>CAKXYN010000015.1:32437500-35170802 GCA_935064755.1 Tragelaphus eurycerus
CTTCATTTTACTTCCATCAAATTCTGGCTCAAGAAAATAGTATTTCTCCCCAAACTGACATTTACCTATAAAATATTATGTTTCTATTCTGCTATGGCAGGAAATGGGAACAATCATCATATGCTACATAATAATGGAAAGAGCAAGTGCTGACAGTTTTTGCCTTTTCTGCCTCTCCTTCTCCTTCCTGAGATAACGAAATTCAGACAAATGACCAAAGCTGCAGATAGGAAGAGGTGCAGGGAAACAGAGCTAAGGAGTCAGTAGAAATAGATCCTAGTCCCAATTGCCACTGAAATGACTTGGTGAAGCCACTCAAGCCCCTCAGGGCCTTGGGACTTTTCATGTGAAATATTAGGGGTTAGACATAGGTCCCTGACTGTTCTATATCTCTGTGGTCCTGCTTGCCTCAAAAACATTAATTGGATTTTACATCGTTTGGTTTCATTTCTGGACATTTACAATTCTCTGAGTAATGGGTAACATTCACAGCCCAATTACTTTCCCAAGCTCATCGAAATTTAATTTGCTGCGTGCAGTGACACACAGCCTGAGTTTGACTAGGAAGTCCGCAAAGCCACACCAGTGATTTACACGGGGCTCCCTGACTACAAAATTTACCACCAGGAATGTCTAATGAAAGTTTTTCTCATGTAAACATATAGCTTTCACATCAACTGGAGTAGGAGCAGATGAGCTTCCTGAGACAGAATGTACTAGACAATACGCTCCTTTTCACATAATGAGCTCAGAAAATTCTGCACTGAAATGAAGGGTCTTGGAGTTATTATAATGATTCATAAATGAGAACTCTATCTCTTTCAGGACTTCACAATGCTATTTGCATGTTAAAAACACCTGACCCCTGGAGGCTGCATTTCTTCTACTGCAGCTCTAAAAATACTATGACCTCCACATTTACATTTAAATACTGATACCTGTGCATTTTTACTCTCCATCTACCGGAAGGTTTTGGTGAGGAGGGCATTTTGACAAAATTAATGTGACTTTCAGAGGCAAGAAATATTATTAGAATTTAGAAGTCACTGATGCAACCATCATTAAATCGCTGGATCAAAAGCATTTTCTTCTTCCTGTCACTGTTTTTAAAACCATACATCTGTGCTGCCCAAAGTGGCAGGCACAAGTCACATGTGATTGTTGAACATTTGAAATGAAGTGAATCCAAGCTGAGATGTGCCTTAAGTATAAAATACACAACAGATTGCAAAGATTTTGCATGAGGAAAGAAGGTAAACTATTTCAGTAATCACTTTATACATCTACGTACAGACGACTTGTTGAAATGATAAAAGTTAGGATATCTTGAGTTAAATAAAATAGATTATTAAAATTAATTTTACCTGTATCTTTCTAGTTTTTTAAAGCTTCTAGAAAAGTTTAAACAGGTTGCTCACTTATTCCTACTGAACAGCTCTGCTCCAAACGCCTCATAGTTTGGTATCATGCTTCATATACCTAGCTCATACACCCAGCATGTACACCTTAACTTAGTATGCAAATTTTTTCCAAGGGTTTACAAAGTGCCATGCTCCCTGCTTGACAGAAGGAACTGGAAAATGAAATGACAGTTCTTAAGGATCTAACATTTTAGAAGAGGAAGTAGAAGTAAAGAAGCTTAAAATTTACTTGATACTCACTACTTCCCAAGCAAGACCCTGACTGAACTTAGGAATGTTCATATAAAAGAAGAACATTCAGTCTCCTTTGTAGCTCTGCAACCCTTATGATTGAATCTCAGGCCTAGTTTTTATGTCTTGGTCTGTATCCAGATTTGGTGGAGCCTGAAGCTTAAGGAAGCCAGCTTTAGTTTTTGTTTTGTTTTGTTTAAAAAAAAAAAAAAAAAAGGTTGGGGGTGGGATACAAAATGATAACAAAATGGTTGAGAGATGTATCCCTCCAGATCACTGACTCAGGTCATGTGGGACGACTAGGCACTTGGTTAGGAGGGTGGGTGAGCTTTCCCTGCACAGGAAAGGGCATGGGTAAAGGTACTTCTGGCAAGAGTATAGAAGGTGCCAATAATGTAAAGAAGTTAAGTCTGAACAGAACAGGGCCAGGGACACATTACATGGGGGCCTGCATTCCAGGCAAGGGCATGCCAGTTTCATCCTTGAATACAGTAATTGGGAACTACTGAAAGATCTGAAATGACATAAGGCCAAGCACACTTCTGATTCAGCACATGTACCCATCTCTCCACAGAAGATAGCATTTCCAATTTGAGGAATCACACCAGACTGTTCCAATGTTTAGCATATCTCGACGGTCAACCCCCAATCCTGTGTGCCTACGTTACAGAATGCCCTTTCCCGTACAATGTCCAAGGAGTTCTCTGGGTTGGCTGGGGTTCACTGAGTCAGTGTTATCTCCCACCTAACCCACTAATTTTAGATCTCAGGCACTGTCCTCCGTCACCCAGGAGGGGCTGCTGCTTCTGAATGAGCACCACTTTCCAATCCAGAGACCCGGTATGGCAGTTAGCACTGGAAAACCCAAGAGTTTTTATATAACAAAGAGTTTGGAACCTGAAAAAACAGGATTGTCCCAGGGCCTGAAAATGAAGGGATAAAAACATTCACTTTGGGTGACCTCAGCCAATGACACCCCAGACCTAATGTGGCCTGGCACCTCAGGACACAACTCCTCAGACTCTCTCATGCAGCCAGTCTCCAAATCCCAACCTGCCACCCAAGGGATTTGCTCAGGTAAGTCCTGGACCCTCTGTGGTCAGACACAAAAGCATTGTTTTCTGTTGATGACCTAGGATGGGATGGAGGCCAGCCTATTAGTCTCTCTTCTTTATGCACTTTGAGTGGCCTCTGTGGGGGTCACCTCAATTAATGCCTAACTGGCAAACCATAACTTTGAACTTAGTTATGAACCTATAAACCCATGTGCTACTTAAGCTAACTGACTTACCCATTTTCCACAGATTTCTAGGTCCACCTACCACTAGGTCCTCTGGCAAAAATAAATAAGTTGAATTTCTTCCTTGTCAAATACACAACTACTGTGGGAGTCACAGAAGGACCTGGAACTCAATAAATGTACCCTCAGATTGCTTTGGAGAATGCAATGGCAACCCACTCCAGTATTCTTGCCTGGAAAATGCCATGGACAGAGGAGCCTGGTAGGCTGCAATCCATGGGGTCGCTACGAGTCATATACAACTGAGCGACTTAACTTTTACTTTTCACTTTCATGCACTGGAGAAGGAAATGGCAACCCACTCCAGTGTTCTTGCCTGGAGAATCCCAGGGACGGGGGAGCCTGGTGGGCTGCCATCTCTGGGGTCACACAGTCGGACACGACTGAAGTGACTTAGCAGCAGCAGCAGCAAATTTCTTACTTTGTCCTATTTTTAAAGTAAATCCCCACTGTAGACCTCTGTGCATGCTTGCTCAATTGTACCCAAATCTGCAGCCCCACAGACTGCAGCCCACAAGCCTTCTCTGTCCATGGGATTTTTCTGGCTAGAATACTGAAGTGAGTTACATTTCCTCCTCCAAGGGATCCTCCTGACCCAGGGATGAAGCTGTGGCTTCAGAGACTTCTGCATTGGCAGGTGGATTCTTTACTACTGAGCCACCCGGGAATCCCACTGCAGAGCTCTATAGGACAGTAAATACCCCTGACTCCTCCAGGCCCTGAAAGGAGGTCTGATTACACTTGGGCACTCAGCCTGGCATCCTAATGGTACTGTCTACCTTTTACTTCATGATCAAGAAAGTGAAGTTCCTTTCAACACAGGAATATTGAAGAGCAAGTGTAACACGAGTGACTGAACAGAGCTAAATTCCAATGTTGAGAGCAATGTATTTACCTTAATTGAGGCCAAAACACCTGTGAACATCTTCAAGAAGGTTAGAAGTCATGCTTGTAACTGTTCACCTAAATGCAAGCCTTAAAATGTCTTCTAGGGTTTTATAGGCCAAACTGTGGCCCCTAAAATTCATATGTTGAAGCCCTAATCCCCAACGTGACTGTATTTAGAGATAGGACCTTTAAAGAGGTAATTAGATTAAATGAGGTCATAAGTATGGGGCCCTAATCCAAGAGAACTGATGTCCACATATGAAGAGGAAGAGACACCAGAGATGAGCATGCACCAAGAAAAGGTCAATTAAGCACAGAGCAAGAAGGGAGCCATCTGCAAGCTAAGGAGAGAGGCCTCAGGAGAAACCAAACCTACCAACACCTTGATCTCAGAATTCTAGCCTCCAGAAGTGTGAGAAAATTAATTTTTATTGTTTAAACATCCCAGTCTGTGGTATTTTCTTATTGCATCTCCTTGCAAACTAGTATGTAGGATATCTGAACAGAAGAAATACAAGTTAATTTAGCCTGTTTTCCAGTTTGAAGAAAGAAACTCAGTTTCCTTTTTCTCCAAAAGAAGTGTGATTTGATGATAAGGTGATACAGTGAGGAGGTGGTAGAGGAACTTTTGAATGTTTTCTACCTGCCAGGAACTACTCTAAATGCCATGTAAACATTGAATCATTTGACCCTCCTGAGACTAAAGGTAGATGTTATTACCCTCCAAGTTTAGCTGAGGAGAGGGAGGGTCAGATGACAAATACCAGTGTGAGATGTAAGAATATGAAACCACTGTGTGTGAGATTCAGACAGGAAGTACAAGACGAAAAGTCAAAAAGAGAACTAGAACTCATATGTGAGGCCTTGTCTTTTCTTGACATTTGGCTCTTCTCGTAGGGGACTCTGTCACTCTGGTGGTGTAACCACTTTTCATTATTTGTATTTTATGTACATAACCCCAATGCAGGAGAAGGCAGTGGCACCCCACTCCAGTACTCTTGCCTGGAAAATCCCATGGATGGAGGAGCCTGGTGGGCTGCAGTCCATGGGGTCGCTAGAGTCGGACACGACTGAGTGACTTCACTTTCACTTTTCACTTTCACGCATTGGAGAAGGAAATGGCAACCCACTCCAGTGTTCTTGCCTGGAGAATCCCAGGGACAGGGGAGCCTGGTGGGCTGCTGTCTATGGGGTCGCACAGAGTTGGACATGACTGAAGCGACTTAACAGCAGCAGCAGCAACCCCAATGCAATGGGGTTAAAAATGTGCTCCTGGGCAAGCACTATAAATCCCCCCAAAAGAGATTTCTTGAACACATCAATGTCAGCCATCTTTCACCCTTAGAAAATTTAATTACACCATTCTGTCTGTCTTTCTATGACCCCTTATTCCTAGATCTTGTTTATTCTTTGTATGTTCATTTAAATTTGAAGATTAATTCTTCCAGTGGTTATCACACCAAAAGACATGTAAAAATCATAGGAAGTCAACATTTCAAGTGTTCATTTTACATGTTATCCATTGTTTTTTCACACCACGTTATTTGCAAAATAAATATCACATAACTGTTATGTTATGTTTCTAATCCATTATCAGTCAGTTCCAATGGACTAGTGTTTGAGCAACAGAAAGCTTATCTTTTTAGCACACATAAACCCAAAGTTTAGTTCCTAAATTTCTACAACTCAGTATTCTAAATGAGATACCTTTGAGGATCAAACTTTAAAGTTAAATTCATAGCCTCTTGCTCTCCAAAAACAAATGCAACACACATATGCCATGCAAGGATTAGAAATCGGTGCTGTCACAGGCACTCAACTGTAGAGTTTAAGTCCAAGTTATGTAGGGGAAATGAATTTTCATTTTAGGTTTGCCATCTACGTTTTCCTTTGTTTCCAATGAACATCATAGTCTTTTAAACTTACAAGTGTTGCTTCTGGAAATCCAGCCCCCTACCCCCACAAATCAGAGAGAGTAAGGCTGAAAACAACAATTTCCATCCTGGATAAATGTGAACACACAGAGAACAAATGAAACAACAATAAAACACAGATGAGCCAGTAGAGTGTCTGTATTGAGGGGATGTGTCCAGATATGCTCATCACTAGGGAGAAACTCAGAGGCCCCAGAAGAGAGCACCCCAATTCAAAAATGGGACTTAAGTTTTAAAGGCTCAGAAATTGGATTTTGTGAATATCCTAGGCAGAAATTAGTTTCCCAAAAACAAAAGAACATAATTCAAATTCATAAGAGACTAATGTAACAGCCAGATTGTTGCTCCGTATATTCTTCCCTGTGGAGAAATCTACACGCGAAGCCAAGCTCTGATGAAGAGACTGAACAATTTACATGTGCTCTGGCATCAGAATACGGCTTCTGCATCTAGGAGGCCCTGAGGCCATTCTCTTAGGTAAGGTTGGATTCACATGGACAAAGTTTTCTCCAATTTCATACAGTTTTCTCAACAGCAGCTTCAGGAACATTAATGTAGACAAACGGTTTTTTCTATCTCTGTGCTGGTTAGAGTTCAGAGGTGCCACCACACTTCTAACTCCCAGCATTCAGAGAGCATGATGTCATGTAATGGTACCCCCTTTAATAGAGTTTTCATTTAGACTTTAATAAGCTACTGCCTGTTTAAAATCTGGTTTACCATAATGTGATTCTTTTTTTTTTTTTTTTTTAAGATCACTTAAAGCAGTGGCTCAGCAGTCCCTCAAATCTGTCTTTTGCTTCAACAATGTTTGGAGGAATCAACCCATATATATATATATATATATATATATATATATATATATAATTTAGTTCTATCTCTTCAAGAGAACCTGTGTGTGTATGTTGCTTCAGTTGTGTCTGACTCTTTGAGACTTCATGGACTGTAACCCGCCAGGCTCCTCTGTCCATAGGATTCTCCAGGTAAGAATACTGGAGTGGTTTGCCATGCCCTTCTCCAGGGGATCTTCCCAACCCTGGGATAGAACCCGCATCTGGCAGGCAGGTTTTTACCACTAGCACCACCTAAGAAGCCTTCAAGGGAATCTACTACTCACCAACCATCTCTCCAACAAAAAGATAAAACTATGCACATACCAAACAGCAGCATGGAATGCCTTTTAAAGATCCACTAATGTTCTTAAGAAAATTAAAGAGTTAGCCTACTGGGGACATGCCCTATTTTAAAGTCCTTTCGTTCTACACATCACATAGTGTGTCAAAAACTAAGTGAAAAACACTACTGAAGAATATAAAACTGTGTATTCTGCTTTGTACTCTGATTTCTCCCTTAGTTTCAAAAGATCAAGATATATCAAGCATTAGAACAAGATTCTCATATATGAGAATATTATTGAAAATACAGCATAACAGATTATAGAGAATGAAGAAGTAAAATCGGAGATACCTGGGCTTGAGGAAGGAGATAGTTGGGCCCCTAGGCTGGGACACCTGGTTTTTGTCAAGTGGAGTAAAATTCAAGCTTTATTCTCACACAGACCCTCCAAGGACAAACCTAGTGGCAAAAGCTGAGCTCTGGCCCAAAGAATTGATGCTTTGAACCGTGGTGTTGGAGAAGACTCTTGAGAGTCCCTTGGACTGCAAGGAGATCCAACCAATCAATCCTAAAGGAAATCAACCCTGAAAATTCATTGGAAGGACTGATGCTAAAGCTGAAACTCCAATACTTTGGCCATCTGATGTGAAGAACTGACTCACTGGAAAAGACCCTGATTCTGGGCAAGATTGAAGGCAGGAGGAGAAAGGTATGACAGAGGATGAGATGGTTGGATGACATTACCGTGATGGACATGAGTTTGAACAAGATGGACAGGGAAATTGGTGATGCACAGGGAAGCCTGGCATGCTGCAGTCCATGGGGTTGCAGAGTTAGACACGACTGAGTGACTGAACTGAAGTGAAAGTAAAGACATTAAGGTTAAGACCTCCTGAGGTCAAGAAAATTTCCTTGTCTGCACATGCACAGGAAGGCTTCTTGGGGATCAAAAAGAGATGGGGTCCCACCCCATAACAAGTACAGACATGCACCTATAGCCCTCTATGGTGCAATCCATCTTAGAAAAAAAGTTGCACATGCATCTTGGGAAGGGTCCTAGGACCAGTTAAATGTGGAGAAAGAAACAAGATAATTGGCCAAATGTAAACATAAGACCCAGAAGGGCTGTCCTATAAAAGTGATGTAAACCATCCCTTTACTACACTACTCATTCAGGATGCCCACAGTCCTTTCTGGGTGTGTATCTCCGCCTTGGTTCTCACATAAATTGTTTCTCTGTGTGTTCTCCCATGCATTGTGCTGTGTGTCTAATAATAAACTGTGTACCTGTTTTGCAGTTTTTGCCTCCTTGAAACATTCTTGGTTTCAGACAGGGTAAGAATCAGGGAATTTTGCTTCTAGCCTCTAGCCCACGATGGACTGGTGGCTAGGTTCAATCCCTGGACAGAGAAATAAGATCCCACCTCAAGACTACTGTCCTTCCAAAAACAGGCTCAAATTAAGGTTCCCTTTTACAAGCTATTCCATCATCACATCCTTAAAATGAGGTTAAAGATATCTAAAGTGTAAGGTCTTTTTAGAGTTAAAATGTAGTATGTTTGGCATAAGCAGATAATAAATAGTAGCTATCGTTGCTGTCATTTTTGAAACACTTCATTTTTTGAGCATTTCCTTTCCCTTCTGCAAAACAAACCCATGTCCCTTCAATTAAATGAGGATTAACAAGATATTTTCCTAACCTGCAACATGTACAGATAGCTTAGGGGGGTGTCTATATTCTTAACTTTTTTCTGAAGGAAACTACTGTCTTTTGCCTGGAAACTGGGTGAGTTAAAAAGAAAGAACCAATCACTTGAACTGTTTTAAAGAGAGAACTGGAGAGAAACCAGGCTTCATTGTAACCAGGACATGGAGGTCAAGACTAAAAAGTATATCATTAAAGTGGAATAACCACAAAGTTCAGAGGTTGGTTTCATTCCACTTATCAGTTCTTTCTATTCTTTCTGTTTGCTCTCAAACTTAATATGTGTTTTTAGCAAATTCTCTTTTTAATCAAACTCTTGGATGTAATGTACAGTTTGGTGACTATAGTTGATAATGCTGCATTCTACATTTGAAGGCTGCTAAGAGAGTAGATCTTAAAAGTTCTCATCCCAAGAAAAAATTATTTGTAATTTTCTACGGTGATGGATTAACTAGGCTTACTGTGATAATCATTTCACAATATACACATATGTCAAATTATTATGTGGGATACCTGAAACTAATATAATCTTATATGTCAATTATATCTCCATAAAAATTCTTGATGCCCCTCCAACAGAAGAGGACCTTAGCATGGCTTTAACTCAAACAGCCTCAAACTGTGTTATCAAAGGGCTGAAGGACATGGGTGGAGGGGGTAGGAGGGGAAACAGTCAACCGTAATTTGCACTGAATATCATACTTTCCTCTTTTATTTGTTTCCTACTTTTTCCTTTTTGATTCTTACTTAAGTAAACATATCAGTAGGTCTTTCCACAGAAAGAATAATAAATAAATAATAAACTGAATAATAAATTCTTAGTCCTTGCATATCTACATTTGTCTACATTTTGCACCCATGCCTGAACAATATTTTACCTGCAAGTGGAATCCCCGTTTGCTTCCTCATAGGGCACTACAAAAATTATTTAATTGATATCTGGCATCTACATTTTGCTGTGAGAAGCCTATTATCAGTAAAATTACCTAAAAAGAATAAGAACCTGGCTTCTTTTTCTGATAGTTTGTAGATGTGCTAAGTATGGGCTTGTTTTTCCAATCCTGCTTGCTACTTAATGTTGCTTGTTATATTGGAGGAACCATGTCTTTCTTCAATTCTGAAAAAAAATTCAGCCATCATCTCTTAAAACATTAAACCTGCACCATTCTCTCTAACCTCTCAAGAACTCTTATTAATGTTGGAGCTTTTAATTTTTTCCTCCATGCCTCTTAATTTTTCTTCCAGTTTCCTATCTCTTTATCTCTGAACTGGATTCTGGATGATTTTGTTAGTTTCACAATTCAGAAGTCTTTTCTTGACAGATCTAATAACTGATTAACTGATTTATTGAGTTTTTCAGTTCAGTCAATCAGTCCTGTCCAACTCTTTGTGACCCCTATGGATTGTAGCATGCCAGGCTTCCCTGTCCATCACCAACTCCCAGAGCTTACTCAAACTCATGTCCATCGTGTCAGTGATGTCATCCAAACATCTCATCCTCTGTCGTCCCCATCTTTTCCCGCCTTCAATCTTTCACAGCATCAAGGTCTTTCCAATGAGTCAGTTCTTCAAATCAGGTGGCCAAAGTATTGGAGTTTCGGCTTCAGCATCATTCCTTCCAATGAATATTCAGGACTGATTTCCTTTAGGATAGACTGGTTGGATCACCTTGCAGTCCAAGGGACTCTCAAGAGTCTTCTCCAACTCCACAGTTCAAAAGCATCAATTCTTCAGCACTCAGCTTTCTTCACAGTCCAACTCTCACATCCATACATGACCACTGGAAATACCATAGCCTTGACTAGATGGACCTTTGTTGGCAAAGTAATGTCTCTGCTTTTGAATATGCTGTCTAGGTTGGTCATAACTTTCCTTCCAAGGAGTGTCTTTTAATTTCACGGCTGCAATCACCATCTGCAGTGATTTTGGAGCCCAGAAAAACAAAGTCTGACACTGTTTCCACTGTTTCCCCATCTATTTGCCATGAAGTGATGGGACCAGATGCCATGATCTTTGTTTTCTGAATGTTGAGCTTTAAGCCAACTTTTTCACTCTCCTCTTTCACTTTCATCAAGAGGCTCTTTAGTTCTTCCCTTTCTGCTATAAGCGTGGTGTCATCTGCATGTCTGAGGTTATTGATATTTCTCCTGGCAATCTTGATTCCAGCTTGTGCTTCATCCAACCCAGCATTTCATATCATGCACTCTGCATATAAGTTAAATAAGCAGGGTGACAATATACAGCCTTGCTGTACTCCTTTCCCAATTTGCAACCAGTCTGCTGTTCCATGTTCGGTTCTAACTGTTGCTTCTTGACCTGCATATAGATTTCTCAGGAGGCAGGTCAGGTGGTCTGGTATTCCCATCTCTTTCAGAATTTTCCACAGTTTATTGTGATCCACACAGTTAAAGGCTTTGGCATAATCAATAAAGCAAGAGCAGATTTTTTTTGGAACTCTCTTGCTTTTATGATGATCCAGCCAATGTTGGCAATTTGATCTCTAGTTTCTCTGCCTTTTCTAAAACCAGCTTGAACATTTGGAAGTTCACGGTTCATGTACTGTTGAAGCCTGGCTTGGAGAATTTTGAGCATTACTTTGCTAGGGTGTGAAATGAGTGCAGTTGTGTGGTAGTTTGAGCATTCTTTGGCATTGCCTTTCTTTGGGATTAGAATGAAAACTGACCTTTTCCAGTCCTGTGGCCACTGCTGAGTTTTCCAGATTTACTGGCATACTGAGTGCAGCACTTTCACAGCATCTTCTTTCAGGATTTGAAATAGCTCCACTGGAATGCCATCACCTCCACTGGCTTTGTTTGTAGTGATGCTTCCAAGGCCCGCTTGACTATGTGTTTCAGGATGTCTGGCTCTAGGTGAGTGATCACACCATCATGGTTATCTGGGTCATGAAGATTTTTTTTGTATAGTTCTGTGTATTCTTGCCTCCTCTTCTTAATATCTTCTGCTTCTGTTAGGTCCATACCATTTCTGTCCTTTATTGCACTCATTTTTGCATGAAATGTTCCCTTCATATCTCTAATTTTCTTGAAGAGATCTCTACTCTTTCCCAGTCTTTCCCAGAAATAGCCTTCCTCTATTTCTTTTCATTGATCACTGAGGAAGGCTTTCTTATCTCTCCTTGCTATTCTTTGGAACTCTCCATTCAAATGAGTATATCTTTCCTTTTCTCCTTTGCCTTTATCTTTTCTTCTTTTCTCAGCTATTTGTGAGGCCTCTCAGACAACCATTTTGCCTTTTTGCATTTCTTTTTTCTTGATGGTCTTGATCACTGCCTCCTATACAATGAGTTATTAAGCTTTACTTTATTCTGAATCTAAGCATTATGCAAAAAAGTATAGTTTTAACCCAGTTCCCTGACTATCCCAAAGAGATGAAAATGCATATTCTTATGCAAATGTTCTTTTTGTGGTAGATGTTTCTGGAGATGTTCCTGATTCATATTCTGTATAAATAGAATCTCGCCATTTCAATCCTATCATAGTGACATATTGGACACTTGTGATAAAATGAAGTAACATTTCTAATATACAGGGAGACATATATTTTTCCAGTTAATTATCTATCCTGTTTTAAAGCATACTTATTTTTAAAGTGTCAAAATGTACTAATCCATACTGCAATTGTTTGGAAAACTTCATGAACACATATATTTCAGCAAGAAAAGACACTTGATGCCAGCCAAATTCTCTTTTTTTCTGTCACTATAAATGGCTTTCCTATTTTCAACAGTTTTTCAAAATCGAAGTCATATCTAAGCTGACAATTTCTTTGGCAAGTCTCAGCTAGATGTAATTTGAAACAGTCAAGGAAGCAAAGCCTAAACAATAAGGTTTTTAATGGGAACGGTGACAGATCCTTAACTACTGTCATACTGTGTCTGACACCAGAAGACTTGAGAGGAAAATTGTTAAATAAATACTCACAGTTAAAGGAATACACCTGCATTTAGAATATGTGTTCTGTGTCATGAAAATATGTAAGATCTGAGAATTCAGTGATATTAAGCACATAACAAAAACATATCTGAAAAATGCCCTCAAGGGATTTCTCTAACCTTCAGAATAATCTTTCTCTCTAGGTGGCATCCAAAAGTCATTAAAAGGTCACAAGGGATACAAAAAAAAAAAAAATCAAAGATCTCCTTTTAGCTTCAGCTTAATTCTATAAGGTTGTTTACTTACTAAGGCAGAAGAAAGTTCTAATGTGACTTTTTAATCACTATTGCCTACATAAACATATACACATACAATGAGACTTTTCCAGTATCAACACTATTTTGATATTCATGTATTATGTTGTCAGGACTGTTGTTGTTCAGTTGCTCACTCATGTCTGACCCTTTGTGACCCATGGACTACAGCACACCAGGCTTCCCTGTCCTTCACTATCTTCCAGTTTGCTCAAACTCATGCCCATAGAGTCAGTGATGCCACCCAACCATCTCCTCCTTTGTCATCCTCTTCTCCTCCTGCCTTTAGTCTGTCCCAGCATCAGGGTCTTTTCAAATGACCCAGCTCTTCACATCAGGTGGCCAAAGTATTGGAGCTTTAGTTTCAGCATCAGTCCTTCCAATGAATGAATATTCAGGACTGATTTCCTTTAGGATGGACTGGTTGGATCTCCTTGCAGTCCAAGGGACTCTCAGAGTCTTCTCCATCACCACAGTTTGAAAGCATCAGTTCTTTAGCATCAGCCTTCTTTATGGTCCAACTCTCACATCCATACATGACTACTGGAAAAACCATAGCTATACCGACCTTTGTCTACAAAGTGACATCTCTGCTTTTTAATATGCTGTAGAGGTTGTTCATACCTTTTATTCCAAGGAGCATCTTTCAATTTCATGGCTGCAGTCACCATCCACAGTGATTTTGGAGCCCAAGAAAATAAAATCTGCCACTGCTCCCACTTTTTCCCCATCTGTTTGCCATGAAGCTATGAGATCAGATGCTAAGGTCTTCATTTTTTGAATGTTGAGTTTTAAACCAACTTTTTCACTCTGTATTTCACTTTCATCAAGAGGCTCTTTAGTTTCTCTTCACTTTCTGCCATAAAGGTGGTGTTATCTGCATATCTGAGGTTATTGATATTTCTCCCAGTAATTTTGATTCTAGTTTATGACTTATCCAGCCTGGCATTTCACATGATGAATGCCACATAGAAGTTAAATAAAGAGTTAAAATATACCGCCTTGATGTACTCCTTTCCCAATTTTGAACCAGTCCATTGTTCCATTTCCAGTTCTAACTGTTGCTTCTTGATCTGCATACAGGTTTTTCAAGAGGCAGGTCAGGTGGTCTGGTATTATTCCCATCTCTTTAAGAATTTTCCACAGTTTGTTGTGATCCACACAGTCAAAGGTTTTAGTGTAGTCAGTGAAGCAGAAGTAGATGGTTTTCTAGAATCCCTTGCTTTTTTCATGATCCAATAGATGTTGGCAATTTGATCTCTGGTTCCCCTGCCTTTTCTAAATCCTGCTTGTACATCTGGAAGTTCTTGGATCACATACTGTTGAAGCCTACTGCTACTGCTAAGTCGCTTCGGTCATGTCCGACTTTGTGCGTCCCCATAGACGGCAGCCCACCAGGCTCCTCTGTGGGATTTTCCAAGCAAGAGTACTGGAGTAGGGTGCCATTGCTTTCTCCGCTGCTGGAGCCTAGCTTGAGGATTTTGACTATTACCTTGCTAGCATGTGTGTGCACGTGCTAAGTTATTTCAGTCATGTTCAATTTTTTTGAGACATTATGGACTGTAGCCCACCAGGCTCCTCTGTCCATAGGATTCTCTAGGCAAGAAAACTGGAGTGGGTTGCCATGCCCTCCTCTAGGAGATCTTCCTGACCCAGGGATCAAACCCTTGTCTCCTGCATCTCCCGCATTGCAGGCGGATTCTTTACTGCTGAGCCACCAGGGAATCCCCTGCTAGCATGTGAAATAAGCACAATTGTATTGTAGTTTGAACATTCTTTGGCACTGCCCTTCTTTGGCATGGGAATGAAAACTGACGTTTTTCAGTTCTGTGGCTGCTGCTGAGGTTTCCAAATTTGCTGGCATATTGAGTGTAGCACTTTAACAGCATCATCTTTTAGAATTTGAAATAGCTTAGTTGAAATTCCATCACCTCCACTAACTTTGCTCACAGTAATGCTTCCTAAGGCCCACTTGGCTTCACAGTCCAGGATGTCTGAGTCTAGGTGACTGACCATAACATCATGAATATCTGGGTCATTCAGATCTATTTGTATAGTTTTCCTGTGTGTTCTTGCCACCTCTTCTTAATCTCTTCTGCTTCTGTTAGGTCCTTGCTATTTCTGTCCTATGTTATGCCAGTCTGTACATGAAATATTCATGCACAGAATTGGATCTTGATAGATCCAATTTTGTTGAAAAGATCTCTAGTCTTTCCCATTCTATTGTCTTCCTCTATTTCTTTGCAATGCTCATGTAAGAAATCTCTCTTATCTCTCCTTGCAATTCTTTGGAACTCTGTGTTCAATTGAGTATCTTTCCCTTTCTCTTTCTCTTCTCTTAGTTACTTTTAAGGCCTCCTTAGACAACCATTTTGCCTTCTTTCATTTCTTTCTCTTTGTGAACATTGTGTTTTAGAAACACCACAAATTTGGGGCTTTCCTAAGAAAACTAAATCACCAGGAAAACTGAAACGAATCTATACTTAACTGTTGATTTATAACAATTTTCTCTACTTAAATCACCTAAGGTTAGTGTCAGATAAAAATTATTATCTTTGTGTAGGCTTTTAATGTCTCAACAGGTAAAACACCAATTTTGATGTGTAAAAATCTTTAATTTAAATGAACATTACTAGGAAACATTAAGAAAAATTAAGTCTGTGTTTTTGTTGTTGCTGTTTAGTCACTTAGTCATGTCTAACTCTTTTGCAAATCCATGGACTGTAGCCTGCCTGGCTCCCTCTGTCCATGGGAACTTCCAGGCAAGAACACTGGAATGGGTTGCCATTTCCTCCTCCAGGGGCTCTTCCAAGTCTTCTGCATTGGCAGGCGAATCCTTTACCACTGATCCACCAGGGAAGTCTATGTTTTAGGACATAGCTAAACCCTCCAAACCCAATGAATATCTGCACAGCTATCATAGAGAAGAGGAAACCAGCAGGTGATTCTCAGAAGATGTGGCATGATTATAACTCTCTTCTCCCCCAGTATCAACTTCAATCGATCCCCCTCTCCTGCACTGAATAGCTGCTCAGCCCTATGGGCTACCAGGAGCAGAGAAACTCCTGAATTCTGTGGAAGTCCTGTAAAAGAGAAAGGTGCAAAATTATTTCTGCCTTATACTGGTAAAGCACCTGAGACTAGAACTGGAGCTGAGTGTCATAAACTTGTGGACTCCAGGGAGACCACTGAATTGCAGATATCTATATATTCCTAGGCAAAGCCAAGATCAACTGTAGGAAACAGCCTGATTCCGTGATCCCTAAAAGGCCAAGAAGGACCACATGATGGATTCAGTTCTTTCTTTCCTTGACCCTGGCAAAACATAAGGAACCTAAGAAATTAAAAATAGAATTACTGTATGTAATTTATATGTAATCTATATTACATATATAATTCTAAATCTATATTTGTTGATTAAATAATAATACCATCTTTGTTACCAACAATCTTACTTCCTAGGTGTATATCTAAAGGAAATGAAATCACTATCTACATTTTCACATTCACTGAAGAATTTTTCATTATAGCCAAGACATGGAAACAATCTGTCTCTCAACAGATGAATAGATAAATAAAATGTGACATATATCTTTCACATCATACACACACACACACACACACACACACACACACACACACACACACACACACACACACACACACACACACACACATATGAATATTATTCAGTCTTAGAAAAGAAAAAAATCTTGCCATTTGCAACGAATGGATGGACCAGGAGAGCCTTATGTTAAGTGAAATAGGCAAGATAAAGAACGACAAAAATTGCATGTTGTCACATATGTGGAATCTAAAAATAAATAAAATAAAATTCAAATTCATAGCAAATGGTGGTTGCTAGGGGCTGATGACTTGGGAAAATGGGGAAAGATTGATAAAATGCTATGAAGTTTCAGTTATAAAATGAATAAGGTCAGTGAATTGAATGCATGACATAATGACTACAGTTGATAATACTGTATTATATCACTGAAATCTGCTAAAAGAGTAAAATTTAAGTTTTCTCACACATACACACACACAAAGGAACTATGTAAGGAGATGGATATATTAATTAACTTGATGAAGGATATGTTAATTAACTCTTCACAATGTATACATTCATCAACATGTTGTGTACTTTAAATATATTAAAATTTTATTTGTCAATTATACCCAATAAAGCTGGGAAAAAAGTAACTAAATATCAAATAAACAAAAATAAAGAAAAATCAGTTTCACCACTACTATTCAACATAGTTTTGGAAGTTTTGGCCACAGCAATCAGAGCAGAAAAAGAAATAAAAGGAATCCAAATTGGAAAAGAAGAAGTAAAACTTTCACTGTTTGCCAACGACATGATCCTCTACATAGCAATCCCTAAAAACTCTACCAGAAAATTACTAGAGCTAATCAACAAATATAGTAAAATTGCAGGATATAAAATTAACACACAGAAATCCCTTGCATTCCTATACACTAATAATGAGAAAACAGAAAGAGAAATTAAGAAAACAATCCCATTCACCATTGCAATGAAAAGAATAAAATACTTAGGAATATATCTACCTAAAGAAACTAAAGACCTATATACTGAAAACTGTAAAATACTGGTGAAAGAAATCAAAGAGGACACTAATAGATGGAGAAATAAACTACGTTCATGGATCAGAAGAATCAATATAGTGAAAATGAGTATACTACCCAAAGCAATCTATAGATTCAATGCAATCCCTATCAAGCTACCAATGGTATTTTTCACAGAGCTAGAACAAATAATTTCACACTTTGTATGGAAATACAAAAAACCTCGAATAGCCAAAGCAATCTTCAGAAAGAAGAATGGAACTGGAGGAATCAACCTGCCTGACTTCAGGCTCTACTACAAAGCCACAGTCATCAAGACAGTATGGTACTGGCACAAAGACAGAAATATAGATCAATGGAACAAAATAGAAAGCCCAGAGATAAACCCATGCACCTTTGGATACCTTATCTTTGACAAAGGAGACAAGAATATACAATGGATTAAAGAATCTCTTTAACAAGTGGTGCTGGGAAAACTGGTCAACCACTTGTAAAAGAATGAAACTATAACACTTTCTAACACCATACACAAAAATAAACTCAAAATGGATTAAAGATCTAAACATAAGACCAGAAATGATAAAACTCTTAGAGGAGAACATAAGCAAAACACTCTCCAACATACATCACAGCAGGATCCTCTATGACCCACCTCCCAGAATATTGGAAATAAAAGCAAAAATAAACAAATGGGATCTAATTAAAATTAAAAGCTTCTGAACAACATATGGCACCCCACTCCAGTACTCTTGCCTGGAAAATCCCATGGATGGAGGAGCCTGGTGCGCTGCAGTCCATAGGGTAGCTAGGAGTCAGACATGACTGAGTGACTTCACTTTTCACTTTGAAGCACTGATGAAGTAAATGGCAACCCACTCCAGTATTCTTGCTTGGAGAATCCCAGGGACGGGGGAGCCTGGTGGGCTGCTACCTGGGGTCGCACAGAATCGGACACGACTGAAGCAACTTAGCAGCAGCAGCACAACAAAAGAAACTATAAGCAAGGTGAAAAGACAGCCTTCAGAATGGGAGAAAATAATAGCAAATGAAGCAACTGACAAACAACTAATCTCAAAAATATACACGCAACTCCTGCAGCTCGATTCCAGAAAAATAAACGACCCAATCAGAAAATGGGCCAAAGAACTAAATAGACATTTCTCCAAAGAAGACATACAGATGGCTAACAAACACATGAAAAGATGCTCAACATCACTCATTCTCAGAGAAATGCAAATCAAAACCACAATAAGGTACCATTTCATGCCAGTCAGAATGGCTGCGATCCAAAAGTCTACAAGCAATAAATGCTGGAGAGGATGTGGAGAAAAGGGAACCCTCTTACACTGTTGATGGGAATGCAAACTAGTACAGCCACTATGGAGAACAGTATGGAGATTTCTTTTTTTTTTTTTTTTTTTTTGATCAAGAATCTCTTTTATTGATTATCAGAAACATTACAAACATCTAGTATGAACAAATTGTAACATGATAGTGTTTAGTTTGAACAATTAATACATTTCAGATATAATATTATACATATTTCAATGCTATTATCCCCAATCATCTCACCCTCTCCCAGTCCCAGAGTCCAAAAGTCTGGTCTATACATCAGTGTCTCTTTTGTTGTCTCGTAAATAGGGTTATTTTTTACCATCTTTCTAAATTCCATATATATGCGTTAGTATACTGTATTTGTGTTTTTGTTTCTGGCTTACTTCACTCTGTATAATAGAACTGCTATATGATCCAGCAATCCCACTGCTGGGCATATACACTGAGAAAACCAGAATTGAAAGAGACACGTGTACCCCAATGTTCATCGCAGCACTCTTTATAATAGCCAGGACATGGAAGCAATCTAGATGCCCATCATCAGATGAATGGATAAGCAAGCTGAGGTACATATACACAATGGAGTATTACTCAGCCATTAAAAAGAATACATTTGAATCAGTTCTAATGAGGTGGATGAAACTGGAGCCTATTAAACAGAGTGAAGTAAGCCAGAAAGAAAAACACCAATACAGTATACTAACGCATATATATGGAATTTAGAAAGATGGTAACGATGACCCTATATGCAAAACAGCAAAAGAGGCCCAGATGTATAGAACAATCTTTTGGACTCTGTGGGAGAGGGAGAGGGTGGGATGATTTGGGAGAATTGCACTGAAACATGTATAATACCATATAAGAAATGAATCGCCAGTCCAGGTTTGATGCAGGATACAAGATGCTTGGGACTGGTGCCCTGGAATGACCCAGAGGGATGGTATGAGGAACGAGGTGGGTGGGAGTGGGGTTCAGGATTGGGAACACATGTACACCATGGCGGATTCTTGTTGATGTATGGCAAAACCAATACAATATTGTAAAGTAATTAGCCTCTAATTAAAATAAATAAATTTTTAAAAAATCAAGAGTAAGATATTAATATCTGGGAAGTTAAAGTATAATATTTGCTCTAAAGAAGACAAAGAACATATTTGTTGAGGTATTTTAATGTGACATCAGATCAGATCAGATCAGTCGCTCAGTCATGTCCGACTCTTTGAGGCCCCATGAATCGCAGCATGCCAGGGCTCCCTGTCCATCACCAACTCCCGGAATTCACTGAGACTCACATCCATCGAGTCAGTGATGCCATCCAGCCATCTCATCCTCTGTCGTCCCCTTCTCCTCCTGCCCCTAATCCCTCCCAGCATCAGAGTCTTCTCCAATGAGTCAACACTTCGCATGAGGTGGCCAAAGTACTGGAGTTTCAGCTTTAGCATCATTCCTTCCAAAGAAATCCCAGGGCTGATCTCCTTCAGAATGGACTGGATGGATCTCCTTGCAGTCCAAGGGACTCTCAAGAGTCTTCTCCAACACCACAGTTCAAAAGCATCAATTCTTTGGCGCTTAGCCTTCTTCACAGTCCAGCTCTCACATCCATACATGACCTCAGGAAAGACCATAGCCTTGACTGGGCGAACCTTTGTTGACAAAGTAATGTCTCTGCTTTTGAATATGCTATCTAGGTTGGTCATAACTTTCCTTCCAAGGAGTAAGCATCTTTTAATTTCATGGCTGCAGTCACCATCTGCAGTGATTTTGGGGCCCAGAAAAATAAAGTCTTACACTGTTTCCACTGTTTCCTCATCTATTTTTCCATGAAGTGATGGGACTGGATGCCATGATCTTCGTTTTCTGAATGTTGAGCTTTAAGCCAACCTTTTCACTCTCCACTTTCATTTTCATCAAGAGGCTTTTGAGTTCCTCTTCACTTTCTGCCATAAGGGTGGTATCATCTGCACATCTGAGGTTATTGATATTTCTCCCGGCAATCTTGATTCCAGCTTGTGTTTCTTCCAGTCCAGCGTTTCTCATGATGTACTCTGCATATAAGTTAAATAAACAGGGTGACAATATACAGCCTTGACGAACTCCTTTTCCTATTTGGAACCAGTCTGTTGTTCCATGTCCAGTTCTAACTGTTGCTTCCTGACCTGCATATAAATTTCTCAAGAGGCAGGTGATCTGGTATTCCCATCTCTTTCAGAATTTTCCACAGTTTATTGTGATCTACACAGTCAAAGGCTTTGGCATAGTCAATAAAGCAGAAATAGATGTTTTAATGTGACATATCTACTAGAAAAAATTAAAAAGGACTAAAATTAATAAACTAAATGTAATGGGTATATACATGTGGCATATATGTGATATATATGTAATAACTTTTTAGGGAGAAAGCCTTATATTTCTCAAATATTGCATTTTTTAATACCATATTTGACTGTTCACTAATACAATTAGAAACAAATGATGTTAAATGATTAAAAAAGTCTTACATATCTGAAATTTTAAAACACACTTCTAAATAAGCCCTGGAATGGAAATGGAAATCAAAGGTGAAATTTCAAACTATCTGGAAAACAATGTAAAGGAAAACAGCCCATACAAACACCATTGAGAAAAAGCAAAAGAACTACTCAGAAGAAAACATTGACTCAAAAGTCTCATTTACACAAAATAAGAATAAAGAGGAACTTAATATTCATCTTGAAACACTAAAAACAAAGTTTAAAAAAAGGGAAGTTATACAAGTCTAATTAAGGAAAAAGAAAAAGTATTGTGGTTATTAATATTATAAATTCAAAAACTGATTCTGAGAAAAGTAAAAGTTGCTCTGTCATGTTCAACTCTTTGCAACCCCATGGTTCCCGGAGCCTCTGTCCATGGAATTCTCCAGGCAAAAATACTAGAGTGGGTAGCCAATCCTTTCTCCAGGGAATCTTTCCTACCCAGGGACTGAATCCAGATCTCCCACAGAATCTGCAGGCAGATTCTTTACTGATTCTTAGAAAGAATTTATCAAATAAAGAAGACTATATGAGTCTAAATAAGGGAGAATAAGAGAGAAGAGAAAAACAAGTTTAGGAATGGAAAAGAAAACAATTACAGATACAGAATAGATTAAAAGAATTATAAGACAATATTGTAGATAACTATTGGTAACAAATTTGAAAATCTAGAGGAAATGAAAAAATTGGCAAAAAAAAAAAAAAAAGATGATGTGAAAACTTTAATAAAATAGATTACCATATAAGAAATTTAAAAGGTGATTTAATAACTCACCATTGAAAAAACTAACTGGAACACACAGGCTTACAGCTCAGCTTTACTTAACTTTAAAAAAAAAAAATTCTTAAACCCTAGCAGCAAACTTTAATAACTTTTTAAATTTTTTAATTTTTATTAGAAAATCGTTGATTTACAATGCTGTGTTAGTTCCTGCTGCACAGTAAAGTGAATAAGTTATATATATATATATATATATATATATATATATATATATATACACACACACTCCTTTTTAGATTCTTTTCCAGGATTAGGACGGGGAATACGCTTTCTCCTCCACAAATTCATCAATGGGACATCTGGGCGCCGAGTAAATACCACAAACAGCTTCGGAGTGCTGGCGGAGGACGTCGGACACCCAGAAAAGCAACTCACTGCCTTCTAAAGGAGGTAGGAAAGAATATAGAAGCCAGAGAGAGACAAAGAGGGAGGGGCGGACCTCTGTCCGGGGAAGGGAGTCTTAAAAAGAGAAGTTTCCAAACACCAGGAAACACTCTCCCTGCGGAATCTGAGCCGAACCTGGGAAACACGGAGACTATCATAACAGGGAGGAGAACAGTTGAGCAATTAGAACCCACAGACTGCGGGCCCTGCGGTAACTTCCGCAGCGGAAAAGCACCGCTGCAAACGCCCGCATCTGCCATTGGGGAGCCGGGGCTGGGCAGGGAGACGCCTTGGCCGTTCCCACGCGGGACGCTCCGCTGCCGGCGCTCCCCAGAGGGACGCTCCCCCGCGGGACTTCCCCCACTGGACGCTCCCCCGCCGGCCACTCCCGCGCAGGCGTGCCCCCGCCCGCTGTGCCGGCGGCTCCCACGAGGGCCACCCCATCCCCCTCCCCCACCCGCCCGCCCGCCATTCCCGTCGCCGACCCCTCCCCCTCTGCGGGCCTCAGCGCAGACTTCGTTCGCCTGATTGTCTGGAGTGCTGCCTAACTGGAGTAGTTTGGGCCGGCAATCCAGATTGTGCAGCGCCGACCACACGAGTGGCGGGCCTTGGCCCAGAACACCGCCAAACCGTGCACAGAACAAAGAACTATACAGACCAACCACAGAGAAAGGGGCCTATAGATCTTGAGAAATTTAAGCCGGAACAAGGAACTAGCTGAAAATGAACTGAACCCACAACAATAATAGAGAAACTCTTATATATATTGTTACTATTTTTACCATCATTATTTCCTTTTTTTTTTCTTTTCTTTTTTTAATATATATATATTTTTTTTTAATTTTTATTATTTTTTAATTGGAAAAAGGAAAACAAAAATTTTTTTTTCCCTTTTAATTTTTTTTTTGTTGTTGTTTGTTTTGTTTCTTTTATTTTTTTATTATTATTATTATTTTTATCCTCTAGTACTTCTTTAATCTCCACGTTTAGATATAACTTTTGCGACCCTGTTTTTTTTTTTTTTTCTTTTTTCCTTTTTGTCCTTTGCTTTTTTCCTTTCCTTTTTTCTTTTCTTTACTGATTACTGACTAGATCTGTCTCTCTCCCTTCACACTCCCCTCCTTTTATCCTCCTGACCACCTCTGTCTCCTTCCTCCCTTTTTCCTTCTATGTATAATTCCGTGAACATCTCTGAGCAGTCCAGTTGTGGAATGCATTATAGAAGAAGAAGTTTTTGAGACTACTGTAAAAATAAGACCAATAACTGGAACCAGGAGGCTTAAGTCCATACCCTGATCCCACGAAACACTAATTGACAGGAGCTCATTAAAAGCCTCCATACCTACTCTGAAACCAAGCATCACACAAAGACCAGCAAGTTCCACAACAAGACATACCAAGCAAATTCTCCAGAAAAAACAAGAACACAGCCTGAGCTCCAATACACAGGCTACACAAAGCGACCCCAAAAGCATAGACATCTCATAACTCACTACTAGACACTCCACTGCACCCCAGAGAAAAGAAATCCAGCTCCACCCACCAGAACACTGATACAAGCTTCCATAAACAAGAAACCTCGACAAGCCACCAGTACAAACCCACATATAGTGCAGAAACGCCACAATAAAGAGAACTCCACAGACTACCAGAATACAGTAAAGACACCCCAAACTTAGCAATTTAAACAAGATGAAAAGACAGAAGAATTCCCAGCAGGTAAAGGAACAGGATAAAAGCCCACCAAACCAAACAAAAGAGGAAGAAATAGCGAACCTACCTGATAAAGAATTCCGAATAATGATAGTTAAATTAATCCAAAATCTGGAAAGCAAAATGGAATCATGGATAAATAGTCTGGAGAAAAGCATTGAGAAGATGCAAGAAAGATTTAACAAGGACCTAGAAGAAATAAAAAAGAATCAACATATAATGAATAATGCAATAAATGAGATCCAAAACACTCTGGAGGCAACAAATAGTAGAATAACAGAGGCAGAAGATAGAATTAGCGAATTAGAAGATAGAATGGCAGAATTAAAGGAATCAGAGGAGAAAAAAGAAAAAACGAATTAAAAGAAATGAGGACAATCTCAGAGACCTCCAGGACAATATTAAACGTTACAATATTCGAATCATAGGAGTCCCAGAAGAAGAAGACAAAAAGAAAGACCATGAGAAGATACTAGAGGAGATAATAGTTGAAAACTTCCCTAAAATGGGGAAGGAAATAATCACTCAAGTCCAAGAAACCCAGAGAGTCCCAAATAGGATAAACCCAAGACGAAACACCCCAAGACACATATTAATCAAATTAACAAAGATCAAACACAAAGAACAAATATTAAAAGCAGCAAGGGAAAAACAACAAATAACACACAAGGGAATTCCCATAAGGATAACAGCTGATCTTTCAATAGAAACTCTCCAAGCCAGGAGGGAATGGCAAGACATACTTAAAGTGATGAAAGAAAAGAACCTACAGCCCAGATTATTGTACCCAGCAAGGATCTCATTCAAATATGAAGGAGAAATCAAAACCTTTACAGACAAGCAAAAGCTGAGAGAATTCAGCACCACCAAACCAGCTCTCCAACAAATACTAAAGGACATTCTCTAGACAGGAAACACAAAAAAGGATATATAAATTCAAACCCAAAACAACAAAGTAAATGGCAATGGGATCATATTTATCATTAATTACCTTAAATGTAAATGGGTTGAATGCCCCAACCAAAAGACAGAGACTGGCTGAATGGATACAAAAACAAGACCCCTCCATATGAATGAAACTAGAACACTTTCTAACACCATACACAAAAATAAACTCAAAATGGATTAAAGAGCTAAATGTAAGACCAGAAACCATAAAACTCCTAGAGGAAAACATAGGCAAAACACTCTCTGACTTACATCACAGCAGGATCCTCTGTGACCCACCTCCCAGAATATTGGAAATAAAATCAAAAATGAACAAATGGGACCTAATCAAACTTAAAAAGCTTTTGCACAACAAAGGAAACTATAAGCAAGGTGAAAAGACAGCCTTCAGAATGGGAGAAAATAATAGCAAATGAAGCAACTGACAAACAACTAATCTCAAAAATATACAAGCAACTTCTACAGCTCAATTCCAGAAAAATAAATGACCCAATCAAAAAATGGGCCAAAGAACTCAATAGACATTTCTCCAAAGAAGACATACAGATGGCTAACAAACACATGAAAAGATGCTCAACATCACTCATTATCAGAGAAATGCAAATCAAAACCACTATGAGATACCATTTCACGCCAATCAGAATGGCTGCTATCCAAAAGTCCACAAGCAATAAATGCTGGAGAGGGTGCGGAGAGAAGGGAACCCTCTTGCACTGTTGGTGGGAATGCAAACTAGTACAGCCACTTTGGAGAACAGTATGGAGATTCCTCAAAAAACTGCAAATTGAACTGCCTTATGATCCAGCAATCCCACTGCTGGGCATATACACTGAGAAAACCAGAATTGAAAGAGACACCTGTACCCCAATGTTCATAGCAGCACTGTTTGCAATAGCCAGAACGTGGAAGCAACCTAGATGTCCATCCACAGATGAATGGATAAGCAAGCTGTGGTACATATACACAATGGAATATTACTCAGCCATTAAAAAGATTACATTTGAATCAGTTCTAAGGAGGTGGATGGAACTGGAGCCTATTATACAGAGTGAAGTAAGCCAGAAACAAAAACACAAATACAGTATACTAACGCATATATATGGAATTTAGAAAGATGGTAAAAAATAACCCTATTTACGAGACAACAAAAGAGACACTGATGTATAGACCAGACTTTTGGACTCTGGGACCAGGGAGAGGGTGAGATGATTGGGGAGAATAGCATTGAAATATGTATAATATTATATCTGAAATGTATTAATTGTTCAAACTAAACACTATCATGTTACAATTTGTTCATACTAGATGTTTGTAATGTTTCTGATAATCAATAAAAGTGATTCTTGATTAAAAAAAAAAAAAAGAGAAGGGAACCCTCTTACACTGTTGGTGGGAATGCAAACTAGTACAGCCACTTTGGAGAACAGTATGGAGATTCCTCAAAAAACTGCAAATTGAACTGCCTTATGATCCAGCAATCCCACTGCTGGGCATATACACTGAGAAAACCAGAATTGAAAGAGACACCTGTACCCCAATGTTCATAGCAGCACTGTTTGCAATAGCCAGATCGTGGAAGCAACCTAGATGTCCATCCACAGATGAATGGATAAGCAAGCTGTGGTACATATACACAATGGAATATTACTCAGCCATTAAAAAAGAATACATTTGAATCAGTTCTAAGGAGGTGGATGGAACTGGAGCCTATTATACAGAGTGAAGTAAGCCAGAAACAAAAACACAAATACAGTATACTAACGCATATATATGGAATTTAGAAAGATGGTAAAAAATAACCCTATTTACGAGACAACAAAAGAGACACTGATGTATAGACCAGACTTTTGGACTCTGGGACCAGGAGAGGGTGAGATGATTGGGGAGAATAACATTGAAATATGTATAATATTATATCTGAAATGTATTAATTGTTCAAACTAAACACTATCATGTTACAATTTGTTCAAAAAAAAAAATTTTAATAAATGTAATTTAATCAGACTGTGGAATGAAGTTAGAAAAAAAAATCTTTGTTTCCTTTGTACACGATTGCAGTTGAATGAAAGAGATTATAAATGATTTATAAAGGTTTGTAACTTCAGTAACTGGATTTCTCAATTGGTATAGTAAAGAATGACAGAAGACAAAAATAGCCACATTTATTGAACTGGAGCATCTTTTCTTGAGATATTTGTTTTCTATATTACATTTTTAAAGGAATTTTCCTTTTGACATTTTCTGATTAATTATTTAATTTTTTCCCAAAAGTTAGAATTATGGTAAAAAAAATAAAATCAATGTATTTTATTATGCAGGAAGAAAAAAGGTTAAAATTTGGAGTAAGTTTGGAATGTTCTTTGGAATGTTCTAATAAACTGTGATAGCATTGTAAAAAAAAAAAAAAAAAAAAAAGATTCTTTTCCAATATAGGTCATTACAGAGTAATGAGTAGAATTCCCTGTGCTACACAGTAGGTTCTTATTAGTTATCTATTTTACACATCAGTTCAGTTCAGTCTAGTCGCTCAGTCATGTCCAACTCCTTGCAGCCCCATGGACTGCAGCACGCCAGGCTTCCCTGTCCATCACCAACTACTGGAACTTACTCAAACTCAAGTCCATAGAATCAGTGATGCCATTCAACCATCTCGTCCTCTGTCTACCCCTTTTCCTGTCTTCAATCTTTCCCAGCATTGGGGTCTTTCCCAGCGAGTCAGTTCTTCGTATTAGGTGGCCAAAGTATTGGAGTTTCAGCTTCAGCATTAGTCCTTCCGGTGAATAATCAGGACTGATTTCCTTTAGGATGGACTGGTTGGGTCTCCTTGCAGTCCAGGGACTCTTGGACTTTATGCATAGTAGTGTGTATGTCTCAATCCCAATTTCTAGATTTATTCCTCTCCCTACTTTTCCCCCTTGATAACCATAACAAACTGTAATAAATTTAAAAGAATGGAAATCACATGAAATATTTCTGTGAAAATAATGAATTGAATTAGAAATCAATAGAAACGTTTTTAAAAAATCTCCAAACACCTGGAAATTAAACAACATACTTCTTAAAGACTATGAAGAAGTCTCAGTGTAAATTAGAAAATATTTTGGATGAAATGAAAATATCACACATCTCAAATAAATGAAACAGTGCTTTTTATAGCAATAAATTTTTATAATGGTAAATACAATTTCTAATCAATAATATAAATGTTCACATTAAGAAACTAGGGAAAAAGAGAGAGCAAAAGAAATCCTACACAAGTAGAGAATTGAATGAAATTATAATAAAGGTAAGAGAAAAATCAATAAAATTGAGAGCAAACAATAGAGAAATGTAATGAAACCGAAATTAGTTGCTTAAAAACATTATTAAAAGGGATAAATCTCCAGAGTAAGATTGACAAAAACAATTTTTTCAAAGATACAAATCACCAGTATCAGAAAGAAGAGAGGATATCACTACAGATCCTGCAGACATTAACAAGATAAGAGAATACTACAAATAATGCTAGACACATACATTTGACAACACCAGACCACTTTTTCAAAATCCACAAATTACCAAAATCTGAACAAGGAAAAAATAAATTATCAGAATAGTTATATTAGTTGACTGCTGCTAAGTCGCCTCAGTCGTGTCCGACTCTGTGCGACCCCATAGACGGCAGCCCACCAGGCTTCCCCGTCCCTGGGATTCTCCAGGCAAGACCACTGGAGTGGGTTGCCATTTCCCTCTCCAACGCATGAAAGTGAAAAGTGAAAGTGAAGTCGCTCAGTTGTGTCCGACTCTAGCGACCCCATGGACTGCAGCCTACCAGGCTCCTCTGTCCATGGGATTTTCCAGGCAAAACTACTGGAGTGGGGTGCCATTACCATCTCCATATTAGTTGACTAGGGTTGTCATAAGCCATAAATTGAGTGGCTTAAAGAGTAGAGACTTACTGTCTCACAGTTGTGGAGGCTACAAATGCAAATGTCAGCAGGGTTGGTTCTTTCTGAGGGCTCTGAGAAAGAATCTGTTATATGCTTTCCCCTAGCTTCTGGTGATTTGCTGGCAAACTTTTGCATTCCTTGGTTTTGTCATCACCTTATCTCTGCTTTCATCTTCATGTTATGTTCTCCATGTATGTATATATGTGTCAAATTTCCTTTTTGTTATAAGGACACCAGTCATATTAGATTAGGGGCCCACTCTACTCCCCTATGACCTCACCCTGCTTCTAAACAATTCTGAGATACTAAGGAATAGGACCTCAACGTACTAATTTTGGAAAGGATACAATTCAACCCCTAACAGTTCTATTAAGGAAACTGAATTAGTTTAAAATCTTCTGGAAAAGGAAAAGGAAGTCTCCAGTAACTGATGATTTCATTGGTGAATTCTATGAAACATTTAAAGAGAAAAATAACCCAATTCTGAATAAGCTCTTAGAGAAATACTTCACATCTATGTTATGAAATGAGCATTGTGCTGATCCCAAAACCAGACAAAAAAGTACAAAAAAGAAACTATAGAGAAACAGATCAACATCTCTCCTAAATTTAGATACAAAAATGCTCAGCAAAGTGTGAGCAGATTCAATGTGTCAATATACATTAAAAATGTCACATGACCAAGTGAGATTTATCCCAGAAATGTTATTGACCCCAGAAATATTAGTTCAATAATGTAATCCACCATATTTATAGCCTGATTTTTAAAAATATGATATCAGTTGATACAGAAAAAAACCATTTGACAAAAACTAACATCCATTCATATACATGATTAAAAAAAAAAAAACAACCTCTCAGTAAACTAGGAATAGAAAGAAAATTCCTCAAACTGGACAATGGGCATTTACCAAAAAAAAAAATTCATAGCTAACGTCATGTTTAATTACAAGAGGCTGAATAATTTCCCATAGATTGAGAACAAGGCAGACATCCATTCCCGTCACTCCTGTTTAACACTGTACTAGAGACCTAATCAATGCAGTAAGACACCAAAAAGAATAAAAGACACACACATTGAAAAGGAATAAATAAAAATATCCTTATTCCCAGATATCATAGTTTCCACATAGTTGTCTATGTGGAAAATCTCAAGGAATCTATAACTAAAACTCTATAAGAACTAACAACTGAGTTTAGCAAGATTGCAAGATACAAGGTCAGTAAATACACCAGACAAAACAAAATAAACCTAGCAAACAAACAAACAAAAAATCAATGTTCTATATATTAGCTAGCAATTTGACAACTGGAAACAAATTTTTTAAATACCATTTAAAATAGCTATAAAAATGAAATACATAAATCTAAGTATTAAAAAAAATGCATGCGATTTGTATGATAAAGCTGAAAAATCCTAACAAAAAATGAAAGAAGACATAAATAAATGGAAATATATACTACTTTCATGGACCAGATGATTCAATATAATAATCCACCATAGATTCAATACAATTCCAAAAAAAAATCTCATTTTTTTTGTAGATATAGGTAACTGATTCTAAATTTTATATAGAAAGGCAATGGAGCTAGAAGAGCCAAACATTTTTGCAAATGAACAAAGTTGAAAGAATCGTACTATCAATTTTAAGATAGGCTATGAATGATGCTCAAGCTGAAACTCCAGTATTTTGGCCACCTCATGCAAAGAGTTGACTCATTGGAGAAGACTCTGATGCTGGGAGGGATTGGGGGCAGGAGGAGAAGGGGACGACAGAGGATGAGATGGCTGGATGGCATCACTGACTCAATGGATGTGAGTCTGAGTGACCTCCAGGAGTTGGTGATGGACAGGGAGGCCTGGCGTGCTGTGGTTCATGGGGTCGCAAAGAGTTGGACACAACTGAGCGACTGATCTGATCTGATCTGATAAAACACATTAGCCAAAACACTGTATACTCACAAAGAGACAGACACATGGATCAACGAACTAGAATAGAAAGTGTAACAACAGACATACAAATATGGCCAATTGATTTTGACCAAGGTGCAAAGCCAACAGAATTAAGACAAAATAATTTTTTGATCAAATGACATTGGAAAAATTGGACATCTATATGCAATACAGTAAACCTCAACCTAATACAAAATTTATACTTCATACAAAATATACTCAGATTGAGTTATAGATCCATTAGACTATGGATCTTAATGTAAGACATGAAACTATAAGGCTTTTAGAAGAAAACATAGAAAACCTTCATGATCCGGAGTTAGGAAAAGAGCTCATTGTTATCACACCAAAAGTATAGTCCACAAAATTAAAAGTTGATAAACCAAATTTCATCAAAATTAAAACTTTTGCTTTTTTGACAGACACTGTTAGGAGACTAAAAAGACAAGTCACAAACTGGGAGAAAATATTTGCAAATCACTTACTTAAAAAGAACTTATAACAAAAACATACAAAGAACATCCAAAACTCAACAATCAGAAAAAAACCAATTTAAAAATGGGCAAAAGACTTGAGCAGACACTTCACCAACATATGGATGACAAATAAGCTCACAAAAAGATGTTTAATATAATTAGTCATTAGAGAAATGCAAATTTAAATTATAATGAGATGCCACTGCACATCTATTAGAATGGCCAAAATTAAAGTTACTGAGAATAGAGTCTCGGCAAGGATGCTGAGCAACTGGAACTTTCATACATTGCTGATGGAAATGCAAAATGACAGAGCCCCTCTGGAAAACAGTTTTGCATTTTTTAAACCATACATCTAAAGATACACATCTTAACAACCCCACCATCCCACACATAAAATATTAAAACATAAATGTACATAAAAACTTATACACGAATGTACATAGCAGCTCTATTCATAATCACCAACACTTGGAAATCACCCCAAAGTCCTTCAACAGCTGAATGAATAAACAAACTATTGATTCACACAACAACATGGATGAATTTCAAAGGCATTATGCTAAATAAAAGAAGCCAGTCTCAAAAAAGCCAGTTTCAAAAGGTTATATATTCTGATTTCATTTATATGACATCCCTAAAAAGACTGTTTATAATGATGGAAACAAATTAGTGTTTGCCAGGGCCTAGCAGTTGTGGGGAGGATTTGCAAGAGAATTTTTTGGACTGATGAAGCTTCTGTATTCTGACTATAATTGCAGTTACATGAATTACATGTTTTAAAATATAAGAACTGTACACCAAAAATAAAGTTCACTACATGTTGCTTTTAAAATAAAATAATGTTAATCAACTAGTCTAGGCCACAGAAAAATATAAACTTCTTCCAATTCATTTTATGAATTCTGCATAACTTCAAGACCTGGTAAAGATGGCACAGAAAAGAAAACTTTTTTCTATATATAAACATATAATTTCCAAAAATATATTATCAAAGAGAATCCAGCTTTGTAGCAAATGAATATTCAAGAGCAAAACTCTGTTCAAGAGGGCTTATTTCAAGAATACAAAGGGAGATCATTATTGGGTAATGATCAACAGAATTGGGTTAATCAACGGAGTTAATTGCACTGATTGTTAAGGAAGGAAAAGCAAATGGTCATATCAATGATACTGCATTAGATTTTCTAAAATTCAGATGCCATTCTTATTAAAAATTTCATGTAAAATGGGAAATAGAGGATATCATTTTAAAGTAATAAAAAAGTAATAAAGATTACTAGTAATAAAGACAAAAAGTTAGCTTTTTGTCAAAAGCTAGCAAAACATATTATCATAGATAATATGTATAATACATATACATATATTCATGCTGTAGGTGATATATATCATAGGTGACACACACATAAATTTTTTAATATGTTCATATATTTATGTGATATATATACACACATACATAAATATATGAACATATAATTTAAGTTTTTAGAAGTAGATAATGTTAAAATTTCCAGGGAATTAATAAATCCTAGAAAATAGTCAAAATTTTCGAATAGAATAATGACAGAGAGACTTGCCCTGCTTGATATCAGATGATTCTATTAAGCCAACAATGATTAAGTCAACATGGTATTGGGCTGGGAATAGACAAAAGATCATTGGCACAGAATAAAGAATCCAAATTTATGCCAAAATATTTGAAAATTTAATGAGCCCAATATACTACCTTAACTCAATGAAAAAGGAGATTTTATTTTTGTTTTTTGAATACTAATTTTATTAAAAACTTAAAGGACAAAAAATAAGACAGAATTCTACAAGAAAATATAGCTATTTACAGGCTTTATAATCTAGGTTGAAGAAAACCTTTTAACCAAGATTGGACATTAGAAAACTATAAAAAATAAAAACAAAACATCCATTTCACTCCATGTTTTCAAATGTATAGAAAAAGAGAGCAAAACATCTATTAAATAAACAATCCATGTGGAAAAACACGTGCAATGAAGGAAATAGAGCATTTGTATCTATAATGTACTTACTGTCTTCCAAATTTCTAATATGGAAAAACAACCCAATATAAATATGGGTAAGACAGAGAGCATAGGCAATTCAGAGAAAACAATACCAAGAAATATATTAAACTCATGGCCCAGAAAATTCAAATTAAAATAACAAGGACACATTAGACAGGCAAAAATGAAAAAGTCTGATAATGCATATTGCTTCCTGGAATAAGTGCTGCCCATGTGGCTGGTGAGAATATGCATAAAATATTAAAGCCTTTGGGGAAAACAACCTGGCAAATATCTATATTTAAATTAAGAATCCTCATGTATTTCAACAACACCCCCCACTCCTAGGGATCTATCCTATGTAAATGAAAGTACCATTATCTGAGTACCATTAACCACAGAAAATATGAGGAAATACAAGCAGGACTGTTTGCTGCAACACTGTACTATCTAAAAGCAGGAAACACAGTGAACGCCCAGCCACAGAGGAACGACTGGAGCGCTTTGGTATATCCATATCACAAAGAAGCCACTAAAGAGAAATATCTGGTGATTTACAAAATAAATTCCAGAAAAACATATATAATATAGTCATTCTAAAGTAAAGAGAAATACTGACCAAAAACTATATATGTGCTATATTTATTCATGATCGTATGAGCATATGTGTTAGTATGTTGTATCATGTGTTTCTCTAAAATCATATAATCACATAATCACACAAGAGGACACACATACAAGGTTGATAGCTTGGGCTCTTAGAGGATGCAGCGAGTGGTATGAGTAAAATCATGATAGAGGAAGAACAGAGGGAGAGGGACACCAAGCCAAAAAGAAAAAAATATAAAAAGCTGTAAAAAAAAAAAAAAAGAGGAGACTCAAATGTATATGGTAATGTCACATTTATGCATTTATGTAAAATATTTTATGTATATAAGCAGTAAAAAAAAATTCAATTAAAGTAAAAGAAGCAAGCAAGAAGAGGAATCGGATGCATTTAACACAGGGAACAACCACATTACCAAACAGGGATATTGCTAAAGTTTCATATCAAGTTTTCTACTTGAAACTTGGATTCCATCTCCCTAAACGTACATACGCACATATTCCCATACAATTCTGTTTTGCCCTATAATGTCCCTGGACCATATAGTAGCATGAGCTCTGTAGAACCTATTCAACAGGAAATTTGAGTTCCCTCTAGGAAAGTCAGGGAATCCTTGTCCAGTTGCAGCAGCAAGTGTGATCACAGGTAGACCCATTCCATACATTCCTGCCTCCAAGAAATCAGAAGTGAGAGCAGGGCCAGGTGTTATTGCAAACTCCAGGGAAAACCATTCACTTGTTTTCTACAGGAATGCTGCCTTCTAGAGTTGTGCAGTATAGCCCTGGCTACAACTTTTCCTAGTTGCAATCTAATGATAGAAATTCTTGTGAACAGAAGTAGGAATTCCCAGACAGATGATTGTGAAGGGACTGAGAGATGAGAAGTTTGAATTGGGACAAAGGTCTAGAGCAGCAGAGTGAGATGAGATGGAGTAGGTGCAGGGAGAGAAAAGTCTAGACAAGCATGTGCAAATCATGACATGACAGGTTTGGTAAATCAAGAGCCATCTCTATACAGCTTTTGACGAGAACATGAAAGGTAAATATCAGCATTTAGCAATAGTCTATGCCTATGTCTTAACTTCCCTCTTTCAACAACACAAGAGAAGACTCTACACATGGACATCACCAGATAGCCAACAACAAAACCAGATTGATTATATTCTTCATAGCCAAAAATGGAAAAGCTCTATACAGTCAGCAAAAACAAGACCGGGAGCTGACTATGGCTCAGATCATGAACTCCTTATTGCCAAATTCAGACTTAAATGGAGGAAAGTAGGGAAAACCACTAGACCATTCAGGTATGACCTAAATCAAATCCCTTATGATTATACAGTGGAAGTGAGAAATAGATTTAAGGGACTAGATCTGACAGACAGAGTGCCAGATGAACTATGAACAGAGGTTCGTGACATTGTACAGGAGACAGGAATCAAGAACATCCCCAAGAAAAAGAAACGCAAAAAGGTAAAATGGATATCTGAGGAGGCCATACAAATAGCTGTGAAGAGAAGAGAAGAGAAAGGCAAAGGAGAAAAGGCAGTAAAGTCAAGTCATTCAGTCGTGTCCAACTCTTTGCAACCCCATGGACTGTAGCCCACCAGGCTCCTCTGTCCATGTGATTCTCCAGGTAAGAATACTGGAGTGGGTTGCCATTTCCTTCTCCAAGAGAAAAAGAAAGATATACCCATTTGAATGCAGAGTTCCAAAAAATAGCAAGGAGATATAAGAAAGCCTTCCTCAGCTATCAACACAAAGAAATAGAGGAAAACAATAGAATGAGAAGACTAGAAATCTCTTCAAGGAAATTAGAGCTACCAAGGGAACATTTCATGCAAAGATGGGTGCAATAAAGGACAGAAATAGCATGGACGTAACAGAAGCAGAAGGTATTAAGAAGAGGTGGCAAGAATACACAGAAGAACCGTGCAAAAAAGATCTTCACGACCCAGATGATCAAGATGGTGTGATCACTCTCCTAGAGCCAGACACCCTGGAATGTGAAGTCAAGTGGGCCTTAGGAAGCATCACTAGGAACAAAGATAGGGGAGGTGATGGAATTCCAGATGAGCCATTTCAAATCCTAAAAGGTGATGTTGTGAAAGTGCTGCACTCAATATGTCAGCAAATTTGGAAAACTCAGCAGTGGCCACAAGATTGGAAAAGGTCAGTTTTCATTCCAATCCCAAAGAAAGGCAATGCCAAAGAATGCTCAAAATACTGCACAATTGCACTCATCTCACACTCTACTAAAGTAATGCTCAAAATTCTCCAAGCCAGGCTTCAGTAATACATGAACTGTGAACTTCCACATGTTCAAGCTGGTTTTAGAAAAGGCAGAGGAACCAAAGTTCAAATTGCCAACATCCGCTGGATCATGGAAAAAGCAAGAGGGTTCCAGAAAAACATCTTCTTCTGCTTCATTGACTATGCCAAAGCTTTTGACTGTGTGGATCATAATAAACTGAAAATTCTGAAAGAGATGGGAATACCAGACCACCTGACCTGCCTCTTGAGAAACCTGTATGCAGATCAGGAAGCAACAGCTAGAACTGGACATGGAACAACAGACTGGTTCCAAATAGGAAAAGAAGTACGTCAAGGCGTATATTGTCATCCTACTTATTTAACTTACATGCAGAGTACATCATGAAAAATGCTGGACTGAAAGAAGCACAAGCTGGAATAAAGATTGCCAGGAGAAATATCAATAACCTCAGATATGCAGATGACACCATCCTTATGGCAGAAAGTGAAGAACTAAAAAGCCTCTTGATGAAAGTGAAAGAGGAAAGTGAAAAAGTTGTCTTAAAGCTCAACATTCAGAAAACTAAGATCAAGGCATCCGGTCCCATCACTTCATGGAAAATAGATGGGGAAACAGTGGCTAACTTTATTTTTCTGGGCTCCAAAATCACTGCAGATGGTGATTGCAGCCATGAAATTAAAAGACGCTTACTCATTTGAAGGAAAGTTATGACCAACCTAAACAGCATATTAAAAAGCAGAGATATTACCTTGTCAACAAAGATCCATCTAGTTAAGGCTATGGTTTTTCCAGTAGTCATGTATGGATGTGAGAATTGGACTATAATCAAAGCTGAGTGCCGAAGAATTGATGCTTTTGAACTGTGGTATTGGAGAAGACTCTTGAGAGTCCCTTGGACTGCAAGGAGATCCAACCAGTCCATCCTAAAGGAGATCAGTCCTGGGTGTTCATTGGAAGGACTGATGCTGAAGCTGAAACTCCAATACTTTGGCCACCTGATGCAAAGAGCTGACTCATTGGAAAAGACCCTGATTCTGGGAAAGATTGAAGTCAGGAAGAGAAGGGGACAACAGAGGATGAGATGGCTGGATGGCATTACCGACTCGATAGACATGCGTTTGGATAAACTCCAGGAGTTGGTGATGGACAGGGAGGCCTGGCGTGCTGTGGTTCATGAGGTCGCGAAGAGTTGGACATGACTGAGTGACTGAACTAAACTGAACTTATGTCTTCACTTAATATTTAGTTCTCAAATTCAAAATCCTAGTCTTTAACCAGACAGGTAAATATTGAGGGTGTGAGAACAAAAAGACATTTTTAACTGGCTGTCACTTAAGAGCCAGTCTCTATCGTAACCTAGGTTATAGTCTTAGGAGTCATCTTTGAAGTCACTTTTATATTTTAGTAATTTATTGGATGCTTCAGGCATTCGATCAGATCCAAATATTTTGCTCTTGCAAATGGAACTGTAGTCTATAATTACAGCTTACCACAAGCCACCCAATTCTCCAGTGTTTATTCAATTGTGTTGTAAAAGCAGAAGGCAATGTCTGTGGTCTGATATCAACCCTCATCCCCCATGTCTGAAAGCCTCCAAACATAGTTGGGAGCCAGGACCACACCAGAACCTTTTTTTAACATATACATTTCACCCTTCACTGTCTGCCTAGCCCTTCTCTTCCTTCTTCAACATGAACTCTTTCACACAGACACAATGTTATATAATAAAACCTTGACTTACAGGGCTTTCAAGAGTATTCATGTTCAACATAGTTTCCATGGTGATTTCTCTCATGGAATGTAATTGCTAAGCTCTGTCTAAGCCCAGCTGACCCACACGACAAGCCTAGACTCCCATCAGTGCAGAACATCCTGTGGCCTAAGCAGGCGGTCATGTCACCTTCAGTGAAACCGAGACCATCAGGCTGAGCTCCTCTCGTATCAAGGGGTTTAAAGGAAGGCTCATGATTCTATGTTGACAGCAAGGTTTGCACATCAGCCAACAGTCTGACCTAAAAGAAGGAGAACTCGAGTATGAGCCAAAGGTTATTTACAGCCTTCTAGCACTCCAAAGGCAGCCTGGCAAGGACTGCTGGTAGAGTAACAGACATTTTCACTTGTTTCTGATTCTGTCCAACCAGCAGATGAGTCACATAGCTGCAGCCAGAATTACCTGATTATATTTCCCCCTTGACACAAGTTAATCAGGACAGTGACAGCAGAAGGAGCCAAGAGAGGGAATGATTCAAATATCCAATTGCCGAGGGGAGTGTGCTAAGGGATATAATGAGTGAGAGGAGTCGGTGGTTGGGTCAGCCCCTCCTCAGTCGGCAGAGAAAAACAAGTGGTTTGTAGTTACAACTCCCTTTCTTTGAGCTAGCTAGGATGGTCTGGTAACACAGTTAAGAAAATTTTGGCTAACTTCCATCTAAAAAAGGAAACTCTATCAGTACAACCAATTGATTTGGCTGTCAAAATGGAAATGTCTTGGCTGCTATGTTGGTTGAAAGTTTATTATTATGGCTTCAGAGGAGGCAGAAATGAACAAAGTTCACAAATGTTATTCTAATACACACTGTCAGAGATCATCAGTTTTAATTCTTCTAAGAAACTTCTTTCACCCCAAGTTCTACCTATTCCTCACTAAGCAATTCTTATGAGGTCTTCTTGAAAAACTGCTTATTTTGGAAATTGTCATTGTCTGATTTAAGCTAATTATTTATATAGATGATAGACTTTAAATTTTGAGAAGTAGTGGCAGCAATTAGCCCCCACCCAGAAAACAATTAAAAGTCAAAAATACCCTGATCCCCAGAGAAGCACAAGTTACACACTGCAAGCAACTGTAATACTCTCTTACTTGGGAAATTATCAAGTGTTGCTTCATAAATGTATTTAAGAACCACAAGGGTTTTTCAGTTGGTCAGGACATTTTCCTATTTAAACATTGATTTAGAAACCTTGCCAAGTAAACCAGGAAATCAAGAGAGCAAAATTATGCAGCACATAAAGAAAGCAGCTGCATTTCTCCAACCCTAGTAATTTAACCAGTCATTTATTTAAACAAAAATGAAGAGGGGGAAAAAGGGGGAAGCAAATCTGGCAGCACTAATCTCATTTCATTACCCCGGCAAGCCAAAATATCAGTCATCAAACACATTTGATAGAAAACATTTGTCCATTGTGTTGGTGTTCTTAAAAAGTAAAACCTACACTATAGTATAGGAATTTAATATCAAATTACATTTGAAGGGCCATTTCAGTAATTAAGTGAGAAAATAATATCAAGCAGACGCCTTTCAGCTTAAAAGCATGCCCCAGGCAAAATTCCCCAGCACTGAGAAAGATCAAAACTGTTAAAAGATTTGGGAACCGCACACATACACACACACACAAAGGCCAGGGCAGAGAATGTGCTTCTTCAACAGTGAAATACAATATATAAGAAGATGCACGTTACAAGACACAGATAAAGGAAGCAGGTTGTCTTCATCAAATTTAGCATATGATAAGAAAATTGAGATAGAGAGACATCTCTGTCTAAAGATTTATTGTATGACTTTAATGCTGCTTTGAGGTTGATCATTAGCCTCATGTTTAAGATTTCAAATTACACAGATGAAATCTCTTGTGGATATTTACATAGTCTCCTGTTTAAGCCCAAGTGGGAACTAGCTAAAAACTGGGCAGAAAGTGTAATTGGCATCATCATACCTCAGTTGATGTTATCCCTTCATCTAAATTTTTGCAAATGACAGAGAAATGTGCATAGGTATCAGGTTTGATTCTTCAGTAAACTTTTGGAACATATGTGAACAGAAGAGATAATTTCTTAAATTATTGCTATGTAAGTAGCTACCTATTCATCCAAAATCTGTCTAGGTTACATAGACAGGATATTTAAGACTTGAAGAGGAAGCAGAAGATTAAATACAAAACTTAAATGATTCTGAAAAATGTTACAAAGAATAGAATCTTCTGGATTCTTTGTTCATCTCTTTTGGTTTCAGAGAAGGGCTACAACTAATTAACTTTCATTTTAGAGACTTCTAAAGAAATGCAAAAACTCCACCGATTCAGAAATATTGAATGATCCCTTTATTAGTTTGGTAGCATAATCATAACAAAGTGAGACAAATTGGGAAGCTTAAACAACAGAAATTTGTTTAAGCCTTCTCATAAACAAAGCTTCACTTTGGAGCTTTTGTTCTGAGGTCAAAAGCTCCGAAGTGAAGGTGTCAACAGGATTACCTTTTTCTGAGAGCCTCTCTTGACTTATACAGATGGCCGTCTTCTTCTAGTGTCTTTACATGACTGTTCCTCTGTGTGTATCTGTGTCTACTATCCTCTTCTTATAAAGTACCCCAATGTTCATCGCAGTACTGTTTATAATAGCCAGGACATGGAAGCAACCTAGATGTCCAGCAGATGAATGGATGAGAAAGCTGTGGTACATGTACACAATGGAGTATTACTCAGCCACTAAAAAGAATACATTTGAATCAGTTCTAATGAGGTGGATGAAACTAGAACCAATTATACAGAGTGAAGTAAGTCAGAAAGAAAAACACCAATACAGTATACTAACGCATATATATGAAATTTAGAAAGATGGTAACGACAACCCTGTATGCGAGACAGCAAAAGACACACAGATATATAGAACAGTCTTTTGGACTCTGTGGGACAGGGAGAGGGGGGATGATTTGGGAGAATGGCATTGAAACATATATAATATCATATAAGAAACTAATCGCCAGTCCAGGTTCGATGCACAATACAGGAAGCTCGGGGCTGGTGCACTGGGATGACCCAGAGGGATGGTATGGGGAGGAAGGTGGGAGGAGGCTTCAGGATGGGGAACACGTGTACACCCGTGCATGCATGTTGATGTATGGCAAAACCAATACAATATTGTAAAGTAAAAAAAGTAATAATAATAAAAAAGTGACTGCCACAGTCACTTAAGCATTGAGACTTTGACTCAAAAAAAAATAAGTAACCAGTCATATTGGATTAAGGGTCACCCATATGAACTCATTAATTAACTCTTTAAAAGTCCTATCACCAAATACTCAGTCACATTCTGAGCTACTGGGGGTCAGCACTTCAACACATGAATTTAAAAGGACACAATGTATCCCATATCAATCCTCTTACTGAAAACAATTGAAAAATGCAGAAGGAAATTTTTTTGTAAAGTGTTTTCATCTATTAATGATCTGGAAAGTAAGAAATACTCAAGAGTCAAAAGGAAAGTGAAGAACAATCTAGAGCTATAAGCCTATCACTGAAGCTGGCTTCTACGGAGTTCATTTGCCTAACACAGGTGATTTTGACCTTTGGTTCTCCAGGTCTTCAAGTCACTGGGAATAGAAGATATGTCTAAGGGCTAAGGTAAGGGCTTTGATGGGAATTGTTTACTTCCTACCACTTCTAAAACTGAAACCCAACACAGAAACCTAAAATCACTTCCCAAGGGACTACAAGAAAAATGCCTGTACCAACCAGAATTGAATAAACACCTCCATAACAGCTTGCTCTCATAAAATGTTCAGTATTTTTAAATGCACAAAAAGGATTAAAATATGATTAACAAGCTGTTTTAAACTACCAAGATTTAAAGAAACAAAAATAACCTCTCAAAATGAAAAATATAATCATTGAAATTAAAAATACAAAGGATAAATTTAACAGAAGATCAGATGCAACTAAAAAGAGAATTACAAAACTGGACAATATTTCTCAAAAATGTTATTAGAATGCAATGCAGAAATTAAGAAACAGAAAATATTTAAAAAAATATTTAAGAGATGGAGAATAAAATTATAATTTATAATATATATCTAACTGGCATTTTGGCATCCAGATAGAGAGGGAAGTAAAAGCAGGGCTGAAGCAATACTTGAATGCTAAGAATAGTCCAAAACTGACCAAAAAAATAACATCAATGTACAGATTTTAAAAGTCCAATAAAACCCAACCAAGGTAAATAAAAATAAATCTACACCAAATCTCATCATAGTAAATTTGTAGAATACTACCACCACAAAGCCAAAAACAAATAAGCAAAAAATATACAGTTTTAAGTATATTGACAGGAAAAGTGCATTTACTTTTTGTTGTTATTTTACTTTTCCTGTTGACAGGAAAAAGAAATGTTTTCCCAAAGGAATGACAACTTGATTGAAAGTTGACTTCTCAACAGCCAACACTGAAGCAAAGAGATAAATGGGAAAATATTTCCAAGGTATTGACAATTATTGAAAATAATTGTCACCTAGAATTTTATAACATCAGGAATGGAACCTGTGACTCATTTCAACACAACACAGGAAATCTTACCTGACCTGGACATGGACTGGATTGAGAGATTGAATGCCTTGTAAGAATGAAGTTCAAATATAGACTTTTTGAGACAAAAATACAGAGTTTTCCAAAAGCATATGCTCTTTAAAAGAAATTCTATCAGATATTCAAGTGGAAGGAAAGATACTACAAGTTGAGAGTCTGAGATGGTAGAAGAAATGAAGAGCACAGAAGGCAAAAACAAACAAAAAACAAAACAAAGAAAGAGCCAAATACATGGATAAATTCCGATCAAATGCTGACTACTTAGGTATTCCCTTGTAGCTCAGCTGGTAAAGAATCTGCCTGCAGTGCAGGAGACCTGAGTTCGATCCCTGGGTTGAGAAGATCTCCTGGAGAAGGGAAAGGCTACCCACTCCAGTATTCTGGCCTAGAGAATTCCATAGACTATATAGTAGCAAAGAGTCAGACATGACTGAGCGACTTTCACTTCACCTAACACAATAATAATAGTAATGTGTTGTGAGTTAGAAAATGAAAATATTCTTTCTTTTTTGCTTTCACTAAACTGAGCATGGACATGCCCACTACCACTGCTTTGTCCCTGCAGATGAACAACAGCATAGAGGTGATGGAAAAACAAAGGAGAAGAAACCTGGATCCCACGGAAGGAGGAGCCTGGTGGGCTACAGTCGATGATGGGGTCGTGAAGAGTCGGACATGACTGAGCAACTTCACCTTCATTTTCACTTTCATGCATTGGAGAAGGAAATGGCAACCCACTCCAGTGTTCTTGCCTGGAGAATCCCAGGGACGGGGGGAGCCTGGTGGGCTGCCGTCTCTGGGGCCGCACAGAGTCGGACACGACTGCAGCGACAGCAGCAGCAGCAGTAGTCGGTATTTAGTGACTTCTATGGTGTAGGCCTCTTACTACAGACTGGTATGAGAGAAAAAGTGACTTCCAATGTCTTCAAATCATTGTATTATTTTCAGTAGACTGTACCCAACTCTAAATTTAATGTTTATGTTCTAATCATTTAATTTTGATCACCCATTGCTGCTGCTACTGCTGCTAAGTCGCTTCAATCATGTCCGACTCTGTGCGACCCCATAGACGGAAGCTCATCAGGCTCCCCTGACCCTGGGATTCTCCAGGCAAGAACACTGGAGTGGGTTGCCATTTCCTTCTCCAATGCATGAAAGTGAAAAGTGAAAGTGAAGTCGGTCAGTCTGTCCGACTCTGCGACCCCATGGACTGCAGCCTACCAGGCTCCTCCGTCCATGGGATTTTCCAGGCAAAAGTACTGGGGTGGGGTGCCATGGATCACCCATTATTGACATATAATACTGCTTATTAATATTTTCTTCTTCCTTCCTACTTTATGGTAAGAACACTTAACATGAGAGGTATCTCTTTAAATGTACAACAAAGTATTGTTAATTATAGGCACACTGTTGTAAAATGCTTCTCTAGAATTTATTACAAAACTGAAACTTTAAACTCATTGAATGGCAACTCTCCATTTCCCCTTCCCCACTGCCTCTGGTAACAACCGCTCTACTTTATGCTATGATGAATCTGACTACTTTAGCTATAACTTACAAAAACAGAATCATGCAGCATCTGCCCTTCAGTGACTGACATTTCATTTAGCATAATGCCTTCCATGTTTAGTCATGTTGTAGCATTCTGCAGAATTTCCTTCTCTTTTAAGGCTGAATGATATTCCACTACATGTATGTACCACAATATATTACAAAATATTTTATAGAAGCCAGAAAATGTATATACCTAGTAGCATAACTCATTTTTAAAAAATAAATAGGAGGTCTACAAAATGAGATATTTTACCATGATGAAAAATTTTCATGTAATTCTCCCAAGCATGCAATAAATATTAATAAATAAATAAGGATTCAGATAGTTTTATCAGTAACCAATAATTTTGAACTAATGGACATATTTAGAACATTATCACCAAAAAATGGTGCAATACACATACTGTTCAAGTGTATGTAGGAAATGAATATTTTAGCACTTCCTGTTAAAATTGTTAATTTTAAAATTTCCTTTTATTTCTTTCCTTTACTTTGTCAGTGTTTATATATTTTGAAATTACATGTTGCTATATTTTACTGTTTAGCATTTTTATACTATACACATGTCCATTCCATAAAATATTCATCCCCTGAAAATAAACTGTATCAAATGGGCTAATAGTCATTTCAAGTCAGCTGAATCTTTAAGTGAATTAAGTAAGATTGAACTGAGTTTCTATTATTCTTCTTGATCCTCAACAAACTGTTCATGACTGCTTCATGATTATTGTTTATCTGTGCTATATCTTATTTTTCCCTTTCTCTCAATCCTCATCCTCTGCCACAATAATATAGCAGGTCAGGAAGCAACAGTTAGAACTGGACATGGAACAACAGACTGGTTCCAAATAGGAAAAGGAGTATGTCAAGGCTGTGTATTGTCACCCTGCTTATTTAACTTATATGCAGAGTACATCATGAGAAACACTGTACTGGAAGAAACACAAGTTGGAATCAAGATTGCCGGGAGAAATATCAATAACCTCAGATATGCAGATGAAACCACCCTTATGGCAGAAAGTGAAGAGGAACTCAAAAGCCTCTTGATGAAAGTGAAAGGGGAGAATGAAAAAGTTGGCTTAAAGCTCAACATTCAGAAAACGAAGATCATGGCATCCAGTCCCATCACTTCATGGGAAATAGATGGGGAAACAGTGGAAACAGTGTCAGACTTTATTTTGCGGGGCTCCAAAATCAGTGCAGATGGTGACTGCAGCCATGAAATTAAAAGACGCTTACTCCTTGGAAGGAAAGTTATGTCCAAACTAGATAGCATATTCAAAAGCAGAGACATTACTTTACCAACAAAGGTTCATCTAGTCAAGGCTATGGTTCTTCCTGTGGTCATGTATGGATGTGAGAGTTGGACTGTGAAGAAGGCTGAGCGCTGAAGAATTGATGCTTTTGAACTGTGGTGTTGGAGAAGACTCTTGAGAGTCCCTTGGACTGCAAGGAGATCCAACCAGTCCATTCTGAAGGAGATCAGCCCTGGGATTTCTTTGGAAGGAATGATGCTAAAGCTGAAACTCCAGTATTTTGGCCACCTCATGCGAAGAACTGACTCATTGGAGAAGACTCTGATGCTGGGAGGGATTGGGGGCAAGAGGAGAAGGGAACGACCGAGGATAAGATGGCTGGATGGCATCACTGACTCGATGGATGTGAGTCTGAGTGAACTCCAGAAGTTGGTGATGGACAGGGAGGCCTAGTGTGCTGTGATTCATGGGGTCGCAAAGAGTCAGACACGACTGAGCAACTGATCTGATCTGATCAGATAGAATTTATACCACTTGCACTGGTATCCAATCTCGGACTTTAGCATCTTGATTGAACCATCAAAATGGTTCAATTGGTCTCTAACCATCAATTAGCCTCTCATTCATGTATCCATTTCAGCTACAGTGTCCCTTTCACAAGAGGTTCAAGAGTTCCAGTTGGCTTAGAGTTAGGGCTTAAACTTAGAAATGGGGCTTAAACTGTCAAGCCTCCATCAATTAACAAAAGAGAAATCAGGTTTTATTATTTACCTCATTACTTTTCTTAATCTAAAAATTATGTTAATTATGCTTAAAACTCATATTAAATCATTGAACCTTATATTTAAATTTTTAAAGATATGTTAAAGGTCAAAATGTTATTACAGACCTATGTGAATAACTGGTAGTGATATAAAATGATATATGAGAAAATATCCTGGAAATTTTTGAGAAACTGGCATGACAAGTACATGCCATACCTCATTGTCTTGTCAAAGTTCTCACACTTGCTTTTATGGTCAAACTTCAACTATTGAGACAGACTAGCTAAGATATCAGACTCTAATAATACCTTATCCATCATGATAACTGGGATTGGTTTCAGGTTTAAAGGTGAGTCACATAAGAAATATAGATATGCTGATGAGATTTCAAAGAGATTCACTGATTAAAAAGAAGGAAGTCATAGAGCATTGACATTCACCAAGTATTAACGAATTGTTATAACACAGCTATAGAATCATCTAGTTCTACAGGAATAATTCCTTCTACAACCATAGAAAGACTTTTTTCCTTTGACAAATTCATTCAAGCTGAGAAACAGTTTGAATTAATAGAGAATGTATTCCTCCTTCAGATCATGACTAAATATGAAAAGGGAAGTGAACATGTTGAATTTCTTATTGACTTGGTTAAAAGCTTTATAAATTTTTAAATTTATATTAACATTTTAACTAGCACAATTAAACACTTAAAAATACATGTTCCTGTTTTAAGATAATTTTATTTTTTATTAAATATATTTAAAATAATTCATATGTTAATTATATTACTTTCATTTCTGCCCAGGAAGAACTAACTTGCTGTCCCATCACAATCATTTAGAAACACAGATAAAATATTTGAACAACTGTTTTCAGGCATAGCAACGGACAACAAAGGAATCTGATTCCTCAGTGAAGGGAAACAAGCTAAACAGTCTCCAAGACTATCCCTGGCTTACTGCCTGGAGGAATTCTCCAGGCTGCAGTGCCCAGATGGGCAATTCAGAGCCCAGCAAGTCTTCCTGAGTTAGGAAACACAGATCAGAGTTCAGGGATGTTTCAAGACAGAATACTAAATAGGAAGAAGCTATACAGACAAAGAGCTCTGAAGACCTGCTGAGAGGTCCCTTCTAGTCTTTGCTTGAATACTGATCCATGCATGTGTCAGATAAAACTTCATGAGGCCTCAGGAAGAAACACTGGAAATTACTAGGCTCAGCAGTTCCCACAGCTAAAACAAGGTAGAGAATAGCTGGCATCTCACTAGCCAGACAAATAGTGAATTAAAAAGCAGAGACATCACTTTACTGACAAAGGTCCATATAGTCAAAGCCAATGATACGAGGGTTGAACCATAAAGAAGGCTGAGTGCCAAAGGACTGATGCTTTTGAGCTGTGGTGCCGGAAAAGATTCTTGAGAGTCCCTTGGACTGCAAGGAGATTAAACCATTCAATCCTAAAGGAAATCAACCCCAAATGTTCATTGGAAGGACTGTTGCTGAAGCTGAAGCTCCAATACTTTGCCTACTTGATGCAAAGAGCCAACTCACTGGGGAGACCCTGATGCTGGGAAAGAGTGAAGGCCAAAGAAGGGAGTGGCAGAGGATAAGATGGTAAGATAGTATCACAAACTCAATGGACATGAATTTGAGTAAACTCTGGGAGATAGTGGAGGACAGAAGAGCCTGGTATGCTACAGTCCATGGGGTTGCAAAGAGTCAGACACAACTTAGTGACTAAACAACACCACCAGTCAGAAGAGAGAGACTTCATTGTATGTGAGGCCTAAGGTAGAGTCCTAAGGAAGTTCTCTTACTATTGGGGTTGTTGTCCTTTGAGTAAAGATTACCCTGGGGACTTTCCTGGTGGTCCAGTTGTCAAGAATCTGCCTTGCAATGCAGGGGACATGTGTTCAATTCCTAGTGGGGAAGCTGAGATCCCACATGTCTCAGAGCAACTAAACCCACATGTGAAAACTACTGTGCCTGAGCTCTCTGGAGCTGGTGCCACAGCTAGAGAGTTGATATACCACAATGAAAGATCCTGTATGATGCAACTAAGACCTGATGAAACCAAATAAATAAATATTTAAAAAAAACTACTCTGTAACTATTATAAGTGATGGACAGGGAAGCCTGGTGTGCTGCAGTCCATGGGGTTGCAAAGAGTCAGACATGACTGAGCGACTGAACTGAACTATTATAAAGCTTAAAAAGAAAGCTTCAAAAAGACAGAACTGATTCCAAGTTATATGCAGTCATATACCAGAACAAAGTCCAGCACTCTTGAAAGACATTCAACAAGATTACCCATTCAACAAGGCAAATGTCACTAATGGTCATCATCCAATAAAAAATTACTAGGATTATTGAAGTCCTTCCATATAGAAATGTGAGGCAATAGAAATGGAGCCCCCACCCACCCCTGCCTGCACTAAGAGATGTTAATCAATCATAAAATAACTTTTTAAAAATAACTAAGCTTATTTAAAAAGCAAGAAAATACAACCTTTATTCAGGAGGAAAGTCAATCGACAGAAACAGACCCAGAAATGATAGAAATAATGCAATCAGCAGATAAAGCCCTTAGGACTGATTTTTTTAATCTTATAAACAAGTGCAAAGATGTCAAAATATGGGAGGGAAAAGCAATGAAATACCAGTTATTTGGGGGTTTTGATTATTGTGATTACAGTACAACTTACCAAAAATGTCCAGGATAGCCTTGTAAATTAGGTATCATTATTCAATCTACTCACATTCTCCTACAAAAACATCTCTTTGATTCCCCATTACCTTCAAAATAAAACCCAAATTATAAGCCATTGTGTCTGAAAGAATGCTCTAGATCAGGAGTCATCAACCTTTTCTGTTAAGGACCAGAGAGCAGTGATTTTGGCTTTGCAAATCATATAATATCTGTTGTAACAACTCAACTCTGTTCTCACAGTGTGGAAATAAGCATAAATAATGTGTAAACAGATGGATATGGCTAGATTTGACCATCCAGGTGCCCTTTGTTGGCCCATGTTCAAGAGTGTCCAATACAAAAGCTACTAGCCACACAAGGCTATTTCAATTGAAATTCAAATTACTTAAAATTAAACTAAGCAAAATTAAAACTCCATTTCCTTAACTGACATGTGGCAAATGTGGACAGAACAGATTTAGAACATTTTCATCATCACAGAGAGTTCTATTGGACAAAGCTACTCTAGAAACTCCACGCATAAGAATTATTTGGTGTGCATTGTAAAAGCAAATTCCATCTCTCTAGACATGCTGAACTACACTCTTTCTGTCCCTGAAGGTATAATCCATATTTCTGCAGAATGAATCATTGTTGTTGTTCCATCACTAGATTGTGTTTGACTCTTTGCAACCCCACGGACTGTAGCCCCCATGGACTATAGCACATCAGGGTTCCTTGGCCTTCACCATCTCCCAGAGTTTGTTCAAATTCATGTCTATTGAGTTGGTGATGCTATCTCACCATCTCATCCTCTGCCGCCCTCTTCTTTTTCTTGCAATCTTTCCCAGCATCACAGTCTTTTCCAATGAGTCAGCTCTTTGCATTGCGTGGTCAAAGGATTAGAGCTTCAGCATCAGTCTTTCCAAAGAATATTCAGGATTAATTTCCTTTAGGATTGACTGGTTTGATTTCCTTGCTGTCCAAGGGACTCTCAAGACTCTTTTCAGTACAATTCAAAGGCATCGATTTTTTGGCACTCCGCCTTCTTCATGGTCCAATTCTCACACCCATAACTACTGGAAAAACAATAGCATTGATTATACAGACCTTTGTCAGCAAAGTGATGTCTTTGTTTTTTAATATGCTATCTAGGTTTGTCATAGTTTTCCTTCCAAGGAATAAGCATCTTTTAATTTCATGGCAGCAGTCACTGTCCACAGTGATGAGTCATATGTACTCAATATGGAGAATTTCCATATGAAAGGATGAAGTCTTTAACATAATCTCACTACAGGCTTAAAGTTGTAATTCTAACTACTTTTTTGCCTTTTGATTATTCCTCTTGTATTCTGGCCTATTACTTTTACCAAATCAGCTATGTCACACATTACAACTGAACCATATGAATTAGCATGAATCATTACATCACTACATGGGAAATAGATGGAGAAACAGTGGAAACAGTGTCAGAATTTATTTTTCTGGGCTCCAAAATCACTGCAGATGGTGACTGCAGCCATGAAATTAAAAGACGCTTACTCCTTGGAAGGAAAGTTATGACCAACCTAGATAGCATATTCAAAAGCAGAGACATTACTTTGCCAACAAAGGTTCACCTAGTCAAGGCTATGGTCTTTCCTGTGGTCATGTATGGATGTGAGAGCTGGACTGTGAAGAAGGCTGAGCACCGAAGAATTGATGCTTTTGAACTGTGGTGTTGGAGAAGACTCTTGAGAGTCCCTTGGACTGCAAGGAGATCCAACCAGTCCATTCTGAAGGAGATCAATCCTGGAATTTCTTTGGAAGGAATGATGCTAAAGCTGAAACTCCAGTATTTTGGCCACCTCATGTGAAGAGTTGACTCATTGGAGAAGACTCTGATGCTGGGAGGGATTGAGGGCAGGAGGAGAAGGGGATGACAGAGGATGAGATGGCTGGATGGCATCACTGACTTGATGGGTGTGAGTCTGAGTGACCTCCGGGAGCTGGTGATGGACAGGGAGGCCTGGTGTGCTGCGGTTCATGGGGTCGCAAAGAGTCAGACACGACTGAGCGACTGATCTGATCTGATCTGATTACAGTAATGAGACAAATAGAAGAAAGACTTTTTACTCTGAAGAAACCTGATCAATGACCTCTTACAAAATGCATGTGAAATTCTCTTCTTTTCTAAGTTAAACTAACAGAAAAAAATCTGTCTCAAGTTGAGCAAATACGGTAGACCCTGCTTTCTCCACTTAAACTCTCTCCTTCTTTGGGTGTGTCTTTTAGTAAGTGAACAAATAATCCTACTCAATATAAATTTGAAAAGTATGTGTGTTAGTCACTCAGTCGTGTCTGACTCTTTGCAACCCCACAGACCGTAGCCCAACAGGCTCCTCTGTCCATGGGATTCTCCAGGCAAGAATACTGGGATGGTTTGCCATTCCTTCTCCAGAGAATCTTCCCGACCCAGGGATTGCACCCTGGTCTCCTGCATTGCAGGCAGATTCTTTTTCTTTTTTTTAAATTTTATTTTTTAACTTTACAATATTGTATTGGTTTTGCCATATATCAAAATGAATCTGCCACAGGTATACATGTGTTCCCCATCCTGAACCCTCCTCCCACCTCCCCCCCATACCATCCCTCTGGGTCGTCCCAGTGAACCAGCCCCAAGCATCCAGTATCGTGCATCGAACCTGGACTGGCAACTCGTTTCATATGTGATATTATACATGTTTCAATGCCATTCTCCCAAATCATCCCACCCTCTCCCTCTCCCATATATGGAGTTTAGAAAGATGGTAACAATAACCCTGTATACGAGACAGCAAAAGAGACACTGGTGTATAGAACAGTCTTTTGGACTCTACAGGCAGATTCTTTACCGTTTGAGCTACAGGGAAGTCCTTAATTTGAAAGGTAGTATGTGCAGAGTGTGGGATCTGTAGCCAGACTACTTGGGTTTGGATCCCAGTTCTACCATTCACCCTGTGTAGACTTGAGCAAGTCACTCAACCTCTCTGTGCCTTGATTTTCTCATTTATCAACAGTAAAAACTGTTGCAACTACTACATCCTATGAAGATGATATAAGTTAATATATGTAAGAAACTTAGAACAGTTTCTGATATATAAAAAGTGTCTTATGAGTTAGCTACTACTATTTTCATTGTATTGGCATTAAGGTAAATTTTATAACACCAATAACATCAATTACCAAATTATCTTATTACAAACTGAACACATAGGACTCATCATAAACTGGACTCTTTTAGCCTATATGCATGTCATGGATAGTAGAAATAACACTATTGTGAGAGTTCCCCATACAGGAAATACCTATCAACACAAACGTAAGCAAATGTTGAAACCTAGAAGTACTGCTAGAAATAGGTATCTCTTTTATGCTTGCATTAAAGCCACTTCCTACGTTTATCATGCTTCTTATTATTTTTATTTCTAACAACTTGAAAATACTCTGATGGAATTTTATTAAGCTTGAATCCACATGTATGCATTTATGTGTCCACAGTATTTTTGAACAGAAACTAAGGCAAAAGAAAAAGTGTGACATCTTAAAAGTAAACTGGGGATGTTTATCCTTTCCACATGTTATCAGTTCTCTGTTGCCATGATAATACTACATAACAAAAACCCACAAAACCTCAGGAGTATATAAAAATAAATATTTATTTTCACTCATCACCCTTTTAATTGCCCTGAAATTATGCTGTACTGGGTAGAGCACAACTACTGGTCAGGAGTCAACTTTGGATTTCATAGGCAGCTTTGTGAACTTGGTTGGGCTCTTCCACATGTCTGGGGCCTCAGTGGGACAACTGGGAATATTCAACTTTATCCTGTGTGTCTTATGATCCCTCAGGCTACCAGGCACTTATCTTTGATGGAGGCAGAAAAGCAAGAGACAGCAAGCTCAGTCTCGAAAACTTCTGTATTTTCTGTCGCAGCATCCCGTTTTAGCCAAGCCCAGAGTCAGTGTAGGAGGAACTACAAAGATATAGGACAAACAGCATGATAGAGGGACGCCGTTAACTGGGGCCGTGCAGTCCGCTACCACGCTTTTCATAAATCTTAGCACTTTCTTTTCTTGGACTAGACTCATTTTCATTGTTTCATAATCACTAGAGTTTTTAATTTGACAAATGTTTCTCTCTTGAAATGCAGTACCCTTGTATCATTGAGCTGCCTGTGTCTATTTTTAAATAATTTAAATTCTAGTGTCTGCTATTAATAGTAACTGAGAGATTTCTGTTTTCCTACATTCGCACTCAATTCTACATGAAGTGGATTAACCTCTGATTAAACATGCCACTTTCCAATTCTTAAATTGTCTTTCCCTAAGAAAACCTGAGAGTATCATTAACAATCCAAAATAATCAAAGATTATATGATTTTTCAGTAATTGTCAAAGTAATTAAAAGTCACTTTGGCATTTTCTTAGGGTCTAAAAGTATTTTCTAATATAATAGTGAGCTTATCTGCCACCTTCATCTTTAAAACTATACTGTAACATCTCATTAGTTTAAAAATCCTTACAATGAAACAAGAATAACTCCATTTTTATTAACTATTCCTATTGGATTATATGGGCTTCCCAGGTGGTGCAGTGGTAAAGAATCTGCCTGCCAATGCAGAAAATGCAAGTGACATGGATTTGACCCCAAGGTCAGAAAGATCCCCCGGAGAAGGAAATGGCAACCCACTCCAGTGTTCTTGTCTGGAAAATTCCATAGACAGAGGAAGCCTGGCAGGCTATAGTCCATGAGGCTGCAAGCTGGAGTCATGACTGGGTGACTAAGCACACACACATATGATTATACATAAAGCATTTGAGGCATGCTTTTGGCATAGATAGAAAAAACTTTCAAAGTTTCTTTTTTTTTTTTTCTATTCTAAGCAAATATCCATCAAGTATCCATAAATACTATATTAGAGACCCTGAAAACAAAAATTCATCTAAGTCAAATCATTGTTTTGTTCTCTGCATTCAAAGACTCTGAGTCTAAATGATGAATTGAGTAGAGAAAAGAGAATATTAGAAGTGATATTTATCATAATATTTTCAAATCTTTAATTATCATCACAGGGCAATTTTCTTATCTTGGAAGTTTCCACCCAGGCTCAACACATTCAGTCACTCAAAGCACAGAGTGAATGATGCTGTACCTGGGGAGATGCTAGTACAAAACAGTTATCTGTGAATCAGAAGTTTCATTAGAGTGCAGCTTAAGTTTTATTCAATTCACTGAAATATGCTTCCATTATGCCTTTGTTTCTGCTCAACACGTTAACATCATACACACAAAGACTTACAAGTTTCTTTAAACTGGATGTGAATCCTCATATTCTCCCTAAAACGTCATCCTCTGTTTTCCTGATTAGGTTATACATTTTAGTTGAAAGGCCTCAATAGTCCTCTAAAGCAGTGTCTCTCAATCTTTAATGTACATATCCATTGCTTAGGGTTACATTTTACAAATGCAACTTCTGATTCAGTCAGTCTGAGATAAGACATGAAATTCTGCACTTCTACAAATCTCCCAAGTGGTGTTGACTCTGCAGTTCCATGAACCCCACTCTGAGTAGCAAGTACGAGTCATAAGGGCTTTTATCTCCCTACGGAGGCATTTCTCCTTCTCCCAAGATGATTCAGCCACTCTCAAACCCTTTTACTGTGTCATTTGAAGGAGTCTAAATATGAGATCTACAAATTCTCTCCATTCTAAACCCTCACTGAGTGTGTCTTTAATGTTCTTATAAAACATTTAGAATAATGCTTGATACATCTTTACTACTCCATAAATGTGAGTCATTTTGTTAACTGAAACCTGACCAGTCCTTAAACATGTTGCTCTTAAGTAGAAACTTTTACTTTCATAATACATACACCTTGGTCACAAGAGATTTCGTTGTTCTTTTTTGCTCCCCGGGGCCACTTTCAATTTCTTTTTTCGTCCTCCATCAAAAACAAGTGAATAAACAAAACAAACTAACAACAACAACAAAAAGCCAGCTCTTTGAAGCCTGTACTAACTCTACTATCCAGTACTCTGCCTTGAAGTTTCCATCAGACAATATCCTCTCATTCCCCTAACTCTCAACCACTACACCTGGTTATCACCCTCAGTCACTTTCATATCTATGTGGATGAATCAGATGATACTCTGACCTCAGTTTCTTGAGTTTTGCACTTAAAACAGTATTATCCTTCACTCCTCTTCAAGCACCCATTCCATGAACAGATCTTAAATCTTTTCATCCCCATTTTCAAAGCATCCATGTCAAACGCCCGTACTATGTCCACTATAAACAGTACTACTACCTCACCTGCTCAAAAACCCTCTGGCCACAATTCTTTGACCTCACTGCAACCTCTAGTTCATTGAAATGTTGTATACATAAAATAATTGTGCATAAATATATATATAGTATATATACACACACACACATACATGTATACATATATTCAGTGAAGTTTTATATATAATGAAATTATATATTTTTTTATATAATGAAAAATTTTTTGTACTCTTGCTTTAAGTAATTCCATTTTTTAGATCTATCTGTTCCTTCTAAGTAACATAAATAGTGATACAGAATCTATTATAGTCAAGAACAAATGTGACCTACCTGGGGCGGAAACTTGAGCTCCATAGATGTGAATCCAATATCGTTTATAAACAATTGTATCCTTAATTATGTACTTTTTAAGGGAAAGTGACCACAGATTTCAAATTCACAAAATGGTCGGGATAATTAAATAGTTTAAGAATTAGTGACCCATGCTACTTTTTCAGGCATAAAGGAAGAGTATGTCCTCAGGGGAAAACAAGGCAAACATGTCAGACAGGAAAAGCTACCTTTTCAGGAGAGTGAAGAGATGAGATTCTCTTGAAAGCAGGTGTCTCCCTAAATGTCTTTCCAATCCTAAATTTCACAGTAGATAGGCTCACTGAATTCAGTCTCTGCTGCTATGAAAAGCCTTTACCTGGGTAAATACGTGGGGCCCGAAAGATGTAAGAAAAATGCAGCTTTCTTTGTTTTTTTTTTCTTTTTCTCCTTTGCTATCACCCCCTTTATTATAGACATAAATGGAAGCAAAGAAACTCTCTGTGAAGATAGGGTATGCATGGCTTCTTTTTGAAACTTTGGTTTCTTTTAAGGATGAAATTATTTTATGGACACTGAGAATATATTAAGCACATAGGAAGCACAGCACAATTTCATGAAAATGCAGACGTATAATTTATAAAACATCAATTTTGTGTCGTGATTCAAAATTCTAATCTTTTTATGAGCACATGTCTTGGAAAAGATCTCTGATGATAGAAACTAGAGGAATTAAAGCCCAATTTTTGGTTTATCTTGACATAATAGTTTTAGTACTATGAAAAATTAAGTTCCACATTGACTGTCCATAAAATGCTTGACAGCCACTTACAGGCCCCTCTTGAAATCATTTCCAAATGAAGGCACTTTTGTGTACAGGTAAAACAATGTCCAGTATTTGCTTGCCTTCAATGGACTTTCATTTGTTTCCTCTTGTAAGGAGCAAGGGTTCTTGATTAAAAAGCACATATCTATTTAAATAATTCTAGGCAAATTATAGGAGAAGGCAATGGCACCCCGCTCCAGTACTTCTGCCTGGAAAATCCCACGGACAGAGGAGCCTGGAAGGCTGCAGTCCATGGGGTCGCTGAGGGTCGGACACGACTGAGTGACTTCACTTTCACTTTTCACTTTCATGCATTGGAGAAGGAAATGGCAACCCACTCCAGTGTTCTTGCCTGGAGAATCCCAGGGACGGGGGAGCCTGGTGAGCTGTTGTCTCTGGGGTCACACAGAGTCGGACACGACTGAAGTGACTTAGCAGCAGCAGCCAAATTTTGCAGGACTTCATTTTATATCTAAGAGGAGTTCAACCTTAAATACTAAGAGAAAATTGTTCCTTTAAAGAGAGAGATTATTTCAAAAAACAGACATGATTATAGAACCTGATGGAGGAGCTTCCTCTTTTATACACGATTGGTCAATAATTTGTATTTAATGCCTCCAAAATTACTTTTTGCCTTCAGGAAAATTAGGACAGACATTCTTTTCTCAATTCTCTAATTTTGAGGTTAAAAAAATAAAACATGCAGGCTGTCATATGTGAGGCACTACTGTCAAACCGAAACTTAACACAAAATGGAAATGACCATTGGTTAGCTGATACTGGGATATCATTATTTTAGGTAAAGTAAGTGTGAATTTAGGCAAGTTACAGAACAATATAAATAATAACTTTATTAAGTCCAAGATTTCAAAAACATTTGCTTTATTTAGTTTTCCAAGCAGTCATAAAAACAATTTAGAGCCTGGGCTTTTAAATGAAAGGACCTATTCTAAAGGGTAATAGGACCAATAATTTATCTTGAACTATGAGCTCCTCCAAACTCTAAATTCATATCCAACTGTCTACTCCACAACTTAACTTGGATATCTAACAGACATCTCAGACTCAGCATGTCAAAAGTCAAACTGGTGTTTTTCCCCAAAATCTGCTCCTCCCACAGTCTTCCCCATCTCAGTAAATAACACTTCCAGCCTTTTAGTAACTCAAGACAAAAACTGAAACAGTTAAAATTACCCTCTTTTTTCTTACATATAGCCTTCAGACAATAGACTTCATAGGCCTTACACTCAAATACACACACTGACCAATTTGATTACCTCCATCATTCCCATGGTGATTGCAGGAATCATCATCTTATGCCCAAGTTATTGCAAGAGGCTCTGAATGCCTTTCTTTCTGCTTCTACCTTTATTTTCTTCAGTTATTCTCCCATATACCATAGCAGCCAGAGCGATCCTGTTGGCATGTATAAATTAAATCATCCAATGGCTGCTGATCACATTCACTCCCTACAATGGCCTTCAGAGATCCTTCTCCCTCCCTTCCTATTGCAAAGGAAACAGGGCTCACCAAAAAGTCTACTGCTCAAACAGTAGACTACATTCCTCAAACTCCCTGGAATTAAGTGAGGCCAAAATATAGGACAGTTATGGTATAATACTCTACCTGCCTACTTCACTCCTGTAACAATCAAAGTGTCTACACATTCCAAATAGCACCACTATAAAATGACAAGGGATCATCAGCTTAGATCCATAAGAAATGATGTGGAGTACAGTCCTTGTCAACCCAAGATGGAAACAGCACAAAATAAACTTTCATTTCATTAATCCAATAGGATTTGAAGTTAAAGATGCTATGGAAACTTAACCTAGCGATGATTTCATTCATTCACTTTGCGTAGCCACATCAGCCTCCATGCCATCCTCTGAATATAATGAATACTCTTCCTACTCAGCGACTGGCTAATCTATCTACTTGCAATGTTCTTTCTCTAAGTCTCAAGCTCTTTACTCAGTGCAGGGTTATTCAGATTTTCCATTTCTTCTTGAGTCAGTTTCAATAGTCTGCATCTTTCTATGAATCTATCCATTTCATCTAAGTTATCTAATTTGTTGATAAAAATTGTTTCTAGTACTCCCTTAGAATCCTTGGCACTCTGTCAAATTGTACACTTGAAATGTTTGTGTGCTAAGTCACTTCAGTCATGTCTGACTCTTTGTAACCCTATGAACTGTAGCCTAACAGGCTCCTATATCCATGGAATTCTCCAGGCAAGAATACTGGAGGGGTTGCCATGCCCTCCTCCAGGGGATCTTCCCAACCCAGGGATTAAAACCCACATCTCTTATGTCTTCCGCATTCACAGACTGGTTCTTTACCACTAGTACACCTGGAAGGCCCACAATTGAAATAGTTAAATATAAATATCATGTCATGTAAATTTTACCACAATTAAAAATATATATGGAGGAGATATTGCTAGTCACATAAACCTGCCAATGACTGATTCATAGGAAGACAATCTACAAGTTCCTGGGGAGGAAGAGCATAGGGTAAGAGCTAAGGATACTACTTTAGGCCAAGGAATTCAAGCGCATCTGATAGTTTAGATAATTTCAGCTTTGATATTCCCTCTGTCCATTTCAGTTTTTCATAGTTTTGAGGGTGATAAGAACTGATCCAAGTTATAACTGATGCTTTATTTATTAAACTGCTTACAAATCATCTAAATCCTTCCTTGGCTTAAGTCTTAAGAGAATATTGAAGCATTTTAGGCAAAAGTTTAGAAGAACCCCTCTGAACTCACCTGAATTATGCTACAAATATGTTGCCTCTATCCATAGAGTCTTTTTCCCATAGTAATTCTAGAACCACAGCTAATTCTCCAGCTATTTTTAAAATCATATATAGTATGTGTATTATCCATAAAATCCAGATCAGCTATCATTTAATTGTGTGAGGAGGAATTGTCTGGAACTTTTACAAAAATATTCAAGCAGTATATTGTATCTGGCAGTCCCATTTGCAGAGTAAATCTCTTGTACATGTATAAGGAGTGAATCACAGAGAAGGAAAAAAGTGTTTTGATAATGATCCCAAGGTAGTAGAGACATGGGAAAGGCTTAGAATTGTTATAAATTCACACTACTTGAGTGGTTTCAATACTCTAAGGGGACTGATAGTCTATGATAGTAGGAATAATAACAGAACACAACCAAATGAACAAGAAACTATAGTGTTGTTCAGTTATATTTCTGGATCATGCTCCTTGTGAATTCAGAAGGACAGGAAATGGTTGGGTACTAATGTTTCCCCTGAAGTAGTGTCACTGGGCATATTTTGGAGAGCTGACCTTTTGATTCTTAACTAATAGGGCACATTGGCTCTTCCAATGAATCTTTTCCTTTCAATGTCTTATAAGTGTCCTTATTTATGAGTTCTTAATTCTTAGATAATAAAAAAAATTTTGTTCTTAATTTTATCTCAGAGGCTGTGGTTTTATCTAAAGAGCTCAAAGTTTATTTTTATTTCCACATTGTTTGCTTTATTGTTATCCTTCATAAGTGTCTGCCACACTTAAGAGATTTTCTAAATTGGCAATTTTCAATTTCAATGTATTTTTTTTTATTTCAGTCTTAGCCCATTGAAGAAATGAGAGGACAAAGTTTATTTTATTTTAGCTGTACAAGATACCCTACAATCTCTTTTGAAAATTTCTTGAACTCTATTTTAAACTCACCTACTTATTTTTCTTGATTTTATTTATAATTTCTTATTTTTGACAGCATCACTCAAGGAAAAAATCTTCTATAATGACCTTTGTTTTGTATTTTCTTTTTTTTTTTATTCTTTCAAAGTCAATTTTTCAATTATACACAGTTTTATTACTCAGATCCTCTCCTGGCCTTTCCCTTCTTGCTTCTTTAACTGCTTCCCCGACTGAGAAGTTAGAAATGAATTAAATAATTGGTACAAATCGGTTCCAAATTTGATAGTTAGAAGTGTTTTATAAAATCCTGAATTCTGAAATACTTATTTTCTGTATTCTGATGCTTAGAATAAACCTCTCATTATAGCTCATAATGCAACTTTAAACCAATATTTAAGTTCAATGTCTATACAGCTGCCTTCTTGTTTAGCAAAGCAATTATTCCTTTCTCGAAAATCAGATAGTTATACAGCCCAGGCCCAATCACCCTCAATAAATCATACTGCTGCTCTTAGAATTTTTGAGAAGTACCAAGTTTGGGAACTGACTGATTTTCAGATGTTTAAAGGAGTTGATATCATCTATTAAAACATCAGTACTCAGGTTAGAGTGGTGTTTAGTTGTCACTCAGGTTGGGTTTAAGAGAGTAAATATGTTTAGGACTGGCTGATTTTCAGAAGCAAAGGTTGGCTTTCTAAAGTATACTTATTGATCCAAGTTGTTTTGATCAACTAAACTGGTTTAAAACTTCTCTGATCCAATGAATGATCAGTCATTTGCAAGTGCTGTGAACAGTCACTGTCTTACCCACTAGAAGCCCCTTGAGAGCATGTTTTCCTCACTGTTATATCCCAAAGCTGGCACAATGCCTGCCATGTAGTATCACTCAAATTTGCTGAATGAACAAATAAATGAATGAATCAAACCTAAGTTTTATCATTTACTTATTCAGTGAATTTCTGCCAATTGCATAATCTCCTATGACTTCTGTTTCCTCTGAAAGAGGGTTAATTTTATTTACTTTACAGAATTGTTGTGAGGATTAAATCAGGTCGACATTTAATACACCTGGTAAAGTGTGCCTAATTGGGCTTTCCAGGTGGCTCAGACGATTAATAATCTGCCTCCAATGGGGAAGACCCAGGTTCAATCCCTGGGTTGGGAAGATCCCCTGGAGAAGGGAATGGCCACCCTTGGACAGAATTCCATGGACAGTGGAGTCTGGCAAGCTATAGCCCATGGGGTTGCAAAGAGTCAGACATGGCTGAGTAACTGATGCACACACACAGGGTGCCTATTTATGTAGAAAGAATTCAATAAGCAGTGATAGTTATGTGGTAGCCTCTGTCTTTCTGGCTGCTGTTAGATAGCAGTGGGTGGTGGTGGTTTAGTCACCAAGCTGTGTCCAACTCTTGCGACCTCATGGACTGTAGCCTGACAAGCTCTTCTGTCCATGGGATTTACCAGGAAAGAGTACTGGAGTGGGTTGCTATTTCCTTCTCCAGGGGATCTTCCTGACCCAGGAATTGAACCTGTGTCTCTGGCATTGCAGGTAGATTCTTTACCAACTGAGCTACAAGGGAAGGATGAAATATAGGCAATAATTTACTTCTGTCATCCTGCTTCCTAGTATCCTTACTTCATCTTGACATCCTATAACCAGAAACATGCTCCAGTCATTCTAATACCTCCTTATCCTTAAGTATTCAAAATACATCTTTTTTATGTCCCATTATCCTGGGGCCATAACTTAGCTCTTTTAAGAGCTAATAATAGCTGATAATGCTATAAATTGATTTCCTTCAGAGGGCATCTCTCCTTGCCAGAACCCAAATTAATGACTAATGATGGGAACTTAAGACACTAAGGCAGCCTAGAGAAGCTTTTCAGTGTTGTCTACCACTCCTGAATTTACTGTCAGTAAGATGGGGAAGGAAGTGCTAACCCACTGCAGTATTCTTGCCTGGGAAATCCCATGGACAGAGGAGCCTGGTGGGCTACCGTCCATGGGGTCACGAGAGTCAGACATGACTGAGCGACTGAGCAGACTTGCAAGATGGGGATGCCCAGAGTCTGGTCCAGGATGTCTGTCCCCTTTTCCACAGCGCCTCTCTCATGACGAGGAATGTGATAGGCTCTCAGGCCAGTCTGGGGTTGAGAGGAGAGGCTTGTCTGTACAGAGATACATATTTAGAAGTCAAGTGAAACTAGTTCTCAAAAGTGTCCCCAACCATCAGACCAGATGTCAATCACCTGCCTAAGAGCAACCTAAATGATGCAGAAGCCAGACTAAGTTGTTTTAGGCACCACTGAGAACCGAGATGAAACACTAAATTATTCCTTCAAGAAGTCTTTCATGATAAGATTTGATATGGTGAAAGAGTAAAACAAGGGTGCCAGTGATTATTGTCACATTTGTTTTTAAAAAGAGAGTAGTTTAAATTATTATAGTGTGCATGCTCGGGTGCTAAGTTGCTTCGGTTATGTCCAAATCTTTGCAACCCTCTGGACTGTAGCCCACAAGGCTCCTGAGCCCATGAGATTTCCCAGGCAAGAATACTGGAGTGGGTTGCCAGGCCCTCTTCCAGGGGAGTCGTCCTGTCCCAGGAACTGAAAGTGAGTCTCTTGTGTCTCCTGCATTGGCAAGCAGGCTCTTTCCCACTTGTGCCACCTGAGAAGCCCCCAAATTATTACAGACTGAGGGGGAAAAAACAAAGTCATCTAAGAGTTTCCAAAAAATGATCAAGTAAACAATTGATTAACAAGATCTCAAAGAGGTAAGCATACTCTATTTAATGATGGAAAAAAATGGCGATCATAATCAGGAATCAATAGAGATAATCATCTGTTATATGAGCAGATTCCACAATGAATAGTTCCTTAATTTAATGCCATCTCAAAATTTTCATCCATGATATTCACAACACTCAAAACCACTATGGATTTAAGAACACCCTCTAGTTTCTTTTCTTCTCTCATGCTTCTAATAGTAATAATAAAACTGAAATTCTATAACTATGTATTATGTTAAGTGCTTTGCATTCATTGACTCATTTTTTTCACCACAATAACACTATATGAAACATTATCTATAGAAGGAAATATCAAGGTTCTCAGAGGTAAATAGCTTGTTCAAGAGACACAGGTGGAAAGTGAAGTGATTGGGAATCAGTTGTAAGTATATAATCCAAAGACCCATACTCTTAAGCACTTTTCTACACAGCATCAGAAACAAGTGGGGGTGAGTATCTGCCATTTATTCATTTTTCTCATATTCTTTCCTTTCAGAAGCTCTCTCCCAGTGTATTTGATTATGGTGGGACTGACTATATGAGATGTCTTTTCTCTGCCAAAGCATCAGGCACATGGCACATGACCTAAGCTGGCCAATCAGGCCCCTTAAAGTGGGATATGACTCAAGCTGAGCCACTCTCACAGCTCTCAAGGACCACTCAGCTGGCATATGAAGGAAAACTATGTTCTTTCCCTGGAGGCTTCTAAGATAGTGGTATTGGGGTTATAAGCTTTCTGTTATATAGAAAAAGTCTATCTGAGATCAATCATCATAATTTACAACTCTATGCCTGAGACTATCTTCCTCAGGACTTAAAAGGCCAATCAATTCTCTAATGTGTTGTGTTTAAGCCAATTTAACTTAGGCTCCTGACACCTACAACTGAAATATCCCTAATAAAATAATGCACTGGAAAAAATAGAATATGAGGTCAAACTAAGATTCATGTTCCCATCTCCCTGAATTACTATATCCTTGTATAGGACAAATATATCCTTGACTGGACAAATTTCTTTGAATCTCAAAATCCTTGTCTAAAAACAGAAATAATAATACTGTATAAAAGGCTTTTAAGGATAGTCTGCTCAAATCCTGACTCCAACCTTATTTGCTGTGTGACCTTGTACAATTTATTTACAACCTTTCTCCCTTTGTTCCTTCCTCCCAGCTTGCCTTCTTTCAGGTTGTATTCCTGAAAGAACCTAAGGATATGTACAACAATAATTCATTTGACAAATATTCATTGAAAACTTTTTATATGCCAGAAACTGAGCTACTTTTCAGGAATTCAAAAAGAACAAAATAGACAATCTCAGCATTCATGGGAAGAAGACAGATATTAAATAATAGTCATAGGCAGAGGTGCAGTTTATCTGGCAGCTGAGGTTTTCATCCCTTTGAGCTCCTAATGAGTTCCCTTGAACTGACCCTCCCACTCGCTCCCCTGTCATGATCACAACTGACTAAATTCTTCCACCCTTTCTGTGTGGGAAAGGAAAGAAACACTATCCTGGCTTCTTGGGGACCAGTTTTCTTATTTTCCCTTAACTCATGCACCACATTCATTCTTAAATTGAATTGGACCGCCTTATTCAGGTTTTACAACAAAATCATCTAACTCAAACATTTGCAGAATTGATGGTCACTACTGAAGGTTTCAGATGAATCCCAAAAAGGGTCCCTTTGAATAGTATACAACCTTCTTCCAGTCTCAACACCTCCTCCAGTGTCCCTTCTTTTCCTCCTATTTCCATTCCCTTATGGAGTAGAATTTATGGATTAGAGAACTGAAAGTATGATAATTCAGCAAAAGTTCCAAATTCTTCTTCCTCTATCTCCTGGGACAGATTTTCCCTTCTGCTGCAATCCTTTAAGAGTCTTGCTTCAACTCCAAATGCATATTGAAGTATTCTCCCACGTATAATTCTCTTCCTAAGGAGACTGCTGTGGCTACCTATTAAAGTAACAAGATATTTTTCCACCTTGTGACATTGTTATATATTTTCAATAGTAACAAAAGATGAGAAAGAAAAATGGAGTAGTATGAGAGTGTAAAACGAGTAACGAGAACCAATCCAACGGGTCAGAAAAGTGTTTCCTGGACTATCTGAAGAATGAATAGAAGTTAAACATCAACATGAGAGGAGAGCATTATAGAGAAAGGAAGTAATATATTTAGATTTTTTTAGTAAAAAAGAAAGAAAATTAAGGTGAAAGGTTAATAAGGATAATAAAGATAAATCCAGCTTTGCAGTCAAGAAAATACATGCAATGAAGTCCTATGTAATTGACAGAGGTAAGTTACAAGTTCTGAATGACTTTTCTACCAACCAATACAGGGAGGAAAACATTACCAATGGTATAACTGAATTTGCATAAAACAGAAACACACCAAGACATATTGCTGTTGGCACATGGCTAATGACTTATTAATAATAATGTGAAGATATACTTTGAATGCTTCCTTGTCTCTTTTCACTCAACCATCATAAGAAGTCTCTATAGTAGTTGTTTCTATTACCTGATTTCAGAGGTGAGGTTTAGAAAGGCTACATGAGCTGAGCATGGTTGCTAAACTGCTAAATGACAGGGCCAAGATTCCAATGTAGGCCAGTCACTTGGCTCCAGAGGCCCTCTCTTAACCACCACGTACACTGAACTCAGGTCCTCTGTGTTCTCCGCTCTCTTAGAACAATGCTGAATGACAGGACTTTAATTCATCTGCAGCTCATGAACAGTGACTCTTCCTTGACATCATTGAGTCACTGCTTGGTGCATATGAAACACTTGAAAAGTTCCCTGGATTCACAAATTTGTTTTCCATTTGGCTGAGCCGGGCTCCTCTTCACTGTAGATGTACACGGAGAATTCTGTGATGTGTTTCTCATGTTGTTTTTCCAGTTATTGAAGCCATGAGAATTTGAACTTCAATGTGTTAAATATTTATGGTTTATGTGGAGGAGTCCTGGTTCAACATATAATGTCTTTTTAATAATGATATTGACCATACCAGATAATAAGTTTTTAATCACTATCATGAATAAAAATTATAAAAATGCTCAGTTTTAAGAGACTTAATAGAAAAGACAACTCAGGTTTATATGGCTAAATAAACAGAATACGGCAATTGTATTCAATTCATTCCTACTTGTATGCTACCTTTTTGAAGATTCCTGAGAAGAAATAGAAAAGTGATAAATTAAAACATAAATATTTTTAAGTGGTCAGTAATGTAAGGAACTCAACATAAATTATCATCAGCCACTTGAATATGGATTCACACACTCAGTCCTCTGACAAGGTCTATGTGATGTGGCATGATATGGTATGACACGGTAGATAACAATCCTAGTCATTTCAGTCATTCATACACCTTGTGGGGGGCTTTGCAAGATTAATTCAGATATAGTTACCAAAAACTATGGAAAGCAAAGGACCACAAATTCAACTTCTAAAGGCCCTGCCCTACACCCAGGGGCTTCCCCTTCTACTCTCTTTTTCTTCTACTTGAAGTGCTTCTTCCTCTCATCAAGTTATTCTTCCTTTCCTGTTGTAGAGTGCCTTGTGAAGAATGCATTATAAGGCTAGATTGCCCACACACTGAATTTTTAAACCCTCTAAACAGGACATTAGTTCATAGCTTGAATGTTTTGAAATCTGATCAACATGCCGTTTCTCAATACATTAAGCAAAGCAAGCAGAATTAGTCTGCTTTATGTCAGGTGCTTAGCACAAATCCCTTAATAATGTGCTTGAGTGCAGAAGCCATTAATAAATGCATAATTCTCTAAGACAGGCTTGATTAATTAAGTCATATGTGTATCCTTCTAATTAAAAAAAGAACATTAGGCAGATGAGTGGAAATTCTGAGTACAAAATTCAAAGGCTTCCTCTGAATGCCTTTTGCCTTTCTCTTCAAGATGAAAGGAACGCTGCTGGTTATTGTAGCTGCCAACAAACAGTTATAGTGCGGGCACAAAGCACCCAGAACTCTGTGTCTTATTAAAAACAATTTGGTATTCATCTGCCAATTTGTAACTCAGTTCTCAATCAGGGGCCTGTCTGATTAAGTCAGGCAATTCAAATTTGAGGGGGCAGCTGGTGCTCCTATGCAAATAAGCAGATGAGGAAGGAACGGGACCAATGAATCAACAAGCAGATGGTAAAAAGCCAAGGCCTGCAAAGAGTACTTGAGTTTCTTTTCCTCTCTGCTTCCCATCACCCTACATCTCACAGAATTTATATTCCAAGGGATTATAAACATCATCACTTAGTTTAATGATCGATATAGAATGGTTTCTGTTTCCGTTTCATGCCAATCCCTTTAGCATGAAGGATTTACAGAAAGAAAATGTTGGTCAATGGATGCTATATTAAATGGTTGTCTGCTTCAATAAATTCCTCATTTTTTTCCTTAAACAATTAATCAATTAGCTACCCAATGGAACTAAGACACTCATGTGTACTCATCTTTATTTCTGGCTAAGCGTTTCCATGCAAAGCTGCATGCTCCTCAAAGGAGAAAGAAAATCTTGCTCTCAGGCTGTAAGAGTCTTGGCAAGCAAGGCCCAAAGAGTGGCCCATGTCCTGAACCTGCTCATTACATCCATCCTAGATATCTTCATGACTGGGTCGGGGTGCATATTTATACCCATTCTGGATCTTTTTTCTACAACTGGTTCAGGTATTACTCATTTGTCCTTGTCTGAACTGGATCTCTTTAGGAAATGTTCACAGAGTCTATCTTTATTTCACGACATCTCAAATTTCAGATACAACTTTTAGTAGTTGTATCATGCTGTCCAAGGTCTCAACATAAACACCTTCATTAATTATGCCATTTATCTGCCAGAATCTTTTCTTTGGCTTGTTTTCTTTATTGTGATATTAAAGAGAGCCAAATCATGTCATTTGTAGGGGCAACAGGATGAGAATAGATGCAGTTGAAAGTTGTTAAAAGATTTGAAACAAGCCTGATATTCTTCGTGACACATCTTTAAAATGTAACATACTAGTTCTTCCCATGACTTGTTATAAACACTTGAGAGATTGCTTTTAGCACTTTGACAGCTGAGAAGACTTTCTTTAGAATATGGTAACAAGTCACTGGTTTTATTGAGGGAGAAGAACTTTTCCATTTTTACAGGCAAATATTAACACAGGATCAATTCTGGACTTCAAGGACTGCTGAACTCAAAGATATATTTCTTGGTTATAATATACAAATCACAATATTTTAAAAATATTTTTATGCTAAATATTTTTGACCTGGGTTTTTGAAATGCATTTCCTTTCTGCTTGATTAAATAGAAAGTTTTTTTCATAGTCATATGATATTGTCTTGGAGTTCTGAATAGCATGATACTGACTGCTTTGGATTAGCTTTATATCAGATATTGATTAGCCATGTTCTCTTGCATCAAGTAAGGCAAAGCCTAGGTCCATGCTTCTTTCATCATTAACTATGAAAAGACCCATGTAAGACATCCAATAGGCACATGAAAAGATATTCAACATCATTAATCAGCAGAGTAGTGCAAATCAGAACCACAATGATATATTACCTTACACCTGTCAGAATGGCTATCATCAAAAAGACCACAAATAACAAATGTTGTTAAGGATGTGGGGAAAAGAGAACCCTTTTGGTGGGAATGTGAACTGGTGCAGCCACTGTGGAAAAAAGTTATGCATGTTACACAAAAGACTAAAAATAGAACTACAATGGTGGTGGTTTGTGATCCAGCAATTCCATTCCTGGATACATATCTGAAGAACATGAAAACACTAATTTGAAAAGATATATGCACCCCAGTGCTCACAGCAGCATTATTTACAGTAGTCAATATATGGAAGCAACCTAAGTGGCCATCAACATATGAATGGGTTTTAAAAAAGGTGGTATAAAAAAAGATGTGGTATATTTATACCATGGAATACTACTCAGTCATAGAAAGAGAATGGAAATTTGCCATTTCTAACAACATGGATCTGTGTAGATCACAATAAACTCTGGAAAATTCTGAGAGAGATGGGAATACCAGACCACCTGATCTGCCTCTTGAGAAATCTGTATGCAGGTCAGGAAGCAAGAGTTAGAACTGGTCATGGAACAACAGACTGGTTCCAAATAGGAAAAGGAGTACGTCAAGGCTGTATATTGTCACCATGTTTATTTAACTTATATGCAGAGTACATCATGAGACATGCTGGACTGGAGGAAACACAAGCTGGACTCAAGATAGCCGGGAGAAATATCAATAACCTCAGATATGCAGATGATACCACCCTTATGGCAGAAAGTGAAGAGGAACTAAAAAGCCTCTTGATGAAGGTGAAAGTGGAGAGTGAAAAGGTTGGCTTAAAGCTCAACATTCAGAAAACGAAGATCATGGCATCTGGTCCCATCACTACATGGGAAATAGATGGAGAAACAGTGGAAACAGTGTCAGAATTTATTTTTCTGGGCTCCAAAATCACTGCAGATGGTGACTGCAGCCATGAAATTAAAAGACGCTTACTCCTTGGAAGGAAGGTTATGGCCAACCTAGATAGCATATTCAAAAGCAGAGACATCACTTGGCCAACAAAGGTTCACCTAGTCAAGGCTATGGTCTTTCCTGTGGTCATGTATGGATGTGAGAGCTGGACTGTGAAGAAGGCTGAGCGCCGAAGAATTGATGCTTTTGAACTGTGGTGTTGGAGAAGACTCTTGAGAGTCCCTTGGACTGCAAGGAGATCCAACCGGTCCATTCTGAAGGAGATCAGACCTGGGATTTCTTTGGGAGGAATGATGCTAAAGCTGAAACTCCAGTATTTTGGCCACCTCATGCGAAGAGTTGACTCATTGGAGAAGACTCTGATGCTGGGAGGGATTGAGGGCAGGAGGAGAAGGGGACGACAGAGGATGAGATGGCTGGATGGCATCACTGACTCGATGAATGTGAGTCTGGGTGACCTCTGAGAGCTGGTGATGGACAGGGAGGCCTGGCGTGCTGCAGTTCATGGGGTCGCAGAGTCGGACACGACTGAGCGACTGATCTGATCTGATCTGAACAACATGGATGGACTTCGAGGGTATTATGTTTAGTAAGATAAGTTAGAGAAAAACAAGTACTGTACGATATCACTTATATGTAGAATCTAAAAAACAGTGAACAAAAAAGAACAGATATAAAGAATAAGCTAGTGGTTACTAGTAGGGATAGGGAAGGGGGCACAGCAACATAGAAATAGGGAAGATTAAGAGTTACAAACTACTATCTATAAAATCAGTATGCTACCAGAACATAGTATATAGAACAGGGAATACAGCCAACATTTTATAACTGTGAGTATAACCCTTAAAATTCTGAATCACTATGTTGCACACTTGAAACATATAATATTGTAAATCATCTATGTGCATGCTCAGTCATGTCCAACTCTTTGTGATCCTGGAGACTGTAGCCCTCCAGGGTCTTCTGTCCATGGAATTCTCCAGATAAGAATACTGGAGTGAGTTGCCATTACCTACTCCAGGAGATTTTCTTGAAACTCAGGGATCAAATCTGAGACTTAAGTATTAAAAAAGATGTTAGGAAAATCCACAAATGCAGTCATTATGCACATACATAGCAACATTCCAGGCAGATTCCTTACCATCTGAGCCACCAGGGAAGCCATACTTTGTCAGTTTTGTGCCTAGAGACAGTTTTGTGGGTTTTTTTAATCATGCTAATACAGCACCTCTTTAATATGTAGCTTGGTATATGTAATTAGCTGGAGAAGGAAATGGCAACCCACTCCAGTATTCTTGCTTGGAGAATTCCATGGACAGAAGAGTCTGGGAGGCTACAGTCCATGGGGCTGCTGAAAGTCAGACGTGATTGAGACACTGAGCATGATCTTTAATTAGGTTTGAAAGTTTGTCAACTATCATCTATTCAAATACTGCTTTGTCCAGTTTCTCCTTTTCTTTAAGACTCTGATTATAAATATATTAGATCTATTTTCTATGTTTCTGGCTGCTTTATGTATTTTCCATGTTTTTGTCACTCATTACCTCCTTCTGGATACTTTCTTCTGATCCACTTTCCAGTTTATGAATTTTCTCTTCATCTGAGTCTACTATGTTTAGTACTCCCATCCACTGAACTCATAAATGTAACTTTATAACTTTAAGTTCCAGAATTTCCATATAGTTTTTTTAGTTTCCTTCTTTCTGCAAAAATTCTGTCTTTTTTTGTATCTTCTTAAACATAGTAAGAATTGCTATTCTTGTTGTTTAGTTGCTAAGTCACATCCAACTCTTTTGCAACCTCATGAACTGTAGCCTACCAGACTCCGTCTGTCCATGGGATTTCCCAGACAAGAATACTGAAGTGGATTGCCATTTCCTTCTCCAGGGGGTCTTTCCAATCCAGGAATAAATTCACATCTCCTGCACTGGGGAGGGGAGGGTTTTTTTTTACCACTGATCCACCAGGAAAGCCCTTCATAACAACAGTTAAACTATTATCCAGTATAAAGAGCCTTTGTGGATCCATTTACATGGTCTACTTTTTTCTGCCATGTTTTATTGGGTTTTTTTGTTTCTTTTTTTTTTTTCATTTTAAGTATCTAGTTACTTTTTACTGTTTGCCAAACACTGGATTTGCAAAATTGTTTTTAGAAATAATTTTAAGCATAGAATACGTTATCTTCCTCCAGAAAGGATTTAAAATCAACTTTGGTGTACAGCGAGGGGAACTAGCAACATGGGTTCACTTCATTTTAATTTGAGAAATCGAAATGATGTACATTTACAGCTGAGCTGCAGATTTAAAAAGTCATGAGTTTTCCCAGTTTCCATTATTCTTAAGATTATGTCCCTTGGACTGCAAGGAGATCCAACCAGTCCATTCTGAAGGAGATCAGCCCTGGGATTTCTTTAGAAGGAATGATGCTAAAGCTGAAACTCCAGTAATTTGGCCACCTCATGCAAAGAGTTGACTCATTGGAAAAGACTCTGATGCTGGGAGGGATTGGGGGCAGGAAGAGAAGGGGACAACAGAGGATGAGATGGCTGGATGGCATCACCAACTCGATGGACGTGAATCTGAGTGACCTCCGGGAGTTGGTGATGGACAGGGAGGCCTGGCATGCTGCAATTCATGGGGTTGCAAAGAGTTGGACACAACTGAGCAACTGAACTGAACTGAACAAGCAGACGTTTTAAAAAAATCTTCTGTCCAATTTTTCCAGTTGTCCTAGTTGGAAGAACTGGCCCACAAATTTAGGTTTGTCCTAACGCTTGCATTTGTGACTTCCTTCTCTTTATGTCACTGACTCAACTAGCCTGACATGACAAACTCAGTTAAAAACTGATGATATTACAGGTTCTTTTTCCCACAAACCATTACAACACACACACACACAAACACACACACATACACACACACACCCTGACAAGCCACTTTATACCAACTTGCCATCTAAAAAAAAAAAAAGTGGTAGTACCAATACAATTTGAAATTTGAAGTTTTGGATAAAATAAACCGTGCCCAGCCTACACTCACAACTTTAAATGAATCTAGGTGCTCATGGAAATACATACTGAAACATAGAAAAAGCAGCCTAGACATTGGCCTTATCTCCAAAACTCATCCAGACAATCAATATATGTCTATTCTCTCACTGTACCTTTTTTTCATGCCATCTCTACCTTCAACTTCACCCATTTATGTCTGTTTCTTGCCTCCAATTTCTTAACCAATCCCCTTAATTGAGAACTCCCTTGAACCCACTTTCACAACAGCACCTTTGCCAGTATAAAACCTCTGGCATTTTGTCCGACTGCATGGTCTTGGATAAGAATTACTTCACAGGTAAAACTCTACCTGGCTCCATTAGACAGGCTTATGAAGTCATTGATCCCCATACAATTTTGCTCAAGGGAACAGGAGATAAACATTTCTATACACTTTCCAAATTATTTAGTGTTCAAACAATGCAATGTTTAAACTCAAAATTACCATTTGCTTCAAATTATCTAAGATGTTTTAAACACTTTTATCCACATGATCTTAGAGATTAATAAAAGAATCCAAAAATATAGATAGCAAAGCGAATTGAGGAAGAACTTATGTCAAATAAAATTACAAATCCTTCAGATCTTGAGAGACAGAGAAATAAACAAATTTGGTTGATATCATGAAAAAAGGAGTCAGAAAATATTTCCATATCCAGCATAGACAGGGTATATTTTCTCAGTAGTGTATAATTTTGATCTTTAAGTTATGTGATTAAAGCTAGAGATATTGGTTTTAAAAAAAACCACAGCTGCCCTAAACTTACTTCAGGCTTTTGTTTGTTTTCCCATAATTCAGTTTGAAAACAAAGCAATTTTTAAAAAAAAGAAATGGAGCAAGGAATAACAATGAATAACTCACTTTCTCTCTCAGTAGTTTGAGTGCCAAGGTTCCTCCCTTAAGGAAATCTGAGTTACAAATTTCTAAAAATAGAGGTTTCTAACGGAGACAGCAACAGGGCAAAAGGCACCACTATAATTTGATAAGGACTCATTTAGTCAAGCCTATCATTTTAAATAGAATAAAATGTTTTAAACATATTTGTTTAGAAATGATTTATTTAGACTACCACTGACGCCAGGAAGATTAAAGATAGCAGAGCTAGTTGTTTAGTTCAAGATCTCTCAAAAAAGAGGTGATAAATTTCTGATATAGATCTTACAATTGCTGCTGACGGAAGAATTAGATCCATATCATAATTCAATTGCTTTATCAGCCCGCCAGTAACTTCCCAGTTGCCTAGAACGTCCTCGTGGTGACTTCATAGTCACTAAAGATGTAACACTTATGTAGATAAATTCCAGGACCACCCCTCTGAGAAATTTCCCCTCTCCTTGCATTTTTGAAAGTTCTGATAATTTATAACCTCATATTAATGTCAGGGTTCTCTGAAGAGCAATTATATAAATATTTTTAATTGCACGGTCCTCTTAAACACATAAACCACAATTTGTCTTAAGTAGGTCAAGGTCGCTGGTTATCTCCAACAAAGTTTTAACATGATGTGGCAATCTTAAAGTTCTTCAGTTAAAACATTTGAGCAAGTTTAGGAGTTTCTAAAGGTCTCCTGCTGTTTCCATGAAATACAGAGTGTACTCATCTCTCATGGGCATTTTGTTTTTCCTTGTTGCCTGTGTTGGCTAACTCCATAGAATAATTTGCAAATTATATCAAAGGTATGAATTTAATTGTACAGGGAAACAATAGCCCAAGTGCTTATCCTTGCTTTATATATTCATATTTTCCCATACAAGGAAACCTGGGATGATAGTCTAAATTAAGTGAAATCCTCTGCTCTGTGTGAATCAGTTCAGTTCAGTCGCTCAGTCGTGTCCGACTCTTTGCGACCCCATGAATCGCAGCATGCCAGGCCTCCCTGTCCATCACTAACTCCCGGAGTTCACTCAGACTCACGTCCATCGAGTCAGCGATGCCATCCAGCCATCTCACCCTCTGTCGTCCCCTTCTCCTCCTGCCCCCAATCCCTCCCAGCATCAGAATCTTTTCTGTGTGAATAAGTACCTTCATTTTCCTCTTTAAAAAAAAAAAAAAGGTCTGTTTCAATGCTTAGCCCTCATGAGAGAGGGCAAGAAATAGACAAAGAGTAAACTAAAAGGTGCCATACCTAGGAAAATGTCCTGAATAGTATATAAGGAGTATAAAGAAGACTATAAGGAGATGTATGTAGAAGTATAGAGTCCATTGCTCTAGCAAAGCAGGGAAATTTTTAAGGTAGTTGGAGACCTTTTTAACACCTTCCTTTTCAAAAAAGCTGGGATGTGTATAAATTCTCTTCTATTGCCACTGAAGAAAAGAGAGAACATAAGAGGAGATATCATTAATTAACTAATAATTTCAAAGCTTAGGTTGGAGAGCAGATTTCACCAACTATATTAGTATTGTACCAGTCTGTTTAAAATGGGGCTAAAGATAGCCAGGGCTATCAAAATATTATTAAAACTCTGTATTTGATCTATGAACTTTGAGCAATTATAGATACAGAGGCAAAGAATATGTGTTAATTAACATAAAATCTCTGATTCAAAGTCATGTTCACTCCAACAGAGGCTGTCATAGAATAAGTCCCACACATCACATCAGATCAGCCGATAATACAGGAGAAAAGGAAATAGGAATCTGAGAACAATTATGACAGAGACATTCCCTTATCACTAACTAGCTAATAATCTTATAAATTATCTAGGGAAACAGGAGTGATGTTTTGCAGTGTATCCAAATACTATATATATATATATATCCAGAGAATTTGTCAACAGTACCCTTTATATAGTTATATTAAATACAAATATATATATATATTCCCTCTTAAGCTAACAATGCATTAAACACAGCACATGTTATTATTTAAATTATATCATTCTCTTTAAAATGCTTTCATTGTCTACATAAAACCTCATATCAGAAGAAGCTGGCCAAGTCTTTTTAAATATGACCATTTTGGATATTCGCATTGGTCACTCTGATCCACTCTTCATTTACCCCCACCCTGCTTTCTGGCCTAGGAACCTGACTTCCATGGAGAGTAACACCATGATCTCTTGTCTTCTAGCTTCCAACTAGGTTCACTAGATGGGAAGTAACAGCATGGAGGGTGAAAGGAAAGAGGTTTGGGGGTATTTATTCCACCAGCTGCTTCCATGCCAGGCCTTGGGTTGGCAGCAGCTTGGTTCCACTGCTGATGGTGATAATTCATGCTAATTCTAGTTGGGCACTGCCCTTCTACAGCTGTAGGAGATTGGGAACTACATTCTTCGTTTCCCCTTCTGGCCTGCATTTGGTAAGGGCTCTCTAATCTTGCTACCTTGGGGTATGTCACCATTGCTTGTTGGCTCCCTGAACCCTGCCTGTGTGTCTACAAAGTCCTTCCATTGATCTTTCCTTGTCTTACCCGTTTGAGTGTGACATAACCTGACTGATCTATTAGTGAATGAAACCAACTCAGAAAACGTCATCTTCACTTAATGTGCTCTAATCTGAAAACACATCACATCAGCAGCATGTCCAGTTTCAACTAAATCAGCTGTGTCAACTCTTTATAAAATATGGTAACAGTGGGTTTTTTGAGGTATAACTGATGTATAACAGTATATTAGTTTCAGGTGTATAATATAATGATTTGATATCTGTGTACACTGCAAAATGATCACCACAATAAGTCCAGTTAACATTCGTCACCACATGTGGTTACAAAAATTTTTTCTTGTGATGAGAACTTTCAAGATCTACTTTCTTAGCAGCTTTCCAATATGTAATGTAGTAGTATTAATTACAGTCACCATGCTGTGCATTACATCCCCATGATATTTATGACTGGAAATGTGTACCTTTGACACCCTTCACATATTTCATTCCCCCCTCCCCACTACCCCACCCCCACCTCTGGCAACCACGTGACAGGGTTTTCTACTCCAACTCCTTAAACATGGCCTCACACAGTATTTCCTATTTCTGATTTATACATTTTTTTATACAAAAGTTTTACAAAAATACAAGCAAAATAATAAGTCTGCAATTAAAGGCCAGTCTTTTTCCCCACAGCTAAATAACACATAAACAAGAGGGATGGAACACATAAAGCTGAAAAAACTTGGCTTTCAAATACTTTAGGGACAGAGTAACGAGATGGTCTTTCCACAGATGTCTAGCCTTTGCCATATATTGAGATCGTGCCTGATTCATCTCCGTCTGCACCCCTGGTAAGTATTTCTTCTTTATATGAAAAGGCCAAACCAACCTTCTGTAAAAATATTTTGAATGTTTCTCATACAAAAGCCAAAAGAATACCTCCAGAGGAACTGAAACAAAATACAACAAAAGGGGGGAAACACAATGATAAAGGCAAGAAAGTATCTTCAACAAAGCAAGAGACTGCCCAAAAGGGGAAATAAGGGCTGATACAGTCAAACTCCCTTTATCTATATCCTAACAAATAACTCCTCCTGTGCCTTAAATATTTAATGTGAAATCTGTGGATTTATACAGCTTACAAAATGCCAGGGGCTTATTATCTTTACAGTTGGCATGACAGGAATATTCATATTGCTCAATTCTGCAGCCTAAGACAACAGGAATTCCTCCAGGTGCTAATGGCAGATAACTTTCACGTGGCTTCAATAATCCACTAATTATGGAACCCCTCAGGTAGAACAATGTCATTAATCTGATTAAATTATTTATATTGCTGAAAAACTAAATCTTATTAGGTCTTCAGTGTTTTATTTGGTTCTTCGGTATGGATATGCAAAGTGGCAAAACCATCTCCTTTCCACTGCATTTCCAGCTGAAGGAAAAGATCAGCTGAGAAAGAAAAAACCCCATGTTCAGTGCTCTGCTGCAAGGTCACTAACCAGGAGCAAGGCTCTACCTCTCTCCTGGGCACCCAGAAGTCCAGAATTTTCCAAGTCCCTTTTTCAACCCCATTTCTGCCATTGAGGTCTTTTCCCCGTGTTTCAGCAAGAGGACCATAAGCCATGATAGGATTAAGGAGTCACTGTCTAACAGTACCTCTTAGGTACTGTCCAGATTAAAGTGAAGAGGTTTTATTTCTCCTGAAAAGATTGTGAAATCCCTTTTGCTAAATGGACTACCGAGTTACACTGAACAGACACCTGCTTTGGAGGTTTTGACAACATACAGCCCATTTTCATATCTGTGCTAGTCTATCAGATATTTAGTTAGAGCTTTAAAGAAGCCTGGAGAGTCGATTAAATCCTGCTGAATTTGATAGGCTACTTAAAACACGTACCATTTATCCAAGCACTCTGTGTGAGTACTAATTTGTAAACTACTTTATAACCCATATTTTAAGATATCATGGCTGATTCATATATCATTTTCATTTTACAGAAAGAGGTACTAACTCTAGACATACTTTCATCAGAAAAGAAACACAAGACCTATAAGGAAAAGTGCATGTTTTACAAAATGGAAATAAAAATACAAAGTGTCGTAGGTTTTATATTTGATCAAATCATTTGAGTTTTCACTTTATTGAAACTTTCTTGAGTCTAACTGTCCCTTGTCTACTCATATTTCCATTAAGTTTCTCACTTCCCAAATATTCTTCCTTCTTTCAGGGCTTCCAAAACATGAGAAGCTGTGATAAGCCCTTCTTGTATAGCCCAGAACTTTCTTTTAATAGATATGTGGTCAAGACACATAGCCAGCTCCCTGCTAAATTTAAATCATACGATACTAGGAACAGAATTCATAACCTTGTGTTACTAAAACACCATCCTCTAATAGAATTCACAGGATTTCAAACAACTCTATTTTCTTCTTGGACCAGAAGCTAGAAGGCAGCAGAGAAATAAGCCTATGCTCATCTCCAGCCCCAACCAACCATGATAACTTGGAGGTAGTAAGAGCCAACATCTATCCCACCTGCATGAGTTTTGCAATTATATTCTTGTAAACAGGCATTTGGGTCAAGTGTGTCCCAAGAGGCTTCAAGCCACATACAGTAAATCTTAGAGCAGTAGACTGGATGTCTGTCTGTCCCAGGATTTCCTTAGTAGTGACTGTATATGTGTACCTGAGCCAGAAAGATTCTTCTCTAGAAACAAAGGACTGGGTCTGCCACTATAGGAGGTGTTGCAGGCACACAGACCTCAGCTGTCAGCCCCCTACAAGGACTACCTCTGCTGAAGAGACCTTCCACACTCAAGATCATCTCCTCTTTCAGGGTGCCCCACATCTAGGGAAAAACTGCTGTGGTGGTTGTAAAGGCTCTGTCTGTTGCCCAGATTCAGAGATCTCATGGGTTGGCTGAGGCTTCCATTGAGAATGTGCTGCTGTTCAGTTTCTCCCTCTGTCCAATCCTGCTTCCTCCTCTCACTTTCACAGTTTCTGATATCTAAAGCATTCCCTAAGAAACCTCATTTGTGCTTATTTCTACTGAGTCTGCTTCCCAGGCAGCTCAATCTTGCTGATGTTCAGTCACTATACTTCTTAACAATTATCTGGGTCAAGGACCATGCCCACCTCTTCTGGTTCTTTGGGGTTGAGTCAGGATTTCTAGGACTAAATTTGCCCAGACTAGTATAATAAAATATAAGAAAAAAATGAGTCTATATGAAGGCAAGAAAAGAAGAACTGAAACAGTAGCGTACAAATGGGCACTAAGTGTATTATTTTCTTACAAGATGGACTTCTTTGGGGATAAATAAAATAAGAATGTCAAGGGTGCTTAACCTGAGATTAACTGGAAGGTGAGCACAAGGCACAACTTGGTGCTCAAAAGACCACTCTGTTTCTACTTCAGTCCTAGAGATAGTGGTGTTGTCAAGTACACACACAGCACTTCATATGTGTTGTACCAATCCCCTTAACAGCTAGGATGGGCCAAGCTGAAATTCAAAACAAGAACTTTATGGTGCACCCCACTCCTGGAGACTCTCACAGGTACCCTGGAGTATGGGAATAGGAATGTCTGTATTCTGAGGCACCCAGAGAATTTCTCAACCATATCATTTACAACTGCTCTCCAATACGAAGTGTTCTAGGTCAGGTTTCCTAGAAGCAGAGTCTGAGACAGGGATCATTGTGAAAGTGATATATGGAGGGCATGCTTGCAGGTAAAATCTGTAAGGGAAGGATGGAAGAATGGGACAGGAGAAGATGATGAGATGCAGGTTCTGCTGAAGTCTACCCTTTGTCGGGGAACTTCAGAGCATGAATAGTACCACAGAGGTGTCTCACCTTGAGCAAGGAGCCCAGGCTTTTCCACTGTCATATCTGCAGTCACTGACTGTGGGCTGCCCTCAGATAGGGATGGGGGTGGCAGGAAGTATACCTCCCTGCTGCTGCTGCTGCTGCTGCTGCTAAGTCGCTTCAGTCGTGTCCGACTCTGTGCAACCCCATAGATGGCAGCCCAACAGGCTTCCCCGTCCCTGGGATTCTCCAGGCAAGAACACTGGAGTGGGTTGTCATTTCCTTCTCCAATGCATGAAAGTGAAAAGTGAAAGTGAAGTTGCTCAGTCGTGTCAGTATACCTCCCAAGCACTTCTAAATGAAATAGCTTCCCAGGCCAAGAGCAGCCCACTCTCACAGCAGTGACAGATAGATGCACTGGCCCTAGAAAGGGATGGGACCAGCAGTGTCTACAATACAAAGCAACTACCATCCATGCACAAGGTGCTGTGCAGGTGAGAAATATAAATGTAAGACTGGACCCAACAAGCATTGCCTTAGTGTCCTCACGTGTCCCCACATCCAGTCCAGGTTAGCCACAGGAGTTTCACCCCATCATTGGATTTCCCTTGAGAATAATCTCTGTTCCTGCTGGAAGGACGCTTGAAGGGATTTCTGCAGGCTGTAATAGTGGAGGATTCAGATGGGAAAATGAAAAGAGAGGAACATTATCTACTTGGCTCTTGGATCACACTAGATGTTGCACGGAGATCTGACCAGAAGTAAGAGTGAAATACAGGAGGCCTGTAGGAGATGACTCTGTAGCCTAGCAGGAGATGGTGGTAGTCCAGTTAGGCTTCTGGCTGTGGCAATGGGCAGAAGTGGAGAGAGGATATATTTCAGAAGTGCTGACAAATATTTGATATATTGATTATAGTTTGGATGTGGGGATTGCTAAAAAAGAAAGAAGAGTCAATAATGACATCTGGGTTTCTACCTTATGCAACAGAAAGAGAGTGATGTCATTTATTTGTAAAAACTGGTGAGTGAGAAGGAAAAATTGGGGGATAGAATCAAGAATTCATTCTTGACAAATTAAATTGCATAAGAGAAATCCAAGAATATATGTCTAATAAGCAGTGAAATATATACATCTAGAGATCAGTGGAACAATCTTGTCCATTGATCATCATCATCATCATTAAGCAAGGCACTTAAACCTTTGGAGACTCAGTTTCTTCATAAACAAAGTGGGGATAATATCTACCTTCCTAATTCATAGAATTGTGAGGATCAAAATGAAATACTATATGGTAAGCACTTTGCAGACATCCACATAAATGTACGAATATGCGTGTATGGATAATATATGGCATTTCAATAAAAAGCAATCCTTTCTACAAGTTCCTACCAGCAATACTCACACGTGGTTGTCATGGATATAGTGACTGATCTATGTTAATTCAATGAGAAGTCTTCCTTTGTGAGTCTATAACGTGTAACTGGCTCTAGATTAGCATTTCCACATGTCTGTTCCCACCAGACACTTGGTATTTTTGAGGAGACTTAAGAAATAGATATATAAGTGGTGCTGAGCATTGAGAGAGAGTAGGCAAAATAATTGCCAAACAAAGCTCACCAATGCATGTCAAATAATAGTAAATATTAAGTAGTCAAAAATAGAGCTTTCCTCAATAGATAATAAGAGTTTATAGAAAAATACTCTTTCTTAGCCTTTACTTCACTTTCCTTATCATACTAATCCAAAGAATCACACTTTCCAAGCAGAAACAATAAGCATTTTCCTGTTAGAATTTCCTGTAGATATAATGAGCACTCCTTTGGCCTCTGAAGAACATCATTCCAGTAAGATGCAAAGTAAGTGTGGAAGTTCCAGTAACTTCTGTGGGGTTAACCCTATTTATACAGGGCTCTGTCTCTGAACAGACCTTCTGGAGTCATAACCAGGCTAATTAATCCTCTCCATGGAATCACTCTAGCAGACAGAGTCTGGTGCCAATGCTAAAAAAAATATAGACATAGACAAGAAAGGTACTGTAGTTGTACCACCAAATACCCTATACTGACAGCCAGATAAAGTAATCAATGATAATGAACCAAAACTTCTGGAAATCTGTCACAGCAGCAGGAAATGTTTATCTCAATGACCAGTCTGCAATAGACTTGGTCAATTGGGGTCCTTTTTAAAACCAGTTAAAAGATAAAATGTATGATTGCAGCTCTTGTTGGTAGTAACAGACATTTTCAGTAACTTACTAATCTTTATCTTTGCTGTATGCTTTGAGGATACCTTTCAGAACATAAAATCAAAATATTAGAAATAAAATTATTGTATTTATTAAATTAAACTTTAATTTTTTTTTTTTTTTGCTGTTTAATTGATTCCATTCTTTACTTAAAGATGGTCAAGACTAAGATCTTACCTAAATACTAAGTGCTAGAATTTATTATTGTGAAGACTTTCCAGTGTCTTTGAAAATGTTAAGCTTGTGTGACTAGAATTTGAGATAGGCAAGTACAAGACCTTCTGAACTTGGGGTGATATGAGTAGGAAAGATGGATCTCTGGGTGGGAAGGGGTATCCCTGCAATTTTCTTCTTAGATGTATAGGCAGTATTAGGGCAAGAAAGGGTCTGCTTTGATCATTTTCCTTACTTTAGTGATGTCCAGAATGATGTACACAAAATGTTTTATTTACATTTATTTTTATTTACTCCTTTTTACTACTATATATATTTAATACATTAAGGAGAAGGCAATGACACCCCACTCCAGTACTCTTGCCTGGAGAATCCCAGGGACAGGGAAGCCTGGTGGGCTGCCATCTACGGGGTTGCACAGAGTCGGACACGACTGTAGTGACTTAGCACAACACCAACATACATTAAAGATCTAATTTAGGTATAAAATATATTTATATCAGATCAGATCAGTCCCTCAGTCGTGTCCGACTCTTTGCGACCCCATGAACCGCAGCATGCCAGGCCTCCCTGTCCATCACCAGCTCCCGGAGGTCACACAGACTTGCATCCATCGAGTCAGTGATGCCATCCAGCCATCTCATTCTCTGTCGTCCCCTTCTCCTCCTGCCCTCAATCCCTCCCAGCATCAGAGTCTTCTCCAATGAGTCAACTCTTCGCATGAGGTGGCCAAAATACTGGAGTTTCAGCTTTAGCATCATTCCTCCCAAAGAAATTCCAGGATTGATCTCCTTCAGAATGGACTGGTTGGATCTTCTTGCAGTCCAAGGGACTCTCAAGAGTCTTCTCCAACACCACAGTTCAAAAGCATCAATTCTTCGGCGCTCAGCCTTCTTCACAGTCCAGCTCTCACATCCATACATGACCACAGGAAAGACCATAGCCTTGACTAGGCGAACCTTTGTTGGTAAAGTAATGTCTCTGCTTTTGAATATGCTATCTAGGTTGGTCATAACTTTCCTTCCAAGGAGCAAGCGTCTTTTAATTTCATGGCTGCAGTCACCATCTGCAGTGATTTTGGAGCCCAGAAAAACAAAGTCTGACACTGTTTCCACTGTTTCCCCATCTATTTCCCATGCAGTGATGGGACCAGATGCCATGATCTTCGTTTTCTGAATGTTGAGCTTTAAGCCAACCTTTTCACTCTCCATTTTCACTTTCATCAAGAGGCTTTTTAGCCCCTCTTCACTTTCTGCCATAAGAGTGGTGTCATCTGCATATCTGAGGTTACTGATATTTCTCCCGGCAATCTTGATATATATACATAGCATATTTACAAACTTAGATGTTTTCATGATAATGATGAATCATTATGAATATTGGGAGACCCCTGCTCAGAGTCTCAGGTTATGATCAGTCATGTTTTAAATACCTGTATAAACTGACTTGCCCTAAAACGCTTTTCATATGTATTATAACCATTGCAAAGGCTCTAATTTAGGACCAAATCATACCTTTCTGCAAATTCAAAAAATGAGCCCTTCTTCCAGGTGGACTTGCTTGAAAATTACATTCTTGAGAACTGAATGGGGGCCGGACTGCAGCCTCCCTCAACCCTCAGCAGATACCCTCATGCACTGAAGAAACTGCGTAAACGTCCAAATGCGTGGGCCCTGCATGTTCCACTTTCAGAGACTGTACTCAGAGCCATCACGCCCCCTGCCTCCATCTGGCTAAACTTCTAGGCAGTAGCCCCAGCAGCCTCACAAGACAGCAATCCTTTTGTGAATTTGTTTGATCACAATCCAAAGTCTGATTCTCAGTGTCACGGCCACAGAAAGGAGATTTTTGTCAGCAATGGAGACCGATCCATTTGCTTTGACTGAAGTCGCTAAGTTATTGAATTTATTATTTTGTCTCAAGAAATATGTGTCATGAAAATCAGAATCCTCTGTAAAAGCACAGTGAGCTCATCTCCTTAGTATAAGCAAAATTATATGAGAAGGAAAGTTCTAATCAAAAAGAAGGTACCCATCAAATGAATCACAAGGAAATGGTATCAAGACAGCAGATGTCCACAGCTAAGAGTAGAGGTGAAAAAGAAAGGGAAAGTGTTAGTTGCTCAGTCATGTCTGATTCTTTGCGACCCCATGGACTGTAGCCTGCCAGGCTTCTCTGTCCATGGAATTCTCCAGGCAAGAATACTGGAGTGGGTTGCCATTCCCTTCTCCAGGGAATCTTCCCGACCAGGTCTCCTGCATTGCAGGTAGATTCTTTACCATCTGAGCCACCAGGGGAATTCCCAATCGTAGAGGTGGTTGTACCAATTAGTACCCAAAGTGTTCTAGCTACAACTATTCAGATCCCTCTCCTTATTAGATGTAATCTTGACAAGAGCTTAGGTGTTTCGACCAGCATACTGAAGTAAACAGCCACTGACTACAGCGTTCTCCCTCACAGGGTTTTTAGAAAGGTACAGTCTACGCATGTCTCACTGATTCTCCTTGGTGCATCCTTGGATGATAAAACATGCCCTCTTTCTGACTGGCATGCTAGTTTTCTTTACATATATTATTACATTAAATTTGGCTTCAATCAGTCCTGGAGGGAAAGCTGTCTCTTTTAGGCTCCTGTAAATCACTGCTACTGGCCTGCATGCATGTTTAATTTTCTGAGGTAAGTCCATTTTTTTTTTGCAACTTCTTTGGGATGCCAAACCATATCTCCAAGTGTTGAAACATGTTGCTCACATTGCCTCCAAAACTGCCATTACCTTTCACAGACAATGGTCAGATTCTCAGAATTCAGATAGCCATCGCCACACCTGTAGATTCCCTAGTCAACTAATGCTGGTCATGTGACAGCGTCAAGAGGTAACTAAACGTAACTAGGACAGTTCTATGCTATAACCTCTCATAACCAAGAAAGTCTGCATGGCAAACACTTCTTTCTGATAAATTTATTATTATAACTTTGGCAGCTAATAGTGATGTAACAAGGGGAAAGCCATGTATTTAGACTCTACTGAAAATAAACTCCACCAGGGGAAAAATGTGCCCATTCATGAAGATGTTTACACTAATAGGGCCCAGCAGAGGAAAAGTATTTATTTAAAGCCAAAACATTTCTCTGAATGATGTTTGACCTCAGTTTTGTGTCAGAGTTTAGTAGAAGAATGTTTCCCTATATTTTCACATTAATATATGCTACACTGAGAGAAAATAAATAAGTAAAAATAAGTCAGGGAATTCAGTGAACTAATGTGAATTAGTTATTCATGTTTTAAAGTTGGCAACAAAAAATAATTGCCAGAAAGTACAGGGGTTCATAGATCCCCAAGGTCAGCTGTTTTCTGTAAACAGAGTTTCTAGACAGTTAATAACATGTCCTTGAACCAGAGTCTTGGGCCATTGCTCTGGTTTCCCATTAGATCTCCTGCAAGTGCGTAAAATGTCTCTTCTCATTTTAGTGAGTGCGAATTGGCTGCCTATTCTTTACAATGATCATTTTTTACCTTTGAACAAATTGTTAAATTTGTTATTGATCATGCATGAAAATAACTATCTGGCCTGAAACCTGGAAAAATTTATCAAACTTTACTAGTTGATTCTATTTTTGAAGGTAAAATACCATCTATTACTTAGAGCTGTACTAAACTATTTATTCACACCTCTTCAAAGAACTGTGATATTCAGTTTCCTATTTACACAGAAAATAGTATTTTTTTTCTTTTATGCCAAAAGCACTGGGCTAGACAGTGGGAAAAAGGTTAAAGTGAATTAGACCTGGTTCCTGCCTCCAGGAATCTGACACTCTGCACAGGGATAGGTGAGACATGCACATAACTGGCTATAATGTAAGGCAGCATGAAATGCGGGTCATGAAAAGAAGGACCAAGTAACCGAGGAATTCAAAGGGAGCCTCGCTTCCAGTGGGGTTGGTCAGGAAACACTGTCACCACAGAGGTGAAGGCATGTGAGTCGGGCATGAAGCCACGAGTCAGATTTCAGAAGGCACAGATGGGGGAATGAGGCATCACAGCAGATGGAATGGCATGAGCAAGGACAGAAGTAAAAAGTGCAGGGAACAAACAGTGATTCAATTTGGCTGGACCATGTGTACTGGATTGGTTGGGCAGGGGGTGTGCTTGGGAGGTAAAGGTAAGCTGAGGTTAAATCGTGAAGGGTTTTCAATGCAGGTATACAGAGTAAAATCTCCATGGTGGGCAACTGAGGGAAAAGTGACTGTCTTTATCAGAATGTGTTTAACAGCAGTTCATCAGACTGTGCAATGTGGAATAGAGGTGAAGAGAGGACGATGGAGGAGTTACAGTTGTCTATTCCACACATGAGATGGTTAGTGGGCTTCCCAGAAGACTGTAATGAACACAGAAGTCTGAAGGGCAGCAAGAATGTCTCTGTGTGTCATTTTTTACTTAACCTATTTTTTTCTTCCCCTTTCTTAATATAGGAGTCAGAAAATCCAAACTCCATCAAGCTCGATGCTAAATGTGAATTCTAGGGAGCTACAGAATTTTAAGGGGTCAGAGATCGACACTGAAATCAAGTTACAGAGCTAGACGTCTAGATCCAAAAAAATAAGGACAGGCACGAATCAAGTCATTTTGGAGAAATTCGAGGGTGGGAAGAGTCTTCCAAACTGTCTAGAATGGAATTTTTTAACTCTGTGTTTTCTTTTTGATGATAATCTTAAAAAATTGTGAAAGTATACTTTGGGTCTCCTTATAAATAAGGAGTGCTTCTCCTCTATGTTAGTTGCTTTCATTTTTCTATTGTATCAACATCAAATTGTACCATTTTAATTATCATGGGCAAATGCAGAGAAGTAAATAGTATAGAAATGACGTATCTATCCCAGTTAGAAGCCAAATGAAATTCTGCTGCTCTAAACGAACAACGAGTTCTTAATGGCTCTGCTAAAGAAATGGGGAATTGAGTCCATGATCCAAAACTATGCAGCACTGAAGACCCAGAGACCACTGTAATAAGCAACTAAGTTTTCCTAACTCCATTTAGATTTGGATTTCATTAGTTTGATAATTTTCTTGATATTTAATTTGTAAATGTTTTGGTTTTACAACTGTTTGTCATCTGTAAGTGTGATGCGTGCAGACCTAGCTTCATTTGCAATGTAAGTATTACCATCTTAAAATGATATCAGTTAATTTGATGACAGAATGTTTTTTCATTGAATTGGGCCCCTGCATTACTAATGTTTGGAAAACATTTGGCTCCTGGCTTGCTTTTATGGTAGAGGTACAGTAGAGGTGTGCAAAATGATCAAGGCAGAGAGAATATTCATATACTTATATTCTAAGAGCTAAGCTTGTCCATTTTTCAAGCCATAAACTTCCAAATTAATATACAGAATAAAAAAATTGTAGTTACCACGTATTCACATGTGGCAATGAACTAACTCATTTACTATGTGATTTAACCAGATAGCTCCTCCTTTCCAGGCTATAAAATAAAACAGATTTTAAGAGTGATTTTTAAGAATGTGTATTATAATGACATTATAAAGCAACTCTACTCCAACAAAAAAAATTAAAAAGAATGTGTATTATAGAAGAAAGTATAATTTTTCAATTTTGTATTTGTTCTATCCTGATTTTAATAACAGGTAGAGTCAGAGAATGTAAGATAATCTAATATATTCTTATGACAGCTAAGCAGGCAAATAAAATCAGCATATCAGTCACCACTGGGGTTGTATTATTTTTAGCATGGCTGATGTGAAGTTAAGTTTAGTGGGATTCTCTATTACATTAATTGGCTACCAGTTCTGTTAAGTGTAATTAGCGCTTCTATTCATATCTCAGCTCATGTGTGAATCTGGCAGCACTGTCAGAATAACACAGCTGTTTTCCTACCTGGGATATCAACTGAGCAACAACTAACTGATACCTTGAATTACATTAAATATACTTAGTAGTATTTCTGATATGTATTCAAAGAAGACAGTATTGAAATGTTTTTCCTCACGGGTAATAGTATATCAAGAAATATGTAATTTTTCATGAGATTTACAAACTGTTAACTACGTCATCTTTAATATATTTCCATAAGATATTCTTCCCATTATCTCCATTGTATAGGTTTGGGAACAAAGGTCAAAATGTCCAAAGCTTTAAGACTCTTCAACTAAGCACATTTTTAAAGTGTCTTCCTTGTGAATAGACTCATAGTAAATGCTCCCAGCAAGTGGTGGACAATTTAAGAATGACCAGTTCTAGGGTAGGAGAAATCTGTGGAGAATATTAGATTAGTATTTATATGAAGATAAAGATTTAAAATAAAGCAAGTTATTAAACACAGCATAAATACAGAATCCAAGTACTGCAAGTTCAGTTCAGTTCAGCTGCACCGTTGTGTCCAGCTCTTTGAGATCCCATGGACTGCAGCACAACAGGCTTCCCTGTCCATCACCAACTCCAGGAGCTTGCTCAAATTCATGCCCATTGAGTCAGTGATGTCATCCAACCATTTCATCCTGTGTCTCCCCCTTCTCTTCCTGCCTTCAATCTTTCCCAGCATCCAAGTCTTTTCCAAAGAGTCAGTTCTTCTCATCAGGTAGTCAAAGTATTGGAGTTTCAGCTTCAGTAACAGTCCTTCCAATGAATATTCAGGACTGATTTCCTTTAGGACTGATTGGTTGGATCTCCTCACAATCCAAGCAACTCTCAAGAGTCTTCTCCAACACCACAGTTCAAAAGCATCAATCCTTCATTGCTCAGTATTCTTTATAGTCCAACTCTCACATCCATACATGACTACTGGAAAAACCATAACCTTGACTAGACAGATGTTTGTCGGCAAAGTAATGTGTCTGCTTTCTAATATGCTCTCTAGCCTGGTCATTGATTTTCTTCCAAAGAGCAAGCATTTTTTAATTTCATCGCTGCAGTTACCATCCACAGTGATTTTGGAGCCCAAGAAAATAAAATCTCTCACTGTTTCCATTGCTTCCCCATCTATTTGCCATGGAGTGATGGGATCAGATGCCATAATCATTATTTTTTGAATGTTGAGTTTTAAGCCAGCTTTTTCACTCTCCTCTTTCACTTTCATCAAGAGGCTCTTCAGTTCCTCTTCACTTTCTGCCATAAGGGTGCTGTCATCTGTGTATCTGAGGTTATTGATATTCCTCCCAGCAATCTTGATTCCAACTTGTGCTTCCTCCAGTCCAGCATTTCGCATGATGTACTCTGCTTAAGACTTCCCTGGTGGTTCAGACAGTAAAGCCTCTGTCTACAATGCAGAAGACCCGGGTTCGATCCCTGGGTGGGGAAGATCTCCTGGAGAAGGAAATGGCAACCCACTGCAGTATTCTTGCCCAGAAAATCCCATGGACGGAGGAGCCTGGTAGGTTACAGTCCATGGTGTTGCAAAGAGTCGGACATGACTGAGCTTTCACTCTCTCACTCTGCATAGAAGTTAGATAAGCAGGGTGACAATATACAGCCTTGGCGTACTCCTTTTCCTATTTGGAACCAGTCTGTTGTTTCATGTACAGTTCTAACTGTTGCTTCCTGAACTGTATACACATTTCTCAGGAGGCAGGTCAGGTGGTCTGGTATTCTCATCTCTTTTAAGAATTTTCCATAGTTTGTTGTGATCCACACAGTCAAAGGCTTTAGTGTAATCAATAAACCAGAAGTACATGTTTTTCTGGAATTCTCTTGCTTTTTCTATGTTCCAGTGGATGTTGGCAATTTGATCTCTGGTTCTTCTGCCTTTTCTAAATCCTGCTTAAACATCTGGAAGCTCTTGGTTCACATGCTTTTGAAGCCTGGCTTGGAGAATTTTGAGAATGACTTTGCTAGCGTGTGAAATGAGTACAATGTGCAGTAGTCTGAACATTCTTTGGCATTGCCTTTCTTTGGGATTGGAATGAAAACTGACCTTTTCCAGTCCTTTGGCCATTGCTGAGTTTTCCAAATTTGCTGGCATATTGAGTGCAGTACTTTCACATCATCATCTTTTAAGATTTGAAACAGCGCAACTGGAATTCCATCACCTCCACTAGCTTTTTTCATAGCAATGCTTCCTAAGGCCTAGAGTGAACAGCGACATTTTAGGAATCAGTGAACTCAAATGGTCTGGAATGGGTGAATTTAGTTCAGATGACCCTATACCTACTACTGCAGGCAAGAATCCCTTAGAAGAAATGGAGTAGCCCTCATAGTCAAAAAAAGAGTCTGAAATGCAGTACGTGTATGCAATCTCAAAACTGACAGAATGGTCTCTGTCCCTTTCCAAATAATGCCAAATAATCACAAATCTCTATAATGTTTTAATTTAAGAACATTATAGGTTTCTATCTCATCTTTTGACTGCTAATCATGCCCTCTCAGTCTCTCAACCATTGCCATGCTCATATGCCAGTTAACTGGTCTACACCTGAAAGAGGCATCACATATTCAAGCCATTTCTTCTTGTTTCTCTAAGAAGCAAATTTCCACTCAGGTCTATTCCCTCTTCTGGAAGCAAACACAAGTAACTGTTCTTTCCAGATCCCTAATTTGTTTTATACAAAACAATCATAGCAAGTTTCCAATCAACTGTCCCTCTCTACCAACTCTGCAAGATTCAGGAATCTGCTTTCCTAACAGGGGCAGCTTATTTTCAAACACAACAACACACCCCTAGAATCATGATGAATAGTCCTAAAATCCACAAGCTCTCTCTTCAATGTGAATTAAGGCATCTCAAGCCCTGCCTACAGCTCCAAAATGACGTGTCTTTCCCTTCTACCTGCGTAATTGCCAGAAACAACATCATTAGTCCTAATTTTGAAGGATGGAGCATTACACCATGAAAAACCTTGTTAAATTGTAACTAGTGAAAGCAAAACGTTAATCCATTGATTATTAAGCAGAGATATGCAACAGAACCATCCGGTGGAGTTTTCAAAATATATATATTGAGCTTTGCCCTCCAGAAAATATTGCTCAGAAGGCAGGGCTAAGAGGAAGGGCATGTGGAGAAAGCCCACTGAGCCACACTGATGTCCCAGCTTCCAATGCACTGCAATAATTCCTCATTAAGCATCCAAACGTAATGTAATAGGTTCATCTTTTTTTTTTTTTTTAATGTGTCATGAAAAAATACAAAATAGAAGGAATAAGGAAGTTTGATGGTGAGATGGCAGTTAGGAAAGAAAAAGTAGGACAGAATGTTTTGCTTCAAGAAAAAAAAATCTGAGAATCAAGGGGACAACATGAAGAAACTGGGTCCCGGAAGGAGTGTGGGGGATTGGGAGAGATAAACGGAAGAAAAGTTTTGAAACTACTTCCTAATTTAACCAGAGACAGACTCCAGTATTGAAATTTCCAGCCTTAAGTTCTCTATAACTGTGATAAACAGTTGGTGGTTCCTTAAAAAGTTAAACATAAAATTACCAAATGGCACAGCAATTCTATTCCTAGATATACACCCACAAGAATTGAGAACAGGTGTTCAAACAAATACTTGTACATGAATGCTCAGAGCACTACCATCCACAGGAGCCAAAAGGTGGAAAAAAACAAAATGCCCATCAATCAATGAATGAATAAATATATACAGTATATCTTAAACAATAGAATATTATTCAGCCATAGAAAGCCATGAAGTACGATACGCCCTACAAATATTATGCTGGGTAAAAGAAGCCAGACACAAAAGGCCAAATACTTGTGTATGATTCCATTCACATGAAATGTCCCTTACAATCTATCAAGACAGAAGCAGGTTAATAGCTGTCAGGGCTGGGGAGGAGGCAGGGATCCACAGAAATGGGAAGTGATGCTAAGGGATACAGGGTTTTCTTCTGGGGTGATGAAAAAGTCCCAGCACTAGATGGTGGCAATGGTTGTACAGCACTGTGAATGTACTTAATGCCACTGAATTGTACACTTTAAAACGGTTAAATTGGTAAATTTTATGATGTGGATTTTAACATGGTTTTATTAAGTGCTTTAGAAGTATGTTGTTTTTTATTCAAACTCTGCCACATCCTACAAGAACTCTGAAGAAATGCACTTGCAAGTAAGCTACATGTGGACCTGGTGGTGCTTTTGCAGCCTTCTGCCTCCCTTCTACATTGAAGTTACAGATAGAGCCAAGTGCGTGTCAACAGGAAAAACTGGTCAAGTACAGCATCTCAAGTTACTCTGTGCCTTAGATGAGGAGATGAGTAGAGGAAAGGGAACAAGTACATTAGAACAGTGTGGGTTCCTAAATGTCACTGAGTTTTGGGTCACTAAACCTCACACACTCTCTGGGAAATTTCATAGATTGGCAGGTGATGACCACAAGAGGTGCCCTGTGATTTCAAACGGTCCCATCACTTCATGGCAAATAGATGGGGGAAAAGTGGAAAGAGTGTGGGACTTCATTTTCCTGGGCTCCAAAATCATTGTGGATGATGACTGCAGCCATGAAATTAAAAGAAGCTTGCTCCTTGGAAGAAAAGCTATGACCAAACTAGACAGTGTATTAAAAAGCAGAGGCATTATTTTGCCAACAAAGGTCCATTAGTCAAAGCTATGGTTTTTCCAGTAGTCATGTATGGATGTGAGAGTTGGACTATAAAGAACACTGAGCAACGAAGGATTGATGCTTTTGAACTGTGGTGTTGGAGAAGACTCTTGAGAGTCCCTTGGACTGGAAGGAGATCAAGCCAATCAATCCTAAAGGAAATCAGTCCTGAATATTCATTGGAAGGACTGATGCTGAAGCTGAAACTCCAATACTTTGGCCACCTGATACGAACAACTGACTCATTGGAAATGACCCTGATGCTGGGAAAGATTGAAGACAGGAGGAGAAGGAGAAGAGAGAGGGTGAGATGGTTGGATGGCATCACTGACTCGATGGACATGAGTTTGAGCAAGCTCCTGGAGTTGGTGATAGACAGGGAAGCCTGTTGTGCTGCAGTCCGTGGGGTGGGAAAGAGTCAGACATGACTGAGTGTCTGAACTGAACTGACAATGTAGGAATGTGAAAAAAAAAATGAAGCTATTTTCTGGGGAATTTGGAGAATTCCCTAACTACCTAATTACTGGCCTCCAAAGTATTCAACTCTGAGACTTGAACAGTGGAGGAAAGTATGTTTCTCTAAGGGGAATTTGTCTTCTGATTATAGACACTGGTAGTCCCTAATGTCATTCTCTGTGGTTGGTCTCTCTGGGTTTACAGTCACCAGGTCTTCAATACATAGCTCATCACAGTTGATTATCTTTGTTCTTGGTTTAGATAACTTAGAAAGGAGAATGCACTCCCTAAGTCTCATTTTAGCAGACATAAGCAAAAGAGAAAAATCTGTAGGTAGCACTCAAGTTTTGTAAATACATTTTAAGAGAGTGTTGGATGGAAAGTGATTCAACAACATGTTTACACAGATTGCCTCAGGGTGACTATTGGTAATATATGGCTATTTTTCTTTTCTTTTTTTACTGTATTCCTGTGTTTCTGAATTTTCTGTAGTAGGTACATATTTATTATTTTTAATGAAATAAAAGAAAAAGCATCATTTTATTTTTGGCCTAATGTTAAGTAAAAGTATGTTTATGTCAAAGCTCAAGCAAATTGCTACCATTGCTGTTTTGTCTGCTAACTTTACCTGCCTCTAACTGGTTTTCATCTTTCTGGTTATTATTTCTCAATAGTAACTTCTAAACTTTTGACATTATTGTTATCTTTGATAGCTGTCAGACCTTTTTTAGAGTTGAGGTCAATAAACTAGTATATAGGTCTAAAAGATAATAATATGCAAATGGAACAGAGTCCAATGAGAAAAATCAACAAAATTTTCTTTTATAGGCTTTTACTGAAGTATGATATACATAAAGAAGAATGCACAAATCAAAAGTGTCAAGATCAATCACAAAATGAACATAACATCACCCAAGTAATCAAACAAATTATTACCGGCCTGTGGAGGGCCCCCACATGCCTCTTCCAAATGCCAACTCCATCCTCCTCTGTAAGGCTAACTGCCATCCTCATCTCCAGCAACACAGACCTGCTTTGCTTATTTTAAAATATTACATAAATGAATCATATACTAAATGCTTGGGTGTGTGACTACTTTTCATGTAACCCAATCTTTGTTATGTCTATGTTGTGTGTAGCAGTTGTTTCATTTTTGTTGTTTTATAATGTCCAGCCGTCAGGGTGGGGAGCAGATCATTTTAATGTATCATGGATAGAGGTGATCAGAACTAGAATACAGTCCCTGTGGTGGATGGTTTATTTTTAGGTCATTTACTTTAAGATATAGTCCTTCAAGATCTAAAATGAAAGCCTGAGGTGGCCACTAAGACTCTTTCCCTTTAGTGTGTGAGTGAAAGTTGCTCGGTCATGTCCAACTCTTTATGACCCCATGAACTGTAGCCCGCAAGGCTCTTCTGTCCATGGAATTCTCCAGGCAAGAACACTGGAGTGGGTTGCCATTACCTTCTCCATGGGAACTTCTTGACCCAAGGATCAAACCTGGGTCTCCCACATTGCAGGCAGATTCTTTACTGTCTGAGCCACCAGAGAAGCCTTTTCTCTTGGTAGGCCTTAATTCCAGCTATTTCATCCCAGCCTCGTAAGCATGATGAAATGTCTGCTCAGCTTTTCAGCTTCTTCATTACTATTTACAAATCTGCAAACACGTCTAGTGAAAAGTCATGTGGGACCAAGGGTCCTCTCTGTCTGTAAGCCAACTGGAAACAGATAAAGATAGGAGAAAATAGAACAATTTTAACAAAAGAATAGAACTAAAACAACAGCAATTTGTTTAAGTTTCCACATACATTCACTTTTTAAAATACCAGGCCAAAAATAATATGGTACTTTTATAACACTATAACTTTATAAATTATCATACTTTGAAAAGGCTTAGAAATAACCACTATTCCATCATCAACAGGTATTCTAACACTTAGATTGCAGTTTCTAAAAACCTTTTCCCACCAAAGTTCATTCTATGCCTATGGCATGAAATATGCCAAATAAACTTGGAACATTTTGTCAAGCTAGAAGGCACGGAAACTATTAAAGAGTATCACAATTGTCAAAACGGCCCAGGAGCCAACTTGAAAAGGATTCCACAGCAAAAGATGGGACAATTTGAACATTAATAGTAATTATAACTTCAAGGCATTAAAACATATCATATACATTTAAACGCATTAGATTGTTATGCTGCTGCTACTGCTGCTAAGTCACCTCAGTCGTGTCTGACTCTGTGTGACCCCACAGACGGCAGCCCACCAGGCTCCCCCATCCCTGGGATTCTCCAGGCAAGAACACTGGAGTGGGTCGCCATTTCCTTCTCCAATAGATTGTTATGCTAGGGAATGAATTCAATAATCTGAAAACTGGTAAACAACAACAAAACAGAATCAAGCATTTATCTTGCCTTTTTTTCTTTCTTTCTTTCTTTCTTTTTTTTTTTTTTTTGGCTATGCAGCTTGGATAGCAAGGAGATCAAACCAGTCAGTCCTAAAGGAAATCAACCCTGAATATTCACAGGATTGATGCTGAAGCTGAAGCTCCAGTACTTTGCCTACAGGATGTAAAGAGCCAACTCATTGGAAAAGACCCTGATGCTGGGAAAGACTGAGGGTAGAAGGAGAAGGAGGCAACAGAGGATGAGATGGTTGGATGGCATCACCAATTCAATGGACATGAGTTGAGCAAGTGAAGGACAGGGAAGCCTGATGCAATACAGTCCATGGGGTCCCAAATAGTCAAACACGACTTAGGAATGAATAACAACAATGCAGCTTCCAAGATCTTAGTTCCCCAACCAGGAATTAAACCATACCTGTGGGAATAAAGCACAGGGTCCTAACCACTGGACAGCCAGGGAATTCCTACCTTGCCTTTCCTATACTAAAATTACTAGAGGATAACCAAACAGTTGATGAGGGCAAGTATTTATTTATACAATCATTCCAGCTTATAAATTAGGTAGCAGTTTTAGAGTTAAATTATCATTATTTTTCAAGCCTGATAAACTAGCAAATGCACAAAAATATTATATCATTAATGGCTCCTAATGTCACCAAAAGAGATATAACCAGGTATGTGCCCCCTACCATAAGTAGACACAATCATCTAAAATAACAAGTTTCTAGATCTAACTTTCAGTTTCTAATAGATATAAAGGAAAGAGGATTTCGTTGAATGATAGCATGAGGTACAATGAGCAAAATAAAAAATGTGGAAGCCTAGACATAATAAATAATTTAGCTTCTTCAATGAATAAGTTACAAGATTTAAAAAACAAAGGGAGAAGGGGAGAGCCTGTAAATTAAAAGAAAATTAAGTCATATCAACAAATTGCAATGCACAAACCCTACTTGAATTCTGATTTGAACAATTGTTTAAAAAAATGTCATGCAATCTGGGAGATGTGACCACTGAGTACTTATTGGTTGATATTAATAAACTATTATTAATGTTTTAGGTATGATAATGTGATTATGCTGTCTTAAAAGAGTTCTTAACATTTAGAGATACATACTAAAATATTATAAATAGAATGATTTGACATCTTGGAGTTGCTTGAAAATGATCCATCTGCAGTTGGCAGCAGGATTTGCCATGAGTTGAAAATTGATCAGGACAGGTGATAGGAATGTGGGTCCTCTCTGTACTAATACTTTTTTCATTTGTGTAAGAATAATAAAAAGTTCAAAATTCTAGAACATCTACAAGTATCCCCAAACTTTGCACCTAAGATATAAACATATCTTCTTTCTCAGGTGAATATCAAAACTTAGAAACATCTGACTATTATAGATAAAGAGAGAGACATCACAAGGCTGAAGGAGAGGTAGCCAGGTTGAGCTTAGCCATGTCGAACAGGCCAACAGAACTTATATTTCAGTCCATGTCTTTAAAAGGATGATTTTTCAGAGTAAGTTCAACACTAATTTTCTGATCAACCTAGGGGCAGGAATGCAAAGCTTCTGTTTCATTCTGCTACTTCTTAACACAAATACTTCATGAAATTTTATAACCAAGAGTTGGAAAATGGGGGAATATTATTTCAAAGGATCTTGATAGAATTTCTCATAGGAACAGAATTGTCTTTTGTTAAGAAAAATACATTAATGAGCCATTTAGGTAGAACAATGGTGGTCATCTAGAAAAAGAGAGTAAAAGAAAAAAATAAATGCCCTTTTATATTTCTGTTAAAATAAATAGAATCTGGATGGTGCACAGGGAACCTCTAAAGAGGTGAGTGGACTTAAAAGAAAGAAGAGGGGTAAATGGACAGGGAAGGAATCCAGCATTCTGGAGGAAAGTTTTTAAGGAAGAAAGAGTGTCCATAAAGAACTCAGCAGTGCTAGCCATGACTGTGGAGCTATTTAGAACAGCAATGGCTAAATTTCAATTTTGAAGTATCTGTGGTGTTGTTAGGTGATATGATCCCCCAACCCCTCATTAGTGCCAAACCATAAGTAAAAGCAACTGCCCACACAGCCATATGTGGGTGGTTCCTGGAAGAGAACCAAAGGCAAGACAGCTGCTCTTTATGCTGAGTTAATGTGGGCAGAAGTAGGAGTCCAAAGAAGAGATGTGTGTTCAGTGGAATCAGAGTAACGCATTCATTGCGGGTAAGGACAAGCCCCAAGAATTCTCAGATATGGGGCAGGCGGGTGGGAAACCTAGGGGTAAAGGCTTGAGCCAGCTCATTTGACTCTTACAAGAAAAAATAAAGGATGACTCCACAAAGACTAGAGGATTTGGGGGTGTCTATGATGCTATGTCTATGATGCTAACTCTGGGAGAACACTCAGAAGACCGTTTAGACCACCAAGGTCTGTAATCCTGTAATGTTACTTCTGGAAAAGACCGTTATCACCCAGAACAGCATTTTTGAACTCCATCCACAAGGCCCCTGGTTTCTCAGAGGTGGCCCAGAGACTTCCAGAAGGAGCATGGATTAGGGCCCCTAATTCTTGATTAATCTGGAAGAGTTACTCTACATTACCTATAAGGATTCCATTGGGGACCTTATTTTTTTAAGACTTTTGCTGCTAAAAAGAAGAAAAGGGCATTGATATTATCTAACTGCTTCATGTTATAGAAAGACAGAGGACTGAAAAAATGCTAGGGGACTTGCCCATCATCACGTAGCAGAGCAGATGTTAGAATCCAGTTCTTCTGATCCCCAGTCCATTCCATCCTCCTCTTGACTGAGAAGTGAACAAAGGTGCCAATGGAAAATGTATGTACACTCAGAACTGGGTTGGCCTCTGCAGTTTTATAGATTCTCAGCATCACATAGAAGTCATTGGAGGCCAGACAACAGGAGTCTTCTCCACAGCATAAACCACATGATGGAGAAAGGTCCGCAGGCTAGAGAACACCTTTTCCCTCTCTCTTCCTGCTGCAAATATCCACCTAATCCTGTTTAAAGGGCCTGCAGAAAGCCTATAGCTGAGAGAAAAGTCCCAGCTTCATCTGTCCACCTGTTTTGTTCCCATTCCATGAGACAGTCTGAGCTGCCTTCTCTTGTGTTGCCCTATTTTTTTTTTTTTCTTCGAGTTTTTGAGATATAATTGATACGTAACAGTGTGTAAGTTTAAGATGTACAGCATGACTTGACCCTAATCTGTCTCTAACAGAGTCAACTGCCATCTCTCTACCAAATTCTATCTCAAAAACCAAAAGAGAAATTTCAGGAAAGTCTCAAGCATAGTGGAATGAGGATGGGACTGAGAAAGAAAATTTCCAGGTCAACAAGACAGTTCTACCAATTAGCTGAGTGGCCAGAAGTAAATTAATTAACTCTTCATCTATAAAATGATTCAAATAATATTTACTTCGTAGGGGTATTGCATAAAGATAAAATGAAGTAAGCCACTTAAAACATCTACCCCAGGACATGTTAGTCATTCAGTAAATATTGGTTGGATTATTTTTTTTCCACATTTTTTTCATGTTCAACCTCACAAAGTAGCACTGCAGTACTCTCTTGGCATTCTATCCTTGCTACACAGCAAAGGCAAGAAAACCAGCAGCAGCCAGAAAGGTCGTTGAAGATGAATTTCTTGTCTATGACTAAATTCAGGATGTTTTTCCTAGGACGCTGCTGTGTCCACAGTAAAAACCAAAGTTATTGCCCTCTAGAAAATATGATCTGAAAAAAATAGCAGAGTTTTTATGTGGTCACAGTTGAATATCTGCCCAGGCCACTCTTCCCCTGGTGGTCTCTTGGGATTTAGGGAAAATGTTGGCATCTTAGAAAATATTTTATTCTGTTGGTTCAAATTTGTAGAGGGAGTCAGCTACACAAATCCTCCTCAAGCAGGTGAATTCAACCAACTCTGAAGGAAACAGCTCCCTCCCTTCACATAAGACATTTTAGATCAGTGCCCCCCACAACCTTCCATGGCAGCAGCAATTGCATGCTCTCATCCTTCTCTTCCACCAGGCCCCGTGACAGCGTTCTTCCTCAAATGCGCACAGTCAGTTCACTGACCTAATTTAAACAGTGTCTATAAACTCCCCACAGTGGAGGATCTGCCCCATCTCCCTGTAATGCAGGTCCAGGAGCCCACTTGTCTCATATACAGTCATTCCATAAGCTTATACATGGATTCCCTGGTAGCTCAGCTAGTAAAGAATCCACCTGCAATGCAGGAGACCCTGCTTCAATTCCTGGGTCAGGAAGACCCCCTGGAGAAGGGATAGGCTAGCCATTCCAGTACCCTTGGGCTTCCCTGGTGGCTCAGATGGTAGAGAATCCACCTGCAATGCAGGAAACCTGGGTTCAATTCCTGGGTTGGGAAGATACTCTGGAAGTGGGCATGGCAACCCACTCCAGTATTCTGGCATGGAGAAGTCCGTGGACAGAGGAGCCTGCAGGCTACAGTTCACTGGGTCACAAAGAGTCAGACACACCTGAGCAACAAAGCATACAACCTTATACATAATCTTGTCCTGCTCTCAGATGACAGTCTTCCTTCCTAATCACAAATTCGCTGTTTTGAATAAACTAAAGGTCTAATTCTAACAGTTTTTCTAGAGTTTCACCTAACTTACAACTCCCCAAACAGCTTCAATTTATAAGCACAAGTTCAGGAGAAAAGAACTGCACAGAAGTTGAGACACATTGATAATTGTATCCATCAGCAACTATCACAATAATGCTAAATCACAAACCAAGGAGAACTTAGTGACTACACCATAAGGCTCTTCTCTAGACCGAAGGCAGGTGGGACAACTCCATGAGCACTCATCCTGGGTCCCTGGCTGAGGAGGCAGCAGCCATTATCATGGGAAGAGGTCAGAGCCCCCAGAGGTTCATGTGGACACACAAGGCATCTAAAGGCCCAGGACTGGAACTCACACACTGTCATTTCCTACTATATTTCATTAGCCAAAGAAAATCACAACGCCAAGTCCACACTGGTAGCATGGGAAGTATATTTCTCCATTGTAGGCAGTGGGGAGCGAGAGAAGGAATATTTGCTCAACCGTGGTCTACTCCACAGGGTTTCACCTATGGCTCAGCAGTAAAGAATCCACCTGTGACACAGGAGACATGGGCTTCTATCTCCTGGAGGAGGAAATGGCAATCCACTACAGTATCCTTGCCAAGAAAATCCCATAGACAGAGGAGCCTGGTGGGCTACAGTCCATGGGAAAGAGTTGGACACGACTATGCACACACCCAAGCATGGTCTGCTTCACAACACCTATGCACATGCCAATGCTTTCTTTATTCCTTGTATGTTCAGTGTTTCCCTGCATCTCAATATTGATGTCTTCCTTGCCCAGAGTTACAAGTTAGATAACACAATACTTCTACAAATCAGAAAATTGTCCATCACAACAAAATCTGCATGAGGTCTAACCACTGTCGCCTACTTAGCACTAGGTAAGAGATCTGGACTAAGACATTCTGCTGGTTGTGTGTAGCTCTCTCTAGAACTAAAGGCATGCATAAATGATGTGCAGTTTAAACACACATACACACACTCACAAACCACAGACATTTTTGTAAACTCACTAGTGCCACGGGGAACCTCTAGCTTGTGGTCTGGCCTTTCATGTGGAGTTTCACTTGAGTATTTACTTTGGAATTTGATAAACACAGCTATTCACAGGGCCATCACCACATGGTACATTTGCTACCACAGAAACACAGAACTTCTTCTGTAGGAACATCCCCTATTCATCCTGCAAGCTGAATCCCTGCCGTTTCCTAAAGTTCCCACAAAATGACTGTATATATCGCACGGTAATTTGGAACAGGGGGTAATCATTCATTTTGCACAGTTCTTCTTTGGCCTCCTTCCTCTGGCAAAATTACCATCATTGTGTTTTACTTTAAAACTTAAAAAAAGAGAGAGAGGGGAAATATGGTCTCACTTGAACAACTAAGAAGTTGGAGTGGCAGGAATGAAGACATGGCTAGGGTGGGAACTTTGTCTGCATTTGCTACCAAATTACATCTTAAGGTGTAGAAAAAAGAACAATAAACAGGTGACCCAGAATTAACCTCAGAACTTGCCTGTCATTTAATTTTTTCTTGTAATGATGAAGGAGAACAACCATGTCTGTCCCTTTCCTATGTGCTCAGAATTTAAGCTGAGAGAGATTCAGCAGGAGACCGGATAGAAAGTGCAACACCAGTCTTAAAGCCCTAGAAGAGACCACACAGAGAAGAAAGTGCCCCAGCTCTGTAATCAGACAGATGCGGGTTTCCATCCAGACTTGCTCCTTCCTCTGTCATTGGGCAAAACTGCTTAAGTTACTTTTTGCTGCATAATAAACCACCTCAAAACTCAATGATTTAAAATGACGACCATCTGACCACAGTCATAGTTTTGTGGGTCTAGGATGAGAGCAGTGCATGGTGGAGACAGACTGTCTCTGCTCCACAATGTCTTTGGTCTCAGATAAGACAGCACAGAGGGCTGGGAATGACTAGGATGACCCCACTCTGGACACAGGTGGGGTCCCGGATTCTGGCTTTGGTTAGTCTTTTTGATTCTTCTCCAAATAATATCTAATGGGGCTGAAATGTCCAAGATAACATCTGGGCAAAGATGACCAGAAGATTGGTGCTGGCCAAGTATGCCTGTCTGTCTGTCTCTCGCCCTCTCTCTCCTCCACTGGCCCTTCCTCCACTTTCTCTTCTCCCTCTCTCCCTCTTTCATTCCCTCTGCCCCTCTCTCCTTCCCATTGCCCCTCCCCCAGCTAGGTAGCCTCTCCATATGGTTGACTTGAGCTTACTCAAAGCATGACAGTCTCAGAGTACTTGAACTTCTTACGTGACATCTAGAACAGAAGCAAAAACTATCAGATCTCTTAAAGATTAGACCCAGAGAAGGGAATGTCACTTCTACCACATGTAATTGGTCAAACCAACCAGTCTCAAGGGCCAATTCAGATTCAAGGGAAGAGAGAACAATACCCAATCTCTCGATAGAAGGGTAGCAAAGAATTGCAGACATTTTTAATCTATCCCAGACTCAATTTCCTCATTTGTGAAACAAAGGCAACCACCATAGGAAGAAGTTTTGTAAAATGAATATATGACTATTTTGAATGTTTGTGAAATATTCAACATTTAGGTAGCATTTCAAATGGTAGCCTTTACTACCAAGAGAGTTTATTTGAACAAGGAACATCTAAAACTCCCAAGATCAGATGTTTGTCTTACTGATGTGAAGGAAAGAGAGAATAAAACTTTTCAGAGATGTAAACATATAGCCAAGATAAAATATAATATATAATAAATATACCCATTCTAGTGTTTCCTTCTGATTTACTCCTGTTGTTACTAGCCTTCTATTGTTTTCATGGTTCAGATGAATCTAACAGCAATTTCTTATGGTAGAACAGAAAACCATTATGGTGGAACTGTATTATACTCTGAGGGAGGTGAGGTGGGTAAGAAATATCCTGGTGGTGAAAGCAGATGCTTAGAACGAAATCCTATTGTTGGAACCTGATTGTGTATGCAAGCCTTCTTCTACAGTCATACAATGGATGAAGAGAAGAACTGACCTCCTATGGAGATAGAGTCTCCCCTGGGTTGTGGACAAGGCACTGTAGAGCAGAGAACAGGAGTCAGACAAGAGAACTCAACTTGAAATTCCAGCTCTGATACTCACCACAGAAGACAAGTTGCTTACCTCTCTATACCTTCATATCTTCAACACAGAGGTATGTAGTATGAGGTATGGCACACCCAAAGCACATCAAAGTCCCTTCTTTCAGGAACTAGTCATGTCAGTGGACACAACCACTGAGTGCCCCAGATTTTGTGTGTGTTCGCTACTTTAAACTTCCTGTCTCCCTACGTACTTTCATACTGACAGCACAGATGGCTTTTGTCTTGGATTGGAGAGTTAACGCACTTAATTGTCAGGTGGTACAGATAGCTGAGTGGTAAAGAATCTGCCTGCAAATGTAGGAGATGTAGGAGATGTGGTTTGATCCCTGGGTCAGGAAGATCACTTGGAGAAGAACCTGGCAACCCACTCCAGTATCCTGGGCAATCCCATAGACAGAGGAACCTGGCAGGCTGTAGCCCATGGAGTCACAAAATAGTCGGACACGACTTACCAACTTAACACACAGACTGGAGGTAACTTGAGAAATTGAGTTTCCAGAGGTAAAGGCATATCCAAGTAGACTCATTTGGCTAGCTCAGTAGCTCCCAAGCTTTTGCTAAATTCACAAGCAACACCACCCAGGTTAACATTGATTTTATCTTTACCTACATCATTTTTCTTCCTCAGACCATAAGTTCCTTGAAGCAGGGTCCATGGACTCTATTTTGTACATGTTTCACATTTTTTTCCAGCAGGAGGATGAAAGGCAGCCTGGTGTACTAGAAAAAGTGCAAGGTTTGGCCTCAAATGGCCCCTTCATTGTACCATGTATTAGCTGGTGACACTGAACTAGTCTCTTAAATCTCTCTAAACCAGTGGTTCCAAAACATGGCTGCACATTTGAATCATTTTTATTATTGTGTTGTGTTTTTTTTCCCCAAATACTAATGCCCAGCTTTTACCCCCAGGCATTCTGATATACTGGTATGGGTTGCTGCCTAGGCACCAAGATTTCTCAAACTCCCCAGGGAATTCTATAGCTGGGTTTGGAAATCATTCCTCTAAACTATTAATACAAATTCCCTCTTCTATAAAACAGTGGTGAAAATTGTCCCAATTATAAACAGCTAATGAAACATTTTAACAAGATCATAGATGGTAAAGGGTTGGCATATTATACATGATCTGAGAATAATATTCAGCCTTGTTAGCTGGTGGTGGCGGAAGTCGTGAACCATGGTACGATGAAGACTCATGAGGACTTTCCCAGCCTAGCTAGCTATGGAGCATATTTAGATCCCTTTAAATGTCAGTCCAATTTCTATTTCTATGCATCTGGAACTTTTTCTGACTTGTAGAAAAAGTCAGAAGCATCACTGCAGAGGCATCTTTTGTTTGGATTTACCTGCGAGTGACATGGATACTTGACTGTCTCACCTTGCATAGCAGTGAGATGATATATCCTATGAGTCTAATTACTAACTAGAGAAACTTTTGTGGGGTCATCAAATTTTACAGGGCTAACTTAAACATGTGAGGAGAAAATTTTGGTATCAAGTTGCATCTGAGCCTTTGAAACTATTTTGGGTCAGCTACATAGCAGAAGTTTGGGCCTGGCAGAGAGCCGTAAAACTGGGCCAAAAATAAACCAAAGACCATTATAAAAATGTTCTAAGTGCCAAATGCGTGAGATGCTAAAATTGCAATATAATGGAGTAAAAATTTACGAAAAAGGCTTTCCAATGGTGGTACTGTGTTCCAACCCAGAGAAAGAGAGTTCAGGGGGAGAAGTTGGGGGAGTGAACCCAGTCCCTGGAAAGAAGCCTTCCAGAGAGCCATGAGTGCCCCCGTCCTGGCTATTTACAATTTATTACCCATCAGGCATCACAGGCGTTGATTTTCTCCTCCCTATCAGAGAGCACAGGCTGAATAGCCAGGGTACGGGGAAGAGTTTTCATAAAAATTAATTGGGCCACTCAGCTTTTCACCATATTTGGCAAGTGCTGCTCCATTTGCCCTTCTCCTGGCCTGGACCTGCTCTTCCTGCTCCTCTCACATCCAGCGCATCCATAATGTACTCAGGCACATCCACACATTATTTATTTATAGTCTTATTTTCCTGAACTCCAGAAAAGGTGGTGATTTATCCTTGGAATAGGCCTATGGTAGAGGTTTCAGGAAAGGTGGCAGCAAGCACTGGGCTACTTCCTCCTGGTTTTGTGCCTGCCAGTCTCAGCCTGCTCTGCTCAGTCCATACCCCTCCCTCCTTTTCCCTAATTAGGAACTGCTACCAATTGTACATGGACAGATTTATGCATGGCTGGGGACCAGCTAGTCTCCCACTGATTGTCTAAAAGAAGAGTATGTTCTATGTCAAAAATCCTTTGCATGGAGTCCAACTGTTTTCTTGGAAATAGTTCCTTTGACCCAGGCCCATAATTTTTTTTAGGTTTGAATTTTATGGGCCTGATGCAAAGTCTGTCAACATTTTCTTTCTGAGACTTATTCAGGGTACAGCATATTTTTGAAATGTGCAAAAGTTTGGGGATATTTCTGTCATCTGGTGCCAAGAGAATGTATTGGAAAAGAAGAGGGTGGGAGAGGCAGAGCAGTATGCTTAATGACCACTTACTAAGGGATTTTTGAACACCAAGGCAGAAATGACATCCAGATCAGAGGTGTGCACATATGCCTGTGTGTACATACTTATATTTGCATGAGGATATAATATTCTGTTGTTTAAACATAATAATATTACTTTAATAATACCTCTGGTTTCCAGTTTTGTGTGTAAGGAGCTTGGAAGGCATGACACTGTCTGAACAATAAATATAAGCTGAACAGACTGAAAAATCAGCAACTCTTCTTGGATCTGGATCCGTAAGAGAGAGAAGGACACAGTCAAAGCACTGCCCAAAAAGCTGGAGAAACAGATACATGAATACAGTGTCAGGATCTAGCTCACTTGACCTCTCAGATCTAATGAAGTGGGTTATTATCATCCCCAGTGTAGAGATGGGGAAACTGAGACACAGAGGTATTCAAGTATTTTGCCTACAGTAACACAACTAAGTGTTTGAGTCAGGTTTTGAAGTAATGCAGTCTGGCTCCAGAGCCTATGTCTTAATTATTATACCTGACTCTCTCTCTAAAGTCTAGGACAGTTCCCAAGTTGATGCACATAACGTGGAAGATATATTTCCAGATACTTCAAACCATACCACTTGGTAGATACATCTTATTACCCTATATAATACTGACTTTGGAGTTCTTCATATTACATTTATAGATAATTCTCTGGAGTCAATTTGGTACCTTTAATCACAGAACCCATTGTCAAGAAGGAGACATAAGTCTCTTAAATGTTATGTCAAACTGAGGTATTATTTGCCTGTATGGTTGAATGAGTCACACTAACTTTGAAACCTGGTAGTAGAGGCAGCAATAGTATCAGAAATACAAATACTACTACTACTAATAATAACAATAGCAGTGAGAGTCAAATGGCACTCTTTTGATCAATTATTATTTACCAAGCATCATGCTTAGTTTTCATATTCATTATATTTTTTAATCCTCAATAAGCCCTCTAAAGTAGGTGTTATTATCCTCACTTTATAGGTAGAGAAACTAAGAATTATAGAGAGATTAAGTAAATTCTATAAGGTCACAGACAAGTAAGAGGATGAGATTTGCACCTAGATCTTAGCCTTAGGGTGCACGATCCTTTATTGCCAATTTAATCTTCTGATAAGTTTGTTCACCTGTAAAATGAAGGAAGTTGAATTCCAAGATGGCTTCTAGCTCCATAGTGAAAGGACTGAATGCCATTGAAGACATATAAATTGAGTGTCAGGAGGAAAGCAAGTAGAGGTGGAATGATTTCATTAGATAAAGATTAAAGATGCTCAGGACTTCCCTGGTGGCCCAGTGATTAAGAATCCACCTTGCAATACTGGGGACACAGTTTCCATTCCTGGTCAGGGAACTAAAATCCCACAAGCCACAGATCAACCAAGGCTGCACGGTAACTACTGAGCCTGAGCACCACAACCGGAGAGCCCATGCATTGCAACAAAAGATTCCTGCATGACAAATGATGATCCCACATGCCACAGCTAAGACCCAATGCAGCCAAATAAATAAATTTAAGAAAAGATTAAAGCTATTCTTCATGGAAAGGAAATAAAGCATTTCTGTCCAAGAAAACCTCATCTATGGACACAGGAACCAAAATGTCATGATGACCAATGGCCAGAATAGACAGACTCTAAATCAAAGAGTAGATTCTCAGATAGTTGAATGTGGAGGAAAGAGCGTGATGTTGGAAGTTAATGTTTACCAAACACTGGGACTCTGTACCCATACTTAAACACAGTTTCTTCTTTATATAAATGTATTTTAATGAAATGTATGAGTCAAATTAGAGAAAAATATTATATAAAAATGTTTTAAATAATATGCAGATATGTCAGAAACAATAAAACTATTACCTACAACTGAATTTAGGAACACAGATAGTCTAGAACTCACTCTGATATTAACTAGATGTGAAACAACAAAGCTTTCCAATCTTTAGTTTTCCCATTTAAAAATAGAAGAGTTAAATTAATTTCCAAATATCTCTTAAAAAGCTTCACTTTTAAAAACTGTTCATAAATAAATTTTAGAATGTATCCACATTAGATTTCCTTATACCTTTCACTGAGTCAAACATGCTAGCTCATCCCATAATTAGCCAATAGGCCATTTTTCAGTTAGAAGCTGTTTGACCTATTTATTGAGTATCTCTAATCATGAATGGTCATCTGTCTGTTCCAAGTAGTTTAGGAAAATGATTCTGAATCTCCTTCTCAGTCTAATTTTACACTCACATAGCAAATTTCAAGTCAGTGATACAGAGATTTCTGGTTTTTAAATGGCAAGGTTAACTGAGACATCAAGGAAGCCCAAATGTATAGTCATGTATAAATTATGACATATGCAATGAATAAATAGTAAGCAATCATAAAATTTTTTAAAAAATTAAGATATCTCCACCCTCCATTCCTCCTTGAAATTACCTAAAATCAAGACATTTGAGAGGTCTTGAGAGAACTCAACTGGAATGAAGTCTGTAATTGAGAACCAAACTGTATGAGAAAGAGCTCCCAAATTTAGTGAATAGTAGGCCAGAGCACAGAACAATGCTAGGGAACAATTGCACTTGGAGGTCACAGAGTCCAAACCAGGTGGTACCCTCTAAGGGAGAAGCAACAGAACAAGATGTGCAGTGATGATGGGACCTTCTAGACCCTTTTTAGCAGCCAAGAATAACAATAAAGACTAGGATAAAAAGGGAACACATGGACTTGCCATCATTTCTTGAAGGTATTAACATAGGAGAGACAAGAGGTTCTAAAGTTTGAGTAGATGTTAAACTCTGGTCAGCCTCAGAGATGAAAGTATCAACTAGTTGACACTCAAAACCCTAAATCATAAGGAGTTTTACTGTGCACCATTGAGGCTTCCTGCTACCCCAGAACACTGCTAACATAAAACACCTCCAAATATCTGGCTCATCATTCAAAAATGAGTGATAATAAAAAGGAATTTGCAAAAGATCTAGTCAAAGATATTGTAGTAAAATATCCACTATGGAGAGCAGTATAGATGTTCCTTAAAAAACTAAAAGTAAAGCTACCAGATAACCCTGCAATCCCACTCCTGGGCATATATCCAGAGAATAACATGGCCCAAGAGGATACACACATCCCAGTGTTCACTGCAGCACTGTTTACAACAGCCAAGACATGGAAACAGCCTAAACATCCATCAGCAGAGGAACGGATAAAGAACCTATCATACTCAAACTGTTCCAGAAAATTGCAGAAGAAGGCAAACTTCCAAACTCATTCTATGAGGCCACATCACCCTAATACCAAAACCTGACAAAGATGCCACAAAAAAAGAAAACTACAGGCCAATATCACTGATGAACATAAATGCAAAAATCCTTAACAAAATTCTAGCAATCAGAATTCAACAACACATTAAAAAGATCATACACCATGACCAAGTGGGCTTTATCCCAGGGATGCAAGGATTCTTCAATATCCGCAAATCAATCAATGCAATACACCACATTAACAAATTGAAAAATAAAAGCCATATGATTATCTCAATAGATGCAGAGAAAGCCTTTGATAAAATTCAACATTCATTTATGATAAAAACTCTTCAGAAAGCAGGAATAGAATGAACATACCTCAACATAATAAAAGCTATATATGACAAACCCACAGCAAACATATCCTCAATGGTGAAAAATTGAAAGTATTTCCTCTAAAGTCAGGAATAAGACAAGGGTGCCCATTCTCACCACTACTATTCAAAATCGTTTTGGAAGTTTTGGCCACAGTAATAGAGCAGAAAAAGGAATCCAAACTGGAAAAGAAGAAGTAAAACTCTCACTGTTTGCAGATGACATGATCCTCTACATAGCAAACCCTAAAGACTCCACCAGAAAATTACTAGAGCTAATCAATGAATATAGTAAAGTTGCAGGATATAAAATCAACACACAGAAATCCCTTGCATTCCTATACACTAATAATGAGAAAAAAGAAAGAGAAATTAAGGAAACAATCCCATTCACCATTGCAACGAAAAGAATAAAATACTTAGGAATATATCAACCTAAAGAAACTAAAGACCTATATATAGAAGACTATAAAACACTGGTTAAAGAAATCAAAGAGGACACTAATAAATGGAGAAATATACCATGTTCATGGATCGGAAGAATCAATACAGTGAAAATGAGTATACTACCCAAAACAATCTATAGATTCAATGCAATCCGTATCAAGCTACCAATGGTATTTTTCACAGAGCTAGAACAAATAATTTCACAGTTTGTATGGAAATACAAAAAACCTCGAATAGCCAAAGCAATCTTGAGAAAGAAGAATGGAACTGGAGGAATCAACCTGCCTGACTGCAGGCTCTACTACAAAGCCACAGTCATCAAGACAGTATGGTACTGGCACAAAGACAGAAATATAGATCAATGGAACAAAATAGAAAGTCCAGAGATAAACCCATGCACCTATGGAGACCTTATCTTTGACAAAGGAGGCAAGAATATACAATGGATAAAAGACAATCTCTTTAACAAGTGGTGCTGGGAAAACTGGTCAACCACTTGTAAAAGAATGAAACTAGAACACTTTCTAACACCATACACAAAAATAAACTCAAAATGGATTAAAGATCTAAACATAAGACCAGAAACTATAAAACTCTTAGAGGAGAACATAGGCAAAACACTCTCTGACATACATCACAGCAGGATCCTCTATGACCCACCTCCCAGAATATTGGAAATAAAAGCAAAAATAAACAAATGGGATCTAATTAAAATTAAAAAGCTTCTGCACAACAAAAGAAACTATAAGCAAGGTGAAAAGACAGCCTTCAGAATGGGAGAAAATAATAGCAAATGAAGCAACTGACAAACAACTAATCTCAAAAATATACACGCAACTCCTACAGCTCAATTTCAGAAAAATAAATGACCCAATCAAAAAATGGGCCAAAGAACTAGGTAGACATTTCTCCAAAGAAGACATACAGATGGCTAACAAACACATGAAAAGATGCTCAGCATCACTCATTCTCAGAGAAATGCAAATCAAAACCACAATAAGGTACCATTTCACACCAGTCAGAATGGCTGTGATCCAAAAGTCCACAAGCAATAAATGCTGGAGAGGGTGTAGAGAAAAGGAAATTCTCTTACACTGTTGGTGGGAATGCAAACTAGTACAGCCACTATGGAGAACAATGTGGAGATTCCTTAAAAAACTGGAAATAGAACTGCCTTATGACACAGCAATCCCACTGCTGGGCATACACACTGAGGAAACCAGAATTGAAAGAAACACATGTACCCCAATGTTCATCGCAGCACTGTTTATAATAGCCAAGACATGGAAGCAACCTAGATGTCCATCAGCAGACGAATGGATAAGAAAGCTGTGGTACATATACACAATGGGATATTACTCAGCCATTAAAAAGAATGCATTTGAATCAGTTCTAATGAGGTGGATGAAACTGGAGCTGATTATACAGAGTGAAGTAAGCCAGAAAGAAAAACACAAATACAGTATACTAACGCATATATATGGAACTTAGAAAGATGGTAACAACCCTGTATGTGAGACAGCAAAAGAGACACAGATGTATAGAATAGTCTTTTGGACTCTTTTGGGGGGGTGGGGGGGATGATTTGGGAGAATGGCATTAAAACATGTATAATATCATATAAGAAACAAATCGCCAGTCCAGGTTCAATGCAGGATACAGGAAGCTTGGGGCTGGTGCACTGGGATAACCTAGAGGGATGGTATGGGGAGGGAGGTGGGAGGGGGGTTCAGGATGGGGAACACGTGTACACCTGTGGCGGATACATGTTGATGTATGGCAAAACCAATACAATATTGTAAAGTAAAAATAAATAAATAAATAAAAATAAAATAAAAATAAATTAACAAAAATAAAAATGCTCCTTTGGAAAAAAAACATCCATCACCAGAAGAATGGATAAAGAACATGTGGTACATATATGCAGTGGAATATTACTCAGCCATGAAAAATGCTTCACCATGAAATAATGCCATTTGCAGCAACATGGATGGACCTAGATTACCATACTGAATGAAGTTAGAGAAAGAGAAATATCATATGGTATCCCTTATATGCAGAATCTAAAAAGAAATAATATAAAGGAATGTATTGACAAAACAGAAATTGACTCACAAACTTAAAGAATGAACTTATGATTACCTGGGGGGAGGGTTGGGGTAAGGGATAGTGAGGGAGTTTGAGATTAGTGTATATATATATATAAACTATATATAGCAGTATATATTGTTATCAGATACAGCAATATACACTGCTGTATTTAAACTGGATAACCAACAAAGACCTACTGTATGGCGCAGGAAACTGCTCAATATTATGGGGCAGCCTTGATGGGAGGGGAGTTTTGGGGAGAATGGATACATGTACAGGTGTGGCTGAGTCACTTTTCTGTGCACCTGAAACTAACACAACATTGTTAATTGGCTATACTCCAATATAAAATTACTGTTACTGTTAGTCACTCAGTCGTGCCCGACTCTTTGCAACCCCATGGACTGCAGCCCACCAGGCTCCTTTGTCCATGAGATTTTCCAGGCAAGGATACTGGAGTGAGTTGCCAAGTTTTTAAAAACACAAAAGAAGAGAAACACATCATAAAAAATATTACAAAGAAGCAGACAGAAATATCAAATACATATCTAGGATCTCAGAGAATTAAATTGAAAAAATGTCATTTTAGAGCAAGAGCAAAGAAAAGATGCAAATATTCACAAGGGAAAAAAATGATGAGACTTCAGAAGGAAAATACATATGAAATATCAAGGACTCAGGAAAGAAGTCAAAGAGAAAATCAAGACTGTTATGGAAATATCAAAACATACAACTCACACTTCAGAAAAAAATAGAACTGAGAAAGGAGAACAAAATAAAATGTATATACTAAAGATTTTTATAGGAATAGAGAGGAAAGGCATAGCACCCCACTCCAGTACTTTTGCCTGGAAAATCCCATGGATGGAGGAGCCAGGTAGGCTGCCGTCTAAGGGGTCACAGAGTCAGACACAACTGAAGTGACTTAGCAGCTTAGCAGAGAGGAAACAGAAAATATAAAACCAAGGAGATCCTAAATTTAAATATTTTTGTTCTTGAAAAAAAGAGTATCAATTGAAGAGAAAAAAAAATCAAAGATATAATTCGAGATAATTATCTTAAATCAAATTAGAGTAAGAACTACAGATTGAGAGGTTATACCATATACCAAGGAGTAATGAATCAGAGAGATAAATATCAAGACATACTTCAGTAATGTAATTAAAGTTAAAGAAATAGTTATTTGGGTAGTGGTCCAAAAATAGCAATCATGAAACTGCCAATATTTTGTCATTTTAGCCTGTAAAAAATGAAACAATTTCTTCTGGTCTTATTTAATAACAAAAGCTTGGAAATAAGGGCTGAAATGGAGAATGGAGTGCAAATATATTGGTAGAAATTAAAATACATCATCTAATTCTGATTAATCTGCTAATAGAAATAAGCCTATGGAAAGGTTCAAAGTACACACTAATAAAACAGAAAAAGATATCACAATCAGCTAAAATCAGGGTAATCAGGAAGAAGAAAAGGTCCATAAAAATTGCAGGAATACTTATTTCTTTGTTCATAAAAGTGAAAATTAATTATATCACTTTAGACTATAACTATAAGGATAATCACGACAAATTGAAAATCACATAAAACATCAAATTATCATATGAATTGAATATATAACCAGCAAAGAGCAAACAGAAAAGAAAATAAATAAGAAACAAAACAAAGAAAACTTTAAAGTTTTCTACCATATAATATGGGTTTCCCTGGTGGCTCAGATAGTAAAGAAGCTACCTGCAATGCACAAGACTCTGGTTGGATCCTTGGGTCAGGGAGATCCCCTGGAGAAGGGAATGACTCACTCCAGTACTCTTGCCTGGAGAATTCCAGGGACAGAGGAGCCTGGTGGGCTACAGTCCTTGGGGTCGCAAAGAGTCAGACATGACTGAAGCAACTTTGCACACACACAGCACAATGCTATACCAGCAATAAGTCCAAAAATGTCATTAATAAGTGTACATGTTATAATCTTATATACTCAAAATACACTCAGATACTCATAACAAGGCAAAATCCAGCCATAAGTGGTATATAAGACCTACCTCTGAAACAGTCATTCCAGGCACTCCTACCAACAGGGCCCACAAGCTGTGGTCGTGGCGTCAGCCTGCACATGTGGGCATCCGCCATGCCCTGCGGGCTGTGGGGCTGAGGACTGGCGACATCTGGATGCTGAGCACCAGCCTGCTCTACTCTCCACGGGTAAATTACACACCTGAATGATACCAACAAAAAATGGTATTAAATCATAGAAATCAGCAATTTGGCACAGGAAGCTTTGGGAAATGTCATTTAGCGTAGGCTGCCTGAATTTGGGACAAAGTTGAACAAGAGGAGTTCGGTGCTTTGCAGAGTGTGAAAGCTGCTGGTGAACTTTATTCTGATGCTGGGAGGGATTGAGGGCAGGAGGAGAAGGGGACGACAGAGGATGAGATGGCTGGATGGCATCACTGACTCGATGGATGCGAGTCTGAGTGACCTCCAGGAGCTGGTGATGGACAGGGATGCCTGGCGTGCTGCGGTTCATGGGGTCGCAAAGAGTCGGACACGACTGAGCGACTGATCTGATCTGATCTGATCTGATCAGATGTAACTGAAATGAATGAAGCTCTAGCAGAAAACTCAGGATTTATCAACAGATCTTGCTAGGAAAATGGCTGACTGATCATGATGGCACTCAGTAACCCTTCAGAACTAATAAGTGAAGAAGCATGTGAGAAATGCACAAAATCTATTTAGGACTGTTTATTTACACAGACGAAATAAACTAATTTGAAAGAACTTAATCTAGCATACTTAAATTAGTGGGGGAAAGAAGTCTCTTTAAAAGCAACTTTTGCAAAAAGAAACTACTTGCAACAAAATGGTACCAGAAAAAAAAAAAAAAAAAAAAACTTAAATTCCTAATGACTTCAGATAAACAGTATGAGTCTTTTTCACAGTACCTTATGATTTTTAGGCTAGGCTCCCATTGTAATACCCAAAATTCCTGAAAATAGTTGTGGTAAAGAACAATACTATCAGAATTTTGCTATGAGCTTCCCTGGTGGCTCAGTGGTAAAGAATGGCTGCCAGCGCAGGAGACACGGCTTCTATCCCTGATCTGGGAAGATCCGGCATGCCTCAGAGCAACTAAAACCCTGAACCACAACTACTGCTGCTGCTGCTGCTAAGTTGCTTCAGTCATGTCCGACTCTGTGCGACCCCATAGACAGCAGCCCACCAGGCTCCCCTGTCCCTGGGATTCTCCAGGCAAGAACACTGGAGTGGGTTGCCATTTCCTTCTCCAATGCATGAAAGTGAGAAGTGAAAGTGAAGCTGCTCAGTCGTGTCCTACTCTTAGCAACCCCATGGACTGCAGCCTACCAGGCTCCTCCAGGGCTGTGCTCTACAGTCCGGGAACCCTAATTCCTGAGCCCATGTGCAGCAACTACTGAAGACTGCAGACGTTAGAGCCTGTGCTCTGCAACAACAGAAGCCACCCCAATGAGAAGCCCGTGCCCTGTAACTAGAGCATAACCTCCCTTCTCTGCAACTAGAGAAATGCCCACACAGCAAGCAACACCCAACACAGTGAAAAATAAATAAATAAATAAATTATTTTTTAAAAAATTTGCTATACACTATGTTTGCTGGTGCTATTTTTATACAGTGAAGCAAGAGTCATGAAAGAAAATAAGAAACAGTTTAATAGTAAAATATTCAACCTCTTAATTTAAAAAATAGAGCAATTTCAAAGTGATAAAAAAAAAACCTGGAAAATGAAAAAGAATGGTGGTGGAGAGAAAGAAGGAAAAGAAAAAGGAAAAAATAGAGAGGGAGGAAGGGGAGGAAGAAGAACAAAAGGTTATGATCCCAATATTCTTAATGTATTCATAGTGTTAAAAAGTGTCTTACTGCAAAGGTTACACTCCATAAAAATCTAGCAGGCAGAGTATCAATGCCTAGTAATACAGCATCAAGAAAACTCATAAAGACAATACTGAAGCAAGAAGGAGGCATAAGTTTTTGGATCTCTCACAATGTCCACATACAAACAAAGGAAGTAGATGATAAACTCAAATATTCAAAGGCAACAATTACAGCAAACCACAAATGCCAAAATATAAATGAGTAGGGAAAAACCACCAGCAGCCATGAAATTTGCCAAAACAAAAAAGTGTCTAAAGACCCAAGAACTCAAGAATTCCAAAAGAACCAACAGATATTCACTGAAAAGCAAGCTGTTCCTGTCTCCAATCCCAAAGAAGGGCAATGCCAAAGAATGTTCATACTACTGTACAATTGTGCTCATTTCACATGCTAGCAAGGTAATGTTCAAAATCTTTCAAGTTAGGCTTCAACAGTATGTGAACCCAGAACTTCCAGATGTCAAGCTGGATTTTGAAAAGGCAGAGGCAACAGAGATCAAATTGCCAACATTCGTTGGCTCATAGAGAGAGCAAGGAAATTACAGAAAAACATCTACTTCTGCTTCATTGACTATGCTAAAGCCTTTTACTGTGTGTATCACAACAAACTGTGGAAAATTCTTAGAGATGGGAATACCAGACCACCTTACCTATCTCCTGAGAAACCTGTATGCAGGTCAAAAAGCAATAAACATGGAACAACAGACTGGTTCAAGATAGACAAAGGAGTTTGTCAAGGTTGTATATTGTCACCTGCTTATTTAACATATGTAGAATACATCATGTGAAATGCCAGGCTGGATGAATCACAAGCTGAAATCAAGATTGCTGGGAGAAATATCAACAACCTCAGATATGCAGATGATGACACTCTAATGGCAGAAGGTGAAGAGGAACTAAAGAGCCTCTTGATAAGGGTGAAAGAGGAGGGTGAAAAAGCTTACTTAAAACTCAACATTCAAAAAACTAGGATCATGGCATCCAGTCCCATCACTCCATGGCAATTAGAAGGTGGAAAAGTAGAAAGAGTGACAGATTTTTTTTTCCTGGGCTCCGAAATCACTGCAGATGCCATGAAATTAAAAGACACTTGCTCCTTGGAAGGAAAGCTATGACAAACCTAGACTGCATTTTAAAAAGCAGAGACATCACTTTGCCAACAAAGGTCCATACAGTCAAAGCTATGGTTTTTCCAGTAGTCATGTACAGATGTCAGAATCAGACCTTAAAGAAGGTTGAAAGTGCTGAAGAATTGATGCTTTCAAATTGTGGTGCTGGAGAAGACTCTTGAGAATCCCTTGGACTGCAAGGAGATCAAACCAGTCAATCCTAAAAGAAATCAATTCTGAATACTCATTGGAAGGACTGAAGCTGATGTTCTAATCCTTTGGCCACCTGATGTGAAGAGCTGACTCATTGGAAAAGATGCTGATGCTGGGAAAGATTGAAGACAAAAGGAGAACGGGCAGCAGAGGATGAGATAGTTGGATAGCAACACCAACTCAATGGACATGAATCTGAGCCAAGTCCAGGAGACAGTGATGGGCAGAGAAGCCTTGCATGCAGCAGTCCACAGGGATGCAGTCCGACATGACTTAGTGGCTGAACAACAGCCACCACCAATCTGGGAGGAGCAGTTAAACCTGGGAGGAGCTCTTCCCAAGCATATGATGGGGGAGCACAAGGGCCACGTCATGCCTCAAGGTGCTAGCTGCTGCTGCTACTAAGTCGCTTCAGTCGTGTCCGACTCTGTGCAACACCAGAGACGGCAACCCACCAGGCTCCCCCATCCCTGGGATTCTCCAGACAAGAACACTGGAGTGGCTTGCCATTTCCTTCTCCAATGCATGAAAGTGAAAAGTGGAAGTGAAGTCGCTCAGGTTGTCTACTTGAAAGTTATATAGTCGTGTCCAACTCCTAGCGACCCCATGGACTGCAGTCTACCAGGCTCCTCCATCCATGGGATTTTCCAGGCAAGAGTACTGGAGTGGGATGCCAATGCCTTCTCCAAGGTGCTAGTAGGTAGAGCTTAATCCCCAACTATCCTGTGCTTTGCTGGACCAGCCATGAAGAGATACCCCATGCTCAAGGTAAAAGAAACCCAAGTAAGACGGTAGGTATTGCAAGAGGGCATCAGAAGGCAGACACACTGAAATCATACTCACAAAAAACTAGTCAATCTAATCATACTAGGACCACAGCCTTGTCTAACTCAATGAAACTAAGCCATGTCCGTGGGGCAACCCAAGATGGTCGGGTCATGGTGGAGAGATCTGACAGAATGTGGTCCACTGTAGAGGGAATGGCAAACCACTTCAGTATTATTGCCTTGAGAAGCCCATGAACAGTATGAAAAGACAAAATTATAGGATACTGAAAGAGAAACTCCCCAGGTCAGTAGGTGCCCAATATGCTACTGGAGATCAGTGGAGAAATAACTCCAGAAAGAATGAAGGGATGTAGCCAAAGCAAAAACAATACCCAGTTGTGGATGTGTCTGGTGACGGAAGCAAGGTCCAATGCTCTAAAGAGCAATATTGCATAGGAACCTGGAATGTAGGTCCATGAATCAAGACAAATTGGTAGTGGTCAAACAGAGATGGCCAGAGTGAATGTCAACATTCTAGGAATCAGCAAACTCAAATGGACTGGAATGGGTGAATTTAACTCAGAGGACCATTATATCTACTACTGCAGGCAGGAATCCCTCCGAAGAAATGGAATGGCCATCATGGTCAACAAAAGAGTCTGAAATGCAGTACTTGGATGCAATCTCAAAAACGGCAGAATGATCTCTGTTTGTTTCCAAGGCAAACCATTCAATATCACAGTAATCCAAGTCTATGCCCCAACCAGTAATGATGAAGAAGCTGAAGTTGAACGGTTCTATGAAGAACTACAAGACCTTTTAGAACTAACACCCAAAAAAGATGTCCTTTTCATTATAGGGGATTGGAATGCAAAAGTAGGAAGTCAAGAAACACCTGGAGTAACAGGCAAATTTGGCCTTGGAATAAGGAATGAAGCAGGGCAAAGGCTAATAGAGTTTTGCCAAGAAAATGCACTGGTCATAACAAACACCCTCTTCCAACAACACAAGAGAAGACTCTATACATGGACATCACCAGATGGTCAACATAGAAATCAAATTGAGTATATTCTTTGCAGCCAAAGATGGAGAAGCTTTATACAATCAGCAAAAACAAGACCAGGAGCTGACTGTGGCTCAGACCATGAACTCCTTATTGATAAATTCAGACTTAAATTGAAGAAAATAGGGAAACCCACTAGACCATTCAGGTATGACCTAAATCAAATCCCTTATGATTATGGAACTGAGAAATACATTTAAGGGCCGAGATCTGATAGATAGAATGCCTGATGAACTATGGAATGAGGTTCGTGACATTGTTCAGGAGACAGGGATCAGGACCATCCCCATGGAAAAGAAATGCAAAAAAAAAAAACAAAACACAAAATGGCTGTCTGGAGAGGCCTTGCAAATAGCTGTGAAAAGAAGAGAAGCAAAAAGCAAAGGAGAAAAGGAAAGATATAAACGTCTGAATGCAGAGTTCCAAAGAATAGCGAGAAGAGATAAGAAAGCCTTCTTCAGCAATCAATGCAAAGAAATAGAGGAAAACAACAGAATGGGAAAGACTAGAGATTTCTTCAAGAAAATTAGTGATATCAAGGGAACATTTCATGCAAAGATGGGCTCAATAAAGGACAGAAATGGTATGGACCTAACAGAAGCAGAAGATATTAAGAAGAGATGGCAAGAACACACAGAAGAACTGTACAAAAAAGAGCTTCACGACCCAGATAATCACAATGGTGTGATCACTCACCTAGAGCCAGACATCCTAGAATGTGAAGTCAAGTGGGCCTTAGAAAGCATCACTACAAACAAAGCTAGTGGAGGTGATAGAATTCCAGTTGAGCTATTTCAAATCCTGAAAGATGATGCTGTGAAAATGCTGCACTCAATATGCCAGCAAATTTGGAAAACTCGGCAGTGGCCACAGGACTGGAAAAGGTCAGTTTTCATTCCAATCCTAAAGAAAGGCAACGCCAAAGAATGCTCAAACTACCGCACAATTGTACTCATCTCACACGCTAGTAAAGTAATGTTCAAAATTCTCCAAGCCAGGCTTCAGCAATATGTGAACCGTGAACTTTCTGATGTTCAAGCTGGTTTTAGAAAAGGCAGAGGAACCAGAGATCAAATTGCCAACATCTGCTGGATCATGGAAAAAGCAAGAGAGTTCCAGAAAAACATCTATTTCTGCTTTATTGACTATGCCAAAGTTTTGGACTGTGTGAACGTGAACGTGAACATGAAGTCACTCAGTCGTGTCCTCCTCTTTGCGACCCCATGGACTGTAGCCTACCAGGCTCCTCTGTCCATGGGATTTTCCAGGCAGTAGTACTGGAGTGGATTGCCATTTACTTCTCCAAGGGATCTTCCCAACCAAGGGATCAAACCCGGGTCTCCTGCATGGTAGACAGATGCCTTACCATCTGAGCCACCGATCACAATAAACTGTGGAAAATTCTGAAAGAGATAGGAATATCAGACCAACTGATCTGCCTCTTGAGAAATTTGTATGCAGGTCAGGAAGCAACAGTTAGAACTGGACATGGAACAACAGACTGGTTCCAAATAGGAAAAGGAGTACATCAAGGCCATATATTGTCACCTTGCTTATTTAACTTCTATGCAGAAGTACATCATGAGACACACTGGACTGGAAGAAACACAAGCTGGAATCAAGATTGCTGGGAGAAATATCAATAACCTCAGATATGCAGATGACACCATCCTTATGGCAGAAAGTGAAGAGGAACTAAAAAGCCTTTTGATGAAAGTGAAAGTGGAGAGTGGAAAAGTTGTCTTAAAGCTCAACATTCAGAAAATGAAGATTATGGCATCCAGTCCCATCACTTCATGGGAAATAGATGGGGAAACAGTGGAAACAGTGTCAGACTTTATTTTTCTGGGCTCCAAAATCACTGCAGATGGTGATTTCAGCCATGAAATTAAAAGACGCTTACTCCATGGAAGAAAAGTTAGGACTAACCTAGATAGCATATTCAAAAGCAGAGACATTACTTTGCCAACAAAGGTTCGTCTAGTCAAGGCTATGGTTTTTCCTGTGGTCATGTATGGATGTGAGAGTTGGACTGTGAAGAAGGCTGAGCACCGAAGAATTGATGCTTTTGAACTGTGGTGTTGGAGAAGACTCTTGAGAGTCCCTTGGACTGTGAGGAGATCCAACCAGTCCATTCTGAAGGAGATCAGCCCTGGGATTTCTTTGGAAGGAATGATGCTAAAGCTGAAACTCCAGTCCTTTGGCCACCTCATGCGAAGAGTTGACTCATTGGAGAAGACTCTGATGCTGGGAGGGATTGGGGGCAAGAGGAGAAGGGGATGACAGAGGATGAGATGGCTGGATGGCACCACTGACTTGATGGACGTGAGTCTCAGTGAACTCTGGGAGTTGGTGATGGACAGGGAGGCCTGGCGTGCTGCGATTCATGGGGTCACAAAGAGTCAGACACGACTGAGCAACTGATCTGATCTGATCTGATCTGATCTGACTCTCCCCCTTCAGAGGGGGCTAGACTGTGACTTACCTCCAGAAGATAGAATAGCAAAAGGGCAAAAGTGCAGTAATGAGGCCTGGTAGACATTACCTTAACCAATGAAGGCTCACAGTCCCAGTAGTGTCTTAGAGCTGTCAGGGATGCCCTGATGCGTACGCTTGTGCTGCAGCACTTAGTCACAAAGAGTCGGACATGACTGAGCGACTGAACTGAACTGAACTGAACTGATAAAATGCAATGAAAAGGGCATTTCATCACTGTGCTATTTTTTTCAAAATCGCATAACTCCAGTCTAATCATGGGGAAAACATAAGATACACCCAGCTTGGGAATATTCTATAAGGTATCTGGCCAATACTCCACAGAACTGTCAAGATCATGAAAAGCAAGGCAAGGCTGAGAAGTTGTCATAGACCAAAGGAGAATCAGGAGATTGACAACCATACACACGTGGTACTCCCAACTTGTCCTGGAACAGAAAGAGGTAGTCATGGAAAAACTGGTGAATTTCATATAAATTTGGCTATTTAAACGGATAGTAATGTGCCACTGTGGGTTTCCTAGTTTTGACGAATGTACCATGGTAGTGTACAATGTTAACAGTGGGAGATACTGAGTAAGGGGGATATAGGAACTCTCTGTACTATCTTTGCCACGTCTCTGTAAATGTACCTTTTTCCAATTAAAAGTATTTTTTTATGGTAAATACATTCTTTTTTTAAAAAAAGAGGGCAAAAATGGATGGAGAAAACACAAATTAGTTTTTCAAGAGGGTTCCCAGGTGGCTCAGTAGTATAAAGAATCCACCTGCCAAGCAGGAGACTCTGGTTCCATCCCTGGGTTAGGAAGATCCCCTGGAGAAGAAAATGACAACCCACTCCAGTATTCTTACCTGAGAAATCCCATGGACAGAGGAGCCTGGTGGGCTACAGTCCATGGGGTCACAAAAGTCAGACAACTTAGCGACTAAACAACAGCAATAATTTTTTCAGGAAAAGTATTTAGTTTGTAAGCCTCTCAGATTAATTTGTACAGAACTTGTTTAGGATATTCATTTATTGTACAGTGTTTCTAACAAACACAGAAGTATGAAAGATGTTATAATAAACTCCCATGTTCTTATCTCTGAGCATCTGCTAGTCTCATTTTTGCCAGTCTTCTTCCATTTAATATTTTTTAAAAGTCAACACAGAAGGAAGAAGTAATGCAGATAAAAGCAGCAATCAGTGACTTGGAAATTAGAAAAAAAATTAGCCATGTTAGTAATATTAAATTACTAATAATTAAATTCAAGATCTGGCTCTTTGAAAAAACAAAAATAGATAAACCACTAACTGATCTAATTTTTTTGAAGAGAAAAAGCACAAACTGACAAGAGACATGAAAAGACAGTTCAAGGAAAAGAAAATTAAAATCTTTTAAGTGCTTAAAAATATGTTAAATATTATTAATAATAAGATAAATAAAAATAAAAAAACTATGCAAGACTTAATGGCACCCCACTCTAGTACTCTTGCCTGGAAAATCCCATGGATGGAGGAGCCTGGTAGGCTGCAGTCCATGGGGTCGCTAAGAGTCGGACACGACTGAGTGATTTCACTTTCACTTTTCACTTTCATGCATTGGAGAAGGAAATGGCAACCCACGCCAGTGTTCTTGCCTGGAGAGTCCCAGGGACGGGGGAGCCTGGTGGGCTACTGTCTATGGGGTCACACAGAGTCGGACACGACTGAAGTGACTTATGGATGGATGGATGGATACTTCCTCTAAGCATAAGATGTACTGTAGCTCATGGACAGGTGTGCAGCTGTAAGAACCCAAATCCTTCCTGTCCCAGACAGCTGATTCATATGAGACCCTGGAGCAGTCAGTCAAGACTACTCGGGCCCCTTCCATCATTCCTCAGACCCCTTGGAAAAATCTTAAGATAGGTATTAAAATATCTGGTCATCAGGGAATTCCCTGGCGTGGTTAGGAATTAGAGTTTTCACTGCCAAGGGTTCAGGTTGGATAGCTGGTGAGGGGACTAAGATTCTGAAAGCTTCACTGCATGACCAAAAAATAAAATAAATAACCAACAGGGACCTACTGTATAGCATAGGGAACTCTGCTCAATATTATGTAATAACTTAAATGGGAAAATAACTTGACAAAGAATAGATATTTGTATATGTATAACTAAATCACTTTGCTGTATACCTAATGCAGCACTGTTAATCAACTATACTCCAATACAAAAAGTTAAAAAAAAAAAAACTGGTCATCACTTTGATGACAGAAATGCCTATGACCAGTGACTTCCAGATTTTGGGGTTAATCAAAATCACCTACATCACTAGAAATTCCTACTCAGTCTGGCTTATGCCCAGGAGTTAGAATGTTTAGCATATAAGTTGAGTAAGTCAGGTGTATGTGGTCATTGGAGCCAATTCAATAAACCTTGCCTTTAGGTACCAGTTTTCTGATGAGAAGAAACTGTGTTTTGTTAAAAGCTATTACTTTGTTTTTTCAAACCTGCATCACAACGTCAGTTTCATCAACATTAACTCTAAGATCACCATAGTCTTGAGAATCTCACAGTGGCTCCAACAACTCAATAAAGTATCACAGGTGATTGCCTTCACCAATCACAGGGGCACCGTAACCAGGGTTGTCTTCTTCTCACACTCAGGGTCATTTGGGTCCTGTTGCAGATGCAGCTGAGGTATCTGTCCTGGGATCATCAGAGGGTGACAAAATCCTAAGTTTCTGCATCGGGGAAGTCAAGTCCACCTGCCCTCAGGTGTTGTGACCTATTACATCAGCTCCTGGTTGGTGCTGGTGGGTTTGAATATTCTGCTTCAGAATCCATTCTCCATGTCCTTGAACCTGGGTTCAGATACAAGGGGACACCCTTACAACCTCTAGATCTTGGGTCATCTTCCTAGGTCTCCTTTGAGCAAGGGGTGTCAGAGTTCCCATCTGTTTCAGGCAGCATGCCCATGCAGCTGTAGGAACCAGGCTAACCACCAGGGAAGCTGCCTCTTCTACGTCCAGTAGAAGTTCTGGAATCAGGAGGGTGCACAGTCTGGGAACCTCTGTCTCCAGTGACAGACACCTGGAGTGACCCCTCCACACCTACTGACTATTAGATCACATTCCATAGTCAATTATAAGTAACTTTGCCTTCACTAGTTATCTGAGGTAGAACTTGCTCCTTCTGTACCCTAGAAGAACAAAATCTCCCAAATTAATGATTATTCACATACTCTAGATTCACCAATTCCACTTCCTGGAAATTATGCTACAAATACGCTTACAAATGCACACGAAGATATATGCACAGGGTTTATTTAGAGCATTACCCCAAAAAAGTAACACTTGCATACTGGAAGTAATTTAAATACTCAATAATGAAGGATTATATTTTAAAACATTATAGTATGTCAAAACAATAAAATATTATAGCACCATTGAAAAGACCTAAGAAGTTCTTTATATAATACTATGAAACAAATTCTAAAATATGATGAATTTAAAAGCAAGAGTCAGAAGAGTCTGTATAGCATGGTAAAATCTGTGCTCAAAATGAGAAAGGAATCCCACAACATATCATGCAACTGATGAAGTAGGACACGTCTGTTCTCAGCAGCTGAGTGCATTTAGCTATATATTCATGTTCCTGAGCATGTACTTCTTTGCCCTTTGGTTGAAGTTGTACAGGATCTAATGTCAATAACCATCTTTACTCTTCAGGGACTGAATGTACTCCTCACCCTATGACCACTAATTGTTTTGTTGGTTTCAGGCATTTCCTAAGTGCATGATAAGAAAAGAGGCCTTCTGTAAATGTAACTTCTTTCCTAGGAAGGAGTTTGTTGTTGTTCAGTTGCTCAGTCATGTCCCACTCTTTGCGACCCCATGGACTGCAGTACCCCAGGTTTCCCTGTCCTTCATCATCTCCCAGAGCTTATTCAAACTCACATCCATTGAGTCGGTGAGGCCATCCAAAAATCTCATCCTCTCATCCTCTGTCATTCCCTTCTCCTCCTGCCTTCTATCTTTCCAACCATCAAGGTCTTTTCTAATGAGTCAGCTCTTCACACAAGGTGGCCAAAGTATTGGAGCTTCAGCATCAGTCCTTCCAATGAATATTCAGAATTGATTTCCTTTAGAATTGACTAATTTGATCTCTTGAAGTCCAAGGGACTCTCAAGTGTCTTCTCCAAAAACACAGCTTAAAAAGCATCAATTCTTCAGCACTCAGCCTTCTTTATGGTCCAACTCTCACACCCATACATGACTGCTGGAAAAACAATAGCTATGACTAGTCAGACCTTTGTTGGCAAAGTAATGTCTCTGCTTTTTAATATGCTGTCTAGGTTGGTCATAGCTTTTTTTCCAAGGAGCAAGCATCTTTTAATATCATGGCTACAGTCACCATCTGCAGTAATTTTGGAGCCCAAGAAAATAAAGTCAGTCACTGTTTCTATTGTTTCCCCATCTATTTACCACGCATGAAGTGATGGGACTGAATGCATGATCTTTATTTTTTGAATGTTGAGGTTCAAGCCAGCTTTTTCACCTTCATCAAGTGGCTCTTAAGTTCCTCTTTACTTTCTATCGTAAGGGTGGTGTCATCTGAATATCTGAGGTTATTGATATTTCTCCCAGCAATCTTGATTCCAGCTTGTGCTTCATCCAGCCCAACATTTCTCATGATGCACTCTGCATATAAGTTAAATAAGCAGGGTGACAATATACAGCCTTGACGTACTCCTTTCCCAATTTGGAAACAGTCCATTGTTCCATATCCAGTTCTAACTGTTGCTTCTTGACCTGCATACAAGTTTTGCAGGAGGCAGGTAAGGTGGTCTGATATTCCCATCTCTTTAAAAATATTCTACAATTTGTTGTGATGTTCCATAGTCAAAGGCTTTAATATAGTCAATGTAGCAGAAGTAGATGTTCTGCTGGAATTCTCTTGCATTTCTAAATCCAACTTGAACATCAAGTTTCTTGGTTCACGTACTGTTGAACCCTGGCTTGGAGAATTTTGAGTATTACTTTGCTAGCGTGTGAGATGAGTGCAATTGCATGGTAATGTCATCATTCTTTGGCATTGTCTTTCTTTGGGATCGGAATGAAAACTGACCTTTTCCAGTCCGGTGACCACTGCGGAGTTTTCCAAATTTGCTGGCATAATGAGTGCAGCACTTTAACAGCATCGTCTTTTAGGGTATGAAATAGCTCAGCTGGAATTCCATTACTTCCACTAGCTTTGTTTGTAGTGATGCTTCCTGAGGCTGACTTGACTCCACACTCCAAGATGTCTGGCTCTAGGTGAGTAATCACACCATCGTGGTTATCTGGGTCATTAAGATCTTTTTTGTACAGTTCTTCTGTGTATTCCTGTCACTTCTTCTTAATATCTTCTGCTTCTTTTAGGTCCATACTATTTCTGTCCTTTATTGGGCCTATTTTTGCATGAAATGTTCCCCTGGTATCTCTAATTTTCTTGAAGAGCTCTCGTCTTCCCATTCTATTGTTTTCCTCTATTTCTTTGCATTGACCACTTAGGAAGTTTTTCTTATCTCTCTTTGCTATTCTTTGGAACTCTGCATTCAGATGGATATATCTTTCCTTTTCTCCTTTGCCTTTAGCTTCTCTTCTTTTCTCAGCTATTTGTTGTCCTCAGACAACCACTTTGGCTTTCTGCATTTCTTTTTCTTCTGCATGGTTTTGATCATTGCCTCCTCTACAATGTTATGACCCTCAGTCCATAGTTCTTCAGGCACTCTATCAGATCTAATCCCTTGAATATATTTGTCGCTTCCACTGTATAATCAAGGGAGTTAATTTAGGTCATACCTGAATGGTCTAGTGGTTTTCCCTACTTCCTTCAATTTAAGTCTGAATTTGGCAATGTAGTTCATGATCTGATTCACTGTCAGCTCCCAGTCTTGTTTTTGCTGACTATATAGAGCTTCTCCATCTTCGGCTGCAAAGAATATGATCAATCTGATTTCGGTATTGATCATCTTGTGATGTCCACGTGTAGAGTCATCTCTCATGATGTTGGAAGAGGGTTTTTGTTATGACCTATGCGTTCTTTTGGCAAAACTCTGTTAGCCTTTGCCCTGCTTCATTTTGTACTCCAAGGCCAAACTTGCCTGTTACTCCAAGTATCTCTTGACTTCCTACTTTTGCATTACAGTCCCCTACAATGAAAGGACATCTTTTTTGGGTGTTAGTTCTAGAAAGTCTTATAGGTCTTCACAGAACCATTCAACTTCAGCTTCTTCAGCATTAGTGGTTGGGGCACAGACTTGGGATTTCTGTAATATTGAATGGTTTGCATTGGAGATGAACAGAGATGATTCTTTCATTTTTGAGATTGCACCCAAGTACTGAATTTCAGACTTTTTGGCTGACTGTGAAGGCTACTCCACTTCATCTAAGGGATTCCTCCCCAAAGTAGTAGATAAAATATTCATCTGAATTAAATTTACCCATTCCAGTCCATTTTAGTTCATTGATTACTAAAATGTCTATGTTCATGCTTGCCATCTCCTAGTTTGACCACATCCAATTTACCTTGTTTTATGAACCTAACGTTCCTATTCAATATTGTTCTTTACAGCATCAGACTTTACTTTTACCATTAGACACACCCACAGCTGGGAGTTGTTTCCATTTAGCTCAGCCTCTTCAGTTCCTCCTGGAGCTACTTCTCTGCTCTTCTCCAGTAGTATATTGGGTACCTACCGGCCTGGGGAGTTCATCGTTCAGTGTCATATCTTTCTGCTTTTTCATACTGTTCATGCGGTTCTCAAGAACCCCATGTCTAGGAAGGAGACAGACACTCTATTAATATAACAAAACCTAGATAGCTTAGTGGTACATAAAGCTGCAGAGTGCAGGATGTCTGATTGGCTTTGTGGTCAGTATTCATGGCCAAGCCAGATCCCATAAAGGTGTTTTCCATCCCCCTACACCCTCCATGACCCTAACAACAGAACTAGGAAGAAGAGAAAGCAAGAACAACAGCAATAACATTGGAGATGGTCAGCAGAGAGAAATAAATTTCTAAGTGGATGGGTCTGCATAAGAGAGAGGACTCTGAGGCCTCTTTTCGATGATTTTTAAGGTAATTTGCTAAAATGACAATTGTTGGGCTTAAAATGAAAAGTTATAAAAGCATGTTGTTGGTGTTGTTCAGTTGTAGTCATATCCAACTCTTTGCAACCCCATGGACTGTAGGATGTCAGGCTCCCCTGTTATTCACTGTCTCCCAGAGTTGGCTCAAATTCATGTCCATTGAGCCAGCAATGCTATAACCATCTCATCCTCTGCTTCCCCCTTCTCCTTTTGCCCTCAGTCTTTCCCAGCATCAGGAACTTTTTCAATGAGTAGGCTCTTTGCATCAGATGGCCAAAGTATTGGAGCTTCAACTTCATCATTAATCCTTCCAGTGAGTATTCAGGATTGATTTCCTTTATGGGCCAGACATTATTCTCAGGTCTGGTGATACATCACTTAAAGAGTCCCTGTGCACTTGAACCCTATGTTCTAGTGGAAGAAGACAGGCACTGCATAAACAAAAGGGAAGAAAATGAAGCAAACTAAGGGGAAAGAGAATAGCAGAAGAAACGTGCGCTTTAGATATGGAGTCAGGAAAGTCATCAGCTGATAAATTAGCATCTGTGCAGAAAGGTGAGTGAAGTGAGGACATAAACCATGAAGACATCGTCAAAGAATACTCCAGAATGAGAAAATAACAAGTGCAAAGGCTTCAAGAAAGGCCAGATCTTAAAGGGCTTGCTTGGAACTATAAGAACTTTCTATTTCATTCCAAGTGAAATTGGGACATCATCTGAAGGTTCCAAGTAAAATAATAACACAATCAAATTTATGTTTCAAGAAAATCATTGTAGCTGCTATGAAGTGACCAGTCTGTAAAGTGACATGACTGGAAAAGACAGGCTAGTTGAGGCTATTGCCATAGTATAACCCAGAGTCTGTAGAAACTTGGACTACAGTGGTAGTGGTGGCGATGGTGATAAATGGTCACTATCTGTATAATTTTTTTTTAGGTAAAACAACAGATTTGCTGAAGAATGGATGTGGAGTACAAAGGTGAGAAAGAGTCAGGAATAGCTCCCTGGTTTGTGCCTGGAAAGTGAATAATTAGAAGAGCCATTTATTGAAGTGGAGAATATTGGGGTCACAAAGTTTTGGGGTATGAAATTAATATTTTGTTTTACATATTTTAAGGAATACTAGGAATTTATTCTCCAAGAGGAGTTGCCAAGGAGGCAGACTGGACAGGAGAGTTGAAAGATTAAGGAAGAGATCTAGACTGGAGATATAAATTTGTGAATAATTACATTCTTAAAGTGAAAGTCGCTCAGTCATCTTTGTGATCCCATGGACTATACAGTCCATGAAATTCTCCATGCCAGAATGCTCTAGGGGGTAGCCTTTCCCTTCTCCAGGGGATCTTCCCAACCCAGGGATCGAACCCAGGTCTCCTGCATTGCAGGTGGATTCTTTACCAGCTGAGCTGCAAGGGAAGCCCAAGAATACCCGAATGGGTAGACTATCCCTTCTCCAGGTGATCTTCCCAACCCAGGAATCGAACAGGGGTCTCTTGTATTGCAGGCAGGTTCTTTACCAACTGAGCTATGAGGGAAGCCCCTAGATGGTACTTAAAAGTCTGATGTGATGTGCTGTGATGATATCTAACAGTATATATGAAAAAACAAAGATATGGAAAAAGAGAACCATTGATACACTGGCATGTAGACACCTGAAAGATGGGGATATGTGACAAAAAGAGACTGAAAAAGAGTGTATAATCAAGGGAGAAGAATGTTGATCCCTGAAAGTCAAGTGAAGAAAGTGATTCAAGGAGGGAGTGATGAAATGAATCACATATTTCTAGGAGCAGAGTGAGATGAAGACTGAGAATTAACTACAGAATTCGGCAGTGCATAGTTTATTGACGGATTACAGTAGAGTGATTGGCAGAAAACCTGATTGGAATGGATCAGTGAGGATGGTCCGAATACAATCCTTTATGTTTGTTTACACCACCAACCAAAAAGTATAACGCATGCACGCACACAATTGTGGGCACACGCAATACCCCCCCACCCCCCATGTCTCTCATAGTCTTGCTTATAGGTTCATTTCCTCTGAGTTAAACCATAACTCAACTTCTAGGGTTTTTAACTTCTTTGTACTATATTTCATAGCAGTGCACAACTTTACAGAGCTACATTTTTATTTCACAATTTGGACTAAGTTCTTAATAAAGGGTATCAGAAATAAGAGTCTTGAGCTTACTAGAAAATACAGTTGCTATGGAAGATAATGTTCCCATTTAAGTAACTGCTCCATTCAGTGTGGCAGGAGGATGACCTCAAAGACCTTAGTGTCATTACTCTGTTGACATGGCTAATAAGGGCAAACACATTTTCCTTGACAGGTAAAAGCCACCGAAAGTCCCTTCTCTGGCCACTAATTAGAGAGGCAAGTTGTGCATGCTGAGGTAAGCCTGGACCTGCCTAAACACAGAAGGAATCTATTCTTTGGTCTGTGTCTAACAATAGTGAAGAAACTAGAGGAGGGCACTTGAGCAGACTCCTATTATTACCAAGTGAATTATTTAATGCACTGTCTTTTATTCAGGGTTTCTGAGCTTACCAAAGTGTATACACATCACCTTTCAGCCTTGAGGACAAAGGAATAAAACAAACTCATCACTTTACCAGAAGGGATAAGTACTGTTTCAATTAATATGCTAATCTCTAATGAAGACAGCAGTCATTAGTTAAATAAGCAAACCATTAGGATAGGAGCAGAAATGTCAATCCAATCACAGATCTACTGATGGTTGCTAGATATCAGCTACGATCTACAAATCCTGAAAACAGTTTAGTAAAATGTGGTCTAAGACTGAAAGCTCTATTGCTGTTAAATAAATTGATTACATCTATTTTATTTTTTTAATTAAATTTTATTTTGCTTAACTTTACAATATTGTATTGCTTTTGCCATACATCAAGATGGATCTGCCACAAGTATATATGTGTTCCCCATCCTGAACCCTCCTCCCTCCTCCCTCCCCATACCATCCCCCTGGGTCGTCCCAGTGCACCAGTCCCAGGCATCTGTTATCAGGCATCATACCTGGACTGGAGACTCTTTTCAGATATGATATTATACATATTTCAATGCTCTTCTCCCAAATCATCCCACCCTCTCCTGTGCCCAGAGTCCAGAAGTCTGGTCTACAGCCATACCACCCTGAACGCACCCGATCTCATCTGATTACATCTATTTTAAAGAGAAGCCACCAGCTTCCTTGGTGGTTCAGTGGTAGAGAATCTGTCTGCCAATGCAGGCGTCTACTGGAACTTGAATAGAATTTGTATCCTTCTGCTGTGTGAAAATTGCATAAATCTTAATTCTATCAAATTGGTTCATAATGCTTTTCAGGTCTACTATATTCTTCTACTTCTCTATATATTCATTCAATTAATTTCTGAGAGTTTTACACTGAAACGCCAAACAAAAATCTTTATTTATCTACTTAAAATGAACAATTGCAATATACAGTGGAACTATACATAATTTTGTTCTGTATTTTCCAAGTCTATAAATGTGTTATCATATTTTCATAATTTAAAAAAGAAAAAATAAAAGCAAAAAAACAAAAGGAATAAACCAGTCTATCGGCCTGGCAGGGTCTCAAAAACATGTTGAAGGTAGATGGGCAATGTTCAAAAGTAATAATCCTTATGTACATTTTAGAAGTAACTCACAAAATAACACTATATATTGGGTATGGATATGGAGAAGTAGAAGTGTTAGTTGCTCAGTCATGTCTGACTCTGCAACACCATGGACTGTAGCCCACCAGGCTCCTCTCTCCATGGAATTCTCCAGGCAAGAAGACTGGAGTGGGTTACCATGCCCTTCTGCAGGAGATCTTCCCAACCCAGGGATCAAACCCACGTCTCCCACATTGCAGGTAGATTCTTTACTGTCTGAGCCAGCAGGGAAGCCTACTGGATATGGAGAGAGAGATGAATATACAGATACAAAGTAGAGTTTTTATACAGATTTATAATGACATGCACCAAACTATTAATGGTGGCTTCCTTTGAAGATGTTGGGAAGAAAATGGGTCATAAAATGATAGTTAAATGGGATATTAACAGTTAATTCTGGGTGATGGGAATAGGAGTGTTTGTTATGTTCTCTTTTATGCTTATTTAAAAAAAAAAAAAAAACATTTTAAAATGAATGATAACCTATCATGAAGTTCTCTGGGTTGGACGTGTGGAGACCTGAGCCCACAATGGAGAGAAAATCCATGATGGCTACCATACCATCAGTCACATGGATTTTCCTGTAGACTGTCCTTAGCTCTCTCCACGTCTCAACCACTGCCCTACAATCTAGCTATCATTTCACAGTTTCACTCACCCTGGGATGGTGTGATCAGGGAGTTTATACAGAGTAATAGTTTCACTGTAAAGAACTATTGGTGGTCCACAAAGCTTACAGCTCTCAGCCCAGTTTGTCTTTCAGGAGCAGCTTCTGCAACAATCATTCAATAACCCATTAGAAACTATCCAGCCACACTTCCAAGTATCAGGGAGTGGACTACTCTGACACATCACTAGACAAAGAATGCAGAGAAGTCAATAAAGCTTGACAAGTGAAGAACTTTCATGGAAGGCAGAAGCAGTCATTAATAGAAACTAAGTAACATAGAAGTAGCAAAGCCTGTTGATAAATCAGACTCAGGAAAAATGGCAAAGTATCAATTATGTTAAAATCCAAATTATCTTTTGGTGAGTGCAATTTGGCATCCAGATGGATCATACTAAACAATGCAATTCTATTTAATTATTTAAATATCATTTTGAGAATCACTTAACTTGGCAAGTAGAACTGTTTAAAATCTAATGTTGTATAGGAACCACATTACAGTTTTGCTACATAGAAGAAGACTTTTCTGTGGTCTTTGTATCATTTGTAGTAAACGATTCTAAGATTTTAATGGGCTGTATGTTCCAGCAAGAAGTACAGGAACTGACACTCAGAGTTCTTTGTATGTACCATGGCCCAGGCTAGTATCTTTAAGTATATTACCGTGGAAGATCAGTATCATGTAGAGATTATTTTAGAGAGCTCAACATTCAGAAAACGAAGATCATGGCATCTGGTCCCATCACTTCATGGGAAATAGATGGGGAAACAGTGGAAACAGTGTCAGACTTTATTTTTTGGGCTCCAAAATCACTGCAGATGGTGACTGCAGCCATGAAATTAAAAGACGCTTACTCCTTGGAAGGAAAGTTATGACCAATCTAGATAGCATATTCAAAAGCAGAGACATTACTTTGCCAACAAAGGTCCGTCTAGTCAAGGCTATGGTTTTTCCTGTGGTCATGTATGGATATGAGAGTTGGACTGTGAAGAAAGCTGAACGCCGAAGAATTGATGCTTTTGAACTGTGGTGTTGGAGAAGACTCCTGAGAGTACCCTGGACTGCAAGGAGATCCAACCAGTCCATTCTGAAGGACATCAGCCCTGGGTGTTCTTTGGAGGGAATGATGCTAAAGCTGAAACTCCAGTACTTTGGCCACCTCATGTGAAGAGTTGACTCATCGGAAAAGACTCTGATGCTGGGAGGGATTGAGGGCAGGAGAAGAAGGGGACGACAGAGGATGAGATGGCTGGATGGTATCATCGACTCGATGGACATGAGTCTGAGTGAACTCCGGGAGTTGGTGATGGACAGGAAGGCCTGGCATGCTGCGATTCATGGGATCGCAAAGACTCGGACACAACTGAGTGACTGAACTGAACTGAAAGGATTCTAGAAGTGAGAAAACTAGGCTTTTACTCTTAAAGTAACAAACAATCTCAGATGGTTGGAAAGTGGGAGATCCAGATTTCAAACCTAGGTTGCTCAACTTCAAAGTCTTAGTACTAGACAGCTCATTTGAAATACATTTTTAAAAAGTAATATAGACTATACTAGGAAGCATCATATGCAGCCATCACAGTAAATGGAAATGGAAATTCTGTGATATACATGAAAGCCTTTTATGAGAGAGCTTGTAAAAAAACATCAATTCTTTGACCTATGAACCCCTATAAATACACTGTGGACTGTGGAAATCTCCCTAATTGAGATTTAGTAATCCATAATCACATTTTAATGAGCACATGAATCTCTGGAGATCTTATTAAAAGGCAGATTCAGATTCAGCTGGTTTAAGGTGGAGGTGAGACTGCAGATCTAACAAGCTCCCCACAATAATGATCTTGCTGGTCCATGGACCACAGTTTAAGTAACAAGGAGTTGTAGAATCTTTAATTCTTTTCAAGTGAAGATGGTCTTCAGGGACAATTGTCTGCTGGTGGCAATCAAATTGTTCTGAATGACAAGATCTCATTTTAAAAATTATTTAATTTTCTTAAAGACCTTGGATTTATATCCTGCAGAACATACCCTAAGGAATGATTTCCTACTAAAAAGAATTCCTCTAAACTCCCCCAAATTACAGACCTATCATGACACCAAATGTCACCAAAATCTGGGGTCCATTTTTCCCTCAATACATTGCACACATTGATTTCTCACTTAACTATGCAGCATAACCAATAAACTAGCTTCAGGATGAACTTTTTACCATGGAGCTTTGATTTATGTTGCTTCACTTAACAGAGGAACTGATTAAAAACAGCAGCAAGTATTAGACATTCTAAACATTTTTAAAACAAAAATCTGTCTCTATACTCTCAATAAAGTGACCCAAGACACTTAAGGATCTTGTGAGAGACTTTTTTTTTTTTACAATATCACTTTTAAAATTACAACAAAGTTTAAGTATTTCAAACCACTATTTCAAATAGCATGGGGAAAAAAAAGACTATGTTCCAGCCACTTCCTTTTTAATTTATACCTGAACAATTTTATGCAAATCTTTAGATACATGCTCCCTGCAATTAAAAAAAAAAAAAAGAATGGGTTGTTATTCTTATCCATTCGGAGAACATAATTCTACTGTAATATTCTAAAGAAGGTAAAAATATCACTTAATTATAATCAGGTAGAAGCATTAACCTTGATTATAATTAAACCAAAATCATAATTTGGGCACTTCCCTAGTAGCTCAGTTGGTAAAGGATCCGCCTGCAATGCAGGAGATCCTGGTTCGATTCTTGGGTCAAGAAGATCCACTGGAGACAGGATGGGCTACCCACTCTAGTATTTTTGGGCTTCCCTGGTGGCTCAGCTGGTAAAGAATCCACCTGCAGTGCAAGAGACCTGGGTTCGATCCCTGGGTTGGAAAGATCTCCTGGAGAAGGGAATGGTAACCCACTCCAGTACTCTTGCCTGGATAATTCCATGGACAAAAGAATCTGGTGGGCTATAGACCATGGGGTTGCAAAGAGCTAGACATGACTGAACGACTTTCATTTTCATAATTTTTGGCCAACGTGTCTCTGCCACAAGATGAATCATGATGAACAATTCTGCTGCTTGGGTTTACTCATTTGATTAATCGGAGTGTATTCTGTGGCTAATATAATCCTGACAGATCTATCAGAATGCCTCTTTTATCAAAATTTAAACTTCCACATTATAGAACTGAAGAACTGTGCCCTCAAAATCTTCCAAGAATAGCGAATATTGTGTTTGCCTAAAAAATAATCCACTCCCTCTTCTTTTGCTAACTATTCAATTCTCTTTAGACATCTATATCCGTACATAATCACACCCTTCCTGCCTCATGAAGCCAATGTGCTTTTGAAGGAAGGCAACCCCACCCCTACCCAGTCAGCCCTAAACCAAGCAGAGTGCCCCTTTCTCTGGGCAGAGTTATTAGTTCAGAGATGGACTCCTGATCCAGTTGGAGTCAATAAAATATAAGAATGGGTTCACTGTTACAACCCAGGTAAGAAGCTTCCTGACTCCTCGGAAGACGAAGGAACCCTCTCCCTTTTCATAGCAAGGACCAGTGAAGCTACCTTTAACCACAAGGGGGAGCCAACCCTTATGATGTCGCTGACATGATAGTGGAGCCAAAGTAGGAACTGTGTCGGTTGTTTCAAAGGAACTACCCTTAATACATTCTTTCCATCTCTGATTCAACCAATATTCCTCTAATTGATCTATGAAGACATTTTGAAAGCCCTTCAGATGCCTTGCTTTAGTTCAAAAGTACACTCTGCCACATTTTCCCTGGTACGATAGCCCAATATATCTGTCAAAGAAGGAAATGAGGTTACTGTAATGATGACCCAAACACTTCCTCTTCTTGGAACTCCAGGAAATAAAATAAAGCTCATAATTCAATAGTTTGCAGAATCTCTCTTCCTCTTTCTGAAAACTGGAATGGCAAAAAGATATTTGCCCATATCTGATCTTCCAATGTACCTCATTTGCCAAGATTACTCAACAATCTCATTTACAAGTTCTTTTTTAATAAGGTGAAATATAATTTAAAGAAAAGCATGCATTTACATCAAGAGAGTGCTTCAACCTCTTTTAACAATCTTTTTGCTCACTGTGGCTCTCTCTTTCCCTTTGACTACAAGTCCAAGGAAGGACTGTTACTGTTTTATCCACTGTGTTAAATTTAATAGAAGTTTCTTTATCCAGAAAAAGAAGTCCGGAGATAGCTAGCCCATAGTAGATACAGCAGCTTCACTGTCACCAAGGACTCAAGTGTCTTTTCTCTTACATTTTGGTAATCTTCAGCATGTACTCATGGTCCGTGCTAGTTAAGAGCATCGATCTCCTTGTCCACATTCCAAACAGCACAAAGAAGAAAGTGGTGGACCAAAGGATGTGCCATTTCTTTTAAAGAACTGCATTAATGAAGTTATGTTAGATTACGCTGTGACAACAAACTCCAAAATACAAAATGCTTACAACATTTACTTTTCTCTCTCTCTCCACTCCACAGATTGATCATCTGTCACCACTTAAAACTGACCTCTATGTGGGTGTGTGCCTCCTCTAATCTGACTCAATTTCCCACCCCTCCTGACTCCCTAACACCTTGCTCTGTCCCCTCTGCAACTTGAAATCCCCTGAGCTGTGACCTTGCCTCTGGAAAGCTGCCTTCACCTTCATGCTCCAGCTGGAGCTCTCAGAGACCACTTCAAGAGCAGCGCTTTTAGGTAGAGGTTGTTTTTATTCTCATACCCAATATTCAACAAAGTTTGAAATGGGCAGGGATTCCCCCTTGCTCCTTATCTTTATTTCTAAACTATTGTTTCCCCCAATGTCTAAAATCCTTCAGTTACAGGGAAACATGGGTTATCACGTTGTTGTTTGTTTTTTAGTCACTTGGTCATGTCCAACTCTTTGTAACACCATGGACTATAGCCTGCCAGGCTTCTCTGTCCATGGGATTTCTCAGGCAAGAATACTGGAGTGGGTTACCATTTCCTTCTCAAGGGGATCTTCCTGACCCAGGGATGGAACCCATGTCTCCTACATTGGCAGGTAGATTCTTTACCACTGAGCCACCTGCCCTTGTTGCAATAATCTACCTTCTACTGGCTCCCATATTAATGTTCTAGACTTTGTCATTACCAACAAATATACTGTCTCCAAATTTTCCATTTAGGTCATCATCACCTATTCTTCTTGCATCCCTCCAACAGTTTTGATCCACTAATTCTTCAACCACTTTGGGACTTCCATTGACTCCCCCTACCACATTTCACTGTCTATTGTACATTCTTATTTGCCTCTTCAGCCTGGTTAGATTTCACAATCCATTATTATAATGTTTTCCTTGCATATGCCTGCTACACACCTAGCAGGATCCCAATTCGATCAAATGCCTGCCTCCAAGCCACTGAACACTGCAGGAGAAAGCTCACAGTCACTCTGATGGCTCATCATTCATTGTCTGGGCAAACTTCAAGTGGGGCCTCAGCACTGCCAGAAAGTCTTAGTCAACATTTCGGACATAATTTGCTTTCCCACTCCTCCTTAGGAGGCCCATTGCACAATTTCTCTTTTCTCTGCACATCTCCAATAGATCCTCCCTAGTCATGTTCAGCTGGCTTTTTTCCTTTTTTGCTAAGAAAACAGAAACAAACCAAGAGGTTAACTGCTGCGACAACCTACCCCAGAATTGCACTGAAAAGACCATGAGAGCTGTGGATTCTGACAGAAGAGGAGGAAAAGTCTAGTAAATAAGACAGCCATCAGCAACAGACTTTATCTTCTTTATATTTGCTTGAAAAGCTAGCTCTGGATTTTGTGTGGGACCCACCAGCCTGAGACCCTGGGCATGTGGAGATGAACACTCCCCCAAAGTCATGGAATCCAGTCCGGTCTTGGAACCCCCGCTCCAGTCTTGGTTCCACCCACTATACAGCTGCACAAAACTTCCTGCACAAACAGGAAGGATTGCCAACTCAGTTAAAGACATGAAACTGCAGAGAGCTCATTTTCCTTATAAAATGGCACCATCAGCTTCTATGCTAAATTTCCTTTAATGCATGCAAATGAATGGGGAAGTGGGAGTGGTTGAACTTTCCTGTAAATCTATTTGAACTCCTTTGGGGAAAGATGTAAATAAGCAGAGCTACATGTTCATTGTGAAGACACAGACATGGTATTATTAGTAATAATTTAATTATATTAGCTAATTATTATTACATTTTTATGCATTCACATGAAGGCAAATTTTGTCTTCTTGTTATCTTGTCATTAAAACAAAAAAATAATGCTATCCTAGATGAGAAGAATCATGACTACACCTGTCAAAATAGATTTATATCATGAGCCTCAGACAGCCTCTATAGCATGTTTTTGCCAGGAGTATTCATTTGTTCTTCTTTCTCTTCTCTTCTGTTTCAGAGAAGACAGAAAGCAGATTTTAATCTTTACTATTGAGCCTCCCTCTCCAGCGATGCTTGGGGCAAAAACCCTTCAAAATTAGGTAACAATCAGTGCCAATTCCTTTGGTAACCATTGTAATAACATTAACATGATGAACTAATGAGATATTAATGCAGTTGTAATAGACATTTCCATAGGAGTTCCACTGTAATTGAGTAGGTTAATAATCTGCCTTAATCTGTACTTGGCAAGTGTAATGTATGATGAATAGGGAAAGGTAGATTTTTGAATACTTTCAGCTTGTGTTTACTCTTTCAAAACAGAAAGGAAACACCTGTTTTTAAAAGCAGGTGCACCAGAGAACATTGGCGAAAACTTACTTAGCCCAGAGTGTCATAACCCTTATTCCTCAAGTCATTCTGTATGTTTAACTTTCTAAATAACAATAGATGTGGCAAGTGGACATTTAAGATCTTTATTTGTATTAGATACACATGTGATAGTTCATCCATTTATGTGACTTTTAGTCTATCAATACTTAGCAATTATAATTATGCATGGCAGAGCCTTGGGAATTCAACAATGGTTCAATCAGTATTCCTCTTAGAGGAAAGAAACACCATATATACATCCCCACACACACATACACCCAGTCACATAGATAGCACACATCTACATACACATACATAAACATCTACACACAGACACAAAGGCATACACACATACAACACACACACGTACACTCATACACAGAAGAGCTTCTATTGTTTGAGAGAAAGAAATAATGTCAAGAACCTATAAAGAAATAAAAAGAAATGAGGTGATGGAAAAGCAAAAGCAAGATTGAAAAGCCAAGATATTCAGAGTCTTTCAATTGGATTCAAAAGGATACCTGCAAATAACCCAGGTTTGAACTCTGCTGAAAGAGATAGGAGCAGAAAGAGCAAGGCCTTTGTATGATTATTTATTCCAGCAAACAACAGCACACGGCTACTCAGAGCCTTTCTATTCCCTGAGCTAATATTTGGAAGACATTGTATCTCCAGGGCAAATTCTGTGTGCCTCTTCTCTCTAAAGTAAAGAGGAAAGGGGAAAAAATCAGGGGTTTCCATCATCCAAAGATAAAAAGAAAATACTGATGATATTCAACATTGAACATTGTATGAGGAAGATAAAAAATTAAGAGGAAAGTATGATGATAAGCTTTGCATGGCAAATACAAATGAAGGCGTGTAAATCCATGTGATTTTTTTTTTTTTTTTTTTTTTTTTGAGTCAGACTGTTGTTAAATTAACTGGTAGCATTTCGAAATCCCTTAGCAATGAATGTTGCTGCCAGTTCTATACAGATCAAACCCCCTCTACGTGAGATCTGCTTTCCTGGACTGTTCAAGTGGTCTCAGTTCTGCCCAGCCTTAATTCAAAGAAGTAGCCTACAGATTGGCCAGCTTCCTCCCATCTTCCCCAATTCCCCTTCCAGCTGATAATTACAATAGACCCGTTGCTCTGCTTCCCTTGGAAGAACTGACTTCCTTAGTGTGACTTGGCATCTTGTATCTACCTGGAGCATATCTCCAGGGCTTTTGCTTTGCTCCCCATCGTAGCCAACCTGCTATTTAATTACTAGAGGGGATTGTCCAGAATTTCACAACTTAGCAAACTTTTGGACCCAACTGTAAATTTGACAACAGTAAGGCTTTTCGACACTAAGACTTTGGAAGAAATAAGCAGGCAGACCAGGTAGGCGACAGACCATCATCATGGAATTTAGAACACCCAGTTTTCAAATTCTGGTTTCTCCTATTTCGTGTCTTATGTTACTTCACCTCTAGAGCATTTCAGCTTCCTCATATATGAAAGTATCTCTATTAGTCACCTCAGGCTGCTGTAACAGAATACAGACTGGGTAGGATAAACAAACAAACAAAAAAACTATTTTCTCACAGTTCTGTTGGCTGGAAGTCCACAATCAAGGTGCTGGCAGGTTTGATTTTGGTGAGCCCTCGCTTCCTAACTTGGAGATGGTTGCTTTATTGATATTGTCTTTGTGGCCTTTCCTCTGTGTGAACTTTAGAGAGAGAGTTCTCTGGTGTCTTCTCTTCCTATAAGGACACAAGCCTCCTCATTTTAGGCCCTACCCTTAGGACCTCACTTAACCTTAATTACCTTCTTAAAGGCCCTGTCTCTACAAGGTCATATTGAGGTTTAGAGATTCAACACATCAACAAATCCAGTCCCCTATAACACCTCCCTTGAAAAATTTCAAGGATTCCCAGAGTTTTCATACTCCATGATGGAAGTTCCTGCACTGAAATGTACAAAGAAGGTGAGAGGAGAAAAAGAAGGCAAATCAAGGAGGCATTGTTTCAGGAACATCTCTGTGAAAAAGAAAACTGAGCTTTCATATTTTCTCAGGCCCTTATTAGCAAAGATTCTATATTTATAAGAGATAATCAAATAATGTATAATTTTATTCTTCTCTTGTATTAGGAAACATTGGAATTACCATTGTCCTTATGACCAGAATATGCAGAATTCTAATTTCTGTCCCTGCCATTGACTGATATGGTCATTTTGAATATTAAAATTTCCCTCTATTTTTAGAGGAAATCAAATATTGCATAATAAACTACAGTGCAAACAAAACTATGTTATGCTTCTCAGCAATTATAAAGAACCAGATCAACCCTAATCAAATTGGAGGAACATTTAGAGTCTACTGAATCCATTAGCTGTGGTGTAAGATAAACAGAATAAATAGAATATTCCTAATGAAAGACACAGACCATTGCTAGCTCTGCCCATACCCTCTCTGGAATGGACACAGTGGTGTGCAACACCCTGGGATCAGGTCACTGGACCCAGGGTGGACACTTAACCCAAAATTACCTAAACCTGTATTAGTTAAGGAAAGGCCATGGTTCCCATGCCTTCCCAGCAACAGGGCCCTTAAAGCCCATCTTTTAGCTCTATTTCCTAATAAACCTCCCACAATCTTATAAGAAACCATTCTCCTTTCATGGGCTGGCTTGGGTGAGTTTCTCTTCTGCAATGAAGGGAACCATCATTACTGATTTTGGATCTAAGATTGCAGCTTTTCTATGCCTTTCAATGCCCCTAAATCTAGAAAAACCCTCCAAAGCCTGAATGTCTCTTCATCTAGCAGCTCATAAAGGACTTTTTGTTGGTATTTTGCTTATTAGATGTTATATGTCCTTATTCTATTACTGTTACTCCATATTCAAAGTATGTGGAGATATGAGTCAGTTGGTATTGAATCGCCATAATAGGATATCACCATTTACAAAGAATTTGTCTTAGGAACTAAAGACAAATTCACCTATAAATATTAAAACATATCTTGAGCAAAAAAAAGCAAAACAAAAGCAACAAAACATTGGTTAATGTTTCTCAGCAGGAAAAAAAAAATCAATAGATGAGTTTCAAATTCCCAGAGCTAGGACTCAAGAGCCCTAGACACTGATGTCAAAATCTCCCAATAACTAGTTCTATAACCTTGGGCACTTGTCCACCAGAACTTTTTTGTTTCACTTGTTTTAGTTTTTATTGAAGTATAGCTGCTGTATAATATTATGTAAATTGCAGGTGTACAATGTAGTGATTTATAATTTTTCAAAGTTGTACTCCATTGAGAGTTATTATAAAATATTGGCTATATTTCCTGTTGTACAATGTATCCCTGTGGCTTATTTCATACCTAATAGTTTATGCCTCTTGCTCCCTCATCTCTATATTGCCTCTCCTCTCTTCTTTCTCCCCACTGGTAACCACTAGTTTATTCCCTATATCTGGGCTGCTTCCTTTTTATTATATTCACTAGTTTGTCGTTATTTTTAGATTCCACATATAAAGTGATATCATACAGTATTTGTCCACGAGAACTTGAAGTTTTCTTACCTTTTTAAAGATGACAACAACACTTTCCCAAGCTGATAGAGTTGTTACTGGTAGTCAATAAGGCAACATATGCACAGAGGTGATGGAATGCTGTTGATGTAGCTAGAATGCTACATCAATAGTAGGTTTTAAAAAACAATACATACTATGAAAAATGTTATCTATCAATATATTATTAAATAGTATGTTGTAAAATTCTGCCTTGATAATTTCAAAGTAACGATTATACTTCTATTTTGAAATGGAAGAATATGATATTCAAAATATCTAACAAGTAAATGTCCTTTTATCTAACAAATCTCCTCTATGATGTCCAAAATCTACTTAGGAGAACCAGCTCGTGAAGACTTCCTGCAGTTCCTGATCTTGGCCTGACTTGGATATGAATTGGGCCTGCCCTGGACATCATGGCTGACATCAACTTTCCGTCTTCATCTGCACCCTGCTTCCACTCTCCCTATTTCTAACTTAAGCATCATAAAGATATCAAATAAATCTATCTCACTTTGCATTATATGCTTAGTGCTCAAAACATACTGGGGGAAGGCAATGGCACCCCACCCCAGTACTTTTGCCTGGAAAATCCCATGGACGGAGGATCCTGGTCAGCTCCAGTCCATGGGGTCGCTAAGAGTCAGACACAACTGAGCGACTTCCCTTTCACTTTTCACTTTCATGCATTGGAGAAGGAAATGGCAACCCACTCCAGTATTCTTGCCTGGAGAATCCCAGGGACAGGGGAGCCTGGTGAGCTTCTGTCTATGGGGTCGCACAGAGTCGGACACGACTGAAGCGACTTAGCAGTAGCAGTAGCAAAACATACTAGGTGTTCAATAAACACTGTTGAACAGTTTTCAAATAAATGAATAAAATTTCTTCAAAACCTATTCCTTCTTATGCACAAACTATACTATGATAATCCAAATTCTCTCTTCCCTTCACTTATACTCAGGAATTCTGAAAACATTTTCACTCTTCCAACTTGATTTGTTATTGAATTCAGGAAATTTGTCTTTCCCTTTTTGTATCCTCTCCATTGCCTTCAATGAGGTAGATGCTCAATAAATGTTGGTTGACTGGTTGAATGATAACTTGAAAATTGAGTGAAACAAACTGACAATGCATTTTTTTTTAGTCATATCAGTTTTGTCATGAGTTGACTGATCAATGCCTTAATATTCTAATACCCAAACAAACTTTCCTCTTTTTTTAAGGAGTGGTGATTTGAACCAATATGTTCATATAAGACATTGGAGAGTTATAAGATTTTATATTCTTTCTTATTGATACATTACACTATTTTATTCCTTGGTATCTTCAGAGCCTACTTTGTTTTCATGGGGAAAGGATTGCAGAAGAATATGTAGGAGACATCTTGGGGAAATGAGGAAGGAATTAACTTTGAAGGTTCCTAGTTTGAAAGATTAAAAAGCACTCCAAAACAAGTCAGCATTCTCAAGGCCGGAAAATGACAATGACTAAAAAAGTCTTTCAGCCTGTATGTGCTCTCTCCTCTGTCCCCAATCCCTAGTGCCGGGTAACTCACAGATATAATTTATGATGGATTCACAAACAAAATGGTCAATGGTTCAGAACAAACCAAACATGAGCAGACACATTTCTAAACCCAACCGTCATGCTGCTTACACAATCTGTTGATCCATTGAACAAATATATGTTGAAAGATTAAGCGGGAGTTGACTGTCATTCAGGAAGATAAATGTAGAGTAGACTCATTTTCCGCCTGACTTAATGCTTAAGGATTTGTATTAGAAAGATGTTGGGGAGGGGATTTCTGTGGGGGATGGGAGGAAGGGAAATTCCAGTTACCCAGATCTTTAGAATGAGATTATCTCACCAAGGACCTCACACAGAGGCCTTTACCAGCCACTTCTTACATCTTGGGCCTTCCTTTCCCTTCAGGCTTTTATTGTTAAAAAAAAAAAATCCAAGGGAATAAATGAGTGCTGTTGGCTCGGCTATTCAGGTCTCATTGATGGAACGATAGGAGACAGAATGTTTTATACAGTACAGTTTAAGATTTGAAAGGGGAAAAAAGAGTCAGCCGGTCATAAAGGCACATTGTTATCCAGCTGTCTCATAAAAGGGTTGTGAGCCATTAAGCTATAGAGAGAACTCAATGCCTGAAGCTAGAAACTCAGTGTTCCCGCTGGTGAGGCCAGTGCCATCCCCAGGCAGAGAGCAGGGCCAGACTTGATTCAGCTCGTTCTTGCTGACACCTTCCTCAATGGAGGTATGAGGCCAGGCTTCTGCAGTTGCATTTGTCTAGCTTGGCTAGGCTGAAAAAGACAGCCCTTGAAGGCTGTTGATCCTGTTATCAGTGTTTGAGCTTCACAAGAGAACTTTGATAGACGGAAAGTAAAAGAGAGGGGAGAAAAGAGGGAGAGATGAAGGAAGAAAAGAAGGAAAGAAGCGAGGGAGGGAGAAAAGTAAAGAACAAGAGAGAAAAGCACAACCATTTGTACAATGTAAGTGATTTGTAAACCTGGGCCATAGCTACAATACAACAATGCAGTCATGCTGCCTCCTGGTATAGGAAGCTGTGAACAGTGTTCAGAGACATCCAACAACTCTGGCCTGGTTGGGAATGCATTCAAAAAGAAAACCACTGAGCACTGCAAAAAGAGATGGATCTTGACCTACCAAAGTACATGTGCCAATAAATGCACTGGGAAGCTATTCACTTCAACATTTATTGAATGCCCATATGGGTCATGATACACGAGTAGGAACCATGCAAACTTTCAAAAGACCTGGATTTTTCCCTTGCAAAATTTTAGGCAGGTGCCAGACTTCAGCAGTGCTATGAAGAAGAAAAAGGAGATTGAGCACGGAAAGTTTCACATACACATTGTGGACACAAAGGCCACAAAAGAAATAGCATTCAAAATAGACTAAGAACATATTTATTTGGCAAGCAAAGCAGTATGTTTGGAAACCAAGAGATGATGGGTAAAAATGACAGATGAAAGGCCTTGAAGTTGTTTTTAACCAGTCATAAGCCCTTGCTTTTAATTTTTAAATGCATCCAACACAAGATGAAGAAATGCTAAAATAAAAATGCATGCACATAATTCTCTAAGTCAAATTTCTTTGGGTTCTTGTTCTTTTGAACTTTTAATTTTGTTTCTTCTCGTAAGATTTCCTACCCTGAGTCATCCTAGGCCTCCAAGTTGAAGAGGTTAATGACCAACATATTGTAGCCCACTATTTCAGTTTCTTGTTGTTTTTGTCATTTTATTTCACTGGGAAATTTTGCTGGGACTTAAAATGGGGCCACACAACATGTGGGCCTGGACCATTTCTTCAAGATGATACCCCTCTTTTCTCTTTGGTGACACAGTTATTAAATGTATCTTTCATGAGCACCTCCCTTTCACATAAAACCCACCATCTCATAGCACAGTCTGAATCAACAAGTTTTAACTTTTGAACCAGTGAGTCTGCAGTCTGTTTCATTCCATTTGTTTATTTTAACCAAATATCATTAACTTTGATCTGTTTAATCTTAAGCATCTCATCTCTCCTCTACTTGGATGGCTAGAACTTGGCAAGCCAAACATTAACTGTAAGAATAGAAAACAAGAAACACTAAAACTAGTGAATTCACTGGAAGTAGTTTGCAGTCTAAAGAAAACAGGACCATCTGGGTTAAGTTATAGACTGAGCTTTCTATTTGGTTTGGCTTAGTGTGGGAAAGTTTCCCTCCTATCACTCTTTTATACTTCTGCCGAGCAACACAGAGTCAGATATTATTCTATGAGTGGCTTTAGGTTTTCTGCAAGGCTACCCCATTGGACAAACAAGTCTATGTGAATCTTGCATGGAATGGAAATTGGAAAGCATTCTCCTGGATGTTCATACAGCCTCCTGAAGTTATTTCTCTTCCTCCCTGGAGTGCACAGGGAACACACTGTAAGATCCACTCTCACCAGATCCAATCACCTAGGGTCCAGGTGAGTAATATTGTCTTAAAACACCTCCATAGGTGAGTATTAGCCAGCTGACAGCAAAGCAGAATCTGAGAGGGTCTTTTCGCCCAACATGGGCAGCAACAAGAATAAGCCCTCCTGACTAATTCACAGTTGTCCCAGGGAAAGGAACAGGATGAGTATGGGCACATCCCTACTTTGGCAAGAGGTTGCACTGGCCTGGATAGCCCTCATAAAGGCATACAGAAGGACTAAATGGTCATTGGGGGATTTTAAGGATACAAAAAGTTAATGATTCTGCCACAAAATTATATTCTGGATTGAAAAAAATAACCCTATTTTTAGCCCTTAAACCTAGGAGAAATTCTTTCAGAATAGCAAAATTAATGGTAGCTAAAGCTAATGGAGTGTTCTAAAAAGTATTTTACTCTTTCTCAATGAAGTTCCATGTGTATGATGACATTTTCAGAAGGAGCTAAAAGCTATTTTCCCCAAGTTTAAAGCACGGTTAGAAAATCTGCTCCAAATACAATGATCTGCTGGCTTTGAAATACTGTTCCGGAGTCAAACCCCATGGTGCTGGAGAAGACCTGAATCAGCAGAAGGCGGGAGGGGGCACGAAGACGGTATTTATTATGTCTCGCGACGACTCTATAGGTCACTGCTGATTTCTGTTTACACTGCGCTGACCTTTCACACTCCAGAGCAATTTGTTCAGCTGTGATCTACAACCAAGAGTACATGCAGTCTGTCATCCACTGGGCCCCACTCTAGCCAATGGGTGTAACCAAGAAAACAGGTGGTACTACATACAGAGAAATGCCCAGCAGCCTACAGTTCCTTGAATTGTCTGTTTTCTCACTTTGCACTTTTGTACTAATAAAAACCACATGTCTAGGGATTCTGGTGTAAAACATGACCTTAATAAACTGGATTTTAACAAATTGATTATTTCCACTTTACATTATGGAAATTGGAAAATGACCCTGTAGAAACAATCCTATCTGCAGGTCATTATTTCACCCATCTCAGTTAGGAGGTTCAAATATTGACGTGCAATATAATGCTTTTTGTAATGGTTTGTGCCAACTCTTTGCAAAGGATTATCTCAGGCCACCGTGCTGTGGTTGGAGAGAAACCATGAGCAGTTCTGTTAGCCTATGAGATTGACGTCTGCAGTCTGACTAATGAGGATCTGTTTCTTGAACTTGGAGCTTGGATTATTTTATCTATCCATTCAAGAGCAAAGGACTGACTCCTCCTGTGCTTCCTGGGTGTGAAAGTTTAACTACGTTGCCATGGAAAAAAATTGTTTGTGATTTTTCTAAGGCTAAAAACACTCTCGTACTGTGTCATATAAGCAATAATAATATAGTATTTGTTTTCCAGATAAAATTCTAATTCCAGGGGCTGTACAACATTAGTCATTCACTCCTGATTTACTTATGTGGATCTCTTAAGAGGGAATTCCCATATATAGATCACTTTTTATAATGGGCTCCTACAGAAAACTTTTTACATCTGCCCTCTCCTGTATCAACTTAGCATCTTATACTTCCCCTTGTCATAGTATTCAACATTGTACAATCATCCACACAGCTGGTTATCTGAGGAAAGGATCCATAGATTCATCTATAGATCTTGGGGCATACATAGAGCACCAGTGCCCAGCACAGTGCTTGACACACAGTAGGTACTGAATAAATGTGGAAGTGGACAGTGATTCTGTTACTTCTTCCTTAGAACCCACTGATATCTTGGGCTCTCAGATCCTAGATTCCTTTTAAAAATGAGAGAGAGAAGATGAAGAAGGAGGAGGAGAGGGAAGAGGGGAGGAGGAGGAAAAGGAAAGGATGAGAAAGAAAGAAAATAAAATCAAAGATAAAAAGCAAGGAGGAGAAGAAAAAAGGAAAGGAAAAAATGAAGGAAAACCCATAACTCTAACATAAGGAAGGACAGGCCAATAAAAGAAGTAATGCTGATGAATGTAAAGTGATCAAGTAAGCACTATTTTTCAAAGATGAAACAAAACAGAATTTAGAATTCTATTTCCAGCAACATGGCAGACTAATCCCTTCAGGCATAGCTAAAATGCTGAATAAAATATTTAAAATGTCATTTGAATGCATGGCGTGGCTGGCAGGGAAATATAGGGATGGATCGGAGGCCAGAAATGAAGAATGTGAATCTCAGAACTAAGCAAGCAGTAGAGAAAGCACTTATCTTAGGACTATCTAAAAATCCTCAAGAGGCCCATAGCTCATTTTTTACTTGGCTGCACCCAGTAAAACTTGGGGCTCCAGCAAGCAAGCGGGTCAGATTAAAAAGCTCTGACATAAAGTGCCCTCCTAAACCCAAATATATAGTCTCAGAGAATAGGGGGAAAAACATTCCTTACATTTTACAGAGGGAGATATTGGGCATATATGCCTCACTGGGCTTTGGCCTTGGATTAGGATAAAGTTGAAAGAAAATTAAGCCTTGAGAATTTCTAATCACAAGTCCCATTTGTGTGGGTGGGATGTAAGAATTCCCTCTGTCTGTATGACTCCCAGAAAAATACATACAGAAAAAATATTTCTTTAAGTGGTCAAGCCACATCATATCCACATGCTAAGAAGAAAAGAGAAACAAAGCCACCTCCATTTCCCAGAAGCTGTACACACCAATTCTGGCCACAACTTACTCATATGATGACACCAAGCTGTATATGCTGTCTTTATTCTGGGTTCCACGTTTCTACTGATGGGGAGAAATGAAAAAATAAATACTGGAGGTAGAGAGCCCTGCCTCTGTCTTCAGGTTCCAAGGTTCTAGTGATGGAGAGAAATGAAAGAATAAATACTAGAGGTAGGGAGCCCTGCCTCTATCTTCAAATATTGAGACAACTCCCAAGAGACAATTAAGGTAATACATGATCCTTGGACTTACTGGTTAGTAATAGATGGAGTTTTTTCAGTCTCACCGTAGAATAAATTGGTTTTGCTTGTCTTCAAATTTTCATTAAAAAAAAAGATAACTAGGTAAAAAAATATATTTGAAATTGGAAATCAATTTCTTAAATAATAAAGGGAAGAAGAATCCAAGAGCATGAAATCATATAAACTGCAATTAAAGTTCTTTTTCTCAGGGAGATTGAAGTTCCTAGGATAGACAAAACTGCTCAGAACTGAAGTGGACTTATTTCATACCTATTTGCTTTCATTTTGCTCCTCATAATGCAAATTTCTTCAAAATAGCATAGAAGCAAAGCCCTCCTGGAGAGCTAGAAAAAGGGGAATAGATGGTTTCCTTCTGGTAGAATGTTTCACTTAAGGCTTTTTGTTTGTTTTAGGTTTTTTTATCTTTAAAAGGAGAAGGCAATGGCGACCCACTCCAATGTTCTTGCCTAGAGAATCCCAGGGATGGAGGAGCCTGGTGGGCTGCCATCTATGGGGTCGCACAGAGTTGGACACAACTGAAGCGACTTAGCAGCAGCAGCATCTTTAAAAGGTTTAAAAAGATATATTTTCTATAATAAGATAGCATCTTTTTTAAAACAAAAAAGCCACAGCTAATGTTTCTAAATGTTCATTGCAGAAGAGAATTGTAAGTTTCCTTTTATCAGATTAGATCAGTCGCTCAGTCGTGTCCAACTCTTGGCGACCCCATGAATCGCAGCACGCCAGGCCTCCCTGTCCATCACCAACTCCCGGAGGTCACCCAGACTCACATCCATCAAGTCAGTGATGCCATCCAGCCATCTCATCCTCTGTCGTCCCCTTCTCCTCCTGCCCCCAATCCCTCCCAACAACAGAGTCTTCTCCAATGAGTCAACTCTTTGCATGAGGTGGCCAAAATACTGGAGTTTCAGCTTTAACATCATTCCTTCCAAAGAAATCCCAGGGCTGATCTCCTTCAGAATGGACTGGTTGGATCTCCTTGCAGTCCAAGGGACTCTCAAGAGTCTTCTCCAACACCACAGTTCAAAAGCATCAATTCTTCAGTGCTCAGCCTTCTTCACAGTCCAGCTCTCACATCCATACATGACCACAGGAAAGACCATAGCCTTGACTAGGCGAACCTTTGTTGGCAAAGTAATGTCTCTGCTTTTGAATATGCTATCTAGGTTGGTCATAACTTTCCTTCCAAGCAGTAAGTGTCTTTTAATTTCATGGCTGAAATCACCATCTGCAGTGATTTTGGAGCCCAGGAAAATAAAGTCTGACACTGTTTCCACTGTTTCCCCATCTATTTCCCATGTAGTGATGGGACCAGATGCCCTGATCTTCGTTTTCTGAATGTTGAGCTTTAAGCCAACCTTTTCACTCTCCACTTTCACTTTCATCAAGAGGCTTTTGAGTTCCTCTTCACTTTCTGCCATAAGGGTGGTGTCATCCGCATATCTGAGGTTATTGATATTTCTCCCAGCAATCTTGATTCCAACTTGTGTTTCTTCCAGTCCAGCGTTTCTCATGATGTACTCTGCATATAAGTTAAATAAACAGGGTGACAATATACAGCCTTGACGTACTCCTTTTCTTATTTGGAACCAGTCTGTTGTTCCATGTTCAGTTCTAACTGTTGCTTCCTGACCTGCATACAGATTTCTCAAGAGGCAGATCAGGTGGTCTGGTATTCCCATCTCTAGGATTAGCTTTACATAAAAAAAATTAAATAAAAATCACAGCAACAAATCCGAAAATCCATAATAGAGGCCTGTGAAAGGTCCCAGAAATAAGGGAGATATTTTATTTTTTGTATGGTGCTGCCAGCTAATCTACCAAAAATGAAATAAAATTTATTGTTGTGCAAGTATCAAAATGGCAGCAACTGGTAAAAATAGCTATTCTGGCTAAAAGAACTAAAGAGAGAACTAAACTATGGACTGGTTTGGGGATGCAAGGAGGACATTCTTACACATTATGCATGTTCATATCCCTATATGCATCCAGTTGTGTGTGAGTCACAGTAACCACTATGTTAGTACAAAGGATTTCCAGATGATTCAGCAGTCCTATCCAATATCCTATTTTCAATATCTCTACTTAGTCCCTGTACATGGATAGCAATAAATTTACTGTAATCTAGTGACCCAAGAGGGAGGAAAAAAAATAAAGCCTCTGCTAAAAAGTGGTTACTTTCTGAAGAGTGGTTACTTTCCTGAAGAGTGGTTACTTTTCTTTTTTACAGTAGAGATATTTTGTCCTCTAGCATTTTAAATGACTCAGCATATTTGGTAAGTGTATTCCTTGTAGCAGACATCTTCTTCCCTCCTGTCATCTTCCTTCCCCCCTATTTCTGAGACTCTCTGGGTCCATGATAGTAAAGGCACCAGAATGTAGAATTTATCCAAAAAGCTTAACTCTCTGAAAGACTGGGATCATGAAAACAATGAAAGATATTTAGCTAAGTCACAATTTGAGATGGGTATATTTTGTAGGATTGTCTTTGATTCAGTGTAATATAGATTCACATAAAAAAAAGCCTAACCAGATATCCTTTTCTATCTTAATCTCTATGCCATCTTTAGCATTTTACTTTCATCCTCCTGGCCTCATTATGGCCTCTCTACCTCCAGGCATCACATCCACATTCCAGACAAGAAGAAACAAGTGTCAAAGAGGAAAAGAAAACGTCCACATCAGGAAAGCAAAACTTTCCAAGGCATTCCCAACAGAATTTGATTTGTGTCATGTTGGCCAGAATTAAAAGAAAAGCTGCAAGGCAGGCTACATAATAGGCTGTTTTTACTAGACATGTTGCCACCTCAAACAAATCAGGGTTCTACTAGGAAGGATAAGAAAGAATGGTATAAATATTTAATGCCAAAATTCTAGAATTCAATCCACAGAGAAAGCAATTAAGTGCCTCAAAGGAAAGTATAATATCATATTCACTTTTTACTCTCCAAGTGCTGACACACAGCCCACGGTCATCCAGCAACTATTTCTTGAGCTCCTATTGTCTGCCAGGTGCTATTTTAGGTGCCTGGGATACACCCAGATACAAATTCTTGTCCCCTTAGATCTTACATTCTAGCAGGCAGAGACAGATAATAAACTATAGTCAAAATAAATAAATAAAAGTCTGCAGTTTGTTCAAGAGCGATAAATTCTACAGAAAAAAAAAAAAGTATAGCTGAGTAAAGAGAATTAGGAGAGATAGGTGGAGTGGATGAGTTGTAACAAAAATAACACAGGAATTATGTATTAATTTGTTCCTTCCATTCCTCAGACCCTTCGAATTTCTGGAACATACAGTATATTTTATCTTGGAAAAAACCATCCATTATTTTTTTCAACTCCCATCCTTGAAAGTGCTGAATCCAACTGCTGTTATTTACACAAGAAATGTCAATGATTGTGTCATGTAGTATGGTGGGCTAGACATTGCCTCACACAGGGGAAACTGTTTGCAATTTACTTAAAGCGCCTAATTCCATAAGAAAGAAGGAAAATTCTGAGGATGAAAAGAGCAATTACCAAGGACAAAACACTCTTCTGACCTGGTGCCTTTTGAATGTCAGAGCAGGGCCTTTCTGGGGAATGTGGCTCTTCAATAGGCATAGTGCAATTGGATTAACTCTCCTCTGCTTTAAATTATGAAAATAAGAACCACACACACACACACACACACACACACACACGGAGTTACATTTCAATGTTAAAAAAAATCCAAAATCAACAGCTCCCAAGGGGTTGGGGTTTGATTGATTTTATTTAAAGTCTGGGTGGGTTTCTGACCACTAAATATTTGCTTAATTATCCCAGCAATGAAGAGTGATGCTCTCATTAGCAGGGGTTAGAAGCCCATCTGTGTTCTCTGTCAGTTTTTTGTGCGGGATTGTAAAACTGCAAATTGCATGTACAGTTGGGGAGTTGGAAAATTATAATTGCAGCTCTGATATTCATTATTCCATGAACTTGGGTAGAACATTTTTTCCCCCTAGGCTTTGGTCTGTTTGCACATAAATCGTAGTTAACGGTACTCTACCACCATATGCAATTTCAACCCTATTCTATGCTAAGCCAAAACATCTTGCCTTGTGTACTACTTATTGGCAAGAAACAATGTTCTCCCAGATCCAGAAGCTTAGGTTACTACAGAGCTCAAAATGACTGCTGTACAATTGGAAAGCAAGAGGATCTTATTGCTTTAGAATTTACAAACACGGAAATCACAAAGAGGCCACATCCCTGTCCCTGAAGAAAACCGAACGTGAATGTCTCTCCAGAATGATGTGAAACACTATGAGGTGAATTTCATGAAAGTCAAGGGAAATGACTGACGCAAAGAAACTGGGATAGTTAATCTCAGGAGTGGCAAATTCAGATTTGGGGGAGCTCGGGAGATTTTAAAATATTTTCATCAGGGAGAAGAAGGTGCTCTTTAATAAAAGGCATACTTCATATTTCTTTAGAATGAAAAAATTCACAACACATTGCTAATTTTTTAAATGGAAAATATCACAAAGTCACAAAACACGTAAAATACTGACATTTAACCTATATGCCACACTTCCATAATATTTTTCCCACATTTTTTGTCTGCACCCTTGACCATCTCTTCACACAACAACAATATTGAAAGGCATTTTCTGAGGCAGATTTACCATGAAAGGAATGAAGCTTTAGCTTTAGGTCCCTCACTCCCATGGGTCCCTTGCAAGAGCCTATACCAATTTTGTGTTTTCCTCAGTTCCCGTCACAAAAGAAAAAAAAATTACAATGTCTTTGTAACTATGCATGTTATATTATCCAGTTATTCCTGAGAGGAAAGAACTTCCATTTACTAGGCTTTCAGTCAGTTCACTTGCTCAGTTGTGTCCGACTCTTTGTGACCCTGTGGACTGCAGTACACCAGGTTTCCCCATCCTTCACCAACTCCTGGAGCTTGCTCAAACTCATGTCCATTGAGCTGGTGATGCTGTTCAACCATCTCATCCTCTGTCGTCCCTTTCTTCTCCTGCCTTCAATCTTTCCCAGCATCAGGGTCTTTTCCAATGAGTCAGCTCGTCACATCAGGTGGCCAAAGTGTTGGAGTTTCAGCTTCAGCATCAGTCCTTCCAATGGATATTCAGGACTGATCTCCTTTAGGATTGACTAGTTTGATCTCCGTGCAGTCCAAGGGACTCTCAAAAATCTTCCCCAACACCACAGTTCAAAAGCATCAGTTCTTCGTTGCTCAGCCTTTGTTACGGTCCAATTCTCACATCCATACATGACTACTGGAAAAACCATAGCTTTGACTCTACAGACATTTGTTGGCAAAGTAATGTCTCTGCTCTTTTAATATGGTGTCTAGGTTTGTCATTTTTCCAGTAGTCATGTATGGATGTGAGAGTTGAACTGCGAAGAAAGCTGAGCGCCAAAGAATTGATGCTTTTTAACTGTGGTGTTGGAGAAGACTCTTGAGAGTCCTTTGGACTACAAGGAGATCCAACCAGTCCATCCTTAAGGAAATCAGGCCTGGGTGTTCACTGGAAGGACTGATGTTGAAACTGAAACTCCAAGAGCTGACTCATTTGAAAAAACCTTGATGCTGGGAAAGATTGATGGCAGGAAAAGAAGGGGACCACAGCGATGGTTGGATGGCTCCATGACATGGTTGGATGTCACCGACTCGATGGACATGAGTTTGGGTAAACTCTGGGAGTTGGTGATGAATAAGGAGGCCTGGCATGCTGTGGTCCATGGGGTCGCAAAAAATCAGACATGACTGAACGATTGAACTGGACTGAACTGAGGTTGGTCATAGCTTTTGTTCCAAGGAGCAAGCATCTTTTAATTTCATGACTGCAGTGACTATCTGCAGTGATTTTGGAGCCCAAGAAAATAAAATCTGTCACTGTTTCCCCATCTATGTGCCATGAAATGATAGGACCAGATGCCATGATCTTAGTTTTCTGAATGTTGAGTTTTAAGCCAGCTTTTTCACTCTTCTCTTTCACTTTCATCAAGAGGCTCTTAACTCTTTGCTTTCTGCCTTAAGGGTGATGTCATCTGCATCAGGTGACAGTTCACCTGCATGTTCACCTGCATCAGATGAGGTTAATGATGACATCAGATGAGGTTAATGATGACAGTTCACCTGCATCAGATGAGGTTAATGATGTATCTCCCAGCAATCTTGATTCAAGCTTTTGCTTCATCCAGCCTGGCACTTCGCATGATGTACTCTGCATAGAAGTTAAATAAGCAGGGTGACAATATACACCCTTGACGTATTCCTTTCCCAATTTGGAACCAGTCCATTGTTCTATGTCCAGTTCTAACTGTTGCTTCTTGACCTGCATAAAAATTACTAGACTCTGATGAGAATAAAATTTTCTATTAAGAACTGATGATGAGACACATTTTCCATACCAATTTCTGACTCTATATGCTTCCAATTTTGTTTTTCCTCCATTTCTCATATTCTTACAGTGCTGGGCTATGAAATGCATTCTTGTTGCAAGGCAACTCCTTCCCCACACCTTCACAGCACAACACTAAGTAGCCAACTGGCAATAGGAGAGTTTCTGGAAGGCTTCCCACAGCTGAACAGCTAGGCTAATTCTCCTTCTATATAAACACCCACTATACACTTCTGGAAGTGACTGTGAAACAAATAAACATATCTCACTAAATCCCACCCCCAACTCAACTTTCTCTTAGCTGGATCCACAACTCTTATGGCCTTTCCAATGTGATCCTATGCAAGAGAAAGAACAGTGGAAAGAATGTTTGCATGGAAATGGACCATAATCTCAAACAATATGTTTAAAATATTTCATTTTGAAAATTTTATAGCTATGACTTTGCAAGTGAATGGCCCTGAAGTTAAAATGTAAATCTTCATTGATTGTGAGTCCTAGTGGCTCCACAGATGGTCGTGTTGTGGGGGTGACCACTCAGAGGAAATAGATGGTTGTACAATATTTTGAGCTTCAGAAACAGCAGTATGGCATTTCCAGCTCCTTTGAAACTGGAGATGTGAATTCTGGTTTGGGTTTCAGAGAACACACATTATTCACTCAGCTACCCATCAAGACACACACACAAAAAAACACAAAAAACAAAACTGAGTTCTATCATCAAGAGACTGCTAAAATTTATGGGTAAAAAATAAGGAAGCCACAGTCCCTGCCCTTACAGGGCCCAGAGTCTAGTGGAGAAGACAAAAAATACATAATGTAAGACAAACTGCATTGGAAGGACAAAGGAAACAGAATTTCAAGTTGGTGTCCAAATGTTCAAACCATGGGCTTATGCAACTAAATAATTGTATAACCTCTGATTCCCAGTTTTACCATCTATAAAATACAGGTGGCAGTATACACCTCAAAAGACTAATACAAGGATTAAGGGAGATATAAACTATAAAAAATTGCCTAAATATAAGATTTTCTTTAAATATCACTCCCTAAAAGCAAAAACAATCTTATTCTTTTACATATCTCTTTTTGTTCTAATGCTCAATAAATCTCTGTTCAAAGTAGCATAATAAATAGCAGGGTTAATAAATAAAAATAGAAGAAGAGATGTGAGGGCTTCCCAGAGAACATCTGATTTTACCCAAGCCTTGCAAGATGGTTTGAACACAGTGAAGAGATACCAAGAATGTATCAGACAAGAGTCTTTCAAAGACAAGAGGAAGAAACCCAATTCTAATGGTCTCAGCAAAAAAAAAAGGGGAAAGTTGGCTAATTGAACTGAAAAGTCCAGCGGCAAAATTGGCTCCCCATTGCTGGAATCCTGGTATCCAAACAACATTCCCAGAATCAGTCTCTCTGCACTGCCCGGCCTGCTTTTCTTCTTGTTAGCTTTACTCCCAGGCAAGCTCTCCCCACACCATGGCAAGTGGTCACTTTCAGCTTCAGCTCTTGTTGTTCAGTCACTCAGTCACGTCTGACTCTTTGTGACCCCATGCGCTTTACCCTTCCAGGATCCTCTCTCTGTCCATGGGATTTTTTCAGGCAAAAATACTGGAGTGGGTGTTGCCACTTCCTTCTCCAGGGGATCTTCCCTACTCAGGGATTAAACCCACCTCTCCTGCTTGGCAGGTGGATTCTTTACCACTGAGCCACCTGGGAAGCCCTTGGCTTCAGGTGTACTCGGGGCCAAATCTGCCATCTCTGTAGGAGGATTCCCAGATATGGAATATGCAGATAGGACCACCCATGAAGCTGGCTGGAGGGGTGGCATCATTACCAGAAGGCATTTCACCCACTCTGAATCTCAACTGAGAATAGGGAATGGGAGCCTCCCTTAAAAAACCCAGCAGCTAAGTAGAAGGAAGGGACTGCTGTGGAATTCTATAAAGCACATTCCAGGTAGAGAAGAAAATAAGAGCCAGAGCCCAAATGTTTGCTGAGTACGTACTGCCCTGCTGTCTGGGAGGACTCAAAGGTGAGGGAGCTGTAATTCTGACCACCAGTAAGGGAGGTAAAGCATGTTGGAAAAATAAGCAACCATAATCCAAGATAGGAAGTGAGTAAAGCCCTAAAAAGGTTGGCAGATGCCATTCATCAGAGGAGGCAGAGATCTCTTTCAGCTCAAAATGGAAACCTTTTTAAAAAGATATGGCACCTGAATTGGATTTCGTTTGATAGAATATGTAGGGAAAATGATGTTCACAAATTATCTGAGTGGAAATATTGCACAATCAGTCCTAGCATTGGCTTTTGAAGCTGTGGGGTTATTTAGAGTTCTGGTACATCAGAACTTCCAGTCATTTCTCATATCATCATTATGATCAAAGATTAGAGTGGGAAAAGGCCAATAAGAAGGATTATAGGGTGATTTGTATTGTGGCAAGATACTGTCTGGGCTAAAAATCTCTCTTTTAAATTTTAAGTAATTATATACTCTTGCATTTGTTCCTTTATTTCTCAATTTAGATAGACTTTTTTCTTTGATTGAGATAAAATTCACACAACGTAAAATCAACCATTTAAAAATGTACAATTCAGTGTCACTAAATACACTCACAAAGTTGTTCAACCATCACCTCTATCTAGTTCTAAAACACGCTCATCTCCCTAAAGTGAAAACCCAAAACCATTACACAGCCACTCCCTGTTATCCCATCCTGCATATCATCAAGTGTCTGGAAACCACTAATCTGCTTTTGTCTTTATGGATGTATGAAATACATCATACAAATGGTATTATATAGTATGTAACTTTTTTTTTTTTTACTTAATGTAATATTTTCAAGTTAACAGGACCTCAGTTGATATTCCTTCCCATATCCTATAATGTGGGGCTACATACATATGGACTCTATACCTAAGTTCCACTGTCTAGCAGCTGTCCTGTGATAGGCCTTCTGCCACGTAATATCCACTCACCCTGGTAGTCAGTATACCCCTAGGGATCATGTCTTAAGAACTTCTTCAGGCTCTTCTAATAGTCATAAGCAAGTATTCACTTGACATACAATGTTTGATAAGCTAACCAGTTGTATATTAGGTGCTTGTAGACTCCAAAATCGGAAAGGTAATGGCACCCCACTCCAGTACTCTTGCCTGGAAAATCCCATGGATGGAGGAGCCTGGAAGGCTGCAGTCCGTGGGGTCGCTGAGGGTTGGACACGACTGAGCAACTTCACTTTCACTTTTCACTTTCTTGCATTGGAGAAGGAAATGGCAACCCACTCCAGTGTTCTTGCCTGGAGAATCCCAGGGACGGAGGAGCCTGGTGGGCTGCCGTCTATGGGGTCGCACAGAGTCGGACATGACTGAAGTGACTTAGAAGTAGTCAGATCAGATCAGATCAGTCGCTCAGTCGTGTCCGACTCTTTGCAACCCCATGAATCACAGCACGCCAGGCCTCCCTGTCCATCACCAACTCCTGGAGGTCAGTCAGACTCACATCCATCGAGTCGGTGATGCCATCCAGCCATCTCATCCTCTGTCGTCCCCTTCTCCTCCTGTCCTCAATCCCTCCCAGCATCAGAGTCTTCTCCAATGAGTCAACTCTTCGCATGAGGTGGCCAAAGTACTGGAGTTTCAGCTTTAGCATCATTCCTTCCAAAGAAATCCCAGGGCTGATCTCCTTCAGAATGGACTGGTTGGATCTCCTTGCAGTCCAAGGGACTCTCAAGAGTCTTCTCCAACACCACAATTCAAAAGCATCAATTCTTCAGCACTTAGCCTTCTTCACAGTCCAGCTCTCACATCCGTACCTGACCACAGGAAAAACCATAGCCTTGACTAAATGAACCTTTGTTGGCAAAGTAATGTCCCTGCTTTTCAATATGCTATCTAGATTGGTCATAACTTTCCTTCCAAGGAGTAAGAGTCTTTTAATTTCACGGCTGTAGTCACCATCTGTAGTGATTTTGGAGCCCAGAAAAATAAAGTCTGACACTGTTTCCACTGTTTCCCCATTTATTTCCCATGAAGTGATGGGACCGGATGCCATGATCTTCGTTTTCTGAATGTTGAGCTTTAAGCCAACTTTTTCAGTAGTAATAGACTCCAAAATACATTCTTTGACCAAGCAGAACCCCTTCTTCAAGAACAATCAGTCAAAGAAAAGCCCACAAGTAGGCAGGGAGAAGAGCAGCAGCTCAGTTTTCAATCTCCAGGTCTTCACCCTTTATCACAGAATTTAAATCTCAAATTTACATTAAAGAACCCTCAAAAGGTTCTTAAAGAACATCCGTTGTTTTTTGGATCGTGAAACTCAGGCCCAAGAAGCTTAAAAAAAAAAAAATCACCGAAGCCCATACAGGTAGAGCATCAGAGCCCATTGAAATGCTCAGAATTTTTCAGTCTAAATTCAGTGCCCTCTGATATGACCTAGTGTTCAATACTTTTCTCTCTAAAAGTAAGAACCAAATGTAAAAAGGCAGCAGATCTAAAAAAGACCTTTCAACCCTGCAAAGAGATGAGAGGAGACTCATTTTTTTTTAATCTGCACAAATCATAAAGAGAGTAACAATGCAGTTTATAAGGAAAGAGAAGCTAAGGTGTCAAACAGCAATTTTGATCTTAAAAGCACATGAGCGAATGGGCAATGCATTCTGTCATGTAAAAATTTGGAACTACCTGTTCTTTCTTCCTGTATGGGGTTTCTCTTTGTCAATGTGGCTTAGATCTTACTTTATAGCAGTGATGATCTGTGTCCTGCCATCTCATTTTGCGCCCAAGGGCCCTAAATGTGACCAAGCCAGTGATGAGGGAGAGGGTGGGACTAGGGGACAGTGTTTAGGATTCGGAGGTAGTGAGGGGTCCTGACTCATTCTGAGCAGCTACACTGCTGTTCTTCCTCTCCAAAACTACGGGTTGTAAATGGGAGCTCAGATCCTTCTAGGTAGAACTGCAAGCCTATAAATACCATGTCAGGATCTTGATTTTTTTTTTTTTTTTTTGTGACATAAAGTTAATGATGCTTAAAATATGCACAATATGTACCCCTGTGGAACACTGAATTATCTTGATGTCTGAACTTCTGGGGATGGTCTATAAAGAAAATAATTCAGAAGTGAGTGGAAATAGACGGAACTGTAAAACGCAATTAGGAAGAGGGGCAGGGAAGCCCCAGGTGTATGCGCAGTGGCACCAAGGGGAAAACAAACCAGGGCCCTGATGGGCTCATCTTTGTCTTTTAATCTTATCTTTGAAAGATTCACTTCCTGGATTTTTGCCTGAGAGCTTCATGAGCATTTCCTTGAGATGATTTACTTCTTTTTAACTCAGGGAAAAGGTGCTTTCAAAAACAAGCCAACTAGACCGTTTTCTCCCCGCAGAGCCACAGCACTCAAACCCTCCGCACCTAAAACAAACAAATAAACAAACAAAAAACAAATCTTCTAACTAATATTTAGACTTTTAAAAGCAGGTTGGTTGCAAGCCTCCCCAGGATAATCATTTGCACCTTTCTTCAGCCACACATAATACAGACTTTATTCAGCAAATAGCAAAGTCGTTTCCCGGAGAGTCAAAGGTCACTCTTTGCTGTATTAATAGCTGCTCTGGGAGGGTCAGTGTTGTGCTATCCTACATTTTTTCCAGGGCCTGGAGATGCAATTTCCTACAATCTGCAGGCAATTTCCCACCAATTTTCTTGGGGAGCTAATAGGCTGTGACAGGAGATGGAGCTAGCAAACAGCAGGCGGCTTCAGAAAAGACAAATTGCATCTCTGCCACCTAACTGGGCAATCTAGATCGACAGAGTTTATAGCTTTGTAGTGTTATTGGGCCCCATGCTAACAGCAAATCATTCACGCTGCTCGCTGAATTTCATATTCCCTTCCTTCTGAATTTGTTATTGCCACATATCACTCTGTAGCACTTTCCCTGGAAATTGCAATAAAAAGGGGAATCACATATATATTAGTGACTTAAACGTCTTCTAAATTACTTACCAGAAATTATTAGCATTCAATAATTTTGGTTTAAGGGTTTAGGGCTACACCAAACAGTTTTAAGTGATGGGATAGGAAAGTTGGAAAGAAAAATCAAAAAGGAAGGGGTAACAGGTTGAAATCTTTGGGTAAGCACAGAGAGACTACTTCTTTCAAACAGGCCCATGTGCTTGTGCACAGTCAAATGTATTTCAACAAATAATATAAACATCTGTAAAACATGCCCATAAGGCTGCTTTATGCTTTGTCTAGACTGCTTTTTAAAAAGTTAGTAGTTTAATATAGCAGTGGAAATACTTTCCTTGTAGGAAGAAGGACCCCGTTCCAGGGCCCGAAACTGGGCTATTGTCTATCACTCGGAAATGAATTGTCAGAGGAGACACATGTGCTGACAAAGCAAGAGATTTTATTGGGAAAGGGCACCTGGGTGGAGAGCAGTAGGGTGAGGGAACCCAGGAGAACAGCTCTGCCACATGGCTCGCAGTCTCGGGTTTTATGGTGATGGGATTAATTTCTGGGTTGTCATTAGCCAATCATTCTGACTCAGAGTCCTTCCTCGTGGTGCATGCCTTGTTCAGCCAAGATGGATGCCAGATAAGAGAATTCTGGGAGGTGGTCAGACATGTGGTGTCTCATTTTGACCTTTGCTGAACTCTTCCAGTTGGTGGAGGCTTATTAGTTCCATGTTCCTTACCAGGACCTCCTGTTGTAAAACAACTCATGCCAATGGTTACTATGGTTCCTGGCCAGGGTGGGCGGTTTCAATCAGTGTGCTTCCCTGAACACTTTCATAGAATTAAACATAAACACCCATATTTTAATTTAAATATTTTTTTCCTTATTACTAAGTCATACAGGTTCAACCTAAAAGAGTTAGAAAAGACAAGAGAAGGAAATTAAAAGTCTGATTAAAGAAACAACTAGTTACTGTACCCACTCACACATGTTTGTTTTTATTAATTTACAAAAGACCTACTCTGTGCCAGGCGTGGCACAAAAGTGAGTGAGACCACTGCTCAGCAAATCCCTTGCTGCTGGGGATTTCATAGTCTAGCAACCAGACATGCAAACAGATAAACTGGAAGACATTTTTCCACAGCTGTCTGAATGGCACTTTTGAAGAAAGGAGGAACAGACTGCCTGCAAAAGTAAGCTGAGGTGAGAAGCAGAAAAACTCAGTTGGAGTTAAATAGTGCAGGTGGATAAACAGCAGAGAGTCAGAGTCAGCTCTGCTTTCTTAAAGTGGTTCTATTTGAGAAGATCAGTATGCAAACAGGAACCAGGGTATTCTTGTCACTTGCATCTAGAGACTATCACTTGAAAAAGATACAGGGAATTCCCTGGTGGTCCAGTGTTTAGGACTCCGCACTCTCACTGCTAAGGGCCCAGGTTCCATTCCTGGTCAGGGAACTAAAATCGGATAAGCTGCCCCCCCCCACCCCAGAAAAAAAAAATGACAGAAAGTATAAATTCTTGGACAACACAGTCTAGATTTTAATGATTAAACTGATAGCACCATAATATCAGGGTAATTACAGCCTCACCTCAGCTTAAGAACGTTGGGACCAGCCTTAGGGTTACAGGGGCCCACACAGCAAAGGGTGTTGAGCAGAGTAAGTGCCAGAGACACAAGGAGAATTCCTAGTTAATGAATCTCATTCCTAAATAATAGTTTTTGCCAAAAACTTAAGCTAGGTATGGTTTTAAAAGATATATTCCAGGAAGGCTAATTACCAATCACTTCCTAAAGATTAGGAAGCACCTGCCCTTCACAGACGGAGAAGGCAATGGCACCCCACTCCAGTACTCTTTTTTGGAAAATCCCATGGACAGAGGAGCCTGTTAGGCTGCAATCCATGGGGTCGCTAAGAGTCGGACATGACTGAGCGACTTCACTTTCACTTTTCACTTTCATGCATTGGAGAAGGCAATGGCAACCCACTCCAGTGTTCTTGCCTGGAGAGTCCCAGGGATGGGGGAGCCTGGTGGGCTGCTGTCTATGGGGTCACACAGAGTCGGACACGACTGAAGTGACTTAGCATAGCATAGCCCTTCACAGATCAGTAAAACTGAAGCAGAAACACCTCCCATTTCTCTGGGCTAGCTAAGGCTGGAAAGACTGTGTAGTCTCTACAAAATTTCCCAATGCCTCCAAAAGTAGTGTTATGATGCTTTCTTTTTCAGCTCATTAGCACATCAGTATGCATAAAGGTAAGCAAAAAGAAAGACCTCTAATGGGGAAAAGGAATATGTTTTGGTGTGGAACTTTTGGGATTCTGGGATTTTCAGATTTGATTTAAGCAGAACACAGTCTACAGTACTGGAGGACAGGAAGGAGAGATTCACCAAATAGAAATCAGAAAGGTTCAAGCAAGATCTCTGCTTCAAATTGTCTCTTTCACTTGCTGGTTGTGCAATTGTAAACTTCATTATCTGTGTTTGTTCCTATCCCCAAGGCTTGTTTCAATGACTATGAGCCTTAAAAACAGAATGTGTTTTTAATCTCAAGGATTCAGAGTGAGCCCATAATAATCCTCCATATATACTGATTGACTTCAGCCCCTTAAATAAAATACAAATAACCCCTTGTATAAACCAGACATTACCCATGTGTTCCCACCAAAGAAGTTTCCAACTGAACAGGTATGAGCAAAGACCCCAGCATCTGCTTATTAGATTCTCCAGCAGAGCTAGTTTTGAAAACCCCTGGGATAGTTATGGGGTGAGAAGGGTGGAATGGACACCACATGCATACCCACAGCAACTCTCTAAGGACAGCAGTGATACATAGTGGAAAAAACAAGAGGCAGGGTCTTTCATTTATAACCACATTTTACATCTTATGAGCAATAGGAACCGAACCATGCAACCTAGTCAAAACACTCTATCTCCTTATCTGTTGTAATGCAGATCAGATCAGATCAGATCAGTCACTCAGTCATGTCCGACTCTTCGCGACCCCATGAACCACAGCACACCAGGCCTCCCTGTCCATCACCAACTCCCGGAGGTCACCCAGACTCACACCCATCAAGTCAGTGATGCCATCCAGCCATCTCATCCTCTGTCGCAAGCAGTTGTAAAGGTCTTTACATGCTTGTGAAACATCCCCCCCCCCCCCATAATGGCCAGCACCTTTCAGTAGGGAGGCTTGGAAGAAATGGCAGCTCTTCCTTCTCCTCCTAAGCTGGCAATGGACGTTACATTTCCTACTGCCCAAGCCATCTCAGATGGCTTCTCCCAGGTCTCAAGTTTCCACAAAGATTCGGCCCAAGCACTGAGAATAGTGTTTTCTCTTTAACCTCCCTCTTCCCTACCTCTGTCATTGCACTTCTCTTGGGCATAAATTTCAAATGGATAAGCCATTATGGAATATTATTGCTCCATGAGTGAATATCTCCCATTCCTTCTTGTCATTTCTAGACATATTGTTATTGTGTTAGTCATTCAGTCATGTCTGACTCTTTGTGACCCCGTAGACTGTACCCTGCCAACCTCCTCTGTCCATGGGTTTTTCCAGGCTAGAATGCTGGAGTGGGTTGCCATTCCCTTCTCCAGGGGATCTTCCCGAAAACAGATTGAACCCGGGTCTTGCACTGCAGGCAGATTCTCTACCACCTGAGCCAGACATAATAGCTTTTAATCAGATTCTGCACCAATTCTTGTTTGCTACATTCACTTCTCTGTTTCCGTAAGTATCAGAAAAGTGAACCCTAAAATTTATACCACTAGAACCATAAGATACAAAATGGCACACTGTGGCTTGAAAGAGTCAAAGGGCTTGACCCAGCATTTCACTTGCTGCTTCAGGAAATAAATAAGGAAGAGAATATAGTTCATTAAATTTTTTAGATAAGTTAAGGACTTGTCTAAGATCACACAGCATTTCGTATATTCCTCAATTACAAAGTTAAAAGGAAAATGTATAGAAATATTTTCATGACTTTCAGGGACTTAAACACAGTGTTCAGATCTATGACTTTTCTGAGAATACCCAAGAATTAGAAACAAACTAGGAAAGGTCGCTGGTGAGACAAAAATTCCATCTTTCATTTCTGCTTAAACTTTAATACTAAATGCATATCAGTTACTGAATCTAAGAATATTTAGAAAGAAATAATGTTGAATAAAATTAGTAAGGCTTGTAATTTTTCATAATATGAATAAATGAGATAGGATTAAAAATATTTCCTACTTAAATTAAGTCTGTCCAGTGGGAAAGAAAATTAGTTTATGCTTAGTAGAAAGATACATAAAATTTTACTATAATTCAGCCCTAAGGAATTTTTTAATTACCTCAGTAATGAAAAATGTTAAAATTACTGTGAGCGCCTGTGCTGGGATCTTTCAACACCCATTCCTTAGCTTTAAACCACTTGCCATTTTAATATCCGATTTCATAAATATTACATTTCCAAAATGTTTGGCCGTTCAGAAGATAGGAGTGAATGCAAGATAACATCTAGCAATAGCTTGCACTCAACAAGGAAGGAATATCCACGAACTGTGCGGATCCAACTGAGTTTAAATGCCAGCCAGTCATTTCTTAATCAGGAGCAGTGACAAAATCACAAATTCCATTGCTGCTGTGTCTTCAGAATTAGGTCCAACAAATCAAAAATAACAACTTTCACTAGTTTGTGTGGTCTGGCAAAGGATTAAGCCAAAAAAAAATAAAATATTTTCCCAATCAGCAAATGTTCCATGAATGGATTGGCCAACCACCCCCAGTTCATTTCTTTGAATTATATCTTGCATGCAATTCCATTTTTCCAGTGATCCATTAGTTAACCAGAAATACTGTACATATTTTAATGGGTTAGAAGACCTTAAGGGAATCAATACATCTCAAATGCATGCCTCAGGGGACTCTGGTTTATTGCATAGAAGATAATTCTTTTCTGAAAAGGAGCAAGCTTCATTTGAAATTAAGATTTGGAGATCATAAATGGAATCAATTGAGCCAGGAAGTCTTTTGTAATGTATGGCACATGGGAGGCAAATGAATGTCTGTAGGTTACGCTAGGAGAGGAAGGCCTAGTAGAGGGACAGAAATCTTTTCTCCTACTTGCATCACTTCAGAACCTGTAGACAGTGTGCTTTGTGAGGAGATGTAAAAATTTTTTGTCAGCCAATGTGCCACACTAAACGAACTAAGAAGTTCATTTGAGAGAGAGAGACAGAGAGAATAAGTACTGGTCATGACGGAGGAGCATGGTAAGCTCCAGTCCATGGGGTCGCTAAGAGTCGGACACGACTGAGCGACTTCACTTTCACTTTTCACTTTCATGCATTGGAGAAGGAAATAGCAACCCACTCCAGTATTCTTGCCTGGAGAATCTCAGGGACAGCCGTCTATGGGATCGCATGGAGTCGGACACGACTGAAGCGACTTAGCAGCAGCAGCATGTTCCAGAATATCCTGATACAGTTAACCACAAAATAAGTTATTAGCTTATTGTAAGGGCAGCCAATTTTTAAAGTAATGGAGTAATGCACTATGGACTGCAGCAAGGAAGTAGGACAAAGGGTGTGAAATGAACAGATGGATTTGATTTTAAACAAATTAGACTTATGACAAGGGATATAACAAGTCATTTTTCAGTTTTCCATGCTATGGGGTAACTTCCCTTGTGACCTCTCTAACCTGCTAGCTCATTTTTCCCCTACTAGGAAGTCAGGCCTTTCTGGGAGTGAAACCTTGTGCTTTGCAATTGTAAACTACTGCCTCTTGCTTCTGTAATCAAACGAGGCACCACAGGGGACTTCCATCATAAATGCTTGATTACTTAATCTCCAAACCAGTTGTTTTCTCAATCTCAGACTCCTTCCTGGACACATTGATGAGAATAAGAACAAAGACAAATGTTCAGGAGATGTCACACCTTTGTAACTCTGGTTTCTGAGACTACCCAACAATCCCACCGTAGCACAACCTCCATCAATATGGCTGCCACCAACCCCAGGCTGATTCATGATGTGAGCCATCTTTGTCCTCTCCACCCTTTCTTTAATCCCACTCATGCCTCCCTGCTCCAACTTCATGTATTCAGTGGCTGAAAGCTGCCAAGGGCAGCCCCCACCACCCCGCCGCTGTGAGGCACACCCCTTCCAATAAGCCTGAACTCCCTGGCAGTACCCACTACCTCAAAATGTCAGGCTGTTTCCTCACTGCCTCAGTAAAACTCCCATCTCACCACAGCTAATGCCAACTAGAGCTCTGGGTGATGGTGAGGCTCCAATACTTTGGCCACCTGATGTGAAGAACCAAGTTATTGGAAAAGACCCTGATGCTGGGAAAGACAGAAGGCAAAAGGAGAAGAGGGCTGCAGAGGATGAGATTGTTGGATAGCATTATCAATTCAGTAGACATGAACTTGGGCAAACTCTGGGAGATAGTGAGGACAGGGAGGCCTGGCATGCTGTGGTTCATGGGGTGGCAAAGAGTCGGACACAACTTGGTGACTGAACAACAGCAACAATGGGTGTACACAAATTTATACTTTGAGGTGAAAAGCTGACCCTTTTGACCTAAATTGTAAGTCTCCAAACTGACCCTTATCTCTAGTCCACCTAAACAGAGCTGTCTAAAACAAAAACTGGACCAGGTTTTGTTGGTTCCCTGTGACCCACAGAAAATGTGGAAGCCCTCATCCTCACTCCATCGCATCTCCATTCTACCCAAATACCCACTGTTTCAGTCAAAGATAACATTGCTCCACCGTCTTCCTGCTATAGAATCATACTATAATATTCACCTTCCCTCTGAACTTTCTTAATTCAACCCAGAACACACTTCTTCAGTTATAACCATTTAGCAAAATCTGAGTTAAAGCTTTACCTTCTCTGGAAACTTCCCTAACATCCACCCAACAAAGGTCATGGCTCACTTCTTGGTGTTAGAATCTTAACTCATACCACCTCACACTGGTCAGAATGGTCATCATTAAGAAATCTACAAATAACAAATGTGGACAGGGTGTGGAGAAAAGGGAACCCTCTTATACTGTTGGTGGGAATGTAAATAGTGTAGCCACAATGGAAAACAGTATGGAGGTTCCTCAAAAAACTAAAAATAGGGATGGGAAGGAGGCTCAAGAGGATGGAGATATATGTATACTTATACTGATTCACATTGTTGTACAGCAGAAACTAACACTAACACAGCATTGTAAAGCAATTATACTCCAATTAAAAATAAATTAAAAAAAAAAAGATGTGAGCTAAAATAAAACAAAACCCTAAAAATACAGTTGCCATATGATCCAGCAATCCCAATCCTGGGCATATATCCAGACAAAACTTTAACTCAGATAGACAATGCTCCCCTATGTTCATAGCAGTGCTGTTCATAATAGCCGAGATATGGAAACAACCTAAATGTCCACTGATAGATGAAAGGATAAAGAAGATATGGTGCAGATATACAATGGAGTTCTACTCAGCCATAAAAAAAAGAAGGAAATAATGCCATTTGAAGCAACATGGACGGACCTAGGGATTATCATACTAAGTGAAGTCAGAAAGAGAAATATCACATGACATCACTTAATGTGGAAACTAAAATATGATATAAATGAACTTAGCCATGAAACAGAAACAGATTTATAGAGAACAGATCTGGGATTGGCAAGGTAGACGTGGGAAGGGATGGTTTGAAAGTTTGGGATTAGCAGATGGAAACTATTATATACAAAATGTATAAACAACAAAGTTCTCCTGTATAAGAACTATATTCAGTATCCTGTGATAAACCATAATGGAATAAAGTATGAGAAAGACTATATATTGATGTATGTGTAACTAAGTCACTTTGCTATACAGCAGAAATTAACATTGGCAATCAACTGTAGTTAAATTAAAAAAACCCAAAAAACCTTACCCCTTTCATGGTATCAGCTCCCAGTAATAGTCACTCAATTTCTGCAAATTCAACCCTACCTAAATTGTTCTATTAGTCAGCTGTAAAATGTGACTGATGTCACACTTATGTATTAAGTACAGAAAAACAAAATAATCCTGTACGAGAACAAACATTACAAAAAGAAAAGAAAAATGAGCATGGTAGAGAGAAGCAAAACCAAGGAGGAGACTCACAGCTTATTCCCCTTGCCAGAATGAGACACAGGCTTTGTGTTTTGCTTTCATCCCATAGTTAGATACAAGAGCCCAAAGGGGCCGCCTTAGGAGGAACTAAGAAGATTCTAGAGGTGAAGTCAGCCGCAAAAGCCCCTGGGTCAACTGGCGAGGACCGCTTGTCTACTTCTGGTCCTAATAAGGACTTCCAAACCCCTCTCTTCCCTCCAGAGGAGTCTTTGTGAGCCTAGTTCTGCCTTCAGTGGTGATGAAGAATCCAAAAAGCGTGTAGCAGGAATATCACAGCAGGAACAGGATGAGAAAGGCCAGAGGAAAGTAGATGCCATTCGCTTTCTGCTCCCCTTTCAGTGCCTGATTTCTGGGGGCGCAGGGGGGCCGTGCAAGGCAGAAAGGGAGCTAAAGGAGGAGCTGGCGGGTCGCGGAGGGTGAGGGAAGCTGAAAAGCTACAAAGGCTGGTCGCTGAAGGTGGCAGGCAGGTGTGACTGCGGATCTCAGGAGAACTGACTTCAGTTAAAATAGTGCTGGCCCGTGGGTGTGGGTATTGACTGGGAAAGAGAACAAAAGGGCCTTCTGGTGTTCTGGAAACATTCCATATCTTAATCGAGGGGGTGTAAGCTTGCCAGATAAAATACAGAGAACTAGGTTAAATATTTGGGACAATGCATATCAGAAAAAAAGGTTATCTGAAATTCACATTTAACTGTGTGTCTTGTGTTTGTATTTGCTAAATCTGACCACGCTAAGCTGGTAGTTAATGAGTATAGACCAGCGTTTCTCCAATGGGGGTGATTTAGCCCCAGCAGACAAATCTGGTGACATTTTTCAGCTGTCATGACTTGGATGGCCTCGATACTGGTACCCAGAAGGCAGCAGCCAGGGGTGCTGCCAAACATCCTACATGGCACAGGGAAGTCCCCATGACAAAGACTCATCCAGCCCAAAGAGGAATGTCAATAGTGTTTATCTTTGTGAAGAATCAGCAAGCTGAATTCACTGATAACGTTCTCTTTACTGTATGTCACAATACATTTATGACAAAAATAAAAATTATTTATCTGTAATATTAGAAACCTTAAAATCAGTGAAAGTTTGAATGGGATAGTGCCTCTCAACAACATCAGAAAAAACTTTCTATTTTTAACTATATTTTTTCATTGGAGTTTGAATCCCTAAATTTGAGTCCTTGAGGAAATTGGCCAATGTGGGGCTCCAGGGTTATTTGAGTTGCATATTTCACATTTATATAAGACTTCATGGCCGTGGCTCCTGGGGTGCTCCAATAAAATCACTGGGATGCCATGAGATATTTTACATTTTCAAGGGAAAAACAGAGGTACCCAGCAACTTTCAAACGTTGTACGAACAACCAGCTTGAGCTCATTTATAGTTTTTAACTTTAGATCAGAAAAATCACTATGGAATAGGAAATGAAGGGTGGTAGTGTTCAACTTGCTTCCAAAATGTAAGAAGTTGTGAAGTTCCCCACTGGTGTACACATCCCACTAGTAAGTATGGTCATCTAAGAAAATTTTTTCTTTATTTTATGTGTATTTGTTTAAATGGCTACCAAGTCTATAGGACACAGTATTATTAAGTTGTTTGATCCTATTAAATAAATGGAAGTGAAGTGAAAGTTGCTCAGTCGTGTCCGACTCTTTGTAACCCCATGGACTATAGCATTCATGGAATTCTCCAGGCCAGAATACTGAAGTGGGTGGCCTTTAAATGTTAGATATTTCTTTTGGGGCTGTGGTGCTGTGAACAGAGAAAATATGGGAAGCTCTGCCTAAAAGAATTGAATGATTGTATAAGTTCAGCACTATTTATATGTAACACATCACACTTTTATTTTTTGAAAATAAGTGTGTCTCTCCTCCTTAAAGAGATCATGTTTGTCTACCTAAAGACAAAGAATGTTTGCTAAATGACTGTTGTGATTTAAAGGCTTATTTTTTAAGCCACTTTTATTGAAATAAGATTGACATATAAAGAGCTGTACATATTTAAAGTATACAACAAGTTTGGAAACCATCAAGACCAAAAGGGGGAAAGAAAGCTTCTTAAAGAGAGTGTGTTACTCCCAGAAGAATAAAGCTAACAAGTGATTTCAGTCAATAGGATAAAATGTGAAAACCCACAAAAAAGAGAAGAAAAGAGGAAACTTTGTTATCAGAAGATTTGAGGAGCAGCATTTTTTCTCGTGTCTTGGCATGACAATGCAGACACAGCAGCCTCCTCAGTTCGTGGGAGCAGCTTGGCCTTAGTGTGAGCACACAAGGCACAAGATAAAATTCTTGGGCTGAACATTAGAGGAGCTGATGTCACCACATGTCTATCTCATAATCACCAGTGGAAAACAGCCATTCTTCCACAAGTTAGCATGGAATTTTTCAGTTGTGTTTAAAGCATTGCCACAGACATGCTCATTTTGTCACCAGCTTCTCACTTAGCAAACAGCAGGAATATCACTGGGCCCCCAAGCCTTGCTAGGTTCAAATTCCCTGGCTTTACAGAAGGCATCCAAACCTCTCGGCTTCTGCACAGGGCAGTATTCCTGTGACTTTTTGCAGTTTTCCACGGTAGTATCACAACCAGTCAGTCTCAGGCAAGCATAATTAGTTGCACTGCCTAGTGCCAAGGGAGAAATGCCAAGCTGGTGAGGAAATGACTCAAAATGAATTGAAATTATCTGCAGAGAACTGATGAGGAAGACTCCAGCTGTGGCAAAAATCAATGAGTGAAAAAAAGGGTCTGCCTGAGAAAATCAATGAAACCAAAATGGGCTGACCGTAGAGAAGAATTCTCTCATATACACGGGCCATGCCCGACCTCATGTGCTCAGCAAATATAGCCCTCGCCCAGCTTGTTGAAGGGAATATGACCTTTCCTCTGCAGCAGTGCTTCTTAAACTTCAGTGTACACACGAGACACCTGGAGAGCATGTTAACATGCGGATTCGGATTCAGTAGGAATGGGGTGGGGTCTGAGAATCTATATTTCTAACAAGCTCCCAGGAGATACTGATGCTGCTGGTGTGTGGACCACACTTTGGGTAGCAGACATCTAGAGGAATATGGCTCCTGAAAGTTTGTGGTCCCTGGACGGGCATCAGCAGCATCTGAGAACTGGTTAGAAATGTGAATTTGTGGACCCCACCCCAGACTGACTGAATGAGAGGTTGTAGGAATAGAAATCTGAGTTTTTAACAAGCTCTCGGGGAAGGCAATGGCACCCCACCCCAGTACTTTTGCCTGGAAAATACCATGGACGGAGGATCCTGGTAGGCTCCAGTCCATGGGGTCGCTAAGAGTCGGACACGACTGAGCGACTTCACTTTCACTTTTCACTTTCATGCATTGGGGAAGGAAATGGCAACCCACTCCAGTGTTCTTGCCTGGAGAATCCCAGGGACGGGGGAGCCTGGTGAGCTTCTGTCTCCGGGGTCGCACAGAGTCGGACACGACTGAAGCGACTTAGCAGCAGCAGCAGCAGCCAGGTGGTTCTGATGCACTCTCATATTTGAGAACCACAAGTATTCTAAATCTAGGCCATAGTTTCATGTAGATCCCCCACCATCTCTACCATGAAAAGTTATGGTCAGCAGACCCTGACATCCATTGCTTTCCTTTGAAATCATCACCTTGAAATCTGTTTTACGTCCTTAACTTTTCACATGCTTTTGTCTCCCAAGTTATATCAAGAGCTTTTGTCTTCCAAACTATACCAAGAGCTATGAGAGCCGGGTCATAACTTGCTCAGTTCTGCATCTCTAGCTGCTTAGCAGTGTTTGCTATATAGCATGTGATCAATAGACACTTGTTGACAGGCTGGTGATGTTTTGTGGATTCACAGTGAAGCCAAATTTGGTTAAGTGAGGAGCAGGAATTTAGTTGCTAGATTGAGCAGCCTCCTCAAGTAACTAAAATATAAGTATTTGCATTAATTATCTAATGCTGCATAAAAAACTACCCCCAAACGTAATGGCTTTTAAACAACAATACTCATTTATTATCTCTCATTTTTTTTGGGAATTTGCGGCTTGACTATTTACCTGGTGGCTCAGATGGTAAAGAGTCTACCTGCAATGTGGGAGACCTGGGTTCGATCCCTGAGTTGGGAAGATACCCTGGAGAAGGAAATGGCAACCCACTCCAGTATTCTTGCCTGGAAAATCCCATGGATGGCTATCTTCAATGGTGTCACAGAGTCGGACATGACTGAGCAACTTCACTTTCTTTTTGCAGGGCAGTTCTGGCTTGGTTTATGGGTCTCTGATGAGGTTGTAGTCAGATACTGGCAGGCTGAAGTCCACCAAAGGCTGGACTGGGCGTTATGGATCTGCTTCTAAGATGACTCACTCATATGGCTAGCAAACTGATGCTGGTTGTTAGAAGAAGCTTCAGTATTACTCCATGGGGTGGCTACTTGAGTGACCTCACAACATGGCAGCTGCTGCTACTGCTGCTGCTGCTAAGTCGGTTCAGTCATGTCCGACTCTGTAAGACCCCATAGACAGTAGCCCACCAGGCTCCCCTCTCCCTGGGATTCTCCAGGCAAGAACACTGGAGTGGGTTGCCATTTCCTTCTCCAATGCATGAAAGTGAAAAGTGAAAGTGAAGCCACTCAGTCATGTCTGACTCTACTTTCCCCCAAAGGAAGCCACTCAAAAGGCCAAGCAGGAAGTCCCATACTGTCACTTTCTTAGTATTCTATTGGTCACACAAGTTAGTCCTGGCAACACAAGGGCCTGAGTACCAGGAGGCAAAGATAACTTTGGGGGCTAGTTGTCACACTTGTATCTTCATATTTATTAATTTGGCTGTCAGGTCTTAGTTGCAGCACACAGGGTCTTTTGGTGGGGCACCCAGGCTTCTCTTGTTGTGGTGTGTGGGCTCCAGAGCTCATAGGCTCAGTAGTTAGGGTGAACACAGGTTTAATAGCCTGTGGGATCTTAGTTCCCGGATCAGGGATCAAACCTGCATCCCCTGCATTGGAAGGCAGATTCTTAACCAATGGACCACCAGAGAAGTCCCTCACAGGTATCTTCAGTTTGGCAGACACTGAGTTTGCTCTTAAGGAGTTCACAGTCTTGAGAAGGAAGAAAAATAGTAAACAAGTTCACAAATAAGGACTTAAGACAAAAATACGTGCATAAAAAGAATTAATAACAGAAGTAGATGAGGTGGAGGATAACTTTAGATCATGAGCTCAGAGACTCTCTGCGATAGTGATATGTGAACTGGATGATCAGGAATCTGTATGTGGCAACCAAGGAGGCAGAATGGTTTGCACAAAGGCATTGGACAAACTGGAACACATTTGGCATATGTCAGAAAGAAGGCAAGTGTGGCTGGAGGGAGTAAAGGAACAGGGAGTGCCAGTGAGGAGGAGCCAGCTTCCAGAGAGGCAGGAAGCAACCTGTTTGTCTCCAAAGTCAAGAGAGTATTTCTAGGACAGAGTAATCAATGGGTTTAAAAAGCTGCTGAGAGGTCAAACAAGAAAAACATGAAGAATTGCCCAATGGATTTGGTGAGGAGGGTTATCGGTGACCTCGTCAAAAGCAGTTTCTGTGGCATGGCTGGGATTAAAAGCCTGCTGAGTCTGAAGGTGAAGAAACAGAGGCAACTGGCATGAAACCGTTCTGAGAAGAACTGATGTGATAAGAAGACAAATGCAACAGCACCCCTATTGTTGTTCAGTCGCTAAGTCGTGTCTGATTCTTTGCGACCCTATGGTCTGCAGCATGCAAGGCTTCCCTGTCCTTCACTATCTCCCAGAGTTGGTTTAAACTTCTGTCCATTGAGTTAGTAATGTCATCTAACCACTTCATCCTCTGTTGTCCCCTTCTCCCACCTTCAATCTTTCCCAGCATCAGGATCTTTTCCAATGAGCTGGCTCTTTAAATCAGGTAGCCTAAGTATTGGAGCTTCAGCTTTAGCATCAGTCCTTTCAATGAATAGTCAGGGTGATTTCCTTTAGGATTCACTGGTTGGATCTCCTTGATGTCAAAGGGACTCTCAAGAGTCTTCTGTGTTCCCCCATTACATCTAATGAATTTTTCCTTTTCTGTATGTGCCACAACCTGAGGAAGATTGGGAAATACTGATTTAAAAACACTTAGTGGGAGTCACTTTTCACTTTCATGCATTGGAGAAGGAAATCGCAACCCACTCCAGTGTTCTTGCTTGGAGAATCCCAGGGACGGGGGAGCCTGGTGGGCTGCCGTCTATGGGGTCGCACAGAGTTGGAAACAACTGAAGTGACTTAGTAGTAGTGGGAGTCAAAAGTCAGGGCAGGCCTTCTTGCTTTTTTCCTGACTCCTTCTGGATGGGCCCCTGTTGTCCACCCAAGCTCAAGTGTCAACCCTGCCCTTCTCCCTTGGAGACTCCTACCCTCTTTCAACACAGCACCTTGTAAAAAAATAGGGTTCTATTTGGATTTAAGGTTGCTGCCTGGTTAAAGAGGTGAAGGAAGAGACTTTAAGAAAATCAGTGTTCCATATATGCATGTAGGTTAATGTCAGTCTCCCTGGTTGCTGAGTTAGCATGAGCCCTATTTCAGAACCCTTAATCCGGAGGCAGTTAATTAGGAATCAAAGAACCCCAATCAGTAGTACATATTCTAGATTCTGTAAATCCTCCAAATGTTATCTGAATCAGCACCAAGTATTCCATAATTAGCATAGAGCTGTTAGGTTTCAGGTGTCTTTATTTCTGTCTTGCAAATAAGTTCACCTATACCATTTTTCTAGATTCCACATATATGCATTAATCTATAATAATTTTTCTTTCTGACTTACTTCACTCTATACGACACTTTCTAGGTCCATCCACATCTTTGCAAATGGCACAATTTCATTCTTTTTTATGGGTAATAGTCCATTGTATATATGTACCACATCTTCCTTATCCATTCCTCTGTTGATGGACATTTAAGCTGCTTCCAATTTTGATATTTTAAATATTGTAGTAAAATGTGACTTATCTTGATCACTGAGATTTCTGGCATCACCTTAAACTTTCAGTCTTCACCTCACCCTAAACCTGGCCCTTGATGCAGTTCCATCAGGATAGGTACCATGTCTTATTATTATTTTAAAATAAAATATGGCAAATAGAGTAAGAAGTACCTGACATACTACTGTATGCCAATAAATGTCCTCAGTAAATGTTATCCACAGCGCAGTTATGTCCCTCAAATAGCACCTCAGTGACCTGTACATAGTAAATGTTGTTGAATGAAGTAAATAGCATTTTACAAATATCCTTTTACTTTTCACATATTTAAAAGGCACATTATTATCTGTTTTGTCAGGCTGAGCAAATTTGGAGTTTGGGGGCCTGTCCATATGTTTATTTTCAACTTTGATATTTCAAACATTGCATTTTAAAAAGTCTAGTGCTTTTAGGTAGCAAATGCTTCCACTGAAGCCTGGATGGAGAAAAACTTACTAATCAAACTGGGGGAAAAAAAAAAAGAAAGCTGGTTTCCTTTGCTTCTCTTGTTATGGAGTGTGATGCAGATATGCATTTGCTCTGGGATTTTACTGGTTATTAAAATAATATTACGATTCAATAAAAAGTGCACCAGGCAGTGTCGCTTACACATGACTACATGTCTCTGTGTTTTTTTCTATTTAAAGTTCAGAAAATAAAGTATAACTCACTCCTGACTTTAGGGTTTACTCTAATGTTTATTTTTATCAACTAGAGTTTGATCAGCATTCTTTTCTTCTATGATTTTCCTCACATGCCAGAATCTTTGACATGGGGATCTGAATGACTCTAAGGATTTTAATCACTGGCAAATTATAGAATTGTAATTCCTAAAACCAAAGTAGTTGTAAACTAGAGTTGTTCAGAATACAGACAGTGATGACAGGAAAATCTTGTGAAACAGCCTATGGAAACACTGGGAGAAAATTTTCCCATTCTAACAGGATAGTCACTGATATTATTGTGACTGTGCCAAGAAGCTATTCCAAAAGTTCTTGCACTTACGCAAGGCAAGACATTTAATAACCTGCTTCTGAACGGCTGTCAAGAGCCGACAGAAGGAACCACACACTACACACAATGAAATTTCTGTTTAAATCAAATCAAAGACTTGTTTATACACATCTCTGTATCTCCCGGTCTACCTCAAAGAAGTTGTACTTGCATCTAAAGGGCTTTAGACAAGCCAGGTAGGACGTCATCTTTGCCCACTGCACAGTCGATTTGAGGAAAGAAGAGAAGGAGGAGCAGAGAAAATGTTAAGTTTAATGTCTTTTAGTTTGTGAAAATATTGGGTAACTGGTGATTTATCTTCATGTTTCTCTGCCCTCAGGAGGGGGTGGAGGGCCAGCACCAAAATCCATTTCAGCACTTTTCTTGTGTGAGTCATTCAACCACCAACCAACCAATTCTTCAACACCTTACCCGAGAAAACGTGTTGAGTTGTGGCTAACAGGAAGGAAAGCTTCCCCCAGCCATGGATGCTGAGAAGAACGTGGCTGATGAGGGGCAGAGTGGTCTCCAGCAGAACTTGTCATAGAGGGTTACTGCTCTGCAGATGCATTTTATAAATCAGGCAGGTTTGTGCTAAAGACTTTTAAGTTTACATATTTCATATCACTATTAATAGGTAGCAATTGATATTTACCAAGTACAAAATCTGCTGAGGTTTAAAATTTAAATAGTGAACATCTAGTCGATTTAATCTAAATAATGTAAGTCTGATGTTCGAAGTGACTACGCCCCCCTCCTCCCCCACCAATGTTTGTAGAGAAGCCTGGAGTTGATGGGATATTGAAGCATATTTTTAACAAAAGCTGACTGGAGAGGCAAAAGCTCATATTGTGAGTGATCCAACATTTCTATACGGCAACAATGAGAGGTGAAATCACTTTGAAGCACTTTGTTCCTTTTAAAGAGTCCCTTCTACTAATTTTTTCACATTACTAACAAATAACCATCCTCTGCTGAAATGTTCAGTTGAACTGCAGCCATGTTGCTGCTGCTGCTGCTAAGTCGCTTCAGTCGTGTCCAACTCTATGCAACCCCATAGACAGCAGCCCACCAGGCTCCCCTGTCCCTGGGATTGTCCAGGCAAGAACACTGGAGTGGGTTGCCATTTCCTTCTCCAATGCATGAAAGTGAAAAGTGAAAGTGAATTTGCTCAGTCCTGTCTGACTCTTAGCGACCCCATGGACTGCAGCCAACCAGGCTCCTCTGTCCACGAGATTTTCCAGGCAAGAATACTGGAGTGGGATGTCATTGCCTTTTCCGACTGCAGCTGTGCTGAGGCTAATTTTTTTTTTTTTTTAACAATATTTCCCTTACTTGTTGGGGATTCAGCTCCACAGATGCTAGGGACAACTTAGAACTTTTCAATTATTTAGATGTGTATGTTAAGATTTCCAACTACTTCATTCTAAGAGCCCACATCTTCTAGAAGGGAAAACATCTAAAATGGATATGAATTAATCAGTAGATAATATGACCAAATGTGCACTTCCCAGGGAGCTCAGTAGTAAAGAATCCACCTGCAATACAGGAGACACAGGTTCGATCCCTGAGTCAGGAAGATCCCCTGGAGAAGGGCACGGCAACCCACTCCAGTATTCTTGCCTGGAGAAAGCCATGGACAGAGGAGCCTGGCAGGCTACAGTCCATGGGTTCTCAAAGAGTCAGACATGATGGAAGCGAATGAGCATGAATGTATGCATGACCAAATGTATAGACAAAAGTTAAAAACAACACTAAGATTTACATTCTATGTACTGAGGGTATGAAAAGCTCATACATTCTGAGTGTCAAAATATCTGGTAAAATAAATGACAGCCACTGGAGATAGTCATCATTGCTGCTAAGCATTAGTCCAGAAATTAGGAAGATAAACATGGTAGACAAGGTGTGCACGTTGTCAAAGTGGCAATGATGGAAAGCAATAATATAATAATCAGTCGAACCATATTCCTGAATTATCAATTGTTTGATAAAAGGTTAGAAGAACAGACATCTTGGCTGAGTGAATTCTATTTTATTCACTCTTCAAATAAAAGTCTTTCCAGCCCAAGGATATGTCATGGGATTGTGTAAATTGACATTTGAGGATATCAAAAGGATGTCTGCCACCGAGAGACATGTGAGTTTACTGTCAGTTGCTGGGTTTTCTGTTCCTGTTTCCATGGAAATTGACATTAGATAGGTGGTGGGGGGAGGAGGGGGAATAATGGGTTTGGTTATTTCATTATTTCAAATAAAATGTTTGAACCTTTTACCTTTCGCACCCAGCTGATACTGGTTTCCCTGGTAACAGAATCAGGGATGCTGCCCCTCTACGCCAAGAGCTGACAGTAAGAACTCTTACTTTACTGATCTTGGAAGATAGCACTGAAGGAGTGATTCAGGAAGGGTATGGTTCCTGGGATGAGCCAAAAAGGTGAAGGACAAAAAGGAATTAGAAGTGACCTGAAACTTCAAAAGGATTAAAAAATATAAAACAAGGGTTTTTGTTTTGTTTTTTAATTCAAAATTTAGTCATTCAAGTAAAACAAATATACAGGTGATGGTCTGCCAGGGACCTTACAAACAGCCATCCTGGAGGTCACAACAGCTTTCCCCCATGGCTCAGATCGTTCACTCAGGCATTTTCTTATACATCATGCTCACTTTTCTTAGAGGAGAAAAAAGAAAACAACAAAAATTCCAGACTAGGGCTCATTGGATCATTTTTTCCCATAGATCAATGTTTTTTCATACTGAGTGATTTGCTTTCCAAGGGACTATGTTGTTTTTAAAAGGGTTTTCACTGTAGAGAGTATGTTAAATGGAGAAGGTGGTGGTATTGGAATGGCTGTGTGCTTAAAAAAATAATATACAAGAAACCATAGGGGAAAGAAGAGTGGCCATTAAACCAAACTATTAAGAATGGTTGCACTTTACATTCCAAATGTGAAGTTATGTATCAGAGCTATTACAATTGCAGAGTGCTGTGCACTGGATTCAGTAGAATGGTCATATAAATTGAAAAGCAAACTAATGTCTCTTCAAGCTCTGGAAACCACAGAAGGAATTTGCTCCCAAGTGGAAAACTCTAGGCAATCAACCAATGAATCACTCACCTAAAGAACAAGAGCTTTGTCTTTCTCATCAACTGTCTTTTACGCAGAAGTGAGATACGGGTCACTTCATACAATATCAGAAAGAAAACCAGAAGGGCATAGGTTTTGTCACATAGGCCTCACTTGAGTGCTGATGGTTCATATTACAAAAGGGAAACAGTGTGTTCCTTTCTTTCATTTTGCCATATAAAACATTCTCAGGAAATATTACACCTGAAATGCTTGATAAAAATAAAATTCTTGGTTGAGATGCTTGTGTTGGGTGGAGGGAACAGATTTTACTTTTATGCAAATAAGAAAGTCAATTACAGATGGGAAAAACAGAATTATAATACATTCACACCCTATGATCTAACAATCCTATCCTTAAGGTTACACCAAATAAATAGTTCAAAAGAAGAAAAAGGTTCTGTCTATATAAATACTTAATGCACTAGTTATTAGTGACAATGTGGTTAAAACAATAACCACGCAACATTGCAGAAGTAGTCTAATAAATGGTGGTGTATCATTTGATGGAACCAATGAAAATAAATGAAGACTATGCAGGTGGGGAGAAAGAACTTGTGATAGATAAATGTGAAGAGTGGAATACACTAGAGTCAAATGAGTGCTGTGCTCACATGTGAATATACTCAGAAAGAGACTTAAGGGAAATACACCACAAACAGAAATATTAGAATGAAGAGGTTTGCAGCATTTTTGTTGTTGTTGTTGTTTGTTTCTTTTAAGCTTTATAGCCCTTAATGACATAGATCTATAAAGATATTTGTAAGTATAAAATAAGACAGTAATTTGATTCCTGGACCCTCCAGCCTCACTTTTGTAAGTGGCTTTGCATGTTGGCTCTTGCTTACTTATCAGTTCCGCAGCATATAGTAAAGGTGGGTTGTTACACTGGTTACCTCTCCATCTAGACACAGAGTGAGTAAAATAAAGAAATAGTATCATGCTCTGCTCACAGCAAGGGCAATGGCCACGTGCATCCAAAAAATGCTAATACTGACAATTAACAGAACAGGTGGAAATTGCGCAAGCCTTATAGTACACTCCCTTTTGGGTAAAATGCATAATATAGCCTTTAAAATTGCAAGAGATATACACCACCCAAACTCTAAGGGATACTGAAACACACATTTTCTTCCTAGAGAGAACAGTCTGAATAATCAGTGTTACATCGATCCCCAAACTTTTTGGCACCAGGGACTGGTTTCATGGAAGACAATTTTTCCAAAGACTGGGGAGGTGATGGAGGAGAGGATGGTTTCAGGACGATTTAAGCACATTTACTGTGCACTTTATTTCTATTATTATTACATTAGCTCCACCTCAGATCATCAGGTATTAGATCCCAGAGGTTGGGTACCCCTGTTGTAAGAGATGAACAGTATACTCCCAATCTAACCTGTTAAGGTGAAATCCACTTATTGGCATTGTCAGCATCTTTTTTCCAGAGCTGAGAGATGCTATGTAGAGTAGATGTATGCCAGTTGCCAGCAGATGGTGTCAGGACTGAAACAAGTCTGCAGCACCCCTATGAGAATTGCTAAGCAATTCCAAGTCTCTTTAGAAATTACCATTTCAAAAATCCTCAACAAAATTCTAGCAAACAGAATCCAACAACATTAAAAAGATCATACATCATGACCAAGTGGGCTTTATCCCAGGGATGCAAGGATTCTTCAATATTTCCAACTCAATCAATGTGATACACCACATTAACAAATTGAAAGATAAAAACCATATGGTTATCTCAAGAGATGCAGAGAAAGCCTTTGACAAAATTCAACATCCATTTATGATAAGAACCCTCCAGAAAGCAGGCATAGAAGGAACATACCTCAACATAATAAAAGCCATATATGATAAACCCACAGCAAACATTATCCTCAATGGTGAAAAATTGAAAGCATTTCCCCTAAAGTCAGAAACAAGACAAGGGTTCCCACTCTCTCCACTACTATTCAACATAGTTTTGGAAGTTTTAGCCACAGCGATCGGAGAAGAAAAAGAAATAAAAGGAATCCAGATTGGAAAAGAAGAAGTAAAACTCTCAGTGTTTGCAGATGACATAGAAAACCATAAAGACACCACCAGAAAAATTACTAGAGCTAATCAATGAATATAGTAAAGTTGCAGGATATAAAATTAATACACAGAAACCCCTTGCATTTCTATACACCAACAATGAGAAAACAGAAAGAGAAATTAAGGAAACAATTTCATTCACTATTACAATGAAAAGAATAAAATACCTAGGAATAAATCTACCTAAAGAAACAAAAGACCTATATATAGAAAACTATAAAACAGTGATGAAAGAAATCAAAGATGACACAAATAGATAAATATGCCATGTTCATGGATTGGAAGAATCAATATAGTGAAAATGAGTATACTACCCAAAGCAATCTATAGATTCAATTCAATCTCTGTCAAGCTACCAGCAGTATTTTTCACAGAACTAGATAATTTCAAAATTTGTGATGGAAATAAAAAAAACATCAAATAGCCAAAGCAATCTTGAGAAAGAAGAATGGAACTGGAGAAGCAATCAACCTGCCTGACTTCAGACTATACTACAAAGCTACAGTCACCAAGACAGTATGATATTGGCAAAAAGACAGAAATATAGATCAATGGAACAAAATAGAAAGCCCAGAGATAAATCCACACACCTATGAACACCTTATCTTTGACAAAGGAGGCAAGAATATACGATGGAGAAAAGACAATCTCTTTAACAAGTGGTGCTGGGAAAACTGGTCAACCACCTGTAAACTAGAACACTTTCTTGTTTCATTGTTTGTTTCAGGACATCCTTGGTGGCTCAGATGGTAAAGTGTCTGCCTGCAATGCAGGAGACCTGGGTTCAATCCCTGGGTCTGGAAGATCCTCTGGAGAAGGAAATGGCAATGCACTCCACTACTCTTGCCTGGAAAATCCCATGGATGGAGGAGCATGGTGGGCTACAGTCCATGGGGTCGCAAAGAGTCGGACACGACTGAGTGACTTCACTTCACTTCTGAACACTTTCTAACACTATACACAAAAATAAACTAAAAATGGATTAAAGATCTAAACGTAAGACCAGAAACTAAAACTCCTAGAGGAAAACATAGGCAAAAAACTCTGACATAAATCACAGAGGGATCCTCTATGACCTACCTTCCAGAGTAATGGAAATAAAAGCAAAAATAAACAAATAGGACCTAATTAAACTTAAAAAGCTTTTGCACAGTGAAGGAAACTATAAGCAAGGTGAAAAGAAAGCCTTCAGAATGGGAGAAAATAATAGCAAATGAAGGAACTGACAAATTAATCTCAAAAATATACAAACAGCTCATGCAGCTCAATACCAGAAAAATAAATGACCCAATCAAAAAATGGGCCAAAGAACTAAATGGACATTTCTCCAAAGAAGACATACAGATGGCTACCAAACACATGAAAAGATGCTCAACATCGCTCATTATCAGAGAAATGCAAATCAAAACCACAATTAGGTACCATCTCATGCTGGTCAGAATGTCTGCTATCGAAAAGTCTACAAACAATAAATGCTGGAGAGGATGTGGAGAAAAGGGAACCCTCTCACACTTTTGGTGGGAATACAAACTAGTACAGCCACTATGGAGAACAGTGTGGAGATTCCTTAAAAAACTGGAAACAGAACTGCCATATGATCCAGCAATCCCACTGCTGGGCATACACACAGAGGAAACCAGAATTGAAAGAGATATGTGTACCCCAATGTTCATCATAGCACTGTTTACAATAGCTAGGACATGGAAGCAACCTAGATGTCCACTGAAAGATGACTGGACAAAAAAGCTGTGGTACATATACACAATGGAATATTACTCAGCTATTAAAAATAATGCATTTGAATCAGTTCTAATGAGGTGGATGAAACTGGAACCTATTATACAGAGTGAAGTAAGTCAGAAAGAAAAACACCAATACAGTATATTAACATACATATATGGGAAGGCAATGGCACCCCACCCCAGTACTTTTGCCTGGAGAATCCCATGGACGGAGGATCCTGGTAGGCTCCAGTCCTTGGGGTCGCTAAGAGTCGGACACGACTGAGCGACTTCACTTTCACTTTTCACTTTCATGCACTGGAGAAGGAAATGGCAACCCACTCCAGTATTCTTGCCTGGAGAATCGCAGGGACGGGGGAGCCTGGTGGGCTTCCGTCTGTGGGGTCGCACAGAGTCGGGCACGACTGCAGCGACTTAGCAGCAGCATGGAATTATAAAGATGGTAACAATGACCCTATATGCAAGACAGAAAAAGAACAGACTTTTGGACTCTGTGGGAGAAGGCAAGGGTGGGATGATTTGAGAGAATAGTATTTAAACATGTATATTACCATATGTGAAATAGATGACCAGTCCAAGTTCAACGCAGGAAACGGGGCACTCAAAGCCAGTACACTGGGACAACCCTGAGGGATGGGATGGGGAAGGATGTGGGAGGGAGGGTTCAGGATGGGGGACACATGTACACCAATGGCTGATTCATGTCAATGTATGGCAAAAATCACAATACTGTAAAGTAATTAGCCTCCAATCAAAATAATTTTTTTTAAAGTTTAAAAAAAAAAAAAGAAATTGCTTTACAAAAGCTTGACACTCGAGTCTGGTTATTTCTATGGAAAGATGCCAGTTCGGAGCATCCTGGACACAAAGGCCTGACTTACAAGATCCACAGATGCACCTGAACAGACTAAACTGGGGTTGCTGACCATGCCAGTCACTGATGTGTAAGCTTTAGTTCACTCTGAGACCATCTCTTCATTGCCCAAGGTAGTCACAAGTAATAACCAGCAGGTGATTTCAGTGGTTAGTACAACTCAAATTCAAATGGCAGTTTCTCAAAGAAAATTTGACCAGCATCATATTAAATTCTCAACATAAAGTCTCAAAAATTGACAAAAATTCTTAAATTTTGTTTTAAAGATCTCAAATTTCTTAAAATCGTTTTTTTTTTTTTTAAAAAAGGCAACTTATTTAATTTCTTCAACAGTCCTATGAGATAGGCGTTTTTATTCCAATTTGACAGTTGAAGAAAGACCCTAAGGGACTGAGAAGCTTGCCCAAGGCCATACACAAATGATAACTATGAATCACCCCTGGGATCCCTACCTGACGGGAGTAGATTCCAAATGCGTTGTTCTGGTAACAGTGCCAGGTTTATGTCCTCATTACAAGTGGGATATTACTCATGCAACTACAGAAAAGCCTCTTATTTTAAACAACAAAAATGGTACAGAAGTACATCATAGTCCCCTGTTTTTAATTCATTACTAAGGTTTACCATCATTGTGGTTTCTAAATGAACTCCTTGAGGCCAGCAAAGAATAATGATGGAAAATATTAACACAGTTAATTATTAAAAACTATTGATCCTTAATATCAAAACTAAAACCTACAAGTTTATACAAGGGAAAGCTACCTTGAAAAAGCTGGACATCCACTTTGAATGGTCAAAAGAAACTCTTCAGAGTCTATGAAAGATTTTCTAGGAATCGTTAGCAGAACAGACATCTTAAGTATGGGGATAGGATGATCAAAGACACGACTGAGTGACTGAACTGAACTGAACTGACTGAAGCTCTGCAGGATCTTTTCAAAGAACGAATCTAAGTTAGAACAAAACTAAATGGGAAAACGAGATGTCCTTTATGGCCTATTATTAGCAAGTTTTTTTTAGAATAAGAACAATATCATTGTTCAGTCACTCAGTCGTGTCCAACTCTTTGCTACCCCATGGACTGCAGCATGCCAGTCTTTCCTGTCCTTCACCATCTCCCCAAGTTTGCTCAAACTCATTTCCATTGATTTGATGATGCCATCCAACCATCTCATCCTCTGTTGCCTCCTTCTCCTCCTGCCCTCAATCTTTTCTAGCATCAGCATCTTTTCAGATGAGTCATCTCTTCACATCAGGTGACCCAAGTATTGGAGCTTCAGCATCACTCCTTCCAATGAATATTCAGAGTTGATTTGCTTTAGGATTGACTAGTTTGATCTTCTTGCAGTCCAAAGCACTCTCAAGAGTCTTCTCCAACACCACAGTTCAAAAGCATCAATTCTTCGGCACTCAGCTTTCTTTATAGTCCAACTCTCACATCCATACATGACCACTGGAAAAACCATAGCTTTGACTAGATGCACCTTTGTCATCAAAGTGATGTCTCTGCTTTTAAATACACTAAGTTTGCCATAGCTTTTCTTCCAAGGAGCAAGCATCTTTTGATGGCTGTAGTCACTGTCCTCAGTGACTTTAAACCCACAAAAATACAGTCTATCACTGTTTCCACTTTCCCTCATCTATTTGCCATGAAACAAGTTACCACTGCCATGCTTTGCTGGGAGTAGTAATATTTCTGGAAGGCAATTTGGCAGTGAATAATATCAAAGATTTGAAACATCATTCTATTTTTTGAGGCAGTAATTTCATTTGTTGGGATTAATTTTAAGGAAAGGAACAGAAATAAGATGAGAATATGATATACAAACATTTGCTTTATAAGAATTATATCTTAGTGTTTGGAATAGCTTATATGCCTAATAAATGATAGGGCAAGTTATAGTAAATTCAGCACTGTAAGTTGTTTGTGAATAAATTTTATTTATTTTTTTTTTGTGAATAAATTTTAATAATAAAGTTAACTGAATACAAAAAATCTTCAAATAACCTAATTTTCTTAAAATGAGCAAAAGACTTGAATAGCCATTTTCCCAAAAGACATAAAAAAGGCCAACAAATACATGAAAATGTTTTCAACATCACTGATCATCAGAATATGCAAATCAAAACCACAAGGAGGTATCACCTCACATCTGTTAGAATAACCAAAAAGACAAGAGCTGACAAACACTGGCCAGAACATGAAGAAAGGGAACTCTTGGTGGGAATGTAAATTGGCTCAGCCACTACAGAAAATACTATAGAGGTTTCTGAAGATATTAAAAATAAAACTACCGAGTGATCTAGCAACCCCACTTCTTTGTAGACATTCAAAGGAAATGAAATCATCTTAAAGAAATATGTGAACCCCCACTGCAGCATTATCCACAATACCCAAGGTATAATAAAAACATTCTACCTTGTGTTCATCAACAGATGGATAAAGGAAATGTGACGTATGTATGTATATGGGTATATATATATATACACATATATATAAAACAATATTATTCAGCCTTTAAAAAGGAAACCTTGGCATTTGTGATAACATAGAATAACTTAGAGGGCATTAAGTGAAGTGAAATAAACCAGACAAAGACAAATATTGCATGGTATCATTTATATGTGAAATCTTAAAAAAAAAAGTCACTCAGAGTTGAAGATTAGTTGCCAGGGGCTGAAGGGGGTGAGAGAAATAGGGAGAGGTTGGTAAAAGGTACAGATTTACAGATATAAGATGAGCAACATTGAGGATAATAATAATGTATCATATTACTGAAATTTGCTAGGAAGATAAACTTGTGTTCTCACTTAAAAAAAAAAAAAAAAAAAGATAAGTATGTGGGAAAAAAAAGAGCCCAGGTTAATTAATTGGATTTGGAGACTTCTCTCACAGTGTATCAGATCAGATCAGATAAGTCACTCAGTCGTGTCCGACTCTTTGCAACCCCATGAATTGCAGCATGCCAGGCCTCCCTGTCCATCACCAACTCCTGGAGGTCACTGAGACTCACATCCATCGAGTTAGTGATGCCATCCAGCTATCTCACCCTCTGTTGTCCCCTTCTCCTCTTGCCCCCAATCCCTCCCAGCATCAGTCTTTTCCAATGAGTCAACTCTTCGCATGAGGTGGCCAAAGGACTGGAGTTTCAGCTTTAGCATCATTCCTTCCAAAGAAATTCCAGGGCTGATCTCCTTCAGAATGGACTGGTTGGATCTCCTTGCAGTCCAAGGGACTCTCAAGAGTCTTCTCCAACACCACAGTTCAAAAGCATCAGTTCTTCGGCGCTCAGCCATCTTCACAGTCCAGCTCTCACATCCATACATGACCACAGGAAAAACCATAGCCTTGACTAGACGAACCTTTGTTGGCAAAGTAACGTCTCTGCTTTTCAATATGCTACCTAGGTTGGCCATAACTTTCCTTCAAATCATCATGTCGGACACTTTATTTATTTATTTTAGTTTTTGAAGAGCTAAACTACCCATAACTGGAAATAATTTTAATAATGTGTGTACAGGGCAACCTCAGTTAACCAACATAGAACTATAGCTCTAAAGCAACCAGCTCTCTTCAGGCTGAGAAGGCCCACATCCATCTCAAGGGAAAACAGTAACAATTAAAACAGCAATGAATACTTCTTTTAAAATTTATTTTAATTAGAGGCTAATTACTTTACAATAAAAATACCTATTGTTTTACTTGTCAATTATACCTTGAGCTGAAAACGAAAAACTGAGCACCAGGTTCCAAAACCACTTGGGCAAGGAGGTTAAACTGTAGAATTAAGACAATGGGCTTTGGAATCTGACTGCCTGGGTTAAATCTCACTCTGCCAACAATTGGCTGTATGATCTCAAGTTGGTTATTGAATCTCAGTTTCTTCACTGGTTAAATGAGTATGAAACCAGTAACTAGTTCCTTGGGCTTTTGTGAAAATTCAGTGAGAAAACACAAAATATTCAACTGTCCTTGGCCCATAGAAAACACTCAACAAATTGCTCACCATTATTAATCATCTATATTATAGTTGACATAATTGGCATAAAAACGATAATGTATTATTTCTAGGTGGTACAATGATAGGTTTTTATTTTCTTCTTTGTACCTTGCCCTATTTTCCAAGTCAGAGATGTAGGATACTTTCATGAATAAAAAATTTTTTTCTGAGAAAACATCTGGAAGCCCTTGGCCCAGTGCCTGGCACATGGACGTTCTTCCAAATGCTTGCTGGAATGGTACCCAATGATGCTTTAGCATCATTCCTTCCAAAGAAATCCCAGGGCTGATCTCCTTCAGAATGGACTGGTTGGATCTCCTTGCAGTCCAAGGGACTCTCAAGAGTCTTCTCCAACACCACAGTTCAAAGGCATCAATTCTTCGGCGCTCAGCTTTCTTTACAGTCCAACTCTCACATCCATACATGACCACTGGAAAAACCATAGCCTTGACTAGATGGATCTTTGTTGGCAAAGTAATGTCTCTGCTTTTGAATATGCTATCTAGGTTGGTCATAACTTTCCTTGCAAGGAGTAAGCGTCTTTTAATTTCATGGTTGCAATCATCACCTACAGTGATTTTGGAGCCCCCAAAATAAATTCTGACACTGTTTCCCCATCTATTTCCCATGAAATGATGGGACCAGATGCCATGATCTTTATTTTCTGAATGTTGAGCTTTAAGTCAACTTTTTCACTCTCCTCTTTCACTTTCATTAAGAGGCTTTTGAGTTCCTCTCCACTTTCTGTCATAAGGGTGGTGTCATCTGCATATCTGAGGTTATTGATATTTCTCCTGGCAATCTTGATTCTAGCTTGTGCTTCTTCCAGCCCAGCGTTTCTCATGATGTACTCTGCACTTAAGTTAAATACGCAGGGTGACAATATACAGCCTTGACGTACTCCTTTTCCTATTTGGAACCAGTTTGTTGTTCCATGTCTAGTTCTAACTGTTGCTTCCTGACCTGCATACAAATTTCTTAAGAGGTCAGGTGGTCTGGTATTCCCATCTCTTTCAGAATTTTCCACAGTTTATTGTGATCCACACAGGCAAAGGCTTTGGCATAGTCAATAAAGCAGAAATAGATGTTTTTCTGCAACTCTCTTGCTTGTTCCATGATTCAGCAGATGTTGGCAATTTGATCTCTGGTTCCTCTGCCTTTTCTAAAACCAGCTTGAACATCTGGAAGTTCACGGTTCATGTATTGCTGAGGCCTGGCTTGGAGAATTTTGAGCATTACTTTACTAGCGTGTGAGATGAGTGCGATTGTGCAGTAGTTTGAGCATTCTTTGGCATTGCCTTTCTTTGGGACTGGAATGAAAACGGACCTTTTCCAGTCCTGTGGCCACTGCTGAGTTTTCCAAATTTGCTGGCATATTGAGTGCAGCACTTTCACAGCATCATCTTTCGGGATTTGAAATAGCTCAACTGGAATTCCATCACCTCCACTAGCTTTGTTCGTAGTTGATGCTTTCTAAGGCCCACTTGACTTCACATTCCAGGATGTCTGGCTCTAGGTGAGTGGTCACACCATTGTGATTATCTTGGTCGTGAAGATCTTTTTTGTGTAGTTTTTGTGTATTCTTGCCACTTCTTCTTACTATCTTCTGCTTCTGTTAGGTCCATACCATTTCTGTCCTTTAAGAGCCCATCTTTGCATGAAATGTTCCCTTGGTATCTCTAATTTTCTTAAAGAAATCTCTAGTCTTTCCCATTCTGTTGTTTTCCTCTATTTCTTTGCATTGATCACTGAGGAAGGCTTTCTTATCTCTCTTTGCTATTCTTTGGAACTCTGCATTCATATGCTTAATCTTTCCTTTTCTCCTTTGCTTTTCGCTTCTCTTCTTTTCACAGCTGTTTGTAAGGCCTCCCCAGACAGCCATTTTGCTTTTTTGCATTTCTTTTCCATGAGGATGGTCTTGATCCCTGGCTCCTGTACAATGTCACGAACCTGCATCCATAGTTCATCAGGCACTCTATCTATCAGATCTAGTCCCTTAAATCTATTTCTCACTTCCACTGTATAATCATAAGGGATCTGATTTAGGTCATACCTGAATCGCCTAGTGGTTTTCCCTACTTTGTTCAACCTAAGTCTGAATTTGGCAATAAGGAGTTCATGATCTGAGCCATAGTCAGCTCCTGGTCTTGTTTTTGCTGACTTTATAGAGCTTCTCCATCTTTGGCTGCAAAGAATATAATCAGTCTGATTTCAGTTTTGACCATCTGGTGATGTCCATGTATAGACTCTTCTCTTGTGTTGTTGGAAGAGGGTGTTTGCTATGACCAGTGCATTCTCTTGGCAAAACTCTATTAGCCTTTTCCCTGCTTCATTCCGTACTCCATGGCCAAATTTGCCTGTTACTCCAGGTGTTTCTTGACTTCCTGCTTTTGCATTCCAGTCCCTTATAATGAAAAGGACATCTTTTTTGGGTGTTAGTTCTAAAAGGTCTTGTAGGTCTTCATAGAACCATTCAATTTCAGCTTCTTCAGCGTTATTGGTTGGGGCATAGACTTGGATTACTGTGATACTGAATGGTTTGCCTTGCAAACAGAGATCATTCTGTTGTTTTTGAGATTGCATCCAAGTACTGCATTTTGGACTCTTTTGTTGACCATGATGGCTACTCCATTTCTTCTGAGAGATTCCTGCCTGAAGTAGTAGATATAATGGTCATGTGAGTTAAATTCAACCATTCCAGTCCATATGAGTTCGCTGATTCCTAGAATGTCAACATTCAGTCTTGCCATCTCCTATTTGACCACTTCCAATTTTCCTCGATTCATGGACCTAACATTCCAGGTTCCTATGCAATATTGCTTTATAGCATCGGACCTTGCTTCTATTGTTAGTCACATCCACAACTGGGTATTATTTTTGTTTTGGCTCCATCCCTTCATTCTTTCTGGAATTATTTCCCTACTGATCTCCAGTAGCATATTGGGCACCTATCGACCTGGGGAGTTCCCCTTTCAGTATCCTATCGTTTTGCCTTTTCATACCTTTCATGGGGTTCTAAAGGCAAGAATACTGAAGTGGTTTGCCATTCCCTTCTCCAGTGGACCACATTCTGTCAGTTATGTGTAATTATTCTAGATTAGCTGTGCTCAAAGTGTGGTCTCCAGACCAGCAGCCTCAGGATCAACTAGAACTTGTCAGAAATGCAGATTCTCAGGTCCCACCCTGACCTAGTGAATCAAAAACTCTGAGACTGGGGCCCAGAAATCTGAATTTTAACTAGTCCTCTGGTGATTCTAATGCAGACTAAAGTTTGAAAACAATGTTTCTAAAAACAGGAATCCAACTAACACCAAACCATATAACTGTTTAAGTACTAGGACAACTACATAACCGGAGAAGCCTTGGCTATCTGGAGAGTAAGTTCGCTGGGGCAGAAAATGCGCCTCACACAAGCTTCATCTTGTTCAGAGAAGCCTGAAACTGTGGTGATTTGATGATTTCACTGCCAAAGGAAGAGTAAAGAGAAGACATTCTTGAGAAACAAACAAGCCATGATCTACAGCAGTGGAAAGTATGAAATATCCTTCCTCATGCTCAAGCTGATGGCAGAGGCAACAGTCCCTTGATGGAATTAAACAGCATGCTGAAATTAAGAATTTGATCCCCTCTGTCTGATTTGCTGAAAAACCTTTGGGAAAGTCACTACCTCATTGTGCCATTAGCAAAAGTGCAATTTTTAAAATCCCTGTATGAATGCTTTGGAGCCAGCCACTACTTACCAGTCATGAACTCTTCAAAGAATCTTCAAAGGTGGAAAAATCTCTCAGGACTTCCCTGGTGATCCAGTGGCTAAGACTCCATGCTTCCAATGCAGGGGTCATGCATTTGATCCCTGGCCAGGGAAGCTCCACATGCCATGCAGCCAAGAAAAAAAGAAAGTCCCATCTCTCAGGTCACTGTGAGGATTTTTATAATTTATACAACAGTTCCCTATCATCTGTCAAATAACAGAAACTTTAAAAATTTTAATTATCATATAGATGAAATATTTTGTTATTATGAAATAAGTAGTACTAGAAACATCTGGTAATGAAAAAGGTATTACAAAACCAATCTTACTAGGCCTTCAGTTATTATCCAGCAAACTTCAATGCCATGAAAGAAAACATGACAAAAACCTACATTCAAGGTTAAGACTGTGAGTGATAGAAAAAAAGGATTAAATATTAAATAAAACCTATTTAAAAGAATAAGGAAAACAATCATTTGCTTAAATTCAGTCATAAATCCTGGTGGCTCAGACAGTAAAGAATCTGCCTGCAGTATGAGAGACCTGGGTTTGATCCCTCGGTCAAGAAGATCCCCTGGAGAAGGAAATGGCTACTCACTCCAGAATTCTTGCCTGGAGAATTTCATGGACAGAGCAGCCTGGTGGGCTACAGTCCCTGGGGTTGCAAGGAGTCAGACATGAGTGAGCGACTAACACTTTCACTTTCATACACCTATATACATCAGAGAAACGTGCAAGTTGTAAATATTTCAAATGAAATGAAAAGGAAATTTGAAGAGCTTAGAAATATCACAGGCCACTTTATGAAACTCAAAAGAATAAGCCTGAATTTGGTTCTATCTCCCATGAGGTCGGGAGGACACAGCTTGCCTGAACCTTGGTTATTTCTATAGGGATAATGACAATCATCTCTTGATATTTTTATATGCAAACCTGCCTTGCATGGCTCTCTAGATGGATCTGAATCTGTCGAATCCTAATTTACAATCCATTTTTCAAAGCAAGAGGTACATAAACATTTGGCTTACCCAGATTTCAACAATCACATGATTTCAGTTTCCTGGGGAAAAGGGGTGGGGCCTCCTAACTTTATGGTTGGGGAGGAAATCTCCCACTCATAGATGGTGCTCCCAGTCATGCTTCACACACCAGAGTCTGATCTTCAAGACCCTGAGATGTAGGCATAACTATTTTATCATTCCCATTTTGCGAGTGGAGAAATAATCAACTGGGCAGTCCCCCAAGATTCCAAACCTTGAACAGAGGGATGAGCTCTACAGAACACCTCTTCTGGGACCAGACTAGAGTCTCAACCAAAAGCAAATGGAAGTGGTTTCATCAAATTAAGATAACTGATGAACTGATAAAGATCTAGACCCTCAGAAAATCCCATGAGAGAGAAAGAATATTGGGAGCTTGGGAAATCATAAAGCATGAAGGGAGAAAATGCACTAACAGAAAATGGGACTATTTCCTTAACCCAGAATCCCTCCAAATATATTCTCCCTTCTCCATGGGTACCCACTGCACAGGAAGAGACCATAACCCCCAGACTACCCCATGTCTAGGTCTCCACCAATGGATTGGTAATGGAAATGATAGAGAAACTCCTAGTCACCTGCCTGGGAGGACACCCTTCCCCTGGACTCCCAATCTGTCCCTCTGGGAAGGAGGACTCCAGTCCCTCTGGAGGCTGGGACTAGAGACCACGGGAGTAACTGTGGATGCCCAGAGCTGCACCAATGGCCTGGGTCTCTGGGTCATACGTGGGTAAGACACAAACCCTTTGTGGTCTCAGAGCCACTGTATTGTTGGGTGCTGTTATAGCAACTTAACCTCTACTCTACTATTACAGAAAACAGGGAAGGTGAGGCAGGAAGGAGAGAGACCAGAAAAGGTAAACAGTATGTTATGAACACATCAGAGTCTGTAGTATAGAAACCTACTTCATTATACAGGGAAGGGATGAGAGAGAAATCAGCTTCAGTAATTAGGCCTTTGCCAGCCACTTAATGAGAAGAGAAAATATTTAACAAACTTTACATAAACATTATTTTGGCAAAAAGTAAACAAAATAATGTTAAGTGTATAAAAACAAAATGGTCTGGATAACAAATAAATATTAAGACAAACTGCCAACAACTTGCTGGATCATAAGAAAACAAGGACATTATAAAATTCCTTAGGTGCTAATTTTAAACAGCCAGAAAACCTGGCTTGAAATTATTAACCATGATTTTTGAAAATATAGCAGTAAATAACAGGTATATAAAGAATGAGCCATGTGGCCTTTTCAGGAGGAATCATGCATGGCAACTTATTAAAAGCCCAGGGTTACAGGTTCCATCTAATCAAATTAGCAGAAGCTTGTCCACGAAGATAAAGACCAGACTAATGACAGGCAGGAAGGGCTGCAGCTGTAGGGAAAGCCTTAATGAGAAGGATGGAGCAAAGTGCTGGGTGTGGTTGGCTTAAGTCAATTAATATAATAGATCAAATAAGTATTAATGAGATAAAACCAGCGGGTACCCCACCTTTCTTCTGCAGTTTAATGAACTCCACAGCTTTGTGGATATCATCAGTCTTAGCACTAAACCCAAGTCACCTTCATTTCTTGAAATGTAAAGCCTGTAAAGGGAGACTATAGCTTTCAAAGTGCCAGGCTTTCCTAAAAAAACAGAGTATTCTGTCTCCCAGTGAATCATCAAGAAAAAGTAAAGCTTTAATGGACAACCTCGAATCACAAGAGTATCCAAACAAAAGAATGAATCTTGGCTTAAGTCATGTTATGTTAGCTTCCCAAATAAAATCATCATTAATAAACCTTTGGTTACTTACTATTCTTCCTCTTGACTTCCTGATTAACTCAGAAGAGGTAATTAGGTCCTAGTGCACCAGGAGTCTGTGACCAAATATATTTATAAAACAAGAAGTGCATTTTAAAACTTCCTCTACAAATTTCTGAACTTTGCTTATAGAACTCACACCAATGATTAAAAACAATAACGGAGGAGAAGGAAAAACCACTTATTGGTACTAAAGCCTTTACTGTAATAAACCAAATATATTTACAATTTATACAAATGTTTAACCTTCAACAAAAATACAAAAAAAACATTTCACAAGATGCAAAACCAGGAAACAAGTTCATTGGAGACACCACTGATCTACCAAGGACAGTCGGAGGGAAACCACAAGGAACAGAAAGGTAATCTCGGCAGACGTCACAGAAAGAAAAGGATGAACTCTGCCTGGGCCAGCAGGCTCCGTTCCTGGAGCCTGCAACCCTCACCCATCTGTCCACGTTGCCTCGGTGCTCCATTTGGTCTAGGTAGATAGGTGACCTTCTCTTGATGTGCTCGTTGCCTCCTCTTTGTAGACGCAAAGTAGTTTTGTGTCAAGGTTTGGAAACAGGTTTTTGTGTTTTTAAAGTTACGACTTTTCTATTTCTACAAATTCAAAACATTTTGGCCCAATTCAACTATAAACATTAAACCACATAATGTTTTCAGTAGATGACTTCATAGACTGTAGCCTTCTTGTCCCCTGAGCCAGTGACAATGTATTTGTCATCCACAGAGATGTCACAGCTGAGCACAGATGAGGACTCTTTGGACTGGAAGAGAAAACAATGGTCGTGTGTTTGGTGTGGAATAGAGATGTTCCAGGCCCTGTCCCTCCAAGGCACCTTCACTTCCAGCATCATCAGGAACACTGTAGTCCAACTGTTGCCATTCTAGGTGAGGAGCACTGACTTACCTGGAATATACTAGCTCCATAGGGGGTCCTCCAAGCATTGAGGAGGTTATCTTTTCCAGTACTCACAAACCATTTACCTAGAATTAGCAAAGGAACAGGTAACAAGATCAAAATTCCTGGTATATATTAGCTACCTGAACTTAATCAAACTCAGAGCATTGTTTAATTATGAGCTATCATGCCCAAGGGTGTGACATAAGTAGAGAGAGCAGGTTTTAAATATGGGCTCCATTGTGAACCATCTGTGATCTTGGGTTTAATCAAAGCGGTGGCAGGGACCATGTTAGTCCCATTAGCCATTGGATACATGACAAGTAGCTTCACACCCAGCACACAGTGAGTCCTCTGTCAATCAATGAAGTTGTTTTCTGTTAATCTCTTTATGATAAATGGGACTAGAAAGGATTGAATGAGGAATCTATGTTAAATGGCAGATAGGATATATGGCACATAGAATGTGGTCAGTATAATGTGATAACTATTAATCCACCCTTCATCTCATGAATAAGTATTCCCCATGAACTTCTCTCCTCATTTTCCTCACTGCAGAGTGTAATGGTCTGGGTGTCCCGAAATGCTCCCTTCTCTGACCATGGGCTCCTCATCCTGGTCAGTCCACAATAACCTCCTTTGCTCCTGCCCCATTCTCCTACAAATTCCCACCCATCCCCCTCAGAGGGGTACCTAACTGCCCTCCACCCACACTTCTGATTCTCTTCACTAAAAACAAACATGTGTCAAAACCTTGTATTAGGCAATTTTATTGCCTGCTGACTTTTCTCAAATTAGGGAAACAGACCGAAACAGACATGACTATGCTCTGAGGGACAATTTTAAGACAATAGAATGATTGCATCCAGCTGCTCAGAGAACAACATTTTTTGCAGATATGATCTCCACTGTATTTTTTTAGAAGTATTTTCCATTTCGGCCACCGGCGTCCTCCGGTTTCCTTTCAGCTGAACTCACCACAATAAGCGAATTTTAGGGACAGCACACAGCTCTCGTGGAGATGCAGCTGGTACTTGTCAGGTTTGTTCACGTGGAGGACTTCCACGTTGCTGCTCTCCATGCCCACAGCCAGCCATTCCCCAGTTGGGCAATACCCAAGGGAGAATATCTACAAGAAGCAGAGAGGCTCACTGAGTAGTTTGCCCATATAGACCTGGGAAGTGAACAGACAACAAAGGGGAAAACTAGCAAGAACAGGAGGATGTAGTAAGTAAAGTGCAGGCTGTGGCCAAGTCTACAGAACAAGCAACCCAACCCAGATGAGTCAAGTGTTAAAGACCTTGAAGGAACAACTTGAGAGAAAGAAAAACAACACTTATTCCATGGGTGATAAAATCAAGAAGTAAATTCTCAGGAACTAATATAGGTATTCATGTGTGTTGTCTAAAAGGGTTGTCTTTTACAGTTAGTGATGGTGGTTTAGTCACTAAGTCATAACCAACTCTTGTGACCCCATGGACGATAGCCCTCCAGGTTTCTCTATTCATGGGATTTTTCAGGGAAGAATACTGGAGTGGGTTGCCATTTCCTCCTCCAGGGGATCTTAATGACCCAGGGACCAAACTCCACGTCTCCTGTATTGCATGTGGATTCTTGAAAGCCTGTCTTTTATAGATACTAACTGAAATACTTATGGATGAAATGATACAATGTCTGGGATTTACTTTAATAAACATAATCCAGTGTTTGGGGGCAGGGATGACAGATGAAAAGGGCTATGTGTTAGGAACTGAAGTTGCGTGATGGGCATATGGAGTTTATAATTCTCTGTGCTTTCATATATGCTTGAACATTCTCTGTTCTCATATATATTTGAAATTTTTCATAAGAATTTTTTTTTTTTTTTTAATAAAAAAATGTAGACCAAAAATAGAATCCTAACCATAATGGAAACAGGGCTGGAAGGGAATAGGGAAGACTATAAGGAACTCAACAAAATTTTTACAGGGACATGAAATTTAGTTGAACGTATAGTTGCTTTCCATTTCTGTCCTACTTTTCTGAGTTGAATTATTTTTATTCCCCCTCCCCCCAAAAAGTAAATAAGTCATGACAAAATAAAACAATTCCACCATCAGAAAACACTTAACATGACATGCACTGTCTTTCCCCAAACAGGCCTAGATTCAGACACATGACATCTAAATAATCTCTACAATGCACAATCAAAGTTGCCATTTTCCTATCATTTCAAAACTCCATAAATCTAGTCAGCCACGAGTCCAATTTCTAAGGGATGACTAATAAAACAGGCATCCACTGAGATACCACTGTATTTTTTAAGCTCCCTGATGTAAGTGAAATGAATTAACTTGTAGAGCTATTGTGATTTTTCTCTACTCCTGTGACATCCCTGCATATTTTTAAAGGTCTATTTATATGAGAATCAAATCATGTCTCACCCCTACATCAGATGGTGAGAAGATGGACAACACATCAGACCCTGTACTTTTTTCACGGCACAAATTCCTGCAATGAAATCACTGACTAACAAGACAACTAACAAGTCTTTACCTACAGTTACCTACAGCATTTTAAAAGCCAGTCTAAGTGTTTCAGGGTGATTTGGGGGGTATATGTATGTGTGTATGTATCTCAAATGAAAGTCTGGTCTGTTTGTCTAGCTTCCACTCTCCTGGGGGTGAGGGTGAGGGGTAGGGTGCCACACACCGAGCACCGTGTGGGTCCTGGGAGGGACGAGCACACACCTGGGAGGTGAAGTCGTGCTGCTGCAGCTGCCGCCCCTCGCGCAGGTCCCAGGACCGGACTGTGTTGTCCAAGCCGCCCGTCCAGAGCTTGGTGCCATCATTAGAAATGTCAATACAGCTGGCCCCGTCCGTGTGGCCCTGGAATTGCCTGATAAAACAAACCAGATTGAATAATGATTTCCTGCCAGAGCTCAAGGTAAACACTGTTGTGTTGTTAGTTTTGGACTCGCCGGGCATGTGTCATCTCCTCGGTGTCTGCTGATGTGCAAGATCAAACCAACCTTCTCCCCTCGAGGAGGAGAGGAAACGGCACCTGCAGATTTTCTTTTCCTTTTTTCATGATCCAAGTGCTGAAGAAATGGAATGCTGTTTTAGGTCACCACACAGGAGAAGTTAAATACGCTCCAAGAGCTATTCTTACAAATCTGTCTGGAAGGTGAAATTCCTCCCAGGTCTGGAAAAGTGTTTAAGTGTGAAAAGAAGGGGGGAAAAAAAAGACAAACACACAGAATCCCCAGTGTATTCCTTACAAAAAGAGGCAGGCCTTGCCTCTAACCGCAAAGGCCTGTATCACCACATCACGGACTTGGGGCCTGGGAGCACACCCGTTTCTTTGAGTGAGTAGCACTGAGATGCCCTTCGTGCCAGCAAAGCATGAGCTCATGTATTGACTCAACCTCGCGTTCTCTATTAGAAAAAGCCCTGCATTAGGAAATCTGGACTCCCAGAGACAAAGGGGCATGCCAGCCTCCTGACTCAGACACACAGGGCAGAGAGCTGATTGCTGACTGACCCCTGGGCATGGTCCTGCCTGGAATCCCAGCACAAGGCCTTTGTTCTCTTGAAGGGGAATCTTGTGCCTCAGTCAATAACCACCACCAAAGACCCAGAGAACACACTTGTGGTTGCCAAGGATAGGATAGGGCGGAGGGAGAGGGATGGACTGGGAATTTGGGGTTAGTAGATGCAAATTATTACATTTAGAATGAATAAACAACAAGGTCATACTCTGCAGCAGAGGGAACTTCATCCAATCTCCTGAGATAAACATAATGGAAAAGAAAAAAAAAATGTATATATGTATCTAACTGAGTCATTCTGCTGTACAGCAGAAATTAGCACATTGTAAATCAACTATACTTAAACACACACACACACACACACACAATGAATCATCAACAAGAATAACCAACCAACAGGGGTTTGCTGAGCACAGATGCTCTGCCAGGCCTCAGGGGGGCTTGCTGAAGGGAGGGTGATGCAACCCACCACAGGGCTGATGGTGTGGGGGATCATGGTCCTGGTTTTGCAGATCAAGAGGGAGCAGGCAGGGGAGTGACTGGAATAGGTGAGAGGCGTTCCAAGGCTCAATCACGATGGCAAACCAGGCAGAATCCATGAGAGAACTGCTTGGGAACTCAACACTCAGAGCAAAGTTTCCACTGCCTCTTCTTCCTGTTATTCCCACAGAGCTTCACACTTTAAAGCTGAGCTTGGAATGTAAAGGGCATGGAGGAGAGGATGTGAGCTCCACTGCTACCCTGAATTCTGAGACAAGATACAAAGCAGTACTTCAAAAGTGTCTCTTCTGAAAACTACTCAGAACTTCCACCATGGTCTTCTCCCCCATGCATCCCAACTCTGTCCCTCAAAGTCCCAGCCTGCGTCCAAGGTGTCCCTGCTGGTCCCCCAGATCTACTGCAGTCCTACCCCATCTTTCCAAAGTGCTGCTTTTCCGTCTTCAAAAAGCTTGTGAAACCCAAGGACTTCCTTTTCATTTCAGCCTCTGAATTCTGACCTCTGAAACTCATGAAATACCTGGACTCCTTGAGAACAACTGTTTCTCTGGGGACCTAAGCACATAGTTGGTGCTCATTTCTCCATCCCTCCATCCACCTATCTCAGCTCTGCAGTAAGGCTCCTAGAAAGCAGCTTTTAGGGCTGTTCAGAACGTGTTAGGTCACAGAGATACACAGATATTCAACAGACTCTGCACTGCCCTGTCACACAGGGTGGCCACTAGCTGCGTGTGGCCAGTCCAAACAGAGAGATGTGTAAGGCACGACCCCATCATATCCAACAGGCACTTACTCCCCAGGGGCTGGCACAGAGCGGGAGTTCAGAGCACACGAGAGCGCAGGGTGCCCAAACCCCTTTGCAGTGCCTCCATGATAACATCAGGATAAAGCAGTGCACAATGATAGGGGTTAAACAGATAAATACTTGAAAAGCACTTCAAATGAATATTTTGAAAGTGTATTTATTAAGTTAAAAAAAAAAAAAAGGAGAAAACAAAGAATAAATAACCAACAATCACTAGGCTAGAAGTTTGAAGTGGCTGTTGGCTCTGGCTCCAGTTGTTCAATTTGCTCATTCTGAGCTGCCCAGAGAGTGACAAAAATAAAACAAAATAAATGCAGACTGTCACCCACATGCAGGGACAGTGCCTGGTGTGGTAAGACTTGGTAGATTTCTACAGAAAAGGCTGAAGAGTGAGCTGCTCTAATGAACTCCATGCTCTCTTCCTTCCCTCCAGCCCTTGGCCTGGAAGCATGGAAGGAGTTCTGCTAAGTAACCTATGAATCTAAAAATGTACCACAGGCAGTGTTTCTAAGTGAGATGAACTGTGACACGAAAGGGCAAAATATAGGCCCATTCTGCTTTAGATGTTTAATCAGTGCTTCCTTTATTTATTTATTTTTTGGGTGAGTGGGGGGCTACTCCCTAGCTGTGGTGCATGGGTCTCTCACTATGGTGGCTTCTCTTGTTGTGGAGCACAGGATTGGTAGTTGTGGCACCTGGGCTTATTATCTGCCCCATAGCGTGTGGGATCTTCCCAGACCAGGGATAGAACCCATGTTCCCGGCAATGGCAGTCAGATTCTTAACCACTGGACCACCAGGGAAGTCCAGTGCTTCCTTTTCAAAGGCTTTTCTCTAACATCTCTGACATGAGCATCAACTTGGCCAGAGGGAGGGAGCTGGCCAGAGCCGAGGAGGGACACAAAGGTGGCAGATTCCAGGCAGCTAGGGTTGTTCCTGGGGGAAATGACCCCTGGACAGGGCTTATTTAGTTATTGAGAAACACTGCTACTTTAAAACCATTTTGTGGGCTAAATTCGTGGAATCTCTTCTAATGTTCTTTTGTTATTTTCTGTTACCCTGTATCAGTTGGTTCCTGTTTGCACATATGAGGTTTCAGGCAAAGCCAAAAATATCTAGCGTTGAGGACCTTTTGTACCTCCATCTAATCCATGGTATTCTGCCCCTTGGCAAAGGCCAGGGATGTTTTTTAAACAAATCTGGCATGAAGAATAGGAACATTAGAGAGGTAAATATAAAGTCTGGGTGACACCCAAGCACGGCAGCAAGAGTATAAGCCCCTGAGGGCAGTGACACGGTCCTGACACCCAGTTCCAAGCCTGGCCTGTGTGGGCTGAGAACCTGGGGGCAGGCAGAGAAGTAGGAAAAATGGGGGGAGGGGGTCTTTCTGACCCAAGGAACCCCAACTTAGGAAACCACCCCCGCTCACCTCACCAGCGTCTGGTTGTGCAGGTCCCACACAGCGATGTTGCCGTCACTGCAGCACGAGAAGCAGACCTTGGAGTCGGGGCTGATGGCCAAGGCGTAGCAGGCGGGGGCCGAGGACGTCAGCTCTGCCTTGATGCGCGGGGTGGGAGCCGCCAGGTCCCAGATGGACAGGGTACTAGCTTCCCCTCCCACTATGAGAGTGCAGCCATCAGGGAGCAATTTGCAGGAACGGATGTAGTTATCCCTGTTCTGTGAAATAAACATAATTCAATTGTTATAATGCATGACCAAGCAGTAACAATGCCATGTTCTCTAACGGTTATCTTGGTTGTTGACTTAAAAAGTGGTATTTCACGGACACTAGCAAAGCAAGCATTCCATAGTAAAGATCTGGGTCTGATGGCCACTGGCTCCTTTGGAGTAGTAAACAAAGCGACCTCAGAGGACTGCTCAGTGCATGTGAAGGCTCACATATAACTTCCACTGCTGCCTAGTGAAGAGACGAAACTGAGACCATCAGTACATGGAAGGTGGGTGTACATGTACTTCCCTATGAAAAAAAAACACTTTTCAAAGCTAGTTTAGAAAGCTTTGACCGCATTATCCTGTTATTTACTATTTGGAAAATGCAGACTTGCTGCCTAGGTTTTGGTTTTCATAACTCTTAAGTCTCTCTGCCTAAGGCTTGTACCATGTCTTCATTAGCCAGATGGATCCTTGTCTGGGAATTTAACACAGCTGCTTTCTCCAGTTGTAACCTGGCTGCTATCATATTTAAGCCTCTCAATTCAGAAGCCAAAGAAATTAACAAAAGAAGGTATCTATCTATCAAAACCAACACATTAGAAAGGAAGGTGAAACCTAAAATGATCCCCCCGCCTCCGCCACCACCAACAAAGAAGTAACCACATTCCCAACAGAAACAGCCAAAGTCTTTACTGTGCTTTAACCATGGCCTATTGTTCAAAGGGGAGAGAAACTGTAACCAGTGTGATTTCAAAAAAATGAGGATTACAAAACTCTCCTACTACCATAGAATATTAAGTTGTGTTTAAGTATGTTTCCTCATGTTTCATTAATAGATATATGTTTAAGTTATTTGATTACAAAAATAAATCAAGGACTATCCCAAAGATCCTTTTTATCTCAAAACCACAGTCTGTCTTCTTTTTAGAAACACCCTCTCCAGAATCCTTGCTGTGTGCCCGGCAGGCTGTGGCTCAAGGACCACAAGGTAGCCTATAGTCCGCCCAAGGTCAATGGTACGTGGTCTGTGAATGGGTACGGTACACGGGTACTCTGTAAAGGACATGTCCCAACATGTTCTATGACCCCTAAAAATGCAACATGCTATTCTCATACTGTGGGAGTGGGGGTGGGGAGGTGGCGTAGGTGCTTGAAGAGAGCACTCCCTCCCACCCCACTGCCCCCATTCTTGCTGACGGCTGCCCTGATTTCGTGCAGTGTGATCTATTAACTCTTTCCTGAAGTTAAGGTCATAAAACTCAGCCAGATCTCCCTGAAAACACAGCCCCTGTTCAGAATGGTTCTATGTCACGTTATCAAATGTTTACTCTTCAATATTTATCCAAAGGCTGCAGGGAAATTAAAAGTGGAGTGGAGTACAGGGCTCAGAGTCCAGACCTAGCTGCGCTCCATCCATTAAACGGGACACCCCCTTCTGAATACACATTCAAACAAGAACAGCTTCTGTAAACTACCGCTGAAATATTTTTTTAAGAGAAATCCATCAACTCTGGGATTTAACCACTGAAATAGCAACAAATGAAACCTTCACGCTGAGGGGAGAGGGTGGGGAGAGCTAAATGGCTAACACAGGAAACAGAATGGGCTTCCATTTCCTCATAATGGGAATAAAACCCAGGCCCCGACAGCGATTTCCTTATTGAGTCTCCAGGGGGAAATTACCCTGGTGCACTGGTTCCTTCTCACTCACCAGACAGTCAAGCTGAGAGACGGGGCTCTTGTTGCCAGGGTGGCTTATGTCCCAAACCTTGACGCAGCCCTTCCCACCCGTGTACACGTGTCGTGTGGGGTTGCTGATGGTCACTGCACACACCACTTCTCCATGGCTCAGGGTGTTGATCTGGCGAGCGTGTCGGGGGATGCCAGGGCCGATGAGGGCATCTGGGGGGAAGGGGACGGGCTGCATCTGACCATCTGCAGTAACGTGGAAGGAGTATGCGCTTTTGGAGATGGGATGATTAGGGAGAAGAACATGAGAGAAGACAGAAAAAATACTTATCATAAAGCAATTAATCATTACCACAGTATACTTCTATGAAAAAGACAAAAGAAAGATTCTTGCTCTGCTTTCCTTTTGAAAGCAATAAAAGTTGAAGTGTTCATTGATGGAACAAATGAAATAAATAATAGCCAAAGTCTAGGGTTTAAAAAATATACATATTGAATAATATTTAAAATTTTTATAACGATTTTTAAATTGTGCTGCTTTATTTCATAAAAAAAATTCCTTCAAAAGAACACTAAATGTACTTCCAAATTACCATAAAATTCCTCCTTCTATGTACCTAGTATAATTGTATGATTTCTTAGTACAATTTAAAATGATTATTTTTGATGCTTAAGATGAAGCCCTTATGAGCTCATAATAATTACACATGGTACAGTATATTTAAAAATCAACAAACAAAAACAGCTTTCTAAATGTACCAGTTTAATGTTTGGACTTAAAACTCTTCTGCATAATTGACATAAAATAATAAAAGAGAATGTCTTAAGTTAAATGATTCTGTAATAAAGACTTCAAGTTTCCTCCTCAACTACCTCCCTGTCTACTTTGGCCACAAACCACAGTTTTATCAAAGGTAGCAAAGCTCCCAATAAAAGATGACTCCTCTCAGCTTGGAGTCAACATGGCAAGATATGCCCATGTTCTATCTGATGAGATGTAGGCAGAAGCTGCTGGGTGGCACTTAGTTCATAACCTAAAAGAAAGGGAATCAGGGGGATATGGAAACTGTACTTTCCATACAATTATGCTGTTAGCCTAAAATTGCTCTAAAAAATAAGTTTATTAATTAAAAAAAAAGAATTTAAAAAGAGGGAACAGAGTGTGCCTTCTCTCTTCTTTCCCACTTTTCTGCTAACTGAACAATGAGCATGATGACTGGATCTTCCGCAGCCTTTTTGGGTCACAGCATGACTTTGAAGATAGAAATCAACTGCTGAGGGGCACAAAACAAAATGATAGGGTGCACAAACCCTGGGACACTATGGGGCTGTGACACCTGCCCTGGGCTGACAGCCAGTATCTTTTATGGGAGAGGGAAATGAACTTCTATGTTTTTTTGGCTATTATTTTCTTCCCTGTTAAATACAGACAAATACCTGTATTTAGTTAATACCTAATCTCAGTATACACTTGTTTCTAAACCAAAATCTTAAAGCATATTTTTTAACAATGTTATTACTTAAACTCCAAGCCCTAATATATTACAGATACTATAAAATCTCTACAAAGAAAAGACCCTTTAGGGGATGGAAATGGCAACCCACTCCTTGCCTGGAGAATCCTAGGGACAGAGGAGCCTGGTGGGCTGCTGTCTGTGGGGCCGCACAGAGTTGGACACGACTGATGTGACTTAGCAGCAGGGGATGGAAGAAATAGGAAATAATATTTCCAACCCACATCTGAACTAGGCACTGTGAAGACCACTGCTTTCACTTTCTTCTTATTCAGAGCATCACTTGGTAATCTAAAAGTGCAACATTAAACCTCTATTTAAGTCTGCACACATAAACAACAAACAAAATATGTAGGGTTTTCTCCTTTCCATAATGCTCTGGGGTAAGTCTGGGCTCCTTCTGGAACTTATCATTGGCACCTTGAAGTCCCTTAACAGATTCTAGAGACCATGGGTATTAAATACAGAACTTAAATTTTCATTTCAATGCTAACTCAAAGTTTGAAAAATAACTAAGCATGCACAAAACTGAAAACTGATACAAGATATCAGGTTTCTACCTGCTTGCACATAAAACGCACATAACTTCCTTAGCTTGAAAATAAAATATCTGTCCTTATTTTTCTTCTCTAAAAACAAAATATCAAATATATGAAAAGATTTTTAAAAGCATTTCTGCTTAGACTCTAAGAATCTTAGAGTATGAAAAGGCAAAAGGAATCTTAGATATGTTATCTCCTGGCAAACTGGTTCCAATAACTAATATTAAATAGCTATTTGGCCCAAATCCTTAACATTACCCTTAATTTGAATGACAGAATACACATGATGGGAACCACACAGAATGTCATAGGATATAAATATGCAAATAAAACAATTATAGATCAAGGCACTTATGTCACTAGACCACTAAATCTGTATTTTTTTATTGAAATATAATTGATGTATAGCATTATGTAAGTTATAGGCATATAACATATTAAGTCACAACTTTTAAAGGTTATACTCCATTTATAGTTATTGTAAAATATTGGCTATATTTCATGTTGTACAATATATCCTCGTAGCTTATTTTACACATAATAGTTTGTGTCTCTTAATTCCTTACCCCATTTGTCCCTCCCTGTTTTCCTCTCCCCACTGATAACCACTAGTTTGTTCTCTACATCAATTAGTTTGTTTCTTTTAATTATTAAATCTTCTATTTTTTAGCCAACAGTATCCTTTGGTGTTGTTAGTCCTTATCAGGTCCACATGATGTTTCAATACATGCATATTAGAATTAATTGAACCTATGCCATTTATTCTGGAGATGGCAATGGCACCCCACTCCAGTACTCTTGCCTGGAAAATCCCATGGACGGAGGAGCCTAGTAGGCTGCAGTCCATGGGGTTGCTAAGAGTTGGACAGGACTGAGCAACTTCACTTTCACTTTTCACTTTCATGCACTGGAGAAGGAAATGGCAACCCACTCCAGTGTTCTTGCCTGGAGAATTCCAGGGACAGGGGAGCCTGGTAGGCTGCTGTTTATGGGGTCGCACAGAGTCGGACATGACTGAAGTGACTTAGTAGCAGCATGCCATTTATTATAGGGTATTTGCAGTTGGCAGAGAAGGCAATGGCACCCCACTCCAGTACTCTTGCCTGGAAAATCCCATGGACAGAGGAACCTGGTAGGCTGCAGTCCATGGGGTCTCGAAGAGTCGGACACGACTGAGCAACTTCACTTTCACTTTTCACTTTCACGCTTTGGAGAAGGAAATGGCAGCCCACTCCAGTGTTCTTGCCTGGAGAATCCCAGGGACGGGGGAGGCTGTTGGGCTTCTGTCTATGGGGTCGCACGGAGTCAGACACAACTGAAGTGACTTAGCAGCAGCAGCAGCATTTGCAGTTGGAATCAAAAAGCACTGTATTACTGCCCTTGAAGATAAGACCACAAGAACTGGGGTTGAAGTCTATCTACATTCCAACTTATGTGACCCAGATACCAGGCACCACAATCTAGGTCTGAAGATAACAAATGAATGGTGGTCAACATGAGGAGAAAACTTGTTTCTTAGAGCTTTCTGTAATTTCTAAAGAATTACGGCAGATGTGAGGGTTAGCTTTTCTTTTTGCCATAAATCAAGGTGGGCACTTCCAGGTAGGCAGTTTCTATCAGGTGCCATTTTAGCAATTCTGGATTTTTCAGTTCAGTTCAGTTCAGTCGTTCAGTCATGTCCGACTCTTTGCAACCCCATGAATTGCAGCACACCAGGCCTGCCTGTCCATCACCAACTCCCAGAGTTCACTCAAACTCATGTCCATCAAGTCCGTGATGCCATCCAGCCATCTCATCCTCTGTCGTCCCCTTCTCCTCCTGCCCCTAATCCCTCCCAGCATCAGAGTCTTTTCCAATGAGTCAACTCTTCACATGAGCTGGCCAAAGTACTGGAGTTTCAGCTTTAGCATCATTCCTTCCAAAGAAATCCCAGGGCTGATCTCCTTCAGAATGGACTGGTTGGATCTCCTTGCAGTCCAAGGGACACTCAAGAGTCTTCTCCAACACCACAGTTCAAAAGCATCAATTCTTGGGCGCTCAGCCTTCTTCACAGTCCAATTCTCACATCCATACATGACCACAGGAAAGACCATAGCCTTGACTAGACAGACCTTTGTTGGCAAAGTAATGTCTCTGCTTTTGAATATGCTGTCTAGGTTGGTCATAACTTTCCTTCCTAGGAGTAAGCGTCTTTTAATTTCATGGCTGCAGTCATCATCTGCAGTGATTTTGGAGCCCCCAAAATAAAGTCTGACACTGTTTCCACTGTTTCCCCATCTATTTCCTATGAAGTGATGGGACCACACGCCATGATCTTCATTTTCTGAATGTTGAGCTTTAAGCCAACTTTTTCACTCTCCTCTTTCATTTTCATCAAGAAGCTTTTTAGTTCCTCTTTACTTTCTGCCATAAGGGTAGTGTCATCTGCATATCTGAGGTTATTGATGTTTCTCCCGGCAATCTGGACTTTTAGGGGAAGAAAATTTTATCTGCTTCCCCTGGAACTCTGCTTATTATAGAGTTAAATGTTCCAGATTAAAACAGATGCACGAAGTACAGACGGAGAGCTGTATGCTTGTCTTTGGAAGATACCCACCTCTCTCCCAGGTGTCCTCTTCTTTAAACCACACAGGAGGTCTGTGATCATCATACTTAGGCAGTTTTAAAACTGATTCACAGTGCAGCGAACTGCTGCCAGAAGCTGTGAACACTCGTCCATCCCAGGGGAAACCCATACGGATGTTAATACATCAGTCACAGGGGGGCCTCAGAGGAAGCTGGCGCTGCCCGCTGTGCTGGAGAGCCTAATCAAATGAACAGACCCCAACGAGGCACAGAGCAGGTGCGGCTCACAGAGGGAAAGATGGAAAGGAAAAACCAGGGAAGCAAATGAAACAGCTTGGAATCTGTTATTCACCTCCAGGAAGAACATGAGTGTCTTTGAGAAAGCCCACTTCAATGGCACATTCTAACATTGTTGACGAGGTCCCAGAAGAAAACTTTGCCTCTTTACTGACTGAGAAACTAGGAAAAGTAAGATCAACTAGGAGTGGGTATTTATAAATGGATAGTGTACATTTATAAATACTTCTCATGCCTGAATTTAGAAAGAGACCAGCCACAAAAGAATGCATATGGCATGACCGCATTTATAGAAGTTCACACACAGGCAGGATTTTCCTCTGGTATTAGAAGATAGGGTGGTGGTTCCCCTTGAGACTGGAAGAGGCACAGATAAGGTTTCTTGGGTGTTCTTTATGCAAAGTCACTGGGCTATACACACATAATTTGTGTACTTTCCTATACATGTGCCTTTATTTTTAACACTTGGATTCATGGAAGGGAGGCTCAAAAGGGAAGGGACCTATGGCAGAAACCAACACAATATTGTAATTATCCTCTAATTAAAAAAAAGAAAAAAGCAAACTTGGATTTGTTTATTCAAGAAAAAGGGGAGGTGGCTCAGTGGCAAAGAATCCACCTGCTGATGCAGGGGACACAGGAAGAGCCTATATGCCACAGCACAACCAAACCCGAGAGCCCGAACTACCTCAGCACAACCAAACCCGAGAGCCCGGACTGCCTCAGTACAACCAAACCCGAGAGCCCGAACTGCCTCAGCACAACCAAACCCGAGAGCCCGGACTGCCTCAGCACAACCAAACCCGAGAGCCAGAACTACCTCAGCACAAGCACCTAGAGGCCGTGCTCAGCGACAAGAAAAACCACTACAATGAGAAGCCTGAACACAGAAACTAGACAGTAGCCCCCACTCGCCACAACCGAAGAAGGCCCACACACACCAACGAAGATCCAGCACAGCCAAAAACGAACAAATCTTTAAAAAGAAAGAAAAAGGGAAAAGGAGGACTCCTGACCACTGTAGGCTGGGTGCACAGCCAGGTTGAGAGCCCAGTCCCTGGATTTAAAGGGACATGAGCTTCAGGGGCCCCGGTTCACAGCCTCACTGACTACGGTCTTCCTAAGGGGCTTAACTACCTGCAGCCTATTAGGTATCTGTTTCCTGATCGACAAGATAGAAATAATAATGAAACATAAGAGCCTCAGGGATGGTAGTAAGGAAAAAAAGGGCCAGCAGCTGCACAAGTGCAAAACACTTAACACTGTGCTTGACACCTGCAGGGGCCTTCGGGAAATGACAGCATCGATACTAAATACCCATGACTTAAAAAGAGGAAAGTGAGGCGATGTTGAATCCAGGGCTCTTATCTTGACCAGAGGACAAGTGTGACAGCCAGGAATGCAGAAAGGGAGGAAGGCGTGGGGTGGGAGCCAGGAAAACATGTGGTGATGGCGAGGCCAGGAAAACCAGGATATCCATAAATCCTAAAAGGCTAGGCGGGGGAGATAGCACAGGCAAAGACGAGTGGAAGATGTTTGGAGAAAGCACTGTGGCCAACTGTGGGGTAGAAAGGAGGAACCTTGGGTGATGGGGCCCGGTTAGGGGCCATCTACCCACACCCCAGAGCCTCAGAGCTGAGTCCCCAGACCCGGCTGTCTGAATCAAGCACTTGCAGATTGGGACCTAATTCTAAAATCTGGTGGCAGAACTGAACAGAAAAAAGCCCACTGGACATCACAGATTTAAAACCTGAATGAAACTGAACTCTTTTGGAACCAAGGACTCTTTACTCCTGGGGCACACAGCAGAGATGGAGGCACCCTGAGTCCCTGCAGGTGCTGCAAACTGGGAAATGGCAGCGCGTTTCCGGGAAGCAGGCGCTTTCCCTAGCATACTGGCCCCTGTTCATAAAACTACACTGTGTTCCGTGGTCAGTGCTAGAGTTTTGCTGGAAGTAGGCAGGATCCAGCACACAGTAATGAAGAACCAGGGACCCTGGTGATGAAGGCTGTGGCCAAGACCCTGCTGCCTGTGGACTTGGCCCTCCTGAGCGAGAATTTCTTGCTGTATTAACAGGTATCAAAAAAAAATCTGATCAGATCAAAATCTTCACTCACTTTTTATGGTTCACCAAGCCTTCACAACTGAGTGCCTATGAGCCTCACTCAGTTCATGTGACCATCTTGTAGCCTAAATTCCTAGCCGTGTGGCACAACCGGCCATTCCCCTAAAATATCGCACACTGTCACATCTCCACGTAGTGCACAAACTGTTCCCTCCTGCCTAGAATAGCACTGCCTCCCCTTCAGTGCACGTCTCCTCCCCACTCTCGCAGCTTGCCTCAACTCCCCAGGTGCCATGAGTCCCTTCCCAGTGCCCTGATTCAACATAAATCGGTACCATGCTGAGGACTACTGCCCACAGTTATATCTGTCTCATTCCTGAGTCCTCTGGGGACAGGTGGGATGACTGCACCAGCGAGCATACAGCTGGTGCTCAGTAGAGGAATCCGAATGTCTCAACTCGTTAACTGCTACCTAATCACTTATGAATCGAGGCATGAAAGACTGCTCCAGTAAGGAAAGTGAGCTACAAAAAGGTGGGGTGTCCACTTGGGCTCTGCCAGCCAACTTTCCCCAAAAACTTATAACAAATGTGCCTAGGAGGTGGTTTCTCAAAGGGGAGAAACAGAGATACAGAGCTGATGAAGAGCAGAACAAGAAGCAATGAGAACAACAGTAACTGTGAAATCCACAGGCCACCCCATCAGCAGAACCTGGTGGATGAGAGACCCCTCAGACGTCAGCTGCGGCAGAAGTTGCCGTGGGTCACGTGTGACAAGCTGGTTCCTGAGTCTGGGTGCTGAAGAGCATACAGTGAAGCTTAGGAAGTGAGGGGACCCAGGCCAGAGTTTCAGTTTAGTCACTAGTGAGATGTGGAGACCATATAGAAGTTACCTGGGTTGCATTTCCCTATTTTTACAGCGTGCTGTGACAAAACATACCCTGTAAATGCGACTGCTGAGGTGTGGGGGAAATGATGTCATGTGGGAAAGTACTCGCAGGAAAGTAGGAAGCATAATATAGATTCAACCTTTGGTTCCCATGTCACAGGAGGCAGCTCACCATCCCTTATTATTTACAGAGGAGGGAAAGCAGGACAAGAGAGCATGCATAACAGGTCCAACTCAGCTCATACAAAGGAGGGACCAGCCAATCACAGAAGTGGGGCTCTAACCTCTACCTTCGCTTCCAAGTCAGCACCACCTTTGACACTCTCACCTCTAGAGGGATTGTGGGGCCCACCAGGATGGAGACACCTTCCCTACACAAAAAGAGAACACCAGGCATCATCCATGTGCTTCATGAAGGAGCCCTAGGACTGAGGGCTGTGGCATCTAGCTCATTCTAAGACAGATGAGAATAATGTTAAGTTATGGTTTTGGATGATGCTCCCAGCCTCAAGAACTAGTAGAGTGAAGGTGGTGGCTGGGACTGTTGGGATGTGGATTCATAAGAAAATCAGAGCCATATTATTCTAAGATTCAGGGGAAGAAAGTCCTCAGGTATATAATTCATCTACTAATGATAAAAATCTTTCTTTGCCAATCTAACAAGCTCTACCTTTAATATTTTTTTTTTAGGGTCTGCATGCCTAACTTATAACATCTGTTAAATCCTTTACTTCTTTCACAGATTTTCTCAGTTTGGCCTCTGAGCATCCTCCCAAACAGCAAACATGCAGATCCAGGTGCAGTCCTCACCCCACTTGCATACAGCATTTCTACATCAATGGAGGGCTTTAGTAACAAAATACAAAGAGAGGATGTTAAACTATGAAGATGGGAGACTTTTTCCCTTATTTAGTTGAATACACAGCTATCCTCATATTTTAAAAAGGGGAATGCAGAACTTCTTAAAATGGATATAAAAAAAATTACTAGACAAAGAAGAAGAGATGATCTAGCTGATAAACCAGAAGTTCTCTGATCAAAGTCTGCATTTATGATTCTAAGGCCTTACTTCCTCCATCAATTAAATTTTTCCAAACTGTAAATGTGCTGGGGCAGCAACAGGGCTCCTATGCAGGACAAGATACAAACCAAGAGACACATGGACAAAAAGTAAGACAAAGATAAGTTTAAAATACAGCCACTTCAAAGCTCCATTCAAAAGTCCTAGCAAAGGAACCAATCACTGCAGGTAAATGCAGTATTCACTTAAGAGATAAGACAAGCTATGTCTAGTAAGCTGAAAGCCATTTCTGAAGAGGTAAAAAGGCAAAGAAAAGGAAGGGACAATTGTCCAGCAGCTAAACATAACTCAGATCAAAAGGAAAGGACTCACACTTCAATATAAACCTAAGAAATTAGGGACACAGTCCTAGACCATTCAAAGGTATAAAAACAGAAGTTAAACTCAAACACACATGGTGACAATATAGCACAAAATAAGCATGTTCCTTTATGCACTTAATAGACAAAAAAATAAAAATACCCAAATATCATAATAAGTAAAAAGGAGAAGGGGCTGAAATCTAGACATGGTCAGCATAGGGATCAGAAGCAAGATGAGGAATGGAGAGGAGGGAGAGGGGACTGGCCACAAAAACGTTTTCTCAGCTAGAAGCTGAATGGCCTTTTTCAATGCTGCAAACATATTTTCTTAAGAGGCAATTTTATCCCAAATGTAGTTTAGATTTTCTCTTCCCATTAGGCTGCAACTCCAAAAAGGTAGTTTAAAAGGTTTATTTAAACACTAAACAAGTGGGTGGAAGATTTCTCAATTACATGTCCAGCATTAAAACACAGGGTGAGGGAACTTGGAACTTAGCTGGAATCTTGAGTCAAACTATTATTAGTGTGAGTTACAACTGACCTGTAGATGTTACTGTATGAGGCAAGTAGACCTCGGCCCCAAGTATTTGTGGGGAGGAAAGCGGTGCCCTTAGGCCAGGAAAAAAATATCTTGAGGGGAGGGAGGCACAAAATATAACAAAGATGTCAATCTGTCTAACCTTCAGGTTTCTTTTTTTATCAGTGAGCTCCACAGAGTTCAGAGAATAAATTTCCTAAAACTCAAAGTAAGTTCAAATTAAGCTGACAAAATGCAACAATTAAATTTCGCCTTGAGGGTTTGGAAACACAGTGAGAGCAACCACTTATAAATCAGCATTGCATGTCTCTAAAATGCAAACTGCATTCTCCCTTGGAAAAGGATGAATCATAGGGCCTTACACAATCCTGGGCTCATCCCCCACCTTGTCAACGCGGCAAGTATTTGTTTACTGGCTATCAAGGCTCAAGGGGACAAGAGGACTTCAGAAGCTTTAATTCTAGTGGGGAAGAAGCAAATAGAGATAGGACTTGTACACATGGTTATAATTCAAGGCCAAAGTGTGGAAAGTGTTACAAGACTTAGAAGGGGCTGGTGGAGAGAGATCATATGTGGGAAAGGCATCAGCAAAGGCTTCTGGGAGGTGGCAGCAGCTTGAAGTGGTCTTTAAAGGAAATAAAATATTTCTGCAGGAACACGTAGAGACAAGTTAGAGAGGAAGTTGCTCCAGGTAGGAGGAGAGCCATTCATGGAATACAAGGTTATCCCATTAAGCCAGAACATGAGATGCAATGCACATAGGACATGAGGATGGAAAAACAAGCTGAGGTGACTCTATCAGAGGGATTACATCAGTAGATTATATGCACCTTTTGCAGATATCTGAGCAAGAAACAGATAAGATCAGACAGATATTTCATTAAGGAAAACTCTTGCCTACAATCTTGGTGAGGATTTTAAGAAATAAGAAGACTGGGTAAAATGGAAAGCATCAAACCTAAAGTCTGAGTACAGATGTAAGAAATGGGATGATGCCTTCAACAAAAAGAAGTCAAGAGAAGTTAGAAGTAGGAGAGAGAAAAATGTCCAGGTTGGTTGGAAAAGCCTACTGAGATCTTAGATCATGCTGACACTACAAGTATAGAATAGTGGCAATGTCATGCTCTTTGATAAGAAACAATGAAAGGCCACAGGGCCTTTGCATATGCTGGTTTCTCTACCTAGAGGCTTATGCCCTTCCCCTTCAAACTCTTCGAGAATTTTCCCTTAACCCTCCAAATGGGATCAGCCTTTCAGAGTTTCAGAAAACAGTAGTCCTCTGTCACAGTTCTTGTTATTGCTGTTTAGTTGCTAAGTCATGTCTGACTCTTTGAGACTCCATGGACTATGGACTATAGCACAACAGGCTCCTCAGTCCTTCACTATCTCCCTGAGTTTGCTCAGATTGATGTCCATTGAGTTGGTGATGCTATCTAATCTTATCCTCTGCCATCCCCTTTTCCTTTTGCATTCCATCTTTCCCAGCATCAGAGTCTTTTCCAATGAGTCAGCCCTTAGCACCAGGTGACCAAAGTATTGGAGCTTCAGCTTCAGCAGCAGTCCTTCCAATGAATATTCAGGGTTGATTTCCTTAGGATTGACTGGTTTGATCTCCTTGCAGTCCAAATGACTCTCAAGAGTCCTTTCCAGCACCACAATCCAAAAGTATCAATTCTTTGGCACTCAACTTTCTTTATGGTCCAACTCTCACATTCACACATGACTACTGGAAAAACTATAGTTTTGACTATATGGACCTTTGTTGGCAAAGTGATAGCCCTGCTTTTTCAAATGCACTCTAGGTTTGTCATAGCTTTCCTTCCAAGGAGCAAGCATCTTTTAATTTCATGGGTGCAGTCACCATCCACAGTGATTTTGGAGCCCAAGAAAATAAAATCTGTCACTGTTTCCACTTTTTTCTCCTTCTATTTGTCATGAAGTAATGGGACTGGCTGCCCTGATCTTAGTTTTTTGAATGTTGAATTTCAAGCCTCTTTTACCTTCAGCAAGAGGCAATTTAGTTCCTCTTCACTTTCTGCCACTAGTGTGGTATCATCTGCATATCTGAGGTTGTTGATATTTCTCCCAGCAATCTTGATCCCAGCTTGTGATTCATCCTGCCCAACATTTCGCATGATCTACTCTGCATAGAAGTTAAATAAGCAGGGTGACAATATACAGCCTTGTTGTACTCCTTTCCCAATTTTGAACCAGCCAGTTCTTCCATGTAAGGTTCTAACTGTTGTTACTTGACCTGCATACAGGTTTCTCAAGAGATAGGTAAGGCAGTCTGCTACTCCCATCCCTATAATAATTTTTCAGTTTGTTGTGATCCACACAGTCAAAGGATTTAGTGTACTCAATGAAGCAGAAGTAGATATTTTTCTGGAATTCCCTTGCTTTTTCTATGACCTAATGAATATTGGCAATTTGATCTATGGTTCCTCTGCCTTACTGTGCCCATCTTTGCATGAAATGTTCCCTTGATATTTCCAATTTTCTTGAAGAGATCTCTAGCCTTTCCCATTCTATTGTTTTCCTCTATTTCTTTGCATTGTTCATTTAAGAAGCCTTTCTTATCTCTCCCTGCTATTCTCTGGAACTCTGCATTCAGTTGGTATATCTTTCCCTGTCTCCCTTGCCTTTCACATCTCTTCTTTTCTCAGCTATTTGTAAAGCCTCCTCAGACAACCACTTTGTCTTGCATTTCTTTTTCTTTTGGATGATTTTGGTCACTGATTTCTGTACAATGTCATGAACTTCTGTCCATAGTTCTTTAGGCACTCCATTTACCAGATCTAATCCCTTGAAACTATTCGTCACCTCCACTGTATAATCATAAGGGATTTGACTTAGGTCATACCTAACTGGTATGATATGGTCACAGCTACCTCAATTTAATTACACATTTATTTTTGTGATTACTTGATTAAAACCATCTCCCCATCATCAGGCTGTGAGCTCCCAATAGGGTCCTCTAGCCTATTCAGCAAATTTGGATGACATCTGTAGAAGACATGAAAGGAAGTGGAGTGACTGACAGATGGCCTAGGAACCTGAAATCATATCCCATAAATCAAGGCTGAAGCAACAGACATACTCAGCTGGAAGACACACCTGATGGAGAGATGGTGGTCTCCAAAGATCTCAAGAGCTGTCTGTCTTGAGAAGGCTGGCTTAGTGGAGTACTGTGTGGTCCCAGGAAGTGGATAAGAACAAGATTGACAGGTAAAAGCTCCAGGGAGACAGAGTTCAACTCAAGGGCTCAAAGAGTTTTCAAAGGGCCAGGGAAAATGAGCTGATATCACTAGACAATCAGTCAGAGATGCTCAGACACTTGGTGAGGCCATTATAGGAAACTTGAACCACAGATGAGGATTCACACTAGAGGCACTTCTAAGGTCCCTCCAACCTGAAATGAACTCTCCTGGCTGTACCACACTTCTCAGACACTCATCCATCTGCCCGTGAATTGTCAAGCTGCTTCTCTGTGCTGGGAGACTGCTGTCCCCTGTACCTGCAACAGCCCACCCCCCCCAGCCCCCTCTGCCCAGCTCTGCCCTATCCTCTTGTATGAACTTCAGCTTTCTGCGTATCCACCCTACCCCAAGGAAGCCATTACCAACTCTGTCACTCTTTACCTGTCTGCCTATCACCACTGTTCTGCCTTCACAGCACTCACACTTGCCACAAATGTAACTCAAGTATTTACTGTTTCTTTAAGGTGCATCCAACATCAGTAGCGCCCCCAGAGATGGGATGACCAACACTGTCTTTCCTGAAGCCTGCTGGGTACCTAACACACAGTTCTCCATCAAACATCTACAAAGAGCTTCCATTTGCCCTTTCCAATTATTATTTCCATTGGAATTTCTCAGAGAAAGACACTGGAAAATTTTTACCACTTTGTTCACCCTACCCTAGACATGGTGGCTTGTCACCATTACTCTTATGAGCCTCAGACAGCACTGTTCAGTGTGTCTGGCAAACATTCACTGCTGCCCCTGGTGAGGTGCCCACTCACCCAGAGACTTTTACACAGCAACTCAAGTCAACTCACGACTGCTGTCTCTTGTAATAAAACACCGGGACTGGTATTTTGTATCTTTTCCCCTTTACTCATCTTTATCTATCTTTTATAGAAGTCTCAATCTTTGTCATTTCAGGGAAAAACTGGTCTGTCATCATAGCTGGTTTGAACAGCACTGCCTCGGGCAGTATGACTTTACTAAACGATGAGAACAGTATGTCTTCTCAAACTAATTCATGGATTAATACATGGACTAAGACTGCATAGCCCAGATCCTGGACAGTGGGCAAGTTCATTTTTCCCTCTGCTACCAATTAATTTGATCTTCCTCCCATAGTATCTTAAAAGAAAATACCTTAATCTTGAAAGAGAATCCAAAAAATATCTTAACTGTTTTAGAAAGCAGTGATGCCTCTGATCCACAGACCAGTGCCCTTTTTGATCAAGGGGAGAAAACCACCGTTACACGAGTCTCACAGCTTTGCTTCTCAGTCCGCTGCTGCGGTCTGAGCCGTGAACACGGGGAAGTCCAAGGTGCTGGCAAGTCAAGACATGACTGTTTTGGCTCTAAGAAGCATGTTCACTGAAGGTATAAACTAGGTGTCTAACTGCACACACAATTGTTAGGAACTGGGTCTGAGTTGACCATCCTTTATACCAGCCCTCAGGACCAACTCTATGGCTCTCAGCTCTGCCCACCCCCCGGCCTCCTTCCTCACATTTCACATCCAGGGTGGGGTTTTGGGCACACCCCCCACAGCTCTGACTGCAGAAACTGGCTTTCCCTAATGGTTAGTTGAACTTGGCCTTAGTTACCTAATATTTCTCTGAAGATTTATCAGTTACTATTAATGACTGTCTCTTAGTTCAACAGTACCCATCTGCCCCTTATCCACTCACCAGGCAGAAGGACACATGACCGCTAGCTACTCTGCCAGCAACCACAGGTAAGGAATACTGACGGGCACCCTGAGGCCTTCCTAAGAAGGCACAACACAGTAGTTCACAGGTTCAGGAGTTCACTGTAACCTTTCAGTCAGAAGAGATCTACCAGCCAAAAAAGTACTTGCAACACTGCCCCACTTCCCAGTCCTGCTCTTCCCTGGGCCAAGATGTCACTGTAAATTCTTAACGTCTCTACTAGTTCCTAGTACAAACCAAAGCTTCAGTTCATCATGAGTCAAATTATCATGAAATAGATATCAAAATGCAGGAAAAGAGGAGCAGTGGGAATCTGCCTTCTAAAAGCAGGTGATAGAGTAAGGATTCCCGTCTTCTGAAGCGAGGCTGCAATAAAAACCACACAAGGATGATCAAGTAGTTGAACGGATCTCTCAAAATAATGCAGTATGCAACAGACATGTAAGTAACAGCTGAATGCAACCGTTAGAAAGTAAAGGGTATAAGCAAAAAAAATAAATAAACTGAAGGCCTGTGACATGCACCTCTTTTGGGAGGGGAAAAAAAAAAATCAGTGAATTGGAACCAGCTTTCTGCCATCTTCTACCTAGGGAAACAAGAGTGTTTGCTGAGATGTAAGACAGACTCTCGCACTTCAAGCTTGCTTTGTACAAAAATGAAGAACTTTAGGAATTATTTTAAATCACATTTCTAATTACTAACATGGAAAAGAGGTGGTTTTCAGTGACCCTGGAAGAATAACCCACAGGGCTTTTCAAATTCTGAATGCTCTTTTGCCCTTTAACCTAACTCTCACTACTTCCCATCATGCCATATTACACTTTATAAACCTGGCTCTCTCAGAGGAAGGCACCCAGCAAAACTTTACTGGCGGAGGGTAACTCCCCCACCTTTCACACAACTCTTGGTTCCACCAAAATAAGGAAGAGGTGGCACTGAGCTGGGTAAAGAAATAGCACATTTCATTTTTCTGAGACTTCAAGTCTGTGACAGCTTACTGCCTACAACACAGTCCTGTGGAAAACCTCCAACAGGCACCCTCTAACCCAGGGGCAAGGCAGAGCAGGTTTCTGAGGAAGGGTCAAGCAAGGGGGACTGACCATCCCTTGTTCTCACCTCCCTCCTTGGCCCTGTCTCCAACAGCTTCTCTCCAGAAATAACTAAATGCATGAGATCACCCACAGTGAGAAGACAGAGGCATGACACCTACCCAGTGTCTATTTATAGAAAGTGTTAACACTCCTCAGGAAAAGACACTGGAAATCTCCTTGGAAACGCCCAAGCCTGTGCTCCCTTTGGAATTCTAGTGCACTGATACCTGTGACTAAATAACCGCCTTTAAAACAGAACCCGAGAGTTAGAGGTACTTACGGCTTCCCCCCGGGGATTCCTGCCAGGTTTGGAGGGATCGTAGGTACACGCATGTGAGGGGGAGGATCAAACCCAACCTGGAAACAGAATAAGGAATCAAAGACTCAGTTTATGCAGGGTAGGCACTTTGTGACACCTCTAAAAACTTTTTACTAGAAACTCAGAAATCCCCAAAGCAACAGAAACAGGGACACGTGTTAACATTTCCCCAAAGAAAAATTATAATGCAAGAAATAATACAGCCTTCACTAAATACCACAAGACACACTTCTTTTTTGGGAGGTAGGATGGCACATGATCCATCTGTGCACTGACAACGAGCTTCCCATGGTAAATACGTCCTGTGGACTTAGGATGTTCTGCCTGTTCAAACAAGTACAAAGAACATACGCTGTCTGAGCCAGGACAACGTGACTATCAACTTCAGCACTATTGACGTTTTGGGCCAGGTAATTCTTGGCTGAGGGCTGGCCTGGAATGGCAGAATAATTAGCAGCATCACTGGCCTCTACCCTCTAAGTGCCCATAGCAACCCCCCAGTTCTGATGAACAAAAGTGTCTCCAGATATGATCGAATATCCCAAGGGGGCAAATCACCTCCAGTTTCATTCCACTGGTCTAAGTCAATGCTTAGAAATTCACACATCGACTCTTTTTTGTGCACTTAGTCCCTCGGCTGCCCTCTTTGCTTTAAATGATCTTGCCCTCCACTGCATAGCCTTTCCTAGGAGTGAAAAGGAAGGGGAAAACGATGCACTTTAATATCATCTCCAGTTATTGGAGATAATGAAGAAGGGAGAAGAGAAAAATGCACACGCCATATTTCAAAGTCAACAGAAATTATTTGGGGACTTTCATTTGCTATGAGTTATAATCTAGTCCCGTTTCCTGATGCAATCAAGGACCACACGGTCAACCTTCCCCTTTACGCAAAGTTCTATCTCTTCCTGGTCAAGCATGAGGTCATTTACAGGGTGGGAGAAGGCAGACGAGAAGGAGACCCTGTCCCACAACTTCAGTCCCTCTGTGTTTCTCCCTGTTGAGCTGAGATCACCGCTTACACCAAAGTCACACAACTGGGTTTAAAGAATAATATAAGCACGGAAAGAGAAAATAATAACGGCTTTTCAAATATTTTTTCCTAAGAATTAAAGACGAGAAAAAAAAATGTCAAGAAACGAATGAAAAGGCTTCTGTGAGCTACTTGAGTCATTTCATCGTCTTCCAGAGGAAAAAAAAAAATCTACTTTGGTGGGAGAAAACCAGATGTCCCCTGAACCACGGAAAGAGCTCCTAAACACTGCCTTTTTTCATCCACAAAAACAGTAAAACAAAAAGTGTTTGGCCTTAACTTAATGAAGCAGCATGTTGATGAAGGTGGACAAGAAGGAGCAGAGACACTGGGTCTTTGTCTGCAGGTGTGGGGGCTGCCAGCCGCCGGTGCTCCGCAGGTCCCCACCCGCACCCATCCTCAGTCCCTGCTATCCTCACCATTGGGGAGCGCCCATATGCCACCACGGCGGCAGCGGCTGCAGCTGCACTCATCTGCGGTGACATGTTGTGGAGGCTGGCGTAGGCAGCGCTGGGGCTGGTCAGCTCACCATTCATGCCCGCGTGGGGCACCATCCCAAATGGTGTGGGGTATGGGCCGGGCACTGCCAGGGGTGTCCTCAGGCCAGCTGCTGCAAGGAAGCACAAGCCACAGTGACTCACCTGGCCACTCAAAGCAGCCTGATCATCAATTTCAGGGCCCTCTTCAGTGCCTCCTGTTACAGAGAAGGAGAGAAGGCTGGGGGTGTGGGGGGTGAGGGGTGGGGAGGGTATCACCTCCAATTCCTACATAGGGTCCTGGTCCCTTCTTCCCTACAGGTGAACTCCTCTCCAGGAAAGAATGGACTCCAAGGGGAGCACTGCCCACACATTCTCCCCTGTACATCCACTTGACAACACTGGGAAACCAGGGGAATTAAGCAGCATTATTGTACCTAATTGACAGAAAGCACCACCTTCTGACTTAAACTCAGAAGGTTTTCCTGATAAAAATCCATAATTCTTCCTTCAGCTTGAACTTTCCATTTCTGGTACCAATTTCAAATAAAAACCTGATCCTAGATTTATGTAAACAAGACCACAGGTTTAGGAGGAATATTCTGGGGCCTCTTTACCACCTGGTCCAGGGTATTACGTTCTCCCTTTCCCAGGGAGGAAGATATAGTTAAAAGTTATGAGTTTGTTCAGGGGCTGGAGTCTCAGTGAAACACTCCCAATTTCTCCTGGAAGAGAGACCACTGATTCCTAAGGGATGTACCAGCAGAACACTGGCCAACTAAAGCACACAAGAAACACACTTGGGCCGGCCAGACCGGCTGTTTCAGTCAACATTAGCAACCTCAGACACACAATGATAGTTTGGTAAGGAGCTTACGCGTGGAATAATTATCAGAAACTTTATTGAAGTCCTTGGGATTTGGATTATTTGGAAATAAAAGAAAAGCCAAATGTAAACAGTCGGATACTGAACGGGTACAGCTGCCGAAACCCAAGGACAAACATCTGTTTCTTATCACAGCTTTTCAGAGATAAGAAGCAAGGAGGCAGGCAGAAAGCACCTCTCATATTCACGGGGAAATGCACAATGAGATGAACAGACAAATCAAGTTGGGAAAGAGAAAAACAAAACACAGCCCACGAGAGGCAATGCCTTACCCGCTTGGTTGACGAGGGGGTCCATGGCTGGAGGCTTGCCGAGGCCTGGACGGAGTCCTGGAGTGGCGCTGGTGCCCGGCGTTGGCATGTCACTCCGAGGCGTCGGTGTGCTGGATTTCAGCACAGGCGTGCTGGCTTTTTCATGCTGGTATCATTAAACAAATTAAATGAGTATTATTTTTAATCCAAGCCATATTACACAATTTATCACAACAGCAGCTGGAACACTGGGCACCTTCTAGCTACTCCCTCGGCCAATTTTCATAAATCCACACAATGTTGACAGCATTAACTTGTGAGTGAGAAATGTTGACCTTTCCTCTTCCTGCCAGAATTAAAACTCTAGCTAGAGACACAGAACATGATCACACGCCTTCCTCCCCACATTTTATTTTACAAAGTATTTTTCCATCAGGCTTGTGGACTTTGGATCTAGTCCAAGTAAGAACGATGACCACCCAGAGGAAAGTTCTCGGTCACTCAGAAACAAATGTCTCCATCACCGAGAATATCAGAGGGAGGAACCCTACCAGGCTTTCCACCCTTGCCTTTTAGTGGCAGTGGGATTGAGACTGACAGTGAGAGACAGCTGAGCCATCAATTTGATGAGAAGCAAACTAGCATTTCAGAGGCAAAAGCCCTAGAACTAGCCCTATCATTTTAAGAGATGTACCTAAAAAAAAATAACTCTTTGGCATTCAGCAGCAGCACCCATTTGCCTACATAAACAATGTGGACCCATTAGTGTAAGAGGCCTTCGGCAATCAAGATGGTAACAGAGTCACAGGGCACCTTCTTCTGCATCTCAACCCTTCGTGTCCTTTTAGCCAGTCTGAGAAGTGCTCTGGGATAGCAAAGAACACAGGCTAGAGAGACCCCAGCTCTTTCTGGCCTGGGAGTCCATGTGCTGTGTAAACTTGGCAGGCTCCTCAAGCTTGCCAACTTGAGGCCTGCCCCTCCATCAGTGAAACGGGATAATGCCTTGAGGGACCACACAGGGATTGACTGCAGGGTTGTTATGGTGCAGTTACGGTGAGTGGAGAGATGAGACACTCCACAATGTCTGCTGAATGACTGAGAGCATGAATGGGCCTGATACCACCCTCATCCCTCCCCATGTCCACGTTATCTCTGGTGCCACCTTGAGTACATCACCATTAACCTGTACCTGGTACAGGTACCTGTACCATCACCAGTAACCTGGTCACAACATGACCCGACAGGATGGGTCAGTCTAAAACCAGGGGAAATGCACCGCTTAAGAAAGTGAAGGACTTCATAGGACCTCAGGCGTTCAAACCATTTGTCAAGAAAGAAGTTTCAGAGAGTCTGTGCCATAGACACATCCCCCAGGCAACAGGCACGGAAGCTTATCTTGCTCTAAGCATGGCCCAGAAGAGATGACCCAGTGGGAAAAAGGAATCATCCAGGGACAGAGAGCAGAACCATGAGTTTCACTTTAAAACCCTTAAAAATATAACTCAATCATTAAAAACCCCATATTTCAAATACATTAGGGAACCTCTGGTTCCCCAAGAAAACCGAACTGCTAAATAGGCAAGTGACAGTTCTTATGACCTACCAAGCTCATTTCTTTGGATTTCAAAGAAGTGGAACTTCCCGAGGAGGCAGTGGACGCCGGGCTGCTGGAGGCGTCTTTCTTCAGCAGGCGGGTTTTGTCAATCCCATTTTCCCTGGGTGAATGGGCGGGGCTTGCGCGGGGAGATGAGGGGTCCTCCAGAAGCACAAGCAAAGGTCTCATGATTTCACTCACAACAGATGGATCTTTCCCTTTACACACTCTGTTTCCATACCAATTCTCCAAATTAAAGGAGAGTGCTCAAAGTGCTTGAGATTTGGGCGATTTGAGGGCATGCACCTAATATTGTTGTTACAATGAACAGGATGGTGTCTGCAAGCACACTGGTGGAGACACCGTAAAAAAAAAATCTAGAAACAATTGTGTCTCCCCTCATGCTCACTTACTTTGCCCAGAGGGCACAGGACAGAAAGGAGCACCAGACACTAACTTAGGAATCCAAAATGGTTAGGGAGACAGATTATTTTTTTAAAGAAACCAGTTTGTGTTGTTTTTAGACCATCACCGCTCTATGAACACTAGTAAATTCTTAATGTGTAAAGTTGCAAAAGACCAACATACGGTGGCTCCACGTCGTTTCTCTCACATGTTGCTCTAAAAATAAAGTTTGATGAAGAGAATGGTTACCTCATTAGAAACATCCACAACTAAGTTGTCATCGCTTTTGTCACCATCGCTATCCTGAAAAAAAAAAAAAAAAGAGAGATTTTAATGCCATTTACTAAAGGGGTTGAGGCTCAATGAAATACCTATAGTTCTTGGTAGCACAGACAGACTAGAAAATGACCTGGGACATGCCTACGGGTTCCTTTACAGAATGCCAGCCCTGGTAATTAAGATTACCTTCTTCCCTTCTCATCTGACCCAGAGAGGTGCAGAGCCCCAGGCAGGAACTCTGTTGCAATAGCACACCAGCCATACAGTCACAGTGTGTATACAGGTGATGGCAACTTGTAAAACTTGGCACACAATAAAGACTCAATAAATGTTTGCAACAGCTGAATCTCTTATAATCCAAAAACTACATGTCCTTCTTTAGGAGATCTTTCCCCAACGGATTTCAAACTAAGAACACAATTTCATACCATTGCTTTTACATGTATCACCTTGAAGACTGTCAACAATTCTAGTGTTCATGGGCAATTCATAATTACAAAGACAAATTTGGACCTTGTTCCCATGGGGTTACTAATTACTGCAAAAAAAGTTATATAAAGCAAAAAAATAAATAAAGCAAAAATAAAGTACAAACAACAAAGCTAAGTACTGGCTGAAATAACTACGAAGATCTAATCTAACCTCATGTTGGCTCTTTAGCAATCAAGTTGGAATATTCTTGAGATGGAAGGAAGATAGGATGGCAGTATCTGGAGGGCACTGGCATCCTACAGTAGGGCTTTTATGGTCTTGACACCAAGCCATAAAATTGGCTCATCAGAGGAAACTCCATGGTTGCACTGAATTTGAAAAAGCTTCAGAAAAAAGCTATTCAATTTAATAACATGATCACTCCTACATCAAGTTCAGGGCAGGCTGAAGAAGCCCTGAACTAAGGCTAAGAAGCTTTCTTAGCCAAAAGGCCTATGCTCTTTAGTGCAGAGTCATATAATGGACATACAAAAAAACAGGGTATCGCAAATGGGTCCTAATCCTCAAAAAGGAGCAGGCCCCGGGTTTATGATCTACACAGTTCTTATACTGATGTCATTGTCAAATAAGAATACACTAATAATGCCTGAGAAATATCAGTATAAGTGCAAACCCATTAACTTTCTGTGGACCCCAAGTCCAGCTAGAAAGATACCCCCAACTCTAAATTCATGTCTTAAATGTTTTATCTAGTCATACCTAAAGTGTTATATGAGGGAGACCCAATTGACTTTCTTCAATAATGTGTGACTAGATATGCTTTAGTCATATTTATAAAGGTCCCACACAATTCACTAGCAATAACAAGAAATTACAACCAATGAGGAAGCCTCGGTAATTTAAAATAAGTCTGTTGAGAGAAGTATTTTTTCACGCAATAAAAGAAAAAAATACTAAAAAAAAATTTGCTTTCTCTTAACAAAGTCCACGGAAAATCACAAACGTTTTCAGGTACTAAGAAACCCAAGGTATGGGAATTCCCTGGTGGTCCAGCAGTTAGTACTCCACCCTTTCACTGCAGGGGACATGGATTTGATCCCTCGTCAGGGAACTAAGATCCGCATGCTGCACAGTGCGGCCAACCAAAACAACAACAACAAAAAACACTGATCAAAAGACAGAAACAAAGAAACCCAGGGTGACAGTGACAAAATACAAGCTGAAGGGGTTTCCCTTTAGGAAAAAAAAAGTAGGAAAATAAAAAAGGTTAATGTAATGTATAGACCAACTGGTAAGAAGTAGCAGACAACACATTTATTTAAAACGGAACCATGAAGTGCATCCCTAAGTAGTCTGAAATGTAAATGTTAGCTTTGTATCAGATCATCCCCCAAATATAAACCTTCACAATACAGTACATCAGATCAGATCAGATCAGATCAGTCGCTCAGTTGTGTCTGACTCTTTGCGACCCCATGAACCGCAGCACGCCAGGCCTCCCTGTCCATCACCAACTCTTGGAGTTCACCGAGACTCATGTCCATCAAGTCAGTGATGCCATCCAGCCATCTCATCTTCTGTCGTACCCTTCTCCTCTTGCCCCCAATCCCTCCCAGCATCAGAGTCTTCTCCAATGAGTCAACTCTTCGCATGAGGTGGCCAAAGTACTGGAGTTTCAGCTTTAGCATCATTCCTTCCAAAGAAATCCCAGGGCTGATCTCCTTCAGAATGGACTGGTTGGATCTTCTTGCAGTCCAAGGGACTCTCAAGAGTCTTCTCCAACACCACAGTTCAAAAGCATCAATTCTTCAGCACTCAGCTTTCTTCACAGTCCAACTCTCATATCCATACATGACTACTGGGAAAACCATAGCCTTGACTAGACGGACCTTTGTTGGCAAAGTAATGTCTCTGCTTTTGAATATGCTATCTAGGTTGGTCATAACTTTCCATCCAAGGAGTAAGCGTCTTTTAATTTCATGGCTGCAATCACCATCTGCAGTGATTTTGGAGCCCAGAAAAATAAAGTCTGACACTGTTTCCCCATCTATTTCCCATGAAGTGATGGGACCGGATGTCATGATCTTCATTTTCTGAATGTTGAGCTTTAAGCCAACTTTTTCACTCTCCACTTTCACTTTCATCTCTGTCATCAAGCATCTAAGGTCTGAGTCCTTTGTTCCACATTCTCCAACATCATCTCAATACATTGCCCTCAAGTACCAATACAACTAGACACAGCTAACAGCAGCAGGTTACGAAAAAGTCATGTAGAGCCACGGATTCTACATCACTCACTACTAAATAATTTATCCACATGAGCCTTGCACAGAGCAACTTGGAATTGTATCATTGGCAAGTGTGCAAATTTTGGTATGCCATGGCTGACGAACAATCAATGTCATATATAAAAGTATCTGTGTGCAACACAAGTGCTGGGCAAAAGATAAGGGGCAAATACATACTAAAAAGGCTTGGGCTGGGGTGGGAGATCAACAATTTGGGTTCTTAGAGTATTATTATGAAACAAAGTAGGTACCAATATTCTGCGCCAAAACATCCAATCCTAGGCTCTTGCTTTGGGAATCCTAGCATGGTTACCAGGGGGAAGGCAATGGCACCCCACCCCAGTACTTTTGCCTGGAAAATCCCATGGATGGAGGAGCCTGGTAGGCTCCAGTCCATGGGGTCGCTAAGAGTCGGACACGACTGAGCGACTTCACTTTCACTTTTCACTTTCATGCATTGGAGAAGGAAATGGCAACCCACTCCAGTGTTCTTGCCTGGAGAATCCCAGGGGCGGGGTAGCCTGGTGGGCTGCCGTCTATGGGGTCACACAGAGTCGGACACGACTGAAGTGACTTAGCAGCAGCAGCAGCAGCATGGTTACCAAGAGCATGGATTCTAGAGTCAGACTGTCTCCAGGCTCTGCTACTAACTCTGGCCTTGGGCCAATCACTTAAAAGCTCTGTGCTGCAGTTCCTTTATCTATGAAATGGAGGGATGGTACCAAATATACAGGGTGGTTTTGAGAGGTAAGTGAAACAAGCCACATAGACGGCTACAGTACCTGGCAGAACCTTGAGGTGCTACTCAAGAACTGTTGCCCATTTCTAAATACTACATTAGCCCTCAGCTTGTGCCAGCTAGCAGGAGAACAGAGGCCTAGTGTGAACACCTCTGCATAGCAGCCAGCTGGAGGTGGACACGTTCTCCTCCAGGGGCAACCGGGAATGGCTTAATTCACCCTCTACTCTCAAGCTTCTGAGAATGTGTCCATCCTGAAATAGAAACTCACGGACACACAAGGAAATGACAAGGCATCTGTCAGATGCAATGTTTATGACCCCGAGACCACAGTCAATGGCCATTTGGCTTGGTTTGCTCTCCTCATGAATGTGGTTTTAGCCAGATCTGAATCAAGAGTCCTCACATTGAGCTGTGTGGCCTCATCTGTAGGGTTTGAACAAGATGCCCCCAGTGTTTCTTCCATTTTTACCATGGACTTTTATCACTGCACCACTCGCTGTAGCAGAGGACAGACTATGACTTAAGGCCTAATTTGGACCTGAATCTATTACCACAATGGCATCCAAGAAGGCAGCTGGTGACACCAAATTCTTATCCTCATTATTTCAGCACGACAGGGTATCAAATTTTGCAAGGCTTAGGACAAAATTAAAACACAGGCCCCAGCTCAAAAACTGAGCATTTAAAGATGATGGAGAGCAGAGGATGAAACTAAGGGTGAGACAGGTTCCTTTTAAGAGCAGGGCCAGTGCAGCTGGCTCAGACCACACACCATGAAGCTAGTCCTACATTTCTGTATCCCCTCTTACAAATACCTGCAGTAGAAAGCCCAAAATTTAATACCGAGCCTAGAAGATACATAATTTACAGCTCTAGAGGGAAATAATATCCTACAATGTAAGAATCTATCCTCTTGATACATTATTTTAAGGTATGTGAAATTATCAGATCTTTTATAGACTCACTTAGAAGGTGAGCAAGAAGACAAACAAAATATTATTTCAAGCCCTTTATTTACTTACATAGTGGCTGGAGTCCTTATCGTCCACCTTTCTTTTTTTGATGTCATTAGAAAACTCGGGTCCATTTCTGCGTTTATCTGTGCCTCTTAGACTGTCTGGGACCAAGAGGGAATTACTCTGCAAGACCAGGAAAAAAAAAAAAAAAAAATTAATCAAAGATTTCTTCCCAAGTCTCTCTGTACACATGAAAACCCAACCTGGATGTGACAGCCGATTTGGAAAGGTGATACCTACACAGCCTTTCATTCCATTTAATTCGTCTCATCTGAAGACGTAGATGGCAAACATTTATAGAGATTTAAGCACTTAAAAGGGAGACCCTGATTATGCAATCAAGCCATCCAAAGCCTCATGGATCCTTCTGGCCCTACTCACTTAAAATGCTCCTCTGTTCTGTTTGTTCTTAAGAGAAATGGGAGCCTGCTGTTTATATGTGGATGTGTTTTTATTCTTTCCCACTGAGACTCCCTGGTCTGGAATACGAATGGTCTATGAGCAAAACCTGAGATCACTCTATTAGACGTATTCTGTCACTGTAAGAGTCAATGTGGGCCTTTCTAAAAAGACACAAAGAGAGCGGGTGGGATTAACAGCATGCTTTCCTAAAAGGCAAATCACATTTTCCACAGTCACAATGAAGGAACTCTTTTGAATTCTTTTAATTTATTGTTGAAAATAAGATTTGGTGTTCCTTGCCAAGAGCACTGAAATTTAAGAGCCAAAGCAGGAATTCCAGCCAGTGAATCTTCAACAGCAAGGCCAGCTCCCACACACAAAAGCAGGAACAAGGACTAATCTTTTCCACAAACCACACAGGATACTTTCCTTCACATGTGCTGAGTATGAACTGCTGACCCAAAGAAAACAGGCATTTTAGATATTTGAGGGTCACATGACACGATCTGACATCCCTTCAATTCCCATCTCCCCTTGGGCTAAAGCATCAGAACATGTTACAATGAGTTCTTTTAAGTGTGGGATTAGCATATGCAAGAGGGCAATTTGTTCAGTGATGTGTTACTGCCTTGAACAATGCTGAACTGGCTGTGCAAAAACTTTCTTTCTCAAAGCCCAGATAACCCCAACTTCTGAAAAATGCTGGAGAACTCAGTCCACAGCCAACAAACAGTGATGCTACCTTTCTAGGCTGCAATTTAAAATACAAAGGGGCTTGGGAAAACCTTAAAGTAAGACCACCTCTAATGCAATAAAAACCAGGAGCAAATCTTTAAATAAAGGTCCATTTCTAGAGGCCCTGGATGGGTCTTCCGTCCTAACCAGCCCAAGGAAATTAGCCAGGTGGCTTGCTCTCAAACCGCCCCCCTTCCGTGCCCTGTGAAAGCTGGGGACCCCACCATGGGAACATTCTCAGCTCAACCACACTCAGGAGGAAATCAAAAGGCATGCTGAAGGCCCTCTGCCCACTTCAGAGGCTGCCTCTGAAGCAGCTGAGCTTTCATTCATGACCGTTCAAGCTCCACAAATGCCGGGAGGCTTACATAAAAGCAGTGGTAGGAACCAACACAATTCAATATAGAGAAGCTCAGAATACTGTCTCGAGCACAGTATGGGGCTGAAAGGTGAGCTGGCTGGATCCCTGAACTAATTACCTTGGCAAACGTCTGCTAAAAACTAACCCCTCTGACCCAGACCCACTGCCTGACAGGACTCAGGAGACTTAACAAAACTCCTGTGAAGTACTAACACACACACTGGGGAGGGAGCAGCAGCTTGTGCTCACGTGGAAAAAGTGTCCAAACACGCTTGTCTGTGTTCTAGATTGTATCAGCCCCCAAGTCTCTTCCTCCAGACTCAGACCAGAAGCAGTGAGGCCAGGCTGCATCATTCTCAACCGGACACGTACCCATGGGCCCAGCAGAACACAGCAGTGTTGGTGTCCACTGGCAGTCTCTTTCTCCAGGGTCTCCTGAGCAGCTCTCCTGTTATAACTAGCACTGGGCATTCAAACCACTCAGCTACTCAAAGACAGCTTTCCAATGATCTGATTTTTTTCTAACATCAAATGGGACTGTGATCACACAAGTAAACGACGTGCCTTCTAGGAACAAAGCAATTTTTGCTAGAAACGATAAAATTCCTCTGGCTGGACCCTGGCGAGCTGTGAGGCTTCTCCATCTCCATGTCAGAAGTTAAATTCTCATTCCTCTTTGAGCAGCTTAAGTGAGGCCTATAATCTGAATGAGTTCTGCAAAGCTCTGAAAGTACTTCTAAATTTAGATAGGGTTGGTAATTAGCACTCCTGCTTATCTGAAAATTGGCTCCATTCAGATGGAAGATTGAGACAAGTTATGAAATGAAATGTCTCATCATACCTGTGATGGTATAAAATTGATTCAAAACACAACAGCAATGAGTGTGGGCTGGAGAGCCTGGGACAGCCACAGGCTGGAGCCAGGGGGTGCCTGGCCCATGCTGCAGCCCCACCTGTGACAAACCACTTTCTTATGGTTCCCATGTGCCCTGTTTGCTGTAATTGTCCCCAGCATCTTCCAGCCCTGACACTGCTTTCATTGTTATTCTTGACTTATGCAAATAGTTCTAGCCTAATGAACTTCAATTCACTATTGGGAGCAACAGTTTTGCTTAACTACTGCCTAGGTGACCTTCATCTTTCACAATTCCTTCATTTGATCCTCAGAACCCACAAGTGACCACATGGGTACTGCTGGATGTCTCCTGATAACGTAACTGCTGTTTTGTTCTCACACATTGTCTTACGTTCCTCAGGGCTCAGCAGCAGAATAGTCATTCTGATGGCTGTTCTGAGACATTTTACACACATTTTAAGAATGAAGAGACTATACCTGGGTGCTGACTGAATATCCTTTGGGTCCTTCCAAATTTACGGTTCTATTTTAATTTGTTAGATTTGAAAGAGGACAAGACAGAATCATATTTAACATTAAAATTTAATATTCAATCAACATTTAAGAAGAACCTGTTTGTAAAAGAATAAAACTGAGGTTGTTTCAAGTTACTGAGAAAGTCATGCATTCTAAACACAGAAGACAGTTAGGACCAAACCTCTGATGAGGCTAAAGCAACCTTAACACATATTCATTGTCTTTATCCCCCTTATTTTATCTAGAGGACATCCAGAAGGGGTGGTGATTTTCCTGAAGTCAAGAAGCTTCTGTCCATTAAGTCAAAGTGTTGCACTCCCAAAAGAGTGATTTTTAAACTCAGTTTATGTACATTGAATACTTGTACCCAAATACTTGATCCCCCCAAATACCTCTCACTTAAAAGTCATATTGGCTCTTTAACTTAGTGAGCCTAAAATTCTAATGTGATATAATAACTACTAATGTATGCTCTCTTGGATTTCCCCCACCTCCTAAACACAGACACATCTTGCCTTACTTGGTATATGCCCACCGTAACAAAATTTTGAACATAATATCAAACACCAAAAACATTTTACAGCTTACTTTTAAATGACCTGAAAACAATCCCAAATTCCTGGCTTTCCACTTACGATTACTGCCATTTATAACCCAAGAATCACACTAAAAAAACACCCCAGCAGAGAGCAACAAAATAGCCCAGGTACCCACAGCCCCAGTTTCATGCCCCATCAATTATTGCCAACAGTGGTTCCATATACTTATTTACTGCTTCTCCCCCTAGAGTCTGTATTTTGAAAGGTATTTATCTCCCAAACAGCATTCATCAAATAAAATTCACTTTTCAAATATTTATTTACCAATTAAATATTTAATTGTGAATCAGAGTTTTTTAATCAACATGAAAACTAGTGTTACCACACTGAATGATAGACTCTAATTCTAGCCAAGAAACGTGATGTTTTATTTCACCTTGCAGCTGGTAAAATTTAATTATCTGCCAGAATTTTTCAAACACTGTAATTACTGGGCAGACTTCTACTACAAATGTTCTGGGAGCTGGGATTTCCAGACTGTATGTAAGTTTTCGTTTGTTTAAAAATTTTCTTAAGAACCAAACAAAATCATCTTATTTACCTTATGTCTTCCCTATAAGAACTCAAAAATAGAAGTTTCATACAGCCCATGGCGGATATTACAAATCTGAGCAAATCAAGATCTAAAAACACACTCTTTTCAAAATAAGCTAAAATTTGAAAACCGTGATGATTTTCTGCACCTTTCAAGTTACACACACTGGTGGGAATAGAGCCAAGTAAAACGATAAAGGGAGAGGCAGATGAAACAAGTCTCTAAAGAAAACAAGATCCCTTTGGAATGTTCAGCCCAGAGACAGAGTATCTAAAAGACCCGTTATCCCAACTGGCATGCTTTTCTCTCCATCTATATAAAGAGACTATTCATGAAATGATTAGACGAGGTCTAAGAACAGAGAAAAGGTACAAACCACAAGAAGGGACCCATCCCTTCTAAAATCTGGAATATTTGAGAACCTAAAACCTCACTGGGCACGTGAACTGACAACAGGTGAATTCACTGTGGTTACCCTGTGCTTCCCCAGAGTCTCTTCTTCCATCACAGTGATGTGATGGTTAAGAACAGAAATGAGAGTGAGCAAAAAAGCTACCCAGAAAGCATAGGAAGCCTTCGAATGTTATAACCTGTGGTCAGATTCAGAGCACAATTTCCCAAATAGGGGAAACATGTTGCACAAAGACACACCAGAATCATTCCCTGCTCGAGATGAGTGGGCCCAAGTTAACTAGAGAGTTGGTGGTATTTGAACTAGTGGGTAGAAGTAGACAATGTAATCTCTTAAAGTAAAAAAATAAAATCCAGACATGTAAATAACAAACCATACCTTCCTATAAGAACTTACAATTTAAATAGAAGAATCTTTTGAATTTCAAAGAGCATTCAGTTGAATCAGAAGAAAATGTCAAGATTTGGACTTTGTGTTACCTTTATTCTGACCATTCTGGAAAATAATGTTTCTATTTCATGCTCTGAACACCCACCTACTCAAGACCAACATAGAGAGACTTAGCTGCTTTAATATGAATAATAAAAAGTCTTTATAGTTTTGTTCTAAGAATTTTACTTTTCTTGGGCAATTTAACAAGAATTGCTGTTCATGTACACTGAGGTATTTTGGAAGGTAAACTCCAGATATATGAAAGAGAGCTGGTTTACACTGTTAGTGTTGCCAGAACACTTTATAAGAGCATTCACGTCTTCTTCATCTACTCTGAGACCTCAAAGCAATTCTTTTGCCAGCCAAATCTAAAGCTTGAAGCCACCAGCAGCAAATGTGAAAGGAAAACCCGCTCATGGAGACAGCAAAAGCTAAACAGGTTTCCCTAATGTGAAAATAATGCACATTATTCAAATGGATTTCTTTAGCTGCCATGCTGATTCCCCTTGGGAACAGTCTCCTCCTCACAGGAAAAGTGTTTGTGTCAGAGGTACAGATTGGAAACTCATGACACCTCATTTATCCTCAGTTACACTAAGGCAGTGGGAACCTAATTTGCTAGCACACTCTACGCTGACAATTAACTTCTCAGTGAACATTAAAACAATTAGGTAACGACACACCCCATCACATCTGTGCGCCGCCTCATCCACACCTGGTACCAATTAAGCCGTCACTCTGTGCATACTTTGTGCTGCAGTCCAGTTGGTCATTCACGCATTTTGTGTGACAAATGCACTTTTAACGTATAAAACTAACAGAATCCCCACTTGTCAAAGGCAAAAAGTGGAAGCAAATGGAGATGTGTGGAAACATAGAAAACATGTCTCGGAAGATTGGCTGTGAAGCGGGTCTGAAGGGTAAACATCTATTTTTTACATGGTTTGAAGGCAAAATATGGGGAGAACAATTAAAAAAAAAAAAACAAACATGTTCGTGCACCTGCATTTAGGAACTCAGCACTGTTGGATGCAGATGGGTGACTCGAGAGGATGCCCAAGATAAAAGAGCTATAGACACACACCCAGTGACATCTGGGCTGGAAGAAGTGCTAAACCATGAAATGCCTTCAGCGTCACTCTCTAGGTCCACAGTTTGCTTTTCCACCCTCCTTCTCCAGGTAAACCAAAACGTTTTCAATAAAAACTATGGAGCTAAAAAGAAACATAACTACTTAAGAATAATCTTTAAATGACCTCATAACACCTTTATTCCCCTAATCAGGACCTTGGTCACAGCAAAAATCAAGCTGTATTTCAAACCTTTTCTAGAAGCATGTTTGTAAAGTGCTCTTAGGTGCTACTGCCCCTCTTCATTTGCCAGCCCCTGATGAGAAGCTTCTACTGCAAAGAAAAAGGTCCTGAGACTAGAAAGCAATGGGTCAGGACTGGACTGCAGTATCTGATATCTGACAGCACTTACACCCCTCTCTCCTCATCGGAAAGATGCAGTTTGCTGTACTATGTTAAGGAGGGGATGTTAAAAATGATGAGCAGACACCTCACCTGGCACAGGAACACACCATTCCCAACAAGCAAGAAACCGCCAGGGTCCTCCTTCCGTTGGGGGTTCACCCTTTTCACAGCAGTGATGCTGGTTTTCCCAGAGGATCTATTTTATTTTTTTAAGTACAGAGTTTTAAGTTCTGCCAAAAGAAAAATCTACTGAGGCCACTGCTTCAGAAAATTTAAGTGTTTCCTACTGTGCCTTAAATATAGAGATTTCAGGTAATTCATCTTAGTTTTACCCTTTATCTCCACACAATTCCTTGGCAGAGGTCAAGATAAAGTCATCAATGTTTAGGTGAAAACACCTCTGAGCCCCCATTTACCTTTGACGGATTCCAGTATCATTCAACTGATCAAGTTCCTAAGAGACTAGGGTGTGTTTCATGATGTTGACACACAGATAATCAGGACCAGCTGCTCAGTCAAGTGGGCCCTCATCGCCACAGAAGCCTCACACATTGTGTGAGAAGGAAAGGAAACCACAAGTAACTATGCTGAGGGTGACCAACGACATGTTTCCTGTTGTCTGGCTCCCCTGCAGGCAGATGCAGGAAGGACCTGCCTAAAGGCCTGCAGTGGCAGGTCTGACGACTTCCCATTTGTGGGTCCTGAACCCTCACCCTGCAGGCAGCCACCATCACCATTTTACAGAGGAGACAAGAAGGTCCAAAAGGATGAGGAATACTGCTTGCGCAGCCAGAATTCCACTGGGTCTGCCTTAGTCCAAAACCTACCTTCTTTCTATCACTGCTCCTTTCCCCCACACACACCCCCACACTGCCATGGTCATAAAAAGCCACGAGGACACAATGTGACATTCAAAAAAATAAAATTTCAGAAACAGCCAAGGGTGAAGTACTTCCCAAAGCAAGCCTTGTAGCTTATTCCCTCTTTGCCCTCTATTCTGCACAGTGTCATTTCAGAAAAAGGGAAGGGGTGGGTGGTCCAGAATTAGGCTCTGGTCCTGCCTCTGCCAATTAACTAGTCAAGTACAACAGCTAGAGAAGAAAAAAATAAAGACACCATCTTAACATCAAGTGATGGTTGTCATAACCACTTGTTTAAAAGTTCTAAATGTGAGCAGGGTAACTGTAGCAATCAGTTACAGGAGTGGTAATGGAGTCCCTCAGAAAGATAATCTGTATGAACAGAAGCACCCAACCTCCTTGTGCTTTGCGTGTGAGAAAAGAGACGTGTGCAAGGTCACTTCTGTCATGTCCAACTCTTTGCGACCCCATGGACTGTAGCCTGCCAGGTTCCTCTGTCCATGGGATTCTTCAGGCAAGAATACTGGAGTGGGTTGCCATGCCCTCCTCCAGGAGATCTTCCAGACCCAGGGACTGAACTGGATCTCTTATGTTTCCTGCAAGTGGGTTCTTTACCACTAGTACCACCTAGGAAGAAAATGATAGTGATGCACTATTCTGACCTAAAGCAGGTGAAAAGTGCTTAAGACTTTTCAGAGCCAGGAACCCACCTTGGAAAATTTAATTAGAGTTATGATCTTTTCCCAGCATTACATAAGAGCACTCACCCACAGTACTCTACATACAATCTTAGGGGTATTCAAGGGCCTTCTGAAGTCCACTCAGGAGCCTGCCTAAGTTTACAGACCGTCCCATTCTAGAGTCTCCCCCAGACAGCCCGCTCAAGTCTCCTCCCTTTTCTAGATGTTCCAAATAATGATCACACGAGTGAGGTATTTCAATGCTTTTCATTCAACACATAATTAGACTCTGACATCACAAGACATCACTGTAAAATGGCAGCAAGTATACGCAGTGCTCTCAGCCAGTGCTTGGCAGATAGTAAATGGTCAATAAATATTTGTTTAATGAATGAGTACTTAAATAAACATCCTATCACATTTTCTTAAAAGCCATACAGCTCCTTGTCAATTCTCTAACTCCAGGTCTTTCAAGCAGACTTAATTTAAAGGAGATTTTCTTCAGCCAAAATGAATTTGGTGCAATTCATCTTTAAATTAACTTGAGTATCTAAATTTTATTACTCTTGAAGAAATAAAGGCTTTTGTCAGGTCATTTCTTTGCTCAGTAGTAGCACTCTGATAAATAGGCTTATGTTAAAATAAAAAAAGGTTTGTGAATTAGAAAAACAGTAGTCAAATCTTAATTTAAAATCAATAGCCAAACAGCAAATTACACCTACTAGCTTTACCACTCATCCCTTTCAGAAATGAGAAACTTAAAAAATGGTGTCCTCTCTGCTCTTAGCTCTTTCCTTTCCTGGGTTTTACATAAAACAGGTTACATTATAGTTCATTTGTTTTCCCACCATAAAACCTTCAACTAGCGAATGGAATAGTTTAGACTCAGATAACAGTACATACACACTCAAGAGTTCCCTCTGGATCTATTTTAAGTCCTTGAGTTTTGCAGTGGGTATAAAAAATGTCTGTTCAACATAGAAAGAAGAGTAGGAAAAAAATAAAACTATATGCCAGCCTAGAATTTCTCAGAACTCCTTGGTCTTATTTATGGCAGAGGTTCTCAAGAGTTTGGTCCAAGGACCTCAGGGGTGTCTCTTTGTGGGCAGATTTTAATACTTAAACCAAAACAATATATGTCAACAAACAGAATGCAAAAAATTGACAAGAACGCAGCTACCCTCTTTAAACCAGGCAATAAAGACATTTGCAAATGTGCAAAAAACAAAGACATTCTTCCCACTCTAATTTTTTATTTTGGAAATTTTTCACTAAATTTATTTTTCACTAAAAATGTTATTTAACACAATTAAGTAACTCTATCTGTTTAAGAAATTTAAAAATCTGTTTTATTTCTAACCCAGAGATTTTTCAAAATATGTGACATACATAAACAAAAGTTCTCTTGGGTCATCAATTACTTTAAGGATATGAAGGTTCTGAGACCACAAGGTGTGAAAATCATTGCCCTAGATAGCCACTGCTCTGAACTCCTCATTGAGTGAAAAACCACAACAAAACACCTGTAAAATCAATTGACTTTATCTGCCAAGTAAAATTCAACTTCATAATTCAAACCACTTTATTAAATAGTTAAGTACTATAATATTTTAGGTGTTAATAGTACACATCATCTCATTACCCACTGAGTCTCATATTCAATTTTACATAAAGTTTGAAGAGAGTTAATTTTACGTAACTGCAGTAAAATCCCACTTATATGGACAGTGAACAATTTAATTCCTCTCTACAGACTGAATTAAATGTTTAGGTTACAAAGTAGTCTAGTTTCTCCATTTTATATAATCATTACCATGAGTTTTCTATAATAATTTTGCAGGAAATTCAGAATATATACTTCTGAAAATGTTGAAATTATAATTAAGACTTGACAGAAGTTTGGTGTAAAAAAGGAGACATGCAAATAACACATTAAGTAACTATGTATTTTATATTATTTTATAGATTGGTTTATGCAATGTATCTACCACATTTGGACTTGAAAGTTCACTGACTGCTAACTCAACATGGACTTACTATCTAAACTAGCTGGACTTAAAAACAATCCACAGCTGTCTGAAACTGAAGAACTATTTTGTACTTCTTTAAGGGTACAACTTCCCCATAAATCAAAAGTTAGTTCCTCCATATATCAGTTTACTTAGGTCTGTACTTTGGGAGAAGCTGATTTTATTCCCTAGGTCTAATTTTTTCTTCCCTCTTTTTCCTTCCTAACATTTTCCAAAGAAAACTTACAGAACAAGAATTTCAAAACCAGCTACCTCATCCTCTCACCATTATCTATTCCCCTAACATACTCTGACACGTAACGTATACCAAGTTCAGTCCCAAAGAAAATTTTTAAAATAGTTACTATTCTACCCAGAAGGTGGAGGGAGGGGGGACCTAAACTTTTCAAACTGAAAAAAATTACATATCTTCCCCCCAAATTCATAAGAAAGTATCAGAGTGATTTAAAAATTCAGTAGGGCTTCCCCGGTGGCTCAGAGGGTAAAGCGCCTGCCTGCAATGCAGGAGACCCGGGTTTGATCCCTGGGTCGGGAAGTTCCCCTGGAGAAGAAAATGGCAACCCACTCCAGTATTCTTGCCTGGAGAATCCCTTGGATGGAAGAGCCTGGTGGGGGCTACAGTCCATGGGGTCGCAAAGAGTAGGACACGACTGAGCAAGCTCACTTCACTTCACTTCATCCCATTTTTAAACCATATTTAGATTGAAGATCATCAAAATACTGTCATGTTCAGAAAGATAAAAGGAAGGAGGGAAGGGGCAAAAACTACAAGTTGTCTTAGCTGAAAAGGGACCAGTTTCTCACTGCTTGCTCTACAACATGAAAGGTGCATTCTAGACACAGGCAACCCCACAAGTAACTCGCAGATATGTGAACAGATCAAATATTACATAAAGTGGGTTTATAACTATTTCCATGAGTTTTCTATAATAATTATGCAGGAAACTCAGTATATACTGAGATTTAGGCTGTGAAAAAATGAACTCAATAAGCACAGAGCTCCGTGAACTCAATTTTCTTGGTTTTGAGAGATTACTCAAAGACTCAGTTCTCTGGACTACAATAAAGTTCAAGTTCACACTCCAAGGACGATTATGAAACGAAAACCAGATATAGAAACCTAGCAACTAAGATGCATTTGCAGAGGATAATGATGGTTTAGGAAGAAAAAACACAACACTAACCAATTTCACATATGGATTATGACCTCTTGCCTGCAGAACTGACTTAAGAAAAAAAATGAATACTCTCTTACATTAGAAGTAAACCTGGACTCGAAGTGCAATGATAAAAATATTTTTTAAATGGGGCACATAAGGATCAAAGTGTATTTTCAAGTGAGTAATCTTAGCTTTGCCTCCCTCTCATCCGATAAAAGTTTTATACAAAAGATACAGAACAAGAATTTCTGTTCTGGGGGAGAGAACGGACATATAAAAAAAAAAAAAACAAGTTGCTGAGAGAGATAGGGTAGAATACACGTGTCTGTGCCTGTATGTACAGAAAGGCGGCTGGGGTGCACCATGGGGGTGGGAGGAAGAACGTGTTTTTATGTGCAGCAGGCACATAAAGTCGGGGTACTTACTGTGCCTGGTTCTCTGTCTGCTCCCGAGGTTACCAAGAAACGCACAGACATGCCCGTTCAGACACAGAGGCAAGAACAGAAATAAAAAAAAGGGGGGAATAATTAGAACACAAGCCCCAAACAGTTTTAAAAATGGCTTTTATTTATATAAGTCATTGCACATTCCTAATACAGTGATTTCCTGAAAATTACAGTATTTTGTAAACATAAGATTTACAGTTTAACCATACACAAAAGCCTATTTTTTTAAAAATTTCTTGACAGAATAAATTACTCTTTTTTTTTTCAAAAAATTAGTCAAGTGCAATTTTGCCCAATATTTAATGCATACTAGAATTAAAGCCTATGAAACTAAGTAGTAACAGATGCAATTATCAAACCTTTCATTTGAACACATTCACTTTCAAATTTAACTTCTTATTTCGCCCCATTTAACAACATTACTTTCTTTGAAAATTACCCAATTAAGCAGTTAACAGTTTTCCATAATATGGTACAGGCCACTGGCATTAACCAGGCAGTTGCCAAGATGTCAAGATGCCTGCCATCTAAAGAGATGGAGAAATCTACAGATGCCCACGTTAAACCCTGAAAACCTCCAGGGTGAACTGTGTTTCAGTGGCCAAGCTTTGCGACAGACAGTTCCTCTTAGCTCATTGTTTGCACTCTGTATGGGTTGGGGCTTTCTTTAGCGGTGCACAAACTTTGCAGCACTGTAAGAGTGTTAGGACAAGGTCCTAATCTGGCTTGCCCGGCCTCTCACCTCTGTGGTGCTCTGCATCGTGGTGCTTCTTGTCATCTTTAATTGCCAAGTGAGACTGGCCACTCAGAGCACTAGACAGCGCCAGGAGGCCAGCACTGCCGCCGAGGGGCGGGATTCCAGGAGGCTGAAGTCCCGAAGGGTGAGGGGTGAGGGGCACTGGAGGTCCGTGGCCATGAGAAAGATGCTGAGCTTGCAACTGCTGCTGCTGTTGGAGGTGGTGGTTGAGAGGAAGAGGGAAAGAAAAAGTGGTGGCGGCGGTGGTGGCATCCGGGTAGAAACCAGACATGACATGAGAGGATGGAGGAGACAGATCAGGAGGTTACACACACACAGCAAAGAGAGAGAGAGAGAGAGAGAGAGGAAAGGGAGAAAAAAAAAATGTGGTTAGTACATTCAGTCCATCAAAAGCCTGCATCTGCTTAGTTACCTGATATCATATAATCTTCCCAAAACATAATCCTCAGACTAACATTGTCACTTTCTGGCCTAACTCACACCCTGAGAGCATAGCTGTGCAAGCTTGGATAGGTGAGTAAGCCCTCACATATTAGTTAGTTCCATCTCTAGGCAGCTCCAGGGCTGAAATCCAGTGCTGTCACTGAATCTAAGATGCCACAGATTTTGGGTTCATTCTGATTTCAGAAAGGTTACAACAGGAGAGGCACAGATATACATCCTACAATGCTGCTGCTGCTGCTAAGTCACTTCAGTCGTGTCCGACTCTGTGCGACCCCATAGACGGAAGCTCACCAGGCTCCCCTGTCCCTGGGATTCTCCAGGCAAGAACACTGGAGTGGGTTGCCATTTCCTTCTCCAATGCATGAAAGTGAAAAGTGAAAGTGAAGTCGCTCAGTCGTGTCCGACTCTCAGCGACCCCATGGACTGGAGTCCACCAGGCTCCTCCGTCCATGGGATTTTCCAGGCAAAAGTATTGGGGTGGGGTGCCATTGCCTTCCCCAACATCCTACAATATACTACCTATATTCTCAACGAGTCACAGGTTACTAGGCGATTCCATTCTATTCCAGCATTCTTGTGTTAACTTAACACAATGGTAGGATGAGACAAAACCAAATATTAACTTTAGTTAACACACCCAGAAAGGAAGAACTAGCATCTCTTATGCACTTGTGTGCCCTTCATCAAGGTTTATCTTTATCTTAAATCAGTTCTACATCAAACCCTCACAGAAATGAGGAAGTACTGATATTCCCATTTCACAGGTGGCCAGGCTCACGGCACTGAGTTTCTCCCACCAGGTGGGAGGGGAGTGAAGTCGACATAGGAAGGACGGTCATGGTACCGCCACACACAGAGGGAGGCCTCAGGGAGACATGCATGTGACAACTGACAGAAACCACAGAGGCAGAACTTGGATTATCCCTTCCTTTCTCCTGAGCTTCATGCCCCAAACCAGCCCCTCTCCATGTCACAGAGGAAGACACCGGGATACAGTGAGGCTAAGAAGCTTGCTGAGGAACACACTCTGATGACCAAGTCGCTCGTTCCTGCCTTCACCTCTGTCGCTTAACCCATTCCAGAAGTTATAAATCGGTTCATGTTAAAAAGTACCATTGCTCTCATATATTATATTTAAGACACACTACAGGAAATGAAAAAGTATCCCAGAAATGGCCCCTCCACCATAAATCTGGCTGCATTTCAGCTGTCCAACATAAAACTCATTTTTGATGAGATAGTAAAAACGATTAAAGCTCAATTTCTAAGGTGTAATGTTAGGAAATTCTTAAGATTCTGATTTGTGCTCACTTCCCTTGGACTCAATTACTCGTTTTATTTATTACCCCCTTGCGTGTACTGAATATATTAGATCTTTATGCCAGATCTTCAGTAATTTCCACCCCAACTACTGATATTTGATTGAATACTAAACAGGTTTCCAGCCCTCAAGAGCAAGCAGCAGCTAAAAGGCAGAAATCAGTGTCTACAGTTATCTTACAGTGAATTTTCAACCACTCCTAGTATCTTTTTTAAAATCTTTAGAAGCCAACCTCTTTAAACTTCCATTCCTTCCAAAGAGAGCACAGTTCTAATAAGGAAATTGGAAAAGGGAGCGAGGTCAGACAGAGCAACATTAATAGCATTCTTGCAAAGTATTTATAAACTACTCATTCACCATTTGAGATCATAGTAACAATTTCTTTATGCATAAAATCACCTTCCTGTCATCCCAAAGACACTAATTCCTGCTCTGTCACCTTTTAAGAGCTCAGCAATAGCACGACATAAAACTGAGGAAGCTGGCAGAGGCATCACGGTCCACTAGGCATGCTCATTAGCACTTAATTAGGAACTAGACACCTGCCATAAGAAATGTGCTCAGGGAAGGATGAGGAACAGGTCTGCCCTACCCGCGATTACTATCATTACTCGGAGAGTGAGAGCTATGTCCGGCTGCTGCGGGCGGAAGGCAGTGATGCATACAGAAGTGGGTGCAGTGGGGTAATTAAGAGCAGCACTGATTAAAAGAAGATGAGCGAGGCTAAGCAGAGGGGAAGGACTTTAACTACAGGGTGGAGGATACAACCCTTCCCTGCACCCTGCCCCTACCAGTTACCCCCTAAAATTCTCCCCCAAATGGAGTTACCAAAAAATGACTCCAGAGGTGGGATTTCATGTCAGAGTAAAGGCAGTCTCAGGTGACATTTGAAGATGCTAGAAGGAAGGGAATTTTCTGCCAAAGCCAAGTTCGTTTTTAGAAAGATGAACTGGAAAGCATTCTCATTACTAAAAAGAAGACTAAACTTACAAAATAAAGGGGCTCTGCCTCAGCTGTGAAGCAGACCTGAAAGGTTAAACCCAACATTTAGGCAAATGGCTCTCAACAGAGTTCTCCAACAGCTTACACTGGCCATAGGTAACCCCCACCTCTACCCTGCTCTAGAGTTTCAGGCCCATGAAGACAGTCTATTATTACAGGCAATGAGGTTCTTCCATCCTGAGCTTGGCCATCTTTAAAGTGCCTTCTTCCACCTTTTTTAAAAAAGCATAACTCTCTCACATAAAATGAAAGGAATACTTAAGTAGATATCAACAGGATGAATCACAGCTGCTGAAGATGCTGCAGACCCAGGAAACATGAACACTGCTGCCTCACATTCTACTTCTTTATCCAGCCATGCAGAGCTCCTAGATCATAATTCCAGCTTCCTTATCTGGCCTCAGCTTAGAACACACCAGAGGGAGGGAGGGCAGTAATCATGGCTCCCATTTCACAGATGAAAGAGTGGCTTGCCATGGGTTCTCAGCCAGAATGATGATTGAAAACCTTTCATTCCCTTCAACAGCATCTCTCCTGTGACCCCAGCAGCCCAGGCATGTTCACAGGAGTCAGTGACAGACCCAGGGTTCCCAAGCAGCGGAAGGAAGAAGGCAAGCTCTTTCTCCACTGATGACTTCTCGTTTCTCCCTTCCCAGGTAAGGAGATACTCCTGAGGGCACGCAACACTGTACTCCCAGAGACAATCCACTTCACTGTCAGATGTTTACTGGGAAATAAAACGATCTCCACAATGCAGCCTCAGCAGTAGTGACAGATTGGAATTTGTTCTGAGATTTACAACTCACAAGTGCCATCTCTCCAGTCTCCACTTCCCAACACCCTACATATGAGATATGAAAACATCTTTCACTCTAGCTCTCTTCCAAGGAAGCTGATAAGGAAGAATCAAGCCGAAACACAGAGAGTTCTGGCTTCTCTCAGAAGATGCTTAATAAATAAGAAGTGTTGTCTGTAAGATAAAATATTCACTGAAATGAATAGAGGGCCCACATTCAGGAGATTAAAACAGCTGACTCCAAAAGAGCAGCTGACCTGTCCCATGTGTTCTTGAAAGAACATGTTGTTTTGTGTTTTTTTTCCTCCCACAGTTTACCTGAGACAGCCTAATACCCATCACCTTCACTAAAAGAAAAAAACATGAATGCTACTCAAAAATACGTGTTAGAACAAAAGACACTGCTATACAGCCAGCAACACCTCAAAACACCCAACAGCTTTGCCAATTAAGGGAATTTACATGCATCAGTCCTCCATAGACCCAAACCTGCCCAAATCATTGGGGAAACTAAAATGTTTCTCAACATGACAGCAAGGCTGGGAAAATTCAACCTTCTACCCATTCATCAGCTTGCACTAATTAGTAAACTTTTTTTTTTAAGTGATTGGCTATAGATTTATAACCATAGAACACACAAGCAAAACAGTTTACAAAGCTATCAGAAAAGGCATTTTTGATGAACAGTGATGGTTTGAGGCAATATGTATCAATCTAAACAGGTGGTTCTCAAACAAAGAAATTTTGACACCCTTTTTCCCCACCCCAGGGACATTTGGCAACATCTAGAGACATTTATGGTTGTCACAGCTGGGAGGGAGAGAGGAGAAGAAATGCTACGGGCGTCCAGTAGGTAGAGGCCAGGGATGCTGTTCAATGCCGTACAATGCACAGAACAGCCCTCATCACAGAGAATTCACAAGCCTAAAATGTCAGTAACACTGAAACTGAGAAATTCTGGACTAGATCTAAGCTAGAATTCTGTACCATTATGTTAGAATCCATGTTCTTATATGCCAAAGGATTTGCCAAATTGTTTAAAACCCCAAAGTACTTTTCAGCATTCAACTCTTCACTGTCCTTTCTCCATCAAGTACCTTGTCACAACCCCCCAAAATGGGCACCTGCTTATGCTGACTCCAGTAACAATTCAAAACAGATACTTCACATTTTACAAAACAATTTGGAGAAAGAGCTACACTGGGAACTTTTATGGACTGTTCTGGTGCCGCAGAGATGATTAGGAAAAGGTTTAGTTTGGGGCATGAGGAGATAAATGCACTCATTCTTACCCAAACAATTTGAATAGGCTGGGAATGAGATGAAGAAAACAAACACCAAACCCTGAGTTAATGATACTGAAAACCCACAAGGAATAAAATAACGTCATCCATGTCAAACAACAGCCATGCATTTAGAATTTTAATTCACATTTTACCTAGTGCAGCCCAGGTCAATTATGTTGCTATAATGAAATTGACTTTGCTGTTTACATTCAGAGCTTTAATGTAATAGTGAGGTGGTTTTTACAGTTTTGTTTCTAAAACAGGTATAGCACAAGATTTATCACCACAAAGCTGCCTATACAAGTAGAAAGGAAACCAGAAAAATGAAGACCAATATCCCCCTCATCCCCACTAGATGTTAATAAGTTCCTCATCACCAACCACTGAATCAATTTGAATTTCTGAAATTTAACCCACTTTACAACCTTTGGGAAAACTATGTCACACAGACCACAAACTGAACCCAACCAGAACTAAAACCATGCCCCAAAACAGCATCTCCAATGCTAAAAGTGTGACAGTAAGTGGCATTTATAGAACTTGGGATTTAAACACTTTTAAAGGTGGGGAGGGGGGAAGTGAAAAGTAACATTTATTGACAGTTTTCTCCAAATTGACTTCCCTGGTGGCTGAGACGGTAAAACGTCTGTCTACAATGCGGGAGACCCGGGTTCGATCCCTGGGTCGGGAAGATCCACTGGAGAAGGAAATGGCAATCTACTCCAGTACTATTGCCTGAAAAATCCCATGGACAGAAGATGTCACACAGACCACAAACTGAACCCAACCAGAACTAAAACCATGCCCCAAAACAGCATCTCCAATGCTAAAAGTGTGACAGTAAGTGGCATTTATAGCACTTGGTATTTAAACACTTTTAAAGGGGGGGGGGGGGGGGGTGGGGATGAAAAGTAGCATTTATTGACAGTTTTCTCCAAATGACTCTTCCTTGATTTTCTGCTATTACTCTGTTCTTTAAAACCCTCAGTTCTTATCTTGGGAGAGTGCAGAAAAAGAAAACTGGTATGCTACAATAAATAAGTGGGAGAAGCGGGGAAGAGCTGTGTGGCAGCAGAAACATCAAGGACACTACTCTGGGAGTTATCTGAAAACCTCCCATTATGTGGATGGCCTCTTGTGTGAAGAGGGGCAGGGGTGATAAACAGGCAGGAACTGCTTGCTGGGGCCAAGAATTCACAAGCCACTTGAAGACAATGAAAAGTAAGTAAATAAATCAATCCACTGAAAGGCCCCATTTTGATGCAGGAGCACACAGAAACAAAACTGATGACATACATGTAAGGCAGGCACCCAGACGAAGGCCTAAAATTCTGAAAAGGATCTAAACTCATCTTTTCTGTTTCTGTTTTCAGCTAACCTGCACAGGCCAACCTGTTCTGCAACATCACCCTGACTTACTCATTCTACCTGCCCTGGGTGCCTGTTTCCATCATGACTTAAAGACCTAGAGTGAGTTTTTACAAGTCATATTTACTTAAGTAGATCCACTTCTAAAACCAGATAAGGTTTCAATAAAAAGATGCTCACCATCACCAGTCATCAGAGAAATATAAATCAAAACCACAAATCAGACAGCATGTCACACCCACTAGGAGGACTAGAATCAAACAATGGACAATAACAAGTGTTGGAGAAGCAGCAGAGAAACTGGAATTCTCATCCACTGCTAGGGGGAATGCAAAATGGTACAGCCACTGGGTTGTTTAAAAAGTTAGATGGAATGACCATATGACCCAGAGACTCCATTCCTAGATATAAATACCAGTTAAAGAAAACATGTCCACAGAAAAATTTTTATACAAACGTTTCAGTTCAGTCTCTCAGCCGTGTCTGACTCTTTGCAAGCCCATGGACTGCAGCACGCCAGCCCTCCCTGTCATCACCAGCTCCCGGAATTTCCTCAAACTCATGTCCACTGAGTCAGTGATGCCATCCAACCATCTCATCCTCATACAAATATTTACAGCAGCATTATTTATAATAGCCAAAATGTAGAAACAATTAAATGACCAGCAAGTGACTGAACAGATAAATAAATGCAGTATACTGATGTAACAGAATATTTTTCATCAAAAAAAGGACTCAAAAACCTTGAAAACATTATGCCAAGTGAAATAAGTCAGACACAAAGGAACATATTATGTGATTCCATTTACAGGAAATATTCAGAACAGAAAAATCCATAAGAGACAGAAAGATTAGGCGTTGCCAGGGAGTTGAAGGGATGGAGAAGGGGGTCTTGACTGCTAATGAATATGGGCTTATTTTTGGAGTGATGAAAATGTTCAAGAATTACATATTAGTGATATGCAGGGGGGTGCAGGTTCAAACCCTAGTTGGGGAGCTGAAAGTCCACATGTGTTACAACCAGAAAACCAAAAAAACACAAAATAGAATCATTATTGTGAAAAATTCCATAGAGACTTTAAAAATGGTCCACATTTTAAAAAACTCTGGAAAAAAAAGCAGGGTGAATGATATGGTACCTAAATCACCCATCAATTAAAAAAACCTGCATAGATCTAATAATTAAAATGAGATGCTCTACTTTCTATTCTGAAGACTTCTTCCTCTGAAAAGAGGGGAAAATATTATAATTCCTTCTAATAAATCCAAATAAAAATCATATGAAAATATATGGGGACATGAACAAGTAAACAACGCTTCAGCAAGTTTCCTAATAAATTAAAAGCACACTGCCTATTCAGAGGAACTCAGACACTGAAGCCAAGCCCTGCATTTGTTAGAGATACCTAGCTGTCAGATCAGATCAGATCAGATCAGTCGCTCAGTTGTGTCCGACTCTTTGCAACCCCATGAACTGCAGCACGCCAGGCCTCCCCGTCCATCACCAACGACTCTCAGTAAAAAAAAAAAAAAAAAAAATCAGTTGCAGAGAAGACTTCTTGGCTATACTGCTCCATCCCTTTGGAAAATTAATAAAAGGGCTGAACTATTGGAATTTAAGTGGCAGGTAAGTCACTAAATAGAAGCTGGTAGAGCTGGAAGATCTACGTTTGTTGTCATTTTATTTACTTCCTGTGGTAGCAGGCTATGCATTATTCTCCTAGGGTGATTTTGTTTTATAAAGAAACTTACAGCTGGGTTACTGATGGGCTTTCCAGGGATTAACTGCATACTCGTAAGAATAAGAGGCTAACCTCATCCTTTTAAACTTCACACACTACAATCCTATAGATGGCTGACAGCTACAGCCGGAGGAGAAAAATAATCCAACATTTTTGCTAATCCTTAAGCCAATCATCTCATGCAACAATGGGGAGTCCTTTGGGTCTACAACTCAATCTCTTCAGGACAGAAAGCCTCCTTCTACTGACACATCAGGAGTCCGTATTCACAGCCATCACCTACAGAAACACACACAGTCAGATACCACAAACCACCCTAGGTTTCTTTTATTTCATACTAAGTTGTTTTAAAGTATAGAGAATTATAAATTTGCCTATGAAACAAGAATACACACACCTGACCAAAACTGGAGCCCCAAACCAGAGCCCCACAGACCTTGACAGAAGTTATATTTGGGGAAAGTAAGTTAGATCACATCCAAATAAATGAGAAAGGATAAACAAGGTTGCTTATATTAACTCCAAATTTCCTTTAGTTCCTGACCTTCATATACTGCTATGGAAAATTGTTTACATTTTCTTATGTCCAACAATCAGCATGGAGGCAGCTATCAGAAATCTGGCATTTTGTGGTAGGGGAATTGGTCATCTGGGCATCTCTTCTAAGTCTGCCCTCCTTCTAATTCCATCTCAAGGATCCCTGCCACTTCTCAGTGCCAACAAAAGAACCGGTCCCTCCCCCTTTATGCTGAGTAAGGAAGCCAAAAGTGTCAGATCTTCACATTTTTGCTTCTCAAACTTCTCTCCATCTGTTCCCCAAAGTTTACTTTTCCCCTTGGTTCTGAATTTTAAGCTTGTTCACCAAAAGTTAAATGGCAATGCTTCTACACTGCTGTGTCCTTATTAAAACTCATTCAAGCACACGACTTAATGGCAGAAGCAGAGCATCTGGCTGGGTCTAATCTCAAATACCAACATCCATGTAACCACCAGAAAAGACAAAAGAGGAGGTGACCCACTGCCTGGAGTAATCACCCCTTGAAGAAGCTTGGTCAACTGGACCCAGAGATGTGCTACAGGCACCGAGAGAAACCAGGCACACAAAACTGCAGTTCAGGGCAGTCAGTTCACCCACATGTCAGGCAAAGGCTGCCGGTCAGTCTTACCCTCTACAAAAGCCATACAAAGTAAAGCGGTATTGTCCACCTGAAGATGGATGCTGATGGAAGTAAACTGGCTGTACGAGGTCACAAAACATAATAGTGCCAAGTGTCCCAAAAGAGTCCAGTCTTATCCTAGAACCAGGTAACACGGGTACCAACACAGGCACCATGTTATCCAAGGTTCAGTTCAGTCACTCAGTCGTGCCCAACTCTTTGCAAACCCATGAACCACAGCACGTCAGGCCTTCCTGTCCATCAACAACTCCTGGAGTCTACCCAAACCCATGTCCATTGAGTAGGTGATGCCATCCAACCATCTCATCCTCTGTCATCCCCTTCTCCTTCTGCCCTCAATCTTTCCCAGCATCAGGGTCTTTTCCAATGAGTCAGCTCTTCGCATCATGTGGCCAAAGTATTGGAGTTTTAGCTTCAACATCAGTCCTTCCAATGAACACCCAGCACTGATCTCCTTTAGGATGGACTGGTTGGATCTCCTTGCAGTCCAAAGGACTCGCAAGAGTCTTCTCCAACACCACAGTTCAAAAGCATCAATTCTTTGGCGCTCAGCTTTCTTCACAGTCCAACTCTTACATCCATAGGTGACCACTGGAAAAACCATAGCCTTGACAAGAAGGACCATTGTAGACAAAGTAATATCTCTGCTTTTTAATATGCTGTCTAGGTTGGTCATAACTTTCCTTCTAAAAAGTAAGCGTCTTTTAATTTAATGGCTGCAATCACCATCTGCAGTGATTTTGGAGGCCCCCAAAATAAAGTCTATCACTATTTCCACTGTGTCCCCATCTATTTGCCATGAAGTGATGGAACCAGATGCCATGATCTTCGTTTTCTGAATGTTGAGCTTTAAGTCAACTTTTCTACTCTCCTCTTTCACTTTCATCAAGAGGCTCTTTAGTTCTTCTTCACTTTCTGCCATAAGGGTGGTGTCATCTGCGTATCTGAGGTTATTGATATTTCTCCCGGCAATCCTGATTCCAGCTGTGCTTCTTCCAGCCCAGCATTTCTCATGATGTACTCTGCATTTAAGTTAAATAAGCAGGGTGACAAGATACAGCCTTGACGTACTCCTTTTCCTATTTGGAAGCAGTCTGTTGTTTCATGTCCAGTTCTAACTGTTGCTTCCTGATCTGCATACAGGTTTCTCAAGAAGCAGGTCAGGTGGTCTGGTATTCCCATTTCCTTCAGAATTTTCCACAGTTTATTGTGATCCACACAGTCAAAGGCTTTGGCATAGTCAATAAAGCAGAAATAGGTGTTTTTCTGGAACTCTCTTGCTTTTTCCATGATCCAGCGGATGTTGGCAATTTGATCTCTGGTTCTTCTACCTTTTCTAAAACTAGCAATAACATCTGGAAGTTCACAGTTCACGTATTGCTGAAGCTTGGCTTGGAGAATTTTGAGCATTACTTTACTAGCATGTGAGATGAGTGCAATTGTGCGGTAGTTTGAGCATTCTTTGGCATTGCCTTTCTTAGGGATTAGAATGAAAACTGACCTTTTCCAGTCCTGTGGCCACTGCTGAGTCTTCCAAATGTGCTGGCATATTGAGTGCAGCACTTTCACAGCATCATCTTTTAGGATTTGAAATAGCTCAACTGGAATTCCATCACCTCCACTAACTTTGTTCATAGTGATGCTTCCTAAGGCCCACTTGACTTCACATTCTAGGATGTCTGGCTCTAGGTGAGTGTGAGTGATCACACCATCGTGATTATCTGGGTCATGAAGATCTTTTTTGTACAGTTCTGTGTATTCTTGCCGCTTCTTCTTAATATCTTCTGCTTGTTAGGTCCATACCGTTTCTGTCCTTTATCGAGCCCATCTTGGAGGAGCCTGGTAGGCTACCGTCCACAGGGTCGCAAAGAGTCTGACACGACTGAGCGACTTCACTTTTGCATGAAATGTTCCCTTAGTATCTCTAATTTTCTTGAAGAGATCTCTGTCTTCTTTATTTCTATTTCTTTGCATTGATCTATTTCTATTTCTTTGTGTTGATCTCTGAGGAAGGCTTTCTTATCTCTCCTTGCTATTCTTTGGAACTCTGCATTCAAATGGATATATCTTTCCTTTTCTCCTTTGCTTTTTGCTTCTCTTCTTTTCACAGCTATTTGTAAGGCCTCCCCAGACAGCCATTTTGCTTTTTTGTATTTCTTTTCCATGGGGATGGTCTTGATCCCTATCTCCTGTACAATGTCACGAACCTCCATCCATAGTTCATCAGGCACTCTATCTATCAGATCTAGTCCCTTAAATCTATTTCTCACTTCCACTGTATAGTCATAACGGATTTGATTTAGATCATACCTGAATGGTCTAGTGGTCTTCCTGACTTTCTTCAATTTAAGTCTGAATTTGGCAATAAGGAGTTCATGATCTGAGCCACAGTCAGCTCCCACTCATGTTTTTGCTGACCGTATAGAACTTCTCTGTCTTTGGCTGCAAAGAATATAATCAACCTGATTTCAGTGTTGACCATCTGGTGATGTCCATGTGTAGAGTCTTCTCTTGTGTTGTTGGAAGAGGGTGTTTGCTATGACCAGTGCGTCCTCTTGGCAGAACTCTATTAGCCTTTGCCCAGCTTCATTCTGTACTCCAAGGCCAAATTTGCTGGTTATTCTAGGTGTTTCTTGACTTTCTACTTTTGCATTCCAGTCCCCTATAATGAAAACGACATCTTTTTGGGGTGTTAATTCTAGAATATGATGTAAATGGTCTTAGAAAATGAGCATAAATGAAACAGTGAGAAGTTAAGCAGCAGGTATTTGATTAGAAATAGGTAAACTATGCAATTGTTTTCTTTAAAAAAGAAACTGCACTCTGCTAATTATTCTTTCACTTATAAATCAAAAAAAAACCATGTTTCTTCAGGGAGTGGGAAAACTTGACTGACAAGAAGCACAAGGGGACTTCCTATGGTGGTGGGGACAATCTGTACCCTGAGAGAGAGTGTGGCCCAAAGGTTGTGTGCCTGTGCCAGTGGTCAGTCTGTATACTGTGCATTTCACACGTGAATTAACACATCAAATTTTAAAAATCCATGTGTGTACAGGTATATACATAGCCATATCTATATTTGTATGACATATTAATTATAAAATAAAACCAATTATATGTGATATAATAAATCCAGTTAAAAGACAACACTAATTATTTGTAATTCTAATCTCAGTTTAGAATCAATTACTTAGTGTCAGAGCACGTAGAGGAGAGTTCTAAGTTTCCAACTACCCAAATACTACAATGGAGAGTAATGAACTTAAAGAATCCTTTGGTCAATTTTCTTTTCCTTCAGGTACTATTAGCTATTCCACAAATAAAATGTTACATTAAGTCAATAAACTATTTCATTTTGAGCATTTTTAATAGGATTCCAAATGTTAAAAAAATATTTGAGGAATGCTGACTAAATTGTGTTGTTTATCCCAATGTTTGGGGGAAAAAAAAAAAATCAAGGTTCAAGTAAGTTCTCTTCCCACAATGAACGTGTTTTCTAAAGTACAAGTCAGCTTGTGTCAAACTGAATAAACCCTGTGCCTATTAGGATCTCTGCATTATTACTTTTTATTGTTACAAGAACATACGTTTAATAGCAAGAGAGCTTAAAAAAAAAATTCAAAATCTAGGGTTGCAGTTATTATTCTGCCGATTATCAAATTTACCATCAAAGCTATTTTTAAAAAGTATAACCAAAAATATCTCAAATGTCTAAGAAGTTTATCTTTCTTAAATACCAGTAATCTATGTAAGTTGAAGGCAGGTGCTGCAGTGGAAAAGATTTAAAATTCAGTATTTCCCATCAGATATGAGAACTAAGTGTTCTGTGCAATGCAAAACAGATATCATTAATTCACTCCACAAAAATGGAAAAAAAAAAAAATAATAGAACCTCTCTATTCCTACTAAAAGAGCATCCACAGTCCCAGGACACAGCTAATCTCACTTAGAAGCCTGGTGTCCTTAGGAAGATATAACTTTTTCCAGGTTTGCTAACGAGAAATCTTTAGCCCTGTTAAGCAAGCAGTAAGCTCCTTGATTGTATCTTAAAGGGGATGAGAAATTTTCGGTTCATCTGCATTTTAAAGGGTACTCTTTCATGATCTTTCACACTTGTAATAGATGTCTAAACCGTTAAATTACTATTTCTTTTCTTAGCCTGAAAGTCGATGCAGACGAAGACCGTGGCCTCTCCCATTGTTCTTTACCCTAAGTCGGTCCCTGAACAATACTGACAGCTGCTATCAAACCAGGCTGCATTTACTCTGCGCGCAGCTGCTGCTTGTAGGAACAGACAGCCTCCCAGAGCCTCCTCCCCTCTGGGGAGAAAGGTTGACACGCTGCATGTTCAATGAAGGGGTGCAAAGGTCCACTGAATTGTCAACCCAATTTTATGCTACTTCGATTTTCCAGGACGCGCACAATTCCTTTCAAGCAAAAATCAAGCATATGCCATGAGCTTGAAACTCATGAAACTTATGGTGCAGGATAATTATTGATCACTACAAACTTTAAAAGAGCCTGCTGACATAAATTAATATACTGATCCAAACATTACAATTATAAAAGCCGCACATGCCAATATGCTGAAGACTCACAATTGGCGTTAAGTCTTGTGCTGGGCCCAATTAACTGATTTGGGTTATTGTTGCTAGCTATCAGAGCTAATCTGCCTTTATAATCTCGACAACATGTTTCCTGGACTAAAGCCACTCATAAAATTAGCGATTCATCTGCCCTTGCAAAACAACCTGTTATTTTTATTTTCTGATTCAACTTGAAATGAGTATTACCTATAAACATCTGGTTAACACAGTTTCCTCCTTTCTAATGGGTACAATTGGGCAGTGGCTTTGAGGACATAAAGAGTACAAAGTTTTACCATCAAGAAATGATATGTAAAAATTTAGAGCCTATCAGAAAACAAACATGTTCCACAAAGTTGAACTGGGTACTTGAGAACTGCTTTGCATATGTTTTCCTTTAATCAAAACAGGCTTTTCCATCCTCATTCATTTGGGTTAAAAAATTCTGTGCTCGAGCTACAATTTGCTATTAGTCTTTGCTAATCAAACACAGTACATGCAAAAGTACCAGTGAATATTTGATTTGATCTCTGAAATAAAGCAATTCATTACACAAGAAAAGGGTACAGAAGGCAGCAGACAAATGCAGATGTAATTGTGTTTTTTGTTGAATGTGATTAGAGAGCCCACTAAGTAACAGTCAAAAATGTGATACGAAGGGGGAGAGATGCAGAGCCCGGATCTGGGGTGAAGGGGAGGAGGGAGAATTGTTTATGCAGAGCTAAGCTGTCAAGTGTAATAAAGCAGCTTGAATAAAATTTAAGCTGAAAATCCACTGAAGCTCCCCATTTCAGGGAGGAAAAAGCTATTAAAAGGAAATGAAGGTCACCCTCCCAGTTTATTTCACCTAATTGACTGCCAATAGCTTACCACAGGCAACCCGACTGCAGATCTGCAATTGAGAAACTGATGAAAGGAGAGTTTTCAAGCTGAGGCTCATTCTTTAATCCTCCTTGGCTCTTATGTTTTTCTCCATCTCCAGTTGGGATGTAATTTTAAACCCTGATGGATTAACTGGTTCCATTGTCTGTGGCCGTCACTGCACTATGGCACTCTTAATCCGTACAGCAGCATGTCTAATTATCATTACAAAGTGTCTGAGGGAACTATAAAGACCAGCAGGGCATCTTCTCACAAGCAATTAACATAAATTGATAAATGAGTGATTTGAATCCGCTCAAGGCACTCACGTATGAATAAAATCAGAAAGGACGGTCCCTTGTTTCAGCTACTTCTTTTGCTTAGTCTGGAAGGGCAGAAAACATGAGAACCGTCCTGGATCCTGCAGTTGAGGGGAAGGAAGGGGGCGTGGTCAGGGGGTGGGGAATGAACTCAGGCAGGAGATGGACCTCACGGTTCACCAGGCTCATTAATGCAGAGCAAATGACTTGTGATTGACAACCAGTTGCCAGCAAGGAGCACTAACTGAACTCAACCCAGAAGAGCAGAAACCTTGTGAAAGGCTAGAGGGCACCAGGGCAGACAATTATCACTTCTTCAACGGCAAGAGGGCTTTCTTTTCGTTGGGGTGCCACTTAAAACTTCATGAAAGAGCCACAAGAAAATCAAAACAGTTATACATAGGTTCCAATACCCTGGGAAAGCAAAAGGCAAAAGAAGCAAAAGATAACAAAATGAAATAATTCCAAGTGATGTCTCGACCCCAATTGGGATCTAAAGTTATATGACAGAAGTAAGGAGAGTAGGTATTTAAAACCTTTACCTAGTTTTAACCTAAGGGAGCAGGATAAACTATATTTATTTTTCTATTGAAAAGGAGGTTTATTTTTTTCCTATCCTAAAAAAGGTTGCTATTACCTCCCTTATGCCAAGTGTTCTTCCCTTATACACCTCAGTGTACCTGAAACCACTTCCCCGTACCTGAAACTTCCTCCCCCTCTCCCACTTATCAAAAAGGTCAAGTTAACTTCATATTATATACAGATTAGATATAGATTAAGCCAACAAATTTAGAAGAAATGAAAGCTGGTTATACACACTGTAGGAGGTAGACCTGGTAGGCCACGTACCCCGATGATGGCATTCAGCTCTGCCATGGTCACCTGTTTGGCACGTTCGACAGCCTGGGCCACCTGCTGTTGATGCTTTGAAAACAAGAAGAAAAAGTATTAGTGAGGCAGCCAAGAACTTCACTGTACCTTCCAACAACAAGACAAATGCTGCATGTGGTGCAGACTGAGGTGTAATATGAGTTTAAATGTGAACTTGCTGGAGCACATATTATTTCACAGAACACAGACAACCAGGGAAAGGAAAATAGTGGTGCTGCCCATCTTTCTAAACAGCACCAGTTAACTTCTGATGGGAATTTGGGGTTCAGAATGGTAGAAAGGCAAAAAAAGACATCAAAAATGCTCATGTGAAGCCTTAGAAATCAATAGTATGGGATGTGGAAGATCATCCTGATTCTCAGAAAGGGTTTGCTATGATAAATTTGAGCAGGAGAAATTTACAGCCATTTAAAACACCGCTGCTGCTGCTGCTGCTAAGTCACTTCAGTCGTGTCCGACTCTGTGTGATCCCATAGATGGCAGCCCACCAGGCTCCCCTGTCCCTGGGATTCTCCAGGCAAGAACACTGGAGTGGGTTGCCATTTCCTTCTCCAATGCATGAAAGTGAAAAGTGAAAGTGAAGTCGCTCAGTCTTGTCCGACCTTCAGCGACCCCATGGACTGCAGCGTACCAGGCTCCTCTGTCCATGGGATTTTCCAGGCAGGAGTACTGAAGTGTGGTGCCATTGCCTTCTCCAAAACACCTCTGTGGATACTCAAATTTTAAACATTAAACCTGCAATCTCTTCTCTGGTCAACAAATCTCAACCCACCAGTTGGTTCTGGACTCTGAGAATTCCTTTCCTCCTTTAGTCCTTAGATGTTTCACCCACCACAGGAGAAAGGAAAGACACACAAACACACACACACACACACACTCTGAGATCACAGGCTGGAAAAAGCCTGCACACCTCCCAGGTCCACTCACAAATAAAAACAAATCTGCACGTCTCTTTGGGAGAAAGGAGACTATATATAGCAGAGACCCCGAATCACTAAAGTCTAACTAACAACAGGCTTCAAAAGGCCAACAAATCTAAACGGTAACATCACGTAAATGCTATGCTGGAAAAGGCTGCCATAGTAATAGCAGGGATGGTGCTACCCAGCATGGAGCAGTAGATGCCAACAAGAGCAGACACTCAGCATTCCAGCTTCAAAGCCCATAAGCTTTTCACTCTGTCTCAAGATATATGCATCCTGTACACACTTGAAACACAGTTTTACATTTATTAGCTTGTATCCAAAAGTAAACTTTAAGGCAAAACTAAAACATACTGGTTTTGAGTCAATTTCATAGGTTTACTCACACAAAGAGCGTTCCCCTTTCAAAATATTAAGGTTAAACTCCTATCTATGACTTTGTAACAATAAAATGGCTCATATATGGATATAACTCTGTAAGCAAAGGTAACATGAACATGTAACATGAATGCTCTTAACCTTAAGAGTATTGGCATCCACTCCCTCCACAGACAGCATTAAGTCAATCTGCCTTGAGGTACAAGGACAAATGAAATATCTGCTCCCATGATCAAGTCAACCCTGATGGAACCATTTTTAAAAAGCAGTAAAAGAAACAGTAAAAGGACACATTAATCATCAGAAGCGATCAAGCTTATACTACTCCTCGAAGAAAAGAAAAGCTTTATGCTTGATAGTCATTTTGCAGTTTTCCATAGAAAAGAATTAATTTAAGGTTGCGCTATCATCACTGCTTCCACAGTGTGCCCTTAGATCTATGAGATGGAATAGCAGGGGGTTTACACACTTCAGCTGTAACAGATGTTCTTCACACTTGTTCCTCGTGATAAAATTAACATCTTAAAACTAGCTAATTTGCAAACAGAGAAGCAACATAATTGCACTTTAACAGCTGAACAGTTTTACTTACTTCCTGAGACAGAAATGGGATGACTTGTGCACAAATCGTATTCAATCTCTTGGCGATTTCAGTCTATAAAGACAAAGCCATATAAATGGTTAGCGTATTTCATAATCAGTTCAGAAGATAAAACTTCATACCCAACAGTGGAGTCCTCTACTGCCTCACTCTTAAGGGCATAAAATTGCTTTCCCAGGCTATGTTAGCAATATTTATCTTGAGATAAACAGTAGATATTAATCCCACTTGCAAAGAAAGACATAATCACACGTTTTATTGGTCACTTAAATAAGAGATAATGGGTAGTTTAATTGAGTCAGAAAATCTATGCAGTTTGAGGCTATATAATCATTTAACCTGGTGATTCCAAACCCTTCTGTATACTTATTCAATTATGGCATACCAGAGCACTTTTATGAAGCAAGTTCATTCAAACCAAAGTCAGAACCCTGGAGAGCAGAAGCACTGCCAAAGCAGACTAGCTCTCAAATTGAGGTCCAGAGTGAGAATGGAAGACCTCCTTCCACTTGTTTCAACTCCTGCACAACTGAAATTGAACTTCAATGTTAGTAAGCCTTCACCAAGTTTCAAAATTTCAAACAAGCCTAGAAAACACCGCTGAAACAGACTCAAATCCAGATGGTCAAGACAAGGGGTTCTAGATATCTGTAAAGTTTTACCACAACTCAGCATCAAATGCCAGGAGCAAAGTGACAGGGCCCACGGTTCCACTGAGTTTAAGAAAATGTGTCCTGAGTGTCTGTGGCACAGGCTATTCTAGAGCAAGGAGGAATAGTCCCTGCTCAGCTCCAAGGGCACAGGAGTCCCTCTGGAAGAGGGACAAATTGGCAGAGGAGGGAATACAGTGTGCTCTGCTCCCAGACTAGGAAGGCTCCCCCTGCCCACCCCTCCTCCAACACCTGCAGCAACACAAAGGAGTCCTGCTTTCCTTTAACTCTGAAGAACAGTTCTGTTTTGGGGGGTGGAGGAGGAAAGACATCTGAAGAGTCCCAGGTTGACCTTATGTATGTATTTCGTCATTTCTGTCAATGCTTACTGATGCCACCTCTGTTACTGAATTAGGCAATGAAAAGGACTATGGGGAGAAAAAAATAAGAAGAGCACAGCCCATGCCCTTGAGAAAGAGAGAATGGAATAAGTGAGATAAAGTAGAAACCTCAGGAACTGTATAATCAAGTACATAAAAAAGAGCTGCCTTTTGTCCTCTGAGATGATTCCAGTTAACTGAGCAACAAGCCTTTCCTTTTATGGGATTGGATTTACGCCAATCCAACTCAATTCTCCCTGACCACCACTGAGACAGGGTTACAGACCGTGCATTGGAAGAAATGTACTGGAAAGGGAAATCACTGGTATAGAGAACAATCCCATGACCTCGCTTGAACAAGTGGAGCTAACAGATACGTATATGCAAAAAGGGCACAGCTGTACCAGGTGCAATCACAAAACTGGGTCAGCCCCACCTAGCTCGTTTGATCACAGCAACCCACGCAAGCGAACACAAGGTCATGGCTCTCCTGGAAAGCATGGGCCAGCTACCTTTGCCTTTGCAACAAGGTTCTACCCTGTATGTTTGAGTAGACATAAAGAGGCAGAGATGCCCTTTGTGGGGTCTGAGGTCCTTGCTCCCCACTTTCCACCTGCCATACATTCCAACATCATTCTGTTCTTACCCGGCCTCCAAAATTCTATTCATGTTTTCCAATGTTAAAAATGACATCTGCTCACTCTGAGTACATATACACAGATGTGAGATCAGCCCTGGGATTTCTTTGGAAGGAATGATGCTAAAGCTGAAACTCCAGTACTTTGGCCACCTCATGCGAAGAGCTGACTCATTGGAGAAGACTCTGATGCTGGGAGGGATTGAGGGCAAGAGGAGAAGGGGACGACAGAGGATGAGATGGCTGGATTGCATCACTGACTTGATGGATGTGAGTCTCAGTGACCTCTGGGAGTTGGTGATGGACAGGGAGGCCTGGTGTGTGGGGATTCATGGGGTCGCAAAGAGTCAGACACGACTGAGCGACTGATCTGATCTGATCTGATACTACACAGAAATACACAAGAACTAGTCTGCCACCCAGAGACAACCACAATAACTCTGTGGTGATCCTGGGAAGCAACCCTCCAGGCTCTCATTATCTGTGTGTGCACAAGCCCAGAGTGGAGAGACACACCTTGATATCAACAGGTCCCATGAGGTATACTGCTCTTCTGCAATTTGTTCCTTCCACTCAAAAACAGATATAAGTAAGTACATCATCAATATATCCCACTACACAAGCAGTCAGGTGTCTGAACACTCCCAACATCCGGGGATATTTATTTTTCACCTGCTGCTGCTGCTGCTAAGTTGCTTCAGTCGAGTCCGACTCTGTGTGACCTAATATTCCACAATTACATGCTCTACGTCAAATAACCCTTTCCCTAGATCTCTAAAAGGAATCTCTAGAAGTGAAATTGCTAGGTCAAAGTGTCTGCATATTTTAAACTGTAATGCATGCTGATAAACTGCCTAGCAGAGAAGCTTACCAATTTATATTATCAGTCTATGATGGTGCTTGCTCCCCCAACCAGTGTCAATACTGCGTTTCATTGACCTTTTTAAAATCTTTATCCATCTAATAGATTAAAAAATGATCTCATTTTTATTTGCATTACTCCAATTCTTCCTGAAGTTAAACATCTTTTCATATATTGATTGGCCCACTTTATTTTTCCTTTGGTATTTATTCACCCTTGTCTTTTTGTAGTAGTTCCTTCTATAAGATAAATACTGACTTTTCCACCGTCTTTCCACCTTGTCACCTGTCTTTCAACCTTGCTTAGTATGGGTTTTTTGCTATACATAACTACGTTTTTACACGGTCGGACTAAAGAATAGCCTTCCTATGTTCCTGGCCTTTGGGTCAGGATTAGAACACACCCAAATTAAAGAAGCCATTCTTAATTTTCCTCTAGTGCTGCTATGGCTGTACTTTCTACATTTAATTACTTGACCTACATGGAATTTATTTTAGTTTAAGAAGGAAAGATGATCTCCTCTTTAATTAATAATTATATATGTTATTACACAGAGTGGCTTCAAGGTAGAAGTGAACTTCACTGTCAGGGGACAGTTAAGACCTGGTCTGAATGAAACGAACTCATAAACCTTTAATATTAATCCTTTAATATTAAGAGGAAAATAAAAGAAGTACGGATTAAAAGCATAGACCACATAAATTGGGTTAAGAGCAGCTAAGACTGCAATAGGAGGACGAGTGTTAAAGATCAAAGCTCAAACTGATGCAGAAACATCAAAAGCCATACCATTTGTCCTGGGAATTCTAAATAAACGGTTTGGAAAAGAAACAGAAAAAAGAACAACAGAGAAGGATCTTGTCCCAGCTGTCTCCTTCCTCTGCCAGGTCTCTAATCCCTAATCTTAAAACCATCCTCTGACAAGTGAGCTTGACCTTGAGCCAGGAAATCTAGCTTCCAACTTCACCTCTGGTTTACCTTGAAATTCTCCGAGCCAGCTGTAGAGTCCCTGCTCCTGGCAGCGTGAGGACGCATCTGATCTCCCTGACAGTGCTCTGGGAGGTCTAACACATCACCACCACTGCTGCCCTTCAAACAGTCTGGATGACAACTGACAGCGATCCTCCAGCATCATCTCTTGCTTCAACGTAAGGATATTCTGACAAGAACTTAGCACAAATTAATGAGTAGCAGTGTTCTCTACCTATGCTTCTATTCCTGACCACAGAGTTTACAAGCAAGTTAAACTGGATAGTTGACCCTGCTTAAGCAGGTGTTGAGAAAGTCCCATAACCTTTTCAGACTGCCTTCTTTCTACTTCTTTCAAAGATCAGACAACTCCAATGGAAAAAAAAACAAAAAACTGCAGGCTAACTGTGTTTTCCACCTAGAAATCATTTTCCTGACCCAAACTGAAGATGTATTTGGTACCTGCTAACAGACATATTGTTTATAAGTAAACTTAGCCTGTGTCTGTATTTCTGACACCATGTAAGGCAACACTAAGTCAGCATTCAAGAGCCAGACCCAAACCAGATTTGCATGGAAACATTACGCCCAAAAACTTACCCAGCGTGGTAAAGGCCCCAGCATCAGGCCTTGCCTCAGGGATGGCAAGCACCCACTGAGGCAGCAGGAGTCCGTCTGTTCAGAACCAGCTTTTTTTAAAGTGCATTATGTGTTATTTTATTTTTGGCTACACTGAGTCTTCATTGCTGTGCTCATGCTTTGGTAGCTGCAACTCATGGCTTTGTTGCCCTGCAGCACGTGGGATCTTCCCACAGCATTGATCGAACCTCTGTCTCCTGCACTGGCAAGCAGATTCCTAACCACTGGACCACCGGGGAAGTCCCCAGAACCAGCTTTTATTCTCATCAGTGCCAACTCCTTTCTCACGGATTTGCTTATGGTGATAAGAGTCAGCCCTCATAATCCAAGAACCTGTGTTTGCATCTCAGCAAAGTAGTACTAGGTGTCCTGAGTTAAGTCACTTCAATGGCTGAGCGCCAGGTCTCTTATCACCAATCTACTTCAGTGATTTATCAGAATCACATAAGCTAATATGTAAACTATAGCTGCACTATTATAAAGTGATGTGCTCTCATCCCAATCCTTTAAGGACGACCTCAAATCCAAATAGAAGCTGCCTTTCCCCTGTAACACCAATAAACAAACTCTAGGCCCTTCAAGATCCTCCAGAGCAATTTAACTTTATTTAGTAAACTAAGACTAAATGTTGAAAATCACATCTGACATGAAGCTTCTGGACAGTTTCCTACAGCTTCCAGCGTCATGGCCAACATCATGCATCTCAACCTAACAGGGAAGCTGGATGCTCCTGATTCAGCTCCTTGCTGAACCCTCCTCATCAAAACTGACCACAGGATACCCTTTCCACATTTGGAACTTTCAAAGGAATGCTTGACAGAACCAAAACAGAATCCCCATACATCCTAAACTCAATGACCAACATGGAACTACATAAACCATGTTTACAGTAAGAAATCACATCTCAGTACAAGAGTCAGGTTGCTGTTATTGCTCAGTCACTCTGTCCTGCCTAACTCTTTGCAACCCCCATGGACTACAGCCTGCCAGGCTCCTCTCTATCCATGGGATTTTCCAAGAAAGTATACTGGAGTCGATTGTCATTTCTTTCTCCAGAAGATCTCCCTGACCCAGGCCTCGAACCTGCATCTCCTGCATTGCAGGTGAAGTCTTTACCACTGAGCCGTCGGGGAAGCCTGCAATATTCAGATATATGTATATTTTAATAGAGTTAAAGAGGTCAAATATCTCAAAGGCCAGTAATGAACCGAGCTCTTAAACTGAAGAAGTTCTGAGCATCTGAACTTACATTTTTGGACTTCACGATTCCTAAAAGCTCAGCTCTCCACCTTTTCATATTCCTTCCACCTCATCTAATTACCAGACTGAAGAGCCAGCCCGCTTTCCAACGGCTGCCCACTTCTTCACTACACACCAAGTAATATATAATGAGGGTTGTTGGAGGCTCAAAGCAGGGAGAGGGCTGCTTAAGAGTAAATTGCCCATGGGTCTCAAAGCAATCCAATGGCACCCTGCCCAAAGTCAGTTTAGGGAGGGGAAACTCCACCACCATTAAATTGCAAATTGATGGATCATAAAAAATGCCGCTTATGCTGAGGGCTGGCAAACTGATCTTTTGGTTTCCTGGAACCAAGCGGGAGGCCAAGAGAAAAACACAGTGGAGAGCTGGTCATAAGTATCTGGCAAAAGATAAACGGGCAAGAACATGAAAACAAAGCACACAAAAGGAAATAAATAATCTCTAAATCCCTTCTGACTAGAAGGTTCAGAGTCTGTGAAATGACAGCCTTCAATCCAGAAAAAATGTTCAGCCTCAGCGGCATCCAAATAAAATGCAAATGTCATTCTAAGTAAGGTGGGTCACTCTGCACCAGTTATGTTAGCTTATTTTTTAAAAAATTAATGAAATCCAAAGCTGATGAGTCTTCTGGGAAACTGGAGCAATCATACATTACTGATGACAGAGTAAATTGGTACAGTCATCTTGGAAAGCAACTGGGCAATGCGTTTCAAGAGCATGAAATTATTCAAACCTTTTGGTAAGGCTTCCCACAGCTAAGAATTTATCCTAAGGAAATAGTTCAAATGAAAAGCATTCCATGCATGAAGCTGCTCACTGCAGCATAAGTTTCAAAGCAAAAGAGAAAAAGTCAGGTAAAGATATAACAGTAGTTCGACACATCACAACCATCTGCAGAGTTTTTGAAAAATTTAACATTTGCCCTCCTGATAAATCAGTTGTCTAGTACTAGGAGAACGGTTAAATACACGACATCAACCCAAAGGCATGGCAGGTAACCATTTTAAAGTCATATCATATTTATGATAATGATGCTTAAATAGCCAACATATTTACTAGATGAACCAGGAGGAGAACAAAGCTGTGGTGTTCATGTGCTTGTGTTTTGTTTTGTTTTTAAACAACATATGCATGTGGCGAAGCACTGTAATTTGATACCCCAAATAAAACCAGTGATTATCCTGCAATGGAAGCATTATCAATGCCTTATTTCCCCCAAGAGTGACCTTGCAGATGTCGCCTGTCCTTGACTTACCGTTTGAATGTATTACTCAATGGGGAAGGGTGATCAGGCCCCCCACTCCTGTGATGGACGGTGGCACTGAGTCATAAGGATGCTGACAAACCCTGACACCCTTTGGGTGCCCAGCTCTCTCACAATTATCTTATCACACATGGAGAAGCAAACGTCTAAATGAAACGATTTGCCCAGGATCATAAAGATAAGAAGCCACATTCACTGCCTAGCTCTTTCTCCAGGGAAGTGGAAGTGGGAAATTGGAACATACTCTAGACCAGAAACAAAGCTTAAACACTCAGCTTTGTATGCAAAGCAATAGAGCCCACACAGGGCCACAGCAGCACAAGGCCATGTCACTGCTGAGCCAATGACAGGACCACAACATGTGGCCACCGTATGTCAGTGACAGGGTCTCTGGACTCCTGCTGCCTTGGGCAGAAGTACAGTGCAAGGCAAAGGAGGCATTTCACAAGGAGCCTCAGTCCTAAACTGCAAACCTTAAATAAACAACAGCAGCCAAACTGCACACCTCTGTCTTGCCCTTCAGAGGCAAAGAGAATTAGCGCCTCAGCACTAACTTCAGACAACCTGGCCCACCAATGAAGCAGAATCCACGAAAACAAAAGCAGAATCCACGAAAACAAATAAATCTCTCATTTCCTGAACATGGTCTCTGATGTACTAAAGATAATTCAAGATGTTTGCCTAATAGTGCATACCCAAAATTATCTATGCAAAACTCTGCAAATAATCTTCCAATACTCTGCCCACTCCTTTAGGAGGGGAAAAGGCTTCTTGGGCTAGAGATCGCCTTTAGAACAATAGCTACCCATCAGACTAGCACCTTGCTTCACTAGCACACTCATGAAAGAGGAATTTTATCACAAATTCTAATGCATCAGAGTAGCTTTTCTGTTTAAAATATAATGACGGAGATAAATGATTAGCCACGATTTGGGGGAAATCCAAATGAAAAGGACTTGAGATCTCTTTAAGTTGAGGATATACTGACCATGAGGTTATCATGTTTAAGAGTGTCCCAGGTTCACCTAAAGGGTTTGATAAAACAGACAGCTGGACCCACTCTCAGAATTTCTGAGCCAGGAGGTCTGGGGCCCCAGCATCTGCCTTTCTAACAAGGTCCCAGGTGCTCTGCAGATTTCTGGACCAGGGATCACACTTTGAGAACCTTGGAAATTGAATAATCATGACAGAGGCAGCGTCTACTGCTTAACACACCTGAGCTCCAATTACATACAGGCTCTAAATGTCAGTTAGTGTAGGTACCCTTGGAGACTGGACCGGAAAGGTTAAAATAACTTGCTCAGGGTCAGAATTAAGCAGGAAGGGAGGTCAGATCTGTCTCTCTCCAAAGCCTTGCCACAGAGAGAGATGATCGCCTTTCTCCATGCCTTTTTAGAAAATCAGACCAAGGCTAGAACACAAACTGAGGCTGGAACAAGCCATTTGCCTACTGTGGGAAACCTCAAACTATATTCATTTAAATGAGTCCACCCATGACAATGTAATCTCGTCCCTTCTTCAACCTGATAATTAAAGCAAAACAAAGAGGGCCAGATGACAGAACCCCTTCAGTGGCTCAATTAATCAGAATAAAAGTCGCCAATTACAGGCAGATCATAACTTTCATGTTCCCCCTCCTCCTCATCTGGCAGCTTCTACAAGCACATTCTAGACCCCAGCCCTTTCCAACAGGGCGTCGACTCTTTCCTCCCACTGCTCACCTTTCACACTCACAGTTTCTCTCAGAGCAAGGAGGGGTTAAAATAAAGGGAAAGAAAAACCTGCTGAAGGCTGCCTGGGCAGAGATAGCAACACTAATTGCTCCTATTCTCTGGCTCCTTGTGAGGCAGATCGCAGGGGCCTGCATCTTTGGAGAAAGCTCTCTTCGGATCTTCGCGGCAGCTCTCAGCAGAGCAACTCAAGTGCCCTTAATTGTTTATGTCCTTAATGCAGAGCCTCTTGAATGCATTCATTTTTAATAGCAGGCTTGAGTGTGGGGCCCATCAAAGAAGGACAAAGCAACTCTATTCATTGGTCCTCCTTCTTGCAATGACAGTTTTCTGATTTATTTGCAAATGACAAGCTTGGCAGGCCCCACTTGAGGGCTGCCCTTTTTTTTTTTTTTAAAGAATTCAGTTGCATTTTCCAAGATGAAGTTGAGTCTGCAACGCTGTGTATTTGTGTAAATTCTTCCCCCTTCAGTTCCTTCTAATTAATGACTTAAATGTTTTGACCCAACTGTTGCCAAGCAGAGCATTTGGGCTTTAATTTGTCATTTTGGTAAAGATGCATCCTTGACAAAAGCATCGCAGCTGTTTCAGTGCCTAAACAGCACATTTCCATTATTCAGAAACCCTCGTTGCGGAGTTCAGAAAGTGCTGCTCACAAGAAATCATTCTGACTCGTTCCATGATGCAAAAAGACAGCGTTTGGTGGTGTCAGAGGAAAATGCGCTCTGTTGTGCCACAAGAAGGGTTTCAAGACAAACTCCACAGGGTGAACCATGGAACAATACTATGAATTAATCACCTATCGTTCTGGGAATGGAAAGAGAGCAAGCCTACACCTTTCACCCTCTTCACAGGGCTTAGTCGTTTAGGGAGCTCATGAGAAATTAGATAGTATCATACAATAGTAGGAAGATCAGTGGGAGGAAGAACCGGCTACATCATCATGGCATGAAGGCTAAAATTACAATTACGAAAATAAAATATGCCTACATAAAGACAAAGACTGCACAAGAATATGCAAAAACCAAGTAGCCTCTGAAAACCGGGTTTATGAGAATGGTCTTGATTCAAAACTTGGAAAGTTACTTTCTTTGCAATAATGCTTAAACCCTTTCTTTTTCATAGGAGCAACCTTTTAGGTCTGTTTCCCTGTGGCTCTGTGGTGAAGAATCCGCCTGCCCATTTAGGAGACGAGGGTTCTATCACTAGGTTGGGAAGATCCCTTGGTGAAGGAAAGGGTCCCAGTATTCTTGCCTGGGAAATCCTATGGACAGCAGAGCCTGGCAGGCTACAGGTCATGGGGTCACAAAGAGTTGGACATGACTTAGCGACTAAACAACAAATCCATTTCTGGATGGTACTGGCTTCCAACAGTCTGCATCACTGTGCCCCTTCCCTCCATCATGATAAAGCAAACATCCAGTGCACACAACTAAAAAGCACAATTTATCATCAGCTTTAGTATTTCTCATTATATCCCCTCCCCACATCTGGATAGGTATGAATGTTTCCCTAAAAGTTTGGAATCTTCAGCCAATCTAGATGGTGGGGAAAGAATCTTCTGCCTGAATGAACCATGAACAGTGGTTCCCTAATTTTATAAGCACACTGCAGCTAAATGACCCATACACATGAAGAAGGATGGCTGCCACTCTTGTTCCAGAGCAACTTCCTGGGAAAAGCAGCTACTTCATCAAGAGGTCTACGCCATCAAAACTATGTGATATGCAGGAGAATGGCCCCAAGTTAGAGAGACACGTGTGTGTGTATGCACTGGTAAGACCATCCTGAGTCCCAAACTGAAGTCTCAGGTGGAAAGCCCCAACTCTGGGCCTGACTCCTCACAGGTTGAACTGCTGGAGAGGTGGTCCTTTGGGAAGGAAGACAAGGTTCCTGGCATTCCCAGTTGAAACCTGGGCCTCTCTTTTCCATCAACATCATGTGCCAAGAAACTCCAGAATGCAAGTTACCCCCTAGAGTGGCCAGAGGATGAATCTGAAGGGAGGGGGCTCTACTGCAGACTGGGGTGGGCTTCTGCCTCAGGGCAGTCCTCTGCTGAACCCAGCAGTGCCAGAAAAGCATCAAAGTTTGAGGCAAAAAAAAAAAAAAAAAAAAAATGTGCACAGTGACATCAAAAGTCAAGGAAAAAATTACTTTCTCAAAAGCACCTTAGATCATAATTAAAATGAAATCTGGGGACTTTCCCGGCGGTCCAGTAGTTAAGAATCCACCTGCCAATGCAAGGGACACAGGTTTGAGCCCTGATCTGGGAAGATCTCACATGCTGTGGGACAATCAAGTCCATGCACCACAACTCAGGAGCCAGAGCTGTGGGGCCTGTGCACTGCATCCAGAGAGCAGCCCCCACGCACCACAACTAAAGAAAGCCCACTCAAAGCGACAAAGACCTAATGCAGCCAAAAATAAAGTATTAATGAGGAGCCTGTGCACTGCATCGAGAGAGCAGCCCCCACTCACCACAACTAAAGAAAGCTCACTCAAAGCGACAAAGACCTAATGCAGCCAAAAATAAAGTATTAATTTACAAAAAATGAAATCTGATAGGCTGGTGAAAATTGTGTTCAAAGCATCACCTTTTGGAAAAACTTTTAAGTATTTATTAGATGGTAAGCTCAAGGATCCTAGATGACAGACTTCATTAATACACTCAAGAGCCACAGGATATTAACTTGGCTATGCAGGTGGATGCAAAGAGAAACAGCATTTTATACACAAATGAAGGGACTTCCATGGTGGCCCAGTGGTTCAGACTCCCAATGTAGGCGGCCTGGGTCAATCCCTGGCTGAGGACCTAGATCCCACATGCCACAACTAAGACCCAGCACACATAAATAAATACAAGTTAATTCTTAAAGCACCTGATCATCACATCGAATCACAATACGATCCACAGAGAAATCTAAGCAGTAAGAAAAATAATCATTACTTCTCTAACATAACAATCAAGCTACTTTCAGGGGGTAAAAAGTGTGCTGTCTGAAAATAATTTAGTCAGGGCTACACTGATTGACCACAAATATATATATAATTAAAAGTATTTAAAGAAAAGCCCCCTTATGCCCAGTCATATCACCTTGTAATTTTAAAATGACACATCAATGTTATGTGTTGTCTAACATTTACCAGGGAAGAATTAAACAAGAAGGGATGAAAAAATACTGAAAGAATACAGGATAATCCAAATGAGAATAATTTATAAACCAGGGGCCACCAGAAGTTACCACTCCTATCATTCACCAGTTATTTTACAAGTGGACAAATCAATTTTTGTGCTCGTGTGTTTTTAGAAAGCATCCTCGATATTCTTCCATTAATTATGTGGGTTCAAGACATGTCAATTCTTGTTTCCCAGAGCACAAGAAACCAAATTTAACCCACGTATTGTGTTACACTGGTCTGCACTCGCACGGTTCCCACAGGGCTGGGCTGGCTCAATAATGTCGAGCTTCTTCTGGAAGAACAGAATAGACTTCCTGCCATTTGGACTGTGAAACACAGTAATCCACCAGGGAATAAAGGTCAATGTTGCACTTTTGGTCATTACTGAATCATTTGAGATGATCTGCGGTGAGGATGAGAGGAAAATCGAAGGCTGTGAGAACGCTGCAAATGGCTTGACCTCAGACCAATTTCCATCTCCATCTGTCTAATAGACATGTGGATAAAAAGCCTCCCTCCTTCTGGGCTACTCTACTGTTTTCAAATCCACCGCACAAGCCAGGAACCAGTTAAACAATACGTTAATAAGGGGAAATAACCTTCTAAGCCCCAGACTGACACTTCCTCAGGTTTTAGGGCATCAGCTCAAGTTTGGAAAGCAATTTTCCAGTCTGCGAGCAGTACTGCAAAGGAGAAATTCTAACGAATATGGAGAATCGTCTGCAGTGCAGGAGCATGTGCCAAAAATCTCCTTATTTGTACATGCAAATATATGTATGCTCACACACCTCCTCCCCCCACCAAAAGACATCCACACGATTTCTATTACGTCTGCTAACACAAAGGAGAACAGCAGTTCCAAAAACTGTGTGCTGCTGAGGAATCTTTTTCTTGCAAGTGTCCAATTAATGCTGCTTAATCATTATTAAAGCATTTCAATCATTAAATACAAAACATTCCTGGGAATCCAGAGCCTAATTATCACTTAAGCCACGGAATAAATGTTAATACCCTGACTTTACGCTAATACTCCTCTTCCCTGGTTTGGTCAAGCTCCTTTGTGAAGGTAATGCTGGTCCATATGTAAGTTTAGGCCCCCACAGTATATCAATGTCAAACAACATCGTGTCAAGCTAAGATTCAATTCAGGTAAGTGCCACTGCCAAATTTTCTTGTTCCCAGACGGGCTTTAAGATTATTTTATTGCTTAAAATTTAATTTGTTCCAACTCGTGTCTCCATGACAACGTTGGCTAACCCTGCAAATCATTTGGGTAATTGGATATCTTATCTTTCTATTGCTCTCAAATCGAATGATTCTGCTAGAATTGTAACAGCCAATCAAATTTACAGTCCTCCTGAGTAATAGACTTGGAAAAGTAGCCACATTCATCTCCTCTTTACGGCCATATTAACCAGTATGCGACAAACAGTAGAATCTGGTCTTCAAACTACACTCCAAACTCTAAGCGATGTCAACACCAATATCCTCACTGTGCAAAGTCTACCCAAAAGCCCCTTCCCTTTTATACTATTTTAATTTGCAAAGCAATAGTTGGTACCCATTCCATGTAAATCTTGAGCAATTTCAGCATTTTGAGGGAAACCAATGAGTTTATCAGAAAAAGTAATAATAAAATAAAAATCTCAGCTCTTGGTGGGTACTTGACCTTGTGATAAAATCATGAGCCAAACAATGGCTGCACAGATGACAGTAGTGTGCCACCACTGCTCTGTCCCGGGCTCTTTCAGGGTAAGCCACATCTGACACTGTACATTATAAAAAGTAAGAATGAATACAGATTTAGCAACCAGTTCAAAAATCTCTGTATCCCTAGAGAAATCCAGTCGAAATTTGACACCCCATTAATTTCACTTAATTCATGAATTCAGAACAGTCACAGCATTCAGATAATCAATTATGAAATAGAGATTTTTTTGTAAGATTCAAAAGTCAGCCGCTCTTCAGTTAGTGGTATGATTTTGGCCTTTGGTGAGCTAAAAAGGACAGGAGTTGGACACATTTCAATGGTCCAATTCCAATCTTCTTGGGAGCTGTACAAGGACACTGGCTCCAAGGGAGCACAGGGCCCAGGCACTGTAAGAGGGCCAGCCAACTTAGAAAACAAAAAGGCTCCGCAACCCCGGCCAACTGGCAGGCCAAGGGGTTGTCAAGAACTTCATGCTTCACCTACGGACACTCGGAGGACTTTAGGACTTGAGCTAAACACAGAGCTACAACGTGGGGCATCTCAGCACACAGAAGTCAGTAGGCAGCAGGGGTTTTAAGCAAGCATGAGAGCAGGCACTGGCACAATTTGTCCAGGTGTGCCCTCTTTTAACCCAAATACTTACAAAAAGTTGCTACTGCATCATGCCTGGCAATAAGAGTCAACAGTCTAACTTCCAGTCCATCCAATCCCAATGGCCCTGCTTTTCTCTCCCTCCTGTGGGTTTTGTGGGTGTTTGTGTGTTTTCCTGCTTCCTCAAATACTAGCACTTAAGTAGCAATTGTGAAATGACAGTCTACAAAAATCTCAAGCCCATGGAGTACGTGGAAAATACTGCAACACATCTACTCAAACTTTTGCATGCACTCCAGAATTTTTATAGCCAAAGAAAACTATACGTATCAACTTACATTCCCACCAACAGTGTAAGAGGGTTCCCTTCCCTTTCTCTCCAGCAATTTTGTTTGTAGATTTTTTAATGATGGCCATTCTGACTGGTGTGAGATGACACCTCACTGCACTTTTTTGATTTGCATTTCTCTAACAATGAGTGATGTGGAGCATATTTTCAGGTGTTTGTTGGCCCTCTGTATGTCTTCTTTGGAGAAATGTCTGTTCAGGTCTTTTGCCCACTTTTTGACTGGGTTGTTTGTTTTTCTGGTATTGCACTGCATGAGTTGCTTGTATATTTTGGAGATTAATCCTTTGTCAGTTGTTTCATTGGCAATTAGTTTTAATGAGGTGGAAGAACCTAGAGCCTATTACATAGGATGAAGTAAGTCAGAAAGAGAAACACAAATATTGCATATTAACGCATGCATATGAAATCTAGAAAGATGGTACTGATGATTCTATTTGCAGGGCATCAATGGAGACAGAGACACAGAGAACAGGCTGTGGACACAGTGGGGAAAGGAAAGGGTGGGACAAATTGAGAGAATAGCATAGAAACATATATAATAATTACCATATGTAAAACAGACAGCAAGTGGGCGTTTGCTGTGTGACACTGGGAGCTCAACCCAGTGCTTTGTGACAACCTAGAGGGGTGGGACTGGAGAAGGAAATGGCACCCCACTCCAGTGTTCTTGCCTGGAGAATCTCAGGGACGGGGGAGCCTGGTGGGCTGCCAGATGCCTATGGGGTCGCACAGAGTCGGGCACAACTGAAGTGACTTAGCAGCAGCAGCAGAGGGGTGGGATGGGGAGGAAGATTGGGAGAGGGGGGCGGTTCAGGAGGGAGGAAACATATGTATAACTGTGGCTGATTCATGTAGATGTATGGCAGAAACCAACACAATATTATAAAGCAATTATCCTTCAATAAAAAAATAAACCAAAAAACTGTATGTGTGTATACGTCATCAAGACACACGTTTTTTTTCTCCCTTTCTCCAACAAAGCAACAACTGTCTTTAATTCATCCACACACCTTTTTTTTTCAGGATAATAAAATTCTTTTCCAATTCAAAATGTGATTTTCTACGTTACATCAAAAAGAAAAAAAAAAAAATAGGAAACACACCTCCCATCCTTTACTCTGCCAGAACGCACTTCAATAAAAATGAACCAAATCTGTTCTCTGTTGTTCACCCATCCCCATAAATGAAAAAACTCAGCACAAAACTATTCTCACTGGTAGCTGTATTAACTACTTAACGCTGTTGCCTTCCAAGGGCACCTTTTGCTGTTTGATTTAAATAAGGCACCTTAATTCCTCTAGACCACATACGTGTGCATGTGTACATATGTGCGTGCTCAGTTGTGTCCAACTCTTTTCAACCATACAGACTGTAACCTGCCAGGCTCCTCTGTCCATGGGATTTTCCTGGCAAGAATACTGGAGTGTGTTGCCATTTCCTCCTCCAACGGATCTTCCTGACCCAAGGATCAAACCCTCATCTCCTACATCTCCTGGACTCCGGGTGGATTCTTTTACCACCAAGCCACCATAGAGGCTGCCAACAGGAGATTAAAAAAAGAGAGGAAACAAAAAAATGCCCTTTTGAACCTACAGATAAATGCTCCTGATCTTAGAAGTAAACAAACAATAAAAACTTTGAGGGGAAATACTGGAAAGCAAACAGTTCAGATGTAGGAAGGAAGGAAACTGGACTTGGAAAAACAATAGGGAGCATGGCCTAGAATTCCAAATACAGTGTACAGTTTAAAAGGAATCAATAATAGAGTCAATAACAGATTCTGAGAACAGCTGTCCTGAGACTGCCCAAGTACAGGCTCCTGCACACAGAAACTCACTCAATCCTGATAACTACCCTATAGAGTAGGTGCTACTGTCATCCCCTAACCTTCTTGCCTGTTTTTTTCCTTTGCAAGGGGGGATAATTAATATCCAAGGGAGGCTGGAAGGATTCTTACAGAGTTCCTAGGTGGCTTAGTGGTAAAGAATTCACCTGCAATGCAGGAGACAAGGGTTTGATCCTTGGGTCAGGAAGATCCCTTGGAGAAGGAAATGGCTACCTACTCCAGTACTCTTGCCTGGGAAATCTCATGAACAGAGGAGTCTGGCGGGATACAATCCATGGAGCTGCGAAAGGAGTCGGCCGTGACTTAGTGACTCAATAACGACATACTGTACAATTTCTAGGGCACATGTGGCTCAATACACGGAGCTAAGAATACTTACTCTCATGTCTCAAATAAGCTTACTCCTGGTGGCCCAGTAGTAAAGAATCTGCCTGCCAATGCAAGAGACACAGGTTTGAACCCTGAGTCGGGAAGATCCCTGGGAGAAGGAAATGGCAACCCACTCTAGTATTTTGCCTGGGAAACCCCATAGACAGAGGAGCCAGGAGGGATACAGTCCATAGGGTTTCAAAGAGTCTGACACGACTTAGCAACTAAACAATAACAACAATAATAAACCCAAGAAGCTGACTTTTGGAAGCCAAAGTGCTGAAACAGACAAGTGTCTGAGAACTGAGTGGGCACCTGTAGATGCAGGTTGCATGAGGACCAGATGCCCTTCCTCCATCCCAGGGGCCCAACCATTTTCCTTTCCATTTCAGACCAAGATGCAGATCAATGTTTAAGACCCCCTTTCCTAAACCAAAAGCAATCTTTTTATTTACACTCACTAATCCATAGAAGCCTTTCAAATGGCACAAATAAAGGCGGCTGCATTTTGTTCTCTAAATCAATTTTCTCCTCAGCCATCAGCTAGATGTTCCTGCACAGAGAAAGAACAGCCCTTCCCTTCTAATTCAAAAATCCATACTGCCATTGCCCTTGCAAACTGCTAAACAAGCAATATCGGCAAGTCACTTGTGTTCTGTAATATATTTACTGCAAATCCCAGTGGCTCACCTCCTAATGCAGTTTTTTATTGTGTCTGTGAGTGTCAATACACTGGCCAGTCACCTTACTTGTAAGAGGCTCTGCCCAGCTATTTGCTCAAGGCATCAAGAGGGCACAGAGGACAAAGGCTATGTTCCTAGAGGCCCCAGCGATGGAGAATCTCCTCCTCATGCCAGGATCCTCAAAGAGGTTTTGGTCTCTGGCAATCCACATCCTAATACCACCCACAGCATCTGAGAGGCCACCTTAAATTCTCCATCAGGAGAGCGTCCATTCACACAAAGGTCAAAATCAGAGTCCTAATCAGAGTCCTTCGCAGTTTCCTACCTATCAACACTAAAGCTGTTCCCCTGGTGAATTTGCTGATCACATCTGAAAGGTGCATTATCAAGTACCAAAAGGGGAAGGGAAATCTGGCTTTTTTAAGTCCCAACCTCTGCTTTCAGATGAGAGCATAAGAGCAAGCACCCCAACACCACATAATGGTGGATCATCTAATACAATCACGCCAGAAACACAAAGGGCAAGTTAGAAGGAAAATATTACAAAATGCGATAAACACCTATTCAGATGGAATTCTTCAGAGTATACTTAGAGAAACTCCCCTTCCATGTGCATCGGCCTCAAAGGTTGCTCAAGAAAGGCTTGAATTATCTATTTATCTTTCAGGGTGAGCAGAAGGCAAGCGCTCTATGCAAGATATGGAACAGGCAGAGATATTACAAAAATGCTACTTTACAGACTCCTGGGATCAAATAGGTGCATATAATACAGGGTGTTCACTTTACATTTCTTTCTCCTCTTTTGTATATTTGAAACTCTTCATAGTAAAATGTTTGGGGTGGGGGGATGAACTCTGTAAAGACAAATAAATCATGCCCATGCTCAGTCGGGTCTGACTCTGCAACCCCATGGACTGTAGCCTACCAGGCTCCTCTGTCCATGCAATTTTTCAGGCAAGAATACTGGAGTGGGTTGTCATTTCCTTCTCCAGGGGATCTTCCCAACTCAGGGATTAAACCCCTGTCTCCTGCATTAGCGAGTGGGTTCTTTACCACTGAGCCACCTGGGAAGCCTCTATAAGTAAATAATCAATAGTATAATTATTAAGAAACCTGGTGATTAAGTCAAGTCTAATGCCTTGGAAGAAGCTTGTAATGCAACTTATCCACAGCTCTGTTAGTGGCTGTGGTCATCCTTAGGAAATAAATGGTGGTTCCCAGGGCAGTAAAGCATGCACACACTCAATTCACATGGAAACCCAGACCTCAGAAACACACTACTTCTGTTTTCTCTCTTTTTATCTTTTTACTACAAACTGAAATATATTACTCTAATTAAACTTCTCTAAGTAGCCTCTATAGATATTTGACTATAAATCATTTTTCAAAAGAAAAACTGAGCAAAAGTGGTTGGATGAGATTAGAACTGTAATCCTACAAAACATCTGGTGAAACCAAACAGATTTCACTCTTAATTTTATCATAAGGACTCATACTGGTACTCTAGAGTCAAGCTTTTAATCTAGATTCCATGGACTTGCTGATGGATCTTAAGATATCCACAAAGAGCCAGAATTGTTTGGCAAAGCTGCATGTGTATCAAAATGCATATGGTTTTTTGCCAAGCAGGTTTTACCTGATCTTCATATGGGTTTAGGATCCAAAACAGTTACTCTCCCGGCTCTGAGGGGCACAATAAATGCTTCCTTAAATGTCTCCTCAGGGATTTTCCTGGTGGTCCAGTGGCTAAGATGCCACAATCCGAATGCAGGGGCCTGGGCTCAATTCTGAGTTGAGGAACCAAATCCCAAATGCCACAACTAAAGATCCCACACATTCCATTAAAAAAAAAAAAAGGTCCTGCTGCTACAACTAAGACTTGGCACAGCCAAATAGATAAATATTTCTTATTTTCTTTTTTAATTTTTAAATGCCTACTCAAACTCACTGGGAAAGATGCAAATCTCAAACTCAAGCCTCAAGCAGACTGCAGCATAGATGAAGTAACAAAAAAAAGGCACATGAAAACACCACTACAACAATCAGAGCAAAAATAAGTGATGTGACAGCTTTCTGTTGGGAGCAGCCATGGAAGGCCTTGAAGTAGAAAAATAGTGTTGGTATTTGAACTGGATCTTGAAGGATACTGAAGAAGGCCATATGAACTTGGACAAAAAAAGCCTGGACATTTAAGAAAACAGAAAAACACAAAGCATGTATTACGTATGAAGAAGGGACCGATTTGGCTGGATTAAATGACCTGGAGGGAAGAGGATGGAGGTGACCAGGTAAGACTGGCAGGGACTGTGACTAGAGGCAGACACAGAGGCTGTGAGTGATGGGCAAAGAGGCAACCACCAGAGTGGGAAGTCAAAATTAGAAAAATTGGGCATACCGAAGAGACGAAAACACCCAAGCCCCTCATTCACTCCCTTGAAGATGCTCCCTTCCAGAATGAGCATTCCAAGACTGTTTACAATGTGGGTTAATGTTGACTGTGGAGTCAGGGTGCCCCAAGGGCCACACCGGACAAGCCAACAGGGAGCACAGAGACTGAGAAGTTTGATGTTAACCCCTCCAATTAAAATTCCCATTTATTATACATGCATACAACAATCAGTATAGTAACATATTTACAGAACTTACCAATTCATAAGTAAACAAGTCTGGGGATACATTTTAAAACTTTTTACTGACAGGCTGTACAAAGCTAGTTAGATCACTAAAGACAGTACTGTCAAACCCAGCCTAGACAATTTCCTGGAAGTCCAATGGTTAAGATTCCATGCTTTCACTGCTGAAGGTGCAGGTTCAATCCCTGGCTGGAGAACTAAGATTCCTCAAGCCATGCAGCAGAGGGGAAAAAAAAAAAAAAAAAAACAAACACACACAAAAACCCATCCTAGTACCACATGTATTTATTTCGGCACTTTAACAAGTAGCATGATTTGAACATACAAGTTCAAATGTACCTATGTTCTCAAAGACAACTGATTCCACTATCAAATGAATAATGACTGTCTAATGAGAATCTACTGAAAATAGGTACACCATCCCTTTCAGCATGCACAGCAATACACACCCACTGCACTTAACAGCAATTTTTCCTCTATTTGGCAAGTGGAAAAGCTGATTCAATGAACAGAATTCTTCTGGTTTGATTTTCCTTATACTCAAAATAGCCTTCATCCTTCCCTTTTCCGGCAAACATATTTTGTGGTCAAAGAATGACCAAGTAGCAAATAATGCTACTAGAAAAATTAGAAAAATGTGTTTGTTATATCTAGTATGAAAACATGGGGGGGTGGGATGAAGGTAAACAATATTCTCATGGTTATGACTATTATGCTGCTTTAAAGTAAGCAAAGAGAATTAAAAATTTACTAGGTACCAAAAATTGAAATATAAAATAATGAAATACAGACTTGTTTGAAATAACAGGTTAGTTGGTAAAACTTTTGTGTCAACACTTCTTGTAGTTTCACAAAAAGCATTATGGTGACTGGGTGATCTATAAACTGAACAGTTCTGTAATCACTGTGGTCTTGCAAACAATTTTAGAAACCATTTTTTTCCTTTAGCCAAGTGAATAGTAATACAGGAATCTCTTAATTTTAAAATTTCAGTGTAAACTTTTTTCAGTTTCCAATCAAACCATGCCTCAGAAAAAAAATTAGAAAATCTCTCCCTACACCTGAGGGGCTCATGCCTACACACACACACACACACACACACACACACACACACACTCTCTCTCTCTCACTCTACTTCAAGCACCAAGCCATATTCATGGAACAATCTTATGGCACATTTCTTACTACAGAATTCACCAGTTCCATTATCGAACACTATTTTTGAAGCTATAAATGGCTAATCTTGTCAAATCAGCCAACCTCACAAAACAGCTGTTTAAAATTTAATTAAAGACCATTACACCAAATACTCCGCATTAAATGTACTGGTCCTAAGAATTTCAATTTTAAAAAATCTGAAGCAACAGCTAAGTACGAAGGAAGGGAAGGGTGGGAGGCGGGGGGCATAGGAGACAACTCAGTCAGTCAAGGCTTAATCAGAGCCCAGTTTCTTAGCTTCCTCAAATTTAATCCAAGCCTGGAGACCACAAGTTTAATAATAGAAAAGTCGAAGACTCAGATCTAGGGAAACTCAAAATGGTTCCAGGAGCCAGTAACTGAATATATCTTTAGTGAAACTACCACACAAGATACTTATTTAAATATTTGCTAAAGGAACAGATTTTCCTTTCTGTGTTTTTTTAATAAACACTATTTGAAGGGACCTCTGAAGCCTCTGGACAGATTCTCCTCAGCTGACATATACATGGAGCTGGGTTCGAAGTCCAGTGAGGGATGCTCCTTGCTCTGGAGGAGTGAGTCCCCTCTGCAGCGCAGAGCTCTACGTCAGAGTCTGTCTAGTCTCATCACCCTCTTCTCAGAGCAGGAAACCAGGGTCCAGGCAACTTGTTAATGACACACCCCATCACTAACAGAGTCCCTAATAAGTGACTTCAGTCAGCTCTATCTTCCACCAAGATAGATCCCACACATCACTGGGACATCCCACCTCGCCCTGCCCTCTGGAGATGCAGAGCAAAGGGGAGGGGAGGGCGGCTCTCTGACCCCACATGTGCCTCCCTGGCCTCACCTCATCCTATTCCCAACTCTGTTAGATTCTGCCCCTACATAATATGCTGGCATTTTGTTCCTCACAGGTTTTTTGGCTTTGATTTCAAACTTTAAAAATATTTAAAAAGCTTGATGGTTGGATGGCATCATGGACTCAAGGCCCATGAGTCTGAGCAAACTCCGAGAGACAGTAAACGACAGGGAAGCCTGGCGTGCGGCAGTCCATAGGGCTGCAAGGAGTGGGACACAACTGAGCGACTGAACAACAATGAGGCTTTCTGACACCTCCCTTAAACTCTGTGCCCAAGGCAAATGCCTCACTCCCCTACCCTAGTCGTGGCCCTGGAAAGAAACCCACAACAAGCCCAGCTGTGGAAGGGGTCAGGAAGGTGCTGCGTAAGGAGCAAAGGATAAAAACAAACAAAAAAACACACAAAGGCTAATCTTGCACCTCGGAATCTAGGTTCTACACATAGGGAGCTTTATCTCTTAACTCCTACTTGTAAAGGACAGGCCTGGCTAATGAAATGAACTGAGGGACCACTCCAACCTTGATGACAGCTATCTTCTTTGTATTACAAGATGGAGCTTTAACTCCAAGTGCCTATGCTCCAGCTGATCAGTTCCATTTGGAGATGCTGACTTAGAAAAAAAAAAAAAAAAGATCTCAAAATGAGAAGCTGTAGACTGAAAACCCACATGGTTTAAAAGCAGGAAGAAAGGTAAAGCGTACGGACAAAATAATAAGGGTCACATCTAAGGAATTAACCCACGAGTGAACCCCTAACAGTTCCACCACAACACTTTTAAAACACTACTGAAGAACATTTCTTTCTAGAGAGGAACTTTAAAGCACTTACCAAAACTGTGAAAGCAGTTTTAACTCCAAAATTTATATGGTCTGAGACACTGTGCTTGCTGAATTATCACACAGAATTTTGAAATGTTCAGCTCTCATCTTTCTTTTTTTCCTTCCTTCTCCTGTCCTTCCCCACCCTACAATCAGGACTGCAGAAAACTTTCCTACCAGTCCTTTCATTTATTTTTAAATTCTTCTACCACCCCGGAAAGCCCTAAGCACTGCCTGCTCTTCAAAAGAATACAGGCACAGAGAGGCAAAGTAATCAGTCAAACTCACTGCATTGCTGGGTTTCAACTAGGAATCCTGATAACGCGTTTCATGGGGGTTTTTTTTGGTTCTTAGGCCTATTTTAACCTGTGGACTAACTGTTGCTCAGTTAGTTACAACTTTATACTTGCCCACAGCTGTGGCCCCCACCCACCAGTCAGTACTGATTTTCCTAATTTTTTCCTAATTTCTACAATATGCGTCTTGCCCCAAGCTGTCTTGCAAATGGTGAAATTGGTCAAAACAGATAAAGATCAAACATGGGCACGCAGCAGAGTAGATATAGGTCGCTAAACACAAGCTCAAGTGTGATTCCACTACTGGCCTCATCCTCCAAAGGCAGCAGGGTTGGAGGAGACAGGGAAGAAGCACTGAACGGGGAACCAGGTGACCCAAACTCAAGTTTCAGTAGATTCTTGGCCCTAACAAGTTGCAGACTATGAGCATTTGGCCCCACATTACAAGGCAGAGCACAACACCTACCCAATCTAACACCTACCCAATCTTCTTCAGAGGACAAGGCCAATTTGCTTTTGAAAACTAAGTGCTGTATAAATTCATGCCACTAATGACAACTTATGGAATGGCTTTATCAGTGTGCTGAACAGGTACACAAGTAGGATAAATAAGCCCTAAGTAAGGATTTACAGTGCATGTTGTTCCCCAAAATATAAATGAAACAATACCATGCCACATGATAGAAAAAAAAAAAACAACTTTATCAAGCTGCCAAACACACTAGGCACAGTCCTATCGTCAAAAACAGCTAGACTCACGTTAATCTATTTTTTCATGTACCCGAAACACTGGTGGTATCACAGTTGCTCCAACTTTCATGAAAAGTCCCCACCTTCCTGTATAGAGATATCTAGAGTTTACATGACCTACCTGAAAACAAACAGACAGGAGGGAAGCTATAAAAAGCACAAAGGAAAAAAATTTTGTCTTCATGCTACAATTAGAGATTTAAATATCCATGACCACCCTGATTTCATTGATTTTTTGGTAACTGGCCACAGATGGCAGCAGAGAAAGTAAGGGGAAGGCTTATCAGGAAGTGTTGACACACAGACTGCGGGCACCACACCAGCTAAGGAAACCACAATTATGCCATTCTTGATCTGGATGTACTTCCACTTTCAAACTTCCAGACGCAAAAGGTGGTGGTGAGATTTGACACTGAAATCTCTCAAACTCATCCCTCAACAAAGCCGCTGAAAGGTGGGGAGGAGAGCGGTCGTCACGCTGGAGACAAATCTTAACAACATTAAAGCACTCTCCATGGAAAGTTTCCCCATCACTGCATTTTTTTTTTTCCAGTAACAAAGATGTTGTCAGAAATGACAATTTTTTGTGTCCCCTGATGATGCCTTGCTAGCATTTGGTTATAAGCCATAAAGCAGGACTAATTTCAGCCTGTCAGGAGTCTTGCTAATGCCCAGTTTCCCCCTAGAGAGAATTCCTGTCAAATCTAATGAGAGCTCCAAAGGCCCTCTCTACAATATAATGAGCACTTAGGCCATGCTGGTGATCAGGCGGCAAAAAGCATCAATTTGAGCCTGGCTACACCCTGGGGGCCAGACGTCACCAGTTTTAATAAGAATTATGATTACTAGCTGCACCAAATGCCTCCTCAGAACTTATTATTAATGTGTGACATTCAGAAGGATGTTTTTCAAATGTAAGGCCACTTTAAACTGAATTACAGCACGGCTTTGCGTACTACTCTAGTTAAGGGTCTGTCAGCATTTGTGATACAAACCAAATTTCAGGGGGCTTAATATCCTACTATGGAGAACACAACATCTCTCAGCTTTTCACATTTTTCAAATTACTGAGCCAATTATACACAGCATATTATTAACGCACACTGGCTCATGAACAGACAATATATACCCACAAATGCCCAATGGAGTCCAGAAACTCATTAGAAAACTATTTTCACACCATGGGGTTCCTGATCCTCCTTCTCCCTTCTTCCTTTTGATAGAGGTCCTCCACCAAGTAACCTACAGGAACCCAGGAGAATTTCACACCTCCTGTAGCTCCCCCAATAAATCCAGCACCAATACACATCACAGAGAGGTGGCGTTCCCCTGTACGGAGTCAGTGAGGTTACTACATCCTTTGAATTTATGAGTTTAAGAGAAAGCTCAATCTCCTCCTTACCCTTCCAGAAAATGTTGGGGGAAAAAAATGTGCCTTTAGGATAACTTTAAAAAACAAGTGGCACATTAGAACTCCTCCACCAAGTTTATTTGCATAATTCATTTAAATGACCATATATCTCTTAGTATAATTACTATCAACAAGTTACAATTGCTTCAATCAGGCACTGGCCCCGTTAAGCACACAGAAACAAAGATACAAACCCAGCAGAAACTAGGCTACCAACTTCGCAAATCGGAATAGAACTGGCATTTTTAAAGGCCCATTACACTGCTAATGAAAAGCCTTGAACTTAACCATCTCCTTCCAAACACATATCTGAGAACAGATCTAAGGTACACGATGATAACATAACATTATGAAATCTATGATGAATTAAAAATCAAAGAGTGCAGAGTTACAAAAGCAGAATTCAACTCTGAAACACACTTGCTTAATGAAAGTCTTTGAATATAAGGAAGATCTGAAGGCTGAACTAATCAATTTCTCCACTATGCCCCAGCCGGTCAGCCATGCTCTTTAATTTAATGAAACAAGGGTTTGAGATGAAATAGCACATATACATCAAGTAAGAATTGTATTGTTGCACTTTGAAATGTGTCCAACTGTGCAACTTCATCTGATGATAATTTTTTAAGAGGCAATCGATTTCTAAAAGACTTATTGTACCAGAGTCTTGATGAAAAAGTGAATGTCAGCATATCTCCAGAATACTTACACCCTGCCATTAATGCTTTCTTTGGCAGACAATGACTACTCAATCGAGGGTCCTTTGGGCTGAGCAATCATTTAGCTTTTCTTCTCTTATGAGGTCCTTAGTGCCTTGTTCCAGCTCAATACTCTTTTTATACACCATTATAGTAGCCATAAGTGTGAATTTTATGGGAACTTGCAAACTCATAGTCATAGCTTGAGCTTTCCAGTCACTAATCTTTTCATGCTTTTAAAACCACTAGGACTGAAGCAACTCCCAACATACACTGTGGTCATATAAGGATGCTTTTTTCACCTCCAAACCTGTATCAACTGAAACATTTTTTAAAAAGTTGTTTGCTAATATGCCACTAATCCTGAGTGTCACTTTATGTAGCCCCCAAAACTCCATAGTTCGTCTTATACCTTGTTTAACTTGAGTAAAGAAACTCCTGAATACCCATCTTTCCCTCAAAGGGCCACACTTCTTTCCAAATCAGCACAAAAACGTTAGCTATTCTGAACTTCAGAACTTGACAGGATATCCAGGTCTTCCAAGAGAAGAATAAATGTATCCAGGCAGTAAAGTCAAGTCAAAGCCTCAATTCCAATCTGCCTATAAACAGGCTAGTTTACACTTTCAAAGCATCTCTCACCTAGGAACTTAAACATTCTATAACTGTCAAGAACCAGCTCTTGCTCCAGAACACTGCCCCCCAATTCCCAGGAAGGGAAACCACGGCTGAAATTTGGCATGCAGATACTTCCCACTACAGAGGACAAAGCCAGCACCACAGAATCATGACTTTATTTCTCATTTCAACTTGAGACTTCACTAAAGCTTACCTGTTTATGCATTTCTATGTTTAATCCATATGACATTTCATAATACTGTAAAAAGAAAAAAGAACCAAGTATTTCATTAACTCATGTTCTGTAATGCCGAGAACATATATTTGTTACTATTACATGAAAAGGGAAAAAACCTAATCTTTGATACCTACCATCACATAGTGCCTCTGCATTTCTGTCTTTTCACTTGCCAGTTTCTCACATTCCAATTTAAGGCTACGAAAACAAAACAGGCAACTTAATGTAAACATTATGTCACTTGTTTTAACATCTGCCTCACATATTTGCACTTCAAGTAAAAACACAGACCAATTTGGAAAAGCCATAAACTATCTAGGTAAACACCCAAAAGCTTTGTCCTTGCGTTAAATGGGGAAAAGGAATAAGAGGAATAGTGCAAGGTATCCACTTAAAAACAGCTTTTCCTTCTTCGTGCATACCTGGTCTGATGCCAAGACCAAAAGATCTGTCAAAACCTCTGATCTACTCAGAAGACTGATTTCTCCTCACGGTCATCTGTTCACTCCTACTTGCTTCAGTGCATCAAAGTTTGCTGCCCTGGACTTAACCAAAATCTGGCCTCGGTATAACCTTCAGTCTCAGGCATAGGCTGTGTCACCTCTGCCAACGCAGTCTCTTGGTTTGAAAACTGTACCTGTAAAGTTACTTCTACAATTGTCGGTCCCTTTTAATATCTTTGTTTTTTTAATTCCCTGCCAAAATATGTCATATAGCTTCTGCAATTAAAGTGGGCTGAAGTCCTCCCTTCCTGGCAAACATGGTGTGGGCAGGGATGTTTCAAGCTCTAGAGATTATCATCTTCAAGTAGACAAAAGGTCAATAATCAGAAAGCCTCTGACAAAAATAAGAAAGTTCACACCCAAGCAGCGGTGTGCTTTCTCTGGGGCATGATAAAAACAAAACCTGTCATTACAGTTATTTCTTAGCTCTAATCAGCTAAGATTTCATAAAAACGGGAAGAAACTAACATTTCTAGAAAATTTACTATGGACAGGGTGCTTTACAAATAGCTTTCTTTTATAAATTTTCTGAAGCAGCTTTCATTACATGAAGAGACTAAAGGTGAGATGACTACCAATGTGACTCCCATCCCTTGCCCTACCCAAACCAACTCAGAATGAAGCCAAAGCAGGCGAGCTGTCCCCTAAACACATCCACAGCACCCCCACTAAGGATGGGCACAGCTAAAAGCATCTACCCTCCCATAATGGACTTTGCCTCAAAGAACCCATTCTAGTATGGCAAACAGCGATTTCAACACTGGCTTTGCCTCTCTGAACCTGCACTCCTGAGCTGGGGCATCGACTGAACCAAGCTCAGCCTGTTGCAAAATAAATAAATGAAGTGCAAATATTGACAGTTCTCATGCAACTCCTAAATACACGAAAAAAGGCTCCTTGGAACAGCAGCAAACGGGCAAAGGGGAAACAATGGGAGGAGGAGGAGACAAGAGAAAAGGCGGCCCGGGAAGAGCAGGGGAAAGGGGTAACGTGAATGACAGGTCTTAACTGCGACTCCACGCGCCACCGCCTGGACGCAAGTACTAAGTACAGCTGCCGCCGCCACCAGGATGGGCGACCCGGGGCACAGCGCTGCCCGGGCGACCACTCACCGGGCGCGGCGCGACACGCACCTGTGATACTGCGCCTGCAGGAACTGAAATTCCTCTTTAATCCGGTCCAGAGACTCCGGGATAGTGAACTTGCAGGGCTGGCCTGCAGCCTGGTGCGGCGTCTAAGGGCGACCAGCGAGGGGGACCGAGCGACGGGGATGCGGGCGGTTGGATAAAGCAGTCGGAGTATCAAAGAGTGGGTGGGACATAAACGAAAAATAAAGTTAGAAGTGGTGCCAAACGGAGTCCCGAACTCCAATTTGCGCTTCACTTGGGAAGAGGGAAGGTGGACCTTCCCAGATCCGAAGCTCCTCAAAGGACGCTCGCAGCCTCTTCCAGCCTCCAGGGCGGGACGCGGTAAGTGCGCCTGGGTCACCTGGTTGAAGGGACAAGGGTCCCCGGCAGCGGCCGTGGAGGACCCGGCCAGACTGTCGTCGACGCCGCCGCCTCCTCCCTCAGGGGGCGATAATGACCCCGGGGACCAGAGGAGAAAACTCCCTGATGTTCCCCGTTCCCAGAGTCGCCGGGGCCACCTCCTGGCGCGCCGGAACCGGGGCCTCATTGACATGTAAATAGGCGAGACGAGAAACAAAGCGGGGGGCGCACTACCCGCCTGGGGAAGGGAGAGGATGCGGCCGCGGGAGAAACCTCAGTCTCCCCAAGCGCCCCGCCCGCCCAGTCTAGACATCAAGTAGGAGGGAGCCTAGAGCAAAGGGGGAGAATTGAGAGTTTCAGCCCCCTTCCCACACAGGAGGAGAGGGCCCGGGACCTCCCAGGTCTTGTACCCTTAGAGGCCAGGGGGCTCGGTCAGATTGTAGCAGCCACCCATCTCCTCACCGCACAGAAAGAGCGACTACCACTCCGCCACCTCCCTGCCCCCCACTCCGCCACCACCGCGCCTCACCGGGTGCCGGCTCTGCGGGAACATCGCTCTGGCGGCGGCCGCGGCTCTGTTCCCGGGCAACTCAATTCTCCGCTCAATTTCCAACTTTAATCCCGCCGAGGAAAATTAAGCCGGGAAGCCAGGCAGAAGCGGGCACCGCGCTGGCCACGCACGCAGGCGCGCTCGGCGGGACGCACAGGCCACTCTGCTCCCGCCCGTGCGGACTCCCGCGCTCAGGGCCACATCACAGGGCACTCCGGGCCCGGCCGCACCAAGAACCTGCGGGACGCCGCTGGTGCTCGTGGGGAGGGCGCGGGGGCTGCGCTTCCACCCGCGGGCCTCGGCCGCCCGGGCTGAGAAATGACGAGCGCGGAGACTCTATGCTCCCCTCGGCGATCCGCGTGCGCCGCAGCGGTCCCGGACAACAAATCCAGGGGAGGACTGCTCTCCTTTGCTCTTCTCCCGATCCGCCTCTTCTTCGGGTATTCCCTGAGGCGCCCGCCGGCGAGGTGCAGGTGGCGTGGCGCCCGCGGCTAACCCCACACAAACAAACCTGACTGTGTTCAGGGGTGACCCCCTCGGGCCCAGGCAGCGCTCACGACCGGGAGCTCGCGGGCTCCCGTGAGGCGGCGGGGTGCGAGGTCCCGGTCGCAGCGGAGGCTCCCCGCCCCGCGCTCCGCAGCTTTAATCCGAGCCGAGGAGCGCGGGATGACGACAAGGCGGGGAAAGTGCGGAGGGCGCGCCGGGAGGCGGCTGGCACGCCCAGTGCAGCCGGCTCTGGGTGTTCTCCGAGGTTGCACAAACCCTCCTGGGCTGACGGGTCTACTCCGCCGAGGGCAATCCCGCAGCCGCCCGCTGCTCCTCCAGACCTGAGCGCATCCGGGCGCCGCGGCCCGCGCGCACTCGTCCTGCACCGCCGGCCAGACCTCTCCGGACCCTTTCTCAGAGCCTCTCCGTCGACCCCCTTTCTTTCCTTCTCTTCGTCTGCCTCTCCTCAAAGGGCGCTCCAGCCCGCTGCAAAGTTCTCTCACGACCCGGGGAAAGACATCCAAGAGACGGTGAGGAAAAGCCCAAGAGTGCGCTCCGCCGCTCGGCCTCCGTCCCGGGCCGGCAAACTCAGCGGGCAAGTCCGGAGTAGTCGCGGAGGCTGTTAAGTTGCCGAGGGCAGGCGGAGGTCCCGGTTGGTGGCGCGGTTCCCGCCCGGTCCTGCGAAGGCGGGAGTGGCGCAGTCGGCTGCCTCGGGGACGCAGGACACAGGGTACCCGCCGCCGCCGCCGCTGTTCCTGCAGCCGCCGCTCCAGCCGCTGCCGCCGCCCGCGCCTCTCGCGCCGGTTACATTAACACGCGGTTTCACACTCCGGAGCTAACCAGCGCCGGCCCCGCCCAGCACCGCGCGGGCGGGGGGCGCGAGCGCGGAGCCGGCGGGGGACGTGAGCCTGTCTGGTGGAGGGGGGTGGGGGAAAGGCCCTCGTCAGCCAATCGCTTGCGGCGCGCCCAACGTGGGGTGCTGACGAGAAACCTCCCCAGAGCCTATGGCAGCGCGGCACCGGACAGGCCGTCTCACCCGGTCCCCCTCTCCTCTCCCACCCCACTTGCTTCCATCTCCGCCGTCTCCCCCGTCTCCCCTCCCATCCACCCCCACCACTCCTCCGCCAGCCGCGTCCTCCCGGGCTCGGTGAGGAACTGTTCCTGGAGGAGCCGCGGGATGCCGAAACCAGCCAATGGGAAGCAGCGAGACGCGGAGATTGGCACGGTGGATGGGAAGGTCGGTGGGAAGGAGAGCGGCGGGGCCGGGCTGTCAATCAAAGTAACGTGGGGCCGGCGAGGGAGCGCGCGGGAGCGCGCGAGCAGGAGGGACACGCGAGCGTGCAACCCAGGAAGCCGGGGGTTCGAGTTTGCAGAAATCCTGCCACTTGTTCACTTTTCCCTTTAATGAAAAGCCTCAGATCTCAGTGAAAGTAACCCGGAGACTAACCGCGTAGTTTCTTAAGAGGGAGAGTGGGTGCTTTTTGGTAGTTCAAGCCAAAGGTGTCTTTCGGAGGCCCCTGTTCGATGCTACCCTAGAAAGTGAGGTCATATTCAAAATTTCTGTGAGGATTGTTTTCCCTTGAGCTGTCTTTACGCGGATACCCGAGGAGTGGACTGTGCATTTCATGGAAACTGCATAAATAGGCAGCTCATTGGCTGCGTAGATACACCAGCGGCTTAGGACTAGGCTTTTAATGCCCACTCCCCCTTTTGCACTCAAGGTGGTAGGAATTGGTTTTTATTGGAGTATTTCAAACCACCTTGCAAAAAGATCGACCTGAGTTGGGGCGGGAGGGATACCCGAGGAGCTGTCAGGGTAAGGCTGGCGCGTCTCGATCACGAATCAGATATTTTGCCCGCCGCGCGAAATCTCGGGTCGTTCTCTTTTAAAGTCCCGATTTCGCTGTACTGGGTAGAAGAGGGCTACTGAGAGTTCCAGGGGCCTCTCAGGAACCCGACCACGAGTCTGTTTCCAATTTCTAGAAACAAAGGGAGACAATGGGATACACAGCATTGAGACCTGAAAAACCTGTCCTGCCCACCTCACCCCCACAGTTCGAGTGGTACCCCCCCCCCCCCTTTAGCTATGTAAGGAGCTAAATGGGAAGCTTTGTGGAAAAGACGTCGAAAAAAATTCTTATGAACTGGAACTTGACTTGAAAAGGATTTTAAGATTTTAAATAAACGGAGCATACTGCGTAAATCTCCAGTTTTTTCAGTTTTTCTAAAATACATCCCGCAGAAAACCTTCAATATTGCTGCTTTTGTACGTTAAAGAGCAGTTCAGTTGAGCTATTTTCACATGATTGGTAAGTGAATAATGCTGTTTTAGCCAAATAGGGGTGAATTCTTCCATGAGAAAGACACATCTTTGACAAGCATTCATCTAATGTTGGAATATACTTCAGTTTTTGGTGTTAATGGCCCCCATGTTCCCATTATTTTACTTTCAAGAGAATTATGGAAAGGCATTTATTTAAACAGAAATACAATTTATTTGAAGATTTGCCTTTACAGAGATCTTTTCCTTGAAATATTAAAAGAATCATTTTAGATAATACATTTCACTGGTGGAGTTCTTAAATATGAATGATATTGATTTGTCTATAATTGGATCAATCCCAAATATCAATTATAAATGAAAAATTAAAGGGGCGATTTTAGCCAGTCTGTACAACGTGGTAGTAATTCTCAAACAAGTTCAGTATTGTGGCTCATTAAGTGGGGTTAAAGGAGTGGGTTCTATTATTCATTTCTGCTGACACTGGAAATGAATAGCAAGGAAGCACTGCCCCTTTTCTTGTTACATTTAGTGATGAGAGCAGTCTTGCTCCACATACAGGAGTTTTTGAATCATACAACCATGGGTTGGCAACCTGTTTGTTGTTCAGTTGCTCACTTGTGTCGGAGTCTTTGCAATCCCATAAACTGCAGCACACCAGGTTTCCCTGTCCTTCACTGTCTTCCAGAGTTTGCTCAAACTCATGTCCATTGAGTCATTCTTTCTGGAGCTGTTTCTCCACTCTTCCCTAGTAACATATTGGACACCTACTGACCTGAGGGGCTCATCTTCCAGTGTCATATATCTTTTTGCTTTTTCATACTGTTTGTGGGTTCTTGAGGCAAACATACTGAAGTAGTTTGCCATTCCCTTCTCCAGTGGACTACATTTTTTCAGAACTCTCCACCATGACCTGTCTTTCTTGCGTGGCCCTGCACGGCTTGGTTCATAGCTTCCTTGAGTTGGGATTGGCAACCTATGTGCCTTGAAATCACATAGTATTGGGTCACCTATACCAGTTTATGGTTGCTTCATCCCATAATCAGCTCCAGGGTTGTGTAGAAAGTGCTTGCTGCTAAGTCGCTTCAGTCGTGTCCAACTCTGTGCGACCCCATAGACGGAAGCTCACCAGGCTCCCCTGTCCCTGGGATTCTCCAGGCAAGATCACTGGAGTGGGTTGCCATTTCCTTCTCCAATGCATGAAAGTGAAAAGTCAAAGTGAAGATTCCACAAATATGCCTCTGCATGCGGGGACAACTAGGGTAACTAAGACTTCTCCATGGCTTTACCCAAACTTTACTTTGATTTACTGGCACATACTAGTAGTTAAGTTTAAGACTTCTCTAGTGGCCCAGATGGTAAAGCGTCTGCCTATGATGTGGGAGGCCAGGTTCGATCCCTGGAATGGGAAGATCCCTTGGAGAAGGAAATGGCAACCCACTCCAGTACTCTTGCCTGGAAAATCCCATGGACAGAGGATCCTAGTAGGCTACAGTCCACGGGGTCACAAAGAGTCAGACACGACTGAGCAATTTCACTTTCAGAGAAGTTAAAACAGGAGTAAAAATGTTGCTACTTCTCACCCTTCCTCATCCCCTTCAAAATGTCTTCTAACACATTTTTGTTTGTTTGTTTTAATTTTAATATGTATTTGTTTTGGCTGTGTCGGGTCTTAGCTGCAGTACATAGGATCTTTAGTTGCAGCATGTGGGATCTAGACCAAAGGTGGAACCTGGGCCCCTTGTATTGGGAGCGCAGAGTCTCACCCCTGGACCACTGTGGAAATCCCTAACAGTCAGTTAGTAAGTCAGTCAGTTCAGTCGCTCTATCGTGTCCGAGTCTTTGCGACCCCATGGACTGCAGCATGCCAGGCCAGTGTTCTCTAATATAACTGTTCACAGCGAACATGTCTACTCAACCGTATTTCCTAGTCTGCCAAAGGGGAAAATTAGAAATTTTCTTTTATTTTATTTGCTTATTTAAATGTTTTATTTTGTATTGGGGTATAGCTGATTAGCCATGAAATTAAAAGACGCTTGCTCCTTGGAAGGAAAGTTATGACCAACCTAGATAGCATATTCAAAAGCAGAGACATTACTTTACCAACAAAGGTTCGCCTAGTCAAGGCTATGGTCTTTCCTGTGGTCATGTATGGATGTGAGAGCTGGACTGTGAAGAAGGCTGAGTGCCGAAGAATTGATGCTTTTGAACTGTGGTGTTGGAGAAGACTCTTGAGAGTCCCTTGGACTGCAAGAAGATCCAACCAGTCCATTCTGAAGGAGATCAATCCTGGAATTTCTTTAGAAGGAATGATGCTAAAGCTGAAACTCCAGTATTTTGGCCACCTCATGCGAAGAGTTGACTCATTGGAGAAGACTCTGATGCTGGGAGGGATTGAGGGCAGGAGGAGAAGGGGACGACAGAGGATGAGATGGCTGGATGGCATCACTGACTCGATGGATGCGAGTCTGAGTGACCTCAGGGAGCTGGTGATGGACAGGGAGGCCTGGCGTGCTGCGGTTCATGGGGTCGCAAAGAGTCGGACACGACTGAGCGACTGATCTGATCTGATCTGATCTGATAGCTGATTAACAGTGTTGTGACAGTTTCAGGTGAACAGCAAGAAATTCTCTTTTAACTTGTTTCTTTACCAGTAGAGTTTGATACACCAGGCCTTCTGATTTCCTTCTGATGTAGTATTTGGAGAAAAGAAAGAATACTGATTTGAAAATTGAAAAGGCTTCAATTGTGTGCATAAAGATGGTCGGTTTTCAATGGCTTCTTTCTCTTACAGCGCATCCTCCTTAAGAGAGGAGGCTGGGCCCCCTTTCAAGGTCATTTTTTCTATGTGATTGTCATGCTGTAATAATTATACTACAAAACTCTCATCAAACTGCATTACAAATGATGGTGTTTAAACAATCAAGTAGCTTTAATCTTATGTTTTAAACAAATAATATATGTGCAGATTGCCTACAGCCTATTTAAAGCAAAATAGTTCTACTCACGAAATCTGTAATTTTGGTCTTCTGTTTAAAGTCTGTTAACCATAATCTTCTTTACCTTTAACATATTCATATGTTGATGATGTTTTTACATGAAATATTAAGTACTCTGCTTCCATAGGAAATTGTCTCTGAAAAAAGTTCCCTCTTTATCCTCTACAAGAAAACAAAAAGATTGCTCTTTATCATTGATGCATGTATGTTTCCATTCATTTGTTGCTGAGTTATCAGATTTTCAATTCACTAATAGTATAAGTGATTACAAAAACTAGGTGCTATCTGTAGTATAGGTACTAGAAACAATAGGAAAAATTATGAATGCTGGTCATGGAAATTACACATCTTTTAAATCTGTCACTTTTTTATTTGAAATAAATACTAATTACACACATTTTAAAAACATCATTTTTGTCATTTTCTCTTCCTTTCAGCTGGTATACATTTCCTCATTTGACTTTTTTTTTTAAACTGGAAGTTTTCTTAAACCTAAGAATGTAGGGTCCAGAAGAAATCTTCCCAGCATTGCTTTATAACCTTTTTCCCTCAGCATTTTACCAAAGAAAAGAACAGGATGGGTATGGGGTTGGAAAGGAGAAAGCAGAGAAGGAAAGGGAAAAAAAAGCCGGTAGCAAATCCATGAAGCAGTAAAACCTCAAATAAAATCACATCCAAAGAATCTCTTGCGGTTTCACACAATATGGTAAAATTAGAGATTGCAGGAAACCAACTAAATTAAACTGGGAGCATTTGAAGAGAAACGAGCAGACTTTATGAAAATGACACATTGACTGACCAGTATGCTTTTTTATCAACAATTTCTTTGTTAAAACACAGATCAAAGGAACCTGCATATGTTTTCATTTTGTTCTAACTAGAAAATTACATCCAGATGTTTAATAGGCATTTGGTTGGTTTTTCAGCATTGATTAGATATGTTGGTTCTGTTTGCTTACAAGTGTAGCCGGATCATTAGCTAATGCAAAGAAATGTTTGCTGTGAGTTGCTAATTAGGGCTTTTGGAAACCCTCCATGCTCAAGAACAATTTGTACAGTGGCCAGAGAACTTGTGGGACTTGGGGAAGTTGTTTTCCCTTCTCTGTCAGGGTGGGGAGAAGCAGACAGCCCAGTCCCTAATCTCCTTTTGCCTAGGGGGATTGTGATGCTATCCCTGAGGATTGGAGTGCAAATAAATTAGGAAGAGACCACACAGGCACTCCCAAACACAGAGATAAATGTGCTCTTTCTGGAACCACCACTGTGCTGTCTTTGAGGGTGGGGGGAGCGAATATCTAAAACACTGAACATCAACATGTGGAAGATGCTCAGTGCTAATGTTATCAAATACACAGTCTTTTTAAGTATACTTTAGAGACAGATGGAAAAGCCCTTTATGATAAACGAGTGTACTTGAATTCATTACTGTAGTACTTATAATTAAAAATGTCTCCTTTGCAATTTCAGTACATTTACAGGGTGCAAAGAGACCAAGCTTTGGAAGGGGGAGGCTGGGGCTGCTGAAAGGAATGAGGGAGTGGAATTTGGGAGAGGAGGATGAGTCTGGGAGGAAATGCAGTGTTTACTTTCAGAGCCCACCCACTTGTTTACCTTGCTAAAGCCCCAAAACTTGTCGGAGATTAGCCATTCACACGGTATTCAAATAAACTGTTTGAGAATTTGAGGCACCAGGCGGATAAACTTCTTAGCTGGCCAATCATGTTTTAAAAAACACTCGCCTGCAGAAGAACACCACCTCAGCCAGGGCGAACTTGTGTTTATTTAAGTCTGAACTTCTAGAGAAATGGAGGTCCAAAATAGCCTGTGTTTATAAGTCACCCTAGAAGTGCAGATACAAATGTTCTTCTCCATCTCACTGCCTCTTCTAGGCCTGTTTACATCTCTTGCCCGTGTATGGAGCACGTGTTAATTTGTTAATGTGGCCTGGTACTAGTTGGAATAATACACACTGTGTTGTTTTTTTTTTTTTAAACTTTTCAGTTTAGCATTTAGCTCAAGAGAAGCTCAAGGGTATTTCATAGACAAAAGAAAAAGTGGTTAAAGGAAGTACCTTTGACGCTCCTTCCTAGGGATTCACATAAAGGAGCAAACTTTGTTGATTTAATAATTCTCTTCAATGACCCACTTTATCACAGGCCTTGGACTTACTAGGAAAAATTAAATGGGGGCACCTTTCCTCTGCCTTTTCTTTGGGAGTATCATTTAAATAACTTTTCTTCCTGGAGCTAGACAGTTTCTTTGAAGGGTTAAATCTGAGTTCAGCTAATCTCTGATCTCTTGATGTTCCTCACTGGTTGAAGACAGGTAAGCCCTGGAGATGAAAAATGGGCTAGATAGCAAGTGAATATTTCAAATACCTCTGTGGCTTCTAGAATGCTAAGTGTAGACCTAGATGAACAAGTCAAGTGACAATTACAGAATGTTGGAACATTTCATGAGACAACTGGCCTCTGCTCTAAAATTCAGTGTCATGAGGGGAAAAAAATGGAAAGGACTATTCCATAAAAGCAAAGACACATGATGAGAATGAAATATATGAATCTATACTGGCTCCTAGTTCAAAGAACAAAAACCCATCAAGTATCTGTGAAAGATGTTCTTCAGAAGTTTTAATATGGACTGGTTATTAGGTAATACGGGATTATGGTTAATTTTTTTTTTAAATTGTGATCATGTCAAAGGATATTCTGAGAAGATGCTTGCTGATGCATGCAACTTCAAATGAAGTCTTCAACTGCAGAGAAAATATGTATGTAGAGAAAGAGAAAGCAAATCTTCAAATCTGAAAAGAAAGGAAAAGCAAATCTGTAAACAGAAACTGTAGAGTTTAGGAGCAGAGTCTGTCGTTTTCCATTTTACTAACCTTTCAACTTTTCTGTTTGAAATTTTTCGTGATAAAAAGTGGGAAAGCCATTTTAGGTTCATTGTCTGCATCTTTTTCTTCACATGGTAATAGAAATTCCCTTCGTAGTTAAAAGATTGGCTATGATGTTTCCAGTTTTTTAAAGTACGAAAAAAGTGCCCCCCCATTTGGAGAAGGCAATGGCACCCCACTCCAGTACTCTTGCCTGGAGAATCCCATGGACGGAGGAGCCTGGTGGGCTGCAGTCCATGGGGTTGCTAAGAGTCGGACACGACTGAGCGGCTTCACTTTCACTTTTCACTTTCATGCACTGGAGAAAGAAATGGCAACCCACTCCAGTGTTCTTGCCTGGAGAATCCCAGGGACAGTGGAGCCTGGTGGGCTGCCGTCTATGGGGTCGCACAGAGTTGGACACTACTGAAGCAACTTAGCAGCAGCAGCAGCAGCATGTTAAAGCTCTTGTACTAATATCCAAAGTATTACCCAGTGTTTTTCTCTGGATCTTTTAGTTCTTTTATTATTAATGGTATTTTATTTTTTCCCGCTGTCTCAAATGTCCCTTAGTTATCAATTAACATAAAATGAAAATCTTTAAACAAATTAGGGCATTACATTAGCAATCCTCTAATGCATCGTTTTGTGGACCATCAGGCTCAGAATAACCAGAAAATCTACTATAAAATAAGGAACAAAACTACTTACATATCAAGAATAAGATTGTAGCAAATAAATTTTATATCAGTTTCTTAATTCCCATTATAAATAGGTGTTCTGCTGGCCTTTTCATCACTTGAACCCAGCAGTGAAATTTATAAATTGTTAGTTTGATTTGGAAACTTCCTGAAGATTTTTAAATTTAATACTGAAACTGATTATTGCTCTGTGTATTAAGCTTTAAATATTAATCTTGAAAAGGAATGAAAATAGCACTAAATCTTGGATGCTGATGTTATGTTCATCTAGAATCACAGACGGGGAAGGCAATGGCACCCAACCCCAGTACTTTTGCCTGGAAAATCCCATGGACAGAGGAGCCTGGTAGGCTCCAGTCCATGGGGTCGCTAAGAGTCGGACACGACTGAGTGGCTTCACTTTCACTTTTCGCTTTCATGCATTGGAGAAGGAAATGGCAACCCACTCCAGTGTTCTTGCCTGGAGAATCCCAGGGACAGGGGAGCCGGGTGAGCTTCCGTCTATGGGGTCGCACAGAGTCGGACACGACTGAAGCGACTTAGCAGCAGCAGCAGCAGCAGAATCACAGAGGCACATGTTTATGATGTGCAAGTAAATAGTTTTCCAAAAAGTTGTGAAAAGTGACAAAGCATAATCTAAACATTGACTATTGGAATGCCCCATCCGTCAATTGCTTCCCTTTAATTGTGGCCATTTAGCATGAATTTTGTTTTTCCCATTGCCATTATGTTGACTGAAAGGAAACATTTCTGTGACAGTAGTAAACAGATTCCAGTTTGTGTGTGAACAGATTAAATCCACAATTTCCACTGAAAAACTTGAGTGCCTGACAGGGAGGCAAATATGAAAATACAGAAAAACCAGGACTTTCTACACAGTGTCCAATATTTCTAGCCACCATCCACATAAGCAATGCTTATGTAAAGTGAAAACGATAAAAGTAACTCCTTCATGATGACAGAAAAAATCCCATGGGGACAGAGTTACCATTCTAATTTCCCCCATTGGCGTTCTCCACACTTCAGAAGAACTGGCAAGCTACAATTGGCACTTGAAAAAGTGTTAAAAAACACTGACTAGTATTAGAGAAATGTTGATTAATGGAAACAGCCTGCCTCAAGGAATAATACCTTTCTTAAGAAAACTGGATTTCTAATTAGCATTTCTATGGAGATGGGTATCTCTAGGTAACTCCAGGAAGTGTTTCAAGAAGTTATTTGCCTTTGCTGGTGAAAGGAGGCATTTTCATATTTATATCTTTAATTTCTGAAAACTTCAAAAATTTGATAGGTTAAAAGATCAGTGTGTGTGTAGTCACTCAGTCTTGTCCGACTCTTTGCACCCCCATGGACTGTAGCCTGTTAGGCTCCTTTGTCCATGGAATTCTCCAGGCAGGAATACTGGAGTGGGTTGCCATTTCCTTCTCCAGGGAATCTTCCTGACTCAGGGATCGAACCCAGGTCTCCTGCATTGCAAGCAGATTCTTTACTGTCTGACAGGTCAGTGGGCTTCAGTAAAAAAGAACAAATTTTGCCATTTGCAGCTACCTGGATGGGCTTGGAGGGCATTATGCTAAGTGAAATAAATCAGAGAAAGACAAATACTGTATGTTATCACTTAATGTAGAATATAAAAAAATACAACAAACTAGTGAATATAACAAAAAAGAAGCAAACTCCAGATACAGAGAACAAAGTATTGGTTTCCAGCTAGGAGATGAGGTGGGGAAAGTGGCAATATAAGGGTGGGGGAATGAGAGGTACAAAGCATTGCGTATAAGATAGGCTCAAGGCTGGGTTGTACAACACGGGGAATACAGCCAGTACTTTGTAATGATTGTAAATGGAATGTAACCTTTACAATATGTAAACAATTAAATAGTCAATCAATGGACTTTAGGCTTCCCTGGTGGCACAGTGGTAAAGAATCTGCTTGCCAATGCAGGAGACATGGGTTTGATCCCTCGGTCTGGAAGATCCCCTGGAGGAGGAAATGGCAACTCACTCCAGTATCCTGGGAAATCTCATGGACAGAGGAGCCTGACGGGATACAGTCCATGGGGTCACAAAAGACTTGGACATGACTTAGCCACTGAACAATAACAACAATGGACCTTAAAAGCAAAGGAAATTCTAACACATGCCATAATACGGAGGACATCATGCTAGTGAAATAAGCCAGACACAAAATGACAAGTACTTTATGATCCTACTTATGTGACGTACCTAGACTGGGCAAATTTACAGACAGAAAAGTGAACAGAGATTGCCAAGGGCTGGGGAGAGGAAGTTACTGCCTAACAGGTACAGAGTTTTAGTTTTGCAAGAGGCATAGTGTTCTTTGATGGATGGTGGTGAAGGCAGCACAACAGTGTGAATGTACTTAGTGACACCGCACTATGCCTTTAAAAATGCTTACAACACATTTTGTGTTTGTTGTCAGTCATTTGTTTAAAGTCAGTAGGATTTCTTTTTTGGGTCTGTACCAATTTTACAGTGGATTCTCATCCTATTCATTTCCTGAATGTGCATACCATTGTTTATTGAGCACTTACTGTGTGTCAGGCACTGTTCTAAGTGCTTTATTGTTCATATTACCTCATTTGACCGTCAAAGCATTTGTATTACTATCCCTATTTTACTGACCAGAAGCCCAAGGCCCAGTACTTTCTCAGTCACTTGTAGGAGAACTGGGTTTTTTGAAGCCTGAGAGAACTCACTAGCAGCCACTGGCCACAGAGAGTTCCCTTTCATTGATCAAATCCCTCATTGATCTCCTGATAGAAAACATTTATATGTATTTTGCTCACAAGCTTGGTAGGCTGTCTTAGTACTTTGGAGGTAAGGTTGATATTTTAAGAACTTATATTCCTGCAGAGTTGCCTCTGGGCTCTAGAACTGTGTGCATTGCCAGCAGAGAAAGTCGGCTACCTTCAGATGTGTGCTTTCTGGAAGCACCCAATCCATGCCCTAAATTGCAGTTCAGTTAAAAAAAAAAAAAAGATGGGCTCAGTAGCCAGATGAAGCAGAGGAACGCCAAAGATAGCAAGTCTTAATTTCACCTAGGATAGCAAAGCAACTGTCCTGATTTACAATGTCACAAGTGATAAAATTAAAAAAAAAAAAAAAAAGGCAGGGGGATATATAGAATTCTGTAATTAATAATGGTTTGGGGTGTCCTGGTAATGGTAGACATATAGTCTGGGTCCTGATAATATGTTTGGAAACATTTGACCTGTTGAATGTAAATGGATTGTTTCTATCCTCCAAATTCTCCTAAAATAAATAGATTTTGAATATCTTTGACCATGATCCACACTGCTGCTGCTGCTAAGTCACTCCAGTCATGTCTGACTCTCTGCGACCCTATAGACGGCAGCCCATCAGGCTCCACCGTCCCTGGGATTCTCCAGGCAAGAACACTGGAGTGGGTTGCCATTACCTTCTCCAATGTATGAGAGTGAAAAGTGAAAGTGAAGTCACTCAGTCTTCGACTTATCAACCCCATGGACTGCAGCCTACCAGGCTCTTCCATCCATGGGATTTTCCAGGCAAGAGTACTGGAGTGGGGTGCCATTGCCTTCTCCATGAACCACACTAAGAAATACATTTTAAAAAATCTCTGTCCGGTTCTTTCTCTTTTATATTCACAGGGGTCATATAAACAGGTTGCAACATGATTTTAAAACATTACTTTAAATTATTACTGTTCTAGTCAGGGTTCTCCAGAGGAACAGAACCAATAGGAGAGAAAAAGAGAGAAGAGATTTATTAAAGGAATTGGCCTCTGAGGTTATGGAAGCCGTGAATCTGCCATCTGTAAGTCAGAGAACCAGGAAAGCCAGTGGTATAATTAATTTTGAGTCCAAAGGCCTGAGAACCAAGGGCTACCTGTGTGAGACAAGGAGCTTGATATCCCAGTTTAAGAAGAGAGGAGAGCTCAACCTTCCTCCTTTTTGGCCTGTGTGGGGCCCCCAGCCCCCATGGATTGGATGATGCCGGCCTGCATTGGGCATTGGTGAACTTTACTTAGTCTATTGAGTCAAATGCTTATCTCCAGAAGCACTCTCACAGACACACCCAGAAATGGTTTATCAGCTATCTGAGCATTCCTTAGCCCAGTTGACACCTGAAATGAACCATCACAGCTATAGAATTTTTCAGTTTGATTATTAACAACTTCAGCTTATGGAAAGCCATTAACCCCAAAACCATATTCATCAAAAATGGGAAACAAGTCTGCTCAATAATGTTAGGACCTTTCTTTACACTTTTGGCAATGATAAATCATAATCCATGCCTTAAATGCAGTTGTTTAGTCACTACGTCATGTCCGACTCTTTTTGCAAACCCCTGTACTGTAGGGGCTCCTCTGTCCATGGGATTTCCCAGGCAAGAACCCTGGACTGGGTTGCCATATCCTTATCTAGGGGAAATTCCCAATTCAGGGATGAACCCAGGGATGGAACTCATCTCTAACATTGACAGGCAGATCCTTTACCACGGAGCCAACAGGGAAGCCCTACATGCTGTTAAAAAGTTCCAAGTCAGTAAGATTCAAAGCTCTTCAGAGAATTCCCTGCATAATTCTTTTGTCATTCCCTTCTCTGACAGCCCTTTCCTGCCTCTTGTTTCCATCTCCCCTCTCAGGATCCCCATCCACATCCTGTGGCATCCCTCATTCTCCTCCCTGCCCCACCCAACCCTGAAGCTTAGAGAGGTTTAACAAAAAGTGCACCAAGCTTAGATCTAGAGAATCCTGAAATGGAATCCCCGTCTGCCTCTTACTGTATGACACTGGGCAAACTACTCCCCTCTCTGAGCATCAGTTTCCTCACCCATAAAACCAGGATAAAAGCACAGGTCTCTCAAGGTGGTTGTCTGGACTGAAAGAGACAAGCTGAGATAACACAGTATCCTATTCCACTCAGTGCTTGGCCCTAAGAACCTTGTTCCTTTCCCTTTTTTGCCTGGAAAGAAGGACCCTACCCTAGGTCACTAAAGAGCTGGGGGATTATCCCCCCTGCTATTATGCATCCTTGAAAATCAGATAGCAGGACAGATTCTAAAAGGATGATCTGAGGAACTCTAGTCTAGCCATGGCCTGTGTGGAGGCCCCAAGAAATACGTCTGGGGCCCAAGAATACTCTGCAGCCCAGAAATACATCACTGTGGGTTTCTTGGAGGCAGGATAAATGGATCTTGTGAAAGGCAGGAGCCATAGATCATGAATGCCCTCCCATTCATAGGCTGTTTCATACTCAAGAAAAAATGCCACTGGTACACATATCTTTTTGGAAGTGAAGGGGCTTCCCCGGTGGCCTAGTGGTTAAGAATCTGCCTTGCAATGCCAGGGACACTGGATGGGATACTGTTTAATCCCTGGTCTGGGAAGATCCCACGTGCTGCAGAGAAACCAAGCCCCGGCACCACAACTACTGAGCCTGTGCACTCTACAGCGCAGGAACCGCAGCTCCTGAGACCCCTGTGCTTGGCAACCAGAGAAGCCACTGCAATGAGAAGCCTGGCACCGCAGCTAGAGAATAGCCCTTCTCTCTGCAACTTAAGAAAGCCCTCACAGCAACAAAGACCCACCACAGTCAAAAAATTAAATAAGTAAATAAATCTTTTTGGAAGTGAAAATGCAATTTGGTGTGGGAGTAGGACTATGAAAACAAATCATGAGCTACATACAGTGGTTATTTTGGATGGCTAAATCCCCTGAATTCCCCCATTTAGATAATATAACAAGAAAAATGTGGCTTACCAGCAAGAGGTTAATGGAATTATGTCTCAAATACGCTCCAGTGTCATACCGTCTCACCCTATGAATGCGAAGTTGTGTGTTGAGAAGACCTTGAGAAACACATATAGAAATTAGGAAGTCGATTAGATATTAACTGAATTCTTTTGAGGAATGTGATCTGCCCTAGGATTCTTTTTGAACTGGGAACTTCCACTTTCCTTCCACATCATCTATTAGCAATGGCTGAGGTCTCTCAATCTGTGAATAGGGTTTAGTGAGAATTGATGGGCCCTGGCTAAGAATCCTAATGGCCATGGATTGCTGTTCTGTGGTAGAAGTCAATCTCAAATATCTTTAAATCCAACAATTCTCTGTCAACCGAGGAACTCTTTAGGACCTCTTCTATGTGTCTTTCTTCATTTGACATCTTTTGTTTGAAATCAGGGCTACTCTAGAAAGATAAAAAAATTGAAATACAAGACATTGATTTGTGAGGAGAGTAAAAGAAAAAGAGAAGGGATTTTTCTTTCTAGATTTCGCTTTTTACATTAAGGAACAATTAGACCATTGGGTAAACAAGCTTGGCTACCCAGATCAGGCTTTAAAAAAAAAAAAAAAAAACAGAAAAACAAAATCCTCATGATTTATAAAGGGTAGTGTGTTTAGCATTGCTGTGTCCATAGACCAATTCTCACAGCTTTTACATCACTGCCACTCCCTTCCCCCACTGCAGCCATTTAAGGAGGAGTTCTATTTAGGAAGAAAGAACAAAGCCTATCTTTCCGCTGTGAACAGTGAGGTCCCAGCTGTGGGGGAGGGGAGAAGAGGAAGGGATAATGAACAAGGAGTAGGTGGTACTTAGTTCTTAAATTATATTTAGTAAGAATTCCTTCAGTGTCAAGTGGGAGGCATATCTAGAATTTGCAGTCTGTCAACCCGTATATGATGTCTTCAGGCAAATCCCTGGAAACACAGCCCTCTTTTTCAATAAGCATGTTCACATAATAATAGATGTGCAGACATTAGGACCAGCATGGACTAGAAGATCCACAGTTAAATTGGGCTAAAATTAGGAAATTTTTTTTAGGAATGAATGAAGTATTCTCATTTCCAACATCCTTTTAGGTTGAGTATGGAAAAAAAAAAAAACATGGATTGGGGGAAAGACCATGGTGTGAGTGTTGGTTGTGGATGGAAGACATTAATGATGGGAATTTTTTATTTCCAGTGTGAAAAAGAGCCTAAGATGTTCCTTCTGTGAACCCTATCATTCATATTCTTGAAAAGTGTTTTGAAAGGATTCTGCATAGTTCTACAATTTCATCAGATACCTAGGAGGAATCTCAAGCTGGATTTTGTTTCACTGGGTTTAGCTCAGTGGTCTGTACAGTTTTTCTCTATGTAAAAGGAATCAGTAGGGAAACAGCTTCTTCAAATATTAGCTTTAGAAACCAAAAAAGTACAATTCCTTTGCAACCCAGCAAGCCTTTAAAGCGAATGGAATTTCTTTGGTGAAGTGAGTTTTTCCAACCATAACTCTTTCATAAGGATTAATGCCCTACTCATGAGGCTTCAGTTATGGACCTTTTCATGATCCATCTAGATCCGTTCAACTGGGCTGTTGATCCTCAGTAGGTGGACATTTTCTACTGTCTTAACCATTAAGACTTAGCTACCCAATGTTCAAATTCCAATTCCAATGGGGGATTAAATGAAAATTAAAAGTGGTGAAGCATAATTCATTCCAGGTAACAAGTTATGAGCCAATATGTTTATTTGGATATACCAAAACCAGTTTCTGTCCTAAGCTTTGAGGACATCAGGAGCTTTATAAACATTAATTCCTCTCTCAGAGAGCATGCAGTATAGCTGGGAAATCTAGCTTATACTTTGTTTTAATTTTATTGAAGTATAGTTGATTTACAGTGTTTTGTTTAATTTCTGCTGAGTCACAGCAAAGTGACTCAGTTATACATATATGTATTCTATTTTCATATTCTTTTCTATTATGATGTATCACAGGGTATTGGATATAGTTCCCCATCCTATACCATATACCGTGTTGTTTATCCAGCCTATATATAACAGTTTGCATCGGTTAATCCCAATTCTCCCCTCCTTTTCCCCCCTGCCCCTTGGCAACCACAAGTCTGTTCTCTATGTCTGTGAGTTGATTTCTCTTTTATAAGTATGTTCATTTGTGTCGTATTTTATATTCTACGTATAAATGGTATATGGTATTTGTCTTTCTCTTTCTGACTTACTTCACTTAGCAAGATAATCTCTAGGTCCATCCATGTTGCTACAAGTGGCATTATTTCATTCTTACTAATGGTTGAGTAATATTCCATTGTATATATACATGCATATATATATGTGTAGATATTAATATATATCACATATTCTTTATTCATTCACCTGTTGATGGACATTTATATTGTTTCCATGTCTTGGCTATTGTGAATATCACTGCTGTGAACATAGGCATGCATGTATCTTTTTGAATTATAGTTTTGTCTGGCTATATGCCCAGGAATGGGATTGTTGGATCTTATGGCAACTCTGTTTTTACAAATGTATATTTTAAATGAGGAGTACTAATAAAAAAGGGAAAGATATACCCAACTGAATGCAGAGTTACATAGCAAGAAGAGATAAGAAGGCCTTCTTAACTAAGCAATGCAAAGAAGTAGAGGAAAACAATAGAATGGAAAGGACTAGAGATCTCTTCAAGAAAATTGGAAATATCAAGGGAACATTTCATGCAAGGATGAGCATGATAAAGGACAGAAATGGTAAGGAACTAACAGGAGCAGAAGAGATAAAGAGGTAGCAAGAATACAAGAAGAACTATACAGAAAAGGTCTTAATGACCAGGATAACCAAGATAGTGTGGTCCTCACTTAGAACCAGACATCTGGAGTGTGAAGTCAAGTGGGCCTTAGGAATCATTACTACAAGCAAAACTAGTGGATGTGATGGAATTCCAGCTTGAGCTATTTAAAATCCTAAAAGATGATGCTGTAAAAGTATGCTGCACTTAGTATGTCAGCAAATTTGGAAAACTCAGCAGTGGCCACAGGACTGGAAAAGATCATTTTTCATTCCAATCCTGAAGAAGGACAGTACCAAAGAATGTTCAAACTATCATACAGTTGGGTTCATTTCACATACTAGTAAAGTTATGCTCAAAATCCTTCAAGCTAGGCTTCAACATTATGTTAACCAAAAAATTCCAAATGTACATGCTGGGTTTAGAAAAAGCACAGGACCAGAGGTCAAATTGCCAACTTTCATTGCATCATAGAGAAAGCAAGGGAATTCCAGAAAAACATCTACTTCTGCTTTACTGACTATACTAAAGCCTTTGACTGTGTAGAGCACAACAAACTGGAAAATTCTTAGAGAGATAGGAATACCTTACTTGTCTACCTTACTTATGTCCCGAGAAATATGTATGCAGGTCAAGAAGTAACAGTTAGACACTTACATGGAACAATGGACTGGTTCAAAATTGGGAAAGGAGTAAGACAAGGCTGTATATTGTCAGCCTGATTATTCAGCTTATATGCGGAGTACATCATGCGAAATGCCGGCCTGGATGAATCACAAGCTGCAATCAAGATTACTGGGAGAAATATCAACAACCTCAGATATGCAGATGATTCCACCCTAATGGCAGAAAGTGAAGAGGAACTAGAGCCTCTTGATGAGGGTGAAAGGGGAGAGTGAAAAAGCTTGCTTAAAACTCAGCATTCAAAAAGCTAAGATCATGATATCTGGTCCCATCACTTCATGAGAAATTGAAGGGGAAAAAGTGGAAAGAGTGATAGATTTTCTTTTCTTGGGCTCCAAGATCACTGCATATGGTGACTGCAGCCATGAAATTAAATAGCTCTTGCTCCTTGGAAGGAAAGCTTTGACAAATCTAGACAGTGTATTAAAAAGCAGAGACAACCCTTTGCCGAGAAAGGTCCACATAGTCAAACCTATGGTTTTCCCAGTAGTCATGTGTGGATGTGAGAGTTGGACCATAAAGAATGCTGGGCACTGAAGAACTGATGCTTTCAAACTGTGTATTGAAGGCAGAAGGAGAAGAGGGCGGCAGAGGATGAATGGTTAGATAGCATCACTGACTCAAGGACGTGAATTTCAGCAAACTCTGGGAGATGGTGAAGAATAGGGAAGCCTGGTGTGCTGCAGTCAATGGAGTCACAAACAGTCTGACATAACTTAGTGAATGAACAACAACAAATAATAAAAAAATAAGAAACAACTTTAAAACAGTGCATCAGTTCAGTTCAGTCGCTCAGCCATGTCCAACTCTTTGTGATCCCATGAATCACAGCATGCAAGGCCTCACTGTCCATCACCAACTCCTGGAGTTCACTCAAACTCACATCCATCGAGTCAATGATGCCATGCAGCCATCTCATCCTCTGTCGTCCCCTTCTCCTCCTGCCCCCAATCCCTCCCAACATCAGATTCTTTTCCAAATGAGTCAACTCTTCACATGAGATGGCCAAAGTATTGGAGTTTCAGCCTCAGCATCAGTCCTTCCAATGAACACCCAGGACTAGTCTCCTTTAGGATAAACTGGTTGGATCTCCTTTCAGTCCAAGGGACTCTCAACAGTCTTCTCTAACACCACAGTTCAAAAGCATCAATTCTTCGGTGCGCAGCTTTCTTCACAGTCCAACTCTCACATCCATACATGACCACTGGAAAAACCATAGCCTTGACTAGATGGACCTTTGTTGGCAAAGTAATATCTCTGTATAATATCTGTGTATATCTTTTTAATATACTGTCTAGGTTGGTTATAACTTTCCTCCCAAAGAGTAAGCATCTTTTAATTTCATGGCTGCAGTCATCATTTGCAGTGATGTTGGAGCCCCCTCCCCCCGCCAAAAAAAAGTCTGACACTGTTTCCCCATCTATTTCCCATGAAGTGATGGGACCAGATGCCATAATCTTAGTTTTCTGAATGTTGAACTTTAAGCCAACTTTTTCACTCTCCTCTTTCACTTTCGTCAAGAGGATCTTTAGTTCCTCTTCAATTTCTGCCATAAGGGTGGTGTCATCTGCATATATGAGGTTATTGATATTTCTCCCAGCAATCTTGATTCCAGCTTGTGCTTCTTCCAGCCCAGTGTTTCTCATGATGTACTCTGCATATACGTTAAATAAGCAGGGTGACAATATACAGCCTTGACGTACTCCTTTTCCTGTTTGGAATCAGTCTGTTGTTCCATGTCCAGATCTAACTGTTGCTTCCTGACCTGTATAGAGGTTTCTCAAGAGGCAGGTCAGGTGGTCTGGTATTCCTATCTCCTTCAAAATTTTCCATAGTTCATTATGATCCACACAGTCAAAGGCTTTGGCATAGTCAATAAAGCAGAAATAGATGTTTTTCTGGAACTCTCTTGCTTTTTCCATGATCCAGCGGATGTTGGCAATTTGATCTCTGGTTCCTCTGCCTTTTCTAAAACCAGCTTGAACATCCGGAAGTTCATGGTTCACATATTGCTGAAGCCTGGCTTGGAGAATTTTGAGCATTACTTTACTAGCGTGTGAGATGAGTGCAATTGTGTGGTAGTTTGAGCATTCTTTGGCATTGCCTTTCTTTGGGATTGGAATGAAAACTGACCTTTTCTAGTCCTGTGGCCACTGCTGAGTTTTCCAAATGTGCTGGCATATTGAGTGTAGCACTTTCACAGCATCATCTTTCAGGATTTGGAATAGCTCCACTGGAATTCCATCACCTCCACTAGCTTTGTTCATAGTGATGCTTTCTAAGGCCCATTTTACTTCACATTCCAGGATGTCTGGCTCTAGGTGAATGATCACACCATCGTGATTATCTGGGTCGTGAAGATCTTTTTTGTACAGTTCTTCTGTGTATGCTTGCCACCTCTTCTTAATATCTTCTGCTTCTGTTAGGTCCATACCATTTCTGTCCCTTATCGAGCCCATCTTTGCATGAAATGTTCCCTTATCTCTTATTTGGTATCTCTTATTTTCTTGAAGAGATCTCTAGTCTTTCCCATTCTGTTGTTTTCCTCTATTTCTTTGCATTGATCGCTGAAGAAGGCTCTCTTCTCTCTCCTTGCTATACTTTGGAACTCTGCATTCAGATGCTTATATCTTTCCTTTTCTCCTTTGCTTTTTGCTTCTCTTCTTTTCACAGCAATTTTAAGGCCTCCTCAGACAGCCATTTTGCTTTTTTGCATTTCTTTTCCATGAGGATCGTCTTGATTCCCGTCTCCTGTACAATGTCACAAACTTCTGTCCATAGTTCATTAGACACTCTGTCTATCAGATCTAGTTCCTGAAATCTATTTCTCACTTCCACTGTATAATCATAAGGGATCTGATTTAGGTCATACCTGAATGGTCTAGTGGTTTTCCCTACTTTCTTCAATCTAAGTCTGAATTTGGTAATAAGGAGTTCATGATCTGAGCCACAGTCAGCTCCCGATCTTGTTTTTGCTGACTCTATAGAGCTTCTCCATCTTTGGCTGCAAAGAATATAATCAATCTGATTTCGGTGTTGACTATCTGCTCATGTCCATGTGTAGAGTCTTCTCTTGTGTTGTTGGAAGAGAGTGTTTGCTATGACCAGTGCGTTCTCTTGGCAAAACTCTATTAGCCTTTGCCCTGCTTCATTCTGCACTCCAAGGCCAAATTTGCCTGTGACTCCAGGTGTTTCTTGACTTCCTACTTTTGCATTCCAGTCCCCTATAATGAAAAGGACATATTTTTTGGGTGTTAGTTCTAAAAGGTGTTGTAGGTCTTCATAGAACCATTCAACTTCAGCTTCTTCAGTGTTACTGGTTGGGGCATATACTTGGATTACTGTCATATTGAATGGCTTGCCTTGGAAATGAACAGAGATCATTCTATCATTTTTGAGATTGCATCCAAGTACTGCATTTAGGAGTCTTTTGTTGACCATGATGGCTACTCCATTTCTTCTAAAGGATTCCTCCCCACAGTAGTAGATATAATGGTCATCTGAATTAATTTCACCCATTCCAGTCCATTTTAGTTCTCTGATTCCTAGAATGTCGACAGTCACTCTTGCCATCTCTTGTTTGACCACTTCCAATTTGCTTTGATTCATGGACCTGACATTCCAGGTTCCTATGCAATATTGCTCTTTACAGCACCATTCACATCCACAACTGGGTATTGTTTTTGCTTTGGCTCCATCCCTTCATTCTTTCTGGAGTTATTTCTCCACTGATCTCCAGTAGCATATTGGGCACCTACCAACCTGGGGAGTTCCTCTTCAGTATCCTATCATTTTGCCTTTTCATACTGTTCATGAGGTTCTCAAGGCAAGAATACTGAAGTGGTTTGCCATTCCCTTCTCCAGTGGACCACATTCTGTCAGACCTTTCCACCATGACCCGTCCGTCTTGGGTGGCCCCACACAACATGGCTTAGTTTCATTGAGTTAGACAAGGCTGTGGTCCATGTAATCAGATTAGCTAGTTTTCTGTGAGTATGGTTTCAGTGTGTCTGCCCTCTGATGCCCTCTTGCAACACCTACCGTCTTACTTGGGTTTCTCTTACCTTGAACATGGGGTATTTCTTCATGGCTGCTCCAACTAAGCAAGTGCTGTTCCTTACCTTGGACAAGGTTGCCCCTCCTGACCTTGAATGTAGAGTAGCTCCTGTCGGCCCTTCTGAGCCCTGCGCAGCCGCTGCTCCTTGAACATAGGATTGCTCCTCTCGGCCGCCGCCCCTGACCTAGGACGTGCAGTAGCTCATCTCAGCTGCCGCCTCTGCATGCTAAGGGTCAAATGATTGTTACACCCAGTGAGCCTTGTAGGGATTAGTGGAGCCATGTACCTGGAGATGGTACCAGTGACGACCTTTGATACTTTTCTGAGGGACTCATTCTTTCAGGTGGCACTGAGCCTTGATTCTATTTCATGCTAGGGCACAACCAAATACAGACATATTTCATTCTCTCATATACATAAAAACTAATATTACTAGCAAAAAATGACTCACAGATCTTCAGTCTAAAGTAAAAACCATTGAGTATAGTTTCATGAAAAATCATCTGGCTCTTGAGCTAGGCTTGGGCAACCAAGCATTTGAGTTTTGCCAATAATATTTATTTTCTACCCCTTAATTCCTTCCAAACACTTAGAACACCAAGGGTATAAAAACTTATAGGTAGGATGAAAATTTAAGTTTAAAATTTGTATCCATTAGCTTAATTTGTTCTGCAGCTGGTGAAGAATGGGTACAGGGAAGGCTGTCATTGTTCAGTTTTGGCAGTGAGTTACTTTGGCCCAGCCCCTGAAATACTTGCATCCCCTGAAGCATACTTTGGGGACCATTGAAAATTGTAGGGGTGATCAAAAGGGAATCTTCAGGTTCCATGGCGGTTGAAGGAAGATGCCTTTTGGCAGCTTTATAGTCCTACTTATCATTATCTTTATTTTCTAGCCATCATTCCTGAGTTCACTGGTCTAAATACTTTATGTATGAATTCATTTATTCTTCACAATGATTCTAAAGTCAGTATGTTATTACTTCCTGTGCTGGTTAATTTTGTGTGTCATCTTGACAAGGCTATAAGATGCTCAGATAGATGTTAAAACATTATTTCTGCTGTATCTGAAGATTATTCTGCAAGAGGTTAGCATTTGAATCAGTAGACAAAGTAAAGATAGTCTTTACCAATATGGATGGGCATCATCCAATGGATAGAACAACGTGGAAGGGCAAAGTTGCTCTTTGCTTGAGCTGAGACAAACATCTTAAGCCGTCCAACATCATGTTCCTGGTTCTCAGGCCGTAGGACTTGGACTGAACTACACACTGGCTTCACGGTGTCTCCAGCTTGCAGACTGCAGATCATGTGGCTTCTCATCCTCCACAGTCATGTGAACCAGTTCCTTTGATAAATCTCCTCTCCTCTCTCTCTCTCTGTACACACACACACACACACACACACACACACACACACATACACATATATATACTCATCCTATTGACTCTGTTCATCTCTAGAGAACTCTGACTAGAGGATCTCTATTTCACATACGGAATATGAGGCAGAGAAAGTTGCTTTGTTGTTGATGTTGTTCAGTCACTCAGTCGTGTCTGACTCTTTGCGACCCCATGGACTGCAGCATGCCAGGCTTCCCTGTCCTTCACCGTCTCCCGGAGCTTGCTCAAACTCATGTCTATTGAGTCAATGATGCCATCCAACCATCTCATCCTCTGTCGTCCCCTTCTCCTCCTTTCCCAGCATCAGGGTCTTTTCCAGTGAGTCAGCTCTTCACATCAGGTGGCCAAAGTATTGGAGCTTTAGCTTCAGCATCAGTCCTTCTAATGAATATTCTGAATTGATTTCCTTTCGGACTGACTGATTTGATCTCCGTACAGTCCAAGGAACTCTCAAGAGTCTTCTCCAGAACCACAGCTCAAAAACGTCAATTCTTCGGTGTTCAGCCTTCTTTGTGGCCCAACTCTCACATCCATGCAAGACTACAGGAAAAACCATAGCTTTGACTATATGGACCTTTGTTGACAAAGAAATGTCTCTGCTTTTTAATACATTGTCTATGTTTGTCAGAGAGTTGCTGGCTTTCCTCAAATCTCACTAGCTAGTGGGTGGCAGAGATACTCTATAGTCAGCATTCCTCAATCTGGGTGCTGCCACCCCTCAGGTGGGTTACTGACTACCACTTTAAGCCAAAGCCTAACCTCTGGGTTTAATTGAAGGAGCTGGACCTAGAGAAGTCCACTTTGGAGATGGCCAGAGTTCCTGTCGCCCTGGAGCATGAGAAAAGTCTTAGAAGAAGAGTGCTCTCTTGAACTCACAGACAGTAGCAACAACACAGAAATGGCATGTTTTTGAACTGGTGTAAGATTTGTCAAGACAAACCACACCTGCTTTGATTCTTCCCTGGCATCTTTTTTCTTATAGTCCTTAAGGAAATTGAAACAGCCTGTAGCAAGACTTGTTCTTTCTCAGGGCTTCTTGGTCTCCTGTAGAGTTAGTTTGAGTGGGCAAATGTGGGCTTCACCACAGGGAAGGGAGGACAGACATGGCTGGATAGTGTGCCTGGTGGCACTTCTAGGAGACAGGATTGCCCCCAGCCCCCATCTCATCACAGATGGTAACTCTGGGGGCTCCCTTTGCCCTTGTACTTCTGCCCCCTTTCTACCCCTTTCTTGGCCACCACCCTCACTGTCTTCCATTCCCCCCAACATGATAATCTAGGACACATTTATTGAAGGGTTTTGTTACTGTTCATTGCAGTTAAGAAACTTCATTTAACCTTTTTTTTTTTTTTTTGCTTCCTGCTATTGTGAAGGGCCAGGCTGGCCTTCCCGGTGCCTTCTGAGGATGTTTAGACTAAGGAAACAAAGCAAAGTAGGGAGATTTGTTTAGGAGTCCTGGTCTTGGCTCCATCTTTCTCTCCAAATGAATCAGAGACACACTGATTTGGAAGCAGGTAGGTGTGGGAGCTGGATATGGCACTTGCCCAGCTGGTTCTTTTTCCCCATTTGACTGTTGTTCAGTGTGTCTGTCTCCCTTATGGCAAAGATCCCTGGAGGAATAGAGAGGGCAGTGATAGGAGCTGTCCCTCAGAACGTCTTCCTAAAGTTCTAATATCAAAATGACACTGTTAGGTAATGCTAAGGCTTTAATATTAGTGACTGACACTGTCTGGGAGAAGAAAGGCAATGATATGTATCCCAACAGAGCCCACAAATGGACTGGTTATACCTTTGTCAATATTGAATCAAGAGCCATAAAATATTTCATCTTCTCTAATCCAATAATCCCACTGCTGGGATGGTGGTCAAGGAAAGAGTTAAAAGGAAGACAAGATAATTCTAAGTATACCTAGTGCCCAGGTATTAGTTTCTAAATACTATTATCCACAGATAGGTACCAGAGCTTCTGGGAAAAATCTCTTATTCAGATTTGGGGCAGGGAAACCTCTCACTTTCACTGTCAGTAAGTAAAATGGTGCTCAAAGGACGAAGAGTTTTGAATGAAGAGGTAATGAGTTCTCCTTTGGCTTGAGTTTGGGGCACCTGGGGGATACACAGCTGAAGATGTTCAATGAAGGCTACACAGACATGGTTGTAGAGATAGATCTGTGTAGACATACAGGTATAAATATAGACATGTGCAAATGGATAATAAGGCTGAATAGTTCGTACATCACTTTGCAGAAAAATTCTTTCAGATGCTTGGTGAACATGCATGTTTCTGGGACCTACCTCAGGGAGCAGGACAATTGCGTGTTAAGGTATTCTTTAAATTACCCTTTGTGCATATATCAGTGTAAGAAATATTTGTTTAAAAGATTGAAAAATGCTAGAAGCCATTATAAGACTGAGAAGATAGAGAAGTAATAGGTATCTTTGGATAAGGCAATGCACAGAACCAAAAAACAGAATGTTTTACTGCAGATCCCTGTGTCATGCTGCTGAGAGGGCAAGAGAGTTACTACAAGCATAAATGTAAAAAGAGAAGCCATAAAAGAACAGAAGAAAATAGAGGTAAAATTTTACCTGATCACAAGATAGAGGACTTTGTAAGCATAAAAGCAAAGGAAAAAAACAAAGTATTGCCACATTTGGATGTTATATATTTCAGCAGGCAAAAGAGATCACAAGAAAACATTAATATAGGAAATGTAGAGGGACTTCCTTCATGGTCCAGTGGTTAAGACTTCACCTTCCAATTCAGGGAGTGAGGGTTCGATCCCTGAACTGGGAGCTAAGATCCTGTATGCCATGTGGCCAAAACACTAAAACATAAAACAAAAGAGATATTGTAACAAATTCAATGATGACTTTTAAAAAATAATCCACATTTAAAAAAAATCTTAAAAAAAAAAAAGAAATGGGGTAATCCTGTGGCACAGATGATCAATTAATGTCATTAATATATAAACTTTATATAATCCATTCAGGAAACTATGACTATCTTAGTAGAGAAATGAGCAAACACATGAACAGACAATTCCCAAAGGAAATACAATTATCAATACATATGAAAAAATGAATATGAAATACATATTAAGCAAAAATAAAATGCCTTTTTCTTTTCAGATTTCCTGTATAAGTGAGATCATGTAGCATTTGTCTTTCTCTGTCTGATTTGTTTCACTTAATATACTGCTTGAAATGCCATTTTTAACTCCTCAAATTGGCCAAAAAAAAAAAAAAAAGTAATGATTTGGTATAGAGAGGGAAATAAGAAAAGTCTTCCACTGTTAGTATAATGTATTTGGGCAATTTTTCTGAAAGTCATTTGAAAGTATAGATCAAAAGTTTGAAAATATTCTTACCCTTCAAAAATAATTCTGCTTCTAGGAACTCATCTTTTCAAAATTATGTAAAATGATGTCCCTTTTAGTATTTTTTGTAATATCAACAAACTGGACGTCCAACAACAGAACTTTGGATCAATATATTATGGAAGTCATATAATGCAGGATTTTTGAAAGCCTTTGCAAAGCATGCTTTAGTAAAAGGATTCCACATTTGGATATCAGACAGTAATAGGAGTAAAGTAGTCTGGATATAAAATGAAGACTTGGAGAAGAGAACTATTTCATGTTCCTAATTTTTTAAAGACTATAAGTGAAATTATAAACAGCAACTGACAGTCTAAGTTGGAGAACCATAGGGCACAATGAGAACTGCAGTAAAGTGGAAGCATAGTCCTATCACACAGGATCAGCCGAGTTCCACGTGTCCGAACACCCTGTGAGCCCATCAGATGTATTTCACTTCAGTTCAGTTCAGTCGCTCAGTCGTGTCTGACTCTTTGTGACTCCATGAATCGCAACACACCAGGCCTCCCTGTCCATTACCAACTCCCAGAGTTCACTCAAATTCACGTCCATCAAGTCAGTGATGCCATCCAGCCATCTCATCCTCTGTCCTCCCCTTCTCCTTCTACCCCCAATCCCTCCCAGCATCAGAGTCTTTTCCAATGAGTCAACTCTTCACATGAGGTGGCCAAAGTACTGGAGTTTCAGCTGTAGCATTATTCCTTCCAAAGAAATCCAGGGCTAATCTCCTTTAGGATGGACTGGTTGGATCTCCTTGCAGTCCAAGGGACTCAAGAGTCTTTTCCAACACCAGAGTTCAAAAGCATCAATTCTTCGGCACTCAGCTTTCTTCACAGTCCAACTCTCACATCCATGCATGACCACAGGAAAAACCATAGCCTTGACCAAACTGACCTTTGTTGGCAAAGTAATGTCTCTGCTTTTCAATATGCTATCTAGGTTGGTCATAACTTTCCTTCCAAGGAGTAAGCGTCTTTTAATTTCATGGCTGCAGTCACCATCTGCAGTGATTTTGGAGCCCAGAAAAATAAAGTCAGCCACTGTTTCCACTGTTTCCTCATCTATTTCCCATGTAGTGATGGGACCAGGTGCCATGATCTTAGTTTTCATTGGCCACCAATTTACAACCTTTGCTTTCAAGTTTTTGTTGGCAAGAAAATGTTTATAATTGTTACATGAAAAAAGTAGGTTCTGTAGTAGTAAATCAGATCAGATCAGATCAGATCAGTCGCTCAGTCGTGTCCGACTCTTTGCGACCCCATGAACCGCAGCACGCCAGGCCTCCCTGTCCATCACCAGCTCCCGGAGGTCACTCAGACTTGCATCCATCGAGTCAGTGATGCCATCCAGCCATCTCATCCTCTGTCGTCCCCTTCTCCTCCTGCCCTCAATCCCTACCAGCATCAGAGTCTTCTCCAATGAGTCAACTCTTCGCATCAGGTGGCCAAAATACTGGAGTTTCAGCTTTAGCATCATTCCTTCTAAAGAAATTCCAGGATTGATCTCCTTCAGAATGGACTGGTTGGATCTTCTTGCAGTCCAAGGGACTCTCAAGAGTCTTCTCCAACACCACAGTTCAAAAGCATCAATTCTTCGGCGCTCAGCCTTCTTCACAGTCCAGCTCTCACATCCATACATGACCACAGGAAAGACCATAGCCTTGACTAGGCGAACCTTTGTTGGTAAAGTAATGTCTCTGCTTTTGAATATGCTATCTAGGTTGGTCATAACTTTCCTTCCAAGGAGCAAGCGTCTTTTAATTTCATGGCTGCAGTCACCATCTGCAGTGATTTTGGAGCCCAGAAAAACAAAGTCTGACACTGTTTCCACTGTTTCCCCATCTATTTCCCATGCAGTAAATAGTAGTAATATATAGTAATAAATGTGTAATTGTAAATGTAGTATATCATAGTATGGTATTGAGTTAGATAATATTTGTGTATATGTGTGTGTGTGTACATCTTAATATAGGCACAGAACAAAGCTTAGAAGGAAACAAACCAAAATGTGACTTTATGTAGGTCTTATAATCACAAGCTGCTTTAATTTTTTCCTTTAATATCTCTGCATTTTTAATATTTTCCATAACAAATGCATACATGTTGTTGTTGTACAGCTGCTCAGTCGTGTCTGACCCCTTGTGATCCCATGGGCTGCAGCACACGAGACTCCTGTGTCCTTCACTATCTCCTGGAGTTTGCTCAAATTTATGCCCATTGAGTTGGTGATTCTTTCTAACCATCTCATTCTCTGCTGCCCCCTTCTCTTTTTTCTTTCAGTCTTTCCCAGCATCGGGGTCTTTTTCAGTGAGTACATATTACTTTTAAAAACTATACCCACAAAAGTTTATTTTGAAAACACTGAGGTTCAGTTTTTTGACCCTCAGGAAGGATGTTCCTGAAAAGCACAGAGGGAGTCCTCCTCTAGCAGTTGTATTGTCAGCTCTTGACTTAAAACTGAGTCTGGTAGCCTGGTTGTTGCTGTTGTTGTTTTTAAAATGTTCACTGACTTTTGGCAACCTTGTGTTCATTCATTACCATTGCCAAGAAATTTACAGAAGTGTGAGCCAGTGAGAGTTTACTTGTTCTAACTTTTGAAAAAATTCTGTTTCTTCATAGATAGAGATATACACTTTAAAAAGATAACTATACAAATATATACTATCTACGCCAAACCAATAGGTATAGATAGATATATACTGTCTACACCAAGCTCTAATAAACAACACAAATCCATGCACTGTACTTCAGTTGTTCAAATGTCCTTATGAAACTGGTTGAAAACTTGCTGTTCATTTGTGTACATGGGCAGTCTTAAACATCCATAAGTTGTCTGTTTTCCCCTAGGCTGGGGAACACTTAGGAAGTCAGACCAGCAAATCTCGAGAATGCTAATAGAGACTTGCAAACCTGTGAGCTCCTTTATTCTGTTCACAGACTTCCAGAACAAAATGGATTGCTTCACAATTGTGAAGGGGTAAAAAAAAGAATAGAAAAGAAGAAAAGAACATGTTGGCTTTGTCTGCCATTGGTTTGAGTAGAGGGAGATTTTTTTTTTTCTTTTTTGGATGAAAAGTGGGATCTTAATGGGCACTCCCAGTCAGCCGAGGCAGCCTCTGAAAGCTCCTCTTGTGAGAGATAGAAGGATCCATTGTTTCGCCAATCTGAAATTATCACTCTTCCCTTTATCCTTTCTTTTGGACCTTTTAGTGTTTGCTTTATCAGAATATTTTAATCCCTACTGTGGTGACTGGTGTAATTTATCTCATTAAGCTTCTCCTGTTTTCTTCTGTTTACATGACTAATATTATTATGTTTTATGGGGCTTATACCAACAAGCCGCTCCTTTGTCCCATTGTTTCAGCTCTAGGCCAAAAATCAACAAACGAAGTTTTATCTTTCCAATCTTAGACCTCACCTACTTGTCATTCGGTTTGTACAGGTTTCATGAAGAGCGTGTTCCTTTGAAAACAAAGCAAGGATTCATTTTTATGACCTAAAACCAAACAATTACCTTTCTCAAAAGTTCCCGGTCATCTCTTTTTACGAGTGTAGAGTGGCAGACTCACCTTATGAGGGGGAAAAAATAAGCAGATACTTCCTTGTGGATTGAAAGCCTAAAGTCCTCTAGCAATAATGCTCAGCTTCCTAACTTGTCTATCATTCATAGTGTATAGAATATCCTAGAAGCAGAGAACCTGAGCACTGGAAGGTAGGTGGTGAGGTTATCTCATCCAAACCCCAGCCCTTCAGCAAGATTACACCCAAGCTGGACTGAGCCAGACTGGAGGAGAATCAGCCTTGTTTTAAAGGCATATGAAGGAGAGCCTTCTTTCAACCAGTCGCATATTTGAAATGCTCTGTCAGAACGTTCCTTCTCTAAAACACCAGCCTAATAAAAGCTTTAATTGTCATTTCCTCAGTTCCGCTTTTTCTTTTCCAGATTGAAAACAACTGGGTGCCATGCTCAGGGAACCAGCAGCCGCTTAATGAAGAGTAACTTCCTCCAAGGCAGTGATTCTCCAATGTTAGTGCACAGCAGACCTGCCTGCAGGCTTCTGAAGAGCTCAGATTGCTGGCCTTCCAGAGTTTCTGATTCGTGAGAGGGAGGAAAGCTGGAGAATTTGCATGTCTAGCAGGTTCCCAGGTGATGCTGATGCTGTCAGACCAGGAATCCCACTTTGAGAACTGCTGACTCTAGGAACTCGAAAGGAGAAATATGAGGATAATTAAGAAGCAGAAACAAGTGGAGTAACAGCAAGTTAACCTCTACATGGAAAATGCTAAATGCCTATCAGATAAGTTCTTTGCTGTCAGGCAGAGTCCAATGGAGAAGGCTGACCACGAGCAGTAGTTCAGGATGTTAGCCTTTAACACAGGGACCTGCGGGAGCAAACAGGAGCACAGTATTCTGGCTAGGTGGGGAAGAGTCTAGGAAGGCCTCCTGCAGAAAGGGAGGCCTGAGGAGTAATTGTTGGATTGACTCTTAAAAAAGGGCAGGTATCCAGACAAAGGGAGGGCTTTCCAGTGGAAGGAATTAAAGAAGAGCTGTGGAGTTTTCATGGAAATTTTCAAGTTGTCCGATTTTCTCAGAAGGGAGAGAGGCCTATGAGGTGGTGATGACAACCACAGAGGTAAGCAGGGGCTAGATGAAGAAGGAACGTCAGAGTTGGTAAGGAGACTGGCGATATTCTAAAGACCATTATTTGACATGGAATATAAAGAACAATTTAATAAGACTCCATGAACTTCAGAAATGAGAAGAGAGTACAGAACACAGATATCCCCAATTCTTGTACTTCTTTCTCTGTAGTTAGGACTTCTCTACCAGGCTTACTCTGGTTTGCAGCTGATGTCTAGGCCTTGCTAACTTTCTAGTCTACGTGTGAACAAAATTCCCTTTCCTTTTAGTTTAGTTGAGAGCATTTGGAGTTTCATAAAGGGAAATTTGTAAAGACACTAGGCAAACATAAAACCAAAGTGAATAGAATACAGAATTTGGGTCTAGAGATAAACAGACTCCTCTAGCTTATCTTTCACTAGCTATACAGTGTACTGCACGTTACTTAACTTCTTGTGCCATAGTTTCTGTGTTTAAATAGAGATTAATTCACTGACGAGATCCATAGATCTTAGTAGTCTGGCCCCTACCTGCCTTTTTCAGCTTCATCTTATGTCCACTGATCTTACTCTTTCTGCTCCAACTGCATAAATCTGCTTCAATCTTGTGTTTTTCATGCTCCCTTCTACCACAGGGCCTTTGCACATACTCTGTCTTCTGTCTGGAATAGTCTTGTCTGCCTCTTCAGTAATTCCTAGATCTAGATGTAAGGTCCACTCCCTCTAGGAAATCCTTGATCTCTCTGAATAAGTAAAAATCCCCCCTGTTTATAGGTTTTTGTTTTTGTTTTTACTATGAGGAACTTATATGATAACATTTAATATTGTTATTTGTGTCACTTTTTGCTTAATGTTTCTCTTCTCCTAAACCAGGGGCAGCAAACTATCTCCAGCTTTGGCCTGTAGTCTGTTTTTGTAAATAAAGTTTTATCAAGGGACTTCCCTGGTGGTCCAGTGGCTAAGACTCTGTGCTTCCAGGGCAGGGGGCCTAGGTTCAACCCCTGGTGGGGGGACCTAGATCCTGCATGCCATAATTAATTTGCATGCCAAAACTAAAAATATCCCTCATGCAGCAATGAAGATCGAAGATCCTGCATGCCTCAACTAAGACCCGGTACAGCCAAAGAAATAAATAAATATATACATTTTTAAGTTTTATTGAAGCACAATCATGCCCACTTATTTACATATTATCTGCAGCCACAGAGTTGAGTTGCAGCAGACTTTATGGCTCAAAATGCCTAATTACTGTGGCCCTTCATAGAAAAAATTTACCAAGTCCTGTACTTGACTAGAGTCTCCATGACAGCAGGTACAAGACCTGTTTTTGCTTAGTTACATATCTTGAGCATCTGGCCCAATGTCTGTTACATGAAAGATGCACAATCAATCAATAATAATAAATGCAGACTTCTCGGGTGGTCCAGTGGTTAAGAATCTGCCTGCCAATGCAGGGGAACACAGGTTCAGTCCCTGGTGTGGAAGATTCTACATGCCACAGAGCCACTTAGCCTGTGTGGCACAGCTACTGAAGCCCTCACAGCTAGAGGCTGCGCTCTGCAACAAGAGAAGCCACTGCAATGAGAAGCACCACAACTAGAGAAAGCCTGTGTGCAGTGATGAAGACCTAGCACAGCCAAAAAGTAAAATAATAATAATAAATACAAGGAGATTTTTTTTAAATGTCTTTTTTACTAGAGTGTTGGAAGGGTTAAATAGGATAATATATATAAAGAACCCAACAATAGGGCCTGAAACATACCAGATTGTTAATGAATTCTCAGTCTTTCCTTAGCGCGTGTTGGTCTTCTCTAGGGGTCTGGATATAAGCTGCCCCCTGGCCCTGGGCTGAGTTACATTCCTGTCCTTCACCAGTTCCACTGTCCCTTGCCCTCTGGCTTTTGCCTCATGTACTTCTATCTCTGGCTCCAGGATTCTTTCCTCGGTCTGAGATTCTTAGGAATGTCTTCACTCTTCCTAGAGATTTTTCTTCTACAATGTTCCATCTTTTTGAAGCATGTTATTCTCAAACCTTGTAGGCTTAGGGTGACCCTCTTTTAATCTGTCCCCAGGGCTTAGCTTTACCAGGGTCATCTATGTGATGTAAGTTTCATCTTATTTTATGGCCTCCTCCTTCAGGCATAGCAGACAACTTCTCTTCTGCTTTGGCAGGAGAAGCTGTAGGATTGGAGAAGAGCTCCTCATGAGAGCAATGAACAGGGCTCGGGAACTGAACCTATGTGATTCTGAGGCAGGAGGGATCAAAGTCCAGCCTGCAGGCTGTTCAGCCTCAACACAGACCCAGCTGGTACAGAGCCAAAAAGGAGCGGGATTAGTAAAACTGGGGGTCACCAAACTGTCATCTATGAGCCAAATCCAGCCTGCCTCCCATTCTTCCTTGAGAAGAAGAATGGGTTTTGCCTTTTTAAATGGTTGGGGGGACAAAAATCAAAAGAAGACTATTTTGTGATGCATAAAAAGTATATGAAACTCAAATTTCAGTGTCCATAAATAAATTCTTACTGGAACACAGCTGTGCTGTGTTTTATTTACATCTATGGCTACTTTTCACGTCACAGCAGCAGAGTAGGTGGCATCAGAGACCATAAAGCCAAGGATGTTTACTGACTGGCCCTTTAGAGAAATTAGCCTGAGCTGTGGACAGTGATTTTACCCTGAGCTCATCAAAGCCTCTTCTGTGTTCAGTGTTGCACGGCCTCTACAAACTCTACCGGATCCCAGCCCAGGGTACAGCCCAGGGTGTGACAGGGAGAGAATGGGTTAATTAGATGGGTTCATTAGAGAAATTGTTCCTGAAGGAGGTGGGAAGGGATGGGAGAAAAGAGAACACAACAGTCTGGTTCGAAGGCTGGTTTCACCACATAGCACAGTAGGAGCTTGAGCCAGTGTCTTACCTTCTCTAAGCAGCCGTTCCCATGTTTTAAAATGTGAATAATTATACTCTCAAATGCATAGTGATGTGGTGAAGACCAAATGAGCTAATGCCTGCGACTTTGCCTGGTATGTAGTAGACACTCAATAAATACTCACTACTTCTTACCATGATGTTAAAAGATGCTTGCTCCTTGGAAGAAAAGCTATGACCAACCTAGACAGCACATTAAAAAGCAGAGACATTACTTTGCCAACAAAGGTCTGTATAGTCAAAGCTATGTTTTTTCTAGTAGTCATGTATGGATGTGAGAGTTGGACCATAAAGAAGGCTGAGTACCAAAGAATGGATGCTTTTGAGCTGTGGTGTTGGAGAAGACTCTTGAGAGTCCCTTGAACTACAAGGTGATCCATCCAGTCAATCTTAAAGGGAATCAGTCCTGAATATTCATGGGAAGGACCGATGCTAAAGCTGAAACTCCAATACTTTGGCCACCTGATGCAAAAAGCTGACTTATTAGAAAACATCCTGATCCTGGGAAGGATTGAAGGCACGAGAGAAGGGGACGACAGAGGATGAGATGGTTGGTTGGCATCACTGACTCAATGGACATGAGTTTGAGCAAGCTCCAGGAGATGGTAAAGGACAGAGAAGCCTGGCCTGCTGCAGTCCATGGGGTCACAAAGAGTTGGACATGACTGAGCAACTGAACAGCAACAACAACTCTTATTGTGAGCTTCCTTGGTGGCTTGGTAAAGCATCTGCTTGCCAATGCAAGAAACGTGGGTTCAGTCCCTGGGTCTGGAAGATCTCCTAGAGGAGGGGATGACTACCTACTCCAGTATTCTTACCTGGGAAATCCCAAGGACAGAGGAGCCTGGTGGGCTACCATCCATGAAGTCAGAAAAGAGTCAAACACAAGTGAGCAACTGAATGACAACAACAACACTCTTCCTACATGTGGATGGACTTTATCAGTGGAAGAGTTGGCTTTGGTGAGGAGAAACCATGTCATTACAGCCTGTAGAATGGTGTAAAAAAAAAAAAAGACATCAGAGATAAACAGCTGAGTTCACTTTTGTTTCTGCTAATATATGCGTTACTGCTGTGTGATACTAGGAAAGCTGATTAACTTCTCTGAGCCTCGGTTCCACCATCCCCCCTCCCCCAACCTTTATGTAACTCAGATGTCAAGTGGGCCCTTCCTACTCTTTGATTTAGGAAACATTTCCTTATGGAGCCACCTGTCACCATCTCAGGTGAAATGCATGGGGCTCCTGTTTCACGCTGTGCCACCCAGCACATTCAGATAATTCTTTCAGCAAGCATTTCATGAATTGAGGAAATTTATTGGAGATTTGAAGAGCTATACTTTTGAGAACAGGGTCACTCTGTGCCCTACAGTATTTTTCTAAGCTTCTTCCTTTCATCTACCTCCCTTCTTTCTGAGTGAAGAGCCCACAGTTCCCCTGCCCATCACCATTCTCCACCCATTTCCCTATACACCCCCTTTAGCCAAAAGAGGCTAGTCAAGGGCATTTCCTCACAAAGCTGGTTCTGTCCCCAAGAGGAATTCTCCTACCAGCTGCTAAGAGGATAAATTTCCTCTATCCACTAACAAGCAAAATAGGGATAATTATGACTACCTCACAAAGTGTTTGTGGGAATTAAATGAGGTAATGTGTCTGCCAGCTCCTGGCATGCAGAAGGCACCCCCTCCCCTCTCAATTCTTCCTCTGAGATTTGAAGGAACAAAGGAGAGGAGCTAAGAGATATTTTGAGGTAGAGGTGAGGGTTGATAAAGCAGCCAGGAAGGTCATTCCCTTGACCATCACCCTCCAGCAAAGTAGAAGAGATTATTTGCCAAGAGAAACTGGGAGAGGTGGAGGGACTCAGGGCGGAAGCCAGACAAGTCTGGTTTATCTTGGAGTCCATCCAAAAGGGTTTAGTTACTAAAACAGCAGTTCCTCTACATAAATCCTTCAGGTTCTTGAAAAATATTATTAAATCACTCCTGCATCATAAATAATCCTAATTTTATTAATCTTGCCCCTGAGGCCAAGGCACAGCTCCTGCAAGACTTTCTCTCCTGGGAATACAGCTGCGGGGTCCTGGTCCCCAGACAGAGGGCGGTACCCATGCCCTGGCATTCCCTGATGTTTTCTGAGTGCTTGCAGAATAGGCTCTTCTTAATAATCTTTCGTTAGGTGTAGGATTCAAAATGGGTGGTTTATTGGCAAGGTTCTGCCTGCAGAGGCATGGGAATTCTGTTACTCATCTGCTTGGATTTGTTTGATGTCCTATTTGCATTAATATTCCTTTTCTTTCTTTCTTTCTAACTGCAGAAGTTTGGTGTTTTTTCCTTTCTTTTCAACTTCTTCCGAAAGAGGATAGATGGCTCTCTCTCATTTTGCTTTGGGCTGACGACGTTTCTACCCAATGTTGTGATAACAAGTGGTCATGATTAGTCAATACCAAGTTGTATCCTATACCTTAAGAGGCCCTTGCTATCCTCCCTAACTGCTCCTACCCACCTCTCTCTCTCTCTCTCTTCTTAACTGAGAGATTTCCTTCTTTTCAAAGCAACTAAGTTAAAGAGTTAGCAACGCCTGTCTCTTTATATGGTGGTGTGTGGGGCTTACAAAAATAATATAGATTAGGAGTTTAGGTAACAAGGGTTCAGTTCCTGTTAGTCCTCCATGTGTCTTCTGAAAGTCTTTATTAAATTTTTTGGTTTCATGACTTACTATTTTCCCCAAATATAAAAATAATTTGTATTTGTGTGTAAAACATGGAACACCGAAAAACATAAAAATATAAATAAAAACCACGTACTGAGTTCTTCCACCTGTGGGAACCCCGCTGTTAGCATCTTCATGCATTTCCCTAGACATTTGTTTTCTCTGCAAATGTACATATATAGTTACCAAATGTGATCCTACTGTGCACACAGTTTTGAAGCCTGCATTTTTACTTAATATTTATTTCATGAGCATTTCCTTGTCATAAAAAATTCATCAAAAGCACCCCTCTTAATGGCTAGGTGGTACTTGGAGTATTTGCTGTCCCTAACCTGATCATCCTTAGATCATCCCACATGTAGCCTGTGTCCAGTTTTCCACCGTATGAATAATGCTACAGTGAGTGTCTGTATTTGTGTATCTGAAAATTCCCATGGAAGTATTCTTAGGATTCCTGGCAAAATAGAATCCTGGAAGCTCACGTTAGTCTTCACTAACTTAAGTCAGCCCAAGGGGTCTCACCTTGGATCGCATGACAGTGTTTAGGAACTAAACTAGCAAAAGGACAAGCTGATGATTGCCCATTGGTGGTTGTATGGTATGCAGCTTGGAGAGAATATAATATAATGATGTTGTGCCATGATTTGGAGATATTCCAAGGTGATAATAATAGTAACAGCTCACATTTATTGGGTGGTTAATATGTGCAAGACTCTGTTTTGTTTTACAGATATTAACTCTTTTAATCTCACCACAAGTCTAGGAAGTACTTGTAATAGTGGTATTATTATTCCCATTTTATAGATGGGAAAGTTGAGGCAACAGAGGGGTCAAACTTCAAGAAAAGTGACTGAGCCAGGATTCAAACCCAAACATTTTGACTGGGTGTTCATGCCCTTAAACACTTGATGACCCTGCCTGGAAGTAATCAAGTGGGAAGATTCTTCCCCCCACATGCCAAGGCTGCAGTGCAGCGGGAAGGGAATGGGGGATCTACTGCCCTACCAAATTGCAGCCCTCGTTTTCCCAGCTCTCCTTGTCCTTTTCCGTAGCCGTGCACCTGCCCAGGTGAGGACAGGAGGAAACCAAGCTGTGAAACACCCAACTGTGTATCTGAAAGGGAAGAGGAATGTATATCAAGGTGGTCTCAGGAAGCTGCTTATTCAGGAAGGGAGGGAGAAAATAAATGAAAAAACACTGCTTCAGTGTCTTGGTGTTTTTGTTTCATTTTCATTTGGGGCTTAGACTGTCATTAGAGCATTAGGCATGCCTACATAGAAGCAGTGTTTCCCTTACGTTTTTCACCAATTTCATTTCAATGTGTTCCCGGCTCGTCTGTCGGTGCAGCGCCAGAAGCAAGCTGCAGAACAGGAGTTACTGGGGATGGCGGTGACCATGAATCCCAAAAGAGGTAACTAATCATTTTTGGTCCTGTCCACTGCTCAGTGCCTTGGTTACAAATGACCCCCAGACAACTGTTCAACATGGATGGTTCTAAAGGCACCTTGTGGAGAGTGCTGTGTGGGACTGGAGTTCTGATTAATGGCCATTTTCTTTTGTCCCACCTCCTTATGTTTCCTTAAAATAATACTGGTGTTACAAAGGACCGCACAGGGTGTTTCTATTCAGGTAAAGTTGACTGCTGCCACGGTGAAAGAAAACACAACATAACCACTGCCGCAGAACACAAACACAGAGCAAATCAGTCCTGCTTCACCTCCCCGCCTGGCCAGGCTCCACCAAGGAAACCCAGCCAGGGGAATTCCCTAGGTTCACCCTGGCTCAGGATTGGAATGTGTAAAACTCTGAACAGGACCAGCAGTGAAGAAACAGGGAAGAAATGAACCACAGAATCTTTCAAGGATGCGGCCATCAGACACCGTTAGTCTCTACAGTGGGGGACCTGGAATGGCCAGAAATATGTCTCCAGGGTCTCTGTGTGTGGATCTGACTCATAGAGGCCGTCAGCCAACACCTGCTGAATTGTTGTAGATGCTGTTGAGCTGGAGTGGATGGAATAGTAAAAGGCAGGAATAGAGATGCTTTTTCGTTTTATTTTGTTACAACCTAATAGCACTTACAGTAATGGTAGTGTTAGCAATAAGAGTTAACATTGTGTCCATGGGCCAGGCTCTGTTCCAAGGAGTCTCTCCTTTCCTGGGGGATAACCTTTATCCTGACTTTTTAACACCATAGTTGGCAAAGGGAAATTGTTAATGGGAGGAAAGTTTTTAAAATTCATCAAGTATCCTCAGTTTCCCTGAGTGCCTCCATAATGTCTAATCAGCCAAGTTGCTCAGAGGCCTAACAGCTAAAAGTAGGAAAGCAAGGAGTCAAGTTCACATTAGAAATTGTGCCTCAAAAAATAAAAATGAAATAGAAAAGATTAATTATTGAATCCCATCTCCTTGAGGTCACATCAACCTCCTCCACTTCCTTTGTTGTTGTAGAGATCCAGAAGGACCCTTTCAGATCACCATGAGGATGGGATGAGAATGGGGAGGAGGCTGTTTAAGCAGGTCTGTAAAGAAACAAGCAAATTAAAAGGAGTCCATGGTAGAGTTTTATGTACAGCTAAAAATAGTGACTAAACAGCAACAACCAAAAAAACACTCAAAATGCCTTCTAAGACTCAAGAATTTAAAAAGGCCTATTGTTATATGTGGAAACCTCTGAGCCTCCCTTCTAAGAATTCTCCAGGAGGTTGGGGTTTGGGAGTAGCAGCCATGTTGGTACAATGTGGCTCTTCCCCATGATGACAGAAGGCACCAGAAGCAGACATGCGACTCAAGGCCAGCCAATTAGATCCTCTCTCCCAGGAATGTACCACTGGAATGAAAGGATGCTAGTTAGCATGGGCTGGTCTCTTAAATCAAGGACATACAACTCAAGAGCTGTATTATTGCACCACAGGCAGTCAGAACCCTGACTGCAGAGAGAAGGAAGCAGATGTTCTGGGTGACAGGTGAGGGCCCTGAAGTAAGAGACCAGAGAAGAAGACAGAAGGAGAAAAAGAGACAACACTGGAGCAAAGTAGCTGATTGGCTTCTGAGGCTTTTCTAATTGAGTTCCTATTCAACCCATCCAGAGACCCTGCCATGCCTCTTCTAGGCAGCCATTGGCTGCTCTGGAACCTTTATACTCTAACCTCCACTATTTTGATAATGTTAACTCGAGGGGCTTCTCTTACTTGCTGTTCTGGCTACAGTGGCTTTGTAACAAAAAGCACCCCAGGGACTTCCGTGTGGTTCTGCCTGTCAATGCAGGAACACCAAGTTCAATCCCTAATCTGGGAAGATCCCACATGCCTCAGAGCACCAAAGCCCGTGTGCCACAACTGCTGAGCCCACATGCTGCAGCTGCTGAAGCCCTCACACTTTAGAGCCTGTGCCCTGCAACAAGGGAAACCGCCACAATAAGAAGTCACGCACTGTAATGAAGAGGAGCCCCCGCTCGCCACGACTAGAGAAAAGCCCACGAAGCAACAAAGACCCAACACAGCGAAAAATAAATAAACAATTGGTTTAAAAAACATTCCCAAACTTAGTGGTTAAAATAAGTACACTTATCTTGCCTAAAACCCTGCACTCTGAGCAGAGCTTAGCGTGGACAGCTTGTTTCGCTACAGTTTGGTTACAGTGAGTACAGCTTGAAGATCAGATCAGTCACTCAGTCATGTCCGACTCTTTGCGACCCCATGAACTGCAGCACGCCAGGCCTTCCTGTCCATCACCAACTCCCGGAGGTCACTGAAACTCACATCCATTGAGTCAGTGATGCCATCCAGCCATCTCATCCTCTGTCGTCCCCTTCTCCTCCTGCCCTCAATCCCTCCCAGCATCAGAGTCTTCTCCAATGAGTCAACTCTTCGCATGAGGTGGCCAAAGTACTGGAGTTTCAGCTTTAGCATCATTCCTTCCAAAGAAATCCCAGGGCTGATCTCCTTCAGAATGGACTGGTTGGATCTCCTTGCAGTCCAAGGGACTCTCAAGAGTCTTCTCCAACACCACAGTTCAAAAGCATCAATTCTTCGGCGCTCAGCCTTCTTCACAGTCCAGGTCTCACATCCATACATGACCACTGGAAAAACCATAGCTCTGACTGCTGCTGCTGCTGCTAAGTCGCTGCAGTCGTGCCCGACTCTGTGCGACCCCATAGACAGAAGCCCACCAGGCTCCCCCGTCCCTGGGATTCTCCAGGCAAGAATACTGGAGCGGGTTGCCATTTCCTTCTCCAATGCATGAAAATGAAAAGTGAAAGTGAAGTCGCTCAGTCGTGTCCGACTCTTAGCTACCCCATGGACTGGAGCCCACCAGGATCCTCCGTCCATGGGATTCTCCAGGCAAAAGTACTGGGGTGGGGTGCCACTGCCTTCCCCCTGACTAGGCAAACCTTTGTTGGCAAAGTAATGTCTCTGCTTTTGAATATGTGATCTAGGTTGGTCATAACTTTCCTTCCAAGGAGTAAGTGTCTTTTAATTTCATGGCTGCAGTCACTATCTGTAGTGATTTTGGAGCCCCCAAAAATAAAGTCTGACACTGTTTCCACTGTTTCCCCATCTATTTCCCATGAAGTGATGGGACCAGATGCCATGATCTTTGTTTTCTGAATGTTGAGCTTTAAGCCAACTTTTTCACTTTCCACTTTTAGTTTCATCAAGAGGCTTTTTAGTTCCTCTTCACTTTCTGACATAAGGGTGGTGTCATCTGCATATCTGAGGTTATTGATATTTCTCCCAGCAATCTTGATTCCAGCTTGTGTTTCCTCCAGTCCAGCGTTTATCATGATGTACTCTGCATATACGTTAAATAAACAGGGTGACAATATACAGCCTTGATGTACTCCTTTTCCTATTTGGAACCAGTCTGTTGTTCCATGTTCAGTTCTAACTGTTGCTTCCTGAACTGCACATAGGTTTCTCAAGAGGCAGGTCAGGTATTTCCATCTCTTTCAGAATTTTCCACAGTTTCTTGTGATCCACACAGTCAAAGGCTTTGGCATAGTCAATAAAGCAGAAATAGATGTTTTTCTGGAACTCTCTTGCTTTTTCCATGATCCAGCGGATGTTGGCAATTTGATCTCTGGTTCCCCTGCCTTTTCTAAAACCAGCTTGAACATCAGAAAGTTCAAGGTTCACATATTGCTGAAGCCTGGCTTGGAGAATTTTGAGCATTACTTTACTAGCGGGTGAGATGAGTGCAATTGTGCGGTAGTTTGAGCATTCTTTGGCATTGCCTTTCTTTGGGATTGGAATGAAAACTGACCTTTTCCAATCCTGTGGCCACTGCTGAGTTTTCCAAATGTGCTGGCATATTGAGTGCAGCACTTTCACAGCATCATCTTTCAGGATTTGGAATAGCTCCACTGGAATTCCATCACCTCCACTAGCTTTGTTCGTAGTGATGCTTTCTAAGGCCGACTTGACTTCACATTCCAGGATGTCTGGCTCTAGGTCAGTGATCACACCATCATGATTATCTGGGTCGTGAAGCTCTTTTTTGTACAGTTCTTCTGTGTATTCTTGCCACCTCTTCTTAATATCTTCTGCTTCTGTTAGGTCCATACCATTTTTGTCCTTTATCGCGCCCATCTTTGCATGAAGTTGTTCCTTTGGTATCTCTGATTTTCTTGAAGAGATCCCTAGTCTTTCCCATTCTGTTGTTTTCCTCTATTTCTTTGCATTGATCACTGAAGAAGGCTTTCTTATCTCTTCTTGCTATTCTTTGGAATTCTGCATTCAGATGTTTATATCTTTCCTTTTCTCCTTTGCTTTTCGCTTCTCTTCTTTTCACAGCTATTTGTAAGGCCTCCCCAGACAGCCATTTTGCTTTTTTGCATTTCTTTTCAATGGGGATGGTCTTGATCCCTGTCTCCTGTACAAGGCCAGGGGCTAAAATTGTCTGAACTCTTCACTGCCTGGCCTAGGAAGACTCAAGCAGCTGGGGACTACAAGAGTTGGAGCTATGTGGAAATCTCTCTATCCATCTGTGGTCTCTTTACCATGGTAGCTTCAAGGTATGTGAACTTTCCCCTGGAGGCTTAGGGCTCCAAAGGCACAGATCCAAGGAGAGAGGGCCAGGTGGAGGCTGTATCACTTTTTATAACCTAGTTTCCCAAGTCATGTGGTGTTATTTCCACCTTATCATATTAATATTTGTGGAGGAAGTTATCAATACAAAGATCCACCCAGGCTCAAAAGGCTGCTGCCTCTCAGTGAAGGAATGTTACCCTCACATTGTGAGAATAACATGTGACCAGAATGTATATTAATGTGGACATCTTTAGAAAACAAAATCAGTCATACCTGTAATCAAAAGAACCTTGATTAACATATGGAATAACCTCTAAAACTCAGAAAGATTTCAGAGTTCCCAGAAAATTCTCAGGGTTGTGATGAAAAATACACTGGTTGGTAGATACAGTGAGACTTCGTTCTTTTTCTTCCTGTTCTGATTAGCAAAGATCAAATTTTTCCATAGGGGATCTCATTGGGTTCTGCCCAGGAAACAGCATTTTGAAGTTGACATGTGTCCTTGATTCTGGAACCATCTTATCTTTTATTTTGCCACATAATTAGGTGTGGATTAAGTTCCAATCTCTGCTGTTTATAGCAAAAAGTTTCTGGTCATCTTATTTTCAAATGTTATTTGCAAGCATATGCTTTATTGCTTAGTGAATGAGGTTTTTCCTCCAACTAGACTCTTCTTTTTTTTGAATGAATAATAATCCAGGTTTTCAGGGTCCAAAATACTCCAGAGCTGTAAAGTAGGCACTGTTGAAAGATGTGTTAACTCCTTCAGGCCTCCAAGGTGCTATTTCAAATGTTATTGCTTTATATTCCATAATAGAAGCTTGAACCTTATTGATGGCCTTTCTTTGTGCGTGTGCAGGGTGAAGGCTGGGAGAGAATGAGTCAGTGACCTGGAACAGGAAGCTGAATTAACTCTTTCAGCAAGACTTAAACGAAAAGATTTTGGTCTTACAATCTCTAAAGCCTAAAAGATACTGAAGCTTCCAGAATGAGTCAGTACCTAAGACAGTGTTATTAGATACAGTAATTACTGGAATGATAAAATCCTTGTTGATGCTAGCTGAAAATAAGTATGTTCTATGTCTACTACATAGCAGCATTTTCAATACTGTACTAGGATGAAGTTAACTATAAAAATATGCACATTCTAATTACGTATAGACAACTTCAAGCTGTCTTCTTTTTTATTGTTGATGAAGGTTACTGAGGTTTGTACAAAAATCTTTATAGGTTCAACTGTTATTTGATATGTGAAATAAAATGATAAGACCGTTGATGGTGAGTTTTCAAACTTCTACCTATAACAAGTGAATATAGGGCAACCTGAATAATAGGTATATTTTGAATTATGTACGACCAGTGGTCTGGTAAATATTTAACAATCAGCTCAACCAGCGGGTAGGAGGGTTTTTGACTTACCAGATCAGATCAGTCGCTCAGTCGTGTCCGACTCTTTGTGACCCCATGAATCACAGCACGCCAGGCCTCCCTGTCCATCACCAACTCCTGGAGGTCACTCAGACTCGCATCCATTGAGTCAGTGATGCCATCCAGCCATCTCATCCTCTGTCGTCCCCTTGTCCTCTTGCCCTCAATCCCTCCCAGCATCAGAGTCTTCTCCAATGAGTCAACTCTTCGCATGAGGTGGCCAAAGTACTGGAGTTTCAGCTTTAGCATCATTCCTTCCAAAGAAATCCCAGGGCTGATCTCCTTCAGAATGGACTGGTTGGATCTCCTTGCAGTCCAAGGGACTCTCAAGAGTCTTCTCCAACACCACAGTTCAAAAGCATCAATTCTTCGGCGCTCAGCCTTCTTCACAGTCCAGGTCTCACATCCATACATGACCACTGGAAAAACCATAGCCTTGACTAGGCGAACCTTTGTTGGCAAAGTAATGTCTCTGCTTTTGAATATGTGATCTAGGTTGGTTATAAGTTTCCTTCAAGGAGTAAGCGTCTTTTAATTTCATGGCTGCAGTCACCATCTGTAGTGATTTTGGAGCCCCCCAAAATAAAGTCTGACACTGTTTCCACTGTTTCCCCATCTATTTCCCATGTAGTGATGGGACCAGATGCCATGATCTTCGTTTTCTGAATGTTGAGCTTTAAGCCAACTTTTTAACTTTCCACTTTCACTTTCATCAAGAGGCTTTTTAGTTCCTCTTCACTTTCTGACATAAGGGTGGTGTCATCTGCATATCTGAGGTTATTGATATTTCTCCCGGCAATCTTGATTCCAACTTGTGTTTCCTCCAGTCCAGCGTTTATCATGATGTACTCTGCATATACGTTAAATAAACAGGGTGACAATATACAGCCTTGATGTACTCCTTTTCCTATTTGGAACCAGTCTGTTGTTCCATGTCCAGTTCTAACTGTTGCTTCCTGACTTGCATACAGATTTCTCAAGAGGCAGGTCAGCCAGGTCAGGTATTCCCATCTCTTTCAGAATTTTCCAGTTTATTGTGATCCACACAGTCAAAGGCTTTGGCATAGTCAATAAAGCAGAAATAGATGTTTTTCTGGAACTCTCTTGCTTTTTTGATGATCCAGCGGATGTTGGCAATTTGATCTCTGGTTCCTCTGCCTTTTCTAAAACCAGCTTGAACAACAGGAAGTTCATGGTTCACATATTGCTGAAGCCTGGCTTGGAGAATTTTCAGCATTACTTTCCTAGCGTGTGAGATGAGTGCAATTGTATGGTAGTTTGAGCATTCTTTGGCATTGCCTTTCTTTGGGACTGGAATGAAAACTGACCTTTTCCAATCCTGTGGCCACTGCTGAGTTTTCCAAATGTGCTGGCATATTGAGTGTAGCACTTTCACAGCATCATCTTTCAGGATTTGGAATAGCTCCACTGGAATTCCATCACCTCCACTAGCACTTGCCAATTTCTGTGATGTAAGTATTTCCACCATGGCTGATTTCAAGCTACCAACATGGCATCACAGAATGCAGAGTTGCAGGCACACACTCTGAGCTGTATGAGCTGGTCCTACACACCCCTTGGTTACAATTTTGGGAAAGCCAGTTGGATGACTCCTGGATAAACCTTGTTATAATCCTAGGGGGATAATAAGGACCTACTGTTAAGCACAGGGAACTCTACTCAGTACTCTGTAATGACCTATATGGGAAAAGAATCTAAAAAAATTGTGAATATATGTATATGTCCCCTTCATGGATCATGCAGAGTATATCATGTGAAATGCCTGCCTGGATGAATCACAAGCTGGAATCAAAATTGCTGGGAGAATTAGAGCTAATCAGTGAATTTAGTAAAGTTGCAAGATACAAAATCAATACACACAAATCACTTGCATTTTTATAAACCAACAATGAAACTCTGGAAGTTGGTGATGGACAAGGAGGCCTGGTGTGCTGCGATGCATGGGATTGTAAAGAGTCGGACACGACTGAGTGACTGAACTGAACAATGAAAAATCAGAAAGAGAAATTAAGGAATCAATCCCACTCACCACTGCAACAAAAAGAACAAAATATGTAGGAATAAACTTACCTAAGGCAACAAAAGAACTGTACACAGAAAATTATGACACTAATGATAGAAATCAAAGATGACATAAACAGATGGAGAGATATTCCATGTTCCTGGGTATGAAGAATCAATATTGTGAGAAAGACTGTACAACCAAAAGCAATCTACAGAGTCAATATGACCCCTATCAAATTACGAATGGCATTTTTCACAGAACTAGAACAAAAAATTTCACAATTCATATGGAAGCACAAAAGACCCTGAATAGCCAAAGCAGTCTTGAGAAAGAAGAATGGAGCTGGAGGAATCCACCTTCCTGACTTCAGATTATACTACAAAGCTACAGTCATCAAGACAGTATGGTACTGGCACAAAAACAGAAATATAGAGCAATGGAACAAGATAGGAAGCCCAGAAATAGACCCATGCATCCATGGGTATATTACTTTTGATTAAGGAGGCAAGAATATACAATGGGGCAAAGACAACCTCTTCAATAAATTGTGCTGGGAAAACTGAACAGCTACATGTAAATGAGTGAAATTAGAACACTCCCTAATGCCATACACAAAGATAAACTCAAAATGGATTAAAGACCTAAGTGTAAGACCAGAAAGGACAACCCTCAGAATGGGAGAAAAGAATAGCAAATGAAACAACTGACAAAGGATTAATTTCCAAAATATACAAGCAGCTCATACAACTCAATGCCAGAACAACAAACAACTCAGTCAAAAAATAGGAAAAAGACCTATATAGACATTTCTCCAAAGAAGACATACAGATGGCTAATAAACACATGAAAAGATGCTCAACATCTCTCATTATTAGAGAAATGCAAATCAAAACTATAATGAGATATCACCTCACACCAGTCAGAATGGCCCTCATCAAAAAGTCTACAAACAATAAATGCTGGAGAGGATGTGGAGTAAAGGGAACGCTCTTGCACTGTTGGTGGGAATGTAAATTGATACAGCCCCTGTGGAAGACGGTATGGAGATTCCTTTAAAAACTAGGAATAAAACCACCATATGACCCAGCAATCCCACTCCTGTGTCAGTTCTGATGAGGTGGATAAACCTAGAACCTATTATACTTAGTGAAGTGAGTCAGAAAGAGAAAGATAAATATCGGATTCTAACGTACAAATATGGAATCTAGAAAAATGGCACGGAAGAATTTATTTACAGGGCAGCAATGGAGAAACAGACATAGAAGATAGACTTATGAACATGGGGAGAGGGAAAGAGAAAGTGAGATGTATGAAAAGCGTAACATGGAAACTTACATTCAGATCAGATCAGTCGCTCAGTCGTGTCCGACTCTTTGCGACTCCATGAACTGCAGCACGCCAGGCCTCCCTATCCATCACCAGCTCTCGGAGGTCACTCAGGCTCACATTCATCAAGTCAGTGATGCCATCCAGCCATCTCATCCTCTGTCGTCCCCTTCTCCTCCTGCCCTCAATCCCTCCCAGCATCAGAGTCTTCTCCAATGAGTCAACTCTTCGCATGAGGTGGCCAAAATACTGGAGTTTCAGCTTTAGCATCATTCCTTCCAAAGAAATCCCAGGGCTGATCTGCTTCAGAATGGACTGGTTGGATCTCCTTGCAGTCCAAGGGACTCTCAAGAGTCTTCTCCAACACCACAGTTCAAAAGCATCAATTCTTCGGTGCTCAGCCTTCTTCACAGTCCAGCTCTCACATCCATACATGACCACAGGAAAGACCATAGCCTTGACTAGGCGAACCTTTGTTGGCAAAGTGATGTCCCTGCTTTTGAATATGCTATCTAGGTTACCATGTGTAAAACAGATAACCAATGGGAGTTTGCTGTATGGCTCAGGAACCTCAAACAGGGGCTCTGTATCAACCTAGAGGGGTGGGATGGGGTGGGAGATGGGAGAGAGGTTCAAAAGGGAGGGAATATATGTATACCTATGGCTGATTCATAAAATTATATGAAAATTCATAGAATTCATATGAAAGAGATGGGAATACCAGACCACCTGACCTGTCTCTTGAGAAACCTGTATGCAGGTCAGGAAGCAACAGTTAGAATTGGACATGGAACAACACACTGGTTCCAAATAGGAAAAGGAGTACATCAAGGCTATATATTGTCACCCTGATTATTTAACGTAAATGCAGAGTACATCATGAGAATCGTTGGGCTGGAGGAAGCACAAGCTGAAATCAAGATTGCTGGGAGAAATATCAATAACCTCAGATATGCAGATGACACCACCCTTATGGCAGAAAGTGAAGAACTAAAGAGCCTCTTGATGAAAGTGAAAGACGAGAGTGAAAAAGTTGACTTAAAGCTCAACATTCAGAAAACTAAGATCATGGCATCTGGTCCCATCACTTCATGGGAAATAGATGGGGAAACAGTGAAAACAGTGACTGACTTTATTTTTCTGGGCTCCAAAATCACTGCAGATGGTGACTGCAGCCATGAAATTAAAAGACACTTACTCCTTGGAAGGAAAGTTATGACCAACCTAGATAGCATATTAAAAAGCAGAGACATTAGTTTGTCAACAAAGGTCTGTCTAGTCAAGGCTATGGTTTTTCCAGTGGTCATGTATGGATGTGAGAGTTGGACTATAAAGAAAGCTGAGCGCTGAAGAATTGATGTTTTTGAACTGTGGTGTTGGAGAAGACTCTTAAGAGTCCCTTGGACTGTGAGGAGATCCAACCAGTCCATCCTAAAGGAGATCAGTCCTGGGTGTTCATTGGAAGGACCGATGTTGAAGCTGAAACTCCAATACTTTGGCCACCTGATGAAAAGGGCTGACTCATTGGAAAAAACCCTGATGCTTGGAAAAATAGTGACAGAGGATGAGATGGTTAGACAGCATCACCAACTCAGTGAACATGAATCTGAGCAAACTCTGGGAGTTGGTGATAGACAGGGAGGCCCGGCTTGCTGCAGTCTATGAGGTCACAAAGAATTGGAGACGACTTAGTGACTAAGGCAATGGCAGCCCACTCCAGTGCTGTTGCCTGGAAAATCCCATGGACAGAGGAGCCTGGTAGGCTGCAGTCCATGGGGTCGCGAAGAGTTGGACATGACTGAGTGACTTTTACTTTTCACTTTAATGCATTGGAGAAGGAAATGGCAACCCACTCCAGTACTCTTGCCTGGAAAATCCCATGGACTGTGGAGCCTGGTCGGCTGCCGTCTTTGAGGTCGCACAGAGTCGGACACAACTGAAGCAACTTAGCAGCTTAGCAGTGACTGAAGAACTACGTATATATATGTATAATTGATTCATTTTGCTGTACAGCAGAAACTAACACAACATTGTAAATCAACTATACTCCAATAAAATCAATTAAAAAATATTGGTGCTAAGATCTGCAGCAGAGACATTTAATGCCCTTTGACTCTCCATTTACTCCCCCACATTCCTCATTGACCAATGGACTGGGGAAAGAGATATAAGAAGCATTTAAAAGTTAGTATGCAACCACCAGTCCTCTCTTCCCTTGCCTCTGCATCTCTCTGGTAAAGGAGGTCACATGTTCCCAGTGGTGCAGATACAAGATGGTAGAACCTGTATCAACTTGGTTCCATGAGGGGTTGTGTGGAGGTCAACCCCTATACACCAGCCTTGGATGTGTGCCCTGCTACTGTTCGTGACTAATGCCCCGCAAACCATCCTATACAGGATAACTTAAAACAATTTATTGTTGTATCTCACATTTCTGTGAGTTTGTTCGGCTCCAGTGGGTAGTTCTTGTTTGTTTGTTTTTTTTAAACTTTTTATTTTGCATTGGAGTATGGACTTCCCAGGTGGCTCAGTGGTAAAATATCGGCCTGCCAATGCAGGAGACACAGAGAACAAGGGTTCTATCCATGGGTCCAGAAAATCCCCTGGAGGAGGAAATGGCAACCCACTCCAGTATTCTTGCCTGGAAATTTCCATGGACAGAGGAGCCTGGTGGGCTACAAGTCCCCAGGTTGCAAGGGTTGGACACAACTGAGCAACTGAGTACTGTAGTCAGTTAACAATGTTGTGATAGTGTCAGGTGGATAGCAAAGGGAGTCAGCCATACATATACATGTATCCATTCTCCCCCAAACTCCCCTCTGCCACATAACACTGAGCAGAGTTCCATGTGCTATACCTTGTTGGTTATCCGTTTTAAATATAGAAATGTATACATGTCCATCCCAAACTCCCTATCTCTTACCTCCATTCTTCCCAAGTGGGCAGTTCTGTTCTTCTCACTTAGGGTTTCATGTGTGCTGTGCTCAGTCACTCTGTCGTGTCTCATTCTTTGTGACACTATGGACTGTAGCCTGCCAGGCTCCTCTGTCCATGGAATTCTCCAGACAAGACTACTGGAGTAGGTTGCCATTTCCTACTCCAGGGAATCTTTCCAACCCAGGGATAGAACACACATCTCTTGAGTCTCTGCGTTGGCAGGAGGATTCTTTACCGCTGTGCCACCTGGGTTCCCTGGTGGCTCAGAGGTTAAAGGGTCTGCCTGGAATGGCAGGAGACCCGGGTTCAATTCCTGGGTTGGGAAGATCCCCTGGAGAAGGAAATGGCAACCCACTCCAGTACTCTTGCCTGGAGAATCCCATGGAGGGAGGAGCCTGGTAGGCTACAGTCTATGGGGTCGCAAAGAGTCGGACACGAGCGAGCGACTTACTGTGCCACCTGGGATGACGAGGGCTAGAATCCTTGGAAAGCTTGACTGGAATTGAACTGAGAATGACCTTCTTGCTAAGGTCTAACACCTAAGTGCACCTCCACATAGAGTTGCATTCTCCAGCCATCTGCACATGGCTTCTCTTTGCAGTGGGATGCTCAGAGTTCTTATATCGTGAATGACTTCAAATGCAGAAGCTGTCAAGATTTCCTAAGGCTTCTGGTTCATTTTCTTGCTTAAAATTTGTCATGGGATCAGTGCAGAGATGGAGTACCAGGTGACTAAGATAAGGGTGTGAATACCAGGAGGTAAGAGTCAGTGGGAGCCCTCTTTGGAGACTAGCTAATCACATACCACAAGTAAGAAGTAAGCCTTTGTTATGTTAAGCCACTTAGATTTCAGGGTTAATTTGTTCCCTTGGCAAAACCTAATCTAACTAATCCAGAAATTGGTACTGTATTAGTGAAGATAAGGTAGATGGTGCTGCAAAAACACTTCCCCCTCCCCACATCTTAGCAGCTTAATGTCTGAGCCTCTGGGGGGCTGATGGCTCTCCAGGACCGCTGCCTTCCAGTGATGACTCAGTGGTCTTGGTCATCAAGTGATGACTTATAGGCCACTTGCATTTTGTTGGTCTGTCATTAGGGACATTTGGCTTCCAGATCACCTGGGCAGGAGGAGAGAGGGCAAGGGGAACTCATGGCTCTTAAGTACCTAGTGGCCAGCACTAGTCATATGCCTCTTGCCCCAACTGTAAGGATGCTGGAAAATTTGGGGTAGCACATGGATATATGGGGATTAGTAAATGTCTCTGTCATAAAGTTATGTGGAGTTCTTTGCCTTTTTTGTTTTTCCTCCCTTTCCTTTCCCCTACGTCACCCTCTATAAGAAATTTAAGAAAAAGCGAGTTTAATGGAAAGGTGGGAAGAGAGAGAGAGGAAAGAAGGAAAGAAATACCAAGGGAGGGAGGGTTGAAAGGAAGGAGGAATACAGAAGGAATGTATAGGATGCAAATTGGACCACTGAACTATTAGCAAAACTATTAACAAGTACTGCTAAACAAAATCTATTAACAAATAACTGTAATAGCAGAGGCTTTCACTGCGCTTTTAGTCTTTTTTTTTTCCTTTTTAATCAGCAATGATAAGAAAACTAAACCAGATTAAGTGCCATCTTATTGGAGATACAAAGGCAAACAAGGGGAAAGAAGTGATTGAAGAGCTCTTCAGAAAGCTCAGTACATTCAAATCAGCAGGTCCTGATTACTTACAACCCAGGGCACTTAAGGAATTGGCAAATGCAATTGCAAGACCACTAGCCTTTATTTTAGAAAACGAAGGTTGACAGGAGAAAGTCCTGACAAGTGGAATCTGCAGATGGAGTTTTTTTTTTTTTTTTAAACAGAGAAAAGCACAACTGTAGTAATTATAGACTATTCAGTTTATCTTGGATACCTGGGAAGATACAGGAGCAAATCATCAAACAATCAATTTGCAAACATCTAGAAGAGTATAAGGTTCTGCATAGTAATCAACATGATTTTGTGAACTACAAATTATGCTAGACCAATTTAATTTTACCAGCAGAGAGTGATGAGCCCGTCGGAAGAGGGGAAAGCAATACCCACAATTGGACTTTACTAACATTTTTTGTATTTGTTTGTTTTCTTTTTCTTTTCTTTTTTAAATTCCATCCCCTGACATTTGCAGCATCAACTCTCCAAGAGGATGCGACCTAGATAAACAGTTGGGTGGACATGATTCCAATGAGGCACTCAGAGTCGTAAAAACTAAGGTTCTGCTCCAGGCTGACACAGTTGTTAGTAACAAGTATTCTTATTTTAATCAGTTGATGTGAACAAAGAAGATGACTGTGGTAAAGAAGATGTTGAGATATAAATAACATTCTCCACTACAGAGGGGAAGTATGAAAGAAAGAGGAGATATAAAAACCAGTCTAGGAAATACAGCAGCTAAATATTATAAGATTCAGGAGTGGAGAAAACGATAGCAGGGAAATGACTAGAGCTATAATATTAAAAATTTTCCCATAAAAAGACATATATTTTTACATTAAAAGAGCCCACTGAGGACCAAATGCAGCCAATGGAGAAGATAACCCATTCAGACACAGCACTGTAAAAATTTAGAACTCTAAGAATAAATTAAATTTCTAAAAATTTCTAGAGAGAAAAACTAGGCCACCATCTCAGGAATTAAAGTTGAGCGGCCAAATTCTCCTTAATATCTCTGGCTGCTAGAAGACAATAGAGTGGTCCTTTTAACTCTGGGGGAAGTTGAATTTAAAATAATTTGTATATTCAGCCAACCTGTCGTTCAACTGTGAGAGTAGAATATAGAAATTTCACATAAACGAGCACTTGGAAAGTTTACTTCCCAGGTCTCCTTTCTTAAGAGTTACTTGAATATATATTAGAGAGAATGAGGACATTATCCAAGAAAAAAGGTGGCAAGGGTCTTCATACAGGAAATGGAATTAGAGTATAATACAAAATTTTCCATTTCAGAGCAGGAGGGCAATGTTCATAACTCTAACATGCTCCTTAGCCTGCAGTGCGCCGTGCTGACATAATCTTAATAATGTAAGTATTTTGGCTTTAAACCCTTGCAGTCAACCTAAGGACAGAGTAAGGAAGATCTTGGTCATGTTGCCAAAGGAAAAAAAAAAAAGCAAACATTAAACTTCATACTATGAAGCTCACAGAAAGTGGGAAGTGCAAATTGAAGGAAATATGAAGAGAATAGTATCATTGACATCCTCAACTTCTATAATGAGAAGTCAAGTCTTCTATAACAAGACAAGGGTAGAAGGAACCTACCTCAACATAGTAAAGGCCATATATAATAAGCCTAGAGCAAGCATTATTCTCAATGGTGAAAAACTAAAAGCATTCCCCCTAAGATCAGGAACAAGACAAAGATATTCAAGTTTTTAGAAAGAGAAATTGAGGCATGACATAATATTTAAAGTTACAAGGGTAACCAAAACAAAACTTAAAAATAATGACAACTGCCTCAAACTGGGAGGATTTGGCAGGAAGAAAGAAGATAATGTCAATGAGCTAAATGTTTATCTTTTGTAACTGGAGGCCATTCATATCCACGAAATTGAAAAGAGGAATCAATTTCCAAACACCCCATATATTCAAAGAACGAGTAATTCAGGAGTGATTTTTCATAGGCATCAACAATCTTAAGGACACATTATAGTGCTGATGATCTTGTAGTCATGCCATTTTTTCCCATTCCATTATCCATGCCCAGTTATAAGATTATATTTGCAAACAAAGTCATATCTGCTTTAATGCTTTTTAAATTTTTTCTCAGAATTATCTCTATTATTTCACAGAATACTCTTTCCAAAAGTCATAGCATAGTATATGGCCATGTGGCCTCTTGATGGTATTTTATTATATCTAATTTCTCTTTCCCAAGAATATATTCTCAGAATTGGGATTTTGCTGCCACTGGATGAAAGCTTAGATGACCTTGTTATAGGATAAAAACTATTTTAAAATTATATCCTTAAAAATAATATAAAATTCCCTTGAATTACTTCTAGACATTTATATAGCAGCATGGTTTACAGGCTCCTGTTAAAACATGGCAGATGCAAGTAAGACTCTGCTGTAACTTCGTAACTGAGGTACAAAACATCCAGTTGTGTAATGTGTGGGACCAACTTAGTGCAGTTAATGAAATGACCAACGTGAGCTGGCTGCAGGAAGATAGGAGCCAATCACCAAAATTGTCATATACAAATTTCCATTATCAAGGAGTGTGTAATTACAAGTTCCACTGTTCTTCTGATTACTGGCTAGAGTGGCATGCCACATGGCCACACAGATAAACACGGTTGCCATACACGTTGCTTGCTAGCTTTAAATTATGGAATTCTTGATTACTCTTGGCAAGAGTTAAACTATTTCAAATTTTGCACAAAATTGGTACTTACCTAATAGGCCAATTACACTACTTCAAATATGCATTATTCTAATTTTTCTAAAATATGAGTATATTGTAAAAGAACAGTATTTACTTTTTTAAATTAGGGGAAGTCAGGGGGGTGTTTACAACCAGAGGAACTAAAAGCAAAAGTCTTTAGGACTTCCGTGGTGGTCCAGTGGTTAAGAATCTGCCTGCCAATGCAAGGGACACATATTCGATCCCTTGTCCAGGAAGATTTCACATACCACAGAGCAACTAAGTCTGCATGCCTCAAATACTGAACCTCCACACCCTAGAGCCCGTGTTCTGCTACAAGAGAAGCCACTGCAATGAGAAGCCCACACCGCAACAAAAACCTAGTGCAGCTAAAAGTAAAAATAAATAAATTAATTAATTTTTAAAAATCTTTAAAACAACTTTCATAAGAGGTGGAATTGGGGGTGGGGGTTAGGAATCACCATAAGCTTCTCTGTATTGTTTTATCTATACTGGTCAATTTATTGAAGGTGTATTTACTACCCTAACATGGTAAGTATTGTTTTACAGTAATTAAATTCATAAAAACAGTTACAGTCTCTCTCTCTCTCTCTCTTTTTTCTTTTAGTTGTCTCTCTTAATATTTCTCAAGGACTGGTCCCTGCAATACTTGTTAAAAATGCAGAATCCCTGGTTCCAAACACAGTCCTAATGAACTTGAGCCCCTCAACTAGGACCCAGGAATCTGCATTGGAACCAGTGGTTGAGACACTGAGATCTTACCAAAGGCTTACTTGTACATCTTCTTCAGGTATATTTCAGGACGGAACTTCTTGTGAGACCATCACATGCTGTATGACCTTCTGTGGTATTTACCATATCCCAGCATCCTCCCTTCCATTTCTGTACCACAAAGATGAAGGGATAAAAGATGACCTCATACACTCTCTTTGCATATCATCTTATCTAGGGGAATAATAGTTCTTTTCAAGATCCCTTAAGCTGTGCCACTTCTTAAACATGGAACAGCTAAGAAAATCTCAGTTTTAAAATTCATGACAATGATTGGTTAGTTAATTATGTAAGGAGAAATATTTTGAGACTGTCTTTGTTGCTTATTTTGGTGCTAATCATTTTTTCTCATTCCTGTGACTGCAGCAATATTGATCTCAGTGTTACTTTGACCACTAATGAATTATGATAACAATAAGCAGAGACGCACACCTCCAGCCTCCTGGGAGCTTAATCTTCTGCTACAACATTTGCTTTTGTAAGTCAGCACCTGTGTAATCTATATTCAAACTATTTGTTATTCTCCTTTAATTACATATTGGTGGTGATCCATTTGTAGCTTGAGAGCAACCAACTGAAGAGTCAAAGAAGTTATTAAAATATTGACTTTAAATTAGAAGGCCAAAAGAAACACGGCTGAGTTTATTCCTACCCACTTCATTGTGATGGTTCGGGAACAGTTATTCCCTTTCATGTCAAGAAAACCTGGGTCTAAAAAGTTAGTACAGAACTTTTACCTTAAAAGAACTTTTAACCTTATAAAAGTTCTACCTTAGAACTTTTAATAGTTATTTCTGTTAACATCAGCTTTACCTTATCTGTCAAGCACCGTTTGGTTTGGCAGGTGATACATTATTTTTACATCCTGTGCTTCCTACTTGGGCTTCCCTGGTGGATCAGTGAAAGAATCCACCTGCCAATGCAGGAGAGGCAGGTTCCATCCCTGGCTCAGGAAGATCCCCTAGAGAAGGAAATGGCAACCCTCTCCAGTATTCTTGCCTGAGAAATCCTACGGACAGAAGAACCTGGCAGGCTACAGTCCATGGGGTCACAAAAGATTTGCACACAACTTAGTGACTAAACAACAGCAACTTCCTACTTGGTCCTATCAGTCACTTAAGGTGAGATTTGGGGAATTGTGGATGGTCAAGTCAATCCCAGAAAACTTTTTCTTTTAGCATTTTGGTAACTTTTATTTTGACATAGTTTCAAATTTCTATAAAAGTTTCAAGAATTGTACAAGAAATCCCCTTTACTGAGATTCATATTTATTTACATCTTGCTGCACTCACTACCTCTGTTTCTTTTTTTTTTAATTAAATTTTATTTTGCTTGACTTTACAATATTGTATTGCTTTTGCCATACATCAAGATGGATCTACAAATCTATTTACATTGCACACTCTGTTTCTTTCCTGAGCCATTTGAGAGTAAATTGAAGACACCCTACCCTTTACTCTGAAATATTTTGGTATTTGTCTAAGAATAACATTCTCTTTAATAATTATGATTGCTATCAAAATAAGATATTTTAACATGATATAGTCATAGTCCAAATTTTAATTCAGATTTTCTCAATTATCTCAGTGATGTCCCAATAATTTTTTACAAGTTAATTTTTTATTTTTCCCAGACCAAGATCCGGTCCAGGATAGCGCATTGTACTGAGTTGTAATATCTCTTTTGTTTCCTGTGATCTGGGAAAGTTTCTAAGCCTTTGTCTTCCTAACCTGACACTTTTAAAAAGAGCAGATTAATACCCCATTTTTTTTTCTTTGTCCTTCTTGTTTAGGGTGCAGAGGAAGGCTCTTCATTCTGGGTTTGACTGGGTTTATCTTCATGTTTAGACCTGTGTTATATATTTTTGGCAGAGATACCATTGAGGTGAAGAAGCCCTGTCCTTGTCAATGTACCATAACAGGGGTACCCAAAGTCCAGTAATGTTAACTTTGATCACTTGGTTCAGGTGCTTTCTCCACTGTGAAGTTACAGCCTTTCTCCTTGTAAATTGCAAGTGTTTTGTGGGGAGGTATTTTGAGACTTGGAGAAGGCAATGGCACTCCACTCCAGTACTCCTGCCTGGAAAATCCCATGGATGGAGGAGCCTGGTAGGCTGCAGTCCATGGGGTCGCTAAGAGTCAGACACGACTGAGCAACTTCACTTTCACTTTTCACTTTCATGCATTGGAGAAGGCAATGGCAACCCACTCCAGTGTTCTTGCCTGGAGAATCCCAGGGACAGGGGAGCCTGGTGGGCTGCCGTCTATGGGGTTGCACAGAGTCAGACACGACTGAAGCGACTTAGCAGTAGCAGCAGCATTTTGAGACTATGTCAATATCTTGTCTGTAAAATTTCTCTTTGACTACTTTGCACTGTATAGTGATGTTACTTCTAGATTTATTAGTTGTCATTTTGCTATAAGGAAGAGCTTTCCTTCTTCACATTTTTTTTTTTTCCCCATTTAAGTCCAAACTCATGGATTCTTATGGTATTCAATGGGTTATGATCTATTTCTGTCCTTTTGGATTTTGATGCTCAAATTTTCTGATTTGGCCAGCCCCTTCAATCTTTTTTTATTTTATTCTTTTGACACGTTTTCATGATGCTTTGAAGTACTACCTTACTTTCTATAGCAAATGACTCATCTTGTGCTCCCTCTACCCCCTCCCTGCAATTAACCATTTCTCCCATGAGCCCCCAGGTGAATTTTGCCAAGAAAATCAAATTTATCTTTTGTGTCTGCCCCTCCCCCTTTCTCTTCACCTTTTAGTAACTTGTCCTATGAGTCCCTACTGTAACCATGATTTTTAGTATCTGTAGTTAGGAAATTCTGATAAATTCACTTGCCTTAAAATTGTTTGGGAAGGATTGCATTGCATACCTTTCTTAGGAATGCTTGCATTTTATTTTATTTATTATTATTATCTCTTTGGCCATGGCCATGCTGCATGGCATGCAAGATCTTAGTTCCCTGACCAGAGATTCAGCTGCTGCCCCCTGCAGTGGAAGCATGGATTCTTAACCACTGGCCCTCCAGAGAAGCCCCAATATTTGTATTTTAAAATGGGAAACCAGTTAGAAAGCATTCCTCTCAATTTTTATTGTCATTTTTCCCCTTTTGCTCATTTTGCGAGAGGAGAGTTTTTCTTTTTTTTAAAGGAAGTGCTAGACGTAATGAATGAAACACATATTATTATTGAGCCTAAAATGAACTATATTAGCATTGCTATCTTTTATCTAATAAATTATGGTGCATATATATGCTTACCTATTAGAAAATTTTAACTTCTGAATACTTATATTCTAATTGGTGTTCAAAACTTCTTTTCATAGCAAATAATTTATCATAGGATTTGTCACTTTACTAAGCCAGTTTATTATTGGACATGTGAATTTGCCTTTCTTTTATTAATTTTCGTCATCACAAGACTATATGCATAATTATTCTCTTTTACCAAGATACAGTTATTAAATGCTCATAGGTTCATGCTGCTACTGCCGCTAAGTCGCTTCAGTTGTGTCCAACTCTGTGCGACCCCATAAACGGCAGCCCACCAGGCTCCCCCGTCCCTGAGATTCTCCAGGCAAGAACACTGGAGTGGGTTGCCATTTCCTTCTCCAATATCCAATTGTTTGTTATTATTTCTTTCCTTTCTCTTCTCTTTTCTTGCTTTTTCACTTTGAGATTATCTTTACCTTTTAACCTAAGAGGCAGGTCATAGGGAATAAATTTTATAAAATATAATGCTTGCCTCCTGGCACGATTAGAACTAAACACAATAAAATGCATATGGAAGCTCTTAGCACACTGCATGACATCAGTTTTTACTTTTTGATCATATAAGAAATTGTACTTTCACAAGCTTGCTGCTGCTCCTGCTAAGTTGCTTCCATCGTGTCTGAGTCTGTGAGACCCTATGGACTCCTCTGTCCCTGCTAGGCTCCTCTGTCCGTGGGATTCTCTAGGCAAGAATACTGGAATGTGTTGCCATGCCCTCCTGCAGGGGGTCTTCCTGACCCAGGGATTGAATTTATATCTCTTGTTTCCTGCATTGGCAGGCAGGTTCTTTACCATTAGGATTACCTGGGTAGCCCTCCACAAGCTTGATAGGTCCTCAAAACTGCTATTCTGTGTAAAACTTCTCCTTTAGTAAAATGAAAGCCTATGGGTAAATAAGTATGGCTCTTTGTAGGGTTTGCATTTAAATTGTAATAGGTAGATTAAGAGTTTTGCCAATGATAGGAGCAAGACAGCATAATGTGAATTTGGTCACAAGACAAAGGATTCTGGCTCTGTGACTGCCCTGCCAGGGGACCTTAGTGACTTTGCTTTGAGGCTTCAGTTTATTCAACTGTATTAGGGTGTGGATGGCCTCCAGGGTGCTTTGGGTTTTAAAACCTGATGATTCTACAAATGTAGCACTTTAAATAAAAATGGATTTATCCCTGGGATGAAGAAAGTCCTGAAAGAGGTATACCATCACACTCATGCTGGGGGTGCCAGGGTAACGGTAGGAGGGAGGGCATTCTTTTCTCCCCTGTCTCTCCCTCTTTTTTTCCCTCCCCATCTCCTTCCCTTCTTTCCTTCCTTCCCGACTTACTTCTTTCAACAATTATTTATAGCATCTTCCATGAGCCAGGCACTCTACCTGGGCACTGGCATATTTCAGTCCTGCACTGATGAAGCTAATAGTCTTTTTGTCTATTTATTTTTTCCTAAAAAATATCAGAGAACATGAATGAACAGTAACATGAACGTTCATATCTACTAGATTTACCAACTGTTAACACTTTTTGTTCTGTGTGATTATATCTGTGTGTGTATATGTGCATATGTTTATGTATACACACATGCATTTTTCTGCACCATTTAAAAGTTGCAGACTCCATGCTTCGCCTCTAAGTAACTGAACGTGCATCTCCAAGAATCAGTGCACTCTCAGAGGTACCATAATACCATTATCACACCTAACTTAGTTGAGCTGCCCCCAAATTCGTACCAATCCTATAGAATTATACAGTGTCTGTTTCACATTCAGGTTGCTTTAATTACCCCAAGAATGTCCTTTAATGCCCTCTTCACCAAATCCTGGTTCTCCAGACAAAGGTTCACACATTAATTTGATTTTTTTTAAATTTTATTTTATTTAACTTTACAATATTGTATTGGTTCTGCCATATGTCAAAATGAATCTGCCACAGGTATACATGTGTTCCCCATCCTGAACCCTCCTCCCTCCCATTAATTTGATTTTTGTCTTTCTTTTTTTTTGGCCTTGATGCACGGCTTGTGGGATCTTAGTTCCCACATCAGGGTGTAAGCCTGGGACCTCGGCAGTGAGAGTGAGGAGTCCTGACCTCTGGACCACCAAAGAATTCCCCCATGTCTCTTTTAATATAGAACTATTCCCCTAATTTTTCTTTTTTAATGACATTGACTTTTTGAAAAGCACAGGCTCATCGTCTTATAGAACGTATAAAATTCTATTGATAGATTTGTCTGATTCCTTATGGTGTCATGTAACTTATTTCTGTTATTCTGCCTATTTATTGTAATCTGGGAGTTAGATCTTAATGTTTGATTTACAGATGAAGTTGTGCTATCTAGTTGAAGTTTTCTACAAAGATCATTTACCTAATGATGAAGAAATAGAAATAAATTTAAATTTATATTATATAATTTGTTGAGCTATAGTACAGAAAGCCTAAGTTTGCTAGCAGAGGCTTGGATATGAGTGCAAATTCTATTCTTTCTATCAATTTGACCAGATTAACTAACCTAGTTATTTAGCCTTTCGCAAAAGACCAGAGAAGACAGATCACTCCAGGAACCTTCTTGAAATGTGTATGCCTGTCCCACCTCTCACTCCCCTGGTACTTTTTTAAAAAGGGGAGTAGTTTACACCACCTCTTTTCCTCAGGCCACCCTTCTCACCCCTGCTGCTGCTGCTGCTAAGTCGCTTCAGTCGTGTCCGACTCTGTGCGACCCCACTGACGGCAGCCCACCAGGCTCCACCATCCCTGGGATTCTCCAGGCAAGAACACTGGAGTGGGTTGCCATTTCCCTCCCCAATGTGTGAAAGTGAAAAGTGAAAGTGAAGTCGCTCAGTCGCGACCCCATGGACTGCAGCCCACCAGGCTCCTCCGTCCATGGATTTTCCAGGCAAGAATACTGGAGTGGGGTGCCATTGCCTTCTCCGTCTCACCCCTACCCCAGGCTTAAATGCTACCAATTGAAGTCTCTACTTTGAAAGATTATCTTAAGAGTTGGGGATATATAATAATATGTATGTTTAATGTATATAAAGATAATAATATGTATAAAGTACACAGCACAGAGTCTGCCACATTATTATATGCTCTGTTCACCCACCACTGTTAGTGTCATTACAGAAGTAATGCAAAGAAGAGAGAGAGAATTCTTTGCAAAGAAGAGAGAGAATTTGAAAAGGGACAGGAAGTGGTATAGTACAGAAGAGAGGAGTGTTCAATTTCCAAGCGGTTACTTCAAAAAACCTTCTAAGAATGTTTGTGCTTGTGCAGTGACCTAAATAAAAGTTCAGCTGGGACAGTATTATAACAGAGTTGCTGCTGCTGCTAAGTCGCTTCAGTCATGTCCAACTCTGTGCGACCCCATAGAAGGCAGCCCACCAGGCTCCCCTGTCCCTGGGATTCTCCAGGCAAGAACACTGGAGTGGGTTGCCATTGCCTTCTCCAATGCATGAAAGTGAAAAGTGAAAGTGAAGTCGCTCAGTTGTGTCCGACTCCTAGCGACCCCATGGACTGCAGCCCACCAGGCTCCTCCGTCCATGGGATTTTCCAGGCAAGAGTACTGGAGTGGGGTGCCATTGCCTTCTCCAATATCAGAGTAATCACTAACATTTATGCAGCCCTTTACAGTTTACAAAGCACATCCACATTTATTATTATGTTTGATATACACCCTCTTTCACGAAGATCAGCCATGTGTAATGCTTTGCCCAAGGACACAGTGTAATCTGTGAAAGTGAAAGTCGCTCAGTCGGGTCCAACTCTTTGTGACCCCATAGACTGTAGTCCACAGAATTCTCCAGGGCAGAATACTGGCAAGGGTAAGCCTTTCCATTCTCCAGGGGATCTTCCCAACCCAGGGGTCGAACCCAGGTCTCCCACATTGCAGGTAGATTTTTTATCAGCTGAGCCACAAGGGAAGCCGTGTAATCTGTGGGGGAGCTCAAATTAGGAGTTTTGATTGTAGAACAGACTTCTTTCCTGAAAATGTGCAGCTCTGAAACAGACACCAAATGTCTCTTTTCTAAATTCCTGACCAAGGGACTCATTCCTTATGGTGTGGGTTATTGAAAGCTCTCTGAGTCTATTTCAGACTTACAGCATCTCTTCTGTCGTATTTTATCTGCACTGGGTGACATTTCCGGTATGTCATATGTTGTTACTCAGCCAGAGAGCTTTAGTTTTTCCTTGCTCTTTGCTCTGACAGAGAGAAGTACTGGTTAGTGAATCTGAATTAACACCATCAGATGCATATTAAAAACGCATTTGAACCTTTCAGCCAGACTAATTTCCTTCCTAATTCTGTCTTGTTGCTGTTTAGTCACTAAGTCATGTCCAACTCTTTGACATTAGGCAAATTAAAGACTTGTCCAAAGATAGGCCCTTGTTTTTGTTTTTTATTTTAGGCCCTTGTTTTTTGAAGCAGTTTGAATTCATGTTTCTTAGTGTTGACCTTGATATTTTTTACCTGGTCATATATATCTCTCTTTTGGATAAGAGAAATATTACTGTTCTGAACAAAAACTGACTATCTTTTGTTTAGCAGCCTAGTGTAGCATGAAACATCTTAGAGGAGTTGATGTATTCTTTATTATTCAGTTCAAGGTATTTTCTAGTTTCTTTTGTGATTTCTTCTTTGTATCCCAAGATAGTTAGAGTTGTATTTTTTAATTTCCAGTATTTGTGGACTTTCTAGTTAACTTATTAATGGTATCTATTCAGAGCCACTACCCTGGTGGCTCAGACAGTAAAGCATCTTGCTTACAATGTGGGAGACCTGGGTTCGATCCCTAGGTCAGGAAGATCCTCTGGAGAAGAAAATGGCAACCCACTCCAGTACTCTTGCCTGGAAAGTCCCATGGACAGAGGAGCGTGGAGAGCTACAGTCCATGGGGTTGCAAAGAGTTGGACACGACTGAGTGGCTTCACTTTCACTTTCATATTTCTATTCATATTAGTGTTTTTCTTTTTTTATTGGAGGATAATCACTTTACAGTGTTGTATTGGTTTCTGCCATACAACGTATGAATCAGCTGTAAGTAAACATATATCCCCTCCCTCTTGAGTCTCTATCCCACCCTCCCTCCCCCATCCCATCCTCCCTCCCCCATCCCACCCCTCTAGGTCATCACAGAGCCCTCGGCTGAGCTCCCTGTGTTATGCAACAGCTTCCCACTAGCTATGTATTTTATCCGTGGTAATGTATATATTTCAAAGCTACTCTCCCAATTTGTCCCACTCTCTCCTTCCCCCTCTATGTCCAAGTTCTTATTGGTGTTTTAGCATAACTTTGCAACATCCAGGGAACAGATTCTGTGAGATTTCAGTCTTGGGAAAGCAGCTGAGACTTGCTTTGCTGTCCAGCATTCATTGATTTTACAAGTGCTACAAGTGCACTTGAAGAAGGAAACGTTTTCTGTAGTTGTTGGTAGGAATGTTCCTTGTATATCAATCACACTGTGTGTTAATCTTGCTCAAATCATATGTATTTGCTGATATGCTGATTTTTTTTTTTGGCTTGACTGTTTGCTTACCCTCTTATTTCCCGAGGGTTAAAATGTGTACTAAAATCTCTCCCTAAAAGTATGGATTCATTTCTCTCTTCAGTTTTTGCTATGTGTATATTTTTGGAGGCAAAGTTATTAGGTGCATACAAACTTAGAATTGTTCTGTCTTGTGAATGTAATCTTTTTCTCATAATGAAGTGTCATTTGTCTCTAGGAATTCTTTCTGCTTCAGAGAATGCTGCTGCTGCTGCTAAGTCTCTTCTCTCGTGTCCAACTCTGTGCGACCTCATAGACGGCAGCCCACCAGGCTCCTCTGTCCCTGGGATTCTCCAGGCAAGAATACTGGAGTGGGTTGCCACTTCCTTCTCCAATGCATGCATGCATGCTAAGTCGCTTCAGTCATGTCCGATTCTGTGTGACCCCAAGGACAGCAGCCCACCAGGCTCCTCTGTCCACAGGGTTCTCCAGGCAAGAATACTGGAGTGGGTTGCCATTTCCTTCTCCAGCTTCAGAGACTACTTTGATACTAATATAGCTATGCTGTGTTTCTTCTGGTTAATATTTGCATCCTTTATATCATCCTTTTCCCTTTTCTGTCTGATTATTCTTGATCATTTTAAAACTTCACTTACGTCTCTCCTTAATATTTTGCTATATTTCCTTTACACAGTTTTTGCTCATCTTTTAAAATTAAATTGTAGACATTGTGACTTCAGTATACATTTCTCCAAATAATCACCTAATATCATTTAATACCTAGCCCATACTCAAAGACCCACAGTTGTTTCTAAGGTGACTTTGATAACTGTGTGGGTCACTGCATTTGACTATGTGGCTCTTAGTCTTTCAAAATCTAGAATAAGCTAACTTAATTGATATACTCGTATATATAGTGACCATAACGAGTGACCATAAGGAAATGAAATGGATATTTTAAAGGTTACATATATATGTGACCATAAGGAAATGAAATGGATATTTTAAAGGTCACATAACAGTGGAAACAGTGTCAGACTTTGTTTTTCTGGGCTCCAAAATCACTGCAGATGGTGACTGCAGCCATGAAATTAAAAGACGCTTACTCCTTGGAAGGAAAGTTATGACCAACCTAGAGAGCATATTCAAAAGCAGAGACATTACTTTACCAACAAAGGTTCGCCTAGTCAAGGCTATGGTCTTTCCTGTGGTCATGTATGGATGTGAGAGCTGGACTGTGAAGAAGGCTGAGCGCCGAAGAATTGATGCTTTTGAACTGTGGTGTTGGAGAAGACTCCTGAGAGTCCCTTGGACTGCAAGGAGATCCAACCAGTCCATTCTGAAGGAGATCAGCCCTGGGATTTCTTTGGAGGGAATGATGCTAAAGCTGAAACTCCAGTATTTTGGCCACCTCATGCGAAGAGTTGACTCATTGGAGAAGACTCTGATGCTGGGAGGGATTGAGGGCAGGAGGAGAAGGGGACGACAGAGGATGAGATGGCTGGATGGCATCACTGACTCGATGGATGCGAGTCTGAGTGACCTCCGGGAGCTGGTGATGGACAGGGAGGCCTGGCGTGCTGCGGTTCATGGGGTCGCAAAGAGTCGGACACGACTGAGCGACTGATCTGATCTGATCTGATATATGTGTATATGTGCATGACTATATATGTATATATATATATACACATATATATAATATATAGTAATACATCTCATTTGTAATAATCTGAAAAAGCTAGAAAGTAGAAATGAAAAAATACTTTTCTACCTTCTACCAATTGTGAGCATTAATACCTTCCTGTTATATTTATCTATTTCTGAATTTTGAAGAAATCTTAGTCTGTTTCACATTATATGCTCATTATAGTGGCTAAGAAATGAACATTCTAAGACTAAAGGTATAAACTCTTTTAAGGCTTTCCAGGAATGTGCTTCAAATGTTAACAATCCCAATGTGTCAAAGCTTATGGCATTAGAAAGGATGTCTTCTTCAAAGCAGACAATGCATGGGTAATTACTTACTGTAGATATTTAGTTATTATGGATAATTAGTTACCATACACCTATAGTGGATAATTGTCCTTTGCAGGCAATGGCAACCCACTCCAGTACTCTTGCCTGGAAAATCCCATGGATGGAGGAGCCTGATAGGCTGCAGTCCACAGGGTTGCTAAGAGTCAGACACAACTGAGCGACTTCACTTTCACTTTTCACTTTCATGCATTGGAGAAGGAAATGGCAACCCACTCCAGTGTTCTTGCCTGGAGAATCCCAGGGATGGGGGAGCCTGGTGGGCTGCTGTCTATGGGGTTGCACAGAGTCGGACACGACTGAAGTGACTTAGCAGCAGCAGCAGCACTTGTGGTAAAAACTGAAAATGCCAAAGATACCTTCTTGGGCTTCCTCAAAGCTAAGCCATCAGCTTGTAACCAGGGATTAACCTGTCAAATTGACCCCCTTCAGAATCTGAGACTGAAATGATTTATGCAAAGAATTGGGCACAGTGGAGATCCTTCTGGGATGTATAGTGATGGTCACCTAGAGCAAGTCAGCATCTGATACTCAGTGCTGAGGTAGGGTTCAAGCCATAAAGTCCAGCATTCAGTGATAGTGGCAGCAGTGTTCCCACCAGAAGGACTCTGTCTTGGTCAATGTCTTATTCTTTCCCATTTCTTGAGCCTGTTTGTCCAGCCTTCTCTGATCCTCTGCCAAGTCTCAATATCCTTTAATAAATTACTCTGTTGAAACAAGCCAGAGTTTGATTCTACTGCTTGCAAAAAAAGAACTTGGTAAATTTCCATGCAGGAATTCTCCCCTCTATATAGCAGGACCTATTTCAAATGGCAGGAGGATTGACATGCATGAGGGAGATCAGGGAACTGGGGGGAACAGAAAGGTCTCAGCAAGTTGAGTTCTCAGGACAGGGAACTGGCAAGAATCTGGTTGAAACTGGGTCAATGTTGAGAGGAAGGTAAGAGCAGGTTCTTAAGAAGGGAACATTTATCACTCTTGGGCACCTGATCTGGTTGCCAGCAGAGTGACTGCAGGGCCCATTCAGGAATCCAACCCTTGTAAATGTGGAAATGGAATGTTAGGCCTCCAAATGAATGCTAAGCCAAGTGGCCTTGATTGGGACTGACTGTGCATCTGAGACTCTAGGTGGGATCAAGGGCCCGTAGCAGATGAAGCTGTGTAGACTTGAAGTAGAAGCTAATAATCACCATGGAAGGCCATGCCACCACTTTTAGAAATTCTCTTTGGCAGTTTTCTTCAGAACCAATTTTCAAGTAATACAACCAAGGCAGCCTTATTATATAAGAGGTCAACTTTATGTCTGACCAAAATCAGTATGGAGGGTGATCACCTTCCACTGGGAACAGACTTGGAATTAAATAAAAAATTTAAAGAAGTTTTGTCCATTTCAAAATCCAGAAAACCAAGGTTGTAACCACTGGGGATATTTTTAAAAGCATTGCCAGTTCTAAAGGCAAGCTTTAGAGTAACTATTTATTTAGCTTTTATACCTTTCCCAAGTTATACCAGGGCTTTGCATTAACTATCTTCTTTAAATCTCTCAACAACCCTGAAAGGTAGGCTTTAGTAAACTTGTTTTACAGATGAAAGCGCAGGCTGAAAAGTTAATTATCAGATAAGACAGCATGTGAGTGGTAAAGTGAGAATTCAAACCTAGGTCTAGTTCTCTCTAAAGCACGTGCTCTTCCTCTAGGCAGTGCTTAGGGAGGAACCAGAAGACTTTAAACAATTTCAGCATTACTGTTGTCTCCTCAGGAAACTGCTTTAAGGGAAACAATATACACCTGACTATAAATTCCAGCTTTTAAAAGTCACAGTTAACATATCCAGGAGCCCATTTGTGAAATAACCCACAAGATTCTGCCCAAAGGCTATGAAATCTTTGATTAAGGGTTGAAAAACAGTGAAAAGCAATACACAGTGGATCTAACTACAGCTCAAGTAATAAAACACCTTCACTGATTTTCATACTCAGCAAAAGTATTTTTAATGATAAAAAATAATCATAATCCTCACTCTACTAACTCATTGACACATTGGAAAATTAGCCTGGCTTGTGTAACCTTAAACGCAGCCGCGCTGTCTGTGTAGGCATGATGCTTTCTGCCACGGTGCAGAAAAGAGGGCCTGCTTATGAAGGGGTTCTTTCTGGGCATTTCTTTCCATGATTCTTAGTGTGTATTTGTTAAGGAGCACCCCGCCCCACCCCACCCCCAACCACCCCCCTCCCCCGGCCCTGACACACACATACACAATAGCTAGAAATTTCACCCACTAGAGTTCACTTGGCTAACCTCAGGCCAGTCTTCAGACTGCCGCTAACGCCCACCAGCAAGGACAAAGAAAGGGGAACAGACACTGAATTGCAATGCTTTTAACTTCTTCCCGGCCAAACAGCGAGGGAGGGACGATTGCATAGATTGTGAGAGGGAGGTGGGGTGCATGTGACTGGCTTGGCGAGACAGGTGGTGATGATTTCAGATTTTCTTTTTTTAAAATAATAGTTTGCGATGTGGGCCTGAGCAGCAGATAGGGTGGTGCCTGTCCTGCTGGGTGGCACTTAGTCCCACAGACCCATTCACCATGGATGGGTCTCTGTGTTAAGAGCCAGGTCAGGGGATGCTAGGTCAACCAAGTCTTCCCTGGTGGCTCAGACGGTGAAGAATCTGCTTGCAATGCAGGAGACCTGGGTTCAATCCCTGGGTCAGGAAGATTCCCTGGAGAAGGGAATGGCTACTCACCCCAGTATTCTTGCCTGGGAAATCCCGTGGACAGAGGAGCCCGGCGGGCTACAGTCCGTAGGAGTCAGAGTTGGACACAGCTGAGTGACTAACACTTTCACCTTGGTTGGTGCTTTGTCCTTACCTCCCAGTCACTGACACAGTGGGGAGTGTCAAGTGGTGCTGTGTTGTCTTGCTGCTGCTGCTAAGTCGCTTCAGTCGTGTCCAACTCTGTGCAACCCCAGAGACGGCAGCCCACCAGGTTCCTCCGTCCCTGAGATTATCCAGGCAAGAACACTGGAGTGGGTTGCCATTTCCTTCTCCAATGCAGGAAAGTGAAAAGTGAAAGTGAAGTCGCTCAGTCGTGTCCGACTCTTAGCGACCCCATGGACTGCAGCCTACCAGGCTCCTCCATCCATGGGATTCTCCAGGCAAGAATACTGGAGTAGGGTGCCATTGCCTTCTCTGGCTGTGTTGTCTTAAGGTTTCCTAAAAACAACAGCAACAATAACAGCTACCACCAATCAAGCAAAAACTTTCTGCTTCCCAAAATCTGTCTCCCAGGGAAGATCCAAAGGCTGTTTTAAACCAGCTGGGCACTGATGTCTCTGTGCTCCTCTGATTTGTGGGTTTGGTGGTGGGAGGCAGGAAGGAACCCAGCAGAGGGGTCTTCCACGCTGTTGCCTCCCTCCTACAATTGTTTCAGATGTCCCAGCTCCAGCCAGACAGTCCTAGATTGTCTCTGCACAGCATGCACAAAAACCCCCTGTTTTGTAAAAATAGCTCCTTTGATTTCTCCCAGCCTCGGACCCTGCTTCGTTAGGGGCACTGACCAAGAGACAAGTCATCTGTGGCTGTCCTGGGGAGAGGGGGAAAAGGACCACCCATGGCTTCCCAGCTGCACTGCCTGTGGAGCAAAAAGTTCAGAAGCAAAGGATTTTTAAAAATATAATGATATAAAAAGAATGAAAGAAAGAAGACCTCTGAAAGCCCTTACTGTTTCCTGCTATTGCCCACAGCGATTGTCCTTTCATTAGTGTGGTATAACAATGTGAAGGGCTTTTTTTTTTTTTTCACTTTGATATCAGCCTAATTCTTGAGATTAAGCTTATGGCAAGCCACCTGTCAAGGTTAGAGAAAAGAAAGGTGTAACTGGGAATACCACCAGTCCTTTAGCTATTGTACATTTTCATGTTCATCCTTTGAAGAGTGAGATAATAATATATTGTCTTGTTACGCAGGATCCCCTTGGTTACGGGCAACCAAAATCCAAATTGAACTTGTGTAGCAGAAAGGAAGGTTTTATTGGGAGAATATTGAGGTGTTTTAAGTAAACTGAAGGCAGGATCAAAAGTCAACCTTTGGGAAAGACAAGGAAGCAGTCAAATTTAATGCAAAACAAAACAAGAAAACTGGGAGCCAAAGTGCTATGGGAATTCTCTCCCTCTGTCTTCCTCTCTGCTCCTTGTGGTTGTGTCCACATCCCTCTCTCTGAGTAGACCTTGAGTTTCACCGTTGTCAGATAGAGCATGAAAGGGGCCTTGACTTTATTTCTTAATTCCAGATAGAAATATTTTAGGGAAGGAGAGGATTGTCCTGACTTTAGGCAGGGACCCAGCCTGGTCCAGTTAATTGTGTCAGTGGGATGGGATCAGCTGAGAACATGGTTCAGCTCTCTTGAACCCCATGTTTGGAATGTGGAAAGTAGCAGTTTCAAGAAGGGAGTTTCTTCCTTGGAAGGAGGGAGGGGGTTAATATTATACAATATTAATATAACATTATTATAATCAATAATATAATTAATTATATGTGGGTTTGGTGGTGGAAGGCAGGAAGGAACCCAGCAGAGGGGTCTTCCATGCTGTTGCTTCCCTCCTACAATTATATGTATATATAATATATATAATTATATATAATATAACTCCACAGAGATCTGAAAAGAATCCTTATCTGATTCTTGGCAACCAGAGTCTTGATATAAGCCAGAAATTAAAAACCTAATCCAGATATGGATATATGGCAAAAGCTATAGGATTCATTCATTCATTCATTTTAACTTGAGACTCCTAAGAATGCAAAATATTGAGAATGACTCAATTCACATTCTTAAATAAACCAAATACATAGTAGTTTACACTCTTATTTATATACATTATTGTGTAAGGGATTTTAGTGAATTTTTTATTTACCTCTGGTTCCTCCTAGAAGATGCTGTGACCATTGTAAATTCATGTGTCTAAGGGAATTTTCCGTGCTTGTCTGGACTGCATTTTTTTCTGCATACTCTTCATTGTTTTCATTTTATTTGGTTTGGTGTGAGACATCCACTTTTTACCTTAAAGCTCTTATTTCTGAATGTTGCCTCTGCTAACCCACTAGGACAGTTGTGTTCACAGTGGCCCTCTGGCCTGATGGAGTTCCCTCTGTACAGGTTCAAGGGCATCATTGTCATCCTGCTGAGGTGACTGCCTCTCAAGGTACTGATGGTGGGTGGAATGTTCTAAGCCCTTTAGGCAGAATGAGCCTTCTTCTCCTGACTGGTGTCTGAACATCGCATTAAGAGATTGCTCCTTTACGCAGGTCTCTGGTGTAGTCTTCTGCACAAAATACTCCTTTCTTTCCACCTCCCATCTTGCCTGACTTTCCCTGCCACAATATGTTGCCAGCAGCCTAGATATTACTGTTCATTAATTCATGCCTAACATGCAGTGGCTTATACTAGGTATTATTAAATGTCTAAAAATAGGCACAGAGCCTGGAAGTGAAAATTGCAAAATGGCTGGGTGGAAAAAATGATGGGACACAGAGCAGGCCTTTTGATATTTTTCGCTGTGGTTATCTTTTCCAGGTTAAATAAGATTAATACACATGGTGAACCAAGGACAATTAGACACTTCAGATGTTATACTTTTTAGCTTTTTCCAAAATCTGTTTTATTTCTTTAATTTAACCGGACTTTGCCTTGACTGGGACCATTTGCATAAGATGCCTTGCATTACGTGTGTGCCACTGTGTTTGCATGTTTGCATTTCTCAAGGTTTCCTGTCAAATCAGGCAACTAATTCCAGCAAATATACTTTCATATACACATGACCATAATTGGAATATAAGACTATACTAAAACAAGCCCCCCAATTGGTTTTTAAGAGTAAAAGGTTTTATGCTTTCTACTTATAGGAAGAATTTGGGGAGAGGGAGAGAATAGCTTTATTTTTAAAATAATAAAATTGAGTATATAGCGGACTTCCCTGATGGCCCAGTGGTTAAAAATCCACCTGCCAATGTGGGGGTACACAAGTTCAATCCCTGGTCTGGGAAGATGGCACATATCACTGAGCAGTTAAGCCCGTGCGATGAAACTACAGAGCCGTCAAGCTCTAGAGCCTGTGCTCCTCAACAAGAAAAGCCACTGCAATGAGAAGCCGGTGAGCTGAAACTAGAGAGTAGCCCCCACACAGCAACGAAGACTCAGTGCAGCCAAAAATAAGAAATAATTTAAATGCAAAAGTGTAGCATAATATTTTCTGATTGTAACCTAAACAGCTGACAGGGCAAAGAAGGTTGCAGGATTCCTATCTGTGATTGCTGAACAACAGACCTTTCTGCTTTTCTTTATTTTTTTAAATTGAAGAATAGTTGATTTACTATTATATTAGTTTCAAGTGTACAACATAGTGATTCAGTATTTTTATAGATGATACGCTATTTAAAGTTATTGCAAAACAATGGCTATAAACTTTCTGCTGTACTTTCCTCCTCTGCTTTCCATCACTCCCCGTAAAGTGTTAGCCCACTGCTTACTCTCATCCTGTCTTCAAGGAGACCTGGCTAAGATGTTTTCTAACATGCTGTAAACATGATTTCACAAATAATCTTAGCACTATGATTTTATTTAATCTTTCTAATAAATCTGTAATGTAAATAGCCTAGGCCCACTCGTTATAAATGTCAAGGCTGGAATATGTATGCGCAATTTTTGATTTTAAGTCAAGGACCTTTCTCATCATTCATATTTCTGAAATTAGGGTCTGAAGATCCTTGAAAGTCTGCAGTTGTATTTTCAAGGGGCCTTGAGTTCTCTGCAAGAATTTAATTTTGTGTTTTCATTTTGGTAATAATAATAAGTGACTATCAACATATTTTCATTCCTTTGGATGATCAACTTAACAGAGAGCTGCTGTGTGCTATCAGGGCCTGTATTTTTGTCTGTGTTTGAGATTTCTGTAGGTGCCAGGGAGTGCCACTTTAATTGTTGGAGACAAATGATTTGGAAAACACACAGAGAGGCAGTTAATATGTGAAGATTGTTCTCACCAAGTGAAGGCCGAATGACTTCATCACAGGATGTATGAAGGAAGGCTCTGCGTAGTTGAATGGAGACAAGAGACGGAAGCACTGAGTCATTACACAGCATGTGGTCATCAACACACTGGACTCAGAGGAGCCTGCACAACAAGAACACATTCAGGTTGTGGGATAGAGTGGAGATCTGTACATGTCCCATTAAATTAAAATTGTCGATTTGAATTTTAGGAGTCCTACCTTTGTTGATTAGCAACTTAATTTTAATTTTATTTTTTTATGGGTATTCCCTGGTGGTCCAGTGGGTAGGATTTCATACTTCCATTTCCAGGGCCCCAGGTTTGATCTCTGGTGGGGGAACTATGATCCCACAAGGCATGCGACATGGCCACACATGCACACACAAAATTATTGTTGTATGATCTCTGTAAGCAAACATTCTTTATGTCTAGTTTTTCACCATATGAAATTATCTTCTAATTTATTAGTTTGCTTTTCTATTATCTGTTGTTTTTTTTCACAATAGAATATAAACTGCTGGAGAGCAAAGACTTTGCTTCTCTATAATTTGCTTTTTCATGACATTTGGAATCTTGGGGATTGAAAGAATTTACAGAGACCTTGTAGACCAAGTGCCTAAGAGGGTGTAGAACATAACTCTAAGAGAGTTCGGTATTTAAGAGGTGAATAATAGAAGGAAGCTGGCAGTGTAGACCAAAGGAACATCTAAGCAGAAAGAGAGTGTAAAATCATGGGAAGATATTGGAAGATAGTGTTTTAAAAAGGAGGTCAGAGTCAATAGTGTAAATGCTGCCTAGAAGATAAATAGAGTATCTAATGGTTGTAATGACTTGGAGGATATTGGTAACCTTGGGGGAAGTATGCTTCATTGAAACGATGGGATGGAAACAAGCCTGGAGTGGACACAGAGAGTCATGAGAGAGGAAGAAGCTGAGGCAGTAATTGTGAATGACTTAACTCCTTCCTGAAATTCAGCAAGGATATAGCTAGAGTTGGACATGGAGCTGAGAAAAGAATTTTTCTTTTTTTTTAAGTAGAAGATAGTTGAGCTAATGGACTGAGGCTGGAAGAGAAGTTGAAGGAAAAAGAGAGATGGAGGATAACGGATGTCACTAAGTCTGTGAGAAGTCAGAGGGGTGGAATTGGAAGATGGGGAGAAAGGGTTCAGAAAGAGTAGGCTATGGCTTCTATTCTGGTGGGAGAGAAGGCAGGATATATACTTAACACTTGCTGTGAGGAAACAACAAGGAGCATGATCCCCATCCTCGAGAAGCGACAGTGCAGTTGGAGTGGCAAGACATCACAACAGAAAAGAATAATACTCTGTGATAAGCTGGCAGTCAATGAGTGCTGGGGCGTTTGGGAGGAGAGCAAGATGAGCTCCTGATGCTGTGATCAAGGAAGACTTCACGAGAAGTGGCATTTGATTTGGAACTTGAAAGCAGAGTAGGATTGTACTAGCTGGAAATATAAATGGTAAGAGAAAATAAAGGAGAAAAGAGTACATTTCATGTAGAGGACTGGCATGAACAAAGGATTGAAGTACTGAACTTCAATTAGTTTATCCTTCAGCAAAGAAACAGGGACTTCTTTTTTGGGGGGTCTGTACTCTGATCAGATCAGATCAGTCGCTTAGTCGTGTCTGACTCTTTGCGACCCCATGAACTGCAGCACACCAGGCCTCCCTATCCATCACCAGCTCCCGGAGGTCACCCAGACTCACATCCATCGAGTCAGTGATGCCATCCAGCCATCTCATCCTCTGTCGTCCCCTTCTCCTCCTGCCCCCAATCCCTCCCAGCATCAGAGTCTTCTCCAATGAGTCAACTCTTCGCATGAAGTGGCCAAAATACTGGAGTTTCAGCTTTAGCATCATTCCTTCCAAAGAAATCCCAGGGCTGATCTCCTTCAGAACACAGCAATTGAGAGGAAGAAAGAGATCTCAGAGACTATCCTGTCTAATGTCCTTATTTTTCTAGATATGAGAACCAGAGTGCAGAGAGATGGAAGTGACTATTGAAAGTTACAAAACTCTTTTTAGGTGGTGTGGTCTGTGGAATCTTAGTTTCCCAACCAGGGATCGAACCTGGGCCCTCCATCGTGAAAGCATGGAGTCGTAACTGTCAGACCACCAGGGAATTCCCTGGAACTCACAAAACTCTTAAGTGAGAGTTGGGCTCTGGCTCACAAAGGTAGTTTCCATGATAACACTATTATACATGTTTTAAGGATAGAATATGTTCAGTAAAACTGCACATATTTTATTAAATTACATTAGAGGAGCAAGGAAGTAAAGACAAGAAGAACTTTAGGTTTTTTTCAAAAAGAGATACAGTTGCTAGTCATGGTGATGATAAGCATTCTGAGTTTTGATGTGGAGACATTTCATTGTTACCTGCATTAATAAAGCTATAAAGATAGTTCATTATTAGGAGATTGATGATTTCCTGTAATTCACCAAACATACTGAGCTCCAATGCCTTGGACAGATTAAGCCGCAACTGGCCAAAAGTGAATTTGAAGAAAAATTTATGTTGACTCAAAGTATACATTTACAACAGAGAAGGAGGAGGTATTCATTTCCTATTGTAGCTGTAACGAATTCCACACACATCTTACTTAACCCAAGTGTACTGTCTTAAACTTCTCAAGGTGTGAAGTCCAACACAGTTCTCACTGGGCTAAAATCAAGGTGTTAGCTAAACTACAAATCCTTTTTGGAGACTCCAGAGAAGCACTTGTTCCCTGCTTTTTCTAGCTTCTGGAAGCTGCCTTGTTCTCTTGCCTTGTGGCCCCCTTCCTCCATATTCAAAACCAGTAACATTGCACCCCTCTGACTCTTTATCTAGTAATTAGGAAATCTGATCTCCCTCTGACCACACCCAGAAAAAGAGGTTCTCTGCTTTTAAGGACTTAGGTGATTAGATTGGGTACACCCGGGTCAATCTAGGATTATCTCTTTATCTCAAGATCCTTAGCCTTAATCACACCTTTGCCATGTAAAGTAACAAATTCACAGGTTCTGGGATTAGGACATGGACATACTTGGGGGACCAGGGTGGGGGGAGGGGGAAGTTGGGGGACAGGGGATTCCCTGGTGGCTTAGATGGTAAAAATCTGCCTGCAATGCAGGAGACCTGATTTCGATACCTGGGTCAGGAAGCTCCCCTAGAGAGGGGAATGGCTACCCATTCCAGTATTCTAGCCTGGAGAATTCCATGGACAGAGGAGCCTGGCAGGCTATAGTCCATGCGGTCACAAAGAGCTGGACACCGCTGAGTAACTGACACCACTGAGTAAAAACACACACACACATACTTGTGGGGAGGAGCATTATTTGGCCTACCACAAAGAAGGAGAAAGAGAAAAAGAAAAAGTATGGATTATTAAAGAGATGACTTACAGATAATTCGGAAAGAAAATGAGCATCAAGAGCCAGTAATAATTCACTAAGTCATAGCAAATTTCATTTTCTTATTTAATAGAGTTACTCGGCAAATAGATGTGGGGGTGCCAGGCACAAATTTATCAGCTCAGTTTTGCTCTCAGGATGTTCTTGTGGAAAGATGAAGGAATGTGTGTCAGATGTCAGTGCAGTGAGCTCTATTCACAACTCATTAAACAACTGATGAAAAGTGGAAATGGATGTAAACCTGGATGAAAGGCTCCTTGTGTGTCACAGGGCTTTTTGTCCTTGGTCCTTTAGTCACAGCTTTATCAGTGACTTGGATGAGGACTTAAAGGTCAGGCTTATCGAATCTGTGTACGACACAATAGAATTCAAAAGTTAGAGAAAATCTTAATAAACTGGGATGAGAAGACGAAAACATGAATTGTTATGATGGGAAATTGTGAAGTCAAATTACAGGAAGAAAATCAGTTTAAAATTACAGGATAAATGGTACTAGATTTGGTGTCAGTTTATTAGGGGAAAAAAGGAAAGCAGTGAACGCATCTGTGAAAGTGGAAGTCATGTTAAAAGCGCTAGTTAATGGTTTTTGAGCATTTATTAGGTATTGGATACCGTGCCAGGGACTTTATATATGTCATACATTTTCACCCACAAAAAAGTACCTTGTACATGTCTCACAGATGATTTTTTTCCTTTTAGAGTTTAGAGATGTGAAGTAACTTATCTAAGATGGCAAAATTATCTATCAATACAAATTGGGGTCGGACTCCAAAGCCCATACTCATATAATAGAATCACAGGAGAATTTTTTATAAGTCAAGGGGTTGTAGCTGCATTAGTGAAAATACAGTGCCCATGCTGTAGCAGAAGAAATCTTGGATGTATCTCCCAGTTGAGCTCTTCACATTAGAGGGGATTTTTTTTTTTTTTCAAGCACCCTGATCTTCACGACCCAGATAATCACGATGGTGTGATCACTCACCTAGAGCCAGACATCCCAGAAGGTGAAGTCAAGTGGGCCTTAGAAAGCATCACTACGAACAAAGCTAGTGGAGGTGATGGAATTCCAGTGGAGCTATTCCAAATCTTGAAAGATGATGCTGTGAAAGTGCTGCACTCAATATGCCAGCACATTTGGAAAACTCAGCAGTGGCCACAAGACTGGAAAAGGTCAGTTTTCATTCCAATCCCAAAGAAAGGCAATGCCAAAGAATGCTCAAACTACCACACAACTGCACTCATCTCACACGCTAGTAAAGTAATGCTCAAAATTCTCCAAGCCAGGCTTCAGCAATATGTGAACCATGAACTTCCTGATGTTCAAGCTGGTTTTAGAAAAGGCAGAGGAACCAGAGATCAAATTGCCAACATCCGCTGGATCGTGGAAAAAGGAAGACAGTTCCAGAAAAACATCTATTTCTGCTTTATTGACTATGCCAAAGCCTTTGACTGTGTGAATCACAATAAACTGTGGAAAATTCTGAAAGAGATGGGAATACCAGACCACCTGATCTGCCTCTTGAGAAATTTGTATGCAGGTCAGGAAGCAACAGTTAGATCTGGACATGGAACAACAGACTGGTTCCAAATAGGAAAAGGAGTCCGTCAAAGCTGTATATTGTCACCCTGCTTATTTAACTGATATGCAGAGTACATCATGAGAAATGCTGGACTGGAGGAAACACAAGTTGGAATCAAGATTGCCAGGAGAAATATCAATAATCTCATATATGCAGATGATACCACCCTTATGTCAGAAAGTGAAGAGGAACTAAAAAGCCTCTTGATGAAAGTGAAAGTGGAGAGTGAAAAAGTTGGCTTAAAGCTCAACATTCAGAAAACGAAGATCATGGCATCTGGTCCCATCACTTCGTGGGAAATAGATGGGGAAACAGTGTCAGACTTTATTTTTCTGGGCTCCAAAATCACTGCAGATGGTGACTGCAGCCATGAAATTAAAAGACGCTTACTCCTAGGAAGGAAAGTTATGACCAACCTAGACAGCATATTCAAAAGCAGAGACATTACTTTGCCAATAAAGGTCTGTCTAGTCAAGGCTATGGTTTTTGCAGTGGTCATGTATGGATGTGAGAGTTGGACTGTGAAGAAGGCTGAGCACTGAAGAATTGATGCTTTTGAACTGTGGTGTTGGAGAAGACTCTTGAGAGTCCCTTGGACTGCAAGAAGATCCAACCAGTCCATTCTGAAGGAGATCAGCCCTGGGATTTCTTTGGAAGGAATGATGCTAAAGCTGAAACTCCAGTACTTTGGCCACCTCATGGGAAGAGTTGACTCATTGGAGAAGACTCTGATGCTGGGAGGGATTGGGGGCAAGAGATGAAGGGGACGACAGAGGATGAGATGGCTGGATGGTACACTGACTCGATGGTCGTTAGTCTGAGTGACCTCTGGGAGTTGGTGATGGACAGGGAGGCCTGGCATGCTGCGATTCATGGGGTCATGAAGAGTCGGACACGACTGAGCGACTGATCTGATCTGATCTGAAGTATGTGAGATCCTAATTCCCCAACCAAGGATTGAACTCTCCCTGCAATGGAAGCACAGATTCTTAACCACCAGACTACCAGGTGAGTCCCAAGTGGGGATATGATAAACAACGTGCACAGAGGAGTATAACCAGGGTCATGAGTGGCTAGGACACTAAGGCATAGAAGTGATGGAAAAAACTTGGTATATTTTGCCTAAGAGAGACTTAGATTGAAATGAGTAGCACAGAAATGTAACTACTTATGAAAAATATTCAAAAGCAGAACTGTTCTCTCTTCTGGAACTTGTATGGAGGCAGATTTTGTTCAAGAGTGTGTGCTAAGTCGCTTGGATCGTGCTTAACTCTTTGCGACCCTATGGACCATAGCCGCAGGGCTCCACAGTTCTTGGGATTCTCCAGGCAAGAATACTGGAGGGGGTTGACATTTCCTTCTCTAGGGGATCCTCCCAACCCAGCGATCAAACCTGTGTCTCTTATGTCTCCTGCCTTGCCAGGCAGGTTCTTTTTCCACTAGCACCACCTATTCAAGAGAACTGGATGTTAATGATTTATGTTAGAAAGTCAGTATTCAAGAACAGGCGTGTTGTGAGTTCCTTGGAAGTAGCAATCAAAGTTCTTTGGAATTAGATGATGCTTGGCAGGTGCTCAAATTGTTTGTGTTGACTGTGTTAACAAGTGACTTTGTCAGGGACATCATATAAGAAATTAGTGAATTAAGAAGCAGGTTAGAAGAGATGGACTCTTGGGTTATTGTTGAGTTTGGAATTTTTCTTTTTTATTTAGATTGTTGATTTGAGATAATTAACCCACAGCCCTGGGTCCACTGTCCCTCTTTGCCTAACTGGTAAGTTGATGCAAAGTTCTAATGGCCCGTTTAACACTAGGTTCTAATGACCTGAATGTCGATGTCAAAAGTATTTCATATTTGTATTACTAATAGGTCTCTTTCCAAACCTGTTTATGTTTTAATTGTTCTTGAGTAGCCGCCATTATTTCTTTCTCCCTGCATTTTGGCAGGATTGATTGGATAATTCATAGAATAACAAATTAAATTTACAATCTGGCCACTTATTGCAAACAAGCTAGCCATGTAAGGGCTGCTGAGTGGTTATAGTTTTGGCAATAGCTGCCTTAAGTTAAGTGGAATTGCTTTAGAGGGTTCATTTGGAAATTGAGTCATGAACTGTGGCGCGGTAAAGATGGCCAAGAGGATTCAGATGTGAAAGAAGATGCCACACAACTGAGGCAGAGTTGGCAGTGTCCTGTATTATACATTTGAGGAGCCTCAAGAAAGGCCATTATCTGGCTTTCAAAAAAATAATGTTGAAGCCGTATGTATTTATCAAAATCCCTTCTTTAATGCAAGGTATATGTTTTACTAACTTGTGGTTCCAGTGGAGTAGACAGCTGAATTGCTCCTAACATTTCTATGTTTCTTTTGCTCTATTTTGATGCTTAGCTATTGGACTCAGGTTGGGTGGGTGTCACTAAGTTGGCAAGAATGTAGTGCATTTAGATCCATTCTGTAACTCACCAGCATTTTATACCCATTTATTAGTAACCTCTGTCATTATTATGTCTCACAGTTTCTTATAATATGATCTCATGTCCCCAGGGATACCTACAAGTGATGCATCTGTACAGCTGTTTAGCTCTTTGAAAGGTGCCTCCTTGAAATTTAATTTGGGGGACTCTCCGGCTTATTTTCCCATTCCAGTCATGCTGGCTACCAACCATTTACTCATTTGTCTTCAGTTCAGTTCAGTCACTCAGTCATGTCCGACTCTTTGTGACCCCATGAATTGCAGCATGCCAGGCCTCCCTGTCCATCACCAACTCCCGGAGGTCACTCAGACTCACATCCATCGAGTCAGTGTGCCATCCAGCCATCTCATCCTCTGTCGTCCCCTTCACCTCCTGCCCCCAATCCCTCCCAGCATCAGAGTCTTCTCCAATGAGTCAACTCTTCGCATGAGGTGGCCAAAATACTGGAGTTTCAGCTTTAGCATCATTCCTTCCAAAGAAATCTCAGGGCTGATCTCCTTCAGAATGGACTGGTTGGATCTCCTTGCAGTCCAAGGGACTCTCAAGAGTCTTCTCCAACACCACAGTTCAAAAGCATCAATTCTTCAGTGCTCAGCCTTCTTCACAGTCCAACTCTCACATCCATACATGACCACTGCAAAAACCATAGCCTTGACTAGACAGACCTTTGTTGGCAAAGTAATGTCTCTGCTTTTGAATATGCTATCTAGGTTGGTCATAACTTTCCTTCCAAGGAGTAAGCATCTTTTAATTTCATGACTGCAATCACTATCTGCAGTGATTTTGGAGCCCAGAAAAATAAAGTCTGACACTGTTTCCCCATCTATTTCCCATGTAGTGATGGGACCAGATGCCATGATCTTCGTCTTCTGAATGTTGAGCTTTAAGCCAACTTTTTCACCCTCCTCTTTCACTTTCATCAAGAGGCTTTTTAGTTCCTCTTCACTTTCTGACATAAGGGTGGTGTCATCTGCATATCTGAGGTTATTGATATTTCTCCCAGCAATCTTGATTCCAACTTGTGTTTCTTCCAGTCCAGCATTTCTCATGATGTACTCTGCATATCAGTTAAATAAGCAGGGTGACAGTATACAGCCTTGATGTACTCCTTTTCCTATTTGGAAGCAGTCTGTTGTTCCATGTCCAGTTCGAACTGTTGCTTCCTGACCTTCATACAGATTTCTCAAGAGGCAGATCAGGTGGTCTGGTATTCCCATCTCTTTCAGAATTTTCCACAGTTTATTGTGATCCACACAGTCAAAGGCTTTGGCAGAGTCAATAAAGCAGAAATAGATGTTTTTCTGGAACTGTCTTCCTTTTTCCACGATCCAGCGGATGTTGGCAATTTGATCTCTGGTTCCTCTGCCTTTTCTAAAACCAGCTTGAACATCAGGAAGTTCATGGTTCACATATTGCTGAAGCCTGGCTTGGAGAATTTTGAGCATTACTTTACTAGCGTGTGAGATGAGTGCAGTTGTGTGGTAGTTTGAGCATTCTTTGGCATTGCCTTTCTTTGGGATTGGAATGAAAACTGACCTTTTCCAGTCTTGTGGCCACTGCTGAGTTTTCCAAATGTGCTGGCATATTGAGTGCAGCACTTTCACAGCATCATCTTTCAAGATTTGGAATAGCTCCACTGGAATTCCATCACCTCCACTAGCTTTGTTCGTAGTGATGCTTTCTAAGGCCCACTTGACTTCACATTCCAGGATGTCTGGCTCTATCTAGGTCAGTGATTACACTATTGTTGATTATCTGGGTCGTGAAGATCATTTTTGTACAGTTCTGTGTATTCTTGCCACTTCTTCTTAATATCTTTTGCTGTGTTAGGTCCATACCATTTTTGTCCTTTATCGAGCCCATCTTTGCATGAAATGTCTCCTTGGTATTTCTAATTTTCTTGAAGAGATCTCTAGTCTTTCCCATTCTGTTGTTTTCCTCTATTTCTTTGCATTGATCGCTGAGGAAGGCTTTCTTATCTCTTCTTGCTATTCTTTGGAACTCTGCATTCAGATGCTTATATCTTTCCTTCTCTCCTTTGCTTTTTGCTTCTCTTCTTTTCACAGCTATTTTTAAGGCCTCCCTTAGGTACCTGAATTTCTGCTATTAGTGTTATTCCTTTAGTTTTCAGAGAAGACTTTCAGAAAGATAATCCACTAAATCACTTGCATTTAATCAGATTAGTTCGTTTGTCCTTTTCCTTCCTAGGATCTCCTGTGTATCACTCAGGGTCTGTTTGGGAAGTAGATGACACATTCAAGCTCGTAATTGTGGAGAATTTAATGAAGGGGCTGTTTACAAAGTGTGTGTGGCCTAGGAATGCCCCTTGCTAAGAACATGTGACTTATTAGCACTCCTAGGTCTGATGGGGTGAGGGGCACGTCCTAGATCCTGGTGAGGTAGTTGTATAAAGAAGCTACCTGAAAGTTGCTGTGACATTTAGTGAAGTGATGAAGCAAGGAGCAAGCTGAGAATGAATATCCAGCCTTCACTCTTCTCGCCTTGTATATACTAGTGGGCTCCCATATTGACTAAATCCAAACAAAACCAGAGGACGTAGACGCTCACTGGTGTCCTCAGTATAAGTCAGTCTCCTGGGAGTGGGTGGAGAGTGGATCTGAAAGGGCAAAAGGAAGAGATTCGGCACAATCTATAGCAAAATGGGAGTTCCTACTCTGCTCCACCGCCTTGCCCGCCCTGTTCCTATGTGCCATCCCGTGTATGCTTTCTACTCCTCCCTTCATCCTGTAGGTTGATGTCCAAATAACTCCACCACTCCACCTGAATCTCCCCTAGATACCTCACCCTCAACATACCCTGAATGAATTTATCACGCTCACATCTTTATGCCCTTTATTATCTTATAAAATCAGTTAACATATCACTATTTAGTGGCCACATCAGAAATCTAGACATCATTTTGTACCACACTCTTTCTCTCACCCCCAACACCCCATCACCAATTCTCCTGATTCTGCCTCCAAGGTGTTTCTCTCTGTAGCTCCTTTTTTATTTCTGCTCCCACTTTTCTGGTTTAGGTCATTACTACTTTTTGAAACCTGTCTCCTGGCCTCCAGTAAGTTCCCTCTTGAAACTGTAACCCATATTGCCATCAGAATGTGTATTCAAAAATCAAATTGTTTCATTCATTCATTTGAAAAATATTTATTGTGAACTATTATGTGGCATGCTGTGCTGTGCTTAATGGCTCAGTAGGGTCCAACTCTTTGTTACCCCATGGACTGTAAGCTGCCAGGCTTCTCTGTCCATGGGGATTCTCCAGGCAAGAATACTGGAGTGGGTTGCTGTGCCCTCCTCCAGGGGATCTTCCTAACCCAGGGATCGAGCCCAGGTCTTCCACATTGGAGGCATATTCTTTACCATATGAGCCACCAGGGAAGCCCAAGAATATTGGAGTGGGTAGCCTATCCCTTCCCAGAGGAGCTTCTCAACCTAGGAATCAAACCGGAGTCTCCGACATTGCAGGCGGATTCTTTACCAGTTGAGCTACCCAGGAAGCCCCATTATGTGCTATATATTATGCTAAATGTTGGGAATTCAGAAATGAATAAAACGTATTCTCTGCCTTCAATTATAATCTCGTGATCAGATCAGATCAGATCAGTCGCTCAGTCGTGTCCGACTCTTTGCGACCCCATGAACTGCAGCACTCCAGGCCTCCCTGTCCATCACCAACACCTGGAGGTCACTCAGACTCACATCCATCGAGTCAGTGATGCCATCCAGCCATCTCATCCTCTGTCGTCCCCTTCTCCTCCTGCCCCCAATCCCTCCCAGCATCAGAGTCTTCTCCAATGAGTCAACTCTTCGCATGAGGTGGCCAAAATACTGGAGTTTCAGCTTTAGTATCATTCCTTCCAAAGAAATCCCAGGGCTGATCTGCTTCAGAATGGACTGGTTGGATCTCCTTGCAGTCCAAGGGACTCTCAAGAGTCTTCTCCAACACCACAATTCAAAAGCATCAATTCTTCGGCGCTCAGCCTTCTTCACAGTCCAACTCTCACATCCATACATGACCACAGGAAAGACCATAGCCTTGACTAGGCGAACCTTTGTTGGCAAAGTGATGTCTCTGCTTTTGAATATGCTATCTAGGTTGGTCATAACTTTCCTTCCAAGGAGTAAGTGTCTTTTAATTTCATGGCTGCAGTCACTATCTGCAGTGATTTTGGAGCCCAGAAAAATAAAGTCTGACACTGTTTCCACTGTTTCTCCATCTATTTCCCATGTAGTGATGGGACCAGATGCCATGATCTTCGTTTTCTGAATGTTGAGCTTTAAGCCAACCTTTTCACTCTCCACTTTCACTTTCATCAAGAAGCTTTTTAGTTCCTCTTCACTTTCTGCCATAAGGGTGGTGTCATCTGCATATCTGAGATTATTGACATTTCTCCCAGCAATCTTGATTCCAACTTGTGTTTCTTCCAGTCCAGCATTTCTCATGATGTACTCTGCATATAAGTTAAATAAACATGGTGACAATATACAGCCTTGACGTACTCCTTTTCCTATTTGGAAGCAGTCTGTTGTTCCATGACCAGTTCTAACTGTTGCTTCCTGACCTTCATACAGATTTCTCAAGAGGCAGATCAGGTGGTCTGATATTCCCATCTCTTTCAGAATTTTCCACAGTTTATTGTGATCTACACAGTCAAAGGCTTTGGCATAGTCAATAAAGCAGAAATAGATGTTTTTCTGGAACTGTCTTCCTTTTTCCATGATCCAGCAGATGTTGGCAATTTGATCTCTGGTTCCTCTGCCTTTTCCAAAACCAGCTTGAACATCAGGAAGTTCACGGTTCACATACTGCTGAAGCTTGGCTTGGAGAATTTTGAGCATTACTTTACTAGCGTGTGAGATGAGTGCAATGAGCATTCTTTGGCATTGCCTTTCTTTGGGATTGGGATGAAAATTGACCTTTTCCAGTCCTGTGGCCACTGCTGAGTTTTCCAGATTTGCTGGCATATTGAGTGCAGCACTTTCACAGCATCATCTTTCAGGATTGGAATAGCTCCACTGGAATTCCATCACCTCCACTAGCTTTGTTTGTAGTGATGCTTTCTAAGGTGTGAATGTCGACATTCTAGGAATTAGCGAACTAAAATGGACTGGAATGGGTGACTTTAACTCAGATGACCATTATATCTACTACTGTGGGCAGGAATCCCTCAGAAGAAATGGAGTGGCCATCATGGTCAACAAAAGAGTCCGAAGTGCAGTACTTGGATGCAATCTGAAAAACGACAGAATGATCTCCGTTCGCTTCCAAGGCAAACTGTTCAATGTCACAGTAATCCAAGTCTATGCCCCAACCAGTAACGCTGAAGAAGCTGAAGTTGAATGGTTCTATGAAGACCTACAAGACCTTTTAGAACTAACACCCAAAAATTCTCGTGATAGAGAGAAGTAAGTATGAATTGATAGAATTGTGAACCAAATTAATAGAATTGTGAACCAGGCACTTATCTCATGATAGGGATAAGAGTGGCAGAGGAAAGTCCATGGAAAAATTAACACCTAGCTTAGCCCCGAAGACCTGATAGAAGATGGTCAGGTAAAAGGAAGGAGAAGAGGAGAGACAGACAGGAAAATGAGTCAGGCTCTGAGTGAAACCTGGTGCACATTCTGAAAGCAAGTCAGAGTATAAGAGCTGGAAGAATTTAAAGTAACTTATTGTGGGTGAAGCAGAAACTGTGAAATCACTGGTCAGATGATGAAGAGTTTTAAAGACTTTGAACTTCATCTCAAAGATTATGGGGACCCCGGAGAACTTTAAGCCAAGGATTGGCATGAGCAGATTTGCGTTTTGGAAGGATTACTCTTGTAGTTGTTTGCAAATAGATTTGAAAGGGGTAAGACTGAAGACAGATTATTAGCCAGTTGTTGTTACTGAACTCAGGAAGTAGTGGTAGATACAGAATGATCCAAAATGTATTCAAGTGATATTTATAGGAGACATTGAAGAAATGAACTAGGAGGATGAAGAAGAGAAAGCAATCAAGACTGATGCCTAGAACTCTAGTTTGGGCAACTGGGTAGGGCAGAGCTAACATTCACCAAGGTAGAGAATTCAGAAAGATGAGGTGTTGAAATGTCACTTAATGAACTTTATTTTGGATGCACTGAGTTTGTGATTCCTGCAGGCCATTCAAAGTGGAGATGCTGAGTTGGATGTTCATATCTAGATTCTGAATTATGATAAGACACGAGATTTCTCAAGGCATTCCTACTGAATGAAAGTAAGTTTCATGAAGGACCAACATGTAAAGCTTGTTGAAGGAATCAAACAAGTTCCAAAGAGCTAGGAAGAAAAATCTCCATTATCTACTGGATCAAGACCAAGCTCTTAAATTACTTTTCTCTCTAACTTTATCTCATGCTAATCCCTAGTTCACAATTTAAGTTCTGTTTGTTCTCTTAGGTTCTATTAGTTTTATTAGATCCAAGTTGCTGGCAGTTCTTCATGGGTGCCTGGGTATCCAGATTCCTTGGATATCTGTCTGCTGTTTGCTTTTAGCATTTTATTTCTCTACCTGGAATATTTGTCCCCTCTTCAATATTTGGGTACAGCCTAATTAGCCTTTAGAAATAATCTCGAGATTTTCTGCTCCGGTAGGACTTGAGTCCACTTGGTTGAACTACCTGTCCCTTCCCTCCTTCCTTTCCATAGCTTTTGTGTGTAGGTGTTGTTTAGTCACTAAGTCATGTCTGACTCTTTGTGACTTTATGGACTGTAGCCTGCCAGGCTCCTCTTCCATGGAATTTCCCAGGCAAGAACACTGGGAATGGATTGCCATTTCCTTCTCCAGGAGATCTTCCCAACCCAGGGATCAAATCCACGTCTCCTGTGTCTCTTGCACTGGCAGGTGGATTCTTTACCACTGAGCCACCAGGGAAGCCCATATTCATCCTAGTATTTATCATATGATATTGAAATCATCTGTCTACCTAATATACCTGAAAAATTGTTTCATGGCTTCAAGAATTGTACTACAGGTTGGATTCTCCAAGAAGCAGATTCTGAGACAGACTTCTTTTTTTTTAGTTTTGTTGTTGTTCAGTCACTCAGTCGTGTCTGACTCTTTGCGACCCCATGGACTGCAGCACGCCAGGCTTCCCTGTCCTTCACTATCCCCCGGAGTTTGCTCAAACTCATGTACATTGAGTTGATGATGCCATCCAACCATCTCATCGTCTGTCACACCCTTCTCCTCCTGTCCTCAATCTTTCCCAGCATCAGGATGTCTTCCAATGAGTCCATTCTTTGCATCAGGTGGCCAAAGTATTGGAGCTTCAGCTGCAGGATCAGTCCTTCCAATGAATATTCAGGATTGGTTTCCTTTAGGATTGACTGGTCTGCTCTCCTTGCAGTCCAAGGGACTCTTAAGAGTCTTCTTTTTAGTGTACAAGATGTTTATTCAGGAGCATCCTTGGGATCAACACCTGTGGAAAGGAGGAGGAAACAGGAGTGGGTCAAGGGAGAAATCCTGTTGCAAACCCAGCTGTCTCATTCAATACCATGAAGAGCTCTGGGGCTGAATGCCATTTCAGAGTTGTTCCCAATGGCATGCGGTGGCTGAGCATCCTTTACCTTGTTGGAGGAAAGAAAGAACAAGTTCCAAAGAGCTGGGAAGAAAAGTCTTCAATTTAAGTTCTATCAGTTCTCTTAGGTTCTTTTAGTTCTGGTAAGTTTCATTTGAAGCAAGTTGCTGGTGATTCTTGGGTCTTTGGGCATGGGCCGCTCCAGGAAGAGGCATGACATTGGAGGAGGCAGCTCCATCACTGAAGCAGTCCTTGCAGAGACTGGCAGCTGAAGGCCATTTGCTGACATCACTTTCTGTGGCTGGGACAGCACCCCCTTTCCTGAAAGGGGGTGTGGCAGTGCATTGCAAAATCCATCACACACCAGGTATTTTTCTTTGCATTTCCAGGGCCTGCCATACTGTGTGGCAGATGCAAAATGTGGGCTGGGGCTGGGGTTGAGCAGTGGTTCTTATTTAAAACCTCATGCTCTTCCATTGGGCTTCCTAGGTGGCACAGTGGTAAAGAATCCACCTGTCAATGCAGGAGACATAAGAGACAGCTTCGATCCTGGATTGGGAAGGTCCCCTGGAGTAGCAAATGGCAACCATTCCAGTATTCTTGCCTGGAAAATCCCATGGATAGAGGAACCTGGCAGGCTATAGTCCATGGGGTTGCAAAGAACTGGACATGACTGAGCTCACAGGCGCTGTCTTCCATTATGGCATTCAAAAGCTTTGGGGTGTTCCTCCTGGAAGATGATTTGGTGGATCTGTCTTGATTAGTCTAGGCTAGATGGGAAAAAAATATTAATATCTTAACAAAACAAAAAAATATTCAGGTAGGAAGAAACTGGAAATTTTCTAAGCTGGCAACAAGGACTAGAAAGGTAGACTGTTCTTTTAGGATCTGCTTTTCTCGGATGGTTTCAAAGGAGTAAAAACAATCAGAGCCGCAAGGCAGAGCAAGAGACAAGACAAGGTTGATGATCAAAGGGGAGAGCAATATAGGAAAATAGCGATATTTCATACACAGCCACATACTGAAATGCGTCAGCAATGCAAGGTCATTGTTAACTGCCAAGAATAAGTCCGAAATTGATTGTTAAATGAGAGACAACATTGTCAAGCCTGGGTTGCATGCTTGCTTCAGAAGGACAAAATTCTGAGAGGTGGAATGAAAGAAAATTTATCCAGTTGACTACAAAATGAAAATATGATGGCTCCAGGGCTTCCCAGGTGGTGCTAGTGGTAAAGAATCTGCCTGCCAATGCAGGAGATGCAGGTTCAATCTCTGGGTCAGGAAGATCCCCTGGAGAAGGAAATGGCTATGCACTCCAGTATGCTTGCCTAGAAAATCCCATGAATGGAGGAGCCTGGTGGGCTACAGCCCATAGGGTTGCAAAGAGTCGGACATGACTGAACACATACATAGCAACATAGCAGCATGATGTCTCCAGTGCTGGATATTAATTTTTTTTTCATTGCACTAAACTTGACTAGCGGAAAGGTTTTAGAAATTACATTTTTACCCGCTACATAATTTAAAATTCAGGATTTTGTTTTTTCAGGGGGGAAATCTTTTTTTTTTTTAAACTTATTTTTTCCTGCACCACGTGGCTTTCAGTATCTTAGTTCCCTGATGAGAGATTGAACCTGGGCCATGATTCTTGTAGCTAACTTTATATTTAATGAGGTAAGGATGTCTGCCCTGCCACTTCTACTGAACATTCATAATGGAACACCTAGTCAGTCTACCAAGGAAAGAAAAAGAAAAGGCATTCAGAATGGAAAATAAAACTTTTTAGATGAAATTATTGCCTAAGAAGAAGGTCTCAAAGAATCTATAAAAATGTTCCTAGAACTTAAGAGTGAATTTGATAAGGTCTCAAGCTATGAGATTAAAATACAAAAACAATTGTATTTCTGTATACAGGAATACTTTGTTTTATTGGACTTCACTTAATTGTGCTTCACGGATGGGTTTTCTACAGATTGAAGGTTTGTGGCATCCCTGTGTTGAGCAAGTCTATCAGCTCCATTTTCCAGTAACATTTGCTCACTTCATGTCTCTGTGTCTCTCACAATATTTCACACTTTTTCATTATTGTATTTGTTAGGGTAATCTGTGATTAGTGATTTTTGATGTCACTGTTAAGACTTGCTGAAGGCTCAGATGATGGTTGGCTTTCTTTAGCAAAATGTATTTTTAAATTAAGGTATATACTTGTTTTTTTAAACATAATGTTATTGACAATCTAATAGATTACAGTTTAATGTAAATATAACTTTTATATACACTGGGAAACAACAACAAAAAAACATTATGTAACTTGCTTTATTTTGACATTGGCTTTGGTTAGTCTGGAACAAAACTCAATATATTACTGAGGCATGCCTATAATGACAATAAGCAAAAATTGAAAATTAGTACCATTTACAATAGCACCCCAAATCAATCAGTAAATATTTAGATATAAATTTATCAGGATCTGTATGCTTAAGACTGATAAAATGATTTTAAAAAACACTGATAAAATGAATAAAAAGATTATTCATGGATTAGAAGATTCGATGACTCTATATACTTAAGATGTCACTTCTCCTCAATTTGATCTATATATTTGGTGCAATTCCAATAAAAAAATCCTAGCAAGCATGTTTGCATTTATTGGCAAAGTGATTTTAAAATTTATATGGAAAGGTGAAGGAGAGTATTCAGTGAAATTTGCAAATGAACAAAGTTGGAAGACTTACACTACTTGATATCAATGCTTACTGTAAAGCTACTGTTATTGAAACAATGAGATGCTGATGAAAATATAAATATACAAATCAGTGGAGTGGAATAGAGACTTTGGAAATGAACTCATAGAATTGTGATCAGTTGAGTTTTGAAAAAGATACAAAGGCCATTCTATGGAGAAAAGATAGTCTCTTCAAAAAATTGTGCTGAACAACTGAAATCCCACGTACAAAAAAATTGAATCTTGACTTAAACTTCACATTTTGTACAAAATTAACCCAAAATGGGTAACAAACTAAATGCAAATCGTAAAGTTATAAAACTTTTTAAAGAAAACCTAGAAAAAGCAAATCTTTGTAGGCTTAAGGTAGCTAGAGAATTCTTAAATATGATACTAAAAGCAAGATTTTCATAAGAAAAGTTGTCAAATTAGGCTTTATCACAATTGAGACTTCAGTTCAGTTCAGTTTAGTCGCTCAGTCATGTCCAACTCTTTGCAACCCCATGAATCGCAGCACACCAGGCTTCCCTGTCCATCACCAACTCCCGGAGTTCACTCAGACTCACGTCCATCGAGTCAGTGATGCCATCCAGCCATCTCATCCTCTGTCGTCCCCTTGTCCTTCTGCCCCCAATCCCTCCCAGCATCAGAGTCTCCTCCAATGAGTCAACTCTTCGCATGAGGTGGCCAAAGTACTGGAGTTTCAGCTTTAGCATCATTCCTTCCAAAGAAATCCCAGGGCTGATCTCCTTCAGAATGGACCGGTTGCATCTCCTTGCAGTCCAAGGGACTCTCAAGAGTCTTCTCCAACACCACAGTTCAAAAGCATCAATTCTTCGGCGCTCAGCCTTCTTCACATGCATTATCAAATTGCTGTTAAGAGAATGAAAAGACAAGTCCCAGGTTGGGAGAAAAATATTTGCAAATCGTATGTCTGACAAAGACCTTGGACTGAGGATATATAAAGAATTTTCCAAAGCCAACAATAAGAAAGGAGCAAGCTAGTTTTCAAAAGAGCAGAAAACTTCAACAGATACTTCAGAAAAGAAACACATTGGTGGCAGGTAAGTGCAGGGAAAGAGTCTCAGCATCACTAGGCATTAGTCATTAGGAAAAGACAAATTAAAATCATGATATAAACTGCACACCTATTAGAATTACTAAAATTAAAAACAAACAACTGACAATACTTGGTCTTAAAGTGGAGCAACTGAAACTTTCCTGCATTGCTATGAGAATGCAAAATGATACAGCCACTTGGAAACACAGTTTGGCAGTTTCTTATAAGAGTAAACATATACTTAGCATATGATCCAGCTATCCCACTCCTGGGTATTTACCCTAGAGAACTGAAGACTTAAGTTCACACAAAAACCTGTTGCAGCCTTATTCAAAATTGTTCAAATCTAAAACAACCCAAATATCCTTTAATGAGTAAATGGATAATCAAACTGTGGTACATTTCATGCAGTGGAACACTACTGAGCATAAAAAGAATGAACTATTTGATACGTGCAATACATGCAACAACTTGGATGGATCGCAGTCATTTTGCTAAGTGAAAGAAGTCAAATTCAAGAAGTTACATATGATGTGATCCCATTTATATATGTCATTCTGGATAAGCTATAAGCTAAAGCTATGCTGATGGAGAACAGAGCATGATTTTTCATGATTAGTGGTGGAATGGTTGACTAAAGCAGGCAGCCTGCAGGAATGAGTGTGTGCCTGTGTGTTTGATTTTTTTCTCACTAACCAAGTAGCCTTGGAATTGAAGATTTACATGCCATTCATTGAATGACCTATTCATTAAAGAAACGTTTAAACTTAAAATAATAATGGTTATAGTTAAAATTATTCATTGGTTACCATGTGTCATGAGTGATGATAAGCATTTTACAGGTAGTCAGATGTCTCAATTCCACCCCATGGAGTAAGGATGGCATGTGTTCCACTATTCCCTTTCTCATGCCCATGTTTGCCACACCAGAATCCTTTTTAACATTGTGCTTAAGGCAGCCAATAGCAATCATTCAGTGTGTTAGTTTGCTAGAGCTGCCATCACAAATTCCACTGACTTCATGACTTAAGCAACAGAAGTTTATTTCTCACAGTTCTCGAGAATGCAAGTCTAAGATGAAGTCCAAGTTTGGTTTCTTCTGAGACCTCTTGCCTTGGCTCACATATGGCTACCTTCTTTCTGTGTCCTCATGTGGCTTTCCAACTGCACATGTACACCCCTGGTGCTTCTTTTGTGGGTTCAAATTTCATCTTTTACAGGGACACCAGTCCGACTATGGGGTTGCACAGAGTCGGACACGACTGAAGCGACTTAGCAGCAACAGCAGCCGTCAGATTGGATTAGGGTCTACCCTAATGGCCTCATTTTAGCTTAATTATCTCTTTAAAGACCCTATCTTCAAATAATAGTCACATTTTGAGATATTGGGGGTTAGGCTTCAAAATATGAATTTTGGAAGGACACAATTCAGCCTATTATCCTCAGATAGAATGTATTTGCAATCTCTGCCACATAGTATAAATGCAATAATTTTACCCAGAAATAATTTAAAGTGAGTACAATCTGCTTCTATTTTTTTAACTGAAAATGTTTGTCAACCCTGGACCAGAGTACACTGCTTTGAGAATGAGATTTTATTGCAGGATCCCATCTTTGAGCAGCCTTCTGAGCTCTTCAGGCAGTGTGCCTGAAGGTGCCCACTGTGAGCAACCCTCACCTTAAAGGTACAGCAGAATCATCTAGAAATTGCTTCTTAGTTAGATCTGTGTTGAGGCTTCACTGCCATTCCAGAGTTACCTAGAGCCTAGAGCCTTGCCAGACTGTCCCAAATCACGGAGCCAGTGTCACGACAGTCAGGAGTATTCCTCCACCTCCTTAGCCTGAGGACGGGGGCAGGGGGCAAGATTCTAAAACCTAGAGAATTTGAGCCACAGTGATTCTATCACAAACATATTTGTGCAACATGCACACAGGTTAGAAGCATATTTCATGACAATCTTCACTTATTGTCACTGGAGAACAGTCATGATCCTTTATTGCTTAAGAAATTACCCATACTCACAGATTGAAAGCTAGGAACAGTCCCATTATTCTATATGTAAGATCCAAGAAAATTACATTGAGAAAAGTGATGAAGGGACAATTAAGGACTACAGATAGGCACATAGCAAAGAATCATGGAATTATGAAACAGATATTGGCTCTAAACAATCCACTGGAAACAAAGCAGTGGCTATGTTCTAGCTACCTACTGTTAGTTGTTTTTCTAGAGGTTACCTGACACTCTAATTGAAGATGCACACTTCAGCATTTCTGGAATTGGACTTCAGTCTTGCAATAAATATAAAATTCCATGGAATCTTTCTCCTTCCCTTCATTTTCTTTCCTCTTTTCCTTCCCTCACCTCTCTGGAAAATCCTTATTAATGAGCTGGTGCGTTTTATAGATGATGTCTTAGAATGGAGGTAAGGTACTTCCAATTTGTTTTGAAGTCCAGGTTGAAGACTAGTTTTAGTTTAGTTCTGCCCAATTGGTTCACAAAGTAGACTCTGATAATTTGCCCTTCAGGACCGGAAAGAACCCTGATGGGAACCCTAATGTGCTTTGACATCCTCTCAGATCTCAGCTCTTAGAGGTACTCGTGTCTGAGGTGTGTCCTGATAAGGTCCTGGGAAGACTAAGTCTGCCAAAAGCCGTGTGATGTGCTGGCCAATGCCAAGTTCCAGAAATGAACACAGGGACCCTGATGGTGATATAACGTAACACAAGGGAACATCTCTTTGCTTCAAGACTGTACAAATTTATAAATAAATATAAATATTTGTATAAATTTATAAAAGTATAAATTTCAGAGAAAACCTCTATTTTGCCAAGTAAGGTACATTAATGTATGTATATGTATATAATTTCTAAACACTGAAAGTAAAAGCTACCATCTTATTGTAATTTAGAATAAAAAAACATTAAGTCACTGAAATATATTAAATAACTAATTATATCAAGAATAGTCTAGGCATTAGTCCTCTGGAGCAATCTGCTTCATAGATTAACATGAGAGCTTATTTGCATATATGCTATAGACACACGAAACAAAGAGTGTGTATATATACATATATATATAACATATGCATATACAATGTTTTACTGGAGTAAATACCATGTAGTTAATTCCTGTGGCCAGAGACAAGTTCAGTGTTTTTGCAATATTTGACAATCACTTCATCTTTGTAATGCCATCTAAATTAGCATTTTTAAGAGTCCCATATATTACTTAACAGAAAAGGCCTAAGTGGCATCAGAAGAGACTGGAGGCAAATTAAGTTTCCTTTTGTCCAACTTTGTGTCACTTCCTGCCTCCATAAATAGGGAAAGCAAAATATCTGTGCTTCTTATTCATGTACATCTGCCAAACCAATTAACACCTCCTGAATGTTATCTTAATTGCATTTATTAACATAACATTAACATAGCAGGGAGATAACATTCAGAAGGTATTAATTGGTTTGGCAGACACTCTTGAATGGGAAGCATAGAGAAGGGCCCTTCTTAGTATCTTGTGTGGGTTTTTTTTTCCCCTTTGGTGGTGGAGAGGAAATGAGATTACATTGAAAGAAAATATATCTTAACCAAAATAGTAGACACATCATGGGGTCACTTGATTTTCCTTGCTAAAAGCTGCAGAGAAGCATCTGCTCTGAAGTCTGCTTATTTGACAGTTTACCCATGCCCTCTCCGCCCCACTGTCCCGGTGCATTTCTGCTAAGGAGGCCTCTGGAGGTGTGGAGGTATAGGCTTCTTGGAGATGCACTGAGCTACAGTCATAAATTTCTACAGCACCTCAACAGCTTTAAAAATAATTCAAATATGTTCCTCTGATGAGGATTTAATGGGACTTGTATCCTTATAGAATCACAGAACTATAGAGTGCTTTAACTAGATGAACCTATTTATTAACTCAACAGGCCTTTGGGAGCACCTGCGGGAGCCCAGGATTGTAAACAAGACTCAGTACCTTGCTCAAGATGTCCTGCTGACATAGGAATTGGCCATGGAGACAACGATGGTAGGGGTATGGTTCTTAGGGGATACCCCATACATCTCAATGAGTCAATGAAATACAATCACTGTGGTTCTCTTCTGGTGGTGGTATGGAGGCTGGTCTGTGTGGGTGTGTTAGTCAGTTTTCAGTTCAGTCACTCAGTCGTGTCTGACTCTTTGTGACCCAATGGACTGCAGTGTGCTTGGCTTCCCTGCCCATCACCAACTCCCAGAGCTTGCTCAAACTCATGTCCATGGAGTCAATGATGCCATCCAACCATCTCATCTCATCTCAACCAGCCACAGGATGTGGCTGCTATTTTGGGTCGTTCCCTTCTCCTCCTGCCCTCAATCTTTCCCAGCATCAGGGTCTTTTCCATTGAGTCAGTTCTTCACATCAGGTGGCCAAAGTATTGGAGTTTCAACTTCAATATCAGTCCTTTCAATAATATTCAGGACTGATTTCCTTTAGGATTGACTGGTTGGGTCTCCTTGCAGTCCGACGGACTCTCAAGGGTCTTCTCCAACACCACTGTTCAAAAGCATCAATTCTTTGGCACTCAGCTTTCTTTATAGTCCAACTCTCACATCCATACATGATTACTGGAAAAACCATAGCTTTGACTAGACAGACCTTTGATGACAAAGTAATGTGTCTACTTTTCAATATGCTGTCTAAGCTGGTCATAGCTTTTCTTCCAAGGAGCAAGTGTCTTTTAATTTCATGGCTGCAGTCACCATCTGCAGTGATTTTGGAGCCCAGAAAAATAAAGTCTCTCATTGTTTCCATTGTTTCCCCATCTATTTCCCATGAAGTGATGGGACCAGATGCCATGATCTTAGTTTTCTGAATGTTAAGTTTTAAGGCAACTTTTTCACTCCCCTCTTTCCCTTTCATCAAGAGGCTCTTTAGTTCTTCTTCGCTTTCTGCCATAAGGGTGGTGTCATCTGCGTATCTGAGGTTACTGATATTTCTCCTGGCAATCTTGATTCCAGCTTGTGCTTCATTCAGCTCAGAATTTTGCATGATATACTCTGCATATTGGAGAAGGCAATGGCACCCCACTCCAGTACTCTTGCCTGGAAAATCCCATGGACAGAGGAGCCTGGTAGGCTGCAGTCCATGGGGTCGCTAAGAGTCAGACATGACTGAGCGACTTCACTTTCTCTTTTCACTTTCATGCATTGGAGAAGGAAATGGCAACCCACTCCAGTGTTCTTGCCTGGAGAATCCCAGGGACGGGGAAGCCTGGTGGGCTGACATCTATGGGGTCACACAGAGTCGGACACGACTGAAGTGATTTAGCATAGCACTCTGCATATAAGTTAAATAAGCAGGGTGACAATATACAGCCTTGACATACTGTTTTCCAGATTTGGAACCAAACTTTGTTCCATGTCCAGTTCTCACTGTTGCTTCTTGACCTGCATACAGATTTCTCAGGAGACAGGTCAGGTGGTCCAGTATTCCCATCTCTTTAAGAATTTTCCACAGTTTGTTGTGATCCACACAGTCAAAGGCTTTGGCGTAGTTAATAAAGCAGAAATAGATGTTTTTCTGGAATTCTCTTCCTTTTTTGATGATCCAACGGATGCTGGCAATTTGATCTCTGGTTCCTCTGCCTTTTCTAAATCCAGCTGAACATCTGGAAGTTCACAGTTCACATACTGCTGAAGCCTGGCTTGGATTTGTAGGTGTGTAGTGATGTATGTATACTGTGCTTGGTCGCTCAGTCATGCCTGACTCTTTGCGACCCCATGGACTGTAGCCCCCCAGGCTCCTCTGTCTATGCGGCTTCTCCAGGCAAGAATACTGGAGTGGGTTGCCATGCCTTCCTCCAGAGGATCTTCTCAACTCAGGTATTGAACCCAGGTCTCCTGCATTGCAGGTGGATTATTTACTGTCTGAGTCACAAGGGATGCCTGGGATGTACGTATAAGAAGGCAGAACTGAAGACAGCAAATGATTATGGAAAGTAAAAATGAGGAGGGGCTGAACTAAGGCAGAAACACTAGGGAGGAAGAAGATGGCATAGATAAGGAAATCTGCATGATTCAAATAGCCACTCCCATTTATTGAGGGTTTTCTTTGTTGCAGGCAGTGCCCTTAATATTTGATATGAATTTCATTTCCTCAACAACTGTCTAAAGTGGTCCTATTATTATACCCATTTTAAAGGTGAGGAAGTTGAGTATGGTAGGCAGAGTAATGCCCCCCCCCGCCCCACCCCCAAGCCTGTCCATACTCTAACCCCTAAACCTGTGAATATGTTACACTGCATAGCGAAGAGACTTTACAGATGGAATTAGGTTAAGGATTTTCCAATGGGAAGGTTATGTTGGATTATCTGTGTGGGTTAGAGGTAATTACAGGGCCTTTATATGAATGGGACAGAAATAGAGTCAGAGTAAGAAGCTAACAGGACAGAAGCGGAGGTCAGAGAAGTAAGAAGGCCACACAGGAGACTCTGAAGATGAAAGGGCCACAAACCAAGGAATGTAGGCGACCTGTAGAGGGACTTTCCCTGGCTCCTCCATGTAATGAGACTCCTTCCAGTTACCCATGTTTTCCACTTTCTTTCATTTCCATTCTCTTTGGAAAAGTACCTTGTTTAATTGTACAATATTTTTCTTATTAAAAAACTATTTCCCTCTTTGCATTATCACTTCCATGAAGGCTGTTCCTGTGTTTTTCACTTGCTGAACTGATGCCTAACACTGTGCCGGACACAAACGGTATCATCAATAAATGCGTGTTCAAATAGTATAGGAAGGGAAGAAGTTCTCATACTTGTTCAGGGTGGCATATTTCTGAACTGTCAGGGTGTCCTCTGAGGGCCTTGATGGATTGAAATAACAGACTCACAATCACCTGTGACATGCAGGTGCCCTGCCCGTGTCTCCCTTCAATGAAGAACCTACTGACCCAGCTGCTCAGATGCACCCAGTCTTAGTTACTAACCGCTTCAGGGACTACCTGACCTGCAGCAAACATATCCAGTGACTGATTGAGGCAGACACAGATGTCTGGCCATTTCAGTCCAATATGGGACAACTCTGGCAGGCCAGTTTATCTCCAGAGCTCCTTGTGAGATTATCCAAGGTTGTCATGGAGCCTATACTGTGCTCGATTTCTGCCTCATTCAGCCCTGAGTCCACTTCCCTTCCACAGGTGTTAATCCCAAGGACACTCCTTATAAACATCCTGCACATTACACTGTCTTAGAGTCTGCTTCCTGGACAGTCCCATCTCAAACAATCACTAAGCATAGAATTCTATTGAACCAGCTAGTTACAAATAATCGGAGATAGAATCTAAAATTTAGGGAAAATGTATCAGATCAGATCAGATCAGTCACTCAGTCATGTCCGACTCTTTGCGACCCCATGAACCGCAGCACGCCAGGCCTCCCTGTCCATCACCAGCTCCCGGAGGTCACTCAGACTCAGACCCATCAAGTCAGTGATGCCATCCAGCCATCTCATCCTCTGTCGTCCCCTTCTCCTCTTGCCCTCAATCCCTCCCAGCATCAGAGTCTTCTCCAATGAGTCAACTCTTTGCATGAGGTGGCCAAAATACTGGAGTTTCAGCTTTAGCATCATTCCTTCCAAAGAAATTCCAGGATTGATCTCCTTCAGAATGGACTGGTTGGATCTCCTTGCAGTCCAAGGGACTCTCAAGAGTCTTCTCCAACACCACAGTTCAAAAGCATCAATTCTTCAGTGCTCAGCCTTCTTCACAGTCCAGCTCTCACATTCATACATGACCACAGGAAAGACCATAGCCTTGACTAGGCGAACCTTTGTTGGTAAAGTAATGTCTCTGCTTTTGAATATGCTATCTAGGTTGGTCCTAACTTTCCTTCCAAGGAGTAAGCGTCTTTTAATTTCATGGCTGCAGTCACTATCTGCAGTGATTTTGGAGCCCAGAAAATTAAATTCTGACACTGTTTCCACTGTTTCTCCATCTATTTCCCATGTAGTGATGGGACCAGATGCCATGATCTTCGTTTTCTGAATGTTGAGCTTTAAGCCAACCTTTTTACTCTCCACTTTCACTCTCATCAAGAGGCTTTTTAGCCCCTCTTCACTTTCTGCCATAAGAGTGGTGTCATCTGCATATCTGAGGTTATTGATATTTCTCCCAGCAATCTTGATTCCAACTTGTGTTTCTTCCAGTCCAGCATTTCTCATCATGTACTCTGCATATGAGTTAAATAAACATGGTGACAATATGCAGCCTTGACATACTCCTTTTCCTATTTGGAACCAGTCTGTTGTTCCATGACCAGGTCTAACTGTTGCTTACTGACCTGTACACAGATTTCTCAAGAGGCAGATCAGGTGGTCTGGTATTCCTAGCTCTTTCAGAATTTTCCATAGTTTATTGTGATCTACACAGTCAAAGGCTTTGGCATAGTCAATAAAGCAGAAATAGATGTTTTTCTGCAACTCTCTTGCTTTTTCCATGATCCAGCGGATGTTGGCAATTTGATCTCTGGTTCCTCTGCCTTTTCTAAAACCAGCTTGAACATCAGGAAGTTCACGGTTCACATATTGCTGAAGCCTGGCTTGGAGAATTTTGAGCATTACTTTACTAGCGTGTGAGACGAGTGCAATTGTGCGGTAGTTTGAGCACTCTTTGGCATTGCCTTTCTTTGGGATTGGGATGAAAACTGACCTTTTCCAGTCCTGGGGCCACTGCTGAGTTTTCCAAATGTGCTGGCATATTGAGTGCAGCACTTTCACAGCATCATCTTTCAGGATTTGAAATAGCTCCACTGGAATTCCATCACCTCCACTAGCTTTGTTCATAGTGATGCTTTCTAAGGCCCACTTGACTTCACATTCCAGGATGTCTGGCTCTAGGTGAGTGATCACACCATCATGATTATCTGGGTCGTGAAGCTCTTTTTTGTACAGTTCTTCTGTGTATTCTTGCCACCTCTTCTTAATATCTTCTGCTTCTGTTAGGTCCATACCATTTCTGTCCTTTATCGTGCCCATCTTTGCATGAAATGTTCCTTTGGTATGTCTGATTTTCTTGAAGAGATCTCTAGTCTTTCCCATTCTGTTGTTTTCCTCTATTTCTTTGCATTGATCACTGAAGAAGGCTTTCTTATCTCTTCTTGCTATTCTTTGGAACTCTGCATTTAGATGTTTATATCTTTCCTTTTCTCCTTTGCTTTTCGCTTCTCTTCTTTTCACAGCTATTTGTAAGGCCTCCCCAGACAGCCATTTTGCTTTTTTGCATTTCTTTTCCATGGGGATGGTCTTGATCCCTGTCTCCTGTACAATGTCATGAACCTCATTCCATAGTTCATCAGGCACTCTATCTATCAGATCTAGGCCCTTAAATCTATTTCTCACTTCCACTGTATAATCATAAGGGATTTGATTTAGGTCATACCTGAATGGTCTAATGGTTTTCCCTACTTTCTTCAATTTCAGTCTGAATTTGGCAATAAGGAGTTCATGGTCTGAGCCACAGTCAGCTCCCGGTCTTGTTTTTGCTGACTGTATAGAGCTTCTCCATCTTTGGCTGCAAAGAATATAATCGATCTGATTTTGGTGTTGACCATCTGGTGATGTCCATGTATAGAGTCTTCTCTTGTGTTGTTGGAAGAGGGTATTTGCTATGACCAGTGCATTTTCTTGGCAAAACTCTGTTAGTCTTTGCCCTGCTTCATTCTGTATTCCAAGGCCAAATTTGCCTGTTACTCCAGGTGTTTCTTGACTTCCTACTTTTGCATTCCAGTCCCCTATAATGAAAAGGACATCTTTTTTGGGTGTTAGTTCTAAAAGGTCTTGTAGGACTTCAGAGAACCGTTCAACTTCAGCTTCTTCGGCGTTACTGGTTGGGGCATAGATTTGGATTACTGTGACATTGAATGTCACAGGCAAGCTGCTTAGATCACTCAAAGGGCTTTCAGACAAAGGAGTGGCGACATTAAGTATGAAAATAGGAGAAGGCAATGGCACCCCACTCCAGTACTCTTGCCTGGAAAATCCCATGGACGGAGGAGTCTGGTAGGCTGCAGTCCATGGGGTCGCTAAGAGTAGAGCACGACTGAGTGACTTCACTTTCACTTTTCACTTTCATGCATTGGAGAAGGAAATGGCAACCCACTCCAGTGTTCTTGCCTGGAAAATCCCAGGGACAGAGGAGCCTAGTGGGCTGCCATCTATGGGGTCACACAGAGTCGGACACGACTGAAGTGACTTAGCAGCAGCAGCAGCAGGCACTAAGAGCGCCTCGCCTTCCCGCGACCGCGCACTAAGAGCGCCCCGCCCGCCGCGCCACGCACTAAGAGCGCGGCGGAGAGGAGCTACCGGACGACCGAGGAAGGACGGCGGTGAGGGCCAGCGCACTAAGCACGGCCGAGAAGAGCTACCCCACGACCGAGGTCAGGAAGGGCGGCGGTGAGGAGAGACCCCTCGTCCAAGGTAAGGTGCGATGGCTGTGCTTCGCTGGCCGGGAGCAGCCGGGAACAGCCGGGACGAGATACCCCACGCCCAAGGTAAGAGAAACCCAAGTAAGACAGTAGGTCTTGAAAGAGGGCATCAGAGGGCAAATACACTGAAACCATTCTCACAGAAAACTAGTCAATCTAATCACACCAGGACCACACCCTTGTCTAACTCAATGAAATTAAGCCATGCCCGAGGGGCAACTCGGGATGGGCGGGTCATGGTGGAGAGATATGACAGGGTGTGGTCCGCTGGAGAAGGGAATGGCAAACCACTTCAGTATTCTTGCCTTGAGAACCCCATGAACAGTATGAAAAGACAAAATGATAGGATACTGAAAGAGAAACTCCCCAGGTCAGTAGGGGCCCAATATGCTACTGGAGATCAGTGGAGAAATAACTCTAGACTAAAGAATGAAGGGATGGAGCCAAAGCAAAAAGAATACCCAGCTGTGGATGTGTCTGGTGATAGAAGCAAAGTCCGATGCTGTAAAGAGCAATATTGCATAGGAACCTGGAATGTCAGGTCCATGAATCAAGGCAAATTGGAAGTGGTCAAACAAGAGATGGCAAGACATTCTAGGAATTAGCGAACTAAAATGGACTGGAATGGGTGAATTTAACTCAGATGACCATTATATCTACTACTGTGGGCAGGAATCCCTCAGAAGAAATGGAGTGGCCATCATGGCCAACAAAAGAGTCTGAAATGCAGTACTTGGATGCAATCTCAACAACGACAGAATGATCTCTGTTCGTTTCCAAGGGAAAATGTATAGAACATCTTAATATTAAGGAAATCTGCCCCATTAATTCTCTTTTTTCTGAGTTAGAAAGACTGCTATTACTAAAGACTTAAGAGTAGAATCCCTCAACATGCCGATCCCTGCCCCTCTCCAAACATGGTTTGACAGTCAATCAGTTCTCTCTCCTAAGCATCTCTTTGATTCATCAACTTCATTACTCTTAATTCAAGCCACCCAGTTGTTTCATAAACAACTCTGAGTCCCTTATTTTGTCTTCCTCCATTTTTCCTTCATGCTGGAGTGGCCATTGGCCCACTTAAAGCTCTTTAGTAGCTCCACATCACCCGTAGTAAAAAGTCTAACTCCTAAACATGACATCCAAAGCCCTCTCTGATTGGGCTTCTCCCTGTTTCCAGACTCATCTCTGGCATGCCCTAATAATCCTCCCCACTTGACCACCACCTCCTTTGTGTTGGTCCTGCCAAAGTCCTCTGAATTCTCCATGCTGGTGCTGAGGCCCGTCATGATCTAGATTCTCTTTAGAGCTCGACCCTTGAATTTTGCCACTGCTCTTACTTTCTAGTCTCAGCCATCCTGAGTGACATGCAGTTGATCAGTATGCCTTGACTCTGGGCCTTTGCACATGTTTCCACTCTGGACTATTTTCTCTTTCTTTGCCTACCTATCTCCTTGGCCTTCGCCTTGCCAAGTTGATTTCCACTGATACTCACCCTTCCCTGATTACCTGGGGATGAATTTGGTGCCTCTCTCATGAGCTCTTTTGGCACTCTGTGCTTCGTCTTTTTGATAACAGCTGTACCATTTGTGATCACACCATTGTGATTATCTTGGTCATGAAGATCTTTTTTGCACACTTCTTCTGTGTATTCTTGCCACCTCTTCTTAATATCTTCTACTTCTGTTGGGTCCATACCATTTCGTCCTTTATTGAGCCCATCTTTGCAGCAAATGTTCCCTTGGTATCTCTAATTTTCTTGAGATCTCTAGTCTTTCCCATTCTGTTGTTTTCCTCTATTTCTTTGCATTGATCGCTGAGGAAGGCTTTCTTATCTCTCCTTGCTATTCTTTGGAACTCTGCATTCAGATGCTTATATCATTCTTTTTCTCCTTTGCTTTTCAATTCTCTTGTTTTCACAGCTATTTGTAAGGCCTCCCCAGACAGCCATCTTGCCTTTTTTGCATTTCTTTTCCATGGGGATGGTCTTCATCCCTGCCTCCTGTACAATGTCATGAACCTCCATCCATAGTTCATCAGGCACTCTGTCTATCAGATCTAGTCCCTTAAACCTATTTCTCACTTCCACTGTATAATCATAAGGGATTTGATTTAAGTCATACCTGAATGGTCTAGTGGTTTTCCCTACTTTGTTTATGACGAAGATAATCACTATGGAGTGATCACTCACCTAGAGCCAGACATCCTGGAATGTGAAGTCAAGTGGGCTTTAGAAAGCATCACTATGAACAAAACTAGTGGAGGTGATGGAATTCCAGTGGAGCTATTTCAAATCCTGAAAGATGATGCTGTGAAAGTGCTGCACTCAATATGCCAGCACATTTGGAAAACTCAGCAGTGGCCCCGGGACTGGAAAAGGTCAGTTTTCATTCCAATCCCAAAGAAAGGCAATGCCAAAGAATGCTCAAACTACTGTACACTTGCACTCATCTCACACACTATTAAAGTAATGCTCAAAATTCTGCAAGCCAGGCTTCAGCAATACGTGAACCGTGAACTTCCTGATGTTCTTGCTGGTTTTAGAAAAGGCAGAGGAACCAGAGACCAAATTTCCAGCATCCACTGGATCATCAAAAAAGGAAGACAGTTCCAGAAAAACATCTATTTCTGCTTTATTGACTCTGCCAAAGCCTTTGACTGTGTGGATCACAACAAACTGTTGAAAATTCTGAAAGAGATGGGAATACCAGACCACCTGACCAGCCTCTTGAGAAATCTGTATGCAGGTCAGGAAGCAACAGTTAGAATTGGACATGGAATATCAGACTGGTTCCAAATAGGAAAAGGAGTACGTCAAGGCTGTATATGTCACCCTGCTTATTTAACTTATATGCAGAGTACATCATGAGCAATGCTGGGCTGAAAGAAGCACAAGCTGAAATCAAGATTGCGGGGAGAAATATCAATAACCTCAGATATGCAGATGACACCACCCTTATGGCAGAAAGTAAAGAGGAACTAAAAAGCCTTTTGATGAAAGTGAAAGACGAGAGTGAAAAAGTGGCTTAAAGCTGAACATTCAGAAAACGAAGATCATGGCATCTGGTCCCATCACTTCATGGGAAATAGATGAGGAGACAGTGGGAACAGTGGCTGACTTTATTTTTCTGGGCTCCAAAATCATTGCAGATGGTGACTGCAGCCATGAAATTAAAAGACACTTACTCCTTGGAAGGAAAGTTATGACCAACCTAGATAGCATATTGAAAAGCAGAGACATTACTTTGCCAACAAAGGTCTGTCTAGTCAAGGCTATGGTTTTTGCAGTGGTCATGTATGGATGTGAGAGTTGGACTGTGAAGAAAGCTGAGCACTGAAGAATTGATGCTTTTGCACTGTGGTGTTGGAGAAGACTCTTGACAGTCCCTTGGACTGCAAGGAGATCCAACCAGTCCATTCTGAAGGAGATCAGCCCTGGGATTTCTTTGGAAGGACTCCAGTACTTTGGCCACATCATGCAAAGAGTTGACTCATTGGAAAAGATCCTGATGCTGGGAGGGATTGGGGGTGGGAGGAAAAGGGGAGGACAGAGGATGAGATGGCTGGTTGGCATCACTGACTCGATGGACATGAGTTTGAGTGAACTCCGGGAGTTGGTGATGGACAGGGAGGCCTGGTGTGCTGTGATTCATGGGGTTGCAAAGAGTCAGACATGACTGAGCGACTGATCTGATCTGATCTGATTTTTCTGAATGAATAGGTACACAGCGTTATCATTTTTGGTGGCTTTATATTATTCTGTTATATGAATGTACTATAGTTTGCTTATATAATTTTCTTTTGAAAGCCATTCAAGTTATTTTGCTTTCATAAATTATATTGAACATCCTTCTATTATTTTTCTACTTGTATCTCTTTGTGTTACTTTCTTTGAAGGATTCACTTGAAATAGGGCTCTCTATCACATATAATTTTTTATGTAAACATTGTATTTATTTATTTATTTTTGGCTGTGCTGGGTCTTCCTTGCTGCACAGCCTTTTCTTTAGTTTGTGGCAAGTGGGGGCTACTCTGTAGTTGTGGTGGGCAGGTTTCTCATTGCTATGGCTTTTCTTGTTGTGGAGCACAGGCTCTGGATGATCGGGCTCCGGTAGTTGTGGCTCCGGGCTCTAGAGTACAAGCTCAGTAGCTGTGGTGCAGGGGCTTAGTTGCTCCAAGGCATGTGGGATCCCTGTATCAGGGATGGAAATTATGACTCCTGCATTGGCACGCAGGTTCTTTCCTGCTGAGTTGCCAAGGAAGCCCTTGATCACATATCATTTAACTGTTGTGGTTTCACGATGTATAGTTGTGTCTTTTTGCTTGTTTGTTTTTTGGGGGGGGCATGGCCCATGACTTGTAGGATCTCAGTTCCCCAACTAGGGATTGAACCTTGGGCCACAGCAGTGAAAGCCTGGAATCCTAACTACGAGGTCACCTGGGAATTCCTGTATAGTTGTTTTAATAGGAAAATCTTTGGCATGAGGTGTGAGACAGTGTTTTGAACTTTATTTTTCCTAAAATGGTTGGCTAGCTTTCCTCAGTACTATTTATACTTTAATCCAACCTTTCTCCAGTGATTTGAGGCGACAACACTGTCATATACTAAATTTTTATTTAATTTTGGGTCTGTTTCTGGGCTTTCTATTCTGTTCCTTCAATTTGACTACAAATTTAGCAAAGATGCTCTGTTGGTTTGAATCTAGTAGCTTTCTAATGAGTTTTAATATTTGATAGGCCAAGTCTTCCTCTTGGCTCCTTTATTTATATATTTACTTTTTTGTGTAGCAGAGATTTGCCCACCCCCGACCCCTGCCACGTTTTATTTTTCAAATAAAATTGAGCATCATTGTATCATGTCTCAGAAACACTTGTTGAGATTTTTATGTTAATTGTATTAAATTTATACATTATTTTGGAAGAATTTGCCATCAGTAGAACTATCCTTCTAAACCAAATCTGGTCTTATGATTATCCTGCTTAAAAACCTCTCATTGCTTTCCCTAATGGAAAGGTTTTTTTTTTTTTTTGCATAACATATAACATATTTTGACCCATGCATACTTTCTCTTGTGCTTTAGAGATTTAGAAAATCTTGGATTACAGCACCTCAGAGAACATGGAGTTGTCATTTGAATCTCAAAGTTCGGGCAGTGGAGGAAGTGGGGAGCAGAGAATACATTGGCAGATCTAAGATGTAATTTAGAAATCTGTATTTATCTCACTTGTAGTTGTGACTGGAGCCAGGAGCTCCTAAGCTTGATTGCATTTTGGCATGTAAGTCCATCCAGGGGAAGATCATCAGTTCTAACCTACAAATTCCAAGAAAACGTGCGTGATCAAGGCTATCTTTCTTTTAAGTCTTGGGAAAACTGTGACGTTCTAAAGTTTGGCTTCTGCCTCCTGACAATGAAGAAAATTCCACTAACTGCAAAATAGTTTGGCCGCGTTGTGTTTCAGATCAGATCAGTCGCTCGCCTGCGGCTTAATCTCTAAATCCTGCCCTCAAAGTTGCTGTTGGCCCTTGTCATCCATCCTCACCCTTCTGTTCTCCTTGTGTTTCCCCATTCTCTGTCATGCACAAATCTGGTGGAGGAGATCTGGGTCAGTGATAGTGGGTACACAAGAAGGAAATGAAGGAACAGGGAGAAATACGAAGACAACTGAGTTGGCAATGTTCAAACTTACAGGGAGGAGACTTATCTGTCTTTTTAAAATTTTAATTTTTAAAGATAAAAAAATTATGTTTTAGTTAATTAAATTTTTAACTGTCCTTTGTAAGATCTCAAATGCAAGCACTCTTGTGGGATGTAGACTATGATTTTTCAGACATCCAGTCAAATCCTGGATACTCTCAGGGTACTTGTTTATATAAGCATGTTAGCTGGAAAATCTTATAAAAATTCAGTCACAGTATTTGGGAATTGGATTTCGTGGTTATCTTGTTAAACTTGGGATATAAAATCAACTCCCTCGTTGCTTTTAGCATTGGAAGAGGGTGATTGTGCATGGGTTTTCAAACTGTAGAGATTTTATTTTGGTCAATTGTTTCAGGTTTCCCTTCAGACAATCTTATTGGAGAGATGCTAAAATGGATACTATAGGTTAGCTTGTTTTTTCCTACCTTTATTTTTTTTGCCTTTTGTTTACTAAAGTTGATAATGATGGTGGTGATGGTTTAGTTGCTAAGTCATATCTGACTCCTGCAACCCAATGGACTGTAGCCTGCAAGACTCCTCTGTCCCAGGGGTTTCCCAGGCAAGAATACTGGCGTGGGTAGCCATTCCTTTCTCCAGGGGATCTTCCCAACCCAAGAACTGAACTCCTGTCTCCTGCATTGCAGGCAGATTGTTTTCAATACTGAGCCACCAGGGAAGGCCCCATTGATAATGATATTGAGCAACAAAGTAAAGAGATGAGTGAACAAAAACAGGAGTAAGGGAACGCAATTTATAAATTGAGTCATCACCATTAAATAATCAAAAGTTTGACATTGTAGTCCATATAAGTTGAAATTGAGTTATTATAAGACAAAATAATGCCAAAAGTTTATTAATCTTTATTACCACAGTATGTTGTTCGCTGGATGTCCTATACAAGCTTCTGCAAAGCTGATGCTTCTACCTCACAGTCACTTTTAAGATCAAGTGGTGAAGCCATAAAACTTAACCAATAGAGGAATTGATGTTTTTGAGAATGATCTTTCCCAAGTCCAGATTATCCGTTTCAAGCTAGTGAAAACATGGTACAGTTCAGTTCAGTTCAGTTGCTCAGCCATGTCCGACTCTTTGCGATCCCATGAATGACAAAACACCAGGCCTCCCTGTCCATCACCAACCCCCAGAGTTCACTCAAACTCATGTCCATCGAGTCAGTGATGCCGTCCAGCCATCTCATCCTCTGTCCTCCCCTTTTCCTCCTGCCCTCAATCCCTCCCAGCATCAGAGTCTTTTCCAATGAGTCAACTCTTTGCATGAGGTGGCCAAAGTATTGGAGTTTTAACTTTAGCATCAGTTCTTCCAATGAACACCCAGGACTGATCTCATTTAGGATGGACTGGTTGGATGTCCTTGCAGTCCAAGGCACTCTCAAGAGTCTTCTCCAACACCACAGTTCAAAAGCATCAATTATTCGGTGTTCAGCTTTCTTCACAGTCCAACTCTCATATCCATAAATGACCACTGGAAAAACCATAGCCTTGACTAGATGAACCTTTGTTGGCAAAGTAATGTCTCTGTTTTTCAATATGCTATCTAGGTTGGTCATAACTTTCCTTACAAGGAGTAAGCGTCATTTAATTTCATGGCTGCAATCACCATCTGCAGTGATTTTGGAGCCCCCCAAAATAAAGTGAGACACTGTTTCCACTCTTTCCCCATCTATTTGCTATGAAGTGATGGGACCAGATGCCATGATCTTAGTTTTCGGAATGTTGAGCTTTAAGCCAACTTTTTCACTCTCCTCTTTCACTTTCATCAAGAGGCTTTACTTTCTGCCATGAGGGTGGTGTCATCTGCATATCTGAGGATATTGATATTTCTCCTGGCAATCTTGATTCCAGCTTGTGCTTCTTCCAGCATTTCTCATAATGTACTCTACATAGAAGTTAAATAATCAGGGTGACAATATACAGCCTTGTCGTACTCCTTTTCCTATTTGGAACCAGTCTGTTGTCCCATGTCCAGTTCTAACTCTTGCTTCCTGACCTGCATACAGACTTCTCAAGAGGCAGGTCAGGTGCTCTGGTATTCCCATCTCTTTCAGAATTTTCCACAGTTCATTGTGATCCACACAGTCAAAGGCTTTGGCATAGTCAATAAAGCAAAAATAGATGTTTTTCTGGAACTCTCTTGCTTTTTCAATGACAGAGCAGATGTTGGCAATTTGATCTCTGTTTCCTCTGCCTTTTCTAAAACCAGCAAGAACATCTGGAAGTTCATGATGCACATATTGCTAAAGCCTGGCTTGGAGAATTTTGAGCATTACTTTACTAGCGGGTGAGATGAGTGCAATTGTGCGGTAGTTTGAGCATTCTTTGGCATTGCCTTTCTTAGGGATTGGAATGAAAACTGACCTTTTCCAGTCCTGGGGCCACTGCTGAGTTTTCCAAATGTGCTAGCATATTGAGTGCAGCACTTTCACAGCATCATCTTTCAGGATTTGAAATAGCTCCACTGGAATTCCATCACCTCCACTAGCTTTGTTCATAGTGATGCTTTCTAAGGCCCACTTGACTTCACATTCTGGGATGTCTGGCTCTAGGTCAGTGATCACACCATCGTGATTATATGGGTCGTGAAGCTCTTTTTTTGTGCAGTTCTTCTGTGTATTCTTGCCACCTCTTCTTAATATCTTCTGCTTCTGTTAGGTCCATACCATTTCTGTCCTTTATCGAGCCCATCTTTGCATGAAATGTCCCCTTGGTATCTCTCATTTTCTTGAAGAGATCTCTAGTCGACACCATTCTGTTCTTTTCCTCTATTTCTTTGCATTGATCGCTGAGGAAGGCTTTCTTATCTCTCCTTGCTATTCTTTGGAACTCTGCATTCAGATGTTTATATCTTTCCTTTTCTCCTTTGCTTTTTGCTTCTCTTCTTTTCACAGCTATTTGTCAGGCCTCCTCAGATAGCCATTTTGTGTTTTTGTATTTCTTTTCAATGGGGCTGGTCTTGATCCCTATCTCCTCTACAATGTCATGAACCTCAGTCCATAGTTCATCAGGCACTCTGCCTATCAGATCTAGTCCCTTAAATCTATTTATCACTATCACTGTAGAAAACATGGTTCAGTTTTTCAGTTCAGTTCAGTTGCTCAGTCGTGTCGGACTCTTTGCAACCCCCAAAATGGCAGCACGCCAGGCCTCCCTGTCCATCAACAACTCCCAGAGTTCACTCAGATACACGTCCATCAAGTCAGTGATGCCATTCAGCCATCTCATCCTCTGTCCTCCCCTTTTCCTCATGCCTCCAATCCCTCCCAGCATCAGAGTCTTTTCCAATGAGTCAACTCTTTGCATGAGGTGGCCAAAGTACTGGAGTTTCAGCTTTAGCATTATTCCTTCCAAAGAAATCCCAGGGCTGATCTCCTTCAGAATGGACTGCTTGGATCTCCTTGCAGTCCAAGGGACTCTCAAGAGGCTTCTGAAACACCACAGTTCAAAAGCATCAATTCTTTGGCAGTCAGCCTTCTTCACGTTCCAACTCTCACATCCATACATGACCACTGGAAAAACCATAGCTTTGACTAGACGAACCTTTGTTGGCAAAGTAATGTCTCTGCTTTTGAATATGCTATCTAGGTTGGTCCTAACTTTCCTTCCAAGGAGTAAGCGTCTTTTAATTTCATAGCTGCAATCACCATCTGCAGCATTTTTGGAGCCCAGAAAAAGAAAGTCTGGCACTGTTTCCACTGTTTCCCCATCTATTTCCCATGAAGTGATGGGACCGGATACCAAGATCTTCGTTTTCTGAATGTTGAGCTTTAAGCCAACTTTGTCACTCTCGTCTTTCACTTTCATCAAGAGACTTTTTAGCTCCTCTTCACTTTCTGCCATAAGGGTGGTGTCATCTGCATATCTGAGGTTATTGATATTTCTCCTGGCAATCTTGATTCCAGCTTGTGTTTCTTCCCACCCAGTGTTTCTCATGATGTATTCTGCATAAGTTAAATAAGCAGGGTGACAAGACACAGCCTTGATGTACTCCTTTTCCTATTTGGAACCAGTCTGTTGTTCCATGTCCAGTTCTAACTCTTGCTTCCTGACCTGCATACAGATTTCTCAAGAGGCAGGTCAAGTGGTCTGGAATTCCCATCTCTTTCAGTATTTTCCACAGTTTATTGTGATCCACACAGTCAAAGGCTTAGGCATAGGCAATAAAGCAGAAATAGATGTTTTTCTGGAACTCTCTTGCTTTTTCCATGATCCAGCAGATGTTGGCAATTTGATCTCTGGTTCCTCTGCCTTTTCTAAAACCAGCTTGAACATCAGGAAATTCACGGTTCACGTATTGCTGAAGCCTGGCTTGGAGAATTTTGAGCATTACTTTACTAGCATGGTTATAATTTATCAATTATTAAACATAACAAGTAAAGGAAAAAGTATAGAGAGCATGTATAGTATGGTTTTTATCTTTCAGAAATGTTATATGTGCACCATAAGTGTATTTTCCCCTTTTGAATGCAAGAAGCTTAGTCATGTAAGCATGAATAAGAAAGTTTAACCAAGCCACTTGGCTTTTCCAAGATCATGAATTATAGAGCTGGGGGGCTCAAGGACACTAATTGCCTATACAATCCTGCAGGGAGTTAAACTGAGCTGAGTTTTAGGTCACAGCAGGGATGAGGAGGACAGAAGGTAATGAGATGTCTGGGCAGTAGGGTAGCTCATCATCTGCTCGTCTGAGAAATCCTGGAGCCTGCATGAGGCACACGTGACTCATTGTTCAAGCTGATGCAGGAAACACGGTGACCAAGGTAGGAGGTCAAAGAGTAACTCAAGATGGTGGGAGACGCCAAAATAACAAGCATGCATCTTTATGGATGGCCTTATTTAACCAGGGTAAGAGTTACCTGACTGTGGCGCAGATCATGAACTCCTTATTGCCAAATTCAGACTTAAATTGAAGAAAGTAAGGAAAACCACTAGATCATTCAGGTATGACCTAAATCAAATCCCTTATGATTATACAGTGGAAGTGAGAAATAGATTTAAGGGACTAGATCTGATAGATAGAGTACATGATGAACTATGGACTGAGGTTCATGACATTGTAGAGGAGATAGGGATCAAGACCAGCCCCATGGAAAAGAAATACAAAAAAGCAAAATGGCTATCTGGGGAGGCCTTACAAATAGCTGTGGAAAGAAGAGAAGCAAAAAGCAAAGGAGAAAAGGAAAGATATAAACATCTGAATGCAGAGTTCCAAAGAATAGCAAGGAGAGATAAGAAAGCCTTCCTCAGCGATCAATGCAAAGAAATAGAGGAAAAGAACAGAATGGTGTCGACTAGAGATCTCTTCAAGAAAATGAGAGATACCAAGGGGACATTTCATGCAAAGATGGGCTCGATAAAGGACAGAAATGGTATGGACCTAACAGAAGCAGAAGATATTAAGAAGAGGTGGCAAGAATACACAGAAGAACTGCACAAAAAAGAGCTTCACGATAATCACGATGGTGTGATCACTGACCTAGAGTCAGACATCCTGGAATGTGAAGTCAAGTGGGCCTTAGAAAGCATCACTATGAACAAAGCTAGTGGAGGTGATGGAATTCCAGTGGAGCTATTTCAAATCCTGAAAGATGATGCTGTGAAAGTGCTGCACTCAATATGCCAGCACATTTGGAAAATTCAGCAGTGGCCCCAGGACTGGAAAAGGTCAGTTTTCATTCCAATCCCAAAGAAAGGCAATGCCAAAGAATGCTCAAACTACTGCACAATTGCACTCATCTCACACTCTAGTAAAGTAATGCTCAAAATTCTCCAAGCCAGGCTTTAGCAATATGTGCATCGTGAACTTCCAGATGTTCTTGCTGGTTTTAGAAAAGGCAGAGGAACCAGAGATCAAATTGCCAACATCCGCTGGATCATGGAAAAAGCAAGAGAGTTCTAGGAAATCATCTATTTCTGCTTTATTGCCTATGCCAAAGCCTTTGACTGTGTGGATCACAATAAAATGTGGAAAATTCTGAAAGAGATGGGAATACCAGAGCACCTGATCTGTCTCTTGAGAAATCTGTATGCAGGTCAGGAAGCAAGAGTTAGAACTGGACATGGAACAACAGACTGGTTCCAAATAGGAAAAGGAGTACATTAAGGCTGTATACTGTCACCCTGCTTATTTAACTGATATGCAGAGTACATCATGATAAACACTGGACCGGAAGAAACAGAAGTTGGAATCAAGATTGCCAGGAGAAATATCAATAACCTCAGATATGCAAATGACACCACCTTTATGGCAGAAAATGAAGAGGAACTAAAAAGCCTCTTGATGAAGGTGAAAGAGGAGAGTGAAAAAGTTGGCTTAAAGCTCAACATTCTGAAAACTAAGATCATGGCATCTGGTCCCATCACTTCATGGGAAATAGATGGGGAAACAGTGTCAGACTTTATTTTTCTGGGCTCCAAAATCACTGCAGATGGTGACTGCAGCTATGAAATTAAAAGACACTTACTCCTTGGAAGGAAAGTTATGACCAAACCTAGATAGCATATTGAAAAGCAGAGACATTACTTTGCCAACAAAGGTCTGTCTAGTCAAGGCTATGGTTTTTCCTGTGGTCATGTATGGATGTGAGAGTTGGACTGTCAAGAAAGCTGAGCACCGAAGAATTGATGCTTTTGAACTATGGTGTTGGAGAAGACTCTTGAGAGTCCCTTGGATTGTAAGGAGATCCAAGCAGTCCATTCTGAAGGAGATCAGCCCTGGTATTTCTTTGGAAGGAATGATGCTAAAGCTGAAACTCCAGTACTTTGGCCACCGCATGTGAAGTGTTGACTCACTGGAAAAGACTTATATGCTGGGAGGGATTGGGGGCAGGAGGAGAAGGGGAGGACAGAGGATGAGATCTCTGGATGACATCACTGACGCAAGGACATGAGTCTGAGTGAACTCTGGGAGTTGGTGATGGACAGGGAGGCCTGGCATGCTGCGATTTTTGGGGTGCAAAGAGTCAGACATGATTGAGTGACTGAACAGAACTGAAGAGTTAGAAATGTACATTTCCACTTATTTGAAGGGAATATCATGCAGAAGGACCAGTATATGCACAGACACATTAATAAATTATGTCCTTTGCATCAGGAAAGGAACAAAAGTACCAAACATTATAGAACCTATATTCCAATGTAGAAACTTCTTTTTCCCCCATTAATTAGCATTTCAAATATACTCAGAAAGGACTTCCCTAGTGGTCCAGAGGTTAGGAACCCACTCTGCAATGCAGGGGATGCAGGTTTGATCCCTTGTCCGGGAACTGAGATCCCACATGCTGCGAAGGAATTGAGCCCACATACCACAACCAGGGAGCCCTTACACCACAACCAGGGAGCCCTTACAGCACAGCAAGAGATCCCACATGATGCAATGAAGAGCCCACGTGCCAGAACTAAGACCCAATGCAGATAAAATAAATAGAAAAGGAGAAATACACTGACCCTTATGAACCCATTTTCCAGCTTCACCAGTTATCAATTATACCTTTCTTGGAAGAAATCCTTTTTGATGAAGGAAGTTGGCGTAAGAATAGACCTGGAAGCACACTCTGCAGTGGGGAAAGCAAAGGCCCACGTTGTTGGCAGGCTCTCTGGATCCCTCCAGTGTGACATTATTACAGCATTACTGTGTTATTTGTTAAAGTGAAAGGTATTAGCTCTGTGAATAATCAGGTAATCAAAAAGTAGTTACTGCTTTGACTTTTTATTACATGTTCTTCAGTCACTTACATTTAAAATTTTTTAATATATCATTATTTTAAACACACATCATTATTTTAATGATATCCAATTAAATATACCTGCATCTCCTCAGCATGCATCATTATGTACTTTACTAAGAAGTACTTCGAATCAAATTGCATACCAACGTTCTTTATTATAATTTATGTGCCCATATCTGAAGCAGAGTTATACATTTCGGAGATTAATTATCAAGGAGTTTGTTTAGACTTTCAGTAAATGTGAAACTTAAACTTCAGTTAACTTTGGTATTTATAGTTTGATGGTATTATGTTATTGTTCTGTAAGATACCGTTTTGATTTTTATCTAAGGAGGGTGAGTATGGGCACATAAGAGAAGTCTGTGAGCACAGAATCATTTGTGCTCACATCCTTATATCTTTTTCATCTCTTTTGGTTCCCCCTGCAACTCACGCTTTTTGGATTCTGCCAAATAGCAGACTGAAAGATTGCTTGTGGATTCAGTCCCTATCACATGAAAATAATATTTCTAGGTTATAGGAATATAGTGGGTATATTTCTTTACTTCCTCCAGTATATGAACAAAAGTCTTCCTATTTGATTTCTGGATTAATTCATATTTGAAGCCCTGGCATCTTTCTCTTTTTTTTTTTCAAGAGAGGCTGCCTGTTGTCAGAGCAGCTCTGCACTGCTTCCCACCTCATGACTCAGCTGGTAAAGAATCTGCCTGCAATGCAGGAGACCTGGGTTCGATCCCTGGGTCAGGAAGATCCTCTTGAGAAGGGAATGGCTACCCACTCCAGTATTCTTTCTTGGAAAATTCCATGGACAGAGGAGCCTGACAGGCTACATTCCATGGGGTTGCAAAGAGTTGGACATGACTGAAGTGACTAACACTTCCACTTTTAGGAGTTGGAGACTGAATTTCACCCCAAATGAGGGATTTGGAACTAGGTCATCTCTAATGGTCCTTTAATTGTTAACATTCTGTTTTGTTTGTTTGTGATATTTGTCCTATTTTAAAATATTATACAATCATGTATGATCACTTTCTCAGTGTAAAAGTTTTCTACAGTATGCAAATGTACAGAAAATGGCTGTAGAGTCCCCTTGATTCATTGTCCCTCTCACCCCTCCCTTTTATGTAAGTGCTGTGTTTAAGTGTTAGTCGCTCGGTCGTGCCCGACTCTTTGTGACCCCATGGACTGCAGCCCACCAGGCTCCTCTGTCCATGAGATTCTCCAGGCAAGGATACTGGAGTGGGTTGCCGTTTCCTTCTCCCTTTTATAGACAAAGATAACTATGCACATAACATTCTTTGATTAATTGTCTAATAAAACTTTGTTACACAGTTGTTTCTTTTTGGCCTTTTAGCAGCTATGATTTGTACATTCTATTTTCAATATTGTTAGTCATTCAAGAGGCTGTGCTAGTGAGAAATGGTGTGGGTGATCTAAAAAGCACATGTTTTCTGCAGAAGATTTGAAATAGGAACAAAGAATTCTTCTTCTTGGTTTGAATATGATTTTGTGAAGTTAGTTCTCTCCCTTTCCGATGACAAGGAAATTTGAGGGGAAGGAGATGGTGGTGAGAAAAGTAGAGAGGAAAAAATATTATTTGTCATCTTACAGATATCAGTGTGTAAAACTAGTCATTCAGACATTTAATTTCCTTCTTCACAGTAGTCCATGAAGCTTATGTGGTGAATGGTATTTTTTGGATTAATTTGTGTAATGCCAGTGACTAAGTTTTCCATTGAACAGAGTAACTGAGAACATAGATTAGGGTAAAATTCAATGTAAACAGATATTTCTTTTAAAAATGCTATTAAATCATAAAATATGATAATTTCTAGTGGCGAATTATTGTATTAACTACAGGGTCCTTACAGCAAAGTTTAAAGAAGTAGAAATACATTGGTATGCTCTGTTGCACTTGTTTGTAGCATTACCTATTGTCAGTAGCTAATTATTTGAACAACAGTACTAGCCTGGGTAGGCTGGATGAATCACAAACTGGAATCAAAATTGCCAGGAGAAATATTTACACTTCAGATGTGCATTTGATATCACTCTAATGGCAGAAATCAAATAGGAACTAAGGAGCCTCTTGATGAAGGTGAAAGAGGAGAGTGAAAAAGCTGGCTTAAAACTCAATATTAAAAAAACGAAGATCATGGCATCTGGTCCCATCACTTCACGGCAAACAGATGGGGAGAAGTGGAATCAGTGATAGATTTTCTTTTCTTGGGCTCCAAAATCAATGGGTATGGTGACTGTAGCCACAAAATTAAAAGACACTTGTTCTTTAGAAGAAAAGCTATGACAAATCTAGACAGTGTATTAAAAAGCACAGACAGCACTTTGCCAACAATGGTCCATATAGTGAAAGCTATGGTTTTTCCCGTAGTCATGTATGGGTGTGAGAGTTGGCCTATAAAGAAGGTTGATCACTGAGGTTTTGATGCTTTCAAAGTGTGCTGCTGGAGAAGACTCTTGAGAGTCCCATGGACTTAAGGAGATCAAACCAGTCAATCCTAAAGGAGATCAGTCCTGAATATTCATTCGAAGGACTGATGCTGAACTGAAGCTCCAATCCTTTGGCCACCTGATGTGAGGAGTCGACTCATTGGAAAAGACCCTGATGCTGGGAAGGATTGAGGGCAGGAGTTTAATAGGGTGACAGAGGATGAGATGGTTGGATGGCATTACTGACTCAAGAGACATGAATTTGAGCAAACTCCGGGATATAGTGAAGGACAGGGAAGCCTGGTGTGCTGCAGTCCATGGGGTTGCAAAGAGTCAGACATGACTTAACAACCGAACAAATTGCAATTAAAACCAGACATTTCTTTCAATTCAGCATTTCCACAATGTGCACAAAATAGTACACACATGAATGTTTATGGCATTGTTGATTATATTATCCCCAAACTGGAAATGACCTAAATGTCCATCAGTAGGAGAATGCTTAATATTTATGGGTGGTACATATTCTCGAATGCTAAGATTGAAAGAATGAAGTGGACTTCTGTCTACTAACCTGAGAAGCTCGTTCATATTTAATATTAACAAATAATAATAAAGTAACAAAAACTATGTATAAAGTACATAAATTTAATTATTCTTAAATATATGTAATACTTAAATATTTATAAGAAAAGTGAAAGTGTTAGTCACTCAGTTGTGTCTGACTCTTTGTGACCCTATGGACTGTAGTTTCCCAGGCTCCTCTGTCCATTGAATTCTCCAGGCAAGAATGGGTTTCCCTAGCTAGCTCAGATGGTGAAGAATCTGCCTGCAATATGGGAGACCTAAGTTCAATCCCTGGGTTAGAAAGACCCCCTGGAGGAGGGAATGGCAACCCACTCTGGAGAATTCCATGGACAGAAGAGCCTGGTGGGCTACAGTCCATGGGGTTGCAAACAGCTGGACACTACTGAGCATGCACATATATATATATATATAGTAGAAAAAGTACTAGAAAGACACACATTATAGAGAAAATCCTTCTGGAAATGGGGAAAGGAAGATTGTGGGGGATGGAACATGTATTTTCAGTGCTGATATTTATATATAAAATTGTAGATAATTTGAAATGTATTGTTTATCATATTCCATGTATTTTAAAAACTTCTATCTCCTTTCACATTCCTAATTTTTAAAAGGGAAAAGTCATGATTTCACTAGTTTCTATTTGATAAGTTTCATAGATGACATACCATTACAAAAGAGAAATATATTATCATATTTTTATTATGTGTTATGTTCATTATTTTGTCACTTGATAATCTTCATTAGTAGCATGTATGTGTGTAGAGCACTGGTATATATATTGAATGTGTGTGTGTGGAACACTGGTTCCCTGGGCAGTGCCCGAGAGGCAACGTTCTCACTCCAGGATCACTCCGGTCCGTTTGCCTGGAAGATGACAGGCCCCATGACAACGTGGCGGGAGACGTGCAGAGCAACCTTGCCCTTATGCTTTTGTGGACCTCCCTAGACTGCTGAACAGAAATTCCTTTGCAGTGAAGGTCAGCCCAGTGTTATTCTGTGTGTGGCAGGTGAAAGACACTGAAACTCAGAGCTTCTCTGAATTTCACATGCAGAAAGCCCCATCTCATTGCCCTGCTGTGTTTGTAAGATCTGTCATTAAGAGAAGGAAGTCAGATTATCTGGAATAACTTGCTCCACTACTAGTCAGGTTGGTTACCCATGCTTTCTCCTCTTCCCTGGCATGGTAACAAATTTAAACTGATCCCCGTATACAATTTCCAAGCCACTTTCTCTTTCTTTCTCCCTCTCTTGAAAGATAGGCATTTAAAAATTCCTGTTTCCTATTTTATATTACATCCATTTCTGTCTATAAGTCATAAACCTAATAGTAATTCAACTTCAGATTTGGCAATATGGCTACACAAAGCGTTAAAAAAAAAATAAAATCTCTGCTATTTCTGTCCTTCAGGAGAACATCCCTGGAGTAGAGAGGAAATCAGAATCAGGAATCAGAAATCAGGAATCAGAAAATTTGTATTTAAGGCCTGCTTTCCAGGTCCTTTTGCAACTCATGTAACTTTTCCTAGGTCTCCCTTTGTGTCAGTTGTAAATGGAGAGATTGGGAAAAACAGAGAGAAACTGGGTTGTGGGGAGACAAAAGGAGGAATATATTCAATGAAGGAGAAAGGGCTTTGGAAAGTATAAGGCAACAGGCCAGTGTGAAACTTTATACAAGCCCATTTCTCCCCTTCTCTCCGTCTCTTCTCACACACACACACACACACACACACACACAGCTGCAACCACACTTTGGATTTCTATTCTCTTTCATTTATGCTCTTTTTATTATTTTATTTATTTATTTCTTCATGTGGATCATTTTTAGTCTTTTGGCTTTGTTACAATATTGCTTCTGTTTTATATTTTGATTTTTTTGGCTGCAAGTCATGCGGAACCTTAGCTCCCTGACCAGGGATCGAACTGGCACACCATCCATTGGAAGGTGAAGTCTTAACCACCGGACCAGAGAATTCCCTATGTTCCCTCTAAAGTAGGCATCTGAATTCCTCCTAGGGGCGTCCCTGGTGAAGAATCTGCCTGCAATGCAGGAGACCTAGGTTTGATCCCTGGGTTGGGAAGATCCTCTGGAGGAGATCATGGCAACCCACTCTAGTATACTTGCATGGAGAATCCCCATGGACAGAGGAGCCTGATGGGTTACAGTCCATGGGGTCACAAACAGTCAGACGTGACTGAAGTGTTTTAGTGCTAACACATTCAGCTCAGTTTTCTGTCACTTGTATCCACTGATCTAACCAGCCCCTGAGGCCTTGGATTTATTCCTACTTTTCTGGCAGCACCTGTTTTCTCCCAGAGGTGCATTTAGCTTGGTGTTGAAGAACAGCATGTTCTCTTTTTGTTAACTTAACCTTTGTCTTGTTTTTAAAAAATCAGATTTGAAAGAACAGGGACCCTAGAAAGCCTGTGATATGTAAATATTTAGCCAGGTAGATAGGGATAGTAAGCATTTTCTCTCAACACAAAACATGATTTATTTGCTAAAGCTGTAATCTTGTTTGATAATCTATCAGTTTATTATCAGCTATGTGGTGAGACATAATGCCACAGGGAGATAATCAAGAACCTTCACTTGATACTACAGGGTTGATTACAGTGGCTGGAGAAGGGGGAATCTTCTGGAGGGGATTATAAACATAGACTTTCTATTTACAGTTTATTTCCTCCTAGCGTTTAACCATTTTTCTCCCTGCCTAGGTAAGTAGGTCATCTGAAAACCACCAAAGAAGAGGAGTCTTTGCAGGTGAAGAACAACAAAACCTGTTTCCTTACCAGGTCCCATTTGTCCTTGTTTCATGCTCAGTGCATTTCTAAATCACAGAAAAAAAGAGAGATGAAAATGTCCATTGAAGACAGTATTTAAAACACAAGCCAACCCCAAACGGAAAAGTCCACTTTGAAAATATTTCTTCCACCCCACAGGTAACATCAGAATCCTGGAATATTAAGTTCAGCAAACTAAATTACTAGACTGAAATTTCAACACAACATTGATCTGTAAGCCTCTCAAGGATGTAATCTGTGATTTCTGAATCAGAGGCAGCACCTTTGTAGGGTATCCTGAGAGACCCCCCCCACCACACCCATTCCCCCACCCTCCACCACCAGGTCAGTTGGAATGCATGGCCCCTGGAGGCAAAGAGATTACCAGGGAGGAATAGTTGTCCTTCAATGCAGTTCAGTTCAATGGCTCAGTTGTGTCCGACTCTTTGCGACCCCATGGACTGTAGCATGCCAGGCCTCCTTGTCCATCACCAACTCCTGGAGTCTACCCAGACTCATGTCCATTGAGTCAGTGATGCCATCCAACCATCTCATCCAACCAATTGTCCTAGAGGTCTGGAAAAAGGTGGTGAAATTTCTGGTCCCTAGTGGGAGGCAGAGAAGTATTTCTTTGCAACACTCCTCTTTGACTACCCCATTCTTCTCTGCCTTGAATTTATCTCTTCAGGATTGTCCATGAAGAAAGTCTCTACCTGAAAATTCTCAGGTCAAAGGCCTGTGAGGTTACTTCATTGACTTCTGGCTACTGAAAATAGAGGCTGTGTTGTTCTGCAGCTCTCTGCAATTTGAATGTATTCTCCTGTATATCTCACTTGAGACTTACCTGAGATAAGCAGGTGAGGAAACTGAGTTCCGAAGAATTTAAGTATCTAGCCCAAGTTTACACAATTGGTGATTTCTTTCCTTCTTTTGTTCCTTTCCTATCTTCTTGCTTTTCTCCTTTTAGTTCTCCTTGAAAGACATTCTCTTAAGAATGTCCCTGGACATTCCAGATATATCTGAAGCCAGATAGTTTTAAATCCCTGGCTGTGCATGACCTTGAGCAAGTTACTTATTTTGGTATGTGTTGGTCCTCACCAGTAAAATAAGGCTATCAGTATTATTTACCTCATAGGGTTGTTGGGAGGATAAAGCTAGTTGATACAAGTGTAGCATTTAGACTAACGTCCAGCACATAGTAAATATTCAATAAGGTTTAATTATTTTTGCTACTGCTATTGCTGGTTCCTTCCACTCCCTGCTTTGTCCTTTCATCAAACATTAATTGAATGTCCTGTCTCTAATGGGCACTGTGCTAGGCTGGGGAAGTGAGTAAGAGGGTGTCCTTCTTCCACGAGACTCACTGTTTACTAGGGGACAAGCCATGAGATAAGTTTGGGAGATGGCCATGTAACAGAGGTACGTCACGGCCTCTGTGTAATCACACATGAGCTCTTTATTGGGTGCCCATGGTTATTTGGGAAGGCCTCATGGAGGAGGAGACCTGTCATTTGAATTGAACATTGGAAATGAAGAGGAGTCCATGAGGCCAATAGTCAATGGACACGCATTCCAGGCAGAGGGACCTGAGTTTAGGACTGCAGGGCCATATGAGAGATCATGGCAGGGCTTTGAATGAGAAGCTATTAGTTAGTTAGGGCTGCCATGACTAAATTCCATAGATGGGGTGGCTTAAAAAAACAGAAATTAATATGCTCACAGTTCTGGAGGCCTGAAGTCCAGAAGTCTGCAGGTTTGGTTTCTTCTGAGGCATCTCTCCTTGGCTTGACAGGTGCCTTCTCACTGTGTCCTCACATGGTCTTTTCTCTGTATCCTTATCTCTTTTTCTTTTAAGGCCACTAGTCATGCTGGATTAGGGCCCACTCATATGACCTCATTTACCTTAGTTACCTCTTTCAAGGCCCTGTCTGTAAATACTTGAGTCACATTCTCACACACTGAGGGGTTAGGGCTTCCCCATATGAAGGGGGGATGCAATTGAGCCCATAATAGAAGTCATCTGTAAAGCATGGCTGGCTGGAGTCAAGTGCATGTGAATGAGCGTCAGGAAATGAAGCCAGAATGTCGGACAGTGCCCAGATCTCAAAAGGCCTGGCTTCTTCTCATCAGGCTGAGGAGGACGTCTGAGTGCATAGAAATGGGCATTACCACCACATTTTGGTGACCCTGGCCCCTTCAGGTTGCAATGTGCAGGGCAGACTTACTGGAAGGAGCCAGACTGTGGTTATGTCAGAGAAGACACCGGTTTGGATTCCAGTTCTCTTCCACCCTGCCCCAAGGCAGGTACAAGGTGGCAGCGATATCCTGGCATTAAGAGGGCCCCTGACAACAAGGCTGTGTGGGTGTAGGGGGACAGCTGAGTGCAGAAGATAGAGGCAGGTGTAGCTTCCAGTCTGTGGTGGGAGCAGTCCCTTTGGCTGTGTCAGCACCGATGGGTTTGCCAGGCTCACAGAAGTGAAAAAGCACCCAAATAACAAATGAAGCAGGCTCTAGTTTTCCCTTTTCAACCAAAAGGCGCCCCTCAAGTGTTCCTAACATAATCACATATCTTACTACTGTATTTTGTAAATGAGAGAACAGCTTCCCTTTCATCCTCCTGCCAAGTAGAAGCACACAGCAGCTCGTTGCTGGTGACAGAGAATGAGATAATTACTCCTCTATATTTGAGAATCCTGCTCAAACTCACACATTTTGAGGCAGAAAGGGACACTGTGTTTTGTGTAGTTCCCATTTGGATTAGTGGCTTGACACAGAGGTGTGAGCAGGCTCTGGTTTTGCTTGTTTCTGGAGTAGCTGCGTGGTCATATCACTCCATCTCTCAGACTGCTTCTCTCTTTTGTAAATTGGGATATGTACTTGCATGTTCAATCGCTCAAAGAGTCACTGAGTCTTTGTGACCCCATGCACTGTGGCCCACCAGACTTGTCTGTCCATGGGATTCTTCAGTCAAGGTTACTGGAGTGGGTTGCCATTTCCTTCTCCAGGGATCTTCCCAACCCAGAGATGGAAACCGCACCTCCTGCACTAATGGGTAGATTCTTTACCACTGACCCCGCCCTGGGAAGCGCGAAATGGGGATAATAATATATATACGACTAGGAGAGTGTTGAGGATTCAGTGAGGGAAAAGAGCCCTTGGTAGACCTTAATGCTTTATGCTAATGTTTATTCTCTGGATTAAGAAAAAATAAAAGCTTCAAGGTGCTTGTATTTTATAATTTTGGTGATTTAACAGAAAAGAGTAAGCATTTTTTCTTTTAATTCCAGTTCTCTACTGTATTAGGGCCTTGAGCAGAGCAATTGCAAATCCTGCTTTTACTACCTGACTTGGTAAAGTGGGAAGTGGTCTCTCTCCCACTCTCTCTCCCCTTCCTTCTCCCTTTTCTCCTTCAGTTCCTCTTATCTCAGATGTAGAGATTAATTGGATGGGGTCCATGCTGTCTGCCAGGAAGACAGAAAGTGTGAAGCATCATCTGGATGGGTTTGGGAAGCGCTAGATTCTCCTTCCTCTGCTTTTGACAACAGAGTGACAGCCCATCGCTGTGTTTAAACAAGTTAATATGTATGTTCTTGACATAAGGAAGCACTCTAATCATGAAATACAGCTTGCATGTCATTTGGTTTTGAGATTTTATTGAGTACTACTAATCTTGACATATTTTGGTTGGCACCACATTCTTGGTGTAGTGGGTTAGCGTTGAATAGTTTGCAGACTCTGTGAAACAAAATCCTCATTTAATGGTTTAGTTTGGCTACATTTCGAAAATACACAAAAACATAATGCACTTCTATTTTATAGGGATTTTTTTTTTTTTCAGTTTGTGGCTTTGGTTTGGTTTTGGGTTTTTTTTTTTTTCCTTTTTCCTTGGTGCCTTGCTATTTTTTTCTTTTTCTCTGTCTCTCTGTCTTTCTCTGTTTGTCTGTGTCTGTCTTTTCATGTTCCAGCTGCAGCAACCTACAAAGAAAGCTCCAAAGAAAGACTGATTGAACTGCAAGCAGAAGAATCCTCTTTGTACTCCTCAATGTCAAGAATGTGTCTACACCCTGGCCTAACGCTCTGAACCTTTTCATGTGAGTTCAGGGATTCAGAGCATATGAAGGCCAACACGTAATGGAGTGACAGGTCTGAAGCTCCCCAGTAGAAGCACCTGGGTGAAATGTGCCATGAGACTTCAGTCAACACCAGCCCCCAGTGTCACTGAACTCCATGACATCATTCCGAGGCAGGAAAAGTCAATAGGCCTCTGGCGCACTCTCCTACGTGCTTCCTCCCTCCTTGTCCCTCCGGTTCCCAACCCAGGGACAATATTTAGAAAGCAGTGCTAGGCTCAGGCAGCCCACTCAATTACTTTGGCCAGAACCTTCTAGAGTACATTTTGCTATTGTTTTTTGATGTAAACAGGGGTGCTTACAGTTGGCAGGGGATGTTCTTTCTGGTTTAATTATACAAGGCATAATTATAGTTCCAGGGTCTGGAAGTAGCATAGAGTTCTTTGGAGAACTTCACAGGGATTTTTCTGTTATGACATAGTTTATCTGGAAAAAAAAAAAAAAGTAACACAAGAGTCATTTCCAAAAAGGAAAAAATAACACTATTCATGCTAGTGTTCCATTCCATATTGAGTAGATCATGAAATTGGAGTAGATTGTTTTCAGTGGTGGGGGTGTCTCAAAATGTTGAACTCGTGTAATGGTGGGAAAATCTGTATGAATGCTGATGAATGGACATGGATGCAGAAGTATATACAAATAGATGCATTTACTTAGGAAAGCAATAATGAAGCATCCAGTTGTATCTGAGTGTGTTAGAACCCTGGGCTCCGGGGATGTGGAAAAAGATCTCACCGTAGTAATAGTAAGCTGGCCTGAACCTGAGTCATAAAATTCCTGCTGCCCCCAGATGTTCAGTTAGAGGGTACTTCGTTACTCTGCTGATGTAGCGAGAAATCACAGAACTGCCAGGGTAATGGAGAGAACAGTGACCGAGGTGGAGAGCTAGGGCTATTTCTCTGTTATGAAACATGTTTTTATAGGTAATTCTGATGTACGGTAGGTATTAAATAGAGCAACTGAAAGATGTTTTATTTTAGATTACTGCTAGAGTGATATTTTCCCCATGGCACTAATAATCTGGCAGCTTTCACAAGCCCATTTCGCCTCCCAGCTCCTCACGAGCTCTGTCTATGCTGGCATCAGGGTGAGACCTTGAATCAAAATTTCTGCCTTACAAAAGGAGAGAATCACCTTTACTATCTGTGCTTGTGATATGATGCTTTTTTTTTCTTTTTGAGAGGAGTAAGATATTGTTCCGTTCTGCAGCTACAATTTACAGAAAGAGATATATTTCTGGACAGCCCTGAGTGGTAAAAAAAAAAAAAAAGCACTTCAAGAACAGCATTTTGTAATTGAGTGATCATTTAAGACGCCCCTTTATACATGTACCCTGGTTTGAAAGCCAGGGGACATACCGTTTGAGCCTAACATCTCAGCTGTCTGCATCACGCAGGACGTACAATCCTTGTTCAACAGTGTGCTTCTTGCATACTTCAAGAGCTGTCATAGGAACAACAATAAGAGGCCTGTTGTTGAAACCACATCGTTTCCATCACAGAGGGAAAAAAAAAAGTAATAAGGTCACTGTGAGCTTGGAACATTGTTAGGGTTGAGCCTGCTCAAATTATTTCATTCATGTTCAAATTTAAGGAGATGAAAAACATATTGCAGGAGAAGACAAGTTATTTTACATCTGCCCCTTCCCCCACTGTAATACTGCCTGCCAGTCTCCCACCCTCTTTTAGCTGGAGGGCCTGTCCTCTCTGGCACCCCACCCCCACCCCACTCTACTGGTTGTGTGTTTTTTTTTTTTTTCAATTTGTTAAGATGCTAAAATCTGCTTTATGTGATTTATGAAGGAACTTGAAGCGATTAGTTTCACAGTGCATGAAAATTCCTCAGGTTCAGTGGGGGATGGTCAATCTGTTACACTGTTTGCCTGGACTGGATGGGAGCATGAGCAGCTCGGAGCCATAAGGAGATTGTGTTGAGTTATTAAACACTTGTGGTAAAGCTGCTTATTGTTAATTCCCCGATGTCCTGCTGAAGCGATAGGATAAAATCAGATCGGATTAGATCAAAGAGCCTGGGAGCCAGCCTTTGGAGCAGATTCATTTAATCAATAAAGAGACCTCCTGAGCGAGGGGGGAGAGAGTCAGGGCAGTCCTGGTCGCTCAGGAGATTAAGATGGGGGTTGGGGACAGTGGTGGGAAAGAAATAACAATTTATCTGTGTTTATTTTGCTCTTCTTTTGGAAGTGTGATGGTTCTCTCAAACATTTTAGCCACACTCATCAAAGGGTTTAAATGTTTCTTTAAGATTTCATTACTCCCCATACTCCATAAACCAAGGGGTTATTTAAAACAACACAACTTCTGTTCCATAAAAGGTATTTCCACAAAAGCAATTTAGGCTTAAATGATTCCCCAAGAACCAATAATCTCTTATGAGTTAATCTGCAAAATTTCCCATTGTCTCTTTGCCAGAAGAAATAATAGAGAAACAGCAAAAAGGCCAAAGTCTTTCCCCGCCATCCCCTTTGTATTCTCCCTAACGCCTACCTCCCAACACCCCTCCATCCCCCACCCCCGCCAGTAATTATAAAGCCTTGTGTGTTAAGAGGTATGATGCTGAGTCCTTCATCCATGATTAACACTTAAACCAATGCATATTCATTCATCTCTTAGCTCCACCAAACCCAACTAAAATGAGGACTTGCCAAGAAGGAAGTGACACCCATTAGAAAGTTAACCACAGAAAATGAGAGAAAAAATGAAGGATGGAGCAAATTAGGGATGCAAGTCCCTCAATCGTTATTGGTCTTAATGGTGTTATAAAAATGATGTCGGCTTTTGCCAGGAATAATTTATATTCTGAATTAAATAAGGATATGTATCTATAAATCCATTCTATAAAACTTAATTTTCCATCTAGATATGCTGATTACTTCAGGCCTGGCATACCTTTACCGGTTGTTAATTACCGCAGGATGGTTTAACACTATTTTCCAAATCAGCATGCATGCATAAAATGACTGCAATCCAATTTGACACATTATTAGTGATGATTATTGTCATAGATAAATTAGATTGAACAGAAAATAACCTTCATCCTTAGCATGTTTTAGCTCTCAGAATTAATGTGATTTGGTGAACACATATAAATAAAAATCTGATGAGTCCCTGCTGACTATAGGGCCTGCTGGTGCTGAAGTGTATCAATTTCATGCAGATGATGAATTCCTTAAGCATTCAATGATAATCATGCTTGATTTGACAAGACTTTCTCATGCTATTTTAGGGCCTTAATTTTCTGTGAAGTTCTGTCAAGTGCTCATCAAGCACCCACTTATCTCCGTATCTTAACCTGGCAGCCAATCACAAGGTGGCCTAAGAGTACAGCTAGCGAGTGCCAGCTCATTAATATTCGAGTCACGTGACTGTCCAAGGAGAGAAACCAATCAATGGCTGATTAACATTCAGGTCACATGACTCCTGAGGAGAGTAAATGAGTTACACAGTAAGACATCAAACAAATTTTCATCTTGAAAGAGTGATTGCTTTTTCTGCTGCTGTGATGTTTGTCAAATTCGCTCTAGCCTTGTCCAATTAAGCTCCATGAGCTGAATTAATAATGAAGAGATGTAAGCTCCGCGCCAGCACGAGAGCTGTGAGTGGTGCCACGGAATATGAACTGCTAAAAAAAAATTTCTTAGAATGATGGAAAAATCACATCTGGATAACTGGAATAATTACTTTTGCAATCTTGATGCTGTTTTGTACTCTCCAGTGCAAAAATGTGAACTGGATTATGCTGGGATGTGGTACTTGTTTTGAGTTATGCTTTGAAGGTGAAGGTGCTTTGGGGTTTAGAATGATTTTGAAGGCATTACGCAAATACATGTTAATTGGATTGTTGTTTGTGACCCTAGTAATGAATTTCATTTGCACACTCAATTATGTTCTGGGGACTTCTAGAGACAAAGATCGCTCAAGATTTTTTAAACTATTTGTAGAAGGAAAGGAGATTATTGTGTATTCTCTTTCTTGTCCTGGATGGAAGAAAGGACTAAACCAAGAACTTTAGAGAAAGTTAGTGTGTGTGTTGGTGTGTGTGCTGTTTATTTTATTAACACTCACAGGTTAGTAAATCAAATTCACTGGATTGTTTCAAAATACACAGGTGAACCTCATGAGAATTTCAGGGAAAAAAAGATGCTGTCTTACTGATAATAGCCAATGACAGCTTTCTTATAGTTTCCAGGAAAGTTCTTTTCAATCACAAAGTCAATTGCATTCATTTCAGCACAGATGCCCTACTAAATTCAGGTGACATGTTTAGAATAGAGACCCTTTGACTAATAAAGTGTTCATTCTTTCCCTGAAGGGAGTGAGACTTGACTAATGGTTTATTGGAATTATCAAAGAGTGTCAAATCCCTCTTAATAAGTTTCAGCATGAAATTAACCAAATTCCCAAAGGCCTTTCTAAAACAGTATAGTCCAATAAAAGGTGTTGGGCGTGCTGGAAAGAGTGTTAAAGCCAGTTACTTGGAAGTGATGAGAAATAAATCTAACTGTAGGCAGGAGGCAATGTTTATGTGTACAGTTAATAACCTTCCTAATGGGACTTCTTGGCTTGGTGATTCCAGTATGGGGAGGAAAGTGAGATGTGGAACACAGGGTAGGCGAAGGGCCATAAGTCAATTCCCAGCACTGTTAGTCAAGGGTGGAAATTGCAAAGAGAGAAGCAATGAATTTAAAAGTCCCAGCAAGCAGAGAAAGTGGAAGGAGAGCTGTTCTAGGGGAGGAGGTAGATGGGGAGTGACTGAGAGTCCAAGTTGGACCATCCTAATGGAGAAGGCAATGGCCACCCACTCCAGTACTCTTGCCTGGAAAATCCCATGGATGGAGGAGCCTGGTGGGCTGCAGTCAGTGGGGTCTCAGAGTCGGACACAACTGAGTGACTTCACTTTCACTTCTCACTTTCATGCATTGGAGAAGGAAATGGCAACCCACTCCATTGTTCTTGCCTGGAGAATCCCAGGGACGGGGGAGCCTGGTGGGCTGCTGTCTCTGGGGTTGCACAGAGTCGGACATGACTGAAGTGATTTAGCAGTAGCAGCAGCAATGGAAGGAAAACCTACTTTTTCCTAAGGACAAGGAACTCCACCAATTCCTGAAGACTGATTCCTTTCTGACAGTCCTTACTAACAACTTTTAAAATAATGTAATTGTTCAGAACTCCTCAGGGTGAGGCCCCCAAAGAGTCATATAATAGAAATATGTTGTTTTGTTTTGTTTTAAAGTAAAAGTAGAGATCCCAACCTCAAGGCTCAAAATGAATTTCAGATAACCTGTGAAAACACAGCTCTGAGTTTATATGAAAAGACCCGCGGTTCCCAAGATAATATATGTTTAACTGATACTCTTTGCCTAAATGTTTTACCCTTGACTTGCTCTGCAGCAAACTGGCAGCCTGGAACTCTGCTTACATTTCACTCCACAGGCAGTGTAGCCTTTTCCTACCAGCACCCCTACTTCCTGACACTTGAGAGCCCTGGAATGGAAGGCAGCTCGGTGGCTGTAGAAAGCCCTGAATAAAAGCGTATTCCACTTTCTGCATAACTTTACATAATTAATAGTTTTCCAGGCAAAGTATTGTTTGCCTTAATTGTTGTTTCAACAGCTGTTTTCATTAAATTGTAAAGCCCGCTGTGTCTAATCCTTGGAGCCCACTATTGATAAAAAGAACAGCCCTGAAGCTTGCTCTAGAAGAAGACTTTGTTCCCTGCCAAGCTGGAAAACTGTCCTGAAGTTACTTGAAAAATAAGGCCTATAGTGGGACTGGTTGTGTAGCTAATCCATTAGGCTTTTCAAAAGAGCTATGCTCTGTACCCTTATGGCTAGATTGAACCAACAACCAATCAATGCCTTTATTTGCTGCGTGGCTGCCCCTGAAGGGTCTTAGAGCTGGTCCAACTCGTAATCAAAGCCTCCATCAGTACCGGGGCCTTGATGACATAAATGGCCAAACTTTCAACGCGGTTGGCCCCGGTCCAGTCACACCATTTTGAAGATACAAAGAGGCTGTGTTGCACGGTGGAATTCATTTTCTTGTTTACTTCCTCCAGAAACAAGAGCATCATCAGCACGCTCAGTGCATCGGATCAGACCGCGGAGTTGTTGACAGAAGCTTGGCGAGGCTTGCCAGCTTTCCACACGAAATGCTGGCTTTCTTCTCACACACCCCCTACCGTTTGTGTCTCTGCCAATTGTAGCACATCAGAGCGGCCATTGAGATAATGACCGTGAAGTCTCATGATACACTTTGATGAAGTGTAACATTTTTTAAAGGATTTTTGTCTGTGCCAAAATGATCGAGGCAGCTGACTAAAAATCACACCATCAAAATCAAGGCTGATTGATGAACAGCAGGCAGAGGCATGAGTCTCCCCAGAGAAGATGGTGGGGGGAGGGGTGGTATTTTGCAGCCAAAGTTTCTTTCCTTGTCTATGTGCAGCACAGATTTTTTTTTGTTTAAGTCATCTTTGTTTCAGATGAATTTATATCAGTGATGGATGCTTCAGCCTTCAACATTTTTTAATTCTTTCTTTTTCTATCAACCCCCAGAAAATAGAAGGAGTAATTCCTTTCTGACAGTTCCTTACTAATGACTTAGAAAATAATGTTGCTGTTAACAACTTGGTGTTGATTGGGAAAAAAAGCACATGGGGTATTTCAGAGTAACACAGGATTTTTATGTCAGAGGCTGACCCGAGTGTAATGTTTTGGTAAATTTGGATTTCTCTAGTTTACCTGGCATGAGAATATGATACACAGAAGTGGTTCTGAGCCAATGAAAACTCAAATCAAGCCAGTGTTAAAAAAAACAAAATCAAGCAATTAAATTTTAAAAATTTATTCAAGAAGTTATGGAATGGGCAGCGTCTAATCTAGCAGCTAGAAAGGAGCTCCAAGGAGCTGTACACAAGGAAAGACTTTTGAGGGCAGACAGAAGCAGGAACAAAAAGTGGATTGGTTGTGGCCAGGCCACTTTCCTTTAGGGGATGTCAGGGGTCTGTCAAGATGAGGTGGTTAGAATTACCTACTCAATGGATGAATCTGAGCAAATTCTAGGAGAGAGTGGAGGACAGAGGAGCCTGGCATGCTGCAGTCCATGCAGTTGCAAAGAGTTATATAGGACTTAGTGACTGAACAACAACAAGGGGTCTCTCAGGCAGGTAACCTCACTAGTGTTATTTAGGTGATTCCTGATGGACTGGTTTAAGATTCTATCTCTGGGAGGAGCCAAAACTGTAATTAAATCTTGGTTTAGTGATGCAGGATGTAGCATAAGCCACTCCATTTTGGACTTCTTGTCTTTTTTTTTTTTTTTTTAACCCAATAACAATGTATATGAAGACTGAGCTTTTTGGGAGAAAAATCATGTGTTTAGTTTACTATCCAGTTCATCATGACTACTGTTTATTGAATACCTGCTTAGTATCAGATAACTAAAGTATACACAGATAGTGAGAATTTTCACATGGTGGCCATGATCTTTAAACTCCATTTTATCACCACCATTTTAGTTGAGGAAACCAAGGTCCAATGGAGGAACCTGAGGCCTGGAGATGTTAAATAACTTGGTCAAGTCCAAAGACTTGGGAAGTGGGAAAGGCAGGGTAGGACCTGTGTGCTTGTTCACGAGATGTGCTCTCTCTGCCTCTGAGGTTGACTGCTTCCATTGTACACCTGATAGAGCCCATTAAATGGTGCTCGGTGGGAGAACAGGAAGCAATTTGTGGTTGAACTGGTAAAGGCAACAAATAAAGTGGATTTACAGTTTGCTATTCTCACCTCTCAGAGAAGGCAATGGCACCCTACTCCAGTACTCTTGCCTGGAAAATCTCATGGATGGAGGAGCCTGGTAGGCTGCAGTCCATGGGGTCGTGAAGAGTCAGACACGACTGAGCGACTTCACTTTCATTTTTCACTTTCATGCATTGGAGAAGGAAATGGCAACCCACTCCAATGTTCTTGCTTGGAGAATCCCAGGGACGGCAGAGCCTCAGTGACAGCGGAGCCTGGTGGGCTGCCGTCTATGGGGTTGCACAGAGTCGGACACAACTGAAGCGACTTAGCAGCAGCAGCAGCAGGTGCTGCATTCTCACCTCTAAGCTTTGCAAGAAGACATGAGCTACACAGTATCCTTGATGCCAGTTAACCAACACATGCTCAGAGACCAGGTTTGAGTGACTGAAGCTGTTGTGAGGTTTTGGCTAACCTCTGTCTCTTTGTAGATTACCTTCTCATTCAGGGTTACAGCAGAGGACAGGTCCAACTCTTGGGAGGAAATGTGGTTGATGAGCTTTAGGACTTCTCAGAATGTCACAGTTCAAGAGACACCTGTGCTGAAGCAAGTGCAAAAACCACAAGTGCAAAGAGGTTACAGTTAAGTTACCTTTAGGATCTTTGTTTCTGCTTCTGGAGCAAGAATATATGTCAGAGTGGGGTGGAGGGCTGGGAACTGGGAGAAGAGTGAAAGTAAAGGAAGTCGAAGGTATCGGGGAATAGTGATTAAAAAGCACATATGTTTGGATGTGAAAATGAGATTCCCTTGGGCTTCTTTTAAATGTCTTCATACTGTTCCCTAAGTACAGTCAAATAAAAGATAACAAAAGCTCAGACAGCAGAACAAAGGGATCACGCTAATTTTGTGCACACATTACATGGAACAAACTGCAGGGTTTCATTACCCTCTTTCCAAAGAAAGCATATTTCAAGAACTGAGATAGATTCATCCCAGTTTGCATTAGATTTTTTTAAACTAATTATTTAGACTTTAAAAAGAAACAGCACACCAAACCCAAGTTTTGCAAAGAAGTTTTGGCAACCAAATGTGTACACCTGTGGCCCTGTGAAAGAAAAAGGACTGCAAAGGCTAAGAGAGGGCAGAAGTTGGGGAAGGCATCTCATTGCTAGAAATCAGGCAGGAGTTACAGTATCCATTTGCCCAAGAAATAATGGACCCAGAGGTGTTCAGAGAGTTCTTTTAGCCTTCCTTCCGTACCAAAGTATGGGCACATGCATTTTATAGAGTGTGAGTATTCTACTGGGAGAGTGGATCACAGACTCGTTAGTTCATTTCATGTAGAAAGCACTCACACTCTAAAGGAAGAGGGCTCTAGCCTATTTCTTTCAGGAGCCATTGAATGAAAGAGCCACAGAAATCCACTTGAATTTAAAGAAAACTCTCGCTATCTGTCTGAGCCCATCCCTTAACCTCAATTTCCTCATTTGTAATATGATGGCTTTATATTCTCTGAATCACTCTCAGCACTAAAAGTGGGTAGTTTTGGAAGGCTGATGCCTTTCATTCCTACTGATTCTAACAGGATCTTGAAACTAACTGAATCAGACCAAATTGACAAATAAAAAGATCTATTTGTTACTTTCCTAAAAGGCTCCACTTTCCAGCCTTACTCAAGCTAGAGTTTCTTAAAGTGTGGTCTCTGGATGTAGGGCATCAGCCTCACCTCAAATGCAAATGATCAAGCCTCCTCCATCACTTACTGAATTAGAAACTGGAAATAGGACTCAGCCATCTGCACTTCCTACTGCACGTAGGAAGTATCACTACAAACAAAGCTAGTGGAGGTGATGGAATTCCAGTTGAGCTATTTCAAATCCTAAAAGATGATGCTGTGAAAGTGCTGCACTCAACATGCCAGCAAATTTGGAAAACTCAGCAGTCGCCACAGGACTAGAAAAGGTCAGTTTTCATTCCAATCCCTAAGAAAGGCAATGCCAAAGAATGCTCAAACTACTGCACAATTGCACTCATCACCCGCTAGTAAAGTAATACTCAAAATTCTCTAAGCCAGGCTTTAGCAATATGTGAACCATGAACTTCCAAATGTTCAAGCTGGTTTTAGAAAAGGCAGAGGAACCAGAGATCAAATTTCCAGCATCCACAGGGTCACTGAAAAAGCAAGAGAGTTCCAGAAAAACATCTATTTCTGCTTTATTGACTATGCCAAAGCCTTTGACTGTGTAGATCACAATAAACTGTGGAAAATTTTGAAAGAGATGGGAATATCAGACCACCTGAGCTGCCTCTTGAGAAATCTGTATGCAGGTCAGGAAGCAACAGTTAGAACTGGACATGGAACAACAGACTGGTTCCAAATAAGAAAAGGAGTACATCAAGGCTGTATCTTGTCACCCTGCTTATTTAACTTATATGCAGAATACATCATGAGAAACGCTGGGCTGGATGAAGCACAAGCTGGAATCAAGATTGTCAGGAGAAATATCAATAACCTCAGATATGCAAACGACACCACCCTTATGGCAGAAAGTGAAGAACTAAAGAGCCTATTGATAAAAGTGAAAGAGGAGAGTGAAAATGTTGGCTTAAATCCCAACATTCAGAAAATGAAGATCATGGCATCTGGTCCCATCACTTCATGGCAAATAGATGGAGAAACAGTGGAAATGGTGAGAGACTTTATTTTTCTGGGCTCCAAAATCACTGCAGATGGTGACTGCAGCTATGAAATTAAAAGATACTTGCTCCTTGGAAGGAAAGTTATGACCAACCTAGACAGCATATTGAAAAGCAGAGACATTACTTTGCCAACAAAGGTCCGTCTAGTCCAGGCTATGGTTTTTCCAGTGGTCATGTATGGATGTGAGAGTTGGACTAGAAAGAAAGCTGAGCGCTGAAGAACTGATGCTTTTGAACTGTGGTGTTGGAGAAGACTCTTGAGAGTCCCTTGGTCTGCAAGGAGATCCAACCAGTCCATTCTGAAGGAGATCAGTCCTGAGTGTTCATTGGAAGGACTGATGTTGAAGCTGAAACTCCAATACTTTGGCCACCTGATACGAAGAGCAGACTCATTGGAAAAGACCCTGATGCTGGGAAAGATTGAAGGCAGGAGGAGAAGGGGATGACAGAGGATGAGATTTTTGGATGGCATCACTGACTCAGTGGAGATGAGTTTGAGTAAACTCCAGGGGTTGATGATGGACAGGGACGCCTGGAGTGCTGCGGTCCATGGGGTTGCAGAGTCAGACACAACTGAACGACTGAACTGAACTGAACTGATCTGCACTTTTACCAGCCCTCCAAGTAATTCTGATGCTTGCTCAGTTTCCAGACCACTTGCTCCAGCTGTCCTAGCTGCCTGACATGACTTTTTTTGAGGTCTGTTTGAGACGCAGCTCAGATACTTCTTTTTTTCAAGAAGCCTTTCCAGCATCCCCCAAATGAAATTAAATTCTCCTTTTCCTACTGCCTCGGACCATTTCCCTTCTACCTCTGTCAAACGTCTTCTCATCTGCTGTAACTGTATGTGTGTCCATGATGTGGAGTCTGGCAGGGTGTGGTAAGCAGCCTCTAAAATGGCCCACAATGATACCCATTTGTTTTCTTCCTCTTGAGTGTGAGTTGGTCTAAGTAAGGCTTATTTCTGTGGCAGAAGCAATGGGATGTCAATTCCAAGATAAGGTTATACAATGACTGGTATCCATCTTGGTCATATTCTCTCATTTGTCCTGCCTCCCTCTTCTTTCTCTCTCTCACTCGTTCCATCCCTCCTCTTCTTCCTCAGCTTTATCCTCTCTCTTCCTGCCTCATCACCCCTTCCACCCAGTTTGACCACCATGTAGATGTTAGGGAACTGTAGGGCCAAACCACTTACCCTGGCCAGGCAGGAAAATAACCATGTGCATGCAGGCATGCTGCATTACTTCTTTCGTGCCCAACTCTTTGACACCCCATGGACAATAGCCTGCCGGGCTCCTCTGTCCATGGGATTCTCCAGGCAAGAACACTGGAGTGGGTTTCTGTGCTCTCCTCCAGGGGATCTTCCGGACCCAGGGATTAAACCTGCATCTCTTAAGTCTCCTGCATTGGCAGGCGGGTTCTTCAACTAGTGCCACCTGGGAAGCTGAACCATGTGCATAAGTTGGCTCATAATGAGGTCCCAATAAAGAAAAAGGAACTGACAAGCAGCCGCCAAAAAAAGGACCAGAAGAATTAGGGTGGGCCAAAAGGAGGGAGGAGACATCAGCCTTGGCCCTGCCAACCACCCAGGAACCCTCACCCTGGGAACTGTCTTGACTGGGACATGTGTGCCCCACTGGAAGGACCCTGAGTTGGACCAGATATGGGCACAGGCATGATGATTGGCCAGACAACGTGAAACTAACCCCACCTCCATAAAACCTAAGACGGCTAGCCTTGAGGCAGAGCAATTCTTTTGGGTTCCATTACTCTGTTGCTGTCCCGTCTAGCACCCCTTTTCAGCAAAGTCTTTGGCTTTGTCAGTGCATGTGTCTCCTCAGACAATTCATTTGCAAGTGTTAGACAAGAGCCCACTCGTGGGCCCTAGAAGGGGTCCCCTTCAGCAAACAAGATCATTCCAACCTGGGCTGTCCCGCCAGGAAGGAGAATGAGACGCCACATGGAGAAGTGCAGAGCCAGCCCTGTGGGAAGGCACCTGCGAGTAAGCTTGTAAGTGGGTCCTCCCCGAGCTGAACTTTGAAGTAACTGCCACTCCTACAGACACTTTGATTTGCAGTCTTGTGAGGGACCTTGAGCTAGAACCACCCAGTTCAGCCTCTTCTCCATTCCAGAGTCACAGAAGCTATGAGGTAATAGGTTGCTAAGTTTTTAAATAATGTGTTGTGCAGCAGTAGATAACTAAAATGTAGGGCTGGCATGTGTTCATGTTCTCCAAGGTGTGTAACGGGATGCTTTGCTCATAATCGGAGTTTGCTATATGACTGTTGGAATCAGAGGAATGTTGCCTTGAGAAATTTTCAAGATTAGTTAATTCTAGGTTTGTAAGGGATGTATTCACTGTAGGTTTCATGGAAAATATGCTTGAATAAATTATCAGAAAAATTAAAAAAGGGTGGAGGTCAGGGTGGGGGTAAACATGTGATAAGTTTGAGGAAAACACAATTAGACTCCTAGACAATTTGAGTTTTCCTGTGCTTGTGGTTCTCTAACTGGATGAAATGAGACTTAAAAAAGAAAAAAAAAATCATTTGAAAAGGACTGAAGCCCAAGTACCCAAATAAGTATCTGTAGTATGATAAAGCCCAGGAAGTGTCAAAAATGTCAGCCAGAGGCCACTGTTTGAGGACTGAGCACAACACTGAAGAGTCTGAGTTTGCATTTAGCAGTATCCCAAGAACTCTGCTTCATGTCTATTCATTCCCTACTACATACCTTTTTCTCAACATCCTGACACTTACATTTTTCTTTTTCTATTGACATACAGTTGGTTTACAATATTATGTAAGTTTCAAGTGTACAACATAGTGATTCACAACTTTTAAAGATTATACTCCATTTATATTTATAATAAAGTTTTGGCTTTATTCCCTGTGCTGCTCAGTATATCCTTGTATGTGGTTTATTTTGTACGTAGTAGTTTGTACTTCTTACTCCCCAACCCCTGTCCCACCTCTCCCTGCTGCCCTCTCCACTGGTAACCACTAATGTGTTCTCTGTATCTTGACACTGATTTTTCATTTTTTCTTTTCCATTATAGTTTATTCTAAGATATATGAATACAGTTCCGTGTGTTATACAGTAGGACCTTTTTGTTTATTTTCTACATAGTAGTTTGTATCTGCTAATCCCAAACTCATAGTTTATCCCCTTCTTCTCCCTTTGGCAACCATAAGTTTGTTTTCTATGTCTGTCAGTCTGTTTTGAGAACAAGTTAATTTGTGTCATATTTTAGATTCTACCAATAAGTGATGTCATAGGATATTTGTCTTTCTCTGATAAACTGATTATCTCTTGGGTCATCTATGTTGCTTCAGAGGGCATTATTTCATTCTTTTTAATGGCTGACTAATATTCCAGTGTGTGTGCGTGTGTCTGTGTATACATATAAACACTGATATTTATATTTTCTAATCAACAACTCCCAACTTGCCTTGAATGATTTTCTGAAAGGAAGAACAACACATGCTGCTGGGATGTGGAAGTAGCTAGACACATGTCCTCCTTCTGTTATGCAAAGTATACTCCTTGCCTGTCTCAGCGTCACTCGGTTTCTTTCCCCTTTCTTATCTGAAGAAGAGCTGAGTGTGCCTGAGAGGAAGGAGAAGCGGTTGAAGACAAGCTAGCAACTGACCTCTCACACAATCGGAAGCTTGTGTGAGCAAGAGTGACAATCTGCTGTTCACTGCCTTTTAGGACTAGCACCCAAAATGTTCCCTGGGTGCTCCTGAATGCTGCTGGAGGCTCCTTCCACCACACACACACACACACATATGAGAGCGTAATGCACTCCTTTGAGAAGTCTGCTCTTGGAGAGAATGCTGCCAGCTGGGACCTGCAGTGGAACGTCCTTCTCTTAGTACTTTAGGGCATAATGGAGACTGACCTTTTGGGAGACTGACTGCTGACTAGGAGAGGAATGAAGACTTTAATTTCAAATGAGCTTGTTTGCACTTTTCTGGAGAAAAATCTTGACTTGGATGACACCCAATGTAATACAGTTTATTTGGTGTAAGTACAAGGATTTTTCTTTTCATTTTCTCATTTCCTGAACATAGGGCTTTCTTTTTGAGGATTTTTTCCCCTCACTGTTGTTGTCATGTTTGGCCTCATTTTGAAGAGTGAAAAATTATTTAAGAGAAAGGCTCAATTAAGTTTTATATATTAGTCTGGCTATTGCTTGTGTTACTCAACTAAGAAAGAGCCAACTAAAACTAAATAACTCTGTGATTCAAGGCACAGCACTTACAGAATAAGTGTCAGGAAAAATTGTTTCTCTTATGATCTGAGGGGTACCCCCAAGCAAGCTCTTCTGAGCTTGGAGGAATTTTGAAGTTGTTGCTTTATAGATCTTGCCGGAAAGATCCTCTGGGGTAAACAGGCTTCAATTTCTTCCTTGTTCCTTTCCCCACATACCTGCCTTACCCTTCCCAAAGACTTTCCTCTCTGAAGAGCATTCTCCTCCTGAAGATTCACCTAACTCTACATTAAAAAAAAATTTATTTATTTTTGGCTCTGCTGGATATTATTTGCTATGCGAGGGCTTTCTCTAGTTGCCCCAAGCAGGGATTACTCTCTGGTTGTGGTGTGCAGGCTTCTCATTGTGGTGGCTTCTCTTGTTGTAGAGCACATGCTCTAGGGTGAGCGAGCTCAGTAGTTGTGGTATATGGGCTTAGTTGCCCTTCTTTATGTGAGATCTTCCTGGACTGGGGATTGCACCTGTGTCTCCTGCATTGGCAGGCAATTCTTAACCACTGGACCATCAGGGAAGTTCGCATAAGTCTATGTTTTAAGGGAATATGTTTTCATTCCAATCTCAAATAAGGGAAATGCCAAAGAATGTTCAAACTACTGTACAGATGCACTCTTTTCACATGCTAGCAAGGTTATGTTCAAAATCCTTCAAGCTAGGCCTCAGCAGTACATGAACTGAGAATTTTCAGATGTACAAGCTGGGTTTAGAAAAGGCAGAAGAATCAGAGATCAAATTGCCAACATTTGTTGGATCATAGAAAAAGCAAGGGGGTTCCAGAAAAACATCTACTTCTCCTTCATTGACTACACGAATGCCTTTGACTGTGTGGATCACAACAAACTGGAAAATTCTTAAAGAGATGGAAATATCAGACCACTGTACCTGTCTCTTGAGATACCTGTATGTGCATCAAGAAGCAGCAGTTAGAACATGGAATAATGGAATGATTCAAAATTGGGAAAGGAGTATGTCAAGGCTGCATATTGTCACCCTGCTTATTTAACTTATATGCAGAGTCCATGATGTGAAATGCTGGGCTGGATGAATCACAAGGTGGAATCAAGGTTGCCGAAAGAAATACAAATAACTTCAGATATGCCAATGATACCACTCTAATGGCAGAAAGTGAAGAGGAACTAAAGAGCATCTTGATGAGGGTGAAAGAGGAGAGTGAAAAAGATAACTTAAAACCCAACATTTAAAAAACTAGGATCATGGCATCTGGTTGCATCACTTCATGTCAAATAGAAGGGTAAAAAGTTGAAGCAGTGACAGTATTTTCTTGGGGTCTAAAATCACTGAAGATGGTAACTGCAGCTATGAAATTAAAAGCTACTTGCTCCTTGGAAGGTAAGCTATGGTAAACCTATACAGTGTATTAAAAAGCAGAGACATCACTTTGCCAACAAAAGTCCATATAGTCCAAGTTATGGTGTTCCCAGTAGTCATGTACAGATGTGAGAGTTGGAACATGAAGAAGGCTGAGTGCTGAAGAATTGATGCCTTCAAATTGTAGTGCTGGAGGAGACTCTTGAGAGTCCCTCAGACTGCAAGGAGATCAAGTCAGTCAGTTCTAAAGGAAATCAGTCCTGAATATTCACTGGAAAGACTGATGCTGAAGCTCCAATACTTTGGCCACCTAATGTGAAGAGCCAACTCATTGGAAAAGACCCTGATGCTGGAAAAGATAGAAAGCAAAAAGAGAAGGGAGTGGCAGAGGATGAGATGGCTAGATAGCATCACTGACTCAATGGACATGAATTTGAGCAAATTCTGGGAGACAGTGGACGACAGAGGAGCTTGGCATGCTGCAGTCCACTCGGTCACAGAGTCAGGACTTAGCAACTCAACAATAACAAGAAACCATGTTGGACTCTAGTCAAAGAAATTATTTCTAATACATACTTATTAGATATTAAAAATAATAGTTTGATCCCTCTTGCAGTCATGCATGTATGTCTTAATTGGCCCAGCAATCAAAGCCTGGACTACAACCAATACTTTTTGTCCACTCTAGCTCTGAGGGCTCATTCTAGCTCATCATCCTGCCCATTGTAACCTAACCCCTTCCAACCTTGACTTGTTTGGTCTTGGAAATACTGAAGTGGATTCTGTTCTTCCCCATCCCACACTCATTTCTGCCAAGGGAGATGCAGAGGCAGAGTGCTGCTTCACATTGATGGCAATGAAAGAGTGCACACGGCCCAACCCTGCCTCCCTCCTCTGTTTATCATTTTGTCAACTTCGAAGACATTTTCCAGGGAAGAAAAGGCACACATTCTTGGTATAATTTATAGTGCACTGTTAAGCAGATGGTATAAGTGGTTTATTTTTAAGGAGGTTATTACTGGTCACAAAACTTCAAGTCAGCTATTTGCAAAGAACCCTGATGAAGGAGGCCCCTGTTTGTGGCGTCCACCCTTCAGAGCATCTGACAAGGGCTTACTGTGCTTTTGCACCCAACCACATTTAATCCATTTATAAGACCCCTTTGTATGAGATGCCGTACCAGAGGAAATTAATGTAGGATATTGCAAACAGCTTTTAAGAATGTCTTTTCTATAGAAGAATTGTGTCATTCTGAGAGAAAGTGGGCTTTCCCCCCACCGCACATTGTTATGATTTGACATCTCTGATGTGGAGTGTTTCCAGCCAGTTATGATAAGAAAAGACTGAATTTTTCACTCTTGTGGAAACCACAGCTTAAGAATGCTATTAGATTATCTATTGTCTACTCTTCTCCTATAAATATAAGTGCGTTTAATTTGGGGTCGGGTCCAAGTTTGGGGAAGAAAGGTGACAGCACTTTAAAACCAGGCAATGAAAAATTGAAAGTTCAAGATGACAATGACTAGTCATTTGGACAACAGAAGATAAACATGTGCCTTACAGGAAGGAAGATATTTTCTCATCCAGTAGGAAATTTTGGTTTTCTAATTTCTGGGAATGAAAACAAAATTTTTAAATTACAGGCTGACATCGGATGCCAACTTTGGGGGTTTTATATTTTCTAAGTAGGGCATTATGAAGAAAGTAACTACTATCTTCAATTTCTTCACCCCAAGAAATAAGGACAATATGATGTAAAGAAAAAGCGAGACATAATCCCATTAAAACCATTCTGTAATAAAGCCATTTCTATGTACGGTGTCACTGGACTAGACTTTGGGGGTTTTGTTTCTTCCTTTCAGAGCAGACAGTGAACTTGTCCTTACTGCCTGGCTCCAGTTTAAAACTTGGTGCTAGAAACGCTGCTCTGGGCATTTGAGTGCATCAGCTGTGAAGTCAGATGACCTATGGTCAAGTCTGTGCCTTGTCACCAGTGGTGTATCATCTTGGGCACGTTATTTCCCTGATTTTCCATTTTTGCATGTGCACAATATGGATAAGAGTGATACTCTTCATAAGGCTGCTGGGAGGATTACATGAGGTAGGGGGAATTGATTGGTGCATAATGAATGTGCAATACTAGGCAGCTGTTATCAAAGGGCTGACATAGCCCTGAGGATCATTGTGAGCATAGAATACAGAGTTAAAGCAGAGATTTTAAAAGAACTGACATTAGAAGAGCATAATTTTTTTTGTTTTTGCTAAAATTACCTAATTTTATCATTTATACTTATAAGCAATCATTTAGTAAATAAAGAGTATAAATTTGAAAGAAACAATCAATATTTTATGAAAATAGAGGTAGCCAATATAGAAAATGGAGTTCATAGAGGCAAAGCTTATTGGTTTTTTTCCTAATTGAAATATAGCTGGCGTGCCATATTGTTAGGGCATTCCTGGTGGCTCAGACAGTAAAGAATCCGCTTGCAATGTGGTAGACCTGGGTTCGATCCCTGGGTTGGGAAGATCCCCTGGAGGAGGGCATGGCAACCCACTCCAGTATTCTTGCCTAGAGAACCTCCATGGGCAGAGTAGTCTGGTGAGCTGCAGTCCATGGGGTTGCAAAAAGTTGAATTCAACTGAGCAACTAAGTACAGCACAGTACATTACAAAATGATCACCATGATAAGTCTAGTAATCATCTATCCCAATGCAAAGTTATTATAATATTATTGACATTTCTTATGCTGCATATTACATCTCTGTATTTTTTGTATAGCTGGAGGTTTATACTTCTTAATCCCCTTCACCTACTTCACCCAGCCCCCTCTGGCAACCACAAGTTCATTCTCTGTATCTATGAGAATGTTTTTGATTGTTGGCGTTTTAAATACCTACTTATCTATTTAGCTGTGCCAGGTCTTAGTTGCAGCACGTGAGATTGTCAGTCTTCTTTGTGGCTTGTGGGATCTTCAGTAGCAACATGAGAACTCTTAGTTGTGACATGTGGGATCCAGCTCCCTGACCAGGGATTGAACCCAGGACTCCTGCATTGGGAGCACAGAGTCTTAGCCACTGGACCACCAAGGAAGTCCCTATGAGTATGGTTTTGTTTGGTTTGTTTGCTTTGTTTTTTAGATTTCAGTATAAGTGAGATCATATGGTATTTGTCTTTCTCTGTTAGATTTATTTCACATAGCATGGTACCCTCTTGATCCATCCTCTTGTTGTTGTAAATGGCAAAATTTCATTCTGTTTTTAATGACTAATATTTCATTGTATTTTTAGACACCATAGCTTCTTTATCCATTCATCTATTGATGGATACTTAGGTTGCTTCCATATCTTAAGCTATTATGAATAATATTGCAATGAACATAGAAGTGCGCATATTTGAGTGTATATATTTTTTCAGATTATTGATTTTGGTCTCACTGAATAAATATCCAAAAGGGAAATCACTGGGTGGTATGGTAGTTTATTTTTAGGTTTTTGAGGAGCCTCTATACTGTTTTCATAGTGAAGAAATGAAGTTGCTCAGTCGTGTCCGACTCTTTGCAACCCCGTGGACTGTAGCCTACCAGGCTTCTCCGGTGATGGGATTTACAGTCTCCCCAAAGTGCAAAGGTTCCATTTTCTCCACATCCTTGCCAACACTTATTATTTGTTGTCTTTTTTATAACAGCCATTCTGACAGGTAGTAACTCATTGTGGTTTTGATTTGTATTTCTCTGCTGATTAATGATATTGAGCATCTTTTCATGTGTCTATTGGCTATCTTATGCCTTCTTTGTGTTCCCAGCACCATTTATTGAAGAGACTATCTTTTCCCCATTGTATATTCTTGCCTCTTTTGTTATAGATTAATTGACCATAGGTGTGTGGGTTTATTTCTGGATTTTCTGTCCTATTCCATTGTTCTATATTTCTGTTTTTTGTGCCACTACCATACTATTTTTTTAAATTACTCTTGCTTTGTAGTATAGTCTGAAGTCAAGGAGCCTGATTCATACAGTTCCATTTGTCTTTCTCAAGATTGCTTTAGCTATTTGGGTTTTTTTGTGTGTTTTCATTAGAAATTAAAAATTTTTTTGTTGTAGTTCTTTGTAAATGGGGTTGTTCCCTTACATTCTATTATTTCTTCAAATAAGTTCTCTGCCCTTTTTTTCTTTTTCTCTTCTCCTTCTGGGACACCAGTAATGCAAATGCTTACTTGATATTGTCCCCACGGTTTCTTAAATCATCCTCATTTTTAAAAACTCATCTTTTTCTTTTTGCTCTTCAGCTTGAGTGATTGCCGCTACCCTGTCCTCCTGATCACCGATCTGTTCCTCTGTGTCATCTAATCTACTGGTGATTTTTTTTCTTTCTATAATATTGTTTATTTTATTGTCTTGTTCAGTTCTGTTTGTTTCTTCTTTATATTTTCTAACTCTGTTGGAATTCTCACTGTGTTTATCCATTCTTCTACCAAGTTCCTTGAGCAACTTTATCATCATTTCCTTGAATTCATGTTGGGTAGATTACTTGTCTCCATCTTGTTTAGTTCTTTTTCTGAGGTCATGGCTTGTTCCTTTGAGACATATTCCTCTATCTCCTCACTTTGCCCAATTGTCTTGTTTATATCTATGTGTTAGGTAGGTCAGTTATGTTTCCTGATCTTAGAGAAGTGGTGTTATGTAGGAGATGTCCTACGGGGCCCAGCGGTACACTCCTCTCTGGTCAGCAGAGCTGTATGCACTAGTGGTGTCCCCTACATGGGCTATATGTGCTCTTCTGTGCAGGCTGATTACTGTGGGTGCTCCAGTAAGCAGAGCTGGCTCTTGGCCTGGTTGGCTATAAGGCCCAGCCTCATACAGTTGCTATAGGCCTGCTGTGAGATGGAGTAGGCTTTCTGCATGGTTGGCTTTGCAACCTGGATGTTCATCTGCTGGCCTGCTGGGTCCCAGAGAGCTGGTTGCATGGCCTGGAGGCACATGGCTGCTGCAGACCAATTGGGAGGCAGGGTAAGCCCCTGGTGCCAATAGGCTAGAAGGAGGATTCCAAAATGGTGCTTGCCAGCACTAGTAACGTCATGGAGAATGAGCTCCCCCAAAATTTCTGTTGCCAGTGTCACTGTCCCCAGGGGGAGTCCCAGTTGCCTCCTGATTCTCCAGTAGGTTTTTCAAGATCAGCAAGTGGATGTGACCCAGGCTCCTTCCCAACTGCTACCTCTCTGCTGAGTCACAGAGCAGGTGAGTTTCTATAAACATTCTTTAAGAGTAGAGTCTCTGTCTCCTATGGCTCTCTGGTCTCCTAAGCATAAGCTTATTTTCAAAGCATGATACTCTGTGGTCTCATCTCCCCTATGCAGGATTCGGATGTGAGATCAGACACCTCACTCCTTGGGAAGAACCTCTGCAGTTTGTGATATTCCTGCTGTCTGTGGGCTGCGGACCTCGGGAGTGTTGCTCCAGACTGCACTGTGTCTCTGCCCCTTATACTCATCTGGTGTGACTCCTTTTTTATATCTTTCAGGGTAGAAATCTTTTCTTCTAGTTTTTAGGCTGTTGCTCTGTAAGTAGTTGATTTTGGTGTGTCCATGGGAGGAGCTGAGTTCAGAGTCTTCTTACTCAGCCATCTAGGGAAGCTCCAAAGCTAATTGTTTTTTAAGCAAAGAGACATAAGATTTTGGTAATAGATGTAATCTAATCTCTGAGAGCTCTTGTTCTCTGTGGTCAGTTAGAGATATCTCAGTGCCCCCTTCAATCCTTAGATGCAGGAATACTCCTTCCACCATTTATGTTCTTCCTCTTGTTCCGATTTTGTTACCATTTTTTTTTGTCAATTTCTGATTAATAACTTGACTTTTTCAATACTTTTGACAGATTCTCGTTTTCCCCCAGCCTCCATCCTTCTGACAAACTCTTTTTCATCCTTTAAGATATCTTCTTTGAAAAAGATTTCTCTGTTATTTCCCTTATTCTTTTGTACCAAATTGTGATTTTAAAAATTATCTTTTTTTTTTTTCATGAAATTGTGAGCTCTTAACAAGCAAGGGTGACATTCTTATATTACTGGGAAAAGTTACCCTCTTTCCCAGTTGCCAAATCCAGTACAAACTATGCACTATTTAATAAGTACTTGTGGACTGGATATTGCATAAATTCATTGAATGAGTGAAGATCAATTTGTAGGTAAACAAGTGTTAGCCAGTGTGTTGTATCAGAGTAATGTGAATGAGCCATTTCTGGGGAAAAAAATGTTGATGTATTTTTAAACTGATGTGACAAGAAGACTTAAAGGGAAGAAGTTATTTTATACCAACCAAACAATTGTAACAATAGCAAGTCACATTTATTGAGTGCTTACTATATGCTGACATTCTTTAAAGTAGCTTATATATATACATATATCATTTTCTTTAATTTTTTCAGTAATCCCATAAGGTTGCTATTATATCCCACTTTATAGGTGAGGAAACTGAGGTTTAGAAGGATTGAATAAAACCTCATAGATAACACAGGTGCTGAGTAGTGAAGCTGGGACTTGAACCCAAGCTCATATGTCTGTTCCAACATATTTTGAAGTTACAGCCGTCACCCTGAATAGCACCCTCAGAATAGTGGGGAATACATCATAGAATTTGAACAGTCTCTGAGGCAGGCTTTCACAAAAGTACTACACTTCAAAGGAACGTGTCTTTAGAAATACATGAAACAGCTGAAGATTTTCTGAAAGTTTGCTGATGGGTGAAATTATATATTTGGGTACTTGAAGACTTTTATATGGGGATGAAATTACTTTCACAGTAGGCAACAACTAAGTAGAAAAAAAACTAGATACAAACGTGGGACATGCAAAGAAATTGTGGAAAATGCAGCCTAAACAATCCCAATCAATTAGCATCTGAAGAGCTGAAACCCTCTATGAATCTTACCGTGTGACAAAGGAACCAATGTCCAATTGTAGGAATGTGAAGCTGCCATATTCTTCTGTAAGTGAAATGCAGAAAATGAAGTCAGTTCAGGTTTTTTTATGAAAGATCTAATTTTTTTTTTTGATCCCACAATGTTAAACTTAGTAAACAAAGTTTTTTCTCATTAAGAATTTCTTCACTAAAGGACTATAACAAGCTTTTAAAAGTCTATTTATTAATGAAAACACATTGCTTAATTATCCACTAATTACAGTCTTTCAAAGTCTAGGAAGCATCTATTAATGGGAAACAACACAATTTAGAAAATAAACCACAATGAAATTCTGGAAGAATGAAAATAATTCATGACAAATGCTTTTGACCTCTTACCATCCCTTTAATGTTCACAAACTTTCTTGAAGACTAGGTATATGTTGACTATTACTTTCATGTTATCCACAGTTTCCAGCAGCAGTTGAACCGGATTGAATTCTCATCTTCTCAGAACTGATCTAAATATCAGTTTCCTTTGAAGTCAGTTTTAACTGTGCTTTTGGAATAGCAGAGAAGGATCAGGACTATTTTCCCAATTTTCTTGACCATAGCTCCAACACCTACCTTTCTGATTTTTAAAACCATTCCAATGAGCCAAGAGTCTGACAGGCTGAACAGAGAAAGACAAATACTATATGGTTTCATTTGTATGTGGTAGCTAAAAAAAAAACTGAACTCTTAAGACCAGAGAGTAGAAGGGTAGTTATCAGGGGCTGGGGACTGGGGAATTGGAGAGATGTTGTTAGTTGATAAATAGGTTCTTGAGATCTAATGCAAGTGATTATAGCCAACAGTGCTGGATTACAAACTTGAAAGTTGCTAAGAGACTAGATCTTAATTGTTCCCATTACAAAAAAGAAATGGTAATTATGTGAAGTGATAGAGGTGTTAGCCAGGGCTAAGGTAGTAATTATATTGCAATATATAAATGTATCAAATCAATATATTGTATACCTTAAATGAATACAGTGCTATTTATTGATTATATCTCAAAAAGTAAGTAAAAAAATAAAGTCTGACTGGCTTGAAATCTCTATGTGATATGACAAAGTGTGGTTTTACCCTTTAAAGACAAGATAATACTCTTTATCCTCTACTGTCCTATTTTCTTTGGGGGAAAAGATTAATTGCAAGGGGGTTACGTGTGCTGCCTGTAATTATGTGCTATGTGTAAGAAAAGACTAAGTGCCCAAATACAGCTTCTTTTATAAAATAAGACCTGACTTGAGTGGATAGAAGCAACAGTGGGAATCAGACCAAGGAAAGAAATCAACTCAGTTGTCACCACATTTTATTATGAAAGTAACAATAGCATGAAGCAACTTAAAAAAAAATTTAGAAACAACCTACATGTATTCTCAGTTAGGACTCATCACTGGTCCCTGACTAAACTTTAGAAAGATTTAAGCTGAAAGAAACCAAGTGTTCAGAATGCATCAGTGAAATTCTCCTTAACTTAATGATTAGAGAAGAACAGGATCAGAAGGTTAGATGTAGCATCAAATCCCTAAAAAAAAATCTTAAAAGGCCACACTTTGTCACATCAACTGGGACTAGATATAACACTGATTTCTTTCAACAGAATTGGGTAAATATTTGACCTCCAATGTCATTATGGTTAATGTATATTCTAGACCTCGGAGGACACAGACCGCAAGCTTTGCTTTCCAATTGGCTCCCTAACAGCCTCTGCTTCTTGGGAAAGACTGATAATATACTGTGTCCTTAACTTGGCGCAGTTCAACTCTTAGCTGTTCAATAGATAAAACAATAATGATCTCATACTTTGGTGATTGAAGTTCATGTGATTTGTAAATCAGTACATAATAATAAACTCTCGGTTAACTATTAACCCTCTGAAAATATTCAGGGCTGGTACTATTCCTTTATTTAATTCTAAAAAGACAGAGATGTAGAGATGTAGTTGGCTTACATACATGAATTTCCCATAGAATAAAAGTTGATGGCAATTTCATTAATATTTCTAGAACTTGTGTCTCTCTTGCAATTCCCTGTAAGGATGCAACAAAGTCATCTATGTTAAATTACTCATTTTGATAACTATGTGAGAAGAAGAGGCACAGATGGTATTTCTGAGAATGACATCAAATGGCGTTTAAAATGCTCATTGGCAACATATCACATATTTATATGTGAGTGGAAAGCCATCTTTTGGCTACATTAATGCTGCAAAAATAAACACACTTTGGTCTCTGATGCAAAGTTTAAAGTTCTCATGGCAATATGTGTTTCTTCACTTTGCTTACCAGATACAATAAAATAGTCAACATTTATCAGTCAACTGTTTGTATTAAACACCCACTGTGTGTTTAGCATCAGGTGTTATGGAACCTTAGAGAGACAGACATTCAAGGACTTTATAGTTTAATGGGGGGAAGGAAAAATACAAATGTGTACATGTAAACAAGCAGGGCTGGAGATGTATAAACACACACACAGTCCTGACCATCTGTGCAAAGACGGAGGTGGAAACTCACTGGAAGGATAAAGGTGGGTGGGTAGAGTGAGTGAAGCAGCTGAAATGAGGTGAGTCTTGTTTGGTCAAGGCTGTATTGGAGTTTGGACAGAACTTGTTTTCCGTTTTTCAGAAAATAAGCAAAATGTACATGCGTGAATAAAATTTTTCATTCCATTTTTGGTGCAGTGGGTAGGCAGGGGTCTGTGGGATTTGAGGGGGAACTATATTGAAGTGAGAGAAACACCAATGACAATTATTTTCAACATGTGGTCCTGACCATCAGCATCAACCTCACATGGACACTTATTAGAAATACAGGTTCTCAGGCCTCACCCCAGACTTACTGAGAGACACTCTGGGAGTAGTCCAGCTGCCCATGTTTCCACAAGCCTACCGAGCATTCTCTTTTTGTTTTAATTAACTAATTTCTATTTATTTATTTAGTTTGGCTGTGCTGGGTCTTCATCGCTGCGAGGATGTTTCTCTAGTTGCGGCAAGCCAGGTCTGCTATCTAGTGTGCAGCTGGTCCTATGGAGGAGCACTGGCTGTAGGGTGCACGGGCTTTGGTAGTTGTGGTTCCTGGACTCTAGAGCACAGGTTCAATAGTTGTGGTGCATGGGTTTATTTGCTCTTCAGCATGTGGTCTTCCCTGGTAACTCAGTCAGTAAAGAATCTGCCTGCAATGCAGGGGACCAGACTGCCTGCAGCACAGGAGAACTGGGTTCAATCCCTGGGTCAGGAAGATCCTCTGGAGAAGGAAATGGCGACCCACACCAATATTCTTGCCTGGAAAATCCCATGTGCAGATGATCCTGGTGGGTAGAGTCCATGGGATTGCAAGAGTCAGACATGACTTAGCGACTAAACCACTACATGTGGGCTCTTCCTGGACCAGGGGTTGAACTTGTGTCTCCTGCATCGGCAGGTGGATTTTTTACCATTGAGCCACCAGAGAAACCCCCGCCAGGTGTTCTGATGCTCCTTCATCTGAGGACCGCTATTCCATGATGGGGTTCTGAGGCTGGAGCAAGGGCAGTATCTCTGATATGGCAAGTCCAAAGGCTTGCTCAGTCTACTAGAGGGTTCCAGAAGACAGAAGCAGCTGGGGAGGAGGGGCAGCGGGTGAAAGCCTTGAAGCTCACCAGTGGGAACTTCCCAAGGGTTCTCCAGAGCCCTCTGAATTGTGTCAGAGCCCGGATTCTGAGCTAATGTCTTCAGAGAATTCTAACTTTTGCATTTCCTGACTTTTATGAGCATGTGGAGTGTTGTAATTCCGTAAGGCTTTTAAATGTAATTTCCTTTGCTTTTAAGGAGAAATTGAGATGGTGGGGAGAGGGTTGATAGGGGATGGGTGGTGGCTGGTAGTGAGATGGTAATAATGGAGAAAACATTTTCAATAGGAATAAAGCTTCAGCAAAGTTATTCTGTAAAGACATTGTTGCAAAGCCTGTATACTTCTATTGAAACATAAGATTAATGATAAAAAATTAATGATAATAAAAACTAATATTTAAGTAGCTCCTATGATGTGCCAAGCGTATTCTAAAGTATTTAATATATTGATCATTAATCCTCATAGCAAATTTTTACCTCGACCCTGTTACTGTTGCCATATGATTGAAAGGCAACTACAGCACAGAGAGGTTAGGACACTTCCTCAAGGTTACACAGTTGGAACTGGGACTAGAACTTGGGCATTCAGACTGTGTTTTTTAGCCAGTATACTATGTCATGCTACAAGACCTTAAACACTACATGACAAGTATTTCTATTTCGAAAGAGTGACTCATTGTTCTAAATTGTTTGGCACTGAGAATCGGGCTTCAGGGCCTGATGATTTTCTTGTTTAATTTTCTGGTTGAGCAGCCGAGTATTTCCTGGGTCTACCCGGTTCTCACAGAAGGTAGCCGAAGCTGACTTCTGAGTAGAGTAAATCAGTTACAAAATAAAGGTTAAGCTCAGTGCCAGAGCAAAACTTGGAAAGGCTCTGGAACCCCTCAGCCCTGAACAGTTGAGCCAGGCGTCAGCAAGCCCTGAGGCTTAGAAGCTCCTAAAAGACCTAAGTTCCATGGAGAGTGGGTTTCATGGGGGTGGAGGGAGTTAAAGGGAGGATGAATGAAGGACTCGGTAAGGTTTTAATTTTTCAAATATTGATTTCTTTGGCTGTGCTGGGTCTTAGTTGTGGCACTCGGGATGTTTAGTTGCAGCATGTGAACTGTTAGTTGGGGCATGTGGGATCTAGTCCCTGACCAGGCATCGAACCCAGGCCCTCTGCTTTGGGAGCGTGGAGTCTTAGCCATTGGACCACCAGGGAAGTTTCCTTGGGTCAGTTGCTTAATATCATCTTGTCTTCTGTGGGTTATTCTCAGGACAAGATTTCATTGGTGAAGAGCTTGGGCTGGGTTTGGATGACAGCCTAAGTCTGAGGCCTGATTCTTTCCCTAGCTAGATGTGGAAACCTACTGTTATGCCTCAGTTTTCCTCACTTATAAAACACAGGTGGGGGCATTTCCCTGGTGGGTCAGTGGTTGAGACTCTGTGCTCCCAAAACAGGGTCTCTGGGTTCAATTCTTGGTCAGGAAACTAGATCCCATATGCTGCAACTAAAAAATAAAAATAAAAAACCCCACAAGAAAACATAGGTGGTATTAGTGCTGGCCTTAGTGTTGTTGAGAGGATTAAATAAATGGTATTCTTAAAGTTCTTTAAACATTACCTGGCATAGAGAAAGCATCAAACAGATGGCAGTTCTTATCTTTGTTTCCTGACATATGCCTGGCACTGTTCTACAGGCTTTCAAGAACACCAATGACTAGGTTCCACTATTTCTCTTACGACTTCACTAGGACTCCCATTTTGCAGGTGAGGAAACTTGAGTCTCAGTGGGGTTGCTTGCCTGAGGTGACACAAGCAGGGACTGGCACAGTGAGGCTTTAAGTAACATGGGCCTGAGCCCAGGGCTTGCTGTCCTCCCCATGCCCCCTCTTGCACAGGCAGCCCACACTCGCCTCCACTGTATTGAAATAATTGGCTCCAGGCCCCCGGGGAAACTGATATGAATTACTGCTTCCTTCACGCTTTTGAAAGCTAGATTTGAAGTGGCTTTGAATTACTTTACTCAGACTTTCACCACTGTGGAAATCCTCCCTATTCATTGTCTTATGGATACATCAGCACAAGAGCTGTTTGGTGGGGCTTGTGATTTGCTCATGATTTTCTAGCTTCCTCGTGACTGATACATGATTTGGTGACTGATAAAGGTTCGCCTAGTCAAGGCTATGGTCTTTCCTGTGGTCATGTATGGATGTGAGAGCTGGACTGTGAAGAAGGCTGAGCGCCGAAGAATAGATGCTTTTGAACTGTGGTGTTGGAGAAGACTCTTGAGAGTCCCTTGGACTGCAAGGAGATCCAACCGGTCCATTCTGAAGGAGATCAGACCTGGGATTTCTTTGGAGGGAATGATGCTCAAGCTGAAACTCCAGTATTTTGGCCACCTCATGCGAAGAGTTGACTCATTGGAGAAGACTCTGATGCTGGGAGGGATTGAGGGCAGGAGGAAAAGGGGACGACAGAGGATGAGATGGCTGGATGGCATCACTGACTCGATGAATGTGAGTCTGAGTGACCTCCGAGAGCTGGTGATGGATAGGGAGGCCTGGCGTGCTGCAGTTCATGGGGTCGCAAAGAGTCGGACACGACTGAGCGACTGATCTGATCTGATCTGATCTGAAGTGACCTGAGTCACAAATGAGGCTTTCTCTGAGGGAACAAATTTTGATGCAGCAGTCACATTCCCTCACACTTTTCACACTTAACATACGGTCACTAATATATTGACATCGTGAACTTGGAGCTCTCTGCCCATTGTTTACATATGAAGGACCAATTGGTCCAGATCAGGAGAGAGGTCTTCTATGACCTCGGACGTCTTGCTGAACCTGGGTTGCTATCAAGGTCACTGCTAGACACAGCACTCACCTCCTGTTGCTGCAGATTTAATTTGCTATTCTCTGACTAGTTGTTCAACAGTTTGGACTTTAGTAGATTGTTTTCTTTCCTTGATGTCTTACTGTGTCTGTGTCAGACAAGGCTGCGAAATATCGGGGACCCCAAAATAAGTGCCCTAGATGTGTTGTCAGAGACTGAAATTCAAGGGGTATATTAATGAATGTTTAGCTCATATATGTGCATGTTTTACTGCTATTTACACAGCAAATCTTTTGACTTTATAATAGAGTATATTGTATACCAAGAAAACACAGAAACAAGAAATAAAACGCACAGTACCAATGACTATAGAAACTTAAAAATAGAGACTGTGTTTGACTTTTTGTTATCAGATTGAAACATATAAAATTGCCAACAGACAATATTTTTGGCCTATAAAACAGGTTGCCCCTTAGGGAAACAAAGGAGTTAAAATTAAGTGAGAAACAAAGATTAAAAAACATAAAAATGAAAGCCCCCTCCCACCCTCCATAAACTACCAAGACAAATGATAACTATCTGAGGGATTTTTGCTAGAATATTGAGCAATATCTTTACCAGAGAGGGGTAGGAAATCTTCATAATTTGGAAAAAATGAATTTGATAAAATATCAGAGGAAAAATAGTATCGGGGGCACTGATTGAACCCATCTGAGTCTCAGTTTTCTCATTTGTAGAATGGAAACATTGTACTGGATGATTCAATGTGAAGAATCCGAGATTTAATGGATACTTGAAATAACCATAGAGTTTGAAAAGCAACTCTCCGTGAGCCAGGATGCTCCAAAATAGATAGGAAGAAAAACTTAAAGACGTATGGAAAAGGCAGATCAATTTGGGATTAATATCATTATTTATATTCCCAAGGTCTGTTTAAGCTTCATATTAAACAGAAGCACTCCTAAATTGCTACATTCCAGGGGATTTTGGATCTACATAGGTTTCATTCTTGTTGTTTAGTCACCAAGTCATGTCTGACTCTTTGCGACCCCATGGACTGTAGCCTGCCAGACTCCTCTGTCCATGGGATTCCCAGGCAAGAATAGAGGAGTGGACTGCCATTTCCTTCTCCAGGGGATCCTCCTGACCCAGGGATCGAACCTGCATTTACTGTTTGGCAGACAGATTCTTTACCACTGAGCAACCTGGGAAAGCCCACACAGGTCTCATGCCCATCAACAAAAGAAGAATAAAAAGAAAGGAAAAAAGAAAAAAAATCCATTTGTAGATTTGACTAAAACCAGGAGCTTATTCTTGTTATCATCAGCCTTGAAAACATCTTTCCTTGTCTCAGTGTGGCAAAGGGTATACCCTCAGCCTCCTCAGAGTATACTAGGAGGGCTCTAGACAAGAGGGAGCCTTTTCTGGGCAATTAATAAGCCAATCGGGTAATAGCATTTTACAGGTGCTCTGATGGCTCAGCAGGTAAAGAATTCGCCTGCAGTGTAGGAGACACAGGAGACAACTAGTTCGATCCCTGGATCGGGAAGGTCCCCTGGAGAAGGAAATGGCAACCCACTCCAGTTTTCTTGCCTGGAGAATCCCAGGGACAGAGGAGCCTGGTGGGCTAGAGTCCATTGACTTGCAAAGAGTTGGACATGACTGACTGACTAAGCACTGGGAGAGAAGCAAACTCTCCTGGGATATATCCAGATAATGTCAATATTTTTTTTTAGCAAGCCCATCATTAAGGACTAAGATTAGCTCTTCAAATGGGAACATGATCCCTATTCAAGAATGTGGCATAATGCTAACAGGTAACATTTCGAAAATATCAATAATATGCCAGAAACTCTTCCAAGTGGTTTTAAATGCATTAATTCTCTTAATCTTAATAACTCTGAGTTCAGTACTACTTATACAGATAACAAAACTGAGGCATAGCTGGGAGGTAAAGGTTGACAGTACACATAGAAATGGGTTAAGAAAAGCTGGACAACCCAGGGAAGAGAGAAAATTCACAAGGAAAGAAGCATAGTTTTAGTTGGGAATAGTGGGAGGAGCTGGATGTTTTTATCTTAATTGTACTGATTTATTTAATAGAACAGTGATTCTATATGTCATTTAATTATATTACACACACATACTCACACACAAGCACACACACATATACACACAAAATTCTCATAATTCAGTTCAGTTCAGTCACTCAGTCATGTGCAACTTTTTGCGACCATGGACTGCAGCACGCCAGGCTTCCCTGTTCATTACCAACTCCTGGAGCCTACTCAAACTCATGTCCATCGTGTCAGTGATGTCATCCAACAATCTCATCCTCTGTCACCCACTTCTCCTTCTGTCTTCAATCTTTCCCAGCATCAGGTTCTTTTCCAGTGAGTCAGTTCTTCGCATTAGGTGGCCAAAGTATTGGAGTTTCAGCTTCAACATCAGTCCTTCCAATAATATTCAGGACAATTTCCTTTAAGATTGACTGGTTTGATCTTGCAGTCCAAGGGAGTCTTAAGAGTCTTCTCCAACATCACAGTTCAAAAGCATCAATTCTTCGGTACTTAGCTTTATTTATAGTATAACTCTCACATCCATGCATGACTACTGGAAAAACCATAGCTTTGACTAGATGGACCTTTGTTGGTAAAGTAATGTCTCTGCTTTTAAATAAGCTGCCTAGGTTGGTCATAGCTTTTCTTCCAAGGAGAAAGTGTCTTTTAATTTCATGGCTGCAGTCACCATTTGCAGTGATTTGGGAGCCCCCAAAAATAAAGTCTCTCACTGTTTCCATTGTTTCCCCATCTCTTTGCCATGAATTGATGGGGCTGGATGCCATGATCTTCATTTTCTGAATGTTGAGTTTTAAGCCAACTTTTTCACTCTCCTCTTTTACTTTCATCAAGAGGCTTTTTAGTTCCTCTTCACTTTCTGCCATAAGGGTGGTGTCATCTGCATATCTGAGGTTATTGATATTTCTCCCTCAATCTTGATTACAGCTTGTGCTTCATCCAACCCAGAATTTTGCATGATATACTCTGTATATAAGTTAAATAAGCAGGGTGACAACATACAGCCTTGACGTACTTCTTTCCTGATTTAGAACCTGTCTGTTATTCCATGTCCAGTTCTAACTGGTGCTTCTTGACCTGCATACAGATTTCTCAGGAGACAAGTCAGGTCGTCTGGTATTCCCATCTCTTTAAGAATTTCCCACAGGTTGTTATGATCCACACAGTCAAAGGCTTTCGCGTAGTCAATAAAGCAAAAGTCTCATACTCAGCTCTTCTATCATTTTCATAAATCCTAAGATTATAAGCCTTTCCAGGTATTGTTAGAGGTAGATAACTGGACTGCTGGGGCCACACCTGATATCATAGTATCAGTGCTGGGTTTGGTGTCCTTCCAGCCATGATTAAAATCCCAACTTCACTGTTCATCAGCTGTGTGACCCAAGTAAATTGCCTAATGTCACTCATATATAAAAAGGTCTTAATAGTACCTACTTCACAGAGCTGCTGGGAGGTTTAAATGAGATCATATGAATAGTTAGAACAGTACCTAACACATAGCAGATGCTTAAGAAACAGTGACAATAGTAGTTATTTCTAGAATCGCCTAACAAAGTAAGCCAACTCCTTTCACAGTGCTCAGTTTCCAGGTTTAACTGGATGTGACACCTTATGAACTTGTTTCTCAAGATTCTTTAGTGGACCCAACAGATAGATATATGCTTAAAGGAGTGAACTGGTTCATTATCTTGCTAATTTTACGGGCCAATCAAATGGGATCTATACCTATCCTGGGAATGCAGTGATAAAGGCCATGCTGCTAAGCTGAGATTTTTGGTGGGGCAGCTGTTCCCGTAAGATGCCTCTGCTAGACTTCCCTTTGCCTTTTCCACCCCTATGCGTGAAGCCAGAGCTATGTGTATTTTCCTTCTCAGTGTCTCAGACACTGACTTTTTTTTCACCTACTAAAATGTAGTAAGCTTAAGAAAAGTTCAATTAAAATGAAACATAAATATTTTCTTTCTTACTGTGTCATTAAAAACTCTAGCCTCACATCCCAAGTTCCTTGGCATCCACCCAAAGGAAACATTTTACCCTCTTGGCCCCCAGTGTGTAAGGCATAGAGGAAAAAGATCTGCTTAGTCTGTCTCGACAGGATCCTTGCATGGGGAGAGGAGCAAAGGTTTCAAAGGAATGGAAAAGAGAGCATGAAGTAGGAAAGTAAGCCAAGAGAAAAAAGATGGAGCATTAAAGCTAAGAGAGGGTGAGAAGAAAATGATTTCATAACACAAGTCTAGAATGGACAGTTTCTGGAAGATAGTATCGTACCCTGCACTTCTGCATCAAAGGTATAAAGCTTACCATTAGGTGATGACTTCTTCCAGGAGGGAGTCCAATATAGCATTATCCCTGAGTATTTCTGGTGGAGTCCAAAGTCCAGTGGTATTCAACATAGCTAGTACTTCAAGTTTATGTTATGAGTTGATAGATCATCTTTACCAGCAGCAATAGCACTATTATTTATTGAGCATTTAATATGTGCTATGAAGCTAACACAGATTAGTCTCTTTAATCCTTAAAAGAATTTTATGAGCTAGAGGTGATTATAATCCCAGCTTTAAAGACGGTAAATTTAGGGAGGTTACAATTAGTAGAAATGGATCCTGTATTTTAATCCCAGTAGCTGGACTCCAGCACTTGTGCCCTGTATCTTATTTGATTTATATTGTTGGATAACTTTTCAAAGTGCTTCCTTTTGTAACCCCTCTCCCTCCTGCTCCTCCTCCTCCTAATCTTCTGCCTTCCTCTGTTTACGTGGCTCCCATTCGTAGAGTCAGGTTACATTTGTAAGTGGTGGACCATCCAGTTCTGTTTCCTATCACAGAGCTAAGGTATTTCTACCAGTCATCATTCCAGTAGTCACTAATCCAGTGGAATCATTATCCCTCTCCAGAAAAAATTCAAATAGAGGGAACTGCTCCATCTAGAGTTCCAGCTTGCAAATAAGATTACTTATTTTCACTTAGTGCCCTGCCTCCCCTCCCCAGAAGCCTTTACCTTGTCTAAACATTAGGCTTTTATTCCAGGTTTGGCCCCAAATAAACTGATCTATGGTGGCATGCATGGCAAGCAGCTTCCTGTGGTTACTGGGAGGGCAGCACATTCCTTTTCATCTTCTCTTTTCTAAACAAATATATTTCTGTTTCAATCTTTATTCCTATGTGCTGAATGCTCTCTTTTTCTTTCTTTCATCCATTTGGCATGTCAATTTCTGTTCTGCTCACATTAAAGTAACAGAGTCAAAACTAAGGTGAGGATGGGCGATTACAATGTGCTCATTTTATTTTTTATTTTTAAATATAAATTTATTTATTTTAATTGGAGGCTAATTACTTTACAATATTGTGTTGGTTTTGCCACAGTGTGCTCATTTTAATCAGCCTGTCCTTAAATTCATGTAGAAAAATTTCATCCTGAGAAGTGACACAGGGGCAGCTGAAATTTACATGAGTTTCTCTGATATTTATCTGTTGGGGAGTTTATCACATAAAGAGGACACAGAGGTTTTTTTTTTTTTTTTTTTTGAACTTTCAAGGTCAATTCCAAATAAGATTAAATCCTTGACCCTTAAAAGCAGTGGCTTCAAGTGGTTATATGATCATAATGTCTCTATAGTTGTGAGGTAGCTAACTGTGTGATTTTGAGTAGTTAATTTCTCTGTGGCTCAGTTTCCTCATCTATGAAATGAAGATAATAAAAATAACTACCTTACAGGGTTGTCATGACAAATAAATTATAAATATAACTTAAAAACTTTATCTAACATTGGAAATTCAATGTGTTACCTACTATTATCATTCATTTAAAATGCTAGACCTTTTTCTTATTTTAATAGTGTCAATTTGTCACTCAAATTCTTCCTGCCTTCGTTCTTCCCTTCTTTTCTTTCCTTTTCACCCTCCCTTCCTCCCCTCCTCTCTCCCTCCCATCCTTTCTTCCAAATATATTTGTTTAGCAGTGTCTGGTATGTGCCAGACACTGTGCTAGGCTCTGGAATACAATGGTAAGGAAAAAGAGATAGCGTCCCTGCCTTTACAGATCATATAGTCTAGTAAGGAGACCAGGCAGAAATTAAACAATCAAACAAAATTATATAACTGTCTTGTGATACATTCTGTGAAGGGTTCAGGAGCCAATTGATGTCAAGGGAGTTTGAAGCATGGGGATTTGCCCTAACCAGGGAGAATAGGGTGTTCCCTAAGAGTCCTTCAGGAGCTGATATGAGTTAAGAGCTTAACGGTGAGTAGAAGAGACAACTTGGCAAAGCAGGGAGCGAGCAATGTTTCAGGCGGGGGAATCTGGGTGAGGAGAGCTGAGGGAGTGAGGAGCAGGGAATATGATGCCACAGAAAAGGGAAAAGGGTGGGAGGCACAGATTACACAGGGCTCTCTCTCAGCCAAATCCACTAGCTAAGTGTTTGGAGCAACGGGGAGCCAGAGAAAAAATTTAAGCTAGGTTGTATGTGTATGTGTGGGGATATTTAGACTTTAGTGGTTTTATTTGAGTTTCTAAAAGAGTGCTGTGAATGAATTACCATGAACTAATACTGTGAATTAATGAGTTGCTGTGAATTAATATAAAGAAAGGTCTGGAGGAGTCTAAATAGGATGTGAGAGACCAGATAGAAGACTATTGCAGTCATCTATGAGAGATGACATCAGCTTGGACTACCGTGGTGGTGGCCAAGGTGGAATGATGTGGAAGGACATGAGTAGCATTTACCAAATAAAATTCCTAACATTTGGAGATGGATGAGCTAGGGAGGAAGAGCTGGGTGCCATGGCATGACTTCATTAATCCTAATGAGACTGAACATTTTCCCTTTTGTTTCCCTCCAGTACCCAAGAGGCAGAGACTGGTATAATATGTGGGGTCTTTATAAAGTTGGAATTGTCAACAGACCCAAAATATTTGAGAAAAGCCTCTTAGGTATGCTGGTTAGCCAAAATAATAGAGGAAGTTGACCTTCAACCCTTGTCTTTGTTTTGTTCCAGTTGCAGAAATCATTTCTGGTTGCTCTCTGACTCGAGTAAACAACACTCCCTGTCACCTTATCCCTTTGACAGTTGATTCCACTTCTATATTTTCACTGGGACATGATTCTCACTGACAGTAGAAAGTTCAGCACCCAGACCTGCAGCTGTGAAAATACTTGCTCCTCTCCAGAACTATTAGTACTTCTGGGAAACCCGTTACAGTGCCAACCACTCTCTGGTCCTGAAGTGACCCTGTTATTTTGGGAGGTAGTAAAGGAAATGATATTTTAAAAACCCCAAGTGGTGCTCTCTTTGGACACTGAAAAGTGTAAGTGATAAAAAGCTCACTATACTTAAAGACAAGGGGTGAACGGGTGCTGGATACTCCCCAGACTCTTTCTATGTGTCAGCAAAATAGATCTGAGCTCACTAAAATAACTCAGGACCGAAGCAGTTTCTTCAGTTGAATAATTAGACAAGAGGTGGTCAATTTAGAAAAACTATCTTCCTCTGTCCCTGCTTTAGAATTTTTATTACAAACAAAACACAATCCTTAGGCAGATTTAGGAGCACAGGAAGAAGCCTGCTAGATTTTGAACTGCTATTGGCAGAGCCTATGTTTTATTTATCTTCATCTCCAGTCACATCCGTGGTGCTTGTCAAATAGTAGATACTCAATGAATGTTGGTTGGATAAAGGATTCACATGTGTTTCCATGGGTTTACATGATAGAGTGAGTTAATCATTTTTTGCCCCAGTCTGTAGAGATGGGTGCTAACCTGTGCACCCTATTTATTTTTAATACTATTTAGCTACAAGGATGTTCTAAAATGAGATTATAAGGAAATCAGTTTTAGTACAATTTTACACATACAGATGGATACACTTGCTGACTAGGTACAGCTATGGATGTTCTCCTTGGAAGATGCTTTTGCAACCTAAATTGCACTAGAATGAGGCTATTGATGTGGGAGGAAGGGAAAGTAAGATAAAAGTCACACCTTAATTTCTAGACAGGATTGCTTTTAAAAAAATGAATTCCAAGTGCTTCTTGTATACCTGGCATGGGCAAAGGATATTTACCAATGATCTGTGATTTAAAATGGCCCAGAACAGGTCCAGTGGTTCCCCTGTCCTTGGAAGCAGGTGGTTTAGTCTCTTGTTGGCTGCTCTGTACCTCCCCACCATCAGCTTCCTAGTCAAGGACTCCATTCCTCCTGGTCTGTCCTGTTGGAACAGGTTCTTTATCTCCATTCTCATACTACTCTAGTCTTCTTGTTGCTACATTACTCTGTTCCTGATTCTCAAATTGTTGTTACCAGACCAGCAGTATTAGCATCGTCTTAGAACTTATCAGAAGTGAAAATCCTTGGGCCTCATCCTGGACCTACTCCAGAAGAAACTGGGACCAGCAATTTAAAAACAAATGATTTTATTTATTTATTTGTTTAGATTTTTGGCCATGCTAGGTCTTTGTTGCTGCAGGGGCTTTCCTCTAGTTGCAGTGAACAGAGGCCATTCTTTGCTGCAGTGTGCAGGCTTCTCATTGTGATGACTTCTCTTGTTGCCAGGCGTGGACTCTAAGGCACACAGGTTTTAGTAGCTACAGTATGTGGGCTCAGTAGTTGCTGCTCCTGGGCTCTAGAGCATAGGCTCCATAGTTGTGGTGCAAGCACAGGTGTGTAGGATCTTCCCAGATCAGGGATTGAACCCATGTCTCCTGCATTGGCAGGTAGATTCTTTACCACTGAGCCACAGGGAAGCCCAGAGGCCCATAAGTTTTAACAAACTCACTTGTGACTCAGCTGGTAAAGAATCTGCTTGCAATGCAGGAGACCTGAGTTCAATCCCTGGGTTGGAAAGATCTGCTGGAGAAGGGAAAGGGTACCCACTCCAGTATTCTGGCCTGGAGAATTCCATGGACATATAGTCCATGGGGTTGCAAACAGTCAGACATGACTGAGTGACTTTCATTTTAAATTCAGATGTGAGAACCACTGCTGATATAAAGCTAATTTCTGAGCATACCACCTATTTGTTTGTGTGGTATATGATTTAAGTGTGTGTGAAATGTTTTCATATATTGCCCTTCCCCTGATCCTGTAGAACTCCACATCTCTCCTCGTGCATGCCACACCATTCTTTTGCATTTCAACAGCATCCCTCATCACAACTAGGTAGTAACAACCAGGGAAATCTAGTCTTTTAGTCTTTCTGCAACCTCCCTGGGCAAAGCACAGGGCCTGGGATATAATACATACTAAGTAAATGTGGCCAATTTAACCATAAAGTAAAATATTTATCTGACCTTTGAAGCTTGATGGGATGACAGCTGTACTAGGAATGAATCTTTGCTTTCCAGTGTGGTTTTCTAATATTATTGTAGAGAATATTAAACTGGAGGTAGGAGACTTGAGCCAGACCAGTCTTCTTGGTGACTTTTAAGACTTAGGAAGGCATTTAAAGGCTTTGCTTCCATTTTTTTCATCTATAAAGTGTCAGTAACAGTATCTATGGACAGAGTCGTAGTAAGGACGAAATGCAACAGCACATGTTATCAAATACAATAGCACTATAAAGAACACTAAAAACAACCTTTAAAGAGAAAATTCCACTTTTGTATTATCCAGAGGGTCTGTTTTTCAAGATCAGCCTAAGTTTTTTTTTTTTTTTTTTTTAGGGGGAACTGTATTCTAATCATCTGATATTTGAAGCAGGAAAATATAAATGCTTCGTACCACTTGTCTATTCTTACTTGTTGATGAGACATTAGCATTACTGCCAACCTTTTAGGCTTTGAAGGGATTTCAAGCTTTATCTTGATTTAATGGTTGAAAAAAAAAAATCAACCAAAGGTACATTTTCTAAGAGCATGCCTGGACCTACCCATTAGAAGAGTGTGAGCTACTATTCTATCAAAACTAATTAAACCTTAAATGTGTAACCAACTCTCAATTACCAAGGTTAATGGGACTACATGCATACATAATTATATCTTACATTTATATAGTGCTTTTAACTTCTTCAAAGCACTTTTCACTGTATTGCATATATAACACAGATGGATTCTTTTTTTAATCCACAAATATAAGGTGAAAAAGAAATCTTGGAATCAATAATTTCAACTTTGTACCTTTCCAAAGCTATTAGAACTAGTAAAATTGTCTAGTAGGACTTTCATTGCTCTACTCTCTTCCTGACACTTCTCAACAAAAGGCAAGAAATGACTGAAAGATTTGAAGGACTCTCCAGAGGAAAGGAACTCAAGAAGGAGAGGCAGGCAAGGACCTGAGCCATCCACAGACTAAATCATTAGTACCTGGGTAATTAAGAATAATGGACTATATGTGCGATTAAACCCATAAGAAGGAGATGAAAAAGCATAGGAAATGATGCATGAGTAGCAATATTTACAGGGCTCTTGTCATTGTCATTCAGTCTACAAGCATTATTGAACACCTACTGTATGCCAGTTATTTTCAAAAAGGGAATGGGTATAGCAATGAATAACCGAGGCAAGACTGCCTCTGTCATGGAGATGGCCTTTTTGAATGGCAAAGACTCACGGTAAACAAGATCGTAAATAGACACATCAGATAACTTCAGGTAGCACTACGCACTGTGAAGTCCATAAACACCAAAATGTTGTAGAGAGAGCCTTAGGAAGGCCACGCTATTTTAGACCGGGGAGCCGGGGAAGGCCTCTCAGGATATTTGAGCTGCATCCTGCAAAAGGACCCCACCTTGTGTAGGTCTGCTAAACAGAATGATGGAGTAAGTGAACTCATCAGACTCAATGTTAGAGGGAGGGCCAGGCCCCACCACTTCTGTGGTTATTCATTTTGTGGCCTTTTGTGGATATTCCTAAAATCTCTCCAGGAGCCCTGATGTATCGCCTCTACAATGGAGGTTACTAATTCTGATCACCTTGACAGGGGTGCTCGGAAGAATAATGGGTAAACAATTGTGAAGAGCTATATAAATGCTAAATAATGATCACAGTAATAACCTTTTATTAAAGTCAGCACTGTGATAGGCAGCTCACACTCGGATGCCTTGGCAAATGTGGAAATCGATGCGGCTGCTCCCTGCACAGCCCAGCACCATCCTTTAAAATAGAAAAAATAAATGAGCCGATGATCATGATATTCAAAGTGGTTAGTGATCAAATAACTGTCTTGAGAGAAAGCTGGTGTGTGAAGTGTAAAATGGGAGTATAGAGATGATGGCACATTCCAGCCCAGAGCAGGCAGAGGGGAGCTGGTGATTGTAACTGGATGCTGCTGGTACACATGCCACCCGCTGCAGGGTGGTAATTCTAACCTCATCAGGACGAGGCACTGCCACCACCAAAAGCACTGGCAGACGGAAAGTGGGATGAGAAAGAGCCGGATCAGCAGCATCTCTGCCAGCAGCCCCATCTGGCCCTCTTGGCCTTGGCAAGCCTCCCTGGGGGGAGAACTGAGAAGCCAGCACCAAAGGGCCCTACCTTGGAAGGGCACCAAGGAAGCAGGGAGAGAGGGAGGGAGGCAGGGAACAAGTGTTGCATTTTTTCCTTTCTTGAAAGATCCCAGTTCCAGGAAAGGCTTCAGTTGTCTTTTTACCGGAGCCTCCCTACACAGTTACAGATAGGAATCCACTCCCTAGCTGCTCCTCTTCCTTCCTTGTAAATCTCTCTCCAAAATATAACATTAATAACACAGAAGCATTCTTTTCTTGTGGGTCCTAGCATCTCTTTGATATAAATGTGCATGTTTTCAAACTTTCTTTCTTGTCTCCCACCTCATATTGGCACACATATTGTGTGAAAAATGTGTGTGCACACACACACATATACCCACACTTACCTAAATCCTTTGTTAAGCCCCGGCTTGGCTATTATACAGTGTTTATGGAATCTTGGTCACAGAGTGGAAAAGTTTAAATTATTGTTGCTGCTTTTCTGAAAAGCAGAAAAAGAGAGAAGTTAATGATTAAAAAAAAGAAGAAGAAGAAAGAAAGAAACCATTTTAAGGCTGATACTAATCACTTTGGTTCATATTGACTGAGTAGGTCACCCCCACCTTAGGACAAGTAGAGTGAAAGTGATCTTGGAAGTGCTAAAAGCCCCCAGTGCATACTTCACTTTTTGAGACTTGACTAGAAATTAGGGAGGTTAAAAAAATATGACACAACAACCCTAGATTTCATAAAATTATTAAGCTGGGTGGAAAGGATCAAGGTCCTCACAAAAATCTAATTGATTTTAACCAAATGGAGAAAATTTTAAATGTTAAACACCCTGGTATGTTATATCTGAATTACTTTGGGTGGACATGCTGTGTGGTACATAGTAAGTGCTCAGTAAATTTTCTGCAGATAAGTGAGGCACTTCCATCCACCAGCGTCTCAGACTACTCGAACCTGAACTCCTTTATTTACGCACACCGTTTCTTTAAGTGCTTTGTTTTCCAAACTAGTCAGTGAAAGAATCTAGGGAGAGCTGTCTTCAAGAAATATGATCATCTTCATAGCCAAATCAGTCTGAATTAAGTTAGTTCGTTAGCAGGACTGCCTAAATGGCTCCTAGATTTTATTTGGTAAGTGTTTTTAATGACTTATTGATAATGGACTGGCAATAAAGTGGGAGATAATATCAGAAGGAGGGAAAGCACCTGCTCAGATGCTGTGCTTTTTAAATTCAGCTAACTCATACTTAACCATATTTGGTGTCAAACTCCAAGGAATGGTTCCCAGTTATTGTCTTGGATCCTTTATTTTGCATTTTTTTTTTTTTTTTTAAATCTTTATTTCAGCTTTGTCTGGCATTTGACTCTCTTAACTCCATTTTCCTCCCAGCTTCTGGCTCTGTGCTCACCCCTTTGGACTTGATGAGTAATTGTGCCTTTCCTGCTTTTCACCTCTGGCACTCCTTTGAAAATGGGTTATGTTTATCTTCTGGCTCTTGCTACTTTTGGCTGCTCAAAACTTTTGACTCTACTCAGCCAAGTTTTGATCCCAGGACCTTTCCCTGGCTTCAACCTGTCTCAGTGGCATCTGTGCTGGGCTTAACTCCTCCAGATGTGGGCATGGGCAAAAGGGAAGACAAGCAAGGAAACAGGAAGAATATCTGGCTTAGCTTAACCTGTGCAGGGTCCTGAGGCCTTGCTGCATGTACAGTCTCTGCCTACTTATTCCTCTGCTTATTCTCTCCTATCTTTGACTCTATGTCAGTTTTTGTTAAGTCTCTACCTTCTAACTGGCTGATCCTCCTCTAGTATCCCTTTGTAGGACTTAAATGAGAATGAGAGTAAGTGATATCCTTTAGGCAAAATAAATTTGATAGTCAGGAGTAATTGCTGAATCTCAAGTGTCTTTATAGCACTTATTTTACCAGATTAGTTGGCAAATGGCTTTGGCTTTTGATAGGTCTGTTGATAGGTAAGTCAATAAATACCTGTCGAGTGAATGCATGAATACTAGTTGTGTAGCACTGTATCAGGTACCTTAAATAAAACAAAAATATAAGACTTCATCCTTGGCTTAAGAAAGACATCTCATGCCAATCACAACAAAACTTTTTTGAAATATCACCAAGGGCCAGATCAGTTTCACTATTTCTTCAAGAAAACAAGATGTTCTCTCTTAATGCACAAACATCTTCATCTGGGCAAAAGGGAATGAGAGCAAAGGACTGGGTCAGTTTGGTGCAGTCGCTTAGTTGTGTGCAACTCTTTGCGAAGAACTGACTCACTGGAAAAGACCCAGATGCTGGAAAAGATTGAAGGTGGGAGGAGAAGAGGATGACAGAAGATGCGATGATTGGATGGCATCATTGACATATACATTTTATACATAGCAGTTTGTATCTCTTAACCCCCTACCCCATCTTGCCTCTCACCACTAGTAACCACTAGTTTATTCTCTGTATCTGTGAGTCTGTTTTGTTACATACATTTGTTTATTTCTTAGATTCTAAATATAAATGACATTTACTCTTTAGTCCACTTTTATGTTTGCTGTTGCCCATCACTCTACTCCTTTATACTTCAAAGGTATACTTCCCAAAGCTCCCTTTGGTGTTATGCTTTCCTGGACTCAGTGGAACTTTGAAGGATACTGAGCTCATCCTGATGAAATGGATGTTGACATTCCATGATCATCACTGTAATTATTCCTAATTTGTACTTTGCTTCAAAAAGTCTCTTCCCCTACCATTTTAAAATGGTATCTACAGTTTTAATTATACTTGACAATAAGCTTCTTTCACCACAAAATCTGTTTGATCATGTATATACCCATCATTATCTTCAAATATCCTATTTTAAAGAAATTCCATCCAGATAGAGCTCCCAAAGAGTTATAATATTAGCAATGGTGTTTTTAGCTGTTTCTGTAATCGCTGTTTGTAATGATTGCAAATCACATTTGTACAAATGATTAGATGCTAGTTGAGTTATCTATCAGACTGGGCTGAAATGGTCCTGTAAACCACTGTGCACCAAACAAATCTACAGAGTAAAAACTGAAATGGAGCTTGGAGTCCATGGACAATCAAATCAAATGCTGTAGTATTATTAACACATACTTCAGGTTCAGAATAATCTTGCTAATCACACTTTCAAATTAATCAGCTAATGTCTATTTCCATGAAGAAGAGATCTGGTGGATTCTGGTGAGATAAGATTTGGGAAGGTCAAGGGCAACAGGGAAAGCTCCTGGAGGTGACAGGATTAGCTAGAGCAAAGGACACAAGACAAAAAACAAGACGGCTGTATTAGTAGATATCTGGACCATAAATGCTGTAGTGTAAACTTACAATTTTGCCATACTGCTTTGTGAATTTTTTCCTTAATTCAGATTTTATATTTTTCATGATATAATAAATGGTGAGATCTAAGTGAGCACCAAAAAATTGATGCTTTTCAACTGTGGTGTTGGAGAAGACTCTTGAGAGTCCCTTGGACTGCAAGGAGATCCAACAAGTCCATTCTAAAGGAGATCAGTCCTGGGTGTTCTTTGGAAGGAATGATGCTAAAGCTGAAACTCCAGTACTTTGGCCACCTCATGCGAAGAGTTGACTCATTGGAAAAGACTCTGATGCTGGGAGGGATTGGGGACAGGAGGAGAAGGGGACGACAGAGGATGAGATGGCTGGATGGCATCACTGACTCGATGGACATGACTTTGAGTGACCTCCGGGAGTTGGTGATGGACAGGGAGGCCTGGCATGCTGCATTCTGTGGGGTCGCAAAGAGTCAGACACAACTGAGTGACTGAACTGAACGGAACTGAGTCTCATTTTTCCGTGTGCTTGGATATGGTGAGTAGAGTGCTGTAGCTAAATCAATAGTTTCATGCAGGGGAGATTTGAGAAACAATATTGGCAAGAACGGTTAGGTCAGATTATGACAACCTTTAAAATGCTTGTATTGGACTTTATCCTTTGGAAATCATTTAGTGTTTGTTTGTCACTGAGAGCACCTCAAGGAAAACAGTGTTTATTGGTGGTTTCTGAGAGGAAAAGACTTTGGCAGGGAGATTAGGTAAGACAGTTAGTGTTAGTCTCTTCGTGACCCCATAGACTGTAGCCTGCCAGGTTCCTCTGTCCATGGAATTCTCCAGGCAAGAACACTGGAATGGGTAGTCATTCCCTTCTCCAGTGGATCTTTGCAACTTGGGGATTGAACCTAGGTCTCCTGCATTGCAGGCAGATTCTTTATGGTTGGAGCCACCAGGGAAGCCCCTTAGGTAAGATAATATGGCAATAGTTAAGATGTTAGAAAGTATGGCTTAGGCTAAGTTTTGGTAGTGGATTAAAATGAAGGGGTAGGTGCAGCATTATAAGGTGAGGGGGTAAGAATTTGGCTTCTTTTTATGTCTTTTTCAGCCACCTGGGCTTAATTCTCCTTGATTTATTTCCCTTCCCATTTGTATTTTCCTTCTCTTGATCCTGCTTTACCATTTTTTCCCCTTTTTCCTCTGCTTGCAGTAAAAAATTTTTTCTTATTACTTTTTTATATGGGATGATGATTCAGTCAGTCATATATCAAATGGGAGATATGGGTTGAAATTAACCATATGATTCACCAACTGATTATAATATGTTGGTGCTTTATAAATATCTATATGTATATATAGATAATATATTTATCTTTTATTTTCAGTTAGAAAGATGGAAAGGAAAATAAAGAGCAGAATGGAAAAACAAAAGACTTCATTTATTCCTTCATTCAAGCAGTTCTGTGTTTCCAAGAAAGGGAGTCAAGGAGATAGAAAAAAATACAGCAAAGTAATTTATGTTACTATAATGTTATTGTATAGTTTCCCTTTAAACTCCATCAAGTAAACTAGAGAGTCCAGGATGGGAGGCAGGAGACTAAGGTGTGATGGGCAGACTCCATGCCCTCCCTTTCTGTTATATTATTTCTCATATCAAAAGGTGGACTGTAAATCCCTATTTTTAGGTCCCAGTGACTGGCTCAACTTACAGGATGTGGTGGAAGTGACTTTCTGGGACTTCTTAGGCTAGGTTGTAAGAAGTCTGTGTCTTTTGGGAGATTTACTCTTGGGATAGTGACTTTTGGAGCCCAGCCATCACTTTGAGAGAAGTCCAGATCACATCGAGAAGCTGCGTGTAGCGTGTAGGTCCTCTAGTTGGCAGCGACAAATCATAGCCAGCGCTTCCTGTCAGTCACAGGAGTAACTTGACATCCCACTCAACTGAGCATACAGGTGGTGGCAACCCCAGCTGATATCTGACTGTACTTCCCAGGAGACCCTGAACAAGGACTGCCCAGCCAAGCCCAGTCAACCCACAGAACAATAAGAGACAAAGATAAGCTACCACTTTAAGCTCCTCTACTTTGGTGTGGTTTGTTATATAGCAATAGATAATTCTTTCATCAGCTGTTTGAAAGATTCATAATGTCATCCAGAATGCATGTATATTTAAATTTTTTTCTTTTAAAGGTCACTTTATTATTCATTAGCCATGAAATTAGAATCTGAATTGATCTTGATCAGAAGTATTAGGAACTATTTAAGCAAATATTTTAAGCACTATCATATTTTCAGTACTGGTTCAGGATAAAGCAACATAGATGTGATAAGAATATTGATTTGTAATCAGAAGGTGGAGTTTGAATTCTAACTCTCTTATTCATCACTGCATGACCTAGGGCAAGTTATTTAACACCTCTGATTCTTAGTTTCCAATGCTGTAGTATATTTGAGTATTTAGTGCTGCCAGGCAAAACACAGATAGTCAATAAATTTCCACTTCTTTCCTTCTTATGAAAGTCCTCTTTTCATAAGTGCAACCATGTCAAAGTTTAACACATTATTATACAGCTTGCTAAAACTGAATATTTTTTTATCATTTATCAAATATTTCTCTTGATAAATATTTCATAGGCTTCCATAGCGTTACCTTTAGTAGTATGGTCTGCCTTACTTTTCCTGTGGGATGACTTGTTTAATAGATTTTGGGACTCATTCTATTGCTAGATTCTCACAAAGGCAATTTTGTGGCAACCTTCTTTGGTTTTCAAGGACATGACCCTGTCTCATATCTTGAATGTGGTTTCCTATCCTAATGCAAATGTTAATACGTTAAGTGCATATCAAATAAGAATTTTAATTCAGTTCATCATATGTTTATGTATTTAAATTTAAGAATCAAATTGATATAATTGGTAGCATTACCCATTTGCTTTGATTTGAGATGCCAAGTGATTGAAAAAAATTTTAATTTAGAAGAGAATTACCTTGCTTATTTGAATTTATCATTTTTGTATAATTAGGATGAACTAATTTAATTTGCAGTTATCCTTTTAAATGACTTAAATGATATCTGCCGAGACATTCAAGACCACATGATTAGTGGAGTCATCCTGAATATTACTCAGTCTCATAGCGTTGAAAAGTATAAGTGCAACTTGTGAAGCTTGGAGGTTGAAGTTTCAAGCTTGATCTTTTCTTCATTAGCATATATGTTTTTTCTATTTTATACCCCTCATTTTATGTTGCTTTGTGTGTTCCAGAGGAATCACACATTGCATTTGGTGATCATCCTCCTTTCCTAACTCTGTTCTGATTTTATGTCATTTTCACTCAATGTTCAGCTCATATCTCAGTTGTGCAAAGGTTAGGCTTATTACACCTTTAGTGAGTTATGGTTGAAATCCCCAAGACAATGCTCTTTATGGAGACTGAGTTACCTTCAGTAAATACTTTTTTAAATGATGCATTTTAATGAGACTAAAACTTTTTGACACCGTACTACTGAGTAAAGTAGCTAGAACCTATAGTTTTAGAATAGTGTTTTTCAAAATGCAGGTCTTGACCCATTAGTAGATTTATAAAGTAATCCTTCAGGTTGTGACAAGCACTTAAAAACAATGGAACTATGTAGAATAGATAATACTAAAATGCGTTATATGTAGTAAGGGTACATAAAGTTTCATAAAACTTTTGTATTAGTTTTATGTGTGTATATGTACTGGTTTATCATTAAAAATTACTCCATATATTTTTGCAAGTTTCTATCTAAAGTGTTTGAAAGCTACCCCCTTGAATTTAATGCTATCTGTAGAAGGAAATGGCAACCCACTCCAGTGTTCTTGCCTGGAGAATCCCAGGGACAGAGGAGCCTGGTGGGCTGCCGTCTATGGGGTCTCACAGAGTTGGACATGACTGGCGACTTAGCAGCAGGAAGTGACTTAGCAGCAGCAGTAGCAGCAGAAGCAATTAAAAAATATAGCAGTTTAAAATGAAGCCTCCCAAATGTATTTGAAATATAAAAGTGTAGATAGCATTCAGTTACATGTTTTAAAGGCATCGGAAGCTACTTTTTCCTAAGAAGCTTAGCCCTGGCATAAGTGGGCAATTTTCAAAGGGTCAAGATACAGTTATTGCTAACAAATGATGCATGCTAAGTCACTTCAGTCATATCTGACTGTTTACAACCCACTGGACTGCAGTCCCCCAGGCTCCTCTGTTCATGAGATTCTCTAGGCAAGAATACTGGGGTGGGTTGCCATGCCCTCCTCTAGGGGATCTTCCCAACCCAATGTCTTCTGCATTGGCAGGTGGGTTCTCTACCACTACTGCTACCTGGGACCCAAATTTTATGTACCTGGAAGGGTAACAGGTTATACATCTAGTCTGTGACATTGCTATTTATTGCCTTGCTAGAGTTGATTGTTGGAGGTGTTTTGTCTTTGCTCATCAGATTAGAAGGACCTAGTTTTCCAAGTTCTCAGTCTGCTAGAAAGCTGACATCAAATCCCCTACTGGTGGGTCCTATGTCTGGATGGGAAACTGGAAAACTCTCACCCTTAACTCCTCTTTTTGCTAGAGAACCTCCTTTTTCTTCCCTACTGGGTCTTAGGAAGATGGAAGGCAGCACTAAAAGTTGTGTTTCAGTCATACTATGTGAGTTTGTGTTTTTGTATGAAGGCCTACTCATTTACAGGAGCTTTCCATCCCTGGAATTAGAAAATTAATCCTTAATCAGAATAATGCAGGCAGTATCACATTTTCAGTCTGCTAATGAGCTGTGGAGAAAGACGGCACATCTTTCTCCAGTTGATGGATGTCCCTTTTAGAAGATATATGATATCCTTGCTGCTGCTACTGCTGCTAAATCGCTTCAGTCGTGTCCGACTCTGTGTGACCCCATAGACGGCAGCCCACCAGGCTCCCCCATCCCTGGGATTCTCCAGGCAAGAACACCGGAGTGGGTTGCCATTTCCTTCTCCAGTGCATGAAAGTGAAAAGTGAAAGTGAAGTCACTCAGCCGTGTCCGACTCTTAGTGACCCCATGGACTGGAGCCTACCAGGCTCCTCCGTCCATGGGATTTTCCAGGCAAGAGTACTGGAGTGGGGTGCCATTGCCTTCTCCTTACCGGTAGGTTAACACACTTCGGAACCAAAGGAATCCTCGGAGCAGGAAGGGGTCCCTGGCTTTTCTGGCTCTTGCCCCTTAAAGTTTCCCAACTTCTCACTTTTCAGTCTACTTTCTCTCCTGTTAAAATAAACTCATTAGTGGAATCTACCATCATGTATTATTTAACTCTTTCCATCTGTTGCTCAGTTGTGTCTGACTCTTTGCTATCCTTTGGACTGTAGCCTGCCAGGCTTCTCTGTCTGTGGGATTTTCCAGGAAAAAATACTAGAGTGGGTTGCCATTTCCTTCTCCAGAGGATCTTCGTGACCCAGGGATCGAACCCACATCTTTTGTGTCTCCTGCATTGGCAGGCGGGTTCTTTACCACTGAGCCACCTGGAAAGCCCCAACTTTTCCCATCTCTTATGGTTTAAACTTCATTTCATAGAAAGCCCTGGCCTTAATCCTTTACTCTCCCTTTATAATGCTTTTATTTTGACCTTACTACTTTCTAAAAATCAACCCAACTCCTTCATCACTGTCCTTCCCCCAACGTCCATTAACCTTTCCCTGTTATTCAGGTTTTTTAACATATACTTAAGAGGTAACCAACAAAGATGGACTTGAGATTTACATGGTGACCTTTTTTTTTTTTTTTCTTTTCCTACAAGGACCATTTTCAAGACTAGGATATTTCTCTTATTCTTCTCAAGGAACTTTCAGATGAATTAATGAAACAGGGTAGATACATTTGTTACTATTATTAGAATCTCATTGTCTATAACTCCAAAATGAGGCATAAAGCAGATGTCTATCTAAAAGGAAGAGCCTTATTATAAATTATCTTGAAGATTCTGAGATTGTCTTTAAGAGCAGTGCTATGGGAGGATATGAGGCACAATCTTCCAAAACACTGGACTTGATTTTATCCTGAGTGCTTCCTTGATTTTAACCTCTTATAATCACAGGATATAGAGAAGGAAGAAATTTGGTGTTCATTCTGTCTCATTTTACAAACTAGGAAATTGAGACACAGAGGCACCAAGTCATTAAGATCGTTCAGTTATTTAGTTGGCTATGTGGAGCAGGCTGGTTTCAGAAAGGATATAGAAGAGTGGACATATTTGAGAGAGATTGATAGACTGTGATAATCAGCACTGACTGGTTGGTGATGGACTGAAGGGTTGGATACTGAGAAGGAAGCTTCAAAAGTGGTGTTTGAATCTTTAGCCTTAGCAACCATGCACATGGGAGGCCTTCATTTTGAAGGAGGACATAGGCGGCAAAGCGTATGGTCAGAGAAAGATTTAGAATTCGGACTGGAAATGTTGAATTTTGAGTGTCTTTAGTCAAATCCAAGAAAACGCATTACAATTGAGTGTATATGAGGAAAACCATGAGACTATTGGGTTATGAAAGTTTAGTAAAGAGCGTATTTCCAAGAGGAAGTTATTATTACCCATAGCTGCAGTGAGGCCAAGAAGACAGACATGGAAAGGTGTTCATTGGGTTTAACTAGAAGGAAGTCATTAGTGACCTTGACAAGTTTCAGTGGAGCAGTGGGGCCAGAGCCAGATGGTAGTGAACTGGGAAATGAGTGGGAGGTGAAGAAGTAGAAGTGAATATAAACATCCATTAAGAAGTCTGGGACAGCCAAAGGAAGGGCAGAAGTAGGGCAGTCCCTGCAGGGGAAGATGTAGAGGGAGGGTTTTATTTGATGTGGGAGAGAGTTGGGCATGTTTAGGTACTGATGGTAAGAGTTTTTCAGCTTTCCAGTTTTTATACTGAACTCATTTTTCTTTCCTCTGACTCCTGCTTTCTGTCTAGAGGTCTGAGTAGTTCCTGGAAATCTCAGAGCAGATCTTTTAGGAGCATCAGAATTATCTCTTGCTAATTCATTATTAACTAATTCTTACCAACCAACTTTTTCTATCAACTCATAAGCTTACATTTCCCTCTGACTTTTTTCCAGATGCTCACACTCATCTTAGATAAAGCATCTCTGAAAAATGTTAATGGGGGTAAAGAAAACATAAGTAAAGTTCTCACATCTCAAATTGGCCTTATAAGATTTCCAACTGAGAGATGAACATTTTGGATCAGTTTTTAAAAATCTGAAGAAATTATTGCTTAGGATTAACATTTATTACACATTTAGTCATTGACTTTGAAGACATTTATTTATTTATTTTAATTGGAGGATAATTACTTTACAATATTGTGATGGCTTTTGCCGTGCATCAGTCTGAATCAGCCATAGGCATACATTTGCCCCCTCCATCCTGTAGCCCCCTTCCTCCCCACCTCCCACCTCCCTCCACACCCCATCCTTCCAGGTTGTCACAGAGCACTGGCTTCAGGTGCCCTGTGCATTGACTTGTTTTATAGTTACTTCACTATTATTTATTGACTTCCTAGTACATAGCATGTGTTTGGCATGGATCACCTGACACTGACCTGAAAATCTCATTTTGTAAGTATTTTACAGTTTGAAGATAAATTTCTGAGATTTACGATGATTTTCTACACTTTTGGTACAATACTTTATGCTACGTCCAAACAATATTATTTATGGTTTAGTGGAAACATTTTTATTGATACCTTACATCCAAATTCCCTTTCTATTTCTAAAATAAGTGTTTCTGGGTGATTCTCAGTAGGAAAAAGGACCTGATTGCTATAGTAGAAGTATAGGAGACCAGATACCTTCTCTTGATGACCACTGGCAGCTGAAATGTGGACAACTGACTTAGAATTAGCCAACAGATTCTCTCACCAAGAGTCACATCCTGGGGAAGCAATAGAAAACCTCAGGTAGAAAACTGAGACTCACTGTTGATGATGGCAGCAATGCTGAGTGCCCAGCAGTGATGGTGCTCATGGCATCAGCCTAGCCAGACTGCCCCAGGGGGCTGTTCCTGGCCGTGTCCTCTGTTGTCCAGCTACTCTTGGTTCCTGTCTGTTCTGAACCTGCCTTCTGTGGAGTCATTGAGCTCTCTGAGACCCTTCCAAAAATTTTCTCTTCTGCATAGGTTACCCGGAGGTATTTTCTATTTTTTGCCATCAGGAACCTTACTTAACTGATTCAGAGGGTCACAATGGAATAATAAAGCAGCCAACAAAAACATTTATACTAGGCTAACATTTGTGGACTGCAAACATTGTGCTAAATGTTTTAAATAAAGGATGTCACCAAATCATCAAAGCAACAGGATAAGGCAGGCATGTGGGTCTGTTCTTTCAAGAATCATCTCAAGGGGCTTCTTTTGTAAGAAGGCTTTTCTAATCTCCTTTCCCACTTGCAAGTAGGCTTGACTTCTCCTTCGTGTCCTCTCTATGTCATATAAAGAGGAGAGAATGTGTGTGTGTGTGTGTGTGTATTCGTGTGCGTTAGCAGCTCAGTCAGGTCTGACTCTTTGTGACCCCATGTACTGTACTCTGCCAAGCTCCTCTGTCTATGGGATTCTCCAGGAAAGAATACTGGAGTGGGTAGCCATTCCCTTCTTCAGGGGATCTTCCTGACCCAGGGTTTGAACCTAGGTCTGCTGCACTGCAGGCAGATTCTTTACTATCTGAGCCACAAGCTGCTGCTGCTGCTGCGAAGTCGCTTCAGTCGTGTCCGACTCTGTGTGACCCCATAGACAGCAGCCCACCAGGCTCCTCCATCCCTGGGATTCTCCAGGCAAGAACACTGGAGTGGGTTGCCATTTCCTTCTCCAATGCATGAAAGTGAAAAGTGAAAGTGAAGTCGCTCAGTTGTGTCCTACTCTTTGCAACCTCATGGACTGCAGCCTATCAGGCTCCTCCGTCTATGGGGTTTTCCAGACAAGAGTACTGGAGGGGGTTGCCATTAGCTTCTCCCCTGAGCCACAAGGGAAGGCCCTAAATATATATATGCACATATACATATCAGATCAGATCAGATCAGATCAGTCGCTCAGTCGTGTCCGACTCTTTGCGACCCCATGAACCGCAGCACGCCAGGCCTCCCTGTCCATCACCAGCTCCCGGAGGTCACTCAGACTCGCATCCATCGAGTCAGTGATGCCATCCAGCCATCTCATCCTCTGTCGTCCCCTTCTCCTCCTGCCCTCAATCCCTCCCAGCATCAGAGTCTTCTCCAATGAGTCAACTCTTCTCATGAGGTGGCCAAAATACTGGAGTTTCAGCTTTAGCATCATTCCTTCTAAAGAAATTTCAGGATTGATCTCCTTCAGAATGGACTGGTTGGATCTCCTTGCAGTCCAAGGGACTCTCAAGAGTCTTCTCCAACACCACAGTTCAAAAGCATCAATTCTTCGGCGCTCAGCCTTCTTCACAGTCCAGCTCTCACATCCATACATGACCACAGGAAAGACCATAGCCTTGACTAGGCGAACCTTTGTTGGTAAAGTAATGTCTCTGCTTTTGAATATGCTATCTAGGTTGGTCATAACTTTCCTTCCAAGGAGCAAGCATATACATATACATATATGTATATATTTATACTTATTTTTATATATGAATATTTATATATATTGTACATACACATATACTCTCCTCTTATATATACAATATTAAATATATAAAGTATGTATAATATATATAACATTACAATATATAATATAATATGTAATATATAATATTCCCCCTCATGGATCATAGGCTTGTTGTGGTAAAGAGGCTTGTGTAACTCAATGAAACTATGAGTCACACTGTGCAGGGCCACCCAAGACAGATGGGTCACAGCGAAGAATTCTGACAAAACATGGTCCACTGGAGAAGGAAATGGCAACCAATTCCAGTATTCTTTCCTGGAAAGCCCCATGGACAGTATAAAAAGGCAAAAAGACGAGTCCCCCATGTTGGGAGGTATCTAATATGCTACTGGGGATAAAGCAATGGCAACCCACTCCAGTATTCTTGCCTGGAAAATCCCATGGACGGAGGAGCCTGGTAGGCTGCAGTCCATGAGGCTGCAAAGAGTAGGACACGACTGAGTGACTTCACTTTCACTTTTCACTTTCATGCACTGGAGAAGGAAATGGCAACCCCCTCCAGTGTTCTTGCCTGGAGAATCCCAGGGATGGGGGAGCCTGGTGGGCTGCCATCTCTGGGGTTGCACAGAGTCAGACATGACTGAAGCGACTTAACAGCAGCGGCAGGGGATAAAGCAAAGGGCAATTACTAATAGCTCCAGAAGGAAGGTAGTGGTTGGGCCAAAGTAGAAATGCTCAGTTGTGGATGTATAATATGTTTATTTCCTAGTGATTTATTAAACTCTTACTATGTGTCAGACACCAAGCTTAGATGTTCTCTCACATGATCTCATGTCATTCCCACCAGAACTTTATGAATTAGATTTATTATTTTACAAAAGAGGAAGTAAGAATAAGAAAGGTTAGATAACTTTTTCAAGATGTTGCCTATGAATGGCAGAGTAGAGAACTGAACGAGTTTCATTTGTTTTTGTTTTGAATTCCAATGCCTCTGCTCCTAACACTCTCCAAACTGTCTTCACTGCCTCCTTATACTTACGTGGAATTGCTTCCCTCTTGTACTGGATTGAGGGAGAGTCTGCATTGCACTTCTCTCTCTTTTTTCTTACTTGTGTAGGAGGGAAGGCAAATCTGTTTCTTATGGCACTTCACCCATCTTCTATCCGTGGCAGACACCACGAGTCGATGATTACACTCTGTCCCAGTGAGTTATCTCAAGAATTCCTCTCCCCCTTTCCTGCAGGAAGTCACTCCCGGTTAGTTAGCAATGAATCCTACTGCTATTCCTGGCCTAGAACAATGCCGCTCACAGAAGTGTGCTTAGCAAATTGTTGTTAGAGTGTTACTATTTTCTTCATTTAACAGATGAACAAATAATAGAGAATTAAATAAGAGGCCATTCACCTGGAGATATTAATATCTACCTCATTGGGTTTTGGGAGGAGTAATTGAATTAATGCACCTAGAACCTCTCAAATAGTGTCTTGGCACAAGGTAACTTAGTTATTAGTGCAACTACTCAGAAGCATGCATGTTGTATCCATAGAAATAGGAAGGCAGTTGGCAGTTGCCAGGGGCTGAAGGGAGGGAGGAAGGGACGAGGTGTGACTACCTAATGGGTATGAGGTTTCGTCTTGGGGTGATGAAAATGTTTGCAACTAGATAGAGGTGGTGATTGCATAACATTATGAGTATACTAAAGGCGACAGAATTATATGGTTCCAAATGGTTGATTTTGTGTTTTATGAATTTGCCCTTCATTAAAAAATATTCAGAAGTTGTATTGGATGGGACAAGATGAGGGAGATCTGAGACTGAGTGCTGCCTTAAACTTTGCTCCTTGGGCCCCTTGCTTAATTTGCCTTAGTCCCAGCCCTGGTAATGTAGCCAGAATTTGAACTTAGGCCTTTAGTTCTCTAAGTAAGGGTTCTTTCCACTTGAATCAGTTGCTTCAGAAATCAGAGAAAGTCTGTCCTCATTGGTGGAGAGCTGTGATTGGTGTGCTGATAAGTGAAGCTGGAGGAGGTGTTGTCCTCAGCTCAGGCAGGAAAACAAGTCAATTTTTAAAGCCCTTTATAGTTTACAAAGCAGTTTTAGAGAACAATGGGTTGCAACTAATAGGAACTTACTGTACCTGAGTAACTCATCTAATGAGCATAGTCAACATGACTCAAAGGGAGGGGTGGGTAGGAAGGAAAGTCTTGAAAGTTTATAGTCAGAAACTTCTCTTCCTGCACTTGGAGTCTGTCTTTACTGACTGCAAAGGAAATGCAAAGACTTCAGAATGGTATCTATTAAAAGTGAAGTGACATCATTCTCCTTCCTGGTCTGTAAGCAGCTCCACTGAGCTTGCTTGCAGCATTAATGGGGCTGGTGACAGCCGCTTAGTCTAGGCTAAATAGACCTTAGGGTGTAGTCATGACTTTGCCATAAGCGTGAAGTGACTGGGAGAGTCCTCATGAAAACAAATAAAATCTCAGATCTTCCACAGCTAATCTCTTTGCAGTTTGCTTTATTTATAGCTGTGTCAATGTGTTGTAGCAACAACCCATTTTGTATACACAGCCACTCATTGCTCATTAATAAACAAGAAGATATTAATGAACAGTCACCTCTCATTTTCAGGCAACTTGACATGTAGACCATGGCTAAGAATTAAGTAGCAAAAGATGGTTTTAATTTATTACATGTTGCTCTTGTCTCTGTGTTAGAGGAATTTTGAAGTGGCCTTGACCTGATTTCTGGTCAAAGGGGAAGCCAGTGTCCAAGTGCAAGCTCGCATGTCTGCCGTCTATCTCCTTGTAGCCCTGTCCTTAACGTGCCAGCAGAGCAGAGGGGAGTGCACAGAAGTTACTTCTGTTGCTTACAAAACATGAAAGAGATCTTGACACCCTTTTCAGATATTTTTTTCTTTCTTTCTTAAAGCATAAACCTTCTCCCTCTGCCACTGGAGATATAAACAGCATGTTTTCTGTCTCCCAGATCTAATAGTCTAATGGGAAGATGGTCATAGAAAGAACTATCTGTGATATAGGTGATAAAGACCATTCTAAAGGGACTGAGTATGAGGTGAGCAGACAGGAGATGTTTAACTGTATTGATCCTATTGGGTTTAGGGGTGTGGTATGGGGCCAGATTAGTGGGGGGTTGAGAGAAGAGATAACATTTAAACTGAACCTTGAAGGATTTCTTTGGATGATCGAGTGGTAACAGGGTGTGTGTGTAGGATGTGTTTGTGTGTGTGTGTGTATATGTGTGTGTGTGTGCGTGTGGTGAGGACAGAGAGGAGACTTTTGCAGAGCAATGAAAGATTACACAACTCAGCACTTAATTGAGTTTAGAAAGAGAAAGGCTGAATGTTACATGGCTGGAATGTGGGAACTAACTGGAAGGGAAAGAATGAGGAGAACAAATCTTGTGTCATTATTTCATTTGGGACAAAAACAAAGATGTGGAAAAAATTAGGTGTTCTACTTTAAGTTCACAAAGATAAGAATGTAGAGAGTAATGGAAAAATGGTGCAAAGGGAAAAAATGATTCTTTGAGATGCTAAGAAGGACAAAGCTTTCTGTATTCCTAGGAATGATTTTATCATAATTTTAGACTTCAGATGTTTGAAAATATACCATAGAGGGCCTGTCTGAGCAAAGCTGTTAAGAGAGGTGGTACTTTAAAAGTCTATGTTGCCAGGTCAGCAGGCTGAAGTGGGCCTTTGGCTTGTGGCCTCTCTTTGTGTGTGACCTTACATGGGATCACTCTTTGTTTGGTTTTCATTTTCAGCATTTTAGTTCCCAGAATTGTTTTGGTGATTAACTTTTTTGGTTATTCACGTGTTTAGGTGAATTTTAGATGAACAACATTTGTGTTTAAGTAAGATTTCTACACCCTTAAAGTTGATTTCATTGGCTTGGGGTTAATTTTTTTCTCCTTGAGGAATATAATTCTGTTTTTGCCACAAGACTCAATGGGAAACTTAATCATTACTTTTGAGTACTTTGAGTATTCTGTATCAATTACAATGATATTTGTCAGAATTTAGAAATTGAAATATATGTGCTGATTATTTGCCAGTCCCCGTGAGCTCTTCCCTGGTCTCCATTCTGCTCTGTGCCCAGCACTGACTGGGCTTCCTTGCCTGTTGCAGTCCAAGGCATCGACACATCAGAGAGAAGCTCCATCCCCCCCTGGGCTTGGGCCATCACTCCTTTCCCTTCTCTCTGCAGGCCTGGGGGTGCTAAGGCTCCCTCTGGTGCCGCACCATCCTTGATCAGTGTGCTGACCTTAGCATCCCCCCACCCCCACCACCACATCACATCTTTGTAAACTCCTCAATTGCTCATATGAATATTTTGCATTTCCTGCAGGACCCTAATAATGCATTCCTTAGGTATATTCAGAGAAAGTATATTGAAGATGTATATATGGTAATTTGCATTCATATAGTAGATCAGATCAGATCAGTCGCTCAGTCATGTCCGACTCTTTGCGACTCCATGAACTGCAGCACGCCAGGCCTCCCTATCCATCACCAGCTCTCGGAGGTCACTCAGACTCACATCCATCGAGTCAGTGATGCCATCCAGCCATCTCATCCTCTGTCGTCCCCTTCTCCTCCTGCCCCCAATCCCTCCCAGCATCAGAGTCTTCTCCAATGAGTCAACTCTTCGCATGAGGTGGCCAAAATACTGGAGTTTCAGCTTTAGCATCATTCCTTCCAAAGAAATCCCAGGGCTGATCTCCTTCAGAATGGACTGGTTGGATCTCCTTGCAGTCCAAGGGACTCTCAAGAGTCTTCTCCAACACCACAGTTCAAAAGCATCAATTCTTTGGCGCTCAGCCTTCTTCACAGTCCAGTTCTCACATCCATACATGACCACAGGAAAGACCATAGCCTTGACTAGGCGAACCTTTGTTGGCAGAGTAATGTCTCTGCTTTTGAATATGCCATCTAGGTTGGTCGTAACTTTCCTTCCAAGGAGTAAGCGTCTTTTAATTTTATGGCTGCAGTCACCATCTGCAGTGATTTTGGAGCCCAGAAAAATAAAGTCTGACACTGTTTCCCCATCTATCTCCCATGTAGTGATGGGACCAGATGCCATGATCTTCGATAGTAAGTTTATTACAAAAACTGAATTTAGGAAACAGCTTTTTTCCTTTACATTAAAATATAATGTAAAAATTATTTTAAAGATTCTCACAATTAACAACATGCTTCAGGACTCTTTATTTCTCACCTCTTGAAAACCACTCAGCCAGAATCATGTTTGACTATTATTGGTGCTGCTGCTGCTAAGCCATTTCAGTCATGTCCGATTCTGTGCGACCCCATAGATGGCAGCCCACCAGGCTCCCCCGTCCCTGGGATTCTCCAGGCAAAAACACTGGAGTGGGTTGCTATTTCCTTCTCCAATGCATGAAAGTGAAAAGTGAAAGTGAAGTTGCTCAGTCATGTCCGACTCTTAGTGACCCCATGGACTGCAGCCTTCTAGGCTCCTCCGCCCATCGGATTTTCCAGGCAAAAGTACTGGAGTGGGTTGCCATTGCCTTCTCCGTGACTATTATTGAAGAGCCATATTTTAAAATATTAGAGAACCTAGTTGAACCTAAAAAAAATCCACACAACTCATCTTGCATACAGTTTAAAAGTCCCGCCCAAGTCCTCTGCTCTCTCCTCAGCTAAGATCTGACTCAAAGCTTGGGGTTTGGCAGTGTGAAAGATGGACATTATCTGTTCTTTCACTCTTTCCTTTCCTTCCCATCCCACCAAACTCTAATATTATGGATTTCTTTTTATTTGACTGTGCCATGTGGAATCTTAGTTCCTCAACCAGGGATCTAATCTGGGCCCTGGCAGTAAAAGTCCTAACCATGAGAGCACCAATGAATTCCCCTGCATTTTCTTAAATATCCAGCCTATGAGTAAGCTATCAGCCTCCCTCATCTGACAGGCTCTGGCTTCTCTGAGTAATTCATTTGAAAGATTACTCAGTTGGCTCCAGGCTGGGTAAAAACATCCCTTTCTCACCTCTCTATATAAATTCACCTTTGACAAACTTCCTTTCTGATGAACCTCTAGTTTTATTTTTCATAAGCTTCTGGGGAGGTGAGCAGTGGGTTAGTCTGGCCCCCTCTTTAACAATTTTTGAGAGGATATGTCGCTAGAAGGATGTTTCAATAGCTTTGAGGTGTTAGCTGAAATTTTCTGGTTAGACATCAGGAAATGTCTAAAATAGCATCCTATTATGTTTGCATGCATTAAAAGGCATATTAAGAAAAGAAAAAGAGGATATGGATGGAAGAAAGTGAGAAAAAATTAGTGAAAAAATAGAAGTGGAGAGAGAAGAAAACCAAGAAACAAGACCCCTCACCTTGATGCCCTGAAATTACTGCTGATGTCTTGCCTTTCTTTGGTTGACTCTCAGTCTAACATTGCCCTTGGATGCTCAATTATGATATTTTATTTGGAAAGAATTCAATGTAGTGAAAGAAGCAATAACTTCAAAAAGCAAAAAACAGACATTCAGGAGCACTGTACTAAATTGCTAAATTTACTTTTTAATAGTAGTGAACATTGAATTTGTTTCTCTGACATCCATTTCATTTTTTTTCTGATAAATAATCTGTTGTTTCATTTTTATTTTTTTTTCAATTAAATTTTATTTTGCTTAACTTTACAATATTGTATTGCTTTTGCCATACATCGAGATGGATCTTCCACAAGTATACATGTGTTCCCCATCCTGAACCCTGCTCCCTCCTCCCTCCCCATACCATCCCCCCGGGGTCGTTCCAGTGCACCAGCCCCAGGCATCCGCTATCAGGCTTACCTGGACTGGCGACTCGTTTCAGATATGAGACTATACATATTTCAATGCTATTCTCCCAAATCATCCCACCCGCTCCCGTTCCCAGAGACCCAGAGTCTGTTCTATACATCAGTGTCTCTTTTGCTGTCCCGTAAACAGGGTCATTGTTACCATCTTTTAAATTCCATATATATGCGTTAGTATACTGTATTTGTGTTTTACTTTCTGGCTTACTTTACTCTGTATAATAGGCTCCCTTGAGTGACAACCATGATGTTTAGGAGGGATGAATGAACCTTATCTTCAGAGTCAGAGGAGGGCCCTGATTGATCTGAGTCTCTCAGGGTAATCCTATATCCTTGTTGCAGTGATTGATGCAGGTTTAAGCCAATCAGAGCATAGTATTTATTTCCCATCCTTCACCGCACTCCAGTACTCTTGCCTGGAAAATCCCATGGATGGAAGAGCCTGGTAGGCTGCAATCCATGGGGTCGCTGAGGGTCGGACACGACTGAGTGACTTCACTTTCACTTTCAAAGAGGTGGGAATACCAGACCACCTGATCTGCCTCTTAAGAAATCTGTATGCAGGTCAGGAAGCAACAGTTAGAACTGGTCATGGAACAACAGACTGGTTCCAAATAGGAAAAGGAGTACGTCAAGGCTGCATATTGTCACCATGTTTATTTAACTTATATGCAGAGTACATCATGAGAAATGCTGGACTGGAAGAAACACAAGTTGGAATCAAGATTGCCGGGAGAAATATCAATAACCTCAGATATGCAGATGACACCACTCTTATGGCAGAAAGTGAAGAGGGGCTAAAAAGCCTCTTGATGAAAGTGAAAGTGGAGAGTGAAAAGGTTGGCTTAAAGCTCAACATTCAGAAAACGAAGATCATGGCATCTGGTCCCATCACTTCATGGGAAATAGATGGGGAAACAGTGGAAACAGTGTCAGACTTTGTTTTTCTGGGCTCCAAAATCACTGCAGATGGTGACTGCAGCCATGAAATTAAAAGACGCTTACTCCTTGGAAGGAAAGTTATGACCAACCTAGATAGCATATTCAAAAGCAGAGACATTACTTTACCAACAAAAGTTTGCCTAGTCAAGGCTATGGTCTTTCCTGTGGTCATGTATGGATGTGAGAGCTGGACTGTGAGGAAGGCTGAACGCCGAAGAATTGATGCTTTTGAACTGTGGTGTTGGAGAAGACTCTTGAGAGTCCCTTGGACTGCAAGAAGATCCAACCAGTCCATTCTGAAGGAGATTAATCCTGGAATTTCTTTAGAAGGAATGATGCTAAAGCTGAAACTCCAGTATTTTGGCCACCTTATGCGAAGAGTTGACTCATTGGAGAAGACTCTGATGCTGGGAGGGATTGAGGGCAGGATGAGAAGGGGACGACAGAGGATGAGATGGCTGGATGGCATCACTGACTCGATGGATGTGAGTCTGAGTGACCTCCGGGAGCTGGTGATGGACAGGGAGGCCTGGTGTGCTGCAGTTCATGGGGTCGCAAAGAGTCAGACATGACTGAGCGACTGATCTGATCTGATAAAGATTGCATCTGAGTGGTCCAATAAGAGTGAAGCCTGGGACTTTTGTATGATGATGTTTCCAAAAACTGGCTGTGGCCTTTGTTCTACCCTTGAATGTGACTGTGGAACCACCATGAGTGCTGCTGGTGGTCATTTCATGAGGCCAGCCCATGAACAAAGCCAACATTTGAAGGCAGACAGAACTGAGAGACCTGCAGAAAAATTGAGTGAGAGCCTAGACTGAACCATGCCTGGGACTACCTCATGGAAAGTCCTATGGACTTTTTAGTTAAAGAAGCTAGTAAATTCCCTGAATTTTTTCTGTGGGGTTGCAGGGGCTGTGTTGGGTCTTTGTTGCTACAAGCAGGCTTTTTCTAGTTGTGGTGAGTGGGGGCTATTTTCTGTGGTGGTGCACAGGCTTCACAACAAGTGGTTTCTCTTAGTGCAGAGCACAGAATCCATGGGCTTAGATGCTCTGTGGCATGTGTGACCTTCCCAGATCAGGGACTGAACCGGTGTCCCCTGCATTGACAGGCGGATTCGTAACCACTGGGCCACCAGGCAAGCCCAATTCCCTGAATTTTTAAAGACATTTGAATAATGTTTCTATTATTTGCCACAGAAATAATTTCAATTGATTACATTTTTGTTGCATTTGAGTAATTTAAACTGAATTAAAACAAACAGTCCTCATTAAAAGACAATATACACTTAGAGCTTTTGAGTAGACTTCTAGTTTTTCATACATGCACATTGCAAAGGATCAAGACTAAAATCACAAAAGCCGAACCTCATTGCTTCATTCACATAGAATAAGGGCTATGGGATTGCAAGGAAAACAAACTTTAATATTACAGTTGCTTGAAGATAAAGGAAAATTTATAGATGAGCCAGCACTGGAATGGTTTGAAAGATCCAGCTATTTTGACATAAACTTCTGCCATGCTAGGCAGAATAGAAATGAAAAACTGATGTGAATTTGAAATCTACTGTTTGTCAGTTACTTTCATAAACATTATCACACTGAATTCTTACAATAATAATCCTTTGAGATTGTCATTATCCCCTCCCCCACCTCCAGTCCCATGTTACATTTGTGGAAACAGCTTCAGAACAAAAAAGTAATTTGTTCAAGATCATATAGCTATTTAGTATCAGAGGCAGGGTTTGAGTCCAGATTATGCTCTTTTCACAACCTCCATATTTCTTTATAAGATATAGATGGAAACTACAGGGGTCTGTAGACAGTCAGGATTGGAGTAACTTAGAGTGCATTTATCAGTTGCTTTGTGTGCCGGAGATCTGTTTTACTGTAGACCCTAAGCTTTAGCTTTTTTGGTATTATTTAATTTACAAACAAGTCTGGTCCTCTGCCTTGGGAATAGCAAACACAAAGGAAGAATTGGATTCAGTAGTGTTTGCTTCCATATAACCTAACTAAACATAGGAAGCCTTATTCTGATGCACTGCTTCCTTCTCGTTTTCCTAAAAAGATTCACGAACCCTCTGCCAATATGATAAGTGTTGGGGGAAATGAATTTCTGAATTGTCATTCTAGGAATTGCCTTTTGCAGCTGAAACTTCACCACTTAGTTAAGCCTTCCCCTGCCATCTGCTTAGCTCCAAACTGCTGCAAAGGTTGAGAGAATCTGCTTAAATTACAAAGAACCATATCTATGATAGAAACTCCATGCCATGAAATCTTCTCTAATTTTTCCAGCTTGACAGACACTGGCTCCAGAGGATCACACTTTTAGGATCCCCAGGGTACTATCACAAGGTATCAGGTCTTCAAAGGCAGCCTTTCCACAACATTTAGGACTGTCACCTTCTCTACCTGTCAAAGTATCTTCATGGGTGCTTATTAGTAATAATATATTTAAAAAATTAATAACAAAGTTCCAATAGTTTTAGAATAGGTTATTTTACCACTGACAAAATGCATATTATCTCTATTAGTATAATTAAAAAAAAAAAAAGATAGCCTTTCATTAACAGACTGTAGTTCACAAAAATGCACTGGAACTAACCTCATAATCCACACTTGCAAACTCATTTTGTCCCCAGCTCTGGAGCCAGTCAGGTCTGGGACAATATATGGAAATCTCCATCCATTTTTTTTTTAAACATATATTTTTAAAGTATTTGTCTGACTACACCAGGTCTTAGTTGCTGCATGCAGGATCTTTAGTTGCAGCACGTGGAACCTTACTTCCCTAACAAGGGATTGAACCTCAGCTCCCTGCATTGGGATCATGGAGTCTTAGTCCCTTGACCACCAGGGAAGTCCCAGGAAACCTCCATCAGTTTTGATGACTTGGTATCATCTTAGTCTGTTGGTATATGTGAAAGTGATCTACTGAGCACACAGCAGGCATTGTTCTTCAGGTCTGATTATTAGATTCTTTCCCAGTCTGGAGAAGAGTCTTACGTTATTTTTCTGGAGCCTCCTTCTCTGTCTTTTCTCCCTGTGTTAGTTTAACAAGGACTGAACTTCTTTTATGATCTGGTCAGCCCTTGTAAAGGCCTGGGTAGGTCTTTGACACTTAGTTCTTTGTATCTCTAACTTTTACTCCTTAGTTTGTCCACTCATTTGTTCACTTATTAGGCAATTTTTGCCAGTTTGTTAATGCTAGTCAAGGCAATTCAAAGTGTCTTAGGTCATGCTCTCTAGAAGCGGATATTGATATGGGTATTCTTAGCAAGTGATTTAGTCCTTTATAGGGAATGCTGTAAAGGTAGCTGGGTAAGAGAATAGGGCCAGGGGCTAGCAGTTGCTTGTTGGTTAGGACCACCCTTGGAGGTGGGGATAGGTAGAGGCCAATGTGAGCTCACAAGTACCTCCTGTCAGGCAAGGACAGTTCCTCTGGGAGACTTGGCGTGTGAGCCATGCACTCATCATATCCAAGGACTGGGTGGAACTCAATAGTATCTGCATCACAAGATACCTGATATTTAGTCTCTGAGTGACTCCATAGAAGAGGGTCATTGTGGAGATGGAGTGATGGAGCTATGTACATAAGAGCACATAAACCAAGCTAGGTGTTAGTATGTACATGTGTGTGTGTGTGTGGGGGGGTGGGGGGATGGAGTAGATGAGAGATGGAGGAGAAAATTTCCTTAAGGAAAACTTCCCCAAGGCAATGATTCATAAATTGAGGCTTGAAGGGTGAGACAGATGATGGAAGAGGGAGGAAATTTCAGCCACAGAAATGAGCATGAAAATTTGTACATAAGGCTGCATTATGACTTTGGTTTGCTTTAAGCATTTTAACCTCTCCTGGGCCCCCTCCTCCATGAAAAACATTAAAAGTTTCACTTTATGACTTGTTATTGTTTAGTTACTAAGTTGTATATCCAACTTTTTGTGACCCAATGATTGTAGCCCCACCAGCCTTCTCTGGCCATGGAATTTCCTAGGCAGGAATATTGGAGTGGGTTGCCATTTCCTTCTCCAGGAGATCACCCTGGGCCAGGCCAGGGATTGAACCCACATATCCTGCATTGGCAGGCAGATGCTCTACCACTGAACCATCAGGGAAGCTCCAGTTTTGATATGCTGTCAAGCAAACTCTTCGGAGAAGGCAATGGCAACCCACCCCAGTACTCTTGCCTGGAAAATCCCATGGGCGGAGGAGCCTGGTAGGCTGCAGTCCATGGGGTCGCTATGAGTTGGACACGACTGAGCAACTTCACTTTCACTTTTCACTTTCATGCATTGGAGAAGGAAATGGCAACCCACTCCAGTGTTCTTGCCTGGAGAATCCCAGGGATGGGGGAGCCTGGTGGGCTGCCATCTATGGGGTCACACAGAGTTGGACATGACTGAAGTGACTTAGCAGCAGCAGCAGCAGCAACAAGCAAACTCTTAAAAACATTTTACTTTTACAGTATTATATGATACAGGTTAAAATGCCAGCATTTGTGGTTAATTGCAGGTGAGGAAACAGGCATAGAGATATGAAACTATTTAGCAAAAGCCATGAAGGAGATTGTATAAACAACCTGAGAATCTACTCTATTGCTTTTCAGTGAGTTCCAAGGTTGGAGGCAGTTACCCAGCTGGATTCCACAAAAGGCAAAATTATCCATTAGAAGTGGTTCAGGCTTACAACACCAAAGTTTCCATGTGCATCTGCAGTTGTGGGTAGTCAACAATGACCCAGCTGGTCATAGGAAGTCTGTGGACTAAATGAAGGGTTTCTATTCCAATTCAAGTGAATATAATATAATAAAACTAATCATTATAATATAATGATTCTCAAAAATCATTGATAATATTGGTATTCTCAATGCCAATACCTCAATAGCATAGAAAGAGATTTTTGTTTTTGTTTTCCAGTATGGGTGAGGGTGTGATAAACTCAGACTGGGCTCCATTCTCTGTCAGTGATAAGCTCAACAACTGAGCATTGAAAGCATTTCAGTTGTTCTACAGCTAGCCACCTAGCTCATGGGAACTCAATGGTTGATTTAATTGATAGTTAGTCACATAGGGAGAAACAAATGGATTTGAAGACCCAAGAAATCAGCCACTGTACTAATGGAAGAAGTTCATGGGCTTTCTTCCTTCTGCAGAGAGTCTGGTTCATCTTTTGAACAAAATTAGTTGAAATTTTCTTCCAGTAGCTTGTACAATTCTTCCCATGATATGTTGACTACACTTGTATTTTTTCTATGTGACCACAATCATATTTTATTGCTTTATTGGAAACAAGAGTCATTATGTTAACTGCTAATTGACGTTATTTTCTTGGACTGCCACGTTCTTGATATACCAGTGGACAGTCCTACGGAAAAGGATGCTGAGCCTCACTGAAGGTGGAATAGGAGTTCCTTTTGAAAATGTTTCTCAAGTTTTCCCTGTAATAAAAGTTACCTAGAGTGTTGGTTAAACATTCAGAATTCCTGGTTTATCCTTTGGGGATGCTGATTCAAAGGTATTAGGATATGTCCCTGGAATATGTATTTTAACAGCCACGCAATGTTGCCATTAGGGGAGTGTGGGAAACATTGTCTCATGAAGTAGGAGTTTGAAAAAGTGATCAGAGACAGGGAGTCCCTGATTTTCAAATATCCCTCCTCATTCCCATGGTGGTATTTCTTTCTTTCTTAGTTCTACCTCCCACTGTCTGCCTTTCAGTCCCATCCCACATGAGTGGCTTGACCTACAGATTTAGCGTGTCCTCTTTGCTTCAGGTCAGATTACTATTTCCATCCCATTTCAAGTCATTCCCTTTCCATATACTTTAGTCACAGTGGTACCAAACTATTTGTTCTTCCATATCTATCTTGAGCTTTTCAAAGCTTTTGGCCTTTTTTCCCCACTCCATTTTCTTATAGAATGTCTTTTCTCATTATTTTGCCCATTGAACTTTTATTTCTTCTTCAAGAACTCAAACATCAATTCCTTAGAAAGTCTTCTGTAGCTTCTACACACAGAGTTAATTCTTCCCTTTGTGTTTTCATCACATTTTGGATTTCTCTTACCCATAATTTATGTTATATTGTAATTATTTGTTTACTGTCTGTTTTAATAGGCAGCATGGATAGGGACAATGTCTTCATCTTTGTATAACAGTACTTAGCAGAGTGCCAGGTACATAGTAGGATTTATATAAATACTTGCTAAGTGAACTTTAGACTTCTAATAACTGTATATGAAATGATTATTATAAAATAACATACTTTTTTATAGAAGTTCATATATTCATTCATTCATCCATTTATTCCAACAACTATCTGTTGAACCACTATTGTATGCTAAGCATTAGTGATTCAGTGATAAACAAAAAACAGATATGATCCTTGCCTTCATGGAGTTTTGGGTGAAGTGAAATGAAAGTTGCTCAGTCGTGTCCGACTTTTTGAACCCCATGGACTGTAGTCCACCAGGCTCCTCTGTCCATGGAATTCTCTGGGCCAGAATACTAGAGTGGGAAGACGTTCCCTTCTGCAGGGCATCTTCCCAACCCAGGGATTGAACCCAGGTATCTCGCATTGCAGGCAGATTCTTTACCATCTGAGCCACCAGGGAAGCCAAATATACTAATAAAATAATTGCATAATGAATGAAAGTTTGCTACAATAGATAGAAATATGGGGATAAGCATGTGGGGGCAATGAAAGCATATAATAATGGAGGTTGAGAGGTAACAATTGATCTGAGTGCTCACAGTGAGAAGAATTATTTAGGGAGAAAGCAGAATGAAGAGTCTTCCAGGCTCAGGAAAAAGCCTATTCAAAGGATCCAGGGTAGGAGAGAGAATGGTAAGACTGAGAGGCTGAAAGATGGATGGTAAATCTGGAGCAGAGAGAGAAAGTGGACTTAAGTCCAGAGAAAAGGCTTGTCTACCTGGAGCATATGGGTTTTCATGGGCCTGTTAAAAGTTTTGTCTTTAAATGCATTGGGAAATCAGTAAAAAAACCCAGTGATTTTGGTGTGCTATTGCTATTGCATTTTTGTGGGGATTTATCTAGCCAAATGATGACTTGATTTACTATTTATTTTGATTATGCAGACTTCTTCAGGACAGGAAGCATGTCTTGTATTTCTTCAGAATTCTCAGAATCTACCAGTACACAATAAATATGGTGGGTGACCAAAGGATGTGTGTTTCTTGTTATATTTCAGATTCTTGAGAGTGAGGCTTTATGTAAACACAATTAGAAAGAAACTTATTTAACCAAATCCATTGGATAACTTATCACAACGTTACAATTTGTGTTAAAATTGTGAAAAACATGTTTGTTATGGTGAATGGACAGCTGGTTATCCACTACTATCTTAACCAATAAAGACTGTTTCTTAAATGTTTGGGAAACTAATAGGGTTCTTCCCATTTCCAATAAGGTTATTTATCATTCATGATACTTGAAGTTTTACTATTACACAATCATAAAGACTTTGGGGTCCTTAAGAGTCCTCTTTGAAAGTGTAAATACCTAATTTGGGGTAAGATATATACCAACATTCACCAACTTCTGTCTTTGAGTTATCTCAGTTCAGTTCAGTCACTCAGTTGTGTCTGACTCTTTGTGACCCCATGAATCGCAGCATGCCAGGCCTCCCTGTTCATCACCAACTCCCGGAGTTCACCCAGACTCACGTCCATCAAGTCAGTGATGCCATCCAGCCATCTCATCCTCTGTCGTACCCTTCTCCTCCTGCCCCCAATCCCTCCCAGCATCAGAGTCTTCTCCAATGAGTCAACTCTTCGCATGAGGTGGCCAAAATACTGGAGTTTCAGCTTTAGCATCATTCCTTCCAAAGAAATCCCAGGGCTGATCTCCTTCAGAATGGACTGGTTGGATCTCCTTGCAGACCAAGCGACTCTCAAGAGTCTTCTCCAACACCACAGTTCAAAAGCATCAATTCTTTGGTGCTCAGCCTTCTTCACAGTCCAACTCTCACATCCATACATGACCACAGGAAAGACCATAGCCTTGACTAGACAGACCTTTGTTGGCAAAGTAATGTCTCTGCTTCTCAATATGTGATCTAGGTTGGTCCTAACTTTCCTTCCAAGGAGTAAGCGTCTTTTAATTTCATGGCTGCAGTCACCATCTGCACTGATTTTGGAGCCCCCCAAAATAAAGTCTGACACTGTTTCCACTGTTTCCCCATCTATTTCCCATGAAGTGATGGGACCGGATGCCATGATCTTCGTCTTCTGAATGTTGAGCTTTAAGCCAAATTTTTCACTCTCCACTTTCACTTTCATCAAGAGGCTTTTGAGTTCCTCTTCACTTTCTGCCATAAAGGTGGTGTCATCTGCATATCTGAGGTTATTGATATTTCTCCTGGCAATCTTGATTCCAGCTTGTGCTTCTTCCAGCCCAGTGTTTCTCATGATGTACTCTGATGTACTCTGTTATTCAATATAACTGCTTTATTCTGTAACATATTCATAAGAGATGCCATAGATCTTACTGGTAGTTTTAATTAAAAAAAAATCATCACCAAGGAATAAGACTCTGATTATTGAAGCAATCACACTAAATAAAGACCAAACCTTTTTTTTTTTTCTTTTTAAAAATCTTCTTCTGAGAGATGTTCATCTTAGGTCCTAATCTGTCTAAAAGAGTCTAAGTCAGGGAGCAGCAGCAAAGTGTAGGAAAAACCTGACCAATAACTCCCCCTCCCCCTTTTTTTGTAAATAAATTTTTATTGGAACATAGTCACACCCATCTGTTTAAGTACTGTTTTGCTGCTTTTGCGGGGAAGACAATGGCACCCCACCCCAGTACTTTTGCCTGGAAAATCCCATGGACGGAGGAGCCTGGTAGGTTCCAGTCCATGGGGTCGCTAAGAGTCTTACACGACTGAGCGACTTCACTTTCACTTTTCATTTTCATGCATTGGAGAAGGAAATGGCAACCCACTCTAGTGTTCTTGCTTGGAGAATCCCAGGGACAAGGGAGCCTGGTGAGCTTCCGTCTATGGGGTCGCACAGAGTCGGATACGACTGAAGCGACTTAGCAGCAGCAGTTGCTGCTTTTGTGCTGCAACAGCAGAGCTGAGTAGTTGCAACAGAGAATATATGGCCCACAGAGCTGAAACTGTTCATTCTCTGGGCTTTCATTAAAAAAAAGTTTGCCAACCCTGGTCTAAGATATGTTTATTTAGATCCTTTGACTATCACTTAAGCTACAAGTTCCTTGAAAACTCAGACCAAATATGATTTCTCTTGTCTCTTCAGTGTATGTCACACTATTGTATTGCAAAGAAGTGCTCAAGTTGAGGATAAATGAAAGTAACTGAATCCATCTGTATAAATACTCATGTTCCCCTTCAACTCCCAATCTTAAAGAATATGGGAAAGAACCATTATAGGGAGATTTCCTATCAATACAATTTGGGGTTTATTTTTAGGAAACCTGCATCAATCGAGCAAACTCTTATCTTCAGTTTAGTTCAGTTCAGTCGCTCAGTCGTATCCGACTCTTTGCAACCCCATGGACTGGAGCACTCCAGGCCTCCCTGTCCATTATCAACTCCTGGAGTTTACTCAAACTCATGTCCATTGAGTTGGTGATGCCATCCAACCATCTCATCCTCTGTCATCCCCTTCTCCTCCCACCCTCAATCTTTCCCAGCATCAGGGTGTTTGCAAATGAGTCAGTTCTTTGCATCAGGTGGCCAAAGTATTAGAGTTTCAGCTTCAGCATCAGTCCTTCCAAGGAATATTCAGGATTGATTTCTTTTAGGATGGACCAGTTGGACGTCCTTGCAGTCCAAGGGATTCTCAAGAGTCTTCTCCAACACCGCAGATCAAAAGCATCAATTCTTCAATGCTCAGCTTTCTTTATAGTCCAACTCTCACATCCATACATGACTCCTGGAAAAACCATAGCCTTGATTAGATGGACCTTTGTTGGCAAAATAACATCTCTGCTTTTTAATATGCTGTCTAGGTTGGTCATAGCTTTTCTTCCAAGGAGAAAACATCTTTTAATTTCATGGCTGCAGTCACCATCTGCAGTGATTTTGGAGCCTCCCAAAATAAAGTCTGCCACTGTTTCCACTGTTTCCTGATCTATTTGCTGTGAAGTGATGGGACTGGATGCCATGCTCTTAGTTTTTGAATGTTGAGCTTTAAGCCAACTTTTTCTTCTTTGCTTTCTGCCATAAGGGTGGTGTCATCTGCATATCCTAGGTCATTGATATTTCTCCCAGCAATCTTGATTCCAGCTTGTGCTTCTTCCAGCCCAGAGTTTCTCATGATGTACTTTGCACATAAGTTAAATAAGCAGGGTGACAATACACAGCCTTGACGTACTCCTTTTCCTATTTGGAATTTGGAACTCTGATCTTGGTGACCTGTAAAGAGTTGCTACTTTTTTTATTCTAGTAATCCAGAGATGGGAAGGCAGGGAAGGATCAATGCAACTTTTCTGCCCCAGGAGAATTTCCATTTCTAGTGATTTCCCCAAGTACTTATAAGGATATCTTAGTGTCATGTGCTAGGTGTCTTGGCCATGAAATAGGTAAGAGGGCATGCTGGGGATATCTGTATTCCCCACTCACTCATCCCAGCAGGTAGATTCTGTTTCAACATTTGGTATTATGTGAAAAAGCAGGCTTGAGGGAAGTAAATGTAGCTTGCTCTCTGTTCTCTTTTAACTTTGTTTGAATGCTCTTAGTTGACTTCCCTATATATGTAAATTGGGAAAATGACTAGAACGTAAATTAGTTTTTTAAAAAAGTTCACAGATCTGATCTTGTTTGAATAGGCATTGGAAAAGACTCAGGAAAATACTTTTGGCTACTTTCCTTAATAATCAAGCCAGAGAGCAAATATGTACTAAGGCTATTACCACTCTGCCTCTTCTCACCCTTCTGCTGTAAGACATCACTAATAGATCACTGTGCTCTTTCAGAGAGCCTAAGAATTCATCTTAATATGATCCAAGAAGGCACCACCAACTAGTCAGAGTTGGAATATGGGATGGAACCTTACTTTCCAAAGCTATTTTTATATATGTCTAAATGTGAGACTGGTTGGATCTGATTGGATCCAACCAGTGCATCCTATAGGAAATCAGTCCTGAATATTCATTGGAAAGACTGATGCTAAAGCTGAATCTCTGAAACTTTGGCCACCTGGTGCGAAGAACTGACTCATTTGAAAAGACCTTGATGCTGGGAAAGATTGAAGGCAGGAGGAGAAGGGGACAACAGAGGATGAGATGGTTGGATGGCATCACCAACTCAATGGACATGAATTTGAGTAAACTCTGGGAGTTGGTGATGGACAGGGAGGCCTGGAGTGCTCCAGTCCATGGGGTTGCAAAGAGTCGGACACGACTGAGCGACTGAACTGAACTGAACTGAAATGTGAGACTCTTATTTCTTCCTGAGCTCCTCATGTGGTAATTAATCCTGGTCTTGAAGTAAGTAACTGAGGAGGCCTGGCAAACCAAGGCATTCTCAGCAGAGTGCAGAACACAAAGATATGAGTGACCAGATGGAGTTAAGCAGTGTGTGCATTGGAAAGTCACATGAAATGAAGTTGGAACAGGAAAGAGGATCCAGATTTAGGTGGGCATTGGCATCCAGCCCAAGATGTTTGAATGTGATTTGTAAAAGCAGTGTTCTCAAAGGACAGTCAATGTTCTCCAGAGAAACAAAATCAATAGGATAGAGTATACACACACACACACACACACACACACACACACACACACACACACACACGAGTGAGGATTTATTTTAAAGAATTAGCTCTTGCGATTTGTGGAAGCTGCCAAGTTCAAAAATTGCAGAGCAGGCTAGCAGGCTGGAAGTTCCAGCAGGAGCTGATGTTGAGGTCTTGAATCTGAAGCCAGTCTGAAGGCCAAATTCCTTCTTTGGATGACCTCGGTCTTCTCTCAAGTCTTTCAGTTGACTGGATGTGGCCCACATACATTATGGAAAGTTATCAGCTTTACTCAAAGTATAGTGATTTAAATGTTAATCACATCTTTAAAAGCCACCATAACTGTAAATTGATATTTGCCCAAACAGTGGGATACCATACCCCAGCCAAGTTGACATATTAAAATTAATCATCACAGTCAGTATAGATAATCTTCAGTGGTAGACAGATTTGTGTTTTAAAATTTGTATTATACATTTAAATCTCTTTTACAGAAAGCTTCTGATTTCATAGAAATTATTGATTAGAACAAAGGTAAATTTATTTAAGTAAAACAGAGTTGATATAAAGAAAATTATTAAATATGGGTATAGATGGTCTATGAATATGGTGAGTACATGAAGGTTGTACTGAAATGACTGACAATGGTAAACAAAAGAATTGCTGTACTCCTGCAACAAGGAAATGTCATAAAGAAACGGAGTTTTGGGAAGATTAATTCTGTGTCCATGAACAAAGGCCACAGATAGATAAAAGTTCATCAACAAATAATAAATGTGAAAATGTTTGCTTTTGCCATAGTAGAAACAATGCATTTTTCAATTTCTTGTTCTTTAAAAGAAATTGGTTTTGCTACACTCATTTTTACAAATAGAAGTTTTAAATTTTATGTAATCTAAGCAGTTGTCTTTAATGATTTCTTAAATGGATTTTAAACTTAAGAAGTCATCCCTGGTTTTAAATTCAGAGATCTAAAAACCTTGTTTGAGTGGGCACTTGGAAAAGGATGTTTTAAAAAATTTAACTTTTTAATATATCTGAGATTTTGTTATTTTGTTATACACTATGAAAGATGGGTCTAATTAATTTTATTTTTTAAAAAAGTCTTACCTAGTTATTCCCAAACAAGTTAATGAATAGTTCTTCCTTTCTAGTGATATCGCTTTTGTTTCCTATGAAATTCTTGTATGGAAAAAAGAAAAATCAATTCTGGACTATCTAGTGTGTATTCTATGTATTTATGTTTTTTTTTTTTTTTTTTTCAGTAGAGTCTTATTTTAATTATCATAGCCTTATTTTTTATCACCATAGAGAATTTATTTTCCATATGAAAGAGCAGAAGCTAGCATATAAACAAAAGAGCAAAGATAGGAGTTCACGTGGGAGTCCATGACAGTGACTTGAGGCTGAGAGTGGTGAAGTCACCATCTGCAGGGGTGAACTGCAGGGGAGAACTGGAGGTTGTGATGAAGAGATGGGGTCAGATCCAGGAACTGTCCTGCAGGCAGAGACCATGAGATGTGTTGATGCCAAAATGTATGGAACACAGCAAAAGCATTTTTAAGAGGTTTCTCACCAAAAATGCTAACTAATCTTGGAGAGTCTCCTGGAGAGACAGGGGGTGGAGATTGGTGGCAACTACAGCTCACCAGGAAACAGACACTGGTGGCAGCCACCCTTGGGAACTGCCCCCACCACGTGGACACTGGTGGCTGGCGCTGGTGGTGCTGGGCATGACTGCAGAAACCTTTTTCCAGCTCAGCCTTATGATATATTTAAAAATTTAGTGTGGCTAGTCCCATTCACGTTCTTCATTCAAACATTTCTTTGATAAACATTTTTTTTTCTTCCTTAGAACATAAGAATCTAGTCAGATTTTCTGAAATTTTTATAGAATATTTACTGAATTTTGTAAATCATTGTAAGGGTTGTAATTAGTTTGTGTATATTTCATTTATGTATGAGTTTATGTCCACTTTCAAATAACTTTTGATGTTTGTGACAATAGAATTTAGAGTCAACAAATTAGTCTAAAATAATGACAAAGACATTTAAATCTCATTTGCCTCCTTTACTTGAGCAATTAATAGCCAAATTGAATTTAATCCCCTTTCATTTTTGCACCTAAATATCTGGTGGAAATGTAATCCAATAATCAAAGATCCAATGACTGGCTCCAAGGAGCAGAATAATAGAAACAATGATAAATATTGTCAGTGAATGGATTTAGAAACACTTGAAGTGTAATTCACATTTCAACTTTTATTTAAAATTTCACTTTAATTCCTTAGTATTTCAAATGGAAACCCATGATCCCCTTCAGTAAGATTTTTCACCTTGTATGTTTATAATTTTTTTCTCTTATTTCCTTTGCCCCCTTCATGATTGTGTTATCTGTACAGCAAGTTCTTCTGACCCTGGTTAATTCTTGGTACCCTAGAAATTCTCCTGACAGCAGAAAGCAGTCATCATACAGGATGAATGATTCAATGGAAATTTAATCTGATCTCATTTTAACCACATGTAAGAAGCAACCTGCTGTGAGCTAGAATTGTAATGCTGGAAATTATCTGATTCCTGCAAGCCTCTCTTTCTTCTCTGCCCTGGTGAATGACTGCTAAAGGAATTTAAAGCATGTAAAACACGATAAATGTTGATTTGTTGCCTTGGCCTTCTTGCAGGTAAAATTAAAGAAGAGTATCAACAGTTAAAACTGGACATGGAACAACAGACTGGTTCCAAATAGGAAAAGGAGTACGTCAAGGCTTAAAATTGTCACCCTGTTTATTTAAATTATATGCAGAGTACATCATGAGAAACGCTGGGCTGGAAGAAGCACAAGCTGGAATCAAGATTGCCGGGAGAAATATCAGTAACCTCAGATATGCAGTTAACACCACCCTTAAGGCAGAAAGTGAAGAGGAACTAAAAAGCCTCTTGATGAAAGTGAAAGTGGAGAGTGAAAAGGTTGGCTTAAGGCTCAACATTCAGAAAACGAAGATCATGGCATCCGGTCCCATCACTTCATGGGAAATAGATGGGGAAACAGTGGAAACAGTGTCAAACTTTAATTTTTGGGCTCCAAAATCACTGCAGATGGTGACTTCAGCCATGAAATTAAAAGACGCTTACTCCTTGGAAGGAAAGTTATGACCAACCTAGATCGCATATTCAAAAGCAGAGACATTACTTTGCCAACAAAGGTCCGTCTAGTCAAGGCTATGGTCTTTCCTGTGGTCATGTATGGATGTGAGAGTTGGACTGTGAAGAAGGCTGAGCGCTGAAGAGTTGATGCTTTTGAACTGTGGTGTTGGAGAAGACTCTTGAGAGTCCCTTGGACTGCAAGGAGATCCAACCAGTCCATTCTGAAGGAGATCAGCCCTGGGATTTCTTTGGAAGGAATAATGCTAAAGCTGAAACTCCAGTATTTTGGTCACCTCATGTGAAGAGTTGACTCATTGGAGAAGACTCTGATGCTGGGAGGGATTGAGGGCAAGAGGGGAAGGGGACGACAGAGGATGAAATGGCTGGATGGCATCACTGACTCAATGAATGTGAGTCTGAGTGACCTCCGGGAGTTGGTGATGGACAGGGAGGCCTGGCATGCTGCGATTCATGGGGTCGCAAAGAGTCGGACACGACTGAGCGACTGATCTGTTCTGATCATAGATTTTAGATTTTATTCATAAGGACAAAACATTTAAATGTACTCACTTAAGTTGCTTTTTGAGGCAGTAATGTCTGATTTCCTTTAGATTAAACTTCCAGATTTGAACCCACTTTGAAAAACAATGCAAAACGCAACAACAACCAAAACAAAGAAATCTCTGTCAATAGAACACTTTAGCTGCAAAGACTGATGTCCTGAAAGAGAGTTGACAAGATACGATTGGTCAGTTCACTGATCTGAAGGGGAAGTGTTCCTTTATTTGTGTCAGGTCCATGAATCAAGGCAAACTGGAAGTTGTCAAATGCCGAGGTCCTGCCCCAGCTGATCCAGGGAGTTCGAGGTGTAGACGGCGTCGGTGAGGATCAGGAAACGATTAATTAGGCGTTAATTAAAGATTTAAAGAGAAATAAAAATGAAGATAGCTCAGTGAGGAAATTCAGTGAAGAAAAGCGGATGAAATAAGGATAGCTCAGTGAGAACATTTTGTGGAGAGAGGAGGCTGAATAATTCAGCCAGAAGATAAGAGAAAGAACGACATGGGGAGACCAAGCTTTGGTGAACAAGGTCCCACACTTTATTTTTCAAAGTAGTTTGTATACCTTAAGTTATACATAGAGGATAATGGGGGAAGGGGTAGAGTCATGCAGTAAGCCAGGCTTTCTTCCTGCAAACTTATCATATGCAGAGTTTAGGTGATTAGTTAGGCACCACCCTCCAAAGGCATTGGAGTTGCATTTCTATAGGGCAAAGGCGTGGTCGGTTATAATAAGAGAAAGAATTAACTCAAGGGTCCAAGGTTACAAACATTAAAGCTACCACTTACATTTCTATAAACCAATTATATCAATCAATACACTGCCAAGGACACAGTAGGTAAGGGATATGGAGATTGGAGACTTAGCAGCAAATATTGGCCCAACAAGTGAAAAACCCTTCACCAATACAATTTCTAATCAGCCAACTAATAGTTTTCTAACTTCTCTAAAGAACCTGTTTTTAGAAGCACATGTGGCCGGACAAGCCTGTCAGGTGGGCTAGAGGAATTCCAAAGGAGTTTGTAGGTAGAAACACTGTCACACCCAGGAATTATTAACTGGAGCTGTAAGTTAACTCTTTTTTCAGAGAGAGGTAGTGGGGGACAGCCCCCCGTAAAGTCCGAGGTGTAGGCAAGAGCACAACAGAAAGTAGGCAGATTCTGGTTTTTGGGGTTAGATGCTCGAGAATTTCCAGGGGGCTCCTGAGGCTACATCTCGCATTTGTGTATTGCCAAGCCTCCTTCCTCATGACCTTTGTCATGGGCGGAGCACTGATCCAAGCCGGCTCCCGACAGTCAAACAAGAGATGGCAAGAGTGAATGTCGACATTCTAGGAATCAGTGAACTCAAATGGACTGGAATGGGTGAATTTAACTCAGATGACCATTATATCTACTACTGCAGACAGGAATCCCTCAGAAGAAATGGAGTAGCCATCATAGTCAACAAAAGAGTCCGTAATGCAGTACTTGGATGCAGTCTCAAAAATGACAGAATGATCTCTGTTCGTTTCCAAGGTAAACCATTTATATCACAGTAATCCAAGTCTCGGGGAAGGCAATGGCACCCCACCCCAGTACTTTTGCCTGGAAAATCCCATGGACAGAGGAGCCTGGTAGGCTCCAGTCCATGGGGTCGCTAAGAGTCGGACACGACTGAGCGACTTCACTTTCATTTTTCACTTTCATGCATTATAGAAGGAAATGGCAATCCACTCCAGTGTTCTTGCCTGGAGAATCCCAGAGACAGGGGAGCCTGGTGAGCTTCCGTCTGTGGGGTCGCACAGAGTCGGACACGACTGAAGCGGCTTGGCAGCAATCCAAGTCTATGCCCCAACCAGTAATGCTGAAGAAGCTGAAGTTGAATGGTTCTATGAAGACCGACAAGACCTTTTAGAACTAACACCCAAAAAAGATGTCCTTTTCATTATAGGGGACTGGAATGCAAAAGTAGGAAGTCAAGAAACACCTGGAGTAACAGGCAAATTTGGCCTTGGAATACGGAATGAAGCAGGGCAAAGACTAATAAGAGTTTTCCCAAGAAAATGCACTGGTCATAGCAAACACCCTCTTCCAACAACACAAGAGAAGACTCTACAAATGGACATCACCAGATGGTCAACACCGAAATCAGATTGATTATATTCTTTGCAGCCAAAGATGGAGAAGCTCTATATAGTCAACAAAAACAAGACCAGGAGCTGACTGTGGCTCAGACCATGAATTCCTTATTGCCAAATTCAGACTTAAATTGAGGAAAGTAGGGAAAACCACTAGACCATTCAGGTATGACCTAAATCAAATCCCTTATGATTACACAGTGGAAGTGAGAAATAGATTTAAGGGCCTAGATCTGATAGACGGAGTGCCTGATGAACTATGGAATGAGGTTCGTGACATTGTACAGGAGACAGGGATCAAGACCATCCCCATGGAAAAGAAATGCAAAAAAGTAAAATGGCTGTCTGGGGAGGCCTTACAAGTAGCTGTGAAAAGAAGAGAAGCGAAAAGCAAAGGAGAAAAGGAAAGATATAAGCATCTGAATGCAGAGTTCCAAAGAATAGCAAGAAGGGATAAGAAAGCCTTCCTCAGCGATCAATGCAAAGAAATAGAGGAAAACAACAGAATGGGAAAGACTAGAGATCTCTTCAAGAAAATTAGAGATACCAAGGGAACATTTCATGCAAAGATGGGCTCGATAAAGGACAGAAATGGTATGGACCTAACAGAAGCAGAAAGTATTAAGAAGAGGTGGCAAGCATACACAGAAGAACTGTACAAAAAAGATCTTCACAACCCAGATAATCACGATGGTGTGATCACTCACCTAGAGCCAGACATCTTGGAATGCTAAGTCAAGTGGGCCTTAGAAAGCATCACTATGAACAAAGCTAGTGGAGGTGATGGAATTCCAGTGGAGCCATTTCAAATCCTGAAAGATGATGCTGTGAAAGTGCTACACCCAATATGCCAGCAAATTTGGAAAACTCAGCAGTGGCCACAGTATTGGAAAAGGTCAGTTTTCATTCCAATACCAAAGAAAGCAATGCCAAAGAATGCTCAAACTAACACACAATTGCACTCATCTCACATGTTGGTAAAGTAATGCTCAAAATTCTCCAAGCCAGGCTTCAGCAATACGTGAACCGTGAACTTCCAGATGTTCAAGTTGGTTTTAGAAAGGGCAGAGGAACCAGAGCTCAAATTGCCAACATCCGCTGGATCATGGGAAAAGCAAGAGAGTTCCAGGAAAACATATATTTCTGCTTTATTGACTATGCCAAAGCCTTTGACTGAGTGGATCACAATAAACTGTGGAAAATTCTGAAAGAGATGGAAATACCAGACCACCTGATCTGCCTCTTGAGAAATCTGTATGCAGGTCAGGAAGCAAGAGTTAGAACTGGACATGGAACAACAGACTGGTTCCAAATAGGAAAAGGAGTACGTCAAGGCTGTATATTGTCACCCTGCTTATTTAACTTATATGCAGAGTACATCATGAGAAATGCTGGGCTGGAAGAAGCACAAGCTGGAATCAAGATTGCCGGGAGAAATATCAATAACCTCAGATATGCAGATGACACCACTCTTATGGCAGAAAGTGAAGAGGAACTAAAAAGCCTCTTGATGAAAGTGAAAGTGGAGAGTGAAAAAGTTGGCTTAAAGCTCAACATTCAGAAAACGAAGATCATGGCATCTGGTCCCATCACTACATGGGAAATAGATGGGGAAACAGTGTAAACAATGTCAAACTTTATTTTTCTGGGTCCAAAATCACTGCAGATGGTGACTGCAGCCATGAAATTAAAAGACACTTACTCCTTGGAAGGAAAGTTATGACCAACCTAGATAGCATATTCAAAAGCAGAGACATTACTTTGCCAACAAAGGTTCGCCTAGTCAAGGCTATGGTCTTTCCTGTGGTCATCTATGGATGTGAGAGTTGGACTGTGAAGAAAGCTGAGCGCCGAAAAATTGATGCTTTTGAACTGTGGTGTTGGAGAAGACTCTTGAGAGTCCCTTGGACTGCAAGGAGATCCAACCAGTCCATTCTGAAGGAGATCAGCCCTGGGATTTCTTTGGAAAGAATGATGCTGAAGCTGAAACTCCAGTACTTTGGCCACCTCATGCGAAGAGTTGACTCAATGGAGAAGACTCTGATGCTGGGAGGGTATAGGGGCAGGAGGAGAAGGGGACGACAGAGGATGAGATGGCTGGATGGCATCACTGACTCGATGTATGTGAGTCTGAGTGAAGTGCAGGAGCTGGTGATGGACAGGGAGGCCTGGCGTGCTGCAATTCATGGGATCGCAGAGTCCGACACAATTGAGCGACTGAACTGAACTGAACTGTACTGAGGGAAGGCCAGTTACAATGTAGAAAAGCTAAGAAATGGTAGGGAGAAGTGGAGCAACAAGCAGGAAAAAAGTGAAAAACTGAACTTAAGAAAAGCATAAGGTACAGATGAAACAGCAATTTTTAGAGTGTTTGGACCAAAGTTTAAGAAGACTGTTACATTGTTGACCTCCAATGGTCCACATCTCCCAATATTTGCCTTTGTATAGTTCTGTCTCTTTGAATCTGAGTTGCGACTGTGATTTATTTTAATTAACTGGAAGTGGCAAAGTGATGTGGTATTAGTTCTTGGTCTAAGTCTTAAGCAGTTTGTTTTGTTCTCTTCAGAGCCGTGATCTACTTTATAAAATTCTGTTTGCCTGCTAGAGCTATGTGGAGAGGCCATTGGAGAAGCCACATAAGAGGGAGAGGCCCTGAGAGACAAACCTGGTCATCCCAGCATCCCAGCCAAGCCCAGGTCCCTGATGACCTACCAGCTGGGTGATCCACATCAGCAGGCATCGGTAGGATCAACAGAAGAATCACCCAGCTAAGCCCAGTCCAGATTGCAGAATTATGAACAGATAAAATGTCCATTGTTTTGAGCCACTAAGCTTTGGGGTGATTTGTTATACAGAAAAATATAGTTGCTGGCATGATAATGAAGAGTCAGGGATCAAGACCCAGTGACTCTGCTCTCTGAGACAGCATCGTGGGGACTGAAGATGCATACCTAGGACCAAAGCAAGCTTGGTTCAAATCCTTTACTTCATCACTTTTTAGCTTTTATGGCCTTGGACAAGTTATTTAATCTTTCTGGGCCTCAGTCTTGTTAGCTGTGAAGTGAGAGAAATATTCTCTCACAAGATAGTTAAGAAATGAATGAAAGTTTGGGTAACAAATTAAGTACCCACCAAATCTTAGTTCTATTCCATTTCTTTGCTAACTCCCTCACTCCGTACACCCACACTGAAGGGATAAAAGTGATCCAAACTACATTAACTACTTAGGGCAGCCATGTGATCTACTAAAGGCAGTTCTCTTTTGCACCATGTACGTATATTTGATGAACAGTCATTGTGTTTGTATGAACAAGAAATAAACACCTAAAATACAGGTGATGTATTTTTTAACTGATAGCAGGCTTGGGGGGGAAGGCAGTGGCACCCCACCCCAGTACTTTTGCCTGGAAAATCCCATGGATGGAGGAGCCTGGTAGGCTCCAGTCCGTGGGGTCGCTAAGAGTCGGACACGACTGAGCGACTTCACTTTGACTTTTCACTTTCATGCATTGGAGAAGGAAATGGCAACCCACTCCAGTGTTCTTGCCTGGAGAATCCCAGGGACAGGGGAGCCTGGTGAGCTTCCGTCTGTGGGGTTGCACAGAGTCGGACACGACTGAAGCGACTTAGCAGCAGCAGCAGCAGGCTTGGGAGGCATTGCTGGAGTCAATGCATATTTGTGTCCATGTCCCATACTACCTACACCTGCTCCTCTGAAATACTACTGCTGTTTATTAGACTAAGCTGGGGTCATAAAGGAATGTTGAAGTTACATTCAGCTTACTTTATTACAGAAGGCATGAAGGCATATGTTGTATTTCCATTTGGTTTTCACAAAGAAGCATTAGCATGTTAATTGCTTGTGAAGTTCAGTTAGGCAAAAGTTACAGATTTTTGAGGTAGTACTGGATAGAATTTGGTGTTTGTTGAGTCCTTGTCTTCATACTGAAAAGAAAAAAGCCCTATAATGTCTAAATTATGTGCAGATACCAAGTTTCAAAGTCTTCCAAGAGAAACACACACACACACACACACACACACACACACACACACAAATAAAATAAAGGATTAAGGAAAAAAAGAAATCTGCTCTGGCCTCAGTTTCCAATTTTTAAAATGAAAAAGCCAGACTAGAAGGTTCTCCAAGGTCACTTCCAGATCTGAGTGTTCGCAGACATCTCAAATCCTGTGCATGTATTAGCCCTTTGTGAGATTAAAAACACAGGTTGTTCTCCAGCAAAATTTTAATTGCAAAGCTTTAATTAGGAAAAAAATAAAAGTACTCATTCAGATTATGCTTTTTTAATTTTATTTTTAATTGTATTTTTATTGCTTCCATTTTATTTTAAAGGAGAGATGAGAACTGCAATTTGCCAAATTGCTACACACGTTTCCTTGCCATACAAGTGCCCTAGCAAGTTAACTTAAAACAATTTTCTAAAATGCATTTTTAATGAGAACCTGAGACCCCTGAAATTTGTTTTAAACACTTTTTTTTCCTCTTCAGACCTCTTATAGGGTTGAAGTTTCCATACCTCAGTGCCAAGAGCATGGCAGAGGAATTTGGCTCTGCTTAGTAATTACCTTGTGTTAGTCTAGCTCAAAGTTGTTTTTCTCTTAATGGTTAAAGAGAGCCATTCAAATGCTTTGATTCTTGTAATAAAAGTCCCGATGGGCAGGATAGGTGAATGCCCATGTAGTGTTTAGTCTATTAAAATGGCCATATCCAAACTTATGCAGAGTAAATGTTGCTAGGACAGGTCAGGAAAAAAAAAAAAAAAAGAGAAAATAAGAGAACTAAAGTAAGTACAGGAGTGTCCTTCCTCTCTCCAAATAAGATCCTACAATTATAACGGACATTTATTTTTGCCTTCTCTCATGGCGAGAGTGAAGGATCTCCCCAAAGTTTCACTGTGTGCTTACAGAATGCTGTCAGTTATAGGCTTCACAGTAGTGCACAGTATCTGAGAGCACAAACTATCTTTGGTGAAGGACCAGTTTGTTTTATCTCTCACACTCCCATCCACTGAGGACTGGTACTTGTGTAAAATACAATGAAAATGAAGTACTGGAAAAATAACTTTCAAACAATGACATATAAAATATATGCCTCAATTTTTTTTTATTATTAAATTTAATTACTCTGTCAAATTGTAATAAGTTTCTAGCCATTCTCAGTTTCTATAGTTATCTTGTTGCTGCTGCTGCTAAGTCGCTTCAGTCGTGTCCGACTCTGTGCAACCCCATAGACGGAAGCTCACCAGGCTCCCCTGTCCCTGGGATTCTCCAGGCAAGAACACTGGAGTGGGTTGCCATTTCCTTCTCCAATGCATGAAAGTGAAAAGTCAAAGTGAAGTCGCTCAGTCGTGTCCGACTCTTAGCGACCCCACGGACTGGAGCCTACCAGGCTCCTCCATCCATGGGATTTTCCAGGCAAAAGTACTGGGGTGGGGTGCCATTGCAGGTGGTAACAAAAATGTGGAAACAGGCACTGGTCCATGGACCATACTTTCAGTAGCACTGACCTAGACTAAGCCAGTAGTATTCTTTGATTTCCACTAATTATTTCAGGGGTGATTTTATGACCTGAAAGTGTGAAAGTGTTAGTCGATCAATTGTGTCTGATTATTTGCAAGCCCATGGACTGTAGCCTGCCAGGCTCCTCTGTCCATGGGATTCTCCAGGCAAGAATACTGGAATGGGTAGTCATTCCCTTCTTCAGGGGATCTTCCTGACTCAGGGATGGAACCTGGGTCTCCTGCACTTCAGGAAGATTCTTCACTGTCTGAGCTACCAGGGAAACCCCTGGTGACCTGAGCTGGTCCCAATCACTTGAATGTTTGGGCTTTAATTGAGAAACTGGGACAATTCTGTTTTCCCTGGCTGGATACCACCTTGACACTACAAGAGAAGGGATCAATACCATGAAAGCAGAACCAAGAGATAGCAAGTCAGAAGATGAATCTGCTCCTGTGTTGTGGAAAAATAGAAGCCAATAAATTAAAATTTTTGCTTAAGCTAGAATTCAGGTTTTCTATTATCTGCAAGAGAAAGAGTCCCATATGATAGAGTGATTGATACGCATATTTCCCTCTAACTCTCAATCAGCTTGCCAGTCATCTTTCTAAAACAGAGGTCTGGGAAAATCATTCTTCTGCTTATGAAAACCTTAGCTTCCCACTGCCTGGATACAGAATTCAAGCTTCCTAAACCATCGTTTAAGGTCTTTCACAACTGAGTATCCTTCTTTTTCAGCCTTTTTAATTTTTTTGCTACTCTCTTCCTCAAACACATGCCTGATGCTTTAGTGTGACCAGACACGCACTTTTATGTATGTTTTAGGTCTGCTTATGTTCCCTTTGGCTGAATTGCATTTTCTCTTCCTACACCCTTTTCTGGTTTTCTAAGGATAGAAGTTTGAGAACATAATGTATTCATTACTTTTAAATGTTAGGCATTATGCATTACCACAATTCCTGCTGATTCAAGGACTAATTCTGAGAGTGTTGGCGTAAGGGCAACTTGATACACCCAGACATTTGATAAAAATTGCATCTAGACCTCAAAGATTTCATTTCATAAGGAGTCTGACATGGTTATATTAACAAAATCTTTGAAAAACAACAAACTTAGATAAAGTGTGAGTTTTAGTTATGGCAAAAATAAATAAGAAACGAAAACATACATTTGCACCAGAATGTGTACACATGTTCATAGCAGTTTTATTCATAATAGTCAAACCTGGAGACAACCTAAATGTTCACCAACTAATCAATGTATAAACAGAATGTGGTGCATCTGTACAATGGAATATTATTTACCATAAAAACAAATGAAGTATTGATACATATTACAACATAGACGAACCCTACGAACATTGTGTTAAGTGAAACAAGCCATATATGAAAGGCCACATATTGTATAATTCCATTTATATAAATGTATGGAATTGACAAATATATAGAAGACAAATATATAGACGAGGTGGCAAAAATACACAGAAGAACTATACAAAAAAGATCTTCATGACTAGATAATCATGATGGTGTGATCACTCACCTAGAGCCAGACATCCTGTAATGCTAAGTCAAGTGGGCCTTAGGAAACATCACTACGAACAAAGCTAGTGGAGGTGATGGAATTCCAGGTGAGCCATTTCAAATCCTAAAAGATGATGCTGTGAAAGTGCTGCACTGAATATGTCAGCAAATTTGGAAAACTCAGTAGTGGCCACAGGACTGGAAAAGGTCAGTTTTCATTCCAATCCCGAAGAAAGGCAATGCCAAAGAATGCTCAAACTACCATACAATTGCATTCATCTCACATGCTAACAAAGTAATGCTCAAAATTCTCCAAGCCAGGCTTTAGCAATACGCGAACTGTGAACTTCCAGATGTTCAAGCAGGATTTAGAAAAGGAAGAGGAACCAGAGATCAAATTGCCAACATCTGTTGGATCATCGAAAAAGCAAGAGAGTTCCAGAAAAACATCTATTTCTGCTTCATTGACTATGCCAAAGCCTTTGACTGTGTAGATCACAATGAACTGTGGAAAATTCTGAAAGAGCTAGGAATACCAGACCACCTTACCTGCCTCCTGAGAAATCTGTATGCAGGTCATGAAGCAACTGTTAGAACTGGACATGATTGAGCCACTGAACTGAAGGCTGGGGAGAGTGAAGAGATTGAAAGGTGAAGGCTAAGTGTAGCAGAGTTTCTTTTTTAGAGTGATAATAAGAGAAGACTCTACACATGGACATCACCAGATGGTCAACACCGAAATCAGATCGATTATATTCTTTGCAGCCAAAGATGGAGAAGCTCTATACAGTCAGCAAAAACAAGACCAGGAGCTGACTGTGGCTCAGATCATGAACTCCTTATTGCCAAATTCAGACTTAAATTGAGGAAAGTAGGTAAAACCACTAGACCATTCAGGTATGACCTAAATCAAATCCCTTATGATTATACAGTGGAAGTGAGAAATAGATTTAAGGGACTAGATCTGATAGAGTGCCTGATGAACTATGGAATGAGGTTCGTGACATTGTACAGGAGACAGGGATCAAGACCATACCCATGGAAAAGAAATCAAAAAAACCAAAATTGCTGTCTGAGGAGGCCTTACAAATAGCTGTGAAAAGAAGAGAAGCGAAAAGCAAAGGAGAAAAGGAAAGATACAAGCATCTGGATGCAGAGTTCCAAAGAATAGCAAGAAGAAATAAGAAAGCCTTCCTCAGCGATCAATGCAAAGAAATAGAGGAAAACAACAGAATGGGAAAGACTAGAGATCTCTTCAAGAAAATTAGAGACACCAAGGGAACATTTCATGCAAAGATGGGCTGGCTTGATAAAGGACAGAAATGGTATGGACCTAACAGAAGCATAAAGTATTAAGAAGAGGTGGCAAGCATACACAGAAGAACTTTACAAAAAAGATCTTCACAACCCAGATAATCACGATGGTGTGATCACTCATCTAGAGCCAGACACCTTAGAATGTGAAGTCAAGTGGGCCTTAGAAAGCATCACTACAAACAAAGCTAGTGGAGGTGATGGAATTCCAGTTGAGCTATTCCAAATCCTGAAAGATGATGCTGTGAAAGTGCTGCACTCAATATGCCAACACATTTGGAAAACTCAGCAGTGGCCCCAGGACTGGAAAAGGTCAGTTTTCATTCCAATCCCCAAGAAAGGCAATGCCAAAGAATGCTCAAACTACCGCACAACTGCACTCTTCTCACACGCTAGTAAAGTAATGCTCAAAATTCTCCAAGCCAGGCTTCAGCAATACGTGAACCGTGAACTTCCAGATGTTCAGGCTGGTTTTAGAAAAGGCAGAGGAACAAGAGATCAAATTGCCAACATCCGCTGGATCATGGAAAAAGCAGGACAGTTCCAGAAAAACATATATTTCTGCTTTATTCACTATGCCAAAACCTTTGACTGTGGATCACAATAAACTGTGGAAAATTTTGAAAGAGCTAGGAATACCAGACTACCTGACCTGCTTCTTGAGAAACCTGTATGCAGGTCAGGAAGCAAGAGTTAGAACTGGACATGGAACAACAGACTGGTTCCAAATAGGAAAAGGAGTACATCAAGGCTATATATTGTCACCCTGCTTATTTCACTTCTATGAAGAGTACATCATGAGAAATGCTGGGCTGGAAGAAGCACAAGCTGGAATCAAGATTGCCGGGAGAAATATCAATAACCTCTCGATATGCAGATGATACCACCCTTATGGCAGAAAGTGAAGAACTAAAGAGCCTCTTGATGAAAGTGAAAGAGGAGAATGAAAAAGCTGACTTAAAACTCAACATTCAAAAAACGAAGATCATGGCATCTGGTCCCATCACTTCTTGGGAATTAGATGAGGCAACAATGGAAACAGTGTCAGACTTTATTTTTGGGGGCCCCAAAAGCACTGCAGATGGTGACTGCAGCCATGAAATTAAAAGATGCTTACTCCTTGGAAGAAAATTATGACCAACTTAGATAGCATATTGAAAAGCAGAGATATTACTTTGCCAACAAAGGTCCATCTAGTCAAGTCTATGGTTTTTCTAGTGGTCATGTATGGATGTGAAGAAAGTGAGTGCCAAAGAATTGATGCTTTTGAACTGTGGTGTTGGAGAAGACTCTTGAGAGTCCCTTGGACTGCAAGAGTATTCAACCAGTCCATTCTAAAGGAGTCCTGGGTGTTCTTTGGAAGGAATGATGCTAAAGCTGAAACTCCAGTACTTTGGCCACCTCATGCGAAGAGCTGACTCATTGGAAAAGACTGATGCTGCGAGGGATTGAGGGCAGGAGGAGAAGGGGACGACAGAGGATGAGATGGCTGGATGGCATCACTGACTCATGGACATGAGTTTGGGTGACCTCCGGGAGTTGGTGATGGACAGGGAGGCCTGGCATGCTGCGATTCATGGGGTCGCAAAGAGTCGGACATGACCTAGCGACTAAACTGGATGATAAAAATGTTCTCAAATTGATTGTAATGATGGATGCACAACACTGTGAATATACTAAAAGTCATTGAATTGTACACTTTTAATGGGTGAATTATATGGTATGTGAACTATGCCTTAATAATGTGGTTTTTAAAAGAGTTTGCCTGCCTGCCTGCCTGCTGCCTGCTAAGTAGCTTCAGTCGTGTCCGACTCTGTGCGATCCCATAGACGGCAGCCCACCAGGCTCCTCTGTCCCTGGGATTCTCCAGGCAAGAATACTGGAGTGGGTTGCCATTTCCTTCTCCAATGCATGAAAATGAAAAGTGAAAGTGAAGTCGCTCAGTCGTGTCCGACTCTCAGCGACCCCATGGACTGGAGCTCACCAGGCTCCTCTGTCCATGGGATTTTCCAGGCAAGAGTACTGGGGTGGGGTGCCATTGCCTTCCCCGTTAAAACAGTTTAGAGGAGCTATATTCATAAGTATTAAAACTGAGAAGAAACAAGATATCCAATTGAATGGATAAATCAACTGTGGTACACCCAGGTAACTGAACAGTATTAAGTACAAAAAGAAATGAGCTATTAAGCCACAAAAAATACATGCAAGTAGCTTAAATGCATATTTTAAGTGAAAGAAGCCAATCTGAAAAGGCTACATTCATACTATATGATTTCAACTATATGACATTCTGGAAAAGGCAAAACTCTGGAGACAATAAAAAGGTTGGTGGTTGCCAGGGGGTGCAGGATGGGGTGAATAGGCAGAGCATGGAGGATTTCTAGGGCAGTGAAACTACTCTGTATGATACTGCAGTGGTGGATACATGCCATTAGACACTTGTCTAAACTCATGCAAGCTATGGGCTCTGGGTGATAATGATGTGTCAGTGTAGGTTTGGTTGGAACACATGTCCCACTGTGGTGCTGGAAGTTGATAGTGGGAGAGGCTGTGTGTGTGGGTGGAGGGGTATGAAAAGGGTCAGATCACATATGTGAACTCTGTTTTCTGCTCAAATTTGCTAAAATTTGCTATCAACCTTAAACTGCTCTAAAAGATAAAAGTCTAAAGGAAGAAGAAAAGGAAGATGAGGAGAAAGGGGGTAAAGAACAGAAAGAAGTCCAGGGGAAGGAGGGAGAGGAGGAGATGGTGACCTCACAAGGCCCATCTCAGTTGGCACCAACTCTGAAATTTTCCCTGCCTTTTCTCGTTTCCCTCCTGGTGGAAGGATTAATTGCTCTCTTATCTGTATTTTTATTATGCTCTTAAAAAAAACCACGTATTTATTTATTTGGCTGTGCTGGGTCTTACTTGTGACACACAGGATCTTTAGTTGTAGCATGCGAACTCTTAGGTGCAGCGTGTGGGATCTAGTTTCCCTGACCAGGTATAGAACCCAAGCCCCCTGCATGGTGAGCTGAGTCTTAGCCACCTGACCACCAGATTAGTACCTCATTGTCTTCTTGTTCTACTTCTTTCATCATACTGCTTTATTATAGTTGTTTTCAGGTCTTACTTACTGAACTCTGACTAGTCTGAGGGCAGAGGCAATGACTCATTTTCTTGATATTTCTACTAGAAATATGACAAGAGTTCAATGACAGTATGGTGTGTATATGAATGAAGAACATCTTAAAGCTACTGATTTAACTGCAGTTTTAAAGGATCCTTCCCTAGAATCTGTTTTTCTTCGGGTTTTTTGGTAACCTAAAGATAATTCCCTCCATCCCTGGGACAGTGACCAGGATGTGCGTCAGAGTACTGAGGACATATGACAATCCTAAACGAATGACTTATCACTACTGAGTCTCCTCCAATAGCAGCACATTATTCTAGTAGAGTTTTTGGAAAATACTCCCCCTTGGGGATAACATAACTATGTGCAGCCTGAAATCTGGGAGCAGGCTTCTGTATGGTGATGTAGGTCAACTGGGAAGATGTCATTGGGTAGAGAAGAGAAGATCTCACTCTACTGAGAGTCAGCACTGCCACCTCGGGATGGCTACCTGAAATGTGCTAGTGAGAGCTTTATTACAAGGGTTTGGTGTTAGATATGGCCAAAATGTATGAAATGTGTTCCTGGAAGGGAGGACATTTTAAACTTTTATTCCTTACCATGAGTCATATGAAATAGAATTCTTGAAAGCAGGTTTTAAGAGGACAATAGAGGAAACCTATCAAGATACTGGTGCTAAGAATGAAAAGGAAAAGGTACATAAGAGGGGATAGGGTGCCAAATATAGTTTTCTTTACTTTCCAAATTTTGCAACATTTCATGGACAAAGTGAATATTCTCAGTCACATAACCAGCTTTAATTTTGGGACGAGGGAATAGTTTTTAAGAAGTCACTTATTTCTCCTTTTTAAAATAGAAGCATTGGGAAGGTGAGGAATTTGGTGGTCAGGGCTCTACTACTTACTTGTTGAATGATCTAGGGAAGTCACTTCCCTCTCTGAGCTTCAATTTTTCATTGATAAAATGGCACAATAGTACCTGTTCTGTTTATATCACAGGATGTTTGTGAAAATCCACTGAGATCACTGAATGCAAAATGTTTTATAACTTAGACAAATTTATAATTGATATTAGTCTAAGAAGGATAAGAGCTATAAATCTCTCCTACTAAATATCAACGGACTTTATTTGTGGTTGGTACAAAAAGTTAAAAACAAACTTAAAAAACATTGTACATTTAATCCTTTTTTTCTTTAAATTTTGAAGGAGTTTCTATCAGATTCTGAAAAGGAATCATTAACATTTTTGGAAAAGCCTTTTTATTGAAATTTCTTGTAGGTAAAACATAAGGCATACAAATGTATGTAAGAATACCTAGGCAACAGGTGCTCTTTTAGAAGAGAAAAGTTCTTCTTTAACCATCTTCTCAAAGAATCATTAATTTGGGTGGGCAATTACCACCCAAAGTGTCTGTCCCTTCTCTGATCTATTCCAGAGATCACTTGGCAATTCACAAATGCCATGGGGACCTCGCCTGTGCAGTTATATAAATCTTGACCGTCATAGGGCTTTTCCCTAAAACTGTACCATGATGTCCTTAAGGACTGAGACTGGGACTTACAGGTACTTGTGTCTCCTAGTTTCCAGCAGTAAATATTTATTAAATGAAAACTAGACTGAGGCTGCCAGAGAAGGCAATGGCACCCCACTCCAGTACTCCTGCCTGGAAAATCCCATGGATGGAGGAGCCTGGTAGGCTGCAGTTCATGGGGTCGCTAAGAGTCGGACACGACTGAGCGACTTCACTTTCTCTTTTCACTTTCATGCATTGGAGAAGGAAATGGCAACCCACTCCAGTGTTCTTGCCTGGAGAATCCCAGGGACGGGGAAGCCTGGTGGGCTGCCGTCTATGGGGTCACACAGAGTCGGACACGACTGAAATGACTTAGTATAGTATAGTATAGACTGAGGCTGCATATCAAGGTGAGGAGGAAGTAGCCCCTCTTTGCAGATTTTATACTCAGGGCAGGTTACCTGCATAGTTGAAAGAAGACTCTGGAGGTTTGAAGGCTGTCTCACCCCTTCACAGGAGATCAAGTAACTGTGTTAGGCCATGGGTGTTAAATAAAGGGCATCACAGTTTAATAAAGACGTGAGAAATTAGGAGACAGTTCAGAGGACAGCTGTTATGAAGATAAAGAGATTAGAAAGGAAGATATAGAAAGAAGGGAAGGAAATACTGGTATTATTTAAACCTGACAAGAGAAGCCTGAAAAAAAGCATGGTTAGTTGTTGATTTTCAACATATATAGGGATGCTTAAATAGAGCAGAGTTTCTCAACCATTGTGTGTATGTGTGTGTGGTGGGGGAAAGGCACTCTTTGGAAAAGATTATATTTATAGGGCCCACAAAGATAATCAGGTAAGGCTGTCAAGACTTGATTTCGCCCTAAGTTTTTATACTCCTAGGTCCCACCCTGTGACTGGGGGACTTAGAGTGTAACCTGTATCACCATTCTGACAGAATGTTTGTGTCCCACCAAATTCATATGTTGAAGTCCTATACCCAATATGATGGCATTAGTAGATGAGGCTTTTGGGAGGTGATTTGATCGTAACAGTGGAGGCTTCATGAATGGAATTAGTGCTTTTCTTATAAAAGAGACCTCACAGAGCTCTCTTACTCTCTGTTTCTGTCATGTGAGGTTGCAGAGAGATGACAGCTGTATATGAACCAAGAAGTGGGTCTCACCAGACACAGAATCTGCTCTTGCCTTCATTTTGAACTCTCCAGCTTTCAGAACTATGAGAAATAAATATGTGTTGTTTAAGCACAAAGTCAAATGTATTTTGTTACAGTTGCCCAAACTGACTAGGACAGGGGTTTGTATACATGTTAGGAAATTGATGTAGAGTGTGAGGCTGTCTGTATTTTAGATAGAACAAAAAAAGTAGAGTTAAAATAAAAGATGAAAGACTGAAGTGAAGAAACACTTTATTCTTAGATTTTAAAACACTGGATTGGTTTGTCAAAGGGTATGTGTGTCTGTGTGTGTCTGTGTGTGTCTAGCATGTCCTAAAAATCTTTATGCAGCTTAAGCTTTACTAACTTTAGAAAAATAACTGCTACAGACTTACCCTCAAGATCATGTGAAAGTTTATTTACATTTATCTTATAGGGATTAGTTTTGTGAATATTGAATGGTGAATTATTCATTTTAATTATTTGAGTCACACCCCACTGACTCAAGATGGTAAAGGCTGACTGAAACAAAAAAGCAAATTTTCCCATTCAACATTCACAAAACTAGATAAAAGAACTTTTAAGTTCTATATCTGGGTTCCTGTAAAAAAACATTCTGTATGAAAGATGGATTTAAGGACATATATGATCTTGAGGCTTCCCTGGTAGCTCAGTTGGTAAAGAATCCACCTGCAGTGCAGGAGACCCTGGTTTGATTCCTGGGCAGGGAAGATCTGCTGGAGAAGGGATGGGCTACCCACTCCAGTATTCTTGGGTTTCCCTGGTGGCTCAGCTGGTAAAGAATCCGTCTGCAATGTGGGAGACCTGGATTTGATCCCTGGTTTGGGAAGATCTGCTGGAGAAGGGAAAGGCTACCCACTCCAGTACTGTGGCCTAGAGAATTCCATGGACTGTCACAAAGAGTTGGACACAACTGAGTGACATTTATTATGATGATGATGATGATCCTGAGTGTAAAGGTGTACAAGCAAAAATTCCAGACAGTATTTTAAGGCAGTGGAACTGGTGAGACCCAAGTCAAGTTTCTGAAACAATAAAGGGATCCTAGGTAATATCTGGGTTATGGATGGGATAGGCGGAAATTTTCATTAATGTGAATATATGAAGCCATGAAAGGATGGAGTTGGAAAATATGATGGCAGGGAAGGGCAGAGGGACCTGGAAGGCCCAGGAGGGGTGGAGTTGTCTGCTAGATGGGGGAGGGGCTGTGGATGCATTCTCTTCGTGTTGTCCCCTCCCCCACCCTCAGAAATCCTTTGTGACTCTTGAGTTCTCAGTGATGCAGGGTTGGGACTATATTCAAGTCACTGCACTCTCAGTGCTCAGTAATCTCAGTCAGCCTTGTGATTCAGATAATGGAATTCAGAAAATGGAATGTTCTCTCATTTTTGAATAGCCCTACTGACCCATGTCTGAGCTTTGGCTCCACCTCCTTGGATATTGACTCTGAACTCATTTTCCTGTGTGGGCTGGGGTTGTTCCTTCTGTTCCTGTGGTACCTGGTGGGGTTTCCATGTTTACCAACCTTCTGTAAAATTAAACGCATCCAAAAGGTAAGTAAGTAGCCCTGAGTGCACCCCCAACAGAGATTCTTTATTGCTGTTTCCATTTCTATTCCACTTTTAAGATGAGTTTGGTTGGGTCAGAGAGACACCTAAGATAGGAATTTCAAGGAGAGGATAAAACTAGGCAGGGCCAGTGGTTCAGGGAGTACTAAGGCTTTCATCTGAAGCCCACAGACCAGCTGAGTGTTTGCGGGATTCCAAGAGAAAATCCCGAACAGTAATTCTGTGGCCCTGGGTTGGGTTATTTAGAGAGTTTTGGATCTCTGCAGGAGAACAGAGTTCCCCAATGCTTGATCATGAGTTACATTCGCAAGTCAGGCATCACTTGACCAAGCCTTCCTTTGTGCTGAGCTGGTCAGGGCAGCAGTGCTGAGCCTCTGAGAGCCTCCAGAGCAGAGGCTGAAGCCTGAGTTTTCAGGACCCAAGGTCCTATCTGAGGGACACAAATATTGACTGTTAGCCTCAGATGCTATGCCCTCCTTGGGCAGGTGACTTCTGACTGAGACTATCAAGGGTGGGCTTCAGAGACAAAAGTCTTTCTTTGGGTTTTTTAAGGAAAAAAAGTTGAAAACATTTTAAACCTTTAAAATTGACAAAAGGAAGGAACACAAAGATTAGAGTCATATTATTCCTGGATAATGAATATCTGAGTTTTCTAGAGAGGATTGAGAGAAATGAGCCCAGCACTTCATTCTTTTCGTTTTCAGTGTCAGGGCAGAACCAGGAGGAGAAGGAAAGGTGTCACACTGAAAGGTAAGGCTCTGCCTGTCTCACCGGATCTCTCCAAGGGTGATCCTTCCTGCCTTTTCCATGAGATCCCAGGTCCGTGACCTCTGACGATATCAGTGGCTAGATACCATTTCTCTCAGAAACCAGAAGTATCTGGGGGGAGGCTCATAGGGAGGCAGTCTGAGCCTGAGACACTTCTTGGATTCCCAGTTTTTCTCATGGCTCGGCATGAAGCCATGATAGACCTGGGCAATGGGTGTTTCCCCACAGGTGGTCATGTGAGATGTCAAGAGTCAGAACGTCTGTGTCCTGACTTTGTATAAGTCCTCTGACTCCCTGGATAATCAGATTGCTCTCTGAGGCCACACTGATCTCTATGTTTCACATGGTGGTTTTGAGCATCACATGAGATATAAGGCATGTGAAAATACTACAAGTGAAGCAACAAACATATAAAGTAATTGACCATTTTACCTCATCTACTAATTCTTGGGTCTTTCAGAGTCTAATATCCCAAGGGTTTCCCATAAGGGGACTCTTATGCTTCTACCTTCCTTACATGTAACCCACTCTCCTGGTTTCTCAGGTTGGAGATTTCACCAGATAGAAACAGAGGAAAAAACGAAGCTGATTTCTATTCTGAAAAGGTGACTAGTCTTTCCCCTTCTTTCCTGATCCCTCCTTAGCATGTTCTCTGCAATTCCTGGGATTCAGTGCAACCTACTGTAGTCATGGGAGGGGGTAGCATAGGAATGAGTATGTGATGAAGGCCTTAAGGTGAGGGTTATTGAGCATGTTGTGAAGTCAGGGATGTGGAGCAATATAAAGGGGCAGCAGGCTCCAGCCCACCCCTGCCAGACCAGCAGGTCCCCCTTTCCTTATTCTGGTCCTGGTTGCATCTTTGTACTTCCTGTCTCCTGCAGCCCCTCAGGCCAGAATGATGATACCATCCGCTTTCGTCAGCTCTTATGTCCAGATCCCTTCTGTGAAGTGTGTAATAATGCAACTGCTGAAGTCAATTGGCTGCTGTTCCCGGAGACCCTGGAAGATTCTGCTTCCTCTATGTCCCCTTTGGCTTCCACAGCTCCTGTGGCCGATTCATCATTGACTCTGTCCCCTGCCTTCTCAGCAGTCTCTCCAGGAGATCTCCTACCAGCCTCTCTGGCTGAGCCTTCCCCGTTGCCCCCCTCCATTCTTTCACCTAGCTCCATGACCCCCTTAGCTGACTTTTTGTCACCCTCACCATTGGGTCACACTCTGGCATTAGAGCCTTTTACCTCCTTGGATTCTGAATTCCCAGTAGATTATTCCTCACCCCAACCCCTTGCCTTTCCCCCTCTCCTACCACATGACACGCAGACAGCTGATCCTGTTCTCCCACCAGAGGCCACTTTGTCTCTGAATACCATCTTTTCCCTTGACCCCACCCTTTCCCATGATATCAACCGCTTATCAGATTTGTCCCAAGCAATGAAGCCCGCTGATTCTTTTGCACCACCAACCCTGTCTGTTTTACCACAGCCAGACTGCACTTTAACTGTCACTCAGTCTAAATCAATTGCTATCTTACTGACACCTGTTCCTGAGAATCTGCCTACAGAAAGCCCTGGCATGTTGTCCACTTATGTCCCAACACTCACAGGCATTGATCATTCAAGCCTGTCAATTTCGGACTTCTCCTGGTGGCAAGCTCATGCCAAAGACTTAATCCCTTCCACGTTGGCACAATGTGATTTCAATCAAGAGTTTCTTGCCCTCCACTCTTCAGAGGCCTCTTTTGGCAGAGACCCTGCAGCCAACCTCATAGAGCCTGGTAATCTCTCATGTCTCAGCCCTGATGTCCTGGCACTCCTGGAGAGACAAGTACAAAAGAGGAGCGATTTCCTGATGTGGAAAGAAAAGGAAAAGAGAAAAGATTCTTTTCCAGAACAATTGAGGCCAGACTATCAACTAAATTCCTCAGGGATAATGTTAGAGTCAGTTGCTGATAAGCCTGTGCATCAACAACCCCCATATCCTAAGACCTTGGAGGACCAATTACAGCAAAAACCTACCCAGCTCTTCTGGGGTCTCCCATCTCTACACAGTGAGTCCTTGCCCTCTGCTGTTCATGTCTCCAGTGACAATTCCTCAAACTTTATTTTCAATAGAAACTCAAATGCCTCTACAGGCCAAGAAATTCCCCATCCCCAACCTCTGTCCTTGCCTGAGATTCAGCCTGAATCCTTGCCTCAAACCCTGCCTCAATCTCAGTCCCTACTTCTCACTCAGGTCCAGTCCCAAGCTGACCCAAAATCCCCACTCCTGGTCACACCACCTGGTCCTCTACCCCAGATTAGGATCTGTGGAGTGTATTTCCATAGACCTCAGAATGAATCAGAATCTCTCTCCTCATCTGAAATTCAACAGCTGGAATGGAACGTGTTGCAGAAACAACAGGAAAGTTTGTGGGGTTTACCCTCTGTGATCCAAAGATCTCAGGAAGACTTTTGTCCATTAGCTCCTAACACTTCTCACTACCAGCACCCTCAGGCCCATGTTTCAGTCTCCATCCTTCCTGGGGAGTTTGCTCTCAGCGATGAACTTCGGAAGAAATTAGAGCATCACCTTCGAAAGAGGCTCATTCAACACCGGTGGGGCCTGCCCCGGAGAATCAGAGAGTCTGTGTCACTGATGTTGCCTCCAACTGGTTTTTTAGAGGCATCTAAGTCAGAAAGCAGTGATGGAGTCTCACTGATCTCTGTGTTTAAGGGTCAGAGTAGCAAACATGTAAATGTTGAATTGATTCAACCCGTAAGCTTCCATGAGAAAAGCTTGGAAATGCTCCAGCTAGAGAAAGATGTGGCGAAAGATCAGGAACATAGCCAAGAGAATGGACAGGAAGATTACTTGTTGAAAGACCCAAACAGCTCTTCAGATAAGGATCTGGGGTATGACTCTGAGAAAAACATAAACAGTCAGATCCTGAGTCTCTCAGAGAAAAATTTAAGGGTGTCAGCAGAGAGTCTACAACTTGAAAATGTCCTAAAAGTACATTTGAGTAAGAAGTTTGAGGAAATAAATGAGGGTCGACTCCCTGGGACTGTGCATAGTTCATGGCATGCCATCAAGCAAACATTGATTCTTTCTGCGAAATCCCACACTGAAATAAAAGGGAGAAGTTTGACATCATCAGTGGGTGAGTCCTATTCCTTGAATACCTTCCAGGACCTGACTTTTGTTGATCCCAGTGCACAGCAGATGCTGGAAGCACATATTAAAAGGTTTCGTATGAGGATGTTGTGGGGCCTTCCTTCCAAGGTCCTTGAATCCATACAAATTTTTAAACTGAAAGATGCCTCATCCCAGTCCTTGTCCCATGCCAGTTTTCCCTCCTCAACCAGTGCGATTTCTGAGGCAGACTCCAAATTTGGGAGCTCCAAGTCCTTTAGAAGAAGCTCTCAATCTTTCCATGAAGACAAAGTGGGAACAACCAATTCAGTTCCTGTCCAGGGTCACTCTCTCTCTGCCACCTCACGCATTGGGAAAGGAGGACAGAGGATCCTGAGACAATCACATTCTGCTGTCAACCATGAGCTTGCAGAGGATGTTCAGAAAACTAAGGATCCCAGACAGATTCGTCTGCCTGTCTCACTCTGCATCACAGGGAGAGGAAGTCATAGACAGACGCAACTAGCTGATAGATATCCCCGAAAGCTGCTTGCAAAGCAATCTGGAGCCAGATATGAGCCAAAGTATAAGAGTGTGAGTTCCAGTGATAAAGGAAAAATGCAACCGGGCAAAAAGGTGGAGAAGTCAGAACCTGTTTCTATGCCCAAACTGTCTAGGGAGATATTCAAGGCTGAGGAGCTTGACACTCTTCAATTAAAAACGAATGACATGTTGACAACCAACAAGTCAGGGAGCTCCCAAATAACAAATGTGAATGAGAATAAAGTAGAAACTACTGTGACCACTGAAAGCCCCCCACCCAAACTACAAGTTCCCCTAGATCCTAAATGCTTATCCCTTAAAGAACAACTGTTTAATGAGTTAAAGTTCAAATTGGAGAAGAGGGAGCATAGCCAAACTCAAGGCCAACCCATGGACATGTCCCTTGCTTCAGATAACTTGACTTACAAGGCTTCACTGACTCCTGCCCAGGGCATCTCAGGTGGGGACACAGGAGAGTCTCAGGTGCTGCATGTCCATGTGGAGGACAGAGGAATCAGGATGGAACTGCAGCAGGAACCCTGGGTCCCTAAGCATGGCTTCCAGAGGTGCCAGGATAAGAATTTACCACCAACTGTGAAGAGAGTGAGCTCCCCAGGGTGCAGAGCAGAAGAGGTAGGTGGAGGGGATGCAGGGATGGGGACATCCCAGCTGAGGAGGAAGAGTTTCCCTCCTCAGGAGACGGTACTAGAGGAGATGCTTGTGAGCAAGTCTTCCCAGACCCTTTCAAAGAAAGGACAGTCTCTTCCTGAAGGCCATATCAGAAAAAGAATGAAGCATTTTTTGCAATGGCTTTATCCTGGGGAAAAATGCAAAAGGCAAGAAGATCCCCAGGAAAAGGGCAGCCCCATATCAAGTGTGCAGAGTAGAGGCCTAGTTAAAAGTAGAGCTGCTGCTACTGGATCAACAGAGGCTCAGAAAATCGTGACAGACATCGGGAAGTTCCTAGAGGAGAAACTGGGGTATCGGCAAGCATTAGATGCCACTAGCTCTCAAGAGGACCCTCCTTCCCCAGTGCACTTTGGGCAATGTCAACAAAAGGCTGGAGTACAGGTCCACACAGAGCCTGTCTGGGGACATCCTTTCAACTCCAAGGCTCCCTCTAAAGTGACAAATACCAAGTCCCACCATCCAGAAGCTATCTTGGCTGGCCAGAGCTATCCTCCAAGTACAAGACAGATCAGAAACAAGAAAAGACAGTCCCAGAAAGCTGTGGCATTTAAGGACCAGCAATTGTATCAGAAACATCCCCCACCAGTGCCCCACAGGGAGCCTGTGCCCCACCCAAGCCCCACCCACAGGTGTCAAGCTGGCCAGGCCTGTCCAGCTGCACCCACCACTGCTGAAGGCACTGTGTTCAGAGATCTGTCTCTACTGTTTAGACAGAAAACACTTCTCCAGAATTTCCAAGGAGGAAAACGTCCCATTCAAAATTAATTCCTTCCTTGTGGAGAATGTTGATCCTTCCCAATAAATGTTTCTCTAATAGTAAGATGTCTTTTCTGTGTACTGTGTTGAGGGCATGGGTTTGGTAACTCAGGGATTATATTTAAGGGAAGAATATAGTTTTGCTCTTACTTACTGCTTCCTTTGGCTTTGGTGCAAAGGTGACCAGCCCTCTGGAGTTCTTGGCGAGAAATAGATACTATGTGCCCCCTACTCCCACCCTCTGCAAAAGACCATTTTCTCCTTGATGATGTTTGAGGAGATGGGCTTTGTCTCCTGCCTCTTAGCTTAGCCTTAAATAAAATGTATAGTTGACCACACACCTCCCTCACTGAATGTTTTACATCCTTTAGACAAGTAGGAAAGACAAGTCTTCTATATCTGAAGAGGCTTAAGGACGGGTTTACTTTCTGAAAATAATCCTGTAGAAGAAATAAATCTTAATCGTTATTGAGAACTCAGTGACCAGAGGCTCCTACATGGAGGTGAATCCCTTGAATGGCAGTGTTTGGGTGTGGATGTTACTGTACTGGATGCTGGGCTGGTTGCCAAAGGGTCCAGGAACAGCATAAAACCTGCTTAAGAATCTGTTTCACGTGGGTCATGTTAATGTAATGTGCTGGTCAGGAAAGCATACTTTAAACTTGACATTGAGGTTTCCCTATGAGAAAGACACATTGGAGAAGTAGTTCCCTTCCTTGGGTATTTTTTTCAGGCTGCTCAATTGATGAATTTTTTTTTTTTATAGAGCAAAATCACCACTCAGCTGTCAGTGGTAGGAATGTTGATTAGGCAGTCACCTATCTTCCAGGGTAAAATACAGCTGAGAGTAAGGAAAAGATGTCTTAAAGTAAGACATCTTAAAGAATGTACTTGCTGGTGGAACAAAGGTTAATGCCTCATTATTCCCATATTGTGACCCTGTCCTGCTCCCCTACTCCTCAATCTGATCCAAGCACCACATACTTGAGGCTGACCAGGTAACAGCACAGCACACTGATGCTTTATACCAGAAAGGCATGAGGGCATCTTAGAGTAATGAAACAGAATCTCCAAGGATGTCATCAAGATGGCATCTCCCTCTTTGGGGAATGTGATGAAGGTGATCGTGGTGCTTTCCTTCCATCTGTGTTTGATGGCAATATACAAGATACTGCCCTTACTGTATATAGTTCACCAATCAGGATTAAGGTGCCACCTTTGATATTCATAGTCTTGGTGGAGCCATGGTAGACCTCCCCCAGAATACCTGCAGCTTATGAACCAGAGGTGAGTCCTAGAACTATGCCCTGGGGTTACAGATATTTGGGGTTCACCATGGACCTTTTTTTGGCCAAGGCTGCACACACACCCACCCTTACAAGGAGGTCTAGAGAGGGAGGGCAACTCCATTTGTGCAGACTGGGACTCAAAAATCTGGTGAGTAGCAGAGTGAGCACTGAAGATAGTTTTTCCAGAAAGACTTGTGGATGCTGGGTGTTAAAATAAAAAAAACTAAACTAAAAGAAATGTCCACTACAGCCTTCTCTCAGTACTTTTATCTTATCCAGAGTTATGACATTGATCCTACAATATCTGAAGCTTATGGTCACAGAAAGAAGGCAGATTCTGTGGAGGCCCTGGGAGAGGGACAAAAGGTGGGATGGGGCCTAGGGTGGGGAATATGAAGAGGTGAGGAGCAGTGGAGGGCGCTGACCTCCATGTAGATACACCTGTCAATAACCCAGCTTCCCTCTTCCTACAATATCTCATTTCTACTTCCATCCCAGTGCAGTCACTGCACACTGTAGAGCTTATTACTAGAAATACTTCTGCCATCTGGAATAATAGTCTGACATGCCACCCTTTGGCCTCATCCCCCCTGTCCTTCCAGCTTATAAACCACTTGCTAATTTTTCAGCATCAGGTCATTTTTCCACTTACTCTTCATCTCTTGCTCTTTTTCTCCTTCTCTAAGGTAGGTTTGATGGTCTATCATGTAAGTAACATTTAAAAAGCTCTACCACAAACAGGCCCCATCCAATCACCTTTAATCCTTCCTGCCTGGCAAAATTAATGCTCTCTGCCTTTTTTTTTTTTTTTTCAGATTCCTATAAGTAGCATATCACTATTGGATTAAATTTCACAATCAGGTCTACTGATGCCACGATAAATTCAGTCCTAACACTACTTGGAAATAATGCATCCATTCCTCAAATTCTTATATCATGCTTACTATCATGTGAACAAAACAAATGGAGCTTAGCTGACTGTTTCCTTAGTCCATTTTCACTCCAACGCTACTCAAATCTATTTCAAATCTTCACTTTTTTCACATCTCCACTTGTTCAGCAGTTGTGCCAAACCACATTCACAGAGGAACTAGTAGCCATGTGATGGGAACTTTTCATCAAAAACCCCAATAAAAACAAACCCCAAAACCCACTCTACAATTTCTACTTTCCTTCTTCTTTCCTGTTACATGGAAATAAAATTTTCTCCCCCAACCTCAAAGGAATTACATCTCCTGAGATATTCTTATTGAGACAGCTAAACTCTAGTACTGATGGACTGATTCAACCCGGCCAGGAATCCTTTTGTTCCCTCCTTTTCCTTATGAGTTACTCAACATCTTTTATTATTTTCAAAGCTTTTCATATAAAAATGTTTAAATGTGCACAAAAGCAGAATACTGTAACATCCCATATATCTCTCACCCAACTTTCATAATTATCATTGGCATGTGTGATATGTCCCATCTTTTACACTATGATTAAAGTGTAAAAGCGCATTTAAACCTCTTCTTATCCACCTCTTAGATATACGCTATACGCCCAATTAAAGCTCTCATAATTCTTTGATCTTTATCACCTGTGGTAACTCCTATTCACAACACATGTACACAGCACTGGTTACAAAAAGGCATTGTGCTTTATAGACTCTGGCAATCAGTTCTGCTCTGCCTTTTAGTCAACACTGAGGAGTCATTTGAGTGGATCCCTCCTTCAATCCCATACAAGAAGCAATCTTATAGACCAAATTGAGCACACAGTATTGCTATCCTCTAATCACCCAGTAACTATAACATGCAAAAAGTACAGAAGTATTAAACTGTGCATATTGATAAAGATTTGACATTGCTATCAGTTCAGTTCAGTTGCTCAGTTGTGTCCAACTATTCGCAACCCCATGGACTGTAGCACTCCAGGCTTCCCTGTCCATCACCAACTCCCAGAGCTTGCCTAAACTCATGTCCATTGAGTCCATGATGCCATGCAACCACCTCATCCTTTGTCGTACCCTTCCCCTCCTGCCCTCAATCTTTCCTAGCAACAGGGTCTTTTCCAATGAGTCAATTCTTAGCATCAAGTGGCCAAAGTATTGGAGTTTCAGCTTCAATATCAGTCCTTCAAATGAATCAGATCAGATCAGATCAGTTGCTCAGTCGTGTCCAACTCTTTGCAACCCCATGAATCGCAGCACGCCAGGCCTCCCTGTCCAACACCAACTCTCGGGGTTCACTGAGACTCACATCCATCGAGTCAGTGATGCCATCCAGCCATCTCATCCTCTGTCGTCCCCTTCTCCTCCTGCCCTCAATCCCTCCCAGCATCAGAGTCTTCTCCAATGAGTCAACTCTTCACATGAGGTGGCCAAAGTACTGGAGTTTCAGCTTTAGCATCATTCCTTTCAAAGAAATCCCAGGGCTGATCTCCTTCAGAATGGACTGGTTGGATCTCCTTGCAGTCCAAGGGACTCTCAAGAGTCTTCTCCAACACCACAGTTCAAAAGCATCAATTCTTCAGTGCTCAGCCTTCTTCACAGTCCAGCTCTCACATCCATACATGACCACAGGAAAAACCATAGCCTTGACTAGATGAACCTTTGTTGGCAAAGTGATGTCTCTGCTTTTGAATATGCGATCTAGGTTGGTCATAACTTTCCTTCCAAGGAGTAAGCGTCTTTTAATTTCATGGCTGCAGTCACCATCTGCAGTGATTTTGGAGCCCAGAAAAATAAAGTCTGACACTGTTTCCACTGTTTTCCCATCTATATCCCATGAAGTGATGGGCTGGATGCCATGATCTTCGTTTTCTGAATGTTGAGCTTTAAGCCAACTTTTTCACTCTCCACTTTCACTTTCATCAAGAGGCTTTTTAGTTCCTCTTCACTTTCTGCCATAAGGGTGGTGTCATCTGCATATCTGAGGTTATTGATATTTCTCCCGGCAATCTTGATTCCAACTTGTGTTTCTTCCAGTCCAGCGTTTCTCATGATGTACTCTGCATATAAGTTGAATATTTGGGACCAATTTCCTTCAGGATCGACTGGTTTGATCCCTTGTGATTCAAGAGACTCTCAAGAGTCTTCCCCAACACCACAGTTCAAAAACATCAATTCTTTGGCGCTCAGCTTTCTATATAGTCCAACTCTCACATCCATACATGACTACTGGAAAAACCATAGCTTTGACCAGATGGATCTTTGTTGGCAAATGTCTTTACTTTTTAATATGCTGTCTAGGTTGGTCACAAATTTTCTTCCAAGGAGCAAGCATCTTTTAATTTCATGGCTGCAGTCACCATCTGCAGTGATTTTGGAGCCCAAGAAAATAAAGTCTGTCATGGTTTCCATTGCTTCCCTGTCTATTTGCCATGAAGTGATGGGACCGGAAGCCATGATCTTTGTTTTTTGAATGTTGAGTTTTAAGCCAACTTTTTCGCTCTCCTCTTTAAATTTCATCAAGAGGCTCTTCAGTTCTTCACTTTCTGCCATAAGGGTGGTGTCATCTGCGTATCTGAGGTTATTGATATTTCTCCTGGCAACCTTGATTCCAGCTTGTGCTTCATCCAGCCGGGCACTTTGCATGATGTATTCTGCACTTAAGTTTAAAGCAGGGTGACAGTATACAGCCTTGATGTACTCCTTTCCCAATTAGAAAGCAGTCCATGTTCCATGTCCGGTTCTCACTGTTGCTTTTTGTCCTGCATACAGATTTCTCAGGAGGCAGATAAGGTGGTCTGATATTCACATCTCTTTAAGGATTTTCCACAGTTTGTTGTGATCCACACAGTCAAAGGCTTTGACGAAGTCAATAAAGCAGAGAAGTAGATGTTTTTCTGGAACTCTCTTGCTTTTTCGATGACCCAACAGATGTTGGCAATTTGATCTCTGGTTCCTTTGGCTTTTCTAAATCCAGCTTGAAGATCTTGAAGTTCACAGTTCATGTACTGTTGAAGCCCAGCTTGAAGAATTTTGAGCATTACTTTGCTAGCATGTGAGATGAGTGCCATTGTGCAGTAGTTGCAGCATTCTTTAGCATTGCCTTTCTTTGGGATTGGAATGAAAATTGACCTTTTCCAGTCCTGTGGCCACTGCTGAGTTCTCCAAATTTGCTGGCATATTGAGTCCAGCACATTCACAGCATCATCTTTTAGGATCTGAAATAGCTCAACTGGAATTCCATCACCTCCACTAGCTTTGTTCATAGTGATGCTTCCTAGATGAATTCACATTCCAGGATATCTGGCTCTAGGTGAATGATCATAGCATTGTGGTTATCTGGGTCATGAAGATCTTTTTTGTATAGTTCTTCTGTGTATGCTTGCCACCTCTTTTTAATATCTTCTGCTTCTGTTAGGCCCATACCATTTCTGTCCTATTTTATGCCCATCTTTGCATGCAATATTCCCTTGGTATCTCAATTTTATTCAAGAGATTTCCAGTCTTCCCATTCTATTGTTTCCCTCTATTTCTTTGCATTGATCACTGAGGAATGCTTTCTTATCTCTCCTTGCTATCTTTGGAACTTTGCATTCAATTGGGTATATGTTTCCTTTTCTCCTTTGCCTTTAGCTTCTCTTGTCAGCTATCTGTAAGGCCTTCTCAGACAACCATTTTGCCTTTTTGCATGTCTTTTTCTTGGGGATGGTCTGATCGCTGCCTCCTATACAATGTCACAAACCTCACAAACCTCTATCCATAGTTCTTCAGGCACTCTATCAGATCTAATCCCTTGAATCTGTCTGTCCCTTCCACTGTATAATCATAAATGATTTGATTTAGGTCATACCTGAAAGGTCTAGGGTTTTCCCTAAATTCTTCAGTTTAAGTCTGAATTTGGCAATAAGGAGTTCATGATCTGAGTTCAAGATGAGCCCCTGGTTTTGTTTTTGCTGACTGTATAGAGCTTCTCCATCTTCGGCTGCATAGAATATAATCAATCTGATTTTGGTACTGACCATCTGGTGATGTCCATGTGTAGAGTCTTCTCTTGTGTTGTTGGAAAAGGGTGTTTGCTATGACCAACCAGTGCATTCTCTTGGCAAAATTCTGTTAGCCTTTGCCCTGCTTCATTTTGTATTTCAAGGCCATACTTGCGGTTACTCCAAGTATCTCTTGACTTCCTACTTTTGCATTCCAGTCCCCTATGATGAAAAGGACATCTTTTTTTTTTTTTTTGGTGTTAGTTCTAGAAGGTCTTGTAGGTATTCATAGAACTGTTGAACTTCAGACTTGGATTACTGTGATACTGAATGGTTTGACTTGGAAATGAACAGAGATCATTCTGTTGTTTTTGAGACTGCACCCAAGTACTGCATTTTGGACTCTTTTGTTGACTATGAGGGCTACTCCATTTCTTCTAAGGTATTCTTGCCCACAGTAGTAGATATAATGGTCATCTGAGTTATATTCACCCATTCCAGTCCATACCTGAATGGTCTAGTAGTTTTCCCTACTTTCTTCAATTTCAGTCTGAATTTGGCAATAAGGAGTTCATGGTCCGAGCCACAGTCAGCTCCTGGTCTTGTTTTTGCTGATTGTATAGAGCTTCTCCATCTTTGGCTGCAAAGAATATAATCGATCTGATTTCGGTGTTGACCATCTGGTGATGTCCATGTATAGAGTCTTCTCTTGTGTTGTTGGAAGAGGGTATTTGCTATGACCAGTGCATTTTCTTGGCAAAACTCTATTAGTCTTTGCCCTGCTTCATTCCGTATTCCAAGGCCAAATTTGCCTGTTACTCCAGGTGTTTCTTGACTTCCTACTTTTGCATTCCAGTCCCCTATAATGAAAAGGACATCTTTTTTGGGTGTTAGTTCTAAAAGGTCTTGTAGGTCTTCATAGAACCTTTCAACTTCAGCTTCTTCGGCGTTACTGGTTGGGGCATAGATTTGGATTACTGTGACATTGAATGGTTTGCCTTGGAAACGAACAGAAATCATTCTGTCATTTTTGAGATTGCATCCAAATACTGCTTTTCGGACTCTTTTGTTGACCATGATGGCCACTCCATTTCTTCTGAGGGATTCCTGCCCACAGTAGTAGATATAATGGTCATCCGAGTTAAATTCACCCATTCCAGTCCATCTTAGTTCGCTAATTCCTAGAATGTCGACATTCACTCTTGCCATCTCTTGTTTGACCACTTCCAATTTGCCTTGATTCATGGACCTGACATTCCAGGTTCCTATGCAATATTGCTCTTTACAGCATCGGACTTTGCTTCTATCACCAGACACATCCACAGCTGGGTATTCTTTTTGTTTTGGCTCCATCCTTTCATTCTTTCTGGAGTTATTTCTCCACTGATCTCCAGTAGCATATTGGGCCCCTACTGACCTGGGGAGTCTCTCTTTCAGTATCCTATCATTTTGTCTTTTCATACTGTTCATGGGGTTCTCAAGGCAAGAATACTGAAGTGGTTTGCCATTTAAGGGCCTAGATCTGATAGATAGAGTGCCTGATGAACTATGGAATGAGGTTCGTGACATTGTACAGGAGACAGGGATCAAGATCATCCCCATGGAAAAGAAATGCAAAAAAGCAAAATGGCTGTCTGGGGAGGCCTTACAAATAGCTGTGAAAAGAAGAGAAGCGAAAAGCAAAGGAGAAAAGGAAAGATATAAATATCTGAATGCAGAGTTCCAAAGAATAGCAAGAAGAGATAAGAAAGCCTTCTTCAGTGATCAATGCAAAGAAATAGAGGAAAACAACAGAATGGGAAAGACTAGGGATCTCTTCAAGAAAATCAGAGATACCAAAGGAACATTTCATGCAAAGATGGGCACGATAAAGGACAGAGATGGTGTGGACCTAACAGAAGCAGAAGATATTAAGAAGAGGTGGCAAGAATACACAGAAGAACTGTACAAAAAAGAGCTTCACGACCCAGATAATCATGATGATGTGATCACTGACCTAGAGCCAGACATCTTGGAATGTGAAGTCAAATGGGCCTTAGAAAGCATCACTACGAACAAAGCTAGTGGAGGTGATGGAATTCCAGTGGAGCTATTCCAAGTCCTGAATGATGATGCTGTGAAAGTGCTACACTCAATATGCCAGCACATTTGGAAAACTCAGCAGTGGCCACAAGATTGGAAAAGGTCAGTTTTCATCCCAATCCCAAAGAAAGGCAATGCCAAGGAGTGCTCAAACTACCGAACAATTGCACTCATCTCACATGCTAGTAAAGTAATGCTCAAAATTCTCCAAGCCAGGCTTCAGCAATATGTGAACTGTGAACTTCCTGATGTTCAAGGTGGTTTTAGAAAAGGCAGAGGAACCAGAGATCAAATTGCCAACATCCGCTGGATCATGGAGAAAGCAAGAGAGTTCCAGAAAAACATCTATTTCTGCTTTATTGACTATGCCAAAGCCTTTGACTGTGTGGATCACAATAAACTATGGAAAATTCTGAAAGAGATGGGAATACCAGACCACCTGATCTGCCTCTTGAGAAATCTGTATGCAGGTCAGGAAGCAACAGTTAGAACTGGTCATGGAACAACAGACTGGTTCCAAATAGGAAAAGGAGTACGTCAAGGCTGCATATTGTCACCGTGTTTATTTAACTTATATGCAGAGTACATCATGAGAAATGCTGGACTGGAAGAAACACAAGTTGGAATCAAGATTGCCGGGAGAAATATCAATAGCCTCAGATATGCAGATGACACCACCCTTATGGCAGAAAGTGAAGAGGGGCTAAAAAGCCTCTTGATGAAAGTGAAAGTGGAGAGTGAAAAGGTTGGCTTAAAGCTCAACATTCAGAAAACGAAGATCATGGCATCTGGTCCCATCACTGCATGGGAAATAGATGGGGAAACAGTGGAAACAGTGTCAGACTTTATTTTGGGGGGCTCCAAAATCCCTGCAGATGGTGACTGCAGCCATGAAATTAAAAGACGCTTGCTCCTTGGAAGGAAAGTTATGACCAACCTAGATAGCATATTCAAAAGCAGAGACATTACTTTACCAACAAAGGTTCGCCTAGTCAGGGCTATGGTCTTTCCTGTGGTCATGTATGGATGTGAGAGCTGGACTGTGAAGAAGGCTGAGCGCCGAAGAATTGATGCTTTTGAACTGTGGTGTTGGAGAAGACTCTTGAGAGTCCCTTGGACTGCAAGAAGATCCAACCAGTCCATTCTGAAGGAGATCAATCCTGGAATTTCTTTAGAAGGAATGATGCTAAAGCTGAAACTCCAGTACTTTGGCCACCTCATGTGAAGAGTTGACTCATTGGAGAAGACTCTGATGCTGGGAGGGATTGAGGGCAGGAGGAGAAGGGGACGACAGAGGATGAGATGGCTGGATGGCATCACTGACTCGATGGATGCGAGTCTGAGTGACCTCCGGGAGCTGGTGATGGACAGGGAGGCCTGGCGTGCTGCAGTTCATGGGGTCGCAAAGAGTCGGACACGACTGAGCGACTGATCTGATCTGATCCGATCTGATTCCAGTCCATTTTAGTTCACCTATTCCTAAAATGTCGATGTTCACTCTTGCCATCTCATTTGACCACTTCCAATTTACCTTGATTCATGGACCTAAGATTCCAGGTTCCTATGCAATACTGTTTTCTACAGTATCAGATTTTACTTCTATCACCAGTCACATGCACGACTGGGTTTTTGCTTTGGCTCTGTCTCTTCATTATTTCTGGAGTCATTTCTCCACTCTTCTCCAGTAGCATATTGGGCACCTACCGACCTGGGGTGTTAATCTTTCATATCTTTTTGCCTTATCATACTGTTCATGCGCTTTCAAATATATACAAGAAAATATTTTTCTTGTCACACATTTAAAATGAGCTACTGTGTTATGATTAAACATAGTAGATCAAATAACTTGCTTATTTTTATAATATCTTCTCAAATGCCATTAAAAGAGTAGATGAAAAGAGGCTCAACATCACTAGCCATCAGGGAAATGAAAACCAAAGTTGCTATGAGATAACATTTCACACACACAGGAATGGCTATAATCAAAAAGTCAGATTCAAACAACTGTTAGTGAGAATTAAAAAAAAAAAAAAACTTGAACCCTGATCCACTGCTTCTGGTAATGAAAACTGGTGCAAATGTTTTGGAAAACAGTCTGGCAGTGCCTCAGAATATTAAACATAGAGTTACCATGAAAGAAGCTAAAGTGAAAATTGCTCAGTTGTATCAGACTCTTTGTGACCCTATGGACTATACAATCCATGGAATTCTCCAGGCCAGAATACTGGAGTGGGTAGCCTTTCCTTTCTCCAGAAAATCTTCCTAACCCAGGGATCGAACCCAAGTCCCCCACATTGAAGATGGATTCTTTACCAGCTGAGGCATTAGGGAAGTCCAGAGTTACCATGTGACCCAGCAATTCCACTTCTAGGTATAATATATAATCAAGAGAAATGAAAATGTATGTCTGCAAAAAACCTGTAAACAAATGTCTATAGCAATTGTATTCATAAGAGTTAACGGTAGAAATAACCCAAATGTCCATCAACTGATGAACAGGTAAATAAAATATGTTCTATCTATGCAGTTAATATTATTTTGGCATAAAAAGCCATAAACTGATACATGTTTCAACATGGCTGAACTGTGAAAACATTATGCTAATGAAAGAAGCCAGTCACAAAATGACCACATATGACTCCATTCATATGAAATATCCAGATTAGGGAAACCAAGACAGAACATTACGTAGATTAGTGGTTGCTTACAGCTGCAAGATGGGGGAAGGGGGTTATGAGGCTAAAGGTTATGAGGTTCTTTTTAAAGCCATGAAAATATTTTAAAAATTGACTGTAGTAATGCACATATCTGAGTATAATATACTATATATAATATAATATAATAAAAATCACTTTAAATGAGTGAATTGTATGGTGTGCTGTAGTGTGTGCTTAGCTGCTCAGTCATGTCCAACTCTTTGTGACTCCATGGACTGTAGCCCTGCCAAGCTCCTCTGTCCATGGGGATTCTCCAGGCAAGAATACTGGAGTGGGTTGCCATGCCCTCCTCCAGTAAATCTTCCCAACCCAGGGACTGAATCCTGGTCTCCCGCACTATGGGCAGATTCTATACCATCTGAGCCACTAGGGAAGCCCAAACATACTAGAGTGGGTAGTCTATCCCTTATCCAGGAGAACTTCCTGACTCAGGAATGGAATTGGGGTCTCCTGCATTGGAGGCGGATTCATTACCAGCTGAGCTACCCAGGAAGCCCTAATTGTATGGTATGTGAACTGTGTTTCAATAAACTGTAGAAACAAAGGATTCCAAAGAAGTGCTTGAGGATGACAAGAAGGAGAGAGGATATGGCAATAGATGTCAACACATTTTTGGAAGATGGAAATCTGGTGGAGGAATGGTAACTGACAAGCAGAAGAGGCACAGTGCTGGCAAACCAATTCACACCACAAAATCCTGGAAGATGAATGACCTGGTGGCATCAGATAAGAAAAATCAGCGGATCCATGCTGTAAATGTGTTGACCATTTTTTTTGTTCTGCATTGGGTATAATTAAAATTTTTGTGGGGGGTGGTACTCTTCTTCAACATTTTCTAAAATCCTGTTGAAATGTGCAGAGGATCCCAGATGTCTTGCTAGGGACAGAGCCTGAGATAACTTTTATGCTGGCATTGTTTACTTCTGGGGTCTGAAGATGGTGGTGGTGGTAGCTGTAGGAATCAAAGCTAGAAATCTCAACAGTTAGGTAAAATCCAGGACAGCAAGCAATGTTCTGTTTTTAAAGTGTATTTATATGAAAATAACTAAACTTGTGGAAAAGTTGCATGGATGGTAAAACCATGTACCCTTTATCCAGACTTACCTACTAACATTTTGACCCATTTGAGATCCCTCCCTTTTCTGTCTCTTTGACTCTGCTTCTGTCTTTTTCCCTTCCTTCCTCTCCTTTCTGTTTATATATGAATACACACATATACACATATATGAAAAATATGCATTTATTTCTGAATATTTGAGAATATATGTATTATGCACCTTCTCATTGAATATTTCATTGTGTATTTAAGAAAAAAAGATTCTCTTACATATAGTACCATTATTTATCCTCTTCAGTAAATGTAACAATGATTTAACAATGGCATAAAACTTTTAACTGATCTATTCATATTCAATTTTTTTCAATTTATTGAGTAATGTCCTTTGTAATTGTTTTTTTCAAAACCTTCATTAAAGGATTCAGTGTAAAATCACAGATTGCATTTAGTTGTTTTGTGTCTTTAGTCTCCTTTAATCTGGATTAGTGTTTTTTAGTCTTCCTTTTTTATGACAAGGCCATTTTTTGAAGAATATATTTGATGTGTCACCTTTATAACCTCTTTTCTTTTGGTGGAACTTATCTTGATCAGACATTAGAGAATGTTTTTACAGTTGGGAATCCTAAACACCTCAGGGACAGTCAGGACCAGCCTTCCTCTGGAAAAAACAAAACAAAACAAAACAAAATAACATCAGAGATACAAAGATATGTGGAGGGATTTTTTTAAATAAATACACCTCCTGTGGTCAAGGGAGGCGGGTATGGACAATGGAGTGGGTTTGAAGTGCATATTCCTTTTGGGTAGAAACAATGGTGGCACTGTGGATGCAGGAGAAGACAGGTGAAGGAAGGAGCTGTCATTGCTGGTAAACCCTCCTCAGAGGGGAGGGAAAGAATTAGGTATCTGGGGTCAAGACTGATTCATCAGACTCAATGAGAGAACGCAGGCAAGCAAAGTATGGAAATGACACAGGGGTTAATTTCAGCAATTTATAATCTAAGGAAGCTATAAGGGGTACAACTAGTAAATGACTAATAACTAGCATGCTGCTGCTGCTGCTAAGTCACTTCAGTCGTGTCCGACTCCGCGTGACCCCATAGACGTCAGCCCACCAGGCTCTCCTGCCCCTGGGATTCTCCAGGCAAGAAAACTGGAGTGGGTTGCCATTTCCTTCTCCAATGCATGAAAGCGAAAAAGTGAAAGTGAAGTCACTCAGTCATGTCCGACTCTTAGCAACCCCATGGACTGCAGCCCACCAGGCTCCTCCATCCATGGGATTTTCCAGGCAAGAGTACTGGAGTGGGGTCCCATTGCCTTCTCTGAAAATAACTAGCATAGGGAGATGAAATAAATACATGTACACCATCAACAAAAGTGATGTTATTGTCTACAAAGGTATGGAGATGCCAATAGAAATTTTAGTGAAAAGAAAGTAGATGAGAAAAAAATCATAAAACTTTTCATGGAAGAAGTAACTATTGATGTGAGTCAAAAAAGTCAAAAGAGTCGCCAGTCCAGGTTTGATGCCTGATACTGGATGCCTGGGGCTGGTGCACTGGGATGACCCAGAGGGATGGTATGGGGAGGGAGGAGGGAGGAGGGTTCAGGATGGGGAACACATGTATACCTGTGGCGGATTCATTTTGATATATGGCAAAACCAATACAATATTGTAAAGTTAAATAAAATAAAATAAAAAAAGAGGAAATATACATGGAAAAAAAAAGTCAAAAAGTATCACTAAATATAACTGTGTTCATTAGAAGTTATGCTAAAGAGAAGCCCACTCCTTAAATCAGAGTGTGTTTGGTCCTGCAGGTTGTGTTTTGTAAAATAAATAAAAAATTTTAAATGTTGTGAGGAGAAGAAGGGATTTGTCAGATGAAAGAGGGAGCAGCAGGAAGAGACACTCTATGAGTGGAGGGGGCTACGTTTGAGAACCTTAAGGGGCTGAATAGCTTAAGAGGGATTTTGGGAAAAAAGAATTACCCAAGATTTCTAAGTTGTTTGCTATAGGGTCATGAGTGTGCCATGCCCTTGTTTCTCTTTTTGTCATGCTTCCTATTTATTAATATAGGCCACTCTGCACACTTGTGCTTTTTGGTGAATTCTTTTGAGGAGATACAGGGGGAGTAGGTGACATATATTTGTGCCTCTGGCTCCATGCAGGTAAAGACACATTATATATGAGGGGAAGCTGTAGTTGAAGGCAGAGTAGACCTTGGAGGTGTAAATCCCTTGGCACAGTAGAGTTTTATATATTATGTGGGGTCCAAAGGGTGACCACTAGGCAATAGGAAGGTCTCAGTTAATATCTAGGTAACAGGTGGAATAAATAGGAATTTTCACTAAAGTAAATATATGGTATGTGAATGTGTGGTTGGAAAGGTATATCAGAAGTATGTAAAGGGCCCTGGAGGGATGGATGGATCTGCTGGGTTGGGTGGTGTGGGAAGGACTGTGGTTTCATCTTCCTTGTGTTGTCCCCTCCCCCAACCTCAAGAACCTTTGGTGTTTATGCTAAACCTCTGTGATGTGGACCTAGAACTCTAGAATGTGCACTTTAAATGCCCAGATGCCTGAGGCAGCAATGCACTTCTGATCATTTGGATCATCTTTGTCTGAAGAACCTTACTGCACCATGGCTGAGTTCCAGCTCAACTTCCTAAGTTTTCCCATCCTTGCCTTTGTGTGTTGGGTGGGGCTCCTTCTTCTGTCACTGTGCTACCTAAAGGGGAACTCAAGTTTCTCAATATTTTGGAAACAGGGAGACATCGATCAGGTCAGTAAGCCAGAGTCCCTCAAAGATATTAAATCTTTCTTTTCAAATGGATGCATTCAGTGCTATCAGTTTCCCTCCAGGTACTGTTTCTTTTGTATCTCACAAACTTTGACAAGTTGTATTTTAATTTTCATTTAGTTAAAAATTTTTCTTTTTCCTGAGATTTCTTCCTTGACCCATTTGTTAGTAGCATGCTGTTTACTCTTCAAACATTTTGGCATTTTGGCCTTTCTATCTTTCTGTAAACAATTTCTAGTTTAATTCTATTATCATCTAAAAACACATTTTGTATGATTTCTAGTTTGCATTTGTTAAGATGCATTTCATGGTCCAGAATGTGGTCTATTTTGGTCAATGTTCCATGTGTGCTTGAGAAGAATGTGTATTCTGTTGTTGGATGAAGTATTCTATAAATGTCAATTAGATCAATTTGACTGATGGTGCTGGTTAGGTCAACTCCACCATTACTGATTTTCTGCCTGCTGAATCTGTCCATTTCTGATAGAAGGGAGTTGAAGTCTCCAAAAATAACAGTAGATTCATCTAATTGTCCTTACAGTTGGGCCAGTTTTTGCTTCACATATTTTGACAGTCTTTTGTTAGACTGTATACATGTTAAGGATTATTGTGTCTTCTTAGAGAACTGACCCTTTTGTTGTTACGTACTGTCCCTCTTTATCCCTCACAACTCTCCTTGTTCTTAAGTCTGCTTTGTCTGAAATTAATATAGCTCCTTCTGCTTCTTTCATCAGTGTTAGCAAGGTACAGTATCTTTATTTTTAAAGTGGGTGTTTGGTAGGCAACACATAATTGGATCTCATTTTATCCACTAACAATCTAGCTTTTAATTGAATGTATCTAGACCACTTACATTTAGCAATTTTCTATATGGCTGAATTAATATCCATCATGTCTGTAACTGTGTAGTATTTATTATAAGTATTATTTTCTTCTTCCCCTCTTTTTCTGTATTTTCTGGTTTCAAACAAGTACTTTATAGGATTCCATCTCTCTCTTCTCTTAGCATATCAAGTATTCTATAAAAAATATTTTAGTGGTTGCTATAGAATTTGCAATATATTCATTAACAACTAATGTATTGACAACTAATACACTGACAACTCAAATCTACTTTCATATAAACACTATACCACTTCAGAAGTAGTACAGGTTCTGTTATAACAGAGTTCCCAATTCCTCCCTCCTATCCCTTGTAACACTGATGTCATTTATTTTACCTATCCATATACTATGATCACTCAATAATTATCAGTAGTATCATTAAGTCAATTGAGAATAAGAAAAATGAAAGTGTTTTTTTTTTTTTTCTTTTACCATCATTGATTCCTTTTCCTCTCTTCCTTTATGAAGACTTGAGATGTTGTTTTCCTTCTTCCTATAGCACTTCTTTTAACATTTATTCCAGGGAAGATCTGCTGTTGCTGACTATCTCAGTTTTTGTTTGTCTTGAGATAGTTTTTATTTCTCCTTTACTTTTGAAGGATAATTTCACTAGATAAAAAGTTCTGGAGTGATTTTTTTCTTTCAACACTTTAATATTTCAGTCAATTTTCTTTTTGCTTGCATGGTTTATGATCAAAAGTGAAAGTGAAAGTCACTCAGTCAACTTTTTGTGTCCAATGTCCAACTCTTTGCAACCCATGGACTCTACAGTCCATGGAATTCTCCAGGCGAGAATATTGGAGTGGGTAGCCTTTCCCTTCTCCAGGGGATCTTCCCAACCCAGGGATCAAATCCAGGTCTCCTGCATTGCAGGTGATTCTTTACCAGCAGAGTCACAAGGAAAGCCCAAGAATACTGGAGTAGGTAGCCTATTCTTTCTCCAGCAGATCTTTCAGACCCAGGAGTCAAACTGGGGTCTTCTGCACTGCAGGTGGATTCTTTACCAATTGAGCTATCAGGGAAGCTCTGATTTATGATGAGAAGCCCATAATTCTCATTCTTGTTCCTCTAGAGGTACGGCATTATTTTCTTCTGTTTTCTTTCAAGATTGTATCTTTCAGGTTCCTACAGCTTTAATAAAATATGTCCAGGTTTAGACTTTCTTAGGTGTTTATGCTGCTTGGTGTTCTCTGAGCTTCCACAATCTATGGTTAGGCTATCATTAATTTTGGAAAATCTTGGGCTGTTACTTCTTCAAATGTTTCTTCTGCTCTGTTCTCTCTTTCTTCTCGTTTTAATATTTCCGTTGCATGTATTGATATACTACACATTTTGAAACTGTCTCACACTTCTTGGATATTCTGGGTTTAAATATTAAATTTTTTTCTCTTTGCATTTCAATTTGGAAAGTTTCTATTGCTATACATTCAAAGTCACTTATTTTTTTAAGAAGAAAAATTAAAAACATTTTAAACCTTTAAAATTGATAAAAAGAACATAAAAACCTATTAATTAGAGTCATATTATTCATGGATAATGAATATATGAGTTTTCTAGAGAGGACTGAGAGAAATGAGCCCCAGGGCTTCATTCTTTTGTTTTTGTTCTCAGCGTCAGGGCAGAACCAGGAGGAGAAGGAAAGGTGGCACACTGAAAGGTAAGGCTCTGCCTGTCTCACCGGATCTCTCCAAGGGTGACCCTTCCTGCCTTTTCCATGAGATCCCAGGTCTGTGACCTCTGACGATGTTAGTGGCTAGATACCGTTTCTCTCAGAAACCAGAGGTATCTGGGGAGAGGCTCATGAGGAGGCAGTCCAAGCCTGAGACACTTCTCGGATTCTCTGTTTTTCTCATGGCTGAGCTTGAAGCCATGATGGACCTGGGCAATGGGCGTTTCCCCACAGGTGGCCATGTGAGATGTCAAGAGTCAGAACTTCTATGTCCTGACTTTGTATAAGTCCTCTGACTTCCTGGATGATCAGATTCCTCTTTGAAGTAAATAGCCATTGAGCTATATTCCTCAAAGGGTGGTTCTGAATATCACATGGGAGAATACATATGAAAGCCCTTTGTGAATGATAAGGCAACATATATAGTTGAGCCTTGCTATTATTATCACTGACCATGTAATCTTATATTCTAGTTCTTGAGACTCTCCAATCCACCAAGCGTACCACTAAAGGACATTATAGTTTCTTATAAGTTTTCTTTGTTCCTACCTTCATCACTCTCCTGGTTTCCCAGGTTGGAGAACTTGCCAGAGTGAAGCAGAGGAGGCAAGGAAGGAGCTTTATCTTCTGCAAAGGTGACTAAACATTACCTTCTTTCCTGTATCTCACTTTTTTAGTGGAGTCTTTGAATTTCTAGGGCCTCAGTGAAGCCTGGGATTGACATGGGAGGGAATATCCTCAGATTCAGAATGTGAAAGCCTTGGGGAAAGGGATTAAAAGATACATTGTGAGATTAAGGAAGTCGAAGAATGTGAAAAGATAGTATACATTGGGTAGCCATACTTTTGCCAGAGGTACCAGGGCCTCATGTTTTTTCCTGGTCCTGGCTGTAGTTTTGTACTTCCTATCTCCTGCAGCCCCCTGGGCCAGCATGATGATACCACCTGCTTTCGTCAACTCTTATGTCCAGACCCTTTCTGTGAGGTGTGTAATAACGCAACTGCTGAGGTCAATCGGCTGCTGTTCCTGGAGGCCCTGGAAGATGCTACATCCTCTGTGTCTCCTTTGGCTTCCACAGCTCCTGTGACTGAGTCATCGTTTACTCTGTCCCCAGCCTTCTCAGCAGCCCCTCCAGGAAACCAACCACCAGCCTCTCTGCCAGAGCCTTCCTCACTGCCCTCCTCTATTCTCTCCCCTAGCCCAATGACCCCCTTAACTGACTTTTTTCCACCCTCACCAATGGGCCACTCTCTGGCCTCAAAACCTTTTTCTTCCTTGGATTCCAAATTCCCAGTGGATTATTCCCCACCCCAAACCGTTGCCTCCCCCTTCTCCTACCACATGACACTCAGACAGCAGACCCTGTTGTCCCAACAGAGGCCACATTGTTTCTGGATACCATTTCCTCTCTTGACCCCACCCTTTCCCAAGATATCAACCCTTTATCAGATTTCTCCCAGGCAATGAATCCCACTGATTCGTTTGCTTGTCCTCATGCACCACCAACCCCATTTGTTTCACCACCGTCAGACTGCACTTTATCTGTGACTCAACCTAAATCAATTTCCACTTTATTGAAGCCTGTTCTGGAGAAGTCATCTCATGATAGCCCTAGTGAGTTGTCCACTTGTGTTTCAACAAGCAGAGGCACTGAGCATTCAAGCCTATCAATTTCAGACTTCTCTTTGTGGCCAGCTCAGGCCATGAACGTGCTTCTCCCAGCATTACCACAGTCTGATTTTCAGCGAGAGCATGTTTCCCTCCATCCACAAGACACTTATCTCTGGGGAGACTCTGTTACAAAGCACAAGGAGGCCAATAGCCATTCTTTCTCTGGCTTTAACATCCGTGGACTCTTGGAGAGACAGATAAAAAACAGAATGGCTTTCCAGAGTTTAGAGAAGAAAGAAAAGGAAGAGGGACCATTTTCAAAACAAATGTGGTCAGAATACCAACGGACATCTTCAGGGAATTTGTTGCAGTCTCTTGATGTGCAGAACACTACAGCTCCCCAAACTGGCTGGAACAGTGAAAGCAAACCAAAGAAGCTTCACATTTGTCAGCAGCTCTTATATATCAAGACTTTGGGGGGAAACTTGCAGCAGAAATATAGCCAGCTGTTCTGGGGTCTTCCCTCTTTGCACAGTGAGTCCCTAGTGGCTACTCTTCTGGTTTCTAGTAGTAGTTCCCCTCTAGAGTCTCACTTTGTCTTATTCAATGGAATCTGTAATGCTCCTGCAGTCAAAATGCGGGATCAAGAATCACCACTTCTTCATTCCCGTCCCCGTCTCTTTCCCCATGTACATCCACCACAATCCTTGCCTCAAACTAAGCCACAATCCCAGTCTCTACCTTTCACTCAGGTCCAGCCCCAGGCCCACCTTCAAGCCCGACTCCCAATCCTATCATCCTCTTCTCCATCCCAAATTAGGGACTGTGGAGTGTCTTTCCACAGATTCCAGAATGAGTCAGACTTTCATATTGCAACTGAAAATCAACATCTTGAGTGGCATGTGTTACAGAAGCAACAGGAAAGTTTGTGGGGTTTAGTTCCTGTGCTCCAAAAATCTCAAGCCACTTGTTCTCAGGCTCATAACCTCCCATTGGCCAACCAGCCATCCCACGCCTATGTACCAGTCTCTATCCTTCCTGGCCATTTTCATATCACCAGTGAACCCCAGGAGAAATTGGAGCTCCACGTTCCAAGGAGGCTAATTCCACGCTGGTACCTCCAAGCCTGTAGGAATCTAGAGTCTCTAACACTTATGGGGCCTCAATGCAAATTAGCAGAAGTACCTCAGCAGAGAAGCAGGCACGTTCAGTTACAACTTTCCGAGCTTCAGGGCCAGGGTAGCAACAATATAGAGAAGACTGAATTGGGTCTCCAAGGAAATTTCCATGAGAGGGTCTCAACAAAGTTTAAACTAAGGGATGACATGAGGAAGAATCTTGGCTATATCCTTGAGAAGAGCCCAGAAGATAGCCCACAAGATGTCTCAGGATGCTACCTAGCGCAGGGTCTGAGGGCTGCCTTGGAAACAAAAACTAACTGTGTGTATCACTCAAGGAATCACTCAAGGAATGAATTATTAAATGTCTCAAGAAAGGAGATAGATTGGAATCAAATAAAAAACATTCTTAGATTACATGTGAGCACAAAGTCTTGGCAGATTAGTGTGGGTAGGATTCCTACAGGTGTGTGTCGTTCATGGCTGGCTGACGACAATACTTTGCTTCTTTCTGCAAGCTCCCAAACCAGTGTGGAAGACCCACATTCAAAAAACACAATTGTAGGTAAAGTATGCCACCAGATTAGCACTCCAGAGCTTTCTTTTCTTGATCACAATACCCTAAAGGTGCTAGAAGCCCATATTTTAAGGTTTCGTGTGACTCAGAGATGGGGCCTACCCCTCAAGGTTCTTGAATCCATAAAATTCTATATGTTGAGAGAAGCCAAAACATGGCCTCTTCCTCAATTTGACTTTCCCTCCTCAACCACCCATATTTCTGGGGTGGACTCCAAAGATGAGCTTTCCAAGCCTATTGAAGAAAGATCTAAAACTTCTCAGGGAAATAAGGTGAGAACCACAAATTCAACCCCCATGCTGGATCATCCTCTCCCTGTTATCTCATCTGTGGGCCAAGAAGGACAGAGGGCCCCACAACCATCATACTCTGATACCTACCAAAAGCTTGCAGAGGACATTCAGACAATTGAGTGTGGCAGACAGACTTTTCAGCCCATCACACACAGAAACAAAGACAAAGTAAATCAGAATGAGACTCTATTGGACGACAGATGCAGCCCAGTGGTGCCCATAAGGCAAGCTGGGTACAGACCTGAGCCAAGGGATGAGACCATGAACTTCAGTGATAGAGGAGAAATGATTCAGGGCCAAAAGATAGCGAGGAAGAATTCAGAACATTCCACAATGTTCAGTGTGTCCAGGGAGATATTCAGGGCCAAGGAGCTTCATGCTCTTGAATCACAATCCTGTAACATCTTGCCAACCAGCAAATTAAGAAGCTCCCAAATGACAAAGGTGAAAATGATTAAAGCAGAAACTACCCTGACCACTCAATGTCCCCCACCAAAAATATTTGTTCCCCAAGATTCTGAAATATCAGACTTTCAAAAACAGATCCTTACTGAGTTAAAGTTTAAATTCAAGAATAAGGAGCATAGTCAGGCTGACCACTGTCCCACAGACATGCCCCCGACTTCAAGTAGGTTGCCTTCCAAGTCTTCACAGACTCTTGCCCAGAGTGTCTCCACTGAGGACATGGCAGCTTCCCAGGTGCCACACATCCACTCGGAGGACAGTGGGACCAGCATGGAGCAGAAGCAGGATCCCTTTAAGCATGCACTATTGAAACGCCAGGATAATAACTTCCTACCTGCTGCAGAGAGAGAGCCTTTGGATTCCAAAGCAGGAGAATACAGAAGTGCAGATTCAGGAGAAGGGATGTCTACAGGCAGAAAGAAGAGCTACCTTGTTGAGGAAAGAGAATTAAAGGACGCTTCCTCATCTCTGTCACAGAATGAGCAGCTTCCTCCTGAAAGTTTCTTCAGAAAAAAGATGAGGCGATTTTTTCAGTGGATTGATTTCATGAGAAAAACCAAAGACCAGGAAAGTCCCCAGCAAAAAGCCAAATTCATGTCAACCTTTGCACATCACCAAGACTCAACTGAAAGTGCAGCTCTCTTTGTGAGTCATGGGCCCCTTGAAGCTCATGAGCTCATGAGAGCCATTGGGAAGATCCTAGAAGAGAAGCTGGCATGTAGGTTTGAGTCTGAGGCCTTGGAAATAAGTCAGCACAAGAAGGAACTGCAGACTCAGGTAATGCCTGGTAAGGGACATCCCTCCAACTATGGTGCTCTCCCTGACTTACGGCAAGAGGAATGGTTAAGTCCCAAGTCCTCAAACCAAGAAGCTGTTTATGCTGATCAGAGTTGTCTTACAAGTGTCAGACAGAACAGAGATGGGGTCAGACATCCCCCAAAAGATGTGGCCTTTGAGGATCAGGTATTATGTCAGAGTCAACCCTCTTCCCTGTCCTCCAGGGAGCTGGTAAGCCATCCAAGCCCCACCTGTGTGCATCAAGAATGCCAGATCCCTCCAGTCCCCCTCACTCCTGAAGAAGACACTGTGTTCAGAGATCTGACTCTTCTATTCAAACAGAAATCACTTCTCCAGCATTTCCAGGGAGAAGAAATTTCTCCAAAGAACTCACTCAGTCACTGAGAAAACCTTGCAGTTTTCATGATAAGACATCCTCAGATGAAAACAACCTTCCTTTAGTAAATCGAGAATTTTGATCCTCCTCAATAAATGTTTCTTCTAATAGAGAAACACTAATACTCTCTGTGTACTGCACTGGGGGCATGGGTTTTAGTTATCCTGGTACTTGTATGTGGGAAATGGAAGGAGTAGTTCAGCTCATCCTGATTTCCTCTCTTGGTGTCTAAGAGGCTTCCTTGTGGGGAGCCTGACAGTGGTCTTCTCAGTTTTATCCTGAAGTCCTTTATTTGATCCTGCTCAGATATCCTCTACCTAAAAAACTTAATTACTTTTATTAAAAAGTACAAAAATTTACTCTAGAAATTTTCAGGCTTTTGCAAAGTGAGAAGATATCTTAAAGTCTAGAACTTGGCTTAAACTATCTTTTCATCTGTTCTCAAACTATCCTGAACCATATACAGCTATCGGGCAGGATGAGTTACTCTAGCATAATATAGCCAGAATTGACTTTGGTTGCCTCAAAAAGTTTTGGAGAATGTTTAGGCCTTGAGGTTAGTGGTAGATAGAAATCTTCCTCTTAGATCTCCTGGTGAGGGATAAATGTCCTGCAATGAAGAACCCTTTCATCCTTTATGAATTCTGTGGTGATGGGCCACATCTGCCACTCCTTGCTGCTGCTAAGTCACTTCAGTCGTGTCCGACTCTGTGCGACCCCATAGATGGCAGCCCACCAGGCTCCCCCGTCCCTGGGATTCTCCAGGCAAGAGCACTGGAGTGGGTTGCCATTTCCTTCTCCAATGCGTGAAAGTGAAAAGTGAAAGTGAAGTCACTCAGTCGTGTCCAACTCATAGTGACCCCATGGACTGCAGCCTTCCAGGCTCCTCTGTCCATGGGATTTTCCAGGCAAGAGTACTGGAGTGGGGTGCCATTGCCTTCTCTGTCTCCCACGCCTTACTGACCCTAATGAAAATAAGTAGCAGGTCACCCTTTACCTTTCCTCTACCGTTACTGGAGCAGTAGGGAAGACAGAATTTGCAGCTCTGAAAAGGCTGAGGGATATGAATATTTTCTTGAAGACGGTCTTTCTTTTGTTTAGAAAATGTTCCTGATTCCAGAGTAACTCAGGTAGATGGTCATTGAATGGGGTGTATACAGATAGATAGGCTTTCCAATTGTGGACAGTGGTCTGGCCAGGGTCAGAATTCAGCAGATTCTTCTGGCTGAAGAATCTGCTGCACTTGGGATGTTTAATCTGGAAAGCATATTTTGAGCTTGATGATGAGGTCTCCCTGCTTGTGACAGCACCTCAAGGAACAGGAAGAGCTGCTCCTCAAGGAAATCTCTTCAGGGTGGTATTACTGTAAGACGAAGAGATCACCTGGCCACTGTTTGCAGGAATGGTCATTGGGCAGCCAGCCAGAATTTTGGGGAAAAGGAGAGAGTAAACAAAATGTAATGGTGGAGTGAGTGGGAAAGGAAGACAAAAATGAGAAGGGAAAGAATGACATCATCATCACTACTTATGATCCCATACTGACCACCCATCCACTTCACCCAACACAACCCTACCTATGCCTCCAGCAGCTTCTGGAGACTAATCAGGGCTTTTAGAGTATGATGATATTTAAGCATAAGAGTACATGGGGTAATTTCTGAGTACGAAGACAGTATTCCTAGGGATGACATCAGAGGGATGTACTCCTATTCAGTGCCTGACTTTCTAGTCATGCTACATCTTTCACCAAGATCACAGTAATTTAGGGGTGTATTAGTTATCTACTGCTATATAACATGAAAGTGAAAGTCACTCAGTAGTGTTGGACTCTTTGTGACCGTATGAACTGTATAGTCCATGGAATACTATACAGTCCATGGAATTCTCCAGGCCAGAATACTGAAATGGATAGCCGTTCCCTTCTCCAGGGGATCTTTCCAACCCAGGGATTAAACACAGGTCTCCTGCATTGCAGGCAGATTCTTTATCAGCTGAACCACCAGGGAAGCCCCCTGCTGTATAATGGACATCCTCAAATTCAGAGGCTTAAAAAAAAAACACCTATTTACTATCTCACAGTTTTTGTGGTCAGGAATTCAGGCAAGACCTATCTGGGTTCTCTGCTTTAAGGTCTCTCACACGGCTACAATTAAGGTATCAGCTGGGGCTGGGGTATCATCTAAAGGTATGACTGTAGAAAGACCCACTTCAGTGATCACTTATATAACTGCTGGCAGGATGAAGTTCCTCAAAGCCTGCTGGACTGAGCTCTTCAATTCCTTGACTGTTGGCTGGAGCTGGCTGGAGTCTATGCTCAGTTCCTCACCATGTGGGCCTCTACAGTGCTTCATCGGGATCAGAAGACAGTCTGCTAGGAAGAAAGAAGTTACAATATTTTGTAAACTAACAGTGGAATTGATGTTCCATTACTTTTTTCCTTATTCTATTAAAAGCAAATTGTTGGGATCCAGCATGGAGAGCTCCCCTTGTGGCAAAGGTCTTGAGGAAGGATGCTTGGCATACTCAAAGGCGGGATTTAGCCTCAGGAGCCCCCCTGGATATTCTCGAGCATCTACCCCCCAAAAACCAGAGTCTGCCTACTTTATTGCTTTGTGCTCTCACCTCTGACTTTACTGAGGACTGTCCCCCACCACCATCTTGCTCTCTCTAATAAAGAATTAACTTACAGCTCCAATTAATAAAGTTCCTGGGCATTAGGAGTGTTTAAATCCAAACCCCTCAGATAGCTCTTTAACTGGCCTGACAAGTTTACCTGGACTCCTACAGCCATGCATAGGATTGTCTACAATCTCTCAGCCTCCAGAGGCAAGGGAAGCTTAAGATATTCAAATAGCCTAGAGTCTCTCAGAAAGTTAGAAACTGTCAGAATAAAACTAGTAAAAGATTTCATTTATGAGCCAATGCTTGCTGCCAAGTTTCCACATCCCCTGTATTATATCCTTGAACGTGTATTAATTAATATAGTTGGTATGTAGAAAAAATAAGTAGTGGCCTTGGTGTTAGCAACTTTAGACCCTTAAGGTAATAAATTCTTTCCTTTGTTGTAAACCCACTGTGCCTCTGCCCTATAGGAATGCAGCTTAATCTTTGGAGGATGGCGCCAAACTTTAAAATAATTGCTCTTAGAGAAAATAAATCTTATGGATTGACAAACCTTTGTCAGAGTCATAAAATGTTAATAGGCCTTCTGGCCAGAAGATGATGTAGAACACCTGAACCATTTATATACAGTAAGTTTATAGGAAGAAAGCCTAGCTTACTGCATGACTCCACCCCTTCCCCCATTATCCTCTATGCATAACTTAAGGTATAAAAACTACTTTAGAAAATAAAGCTGCGGGCCTTGTTCACCGAAGCTTGGTCTCCCCGTGTCATTCTTGTTTCCTTTTCCTCCTTTTCTCTTCTGTTCTTCCTTGATGCCAAAATAATTTGGAGTGTGGGAGTTCTCTGCGACCACTTATTTGCCTGGGCTTCTAAGACCCACTCGAGAAGGTGCCTAAGGTGGGGCACCTTCTGCTATTCGAGAGAGTGCCTGAAGCCTCCGTGGTCAGAGCAAGTTTGGTGTCAAGAACTTTATTGATTTCCCATGTAAACCAGTTATTATTGAGCATCTAATAAATCTCTCAGCCTTTGCTATCCCTTTATCACCGACGCTGTCATCCTGAGGGAATCCATGGACCCAACCGGGGCTGGACCCCGACAGCAAATTACTAAGTTCAACCTACATTCAAGGGGATGAGTAATTATACCAGGGTGTGACTATCAGGAGGTGGGGATCATTGGGACCTTCTTAGAAGTCTTCCTAAGACAAGATTTTCTTCTTGGACACCCAACTCAGTTAACTGAAACAAAATTGGCCAGAGGTGTCAAGTGTATCCTTGCCTCCATTCACATTCATATCATCAAGGTCAAAGCTATTTGACCTTGGCTAAGTAGAGCAGTGGCTGGTAAGAAAAACAAAGAGGTTGGAGCATCCAAAGGAGGTGGGATAGTAGGCATGGAGGTAAAGGTGGTGTGGGGTCACCTCAAATAATCAGGTGAAAGGAGGCCTTAGAACTACCTGACTCACTACCGCCAGTTTGCAGACTTGAGAGAGAAAAAAATTAGATGCAATATATTTCATCCTGCCTCCCCCAATATCTCCCTTCTGCTCTAGCTTTCAGATCGTAGGGCTAAAGCAGCTAACTTCAACTTCTGTAGAGACAGCCATGCTTACAGAGGAAGCAAATCCTACAGATTTCAAGGTTTAATTTCTGCTCTTATCAGTGTATTTAATATAGAGTTGGGAAACAACTACTTCACTTGCACATGGGCTGAGACTGTAAATGGGGTTAGTTTCCCAAAGCACAAAAGAGGAACTGTTTACAGAAGGTGAGTGAAGGCTGAGTTTTCAAAAAAAAAAAAAGAAAAAAAAAAGATGTCTACCATAGCCCTCTGTCTCACTGCCCCACTTTACCTTCCTGTCCAGAGTCATGACACTGGCTGAAGGTTAGAATAGCAGGAAATGCAAATCCTGTGTAGATTTGGGGAGAGCAAAGAGTCTCTGGACGGGAACTCAAAGTGGGAGGAATCAATCAGAGGTCTAATATTCATGTGAATAGACCATCCAATAATCTGACCTCTGTCTATCCCTTTTCAACTTATGGCTCTTTACCGCCATTCCAGTTCACTTATGGCCATATTCTAGAACTCATCATCAGAATATTTTTTTTTCCTCTGAAAAAATACAGTTTGACATTTCACCCTTTACTCTTTCAGCTTATGCCCCTGGTATGTCAATTCCTCAACCTGCTCAGGAACTACAAGCCACTCGCAGTTCATCTGACAACCTTCTATCTTTATCTCCTCCTCCAAGGAAAACTTCATGGTCTATCACTGAACCACAAACTTAAATAGCTCTAAAGTTGTTTAGTCAATAAGTTGTGTCTGACTCTTTTGCAACCCCAAGGACTACCAGGCTCCTCTGTCCATGGGATTCTCCAGGCAAGAATACTGGAGTGGGTTGCCATTTCCTTCTACAGGGTATCTTACTGATCCAGGGATCAAACCCGCATCTCCTGCATTGGCAGGCAATTCTTTACCACAGACCCACCAAAAAGTGTTCAAAAAATAGCTCTAAAGCACCTTCCCCATTTTCCTTTCATATGTCCTTGCCTGGCAAAACCTAACTCTACCTTTTCTAGTGCATGCAGGCCAGTGTGCTCAGTGGCTCTTGTCATGTCTGACTCTTCGGGATCCCAGGGATTATAGCTTGACATGTTCCTTTAGATTATCCTAGCAGGAATACTGAGGTGGGTTGCCATTTCTTCCTCCAGGGGCTCTTTCCAATCCAAGGATTGAACCCATGCATAAGGCTCCTGCATTGGCAGGCGGGTTCTTTACCAATGAGCCACCTGGGAAGCCCTGCCTTCTAATAAATGTCTGATTCCTCTTGGGTAAAATCATACAATTAAGTACGTTGGTACCACCATAAATTGTTATTTATGTTCTACAACTAATGGTCAGCTCCGACACTGTCTGAAAACAATCCATTCATTCTTTCCACATTTACTATGTATTTGGCACTTAGGACACACCAGTGAAGGACACAAAGCACCTGTCTTTGTGGAGCGTATGATTGTTTTCTTAATCAATTCTCTTGCCTACTTTCAGGTTCCTACGACTTCTCCACATTCTTCACTCTTAACAGCATATGTGCTGGACCACCACATGGGAATGAATACTCACAAAATGGGGACTTTTCATCATAAAAACTTCAAAACAACAAGACCAAACATGAATCCTCATACTTTCTCTCCTCTTTCCTTCATATTATACTGAAAGGTTTCACTCAGATGCTGTCTTTGATTCTCCCACACTGGGATCTATCCTTGTTTTCCAATTCACAACACTTTTCACATGGTGTAGAACACATTTGGCGTAATCACCTTAGAGACAGAGATAAAGTTTACCTCATCACAGCTGCACATACCTAGTGGAGTTCAGAAACTTCTGGAGAAAATGGAAAATGAAGGAATTTCTACACGGAGGCTCAGCCTAGTGTGCTCTGCAGATGGTGTCACGCCCAGGGGTGTGGACATGTTCAGAGGCGGGGCCGTGTCAGGGGCAAGGCCTGAGAGGCTGTGGCATATCGCTTCCTAATGGTGACTGCACCTGGCTGTTTCCGGAGACGTCTTACCTCAGGATTGTGAGTCCTATTTCTATCGCTTCTGGAAGACAGAAGCTGAGATTTCACTCAAAGACAGGCTCTGACCAAGGTTTCTGGACACCTCCCCTTGTCCCGTTTGAAGAGTCGTCAGCCATTTTCATCCCAGTCTGCGGGCCTCGAAGCTTCTCATTCCTGAAACCCCCACGCCAGGCCGTCGCCTCGGAAGCCCTGGGGGCAGGGCTGCACCTGCCAGAGACACGCCCCCTCCCCGCAGGGGACTCTCGGGGAACTCAGTAGGGGGCAGTCTTAGTCCCCGATATGGTAACCACATTGTCGACCGTTAAGTCTACACCTTGCACTGGCTGCCTGGGCTTGCTCAGGTGACCTGAGTCTCCGATCTCATCCCTGAGGTGCTGAGATGTTAATATGAACTAATGGGGTTGACCTTGAGAACGAATGGACAAGCTAAGAGCTTTGAACAGTCTTAAGGGCAGATGTTAAGGAATGGGCTGGGGGCCCTGAGGCAGTTACCATAGGAGCCTTGCCAGTGCTCAGAGTCCAGGGCTGTGCAAGTGCGTGCACAGCTCAGAAGGATGGTGAGACACCCAGTGTGCTGCTAAGTTGCTTCAGTTGTGACCCCTTTGAACTGTAGCTAGCCAGGCTCCTCTGTCTATGGGGTTCTCCTGGCAAGAATAGGAGTGGGTGGCCATGCCGTCCTTCAGGGGATTTTCCCAACCCAGGGATCAAACCTGCTTTCCCGCATTGGCAGGCAAATTGTTTGTATGTAGCGTCCTGGGAAGCTTTTCCGTGCGCACCCACCTCTCCCCCTCTCCCCCTACCTCCAGTCCATACACTGCATTAAGAAATCATCTCTGATTCTCTGCAGGACCAGAGTATCAGAAGGATGCTCACTGTCCTCAAGTGGTGGTTTTCAGAGGTATCCAAAGTGCTTTGATTCCCCTTGGGACTGATCAGTGAGGAGTAGTTGTGGGAACCCCAGATAAATGCCAATCAAGGCATTAGTGTCAGTGGACAGAGAGGGCAGAGGCTGAACCATTCCTCGTGTTCTGAAAGATCCAGGACAGCAAGACATGAGGCTTTCAGGCAGAAAGGATTTGGCTTTTTTGCAGGGCAGAAGATCTCAGGTGATGTGCTCAGTTGCTTCTATCACGTCTGACTCCTGGCGACCCCAAGGATTGTAGCCCTCCAGGCTCCTCTGTCTATGGTATTTTCCAGGCAATACTGGAGCAGGTAGCCATTTCCTTCTCCAGGGGATCTTCCCCACCTCAGCAATGGAACTGGAGTCTCCGTAGTCTCCCGCACTGCAGACAGAGTCCTTACCGTTGAGCCATAGGGAAATCCTGAACATCTCAGGTAAATGTCTTCAATTGCAGATATTGATATGTTCTTGGATTTCTGAGGGCTTAACAGTGTATTCAGGTTCTGTGTTAATTAGGAACTGTAGCCATGTTTACCTTAATAAGAGGGAAGATAATCCCTTTTTTGGGGGGTGACTATTTTCCCTTTTAGAAAGTATTATTTAGTGAATTTGAAATATGTGGAAAAGTAGAAGAAAAATTTCATAGATTCTTGCCATCAAAATAGTTACTGTTAACTTTTTGATGCATCTGTTTCCCAGGTTTTGCTATGCCTAATTTTACATTGCTTAAGTAATATGTATTTTAGAAGAAAAACAACCGCTATCATAAACATTTTTATGTTATTATAAACTTTCAGAAGTAACATTTTTAATCATGACATCCTAAGTGCTATAGTATTAAATTCTAATTTTTGTTGACATTTGGAAAGTTTATAATTTTTTAAAAAAATTTAATATTTGACTCTCCATGTTTGGTCATAATTGTACTTGTTTATAAACTTTCTTATTACAAAGTTTACGAAGCATAAAGCTCTTCCTAAATGTCTGATTAACCCAGGGATGTGCCCTGATATGGATATTTTTTTCTTTCTCCAGCCTCTTTCAATGAGTAATTCATTTAACGTGGTTAGCTATTTCAGTGCAAGTGCCAAGTCAGTGAAATCAACTGCTTGGTAAAACATCCTCAGTGTAGAGTCTTCTAAACCCATTGTCTGCCTTGTTCCCAGTCTTTGTTTCCCCCTCTTATCTTCCCAGTATCAGTAGCATCTGGACATCCAAGCAAGAAACACAAGAGCCATTTTGTGCTCCTTCCTCTTCGTTTTCCCTATTGCTAGTCAGCTACTACATGGATGAACTGATAAAATATGCTGGGCAGAGAAATTCTGAAGTTCTGACAGTGAACTCTGTCCTTTCTAAATAGATGGTAAGTTCCTTCAGTTGCATTTTTGCAATTAATTTGAAACAGATATTTGATTCCATGTCAAAATTTCTATTTATTTACTTTCTTTTTTGTCTTAATTAAAACATCTTTATTTTTAAAATGAAAAAATTTTACAGTTTTTGAAGATTACTTTCCATTTGCAGTTATTTCAAAATTTTGGCTTTGTTCCCTTTGTTATTCATTACCTCCTTGAGCCTATCTTACACTCAGTAGTTTGTACCTCCCAATTCCCAACCCCTGTATTTCCCATCCTTTTGCTTCCCGCTGGTAACCACTAGTTTGTTCTCCATATCTATGAGTCTGCTTCTATTTTGTATTTACTACTTTGTTGTATTTTTTATATTCCACATATAAATAATATGATACAGTATTTGTCTTTTTCTGTGTGACTTATTTCACTTAGCATAATGTCTTCCAAGACAACCCATGCTGCTGCAAATGGCAAAATTTAATTTTTTTAAAAAAATGGTTGAGTGGTATTCCGTTGTATGTGTGTGTGTGTGTGTTTATGTATACATACCACATCTTCTTTATCCATTCATTTGCTGATGGACACTTAGATTGCTGCCATATCTTGCTCGCTAAGTCACTTCAGTCGTGTCCGACTCTGTGCGACCCCATAGACGGCAGCCCACCAGGCTCTGCCATCCCTGGGATTCTCCAGGCAAGAACACTGGAGTGGGTTGCATTTCCTTCTCCAATGCATGAAAGTGAAAAGTGAAAGGGAAGTCGCTCAGTCGTGTCTGACTCTTTGTGGCCCCATGGACTGCAGCCCACCAGGCTCCTCCGTCCATGGGATTTTCCAGGCAAGAGTAGTGGAGCGGGGTGCCATTGCCTTCTCCAGCTAGGCAGTTGTAAATAGTGCTGCTATGAACATTGGGGTACATGTATCTATTGAAATGATGCTTTTGGGTTTTTTTGATATACATCCAGGAGTGGAATAGCTGGGTTATATGATAGGTCTAGTTTTAGTTTTTTGAGAAACCTCTGTCTTGTTTTCCATAATTGTTGTTTAGTCAGTAAGTCATATCTGACTCTTTGCGACCCCATGGACTGTAGCCTGCCAGGCTCCTCTGTCCATGGGATTTTCTAGGCAAGAATACAGGAGTGGGTTGCCTTTTCCTTCTCCAGTTTTCCATAATGGCTGCAATAATTTACATTTCCCCAACAGTGTAGGAGGTTTCTCTTTTCTTCATATACTCCCCAACATTAGTTCTTTGTGTTCTTTTTTTAATTTATTATTTTTTTACTGAAGAATAATTGCTTTACAGAATTTTGCTGTTTTCTGTCAAACCTCAGCATGAATCAGCCATAGGTATACATATATCCCCTTCCTTTTGAACCTCCTTCCCATCTCCCTCCCCATCCCACCCCTCTAGGTTGATACAGAGTGCCTGTTTGAGTTTCCTGAGCCATACAGAAAATTACCATTGGCTATCTATTTTACATAGGGTAATGTAAGTTTCCATAAAATGCTTTCCATACATCTCACCCTCTCCTCCTCTCTCCCCATGTCCATATGTCTATTCTCTATATCTGTTTCTCCATTGTTTCCCTGTAAATAAATTCTTCAATACCATTTTTCTGGATTCCAATTATATGCATTAGAATATGGTATTTATCTTTCTCTTTCTGACTCACTTCACTCTGTATAATAGGTTCTAGGTTCATCCACCTCATAAGAACTGACTCAAATGTGTTCCTTTTTATGTTTGAGTAATATTCCATTGTATATATGTACCACAAATTCTTTATCCATTCATCTATCGATGTACATCTAGGTTGCTTCCATGTTCTAGCTACTGTAAATAGTGCTGCAGTAAACAGTGGGATACATGTGTCTCTTTCAGTTTTGGTTTCCTTGGGGTATATGCCTAGGAGTAGGATTGCTGGATCATATGGTGGTTTTATTCCTAGTTTTTTAAGGAATCTCCATACTGTCTTCCATAGTGGCTGCATCAGTCTACATTCCCACCAACAGTACATTCCCCACACCCTCTCCAGTATTTACTGTTCGTAGACATTTTGATGAGGGCCATTTTGTCCAGTGTTAGGTAGTTTTGATTTGCATTTCTCTAATGATGAACGATGTTGAGCATCTTTTCATGTGTTTGTTAGCCATCTATATATCTTCTTTGGAGAAATGTCTGTTTAGGTCTTTTCCCCACTTTTTGATTGGGTTGTTTGTTTTTCTGGTATTGAATTGTTAGAGCTGCTTGTATATTTTTGAAATTAAATCTTTGTCAGTTGTTTCACTTGCTATTATTTTCCCCCATTCTGAGGGTTGTCTTTTCAACTTGCTTATAGTTTCCTTTGCTGTGTAAAAGCTTTTTAAGTTTAATCAAGTCTGACCTGTTTACTTTTGTATTTATTTCCATTATTCTAGGAGGTGGGTCATAGAGGATCTTGCTTTGATTTATGTCATTGTTCTGCCTACGTTTTCCTCTAAGAGTTTTATAGTTTCTGATCTTACATTTAGGACTTTAATCCATTTTGAGTTTATCTTTGTGTGTGGTGTTAGAAAGTGTTCTAATTTCATTCTTTTACATGTAGCTATCCAGTTTTCCCAGCACCATTTATGGAAAAGGCTGTCTTTGCCCCAGTGTATATTCTTGATTCCTTTGTCAAAAGTAAGCTACCCATAGGTTCATGGGTTTATTTCTGGGCTTTCTATCATGTTCCATTGGTCTATATTTCTGTTTCTGTGCCAGTACCATATTGTCTTGATAACTGTAGCTTTGTAGTATACTCTGAAGTCAGGAAGGTGGATTCCTCCAGCTCCATTCTTCATTCTCAAGACTGCTTTGGATATTTGTGTCTTTTGTATTTCCATATGAATTGTGAAATTTTTTGTTCTAGTTCTGTGAAAAATGCCATTGGTAATTTGATAGGGATCGCATTAAATCTGTAGATTGCATTTGGTAATATGTCATTTTCACAATATTGATTCTTCATATCCAGGAACATGGAATATCTCTCCCGCTGGTCATGTCATCTTTGATTTCTTTCATTAGTGTCTTATGATTTTCTGTGTACAGTTTTTTTGTCTCCTTAGTTAGGTTTACTCCTAGATATATAATTCTTTTTGTTGCAGTGGTTGATGGGATTGATTCCTTAATTTCTCTTTCTGATTTTTCATTGTTAGTCTAGAGAAATGCAAGTGATTTCTGTGTATTGATTTTGTATCCTGCAACTTTGCTAAATTCACTGAATAGCTCTAGTAATTTTCTGATACTATCTTTAGGGTTTTCTATGTACAGTATCATGTCAACTGCAAACAGTGAGAGCTTTACTTCTTTTCTTATCTGAAGTCCTTTTATTTCTTCTTAGATCGCTAATAATATGGTATATCACATTGATTGATTTGCATATATTGAAGAATCCTTGCATCCCTGGAATAAACACAACTTGATCATGGTATATGAGCTTTTTGATGTGTTGCTGAATTCTGTTAGCTACAGTTTTGTTGAGGATTTTTGCATTTATGTTCATCAGTGATATTGGCCTGTAGTTTTCTTTTTTTGTGTTGTCTTTGTCTGGTTTTGGTATCAGGGTGATAGTGGCCTCGTAGAATGAAAGTGTTCCTTCCTCTGCAATTTTTTGAAAGAGTTTTGGAAGGATAGGCATTAGCTCTTCTCTGAATGTTTGATAGAATTCTCCTGTGAAACCATCTGGTCCTGGCTTTTGTTTTTTGGGAGATTTTTGAGCACAGCTTCAATCTCAGTGCTTGTAATTGGGTTGTTCCTAATTTCTCTTTCTTCCTGGTTCAGTCTTGGAAGATTGAACTTTTCTAAGAATCTGTCCATTTCTTCCAGGTTACTTATTTTATTGGCATATAGTTGTTCATAATAGTCTTTTATAATCCTTTGTATTTTTGCATTGTCTCTTGTAATCTCTCCTTTTTCATTTCTAATTTTGCTGATTTGATTCTTCTCTCTTTTTTTTTTTTGTTCTTGATGAGTCTGGCTAAAGGTTTATCAATTTTGTTTATCTTCTCAAAGAACCAGCTCTTAGTTTTATTAATCTTTACTATTGTTTCTTTCATTTCTTTCTGTTCGGATCTTTATGATTTCTTTCCTTCTACTAATTTGGGGGTTTTATTGTTCTTCTTTTCCCAGTTGTTTTAGATGTAAAGTTGCTGCTGCTGCTGCTGCTAAGTCACTTCAGTCGTGTCTGAATCTGTGTGACCCCATAGATGACAGCCCACCAGGCTCCTCTGTCCCTGGAATTCTCTAGGCAAGAATACTGGAGTGGGTTGCCATTTCCTTCTCCAATGCATGCATGCATGCCAAGTTGCTTCAGTCGTGTCCGACTCTTTGCGACCCCGTGGACAGCAGCCCACCAGGCTCCTCTGTCCACGAAATTCTCTAGGCAAGAATACTGGAGTGGTTGCTGTTTCCTTCTCCTGGTGTAAAGTTAAGTTGTCTGATGTTTTTCTTGTTTCTTGGGGTAGGATTGTATTGTGATAAACTTCCCTCTTAGAACTTCTTTTGCTGCATCTCATAGGTTTTGAGTTGTCCTGTTTTCATTATTATTTGTTTCTAGAAATTTTTTGATTTCCCCTTTGATTTCTCCAATAACCTGTTGATTATTTAGAAACATGTTGTTTAATCTCCATGTATTTGTTTCTTACACTTTTTTACTTGTAATTGATGTCTAGTCTCATAGCATTGTGGTCAGAGAAGATGCTTGACATGATTTCAATTTTCTTAAATTTACTGATGTTTGAATTGTGACCCAAGATGTGGTCTATCCTGGAGAATGTTCCATGTCCACTTGAGAAGAAGGTGTATTCTTCTGCATTTGGATGGAATGTCTTGAAGATAACAATGAGATCCGTCTCATCTAATGTTTCATTTAAGACTTGTGTTTCCTTATTAATTTTATGTTTTGATGATCTGTCCATTGGTGTAAGTGGGGTGTTCAAGTCTGCTACCTTATTGTGTTACTGTCAATTTCTCCTTTTATGTCTGTTAATTTTTGTCTTATGTATTGAAGTGCTCCTATGTTGGGTGCATAGATATTTGCAATTGTTATGTCTTCCTCTTGGATTGATCCCTTGATCATTATGTAGTGTCCTTCCTTATCTTTTGCAAACTTCTTTATTTTAAGGTCTGTTTGTCTGATATGAGGATTGCTACTCCAGCTTTCTTTTGCTTCCCATTTGCATGGAATATAATTTTCTATCCTCTCAGTTTCAGTCTATATGTGTCTTGAGGTCTGAAGTGGGTTTCTTGTAGACAGCATATATATGGGTCTTGTTTTTGTATTCATTCAGCCAGTCTGTGTCTTTTGGTCAGAGCATTTAATCCATTTACATTTAAAGTAATTATTGATATATATGTTCCTATTGTCATTTCCTTGGAGAAGGCAATGGAGAGTCGGGCACAACTGAGCAACTGAAGTTGCTTTAAATTTTCACTTTCATGCATTGGAAAAGGAAACAGCAACCTACTCTAGTATTCTTGCCTGGAGAATCCCAGGGATGGAGGAGCCTGGTGGGCTGCCATCTATAGGGTCACACAGAGTTGGACATGACTGACGTGACTTAGCAGCAGGAGCAGCATTGCCATTTTCTTAATTGTTTGGGGTTGATTTTGTAGATTTTTTTTTTTTATGTTTTATTTCTTGGCTATATAAGTGCCTTTAACATTTGTTGTAAAGCTGGTTTGGTGGTACTGAATTTTCTTAGCTTTTGCTTGTCTGAAAAGCTTTTTATTTCTCCATCAATTTTGAATGAGACCCTTGCCAGGTATGGTAATCTTGGTTGTAGATTTTTCCTTTTCAGTACTTTAAATATATCCTGCCATTCCCTTCTGGCCTGAAGAGTTTCTGCTGAAAGATCAGCTGTTAAGTGTATGGGGTTTCCCTTGTATGTTACTTGTTGCTTATCCCTTGCTGCTTTTAATCTTCTTTCTTTGTGTTTAGTCTTTGTTAGTTTGATTAACATGTGTCTTAGCATGTTTCTCCTTGGGTGTATCCTGTATGGGACTCTTTGTGCCTCTTGGACTTGACTATTTCCTTTTCCATGTTGGGGAAATTTTCAATTATAATCTCTTCAAAAATTTTCTCATACCCTTTCTTTTTCTCTTCTTCTTCTGGGACCCCTGTAATTTGAATGTTGGTGTGTTTGATATGATTCCAGAGGTCTCTGAGCCTGTCCCCAGCTCTTTTCATTCTTTTTGCTTTATTCTGCTCTTCAGAAGTTATTTTCACCATTTTATCTTCCAGCTCACTGATTCATTCTTCTGCTTCATATATTCTGCTATTGATTCCTTCCAGAGTATTTTTAATTTCAGTAATTATTTTGTTTGTCTCTGTATATTTATTCTTTAATTCTTCCAGGTCTTTGTTAATTGATTCTTGCAATCTCCATTTTGTTTTCAAGGTTTTTGATCATCTTTACTATCATTATTGTGAATTTTTTTTCAGGTAGTTTGCCTGTTTCCTCTTCATTTATTTGGACTTCTGTGTTTCTAGTTTGTTCCTTCATTTGTGCAGTATTTCTATGCCTTTTCAATATTTTTTTTAAAGTTATTGTGTTTGAGGTCTCCTTTCCCAGGCTTCAAGGAAAGTTGAATTCTTTCCTTGAAGAAGGTTGAATTCTTTCTTCCTCTTGGTTTCTGCCCTCCTAAGATTGGTCCAGTGGTTTGTGTGAGCTTCATATAGGGTGAGATTTGTGCTGAATTTTTGTTTGTTTGTTTTTCCTCTGATGGGCAAAACTAAGTGAGGTGATAATCCTGTCTGCTTATGATTGGGTTTGAATTTTTGTTTTGTGTTTTGTTTAGATGAGGTGTCCTGCACAGAGAGCTACTGGTGGTTAGGGGATGCAGGGTCTTGTATTCAAGTGGTTTCCTTTGTGTGAGTTCTCACTATTTGATACTGCTTAGGGGTAGTTCTCTGGTAGTCTAGGGTCTTGAAGTCAGTTCTCCTACTCCAAAGGCTTGATCTCTGTTCAGGAATGAAGATTCCACAAGTGGTTTAATAATAAAACATTAAGTGAGATTAAAATGAATATCCAAAAATGAGAAACCAAAGATGAACCCCAGACAAATGGCATTACAAAATCAGGCAAATAATAATTAAAATAATGGAATATACACATATACATATACACCCATGAGGAAAGTAAAAACAGTCCAACAAAAATAAAGTACAGTAGATTGATCTGGCAAACAAAGAAATCAAAAATTATATTTACCAGTTAAGAATGAAACTAACTTAAGCACAAACTGGAAAACAATACTAAAGTAAGGTGCCAAGTGGGGAATAAAACAATGAAAACAGAACGAACAAATATGTTGAGAGGAAAGGAAAGAAAGAAAAATAAAAGAATAGATATGCAAAGTTAAATAGAGGTAGATGAACAAGATTTATATACATTAAAGATTAACTGCAAAGGGAAAAAACAATAGGAAGTGCAAACAAAGGAATAAATGTAGAAAAAATATAATAGGTTTAAAAATTAAAATTATAAAAAAGAGAAAAGGAAAAAAGCAGAAGAAAAAAGGAAAACTCCACAGAACTGCAAAAGTCCAATGTAGAGCCTGAGGTTTATAACAATAGAAAGTGTGACTGAATATACACATATACATATATACCCATAATCAAAATCAAAATAGTCCAACAAAAATAAAGTACAATAGCTTGACCCAGTGAACAAAGGAAACCCAAAATTATACCTATCAGAACAAAACTAATTAAAGCACAAACTGGAAGACAAAACTAAAGCAAGGTGCCAATTGGAGAATAAAGCAATGAAAATAAAACTAACAAATATGTTGAGAGGAAAAGAGAGAAAGAAAAGAAAGAAAGAATAGGTATGCAAAATTAAGTAGAGGTAGATCGATATATGTTAAACATTAACTGCAAGGGAAAAAAACAGTAGGAAAAACAAACAAAGGAATAAATGTAGGAAAAATAATAGTAAGTTTAAAAAATTAAAATTAAAGAGAAAGCAAAAAAACAAAAAACTCCATAGAACTGCAAAAACCCAAGGTCAAGGCAGAGGTTTATGACAACAATAAAAAATGTGACTGAGGGAAAAAAAAAAGGCTCAAAAGCTTAATTTGACTTCTTAGTACCCACTCCAGTGTTCTTGCCTGGAGAATCCCAGGGACGGGGGAGCCTGGTGGGCTGCCGTCTATGGGGTTGCACAGAGTCAGACATGACTGAAGCGACTTAGCAGCAGCAGCAGCAGTACCAATTAAATCTACAAGTACAACAGAGCAGGGAAAAGGAAAAGAAAAAAAGAAAAAAAAATCCAAAGGAATCTACAGAACAAGTCAAAAAATAAAAATAATGTTTTTCTTGAGTCACTGCTGTCAGAGTCCTTTCCCTCCCTGGGAATCAGTCTACCTTACCTCTCTAGGAGGCCCTCCCAACACTGTACTGGTCTCTGGACCTGCTGTGGGGGCTGCTCAGATTCTAATCTGGTCCTACTCCTGTGTGTTCTTGCCTCCAATGTCCGCAGCTATCAAAGCTAGTGCGTTGTCTTTTGTGGGAGCTCTCAATAGCCTTTTGTATATTCCGTAGACACAGAGTCTGCTTAGTTGATCATGTGGATTCAATTTGCAGCTTGTACAGCTGGTAGCAAGGTTTGGGGTCTTCTTCCTTAGCCACACTGCCCGTAGGTTTCAATTATGATTTTATTTCCACCTCTACATGTGGGGTGTCCACTGGGGTTCAGCTCCTGAGGCTGCCCTGGAGGGCTTGGGTTTGCCCCTGTGAGGGCCAGGTGTGGAGGTAGTGCAGCTGCCTGGGTCTCAGGGGTTCTGGTAGCACCAGGTACTCAGGGGAGTTGTGGCTAGGGCAGCAGGAAATATAGTGCTCTAGAAGGGTATGGCAACCAGTATTGGCCAATACGCTCCAGTCTTCTTGCCTGGAGACCCCTCCTCCCTGACAGAGAAGCCTGGCAGGCCACAGTGTACAGGGTCTCAGAGTCGGACACGATTGAAGTGACCCAGTGTGCATAGATGCAAGACTTTTTTGCCTGTGGTAGCTCTGCCCCAGTGAGAGATGAGCATGAAGGTCGCACAGCTGCTTGGCTTGCGGGGACCCTGGCAGCGCCAATTGTGCAGGGACACAGACTGCCTTTGCCAGAGTTACGGCCCTATCACAGTCTTTTTTCCAGCCTCTTGTAGCTGGCGATCAGAAGGCCTCTTTGGCCAATCTTTCTCTGTAGCTCTGCCCATCTGGGCACTTAGAGGGCTCCCTTGCTTGGGGTCCTTCTCTGTTGTTCCATATGTCAGGCATATAGAGGGGCCTCCCTGGCTGGGGTCCTACTCTATAGTTCAGTGGATCAGTCACTAAAAGGTGCACCCTGGGTGTGGTCCTACTCTGTATTTCAGCGCGTCAGGCATTTGATGGACCAGCCTCTCTGTTGTTCAGTGGCCGACGCTGGCTTGTGGGGTGAGTGAGGCTATGGTGATGGCTCCACCCCCTACACGTGACTCAGCAGTATCACTTTGCTTCCTTCGCTGCCTGGCTTTCCTCCACCAGCATTTTCCACCGTGATCTCTTCTGTCACATCCCCTCAATCCATCTCTCTGCAGTCAACAGCAGTGATTGCCCTGGGATTGCTCCACAATCCCTAAACTCCAGCTCTCAGCTGCTGCGCCTTCCAGGAGGCCAGCGTTCCTGTCTGGGGTATGTATGACTGTGGCAAGGACTGTCTGATTCTCATTCCATTTAGGCTGCCAAAGATCAACTGTTTCACTCTCAGCCTTAAATGTTTCTCCTCTGATTCAGACAGTTGCCCCGCTGTGGGGAACGGACTCCTGTTTCTGTTCCCCCACCCACTGAGGTCAGGTCCAGTCCTGCTAACACTCTTGTTTTTCCCCCTAGATCATTCGTCCTACCGAGTTTTGCGTGGTTCTATATATTGTTTTCCACTGATCAGGTACTCCTGTCCACTCTCAGCTGGCATTCTGCATGCACTTCTGTGTCTTAAGGTGTACTCCTGATGTATCCATGGAGAGACATGTACTCCACATCCACCTGTTCCTCTGCCATCTTGTTCTTCTCTTTTTGTGTTCTTTTTGATGATAGCTGCTCTGACGGGTGTTAGGTGATATGTCATTGTAGTTTTGATTTATATTTCTTGGATGATTAGTGATGTTGATCATCTTTTCATGTGCTTGTTGGCCATCTGCATTTCTACTTTGGAAAAATGTCTCTTCAGTTCTGCCCATTTTTAAATTGGGTTGTTTGTTCTTTTTTTAAAAAATTAATTAATTACTTTATAGCTGTGCTGGGTCTTTGTTGCTGTGCACAGACTCTAACTGTGGTGAGCTGGGCTATTCTCTAGTTGCAGTGAGTGGGGACTATTCTCTAGTTGAGGCACACAAGCCCTAGAGCACATGGGCATCAGTAATTGTGGCACATGGGCTTATTTGCCACATGGTATGTGGGATCTTCCTGGACCAGGAATTGAACCTGTGTCCCCTGCATTGGCAGGCTGATTGTTAACCACTGGACCTCCGAGGAAGTCCTGTTTGTTCTTTTGATGTTGAATTGTATGAACTGTATATGTATTGGATATTAATCCCTTATTGGTCATACCATTTGCAAATATATTCTCCCATTCAGTAGGTTGTCTTTTCATTTTGTTTATGGTTTTCTTTTCTGTGCAAAATCTTTTAAATTTAATTAGATCCCATTTGTCTATTTTTTACTTTTGTTCCTCTAGGAGGCAGACCAAAACATTTTTCTGGGATTTTTTTCAGAGTATTCTGCCTATGATTTCTTCTAGTAGTTTTATAGTTTCTGGTCTTATATTTAGGTCTGTAATCCATTTTGTGTCTATTTTTGTGTATGGCATTAAGGATTGTTCTAATTTCTTTCATTTACAGGTAGATGCCCAATTTTTCTAGCACCACTTATTGAAGAGACCATCTTTTCTCCATTATATATACTTGCCTTATTTGTCATAGATTAGGTGAGCATGGTACGTGGATTTATCCCTGGGCTTTCTATCCTGTTCCATTGATCTATATTTTGGTTTTTGTGACAGTACCATGCTGTCTTGATGACTTTAGCTTTGTTGTATGTTCTGAAGTCAGGGAACCTGATTCCTCTAGCTCCATTTTTCTTTTTCAAGATTGCTTGGGCTATTTGGGGTCTTTTGTGTTTCCATACAAATTATAAATTTTTTTGTTCTAATTCTGTGAAAACTGCCACTGGTAATTTGATAGGGATTGCACTGAATCTGTAGATTGCTTTGGGTAATATAGTCATTTTCACAGTATTGATTTCTTTCAGTCCAAAAACACGGTATGTCTCCCCATGTTTATGTCATCTTTGGCTTCTTTGATCAGTATCCTATATCTTTTTCTGAGTAGAGGTCTTTTGTCTCCTTATATAGTTTTATTCTTAGGTATTTTATTCTATTTTGTTGCAATGGTAGATGGGATTGTTGCCTTAATTTTCTGATCTTTTATTGTCGGTGTATAGGAATGCATGAGGTTCCTGTGTATTAATTTTATATCTTGCAACTTTATCAAATTCATTGATAAGCTCTAGTGGTTTTCTGGTGGCCTTTTAAGAATTTTCTATGTATAGTATCATGTCATTTGCAAACAGTGACAGTTTTACTTCTTTTCCAATTTAGACTCCTTTTATTTCATTTTCTTCTCTGATTGCTGTGGCTAGGACTTCCAAAACTATGTTGAATAACAGTGGTGAGAATGGACATCCATGTCTTGTTCCTGATCTTAGAGGAAATGCTTTCAATTTTTCACCACTGAGAATGATGTTTGCTGTGGGTTTGTCATATATGGCCTTTATTATGTTGAGGTTGGTTCTCTTTACGTCCACTTTCTAGAAAGTTTTATCATAAACACGTATTGAATTTTGTCAAAAAACTTTTTTTGCATCTATTGAGACGATCATATGGTTTTGTCCTTTAATTTGTTAATATGGTGTATCACATTGAATTTACATATATTGAAGAATCTTTGCATCCCTGGGATAAATCCCATTTGATCATGGTGTATGATCGTCTTGATGTATTATTAGATTCTGTTTGCTAGTATCTTGTTGAGAATTTTTGTGTCTATGTTCACTAGTGCTATTGGCCTCTAATTTTCTTTTTTTGTGATATCTTTTTCTGGTTTTGGGTAATGGTAGCCTCATAGAGTGAGTTGGGACAGTTCTTCCCCTCTGCAATTTTTTGGAAGAGTTTGAGGATAGGTGTTAGCTGTTCGGTAAAGAATTGATAGGATTTACTTGTAAATCTGTCAAGTCCTGAATTTTTGTTTGTTGGAAGATTTTAAATCACAGTTTCAATTTCAGTGCTTGTGACTGGTCTGTTCACATTTTCAGTTTCTTCCAGTTCAGTCTAGGAAGATTGTACCTTTCTAAGAATTCGTCCATTTCTTCCAGGTTGTCCATTTTATTGGCATATAGTTTCTTGTGGTAGTCTCCTAATGATCCTTTGTATTTCTGTAGTGTCAGTTGTAACTTTTCCTTTCTCATTTCTAATTTTATTGATTTGAGTCCTCCCTTTTTTTCTTCATGAGTCTGGCTAAAGGTTTATCAATTTTGTTTATCTTTCAAAGAACCAGCTTTTAGTTTCACTGATCTTTGCTATTGTTTTCTTTATTTCTATTTCATTTATTTCTGCTCTGATCATCATGATTTCTTTCCTTCTACTAACTTACTTATTTTTGTTGCTGTTTTTTTTTCTTCCCACTAGTTGTTTTAGGTGTAAGTTTAGGTTGTTTATTTGAGATTTTTTTTTGTTCCTTGAGGTGGGAACTTAGAACTGCTTTTGCTGCATTCCATACGTTTTCGGTCATCATGTTTTTGTTGTCATTTGTTCCTAGGTATTTTTTAATTTTGTCTTTGGTTTCTTCAGTGATCAATTGGTTATTAGTAGCATATTGTTTAGTCTCCATATGTTTGTGTTTTTTTTATAGTTTTTCTTTTGTGTAATTGATTTCTAATCACATAGCATTGTGGTCAGAAAGGATGCTTGATACAATTTCAGTTTTCTTAAATTTACCAAGGCTTGATTTATGACCCAAGATGTGATCTATCCTGGAGAATTTTCTGTTGTGCACTTAAGAAGAAGAAAGTGTATTCTGCTGCTTTTGGGTGAAATGTCCTATAAATAGCAGTTAAGTCTCTCTGGTCTATTGTTTCATTCAAGGCTTGTGTTTTTTTATTAATTTTTTGGATAATCTGTCCATTGCTTTCATTCTGTGTTCCATTCTGAGAATGAGTTTGTAAGTCCAATTTGTTTATAAGTCCAACAGAGTTAGCTTAGGTATCAAACACAATCGGTTATATAGTACTGTATTGTAATAGGTTTATAATACTTTTCGCACAAATAGGACACAAAAAAAAAAACAAACACAAAAATAAACATTTAAAATCTTATAGTAAAGTCCCTTGAAAAATAGGGTAGTACAGTCAATAGCTAGCATACAGGAGCTGGCATTGAGTGAACAGGCAAGAAAAGTTACTGATTAGAGGAGGGAGAGGAAGTGGAAGATATTATAGATGAAGGATCATTGGCAATAGGAGACAGAGGGCAAACCGCAATTTCACTTATGCCTGACGTTGATGCCACAGGTTCTGTTTCCTTGCTGGATTCAATTATATCTACTCTCTTGAAAGAACAATCCAGTGATGTCTGGGTATTCACTTTTTGTTTCTCATCATAGATGACACCGCTGCACTGGATTACATTCTGAATGGTTGCTGCATCCTTCATGTACCGTTCTAGGTTTGGCTTCTGTGCCTCAAAAACTAACAGTGCCTCCTCAAATAAGGGAAACCCCCTTGCCATTTCCTGCATTGTGAATCTCTTCAGGTCTTCAGTTACTTCTTCCTCTGGTTGCTGCACTCTCTCAATTATTTTCACTTTTGTTTCCATCATTATTGCTTGGCACTTCTTAGCAGTGCCAGCTTCATCACCCTGGCTTTTATGCTTGTTTCCAGACAGACATCCTGAGCTTGAAATAAAGATATAGTACTATACTCTATGAAGTACTGTACAGTACACAGAAACACAGCCACATGTGGAGGATGCATGCATGTGACAGTGTATGCCAGACGTGTGAACTAACAATGTAATTGGACATGTGACACATAATCACATCTTTTAAAGTTTGCACTTGAAGGTTTGTAAGTAGGGGACTTATAGTAATCATGCACCTGGACCTGCTGTGGGAGCTATGTAGGCAGCTCAGACTCTGGTCTGGCCCTACCCTGATGTGTATGGGCCCACAGAGCCCACAGCTACTAAAGTCAGAGACGTGATAGGCAGTTTGACTAGTGTTGTGGTGACCCGAGCTCTGCTCTGGATATTGAGTAGGGCCTTCTCTTTGCTCTGTGGTTGACACTGTCCTGTCAGTGGCAGAGTCTGCTCCCCAGTTGTTGGAGTAAGGGCCCCCAGATCTGCTTCTTAGCTGTGTGTCTCATCTGTGGTGTGAGGTAGGCAGGGTCAGAGCACTCCCACTGGGAGGGAAGCTACTGAGTAATTCTCCTTTGGAGCTGTTCACCTGTGCGTGTGCTCTGTTGTGTCACCTTTCACCTGTTGTGCAAGCTCTCAGATTACGCTGATGTTGGCACTGCTCTTGGCTCTACCGTAACTGTGGGTATGCTAGCAGTTGGCCCTAATGTGTCTCAGGTGTTGCTTTCACCAGTCACCAGAGTAGATCCACTGAAGTCAAGTCCCAGGATTGTAGTAATTGTGGATCTGTTGTGGGTGTTCTGGGGGCAGCTCAGACTTTAGCCTGGCCCAACCCCCATGTGTATGGGCCCACAAAGGCTACAGCAGCTAAAGCTAGATCTGCCTTGGCTGTGAGAGCGCTTGTCCATTCAGATGTTTTGTAGGTGCTGACTTTTTACCAAGCTGGTTGTGGGAGTGTCAGTTCATGGTTTGAGCAGCTGTGAGGAGAGATTTCAAATTGTCTTCCTTAGTTGTATGGCCCGTTGGGCTTATCTGTGGTTTTAGCCCCACTTCTGCATGTGGACCACCCACAGGGGTCTGCTTCCAAGGCTGGCCTGGAGCACTTGGGTCTGCCCCAGTGAGGACAGAGCATGGAGGTGGCATGGCTGCCAGCTGTGGGAGCCCCGGTGGTGACAGGTGCATGGGGCAATCAGTGGCTGTGAGAGATCTGGTCCTGTCAGTGATGAGGTGTGTGGGAAAGCCAGTAGCCATGGACACGAGAGATCTGGCCCTAGGAAAGGTGGGAACCTTTCCTAGTTCCCACCACCAGCACAGGATGGCCAGCCCTGGTGGGGGCCATTTTTAGTGCCCAACAGCAGGTGCGTGCGGGCCAGCCCAGGCTGAGCTCATGGTTTTCTATTTTATTTGGTTAATTATGGTCTGTAATCAATATTTATTTATTTTTCTTTTTGTCTGCACTGAGTGGCTTGAGGGATCTTAGTTTCCTGAGCAGGATTCAAACCCAGCCCTCCTGTAGTGGGAACATGGGGTCCTAACCACTGGACCACCAGGGAATCTGCATGTAGTCATATTTATTTTGATGTTTATATTGTCACATTTAGACAGTGGGAGCCCCTTCAACCTGGCTTCTGGATCCTTTCGACATATCTCTATCATTCTTTGAACATTTTCTTACTTTATCATACAACATGTATCAGGAGCATCTTGTATTTTCTGGCAACCAATCCTAGAATCATCCATTTTTCCAAAATGCCCTGGTTTAATTTGCTGGAGTATGGTATTTAGAAGCCATTATGTAAGATCTCAACTGACATCCTTTTGAAACTTGCTACTACTCTTTTATATTTTTGATGGGCTTCCCTGGTGGCTCAGACAGTAAAGCATCTGCCTGGAATGCGGGAGACCCGGGTTCGGTCCCTGGGTCAGGAAGATCCCCTGAAGAAGGAAACGGCAACCCACTCCAGTATTCGTGCCTGGAAAATCCCGTGGACTGAGGAGCCTGGTGGGCTACAATCCATGGGGTCGCAAAGAGTCAGACACGACTGAATGACTTCTGTGTGTATGTAAGTTCTCAGTGTGGTAAGTGTGTTCATTGCTGTTGGCGTGTTACTGTTTCCATGTCTTTTCAATGGACACTCATATATATGTGTGTATATATATAACATGTATAATACATAATGTGCATATAATATGCATCTATTTTTTGGTATCTATATACAAGATAAAACTATGAGTTCACACTAATACCTCCAATTTCAGTTAAATGCCCAACTCTGTAGAATTCATTTTAGTTTTCTTCCTCCCCACCCTCTGTAACTTCCTTCTCTAGTAGTGAGAAATCTATCTCCCATTATTCTTAATATAGGAAACACTTGCGGTGTTTGGTAGATCACTATTAATTCTTCCTCTCTTAACTTGGAGCGTACATAGGACAGTAATCATGCAACATGAAAACATGGATAGTAGAGCTTTGTTTGATAGTTTACCTGCGCTTGATAGTTTAATCTTTGAAATTATCAAATGGAATAGAATCTTTAATTTTACATTGGGAGGTATTTATACTATGTTATCATTGTCAAGAGAAGCAAAATCAGTGAACCTGAGTAGCACAGGAGGGGGTGAATGCATCTTTACTTACACTGGTTTTACCACTTAAAATATTCAGTCTCCCAGTGGCATGTATGGTACAGTAGGAGATTATAAGCTCAACTGGTTTATATAAATACAATCTATAGTTTATAGTCCATGCTGCTGCTGCTACAGTCGTGTCTGACTCTGTGTGACCCCATAGACGGCAGCCCATCAGGCTCCACCGTCCCTGGGATTCTCCAGGCAAGAACACTGGAGTGGGTTGCCATTTCCTTCTCCAATGCATGAAAGTGAAAAGTGAGAGTAAAGGCACTCAGTCTTGTCCGACTCTTAGTGACCTCATGGACTGCAGCCTACCAGGCTCCTCTGTCCATGGGATTTTCCAGGCAAGAGTGCTGGAGTTGGGTGCCACTGCCTTCCCCCCTTACCTCCCTAGCACTTATTTATTTTATAATTGAAAGTTTGTGTCTTTTGACCACTTTTATTCAATTCCACCACCTTCCACTTCTGCCTCTGGTAACCATAAAATCTGATCTCTTTTTCTAAATTTGTTTGTTTTTGAAGTATATTCAATCTGTAACACTATGTAAGTTCCTAGTATACAACATAGTGTTTTGATAGTTTTGTGTGTTACAAAATGATTACCACTGTTTCTGTGAGTAGCAACATCCTTTGTTAAGTTTCTGAGGTCATAACTTTGCAGTTAGTTAACTTTTTCTTGTTCTCATACCCATAATTGGTCCATCATTAAATCTTTTATAGTATATCCAGAATCTAATGTTCCCTTACCTGTTTCTTACTACTCAATCTTAGTGATTCAAGCTACCATTATCTCTTGCCTACATTCTTTTGATAGCCTCTGAATTGTCTTTTTGCTTCCATGCTTGCCTTACCATCTATTCTGCTTGAAGCCAGACTGATATTTAAAAACAAATAACCATTTTACCTCTCTGCTCAAAACTTCCAAGAGCTTCTTTTTTTAACACAGAAAAAAGCCCTAAGGCCTCTGCATACCTTACATTTGATCTAAGTTTTTCTACTTCCTTGGCTTCATCACCAACATTCTTTGCTTTACGTGTTCTGTTCTAGACATACTACTGGCCTTCTTGTTTTTTGAACATGCTGAGTGTTTGCCTACCTCACAGCCTTTGCAGTTATTATTCTCTCAGGCTGGAATACTCTTTACTCTGATATTTTCTTGGCTTAAATTCTTCAGTTTTTTTTAGACATCTTGCTCAAATATTAATATCACCTTGTCAGAAAAAGCTTTCCTGACTTCCCTTAGTAAAATAAACCTGCCTCATCATGGTCCTCCTCCCCCTTTCCTATTTAATTTTTGCATAGCATTTGTCACCATCTAACATATTTTATTGTGAAGTCAAGTGGGCCTTAGAAAGCATCACTACAAACAAAGCTAGTGGAGGTGATGGAATTCCAGTTGAGCTATTTCAAATCCTGAAAGATGATGCTGTGAAAGTGCTGCACTCCATATGCCAGCAAATTTGGAAAACTCAGCAGTGGCCAAAGGGCTGGAAAAGGTCAGTTTTCATTCCAATTCCAAAGAAAGGCAATGCCAAAGAGTGCTCAAACTACTGCACAATTGCACTCATCTCACACGCTATTAAATAATGCTCAAAATTCTGCAAACCAGGCTTTAACAATACATGAACTGTGAACTTCCAGATGTTCAAGCTGGTTTTAGAAAAGGCAGAGGAACCAGAGACCAAATTGCCAACATCTGCTGGATCATGGAAAAAGGAAGAGAGTTTCAGAAAAACATCTATTTCTACTTTATCGATTATGCCAAAGCCTTTGACTGTGTGGATCACAATAAACTGTGGAAAATTCTGAAAGAGATGGGAATACTAGACCACCTGACCTGCCTCTTGAGAAATTTGTATGCAGGTCAGGAAGCAACAGTTAGAACTGGACATGGAACAACAGACTGGTTCCAAATAGGAAAAGGAGTACGTCAAGGCTGTATATTGTCACCCTGATTATTTAACTTATATGCAGAGTAAGTACATCATGAGAAACGCTGGGCTGCAAGAAGCACAAGCTGGAATCAAGATTGCGGGAGAAACATCAATAACTTCAGATATGCAGATGACACCACCCTTATGGCAGAAAGTGAAGAGGAACTCAAAAGCCTCTTGATGAAAGTGAAAGTGGAGAGTGAAAAGGTTGGCTTAAAGCTCAACATACAGAAAACGAAGATCATGGCATCTGGTCCCATCACTACATGGGAAATAGATGGAGAAACAGTGGAAACAGTGGCAGACTTTATTTTTCTGGGCTCCAAAATCACTGCAGATGGTGATTGCAGCCGTGAAATTAAAAGACACTTTCTCCTTGGAAGAAAAGCTATGACCAACCTAGATAGCATATTGAAAAGCAGAGACATTACTTTGCCAACAAAGGTCCATCTAGTCAAGGCTATGGTTTTTCCAGTGGTCATTTATGGATGTGAGAGTTGGACTGAAGAAAGCTGAGCACCAAAGAATTGATGCTTTTGAACTGTGGTGTTGGAGAAGACTCTTGAGAGTCCCTTGGACTGCAAGGAGATCCAACCAGTCCATTCTAAAGGAGATCAGTCCTGGGATTTCTTTGGAAGGAATGATGCTGAAGCTGAAACTCCAGTACTTTGGCCACCTCATGCGAAGTGTTGACTCATTGGAGGAGACTCTGATGCTGGGGGCGATTGGGGGCAGGAGGAGAAGGGGACGACAGAGGATGAGATGGCTGGATGGCATCACCAACTCAATGGACATGAGTTTGAGTGAACTCCGGGAGTTGGTGATTGATAGGGGGGCCTGGCGTGCTGCAGTTCTTGGAGTCGCAAAGAGTCAGACATGACTGAGCAAGTGAACTGAACATATTTTCTATATAGTTAACATTTTATTTTATATACAATCTACCTGTATAAATTACATTGTAAATATTTAGTATAATTTATGTTGACTTGGAGCCCCCACTAGACTATAAAATCCATGAAATCAGGGACTTTGACTTTTTTATTATGTGTCTTCAGTGTTTTTAACTGTTCTTTAGATGTAATTGGTGTTTCATTAATGTTTGTGGAATAAGTAAATAAGTAAATTTACTATATTAGAGAAAGAATTTACTTTGTTCAGATTCTAGTAGTGCTGGTCAGGTTAAGACATTCCTGACACTTCACTCTTTGCCTTGTTACATCCCTGTTGGAAACAGAAGTGATTCTGTGTTTAGAAATGGGAGTTGTTGGATGGGTTAAAAAAATGTAGGGGAGGAAATAGGGAAAAAGAAGTCTATACCCTCCTCTTTCATTTTAAGTCTCCCAGCCTGAAACTACTACAAATTTACAAAGGGAAGATGTTTTAACTTTAAATTAAGTTGGTGTTTTGATTAATAAACTGGACTGAGGTCGATTATTCTTGGTATTACAGGTATCTTAAAAGAAGATTGTCTAAGAAAATTATGGGACCTTCCCTTACCCAACATTTTCTTCAGAGGAGAAGATAAAAAAATGAATCTGTAGATTGGTTAGAAATGACCTAGTGTAAGGGGAATGAATGAATGAAGTTGTTTGTTTGTTTTTTGGTCTGCATCCTATGGAGTTCTGCTCAATCAACACAAGTTACCTTTCTATTATGCTCTTTAACACAATGGTTCAGTTCAGTTCAGTTCAGTTCAGTTGCTCAGTCTTGTCTGACTCTTTGCGACCTCATGAATCGCAGCACGCCAGGCCTCCCTGTCCATCACCAACTCCCGGAGTTCACTCAGACTCACGTCCATCGAGTCAGTGATGCCATCCAGCCATCTCATCCTCTTTCCTCTCCTTTTCCTCTTGCCCCCAATCCCTCCCAGCATCAGAGTCTTCTCCAAAGAGTCAACTCTTCGCATGAGGTGGCCAAAGTACTGGAGTTTCAGCTTTAGCATCAGTCCTTCCAAAGAAATCCCAGGGTTGATCTCCTTCAGAATGGACTGGTTGGATCTCCTTGCAGTCCAAGGGACTCTCAAGAGTCTTCTCCAACACCACAGTTCAAAAGCATCAATTCTTTGGCTCTCAGCCTTCTTCACAGTCCAACTCTCACATCCATACATGACGACTGGAAAAACCATAGCCTTGACTAGACGGACCTTTGTTGGCAAAGTAATGTCTCTGCTTTTGAATATGCTATCTAGGTTGGTCATAATTTTCTTTCCAAGGATTAAGCGTCTTTTAATTTCATGGCTGCAGTCACCATCTGCAGTGATTTTGGAGCCCAGAAAAACAAAGTCTGACACTGTTTCCACTGTTTCCCCATCTATTTCCCATGTAGTGATGGGACCAGATGCCATGATCTTCGTTTTCTGAATGTTGAGCTTTAAGCCAACTTTTTCACTCTCCACTTTCACTTTCATCAAGAGGCTTTTGAGTTCCTCTTCACTTTCTGCCATAAGGGTGGGTCATCTGCGTATCTGAGGTTATTGATATTTCTCCCAGCAATCTTGATTCCAACTTGTGTTTCTTCCAGTCCAGTGTGTCTCATGATGTACTCTGCATAGAAGTTAAATAAACAGGGTGACAATATACAGCCTTGACGAACTCCTTTTCCTATTTGGAACCAGTCTGTTGTTCCATGTCCAGTTCTAACTGTTGCTTCCTGACCTGCATACAAATTTCTCAAGAGGCAGATCAGGTGGTCTGGTATTCCCATCTCCTTCAGAATTTTCCACAGTTTATTGTGATCCACACAGTCAAAGGCTTTGGCATAGTCAATAAAGCAGAAATAGATGCTTTTCTGGAACTCTCTTGCTTTTTCCATGATCCAGTGGATGTTGGCAATTTGATCTCTGGTTCCTCTGCCTTTTCTAAAACCAGCTTGAACATCTGGAAGTTCACGATTCACATATTGCTGAAGCCTGACTTGGAGAATTTTGAGCATTACTTTACTAGTGTGTGAAATGAGTGCAATTGTGTGGTAGTTTAAGCATCGTTTGGCATTGCTTTTCTTTGGGACTGGAATGAAAACTGACCTTTTCCAGTACTGTGACCACTGCTGAGTTTTCCAAATTTGCTGGCATATGGAGTGCAGCACTTTCACAGTATCATCTTTTAGGATCTGGAATAGCTCAACTGGAATTCCATCACCTCCACTAGCTTTGTTCGTAGTGATGCTTTCTAAGGCCCACTTGACTTCACATTCCAGGATGTCTGGCTCTAGGTCAGTGATGCTTCCATGTCCTGGCTATTGTAAACAGTGTTGCGATGAACGTTGGGGTACACGTATCTCTCTCAATTCTGGTTTCTTCAGTGTGTATGCCCAGCAGTGGTATTGCTGGGTGGTATGGCAGTTCTATTTCCAGTTTTTTAAGGAATCTCCACACTGTTCTCCATGTGTTGGCCAGTGTTTTATTAAGCTTGTTTATCTAAGACCTGCTATGGTTCCTGAAACATAGCAACATTTAGTGTTTGTTGAACAGCAACCCCTTCCACCAACCTCTCTTGCTCTTCACCTTGATTCAAAAGTTACCATACCAAAATACCTTGATTGCAAAATATTGCAAGCAAGGTTGAAATATTTTATGATATAAAAGAGGCTTATTGCTTTGCTATTTAAAGAGATTATATTCTATTCCAAGGTTTATATCCATTTACCACAATGAAAATTTAACACCACTCCATTCTGCACTCTATGGGAAAACACTTTACTTTGGATGTATCACAGGGTTACCTTTATTCTTTCTTTCTTGCTCAAGCTCTCAGCCACCTAATCTGTCTCCCCTGTTGTAGCAGGGTATGAATGTGGCTTTTATAGAACCCAGTATTGGAATAAATGCTGAAAATAATCTTCTTCTCTCTACATCTGGTATTGTTGTGATTCCTTTTAAAGGCAGAGCTTGAATCCTTATTATTTAAAAGTTTGAAAGTCGATCTCTGTATTCTTATGGAAATTGCAAAGAAAAGGACAATGTTTTGAAAGACTGTGGAGAGAGTGTTTTAGTAGAAAAATTACAGCATCATTGTCACCATGATCCAGAGGTGAAAAGTTATAAAACATTCAGGTCAAAGAGATGGCACATGAATTTAATAATTTTCATGTGGATAATCATTTACCAAACAAACTGTAGCCATGACTTAATCCCTCCTAGAAAGACAGGAGTGTATCTTCAAACAAACTGCCTAAGCTGTTTGTTCACAGTTTGCTTTTTGATTCAGCAAGATGGATTATGAGGGGTAACAACCAGAGCTGTGACAGCTTTGGCTAAATCCCACCTGGCGTTCAATCCCTTTCTCCTTTAAAAAACTCCAAATTCATATTCTACAAAAGGCTTAATCAAAGTCATTGGAGGAATGCCTTGGCTTAAGGTTAGTAGTAGTGGGGTGGGGTGGGGACTGGCATTGGGGGGGAGAGATTTAACATGCCAATTAAAAATCAATTGTTATTAAAAAAAAGTCTGGTTGTTTTATTTATATAGTGAAAGCAACCCAAGTATGAATCCAAATTGAAAAATGCAGTTCTTGGCTGACTATGAAGTGAAGTAAAAACATTTAAGTCCTATCCCATTGCTTTTAGTGAGTCTTTCTTGGTCAGTGACTCAGACAATAAAGACTCTGTCTGCCTGAAATGCAGGAGACCTGGGTACAGTCCCTGGGTTGGGAAGATCCCCTGGAGAAGGGAATGTCTACCCACTCCAGTATTCTTGCCTGGAAAATTCCATGGACAGAGGAGCAGGCTACAGTTCATGGGGTCACAAAGAGTCAAGCACAGCTGAGTGACTAGCACTGTTTTTCCAGCCCAGTGAACCTTCTCGGGGCACAATGGGGCTGCCATTTCCCTGGCCTCTAGGCACTGTTTCTTCCATAGCACTCATCCACAATCATATTATATGTATAATACACATGTGAAAACTCCTCTATCATGTTTATCAGCCTGTCTCCTTTCTACTCTAGTTACTCTCACTTTCATTTCCCTCCTTCTGGCTAAAAGTCTTAGCAGGGATGGAAAGAAAAATTATGGTAATCTTTCACTGCATATGAGGTTTCTTGACAGAGGAGTTGCAAAATATTGGACTAAATGACTGTATTTCTTTTTTCAGGTTAGACTGCCACGTTAGATTTCTCACAGTTCTTTAGTTCTTTGATTAAAATAGGTAAGTTAGTGTTAATTATCTATAGTTAGGCAATACCTACTTTGAGATACAAACATATTGATCATTCTTCATTACTCATCAAGTGGGGAGCAGATAATTTGCCATTCATAATTAAAATGCTGACATTTAAGAATAAATTTACTTTTAAAGTGGGAACTAAATCAAAACTATCCTATTTACAATAAAATAAGCTTTTCTTTACTTGCATTGAAGCAGCAGAAGAAAGTGTATAGTTAGCTTAAAGAATTGTTGACAGTGTCTATGGGAGTACAACATTCCTGGGAGGACAAAATGTTAGGGAACCCCAATCTTGGTTTCAGAGCCCTAGAAAGTAGAAGAAATAGATGGCAAATTAGATTGCCTTATACTCTTTCATTCCTTGTCATTATTCCTTGTATGGGAAAGTAATTTTGTACCTGACGCTACCTTCCTAAAGTCATCTTTGAGACTTGGTTTCTAACGTGTGTGCTGTGCTGTGCTGTGCTAAGTTGCTTCAGTCCAACTTTTTGCGACCCCGTGGGCCGTAGCCCACCAGGCTCCTCTGTCCATGGAATTCTCCAGGAAAGAATACTGGAGTGGGTTGCCATGCCCTCCTCCAGGGATCTTCCTGCTCCAGGGATTGAACCCATGTCTCTTAGGTCTCCTAATGTTGGCAAGGAAGTTCTTTACCACTAGAGCCACCTGGGAAGCCCATTCTAATGTATAACTACATAGAAGATATTGATTGCATATACTAACAAGAAAGGAAAATGATTACTTCAAAACCTTAAGTCCAATCTTGCTTTGAGAATGATCTTTGGATTTCAATTACTATATCAAACTTTATACCTGAATTGTTATTAAGCACCAACGTTATTTACATCTAACTTCCTCTTCCTTTATCTGCATATTTACTATGAAAGTGCTAAGGAGGAGCACAGGGGCATAAGTGTTGTCAACCTATGGGAAAAGAAAATAAATTTAAAGAATTTGATGTTTGGTCTCTTGACCATTTAAGAGTGGCAGTTCTGTTAAAACATTGATGTGTGCATGTGGTGTCATCTCTTCAGAGTATCCCAGTAGTAACCTATCTTTGAGACTCAGAGATAGAAATTTAAGAAAAGCATGGGTTCAAAGTATGGAATTATATGTTTTTATTTCAATCTTTGCTAGGTTGCCTTTGTGGTTGTTTAGTCACTAAGTTGTGTCTGACTCTTTGTGACCTTGTGGACTACAGCATGCCAGGCTTCTCTGTCCTCCACTGTCTCCTGGGGTTGTGTAATTCATGTCCATTGAGTTGGTGATCCTCTCTAACATCTCATCCTTTGCCACCCTCCTCTCCTTTTGCCTTCAATCTTCCCCAGCATCAGGGTCTTTTCTAATGAGTTGGCTCTTTACATCAGGTGGTCAAAGTATTGGAGCTTCAGCTTCATCAGCAGTCCTTCCAATGAATATTCACGGTTGATTTCCTTAGGATTGACTGATTTGATCTCCTTGCAGTCCAAGAGACTCCTAAGAGTCTTCTCCAACACGGTAATTCATAAGCTTCAGTTTTTCAGCACTCAGCCTTCTTTGCTAGATATTGAGTACAATAAATTTGAAGCTTTTTTGTCCTTTGATTAAACAGTTTAATTTTTGTATTGTTTTAATATTTTCTGTGGTTTCTGTATTTTTCATGTTTTTTCACCATTATTTCAGATCTTTTGCACCTGTGATTGAAGTACAAGTTGTTGACATTATTGCATTTTTAACAATACCTTAGAAATATATTGGAATCTGGCATAATCTTATTTTATTATTTTATGTTGGGATATTTATCAATGTCAGTTAAAACCTATGGCCTTTATATATGTTTATTTATCTGTAACATATACAAATGCACTTGTAAATATATATATTGAAAGCATATTTATTTCTAGTGTGTATAAACACATATTGTTTAGTTTATACATATATAACATTTGTTTTCAGTGTATGTGTTCACAGTCACAAATATTTGCCAGTGGCATTTGAAATGAAATTTTAATTTTTCATTGTTTTTCTTTTAAATTGATCAGTATAGTTGACTAAGTAATAAGCTGTCATCTTTTTGTGTATGAAATGAGCATTTTATTTTCTGCTTTTACCTGGTAACATACCTTTAGGGGAGCTGAGGTTTGGGGATGGGGAAGCAGCAGGGAGTTCCCAGGTTGAAAGTGCTGACTCCCTGAAGAAGGAGAACTCTGAAGAAGTGTGACAGTTTGGCACTAGCAGAGCACAAGCAGGTTTTAACATGCAAATACTGTTTTGTTGCTCTTATTTTCTTGGTATCCAAACAAAACCCAGATGATAATTTTCATTCCACCTACAACTGCTCACAATGGGCTCTTATTCAATAAGGAAAATAAATATACTTTTAAAAAATTTGTTTTTGAGGATCTGAGTTCTATAGAAATAGGCTGAAAACAGGGGATAGAAAACAAATATTTGTTAAGTGATAAGCCTATATCTAATATTAAGTTATATGAGTTACCAAAAAATGCTAATATTTCTTTAAACAGTGATTGATACATAAGATAGATAAGGCACATGTAGGAGTCAGTTAATAAACATAAACATGGCATTGTTTTCTATAGGATTGACCTTGTGCAAAATTCCAGGTCATGGACTCTTAAAATCTCTTAGTAGATAATACTTAGTTACATAAAATTGTACGCATTTTTACAGAGGAAGGGAGTCTAAGAAACCCTAGAATAAAGAACAGGACAGTAATTTTAGCTTGTTCTTTCTTCATTATTTATTCAGAGAAATCCTAGATAAGGACATTCAATTCAGTTCGGTTCAGTTCAGTTGCTCAGTCATGTCCGACTCTTTGCAACCCCATGAATTGCAGCACGCCAGGCCTCCCTGTCCATCACCAATTCCCGGAGTTCACCCAAACTCTTGTCCATCGAGTCGGTGATGCCATCCAACCATCTCATCCTCTGTCGTCCCCTTCTCTTCCTGCCCCCAATCCCTCCCAGCATCAGGGTCTTTTCCAATGAGTCAACACTTCGCATGAGGTGGCCAAAGTACTGGAGCATCAGCTTCAGCATCAGTCCTTCCAATGAACACCCAGGACTGATCTCCCTTAGGATGGACTGGTTGGATCTCCTACCTATATATTCTCTCACAGCACCACTTATCTCATCTTAGATGTTCACTGTTATAGATTAACATTTATTTGTGTAACTGGTCATGGAACAACAGACTGGTTCCAAATAGGAAAAGGAGTACGTCAAGGCTGCATATTGTCACCATGTTTATTTAACTTATATGCAGAGTACATCATGAGAAATGCTGGACTGGAAGAAACACAAGTTGGAATCAAGATTGCTGGGAAAAATATCAATAACCTCAGATATGCAGATGACATGACTCTTTTGGCAGAAAGTGAAGAGGGGCTAAAAAGCCTCTTGATGAAAGTGAAAGTGGAGAGTGAAAAGGTTGGCTTAAAGCTCAACATTCAGAAAACGAAGATCATGGCATCTGGTCCCATCACTACATGGGAAATAGATGGGGAAACAGTGTCAGACTTTGTTTTTCTGGGCTCCAAAATCGCTGCAGATGGTGACTGCAGCCATGAAATTAAAAGACGCTTACTCCTTGGAAGGAAAGTTATGACCAACCTAGATAGCATATTCAAAAGCAGAGACATCACTTTGCCAACAAAGGTTCACCTAGTCAAGGCTATGGTCTTTCCTGTGGTCATGTATGGATGTGAGAGCTGGACTGTGAAGAAGGCTGAGCGCCGAAGAATTGATGCTTTTGAACTGTGGTATTGGAGAAGACTCTTGAGAGTCCCTTGGACTGCAAGAAGATCCAACCAGTCCATTCTGAAGGAGATCAATCCTGGGATTTCTTTGGAAGGAATGATGCTAAAGCTGAAACTCCAGTACTTTGGCCACCTCATGGGAAGAGTTGACTCATTGGAGAAGACTCTGATGCTGGGAGGGATTGAGGGCAGGAGGAGAAGGGGACGACAGAGGATGAGATGGCTGGATGGCATCACTGACTTGATGGGTGTGAGTCTGAGTGACCTCCGGGAGCTGGTGATGGACAGGGAGGCCTGGCGTGCTGCAGTTCATGGGGTCGCAAAGAGTCGGACATGACTGAGCGACTGATCTGATCTGATCTGTGTAATTATTTGCTTAATGTCTGCATCCTTAACTTGACTGTAAACTCCATGCTTGCAGAAATAGCCTCACTCACTATTTCACTCCCTGTTATGGGCACAGTACATAGTAATCACACAAATATTGGTTGAATGAATCAACAACTGATTGTGAATTTGATATTAAATATACAAGTTAGAGAAGATAGCTAGGTTTACATTTGCTGGAATTGTCAGGGTGAGTTTGATGGAGGAGGCAGCACCAATTAAATCTACATTTATTGTCCACTTATAGGTAGGGCCTTTAGCTCTGTGTAGGATGGGGGAAATATCTAAAGCTTAATTTTGAAAGGTGGGAAGTTTTGATGGTCACAGAGGCAGGGAAGAGGCATCTTGGGTGAGGGGAAATAGCAAACTTAAAGGGTGGTGCGGAATAAGCACAGCAGGTGAGAGAAGTAGCATTGCTGGTGCATGTTGGGGAATTGCAGAAAAATGCTGAGAGGTTATGAACTGTTTTGACCAAGATGTTGCCTTGGGTTGGATTCTCCATAAACAGATCTCATGATGAGAATTCATGTGCAAGTGATTTCTAGAGAAGTACTCCCAGGAGAAATTAGTAAGGGTGTGAAAGAAATGGGAAGAAGCCAAGTAAATGTGTGTGTTTTTTAGGCAAAGTCCCAGTTTTAGCCTGATGCTGCCAGGGAGTTCTGAAGTGTAAATTACACCTCAGAATATGTCTAAATCCAAGCAAAGGTGCTAGGCGGTCACACTCTCACATTATGTAGGCATCAACTGCTGGTTACCTCAGGGATGTAAACTCCTAAGCCCTTTGTGTTTTCTTGGAGGAGCAGGGACAAACTAGCTCTGGTGGCTCCAGGGCAGTCACTGGAAGAGATGTGCTGCAAATCATTCCAAAGCCAAAGAATGTACACACTGAAAGGTCAAAAGGATGGGAAAGCCTTTTGGGAAGAGCACCTGAAGTGTCTGCTACAGGAGTTGTGCTGCTGCTGCTGTTGCTAAGTCGCTTCAGTTGTGTCCGACTCTGTGTGACCCCAGAAACAGCAGCCCCCAGGAGTTCTAGCTTGGCTTAATAGGCAATAGAGATTCATCGCAGTGGTTCCCAAATCTGGCTGCATTTTAGAAACACCAGAGGAACTTCTAAAGAAAAATTAATGACTTGCTCTGACTCAGATGAATTAAATCAGAAGCTCTTCAGGTAGAATTTAGGCATCAGTAGTTTTTTAAAAAGTTCCTCCCTGGGAATCAAAGGATTAACTGGATTACAGACTTCTGGGCAAGGAGGTGGCGGGATGTAAGTAGTATTTTTAGGGAAATAAAGAGGCAGAGTTTTATAGGCTGTATTCGAGGGAGAAAAAACTGAAAGAGGTAGAGTTTTAACAAAAGGTGAGGTTATGGACTGTGGTGGTGGCAGAGAAAATGGAGATTAAAGTAACAAATTTGAGAGAAATTTTAAGGAAAAATCCAGGAAATTTAATAAATGATTAAATGTAGAGATGAAGGAGTCAAAGTGGTTTGAAGATTTCCAGGCCAGGAGTCTGGCTTTGAAGCAGTGTTCTTTGAAGTACTATGATGCTCACACTGTGGAAAATTATATTAGCATAGCCCTTTGACATTTTCTGGAGAAGAGAAGGTGCTTCTTATTAATACGGAAGATTGTCTTCCTATTATTCTTTGGTTACAACTTAAGACATTCTACTAACTCTTTTACTCTAAAAGTGATTGTTTAGATCATATGATACATAATATAATGAAAGTAAATATATCTTATGAGGCCTGAGGAATTTGTTCCCATGGAATTGGAAGTTGGGTCTTCAGAAATGATGTTCATAATTCTGTCATATTCTGTTAGTTATTCAATATTCCAATTGACAGGATTGGCACCAGTTACTTCTGCTATTAATACTGCTAAATATACAGGTTTATAGCCATCTATCTTTTCTTATATCTTAGTTATAAATTATAACCTTTGATATGACATATAACTAGATATATCTTAAACATTTTATGCTTTTTACAACGTGGTAAGGCCTTTCTCATATTTGTGGAGTATTAGAAAAAACTTTTCTCTCTTGATACAATAATTATGTGAGCAATTCAAGTTTACGTATTTTGTCTTAATTGTATAATACTTCTTTATATATACAAAAACTACATATGGATATTTTGCTTTATATATACACAAAAAAGTGATATAACTACTAGTGTGGTTCATTTTGTATAATACTTTCTCAGCACATCACATGAAGAATCCAGTAAGACGGTGAAAAAAGGGACTGTTGTCCCTACTTTATAGATGTTAAAGTTAGGTCTAATAGGAGTAAAGTGACTTGCCCGTAGTTGCCTAGAACATAAAATGGTGGGAAAGAAGCATGAGATCAGGTCTTTTTTCCCAACTCAAGTGTCTTTTACTTGTGCATTGCTTTCTTATTCTAAAGCGTTAAAAAGTGATTCTTCAGGGTTCTGCTTTTTCCAGGTTGTGAACATTCATATTTGGATATCTCACTTACTACATATGAGCTGTGGCTTTTAAATTTTGGGAAGCAACAGTGGCAACAACAAGTATCAATTTGATATTATCTGTTAAATGACAGATACTATGCTTGAAATTTTGCAAATGTTTGCTCCAATCTTCTTAATAACATTATGTAATATGTATTAATAACCTCATTTTGCAAATAAAAAAACTGAAACTTAAAATGGTGTTATTCTTTAACAAAATGGTTGCATTGTATTTTAGATTTCACATATAAGTGATATATGATATTTGTCTTTCTCTGTTTGACTTACTTCACTTATGATGATGATCTCTGGGTCCATCCATGTTGCTGCAAGTGGCTTTTATTTCATTCTTCTTTTGTGGAGATATAGGCTTCCCTGGTGGCTCAGTGGTAAAGAATCTGCCTGCCAACGCAGAAAATGTGAGTTCAGTCCCTGAGTTGGGAAGATTATCTGGAGAAGGATATGGCAACCCACTCCAGTATTCTTACCTGGAAAACCCCATGGACAGAGGAGCCTGGCGGGCTACAGTCTGTGGGGTCACAAGAGAGTCAGACATGACTTAGTGACTCAACAACAACAAGATATATATATATATATATATATATATATATATATATATATGTACACCTGCATCTTCTTTATCCATTCATCTGTTGAGGGATACTTAGGTTGCTCCCATGTCTTGGCTATTGTAAACAGTACTGCTGTGAATATTTGAGTGTATGTATCTTTTAGAATTAGAGTTTTCTCTGGCTATATCCCAGAAATGGAATTGCTGGATCATATGGTAACTCAATTTTTACTTACAAAACAGACTCACAGACATAGGAAATAAACTTACAGTTACCAAAAGGGAAAGGGGGAAAGGGATAAATTAGGAGTTTGGGATTGGCAGATACAAACTACTTTATATAAAATAAATAAAAAACAAGGCCCTGCTGTATAGCTTAGGAAACTATATTCAATATCTTATAATAAACTCTAATGGAAAAGAATACATAATATGTATATGGATAGCTGAATCACTTGCTGTATACTAGAAACTAAGACAACATTGTAAATTAGCATATTTCAATTAAAAAAATGAAACAAACCAAAAAACTGTTGTACTTAAAATAGGCATTGCAGTTCAAAGGAAAAAAGAATAGAAAAATGCATTATGATTTTAAAGTTTTTAATACAAATATTTATTGAAGCCATTTTCTTCAAATAGTTTTCTTATATTCATTTTTAATGTTTTACTTAGATTTCTATTTGATTAGTTTATAATCATAGGGTTTTTAGAATCACTTCTTCATATGTCCCCTATGACTCCTATTAGTTTTTAAAGTTTGAATTTTTTAGATAATGCAGTAATATTTGTGATTAGTTTTAGTGGGCATCTGTGGCTAAGTCTATTCAATATATGTATTATTCTTGCTTTATGCTTATAGTTCCTTCTGGAAACTTTCTCTCCAGCATGTTTCATTCCTGCTTCTGGGATATAAACAGATCTAGTTTGGCCTATCAGATTATTTCATTCACTAAGCATTAGTGATCCCATGGATGGAGGAGTGCTGGGGACCAGCCCCAGCTGATCCAGGGACTTCGAAGTGAGGACGGCATCGGTGGGGGTCAGGACACGATAGTTATAATTAGAGATATAAAGAATAATAGAACAAGGATAGCTCAGTAGGGAAATTCAGTGGGGAAAAGAGGCTGAGTAGCTTGGTTTACGCGGGGGACCAATAAAACTTCAAGACAAGAAGTTTTCACCACTTACGTAGGCCACAGGCGTCTTTCTGTTCTCCCGAGGGAGAGGAGACACTGAGGCCTCCCCGGTCCGATCTTAGAAGCCCAGGCATAATTAGTAAGCATGGTGGGTTCCACGCTCCAGATGGAGACTCAGCCAGAATTTGAGAGAGAGAGTGACATGGGGAGACCAGTCTTTCGAGGAACTGATCCCAATTCTTTATTTTCCATGGTCTACTTTTATACACTGAGATGTTATACAAAAAGTCACGCGGGGTCAGCAGCCCTGACTTTTATCAAAGTCAGGTGCTTCTTACAAATGTATACAGAGGTCTTAGGGGTGTTACATCATCTTCTGGCCAGGGGGCCTGTTGACAATTTATGACCCTCTCCTTGTGACAGCGGTCAATCCAGGACATTTATTTCTCCAGGGGTGATTTTTCTTAAAACAGACTCCACCAGATAAATTTACATTCCTATAGGGTGAGGGTGGGTTTTAATTAAAGAAAGAACTTACGTAGCCTAAGGTCTAACGTGATTAATATCAAAGGTTAATACCTATTTCTTCTATATATTCATAAATGTGTGTAAGGGTAGGCGATGTGGAGACTTAGCAGCAAACATTGGCTCAACAAATGAAAAACCCTTCATCAATACAATTTCTAATCAGCCCACTAATAGTTTCCTAACTTCCCTAAAGAACCTGTTTTTAGAAGCACATGTGGCCGGACAAGCCTGTCAGGTGGGCTAGAGAACCTTCAGAGGAGTTTGTAGGTTAAAACACTCCTGTCACGCCCAGGAATTTTTATTAACTGGAGCTCTAAGTTAACTCTTTTTTCAGAGAGAGGCAGTGGGGGACAGCCCCTCGTAAAGTCACAGGTGTAGGTGAGAGCACAAGTAGTAAAGTAGGCAGGCTCTGGTTTTGGGGGTAGATGCTCAAGGATTTCCAGGGGGACTCCTGAGGCTCGACCCCACCTTTGTGTATGTCAAGCCTCCTTCCTTATGACCTTTGCACGGGAGGAGTGCCTCACGCCGGCCCCCAACATCGGAGCCTGGTAGGCTGCAGTCCATGGGGTCGCTGAGGATCAGACACAATTGAGCGACTTCACTTTCACTTTTCACTTTCATGCATTGGAGAAGGAAATGGCAACCCACTCCAGTGTTCTTGCCTGGACAATACCAGGGACGGGGGAGCCTGGTGGGCTGCCGTCTATGGGGTCGCATGGAGTCAGACACGACTGAAGTGACTTAGCAGCAGCAAACATTAGTGTTCAGTTCTTTTCAGGGAAGGGCAAGTAGATCTGTGTAATAAAGAATTTGGCCTTAGCTCAAAGACATATCTGATCCTCATCTCTCATTTCTAGGAGGCAACTTCTAAACCTGTGTAATTTCATGCAAGGGGTGTCTTTATTAGTCATGATGGGCTCCTTGACCATGTGATGTCAGACTGATTTCCAAAAAATTTGGCTGGAGATCGAACTAGACCATGTAGGTAATTATTCAGTCAATCAAGCCTACATATTGCTAAGTCACTTTAGTCGTGTCTGACTGTGTGTGACCCCATAGACGGCAGCCCACCAGGCTCCCCTGTCCCTGGGATTCTCCAGGCAAGAACACTGGAGTGGGTTGCCATTTCCTTCTCCAATTATCAATCCTACTCTCTGAAAAAACAAGTTTAAAATTTTAGTGTATTTCCAACATATATGCTTGAGTGATCAATGCAAAGAAATAGAGGAAAATAACAGAATGGGAAAGACTAGGGATCTCTTCAAGAAAATCAGAGATACCAAGGGAACATTTCATGCAAAGATGGGCTCGATAAAGGACAGAAATGGCATGGACCTAACGGAAGCAGAAGATATTAAGAAGAGGTGGCAAGAATACACAGAAGAACTGTACAAAAAGATCTTCATGACCCAGATAATCATGATGGTGTGATCACTCAGCTAGAGCCAGACATCCTGGAATGTGAAGTCAAGTGGGCCTTAGAAAGCATCACTATGAACAAGGCTAGTGAAGGTGATGGAATTCCAGTTGAGCTTTTTCAAATCCTGAAAGATGATGCTGTGAAAGTGCTACACTCAATATGCCAGCACATTTGGAAAACTCAGCAGTGGCCACAGGACTGGAAAAGGTCAGTTTTTATTCCAATCCCAAAGAAAGGCAATGCCAAAGAACGCTCAAACTACTGCACAATTACACTCTTTTCACACGCTAGTAAAGTAATGCTCAAAATTCTCCAAGCCAGGCTTCAGCAATACGTGAACCGTGAACTTCCAGATGTTCAGGCTGGTTTTAGAAAAGGTAGAGGAACCAGAGATCAAATTGCCAACATCCGCTGGATCATGGAAAAAGCAAGAGAGTTCCAGAAAAACATATATTTCTGCTTTATTTACTATGCCAAAGCCTTTGACTGTGGATCACAATAAACTGTGGAAAATTCTGAAAGAGCTAGGAATACCAGACCACCTGACCTGCCTCTTGAGAAACCTGTATGCAGGTCAGGAAGCAGCAGTTAGAACTGGACATGGAACAACAGACTGGTTCCAAATAGGAAAAGGAGTACATCAAGGCTGTATATTGTCACCCTGCTTATTTCACTTCTATGAAGAGTGCATCATGAGAATGCTGGACTGGAAGAAGCACAAGCTGGAATCAAGATTGCCGGGAGAAATATCAATAACCTCTCGATATACAGATGACACCACCATGTTTATACATATATATAACATATAAATATGTATATAAACATATAAAACATATATATTATAACATATAAATATAAATATGTATATAAACATATACAGCATATATATTATAACATATATATAAATATAAAAAAAAATATATATAAACATATACAACATTCAAGACCGTGTGGCATTAGTAAAAGACACATAGATCAATGGTAAAGAATAAAGAACCCAGAAATAGACTCACACAGATTGTTCAATTGATTTTGATAAAATATAAAAACAATTCAGTGGAGTAAAAACAGCTTTTCAACAACAAAATTGTGCCAGATCAAGTATTCATGAGTAAAAAAGCATACATATATATATATATGTATATATTTGTATATATACATATATATATATATATATATATATATATCTAGTTGGAGAAGGCAATGGCACCCCACTCTAGTACTCTTGCCTGGAAAATCCCACGGACGCAGGAGCCTGGTAGGCTACAGTCCATGGGGTCGCTAAGGGTCGGACACGACTGAAGCGACTTCACTTTCACTTTTCACTTTCATGCATTGGAGAAGGAAATGGCAGCCAACTCCAGTGTTCTTGCCTGGAGAATCCCAGGGACGGGGTACCCTGGTGGGCTGCCGTCTATGGGGTTGCACAGAGTCAGACATGACTGAAGCGACTTAGCAGCAGCAGCATACATATATGTTTATATACATTTATACATACACATATATGTATTTTTTTAAATTAAATTTTATTTTGCTTAACTTTACAATATTGTATTGCTTTTGCCATACATCAAGATGGATCTGCCACAAGTATACACGTGTTGCCCATCCTGAACCCTCCCTCCTCTTCCCTCCCTATACCATCCCCCTGGGTCATCCCAGTGCACCAGTCCCAGGCATCCGTTATTAGGCATCATACCTGGACTGGCGACTCATTTCAGATATGATATTATACATATTTCAATGCTATTCTCCCAAATCATCCCACCCTCTCCCATTCCCAGAGTCCAAAAGTCTGTTCTATACATCAGTGTCTCTTTTGCTGTCTCGTAAACAGGGTTATTGTTACCATCTTTCTAAATTCCATATATATGCGTTAGTATACTGTATTTGTGTTTTTCTTTCTGGCTTACTTCACTCTGTATAATAGGCTCCAGTTCCATCCACCTGATTAGAACTGAGTCAAATGCATTCTTTTTAATGGCTGAGTAATACTCCATTGTGTATATGTACCACTGCTTTCTTATCCATTCATCTGCGGATGGACATCTAGGTTGCTTCTAGGTCCTGGCTATTGTAAACAGTGCTGCTATGAACATTGGGGTACACATGTCTCTTTCAATTCTGGTTTCCTCAGTGTGTATGCCCAGCAGTGGGATTGCTGGATCATAAGGCAGTTCTATTCTCAGTTTTTTGAGGAATCTCTATACTGTTCTCCAAAGTGGCTGTACTAGTTTGCATTCCCACCAACAGTGTAAGAGGGTTCCCTTTTCTCCACACCCTCTCCAGCACTTATTACTTGTGGACTTTTGGATCACAGCCATTCTGACTGGCGTGAAATGGTACCTCATAGTGGTTTTGATTTGCATTTCTCTGATAATGAGTGATGTTGAGCATCTTTTCATGTGTTTGTTAGCCATCTGTATGTCTTCTTTGGAGAAATGTCTACCTAGTTCTTTGGCCCATTTTTTGATTGGGTCATTTATTTTTCTGGAATTGAGGTGTAGGAGTTGCTTGTATATTTTTGAGATTAGTTGTTTGTCTGTTGCTTCATTTTTTATTATTTTCTCCCATTCTGAAGGCTGTCTTTTCACCTTGCTTATGGTTTCCTTTGTTGTGCAGAAGCTTTTTAAGTCTAATTAGGTCCCATTTGTTTATTTTTGATTTTATTTCCAATATTCTGGGAGGTGGGTCATAGAGGATCCTGCTGTGATGAATGTCAAAGAGTGTTTTGCCTATGTTTTCCTCTAGGAGTTTTATGGTTTCTGGTCTTACATTTAGCTCTTTAATCCATTTTGAGTTTATTTTTGTGTATGGTGTTAGAAAGTGTTCTAGTTTCATTCTTTTACAAGTGTTTGACCAGTTTTCCCAGCACCACTTGTTAAAGAGATTGTCTTTAATCCATTGTATTAGATGGATTAGGTGTCCATATGTGCGTGGATTTATCTCTGGGCTTTCTATTTTGTTCCATTGATCTATATTTCTATCTTTGTGCCAGTACCATACTGTCTTGATGACTGTGGCTTTGTAGTAGAGTCTGAAGTCAGGCAGGTTGATTCCTCCAGTTCCATTCTTCTTTCTCAAGATAGCTTTGGCTATTCGAGGTTTTTTGCATTTCCATACAAATTGAGAAATTATTTGTTCTAGTTCTGTGAAGAATACCGTTGGTAGCTTGATGGCAGCTGAATTCTACCAAAAATTTAGAGAAGAGCTAACACCTATCCTACTCAAACTGTTCCAGAAAATTGCAGAAGAAGGCAAACTTCCAAACTCATTCTATGAGGCCACCATCACCTTAATACCAAAACTGGACAAAGATACCACAAAAAAAGAAAACTACAGGCCAATATCACTGATGAACATAGATGCAAAAATCCTTAACAGAATTCTAGCAATCAGAATCCAACAACACAGTAAAAAGATCATACACCATGACCAAGTGGGCTTTATCCCAAGAGTGCAAGGATTCTTCAATATCTGCAAATCAATCAACATAATACACCACATTAACAAATTGAAAAATAAAAACCATATGATTATCTCAATAGATGCAGAGAAAGCCTTTGACAAAGTTCAACATCCATTTATGATTAAAAACTCTCCAGAAAGCAGGAATCGAAGGAACATACCTCAACATAATAAAAGCTATATATGACAAACCCACAGCAAACATATATGTATTGTTGTTCATTTGCCAAGTTGTGTCCGACTCTTTGCAGCCCCATGGACTGCAGCACACCAGCCCTTCCTGTCCCACACTATCTCCTAGAGTTTGCCCAAGTTCATGTCCATTGAATCTAATACCATACAACCATCTCATCCTCTGTCGCCCTCTATACATACATGCATATGTACAGTTGACCCTTGAACAACACAAGTTTGAATTGTACTTGCCCACTTAAACATGGATTTTTTTTCAATAAATATGTAGTACAGTACTACATGATCTGTGGATCTGAAAATAAGAAGCCAAAGACACAGAGGACCAGCTGTCAAATTATACATAGACTTTCAATGTATGGGGACTGGCAACCTTAACCCCATTTGTTTAAGGGTTAGTTTTAAAAATGTGTAACAAAATTTACTATCAAATAGACTGTCCCTACCACTTTATTCTTTTTCAAAATTGTGTTAGCTATTCTAGTTCTTTTACCTTTCCATATATATTTTAGAATAATATTGCCTATAGGAAATCTTGCTAGGATTTTGATAGGAATTGTGTTAATGCTAGTGTTTCAAGTCAGAGGGAAATAATATGTGTACTATACAGTGAACTTCCTATCCATGAATATGTTGTTCTTTTCAGTTATTCAGATGTTCTTTGGATTCTCTCATCAGTGTTTTGTAGTTTTCAGCATACAACTCCTGCATTTTTCCTTGAGAAATTGTAAATAGAATTCTTTTTAATTTTTGGATGCATATATTCATTGCTCTCATGTAAAAATATCAAAAAATGTTTATTTTGTATCCTGTGACCTTGCTGAACTCATTTATTCATTCTAGGGGTTTTCTTTTGGTTCCTTGGGATTTTCTGTGTATATAATCCTTTTTGATATCTACTTACTGTTTTTGCTTCCTGCTTTGGTTGGAATTTCCTTTATTATGTTGAGTAAGAGTAAGGTATGTGAACATCCTTTATTCCTAATCTTAGTCTTTCACCATGAGCACTATAGGAGTATGTCAAGGCTGTATATTGTCACCCCGTTTATTTAACTTATATGCAGAGAACATCATGAGAAATGCTGCACTGGAAGAAACACAAGTTGGAATCAAGATTGCTGGGAGAAATATCAATAACCTCAGATATGCAGATGACACCACCCTTATGGCAGAAAGTGAAGAGGAACTAAAAAGCCTCTTGATGAAAGTGAAAGTGGAGAGTGAAAAGGTTGGCTTAAAGCTCAACATTCAGAAAACGAAGATCATGGCATCTGGTCCCATCACTTCATGGGAAATAGATGGGGAAACAGTGGAAACAATGTCAGACTTTCTTTTTCTGGGCTCCAAAATCCCTGCAGATGGTGACTGCAGCCATGAAATTAAAAGACGCTTGCTCCTTGGAAGGAAAGTTATGACCAACCTAGATAGCATATTCAAAAGCAGAGACATCACTTTGCCAACAAAGGTTCACCTAGTCAAGGCTATGGTCTTTCCTGTGGTCATGTATGGATGTGAGAGCTGGACTGTGAAGAAGGCTGAGCGCCGAAGAATTGATGCTTTTGAACTGTGGTGTTGGAGAAGACTCTTGAGAGTCCCTTGAACTGCAAGAAGATCCAACCAGTCCATTCTGAAGGAGATCAGCCCTGGGATTTCTTTGAAAGGACTGATGCTAAAGCTGAAACTCCAGTACTTTGGCCACCTCATGCGAAGAGTTGACTCATTGGAGAAGACTCTGATGCTGGGAGGGATTGAGGGCAGGAGGAGAAGGGGACGACAGAGGATGAGATGGCTGGATGTCATCACTGACTCGATGGATATGAGTCTGAGTGACTTCCGGGAGCTGGTGATGGACAGGGAGGCCTGGCATGCTGCGATTCATGGGGTCACAAAGAGTCGGCCACGACTGAGTGACTGATCTGATTATGTTAGCAGTTTTTGGTAGATGCACTTTATCAAGTTAAGGAAGTTTCCTCCTTTGTTTTTCTGATTTTTTTTTTTTTTTTAACATGAATGGATGTGAATTTTGTCAAATGTTTTTCTGCATTAATTGATCTGATACTGTGATTTTTATTAACCTGTTAGATTTATATTGATAAATTATATATTGATATATTAGATGTTAAACCATTGATAGACTTATTAATGTGAAGCCAGCCTTTCATTCATGACATAATTTTCACTTAGTCATCATGTACAATTTTTTTTTTTACTGTTGAATTCTGTCTGTTAATATTTTGTCAAGGATTTTTCTCATATACTCTTGACTGGTGTTATTCTGTAGTGTTTGTGTGTGTGTGTGTGTGTGTGTGTGCGCGCTTTGTCTGTCTGGTTTTGTATTAGAGTAATTCTAGCTTCATAAAATGAACTGAGACGTACTCTCCTTCTGTTTTCTGGAAAAGTTTGTGTAGAATTGTTATTAATTCTTCTTTACGTATTTTATTGAGTTCTCCAGAACAACTGTCTTGGCCTGAAGATTTCTTTTATGGAAATTTAAAAGTTATAATTCAAGTTCCCTAGTAGTTACAGGATTATTCATGTAATATTTTGTATTGAATGAGTTATAATAATTTTTTATTTTTGAGGAACTGGTCAATTTCATCTAAAATGTCAAATTGTCATATTTATATGCTTAGAGCTCTTTATATTATTTCCTTATTTTCTATTTGATATCTATAGGTTCTGTACTTATGTTCTCTGTTTCATTAATGATATTAAATCTTGTGTAATCTTTCTTTTTTTTTTTCTATATCATTCCTGTCAGACTGTTGTCAATGTTATTGATGTTTTCAAAGGACCAGCTCTTTGTTTCACGGATTTTCTCTATTTTTTTCTGTTTTATATTTCATTGATTTTGCTCATATTTTTATTATTTACTTCTTATGATTGCTTTGAGGTTTATTTTGTTCTTCTTTTTTAGATTCTTGCATTGGGAACTTAGATTATTGATTTGGACTTTTTCTCTTTTCTGACATGTGTTTAGTTCTACAAATTTCTCAAAGAAATGCTTTAATTTTGTCTCATACATTTTGAGACATATTTGTTTTCTTTTATTCAGTTTATTTTTTATTATTCTCCTTCAGACTTCCTTTTTTACCTACAGTTTATTTAAAAGTGTAGTATTTAGATTCCAAGTGTTTAGAGATTTTCCTTTTATATTTCTGTTATTTATTTCTATTTGATTCTCTTGTGGTCAGAGAACACACTCTATGTGATTTCAATTATTTTAAATTTGTTCAGTTTATTTTATGGTCCTGGACATAGCTTTTCTTGGTATATTTTCTGTGAGTACTTGAATGCATATTCTGCTCTGGTCAGGTGGCATGTTCTATAAATATTGATTAGGCCCTAGTGGTTGATGACATTGATGAGTTCTTTTGTATCCTTTCAGCTTTTTTGTCTAGTTTTTCTATCAATTATTGAGAGAGGAGTGTTGAAGTCTTCAACTATAAATGTCCATTTTTCTATTTTTTCCAGTTCTAACAGTTTTTGTTTTATGTATATTGCAGCTCTGTTTGGTATATACACATTTAAGATTGCTAATCTTGGTGGATTGATCCTTATATCATTTAATGTCCCTCCCTGTTCTGGTAATTTCCTTTGTCTGAAGTTTATTTTATCTGATGTTAATGCAGCCACCTCTATTTTCTTCAGATTAATATTTGCCTGTTTTATCTTTTTCATCCTTTCACTTTCATCTGCCTATGTTGTTATATTTCAAGTGAGTTTCTTGTAGATAGCATATAGATAGGTCATGTTTTTTAATCTACTGTCCTAATCTCTATCTTTTAATTGATGTATTTAGACCATTCACATTAATAGAATTTTAATATATTAGAACTTAAGTCTGGATATTTTACTTTTTTTTTCTATTGTTCTTTTTTTCCCCATCTCCTTTTTCTTTTTCCTATCTTCTTAAAATATTTTGAGAATTTAATTTTGATCTCTTTATGGTGTTTTTATTTTATTTTTTGGTGCTATGAACGTGATATTTATAGTGGTTTTGAGTATGTCTGTTTACATAGCTTATTAATGGTTGTTTTAATTATTGCACCACCTATACATAATTATCAACCTATTGATGTGCTTATTTATCTAGTTTTCATGAAAGTGTAGAAACTTTTTCTCCCTTTATCTCCTCTTGCCTTTACCATGTATAACAAAGTTGGCTTAAATATTTCTTATGCATACATTTAAAAGCACATTAGATAGGGTTATAATTTTGTTTCAACCATCAGCCATATTTTAGGAGACTAGAGGAGAAAGTCAGTTCTGTTTATCAATGTTTTTACTTATGGTCTTCTTTTAAGAAGACATTCCTGCTGTTTCATTATTCGTACTTTAATCATTTTAATCCATTTAATGTTTTTTTTGCATTCAGATGCTTATATCTTTTCTTTTCTCCTTTACTTTTTGCTTCTCTTCTTTTCACAGCTATTTGTAGGGCCTCCTCAGACAGGCATTTTGCTTTTTTGCATTTCTTTTCTATGGGGATGATCTTGATTCCTGTCTCCTGTACAATGTCATTAACCTCCGTACATAGTTCATCAGGCACTCTGTCTATCAGATCTAGTCCTTTAAATCTATTTCTCACTTCCACTGTATAATCATAAGAGATTTGATTTAGGTTATACCTGAGTGGTCTAGTGGTTTTCCCTACTTTCTTCAATTTAAGTCTGAATTTGGCAATAAGGTCTGAGCCACAGTCAGCTCCCAGTCAAGTTTTTGTTGACTGTATAGAGCTTCTCCATCTTTGGCTGCAAAGAATATAATCAATCTGATTTTGGTGTTGACCATCTGGTAATGTCCATGTGTAGAGTCTTCTCTTGTGTTGTTGGAAGAGGGTGTTTGCTATGACCAATGCGTTCTCTTGGTAAAACTCTATTAGCCTTGGCCCTGCTTCATTCCATACTTCAAGGCCAAGTTTTCCTATTATTCCAGGTGTTTCTTGACTTCATACTTTTGCATTCCAGTCCCCTATAATGAAAAGGACATCTTTTTTGGGTGTTAGTTCTGAAAGGTCTTGTAGGTCTTCATAGAACCGTTCAACTTCAGCTTCTTCAGCGTTACTGGTTGGGGCATAGGCTTGGATTACTGTGATATTGAATGGTTTGCCTTGGAAATGAACAGAGATCATTCTGTAGTTTTGAGATTGCATCCAGGTATTGCATTTTGGACTCTTGTGTTGACCATGATGGCTACTCCATTTCTTCTAAGGGGTTCCTGACCACAGTAGTAGATATAATGATCATCTGAGTTAAATTCACCCATTCCAGTCCATTTGAATTCGCTGATTCCTAGAATGTCAATGTTCACTCTTGCCATCTGTTTGACCACTTCCAATTTGCCTTGATTCATGGACCTAACATTTCAGATTCCTATGCAATATTGCTATTTACAGCATCTCAGCATGGAATGCAGAGTTTCAAAGAATAGCAAGGAGAGATAAGAAAGCCTTCCTCAGAGATCAATGCAAAGAAGTAGAGGAAAACAATAGAATGGGAAAGACTAGAGCTGTCTTCAAGAAAATTAGAGATACCAAGGGAACATTTCATGCAAAGATGGCTCGATAAAGGACAGAAATGGTATGGACCTAACAGAAGCAGAAGACGTTAAGAAGAGGTGGTAAGCATATACAGAAGAACTGTACAAAAATATCTTCAGAACCCAGATAATCACAATGGTGTGATCACTGACCTAGAGCCAGACATCCTGGAATATGAAGTCATGTGGGCCTTAGAAAGCATCACTACGAACAAAGCTAGTGGAGGTGATGGAATTCCAGTTGAGCTATTTCAAATCCTGAAAGATGATGCTGTGAAAGTGCTGCACTCAATATGCCAGCAAATTTGGAAAACTCAGCAGTGGCCACAGGCCTAGAAAAAGTCAGTTTTCATTCCAGTCCCAAAGAAAGGCAATGCCAAAGAATGCTCAAGCTACTGCACAGTTGCACTCATCTCACACGCTACTAAAGTAACGCTCAAAATTCTCCAAGCCAGGCTTTAGCAATGTGTGAACCGTGAACTTCCTGATGTTCGAGCTGGTTTTAGAAAAGGCAGAGGAACAAGAGATCAAGTTGCCAACGTCTGCTGGATCATGGAAAGAGGAAGAGAGTTCCAGAAAAGCATCTATTTCTGCTTTATTGACTATGCCAAAGCCTTTGACTGTGTAGACCACAATAAACTGTGGAAAATTCTGAAAGAGATGGGAATACCAGACCACCTGACCTGCCTCTTGAAAAACAAGAGGCACTATATGCAGGTCAGGAAGCACCAGTCAGACCTGGACATGGAACAACAGACTGGTTCCAAATATGAAAAGGAGTATGTGAAGGCTGTGTATTGTCACCCTGCTTATTTAACTTACATGCAGAGTAGTACATCATGAGAAACACTCGGCTGGAAGAAGCACAAGCTGGAATCAAGATTGCCGGGAGAAATATCAGTAACCTCAGTTATGCAGATGACAGCATCCTTATGGCAGAAAGTGAAGAGGAACTAAAAAGCCTCTTGATGAAAGTGAAAGTGGAGAGTGAAAAAGTTGGCTTAAAGCTCAACATTCAGAAAACGAAGATCATGGCATCCAGTCCCATCTCTTCATGGGAAATAGATGGGGAAACAGTGGAAACAGTGTCAGACTTTATTTTTTGGGCTCCCAAATCACCATAGATGGTGATTGCAGCCATGAAATGAAAAGACGCTTACTCCCTGGACCAACCTAGATAGCATATTCAAAAGCAGAGACATTACTTTGCCAACAAAGGTCCGTCTAGTCAAGGCTATGAATTTTCCTGTGGTCATGTATGGATGTGAGAGTTGGACTGTGAAGAAGGTTGAGTGCCAAAGAATTGATGCTTTTGAACTGTGGTGTTTGAGAAGACTCTTGAGAGTCCCTTGGACTACAAAGAGATGCAACCAGTCCATTCTAAAGGAGATCAGTCCTGGGTGTTCATTGGAAGGACTGATGCTGAAGCTGAAACTCCAGTACTTTGGCCACCTCATGGGAAGAGTTGACTCATTGGAGAAGAATCTGATGTTGAGAGGGATTGGGGGCAGGACGAGAAAGGGACGACAGAGGATGAGATGGTGGATGGCATCACCGACTCGATGGATATAAGTTTGAGTAAATTCCAGGAGTTGGTGATGGACAGGGAGGCCTGGTGTGCTGCGATTCATGGGGTAGCAAAGAGTTGGACATGACTGAACTACTGAACTGAACTTAACTGAATGTCTTTTTAGCCATTTTTAAAGGTCTTATCTATCTGGTGACAACAGATTCTTTTAGTTTTCTTTCCTTTGAGAATATATTGATTTTCTCTTCATTCCTGAAAGATATTTTCACTGAACATAGGATTCTGATTTCAGAACTACTCTCTTGATTCTTAAAAAAATGTGCCAGTTCCTTGTGGTCTCCATGATTTCTGATAAGAAATTTATCTTTTGAATTGTCTGCCTCCTATAGTTAAGGTGCCATTTCCCAGCTGCTTTGAAGATTTTTGTTTTGTCTTTAGTTTCCAGATGTTTAACTATGTTTTGTCTTGGTATGGATTTCTCTGTCATTTTCTGGCTTTCAAATTCTTCAGTTCCAAGTCTGGGATATATGAAACAATAGGAAAACCAAGGAACTCAGTGTCAGGTCTTTCCTTCAATCTGGGGTCCCTACCTGGTCTGTCTTATTGTCACTTCTCCTTAAGAGTGCTTTTATATTCGCTTTGTATAAAACATATCCTGAATTTTTTACTTGTACTTATTAGCAGGAAAAAAGGTGAAAATTCATCTATTCCATACTCCCTAAATTTGGAACAGGGAAGTCAAAGCAGAAGTCTACTGGCTTTATTTCAACAATTATTCACTTTTAAAAATATTTCTTCTTGAAATATAATATTTAGTCTAGTATCTGCTCACATAATATGTGTAAGGGTAGATTTTTTTTAATTGTCTACTTGGGAGTTTACTGACACGTTTAATTGTAAGATGGCTAGATATACTTAGTTTCTGGCATAAATTCTAGTGTCTAGATTGTAGGCATTTACCAAATTAGTTCTGACTAAACCATCATAGTATCACCTCTTAGCCCCAAGTCTGATTCCCTGGCAGTCAGAGTTAATAATGTATATACTGGTCTCCTAAATACTTTGAAAATGTCTTGTAGGCTCTTCTCCCTACCAGATAAAACTTAGAGGGGTCACACAACCCAGAATATAATGTATGACTTCTGATCCTCATGTACTTGCCTTCTTTACCTTCATATTTTTGAGTGTTGCAGGATGTAAAAAGGCACTGGGGAGACTGAGGAGGGAAAAGTAGAAACAGTGTTAGGATTGTATCATATCTCTTTTCCCTCAGTTGAGAAATAATCATTTTTTATGGTTGGATGTAAGCGTTTATCTCCAAGTCAGAGGGTCAGAGAGTGAATGAGAAAGAAAATTCTTCACCCTTTAAGAGGGCCATCCTTGTTTTCAGAGCCATTCATGAATCAGTCATTGCCTTCTTTGTTCATTTCAGCTCCATCAGTTTAATACTTAAAGGAAATTCCCTCTAACTTTAGACAATAATCAGTTTTTAGTGTTGCTGTTTTTAATCTTCTTTTTCTGGGTACTTTTAGGTATTTTTGGAGAAGGGAGCAGCACCCAGCCAGATGCCATATAAAACTAAAATCTCCCAGACTAAAATCTTAAGGGAAATTTAAAAGTAAGTCAAAGTGAAAGCAAGTTTTAAAAAAATTGAATTGAACAATTAAGTTGCTAAAATAATCTCTTCATTTAAAAAATCAGTGACATACAAAAATAATTTTATTGTTTGAGTTTTTAAATCTTTTTAACTCTTTAAATCAGCATCCTCTTGGTACTTGAATAGGTGCCATCTGCTGATCTGTAACTGAGCCAGTTTTTGCATTTGGACCTAAATTTAAAACTTAATTCTGACAGAGACACATGCAAGTCTTCATCAGAAACAAATCATTTGTAGATTTTATTTTAATACTTTCCTAAAACTTAGATTTATTTATTTGTAGCAATTTACATGGAACTTCCCTGGTGGCTCAGGTGATAAAGAATCTGCCTGCAATGTAGTCCATGGGATCGCACATAGGTAAATTTCTTAAAGATACCTGCTATTAATTACTTAAACTATTCTATCAGTTTAACAAGGAGGTAACTTGAGTAGGTGAAAAGTACTAGTCTTTCCTGGTGGTTCAGTAAAAAATCTGCCTGCAATGCAGGAGACCTGGGTTCGATCCCTGGGTTGGGAAGGTTCCCTGAAGAAGGGAATGGCTGCCCACTCCAGTATTCTTGCCTGGAGAATTCCATGGACAAAGGAGCCTGGAGGGTTACAGTCCATGGGGTCACAAAGAGTCAGACACAACTAAGCAACTAAACATGTACACATGTGCACACACACAGACACACCAGTTAGCTATCACTACATTTAAAGAAATTCAAAGTTAGAAACTTAGAACAGCAACCAGAAGCTTAGAACAGCAACGGGAAGCTTAGAACAGCTGCTTGTAACTCAGCTTGTGGTTTCTGATGATTTGGACTGGGCTTGGTGAGGCTTGTGTCTCTGGTCAGCTGTGAATTGGCTATTTGACTTTGCTAATCTTGGCCGTGCTCTCTCATATATCTGGGGCCTACCTGGGTCACTGGACTGATTTACCTCTGTTCCATGTGTCTCATCCTACAGTAGTAGACTGGTTCAGGTACATTCTTGTGATAGGGGTGTGGGGGATCAGAGCACACAAAGTGTAACATATCCCTGAAGGCCTTGATTTTGAACTGGCAAAAATATCTCTTCATTTGCATTTTATTAGCTAAGCAACTCACAAGGGTTGACAAAATAGACTATATCTGTCGAAGAACCACAACGTAACATTTAATATGTAGATATAGGGAGGGGCGAATAATTATGGCCATTGCACTCAATCCACTCTTTTAGAAAAGGATGGAAATGGAACTAGGACCCTGTATCATGCCTCCAGACTAGGTTTCTTTTTGTTATACTGCTGCTGCTACTGCTAAGTCGCTTCAGTCGTGTCCGACTCTGTGCGATCCCATAGACAGCAGCCCACCAGGCTCGTCCGTCTCCGGGATTCTCCAGGCAAGAATACTGGAGTGGGTTGCCATTTCCTTCTCCAATGCATGAAAGTGAAAAGTAAAAGTGAAGTCGCTCAGTCGTGTCCGACTCTTAGCAATCCCATGGACTGGAGCCTACCAGGCTCCTCCATCCATGGGATTTTCCAGGCAAGAGTACTGGGGTGGGGTGCCATACTAGCTTCTTCCTACTTACCTGGTGTACAATGCATCAGGGTTTATAAGGGGAAAAACATCTGTGTCTTAGGGTATGTCAGTCCTCAAGTACTGATCTAGACAGTTGTGATGAATTCACATTCTTTTTATCAATTGAGTTCTTGGTAGTTATTTACAAAATCAATTTCAGAGTAAATAGATTTTATGCAATAAGAAATGTCTATTGCTCTCCAAATGATATTAGTATAGTGAATCTTTTGCAGGTTAAGAGAACTTTTTACTTTGCTTTACCTGTTTATTCCTTTTGACTGTAAGTCTCAGGGAACCAGAGTGATGATATCAGGATTATATTACTCTAGTTATGAGGGTCTTAAGTTCAGTTCACATCTTATATTCTAGAAAAATTATTACTATGAGTGAGTAATTCTTTTTGGAAAGCAGATTATAGGGTAAGATATAAAACTTGAAGGTATGCTTTACCTCATGTTGAAATTTTATCAGAGCCCACTCGCCCTTCATTATTGCCCTTGTCTTTATGGCTCTTAAGATAGATGAAAAAGGTAAAATTGTTACGGAGTTGTGGCAGCTTCAAGCTGTCCTGTTTGTTTGTCCCTGAATCTTTCTATGCTGGTTCCAAAAATCCACTCCTGCCAAAATTTGGCTTGGAAAAATAACATATTTCGTATATGACATATGTTTGAAATTAGTTGGAAATGCAGCCAAGATTGGGAAATTAACAAGGAAAAAATTATTTCTGAAAACATTTAGGAGCCAAAGAAGAGTGTTTGGCTTAAAACATTAGGGCATTTCATTGTTTAGTAAATCAAATAATTTTAAAAATTCCCAGAAGGAAAACATAACATTTCATTTTTAAAAGTACATGTGAATAATTCTTATTTAAAAACTCTTTGTCACAAAGAGTAACAAATTAAGCAAGTAGTCTAAATGTATCATGTATAAGATAACTAATATTCTGATAAGCTATTAAATTTTTTCTCTATGAATTTTTTATATTAAATCTTATGCATCTATTTTCTCATACATGAAAAGGATTTCTCTTAATCTGCTACCTGAAAATACACAGGAATAGATGAAAGGGATCAGAACAAGAATCAAATTTTCCCCCTCATACAGAGTACTGTTTAGACCTAACTTATTGATAAGTACATTGTCATGTCTGTGCTGAATGTAGAATTATCTTCTTTGTCACCTTTTCTGTTTGAATTAATCTGATTAAGGCAAGGAGCATTCACGAGGCATTTTGTCTTTGCAAGGCAGAGAGATGCTAAGGAGAGATATTGGTAGATACACAACCTGGTCCCCAACCACAGGAAACTTAAATGTAGTTGAGAAGAGCAGAATTTCTTAAATTAGAGGTATTGTTCTTGCCAGGGCCCTACTTATGGAACTTGCATTCCAGAATCTTAGAGCAATTTATAAAAAGATAAAGGCCTATCTGGGTTAAGAATCTCAGAGTTGATTTGTTGATTCCATGATTCCAGGCTGGACTCAGAAATGAGGCCATATGTGTTATCAAGCTCCTCAGAATGACACATTTTAAATAGGTTTTCATAAATTAGAGGAAAAAATCTGTTTTGTCATAGTGTTTTGCCCTGTCTTCCTAATTTGTTTCTTCCTATCATTATCAGATGTGATATTATCAAGGAGTTTTCAGCCTGGCATGACCTTTGCCTCTGAAATAGTGGTGTTTGTTTTTGGAGATTGCCTTCTGTATCTTCTTTGTTCTCAGCATCCTGTGACTTTGAAATGGAGTCATCAATAGGCTAGACAATGCACTAGAATTATGTAGAATTAAATGTCAACTTAGATCTTCACCTTTGAGAGTTTTAACTGAGAGATCCAGATCCTAAGAATTGGTTCATAATTTTCCCTAACCTAGAAGTTCCTTGGGGCCTGGTTCTGTTTCCTGGTCTTAGTTTCCATGAGCTATCTTTCAATCTTGATAATAAACCTTCCTTTCTTTGAGTAATAAATTAATAAATGTCAATTTGAGGAAAGTGAGGAAACAAGAGTGCAGCATATTACTAGGTGGTTTGTTAAGAGATAAGGAAATCCAGGGTGCTGAAGACTATTATGTCTAATTCTGTAGCATAATCAAGAAGAAATACTGAGTGCATGGCTTTGCCAACCACTTTAGTAAGGTTGGTCTTCCCCTCATGGCTCAGCTGGTAAAGAATCCACCTGCAATGTGGGAGACCTGGGTTGGGAAGATCCTTTGGAGAAGGTAAGGGCTACCCACTCCAGTATTCTGGCCTGGAGATTTCCATGGACTGTACTATAGTCCATGGGGTCACAAAGAGTCAGACACAACTGAGTGACTTTCATTTTCACTATAGTAAGATAACCTATAGAGTGCCCCCAGTTTTTATTGACGATGCCATGAGCAGAAAATAATGAGTGGAATTTACAAACTGGATTAGCTGGCTATCGTTGTAGGACATTCATGAGGTCCCTTAACTTTAAGTACTTTCATTTGTAAAATAGAGCTAGTAAAAATAATTGTCTTTCAGAATTCTTCTGAGGGCTAAATGAGAAGCTACATTATATATATAATGCAGAAAGTTAGAAGAACTCAAAGGCCAAATGTAACCCAAGTTTCCTCTGGGATGACTATGGACACGTATCTTTTGCTCATAAATATCCTGAATTTCATAGATCTTTTCATCTTATATGAATATTATTTGAATAATATGAATAGCTGAAGCCCCTGATGGAAAGTGACAAATGACATGAGAAAATTACAAGCAAAGATTGTAAAAAGAGTTCAGAGAACCAGGGCTTTTGGGAAGAGCGTCTTTGTGAGGCAGTGCTTTACCAGGCAGTTTAAAGTGAGCTTCTAAGTACTGGGTGGATTTCAACAGGTGAAGATGCAAATGTGAGATAGGAAGATATTCCAGACACAGGGATGGATGTGAATAGACTTTAGTAGATGATGGTGTTGAGGAAACTCTTTAACAAGTCAAAAGAGAGGGAACTATGGCTTGTGATGATACCAGTACTGAGATTCCATGTTTGGGAATTCTGTTTGTGTGCTGTGTGCTAAGTTGCTTCAGTTGTGTCTGACTCTTTGCAACCCTATGGACTGTACAGCCTGCTAGACTCCTCTGCCCATGGGATTCTCCAAGGCAAGAATACTGGAGGGGGTTGTCGTGCCTTCCGCCAGGGGATCTTCCCAACCCAGGGATTGAACCTGTGTCTCTTATGTCTCCTGCAATGGCAGGCAGGTTCTTTACTATTAGCACCAACTGGGAAGCCCTTGTGAATTCTAGGAGTGGGTTAAAAGTAGGAATGAAGGTACAAGAAGAGAGGCAAATGTGATAAGAAATGAATGGAATGGGGCCCCAAGAGCATGGGTAAGGATTGCCAAATAATAAAAATCAAAAGAACTTAAAAAAACATTAATGAATCTGTCAGACAGAACACACACAAGTGGAAAAAAAAATCACTCAAGTGGACACAGAGAGGGAAATGTGTTATAAAGGGAGTTGCATGTGGTTATGCTAAGGATTGAAAACTAGCGCTCTGGGTAGGATCAGATCAGATCAGATCAGTCGCTCAGTCGTGTCCGACTCTTTGCAACCCCATGAACTGCAGCACGCCAGGCCTCCCTATCCATCACCAGCTCTCGGAGGTCACTCAGACTCACATTCATCGAGTCAGTGATGCCAACCAGCCATCTCATCCTCTGTCGTCCCCTTCTCCTCCTGCCCCCAATCCCTCCCAGCATCAGAGTCTTCTCCAATGAGTCAACTCTTTGCATGAGGTGGCCAAAGTACTGGAGTTTCAGCTTTAGCATAATTCCTTCCAAAGAAATCCCAGGGCTGATCTCCTTCAGAATGGACCGGTTGGATCTTGTAGGATAGAGTGCTCTTTTATTTGTGCTTTTTGTTAGTCATTTTGCTGTTAAAATCTTCCCAAGCATTGTGTTGAAATGCTGTCTAGTATCCTTAATCACAAGAAGGCTGTGATCTGCCTTATGGAGAAAAGATGTATGTTAGATAAGCTTCATTCAGGCTTAAGTTATAGTTCTGTTGGTCATGAGTTCAACATTAGTGAATCAACAATACAGTATGTATTAAGTTGTTTTTAAATAGTAACACACATAAAACAAGGTTATGTATTGGTTGGTCGACAAAAATGTGACTAGAGGCTTGCAGGAACCTAATCTTGTATTTCCCTTAGGGACAATGGTTCAATATTTATCAATTCAGTAATTGCGTGACTTTATAGAACATAATTACTTTGAATAATGAGAATAGAATATACTTTCTTTCTTTCTGTGGGTTTCTTTTTCCAGAGAGGCGTGCTTCACAGTATAATTATTTTTAATTTTGATGAAGTCTAGTCAATTTTTTTTCTTTTATTGCTCATGCTTTTGATATCATATCTAAGAATCCTTTGCCAAACCCAAAGTCATAAAGATTTTACTCCTAATGTTTTCTTCTATGAGTTTTATAGTTTTAGCTCCTATACTTAGGTCTTTGATCCATTTTGAGTTAATTTTTTATGTGATGTGAAGTAGGGTTCAATTTCCTTCTTTTGCATGTGGTTATCCAGTTGTCTAGCACCCTTTGTTTGAAAAAACTATTCTTCCCCATTCAGTGGTCTTGGCACTGTTGATGAAAATTAGTTGACCATAAATGTAAGGGCGTCCCTGGTGGCTCAGATGGTATTGAATCTTCCTGCAATGCAGGAGACTTGGGTTAGATTCCTGGTTGGGAATATCCCCTGGAGCAGGAAATGGCTACCCACTCCAGTAATCTTGCCTGGAGAATTCCATGGACAGAGGAACCTGGCAGGCTACAGTCCATGGGGTCACAAAGAGTTGGACATGACTGAGAAACTACTGCTAATAATTTCTTCTAAGAGTTTTATAGTTTTAGTTCCTGCATTTAGATCTTTGATCTATTTTGAGGTGTTTTTTTTTTTTTTTTAATATGATGTGAAGTAAAGGTTCAGTTTCATTATTTTGCATGTGGTTATCCAGTTGACCAACACCCTTTGTTTGAAAAGACTATTCTTTCCCCATTTAGTGGTCTTGACACTGTGGCTGAAAATCAGTTGACCATATTCTCAATTCTTTTCTGTTGATCTGTATGTTTATTTTGATGCCAGTGTGAAAATGTCTTATTTACTGTTGTTTTGTAGTAAGTTTTGAAAGTCCTACTTTGTTCTTATTTAAGATTATTTTGGCTATCCTTGTTCTCTTGCAATTCCGTGTGAATTTTAGAATCAGCTTGTCAATTTACAAAGAGGTCAGTCAGCTGGGATTCTGATTGGGATTGCACTGAACCTGTAAATGAGGTTGGGGAATATTACCATCTTAACAGTGTTAAATCTTCCTATTCATGAAGATGGGGTATTTTCTCCACTTAGCTAGATTTTTTTTTTTTTTTTTTTTTACTATCTTTCCACAATATTTTAGAAGCTTTAGTATATAACCTAATTGTTTTTAATCTCTTAATCATGCTTTGTTGTTTTATGCCTCTTAGGCCCTCAAAAATACTGTTCCCTCTACTTGCAAAGTCTCTCCATCTCCAGTCTCACTGTTGAATTCTTATGTATCATTCAAAACTTAATTCTTCCTCTGTAAAGTATTCTTTGATTCTTTTTACTACATTTCTTTTTTTAGACAAAAGACAAAGGAATTAGAAATAGATTATGTTTTTTTAAAATCAAATATGAGTATTCAGGTAGTCTAGTTCATGGTTAAGAGGATAGATTTTTGATCAGATACAGTAGAAGAGGATCAAATGTAGGATTTGACCCTACATTTACTATTTACTATTATCTTTAATTTTGGGGCCATTTCTTGACCCACTAAACTTCAGTTTTCTTATCTATGAAATGAGGACAAGTGTGCATCTTTTTGCATTAATTCTCTTACTTCACAGGCTGTTGACAGTATTATATATATTAATATAGGTACAGCATTTAGAACAGTTCCTGGCCCATAGTAAGTCCCGATTATTTTTATCAACCCACTTCTAAAACCCATGCTGTTTTCACCGATTCATACTGTTTGTGTAAACTGTGCTTGATAAATATTTGTTACTGGAAAAGCCACGGCAGTGGTTATGGTAGCGGTTATGGTGGCAGATGTTTTGGCTGAAATTTAGTCCTGAAGGCGAACATAAAATGCATTTCTTTTCTAATTAAAGTATCAGGATAAGACCCAAGTACCTCATCATAAGCCAAATGTCAAGCTTTTCCAGCCATCCTCTGAGAATTGCCTTATTGGAAATGTCTGCCCTTTCATTAAATACACTTTTATGCTACAATTTTTTGGCTTTTTTTTATTGTCAGCTGTACTAAGAATTCAAATGGCTATTATAAACCAGTAAAATCTACAAAGCATAAATGCTTTGAGGTCTAGTTCTGAGTAATATTCACTTTCCATGACTATCTTAGCACCTAATAGAACCATAGGCATGATGAGATTAAGAAGTGTGATGATGATTTAAGAGCCATAGATATAAAATTCTTAGAGTTTTCTCAAGAGCAAATAATTTGGAAGTACATTGGAACATATACCTTTTCATAAAGAAAATCAAATTTCTTTTATGGTTTAATAATCATCTCACTTTTCTATAACCCTAAGACTTCAGAATGTTTTCTATGACCCTGTACAAATGAGCAAGTTGCTGCAAAAATTATAACCCATTAAGCTCATTTATAAAATATGTTTGATTTACACTAACTGTGTGTGATTTATACCAAGAGCTATCAAAAATGACTACTTATTTTTTGGACAGCAAACCACAAGACTATGCCAAAAGGGGTCTTAGCATTATGTGTTTCAAATGTTATGCAGTATGTACTTTAGAAATCACCTTAAACAACTTTGACTTTTGAAACAAATTTCAAAATAGTATGTCCAATGTATTCATAAATTCAGTAAATATATAATAAATAAACATTTTCCCACCATTTTTCATCTGTCTTTTTTAAAAACTAGAGTACTAGTTATATCTTTGTAATTTACTAAAACCCCATAGTACTCTTGCCTGGAAAATCCCATGGATGGAGGAGCCTGGTAGGCTGCAGTGCATGGGGTCGCTAAGAGTCGGATATGACTGAGCGACTTCACTTTCATTTTTCACTTTCATGCATTGGAGAAGGAAATGGCACCCCACTCCAGTGTTCTTGCCTGGAGAATCCCAGGGACGGGGGAGCCTGGTGGGCTGCCGTCTGTGGGGTCACACAGAGTCGGACACGACTGAAGCGACTTAGCAGCAGCAGCAGCAGCATGGACTATAAATTATAGATTGTATTTATATAAACCAGTTGAGCTTATAATCTCCTACTGTACCATACATGCCACTGGGAGATTGAATATTTTAAGTGGTAAAACCAGTGTAAGTTAAGATGCATTCACCTCCTTTTCTGCTACTCATGTTCACTGATATGCACATTTAGGTCCCTACTCTCTGCTTTCAAGGTGTTCTTATTCACCTGGACATCATTTCCTATGACACTTTTTCTTTTCTTGTCCAAAGACTGATTTTACAATGATCAGGTTAAGTCACTTCTTGCCAAATGTTTATGTACCTAATGTTATTTTTTACTAGGATGTTAATGACACTGAAGAATTAGAGCATTAGGTTTTGCCTTACATTTATTCTTGCAACTCGAACAAACTCTGGAGTTTCTATGATGTAGATTTCTTGTATTCATTTATTTGTTTATTCATTTAGTCAGTTTCCCATTAAAAATAGCTATTTTTGTGTACCCAGTACCAGGCATTTCTGAAAGACTCTGAAGACACGTTGATAAACGAGCGAGAGCCTGCTTTGTTTAGATGGTTATTTACCTCTAGGGACTTGTTTTCCTAGTAGACTGTACATATTAGAAGGCAGGGACTATGTTTGTTTTGTTCTCCTGTGTCTTGTTCCTAATATTGTCACTTAATAAGTAATTGTTGATTGAATGAGTTGACAGTCCATGGAGAATTACTCAATTTTATATATTTTAATGACTGAAAAAGGAAAACAGTTATTTTGTAATTTATTAGGAGGAAGGACAAATCGGGCCTAAAATAATGTTATATGTATTCATTTGTTAAACTCTACAGTTATCTTTTGTAGAAAACTTGGAAAAGAATATTAGAGCTGAGAGTATCTTAGTTATCAATTAGGAAAATCCCTCCCACTTTTGAGTGAGGCTAGAAAAATTAAAGGATTTATCCATGGGCCCAAGTTGTCATGCAGTAGATCTGGGTCTTACCCCAGGTTTTAAGAGTGTCAGATCTTTGATCTTCTTACTACTATGACACCATGTGAGGGGCACTTTAAGACAGTGATTCTGTGTTTTATGCTTTAGCCTTCAGACATCAAGGTGAAATTATATCATTGAAGATAAAGATCTTAACCCTGGAGAAATTTCCTTAAGCAAATCATGATAATCAGTTGTGGCAGATGCTAGTTGGCATCACATTTCAGGAAAAACTAACTCGAGTTGGCTGAGTCCTAGAGCTTATACGTGTCTCTTGCATGAAAATGTTGCATGGAAATGTGTTGGGGCTTTGACATGTGTGGCAACCAGTTCTCAAAAGAGTGAGTCACACCTCCTCCTACTCTGCAACTGTCATTGCTGGCTTTGGGCAAAAGGTTGGAAACACTGTAGTCATGTGGCTTGGCTTGCTGGGAGAGAAGAGGCCGTGAGCCAGGGGAAAGCAGCACTAGAGAAAAGTCAGGAAGAATGTGAGACAGAATGAGGGTAAAAATGGAACTCCAGAGAAGGGGACTAACCATTGAACATAGAATCCAAGAAGGAATGAGGCTAATTTAGAGCCTTATTTAAAAAGATCTGTCAGTTGTAACTCTTGCAAAGAGGAAATGGAGATGCGTACTTGAAGATGCTCAGTACAGAGAAAGAGTTTGAGTGGATTGCATTAGCCAAGGCAGTTGTTTTCAGGCCAATAAGAGAGAACAAGAATGGGGCAGGCAAATTGATTCTAGACAGAAAACTGGAAAACAAGTTAGAATACCTCTTAGGGAATAGTGCTTTGGTTTGGCTTTCACTGGATATTAACTTGGGAGTGCCTAGACATCCCTCTGTCAGCCAGAAGCAATAAACTCTTGCTCCTTGTGCAGCATACTGCTAGGCTGTTGTTACCAGCATAGGGTTATGACAGAGGGGTGTGTGTGTGTGTGTGTGTGTGTGTGTGTGTGTTCTCAGTTGCTCACTCGTGTCTGACTTTTTGTGACCTCTGCCCATGGGATAATCCTGGCAAGAATACTAGAGTGGGTTGCCATTTCCTCTTCCAAGGGATCTTCCCAACCCAGGGATCTAACTCATGTCTTCTGCATTGCAGGCAGAGTCTTTACCATTTGAGCCACCAAGGAAGCCTGTGACAGAGGTAGTCATGCCAAATAGCTTAGATACAGCTAGGTTTTTATGGGAGCTGACTATGTAGTACAAATAATAATCCTGAAGCATTTTGGATTGAGGTTTCCATGGTTACTATTTGTAAGGTCACCTGAGTTAGGATCCTAGGGGAAGGTATGAATTTTTGAAAATAAAAAAGATAACTACACACAAAGAGAGAAATTATATATATAGGAGGAAGTAGTAATGACAGCTCTAACTGCCATGGAGTAAGGGGGATGAGGGCAATGGAAGAGGAGAGTGAACAATTGAGGGCAGCTGCTACTCATATTCAGAGGTAGCTGAGCTCTAACCCAAGCAGGAGCACATATTTTTGAGTAGAAGCAGCACAAATATATGACTTTCCTGTGAGAAAGCAGCCAGAATTATGAGACTGGGTGCATAACAGTAATAATTCATTACACTTGTGTGAGATTTTGCTCTTTACTGTTGTTTTCATATGCTTTTCCTATTCTTCCTTTTGCAAGACACGTGAATAGATATTATTTTATTCCTGTTTCACAGATGAGGATGTTGAGCCTCGGAGTCATATGTAATCATTCAAGAGCATGCAAATACTAAATCAGGGACTAAGCTTGGGTCTTTCAGTTCCCAGTTTTGAGTTTTCACTCTCAGATTTTACAGGTTCACTCTAGTGAAGTCGGAGCAACGCTCTGGGTGATCTTGCCCAGGGCCAATGCTATCTTGATCACCACTGTAAACCCAGTGCCTAGTCTGATGCCTGGAATGTGGTGGGCCCTCAGTACATGTGTTTTAGGGAAGAATAAACAAACAAATGGGATGAGAAATATAATGATGTTTAGTGATGGTGTGATATCTAATAGATATTTGCTGTAGTCCTAGAGATTATGCTTTTTCATCTATCACCACTATTGGCTACCTGACTCTTTCCTTTTCAGTTACAATGAGAAAAAAAATACGAGGGGGGTGGGTATGGAAAACTAATCCAAAGTTCAATTAGTACCTGCCTGGAATTTGCAGTTAAATGTTAGTCCATATTAAACCACATTTTTATTTTAACAGTTTTATTTATTTTGCTAATACTTTTCTCCTGTTTTGTTTGCATTTAATACTCCTTAATGTTATTGTATAATACTATACATATTTTTGTCATTTTAAAGTTGTTTTGAAACCTCCTTTGGAAAAGAAAGCCTGTTTTCTGTTCTTCATTTCTTCCACAATTCTGAAAACAATGCTAAGCACTTAATTAGCTCTTAATAAGTACCTGCTGATGAAGTAATTATATGTAAAGAAAGTGGATTATTCTCCTTAATTTTGTTCTTGTCTGTCATTGCATAAAAGTTGTACATGCCTTAGAAGTATTTGTGTCTTTTATGGGAGAAATCTAGTTTTTGATATCAGACACAACTACATTTTCATCCTTTCTCAGCACTTAAATACCTATGGGACTTTGGTACATTTTATAAAACTCAGAGCATCAGTTTTGTTACCTATGAATGGAAATAATAATTCCTGTTTTATGGATTAGTTATGTGGCTCAGACGGTAAAGCGTCTGCCCACAATGTGGAAGAACCAGGTTTGAGCCCCGGGTCGAGAAGATTCCTTGGAGAAGGAAATGGCAACCCACTCCAGTACTCTTGCCTAGAAAATTCCATGGATGGAGGAGCCTGGTGGGCTACAGTCCATGGGGTCACAAAGAGTGGGACACGACTGAGCGACTTCACTTACTTACTTACTTACATATGATAATACATGAGCTAATGAGAAAGCACTATAATACTGTATGACATTTAGCAGGCATTTCATCTTCCTTCTATTCTACTCTTAAGTGCTGTTCTATGTGACAGGTGAATTTTAACTTTAGCTCTCACATTTATAAGGTACACAGTTGTGGACAAACAACTCTACTTCTCCAAATTTAGTTTTTTGTAAAATAAGAGCAAGAGAGAGGATCAAACACAACAACTAATGAGACTGAATTTTTTTTTTTAAACTGTAAACCCTTATACAAATGAAAAGTATTTACTACCATCTATATTTTACTGACTGTGATGAGACCCTAAGAAAGGAGATTGTGTTTTTAATTTTCCTGAGTAGAGGAAACTTGCCCAGTGAGTTTAAAGTCCTTCAACTTAACTCACTTTTAGGATGCCTGTCCTCAAAGTAGAGTGTTATCCTTTATCTCTTGGGTACAGTGTCTAATTATGATGGAGTTCTATTTGTTATCATATACATTCTTTAATAGAAATATTAAATATATTCCCAGTTGTTTGCAGCTTTTATTGGCTTCTAGATAAATTTTAATCCATTAACATAATTCTAGAAACACTTTTTCTCTCCCTCTCATCACATCTTCTAAAAATAACTTTGATTATAGTAATAAACACATTATACTAGCTAATAGACATTACACATTGTATAACATGTTTGTAAACTTTAAATTCAAGAATGAAATGGGCAACACTCAGAGCAGTCATTCATAAAACGAAAAGAAAGTGGATACATAATGCACATTTCCTGAAGTCATTACAGGGAAGACTTGTATATGGTGCAAATGCAAGGTTAGTATTAGGCTTTTCTATCTTTCTGAACTCAGATGGTATCATGAATATGTGGCTTCCATTCATTGAACCTCCAGAACTTCCTTAGCAAGATTTATCTTTTCACTTGGGGGCATTAATCAAGACAAATTTCATCACAACTGTTGCCACACATTTCTTGCCATGTGCTGTGCAGTTAGTTTACCCAGAGCCTACTTCAAACGACTATGATTTCGGCATTTCATCTGTCATTCCGGCCATATTTGATGCCTCTTTTATCCTTCAGCTTTCCCCCCATAACGCCATTAATATATATGAAAATGCATGTGTCCCTCTTAGGCTCTCATTACCCTTGCCCGCACTGCTAGTTTTGTATGCAGCTCGCAGTAGATTCAGTGTGGATGATCTAAGTAAGTTATGGAAAAGCCACATGTGATTGGACAGATTCATAAAATGTAGTCAGGTTGTACACTAGTGAATATATATTTCTTTCTCCTTCCATTATACCTACATACAAGGCAATGTGTTTGCATATATACATGTTCTATGAGAGAAGTCTTGGCTACACATAAATAGGTTGATAAAGTCCAGGAGTCACATAACACTTACCAGACATTGAGTTGCAGCTCATGAATCAGCTAGAGTTAACTATAAATAAATGGCCATGGCCTCATTACTGTACTGGTTATGGGCTTTTTCCAGTGATTGGTTTTTAATCTAAAAATAGGGACCAGTGGGCTGTTTCAAATATTTCATGTCAAGGGAGTGAAATATCCATAATCAGCTTCCTCTTTTTTTATTTCTTGAATCAGGACTCATTGTTAATACAGAATGGCTAGGAAAAATGGCTTCAGGATTTCTGGATCGTAAATTCACTTTAGATGCCAGAGCACAGACCCTTATATGACCCTGAATTAATGATTTATTATTCCTATATTCTTGTTTACTAATTTTATGAAATAAATTTGCAATCATGTTACAATGTCATAAAGTTAATCTCAGCTAGTTGGTTGGTTGGTTTACTTTCTGGGCACCCATTCTATTTTTCATGATTCCTAACTTCTATTTTCTTGTGCAGTGTGTTTCTCAGAACTCTTTTGGTTGCAAGTGACACCAACGCAATTTGAAGAGGTTTAAACAGGAAACTGATTGACTGACTTGCTTCTTTCATCTGATGATGCTCCAACCAAGAACAAAGCTTTGGAGAACAGTCACGTTATGTTCTTTCTCTCTCTATTTTTTTTAAACAAAGGAGAATCTTCCTTCTCTTGAAATTTACTCAGAAGACCTAAGTTCTGCCACGTCTTCCAGTCATTCTCCAGAGCTTTATCCTAGAATTCGTGGGTGCTAAGTCACTTCAGTAATGTCTGGTTCTTTTCAACCCCATGGACTATAGCATGCCAGCCTCCTCTGTCCATGAGATTCTCCAGGCAAGAATACTGGAGTGGGTTGCCATGCCCTCCTCCAGGGGATCTTCCTGACCCAGGGATCAAACCCACATCTCTTTTGTCTCCTGCATTGGCAGGCGGGTTCTTCATCACTAGCACCACCTGGGAAGCTCTTGTCCTAGAATACTCAGGATCTTTAAGCTCCTGATATAAGAACTTTCAGGTAGAAGAAGCAGATAGCAGTGGGAGAAAGATTTTCCTTGCTTCCTTCTGTGGATTGAAAGAAACCATTTTTCCTTGTTCTAACAAAGACCCTGAATGACTGGAATCAGTTAAGCTTATTAGGCATGGTCTGTAAGTAGAACCCTTTCTCCCTCTTTTAGAATGATATAACCACAATTCTAAAAGGTATTTCAGTTCCACAAGACTGTGTGGTCATACATAGTTTATCCCTTCAGGATTGTGTTTACTACTTTGTTTCCAAAAGAGTTCTAAAAATGTAATTTGGTGAAAACAAGAATTTTGGTGACCAATATGCTTTTATATTTCCTGTTACCCTCTTTCCTTTCCCATACCATTTTCAAGTTCTGTCATAATTTTCTCTGGTTTGTGATGACAGATTGACAGATGGAGAATGGGCCACATGCTTTTCTTCTTAGGGCTCAACATCCTTTGTCAACAAAGAGAAGACCTCTGCCTCCTTCTTATAGCTACTGGCTTTACAATGTCCCTAGTAAATGTCCTCTCACTGTCTTTTGGTCAGGAGGCACCGTTTATATTCCCAGCCAGGAAATCCTTCTAGTATGGATAGCTTAGTTCATAGAGTTGTCTTGTACCCACCCTTAAATCTACAGCTGCTTCACATTTGGACTTAAATTTGAGATCAGATGGTCTCTGATGTGATTTGTTTCATCTTAAGTTTCCTTGTGTAGCTGAGGTCTTTACATTAATCTAAGTAGGGATTCAGATATGTCTAGGGAATGTCTAATGAACTGGTAAGGCAGCCTGCCAGGAGACTATTTGGATGGGCCAGTTAGTATGAAAATTTCATTTTTCTTTCTTTTTTTTTTTTGGCTGGAAGAGACCAAGGAAGTATGTTTTTGAGATGGAAGCCTAGGAAATGAGAGAATGAGGATTACAGCAGAATTGATCCCTAGACCTGACCTCATGAATATTTGTCTAAGTATTTTGGAGAAGAGGCAGAGAGAAAGAGAAACAAAATAGAGAGAGAGAGGGAGAGGGTTGATTTTTAAAGAATGGTTGACCATAGGATGATACCAATTCAGATTATTTCGATGTACTTTCATCTCTTTACTGTTTCTTAGAGACACATGCTTTGCATAACATAGATATTTGGGAATATTACTGTATAGCGTGTTTATGTTATAGTCAACTTTTGATTTTCTGTGTAGGAGATAAGCTGTGTGTGCTCCAAGAAATATTCTCTACTTCCTGAGAATGTTTATTGAAGCAAACCACATATCTAACTAATATCTTTACATACCTGGGGTTTGAGGGAAGGAAGTTATTTTGCTTTTTTCCCACTGACACGAGTTAGGGCCATTGTATTTATTATCATTTACCTCAACTCTTTCCTTTTGGGAGGAACTATTAATAAAAATCTGATGGCATCAGTACCCTCCATAGCTTCATGAACTTTATTCAATTTAAGGTATTCAATTCCACTTGCTAGAAGTGCTTGATTTGTTTTACAAACAAATCTGTACTAACCCATCTCATAGCAGCTCTTTTCCAGCACATTCTTGGGTTTTGATTTAGTCAGCCTATTAAGCAAGTCACATTTGCAGCCTGACCACTGTTTTACAATCTTAGCAATGTCATCTTCATTATTTATTTACTATGGAGGCTCCAAGAGAACATGATATTTTTCCTGTGGTTGCCTGGAGTCTGTGTTTGGACACACTGAACTGATTTCTCCTTCATTGGCTGTGACTTGCATTTATGTGATTTTTTTTTTTTTTTTGGTCAAATATTCCAAAGATTTATATAAACACAGCCAAGACAAAGCCTTCTTTTATTGAAGGACATCCTCTAGGAATAGTAATAGTAATATTTATGCTTTCATTTATTTCCCTTTCTTCCTTGGAAGTATGCTGACAGCCATGAGAAATCTGTTTTCTTTAGAAGGATCAGATGTCATGCTTCTCAAGTCATCAGAGCCACCTCCTGCAGAACTTTGGCTAGTTTGCTTACCTTGAATTTCCCATTGATATTTCACTTAACTATAACTAGGTCAGGCAAATCTTACTGGGTCTAGATAGGACTTCATTTTTCCCTCCCTTGGCATACCTACTTTAAAATTTTTTTATTAACAGGTATTTCTAAGTACTCTCCTGTCTCTTCAAACATATGATCTCTTTAAGAGATGTAAAAATAAATAGCAGGAATGAAAAAAATACACTTAGTGAAGTTTGAAAGTCATTCAAACACAGAGAGCTTGACACAAGAAACCAAAACTCAGTCTTCCTATGTTCAGAGATTTTTGCTCATGATAAAATGTGGCTTCCTGTTTTTAAGACTAATCCAAGTGCATGAAAATCAACTTGTTATCAGAGAGGTCTTGCCAAAATGTGTTTTGGGTGATGTAAATTTAAGTGATTAAATGGTACAGTCATCAGATCAGATCAGATCAGATCAGTCGCTCAGTCGTGTCCGACTCTTTGCGACCCCATGAAGTGCAGCACGCCAGGCCTCCCTATCCATCACCAGCTCCCGGAGGTCACCCAGACTCAAATCCATTGAGTCAGTGATGCCATCCAGCCATCTCATCCTCTGTCGTCCCCTTCTCCTCCTGCCCCCAATCCCTCCCAGCATCAGAGTCTTCTCCAGTGAGTCAACTCTTCGCATGAGGTGGCCAAAATACTAAAGAAATAGTTAAATGCAGGACTGGAATATTTGAAATATTCCTTGGTGAAATATATTTGAACAAATTATTCCTAGAGAAATATATATCATTCTAGCATACCTTACTAGATATGAAAAATATTAATACATTTATTCATCTCTCTCATTTTTAAACACAATGAACACTAATTTTTTCAGATTCATTACTTAATGCATTGAATAATCAAACTTACTCAAGAGCAACTTATTGTTCATGACAAATGCAGATTTTGGAAGAAGAGTCTTTTAAAGTCTGCCCCTGTGCAGACTCAAAGCAAATGAAATACAGAAAGTTCAAAACAGGGTACATGTATTTAATATTATATGTAGAAATTGTATATTCAGTGTAAAAATATTATGTTAATAAATGCTTCACAATGCATATGATAGTAATCATAAATTAACTAGTTTAGTTTAAGTGTGCTGCTGCTAAGTCACTTCAGTCGTGTCCGACTCTGTGTGACTCCATAGACAGTGGCCCACCAGGCTCCCCCGTCCCTGGGATTCTCCAGGCAAGAACACTGGAGTGGGTTGCCATTTCCTTCTCCAATAAGTGAAAGTGAAAAGTGTAAGTGAAGTCACTCAGTCGTGTCCGACTCTTAGCGACCCCATGGACTGCAGCCTACCAGGCTCCTCCATCTGTGGGATTTTCCAGGCCAAGTGTACTGGAGTGGGGTGCCATTGCCTTCTCCGAGTTTAGTGCTTTTATATTTCTTAATATGGGGTGATCTTGGGGAAACCATATCTACTTGCCCTGTGCAAAATAGCATGCTTAAGCATTTTACAGAAAATTGATGACCTTCTGGGGATAGGTAAAGGGCTCTGGGATGTTGGGAGAGGTCACTGTTTCAGTACACACAGACATAAGGGTATTGGATAGTCAGGGGCCGACAGAGATGGACAGTATTCCTTTGTATAGTTCCACTGTTTATAAGTTTTACTGAGTTGATGGTGGGGCCCAAGGGCAGCAGTAGCAGTGAGAGTGAAAGTAAGTGGAATTTTGCAGGCTTTTCTTAGGAAGATACTGCACCTCATGGCCTAATCTTTCCCCACTCTGCCCAATTCATATTTTTTTTTTCTTGAATCTGTACTTTCAAAAACTCTAGTAAACAGGTTTATCAATTATACTTTAAAAAGTAGTGATAAGATTATGACCTTGAGTTAGTGTATATTAATTTTAGAAGTATTTTTATTGAGATATAATTCATATACGATATTTACCCAAAGTATACAATTCACTGTTTTTTGTTTTTTTTTGTGTGTGAAATTAGATTCACCAGAATCTAATTTGAGAATACTTCCATCTTCCCTTAAAGAAATCTTATACTCATTAGCAGTCACTCACCATTTTCTCATACTTTCTCCTACCATCCTTAATCAACCATTAAAATCAGATCAGATCAGTCACTCAGTCATGTCCGACTCTTTGCGACCCCATGAATCACAGCACGCCAGGCCTGCCAGTCCATCACCAACTCCCGGAGGTCACTCAGACTCACATCCATCGAGTCAGTGATGCCATCCAGCCATCTCATCCTCTGTCGTCCCCTTCTCCTCCTGCCCCCAATCCCTCCCAGCCTCAGAGTCTTCAATGAGTTAACTCTTTGCATGAGGTGGCCAAAATACTGGAGTTTCAGCTTTAGCATCATCCCTTCCAAAGAAATCCCAGAGCTGATCTCCTTCAGAATGGACTGGTTGGATCTCCTTGCAGTGCAAGGGACTCTCAAGAGTCTTCTCCAACACCACAGTTCAAAAGCATCAATTCTTCGGCGCTCAGCCTTCTTCACAGTCCAACTCTCACATCCATACATGACCACAGGAAAGACCATAGCCTTGACTAGGCGAACCTTTGTTGGCAAAGTAATGTCTCTGCTTTTGAATATGCTATCTAGGTTGGTCATAACTTTCCTTCCAAGGAGTAAGCCTTATAATCAACCATTAATATACACGACCCAGATAATCATGATGGTGTGATCACTGACCTAGAGCCAGACATCCTGGAATGTGAAGTCAAGTGGGCCTTAGAAAGCATCACTAGGAACAAAGCTAGTGGAGGTGATGGAATTCCAGTGGAGCTACTCCAAATCCTGAAAGATGATGCTGTGAAAGTGCTGCACTCAATATGCCAGCAAATTTGGAAAACTCAGCAGTGGCCACAAGATTGGAAAAGGTCAGTTTTCATCCCAATCCCAAAGAAAGGCAATACCAAAGAGTGCTCAAACTACCACACAATTGCACTCATCTCACCCGCTAGTAAAGTAATGTTCAAAATTCTCCAAGCCAGGCTTCAGCAATATGTGAACCGTGAACTTCCTGATGTTCAAGCTGGTTTTAGAAAAGGCAGAGGAACCAGAGATCAAATTGCCAACATCTGCTGGATCATGGAGAAAGCCAGAGAGTTCCAGAAAAACATCTATTTCTGCTTTATTGACTATGCCAAAGCCTTTGACTGTGTAGATCACAATAAACTGTGGAAAATTCTGAGAGAGATGGGAATACCAGACCACCTGATCTGCCTCTTGAGAAATCTATATGCAGGTCAGGAAGCAACAGTCAGAACTGGACATGGAACAACAGACTGGTTCCAAATAGGAAAAGGAGTACGTCAAGGCTGTATATTGTCACCGTGTTTATCTAACTTATATGTAGAGTACAGCATGAGAAATGCTGGACTGGAGGAAACACAAGCTGGAATCAAGATTGCTGGGAGAAATATCAATAACCTCAGATATGCAGATGATACCACCCTTATGGCAGAAAGTGAAGAGGAACTCAAAAGCCTCTTGATGAAAGTGAAAGTGGAGAGTGAAAAGGTTGGCTTAAAGCTCAACATTCAGAAAACGAAGATCATGGCATCTGGTCCCATCACTACATGGGAAATAGATGGAGAAACAGTGGAAACAGTGGCAGACTTTATTTTTCTGGGCTCCAAAATCACTGCAGATGGTGACTGCAGCCATGAAATTAAAAGACGCTTACTCCTTGGAAGGAAAGTTATGACCAACCTAGATAGCATATTCAAAAGCAGAGACATCACTTTGCCAACAAAGGTTCGCCTAGTCAAGGCTATGGTCTTTCCTGTGGTCATGTATGGATGTGAGAGCTGGACTGTGAAGAAGGCTGAGCGCCGAAGAATTGATGCTTTTGAACTGTGGTGTTGGAGAAGACTCTTGAGAGTCCCTTGGACTGCAAGGAGATCCAACCAATCCATTCTGAAGGAGATCAGCCCTGGGATTTCTTTGGAAGGAATGATGCTAAAGCTGAAACTCCAGTATTTTGGCTACCTCATGCGAAGAGTTGACTCATTGGAGAAGACTCTGATGCTGGGAGGGATTGGGGGCAGGAGGAGAAGGGGACGACAGAGGATGAGATGGCTGGATGGCATCACTGACTCGATGAACGTGAGTCTGAGTGACCTCCGAGAGCTGGTGATGGATAGGGAGGCCTGGCGTGCTGCAGTTCATGGGGTCGCAAAGAGTTGGACATGACTGAGCGACTGATCTGATCTGAATATACTCTCTATCTCAGTACAGAGATTGGCATATTGTATATTTTCATATAAAGGAAATTATGTGGTAAATATTATGAAGAGGTGGCAAGAATACACAGAAGAACTATTCAAAAGAGATCTTAATGATCCAGATAACCATGATGGTATAATCACTCACCTAGAGCCAGATATTCAGGAGTGTGAAGTCAAGTGGGCCTTAGAAAGTATTAATGTCAACAAAGCTAGTGGAGGTGATAGAATTCCAGCTAAGCTATTTTGAATCCTAAAAGATGGCTCTGTGAAAGTGTTGCACTCCATATGCCACTAAATTTGGAAAACTCAGCAGTGGCCACAGGACTGGGAAAGGTCAGTCTTCATTCCAATCCCAAAGAAAGGCAATAACAAAGAATGTTCAAACTACCACACAATTGCACTTATCTCACACACTAGCAAAGTAATGCTCAAAGTTCTCCAAGCCAGGCTTCAACAGTATGTGATCCAAGAACTTCCACATGGTCAAGCTAGATTTAGAATAGGCAGAAGAACGAGACATCACATTGACAACATCCATAGGATCATAGAAAAAAAAAAAAGAGAGTTCCAGAAAAACATTGACTTCTGCTTTATTGACTATGCTAAAGCTTTTGACTGTATGGATCACAACAGACTGTGGAAAATCCTTAAAGTGATGGGCATATCAGACTACCTTATCTGCCTCCTGAGAAATCTATATGCAGGTGAAGAAGCAACAGTTAGAACAGAACATGAAACAATGGACTGGTTCCACAATTGGAAAGGAGTACGTCAAGGCTGTATATTGTCACCCTGCTTGTTTAACTTCTATGCAGAGTACATCATCCAAAATGCTGGGCTGGAAGAAGCACAAGCTGGAATCAAGATTGCCGGGAGAAATATCAGATATGCAGATGACATTATCCTTATGGCAGAAAGTGATGAGGAACTAAAGAGCCTCTTTTTAAAAGTGAAAGAGGAGAATGAAAAGACTGGCTTAAAGCTCAGCATTCAAAAAAAGAAGATCATGGCATCTGGTCCCATCACTTCATGGCAAATAGATGGGGGAGCAATGGAAACAGACTATTTTCTTGGGCTCCAAAATCACTGCAGATGGTGACTGCAGCCATGAAATTAAAAGACGCTTGCTCCTTGAAAGAAAAAATATGACCAACCTAGACAGTGTATTAAAAAACAGAGACATTACTTGGCTGACAAAAGTCCATCTAGTCAAAGCTATGGTTTTTCCAGTAGTCATGTATGGATGTGAGAGTTGGACTGTAAAGAAATCTGAGTGCTGCAGAATTGATGCTTTTGAACTGTGGTGTTGGAGAAGACTCTTGAGAGTCCCATGGACAGCAAGGAGATCCAACCAGTCCAGCCTAAAGGAAATCAGTCCTGAATATTCATTGGAAGGACTGATGCTGAAGCTGAAACTCTAATACTTTGACCACCTGATGTGAAGAACTGACTCATTTGAAAAGACCCTGATGCTGGGAAAGATTGAAGGTGAGAGAAGGGGACGACAGAGGATGAGATGGTTGGATGTATCACCGACTCAATGGACATGAGTTTGAGTAAACTCCGGGAGTTGGTGATAGACAGTGAGGCCTGGCGTGCTGCAGTCCATGGAGTTACAAAGAGTCAGACACAACTGAGTGACTCAAGTGAACTGAACTGAACAAACATTAGATGTACAAGTTGTATACTTGTACATCTAATGTACTAGATGTATTTGAATATTTGGTTTTACTTCTAATACCACTTGTTTTTATGAATAAAGTCTTATTGAAAAATATCCACACCCTAGGTATGGAGATGTGTTTTATTTTAAATAAAGTCAGTTCTTCAAGCAGGTCTCTTTAACCTTATGGTCTGCCTTTCCACCTGGCCAGAACCCCAGAGGTACTGGACTAGAGTTATGGCTGGGGACTTGCCTCTCCAGAGTAATTCCTTCCATTTACCCTTTTTACAAGTGAGGACGGATAGCAACCCTTGGTATTATTAAATGGAATCTCCATCATACAAGTGAACTGGGGTGGGGCAGTTGTTGTCCAAGTATCCTTGGCCTGCCTAGAATGAAGTCTACCCTTAGAATGGGAGCTGGTTGAAAGAATGACCTGATCTTCTTGGCTGTGTCACCTGAAAAAGAGCTTCTGCAACACAGGGCTGAGGGATGTGAGAATAACCAGGAGCCTGCTTGGCATGAAAACTGTAGCGTCAGACAAGGAGGTGGGGGAGAGAATGTCCCTGTCTTCTTGGCCAGACATGCCTAGAGTCGGCCTAGGAGGTGAAGGGTCCTGGTAACCTGGAGGTAAAGGGTTGGGTGAGTGCATGATGGAGTGAGTTGTGGCTCAGACCCCAAAAACTCTTGCTGTTCTTACTAAGACTTAATATATTTTCTTGAATGACTGTTTCTCCATTTGCTTTATGCCTTGACAATTTTCAGAGCCTTCATATAATTGCTTTTTATAATTTTTACTAGTTCACTTGCTGAGAAGTGGGTCTTGAGCTATTTACTTCATCATTCTGGAATTCCTTTCTTTGGGATTGGAATGAAAACTGACCTTTTCCAGTCCTGTGGCCACTGCTGCGTTTTCCAAATTTGCTGGCGTATTGAGTCCAGCACTTTCACAGCATCATCTTTCAGGATTTGAAATAGCTCAACTGGAATTCCATCACCTCCACTAGCTTTGTTCCTAGTGATGCTTTCTAAGGCCCACTTGACTTCACATTCCAGGATGTCTGGCTCTAGGTGAGTGATCACACCATCATGATTATCTGGGTCATGAAGCTCTTTTTTGTACAGTTCTTCTATGTATTCTTGCCACCTCTTCTTAATATCTTTTGCTACTGTTAGGTCCATACCATTTCTGTCCTTTATCGAGCCCATCTTTGCATGAAATATTCCCTTGGTATCTCTAATTTTCTTGAAGAGATCTCTAGTCTTTCCCATTCTGTTGTTTTCCTCTATTTCTTTGCATCGATCACTGATGAAAGCTTTCTTATTTATTCTTGCTATTGTTTGGAACTCTGCATTCAGATGCTTATATCTTTCCTTTTCTCCTTTCCTTTTCGCTTCTCTTCTTTTCAAAGCTATTTGTAAGGCCTCCCCAGACAGCCATTTTGCTTTTTTTCATTTCTTTTCCATGGGGCTGGTCTTGATCCCTGTCTCCTGTACAATGTCACGAACCTCCATCCATAGTTCATCAGGCACGCTATCTATCAGATCTAGGCCCTTAAATCTATTTCTCACTTCCACTGTATAATCATAAGGGATTTGATTTAGGTCATACCTGAATGGTCTAGTGGTTTTCCCTGCTTTCTTCAATTTAAGTTCAAATTTGGTAATAAGGAGTTCATGATCTGAGCCACAGTCAGCTCCTGGACTTGTTTTTGTTGACTGTATGGAGCCTCTCCATCTTTGGCTGCAAAGAATATAATCAATCTGATTTTGGTGTTGACCATCTGGTGATGTCCATGTATAGAGTCTTCTCTTGTGTTGTTGGAAGAGGGTGTTTGCTATGACCAGTGCATTTTCTTGGCAAAACTCTATTAGTCTTTGCCCTGCTTCATTCCGTATTCCAAGGCCAAATTTGCCTGTTACTCCAGGTGTCTCTTGACTTCCTACTTTTGCATTCCAGTCCCCTATAATGAAAAGGACATCTTTTTTGGGTGTTAATGCCAAAGAATGCTCAAACTACCGCACAATTGCACTCATCTCACATGCTAGTAAAGTAATGCTCAAAATTCTCCAAGCCAGGCTTCAGCAATACGTGAACCATGAACTTCCTGATGTTCAAGCTGGTTTTAGAAAAGGCAGAGGAACCAGAGATCAAATTGCCAACATCTGCTGGATCATCGAAAAAGCAAGAAAGTTCCAGAAAAACACCTACTTCTGCTTTATTGACTAAGCCAAAGCCTTTGACTGTGTGGATCACAATAAACTGGAAAATTCTGAAAGAGATGGGAATACCAGACCACCTGACCTGCCTCTTGAGAAATCTGTATGCAGGTCAGGAAGCAACAGTTAGAACTGGACATGGAACAACAGACTGGTTCCAAATAGGAAAAGAAGTACGTCGAGGCTGTATATTGTCACCCTGCTTATTTAACTTACATGCAGAGTACAGCATGAGAAACGCTGGACTGGAAGAAACACAAGCTGAATCAAGATTGCCGGGAGAAATATCAATAACCCAGATATGCAGATGACACCACCCTTATGGCAGAAAGTGAAGAGGAACTAAAAAGCCTCTTGATGCAGGTGAAAGTGGAGAGTGAAAAGGTTGGCTTAAAGCTCAACATTCAGAAAATGAAGATCATGGCATCTGGTCCCATCACTTCATGGGAAATATATAGGAAAACAGTGGAAACATTGTCAGACTTTCTTTTTCTGGGCTCCAAAATCACTGCAGATGGTGACTGAAGCCATGAAATTAGAAGACGCTTACTCCATGGAAGGAAAGTTATGACCAACCTAGATAGCATATTCAAAAGCAGAGACATTACTTTGTCAACAAAGGTCCATCTAGTCAAGGCTATGGTTTTTCCAGTGGTCATGTATGGATGTGAGAGTTGGACTGTAAAGAAGGCTGAGCACCAAAGAATTGATGCTTTTGAACTGTGGTGTTGGAGAAGACTCTTGAGATCCCTTGGACTGCAAGGAGACCCAACCAGTCCATTTTGAAGGAGATCAGCTCTGGGATTTCTTTGGAAGAAATGATGCTAAAGCTGAAACTCCAGTACTTTGGCCACCTCATGTGAAGAGTTGATTCATTGGAGAAGACTCGATGCTGGGAGGGATTGGGGGCAGGAGGAGAAGGGGACGACAGAGGATGAGATGGCTGGATGGCATCACTGACTCGGACGTCAGTCTGTGTGAACTCTGGGAGTTGGTGATGAACAGGGAGGCCTGGTGTGCTGCGATTCATGGGGTTGCAAAGAGTCAGACATGACTGAGCAACTGAACTGAACTGAACTGGAATTCCTGCCTCTCTTATTTACATTTAAGTGGAAATATTCATGTAATTCTGACAAAATGATAATTCTTATACATTTAATTTATTATTACTTTTTTGGCTCCCAGTAATTTTTATTTTTATTGCTTTTTTTTAACATGTTATGACATATGGAACCTGAAGAGTATAAATTTGCCTTTACTGTTGTGGGGAAGAGAAGCTCACTTTAGGCATGTGTGTTTGCCAAAATAGTGTGCCTCATATTCCTTTACCTGTATTTAGTCTTTTTGAGAGAAGATATGACAATTGAATAGTTATTTCTCTCTGTATGCATCATTTGATCCTGAGCAAAAGATTGTTTCTTTAATGTCAAGTGATAATACTGTGCTTTTCTGTGAGCGATAGCTGATATCATTGTTTTCCCCTAAAGACTGAAAAGTGAAAATAAAATGATATCCTTTTAGTGGAAATTTCTTGTCACTACTTTGGTATGAGATAAAAGAAAATAAAAACATGTTATGGCTAGGGAAAGCAAGATAAATTGTGACTGGTAACATTATTTGAAATTTAAATGGTATATGGGGAATAAGCTGTATGACAAAAGTCTGGTGGTTATCCATGATAACCACAGTCTTTGGGAAAACACAGACCACTGAGGAATGATTTTCAAAGTATTTCTTTATTGACTTCATTTTGAGTATGGAACTTCTATAAGACGCTATAGCACGATCCTTCAAAATCATCTTTATTGCTTCTGGTTCTACATAGCAGCCCTGCAAGTGGGCCTTAGAAGTATCCAAATTATAACACCAGGCTTTTATTATGTGCATGGTATTTCTTCCAGATACTTTAGTGATTCTATATTTGTGGATTTTTCCCACATAAAAGGATGAAAATAGTGATTTTTGTAATCACAGTACCCCAGGGACTCCTGTTGTTACGGACCTGAGCATCTGTACTTAGGCAGTCAACCACCATTCCAATAGGCTAGGCAAGTAGTGTTTTACCACTCTTGCCTATGGGATTGTTGTCCATTTCTTTTACTATACTAGAATTAAAGTGGATTTCTGCTCATGAACCTTTGTTTTAGAGTGAATGTTATATCTCTTAGTACTTTAAATCTTTTCTATGAATAATTTCAAAAATACTTCAGAAGAAAATCATCCATTTTCATCTCTGTGCATGAACTTTGTTGCAGAGACAGCAACTTTGTTGCTGTCTATGAAATGCCTTTAGAAAGGATTTGTAGATGCCAGTGTCTAGTGGTGCTGGCGACTACAGCAAAAAAAGTTCCAGAATCACCCTAAGTTCCTGACTTGAAAGGGATTAAAATCACAGAAGGTAAAGGAAAGGATAGTAGATGGAGTTTCAACAATTATTTTCTGTTTGTGTTACTGCACTCTCTTCATTGTTCTTCCCCAGTTGGGAATGCCTATGTGTTAAATAATTAGCATGTGCAATGTAGTGCTTCTGTATAAACATTCATTCCAAATACACTATTTTATTTAATTTTGAAAGATAGCCAGTGAGGATGGCATAGCTTTTCCATTAGGAGAAATAGCCTGATAGTAGCCATGCAGAGCAGAAGTAGCAAAACTGGAACTTAATTCAGACATCTTATTCCAAGTTGATACTCTTTTCACTATAACATACAGAAAGGTCTGGGGGTGAGGACAGAAGCATCCATGGGATGTAAGAGAGGCCAGTGGGAGAAGAGAAATCACTCAGGTTCCAGGAAGTGAGGTGGAGGTAATACAAGTATGAGGTAGAGAAGATTTTTCCCTTCTTTTATTTTTTATTTTTGACATGAAATGGATTACACTTAGGATCCAAAATTTTAACTTTCTGAATTCTTAGTAAGCAAAGTTTTTTTTTAAATTTAATTTTATTTAACTTTACAATATTGTATTGGTTTTGCCATATATCAAAATGAATCTGCCATTTGTTTACTAATGCTGATATTTCTTAAGTTGATTTAGCGATGTTTTCATCCTTTTGGGTTTTTATTGTAAAAGTTTACCAGAGTTTGTTTTTAAAAAACATTTTAATCTAAAATTGAGAAGTACAGATGGCTTGGAGAATCTTCTTTGTAGTTTGCTATTATGAAAAAGAAAAATTATCAAAACTATGTGTATATAGCTAAGAAAATTAATAGGATAAAATTATTTTTGCTGTTCTACCTTTTCCTATCCTGGGCCAGAAGGATCAGGCTGTGTGTTTCATCTCCTGCAGAAGCATTCTGTGTTTTTCATTTTACATTTCTAAGTAAACATGTGTTGATGATAACCTCTGGAGTTTTTATACTTAACCTGTATTCTTCTTGTATGACAGATAACAGATGATATATGATGACTGAGCTCCCTTATTCCATCTCCCACCTTTATTTTTCCATGTTTTCTTAATTTTTAATAATTATATCATTATTCAAAGCTTCTCATTTTGTCATCTGTATAAAGTCACTCATTTTCATATGACCACTATTTTTGTTTTAGTTCTTCATTTTGTTAATTTTAGATAGTTTCTCTTGACTTCTGGCTTTATATGATGCTTTTATTAACCCCCTACCTGTCCTTCCAAATGTGCTTTCCTCTTTCTATCTCCTGGCTTCTGATAGCTCCATTTTGACATGACTGTTAATATTTTCATACCATTCTATAACTATTAATAATTAATCTATACTTTGTGGGTAATTCTAGATGTTGAAAATGAATAAACACCATTAAAATAAAGAAGTATAACAACTAGTATAAATTGAGTACTTACAATGTGCTGAGTACCATTCTAAATTGCTTTACATATAATTCAAAATTCTTTACATATATTTGCATATATTAATCCTCAAACAATACCATGAGGTAGTATATTTTATTCATATTTTAAAGATATGGAAACTGAGGCAATAGGAGGTTAACTAACTTGCTCAAAGTCACATAGCTAAAAGTAGTGGAGCCAGGATTTGCATTTATGTACTCTTGAATTAGAATACATTTCTGCTAGAATTAGATTTTGCCATATACCAAACCGCACTAAAATTTTAGTGACTTAAAGCAGCCTCTATTTCTTTACCTTAAGATTCTGTGGGCCAAAGATTTGTGGTGCACTTAACTGTGCAGTTCTTTGGTGTTTGGCTTGTTCATTTCAGGATCTGCGGTCAGTACAGTAGCCCTGCTTTTGGAAGTTAAATGGATGTAGGTTAGGGCCAGAAGGATCAGGCTATATGTGTTTCATCACTCAGCAGGCTAGTCTGGTCTTGTTCACATGACATTTGGTGGTGTTCAGGGAGAGAGAGAAATAGAGGGAAACAGAGGAAGGCAAGGGCTAGGCCTGGAAATGGCACACTGTCACTTCTGCTGCATTCTATTGGCAAAAGCAGTCATACAATCAGCTCATATTCGAGGGGAAAGGGAATAGATGCCATCTATTGTTGGGAATTGCTGGAAACAACTTGTGTGCTTACAGAGAAACATAGTTAATTGTGGCCATTTTCATAATCTATCACAATTCTCTTGACCATTACACATATTACTCTTTATTATATAAATATTATTCACTAGAGAGCCAATATGTACTATGATTACATTTCATTCTCTAGAATTCCAGTGTTATCACTCAACATAAAAAATGATATTGATAAAAAGAGACTTATTTCTTAGACTCCATCATTTGCTCAATTATGATATTATGTTTTAATTTGTTTTATACTAGGCCTTTTCTTTCTTGTATGTTTTTTCTGGGGCTTATGATTGCCATCTCCCCCTTAAGAAATACATGCTTACTTTACTATGTCTATAATAGTTTATAGCTTTTTACTTACTTTTTCTAATGTTTCTAATCCATGCCCTTTTTTGTCCCTTTGAAAATGTCCCTGGATCCAGATTATTCTGGCTATAATTTGCACAGATCACTTTGTAGGCTGTCATTCTGGGACTTCATTTCATGTATTTTTGGATTTTTGTTTACTCTTTGTATCTTACAACTTTCTTGGCATTCACTCTTGTTTTGCTAGGGGCTATCTTAAAACAATTTCTCCAGAATACAAGTAAATTTCCCGAGGCCTTATGTGTCAAAAAATGGATTTATTTTCCCTTTACATTTACCTGAGAATTTGTCAGGGTGTAGTTTTCCAAGATCAAAATATTTTCCTTCAGTGTTTTGAAAATCTTGCACAACTATCTTTTAGCTTCTGTTACTTCCAGTGAGAAATGTGATGGCAGCAACCCTCTTGTTCCTTTATAGGTTCTTTTTTTTTTCTCTTTCCCTTTTCTTCTCAGATATTAGATTTCTCTGTTCTTTTTGTCCTGAAATTTCACAAAAAAAAATATGTTTAAGCATGGATCTTCTGTTAATATTTGTGAGAGCCCTTTAAATTTTAAATATAAATTTTTCATTTCAAGCTCTCAGAAGGTTTTTTACAACAGTTGTCCCTTTGTTTTCTCTGTTTTCTCTAGAATTCCTTCAGGTAAAATGTTTGACTTCTTAGATTGAGTCTCTCTATGTGTCTTTTAAATCTCTTCTCTACCTGCCTCCTGTGAAACATGTATGCAGATCAAGAAACAACAGTTAGAACCGGATATGGAACAACAGACTGGTTGCATATTAGGAAAGGAGTACGTCAAGGCTGTATATTGTCACCATGTTTATTGAACTTCTATGCAGAGTACATCATACGAAATGCTGGGCTGGATGAAGCACAAGCCAGAATAAAGATTGCTGGGAGAAATATCAGTAACCTCAGATATGCAAATGATACCACCTTTATGGCAGAAAGTGAAGAACTAAAGGGCCTCTTGATGAAAGTGAAAGAGAAGAGTGAAAAAGTTGGCTTAAAACAACATTCAAAAAACGAAGATCATGGCATCCGGTCCCATCACTTCATGGCAACTAGATGGGGAAACAATGCAAAAAGTGAGAGACTTTCTTTTCTTGGGCTCCAGAATCATTGCAGATGGTGACTGCAGCTACAAAATTAAAAGACACTTGCTCCTTGGAAGAAAAGCTATGACAAACCTAGACAGCATTGTTAAAAAGCAGAGACATTAATCTATGGTTTTTCCAGTAGTCATGTATGGATAGGAGAGTTGGACCATAAAGAAAGCTGAGCACTGAAGAATTGATGCTTTTGAACTGTGGTGTTGGAGAAGACTCTTGAGAGTCTCTTGGACTCAAACCAGTCAATCCTAAAGGAAATCAATCCTGAATATTCATTAGAAGGACTATTGCTGAAGCTGAAGCTCCCATACTTTGGTGAAGAGTGTTGGAGCTGATGTGAAGAGCCAACTCATTAGGAAAGGCCCTGATGCAGGGAAAGATTGAAGGCAGGAAGAGAAGGGGATGACAGAGGACAGGATGTTTTGATAGTGTCACCGACTCAATGGACATGAGTTTAAGCAAGCTCCGGGACATGGTGAAGGACAGGGAAACCTGGCGTGCTGCAGTCTGTGGCGTTGCAAAGAGTCGGACATGACTGAGCAACAACAACCTGCTTTTGTTCCACATTCTTAAAGATTTCCTCAGCTTTATCTTTTAAATTTATAATTGAATTTTTAATAATAATAACTTTTAATTTTTAAGTGTTTTTTCTGAGTTTTTTACTTCATATTGTGTTCTTTTGAGATTACATCTTCATTGACATTTTGGAATATATTTATGACAAATTAAAAGAAAAAAAATCAGTTTCTTCTAGGTTCAGTTTTTCTAAAACTTTGGTCTTTCTCGTGTAGTTAGTTTTCTCCTAATGACCTCTGATTTCTGATTGTTGGTTCATGTGTTGCTGTTGTTGTTCAGTTGTTAAGTTGCATCTGAATCGGCCACTCCCTGGACTGCAGCACGCCACGCCTCTCTGTCCTTTGGTCTCTCCTGGCATCACAGTTCAAAAGCATCATTTCTTTCACACTCAGACTTTATGGTCCAACTTTCACATTTATACAGGACCACTGGAAAAACCATGGTTTTGACTATATGAATCTTTTTTTTGGCAAAGTGATGTGTCTCTGCTTTTTAATTTCTACACAGCATGTTGAAAAGCAGAAACATTACTCTTCTGACAAAGGTCTGTATAGTCAAGGCTATGGTCCTCCCAGTAGTCATGCACAGTTGTGAGAGCTGGACTGTAAAGAAGACAAAATGCCAAAGAATTGATGCCTTCTAACTGTGGTGCTGGAGAAGACTCCTGAAAGTCCCTTGGACAGCAAGGAGATCGAACCAGTCAATCTTAAGGTAAATCAACCCTGAATACTCATTGAAAGGACTGATGCTGAAGCTTCAGCTTCAGTATTTTGTCATCTGATATGAAGAGCTGAATTATTGGAAAAGTCCCTGATATTGGGAAGGATTGAAGGCTGAAGGAGAAAAAGGTGTCAGAGGATGAGATGACTGGGTGCATCACCGATGCAATGGACATGAACTTGGGCAAACTTCGGGAGGTGGTGAGGGACAGAGAGGCCTGGTGTGCTGTTTTCCATGGGATCGCAACGAGTTGGACATGGCTGGGCAACTGAACAACAGCTATCTTTCCTTCCAAGGAGCGAGTAAGTGCCTTTTAATTTCATGGCTGTAGTCATCATCCACAGTGATTTTGGAACCCATGAAAATAAAATCTGCCACTGTTTCCACTTTTTTCCTGTCCATTTGCCATGAAGTGATGGGACTGGATGCCATGATCTTAGTTTTCTTGAATGTTGAGTTTCAAGCCACTTTTTTCACTCTCCTCATGTGATTGAGGGAATGGGTGAGTCCTCTGTGAGCTTTGTATATACAGGGAATACTTGTAAACCTGCAGGCTTAGATCTCATATGAGTAGATGGGAAGTTTATCGCCCTGTGTGAAGCTGTCAAAGAAGAGTGAGGGGTTGACCATTCACATGTAGAAACCTTTCATTACTCCAATATTTTCACTTTAAAGTTTAAGTGAAAAATTTTAAGGTTTCATTCACTTATCTACTGATTTGTTATTTCACAATAATTCCAGGAGTTGACTCCTTCCACATTGAAATTCCTTCCACAAATATTTTTAGTTTACAGCTTTCTCCTTCCTATTTCACTTAGTGACATTCTTTTATTTCTCTATCTTAGATATTTGTTGAAATTCACTCCCTCTGGACCTCTTATTTTCTATTATAGATTTATACCTCTGTTATTCCTTCAGCATAATTTTAATAGATTCTCAAGAGGGAGAAGGAACCAACATGTAACCTCAGTTGGATACTTCACCCAGTAGTTTTCTCCATGCTTTACTTTATCCGTCTGCAGTGTGGGAGACCTGGGTTTGATCCCTGGGTTGGGAAGATTCTCTGGAGAAGGGAAAGGCTACCCACTCCAGTGTTCTGGCCTGGAGAATTCCATGGACTGTATAGTCCATGGGGTTGCAAAGAGTCAGACATGACTGAGCAACTTTCAGTTCTTCTTTTACTTTTCAAAAAAGAAAAATCCTAGCTTTATATACTCTGCTCAGGAGGAATATCATTCTTCTTTAACTAATGAAGGAATACTCTTTATGTAGTAGCATCTATATTTGCTATACTTTTAGGTCTTTTTAGCTAAATCTCTTAAAAACAAAGATGTTGTTTATGGTTTAGAATTTACTGGGATGGGAATGAAATACTTATGTTGATGTACTGATAAACTATCCAGATATCACTATATTATGAAATATGGTAGGTCTGTTATATTTCCCTCTTTCAGCTGTCCTGGGATTATCTGATATATTGGATAGGAACTCTTATAATACATGTATATAAATATGCTTAATTAACATAGACAGATTTCTAGTCAGTGGTTGGTATATTAATCTGGCAAATCCTTCTTCTCTCATCCTGCCAAATTTTTGATTCCATGAAAGTCTGCCAATCTAGTTCTTAATGGCTCTAAATACGGGGAACCCTTCATTGAGACTTCCTTGAAGCAATGGCCTGTCTTCTTGTTCTCATTCTAATTCTTTTGGAATGTTCTCTTCTTTTCCTCCCCTGTTCAAAACCCTAGAAAGCCACTCCCTTCCTCATTGGGTAGATTTGCCTGGTTTACTCTCTCAAGTCCAGCTCATGTTTTATTGAACTCACGTTGAATTCTCCCAGGGATGTGATTTGCATGTCCTCACCTTCTTTTCTCTCCTGTAAATACTTCTAGCTCTGTGTCCTCACCATCATCCAGAGTGTCTCTTAGACTCCCCCTTAGAGTTTTCACATACATTTCCCCTGTGTCACTTTACCCATGCAAGGCATGGAGGTGTTTTCTTTGTTGTTTTGATAGCCTTCTAGAAATACAGGTTAGATAAACAAGAAGGACTTTAGAAACCATTTGGACTTAAATTTTCAGCAATATTAGATCAATTTTGGTGTAGATCAAGGTGCAGGAAGGATTATTATTTTTATAAGTCTAAAGTATTTCATTCTATTAATTACACAGATGTTCCTGTATATAGTATCATTAAAAGTGTTTCACTGCCCTAAAAATCCTCTATGTTTCACCTATTCATTTCTTTTCCCCTACTAATCCCTGGCAGCCAGTGATGTTTTTACTGTAGTTTTGTTTTTTTTTTTTTTCCCAGAATGTCATATGGTTTAAATCATATAGTATGTAGCCTTTTCAGATTTTCTTATACTTAGTAATATGCATTTAAACTTCTTCCATGTCTTTTCATGACTTGATAGCCTATTTCTATTCAGGAGTGAACTAATATTCCATTGTTTGGATGTACATAGTTGATTTATCCATTCACCCACTGAAGGGGACATCTTGGTTGCGTCTAAGTTTTGGAAATTAGAATGAGCTGCTATAATCATCCAAGTGAAGATTTTTTTTGTGCTCCAAAATCAGTGCAGATGGTGACTGCAGCCATGAAATTAGAAGATGCTTGCTTCTTGGAAGAAAAGCTATGACAAACCTAGACAGCATATTAAAAAGCAGTGACATTACTTTGCTGACAAAGGTCCGTCTAGTCAAAGTTATGGTTTTCCCAGTAGTCATGTATGGATGTGAAAGTTGGACCATAAAGAAAGCTGAGCATCAAAGATTTAATGCTTTTGAACTGTGGTGTTGAGAAGATTCTTGAGAGTCCCATGGACTGCAAGGAGATCAAACCAGCCAATCCTAAAGGAAATCAACCCTGAATATTCAATGGAAGGAGTGATGCTGAAGCTGAATTTCCAACACTTTGGCCACCTGATGTAAAGAACTGACTCACTGGAAAAGACCCCGATGCTGGGAAAGACTGCGGGCAGGAGGAGAAGGGGACGGCAGAGAATGAAATGGTTCAGTGTTGTCACCGCCTCAATGGACGTGAGTTTGAGCAAAGTTTGGGAGATAGTAGAGGGCAGGGAAGCCTGGTATGCTGCAGTCCATGGGGTCAAAAGAGTTGGACATGACTGAGTGACTGAACTGAACTAAAATTTTAAATCCTTTTGGATAAATATCAAAGAGCATGATTACTGGATGAGATGTTTAGCTTTATAAAAAAGTATGTTTAATTTTATAAGAAACTGCCAAACTCTCTTCCATAGTGGCTGTAACATTTTGTATTTCCCCTAAGAGTTTCTGTTTCCCCACATGCTTCCCAGTTTTTGTTATCAGTGTTCTGGGTTTTGGCCTTTCTGGTTGGTGTATAGTGGTATCTCATTATTGTTTTGGTTAGCATTTATCTAATGACATATGATGTTGGACATCTTTTCAAATGCCAATTTGCCATATCTATATCTTTTTTGGTAAGGTGACTGTAAGGTCTTTGGATCATTTTTTAAATCAGATTCTTTGTTTTCTTGAGTTTTAAGAGTTCTTTGTATGCTTTGGATAACAGTCCTTTTTCAGATATGTCTTTTGTAAATATTCCTCCCAGTCTGTAGCTTGTCTCCTCATTCTTTTGACACTGTCTTTCACATTAAGGTTTATTTTTGATAAAGTTTTATGTTCTGCGCTGTCTATTTCTTTGTGCTGAAAAGTACTTCTGGAATCTGGAAATTCTTATTGAGAGGTGAAATAATTTTTGTGAATTTTGGTGTAGTCTCTAGAGGGACATTCCAAACTTGATGTCTTAGTTTACCTTTGAAGGCTCATATTATATTAATATCTATCAGTTCTCACCTCCTTAAAGGGAATTCTATGCTCTTGACATTGGGCAGTTGTGGAGTTTTGGCCATCAAGTGAGAGCTAAATATTCTGTCGGTTTTAGATCTCTTATTGGAAGAAATGTAAATCTTATTCCCAAAAATTGAAAACTACTGCAATAATGTTAGAGGCAGTGTGATTTTTGGAATGTACATGTGATGAGGAGTAATGAGACCTGGTTTCTAGTGTGAGCACTAACATACGGTAGCTAGTAATTTTGGCTAAATAATGCTAACAAAAGCCTATTTCCTTATCTGTAAAGTTGGAACAATAAAGCTTAGTAATAATATTAATTACTAATAAGATTCTTTCATGGTTTTAATGGCTTGATAGCTCTTTTATTTTTAACACTGAATAATAGTGAATAATTTTGTGATGGTTAATTTTATGTGTCAACTTGGTGAGGCCATGGTACCCAGGCTTTGGTCAAACAGCATTCTAGAAGTTACTGTGGAAGTGTATTAATATTTTAGATGTGATTACCATTTAAAATCAGTAGGCTATGAGTAAAGCATGTTACCCTTCATAGTATGGATGAGTTTCATCTAGTCAGCTGAAAGCCTTAAGAAAAAAGATTGAGGTCCCCCAAAGAAGAACAAATTCTGACTCTTGATTGCCTTAGACTTGAGACTGTAGCATCAACTCTTTGCTGGATCTTCAGCCTACTGGCCTGCACTGCAGATTTTTGTCTTACCAGTGTCCATAATTGAATGAGCTAGTTCCTTAAAATCATTCAGTCAATTAATAAATCAATGAATCAACTAATTGATTCAAAAGTCTCTCTCAGATACAGAGCACACACACACACACACACACATAGTTACACACACACTGCTGCTGCTGCTGCTGCTGCTGCTAAGTCTCTTCAGTCGTCTCCGACTCTGTGCGATCCCATAGACGGCAGCCCACTAGGCTCCTCTGTCCCTGGGATTCTCCAGGCAAGAATACTGAAGTGGGTTGCCATTTCCTTCTCCAATGCATGAAAGTGAAAAGTGAAGGTGAAGTCACTCAGTGTCCGACTCTTAGTGACCCCATGGACTGGAGCCTACCAGGCTCCTCCGTCCATGGGATTTTCCAGGCAAGAGTACTGGGGTGGGGTGCCATTGCCTTCCCCGACACACACACTATATTGGTTCTATTTCTTTGGAGAACTCTGACTAATGAAACTATGCAACTGCCTAGATACAATGACAGTAGGATAAAATCAGTTAATGAATGCAAGTGTGCTATGTAAACTTCAGGGCACCACACTGAAATATAAATGACATAAAACCCAAATATAGATACAGAGGCTTTTCTGTATAAGGGAATGATTATTTCCTTGTTTTTTATATTTGTTCACCCATATTATACTAATTAAAATGGTTGCAAGGTTAAAGAGCAGATCTGGAAGCAAAAACGAGCTCTGGAAATTGAGTGAAGATTTGGAATAAGGGTCAACTAGAATGTACTGGATCTCAGAAGGGTAAAGCAGAGAGGGGGTTGGTTATGAACACAAAGAAGGGGATGAATTAAGGGTTTCTGGATTTGGTCATCCGGAGAAGGCAATGGCACCCCACTCCAGTACTCTTGCCTGGAAAATCCCATGGATGGAGGAGCCTGGTGGGCTGCAGTCCATGGGGTCGCTAAGAGTTGGACATGACTGAGCGACTTCACTTTCACTTTTTCGCTTTCATGCATTGGAGAAGGATTAGGAGGTAACAGATGACATTTCATGAAATGGGTTTCATAGGTTGATGGTAGAGGATCTCCATTTGTATGGGCAAATCTAAGGTCATAAAATGTTTTCAAGAAGTACACTCTAGAAAAGGAGTAAAATCTAGGGCTCATACCCTGTAAAGTTATTTTAGAAACACTTTCAGAGGAGATCATGCATCATGAAATGGCCAGAACAGTAACTTAATCCAGCAGGGTAGGAAGTCTGTTTGTGAGTTTAAAAGCAGAGAAGACATTTTAATATCTTACTTCTTTGTTCAGATTTCTCTTCAGATTGTGTGGGAAAGTTCTTAATAAAGAAATTAAATAGAGAGATAAGAACTTTACTTAATATACTATGTACATTCGATGCTATCAAGATTGGCAAATTTTCTAGATTAAAAGCTGCTATTAGCTCACTGTTTTTTTAGCCAACATATTTTCATTCAAATTATCTACTATGCACTGACATGCAAGAGAAACATCAGTTCCTAATGAAATAAGCCCCCTAGTTTTCTAATGTTTTATGTCTAAAGGTGATCTCACGAATACAAAGTTTAATGGAACTCGAGACCCCTAGTTTTCTAATGTTTTATGTCTAAGGATGATCTCACGAATACAAAGTTTAATGGAACTCAAGTGCTGTACTAAGTAAATATCCCCTTTTTGCAGTAATCTCATGACCATATTTATTTTAAATTGTTGGAATAAATGATTTCTGTTAAGATGATTTTTAGGTAGACCTACCCAGAGTTGATTCCCTGATGCAAGTGCTGATGTGCAAACAGCAAGAATCTGAATGCATGCATAATCAATAATGCATCTAGAGACTCTCAACTGAGTTCACTCAGAGTATCTATTAGACCTTGTCTCTCAATATCTCATCTTTCTAGCTAATTAGGCAAGCATTCCAGGGAAACTTGGCTGCAGTAACCCACCTTACTTTGAGCAATAAGAATAAAAATTATCCCTAGAGGGGTGAAAGGTAGTTTTCTGTGATGGCTCTATACATATTTGAACCTATGTCTCAATGATTTTGGACAACTGGCACATATTTTAGAGTCCTTTATTCATTCAACATTTATTCAAAAACATTAAATGAGTGCTTCCTAGGTGTCAATTATTGTTGGGGATAGAAGACAAGTTTTCTGCTATTTGTGTACTGTTTAATCGGAGAAGATAGAAAATATACAAGTAAACCAATAAATAAATAAGATACTTTATAGTTAGTACATACACATCCTAAAAAATGAAATGGGTATGTATTGTAGTGTGGGTAGTGAGATTAGCAGGGCTAATTATATAGAGTAGTCAGGGAAAGCCTGTTCAAGGAAGTGACTTAGGCTGAAGATTTAGAAGAGATTTTCCAGGGCAAATGGGATTACAATCCCAAAATTCAGAAGTAGGATTTTGAAGTGAAAGTGAAAGTTGATCAATCATGTCCTACTCTTTGTGACCCCATTTACTATATGGTCCATGGAATTCTCTAGGCCAGAATACTGGAGTGGGTAGCCTTCTTCAGGGGATCTTCCCGACCCAGGAATCGAACTGGGGTCTCCTGCATTGCAGGCAGATTCTTTACTAACTGAGCTATCAGGGAAGCCTTGATATTATATATATGATATATAAGATTTTAATATGTTGAAATAAAAAAGAAGTCTGCTTGGCCATAGTGCAGAGATTAGTAGTAAGAATGATATGAAGGAAGACCCTGCACAATCTTAAAGATTGTGATTGGGAGTTTGGATTTTATTCTAACTATATTTGGAAGCCACTGGAATATTTTGAGTTGGGTATCAACATGATCTACCTTCTGTTTGTTCTGCCTTTCTTTCTTATATTTTTAAAGGCACTAACAGTCTGCTTTCCATTGGTTTTCTGAGTCAGTATTTCAAGTAATGTGTTCTCTAGATAGTTCTTGTTTGTTCAAATAGCCCCATTCCTTGAAGTGGTAGTAATAATATTATTACTGTTTTTTAATTCTATAACTGCCCCAATATTTTTTATTTACTGTCAAATGAATTGTGATACTATTAACATCTCATGAAGTGAAGTTAAATTGATTCCATTATATTAAAATTTGCACACATACAGACCATGAGGCACATTCAGCCCATAGACATGTTTTATTTTATTTTTTTTCATTTGGGATTTTACAAATTGGGAAACTTAACATAAATATCTAGAGTAATGGGAAAGTATAGTATATACACAAATAAGTAAAGTATATACACAAATAAGCTCATATTTGGAAAATAACATTAGAGAAAGAACTTAAGAAGAAGGGACTTAATCAGACTAAAAGACAAAGATGGTGGGGAAGCAGGTTTACAAAGCCAAAGAGGAAAGCCTGGTGACCAACATTCAGTGTGTATGGCTTGCAGTATTTGGGAAACTTGTTGTTGTTTAGTTGCTAAGTTGTGTCTGACTCTTTAAGACCCCATGGACTGCAGCATGCTAGTCTCCTCTGTCCTTTACCGTCCCGTGGAGTTTACTAAAATTCATATCCATTGAGACAGTGATGCTATGTAACCATTTCATCCTCTGCTGCCCCCATTTCCTTTTGCTTTCAGTCTTTCCCAGCATCAGGGTCTTTACCAATGAGTCAGCTCTTCACATCAGGTGGCCAAAGTATAGGGGCTTAAATATCAGAACTTCCAATGACTATTCTGGGTTGATTTCCTTTAGGACTGACCGATTTGATCTTGCAGTCCAAGGGACTCTCAAGAGATTTCTCTGGCACCACAGTTGGAAAGCATCAATTCTTTGGTGCTCAGCCTTCTATATGGTCCAACAATCACATCCATACATGACTACTGGAAAGACAGCTTTGACTGTATGGACTTTTATTGGCAAAGTAATGTCTTTGCTTTTTAATATACTATCTAGGTTTGTCATAATTTTCTTTCTAAGGAACTAACATCTTTTAATTTCATGACTGCAGTCACCATCTGCACTGATTTTGGAGCCTACGAAAATAAAATCTGTCACTGCTTCCAATTTTTACGTAGAGCTAAAGGGATCTAATACATATTATGAACCCATATTGTAGGAGTTCAAGTTTCAGATCTAGTGCTTTTTAGATACATGATGTTGGACAAGTTACTTAATCTTTCTCTGTTTCCATTTTCTTCTCTTTAAAATGGAGATAATAAACTCCTTTTTCATAGGGCTGTGATGAGTATTTTTTAAAATCAATTCTTGTTTTTATTTTATTTATAGTTGACTTAGAACTTCCCTTCCCTGACAGCTCAGTTGGTAAAGAATCCACCTGCAATGCAGGAGATCCCGATTCGATTCCTTGGTTGGAAAGATCTGCTGGAGAAGGGACAGGCTACCCACTCCAGTATTCTTGGGCTTTCCTTGTGGCTCAGCTGATAAAGAATCTGCCTGCAATGTGGGAGACCTGGGTTCAATCCTTGGGTTGGGAAGATTCCCCTGGAGAAAGGAAAGGCTACCCACTCTAATATTGAGTCCATGGGGTCACAAAGAGCTGGACATGACTGAGCGACTTTCACTTTCACTTTTGATTCACAATGTTGTTAGTTTCTGCTGTCCAGTTCAGTTTAGTTGCTCAGTCATGTCCGACTCTTTGTGACCCCATGGACTGCAGCAGGCAAGGCTTCCCTGTTGATCACCAACTCCCGGAGCTTGTACAAACTCATGTCCATAAAGTCAGTAATGCCATCCACCCATCTCATCCTCTGTCATCCCCTTCTCCTGCTGCCTTCAATCCTTCCCAGCATCAGGGTCTTTTCCAATGTGTCAGCTCTTCGCATCAGGTAGCCAAAGTATTGGAGTTTCAGTTTCAGCATTACTCCTTCCAATGAATATTCAGGACTGATTTTCTTTAGGATGGACTGGTTTGATCTCCATGCAGTCCAAGAGACTCTCAAGAGTCTTCTCCAACACCACAGTTCCAGTAGTCATGTATGGATGTGAGAGTTGGCCTATAAAGAAAGCTGAGCACTGAAGAAATAATGCTTTTGAACTGTGGTGTTGGAGTTTCTGTTGTACGTAAAGTAAATTGGTTAAACATAAATATATCTACTTAAAAACTTCTTTTCCAATATAGGTCATTACTGAATATTGAGTATTGTGCTGTACAGTAAGTTCTCATTAGTTATCTTTCTTATATATGATAATGTGTGTATGTCAGTTTTAGTCTCCCAATTTATCCTTCCCTCTTTTCCCCCTTGGTAACCAAAAGTTTGTTTTCTACATCTGTAAACTCAGTTTCTGTTTCATAAACAGGTTCATATATGTTGTTATTCAGTTGCTAAGTCTTTGCAACCCCATTGGATATAGCATGCCAAGCTCCTTGTCCTTCACTGTCTCTGGGAGTTTGCTTTATTGAGTCCCTAATGCCATCCAACCTAGATATCCTCTGTCACCCCTTCTCCTCCTGCCTTCAGTTTTTCTCAGTATCAGTGTCTTTTCCAATGAGTTGGCTCTTCAGATCAGAAGGCCAAAATATTGGAGCCTCAGCTTCAGCATCAGTCCTTCCAATGAATATTCAGGGTTGAGATTTATTTTATGATTGACTGGTTTGATCTCTTTGCTGCCCAAAGAACTCTCAAGAGTCTTCTTTAACATCACAGTTTGAAAGCATCAATTCTTCGGTGCTCAGCCTTCTTGATGGTCCAACTCTCACATCTATACATGACCACTGGAAAAACCATAGCTTTAACTATACAGACATTTGTTGGCAAAGTGATGTCTCTGCTTTTTAATATACTGTCTAGGTTTGTCATATCTTTTCTTCCAAGGAGCAAGCATATTTAATTTCATGGCTGCAGTCACCATCTGCAGCAATTTTGGAGCCCAGGTAAATAAAGTCTGCCACTGTTTCCACTTTTTCTCCATCTATCTGTCATGAAGTGATGGGACAAGTTTCCATGATCTTCATTTTTTGTTTTAAGTTAGTTTTAAGTGAGTTTTAAGTTAATTTTTTCACTCTCCTCTTTCATCCTCATCTTTCACCTTCATCAGGACGCTCTTTAGTTCCTCTTCACTTTCGGCCGCTAGAGACGTGTCTTCATATCTGAGGTTGTTGATATTTCTCCTGGCAATCTTGATTTCAGCTTCTGATTAATCCAGCCTGGCATTTCACATGATGTAGTCTGCATATAAGTTAAATTAGCAGGGTAACAATATACAGCCTTGCTGTACTCCTTACCCAATTTGAACCAGGCAGTTGCTCCTAATCTAGTTCTAACTGTTGCTTCTTGATCTGCATACAGTTTCTCAGGAGGCAGGTAAGGTTGTCTGGTATTCTTCAAGGATTTTCCATAGTTTGTTGTGATTCACACAGTCAAAGACTTTAGCATAGTCCATGAGGCAGAAGTAGATGTTTTTCTGGATTTCCTTCCTTTCTCTATGATCCAGTTGATTTTTTCAGTTTGATCTCTGGTTCCTCTGGTACTAAATCCAGCTTGTACATCTGGAAGTTCTTGGTTCAGTTCAGTTTAGTTCAGTCGCTCAATCGTGTCCAACTCTTTGTGACCCCATGAATTGCAGCACGCCAGGCCTCCCTGTGCATCACCAACTCCTGGAGTTCACTCAGACTCACATCCATTGAGTCAGTGATGTCATCCAGACCTCTCATCCTCTGTCGTCCCTTTCTCCTCCTGCCCCCAATCCCTCCCAGCATCAGAGTCTTTTCCAATGAGTCAGCTCTTCGCATGAGGTGGCCAAAGTACTGGAGTTTCAGCTTTAGCATCGTTCCCTCCAAAGAAATCCCAGGGCTGATCTCCTTCAGAATGGACTGGTTGGATCTCCTTGCAGTCCAAGGGACTCTCAAGAGTCTTCTCCAACAGCACAGTTCAAAAGCATCAATTCTTCGGCTCTCAGTCTTCTTCATATCCATACATGACCACAGGAAAAACCATAGCCTTGACTAGACAGACCTTTGTTGGCAAAGTAATGTCTCTGCTTTTGAATATGCTATCTAGGTTGGTCATAACTTTCCTTCCAAGGAGTAAGCGTCTTTTAATTTCATGGCTTCAGTCACCATCTGCAGGGATTTTGGAGCCCCAAAAAATAAAGTCTGACACTGTTTCCACTGTTTCTCCATCTATTTCCCATGAAGTGATGGGACCAGATGCCATGATCTTAGTTTTCTGAATGTTGAGCTTTAAGCCAACCTTTTCACTCTCCACTTTCACCTTCATCAAGAGGCTTTTAGTTCCTCTTCAGTTTCTGACATAAGGGTGCTGTCATCTGCATATCTGGGTTATTGATATTTCTCCCGGAAATCTTGATTCCAGCTTATGTTTCTTCCAGTCCAGCGTTTCTCATGATGTACTCTGCACGGAAGTTAAATAAGCAAGGTGACAATATACAACCTTGACATACTTCTTTTCCTATTTGGAACCAGTTTGTTGTTCCATGTCCAGTTCTAACTGTTGCTTCCTGACCTGCATACAAATTTCTCAAGAGGCAGATCAGGTAGTCTGGGATTCCCATCTCTTTCAGAATTTTCCAGTTTATTGTGATCCACATAGTCAAAGGCTTTGGCATAGTCAATAAAGCAGAAATAGATGTTTTTCTGGAACTCTCTTGCTTTTTCCATGATCCAGTGGATGTTGGCAATTTGATCTCTGGTTTCTCTGCCTTTTCTAAAACCAGCTTGAACATCAGGAAGTTCATGGTTCACGTATTGCTAAAGCCTTGTTTGGAGAATTTTGAGCATTACTTTACTAGCATGTAAGATGAGTGCAATTGTGAGGTAGTTCTTGGTTCACATGGTATCAAAGCCTAGTCTGAGGGATTTTGAGCATTACCTTGATAGCATGTGAAATGAGTGCAGTTGTGCAGTAGTTTGAACATTCTTTAGCACTGACTTTCTTTGGAATTGAGATGAATACTGACCTTTTGCAGTCCTATGGTTATTGCTTAGTTTTCCAAATTTGCTCGTATATTGGGTGCAGCACTTTCATGGCATCATCTTTTAGGATTTGAAATAGCTCTGCTGGAATTCTATCACCCCCACTAGCTTTGTTTGTACTCAGATCAGATCAGATCAGTCGCTCAGTCGTGTCCGACTCTTTGCGACCCCATGAACTGCAGCACGCCAGGCCTCCCTGTCCATCACCAACTCCCGGAGGTCACTCAGACTCACATCCATCGAGTCAGTGATGCCATCCAGCCATCTCATCCTCTGTCGTCCCCTTCTCCTCCTGCCCCCAATCCCTCCCAGCATCAGAGTCTTCTCCAATGAGTCAACTCTTCGCATGAGGTGGCCAAAATACTGGAGTTTCAGCTTTAGCATCATTCCTTCCAAAGAAATCCCAGGGCTGATCTCCTTCAGAATGGACTGGTTGGATCTCCTTGCAGTCCAAGGGACTCTCAAGAGTCTTCTCCAACACCACAGTTCAAAAGCATCAATTCTTCGGCGCTCAGCCTTCTTCACAGTCCAGCTCTCACATCCATACATGACCACAGGAAAGACCATAGCCTTGACTAGGCGAACCTTTGTTGGCAAAGTGATGTCTCTGCTTTTGAATATGCTATCTAGGTTGGTCATAACCTTCCTTCCAAGGAGTAAGCGTCTGTTAATTTCATGGCTGCAATCACCATCTGCAGTGGTTCTGGAGCCCAGAAAAATAAAGTCTGACACTGTTTCCACTGTTTCTCCATCTATTTCCTATGTAGTGATGGGACCAGATGCCATGATCTTCGTTTTCTGAATGTTGAGCTTTAAGCCAACCTTTTCACTCTCCACTTTCACTGTCATCAAGAGGCTTTTTAGTTCCTCTTCACTTTCTGCCTTAAGGGTGGTATCATCTGCATATCTGAGGTTATTGATATTTCTCCCAGCAATCTTGATTCCAACTTGTGTTTCTTCCAGTGCAGCATTTCTCATGATGTACTCTGCATATAAGTTAAATAAATATGGTGACAATATACAGCCTTGACGTACTCCTTTTCCTATTTGGAACCAGTCTGTTGTTCCATGACCAGTTCTAACTGTTGCTTCCTGACCTGCATACAGATTTCTCAAGAGGCAGATCAGGTGGTCTGGTATTCCCATGTCTTTCAGAATTTTCCACAGTTTATTGTGATCTACACAGTCAAAGGCTTTGGCACTTGTACTAATGCTTCCTAAAAGGCCCACTTGACTTTACATTCATTTTTTAATTTTAATTTAATTTTTTGTGACTCCTTTTAAAACACTTTTTTACTTAAAAAAATGGAGTACAGTTGCTTTACAATGTTGTGTTAGTTTCTGCTGTACAAAAATCAGCTATATGTATACATATATCTGCTCCCTCTTGAGCCTCCCTCCCAGCCCACCCCTCTAAGTCATCACAGAGCACTGAGCTGAGCTCCCTGTGCTATATAACACTAGTTACCTATCTTACACGTGATAGTGTATATGTGTCAGTGCTAGTCTCAGTTTGTCGCACCCTCCCCTCCCCTTTTCCCCTTGTCTACAGTTCCAGTCTCTAAATCTGCATCTGTATTCCTGTCCTGAAAATAGGTTCATCAGTACCGTTTTTTCTAGATTCCACTTATATCCATAATATACTATACTTGTTTTTTTTCTTACTTACTTCAGTCTGTATGACTCTAGGTTCATACACATCACTGCAAATGACCCAATTTAATTCCTTCTTATAGCTGAGTAATGTTTCTTTGAATATATGTGTCATTCTTCTTTATCCATTCCTCTGTTGATGGACTTTTAGGTTGCTTCCATGTCCTTGCTATTGTAAATAGTGCTGCTATGAACATTGAGGTGTGTGTATCTTTTCGAATCATGGTTTTCACTGGATATTCAAGAGTGGGACTGCAGGGCCCTATGGTAGCACTTTTCATTTTTCAGAGGAACCTCTATACTGTTCTCCATAATGGCTGGATCAATTTACATTCCCACCAGCAGTGTGTGAAGGTTCTTTTGTTATGAGGCTGAAGTTACTAATATGAAGCACTTAGAATAATTCCTGTTACTCAGTAACATTTAGTAAGTATTCCCTTGTAGGTCAGTTGGTAAAGAATCTGCCTACAATGCAGGAGACCTGGGTTCGATTCCCAGGTCAAGAATATCCCCTGGAGAAGGAAATGGCTACCCACTCCAGTATTCTTGCCTGGAGAATCCCATGGACAGAGGAGCCTGGCAGGCTACAGTCCATGGGGTTGCAAGAGTTGGACACGACTTAGCGACCAAACCACCGCTGCCGCTGCCAAGCTATTATTACTATCATCCTCACTTTATAAATGAAAAAACTTGACATACTCAAACAAGTAATTGATATCATAGAAGTTACCCGGAAGTTCTCCTGGAGAAGGAAATGGCAACCCAGTCCAGTATTCTTGCCTGGGAAATCCCATGGACAGAGGAGCCTGGGATTGCAGTTCATGGGATTGCAAGAGTCAGGCACAACTTCATGCTGTCTTTCTTTCTTTTTACCCAGAAAATTAATGGAAGAATCAGATCCTGAGACCAAGTCTCTTATGAATCTCTACTGGGGATAAGTGTTTCAGGAATAATTTGAATAGTTTATCTTGAGTAAATTTTTAATAATAATTTACCTCTGTTAAGCCCAAAAGTTTATCTACATCAGCAGTTCTCATTTTTGTTTAAATTTCAAGATGCTTTAACATTCTTTTTATTAAATTTAATTTAATTTTTTAACTTTACAATATTGTATTGGTTTTGCCATATATCAAAATGAATCCGCCACAGGTATACATGTGTTCCCCATCCTGAACCCTCCTTCCACCTCCCTCCCCATATCATCCCTCTGGGTCGTCCCAGTGCACCAGCCCCAAGCATCCAGTATCGTGCATCGAACCTGGACTGGCGACTCATTTCATATATGATATTATACATGTTTCAATGCCATTCTCCCAAATCATCCCACCCTCCCCCTCTCCCACAGAGTCCAAAAGACTGTTCTATATATACATCAGTGTCTTAAAAATCATTGAAGGCCCCAAAAGAACTTCTGTTTATGTGGGTTATATCTATTAGTATTTACTATATTAGAAATTAAAGTAAGATATCTTATTCATTAATTCATTTTAAAAACCAAAAATAAACCAATTACAAACTATCATAAATAACATATTTTTTATGAAAAATAACTATTATAAAGAACAAAAGTATTTAGTGAGAAGGTGAAATTATTTTACATTTTTGCAAACCTTTAATGTCCTGCACAGTGACAGCTGGATTCTCATATTTGCTTATGCATTCAATCTGTTGTGCTATTACTCTGGAAAACTCCACTGTACATGCAGTTCCTTATTTATATGCAAGTGGTTTTTACTTGACTGACTCTCTTATAATCTCAGGGACCCCCAGAGGTCCTGAGAACCACTTATTGAGGTGAAAATGGAGATTTTAGGTGGAAAAGATGCAAAGCCTTCCCAAGTCCCAAATCTTACTTTAGAGGTAGAAACTTAGTGGCCAAGAGCAAACTTTCCCAGGAAACAAACAGTAAAATCAAACACTTGTTGCCTTGCATACTCTAGGTATATATCTTTAAAACAAATGCCCACAGCTATCCCAAAATATTCGTTTAATTATAAAATATTGTCTCTCTAACCCCACTCCCTCAAACTATATGTCCAAAAGATGAGAATCAGAGACGAAAGACAATGAAGAATATTTTAGAAAATGGAGCAATTAAAGATATTCAGGGAATTTATAACAAAAAAAAATCCCTCATAAGCATTCTTAGTAACAAGTGGAAAGAAATACAGAATCCAGAAGATATGAGGAAAGATGAAGAATATGAACAGTGATGGTTTTTTTATTTTTGGTGTTAACACTGATTGAAAGAACAGTACTTGCTAGGAAGAAAATTTTTTAGAAGAGGATTTCAAAAATATAAAATATTTGTAATGTTACATAGAGAAAACCTAAACAGAGATGTCACTGAGGGCTAATAAGGTGATCAACTTGATGAATACAATAAAAAAAATTCTTGGTCTTTATGCACACTAAATCAAGAGGTGTTTCACATTCAATAAAGAGACAAGACAGACTATTAATTAACTGAAGAGTAAATTCTTACTGTACAGAGATAGACATAAGCTCAGTAGAATATACTGTTTTTTTTCTATAGCTTTGATGATGACTTTGTCAAGTAAGTTTTTATTTTGTTTTATTTTCAGGCTATCTGTTGTTTTCTCACTATTTCCTCTCCACTGCATATAGTATCAGTTCAGTCACTCAGTTGTGTCCAACTATTTGAGACCATGTGGACTGCAACACACCAGGCTCCCTGTCCATCACCAACTCCTGGAGCATGCTCAAACTCATGTCCATCAGGTCAATGATGCCATCCACCCATCTCAACCTCTGTTGCCTCTTCTCCTCCTGCCTTCAGTCTTTCCAGCATCAGGGTCTTTTCTAATGAGTCAGTTCTGTACATCAGGTGGCCAAAGTACTGGAGCTTCAGCTTTAGCATCAGCCTTTCCAATGAATATTCAGGATTAATTTCCTTTAGGATTGCTGGTTTGACTCCTTGCAGTCCAAGCAGTCTTCTCTAGCACCACAGTCTTAAGCACAAGCTTCACGTCTTCAGCTTAGCACAAGCTGTCTTCTCCTGCACCACAGTTCAAAAGCATCAATTCTTCTGTGCTCAGCTTTCTTTATAGTCCAGCTCTCACATCCATACATGACTAATGGAAAAACCATAGCTTTGACTAGATGTAATTTGTTGGTCAAGTAATGTCTCTGCTTTTTAATATGCTGTCTAGGTTTGTCATAGCTTTTCTTCCAAGGAGCAAGCATCTTTTAATTTCATGGCTGCAGTCATCATCTGCAGTGATTTTGAAGCCCAAGAAAATAAAGTCTCTCACTGTTTGCATTGTTACCCCATCTATTTGCCATGGAGTGATGGGACTGGCTGCCATGATCTTCATTTTTTGAACATTGAATTTTAAGCCAGCTTTTTCACTCTCCTCTTTCACTTTCATCAAAGAGGCTCTTTAGTTCCTCTTTGCTTTCTGTCATAAGGGTGGTGTCATCTGCATATCTGAGGTTATTGATATTTCTCCCTGCAGTCTTGCTTCCAACTTGTGCTTCATCCAGCCCAGCATTTCTCATGATGTACTCTGCGTATAGGTTAAATAAGCAGGATGACAATATACAGCCTTGACGTACTTCTTTCCCAATGTGGAACCAGTCCATTGTTCCATGACCTGATCTAACTGTTAATACTTGACCTGTGTACATATTTCTCAGAAGTCAGGTAAGGTAGTCTGGTATTCCCATCTCTTTAAGGTTTTCTTACAGTCTCTTGTGATCCACACACTCAAAGGCTTTGGCATAGTCAATGAAGCAAAAGTGGATGTTTTTCTGGAACTCTTGCTTTTTTATGATCCAATGGATATTGGCAATTTGATGTCTGGTTCCTCTGCCTTTCCTAAGTTCTTGGATCACTTTCTGTTGAAGCCTCGTTTTGCTAGCATGTGAGATGAGTGTAGCTGTGTGGTAGTTTGAACATCCTTTGGCATTTCTCTCCTTTGGGATTGGAATGAAAATTGACCTCTCCAGTCCTGTGGTCATTGCTGAGTTTTCCAAATTTACTGGCATATTGAATGCAGCACTTTCACAGCATCATCTTTTAGGATTTGAAATAGCTCAGATGGAATTCCATCACCTCCACTACCTTTGCTTGTCGTGATGCTTCCTAAGGCCCACTTGACTTTCATTCCAGGATGTCTGGTTCTAGGTGAGTGAATACACCATCGTGCTTATCTGGGTCATTAAGATGTTTTTTGTATAGTTTGTGTATTCTTACCACCTCTTCTTAATATCTTCTGCTTCTGTTAGGTCCATACCATTTCTGTCCTTTATCAAGCCCATCTTTGCATGCAATGTTCCCTTAGTATCTCTAATTTCCTTGAAGAGATCTCTAGTCTTTCCCATTCTATTGTTTTCCTCTATTTCTTTGCATTGATCACTGAGGAGGGCTTTCTTATCTCTCCTTGCTATTCTTTGGAACTCTGCATTCAAATGGATATATCTTTCCTTTTGTCCTTTGCCTTTTTCTTCTGTTCTTTTCTCAGAAGTAAAGCCACCTCAGACAACTGTTTTGCCTTTTTGCATTTGTTTTTCTTGGGCATGGTTTTGATCGCTGCCTCCTGTACAATGTCATGAATCTCCATCCATAGTTCTTCAGGCACTCTGTCTATCAGATCTAATCCCTTGAACCTGTCTGTCACTGCCACTGTATAATTGTAAGGGATTTGATTTAGATCATACCTGAATGGTCTAGTAGTTTTCCCTACTTTATTCAGTTTAAATCTGAATTTGGCAATAAGGAGCTCATGATATGAGTTCAAGTCAGCTCCCAGTCTTGTTTTTGCTGACTGTGTAGAGCTTCTCCATCTTTGGCTGCAAAGAATATAATCAATCTGATTTTGGTATTGACCATCTGATAATGTCCATGTGAAGAGTCATCTCTTGTGTTGTTGAAAGAGGGTGTTTGCTGTGACTGGTGCGTTCTCTTGGCAATACTCTATTAGCCTTTGCCCTGCTTCATTTTGTACTCCAAGGGTAAACTTGCCTGTTACTCCAAGTATCTCTTGACTTCCTACTTTTGCATTTGAATCCCCTATATTGAAAAGGACATCTGTTTTTGGTATTAGTCCTAGAAGGTTTTGTAGGTCTTCATAGAACCGTTAAACTTCAGCTTCTTCAGCATTAGTGGTTGGGGCATAGACTTGGATTACTGTGATATTGAATGGTTTGCCTTGGATACGATCTGAGATCATTCTGTCATTTTTGAGATTGCACCCAAGTACTGCATTTTGTACTCTTTTGTTGAATATGAGGGCTGTTCTATTTCTTTAAGGAATTCTTGCCCACAGTAGTAGATATAATGGTCATCTGAATTAAATTTGCCAATTCCAGTTCACTTTAGTTCACTGATTCCTAAAATATCGATATTCACTTTTGCTATCTCCCATTTGACCACTTCCAATTTACCTTGATTTGTGGACTTAAACATTGCAGGTTCCTGTGCAATATTGTTCTTTACAGCATCAGACGTTAGTTCCATCACCAGTCACATCTGGAATTAGGTGTTGTTTTTGCTTTGGCTCTGCCTCTTCATTCTTTCTGGAGTTATCTTTCTACTCTTCTCCAGTAACATATTAGGCACCTACCTACCTGGGGAGTTCATATTTCAGTTTAATTTCTTTTTGCCTTTTCATACTGTTCATGGGGTTCTCAAGGCAGGAATACTGAAGTGGTTTGCCATTTCCTTCTCCAGTGGACCATGTTTTGTCAGAGCTGTCCATCATGACCTTTCCATATTGGGTGGCCCTACACGGCACAGCTTATTGTTTCATTGAGTTAGAGAAGACTGTGATCCATGTGATTAGTTTGGTTAGTTTTCTGTGATTATGGTTTCCACTCTGTCTGACCTCTGATAGATAAGGATAAGAGGCTTGTGGAAGCTTCCTGAATTGAGCACCATTTAACATTAATAATGCTCAATTTTCCCTACTCGTATTATTGACATAGTGTTCCACATTTCATCTGTCATAGATAGATATATTCCTATTTGGGCCTCTGGGCCAACTTAACTCTATGTACTAAATTTTTTTGTGTGCTGTTCAATTTTTCTTTTATTTATTAGATCATTATTAATTTAACGAACCTGGTCCTACATGGTGCTATAGGTGTGGAAGAATTCCTACAGTATTAATGAACATTTTTTTTGTTGTTGTTGTTATCTGAGTGCTGCACAAGCTATTCTGCAGCCAGAATTCTTGGTGGCCAAATATAAAGCCTTCTAATTAGAAGTATGTGATGCTATAATGAAAATATTATCGAACCAGCTGTACTGTGTATACAGATTTTCTGTTTTTATTCATGTGTGTGCATCTATTACAAACATAGCACAAATAGAATATAAAAATAAGTTGACACTCACAGCCAAACCTGTTAAATTTAGTTCAGCAAATTGTATGAAACCCTCCATCTGTTTGCTACATTATCCTCACAATGATAATAGGCAAGGCAGATTTGCTAGCTGAGTTTTATAGAGAGAACGGCTTGTTCAGAAAATATATAAGCTCCCCTAAATGAAACCACACCAAACAGCATTATTTTCTTTTCTGAGGCCTTGAGTGTCTATGTTGTGATATTACATTTACACAGATGTTATTGTTGATCTGTTGTGCCAAAGGATGACTTTGAAGCTCTTTATCAATAATTATTGCTTTGGCCAATATGTATGTACCAAAAGAGCAAACAAGTAGGAGGAACAGTTGATTTCTTTAGTGATGGTCATGAGCTGAATTCTGCCTTTTGTATCTTTTTTCTATGGTTTGCTCTTGGCATTGCAAATACAACATTTATGTTTTCAGATAGAAGAGGGCCACAAGTGTCTTTATCATGTAATATTTTGTAAATGGGATAATATTCACATTGTAGGGTTGTTGAGGATTGCATGAGACAAGAAGTGCCTACATTAATGCTAACTTCTTAGACAGTGAAGGATTTTGCTTATTCTCCCAACACCCACATCTCTTTTAGTGGTAATTAGAAATTGTTGGGGATATTTCAGATATCCCATGACCCGTCTTTCCAAACTTGTGACTATAGTTTTCTGAAAAGCAAACTTAGTTCTAAGATATCTCTCATGATAATTTTAAAAACCTTTTTCATTTTAAATGCACAAAAATTAGCTAGCTGCTATTACGTGTGAAGCATCTGTGTTTTGACTATATAGGGGCCAAAGATAAATAAATCATACAACCTATTCAGGTTCAAATGTTTACTTGGAGCACACTTTTATTCCATAAAAACAAATTTCCCTTTCAGTTCTTGAATATTTTGATTATTTGCTTGGAGAAACCTTAACACTTGTCAAGAAATCATAGCTACATGTCACACATCTAACACTATTCATTATTTTAATCATTTTAAAATTTATTACTATTAGCTTTTTTTTTTTTTTACATAAACAGGATTGAGGCATTTCAAGAAATAAGAACTATGTAGAACCAAACAGATTTCATTGTACTCTATATTCATACTAAACTAGTTTTCCCCAGTTCTCCAGGTGTTAGGGCCATATTTCCCTTTTGCACTGAAATTCTAGTAGTAAACCTCACTATCTCACCCATTATAACGAGAGGAATGCATCCATCACAAATCTGGGAATTCCTGGGGAACATGTGCATGCTCTTCAAATTGCATTCTGGGAGGTGTTTGCTGTCTTAAACTCTGTTCTGGTTTTCTCAAGTCACATTTGGAGATCTTGTGGCAAGCTTATCCAAGTTGCTGTCACCTTCCTTTCCTCTTCTGTTTCACATGTGAATACACACATTCATCTAACTCTCTGTAGTACAATTATAATTAGATTCCCTTTAAGAAATCCTTTTGAATTATTAGGTAGAATTGTTTAGCTTTTGGCTTTTTCAACCTACCTACTTCTTTTTTTTTTTTTTTAAGATTTATTTATTTAATTGAGGATAAGTACTTTACAATATTGAGGTGGTTTTTGCCATACATTGACTTGAATCAGCCTCAGGTGCACATGTGTCCCCCTATCCTGAAGCCTCCTCCCAGCTCCCTTCCCATGCAATCTCTCTGGGTTGTCCCAGAACACCAGCTTTGAGTGCCCTGCTTAATGCATTGAACTTGCACTGGTCATCTGTTTTCTATATGGCAATATACATGTTTCAATGCTAATCTCTTAAACCATCCCACCCTCACCTTCTCCCACATAGTCCAAAAGTCTGTGTCTTTACATCTGTGTCTCTTTTGCTGTCTTGCATATAGGGTCATTGTTACCGTCTTTCTAAATTCCACATATATATCTTAATATACTGTATTGGTGTTTCTCTTTCTGACTTACTTCACTCTGTATAATAGGCTCCAGTTTCATCTACCTCATTAGAACTGACTCAAATGCATTGTTTTTTTTATAGCTGAGTTATATTCCATTGTGTATATGTACTACAACTTCCTTATCCATTCGTCTGCTGATGGATATCTAGGTTGCTTCCATGTTCTAGCTATTGTAAACACTGCTGTAATGAACATTGGGGTACATATGTCTCTATCAATTCTGGTTTCCTTGATGTGCATGCCTAGCAATAGGACTGCTGGGTTGTAAGAAGAGAAGCAAAAAGCAAAGGAGAAAAGGAGAGATATACCCATTTGAAAGCAGGCTTCCAAAGAATAGCAAGGAGAGATAAGAAAGGCTTCCTGAGTGATCAGTGCAAAGAAATAGAGGAAAACAATAGAATGTGAAAGACTAAGAAAATTAGAGATACCAAGGGAACATTTCATGCAAAGATGGGCTCAATAAAGGACAGAAATGGTATGGATCTAACAGAAGCAGAAGATATTAAGAAGAGATGGCAAGAATACACAAAAGAACTGTACAAAAAAATCTTCATGACCCAGATAATCACGATGATATGATCACTCACCTAGAGCCAGACATCCTGCAATGTGAAGTCAAGTGGGCCTTAGAAAGCATCACTATGAACAAAGCTAGTGGAGGTGATGAAATTCCAGTTGAGCTATTTCAAATCCTAAAAGATGATTTTATGAAAGTGCTATATTCAATATGCCAGTAAATTTGGAAAACTCAGCAGTGGCCACAGGACTGGAGAAGTTCACTGTTCATTCCAATCCCAAAGAAAGACAATGCCAAAGAATGCTCAAACGACCGCGTAATTGCACCCATCTCACATGCTAGTAAAATAATGCTCAAAATTCTCTAAGCCAGGCTTTAGCAATACGTGAACCGTGAACTTCCAGATGTTCAAACTGGTTTTAGAAAAGGCAGACGAACCAGAGATCAAATTTCCATCTTCCATTGGATCATGGAAAAAGCAAGAGAGTTTCAGAAAAACATCTATTTCTGCTTTACTGACTACACTAAAGCCTTTGACTGTGTGGATCACAATAAATTGTGGAAAATTCTTAAAGAGATGGGAATACCAGATCTCCTGAGCTGCCGCTTGAGAAATCTGTATGTAGGTCAGGAAGCAAGAGTTAGAACTGGACATTGAACAACAGACTGGTTCCAAATAGGAAAAGAAGTATGTCAAGGCTGTATATTGTCACCCTGCTTATTTAACTTATATGCAGAGTACATCATGACAGACGCTGGGCTGGATGAAGCACAGGCTGGAATCAAGGTTGCCGAGAGAAATATTATTAACCTCAAATATGCAGATGAGACCACCCTTATGGCAGAAAGTGAAGAGGAACTAAAGAGCCTCTTGATGAGAGTGGAAAAGTTGGCTTAAAGCTCAACATTCAGAAAATGAAGATCATGGCATCTGGTCCCATCACTTCATGGCAAATAAATGGGGAAGCAGTGGCAGACTTTATTTTCTTGGGCTCCAAAATTACTGCAGATGGTGACCGCAGCCATGAAATTAAATATGCTTGCTCCTTGGAAGAAATGCTATGACCAACTTAGGCAGCAGATACATTACTTTGCCAACAAAGGTCCATCTAATCAAAGCTATGGTTTTTCCAGTAGTCATGAATGGATATGAGAGTTGGACTATAAAGAAAGCTGAGCACTGAAGAATTGATGCTTTTAAATTGTGGTGTTGGAGAAGACTCTTGAGAGTCCCTTGGACTGCAAGGAGATCCAACCAGTCCATCCTGAATGAGATCCGTCCTGAGTGTTCCTTGGAAGGACTGATGTTGAAGCTGAAACTCCAATACTTTGATCATTTGATGCGATGAACTGACTCATTGGAAAAGACCCTGATTCTGGGAAAGATTGAAGGTAGGAGGAGAAGTGGACGACAGAGAACGAGATTGTTGGATGGCATCAGTGACTCAATGGACATGAGTTTGGGTAAGTTCCGGGAGTTGATGATGGACAGGGAGGCCTGGAGTGCTGCAGTCCATGGGGTTGCAAAGAGTCAGACACGACTGAGTGACTGAACTGAACTAATGACAGTTCTAGTTCCAATTTTTTAAAGGACTCTCCACACTGTTCTCCCTAGTGGCTGTACTAGTTTCCATTCCCACCAACAGTGTAAGAGGGCTGCCTTTTCTCCACATCCTCTCCAGTATTTATTGTTTGTAGACTTTTTGATGGTGCCCATTCTGACTGGCCTGATACAGTACCTCACTGTGATTTTTGATTTGCATTTCTCTGATAATGAGTCATGTTGAGCATCTTTTCATGTGTTTATTAGTGGTCTGTATGTTTTCTTTGGAGAAATGTCTGTTTAGGTCTTTGGCCCACTTTTTGATTGGCTCTCTCATTTTTCTGGTATTGAGCTACATGAGCTGCTTATGTATTTTGGAGATTAATTCTTTGTCAATTGTTTTGTTTGCTATTATTTTCTCCATTCTAAAGGCTTCATTTTCATCTTGCTTATAGCTTTCTTCATTGTGCAATTATAAGTTTAATTAGGTTTATTTTTGTTTTTATTTCCATTACTTTGGGAGGTGGGTCATAGAGAATCTTACTTGATTGATGATAGAGAATGTTCTGCTTATGTTTTCCTCTAAAAGTTTTATAGATTCTGGTCTTACACTTAGAGCTTTAATCCATTTTGAGTTTATTTTTGTGTATGGTATTAGAAAGTGTTCTAGTTTAATTCTTTTACAGGTGTCAACCTACCTAATTCTGAAAAGCAGGACTTACAACCTCAGATACCTTTGGAATCTGTTAAATATGAATGTATGGGATGAAGTAGATATAAGAAAAAGTATGTAGTTCTCAATTTTTCTTGAAATATATGAGTGGACTTCCTAGGGTATCTCTCATTATTCAGCCTTTGATAGAATAAGGTATAAGAAATATTCATATTAATTGTGAAGACAATTGTCATCTGATACATATAACAACTAAAGATAGGACTGTGGTGAATGGAGAGTACATACTTCATTGTGGAGAGCTTGGTGACTCAGCTTCAGTTGATTATACCAGGAGAAAGCATGGTGCCACTGTTTCCTACTCTTCCAACATTTTGAGAGGTACCAGAAATTTACATTTTGATATGATAATTACTTATTAAAATACTGTTGCTTTTTAATTTGTCAAAATCCAAGATCTTAAAAATGATAGGAGAGTCAGTGGTATATATTTTAGTTAAACATGTCTGCAGGGCAGATCTGACTTAAGGCTGCTATCTTGGAACCACTGTTGAAAAGAATTTGGGGCTTCAGCTTTGCAAAACCAAGAGGCCAAAAGGTCAATGAAAGTTTTTTTTTTTTTTTTTTTTTTCCAAACTGTCTACCCATAAATAGTGTTTCCATTCTCCTTTGGAGCAATAGGAACAAAGAGCTATAAAATTATCATAGCATTTTGTCCCTGGTACATCAACAAGATGAAGATTTTAGAGAAGAATGATTGTTTACCTGAAAATGTTTAATTTGGTGATAGAAATCAGTATGGAAAGGATGTGAGGGGGCTGGAATCAGAGAGATTTAGGCTTAGACCCAGCTTGGACATTGATGTGTAACTTGGTATAAAAGTCAAGCTCTGTGCCTCATCTTTCTTGTTTGTTAAATGGGGGTAACAAAATCTACCTTACAAGTTATAATAAGGCCAGATAATCTTTACAAATGACTGATGCATAGTAAGCATTAAAAATATCACTTCCCTCCTTTCCACCTCCTATTTTCTTTAAATTAATGATCACCTTTACCTTAATTATAATGCCAGAATTCATTTGTTTTGTTTCTATGTAGGTTTTGTAAATGTGTTCAAATGGGATGACTATCTTTTATTTTATTTTAATTGGAGGCTAATTACTTTACAATATTGTATTGGTTTCGCCATACATCAACATGAATCCACCATGGGTGTACATGTGTTCCCAATCCTGAACTCCCACCTCCCTCCCCATACCATCCCTCTGGGTCATCCCAGTGCACCAGACCCAAGCTTCCTGTATTCTGCATTGAACCTGGACTATTCATTTCTTATATGATATTATACATGTTTTAATGCCATTCTCCCAAATCATCCCACCCTCTCCCTCTCCCACTGAGTCCAGAAGACTGTTCTATATATCTGTGTCTCTTTTGCTGTCTTGCATACAGGGTTATCGTTACCATCTTTCTAAAGTCCATATGTATGTGTTAGTATACTGTATTGGTGTTTTTCTTCCTGGCTTACTTCACTCTGTATAATAGGCTCCAGTTTCATCCACCTCATTAGAACTGATTCAAATGCATTCTTTTTAATGTTTGAGTAATATTCCATTGTGTATATGTACCACAGCTTGCTTATCCATTCATCTGATGATGGACATATAGGTTGCTTGCATGTCCTGGCTATTATAAACAATGCTGTGATGAACATTGGGGTACACGTGTCTCTTTCAATTCTGGTTTCCTCAGTGTGTATGCCCAGCAGTTGGATTGCTGGGTCATATGGCAGTTCTATTTCCACTTTTTAAGGAATCTCCACACTGTTCTCCATAGTGACTGTACTAGTTTGCGTTCCCACCAACAGTGTAAGAGGGTTCCCTTTTCTCCACACCCTCTCCAGCACTTATTGCTGGTAGACTTTTGGATCACAGCCATTCTGACTGGAGTGAAATGGTACCTCATAGTGGTTTTGATTTGCATTTCTCTGATAATGAGTGATGTTGAGCATCTCTTCATGTGTTTGTTAGCCATCTGTGTGTCTTCTTTGGAGAAATGTCTATTTAGTTCTTTGGCCCATTTTTTTGATTGGGTCATTTATTTTTCTGGAATTGAGCTGTAGGAGTTGCTTGTATATTTTTGAGATTAGTTGTTTGTCTGTTGCTTCATTTGCTATTATTTTCTCCCATCTTGAAGGCTGTCTCTTCAACTTGCTTATAGTTTCTTTTGTTGTGCAAAAGCTTTTTAATTTTAATTAGATCCCATTTGTTTATTTTTGCTTTTATTTCCAATATTCTGGGAGGTGGGTCATAGAGGATCCTGCTGTGATTTATGTCAGAGAGTGTTTTGCCTATGTTCTCTAGGAGTTTTATAGTTTCTGATCTTACGTTTAGATCTTTAATCCACTTTGAATTTATTTTTGTGTATGGTGTTAGAAAGTGTTCTAGTTTCATTCTTTTACAAGTGGTTGACCAGTTTTCCCAGCACGGCTTGTTAAAGAGATGACTGTCTTAACAAGTTCCAGTAAATTATGAGTTTTATCAATTGGCAGACTTCCTGGTCTCTTGCCAGGATCAGGTATGGCACTTCCCCAGTACATTATCATATTTTGACTACTGAGTTAATCCATCTCACTGTGCTCACTTGTTGCCTAATGGCTGGTCCTGCTGTTATAGCCTTAGCAACCTTATTCTGCATCCAGAGCAGCCAGGTAGCTCCTTCACCAAATATACATTTAATTGTTTTCATAGTTGCATGTATTTCTCCCTTACATCTCCATTTGTATCATTCTTGTGGAATTTTGGGCAAAAAAGCTATGATCTCTTTTACTTTTTGCTTGTCATTATTCATCTATATGAGTTAGTACAAAGCACTCTGGAGAAGGCACAGGTTGGGTATCAGAAACTCTGTGTTCTAGTAGCAGAAGGTCTGACATTAGCTGTATACCATTAGGCAAGTCACCTGATCCTTGGGTGTTTGGTTATCTCTTTTGTAACTGAGAGTTAATAGCTTTTGCCCTGCATATCTCTTTGTGTTGCCATGAGATAATAGACATCAGGAATTTCACTGTACAAATATAATGTGATTGAAAAAATAAAGGTCATCTTTTTAGACTTACAAGGAATGGAGCTTAAAAAATAAAGAAGGCTGAGTGCCAAAGAATTGATGCTTTTTAACTGTGGTGCTGGAGAAGACTCTGGAGAGTCCCTTGGACTGCAAGAAGATCAAACTAGTCAATCCTAAAGGAAATCAACCCTGAATATTCATTGGGGGGACTGATGCTGTAGCTGAAAGCTCCGATATTTGGCCACTTGGTGCAAAGAGCTGACTCATTGGGAAAGACCTTGATGCTGAGAAAGATAAAGGGCAGGAGTAGAAGGAAGCAACAGTGGATGAAATGGTTGGATATCATCACCACCTCAGTGGACATGAGTTTGAGCAAACTCTGGGAGATTGTGAAGGACAGGGAAGCCTGGCATGCTGCAGTCCCTGGGGTTGCAAACAGTTGGACATGACTTAGTGACTGAACAGCAACAACTAAACAGTAACAACAAAAAATACAGATCATAATTTTAGACTTTAAAGGAATAGAGTGAAGTTCTCAGAATTTGGGAAACTTTATAATCACTTGAGGAGCTTCAAAAACTCCCAAGAGCCAAACATAGCTGTTGATAAGCCATTAAACCAGACCCTGGGGATGGCACCAAGTATTGATATATTTTTCACACTCCCCAGGTTATCTAATGTGCAGCCAAATTTTTTTTTAATTTAATTTTATTTTTTAACTTTACAATATTGTATTGGTTTTGCCATATATCAACATGAATCTGCCACAGGTATACACGCGTTCCCCATCCTGAACCCTCCTCCCTCCTCCCTTCCCATACCATCCCTCTGGGTCATCCCAGTGCACCAGCCCCAAGCATCCAGTATCGTGCATTGAACCTGGACTGGCGACTTGTTTCATATATGATATTATACATGTTTCAATGCCATTTTCCCAAATCATCCCACCCTCTCCCTCTCCCACAGAGTCCAAAAGACTGTTCTATACATCATTGTCTCTTTTGCTGTCTCATATACAGGGTTATTGTTACCATCTTTCTAAATTCCATACATATGCGTTAGTATACTGTATTGGTGTTTTTCTTTCTGGCTTACTTCACTCTGTATAATACGCTCCAGTTTCATCCACCTCATTAGAACTGATTCAAATGTATTCTTTTTAATGGCTGAGTAATACTCCATTGTGTATATGTACCACAGCTTTCTTATCCATTCATCTGCTGATGGACATTTAAGAACTAGTGCTTTAGCATCTTGCTCTTACAGTGTGGTCCCTGGACCAATAGCTACCAACACTGTCTGAGAACTTGTTAAGATTGCAGAATGTCAATTCCACTCTAAACCAGAGTTATTCATGAACATATTAAAATTTGATAAGCAGTAATTTAGAGGTTATTTCATTTTTTTATTTCACAGTTGAGGAAATCTAGAGACAGATTTACAGAGGGTCACAATTCTAGATTGTGAAGCCAGAACTAGAATTCAGCTTTCTTGAATTCTAGGCATGTACACAGTATGCCACATTCTGGATGTGGATGAACATTATTCTCCATATAGAAAAAAAGGTTTGGATAAAATTGTCATTAGTGTGTACACTCTAACTCTACTTTGAGTGTTTTTCAGATGTGGTTAATAGATTTGCTATGATCCATCTTATCTTCCCAGGCCCTTCACCTTTGAGAAAAATGTTCATGAGATGGAGAAACTGACTGAAATTGAACTTAAATTGCTTTGAATATTTTGGGAGAGAGTGGAGTAGTTGGCAATTTGTGCTTATTATTGAGTTTCTTACTAAAATCTCCCAACCCAAGAGCATAGATTCTAATACTAATATTTATAAAATAAGACTTTTCTGTTTATCATTGGCTGATTGATTAGTCTCAAAATACCATGCCATAGGATAAGGATACTAATATGTAGCATGTTTAATAAACATTTTTTTTTCTTTTTTTAGTTACCAACTTGAAGCTTTTGCAAAGAAAGAAAACCTAGGAATTTGAGGATGCAGATGGTTCTGTAAGTAGTTGACTAAAGGCAGAGTTTTTGCTGATCTCTATGCTCTAACTTGGAGAAGGCAATGGCATCCCACTCCAGTACTCTTGCCTGGAAAATCCCATGGATGGAGGTGCTTGATAGGCTGCAGTCCATGGGGTCGCTAAGAGTCAGACACGACTGAGCGACTTCACTTTCACCTTTCACTTTCATGCATTGGAGAAGGAAATGGCAACCCACTCCAGTGTTCTTGCCTGGAGAATCCCAGGGATGGCGGGCTGCCATCTGTGGGGTCGCACAGAGTCGGACACGACTGAAGCGACTTAGCAGCAGCAGCAGCAGCATGCTCTAACTTATCTAGTCAGAGTATAAAGGAAGCTGGAGAGAAAATGCAGGTTGGTTTGTTGTTGAATTGTCCAATCAAACACCACATGGTTATAGCAGATGTATGCCATGCACATTGAAATGTGCTGTATTAAATTTCCTGGGGCACTACGTGTTGGAAACAAGCAGTATGTTGGACTCATCAGGCTTCTTGGTAATATGTACCTAGCTCTCTCCTCTCTGCACCTGCTGTGCCACTGATTATACTGTAAGTAATGGCAGTTTTGCCCTGGGAGGTTATGGATATGCTACAGATGGGGGCAACCCATCTGTGAAGGTGTGTAAATTCCAAATTGCTAGTTGCAGTTCCTTGCAAGAGGGCCATGGGGAGCAGAAGGGAGAGAACCCCAGTGGGAGTGACACCCAAAGCTACAATAGTTTTGGACGATTAACCTCCTGTTTTCACATCAGCTATTATGTATGTTTCCAGGATCGTAGACAAAATGATTGCTTTGCTGTATGGAAAATCTGGCTCTGTAAAACTATCTAATCTTCCTCACATGGTATCATAATACCTCTGAGCACTATTTGTAGCTAAAACTTCCCTCTCTTCCTCTGACTTCCTGTTTTTTTTCCTCTGTTTGATGTCCTGTCCTTTCATTCATTAATTGCCAAGGGACATCAGCCTAAAGGGAGATTGGAGAGTAGTATGATAGCAGTAGTATGAAGGCCTCAGAGCTTCTTGTCTCCATGGTAAGAAATGTGCATTTGCATGTGCATGTGCTTGTGTATCTGCCTGGGAGAGGATTCCTAGACCCCAAGAATGGTGTTATAAGAGCTAACATGCACTTAGAAAACTCTAATCAAGTGAATGTAAGGATTGAGGCAAGTAATTTAAATGAGTGACTGGGCCAAGAGTAAACAGTAAGTAATAGGGTCTGTGGTGGTGTAGACAGCTCCTAGTCTGTCTTAGTAAGCCACCAGCCAGCTCCACCGGCTTTTGCTTTAGGGAGTTACAATCCAGTGCTGTGAGAACTGGAGCCTATTATACAGAGTGAAGTAAGCCAGAAACAAAAACACAAATACAGTATACTAACGCATATATATGGAATTTAGAAAGATGGTAAAAATAACCCTATTTACGAGACAGCAAAAGAGACACTGATGTATAGACCAGTCTTTTGGACTCTGGGACCGGGAGAGGGTGGGATGATTGGGGAGAATAACATTGAAATATGTATAATATTATATCTGAAATGTATTAATTATTCAAACTAAATACTGTCATGTTACAATTTGTTCATATTAGATGTTTGTAATGTTTCTGATAATCAATAAAAGAGATTCTTGATAAAAAAAAAATAAAGAGAAGCTGAAAATTCTAATTCCATGTGATACTTTCTGTATCTGAATGTTCATAATTAATTGAAGTTTCTTTTTAACACTATGGATGCCAAAACTATGCAGGATAAAAACCATGTCTGGGGGCTGGACTGCCCCAGGCCTGTGGGGCAACAGTTGGCAAACTTGATTTAGTCTGATGTTCCTGTGTCATAGAAGAAAAGGGATTTGTCCAAGATCATGGCATTGGTGAGGTGCAGGGCTGAGAAAAGAGTGCAAGTCAGGAGGTTTTCTATTCCTCTCACTTTCTAACATACCTGCAGGAGGATTTATGTTCTGGTCACAGTGAAGTCAGGGTTGTGCTTACAGATATTGCTCCAGCCCTTAATGAGCTTACAGTCTGATGAAGTGACAGACAAACAAATAATTATATTCCCTGGTGTATGTGCAACAAACAAGTAACTACATGATGCAGAGGCAACACCAGTAGGAACAAGTATGTTTTGTCAGAAGAAGGAGTGATATGGGGTGGAGAGTCAGGGATGGATCTGCAGACAAGGTGATGCTTGAGTTGGGTATTTACAGCTAAATATTTTAATAAGTTATAGTGTTTGGTTTGTTTCTTTGCTTGCTTCTTTTACTTCGGTTAAGCAGCTGGTTTATTACTGTGATTCTGATGAATCTTTGGAGGTTAAAATCAACAATAATTTTTTATATTGGGTTTTTGATAGAGGAATAAGACAAGAATTAATTCCGTTTTATAGATGAGATAGAATTTAGGTCTGGCCAAGTTCAAAGAACATATCATAAGAAGCCTAAAAGAAATGAACTTTCTGTGTAATAGAGATGAATTTATTTCATGTCATGGTTTCATTTGGGTGTGTGTGTGTATATGGATGTTTATATATGATGAGGTGGCAACAGAGTAAGAATGCTGGAAGAAATAACCAGATGGATGAGTTGGCTTCTAGACCAATTTATGTTGGCTATTCACCTTCCATTTCCCTGTGTTAATGGAGGTAAAGAGTCTGGTGGCAAACCTCAAAAGTGAACAAATGAAATTATTTGTATTGGCATTGGGTGTGAGTGTGTGTAATGGTTTAGAAAATTATAAAACAAATAAAGAGACCATTTAGTCAATATTCAACATGGGAGGAATAGGAAAGCTGTGCATTTCATCAACTCTGTTAAATGACCTCTCTCTACTTCCTTCTCCCACATAGCAGTGTCTCTTAGGTAGGCACAAATCAGGCATATAAAGGGAACTGGTTTATCTCTCTCAGTTTGCTTTTTGGCTTTTTTCAAGCCTTGGAAGAGTTAAGGTAACTAAATAGCTTGGTATAATGGAGGAAATTTCTAGCATTCTTTTCCAGTTTCTGTTAGGACATAGCCTACAGTTGGAAGGGAGAAAGATTACCAGTTCATTCAGTCTACCATACTTTTATTTAGCACCTAACATGTGCAAAGCATTGTACTTATATTCTGGGAAACACACATATAAAAATGACACAGGCAGATATGCAACTAATTACATTGTGGTTGGACTGTAACAAAACAGACCCAGACCAGGCCAGTTGGGAATCATAGGAAATCTATGATTGATTTCCTTAATTTGATGTCCTTAAAACACATGTTTAAAAAATATTTTTAAAAACATTTATTTAGCTGAGAGAGGATTATTACCAGCCAGAATTTTTTTTGCTGTTGTTCAAGTGTATCATCAACTTTGATGAGCAAGATCAATTTATGTGTTACCATGGTACCACTTTTTTCCAGTGTAAACCCCCTTTATGGATTATTGTTTTAGGCCACCACTCGACTGGTCCAGCCCTTTATTCTGCTTTTCAGAGGAAAGTGGGGCTTATAGACACAGGGGAGGGAGACAGAGGAGGGAAAGACTAATTTTAACTGGGGACTGAACCAGGCCTCAAACAATGAACAAAGTTTCTAAAAGCAGGGAAATTCAGGCCCAGGGCAGAAGGGGCCTGTCAGGAAGAGAGGGCAGTAGGGGCAAAGGCTGACCCTATGAAACAAAGGTGCTAATACCACAAATTGAAAGCAAGATTTAGGTAGTCTCTTGCTGACTGCAAAGATTGCCCTGATGAAATGTTTCTGGCAGATTCGAAGGTTTTATTTCTCATGATAAAATTCTACTCATGAAGAGAAAAAAATTGAAGTTGAGATGAAGTGGGTGAGGGCAAGGCTGGAGTGTTTCTGTAATTGGTGGTGATGGTCAGTTCCTTTAGGATATGCCTGTTCTTAAGCATAAGCAGTCTGGGCCAGCTTCCAGATTACCCCAGCTGCCCTTCACCTTGCTTTTCTTAAAACCTTCTCTCGAAACGATGTGACATTTGTTGGCTCTCTGTTACTCTTTTTTTCATATTTCTGATTTAGGAAGTGACACATCTTGAAATTACTGAGTTTATCTTTTATGACAAGTATACTAATTGGACCAATTTATGAAGTTAATGAAAGGGTGGAGAAAGTACCAGGCTAAGGGCCTAGAAGAAGTGAGATGTCTGTTGGTTCTGCTTGAAGCAGAGTCTTTCCTTATGAGAAACCTCTAGGGACATTAGAGGAGTTCAGCTCTCTAGGCTTAAAAAATGCCTGGACCTTTGGAAATTCAGGCTTAAGAAGATCTGCCAGACCCGTATGCAAAATGGGAGATATGTTAGCTTTTGGCTTTCACCTTTAGGAACAAGGGTGTCCCTGGTAGCTCAGTTAGTAAAGAATCTGCCTGCAATGCAGGAGACTCTGGTTCAATTCTTGGGTCGGGAAGATCCTCTGGAGAAGAGATAGGCTACCCATGACAGTATTTGGGCTTCCCTTGTGGCTTAGCTGGTAAAGAATACGCATGCTTGCGGGAGACCTCGGTTCGATTCCTGGTTTGGGAAGATCCCCTGGAGAAGGGAAATGCTATGCATTCCAGTATTCTAACCTGAAGAATTCCATGGACTATACAGTCCATGGGGTCACAAAGAGTCAGACATGACTGAGCGACTTTCACTTTAGGAACAAACACATATTGTAATGTTTCTTGGTTAAGCATTAAAACAGCTACAGTTTTACCCTTACACTCTGGCCACAGGTACAACACAGACATAGTAACTCAGGGTTTTTAGAGAAGAGGGCATTTAGGGAGGAGAATATTTAGAGAGTGGTGTTACATGGAGTGTTACCCTAGCAAAGTAATGCTCAAAATCCTCCAAACCAGGCTTCAACAGTACATGAACCATGAACTTCCAGATGTTCAAGCTGGATTGAAAAGGCAGAGGAACTAGAGATCAAATTGCCAACATCTGATCAGATCAGATCAGATCAGATCAGTCGCTCAGTTGTGTCCGACTCTTTGCAACCCCATGAATCGCAGCATGCCAGGCCTCCGTGTCCATCACAAACTCCCGGACTTCACTGAGACTCACGTCCATCGAGTCAGTGATGCCATCCAGCCATCTCATCCTCTGTCGTCCCCTTCTCCTCCTGCCCCCAATCCCTCCCAGCATCAGAGTCTTCTCCAATGAGTCAACTCTTCGCATGAGGTGGCCAAAGTACTGGAGTTTCAGCTTTAGCATCAGTCCTTCCAAAGAAATCCCAGGGCTGATCTCCTTCAGAATGGACCAGTTGGATCTCCTTGCAGTCCCAGGGACTCTCAAGAGTCTTCTCCAACACCACAGTTCAAAAGCATCAATTCTTCGATGCTCAGCCTTCTTCACAGTCCAACTCTCACTTCCATACATGACCACAGGAAAAACCACAGCCTTGACTAGACGAATCTTTGTTGGCAAAGTAATGTCTCTGCTTTTGAATATGTGATCTAGGTTGGTCACAATTTTCTTTCCAAGGAGTAAGCGTCTTTTAATTTCATGGCTGCAGTCACCATCTGCAGTGATTTTGGAGCCCAGAAAAATAAAGTCTGACCCTGTTTCCACTGTTTCCCCATCTATTTCCCATGAAGTGATGGGACCAGATGCCATGATCTTCGTTTTCTGAATGTTGAGCTTTAAGCCAACTTTTTCCTCTCCACTTTCACTTTCATCAAGAGGCTTTTTAGTTCCTCTTCACTTTCTGCCATAAAGGTGGTGTCATCTGCATATCTGAGGTTATTGATATTTCTCCCAGCAATCTTGATTCCAGCTTGTGTTTCTTCCAGTCCAGCGTTTCTCATGATGTACTCTGCATATAAGTTAAATAAGCAGGGTGACAATATACAGCCTTGACGAACTCCTTTTCCTATCTGGAACCAGTCTGTTGTTCCACGTCCAGTTCTAACTGTTGCTTCCTGACCTGCATACAAATTTCTCAAGAGGCAGATCAGGTGGTCTGGTATTCCCATCTCTTTCAGAATTTTCCATGGATCATCAAAAAAGCAAGAGAGTTCCAGAAAAACATTTACTTCTGCTTCATTGACTATGTCAAAGCCTTGACTGTGTGGATCATAAAAAACTGTGGAAAATTCTTAAAGAGATGGGAATTCCAGACCACCTTAGCTGCCTCCTGGGAAATCTGTATGCAGGTCAAGAATTAACAGTTAGAACCAGACACGAAACAACAGACTGGTTCCAAATTGGGAAAGGAGTACATCAAGGGTATATATTGTCACCCTGCTTATTTAACTTCTATGTAGAGTACATCATGTGAAATGCTGGGCTGGATGAAGCACAAGCTGCCATCAAGATTGGTGGGAGAAATATCAATAACTTCAGATATGTTTGGCAGAAAGTGAAGAACTGAAGAGCTTCTTGATGAAAGTGAAAGAGAAGAATGAAAAAGTTGACTTAAAACTCAATATTCAGAAAACGAAGATCATGGCATTCGGTCCCATCACTTCATGGCAAATAGATGGGGAAACAGTGAAAAAAGTGGCAGACTTTATTTTCTTGGGCTCCAGAATTACTGCAGATGGTGACTGCAGCCATGAAATTAAATATGCTTGCTCCTTGTAAGAAATTCTATGACTATCCTAGGCAGCATATTAAAAAGCAGAGACATTACTTTCCCAACAAAGGTCCATCTAGTCAAAGCTATGGTTTTTCCAGTAGTCATGTATGGATGTGAGAGTTGGACTATAAAGAAAGCTGAACACCAAAGAATTGATGCTTTTGAACTGTGGTGTTGGAGAAGAAGAAGAAGACTCTTGAGAGTCCCTTGGGCTGCAAGGAGATCCAACCAGTCCATCCTAAAGGAAATCAGTCCTGAGTATTCATTGGAAGGACTGATGCTGAAGCTGAAACTCCCATACTTTGGCCACCTGATGTGAAGAACCCGACTCATTGCAAAAGACCCTGATGCGGGGAAGGATGGAAGGCAGGAGAAGAAGTGGATGAAGGAGGATGAGATGGTTGGATGGCATCACCGATGCAATGGACATGAGTTTGATTAAGCTCCAGGAGTTGGTGATGGATAGGGAAGCCTGGAGTCCATCAAGTTGTAAAGAGTTGTACATGATTGTGTGACTGAACTGAACTGTTATATGGGGAGGTTTTTTGGTCACCTAATTTTTGACCATTTTTGATGTTTTCTTGGCTCAGTATTTTTTCAAAGCGTATTCTGTAAAATGATAAATGGTTTTGTTAAAAAAAAAAAAACAACTTCTCTGGCTACATGGATTTGGGAAATGTTTGGATTAAAACAGTTAAACAGATTTTAAAAAATAAAGTACAGGGCTTATCTAAGCTTTAAATATGATAATGTGCTTTTTGAGTTTATAAGAAGAGTATGTGGTACTCATTGTTTCCTCTTGTATAGTAAACCAAGATCCATTGGACACAACATGCAAAGTATTGCTCTAGATCTTAATTTACCTGTTTTCTTTGAGAAGCTAACTGACTGCTAAACTGCAGTTTTGCGTTATGAAAATTGACAATGAGAGCACTTGGGATCGTGTGAAGACAAACTGAAATTTTGCCACCCTTAAAGTGCAAAGCAAATGTTAGTTACTACTAGTCTATAAAATTTAAATCTTGAAAGTAGAACATTTTAGAATTATTGTTCAATGCAAAAAAGTTTTAATGGTATTTCCACTGTTTTATTTATTTCAAAAAACAAAAAAAAAGTGAGAATGGAGTTTAGAGAATACAAATGGAAGTTTGAGTACCAAGTGATAATATTGTTATTTCTTTCATAAAGTTAATAAAGGAGGTACTCTTAAGTGTTTCAAGATAAGGTCTATTTAATATAGGAGAATAATAATGCCTTTCAGGGGCTGGGAACAATGTATAGATATTAAATCTTAGTATGTTTTAACAACAGAATTTTAAGGAACCAGAAAAACTAAGAAATTCAGGTATTATCATACAATCAAATTCACTCATCAAAGATCACAAGATGCATCAGCATAAACTGAAGGAATGTGACATAACTGGACAACAACCAAAAAAGAGAAAAAAAGAGAAATAAAATAAAGCTAATTATCTCCTTGATGATTAGTATGAAATATGGTATGTTTAAGCTATTTTATATTGGGGAGTGGATCTCACATCATCTTGGAGTGTTCTTCAAGAACCTTTAAAAGAGCTAAGCAATTTCTATTAAAATAAATTATAGATTTGGTTCCATGTCTTAATTCCTGGAAAAACATGGTTTAAATTAGATTACCATTAAGTGATTCATACCTAGTTGGCAATGAGATTTTTAAAGATTTAGTGCCAACATAAGAGCATTTATTAGCTGAATGAAACTCCACAGTGGTCAGTCTTTGAGCAACTCAGTGAGGAATCCATTCAGACTAATTTACTTAAAGAAAGAAAAAAGAATCTCAAGAAGATAAATTCTTTACTATTTTTGAAGAAGTATTTAAGAAAAAGGAGCTAAGTATCAAACATCCCTTCCTGATCCTAGGCAACAAAGCTGACTGTTACCAAATTAAGATATTTAAGATACAGTTAATGGCGGTCTTTGCCTATAAATATGAACTTCTGAGGCCTTTGGATATATTATTTTCCAAGAACATAGATAACTTTTTCTGGAGCCACACTCTTTTATCCAGGCCTTTTAATATTAGGCTAGGGTAATGCTTATATTTTATTCATCTTTGTTTGTAATGCTAATATGCTCCCATGTCATTGCACTGGCATCATGGTGCTGCTATGTGTAAAATAGAATAACTCAGCTTTTAGAATCAACTAGGTCCTCATTGGGCTATTTTCTGCATTCTGGGGATACTATAATGAAATTAGACAATTAGGAAATTCATACTGTCTGAGCTGCATCATACATATGCTAGCCTTTAGTGACATGTGTTTGTTTAAATGTGAATATAAATTAATTAAAATTTAAAAATTCAGTTCCTTACTCTCACTGGCTAAATTTTAAATGATCAGTTGTCACATGTGACTGGTTTCTGCTGTATTTGGACAACAGAGATTTAGAACATTTCCATCAATCCAGAAAGTATATTGGGCTATGGTGTTCTAAAGAATAACAATATAGATATTGAGATACAACTCTATTTGGGAATATTTGGGTGATTTAGTCTCAAGAATAGATGTGTGAAGTAGACAATGACAGTCATTGGCTATATCAAGAGTAAGCATCTTGTAACTTCAGAAAGGAATAAAAAATTAAGCTCAGGTAAAATTGAAACAGGAAAGATTTAGATTAGACTTTTTCAGGTTGTGCTAGCCTATGAGGATTAAGAAGCACTGAAATCTAGTGACTATGTAGAATGTGCAAATGTTTTCTGGATTGTTGATAAAAATGTGTAGAACAATAATTTTTAATCTTATAATGTAAAAAATCACATGTATGGACATCATCCTTTTATAAAAGTAAATTTAAAGAAATCCATGTATCATTGTCCCCGGCGCCCAACCCTGAGTGTAATGTTGCCATTAATGTCTGTTGTTTGAAAAACCACCTAAGGAAAGAGAATTTCTATGATCAGTAATGCTTTGAAATCAGTATCAAAATGTAATTTTAAAATGGTGTTTTATATTTGTGTGAGACATATTGTTTAGTCAGCCCCAGTTAACATCTGTTGCTCATGTGGCTTCTTTGACTTCTCTTAATAACTCTGAGCCTTGCCACCCAGAGGTTTGTGGTTCATGTCTGGGAACCACTGGTATACACATTTACCTCAGAGAGGGTTAAAAGGAGTTTGACTGGAGACTATAGGCAGAGGCAAATGACTTTTCACTGTTCTTTCTTGACCTCAACTTTGTGATTAATTACTTCTGCTCATAGAAGTTTGAGCTTTGTTACTTTTCTTTTCTGGCCTCTCTCTAGATTTTTACTGGTTTGATCTGAAATGAAAATTTTCATTTGATTTGAAATCAAATCATTGTACACTTTTGAAAGCTCAATGATAGCTTCTCATGTCTTATCTTTAGAACCCTGAAAGATCATTTTATTAAATATAAAGCCAGATGATGTTCATTGGAATTAGCAATGTACACACATTCTACTTGCAATAGGACCTCAATTATGAACATTTAAGCATGAAAATTTTGTTTCCTTTTCAGTCATGCATCCTTGAGTTCCTTGAGAATTAATTCTTCTTCCTTCCTTCCTTCCTCCCTTCCTCCATCCCTCCCTCCCTTCTTTTCTTTCTTTCTTTCTCTTTCACTCTCCCCCTTCCTTCCTTCCACATTAATGTAAGTCTGTGAACATCTCATTGAAAAGGATTAGCTCTTAGGAGAAAAGGTATTTGAATTCTTGATTTGTATTCATCAGTCTAGGATGGGGAATTTGGGACCAATGATTACGGCTCTGGGAAAATTGGTTGTCCTGTGCATAATCTCATGTGGACAACAAAATCTGCTAGGGAAGCAATTATGAGTTCATTTTGTTCTAATCTTGCTTTATTCTGAAGACTAAACTCTGGTGGCAAGCAAACATTCAACAGTCTAGCCAAGGAAGCCTGTATCATGGTTCAGTGAAACCCTCAATCCCTTCAGTCAGTTTAAGAACAATGTTTCTTTCAGAAGTGCCAGAGGCACAGCCTGTAGAAATCAACATTCAGGTCATCTTAGCTATAGAAATTGCCCTATCTATAACTGAAGATGAACATTTCTCTCTAGCCTAGAGTAGGAACAAAGAAATTCTTTTAAAACTTGGGCTATAAAGACATGTTACTGATGAACATCATCTTTAAATTTTTAGGGTCCATAAATTCTTAAGAATGGGGAAGAAAAAATATTTTTAATGCAGTGGTTTAAGGAGCACTTGCTGAGTATCAGCTCTTTGGCAGACACTGGAGATACGATGCTCTTTAATGGGAAAGCCAAGCAAGTCAACCTGTGTTTACAGCATAGTGCACTTAGTTTGGTATTAGAGTGGTACAAATATTTCCATGGTAGTGCAAAAGAGAGGCACCCAGCCTGCCTGTGTCAGTGAGAGGGGGTTAGGATTAGATAAGTTTTCCTAGAAGATGTAGTGTCTAAGCTGAACGGTGAATGATTTTTTTTCAATGGTAAGGAGATAGAGTTGGGGAAAATTGAGGTCATAAGGAAGATATGTGCAGAGTGCTACGAGAGTTCTGTTTAGGTAGAATGTAAATAGCAAATTATTGAGTATCAGGACATTTAGAAACAAAGAATGTCAGCAAACTTTCCTTGGATGTCACATGATCATCTCTTTCCTCTTAGCTCAATATCCCAAACAAAAATAACTGAAGTAAAATACATACATATGCAAACATGCAGACAATTTTCAAATATAAGGAAAGCAAGTGCTGTGAAAACAATACAGTATTTGAAAGATGTTTCAGTTCAGTTCAGTCACTCAGTCGTGTCCAACTCTTTGAGACCCCATGAATCACAGCATGCCAGGCCTCCCTGTCCATCACCAACTTCCAGAGTTTACTTAAACTCATGTCCATTGAATTGGTAATGCCATCCAACCATCTCATCCTTGTCATCCCCTTCTCTTCCTGCTCCCAATTCCTCCCAACATCAGGGTCTTTTCCAATGAGTCAACTCTTCGCATGAGGTGGCCAAAGTATTGGAGTTTCAGCTTTAGCATCATTCCTTCCAATGAACACCCAGAACTGATCTCCTTTAGAAAGGACTGGTTGGATCTCCTTGCAGTCCAAGGGACTCTCAAGAGTCTTCTCCAACACCACAGTTCAAAGCATCAATTTTTCGGTGCTCAGCTTTCTTCACAGTCCAACTCTCACATCCATACATGACCACAGGAAAAACCACAGCCTTGACTAGATGAACCTTTGTTGGCAAAGTAATGTCTCTGCTTTTGAATATGCTATCTAGGTTGGTCATAACTTTCCTTCCAAGGAGTAAGCGTCTTTTAATTTCATGGCTGCAATCACCATCTGCAGTGATTTTGGAGCCCCCAAAATAAAGTCTGACACTGTTTCCCCATCTATTTCCCATGAAGTAATGGGACCAGATGCCATGATCATCGTTTTCTGAATCTTGAGCTTTAGGCCAACTTTTTCACTCTCCTCTTTCACTTTCATCAAGAGGCTCTTTAATTCTTCTTCATTTCTGCCATAAGGGTGGTGTCATCTGCATATCTGAGGTTATTGATATTTCTCCCGGCAATCTTGATTCCAGCTTGTGCTTATTCTAGCCCAGTGTTTCTAATGATGTACTCTGCATGGAAGTTGAATAAGCAGGGTGACAATATACATACAGCCTTGATGTACTCCTTTTCCTATTTGGAACCAGTCTGTCGTTCCATGTCCAGTTCTAACTGCTGCTTCCTGATCTGCATATAGGTCAGGTGGTCTGGTATTCCCATCTCTTTCAGAATTTTCCACAGTTTATTGTGATCCATACAGTCAAAGGCTTTGGCATAGTCAATAAAGCAAAAATAGATGTTTTTCTGGAACTCTCTTGCTTTTTCGATGATCCAGCAGATGTTGGCAATTTGATCTCTGGTTCCTCTGCCTTTTCTAAAACTTGAGGTCAAAGTTAAAGCCATCAGTCAAGAAACTAGACTTCAAATCTTGTCAGAGCCAAAGAGAGCAAAGAAAGAAATTTTGAGTTCTGATAAACTTTTGAAAACCAGAATTTCACCCCAATAGCTCCTCCAGTAGCCTAACAAATATTTATGGAGTTATTGATTATTTATTTTGATGGTTGTGATGCAGCAGCAAGTTTGGAAACATCAGAAAGAATAATTGTTTCCTCAATTCATAGAGGACAAGCTTTGTTCTTCTGCTGATGGAGTCTCTATAGCAGACAGCTAACCACATCCGTGCTCAGTCTCATTTACAACTTGTTGCCTGCTAGGTCAAGCTCCAATGTAGTCTTGGCCTGAAACACTTTCTTTCATACCCTCCCTGAAAAAATAAAAATAAAATGCATTCTCTGTGTAAATAAAACACCATTCTGTTGCTTAATAATTTGGGCATTTTAGTTCTTCATTAACCCTTCTTTTAAGTATTGATCATAGCACATCTGTAAAGTGTCCTAGGCTTTTATAAGGCTATTTTTAGATTTTGAACAAATGTAATGATTTCTACTGTAAGAATGTCTTGTTTTTTTTTTTTTTTTTTTTTTTTTAATTAGGATTAGAAAAACATATCGCTTTAATTTTCTTCTGTTTTAGTCAGGAACTGAGATTTTCATACTGGTCAAAAAAGAACATTTCCCGAAAGCAGCAGATTTTTACAAAGCCAGGGATAATTTTTATATTCTTCTTGGCACAGTATGAAGAGAATTGCAAAACTCATATGAGAACTGATAAAGAGTACGGAGCATGTTCTTTGTTTCTTGGCAAAAGAAGCTTCGTCCGTCCCAAATGCTGTAGTTGAAAGAAACATAAATCCACCCCCAAAAGAGCCAAAATCATATTTGGATTCAAGTGAGAAACCACTTTTCTGGTTACGCTTGGGTGGCATCCTTTGGCTGGTTCTTATAACACTCCCCACAGTACAAGGCTTATGAGTTCGTCTAAGTGGGTTGAATATGCAGTGCCTTTTCATTCAAAGAAACTCAATCCACATATTTTACAGAAGCAGGAGTCTGTCCTTCGAGGCTGCTTGGGAAAGAATGTCTTGTGGTGAGTATTAAGCCACCTGAACAAACATGAGCACAGTAAGGGTCTCCCCAGGAGGACTTTCTCAGGATGGAAGGTGGAGAAGCCACTGTTTTCATCTCTAGGAAAGCTGAGAGTTTACTTTCTTAAGAGAGGTATGACTCCATCTGGGCCTGAGTTCTGCCCTGTTTAAATCTTTGGAGTGAAGGAGGTGGCAGGCATGTGTATAGATCTGCTATTATGAGTCATAGAGCCTTACTTCAAGAGGAATAGCAAAGCCAGATTTAGGAATGAGCCCATAAACCCTGTTAATTTCTTATCAGCTCCATTTTGGATGCCAGAGAGGAAAGGGGGAATGGGGAAAGTATAATGGATTATTGCAGTGAGGAAAGGAATGCATACTGCTGTTTATTTGAACATCTGTGAAAAAACACACAAAGGAGAAGCAGGCATGAAATAGGACAGACCTTTATAATTGGGAGATGTCTTAGGTTAATATACTTTTATGCCTAGGATCATTGTGATATTTAGTCATAGATATTCAAATAGAATGATAGCCTAACTTGCTAGTGAACAATACTTTTGGTTTGAGATTGGGCTGCTCATGGAATCACATTACCCAAGGAAGTTCTTATAACAGGCTAAAAACACCTCCCTCCCCCTCCAAAGATCAGATCAGATCATATCAGATCAGTCACTCAGTCATGTCCGACTCTTTGCAACCCCATGAACTGCAGCACGCCAGGCCTCCCTGTCCATCACCAGCTCCCGGAGGTCACTCAGACTCATATTCATCGAGTCAATGATGCCATCCAGCAATCTCATCCTCTGGCGTCTCCTTCTCCTCCTGCCCCCAATCCCTCCCAGCATCAGAGTCTTCTCCAATGAGTCAACACTTCACATGAGGTGGCCAAAATACTGGAGTTTCAGCTTTAGCATCATTCCTTCCAAAGAAATCCCAGGGCTGATCTCCTTCAGAATGGACTGGTTGGATCTTCTTGCAGTCCAAGGGACTCTCAAGAGTCTTCTCCAACACCACAGTTCAAAAGCATCAATTCTTCGGCGCTCAGCCTTCTTCACAGTCCAGCTCTCACATCCATACATGACCACAAGAAAGACCATAGCCTTGACTAGGCGAACCTTTGTTGGCAAAGTGATGTCTCTGCTTTTGAATATGCTATCTAGGTTGGTCATAACTTTCCTTCCAAGGAGTAAGTGTCTTTTAATTTCATGGCTGCAGTCACCATCTGCAGTGATTTTGGAGCCCAGAAAAATAAAGTCTGACACTGTTTCCACTGTTTCTCCATCTATTTCCCATGTAGTGATGGGACCAGATGCCATGATCTTTCATCAAGAGGCTTTTTAGTTCCTCTTCACTTTCTGCCATAAGGGTGGTGTCATCTGCATATCTGAGGTTATTGATATTTCTCCCAGCAATCTTGATTTCAACTTGTGTTTCTTCCAGTCCAGCATTTCTCATGATGTACTCTGCATATAAGTTAAACAAACATGGTGACAATATACAGCCTTGACGTACTCCTTTTCCTATTTGGAACCAGTCTGTTGTTCCATGACCAGTTCTAACTGTTGCTTCCTGACCTGCATACAGATTTCTCAAGAGGCAGATCAGGTGGTCTGGTATTCCCATCTCTCTCAGAATTTTCCACAGTTTATTGTGATCCACACAGTCAAAGGCTTTGGCATAGTCAATAAAGCAGAAATAGATGTTTTTCTGGAACTCTCTTGCTTTTTCCACGATCCAGCGGATGTTGGCAATTTGATCTCTGGTTCCTCTGCCTTTTCTAAAACCAGCTTGAACATGTGGAAGTTCATGGTTCACATATTGCTGAAGCCTGGCTTGGAGAATTTTGAGCATTACTTTACTAGCGTGTGAGATGAGTGAAATTGTGCGGTAGTTTGAGCACTCTTTGGCATTGCCTTTCTTTGGGATTGGGATGAAAACTGACCTTTTCCAATCTTGTGGCCACTGCTGAGTTTTCCAAATTTGCTGGCATATTGAGTGCAGCACTTTCACAGCATCATCTTTCAGGATTTGGAATAGCCTCCAAAGATATCCACCTTCTAATCTCTGTGTACTGTAAATGTTATTTCGAAAAAGAATTTTTGTGGATGTGATAAAGTTAAGGATCTTGATATGAGATTATCCTGAATATTTGTGTGGGTCCTAAATGCCATCACATGTGTCCTTATGAGCAATTGGAAGAGGGAAATTATACAGACAGAAGAGGATGAGGCAGTGTGACCACAGAGGCAGAGACTGGAGTGATATACTCACAAGCCATGGAATGCTAGCAGCCACCAGAAACTAGAAGAGACAAGAAATGGATTCTGCCCTAGAACCTTCAGATGGAATGTGGTCCTACTAACATCTTGATTGGGGGCAAGTGATACTAATTTTAGACTTCTGGCCACCAGAACCAAAGATAATGCATCTCTGGCATTTCAGGCTGCCATGTTTATATGATTACTATAATTGTTTTTTTTGTTTGTTTTTAATAACAGACATAAGAAACGAATGCAGTTCTGGTATCAGACCACTGACAAATTACTGAGAACTCAGGACTATTAATATGGAAATGTGTTGCAAACTAGGGAGAAAAGACAACAGTTCAGGAGCTGGTCACTCTGGTCCACTGGAGTCCAGGATCAGGGGTGGTAAGTTTTCAGAGAAGACTGGAGGAACTGAGCAAGAAGAGAAAGGATGTGGTGCAGCTAAGTGACAGGACAGAGTCATGAAAACAGTGGATTCTAGCAGCTTATGTGAGGAGTTTGGCCTGTCCTTATAGGACTGAAAGAAGACCCTAAGTCACATGCTATCATCCCCAAACACTGAATTCATAGGGCCACATGGAATACAAAATAATGCTGTCTTTCCTGGATTGCCACCAGAAGGAGTGCATCAGCAGAATCAGGGAATTTGGTGAGCCTGAAATACTCATATGCCTTTTATCTTCTATTGTCCAAATCCTGTTTTTACCATAATCCTCCATCTCCACTGCTAGAGAAGAGTGAAAGGAGAAAGTCTGATGCCTGAAGACAATTTGGACTGAAACAACTTCATCCGTAAAGTGGGCCCATGACTCGGGTTGCTTATATATTTTCCTCTGCTACCTTCATTTATTTTCTGTTTTCCTCACTTCATGCAGTTTATTGCTACATTAGAGGAGTTGATACTGATTTTTAAAATATACAGCATTCTGAGTCATTTTAAAGAAAGCATATTATTTATCTATCCATTGATTATCTATATATCTATCTATATGAAGTCCTAATGAAAATGAAATCCTTTAGAAAAACTAATTTAGGGATTATTATAGGTTTGGAAGTCTCAGAGACAGAGTTTTGAGAACAAAGAAACTCAGATGAGTGAGATTTACCCATACTGTGAGGGTACAATCTAAATGGTCTGTTTCAGCTCTCTCACTTAGCTTTATTTGTTTCCGTGAGTCATCAACTCAAGCACCTACTAAGTGCAGGTAGTGTGCTATGTGTGTGAGCTATAAAGCGTGAGAAGCTGCCATTCTATCCTTAAGGGCTGCAGAGGCTTAAGGACAGAAGGCTGGTGGCCTGCTCACTTTCTTTTTTAAAATGGGAATTTGTATGCTTTCTCTGTTTTACCACAGACCTCATCTCTCCCTACTGTATTACACATAAATAGCTTTATATATTTACTTTACCTGCCTGATCCCTGAAGACAATGGAGTTTTAGAGACCTGACTTGAATTTTATTTGGGAAGAATAGCCTCTGGGGGCTGTCCTCATTTCAGACTTCAATTCTTGAATCATTATCAACCTTTCATGGCAACCGGAGACACGGAGTCTGGGAACCATGACTAGAATGAATGAGCTGATGGAAAAGGCCTGTACACTGACCAAATGGGGATACAGCGGCAGCATTGATGTCTTGGTTGGAGACTGGAGACTGGTAACAAAAATTCAGAGTGCGGAAAGTCTGATTTTGAGTCCTGAGAGAAAAACATGATTCCTTAGGGAGAACTAGGAGTCACGTTTACTCTTTTAGGGATATAAGAAGTCCATGGACAGAAGACTAATCCAAATCCTAGATGGACGGCACTGGCATGGTCACCTAGTAACTACAAGGACATTAAAGAGCCAGTTCCTGAGGATTGTTTATGACCTGAGGCAAGTTGGCAGACCTGGTGTGTCAGATGACAATCCCCAGGGTATTCTGGATGTGAACAAAAATGACTGTGAAGAAAAAAAGAATTTAAGTTTGAACCAGTATGTGTTCTTATTGTAACCAGTGCCTAGAACAGCACCTGGCACAGAGTAATTACTTAATAAATACTTGTTGAATTGAGTCGTCTTGTGTACTTGGGCTGGGTGAGTTGGAGGTGGAGTGAAGCAGGGATGTGGTCTGAAGCTCATGAAACTCTTCTCTTCTTTTTCTTAAACAAAAGTTTATTTCTAAAAGATAGAATAGCCAAGGGGCTAGGATAGCTTATCTGTTGTTCAGAGCTTTCGGGTGCAAAGACTTCTTGACTTTCAGTTCCTCTATGTGTTATGATGGATGAGAGGAAGTTCCTTAAGAATGCTGTGGCAAATTGTGACTTTCAAAGAAAAAATAGTGGGGGGTCGGTATGTGTGAAATGTGTTAAGGTGGTCAAAGGGCACAAACTTTCAGTTAGAAAATAAATGAATCCTGGAGATAGGATAAACTACCTGGTATCTATAGTCAATAATACTGTATTTTATATTTGAAAGTTGCTAAGAGAGTAGGTCTTAAAAGTTCTCATCAGAGGTAAAAAAATTTGTCACCATGTGTGGTGATGGATGTTAACTAGACTTATTTTACTTTGTAATGTATACTTTGCAATATATACATATATTAAATCATTATATTGCATACCTGAAACTGTGTCAATTATATCACAATAAAATGAAAAATAAAAGTCTTTTCTCTAAGAATGCACAGCATACTTTTAAAAAACATATCTGTCTTAGCTATAGTGTTAGAGGTTTATGAGTAATAGAAGCTAGTACTTGAGAAATGGTGTTTTTCATATCTAATTTTCCAAATCCCAGCAACTAAAAATGAAAGAGAGCAGCTCTGTGTATTGTCCAGATTTAATTTAATTCAGAATAATTTATTGAGCAATAATGGTGAAAGACAGTACCAAACTGGATGCAAAACTACCCTCAGGTAGCTCAGAATCTGTAGTTCTAAACTGTGTTCATTGGGAATTCCCTGGTGGTCCAGTGGTTAGAACTCAGTGCTTTCACTGCTGAGACCTAGGTTTGATCCCTGGTCAGGGAGCTAAGATCCTGCAAGCCACTTGGCACAGCAAACAAAACAAAATAAAAACAAACCTCTAGGTTTTGATAGGTCAGGCCCATCAGGAAATAACCACTATTTATATAATGATGACAATAAAAATAATAAGTACTAGTGGTAACAACAACCACTAATATGGAGGGTCTACTCTAAGCCAGTTGCTGTGTTAAGCTCTATACCCACATTGATCGCTATATTTAAACCTTGCAGCAACCTTGAAAGGTAGGAGTAGTTGTTCAACTTCAATAATATGGAAGCCAGAACTCAGAGTAATTAAAGAACTCGTCAAAGACTACACAGCTAGTAAAATATAACCAGGTCATAAATGCAGGTCAGTTTTGTTCTGCATAGATGCTTCTTACCTTTCATCACATTGCTTTCCCATCCCATACTCATACCCAGAAGAAGATGAGCATCTTTTTTTGCATCACATAATTTATATAGGGTTATATAGGATCGTCTCTGGGCTAGGCACAGTACTAGATGACTTTTTTGGAGCATAATCACTAATTCTCACAAATACTCCATAGGAAAGATATTTTGAGACCCATTTTGTTGATGAGGAAGCTGTTCAGAGAGTTTAAGTGGACCATCATCAAAAGTTAATAGACACAGATCTGACATAATCCCTGAAGCCTCCTGTGTAACAGTATTAAGTGATTATACAGCATGATTTGTAAAGAAGTGAGTAGTCCTCAGAGAATTTCCACTTCCCCTTAAGCTTGCTACAAGGATCATAATTCCACCATTAGAAATTTATTTATTTGAGCTAATTAACTTCTCCCTGGTATGAGAAAAGGTTACTATGGAGATAGGGATTCTGATGGAGAAACTAAGAAGTAGATCTTTTTGTAATATGGGGTCTCACTATCAGAGAACTAGCCTGAATGAAGGGCCCCAAAGCAGAACTCTTGGAAGCCACAGGCCAACAGAAGGCATGGCAGTGTTGTGGGACAGTGGGAAAGTATCCGACTCTGCCAGTGGGGCATACTTAAGGGCAGGTTGGTTAGAGCAGTGATTCTCAAACAGGAGAATCATCTGGAGGGCATCTTAAGACACAAAATGCCGAGCTTGACAGATTTCTGATTCAGCAGGCTAGGTTGGGGGTCTAAGAATTTGCCTAGCTGACAAATTCCCAGGTGATGCTGAGGTTGCTAGTTTAGGGACAACACACTGAGAACCATGATTCTATAGCCTGATACAGAGAATCGTGAGGTACAGTGATATCTGGAGGAGGAAAAATGTCTGGCATTATTTGGTTATCTTCTGTTTGGTATTGTATCCAAGGGATGGTAGGGGAAGAGACATAAATAGGGGAGGGAGAAACCCATGGGAAATTTAAGACTTTCTTTGTATTAGCATCAGATATTTTATATTATCTCATTTATTAGTCTCTAAAGAGCAAGCTTAAAAAATATGTAAGTTCATCACTTCATGGCAAATAGATGGGGAAACAGTGGAAATAGTGACAGACTTTATCTTTTGGGGCTCCAAAACCACTGCAGATGGTGACTGCAGCCATGAAATTAAAAGATGCTTGCTCCTTGGAAGAAAAGTTATGACCAACCTAGACAGCATATTAAAAATCAGAGACAATACTTTGCCAACAAAGGTCCATTTAGTCAAAGCTATGGTTTTTCCAGTAGTCATGTATGGATGTGAGAGCTGGACTATAAAGAAAGCTGAGTGTTGAAAACCTGATGCTTTTGAACTGTGGTGTTGGAGAATACTCTTGAGAATTCCTTGGACTTCTAGGAGATCAAACCAGTCCATCCTAAAGGAAATCAGTCCTGAATATTCATTGGAAAGACTGATGCTGAAGCTGAAACCCCAGTACTTTGACCACCTGATGCGAAGAACTGACTCATTGGAAAAGACCCTGATGCTGGGAAAGATTGAGGGCAGGAGGAGAAGGGGCCAACAGAGGATGAGATGATTGGATGATATCACTGACTCAGTGGACATGAGTTAGGGTAAACTCTGGGAGTTGGTGATGGACAGGGAGGCCTGGCATGCTGCAGTCCATGGGGTCACAAAGAGTCAGACACTACTGAGCAAATGAATTGACCTGAAAGAGCAAGCTTAAAAAATATGTAAGGAAGACACAGTTAATAATGCTTCTATGAGAATATATTCAAACAACAAAAACAGAATTGGCATTTAATGCATGTATTAGAAGTAACTCAGAAGCAACATACACACTCCTGGAAAGAACTGAAACATTAATTAAAGAATTGAAAAAAAAATCCCAATTTCTTCCTTTTGTGTATGGTCTGCATGGTTGACTAAAAAGTTAGAAAATGGACCTTAATGATAACACAGTTGTGTGAAAACACAAATTAATTTTCCCTTTAATTATATCACTTACACTTAGCAGAATTTAATTTAGTCCTAAATTTAAGACACTTTGCTTGACCATGTGAATTTAAGGTACAAACAGGTGGCTCAGAATTCTTGGCTGTTTATTTCCTTACTCCCAGAGAGTCGTGTGCTTAATAACTGATGATGTGTGATGAATTTTCAGTGAATGCCTCTGGGTGAACTGTTCTGACTTGCAGCTCAGAGAGAAGCTGGAACAGAAAGCAAAGGAGAAGGTTGCAAATCCCTTAATGAAATTTTTAATAAAAGCAGCTTTGGATGCATGCCTTTTCAAATCATTGCATCCGACCACTTTTGAGAGTCGACATAACTCATCAAGAGAGGGAGTGGTAAGAATGCTAAAAGACGGCACAATTAAAGAGAGAGGCACATCTAGGAAAATATTATGACCAGAAAGTAGCTTTGAACCTGGATCAGCAAATTTTCATGGTAGCCGTTTCTTATGGAGATTTTCAGGATGCCTATTTTTTAGTTCCTTCACCTTGAAGAGTAAAAAATGTGTGGTAGAAATTTGTATGTACCACTGCCATGCCACCATGCCAGTCTATTTCTAGAGTTTTCATGGTGAGAGGAAGGAAATTTTGTACAGGAACATTATAGGGCCAGGATTTTGCCAGGATCACAGTGCAAATTGAGAGATGGATGAGGATGTAAGCTATGTGAAGGTACTTCTTGAGAGTTTAGTGGTCAGCCTCACTTCTGTCTTAGACTGTGTTTGCTCTCCACTCCACTGAGAGCCTCTTTGACAGATGGCACTGAGGTCATCTGATGGACTTCATTATTGGTCGTTGAATGCCAGAATCTCCCAGTCAAAAGGGCTGATGAGAAGATGGCAGGGGTCTATTGGACAGACATTTGTGATATTTGGACCGCTAAGCTGTTCTCACCCCTCACAGCAAAAAAGGCAATGGTCTTGCCTGAAATGTGCTAACAGACACTTCTTGCCTTTCCTTTCTTGAAAAAAAAATAGGCATTGTCCTTAAGGCTTCCTCAGAGCCAGGACTCAGGAATGCATTGACCTCCAAGGTCCTTATGGTATTCCCTAAAAAATGTAAATTAAATTAAAAAATCAGTATGGCAAGCCGAATGAATGAGAAAGACAGAGCAGGCACAATTGTCCTCTCAACAATTATTTGCAGACATCATTAATAAATTTCCCTCTGAAGCAGCAATCAAGCCAATCCTTCCCTTTGGTAAGATGTTTAAGTGCTACACAGAAATAGCTGTAAGCAGACCAAGATTAGAACAGAGGGAGTCTTACTTTATGTGTTTCCTTTCTCCTATAGTTTTTGAACAAGTGTTTGTGGTACTAGGCAAGTAGGTTTCCCAATGATTCTGTGTATATGCCCCTCGGGAGTCCTCATTCATTGACATATTTATTATATGTGCAATGGAAAGTTCCCCTTATCCCATTTTTGAATCTTTTGTGTTTTATCAAAAACAGAATGAAGTACCCTTTCTGTATGTTTATACTGAAAGTGTGTGGAGAGGGTGTATCTCAAAAGACCCCACTGAGGTGTAATTCATTGCAGGTTTTATGGGGGAGGGAAAAGAAAGGGGATGAGAAGAAAAGATTTTTCTTCAAGAAAGGATTTTGTGGCTTTTGGCACTGTTAATAATTTGTGTGGAAAAATAATGTTTTCTTGTGTGTTTAATCCTGTGCCAAGGCAGCTGCTGGTGCAGTAGCGTTCTGCAACAAATTAGAGGGCAGTTAAAGCGAGATTTTCCACCATCAAGAACAAAGCAAGGCCAGTTAGCATGAGGACAGCTTGTTCTACTTGCTAATGTGCTTAAAAACTTGCTGCACATAATTTGAAACAGCTTTTGTGTGAGGATGCTGCAGCTCCAGTTTCTGAGGTCTAGTTCTAATTCCAAATCAAATGGAAGCAGCTGAATTAGAAAATGACAAGTTATGCTCTGACATCGTCTGCCCAGGCTACCAATATAATTTTTTCATCATTGCTATTGATTTGAAAGTTAATTCCTCTCAATATTAAAATATTTAATGGATGACAGCTGTCTGAAATATGAAACCTGCAGCCCCTATTTACAGAAGGAGCATTCTCAGTAACTGTGTGGCAGCTCTAACACACTTACAAATTATTTAAAGATGTATTACCTTTGCTGGTAAGGAAGCAGATGTTAAAAAGATTCAGGGCTTCCTTAAAAGTTGATCTGAATCTCAAGAGTTTTAATCAATGTAGCTTTTTATTTCACTGACTTGGAATTAAATGGGATTCCTTGGTTGAAATGCATTGGAAAAGAGCATGCTGTAGTCCAAATACCTTTCAATGCCTAGAATTTAAAACTTTCATTTGTAACTCTGATAGGCTGTAGAGAATTAAATCTAGGTGGGAGAGAAATAGGAGAAGGCAGATTTTCAGTTGGAGTTTTTGCCTACTTAAACACGGGCTGGGCACAGCTGTAGTGGTGAGGTTTCAGACCCTGTGTGAGCAAGGAATGAGGATTCAGCTCCTAAATTCACATTCATCAGGCTGAATACTGAATTCTTCTTAAAGGCCAAGTGCACTGCTGACACCCTCACTAATAGGATTTCAAATGCTATTGTTGTAGCTATACTAAAAAATACTAATGAAGGACATTAAGGTTCAAAGAAGACCTTGAAGAAATCTCAGAGGTCAAAAGTTCTTGGGACAGTGTATACACTTGAAGAAAAATCAGAGGGTTTTGGCTAAAAATAAATTAAATAACAGAATTTTATTCAAAGGAAGCTTGGGAGCCCTCTCTTTATACCACTATGCCATTCATACCATTAGCACCTGGGGTTGGAAAACAATATACTTCTCAAAACCACCTAAAGTCAAATATAGGCCTCTCTGGGTTCATTTTCTTTTAGAGAAAATGTAGATTGACCACATATTTAGTATTTATAAACATACATTTTGAGCTTCCCTGGTGGCTCAGATGGTAAAGAATCTGCCCACAATGTGGGAAACCTGGGTTTGATCCCTGGGTTGGGAAGATCACCCTGGAGAAGGGCACGGCAACCCACTCCAGTATTCTTGACTGACCCATGGACAGGAGCCTGGCAGACTACATACAGTACATGGGGTCTCAAAGATTTGGACACAACTAAGAGACTAAGCACGTACACATAGATTAATCTCTGGTGGAACTGAAGTGAACCAGAAATAAGGAATTAGAGTAGAAAAAGGGTGGGTTGGACCTCATAACACACAGGAAAATGAACAACTGTGTATTGTTAAAGAGTTACTGTGTGTACAACTGAAGGGGGAACTGTTCAGATTGTAGTCTGTGTGAATGATATCAAAAGAGTTATGTCGTATACAATTTATATGGCTACCTATGGTCATACCTGAATTGGGGCAATTTTAAGGTACCTGGACAAACTCGTCTATCTAAATCAGTAGTCCCCGACCTTTTTGGCATCAGGGACCAGTTTTGTGGAAGACAGTTTTTCCAAGGACTCAGGGGTGGGGATTATTGGGGTGGCTCTTGTAATGAGTGTGCTATTTGATCCCTTTCACATAGTAGCTCACAGCTGGGTCGGTGTTCCTATGACAATCTAAGGCTACCACTGATTGGACAGGAGGCAGAGCTCAGGTGGTAAAAGGAGAGATGCGGAGTGGCTGTAAATACAGGGGAAGCTTTGCTTGCTAGCCAGCTGCTCACCTCCTGCTGTGTGGTCCAGCTCCTAACATGCCACAGACTGCTACCGGTTCCTGATTCACAGTTTCGGGATCCCTGGTCTAAATCTTCTGTTACGGATAGTCACAGTGCCTGATTTTCTTGTATAAGTAACTTGATAATGGATAATATTTAAATAATTTAAATCAAGGATAGTAGTAATGAAGAATCATACTTTAGTAGCTAACACACATTAATGTCCCCACAAATTTTTGGTAAAAGAGGCATTGTTATTGTCTCTATTAGGATTCAGAATGCTCTAAGAAAGGAATACAGGAAAGGTCAGTATTAATGATGAAATAGGAAAGTATTAGACGCTTAAGGAGCTATTTGGTTTAGGAAGAAGCATAAAATGTTATGTTTGGCAGCAAAGAAACAGTTTGAGAGCATTGAGGACCTGGGTTGAAAAGATACAGAAAGAAGGAATAAAAGCTTGGCCTATTTCAGAATTTTTCATAAGGATATCCTAACTGAAGGAACAAGTATTCACTTGAAATTTTCAATTAGTTCTGCGTCCAAATTAGTAGGAAAAGGCTTAAATAAATATTTTAAAATAATTTCTCTTCTTATCCATTTTCTACAAAGACTAATTGGTCTTCCCAAGATTCGGCATTTCAACAAATACTTAGTGGACACCTCTTACTAGAGAGAAGTGAGGGAACATGCAATGGATATCATAGTTCCTGATCTAGCTGTTGACATTTAAGTAAGAGACATAATGTGAACCAAACACATTAACATCAGCATAAAAAGTTCTGAGGATTTAAAGAAGGCAAAGATCATGTATGGTTAGGAATAAGATCAGGAAAATTTTTCTGGTGAAGGTGGTGTGTTAGATGGGCCTCAGTGAACAACACCAGTAGTCACTTGGACTAGAACTGAATCCCAGGGCCCTAAAAGTCCTTTCAGTTTAAAGAATTTAGATAGTTTGAAAATTTTCCTGATACATTTTTTTTTAAATTTAAATTATTTATTTTAATTAGAGACTAATTACTTTACAATATTGTATTGGTTTTGCCATACATCGACACGAATCCACCACGGATGTACACGTATTCCCCATCCTGAATCCCCCTCCCACCTCCCTCGCTGTACCATCCCTCTGGGTCATCCCAGTGCACTAGCCCCAAGCATCCTGTATCCTGCATCGAACCTGGAATGGCGATTCATTTCTTATATGATATTATACATGTTTCAATGCCATTCTCCCAAATCATCCCACCCTCTCCCTCTCCCACAGAGTCCAAAATACTGTTCTATACACCTGTGTCTCTTTTGCTGTCTCACATACAGGGTTATCGTTACCATTTTCTAAATTCCATATATATGCATTAGTATACTATATTGGCGCAGAAGGCAGTGGCACTCCACTCCAGTACTCTTGCCTAGAAAATCCCATGGATGGAGGAGCTTGGTAAGCTGCAGTCCATGGGGTAGCTAAGAGTTGGACACGACTGAGCTACTTCACTTTCACTTTTCACTTTCATGCATTGGAGAAGGAAATGGCAACCCACTCCAGTGTTCTTGCCTGGAGAATCCCAGGGACTGGGGAGCCTGGTGGGCTGCCATCTGTGGGGTTGCACAGAGTTGGATACCACTGAAGCAACTTAGCAGCAACAGCAGCAGCAGCAGTAGCATACTATATTGGTGTTTTTCTTTGTGGCTTACTTCACTCTGTATAATAGGCTCCAGTTTCATCCACCTCATTAGAACTGATTCAAATGTATTCTTTTTAATGGCTGAGTAATACTCCATTGTGTATATGTACCACAGCTTGCTTATCCATTCATCTGCTGATGGACATCTAGGTTGCTTGCATGTCCTGGCTATTGTAAACAATGCTGCAATGAACACTGGGGTACATGTGTCTCTTTCAATTCTGGTTTCCTCGGTGTATATGCCCAGCAGTGGGATTGCTGGGTCATAAGGCAGTTCTTTTTCCAGTTTTTTTTGATTAGAATTCCATTTAATTTGTTCATGTTTTATGCTAGCTATTTTTGTTACCTTTTGGAGAGAAAGATGTTAAAAAAATAAGATATTTATCATGACAAGGAGTAAGGATAATATTGCATAACAGATATTTTGTGAAACAACTTGAAATGTTCATGTCCTCTCAGGCTTCCCTGGTGGCTCAGAAATTAAAGCATCTGCCTGCAATGCAGGAGACATGAATTCGATCCCTGGGAAGGGAAGATCCCCCTGGAGAAGGAAATGGCAACCCACTCCAGTATTCTTGCTTGGAGAACCCCATGGACAGAGGAGCCTGGTGGGCTACAGTCCACGGGGTCGCAAAGAGTCGGACATGACTGAGTGACTTTACTTTCTCAGGAAAATATAGTTGTGTCTTTTCCAGCCACTTCCATGCTGAATCTAAGCCACCTAAACTTCTTGAGCAACATCATTCTGAACAGACAGCACACAAGCTATCTTTAGTCCCTTTTGCTTTATTTTGTTTTGCTCAATTCTGTATTTTTGAGATACTCTGCGGAACATAACTCAGAATTATCTTACTGAGAGTTAAAGGAGTTGGAGTAGCTATTTACCAACTCTTCCTCTTAAAGTCCATGGGGTCACAAAGAGTAGGACACAACTGAGTGACTTTCACGTCACGTCATATCCTCTTATAGGTTACTCCAGAGAGTAACTTCCTGGGACTTCCTGAACTGATGGCCATGCTGAACATGCTCCAGTGACCAGAGAATGTCTTCAGACAGAGAGATGTAGGAAGTGGCTTTTAAGGAAAGTTTCCACAGGTCATCTCTAGGAGGGCTCCAAGATATATAGGAGAGGAAATAATGGTGTCTGATATAGTGTAATCCTTACAAAAAAAAGAAAAGAAACGAGGAGTAGGATTCTGTGGTAAATAAGAAGCTGAGGAGTACAATAAGTTTCTTTACCATTAGACTTCTCAGTAATTTTAATATTCATTATTAATATTCTAAAAGGAATTATGTCAGTTTTATCAAGTTTACTTGAACAGAGAACACATTTTTTGAGAAGCAACTTACAAGGCTATTGCATGGAAGATATTTTGTAAATATTTGTATTAATAAATACTTTGTAAGTATCTTATTCCTACATTTATATAGTATCTCTATATTCAAGTTACCCTCCAAGGCCCTAGATGAGAAAAGGGAGATGTAGAAATAAATCTGACTTAAATCTTGACTTTAGATTGCTTGTGATCCATTAGAGAAGATATGTATGACAGTTATTATCATTGTTGTTGTTGTTGTTTTTCAGTCCCTCAGTCGTATCCGACTTTTTGCAACCCCATGGACTGCAGCATGCCAGACTTCCTGTCCTTCACCATCTCCCAGAGCTTGCTCAAACTCAAATCCATTGAATCAGTGAGGCCATCCAGCCATTTCATCCTCTGTCATGCCCTTCTCCTCCTACCTGCAATCTTTCCCAGCATCAAGGTCTTTTCTAGTGAATCGGCTCTTCATATTAGGTGGCCAAAGTATTAGAACTTCAGCCTCAGCATCAATCCCTCCAGTGAATATTCAGGATTGATTTCCTTTAGGATTGACTGGTTTGATCTCCTTGCAGTCCAAGGGACTCTCAAGAGTCTTCTCCAACACGACAACTCAGAAGCATTGGTTGTTTGGTGTTCAGCCTTCTTTATGGTCCAGTTGTCACATCCGTACATGACTGCTGGAAAAACATAGCTTTGACTAGATGACCTATGTTGACAAAGTAATTTCTCTGCCTTTTAGTACACTGTCTAGGTTTGTCATAGCTTTTCTTCCGAGGAGCAAGCATCTTTTAATTTCATCGCTGCAATCATCATCTGCAGAGATTTTGGAGCCCCCAAAATTAAAGTCCGTCACTGTTTCCATTGTCTCCCCATCTATTTGCCATGAAGTGATGGGACCAGATGCCATGATCTTCATTTTTTGAATGTTGAGTTGTTTTTTTTTTTTTTTTTTTAGGGTCCTCAAAGGTCAACCTCTAGATACTGAATCAAGTATTTGATTAATACAAACTTTAGGTTGGTCTGATTTTCTTTCTTTCTTTCTTTGTTTTTTAGAAAAACATCTATTTCTGCTTTATTGAATATGCCAAAGGCTTTTGACTGTGTGGATCACCACAAACTGTGGGAAATTCTTTTTTTTAAATTTTATTTTATTTAACTTTACAATATTGTATTGGTTTTGCCATATATCAAAATGAATCTGCCACAGGTATACATGTGTTCCCCATCCTGAACCCTCCTCCCTCCTGCCTCTCCATACCATCCCTCTGGGTCATCCCAGTGCACCAGCCCCAAGCATCCAATATTGTGTATCGAACCTGGACTGGCGACTTGTTTAATATATGATATTATACATATTTCAATGCCATTCTCCCAAATCATCCCACCCTCTCCCTCTCCCACAGAGTCCAAAAGACTGTTCTATACATCAGTGTCTCTTTTGCTATCTCATATACAGGGTTATTGTTATCATCTTTTTAAATTCCATATATATGTGTTAGTATACTGTATTGGTGTTTTTCTTTGTGGCTTATTTCACTCTGTATAATAGGCTCCAGTTTCATCCACCTCATTAGAACTGACTCAAATGCATTCTTTTTAATGGCTGAGTAATACTCCATTGTGTATATGTACCACAGCTTGCTTATCCATTCATCTGTGGATGGACATCTAGGTTGCTTGCATGTCCTGGCTATTGTAAACAGTGCTGCGATGAACACTGGGGTACACATGTCTCTTTCAATTTTGGTTTCCTCAGTGTGTATGCCCAGCAGTGGGATTGCTGGATCATAAGGCAGTTCTATTTCCAGTTTTTTAAGAAATCTCCACACTGTTCTCCATAGTGGCTGTACTAGTTTGCATTCCCACCAACAGTGTAAGAGGGTTCCCTTCTCTCTGCACCCTCTCCAGCATTTATTGCTGGTAGACTTTTGGATTGCAGCCATTCTGACTGGCGTGAAATGGTACCTCATAGTGGTTTTGATTTGTATTTCTCTGATAATGAGTGATGTTGAGCATCTTTTCATGTGTTTGTTAGCCATCTGTATGTCTTCTTTGGAGAAATGTCTGCTTAGTTCTTTGGCCCATTTTTTGATTGGGCCATTTATTTTTCTGGAATTGAGCTGTAGGAGTTGCTTGTATATTTTTGAGATTAGTTGTTTGTCTGTTGCTTCATTTACTATTATTTTCTCCCATTCTGAAGGCTGTCTTTTCACCTTGCTTATAGTTTCCTTTGTTGTGCAGGAGCTTTTTAAGTTTAATTAGGTCCCATTTGTTTATTTTTGCTCTTATTTACAATATTCTAGGAAGTGGGTCATAGAGGATCCTGCTGTGATGTATGTCAGAGAGTGTTTTGCCTATGTTCTCCTCTAGGAATTTTATAGTTTCTGGTCTTACATTTAGATCTTTAATCCATTTTGAGTTTGTTTTTGTGTGTGGTGTTAGAAAGTGCTCTAGTTTCATTCTTTTACAAGTGGTTGACCAGTTTTCCCAGCACCACTTGTTAAAGAGATTGTCTTTTCTCCATTGTATATTCTTGCCTCCTTTGTCAAAGATAAGGTGTCCATATGTGCATGGATTTATCTCTGGGCTTTCTATTTTGTTCCATTGATCTATATTTCTGTCTTTGTGCCAGTACCATACTGTCTTCATGACTGTGGCTTTGTAGTAGAGCCTGAAGTCAGGCAGGTTGATTCCTCCAGTTCCATTCTTCTTTCTCAAGATAGCTTTGGCTATTCGAGGTTTTTTGTATTTCCATACAAATTGTGAAATTATTTGTTCTAGCTCTGTGAAGAATACCATTGGTAGCTTGATTGGGATTGCATTGAATCTATAAATTGCTTTGGGTAGTATACTCATTTTCACTATATTGAGTCTTCCAATCCATGAACGTGGTATATTGAGTTTTAAGTCAGCTTTTTCACTCTCCACTTTCACTTTCATCAAAAGGCTCTTTATTTCCTCTTCACTTTCTGCCATAAGGGTAATGTCATCAGCATATCTGAGGTTATTGATATTTGTCCCGTCTATCATGATTCCAGCTTGTGCTTAATCCACCCTGTCATTTTGCATGATGTACTCTGCATAAAAGTTAAATAAGCAGAGTGACAATATACAGTCTTGAGGTACTCCTTTCCCAATCTTGAACCAGTCCTTTGTTGCATCTCCCGTTCTAACTGTTGCTTCTTGATGTGCATACAGGTTTCTCAGGAGGCAGGTAAAGTGGTTTGGTATTCTCATCTCTTTAAGAACTTTCCACAGTTTGATCTGATCCACATAGTGAGACGTAGTCAATGAAACAGAAGTAGATGTTTTTGGAATACCCTCACTTTTTGTGTGATCCATTGGATGTTGGCAACTTGATCTCTGGTTCCTCTGCCTTTTCTAAATCCAGTTTGAACATCTGGAAGTTCTCAGTTCACATAATGTTGAAGCCTTGCTTGGAGAATTTTGAACATTACTTTGCTAGTGTGTGAGAGGAGTGCAATCGTGCAGTAGTTTGAACATTCTTTGGTATTGCCCTTCTTTAGGATTGGAATGGAAACTGATCTTTTCCAGTCCTGTGGCCACTGCTGAGTTTTCCAAATTTGCTGGCATATTGAGTGCAACACTTTCACAGCATCATCTTTCAGGATTTGAAATAGCTCAGCTGGAATTCTACCACCTCCACTAGCTTTGTTTGTAGTAATGCTTCCTAAGGCCCACTTGTCTTCGCACTCCAAGATGTCTGGCTCTAGGTGAGTCATCATACCATTGTGGTTGTCTGGGTCATTAAGATCTTTTTTGTATTGTTATTCTGTGTATTCTGCTTCTGTTGGGTCCATACTACTTGTGTCCTTTATTGTGCCTATCTTTGCATGAAATATTCCCTTAGTATCTCTAATTTTCTTGAAATTGTCATCATTATCATAATGTAAATTAATAAGGGATAAATAGGATATCAGAGATTAAAGGAAATAAGGATTTTTTCTAGTTGGGACATAAGGAGCCTTCCTGAATGAAGCAGCATTGACCTGAACCTTGAATTTAAGGTGCTTTTGGAATTTTAAGAGAGAGAGAATAGTAGCAAATTATTCTAGGCTATGGAAGCAGTATCAGCAGAGGGCATAGAGGGTGGAATTATTGAAGAATAGTGTTGAAAATATCCTTCTTTTATAGATGCTCTAGTCTACCAAAATTAGACAAGAAGGCATGAACAAAATGTTATCTAAAAGTTCTCTCAGTAATAAACTATGTGTATGTGTATATGCTGGTGGCTCAGAGGGTAAAGCATCTACCTGTGATGTGGAAGACCCAGGTTTGATCCCTGGGTCGGGAAGATCCCCTGGAGAAGGAAATGGCAACTCACTCCAGTATTCTCTTGCCTGGAGAATCTCATGGACAGAGGAGACTGATGGGCCACAGTCCATGGGGTCTCAAAGAGTCGGACATGACTGAGCGACTACACACACACACACACGTGTGTATATACTGTATATACATAGCAGTTACTAAGTTTCTGAGAAACCTTTCCATGTTGATATGCAACCTTATACTCTTGGTTGGTGAATCTAGAAAGTAGTTCAAAATGTCATGAAACTGCCTGGTATTCTCTAGGCATCTCCCATGGGATCTCTTATGATTTTTATTATATATAATAAACAATATTACAGCTGCTGTCTCAATCCTGCAGAGGGCTTCTCTCCACAGGAAAAAAAAAAAAAACAAAAAAAACTGCCAATTCTAGCAGGTACTGCATTCCATAATCTGTCCAGTTAACCCTGAAACTCAAAAATGTTTCTTCTATCCCTTTAACTTAAATTCTTTCAAGTGCTTAGGTGACTGCTTGTAATGGAAAGTGAAGGTGATTAGTTCAGTTGCCATGTAAACCAGATTGATAACAGTGAAGCTCTGCTCCTGGTAAAACAATTCAAAATTATATAATTATGTTGTTAAAAATATAACAAAAGTTTCAAGGAAAAGCTTCAATAAGACTACTTTTCATTTTTAAAATGTTGCCTAATTCTTATCCAGACGTGTGCATATTTTTCTTATTATCATAAAGTGTTTCCAGTTTTACATTCTTATTTATTAAAGTGCCTTATTTTTTTATGTTTCTCCATAGTCTTTTTAACTTTAGTCAAAGCATATATTTTTTAAAGAATAATTTGATTGTGTTTGCAAAAACTTTTAAAGTGCTCATTATAAAAATGTCAATCAAAACTCAAAACTACACAAAGAAAGTTAAAAAAATTTCTAAAAATTCCACATCTCAAAATAACTACCATTAACAGTTGTTATACATCATTCTAAACATATTAGCATTATGTTTCAGCAAGAAAGGCTAATAAAACTGAGGTAATTGCTACTATTTAGATAAACCTCGTTTTAATGCAAATATGGGGCTTCCTAAAGTGTCCCTTTAAAATTTTTCACAAAATAGTATTGATAGAGTAAAAAAGACTTGATTTTGTTTTTTAGCTCCATGTTTCAACTTTGACTTTGCCGTTAAAGATGAGAAAATTAGACTTTCCATTTTCCCCTCCCATTTCTGTCCTGGTATTATTGCATTATCATTGTAATATCATCAAGTTATATTTGCATTCTTTTCCGTAACCATAACTTTTATAGTCCTGAGTGATTTATTTTGATTCTTTTTGTTAATTGGATAAATGGCTCTTGTATTCTATATGCTTGAGCTCTTTCATATGGTCCTATATAGTAACTATGTGGCTATATGTGGCTACTGAATACTTGAAATGAGGCTAGTGTGCCTAAAAAACTGAATTTTACATTTTATTTAATCTTAATTAAATTAATTTAAATAGCTTTGTGTGGCTAATGGCTGCTATATTGGATAAAAACTCTATCTTTAATGTTTTAGCATATTTCATATCTTTTATATTTCTATATCAAATGTGTAATATCTTGGAACACAAGTTTTCCTTAGAAATTTGTATGCATCAAGGATTACTATGAAAAATTCTAAGGCTATTCTGAGTTTTTCTTCCTTATTTGATAATATTTAACATTTTGAGAGATCCCAAGTGCAGGTGGAGGAGGCTGCCTAGAGCAGTTATCATGGGCAGGATCCATGATATTTTGAACTGTTGTTCATATTTACCAACCAGTGGTTCCATGTCCTCATGCATATGTCAATATAGGAAAGTTATTCTATTGCAAGTTATTGGTTATTATCCAAGTTTCACAAAAGAGAAATTTAGAGAAGTTAAGTAATTTTTCTAATGTTACATTGATAGTAGATGGCAGAAATAGGATATGAATCCAAGTTTGTTACTGTTTGTTCCACCACTCTAGTGATTTATTTTTTTCAGCAGCAAAAATTCTTTCCTAAAAGTGAAATTTTATGTAGAATTCTAAAATACAGTTATTTAAAATTGCTTATAATTCTGTAATATTTTAAATCTCAAATTTAACTCAAATGTTCATCAATAGCAAAATGGATAAACAAATGGTGATATGTTCATAGTGAAGTGAAGTGAAGTCGCTCAGGCCTGTCCGACTCTTTGCGACCCAATGGACTGTAGCCTACCAGGCTCCATCAGTGGGATTTTCCAGGCAAGAATGTTGGAGTGGATTGCCATTTCCTTCTCCAGGGGATCTTCCCGACTGCGGGATCGAACCTGGGTCTCTCACATTGCAGGCAGACGCTTTACCATATGAGCCACCAGAGAAGCCCGATATGTTCATAAGGAATAGTATAAATAGTGCAAATTAATAATCCTCCAATTATGTGACATGGAGTGATTCCCACAGACATAAGGTAAGATTCAGTAATAACAACAAGACCAAATCAAAAAATGCATACTGAATGATTGCATTTATATAAATCTCAAAAAGGCAAAAGTAAAATATATATGTATATTATTTGAGAATATATAATTATAAAACAAAACTAAAGAAAAAAGTTAAAAAGTTGGTATCAGGAACAAGGGAATTCCTGGGTTTCAGATCTTTGTTTTAATCTATATGGAATCACCTGATTATTATTCTTCATAAAAATAAATTTAAGCTGTTATAAATGTAAAAAAAAAAAAAAAAAGCCAATACATGAGAATAATGAAGCCATATTAATCAACACCAAAACGTGAAATCTGAGCTTATGACTAACATTTGTAGCTTTACATTACTCAGCATCCAACTTATTTCTATCTAGTTTAGTTTACCACATCATGGAATCATGACTCATGCAGATACATGGTTGTAATGGTCACTGTTTTTAGTGGCATGCATTTAGCTGAGGACATTCTTCAATTAAACTGATCCAGAAACTTAAAAGAGAAGCAGTAGAAAAAGTCTCTGGCTTTAAAATTGAGTCATAACCACATCTAATAAGTGCTTGCTTTTCTAAACTTCAATAGAAAGGTCAACCTCAAACTTAGAGCAAACATCAAAGCTATCTGTAGAATGCTACATGTCACTGGTTTAATTATAATTAAATAAGTGACTCCTGAGGTATGCCAAGGGCTTGAGCCAAATAGACATGTGTGAATCTTTCCTGGTACATGACTGAGCAGACATTCTGTGATGTAGTGGATATTCACCTACGTGCTAGTACATGAGTAAATTTTTTTAAAAGATGATAATTGACCTATAACTTTTCCAACTAATGGTACATTTATGAGTTCACAAAAATGCATAGTCAGGGAGGCTCCCTTCTGATATATGTAAAAAATAAAAAATAGATTAATCCGGCAGCATGAGTTAAATTTTTGTGATCTTCTGTGTCATATAACTTAATGATTACATATTAAATTCTGTATCTTATTTTTCTAAATACTGTTTAAATTATTTGAATGTGATTGAAAATCTATTTGAACAAAATAACCCATAGAACACTACTGTATAGAGTTGACATAGTTTCATAGCCTCACTATCAAGTCTTGTAAACCTTTATAGTTGCAAATATTTATGTCTGGATAGCATCTATCAAACACATTGCCACAGGCTTTCATTATTTTGTTCTTAAACTCATTATTCATATTATTTCTTTTGTGGCCAAGGTAGAACTGGTAGTGCACTTGGACCTGCTTTCTCTGACTTGGCAAAGAGTGAAGGATCACTCTTCCTGGTATAGATCTTTTAGCCCTTGAAGCAAGAGGTGCTTGGGTGTGTTATAAAAAACTGGTATAATTTACTAAAGCCAGTGGCCCAGAAAATGGTCTAGGCTGAATATATTGCATCTTAACAAAAATCTTGTGTAGAGATCCTGGTCAGCTCTAGAGTTGGTCAGTTCTTGGTCAGCTGGTCAGCTCTTGCTGGGAAGGATGCCTGATTTTTCTTTTTACTATTATGAATCACCTTTTGGCAACTCTGGAAAGAAATTCCAGAAGTGGATATTACTCTCCTCTGATTTTTTTTCTTTAGTTGAAATTCCATGCTTCTGAGGTTCCTCATCTGAATTCTAGTCTTTGGCTAATTCTTATCTCTTTTACAAAAGTAAGACAAGTCTATGCAATCAGTCACAGGGAACAGGGATCAGATATGTGCAGACAATAAAATTTGAAGGATACAGAAGGTGAATCACACACCTTAACTTTTTTTGTGTGCCTATGTGTGTGTGTGTGTGTGAGAGAGAGAAGACTTGCTCTTCTAAATTTATAAACAGTCCAAGTCTTGGTCAAGATAATGAAATTCTTTTCCAAAATATGGAAAGAGTAAGTTATCAAGGTGGAAGGGAGTTAATATCCCTTACAGATGCCTCCCATGTAAAATATGAGATATAGATTAGTTTCATTCATTGAATGAGTGAAGGTAGGGATCTTGGAGGAACTGTAGTTCACCACCTTCATGGGTACATGGGGAGAATGAGGCATGGGGAGGTGCAATGGATTCTCTAAGGCCAAAGGCCAAGTGAGTGCCAGCTCAACTTTCACTTGTATATTTACTATTCAGGCAGACATTATACTTGACTCTGCAAAGTAGATATGGTCCATAATCCCAAGATGCTGATTATATAGCATGGGAGCAGGCACTTGAGGAGAAATTTTAGTACAGTGCACTATAAGGATAGAATAGATTTACCTAAAGTAATTTTTTCACTTTGTTTAATTTCCTAAGGATCTGCTTTGTAACTGGCTCTGCATCTATAATTACCAGCCAACATTTATATGTATGATTATTTTATTACTCAGAAAACCCATTAAGGTAGATACTATTATTTGCCCCATTTTATGGATAAGTAAACTAAGGCTAAGGAAAATAAGCTATTTGTCTGCAACAGTTTTGTTTTATAACATCCTAAAATAAAAGCATGTGACAGATTCAAATTCAAAACAAAACAAAATCCCCCAAATCAAAAAACTTCAAAGAGAATGAGAAGACAAGTCACCGACTTGGAGAAAATATTTGCAAAACACACATATGACAATGGACTATTGCCTAAATATACAAAGAACTCTTCAAACTCAACGATAAGAAAATGAACAACTCAACTAAAAAAATAGACAAAAGATACCTCACTAAAGAAAACGACAGATGAGCATGTGAAGACATGCTCAGTATCATATGTTCTTAGAGAATTATAAGTGAAAGCAAGGACATACCACTACCCATATTAGAATGGCCCAAATACAAGAGCACTAAGTGCTGGGAAGCTTGGAGAGCAACAAAAATTCTCACTATTGCTACTGGGAATACAAAATGGTACTGTCACTGTGAAAGGCAGTTTGGCAGTTTCTTATGATTCAGCAGTAACACTCCTTGGCTATTTACTCAAAGATGCTGAAAATGTGTATGCATGGAAAAACTTGCTTATGGAGGTGTGAAGCAGCTTTACTCATATTTTGGTAAACTTGGAAACAACCAAGATGTCCTTAATGTATGGTACATCCGGAAAATGGAACATGATTCAGCACTAAAAAACCCCAATCTTCCCTGAAAAGGCATGAAGGAAACTATTGTATATATGAAAATGGTGAATGCTTGCCACTGTACATTTGCCAAAATCCGTGGGGTTTGCCGAGTTGGACATGACTGTGCAACTAAGCATGCAGCAGTGCGTAGAATGTACAAGAACAAGAGTGAACCCTAATATACACTATGGGCTGTGAGTGATAATGATGTCCCAGTGTAAGTTCACTGATTGCAACAAATATATCACTTTGGTGAGAGATGTTGGTAGTGGGGAGGCTATGCATGTGTATGGGCAGGGAATGTATGGGAACTCTTAGTACATTTCACTCAGTTTTGCTGTGAACCTAAAATGTCCCTGAAAAAATAATTAATTAAAAAATACTGTTAGGCTCCTTTGCCCAAATTCAGGATTAATTGAGAAGGTTGGCTTAGCAAATCATTGGTCCCTGATTTATTATTTTCTTTTGATCCATATTGGTGGGTAATGTTTTACTCAGTAGAGCTCTAGGTAACCTTGAACCTTCTTATCAGAAGAAACTAAGGAACAAAACCTTCAACCAAGAAGAAAAAGCTTATGTACCTTACACATTTTTTTACTTCATTAACTGTCTTTGTATTCCATTTCCTCATTTGAAATGTATTGTTAATGGCCTTTTCCTTCCCACAGTTGAGGGTGGGCAGATGATTACTAGGTCATACTGACTTTGAATGGGGCATACATTATGGGAAGGCCCCACTGAGTTTATTATTAATCTCTATATATAATAGGAAGCAAAACAAAATCCTCTACACAACTCTGACCCTTTGTTTCTTGTTTGCATTATTGTTTGTTGTGGTGTGCCACTGCCTGACCTGATGTAAATGCCAAGTTCACAGCCCCTTTTTTGAATTTAACATTGCAACCATAAATTGTTTGTCCATTTATAAATAAAATAAAATGTGGGAGATGATGGAGCTTGAGAGAGCATATTGTCTGAAACTCTTGGATCTCGTTCTTATACAGATGTGCCAAAGCTAAACGTTTGGCAAAGTATAAATTGAACTGAATGTTAAGGTTGTTCATAGCACTCTCAGGGCAAGTGGGCTGGGTACTTGGCTGTGAGTGCCTCAGAGCATTAGAATATGGCAGTTGCCTGAGACTTTTCATGCTTTTTCCTGAAACATTTCTCTCTTCCCAGTTTCCTAGTTGGAGAAGGCAGTGGCAACCCACTCCATTACTCTTGCCTGGAAAATCCCAGGGACGGAGGAGCCTGGTGGGCTGCAGTCTATGGGGTCGCACAGAATCGGACAAAACTAAAGTGACTTAGCAGCAGCAGCAGCAGCAGCAGCAGTTCCCTAGTGTAACCATTAAGGTTGATTTGGATTAGCTAGGAGTGTTACTGGTTGGAAGGAAAAAAAAAATCCTTAGCAACTGACATATTCAGGAACTTCCCTGGTGGTCCAGTGGTTAAGAATCCACCTGCCAGTGCAGGGGACATGAGTTCAATCCCTGCTATGTGAAGATTCCACATGCCACGGAGCAACTGAGTCCATGTGCCACAACTGCTGAAGGGCATGGGCTCTAGGGTGGCCAGTGCAAAGAGCAGCCAGTGCACTGCCCACTAGAGGGTAGCCCCCACTCACTGCAACTTGAGAAAGACCGTGTGCAACAACAAAGACCCAGCACAGCCAAAAATAAAATATAAAAAAAATCTCTAAAAAATAAATTGACATATTCAAATACTGCATAAGGAGGTGACTTGTTTTCTCTGCAGGGAAAGATTCAGAGAAAGCAAAATTTATTTCTTATTAAAGTTTCCTTTTCCAATTTTATTCAGTTTGGAAATGCCAAGAGGCTTTTGAAGGTTAAATATGACATTGGATGTGCTACTCCTTTTTATGTGATTGGTTTTTCCAGGAAATTAGAGCAGGACATGCAACTTTATGAGTGAGTGTTAATTGGTCATTGAACAAGAATGGTGTGGCACTTGAGAGAGAATCTTGTATCATGAAAAGTGTGGTAGTGCCTAAAGACCCACGTGCTGCCTCTGGTTCTGCTACTAATTAGTGTTCTCCGTGAGTGGGACACTTGAATTTCATAGTCTCCGATGCCTCTTTTGTGAAATCTATGAAGAGAGGAAGGTGGAGTAGTGTTAGCATATGGCTACCAAGGTTCCTCTTGATTCTAACTTTTTATAGTTCTGTGAATATGAGCTGGAACATGAGGGGTTGGCTTTGGATGTTCTTTGAACAATTTCCCCTACAGTCTTCTGTCCACTTCGTGGAGGGAATCTACAAGAGATATCGACCTTCCTTTCTCTGCCCTCTACCACAGAACAAACAGACCACACTAGAATTCTGACTCTCCAGCCCTTTGTATTTTGTAGTTGAAAGAGATTTTCTGCATGTATTATTCTCTCAAAATTCTCTAAGATGGGTACTGCTATTGTCCAGAGCTTAAAAGTGAAGAAACTATCTCAGAGGCAAAGAATGCTTGCGGAAACTATACAAAATCATCCCAGGCTGTCATGAACTGGTAGTGAAGTGTAACCTTAGGAATAGAGAAGACTGGTTTTGAATCCTGACTCTGCCATTTTTTCTTTCTGTAATCTTGGGTAGATTACTTTTTCTCAGTTTCTGCACTTATATAAAGTGAAGTCACTCAGTTGTGTCTGACTCTTTGCGACCCCATGGACTGTAGCCCACCAGGCTCCTCTGTCCATGGGATTCTCCAGGCAAGAATACTAGAGTGGGTTGCCATTTCCTTCTCCAGGGGGATCTTCCTGATGCAGGGATCGAACCCAGGTCTCCTGCATTGCAGGCAGATGCTTTAAACCTCTGAGCCATCAGGGAAGCCCTTAAGGCAAATAGGATTCCTTCAAATCCATTGATGCATTAGCTGTTTAAGAAAGTGAAAGTGAAGTCACTCTCGTGTCCGACTCTTTCTGACCCCATGGACTTTAGCCCACCAGGCTCCTCAATCCATGGAATTTTCTAGGCAACAATATATATAAAGACATTGTATATATTTACATATAAAGACAATCTTAATGCTCAAAAGAATGTTTTTATGTAATGTGTGTGTGGTGGCAAAGGAATGTCTTCATATAGTGTATGAAAAATGCATTGCACAATACCATCCACGGAGTAAATATTTAAAAATGATAGCTCTTATTATTATTTTATTACTAAGTAATGTTAATATGAAGGCTCCAGGCCTTCTGATTCATGATCTTCCTACTATACCCAGCATCAGTTAGGAGCATAGACATTTTTATGATCTTGATCACTTTAATGCTTGGAGATCATTTTCTCTAAAAATGTCAATTTATGGCCAGGTCAGATCAGATCAGTCGCTCAGTGGTGTCCAACTCTTAGCGACCCCATGAATCGCAGCACACCAGGCCTCCCTGTCCATCACCAACTCCCGGAGTTCACTCAAATTCACGTCCATTGAGTTGGTGATGCCATCCAGCCATCTCATCTTCTGTCTTCTGCTTCTCCTCCTACCCCCAATCCCTCCCAGCATCAGAGTCTTTTCCAATGAATCAACACTTTGCATGAGGTGGCCAAAGTACTGGAGTTTCAGCTTTAGCATCATTCCTTCCAAAGAAGTCCCAGGGCTGATCTCCTTCAGAATGGACTGGTTGGATCTCCTTGCAGTCCAAGGGACTCTCAAGAGTCTTCTCCAACACCACAGTTCAAAAGCATTAATTCTTCGGCGCTCAACCTTCTTCATAGTCCAACTCTCACATCCATACACAGCCACTGGAAAAACCATAGCCTTGACTAGATGGACCATTGTTGGCAAAGTAACGTCTCTGCTTTTGATTATTCTATCTAGGTTGGTCATAACTTTTCTTCCAAGGAGTAAGCGTCTTTTAATTTCATGGCTGCACTCACCATCTGCAGTGATTTTCGAGCCCAGAAAAATAAAGTCTGACACTGTTTCCACTGTTTCCCCATCTATTTCCCATGCAGTGATGGGACCAGATGCCATGATCTTAGTTTTCTGAATGTTGAGCTTTAAGCCAACCTTTTCACTCTCCACTTTCACTTTCATCAAGAGGCTTTTTAGTTCCTCTTCACTTTCTGCCATAAAGGTGGTGTCATCTGCATATCTGAGGTTATTGAGATTTCTCCCGGCAATCTTGATTCCAGCCTGTGCCTCATCCAGTCCAGCGTTTCTCATGATGTACTCTGCATATAGGTTAAATAAACGGGGTGACAATATACAGCCTTGACGTACTCCTTTTCCTATTTGGAACCAGTCTGTTGTTCCATGACCACTTCTAACTGTTGCTTCCTGACCTGCATACAAATTTCTCAAGAGGCAGGTCAGGAGGTCTAGTATTCCCATCTCTTTCAGAATTTTCCACAGTTTATTGTGATCCACACAGTCAAAAGCTTTGGCATAGTCAGTAAAGCAGAAGTAGATGTTTTTCTGGAACTCTCTTGCTTTTTCCATGATCCAGCGGATGTTGGCAATTTATGGCCAAAAAGATCCTATATGAATCGGTACCTTCTGGGAAGGCTTCATTTTTTTGCTACTAAATGGAGTGAAAATGGGCCATAGGTCAACCTTAAAAGAACTGGAGTCATCTTTTCCACACTTTCTAAGGAAAACAAAAGAAATATCAATGCCCAGTTATTTTAAAAAGTTATCCTTATAAAAATAATATAGCTTATTTAAATTTTTTTGGACAACAGTGTAAATAAGGAGGAAATGAAAATGTACTGCATATGGTTTTATTTCTTATTAACAAATGCTTCTCACCTTATGGTATAATTTGTTTTCTTTGCAGGGCATTGTTGTTATTATCATTCTTATTGGCCACAGTTACTATCAGCTCTGGTATAATAAGTATACTAAAAATATGGATTTTAATTCCTTCTAATCCTAATTATTAGTGATATTTTCATAGGCTTGAGCAAATGAAGGGAAGTGGGAAGCACAGTACTGGATGACTGTCTTGGCAGTTTTCAAAAAAGGTTTAACTTCCTTTCAAAAGAAAAAACCGTAAAGTCTGAAAACAAAGCTCAGGTTTTAGAAACCTGGTTCCAACCTGTTATTGATACTGTGTTTACCATATTTTCTTTGAGCCTCAGTTTTTCAATCAAAAAAAATCACAGAATTGGGTCTAGGACTTCCTGAAGATTTATTCTTAATTTCTAGTCTCCTGAGGTATGACTCTAGAAAGTAGTCCTTATCAACCTCACAGGTCTGTTCAGATTTCAGTTCTGTATGGCGGTGGATGCCTCCTGCTATTTGCCAAGTCCTGGCTACCAAAGATAACCTTATGGATGCTACAACATTTTGTGACACTACAAGCAGTGTCACAAAACATGCTGCATGAAAACCATGTCAAACTCGGTGGCTAATATACAAGTCTTTATTCTTGTAGATCTATTGTCAGTCGACTGAGGGTTGACAGAAGGAAGCTGATCCTAGCAGGCTGGCTCTGTTGCTCTTGGCTGAACTCACTCAGATGTCTGAGGATCAGTTGGCTGATGTAAGCTGGGCTCAGTCTGGCAGATAGACCTTGCTTCCCAAGTCTCTCACCCTCCTCTTGCTGAAGCCTGTCAGCTAGCAGGGGCATGTAATAAAATCCACAAGAGAGAGGGCCAGCAAGGCAAGGGCTTTACAAGCCTGTGGTCACAACACACCTGCTAACATTTCATTGGCCAAAGAAAGTCATGTGGTCAAGCCCAAGGCCAATGGATAGGGAAATATACTTTGCTTATCTAGCAGGATGAATTGAAAAATCATATGGTATAAAAGAGACACATACAAGGAGGGCTGAAGAATCAGGCCACTGATGCAATCTACTGTGTGTGCATGTTCAGTTGCTAAGTTGTGTCTGACTCTTTGCATTCCCATGGACTGCAGCATACCAGGCTTCCCTGTCCTTCATTATCTCCTGGAGTTTGCTCAAATTCATGTCCATTGAGTCAGTGATGTTATCCAAACATCTCATCCTCTGTTGCCCTCTTCTCCTCCTGTCCTCAGTCTTTTCCCAGCATCAGGGTCTTTTCCAATGAGACAGCTCTTCACATTAGGTGGCTAAAGTATTGGAGCTTCAGCTTTAGCCAACAGTCCTTTTAAAAAATATTGAGAGTTTAATTCCTTTAGGATTGACTGATTTGATCTCCTTGCTGTCCAAGGAACTCTCAGGAGTCTTCTCTAGTACCACAATTTGAAAAAAATCAATTCTTCGGCACTCATCCTTCTTTATGGTCCAACTCTCACATCCATACATGACTAGTGGAAAAACCATAGTTTTGACTATACAGACCTTTGTTGTCAATCTACTAGATATCTTTCTTCTTTTTTTGGAAACATGAAATTGCACTATTGCCTCCCAGACACATTTGTACTGATTGGTTTGAAGGAAGAGATTTTCTGTACCTGATACCTATCTTTTAGAAGATGGCAATATCTGGATCTACCTTTCTTGAGACCATTTTTCCTTCTAATTAGGTATCGAAGATTGCATAGTCAATGCTACTCAAAGTGTGGTTTGAGGGCTGACAGTATCAGCAATACTTGGGGTTTTGTTGGAGCAAATTCTGAGTCCCATCTGAGAGATATTGATTCAGAAACTCTGGTGAGGCCCAGAAATCTGTCTTGTGACTTCCTGGCAGCTTCATCCCTTGTAACCTTACCTTCTCTTGCTTAACTAAACTGCCATCATTCACTGCCTGACTCTGCTATTGGAGATTCAGTTCAATTCAATTGCTTAGTCATGTCTGACTCTGCGACCCCATGAGCTGCAGCACGCCATGCCTCCTTGTGTCTATCACCAACTACCAGAGTCCACCCAAACCCATGTCCATTGAGTCGGTGATGCGATCCAAGCATCTCATCCTCTGTCGTCCCTTTATTCTCCTGCCCTCAATGTTCTCAGCATCATGGTCTTTTCCAATGAGTTAGCTCTTCGCATCAGGTGGCCAAAGTATTGGAGTTTCAGCTTCAAGATCAGTCCTTCCAAAGAACACCCAGGACTTATCTCCTTTAGGATGGACTGGTTGGATCTCCTTGCAGTCCAAGGGACTCTCAAGAGTCTTCTTCAACACCACAGTTCAAAAGCACCAATTCTTTGGTGCTCAGCTTTCTTTATAGTCCAACTCTCACATCCATACATGATCACTGGAAAAACCATAGCCTCGACTAGATGGACTTTTGTTGGCAAAGTAACGTCTCTGCTTTTTAATATGCTGTCTAGGTTGGTCATAACTTTCCTTCCAGAGTAAGCATCTTTTAATTTCTTGGCTGCAATCACCATTTGAAGTGATTTTTGAGCCCAGAAAAACAAAGTCAGCCACTGTTTCCACTGTTTCCCCATGTATTTGCCATGAAATGATGGGACCAGATGCCATGATCTTCATTTTCTGAATGTTGAGCTTTAAGCCAACTTTTTCACTCTCCTCTTTCACTTTCATCAGGCAGCTCTTTAGTCTTCTTCACTTTCTGCAAAGGATGGTGTCATCTACATATCTGAGGTTATTGATATTTCTCCCTGCAATCTTGATTCCAGCTTGTGTTTTTCCAGCCCAGTGTTTCTCATGATGTACTCTGCACATAAGTTGTATAAGCTGTGTGACAATATACAGCCTTGATGTACTCCTTTCCATATTTGGAACCAGTCTGTTATTCCATGTCCAGTTCTAACTGTTGCTTCCTGACCTGCATACAGATGTCTCAAGAGGCAGCTCAGGTGGTCTGGTATTCCTATCTCTTTCAGAATTTTCCACAGTTATTTGTGATCCACACAGTCAAAGGCTTTGGCATAGTCAGTAAAACAGAAATAGATGTTTATCTGGAATTCTTTTGCTTTTTTGATGATCCAGCATATGTTGGCAACTTGATCTCTGGTTCCTCTGCCCTTTCTAAAACCAGCTTGAACATCTGGAATTTCATGGTTCATGTATCTGAAGCCTGGTTTGGAGAATTTTGAGCATTACTTTAATAGCATATGAGATGAGTGCAAGTGTGCAGTAGTTTGAGCATTCTTTGGCATTGCCTTTCTTTGGGATTGGAATGAAAACTGATCTTTTCCAGTCCTGTGGCCACTGCTGAGTTTTTCAAATTTGCCGTGTATTGAGTGCAGCATTTTCACAGCATCATCTTTCAGGATTTGAAATAGCTCAATTGGAATTCCATCACCTCCACCAGCTTTGTTCATAGTGATGCTTCCTAAGGCCCACTTGACTTCACATTCCAGGATGTCTGGCTCTAGGTGAGTGATCACACCATCATGATATCTGTGTCATGAAGATCTCTTTTGTACAGTTCTTCTGTGCATTCTTACCACCTCTTCTTAATATCTTCTGCTTCTGTTATGTCCATACCATTTCTGTCTTTTATTGAGCCCATCTTTGCATGAAATGTTCCCTTGGTATCTCTAATTTTCTTGAAGAGATCTCTAGTCTGTCCCGTTCTATTATTTTCCTCTATTTCTTTGCACTGATCACTAAGGAAGCCTTTCTTATCTCTCCTTGCTATTCTTTGGAACTCTGCACTCAGATGGGTATATCTTTCCTTTCTCCTTTGCTTTTCACTTCTCTTCTTTTCACAGCTATTTGTAGGGCCTCCTCAGACAGTTATTTTGCTGTTATGCATTTCTTTATATTTGGGATGGTATTGATCCCTGTCCCCTGTACAATGTCATGAACCTCTGTCCATAGTTCATGAGATACTCTGTTAGCAGAGCCAAAGCAAAAACAACACCCATCTGTTGATGTGACCAGTGATGGAAGCAAGGTCTGATGCTGTAAAGAGCAATATTGCATAGAAACCTGGCATGTTAGGTCCATGAATTGAGGCAAATTGGAAGTGGTCAAACAGAAGATGGCAAGAGTGAATGTTGACATTCTAGGACTCAATGAACTAAAATGGACTGAAGTGGGTGAATTTAACTCAGGTGACCATTATATCTACTACTGCAGGCAGAAATCCCTTAGAAGAGTGGAGTAGCCATCATAGTCAACAAAAGAGTCTGAAATGTGGTACTTGGATCCAATCTCAAAAACAACAGAATGATCTCTGTTCATTTCCAAGACAAACCCTTCAGTATCACAATAATACAAGTCTATCCCGTGACCAATAATGCTGAAGAAGCTGAAGTTGAACTGTTCTATGAAGACCTACAGGAGCTTTTAGAACTAACATCCCCAAAAGATGTCCTTTTCACTATGGACTGGAATGCAAAAAGTAGGAAGTCAAGAAACAGCTGGAGTAACAGGAAAATTTAGCCTTGGAGTACAGAATGAAGCAGGGCAAAGGCTAGAGTTTTGCCAAGAGAATGCACTTGTCATAGCAAATACTCTCTTCCAAGAACACAAGAGAAGACTCCTCACATGAACATCATCAGATGGTCAACACCGAAATCAGATTGATTATATTCTTTGCAGCCAAAGATGGAGAGGCTCTATACAGTCAGCAAAAACAAGACTGGGAGCTGACTGTGGCTCAGATCATGAACTCCTTATTGCCAAATTCAGACTTAATTTGAAGAAAGTGGGGAAAACCCCTAGACCATTCAGGTGGTCATGCTGCTAAGTCGCTTCAGTTGTGTCCGACTCTGTGCGACCCCATAGACGGCAGCCCACAAGGCTCCCCCGTCCCTGGGATTCTCCAGGCAAGAACACTGGAGTGGGTTGCCATTTCCTTCTCCAATGCATAAAAGTGAAAAGTGAAAGTGAAGTCGCTCAGTCGTGTCCGACTCTTAGCGACCCCATGAACTGCGGCCCACCAGGGTCCTCTGTCCATGGGATTTTCCAGGCAAGAGTACTGGGGTGGGGTGCCATTGCCTTCATGCATATGCAAATCTTAACTTTGTGTCCAACTGATACATATGTGCCAAAAGACATCACATCAGTGCTATCTCATTAATTATATGAATCATTCAACTTTATAGCTAGAGATGAAGAGGATAAAAGACTGCTTCTTAACACTTCTAGAAGAGTGAAAGTTATATTCTCTGTGGTTACAGAATTACTGGAGAGGTAGAATAGTGATGTTCCCCTTTGTCAGAGAAGCTCCCCTGGTGGATCAGACAGTAAAGAATCTACCCACAATGTGGGAGACCTGGGTTCAATCCCTGTGTCAGGAAGATCCCCTGGAGAAGGAAATGGCAACCCACTCAAGTATTCTTGCCTGGAGAATTCCATGAACAGAGGAGCCTGGAGAGCTACAGATTGAGCAACTAACACTTTCACTTTTCTTACAATCTTAACAGTTTTATGACTCTTCTAAGATGAAAAGTTTTACACCTTGTTTCCATTTAGCAACTAGTATATATTATTTATAGAAAATGTAACATAACATGGTATTTGTGATCATATAATATAATGCAATACCTAAAAAAAGATACTACTTTCTCATTCTCATTTCACTTTGAGATAGCAGAGCTGAGTTTGCAGTTTAGTATCAGACTGGTTCCAAATAGGAAAAGGAGTACGTCAAGGCTGTATATTGTCACCATGTTTATTTAACTTATATGCAGAGTACATCATGAAAAATGCTGGACTGGAAGAAACACAAGTTGGAATCAAGATTGCCGGGAGAAATATCAATAACCTCAGATATGCAGATGATACAACCCTTATGGCAGAAAGTGAAGAGGAACTCAAAAGCCTCTTGATGAAAGTGAAAGTGGAGAGTGAAAAGGTTGGCTTAAAGCTCAACATTCAGAAAACTAAGATCATGGCATCTGGTCCCATCACTACATGGGAAATAGATGGAGAAACAGTGGAAACAGTGTCAGACTGTATTTTTCTGGGCTCGAAAATCACTGCAGATGGTGAGTGCAGCCATGAAATTAAAAGACGCTTACTCCTTGGAAGGAAAGTTATGACCAACCTAGATAGCATATTCAAAAGCAGAGACATCACTTTGCCAACCAAGGTTCGCCTAGTCAAGGCTATGGTCTTTCCTGTGGTCATGTATGGATGTGAGAGCTGGACTGTGAAGAAGGCTGAGCGCCAAAGAATTGATGCTTTTGAACTGTGGTGTTGGAGAAGACTCTTGAGAGTCCCTTGGACTGCAAGGAGATCCAACCAGTCCATTCTGAAGGAGATCAGTCCTGGGATTTCTTTGGAAGGAATGATGCTAAAGCTGAAACTCCAGTATTTTGGCCACTTCATGTGAAGAGTTAACTCATTGGAGAAGACTCTGATGCTGGGAGGGATTGGGGGCAGGAGGAGAAGGGGACGCCAGAGGATGAGATGGCTGGATGGCATCACTGACTCGACGGATGTGAGTCTGAGTGACCTCCGGGAATTGGTGATGGACAGGGAGGCCTGGCGTGCTGCAGTTCATGGGGTCACAAAGAGTCAGACACGACTGAGCGACTGATCTGATCTGATCTGATCAGCACTTAACATTCCTAAGATGGAAATATCTAGTGTCATAACTCAGCACAGCTGTATGTTAATTATGCATACTATATGTCACAGGGAAAAAGGCAAAAGGAAATAAAGGAAAAGTAGGTAATTGCTCCAGAGAAGGCAATGGCAAGCCATTCCAGTACCCTTGCCTGGAAAATCCCATGGACAGAGGAGCCTGGTAGGCTGCAGTCCATGGGGCTGCGAAGAGTCAGACACGACTGAGCGACTTCACTTTCACTTTTCACTTTTATGCATTGGAGAAGGAAATGGCAACCCACTCCAGTGTTCTTGCCTGGAGAATCCTAGGGACGGTGGAGCCTGATTGGCTGCCGTCTATGGGGTTGCGCAGAGTTGGACACAACTGAAGTGACTTAGCAACAGGTAATTGCTCACATGATAGAGGAAGATATTATCCTGCCAATTCCTTCCTGGAACCATATGCATCATATCCTGTGTTTGTGATATAGCACAGGGAGTCATTGCTAACAGTGAATAACATTATTGGGATGACATCAGTTTAAGTAAAAAAGAAATCTGAGTTCTAACAAACTAGGCATATACACACAACATGAAAAATATGTAATGTGTTACCATGACCAGTTGTGTCTGTAGTGGTTAAGATACTGATACTGATTGGGAGACTGATCTGTTCATTTGATTGTGACTCATTGTTTAAATCTCTCTAAAGAGTGGAGGGTGCTGGAAAGAGCTAGTTTGCTCTGATTGATGGTGCAAAAAGGAAGTGTTCATCTGCTTCTCATATATTTGTAAGAAATAAGCTTCTCTGAGTTTGTATTGACTTTATTATCAGAGATAATCAACAAATAGATTCTAAAAAATTAAGAGGACATATAAAAGCCTTGAAAGCTTTGGAAATTGATGTGTTAACACAAAGCCAGTTACTGATAACTTTGCCACTGCTGCTGTCATTGTTTATTTGATAATTTGCTTTCTTCCATAAAGGTATGGAAGAAAACACGGAGCCATAATTGATACATCACTTTTCTCTTACACTCAAATTCATGGGAATTGTCATCTTTTATTCTCAATATTTCTAGAATATTCCCTTTTCTCTTTATTCTTGCTGTCACTGACTTGTTCATCCTTAGTCTAAGTCTTGCTCACTTTATCCTTTGCCAGAGCTTTCTAATTGGTTTCCCACCTTCAGTATTGGATGTTCTTCTTTGTAGTTGCCATCAATGATCTTTTCACTCTTTGAGTCATGAACTCTTCCATGGTGTACCGCCTATCACTGTGGCAGTGTTTTTCAAAGAGAGTGTTCAAGGTGACTGGATTGGGCAAAGGAAGAAATGCTAGCACACACAAACATACATAGTTGAAAATAAGAAGTAAAGATATATTATCATTTAATATAGAGTGACACTGTCACTCACGTTTTGTCTCTGTGTTACGTTTGGATTGAGGTAACCAAAGGAAAGAGGGAATTCTGTAGCACAGAGTGGTAGAAAGCAGTGCCTTTGTGAATCTGCTTAACTATATTTATAGGTTATGCCTTCCAATTTTAACCAAATGAACTCACAAAATGGGCAAGTGACTTGCAAAAAAATAAAAAGACAGTAGTGGAACTATAAGTTTGCTTTTTCTTAGTACATACTCTTTATCAGCTACATTATGGGCAAATGCAATCAGAATCTAATTAGATCTGACAAATAGCCAAAAATAAAAAGAAATTATCAAGAAGACTATTTGAGTTAACAAAGAACCTCTCCCACAATGTAATCATGCCTTGAGATATTAGCTATGAGAGTGATAAGTATATGTAGTAAGTACAAATTATGGTTATATATGTAATTTTTAAAGCCAGCTTAGAGGTAAATTTCAAGCTTCTCAATGTAGAATGCCAAACTATCACACTCTAGCCTCTACCTTCAGTATAGTATAATTTATCTTCTGTTTACTCCTTTATCTCACTGAACTTGCCAGATGTCCCAAATAACCTGTAGTTTCCTAGACATTTGATGGTGTCTCATGTCTCCATGTCTGAGCTTTTTGCCTGAATAACACTTTTCTCATCCATCTCCTGTCCAAATACATTGTGTCTCTTAACTTCCACAGACCAGAGGGCTATTTTGGGAGGACATTTTTGTCTATTGTAGTACTTCTCAAAACTTGGCCTCAGTTCAGTTCAGTTGCTCAGTCATGTCCAACTCTTTGCGACCCCATGAATCGCAGCACGCCAGGCCTCCATGTCCATCACAAACTTCTGGAGTTCACTCAAACTCACATCCATCTAGTTGGTGATTCCATCCAGCCATCTCATCCTCTGTCGTCCCCTTCTCCTCTGGCCCCCAATCCCTCCCAGCATCAGAGTCTTTTCCAGTGAGTCAACAATTTGCATGAGGTGGCCAAAGTACTGGAGTTTCAGCTTTAGCATCATTCCTTACAAAGAACACCCAGGACTGATCTCCTTTAGAATGGACTGGTTGGATCTCCTTGCAGTCCAAGGGACTCTCAAGAGTCTTCTCCAATACCACAGTTCAAAAGCACCAATTCTTCTGTGCCGGGATCCAGCCCTGGTGGATCCAGGGAATTCAAGCGGGGACAGCATTGGCGATGATCAGGAAACAATTGTTAATTAAGTATTAATTAAAGATATAAAGAATAATAGAAATGAGGATAGCTTAGTGAGGAGGAAATTCAGTGAAGAAAAGTGGATGAAATAAGGATAGCTCAGTGAGAACATTTTGTGGAGAGAGGAGGCTGAATAATTCAGCCAGAAGGTAAGAGAAAGAACGACATGAGGAGACCAAGTTTCGGTGAACAAGGGCCCACACTTTATTTTTCAAAGTAGTTTTTATACCTTAAGTTATGCATAGAGGATAATGGGGGAAGGGGTAGAGTCATGCAGTAAGCCAGCGTTTTGCCAAGAAAATGCACTGGTCATAGCAAATACCCTCTTCCAACAACACAAGAGAAGACTCTATACATGGACATCACCAGATGGTCAACACCAAAATCAGATCGATTATATTCTTTGTAGCCAAAGATGGAGAAGCTCTATACAATCAGCAAAAACAAGACCAGGAGCTGACTGTGGCTCAGACCATGAACTCCTTATTGCCAAATTCAGACTTAAATTGAAGAAAGTAGGGAAAACCACTAGACCATTCAGGTATGACCTAAATCAAATCCCTTATGATTATACAGTGGAAGTGAGAAATAGATTTAAGGGACTAGATCTGATAGATAGAGTGTCTGATGAACTATGGAATGAGGTTCGTGACATTGTACAGGAGACAGGGATCAAGACCATCCCCATGGAAAAGAAATGCAAAAAAGCAAAATGGCTGTCTGGGGAGGCCTTGCAAATAGCTGTGAAAAGAAGAGAAGTGAAAAGCAAAGGAGAAAAGGAAAGATATAAACATCTGAATGCAGAGTTCCAAAGAATAGCAAGAAGAGATAAGAAAGCTTTCTTCAGCGATCAATGCAAAGAAATAGAGGAAAACAACAGAATGGGAAAGACTAAGGATCTATTCAAGAAAATCAGAGATACCAAAGGAACATTTCATGTAAAAATGGACTCGATAAAGGACAGAAATGGTATGGACCTAACAGAAGCAGAAGATATTAAGAAGAGGTGGCAAGAATACACAGAAGAACTGTACAAAAAAGAGCTTTGCTACCCAGATAATCATGATGATGTGATCACTGACCTAGAGCCAGACATCCTGGAATGTGAAGTCAAGTGGGCCTTAGAAAGCATCACTACAAACAAAGCTAGTGGAGGTGATGGAATTCCAGTTGAGCTATTCCAAATCCTGAAAGATGATGCTGTGAAAGTGCTGCACTCAATATATGCCAGCAAATTTGGAAAACTCAGCAGTGGCCACAAGATTGGAAAAGGTCAGTTTTCATCCCAATCCCAAAGAAAGGCAATGCCAAAGAATGCTCAAACTACCAGACAATTGCACTCATCTCACACGCTAGTAAAGTAATGCTCAAAATTCTCCAAGCCAGGCTTCAGCAATATGTGAACCGTGAACTTCCTGATGTTCAAGCTAGTTTTAGAATAGGCAGAGGAACCAGAGATCAAATTGCCAACATCCGCTGGATCATGGAAAAAGCAAGAGAGTTTCAGAAAAACATGTATTTCTGCTTTATTGACTATGCCAAAGCCTTTGACTGTGTGGATCACAATAAACTGTGGAAAATTCAGAAAGAGATGGGAATACCAGACCACCTGATCTGCCTCTTGAGAAATCTGTATGCAGGTCAGGAAGCAACAGTTAGAACTGGTCATGGAACAACAGACTGGTTCCAAATAGGAAAAGGAGTACGTCAAGGCTGTATATTGTCACCATGTTTATTTAACTTATATGTAGAGTGCATCATGAGAAATGCTGGACTGGAAGAAACACAAGCTGGAATCAAGATTGCCAGGAGAAATATCAATAACCTCAGATATGCAGATGATACCACCCTTATGGCAGAAAGTGGAGAGGAACTAAAAAGCCTCTTGATGAAAGTGAAAGTGGAGAGTGAAAAGGTTGCCTTAAAGCTCAACATTCAGAAAACGAAGATCATGGCATCTGGTCCCATCACTGCATGGGAAATAGATGGGGAAACAGTGGAAACAGTGTCAGACTTTATTTTTCTGGGCTCCAAAATCACTGCAGATGGTGACTGCAGCCATGAAATTAAAAGACGCTTACTCCTTGGAAGGAAAGTTATGACTAACCTAGATAGCATATTCAAAAGCAGAGACATTACTTTACCAACAAAGGTTCGCCTAGTCAAGGCTATGGTCTTTCCTGTGGTCATGTATGGAAGTGAGAGCTGGACTGTGAAGAAGGCTGAGCGCCGAAGAATTGATGCTTTTGAACTGTGGTGTTGGAGAAGACTCTTGAGAGTCCCTTGGACTGCAAGGAGATCCAACCAGTCCATTCTGAAGGAGATCAGCCCTGGGATTTCTTTGGAAGGAATGATGCTAAAGCTGAAACTCCAGTATTTTGGCCACCTGATGCGAAGAGTTGACTCATTGGAGAAGACTCTGATGCTGGGAGGGATTGGGGGCAGGAGGAGAAGGGGACGCCAGAGGATGAGATGGCTGGATGGCATCACTGACTCGACGGATGTGAGTCTGAGTGACCTCCGGGAGTTAGTGATGGACAGGGAGGCCTGACGTGCTGTGGTTCATGGGGTCGCAAAGAGTCGGACACGTCTGAGCGACTGATCTGATCTGATCTTCCTGCAAACTTCTCATATGCAAAGTTTAGGTGAATTACATCATCTTCTGGCCCGGAGGCCTGTCAACATTTTAAGACCCTTTCTTCAGTAAACTTATTTTTCTCTAAAGGTGATTAGTCAGGCGCCACCCTCCAAAGGCATTGGAGTTGCATTTCTATAGAGCAAAGGTGTGGTGGGTTATAACAAGAGAAAGAATTAGCTCAAGGGTCCAAGGTTACAAACATTAAAGCTACTACTTACATTTCTATAAACCAATTATATCAATCAATACACTGCCAAGGACACAGTAGGTAAGGGATATGGAGACTTAGCAGCAAACATTGGCTCAACAACTGAAAAACCCTTCACCAATACAGTTTCTAATCAATCTTTTAACTGCTCAAAGGAATCTGTATTTAGACAGTTTAGAACATCTCATGCCTCTCAGTTGGGAGGCTCTAAACAATCACATGTGGCCAGAAAAGCCTATTCAGGTAGGCTAGAAGATTTCCAAAGGAGTTTGTAGGCTGAAACACTGTCACACCCAGGAATTATTAACTGGAGCTGTAAGTTAACTATTTTTTCAGATAGAGGTAGTCAGGGACAGTCCCCTGTAAAGTCAGAGGTGTAGGTGAGAACACAAAGCAGAAAGTAGGGAGACTGGTTTTGGGGGGTAGATGCTCGAGAATTTCTAGGGGGCTCCTGAGGCTCGATCCCGTCCTTGCGTTTGCCAAGCTCCTTCCTCATGACCTTTGTCATGGGTGGAGCGCTGATCCAAGCCGGCTCCTGACACTTCAATGCTCAGCTTTTTTCACAGTCCAACTCTCATATCCATATATGACCACAGGAAAAACCATAGCCTTGACTAGACGGACCTTTGTTGGCAAAGTAATGTCTTTGCTTTTTAATGTATTATCTAGGTTGGTCATAACTTTCCTTCCAAGGAGTAAGCATCTTTTAATTTCATGGCTACAATCACCATCTGCAGTGATTTTGAAGCCCCCCAAAATAAAGTCTGACACTGTTTCCACTGTTTCCCCACCTATTTCCCATGAAGTGATGGGACCAGATGCCATGATCTTCGTTTTCTGAATGTTGAGCTTTAAGCCAACTTTTTCACTCTCCTCTTTCACTTTCATCAAGAGGCTTTTTAGTTCCTCTTCACTTTCTGCCATAAGGGTGGTGTCATCTGCATATCTGAGGCCTGGGGAGCTTTAAAATACACCCATTGCTCAGGCCCCACCGCTAGAGATTCTGGTTATTTCATAAGGTCCTCTAGTAATTCCAATGTGTAAATATGATCCTAGCATCGATCATATTGATTTATGGTGATCAGTTCATATGCTTATCTGCTGGATGTAAGCATCCAGAGGATAAGAGCTGTGTTATTCTTTCCTGTATCCCCAATGCTTAAGACATTACATGGCTCTTAGTAGATGTACCATAAAATTATTGTTGATCAGTGGTTCTCAATACATCAGAATCACTTGAGGAGCTTTAAAAATATTAAAGTCTGGTGTGGCTTAAACATTATGATTTTCGAAAGCTCCCTATGATTTCAAAGTTGAGATCCAAACTGATCTCAACCAATTGATCAAACTATAAGCATTTTCAGTAACTATTCAAAGCTCAAGTCCCAGCTCTGGTACTAATTAACTGTATGACTCTAGATAAGTTAACCTTTCTTAGTCTTTGTTCCCTTACTTCAAAATATAGGAGTGGGGCCAGAGGAATTTTTAAAGACATTACAGACCTATAATTTGATGGCTATTCTGTGTATCACCATCTAAAAATTAGATTTTTAAATATATACGTGGAATTTATTTTTTAATTACCATAAATTTTAGAACTTTATTTTTGAAAGGAAATTTTATTTAAATATTTAATACTTCCCTCATTTCTTAAGCAGAACTCTGAACATAATTTGACTTTCTTTTGATATTTTAGCATCATTAATATACAATTCCCTATTGTACTGTTTTCTTATATAGTATTAGCTTTAAGTGCCATTGAATTACGCAGTTTATTTGCCCCTGTACTAAATGATTCCAGACTGTTATACTTTCACTCACATGTGACTTTGTTTTTTTCTTACCACCAAATTGTTCACTGGTACTTCATACTGCTTCATTGTACGTGCCCTCCACTTCCAGTCTCACAGTTTCAACTTGCTGACTATAAGGAATCATAGGCTCAGAAGAGAGATGTATGGTTAAAGTAATAGCAGTAACAGAACCACTTAATCACTATGGAGAGTAAGGGAGTTGAAGTAAGACTGAAGTTCAAATTGTATTAACTCCTGTGTGCCTTGGTATCCTCATCTGCCAAATGGAGATAATAGTGATGATATTCAGATCAAGGGTTTTAAGATATGGCTTGCAACATGCTAGGGTAATACCCTGCAGTACTAAATACATTTTAGCAACAACAGTTAGTAATGATACCTAATGTTTATTAAATGATCACTATGTTACAGTTACTGTCCCAGACACTTTATATAGATCAACACCTACAAAAGCCTATGAGGTTGTGTCTCCCATTAATCCCATTTAACCTACTAGTAAAGTAAGATCAGAGTGATGAAGTAACTCGTCCCAGGTTGCACACTTTGGTTGACTGGGATTACACACTGGGCTGGCTGTCACGTGTGGGGAAGGTGCTTTTTCCACCACTCTGTGTCTTCAACCAGGATTCAACAGGGCTGGTGAACTCTCCTTGATCTTTTATCTTCCTCAGGGCTAGTTGCTCTCTTTCCACCTAGGCCACTGCTAATCACCTACAGTGATATTTTAGTTGACTTTTAAAAACTCGATGTTCAAGGCAGGGTCTGTGTTTAGTCACATCTCTAACCACAGGAACTAGAAAATTGTCCAGTTCATACTGTTTTGAATGAGAAGAAACTTTGAAGTTAAAGTCAGTTTCCAAATACGTTTTTCCTATGTTCTAAAAAATTACTCCACATCTCACCAGTTCTTGGCCTTGCAAGAGGTTGAGGGAAGTTGTGATCCCAGAAAGAAATCTTCTGTCAGGAAGCAATGTCATTCACATTTTCCACTGTGGGATTCCACTACTGCTTTACAGGACAGTGAACTGGGAGTAGGAGAATATTTCAGATAGGTGTTTCCCAAGCTTTGGCCTTGATCCTTTGGCCAGGGAGAACAGGAGAGGGAAAATTGCGAAGCCACTATTCAAGAATGTATCATATTTTAGAATTGTTATCTAAAATGCCAAGTGAACCCAGACATATGATGTAAAATAATTCGCAGCTGGACTTATGAATGATAGCAATATATGGCCAACTATTTTGGGGGGAATGAATAGTCCTCTTGATATATCAACCCAGAACCTGATAACATGCTCTACCTGTCCTTTCACTTGGAAAGCTGGAGAAGCAGAAAGGATTCCTTCACAGGCTCCCCGTAGGAAGCTGTGAGTCAGGATGAAACAGGCAACATTAACTATCAGAAAGTGAGCTTTGAGGAGAGATATGCTCAATTCTCGGGGAAGGCAATGACACCCCACCCCAGTACTTTTGCCTGGAAAATCCCATGGACAGAGGAGCCTGGTAGGCTCCAGTCCGTGGGGTCGCTAAGAGTCGGACACGACTGAGCGACTTCACTTTGACTTTTCACTTTCATGCATTGGAGAAGAAAATGGCAACCCACTCCAGTGTTCTTGCCTGGAGAATCCCAGGGACAGGGGAGCCTGGTGAGCTTCCGTCTATGGGGTCGCACAGAGTCGGACACGACTGAAGCGACTTAGCAGCAGTAGCAGCAGCATGCTCAATTCTTCTCCCCTTGGCATCCTCCCTTTCTCCTTTCCTTCCTCCTCCCTTTTTCTCTTACTTCCTCCTTCTGTTCCTCCTTCTTACTTTCCTGCCAAAATAATTAAATGCAAAAGCTTCTTGAATGCAGTGACAGGTTAAAAATTTAAACTCTCAAGAGTCAGTAAGTGTAGAACTGAAAGCCTTTAGGGGGACATTAACTTTTCCACTTTTATATCATATAGTAAGCTCTTCTTTTAAGAGTCTAATTTGTAATCACATAAACCATGAGAAATTTTGCTATGCCAACCTCTGGCTTTCCTTGTGACTCAGCTGGTAAAGAATCTGCTAGCAATGCAGGAGACCTGGGTTTGATCCCTGAGTTGGGAAGATCCCCTGGAGAAGGGAAAGGCTACCCACTCCAGTATTCTGGCCTGGAGAATTCTATGGACTGTACAGTCCGTGGGGTCACACAGAGTGAGCTGCGACTGAACAACTTTCACTTTCAACTTCTAGCTTCAGTTTTCCTGACTTGGTTGGTGATTCTGAATGTTGTAACCTTTAGAAATGCATATTTTTTAGCATTTAGCAATCCATATCACTGGCAGATTAGATTACTTATTACTCACAATCTTCTCACCTCTGTACTCTTCCTGATATATAATAAACTTGGCAAAATTTAATGAGGACACATCTATAAAGATGAGAATAACTAACTCCAATTGTGCTAGTCCCCTTTGTTTAACTTATATGTGGTCTAATGAAAGTGTATTTCACTTATTTTAGTCACAGGAAGGCATGGCTCAACCACTGTTAATGATTCTGTTTAGAATTAGTTCCTAAAAGGCCCTTTGTCCATTGAGAGCACTAAGGTCCCTTGTTAATGTGTCCTTACTCTTTTTCCTGTGACTTTGTAGCCCCTTCTCTGAGGGTGGGCTTGCTCATCTGATTTACGTTGGTCAGTGATTTGCTTGAGATGTCCGCCTGTTCTCTTGAGAACATGCGTGGGATAGTCTTCTGGATTTATAAGAGAGAGACAGACATCCCAGCTAAGCCCACCTAGACAGACCAGCTCCCAGCCCACACATTGCCTGACTATACTCACATGACTGAGCCTGGCCAAGACCACCAAAACCTGACCCAGATTGGCAGAATCACCCAGTCAATCCACAGACTTGGACAAATAGTAAGGGCATATCTTTTTAAGACAAATAGCATTGGTGCATTTGGAACACAGCATTATTCTGATAACAGATAACTTATACACCTCTCTGTAAACTTTTTAACATTGGAAATGAGTGGGAAGAATTCCTCAATCACTTCTTTAAAGTGATTTTTTTGAAGTTATGAGCCTCCTGTGGTAGAATCAAAACTTCTGTGTTTAATCCCTTATACTGTTGTTCTACAGTGTCTACTCATATGTTGTGTTTCCAGTTATATTTCTACTATTTCGTAAAGAGAGAATTGCATTCAAAAGAAGCTCTGCTTCCTAAAGTCTGTCTCCCAGAACCCCCAAATTCTGTTCATTATTTCCCATTTGAGAGTTGGCTAGGGAAAGCAGCAGCTCTCTGAGTCTTAGATAATCTCATGAATAATGTCTTCAGTTCCCCATCTAAAAATGTGTTAAAGGCAGGAGAGTTTCTCAACATACACCAGTAAGGAAGAAATCCCTATAAGAAGCAGCCTTCCACTTGACAGTGCATCTTGAAAGGCCTTATCAACAGCCCCCAATTACTGTTAAGATGCACCCTATCTCATCAGAATGAGGACAGATTGTTCCCTCTCAGCCTGATTCAAAAGTCCCGAAGCACTGGATTATACACCAAAAAAATTCAATTCTGAGTACAGAGGTTTTAAATGATTTTATTTTATGCCTCACAATCTGCTCCTAAATCTGTTCCCATATAGTTTACATTTACCAATTAATAGGTGAAGCAATGGACCTTTGTATGGGACATTAAAGATGATAATGGAGAATAAGCTCCATTAGAATGATCAACTTTGATGAAAATGTAAATTGAGGATGTCTGATTAAGTGTACTTGATTCATTGTTGTGTATATTATCTGACTCAGGAGAAAACTCCAGACTGGACAAAAATAAACATAATCTTTAATAACGGATAGTACATAATTAACAATTAGAAATCTATGGTAAGTCTCTATTCATTATTGTTACTATTATTTTTAGCCATGCTGTATGGCATCAGCTCAGTTCAGTCGCTCAGTCCTGTCCAAATCTTTGCGACCCCATGAATCGCAGCACACCAGGCCTCCCTGTCCATCACCATCTCCCGAAGTTCATTCAAACTCACGTCCATCGAGTCAGTGATGCCATCCAGCCATCTCATCCTCTGTCGTCCCCTTCTCCTCCTGCCCCCAATCCCTCCCAGCATCAGAGTCTTCTCCAATGAGTCAACTCTTCCCATGAGGTGGCCAAAGTACTGGAGTTTCAGCTTTAGCATCATTCCTTCCAAAGAAATCCCAGGGCTGATCTCCTTCAGAATGGACTGGTTGATCTCCTTGCAGTCCAAGGGACTCTCAAGAGTCTTCTCCAACACCACTGTTCAAAAGCATCAATTCTTTGTTACTCAGCTTTCTTCACAGTCCAATTCTCACATCCATACATGACCACAGGAAAAAACATAGCCTTGATTAGATGTACTTTGGTTGACAAAGTAATGTCTCTGCTTTTGAATATGCTATCTAGGTTGGTCATAACTTTCCTTCCAAGGAGTAAGCGTCTTTTAATTTCATGGCTGCAGTCACCATCTGCAGTGATTTTGGAGCCCCCCAAAATAAAGTCTGACACTGTTTCCACTGTTTCCCCATCTATTTCCAATGAAGTGATGGGACCAGATGCCATGATCTTCGTTTTCTGAATGTTGAGCTTTAAGCCAACTTTTTCACCCTCCTCTTTCACTTTCATCAAGAGGCTCTTCAGTTCTTCTTCACTTTCTGCCATAGGGGTGGTGTCATCTGCATATCTGAGGTTAACGATATTTCTCCCGGCAATCTTGATTCTAGCTTGTGCTTCTTCTAGCCCAGCGTTTCCCATGATGTACTCTGCATATATACGGGATCTTAATTCCCAGATCAGAGGTCAAACTTGCACCCTGCTAAAGTGGGCACACAGAGTCTTAACTACTGGAGGGTCAGGGAAGTCCTTATGAATCTCATTTAGATAGACGGCATCCTTCTTCCATTAGTTGAAAGTGCAAATACTGGAAGTAGAAAATTTTTAATAAAACAGTAACAGTGCTCCAAAGATGAGTGTGAAAGTTATTTGGGCATTTGGCTGATGGAAGTTTGCTAACTACTGATCATGGGTAGGATAAGAAGGAAAGAATGGCCCACAGACTGACTTTGGAGCACATTCCTGCAAAATATAGAAGTCTTGTGCTGTCTGGTTGAAGTTTATATGTATTTTTTTCCTGCTACCAAGTTGTTAACTGTATGGCATCTGGTCCCATCACTACATGGGAAATAGATGGAGAAACAGTGGAAACAGTGTCAGACTTTATTTTTCTGGGCTCCAAAATCACTGCAGATGGTGACTGCAGCCATGAAATTAAAAGACGCTTACTCCTTGGAAGGAAAGTTATGACCAACCTAGATAGCATATTCAAAAGCAGAGACATCACTTTGCCAACAAAGGTTCGCCTAGTCAAGGCTATGGTCTTTCCTGTGGTCATGTATGGATGTGAGAGCTGGACTGTGAAGAAGGCTGAGCGCCGAAGAATTGATGCTTTTGAACTGTGGTGTTGGAGAAGACTCTTGAGAGTCCCTTGGACTGCAAGAAGATCCAACCAGTCCATTCTGAAGGAGATCAGCCCTGGGATTTCTTTGGAAGTAATGATGCTAAAGCTGAAAATCCAGTATTTTGGCCACCTCATGCGAAGAGTTGACTCATTGGAGAAGACTCTGATGCTGGGAGGGATTGGGGGCAGGAGGAGAAGGGGACGACAGAGGATGAGATGGCTGGATGGCATCACTGACTCGATGGATGTGAGTCTGAGTGACCTCCGGGTGTTGGTGATGGACAGGGAGGCCTGGCGTGCTGCAGTTCATGGGGTCGCAAAGAGTCCGACACGACTGAGCGACTGATCTGATCTGATCTTGTACTGCTTCTTTTTGCACACTCTCCTCTTTGTCTCTCAACTTTCTATTTGCTGACTAAAGTGGTGTGGGCTAGGAAAAGAGGCCTATGAGTCTGTGCCCACACATAGCTTGTAGGTAGGGTATAGAGTTAGCCAGACCTGTGTTCAAATTTACTACTCACCATTCATTAGCTGCATGACTCTGGATGGCTCTGAGTTTCACGAATCTCATTTATAAAATGTTGAATGGGAAGATAATAGTTAACATGGCTTGTTATAAGGATTAAATTAAATAATATTTGTGTGTCTGGCGTAGGGTCTGGAACAGAATAGGCACTTGATAAATATTCAAGCCCCCTCTTGTCCCTCCCTTCCCCCCATGTTCTAACTTTAAAGAAGTTCATAATATGCTATGACAGGGAATATGGGATATTTTTTAGTACTCAGAATCCTTAGGGCAGCTCTATATGAAGCCAGCAGCTAGCTAATGAAGCCTGATTTCTTGAGCATTTGCCTCTAATGGCTGACTAACCTGGTAACTGAATTATTCAAAGATTTTCATAATATGTTTGAATTTCTTATATCCATTCAGTGGCTAATGATTCCTAGCCAGGCCTAGGGCCTCAGTTGAGAGAGAAAAACAGCTTCTCTTCAGAAGTGAATTTTTTTTAAGAAAATAGTTATAACATCCTAATGAATACTTGTAATTATTAGTTTGGGATTTATTGAAATTGGATTATTTGATAGTAACAGTGAATTTAGGCAGACAGTGTGAGAGAAAGTTGGTATATTGATTTATTTTCACAGGGATTCCAAGAGCTGATGATCACAAAACTAGAAGTACAATACCAGAGTATTATGGTTTATAGGAGGAAAGTTATGTTGGTTATTTTTAAACCAGATAACACAGTCTGAACCTTTCCCACTTGTCTAACCTTTCAATAATGCCATTACTTTATATTACTATTAAGTTTAAAAAATACTATCTGTGTAGATGTCGTATCCATTTAGAATATTTCTGTTATAAGCTTTCATCTCTGTGCTAAGCTCTAAACTATCAGTCACCAAGAGGTGCTCCTTAGATTCCTCTAAAGTGTTATGTGCCTGCTTTTAAATACAAATACGTGTTAAGATATTCCTTGGGTTATCACCAGAGAGACACCTGTATAACTGAAAAATGACCCTATTTGAAATAACTGCTGGATCCACATTAAGCATACAGTGAGGAGAAATTATTTCTAAGTTTATATGGATAACATTTTTTTATTTTAATAAGTAATAGTGAATTAGACATGTTCTCAAGAAGGAAGCTATTCCTTTCTTTTAATTATTTTTTCTCACTATCAGAAATGTTCATGAGATACAAAACAACCCCTGTGTGCCCCCCTCCCCCCACCCCTGCAAAAGTCTGCCTTTTAAATTCTGGCATCCTCTCAAACCATAAAGAAGTCATTTTTTTTTCCTTTGGTGGTGGGCCAGTTGGCAAAATAGGAAAATGTCTGTAGATGCCTTCTCATTTATAGGAAGGATGTGGGAAGGGAAGTGGCCGGATTGAGGGACCATCCATGGTTAACCATTAATAGCATTCATAAATATCTTTGCTTCCATGATTCAGGTGCCTTGTTATCAAAACTTTGATACCAGTTCATTTCCAAAATGTTGATTTCCCCCACCAGCCCATTCTTTGAAGATGGTATCTTGGATTTTTTTTTCTTAAATTATGTGTTCATTCTGTTCTCAGTGATATTATCTGTTCAGAGCTACAGTGTCTTCCAGATTGTTTTTCTTTCCCAAGAAGTAGTGTATTTTGGGAACCACTTCATCTCATGGGAATGTAAAAGAGAAACGTGTGCCTACGAAGTGGCTCCCATCCTCTGGGATGTGGACTTTGAGGGTGAGGAGCTATGGAAAGAGTCCAGACATTTGTAAACTTCCTAAGTACTAAGTAAGTAACATGCTTCTACATGGATGTTTTGTTTTTTTTGTTTTTGAATATATTTCTGTGGTTACTCTGAAGGATAGACACATCTGCTTAAAGCTGTTTCTGAGTTCTTAATTGCATTTTGCCATTTTATGTTTTTTCAGTCAGTGGTTACTAAAAGTACACTTGCTACATGCAATTTATTAAGTAAAAATGAAGCATTCATGTTTGAAATGTTGGGGAGTACCTACCTACAGTGAGAAAAAGTGGAGATAATTATATTTAGAGAGCAATCAATGAATCAGGAGAGAGAAAATAGGTTTGCATAAAAACTAATGAACTGAAGCAGGAAAATTAGAAAACTAATCAGTAAATCAGGAGATAGAAAAGAGGTTTGTATAAAGACTAATAAACTGAAATGGGAGAACTAGAGAACTAGTATCATGAAATCATGAAATGGGAATAGCTAAAATAGGCTGGCAAACTGATTGCTTAGAGCTGTAGTTACTTACTACTATGTAACGACACGAAGACATAGTGGCTTAAAAAAACACTATCTCTTTTGATTCTATAGGCTAGCTGGGCAGAGCATGGCTACACTCACTTGAACACTGAACTGGCTGGATGTCTAAGACTTCACAAGTTTGACACTTTGACAGGGACAGCTGAACTGCCAGGCCTTTCTTATTCTCTGTCATCTTACAGCTTCTCCCTCTGAACTGCTGGGACTTTCTTGTTCTCTGTTTTCTTAGAGCTTCTCCCTCTCTACCTGTGGTCTCTCCAGTAGGGTGACCAGACTATTAAATAATGAACCAGGGCTCCCCAAAGAACAAAAGTAGAATATCCTAGGTCTTTTCAAGGTGCAGGTCTCAAGCTGGCATAGCATCACTTTCTCTACATTCTGTTGGTTGAAGCAAGTCACAGGTCAACCCACATTCACTGTGCTAATTTGTTTTAGTCATGTCCGACTCTTTGTGACCCCGTGGACTGTAGCCTGCCAGGCTCCTCTGTCCATGGGATTCTTCAGGCAAGAATACTGGAAAGGATTGCCATGCCCTCTTCCAGGGGATCTTCCCAACCCAGGGATCAAACCTGCATGTCTTATGTCCCCTGCATTGGCAGGTGGGTTCTTTACCACTAGCTCCACCTGGGAAGCCCTACATTCATTGTTTAAGTGGGGACTATTACAAGGGGTGAATACCTGTAGGTAAGGTTTATTGGGAGCCATTTGGGAGACTAGATACCACACCCAAGTGTGGCCATATACAAAGAACAACAGTGTGGCTAGTGGGATGTTTTTGCTGGCCCTGTGGCCACTGTGTACTCACATGTCTAGTAGTGACAAGGGCTATGCTATGCTATGCTAAGTCACTTCAGTCGTGTCCGACTCTGTGTGACCCCATAGACGGCAGCCCACCAGGCTCCACCGTCCCTGGGATTCTCCAGGCAAGAACACTGGAGTGGGTTGCCATTTCCTTCTCCAAGGCATGAAAGTGAAAAGAGAAAATGAAGTCGCTCAGTCATGTCCGACTCTTAGCGACCCCATGGACTGCAGCCTACCAGGCTCCTCCGTCCATGGGATTTTCCAGGCAAGAGTACTGGAGTGGGGTGCCATTGCCTTCTCCGACAAGGGCTAGGGATATTCTTTAATAGCTACTGCATTTTTACATCATTTCTTCAAGGAGTGTCTGAGTGAACCAGTAAAGGTGCCTGTGTCCTGTCAGGCAGCAGGGAGAGGGATTTTGTCTCTTAATGGTTTCTATTGTAGAAAGCAGAGATTGCCTTTTCCTGGGTTTGCGCAGCCAAATGCCCTGGCTTGCTTGGAGCAGTCATAGTTGATGTTGATTATCCCAGCATAATTATTAACAGTGCCCATTTAACTCTTAGTAGCTTTCCCATGAGGGATAATGAATCATCTGTTCATCCTATGGCTGACCTGCACAATGGAGAATCCTCTAAAATAAAGACAGGATTCAGATCGCAGATAACCAAAAAAATAAAAAATGCCTCCTCCTTCTAGTCATTTCGTTGACTGTGCAACATCCACATACTTTTTCATGTACTTCATCTACACTATTCTTCATGTGTGTGTATTAGCTGCTCAGTCATGTCTGACTCTTTGTGACCCCATGTGACCCCTGTAGCCTGCCAGGCTCTTCTAGTCCATGGGATTCTCCAGGCAAGAATACTGGAGTGGGTTGCCATTCCCTTCTTCAGGGGATCTTCCCGACTCAGGAATGGAACCCGGGTCTCCTGCATTGCAGGCAGGTTCTTTACTGACTGAGCCACCAGGGAAACCTATTCTTTCTATACTTTAAAAAGACAAATGTCTCCAGTTACAGTGAACCTAAGTCTTTGAAGAACTGGCCATATAGTCCATCTTCACATATAGGGTTCTTAGTCTTGTCAGTTACTTCATCCTGTTAAAAACTTAGAATCTCCATATTTGACCATGTTCTGTTATGATCCTCTTTCCATTTTCTGTGATCTAAGGAATAAACTATAAGGTTAACTATTTCTAACACAGTCTGTGTACAATAGTTATGTAAAAGTGAGAGAAAATTCGTTAAAATATGTAAGTATGCATATAACACAGCAAAGAGGGAAGACCATACATTAGAGGATACACTCCTTATATCTGTATCTGGCATCTTACCCTGGACTTTCAGTCCTGAATTAGGAATACTCTTCCACTGTCCTTTCACATTCACCTCCCTTCCTTGGGACTCAAGGTACAAGGTAAGATTGGTGGAGCCACACATCATGAGCAAATGTCTAAATTGCTACAAGAACAAGAATATCCGCCTTTCTTTCTCTCCAGGGGTAGGAGGCATGGTACTGCTTTCCATAAGGCTCACATAATAGAGGATGCTTCCTGAGTAGAAAGTGGAACAAATGCTTATCATTCACTTCATCTAATACTTTATTGTAAGTTGTAAAAAAGGACATTGATAGGTGGGATGAAGTAATGGCTTTAGCTTTTGAACTTAGTATCTAGGGAATTTGCTGGCCCAAAGATTATTAGCTGAGACCAGGGGCTACTATCTTGGGATAATCTAAGTCAAAATGTTTGTGCAGGGGGAGAAGAGTCTTTGCAAGGGCAACAATGGTGAAAAGTGTGATAAAGTAGGAGAGGAGGGAACACTAGCTGTGTTGGAGAAGCAGAGGCAGGGAGTGATCTGAGGGGTGCATATTGGCAGAATATTTAGAGGATGATGTAGATTTTAAGAGATGTGGCATAGAATCAGAGTATATCTCTCCTTCACTTTGATAAATGCCTGTCTGAGCCAGGCTGAGAGCCAGGCTGAGAGCAAGGTGAGAGGATTGGCTGGTGCTGAAAAAAAAAAAAAAAGAAGATGGAGGAAACATAGGTCAGATTCTTGTGATGGGTTAAAAAATGATCTCAACACTTAGAAGTCCCTTGTGTTGAATTCTAAAATCTAAATTCTTGTCTAAGCCTGACTCAGATTGGATGTGTTACTATTGTTGTATGTTACCATAGATAGAGCTTTTTTCTTAATTTGTAAACTAGGGGATTTAGATCAGATCAGTGAGTCTTAACATAGAAACTCCAAATTCCAAGAGATCCTCAGTAAGAGCTAGGGGTGGGACACAAGTCAGTTCACTATCTACAATATTGAGTCATAGGTTAGCTAAAAGGTTAACTCCTGTAGACAGAATGTGATGAGAAATGCCATGGGGGAAGTATAGAGTGCTATGTAAATATACTGTGCAAGACCTAACTTATTCCAGGGGTCTGGGAAGGTCTCCTGGAGGAAGTGGTACTTAAATAAAAGGGGAAAACAAAAGCAGGGCATCTCCAATAATGTTTAGAAATAATTCAGTTGTGGGGCATGATAAAGATCAGCAGATGTGGAGCATGGATATTTCTCTATGCACGATTCCTCCAGTTTATAACTGTGAGGAATTGAGGTTGTTCAAGAAAGGTTTGTTGCTGATACAGGAATGCTGCACAAACTGTGCAGGAACTTAAATTTTTCTTGCAACGTGGTAATTTTTCCAGCTCCTGTCTCCTTTAATGAACCACAGTCCCAGATTATGAACAGAGCACTTCAGCCCTGAGGTGCTCTTAAAACTCCATATAGAAAAGTACCTTACTTTTGAACTTGAAACCATTACAAAATAATTGTTGAGATGCTTTAAATAGATCTCATTAAGGTTAGCATATAGCTCTGTGCCTTTCTGTCATGCCTGTGTTAGTGAAGGATGGTTTTAGATGTACAGTTAAAGTTATTCCAAAAAGCATGAGGCATCAGTCACCAATTTTATTAGAATTTCAAGAATTTGGGCATAGATGTCCCTTTGCCTTGTTCATGCTGCCACTTCAGTGAAATATTTTTTCTTGAATATTTTGCTGACGAAGCTTGAAGTTTCTATAGTTTGTCTGAAGTACTATTATAGCAAGGTTGCCATGGGAAAATAGCTGTCCTTCCCTTAAGATTAATTATTGTTTAGTCTCTGTCATTAAAATGAGGGGAGATGATGCAAAAATTATTAATTCTGGTCTCCCAAATTGACATTGTGCCTACAAATCTATTTTATAAAATACTATGGTACTAGTGAAAGAAAACACTTCCTATGTCTCTCCTACAAAACTCAAAAGTCCAAAGTATCAAAGAAAAATATTTACTGTTTTTATGAAATGCAAACTACTTTTGGTTTTATATCCCTGGAGTTTTGTAATACTGAACACCCATTATCTTTTCTCTTCTGCTCAAATCTTTTTCTTGCCTTGTCTATGCATTTTGAACACCCTGGATCAGCTGTGACCAGTATTTCCTGTTTTGTGTGTCAGGGCAGCAATATGTGCCTGTGTCACACTCTCCCACCCCAACTGTGGACTTTCTGCTCAGAGGGACAAGCAAGCATAATGATATCCATCTGGGAGGGAGCTTAAAATAGTGTCCATGCATCATTTTGCAGTTAGGAATCTGGATATGGCTAATGAGGTGTTATCAATCAAGAGATAAAAAAAAAAATTAAATCCTACATTAGGAACTGCTCCTGCCAGAAACAGTGGATTTTGTAACAGCTGTTTTCTATTAGATGCTATTGTGTTCTTTAGCAGCAAATTACATAGATCAGAAATGTACAGTTAACAGTTTCCCCAAGTGAGGTTGTAAATGAGCCTGTTGTCCTCTATACAAAGATATTGCAGGAAGGAGAGGAAGCTATGAGCAAAATCTTGGTGGACTTAATGCAGTTTTCTGCTCCCCCCTGAAGGCTAGATAGTTCTCTCAGAAGGGAATATGTATATTTATATATATATAATCCTAGTAAGGAAATGATCCTAGGGAAGTGATCCTAGTAGGGAAATGACCTTTTGAACTCTGGAGGGGATGGTATTAAAGCTTTTACCTGGATAGTGTCTCCTAAAAACCTGAATTTGATTGGTTCCAGAATTCATTAAGCCTTAAGGGGAAAAATTATATGGAGATGGGGTAGAGGGAAGAGAGAGAGAGAGAGGAAGCCCTGTATCCAGCAAGCACCAGTGTTTCAGCTCCAGATGAAGATAAGTTGTTTGAAATTAACAGCTAAGAGACGGTTGGTGCATTCTCCTCCTTTTTGCGACTCAGTAATTTAGACTTAGCATGCTCAAAGCCTGCTTCATGCTGATGTTCCTGCCTTATGGAAAATAACATGCTTCTTCCCCCACCCCCCCTTTATTCTGTCTCTAACAGATGACAGTAATAATGAGAACTAAAACCACTCAAGTCAGCGTATGAAAGAGAACTGTCTATTTAAAAATAAATAAATAAATAAAAGACATCTCTTAGTACCATCTGCTGAGGTACAATAATGTTTTGTAACGGGTTTTGGAAAGCACATTAAAAGGCTTCATCTGTGCTTGTCCTTTCCAGTTAGTCAAGATATAGTTGTGTTTCTCCTGTTTGATGTGGATTCTTGAATCATGTAATTATTTCTAATTTATCTCTAAATTGAAGCATCTCAAATACAATTTTAATTGGGATTTCATTAGGCACTTATTATACCATGTGTCAAATGATAGTTGATTATTCTTAGCCTGGATATAGATTCTGAAAAAGATAGTAGGAGAATGATGGGTACCTCTGAAAGCTGATGGTGCTCAATAAATATGTCTTAAAAATAATCAGTTGATATATAATTAACATAAGTAATTACTGCAATTAAACTCAGTTTGTGGAACCCTGCTGTGTTGTTTTCCATCCTGAGCTTAAACATGATTGTTGTTCTTTTGCCCAAATAAAATTAATGTAATGAGAGAAAAATAGAATAAACATAGGCCTGGGTAACAGAAAAACAAAAATATTTTCCCTTTATTAGAAGAGAATGGCATGAGTAGAAAATTTTCCTTTCATAAGGAAAACATATATGAGGCTTTAACTATATCCTTTTCACCTACATGAATTAGATACATTCAATGCACATTGAAAAGCACAGGAATAACTTGGAGATACTGGGGTTTGGTTTTTAGATCATTGCAATGAAGCAAATATCACAATAAATTGAATTGCATGAACTTTTTGGTTTCCCAATGCATATAAAAGTTACCTTTATGCCATACTTTAGTGATTAGAACAAAGGGTTATATCTAAAAGAACAATATACATAGCAAAACTTAAAAATACGTTGTTTAAAAAAATGCCAAAAGAATTACAATAGTAATATCAAATATCACTGATCACAGATCACTGTAACAAATGCAATGATAATAAAAAATGTTGGAAATATTGCAAGAATTACCAAAATGTGACATAGAGACACAAAGTTAGCAAATGCTGTTGGAAAAATGGCACCAGTAGAATTGTTGGATATAAGGTTGCCACAGACTTTTAATTTGTAAGTAATGCATTATCTGCAAGGCACAAAAAAGTGAAGGACACACAATAAAATGAGGTATGCCTATAATAGAGTTAGTAGGTGGGATAAAATATTATGGATCTAGATGAAGGAAGAAGAGAGATGTTGCTGATCTGAAAAGATGGTGAAAAAGTAGATTTCCCATAGACTCTTCATCATGTGGTTGCTGTTTTAATTTGTCTCTATATTCTCAGCACTTAGGATAGTGCTGGCTCTAGTGAGTGTAGTCTCTGACTTACGATAATTCAACTTACAATTTCTCAGCTTCACAATAGTGTGAAAGTGATACACATTTCAGTAGTAACTGTACTTCACAATTTTGAATATTGATCTTTTCCTAATCTAGCCATAGGCTGTTCCATACTTTCTCATGATGTTGTCAGTGAGCCACAGCTCCCAGTCAGCCATGTGATCATGAGGGTAAACAACCGATAACATTTACAAACCATTCTGTATCAATACATTCATTCTATTTTTCAGTTTCAGTATTCAGTAAATTACATGAGATATTTATTATACAATAGGCTTTGTGTTAGCTGCTTTTGCCCAACTATAGGATAATATAAGTGTTTTAAGCATGTTAAAAGTAGAGTAGGCTAAGCTATGATGTTTACTAAACTAGGTATATTAAATGCATCTTGGCTTAATATTTTCAACTTAAGATGGGTTTATTAGGACTTAATTCTACCATCAAGTCAGTTCAGTTGCTCAGTCATGTCCAATTGCAACCCTATGGACTGCATATGTTGAGGAAGATCGGTACTTAAGGAATACAGTGCTGCCTGACTAAGACTAGGTCAAGTCTGTCTTGAGTGACAGTGACCATACCTGGTTTACAGAAGGGTGATGGAAAAGCAAATGAAGGGGAAAAAAAATCAACAGACTCAACTAAATGTGTTCCTATGATCAAAGTAAATGTTCCTAACTTTTGCTTCTGGGTAAGTTTTGATACTGGGTTTACTTTTCCACCTGAATCAACTTGAAAAAATAACGGACAAATATATGGAACAATGGTTTCAAGACAATGAACATCAAGCAATAAATGACAACTTCCTGAGAAATGAGAAGCAGATGAGGAAGACCATCTGATTATCCCAGCTTGCTTCCTAGAGAGAGAGTTTTTAGGTTTTAGCAGTGAGGAAGAACTCAGATAAAACTGGATAGTCTCCCTTAATTAATGAGACAGAGCTGGGAATCTGGGGAGATCAAAGTAGCTAGAGTTTGCAACTCAGGGGACAAGAGGAGAGATCTGTATAGAGAAAGAACTTCAGATATCTGCAACTCTCCTTTGAGGCTTCAGCGGAATAATTATCAGCACATGTTATCAAGGAAACTTCTGAAGCCATGGAAAGCACCATCTGAAAGAAGGAGAAGGAATATTCACAAGGACACACATAGGACTTTGAATAGTTACTGACTTTACCAGATAAAATAATTCCTGTTAGTACTCACTCTAGAAAAGGTGGATGGATTATTCAGGGGATTTTAACTCAGTAATGTAACAAACAATACTTCAATAGTACATGAGCCGTGAACTTCCAGATATTCAAGCTGGATTTAGAAAAAGAATCGGAACCAGAGATCAAATTGCCAACATCTGTTGGATCATTGAAAGAGCAAGAGAGTTCCAGAAAAACATCTACTTCTGCTTCATTGAATACACCAAAGCCTTTGACTGTGTGGATCACAACAAATTGTGGAAAATTCTTAAGGAGATGGGAATACCAGACCACCTTGTCTGCCTCCTGAGAAATCTGTATGCAGGTGAAGAAGCAACAGTTAGAATCGGACATGAAACAACAGGAAAGGAGTACGTCAAGGCTGTATCTTATCACCCTGCTTATTTAACTTGTATGCAGAGTACAGCAAAATGCCAGCCTGGATGAAGCACAAGCTGGAATCAAGATTGCCGGGAGAAATATCAATGACCTCAAATATGCAGATGACACCAGCCTTACTGCAGAAAGTGAAGAACTGAAGAGCCTCTTGATGAAAGTGAAAGAGGAGTGTGAAAAAGTTGGCTTAAAACTCAACATTGAAAAATCTAAGATCATGGCAACTGGTCCCATCACTTCATGGCAAATAGATGGGGAAACAATGGAAACAGTGACAGATTTTTTTTTTTTTTTTTTTTGCGGGGCGGGGGAGGGGGAGCTGCTCCAAAACCACTGCAGATGGTGACTGTAGCCATGAAATTAAAAGATGCTTGCTCCTTGGAAGAAAAGCTATGGCCAACCTAGACAGCATATTAAAAAGCAGAAACATTGCTTTGCCAACAAAGGTCCATCTAGTCAAAGCTATGGTGTTTCCAGTAGTCATGTATGGATGTGAGAGTTGGACTATAAAGAAAGCTGAGCACCGAAGAACTGATGATTTTAAACTGTGGTGTTGGAGAAGACTCTCAAGAGTCCTTTAACTGCAAGGAGATTCAACCAGTCCCTCCTAAAGGAAATCAGTCCTAAATATTCATTGGAAAGACTGATGCTGAAACTGAAACTCCAATACTTTGGCCACCTAATGTAAAGAAATGACTTATTAGAAAAGACCCTGATGCTGGGAAAGATTAAAGGTGGGAGGAGAAGGGGATGACAGAGGATGAGATGATTGGATGGCATCACCGACTCAATGGACATGAGTTTGAGCAGGCTCTGGGAGCTGGTGATGGACAAGGACCCTGGCGTGCTGCAGTCCATGGGGTTGCAAAGAGTCAGACACAACTGAGTGACTGAACTGAATGTAACAAAGTTAGCTGTAGACTAAATTCTGCTCTGTTACCACATAACAAAGTTTGAAAGGAAGAATCAAGAAGATCATGTCTTAGTTCAAACTACTATAACAAAATACCATGGACTGGGTGGCTTAAACAATAAATATTATTTATCAGAGTTCTTGAGGCTGGGGAGTTCAAGATCAAGGTGTGATCAAATTTGGTCCCTGGTGAGAACTATCTTTCTGGTTCATAGATGGCTGTCTTCTCATTGTCTCTTCATATGGCAGAGTAAGAGAGCTCTCTGGGGTCTCTTATAATTCCATTGACACTAATCTTGTTCGTGGAGCTCTGCTCTCATGACCTGAGCACCTCCTAAAGGCTGTCTCCTAATTCCATCACTTTCAGGGGTTGAATTTCTCTTTATGAATTTTAAGGATCTAAATATTCAGTCCATAACACATCAGATTGTTTCCAATCAACTTAATTGTGTCCAAGAACAAAGTTCAAGACTATGTATAGAGACACAAAAATATCTAGCACCCAGCAAGGTAAAATTCACAATGTTTGACATCCAATTAAAACTTGCTAAGCATGCAAAGAATCAGGAAAATATGACTCATAATAAATAGAAAAGACCATCATTTAAGAAGCCTAACTTTATTCCAAAGTGATCAGATCAGTCACTCAGTCGTGTCCGACTCTTTGTGACCCCATGAATCGCAGCACGCCAGGCCTCCCTGTCCATCACCAACTCCCGGAGGTCACTCAGACTCACATCCATCAAGTCAGTGATGCCATCCAGCCATCTCATCCTCTGTCATCCCCTTCTCCTCCTGCCCCCAATCCCTCCAGCATCAGAGTCTTGTCAAAATACTGGAGTTTCAGCTTTAGCATCATTCCTTCCAAAGAAATCCCAGGGTTGATCTCCTTCAGAATGGACTGGTTGGATCTCCTTGCAGTCCAAGGGACTCTCAAGAGTCTTCTCCAACACCACAGTTCAAAAGCATCAATTCTTCAGCGAGGGGAGAGGCAAATTCTCTCCCTAAAAAAAAAAAAAAAAAAAAAAAAAGTAAAACCAGATAATTTGTCCAAAACAAATACCTTGTGGCTCTTGAAATCAACGAAAGGGGGAAAAAAAGACAAATTGAGAAGAACTTATTAATGAGAAACTGCTGAACTTCAGATGAAAACATGGGAAATCAATCACATTCTTGCCTTAAGCTTTTTCCATCTTACCTATTTTGGTTGGTATGGTAGTTTTACTATGTGGGGCAGGCTCTGAAGGCAATAGGTTTGCTGCCAGAAGGGACTCAGTTGATTTTGAGTGGAAAGTGAAAAACCCACCCTCAACATCATTCTCAGCAAAAGTAATGATCTTCAGTTCAGTTCAATTCAGTTCAGTTGCTTAATCGTATCTGACTCTTTGTGACCCCATGAATTGCAGCACGCCAGGCCTCCCTGTCCATCACCAACTCCCAGAGATCACTCAAACTCATGTCCATCGAGTCGGTGATGCCATCCAGCCATCTCATCCTCTGTTGTCCCCTTATCCTCCTGCCCCCAATCCCTCCCAGCATCAGAGTCTTTTCCAATGAGTCAACTCTTTGCATCAGGTGGCCAAAGTATTGGAGTTTCAGCTTTAGCATCAGTCCTTCCAAAGGAATCTCAGGGCTGATCTCCTTCAGAATGGACTAGTTGGATCTCCTTGCAGTCCAAGGGACTCTCAACTCTCAACACCACAGTTCAAAAGCATCAATTCTTTGGCACTCAGCTTTCTTCACAGTCCAGCTCTCACATCCATACATGACCACTGCAAAAACCATAGCCTTGACTAGATGGACCTTTGTTGGCAAAGTAGTATCTCTGCTTTTGAATATGCTGTCTAGGTTGGTCATAACTTTTCTTCCAAGGAGTAAACGTCTTTTAATTTCATGGCTGCAGTCACCATCTATGGTGATTTTGGAGCCCAGAAAAATAAAGTCTGACACTGTTTCCACTATTTCTCCATCTATTTCCCATGAAGTGATGGGACTGGATGCTGTGATCTTAGTTTTCTGAATGTTGAGCTTTAAGCCAACTTTTTCACTCTCCACTTTCACTTTCATCAAGAGGCTTTTTAGTTCCTCTTCACTTTCTGCCATAAGGGTGGTGTCATCTGCATATCTGAGGTTATTGATATTTCTCCTGGCAATCTTGATTTCAGCTTGTGCTTCTTCCAGCCCAGCGTTTCTCATGATGTACTCTGCATATAAGTTAAATAAGCAGGGTGACAATATACAGCCTTGACGTACTCCGTTTCCTATTTGGAACCAGTTTGTTGTTCCATGTCCAGTTCTAATTGTTGCTTCCTGACCTGCATATAGGTTTCTCAAGACGCAGGTTAGGTGGTCTGGTATTCCCATCTCTTTCAGAATTTTCCTGCAAGTGTGCAAATGAGAAAGGCCAGCAAATGCTCATTTGAGGTATAGTCCTATTTGAGAAAAGCAATAGGTTGGTTAACCAACCAAACATTAAACAGAGAGGTCCTAGATATGAGATAGCCATGGAGGCAGTTGGTAATATCTCTACATATGCCTGGCTGCCTTCATTGTGCATGCACATGTCAGATGAAAGACAGTCCAATATATCCAAATGTTAAAATGAAGTGAAAGTGTTAGTTGTGCAGTCGTGTCTGACTCTTTGCAATCCCATGGACTGTAGCCCACCAGACTCCTCTGTCCATGGAATTCTCTAGGCAAGAACACTGGAGTGGGTAGCCATTCCCTTCTTCAGGGGAATCTTCCTCACCCAGGGATCAAACCTGCATCTCCCATATCACAGTCAGCTTCCATACCATCTGATCCACCATATTCAGATAACCCTGGTGAACACACTTGTGTAGAGTAGATCCAATAGAACCCAGCAGAAAATAAACACTGGGGTAGGACAGAAGGTCTTTGGACTTTGAATGAACCACACACAGAACCAGTAGTAAAAGATAGAAGGCTTATAGGTTCAGATAGATTGAGTGTAACTCTGATGAATCATTGACTGACTGTTAAGCTTTGCTGACATAGAGATGACTTCAAGGAAGTCAAAGTTAAGAATAAAACAAGAATTTAAAAAATTACTGAGAAGAGAAACCAGAAGCTACACATGGCAGGGGAAACAGATTCTACAGATTAAATATCTAAAACAAGTAAACGCAGAAAACCTACTACCAACAGCAAGGGAAAATATTAGAATCCAGACTTACTGTAAGACATTATCAAAAATGTCCAATTTTCAAGAAGTGGAACATTTGAGAAACAAGAAAGGGTAACCCATACTCAGGGGGAAAAAGCAGTCAACAGAAACTAAATAGGTACAGATGTTAGATTTTTCCAAGAAAAGTTTCAAAGCAGCTGGTGTAAATATGTTAAAAGAAAACCATGCTTAAAAATTAAAGGAAAGTATGATGCCAATCAGTTAGTAATTAGAAGATATCAATAAAGAGATAGAAAATGTATAAAAGAACTGAGGAAAAGTTCATGAGAAGGGCTCAGCAGAAGATTTAAGAAGAATCAGCAAATTTCAAGTAAGTTAGTAGAAATATTTCAATCTGAAGATTAGAGAGAGCAAAGATTTAAGAAAATGAACAGTGTGCCAGAGAACATGAGTCAAAAGCAAGCTTATCAGTGTAAGTATATTGGAACTCCCAGAGGAAGAAGAGAGAGAGGAAGGAGTAGAAGGAATGTTTTTAGAAGTAATAACAGAAATTTTCAAAAATTTGAAATAAAAAATGACTCTAGAGATACAAGAAGCTCAGCAAATATCAAATAGAATGAACACAAAGAGATATATACCTAGTCATGTCTTAGACAAACTGAAAGATGAAATCTTAAAAGCAGCAAGAACAAAAAAAGACATTGAGTATAAGGAAACCTTGATAAGATTAACAGCTCACTTCTTAGATAATGAAGGACATGAGACAGTAACATGATACATTCAAAATACTGAAAGAACAAACAAACCTGTCAACGAAGAATTCTATGTCTAGGAAAATTAGCCTTCAGAAATGAAAATGAAAAAAAAAAAAGATATTCTCACATAGCTAAAGGGTGAGAGAATTTTTTACTTGCAGATTTGTCTTAAGAAATACTAAAGGAAGTCCTTTAGACTGAAAGGAATTACATTAGATGGTAATTCAAATCCATAAGAATTAATAAAGAGCATCACTTATGTTTAAAATATGTGGGTAAATATAAGATTGCACAAATATTTTTTACTTTTCTTAAATTCTTTGAATGCATTAGGTTATATGAAGCACTAATTAAAACTATAATGTTGGGTTTATAACATATGTAGATATAATAATAGCACAAATAGAGAGTGCAGTAAAGGTTCTTCATTTTACCAGAATTAAGTTTCTGTTAGTTTGAAGTACACTGTGATAAGGTACATATTATAATCCCTAGATAAATCAGTAAGAAAAGAACTAAAAATATATAGTAAAAAATCAACTTATACTTCTGCAAAAATGTAGAGAAACAGAGACCAGACTTATGCTGTCACCTGAAATAACCAAGGTAAAAGGCCTCACTTGTATTGTACAAGGTAAAAGGCCCCAAATGTATTAAACAATGGTTTTTAAGACACTGAGCATCCGGAAGGGAGAATTACAAAAGAATATAAGGAAACTTTGAAGGTAATAGATATGATATGTTCATTATCCTGGTTATGGTAATGGTTTCATTTATGTGTATATATTTATTTCAAACCTTACCAAACTGTCCAATTTAAATACATGTGGTATATGTCAATAATATCAAAATAAAACTTTAAAAGCATTTTGCATATCATGGATGCTTAAATATAAAACACATATACACAAACATGTACAATACATACACAACTTACTTTGGAAGGGTCTATAAAAGTAACTCATGTTAACTTGAAATTCTCCTTATGGAACATTTATCCATAATTTAGAAATAATTTTGAAAACATTTAGAAAATGAATAATTTAAAAGATATAGAAAAGTAGATGTAGTTAATATCCTGGTAAGTTTAGCCTTTCAATACTGTTGTTCAGTCACTTAGTCGTGTCTGACTCTTTTCCACTCCATGGACTGCAGCAAGCCAGGCCTTCTTGTTCCTCACCATCTCCCAGAGTTCGTCCAAGTTCATGTTCATTGAACTGGTGATGAGATCCAACACCTCATCCTCTGCTGCCCTCGTCTCCTTTTCTCTTCTGTCTTTCCCAGCATCAGAGTCTTTTCCAATGAGTCAGTTCTTCACATCAGGTGGCCAAAGTATTGGAGCTTCAGCTTCAGCATCAATCCTTCCAATGAGAATTCAGGATTGATTTCCCTTAGGATTTACTTGTTTGATCTCCTTGCTGTCCAAGGGATGCTCAAAAGTCTTCTGCAGCACCACAGTTTGAAAGCATCAATTCTATGGCGGTCAGCCTTCTTTGTGGTCCTACTCTCACATCCATACACGACCACTGAAAAGACAAAAGCTTTGACTATATGGACTTTGTTGGAAAATTGATATCTTTGCTTTTTAATACGCTGTCAAGGTTTGTCATAGCCTTCCTTCCAAGAAACAAGTGTCTTCTAATTTCATGGCTGCAATCACCATATACAGATTTTGGAGCCCAAGAAGAGAAAATCTGTTACTGCTTCCACTTTTATCTCTCTATTTGCCATAAAGTAATGGGAATGAATGACATGATCTTAGTTTTTATGGTTGAGTTTTAAAACTTAACTTAGTTGAGTTTTAAGCCAGCTTATTCACTCTCCTCCTTCACGCTCATCAAGAGGCTCTTTTGTTCCTCTTCGCATTCTGCCATTAGAATGGTTATCATCTGCATATCTGAGGATGTTGATATTTCTCCCAGCAATCTTGATTCCACCTTGTAACTCATCCAGCATGGCATTTCACATGATGTACTCTGCATAGAAGTTAAATAAACAAAGTGACAATATACAGCCTGTTATAGTACTACTTTCTCAATTTTGACCACTCTGTTGCTCCATGTCTGGTTCTAACTATTGTTTCTTGACCCGAATACACGTTTCTCAGGAGGCAGGTAAGGTGGTATGGTAGTCCCATCTCCTTGGCTGGTGCACTGGGATGACCCAGAGGGGTGGTATGGGGAGGGAGGAGGGAGGAGGGTTCAGGATGGGGAACACGTGTATACCTGTGGCAGATTCATTTTGATATATATGGTAAAACCAATATAATATTGTAAAGTTAAATAAAATAAAATAAAACTACCCAATACCAAAAAAAATAAAATAAAATTTGCTGAAATAATAAAAAAAGAATTTTACACAGTTTATTGTGATCCAGTCAAAGACTTTAGTATAGTCAATGAAGCAGAAGTAGATGTTTTTCTAGAATTCTCTTACTTTTTCTACTATCCAGTGGGTGTTGACAATTTGATCTCTGGTTCCTCTGCCTTTGGGGGAAGGCATTGGCACCCCACCCCAGTACTTTGGCCTGGAGAATCCCATGGACGGAGGATCCTGGTAGGCTCCAGTCCATGGGGTCGCTGAGAGTCCTCTGCCTTTGCTAAATCCATCTTGTACATCGAAAACTTCTCAGTCCACGTACTATTGAAGTCTAGCTTGAAGAATTTTGAGTATAACTTTACTAGCATATGAAATGAGTGCAGTTGTATGGTACTTTGAACATTCTTTGGCATTGCCTTCTTGTGACTGGAATGAAAACTGACCTTTTGCAGTCCTGTGGGCACTGCTTCAGTTGAGTTCAATTGGGTCACTCATTCGTGTCCAGCTCTTTGCGACCCCATGAATCGCAGCACGGCAGGCCTCCCTGTCCATCACCAACTTCCAGAGTTCACTCAGACTCATGTCCATCGAGTCAGTGATGCCATCCAGCCATCTCATCCTCTGTCTTCCCCTTCTCATCCTGCCCCCGATCCCTCCCAGCATCAGAGTCTTTTCCAATGAGTCAACTCTTTACATGAGGTGGCCAAAGTACTGGAGTTTCAGCTTTAGCATCATTCCTTCCAAAGAAATCCCAGGGCTGATCTTCAGAAGGAACTGGTTGGTTATCCTTGCAGTCCAAGGACTCTTAAGAGTCTTCTCCAACACCACAGTTCAAAAGCATCAATTCTTCGGCGCTCAGCCTTCTTCACAGTCCAACTCTCACATCCATACATGACCACAGGAAAGATCATAGCCTTAACTAGATGAAACTTTGTTGGCAAATAATGTCTCTGCTTTTGAATATGCTATCTAAGTTGGACATAACTTTCCTTCCAAGGAGTAAGCGTCTTTTAATTTCATGGCTGCAGTCACCATTTGCAGTGATTTTGGAGCCCAAAAGATTATAAGTCTGATACTGTTTCCACTGTTTCCCCATCTATTTCCCATGAAGTGATGGGACTGGATGCCTTGATCTTCGTTTTCTGAATCTTGAGCTTTAAGCCAACTTTTTCACTCTCCACTTTCACTTTCATCAAGAGGCTTTTGAGTTCCTCTTCGCTTTCTGCCATAAGGGTGGTGTCATCTGCATATCTGAGGTTATTGATATTTCTCCCGGCAATCTTGATTCCAGCTTGTGTTTCTTCCAGTCCAGTGTGTCTCATGATGTACTCTGCGTGTAAGTTAAATAAGCAGGGTGATAATATACAGCCTTGACGTACTCCTTTTCCTATTTGGAACCAGTTTGTTGTTCCATGTCCAGGTCTAACTGTTGCTTCCTGACCTGCATACAGATTTCTCAAGAGGCAGGTCAGTGGTCTGGTATGCCCATCTCTTTCAGAATTTTCCACAGTTTATTGTGATCCACACAGTCAAAGGCTTTGGCATAGTCACTAAACAGAAATACATGTTTTTCTGAAACTCTCTTGCTTTTTCCATGATCCAGCGGATGTTGGCAATTTGATCTCTGGTTCCTCTGCCTTTTCTAAAACCAGCTTGAACATCAGGAAGTTCACGGTTCACATATTGCTGAAGCCTGGCTTGGAGAATTTTGAGCATTACTTTACCAGCATGTGAGATGAGTGCAACTGTGCGGTAGTTTGAGCACTCTTTGGCATTGCCTTTCTTTGGGATTGGAATGAACACTGACCTTTTCCAGTCCTGTGGCCACTGCTGAGTTTTCCAAATTTGCTGGCATATTGAGTTTAGCACTTTCACAGCATCATCTTTCAGGATTTGGAATAGCTCAACTGGAATTCCATCACCTCCACTAGCTTTGTTCGTAGTGATGCTTTCTAAGGCCCATTTGACTTCATATTCCAGGATGTCTGGCTCTAGGTGAGTGATCACACCATCGTGATTATCTGGGTCGTGAAGATCTTCTTTGGACAGTTCTTCTGTGTATTCTTGCCACCTCTTCTTAATATCTTCTGCTTCTATTAGGTCCATACCATTTCTGTCCTTTATCGAGCCCATCATGCATGAAGTGTTCCCTTGGTAGCTCTAATTGTCTTGAAGAGATCTCTAGTCTTTACCATTCTGTTGTTTTCCTCTATTTCTTTGCATTGATCACTGAAGAAAGCTTTCTTATCTCTTCTTGCTATTCTTTGGAACTCTGCATTTACATGCTTATATCTTTCCTTTTCTCCTTTGCTTTTCACTTCTCTTCTTTTCACAGCTATTTGTAAGGCCTCCCCAGACAGCCATTTTGATTTTTTGCATTTCTTTTCCTTGGGGATGGTCTTGATCCCTGTCTCCTGTACAGTGTCATGAACCTCAGTCCATAGTTCATCAGGCACTCTATCTATCAGATCTAGTCCCTTAAATCTATTTCTCACTTCCACTGTATAATCATAAGGGATTTGATTTAGGTCATTCTTGAATGGTCTAGTGGTTTTCCCTGCTTTCTTCAATTTAAGTCTGCATTTGGTAATAAAGAGTTCATGGTCTGAGCCACAGTCAGCTCCTGGACTTGTTTTTGTTGACTGTATAGAGCTTCTCCATCTTTGACTGCAAAGAATATAATCAATCTGATTTCGGTGGTGACCATCTGGTGATGTCCATGTGTAAAGTCTTCTCTTGTGTTGTTGGAAGAGGGTGTTTGCTATGACCAGTGCATTTTCTTGGCAAAACTCTATTAGTCTTCACCCTGCTTCATTCCAAGGCCAAATTTTCCTGTTACTCCAGGTATTTCTTGACTTCCTACTTTTGCATTCCAGTCCCCTATAATGAAAAGGACATCTTTTTTGGGTGTTAGTTCTAAAAGGTCTTGTAGGTCTTCATAGAACCGTTCAACTTCAGCTTCTTCAGCGTTACTGGTTGGGGCATAGACTTCAATTACTGTGACATTGAATGGTTTGCCTTGGAAACAAACAGAGATCATTCTGTCGTTTTTGAGATTGCATCCAAGTACTGCATTTCGGACTTTTTTGTTGACCATGATGGCTACTCCATTTCTTCTGAGGGATTCCTGCCTGCAGTAGTAGATATAATGGTCATCTGAGTTAAATTCACCCATTCCAGTCCATTTGAGTTCGCTGATTCCAAGAATGTCTACATTCACTCTTGTCATCTCTTGTATGACCACTTCCAATTTGCCTTGATTCATGAACCTGACATTCTAGGTTCCTATGCACTATTGCTCTTTACAGCATCAGACCTTGCTTCTATCACCAGTCACATCCACAAATGGGCATTGTTTTTTCTTTTGCTCCATCCCTTCATTCTTTCTGGAGTATTTCTCCACTAATCTCCAGGAGCATATTGGGCACCTACTGACCTGGTGAGTTCCTCTTTCAGTATCCTATCATTTTGCCTTTTCATACTCTTCATGGGGTTCTCAAGGCAAGAATATTGAAGTGGTTTGCCATTCACTTCTCCAGTGGACCACATTCTGTCAGATCTCTCCACCATGATCTGCCCATCTTGGGTTGCCCCATGGGCATGGCTTAGTTTCACTGAGTTAGACAAGACTGTGATCCTAGTATGATTAGATTGACTCATTTTCTGTGAGTATGATTTCATTGTGTTTGCCCTCTGATGCCCTCTTGCAACACCTACCGTCTTACTTGGGTTTCTCTTACCTCGGGAGTGGGGTATCTCTTCACGGCTGTTCCAGCAAAGCACAGCTGTTGCTCCTTACCTTGGACAAGGGATATCTTCTCACTGCTGCCCTTCCTGACCTTCAACGTGGGATAGCTCGTAGGATAGCCCACATAGCGGGCGCAGTAGGGCCTAGAGGAGGCCACTGCTTAGTTTTCCTAATATGCTGCAATATTGAGTGCAGCACATTGCTGGCATATTGAGTGCAGCACAGCTGAATTAAACAGGTTATTAAGACCATTTTTGTACAGTTCTACTATGTATTCCTGCCACCTCTTCTTAATCTCTTCTGTTTCTGTTAGGTTTTTACCATTTCTGTCCTTTATTGTGCCCATCTTTGCATGAAATGTTCTCTTGTTATCTGTAATTTCTTGAAGAGATCACTACTGTTTCCCATTCTTTTGTTTTCCTATATTTCTTTCCATCGTACATTTAAGATGCTTTCTTATCTCTCCTTGCTATTCTCTGGAGCTCTGCATTCAGTTGGGTATGTCTTTCCTTTTCTCCTTTGCCTTTTGCCTCTCTTTTTTTCTCAGCTATTTGTAAGGCCGCCTCAGACAACCATTTTGCTTTCTTGCATGTCTCTTTTCCTTAGGGATAGTTTTGGTCACCACCTCTTGTACAAGGTTATGAACCTCCATCCACTGTTCTCCAGGTTCTCTATCAGATCTAATCCCTTGAATCTATTTGTCACTTTGAGTGTACAGTCATAAGAGATTTGATTTATCATATGTGAATGGCTTATTTGTTTTCCCTATACTCTTCAATTTCAGCCTGAATTTTGAAATAAGGAGCTCATGATCTGAGCCACAGTCAGCTCCTGGTCTTGTGTTTGCTGTATAGAGTGCTTGCTATAGACTGTATAGAGCTTCTCTATCTTCAGCTGCATAATCAATCTGATTTTGGTATTGACCATCTGGTGATGTCCACGTGTGGAATCATCTCTTGTGTTGTTGGAAGAGGGTCTTTGCTATGATCAGTGAATTCTCTTGGCAAAACTCTGTTAGCCTTTGCCTTGCTTAATTTTGTACTCCAAGCCAAACTTTCCTGTTACTCCATGTATCTCTTGACTGCCCACTTTTACATTCTAGTCCCCTATGATGAAAAGGATATCTTTTTTTGGTGTTAGTTCTAGAAGATCTTGTAGGTCTTCATAGAACGGTTTGACTTTTCAGCTTCTTTGGCATTAGTGGTTGGGGCATAGGCTTGGATTACTGTGATGTTGAATGATTTGCCTTGGAAATGAATTGATTTCATTTTGTTGCTTTTGAGACTACACCCAAGTACTGCATTTCAGACTCTTGTTGACTGTGAGAGCTACTTCATATCTTCTAATGGATTCTTGCCAAGAGTAGTAGACATAGTGGTCATCTGAATTAAATTCACCCATTCCCATCCATTTTAGTTCACTGATTCCTTGATATTCATTCTTGCCATGACCCTCTTGACCACATCCAGGTTACCTTGATTCATGGACCTGACATTCCAGGTTTCTATGCCATATTGTTCTTAGAATTTTCCTCTGAAAATGTTTATTAATTTAAAAATGTCTTTGTGGATGTTTTGCCAAATCCTGAAACTTTGGTTCTCTTCTGTAGCAATGCTGGAGATTGAACTTAAGGATGAACTGTAGGTGATTTTAGTAATCAACCATTCAGTATATATTTGTTGAGACATTATGCCAAGTTCAGAAAAAGTAGAAATGTGGACAGTGTTGTTACCTTTATGGGCCGTTTTCCTGGAGATTTGGATATTACAGAGGCATCATTCTGAAAGTTAAAATGGAACATTTCAACCCTTGATTTTGCAGTCACTGTTAGAGATGAAAACAAGTCATATGGGGGCAAAACTCAGGCATATAAAATTGAGATGCCTCCTATGGTCAGGGATCTAACTTGCTGAGGCATATAACAGCTCTGATTCTGCTTCACTCAGCTTCAGTCTTTGCTTCATTAAAGTTAGGAGAATGCCTAGATTTCCTAATTACAAAAGGTGGGGGAGAGTATGTGAAAATTCTAGGTACACTGAGTATTTTCTGTAGAATCAAATTATGGTATAAGTGCTACCACAAAACCAGACTATAGTTACAGCAATTAAGTGATAGTTCTTTGAAAGGCAGAATGAATATGGTGCTCTTTGGTTCTCTGCAATAAGATTTTCCTTCATGTTACTGGTTTGATATCTGTTTATAAAATTTATTTTATTGAAGTATAGTTGATTTACAATGTTATGTTAATTTCTGCTCTACAGAAAAGTGATTCAGTTATATGTATACATTCTTTTCCATTATAGTTATTATAGGATGTTGAAAGTATTTCCCTGTGCTATACAGTAGGACCTGATTTATCCATGTTATGTATAATAGTTTGCATCTGTTAATTCCAAGCTCTCACTCCATCCCTTCCCCATCCCCCACCTCTCTTGGCAATCTCAAGTTTGTTCTTTATATCTGGGAGCCTGTTTCTGTTTCACAGATTAGATTCTATGATTCATGGAATAAGTGATTTCTGTTTGATGTGATTGGTATTAGTGTTAAATTTGTGCTAAAAATTTGGATTATGAAGACACTTAGTTCTAAAGTGGATTTTTCCTGAGACTTTCTTGAATTTTCTTAATTAAGCATTTACCCTTGCTCCATATTCTGGGAGGAGAAAGGTGATGTCATTATTTTAAATAATCTAACATTCATTACTCCCTTGGTAGATTTAATAACACAGGAGTAATTATTAAAATATTATTCCTATACATTTTTGACTCAGCAATTTAAAGAGTAAATTATTAAAAGTGCTTTAAATAGGTTTTATCTAACATTTAAATGGAATAAGACAAGTTTTATTTATTAAATGCTAATTATTTCAAACATATTTTGGTTGCTTTAAGAATGGCATATGATTCCAGAAATCAGTCAGGCTGCACTAAATGTTGAAAACAATATATTTGCTTTGAATGTATCAATGCTTTTTATAGCTATCCTAAATTTGAGTGCATTTAAATAAATGAAATTTTGTGGAAGATTTTTAGTACTTCAAAATCATGGTGATATTTGGCACCAGTAAGAAGGTTACATAGAGATATAACTCTGACAATTAGTTGGAATAAGTTTTGAGATTCAGGTCACAAGTTCAAGCTGACATCAACTTTATAATGACCAGTGTTGATACTATCTGAGAGCTACTGATTGGTGCTTAAAATGAGTGGATAGCCTCAAAATATTTTTTCTATTTCCTACATATTTTTAGTAAAATATTCTTCCTGCAAGTATTAAAAAGTGCTTTTTTCATTGTTTAACAGTCACAACTGTAAATTTGAGAAACATTGAATTAAAAAGAATCATTATTCACTCTTACTGGAGAAAGAATTTTAAATACTACAGTTATTTAGACCCAACTTTTAACAATTGGTAGGTTTTATTTTCTTGTCTTTTCCTGTTAGCTTAAGGGAGCCTGTGTCAATTAAATCTATTTTTCAAGAAGGAAATACACCTGAAATTACTTTGTCGTTGTTGCTTAGTTACTAAGTCATATTAGACTCTTTTGCGACCCCATGGACTGTAGCTCACCAGGCTCCTCTGTCTATGGGATTTCCCAGGCAGAAATACTGGAGTGGGTTGCCATTTCCTTCTCCAGGGGATCTTCTTGACCCAGGGATCATACTCGTGTATCCTGCATTGGCAGGTGTGTTCTTTAGCCCTGAGCCCCTAAGGTTCACTTTACTTCAGAAAGTGTTATATTTCATCTAATGCCTTCTGAGTTTAGGAGTCTAAGGGTGCATGAGTATGGCCTGGAAACCAATCTTTGGCCTCTTAAAGTGTTCAGTCACTAAAGTCATGTCCAGCTCTTTGCAGCCCCATTAACTGCAGTACTCCAGCTTTCCTGTCCTTCACTATCTCCTGGACTTTGCTCAAACTTGTTCACATACTGTTCAACTCAAATAGTTCACATACTGTTGAAACCTAGCTTGAAGGATTTTGAGCATTATTTTCTTAGCATGTGAAATGATTGCAGTTGTTCAGTAGATTGAACATTCTTTGGCATTGCCTTTATTTAAAATTGGAATGAAATCTGACCTTTTTCAGTCCTATGGTCACTGCTGAGTTTTTCAAATTTGCTGGTATACTGAGTGCAGCACTTTCATAGCGTCATTTTTAATAATTTAAAATAGCTCAGCTGGAATTCCATCACCTCCACTAGCTTTGTTCATAGTGATGCATCCTAAGGCCCACTTGACTTCACATTCCAGCATGTCTGGCTCTAGGTGAGTAACCACACCATTGTGATTATCCAGGTCATTAAGACTTTTTTTATATAGTTCTTCTAATCAAGATTGCTGGGAGAAATATCAATAACCTCAGATATGCAGATGACACCACCCTTATGGCAGAAAGTGAAGAGGGGCTAAAAAGCCTCTTGATGAAAGTGAAAGTGGAGAGTGAAAAGGTTGGCTTAAAGCTCAACATTCAGAAAATGCAGATCATGGCATCTGGTCCCATCACTACATGGGAAATAGATGGAGAAACAGTGGAAACAGTGTCAGACTTTATTTTTCTGGGCTCCAGAATCACTGCAGATGGTGACTGCAGCCATGAAATTAAAAGATGCTTACTCCTTGGAAGGAAAGTTATGACCAACCTAGATAGCATATTCAAAAGCAGAGACATTACTTTGCCAACAAAGGTTCGCCTAGTCAAGGCTATGGTCTTTCCTGTGGTCATATATGGATGTGAGAGCTGGACTGTGAAGAAGGCTGAGTGCTGAAGAATTGATGCTTTTGGAACTGTGGTGTTGGAGAAGACTGTTGAGAGTCCCTTGGACTGCAAGGAGATCCAACCAGTCCATTCTGAAGGAGATCAGCCCTGGAATTTCTTTGGAAGGAATGATGCTAAAGCTGAAACTCCAGTATTTTGGCCACCTCATGCGAAGAGTTGACTCATTGGAGAAGACTCTGATGCTGGGAGGGATTGGGGGCAGGAGGAGAAGGGGATGCCAGAGGATGAGATGGCTGGATGGCATCACTGACTCGATGGATGTGAGTCTGAGTGACCTCCGGGAGTTGGTGATGGACAGGGAGGCCTGGCATGCTGCAGTTCATGGGGTCGCAGAGTCGGACACGATTGAGCAACTGATCTGATCTGATCTGATGTATTCTTGCCACCTCTTCTGTTTCTGTTAGTTCCCTGCCGTTTCTTTCCTTTATTATGCCTATTTTTGTATGAAATGTTCTCTTGGTATCTCTAATTTTCTTGAAGAGATTTTTAGTCTTTCCCATTCTATTGTTTTTCTCTATTTCTTTGCATTGCTCAATTAAGACTTTTTTTCCCTCTCTCCTTGCTATTCTCTGAAACTCTGCATTCAATTGGTCATATCTTTCCCTTTCTCCTTTGCCTTTTGCTTCTCTTCTTTTCTCAGCTATTTGTAAGGCTTCCTCAGACAGCCATTTTGCCTTCTTACATTTCTTTTTCTTAAGTTTTGGTCACCACCTCCTGTACAGTGGTATGGACCACCTTCCATAGTTCTTCAGGTACTCTGTCTACCAGATCCAATCCCTTGAATCTATCTGTCACCTCCACTGTATAATCATAAGTGATTTGATTTAGGCCGAACTGGAATGGGTTAGTGGTTTTCCCTACTTTGTTCAATTGAAGCTTGAATTTTGCAATAAGCAACTCATAAAGCACTAGCCATTTTTAAAATTAGAGTTGACACGAGTATTTTGGAACTTGGCTATGATTGACACAGAAAAAATCTTGTATGCATGTTTACAACAAGCATGATGGCCACTCACGACTGCACAGATTGTTCAGTCAACAAGTCCAGGGGAGTTATTCACACAAACTGGTAGTAGCACCCTCTGGAGTGTTCATTACTGTCCAGTGTTGAACCTCTATAAGTCTATCCAGTGACCCAGTGGCTTTTACAAAGTTTTCATTTTATATTTTATTTCTGTCTGTTTAGTTTTCTATGCCATAATTTATTTAGACATTCACAAGATTATTGTTACATACTAGCTAACTATTTGTACCCCCATTGCTTCATTAGTATGAATGATCTGATTTCAGCTTTTCACATAATGCCTCAAATAATGAAAGAGCAGACTCTCGAGAGTCCCTCGGACTGCAAGAAGATTAAACCAGTCAACCTTAAAGAAAATCAGCTCTGAATATTCATTGGAAAGACTGATACTGAAGCTGAAGGTCTATTACTTTGGCCATCAGATGCAAAGAACCGACTCACTGGAGAAGACTCTCATGTTGGGAAAGATTGAAGGCCAAAGGAGAAGCGGCCAGCAGAGGATGAGATGGTTAGATATCCTCACTGACTCAACATGAATTTGAGCCAACTCTGAGAGGTAGTGAGGGACAGGGGAACCTGGCGGGCTACAATCCAAGGGCTGACAAAGTGTTGGACACACTTAGCAACTTAACAAACTGAAACACACACACATACTTGTGCAGATATATTGAAAGCAATGCTGGTGTTTCTGGAACAAACCTTAATATTTAAAGCAGTGCTTTATTCAGTAGAATTGTTTTATTTTCTTCCTTCTATTATTTTCTGCTCTCCTGGCGTCTAAGAAGTTATGGCAACTGAATAGCTAAATATTGATTTGAAATCACTGGCAATGGCACCCCACCCCAGTACTTTTGCCTGGAAAATCCCATGGACGGAGTAGCCTGGTAGGCTCCAGTCCATGGGGTCGCTAAGAGTGGGACATGACTGAGCGGCTTCACTTTCACTTTTCGCTTTCATGCATTGGAGAAGGAAATGGCAACCCACTCCAGTGTTCTTGCCTGGAGAATCCCAGGGACAGGGGGAGCCTGGTGAGCTTACGTCTATGGGGTCACACAGAGTCGGACACGACTGAAGCGACTTAGCAGCAGCAGCAGCAGCTTGTGTAATTATACAGATGAAATCATAGAAAACAGAATTTCAGAAATATTAACCTATACCTAATCTTTTGTCTTTTGATATGCTTACATTCCTAGTGTTTAAAGTCACAATTTCCCAAATTAGCATATGACATTTCATCTGGAGTTTCTTTTTAAATTCATGATTTCTAAAGAGTCTCCCATTTTAAAAACATCTTTATTATTGCATAATTTGACTCCAGTTTAGGGATTTTGTGTGTCTACTTTGGGTGATTATTTGTTATTTGTGCAGTTATAAGTTTTATAGACCTAAAGACAAGCAGGCGAAACCCTTCATTGTCAGTCTCAGTCAGTTCTCAGTACTTAAAATCTGCTCAGAGTTATACACCTTTTGCACATTCCTAGTGTCAGTTTTCTGTATTACTTCCTCCCTTAGACTGTAAATTTAGTTATTCTCAGATGATTGGTTTAGTCTTTTAGGCCATAATTTGTGTTATTCCCTTTTCCATTTGTCCAGGGTTGTTGGTAATAGTTTCCTTATTGGTTTTCCTGACTATAAGTTATAGGTTTACCTCTTGAGACTCAGGAAAGATTATACTCGTGTTCTTTTTCAGTCTTTAAATACATCTGAACTGGCTTGTTGTTTTATGATTCACTTACTATTGCTTGCAGTTGATATTGTTCCAGTTCAACAAAATCATTCTCTTAGCTTTGCTGAGTTCTTTGTTGGATTCATACTTCAGTCAACTGGGAAAGATACTGGGAGAATTCACTGTGAATGTAGTGCTTGATCTGTATGGAATTGTAACAGGCCTTCTGGAGAGTGTAGTTTTTCTACAGATTGTGTGTGCTTGATTGAAGCAAATCAATAATATCACAAATAAAACATTAAGATCTGAGAAGGCATTATGACTGCAATCCATATCAGTTATATATTTACTATATCATTATATAGTAAATATCATAACTGGACCATAAAGAAGGCAGAAAACCAAAGAATTGATGCCTTTGAGCTGTGGTGCTGGAGAAGACCCCTGAAAGTCCCTTGGACAGCAAAGAGATCAAACCAGTCAATCTTAAGGGAGATTAACCCTGAATATTTACTGGAAAGACTGATACTGAAGCTGAAGCTCCAGTATTTTGGTCATCTGATGCAAACAGACAACTCATTGGAGAAGTCCCTGATGCTGGGCAAGATTGAGGGCAGAAGAAGAGGGCATCAGAGGATGAGATGGCTGGATGGCATCACTGATGCAGTGAACATGAACTTGGGCAAACTCTGGGAGATGGTGAGGGACAGGAAGGCCTGGTGTGCTGCAGTCCATGGGATCGCGAAGAGTAGGACACAACTAGGTGACTGAACAACAACAACAACAATATCATTAATATGAAATGTACTGGTATAGAATGGGATGAATTCATAGGTCTGTACTAGATTTCCTAATAATATAACAAAAGAAGAATTTGAATAAGTTAAGGAGAGATGATCACATTAGAGCAGGAGCCTAGCTTGTCATTCTAATTCCAGCCATACTAATACTTTCTCTCAAATTCTTTATCCTCCTATCTTTAGAATTCCCTTGTTGGAAGCTGACTGTTACTGGGGATAGTTTGGGTGTAGCAGCTGGACTAATTTAGGTGTAACAGGTTAAACTGTGGAAGGTGAAGGTTGTATTTTTTTACAAACCATTATCTCTCAGAAAACTCTATGTCTGGAACATACCAGTCTTTTTTATTTATAATTATCTGTCTCCACCTGCCTGCTGGCACTTCGGTATGGATAAATCCATCAAACTCACCATTTTGAAAATAATTCACTATGTTCTTCACTTAAGCAACTTTTCCTTACTTCCCTGTCTCCATAATGATATAATAATTTTTACAAACTCTGAGGATTAAAACTTGTTGCATGTAACTCCTCCTTCTTTTCAATCACCATATCTAATCTATTTAAAGTCCTAGATTCTCTTAAAACATTCCTTCCAATGTATGTTTCACATTTCCCTTGCCAGTCTGTTTTTCAAGCCTTTAATACTTCTTATGTGCACTCTTTCAAAAGTTAGATAAAAAATATCAACTCTCACTTGACTATTTCTCTTTCAATCTATAATATTCAAATAGGCAGATTAATCTTCTTTACCAGACCATGATTGTTGCTCTACCACCCCTTGTTCAAAAACATTTAAAGACACAATTGCCAACTAGGCAAAAAGGAATCGACAGAAACAAGAAAAAATGGAGGCAGTGGCTAGAGCTAGAGTATAATCAAGTTCATGTATATCACATGAGCACATTTTAAATCATCTACTAAATGCAAGAAATGATACATTAGTAGATACTATGTGACAAGAGAATATGAAGGAATATAAGGTATATTTTCTACCATGAAGAATTTGTATTTTAGTTTAGTGATATAAGATCACATACTTATATAGATATATGATACATGATATAAGGTCATACATATTTATATAAGATCACATATAAATGATATAAGGTCACATGCTATGTTAAATAATGATAAAATAGGTAAATTGACAAGAGATGTCATAATATAAAACAATTACTTGCTTGATGAATTTTACGATTCATATAAATTTTAAAGGCCATAGAGATCAGTTTGGAATGAGTGAACTTTTATAGAATAGATAGGACTTGAATATTTCAGAAGCAGCATATTTTGATTTGAGTGAAGAGTAAGAATAAGGATTGGTAAAATAAAGCAGAAGAGACAGCTAGCGACTCTCAGAATAACTGTATAGAGGAATACATTTTCAACTAGTTACATGGTCATGGCAGAAGCATCAGGAACCAGAAATCAAATTGCCAACATCCATTGGATCATCAAAAAATGAAGAGAATTCCAGAAAAACATCTACTTCTGCTTCATTACTCCAAGGCCTTTGAGTGTGTGGCTCACAACAAACTGTGGAAAATTCTTTAAGAGATGGGAATACCAGATCACCTTACCTGCCTCCTGAGAAATCTGTATGAAGGTCAAGAAGGAACAGTTAGAACCAGACATGCAACAACAGACTGATTCCAAATAGCAAAAGGAATACGTCAAGGCTGTATATTGTCACCCTGCTTATTTAACTTCTATGCAGAGTAAATCATGTGAAATGCCAGCCTAGATGAAACACAAGCTGGAATTAAGATTTCAGGGAGAAATATCAATAACTTCTGATATGTAGATGACACCACCCTTGTTGCAGAAAGTGAAGAAGAACTAAAGAGCTTCTTGATGAATGTGAAAAAAGAGAGTGAAAAAGCTGATTTAAAACTCAACATTCAAAAAACTAAGATCATGGCAGCTGATCCCATCACTTCATGGCAAATAGATGGGGAAACAGGAAACAGTGTCAGACTTCATTTTTCTGGGCTCCCAAATCACTGAAGATGGTGATGCAGCCACGAAATTAAAAGACACTTGCTCCTTGGAAGAAAAGTTATGACCAACCTAGACAGCAAAATAAAAACCAGAGACATTACTTTGCCAACAAAGGTCCACCTAGTCAAGGCTATGGTTTTTCCAGTAGTCATGTATGGATGTGAGAGTTGAACTATAAAGAAAGATGAATGCTGAAGAAGTGATGATTTTGAATTATGGTGTTAGAGAAGACTCTTGAGAGTCCCTTTGACTGCAAGGAGATCCAACCAGTCCATCCTAATGGAAATCAGTCCTGAATATTCATTGGGACAACTGATGCTGAATCTGAAACTCCAATACTTTGGCCACCTGATGCAAAGAACTGACATTGGAAAAGACCCTGATGCTGGGAAAGATTGAAGGCAGGAGGAGAAGATGATGACAGAGGATGAGATAGTTGGATGGCATCACTGACTAACTGGACATGAGTTCGAGCAGAATCTGGGAGTTGGTGTTGAACAGGGAAGCCTAGTGTGCTGCAGTCCATGGGGTTGCAAAGAGTTGGACACGACTGAGTGACTGAACTGACCTGACCTGGTCATGGAGGGATTATCTGGTGAGAACTCAGATCTGCCTTGTGAAGGAGGATCAGATTAGTAATTTTCTAGAGAGATGTGATTAGGAACTCACTGGGGAAACTTAGACAGGTTAGTGGATAAAACTGAAATTAGGACCTTGACATTTGCCTTCCTATCTCATATTAAATTCTTTAGTAAATCTCTTCCACTCTTCGTTCATATTATATCCTCCAGTACTTTTCCTCCTGCCATGTGCTCCAAGCCAACACCATTTTTTAAATTGGGGGCTACGGCAATAGACCCCATCTGGCCTCTTCCTTTTCATTCTCACCCCGACCCTCACTCCCATCAAACCATAGTCTTTTACCACACAGTATACATGACTTAGCAAGTAAACAACAACAACAACAAAGCCTTGGCTTACTTTCACAAAATCAGAACTCTTCAAATGGTTCATCATCCCACTAAGAATGAAAGCCCAAGTCCTTTCATGGTATACAGAGTCCCATATGATCTGGTTGCCAGCTATCTTCTACCTCATTTATTCTCAGTGTTCCTGCCTCATTCACTCTTTGCCTGCCACTCTCACTTTCTTGTTCTTGAACACACCGAACCTGTTTCTCCTCAAAGCTTTGGATGTGATATTCTCTTTGTTTGGGACACTCTTCTCCAGTTAGCTGTGTGGTTCGCTTCCATAATTCTTCAGGTCACCTCCTCAGGAAGATATTCCCTGATCCCCCATCAAATATTCATGCTCTCCACCCTATCACTTTCTAATCACTTATTTTTCTTTATATTTTCCCCATAGGACTTATATAGCTGGAGTGAAGTGAAGTGAAAGTCTCTCAGTTGTGTCCAAGTCTTTGTGACCCCATGGACAATACAGTCCATGGATTTCTCCAGGCCAGAATACTGGAGGAGGTAGCCTTTCTCTTCTCCAGGGGATCTTCCCAACCCAGGGTTCAAACCCAGGTCCCCTGCATTGTAGACAGATTCGTTACCAGCTGAGCCACCAGGGAAGCCCTTTATATACCTGACATAGTATATATTTATTTATTTGTTTATCATCACCTCTTTCCACCAAAATAAAACTCCATGTGGGCAGAGATTCCTTTTTCTCTGCTGTATCCCAAGCACCAGGAATGGTGCAAAATATATATTAGGTGTTCAAAAAGTATTAAGTAAGCTGAGGGTTAACCCAATGAAACAGAGGTACCAGAAGAAGTAACAGCCATGATAACCCTTAAGGGGATTCAGTTCAGTCACTCAGTCATGTCCACCTCTTTGCGACCCCATGGATTGCAGCACGCCAGGCGTCCCTGTCCATCTCCAACTCCTGGAGCTTACTCAGACTTATATCCATTGAGTCGGGGACGCCATCCAACCATCTCATCCTCTGTCATCCCCTTCTCCTCCTGCCTTCAATCTTTCCCAGCATCAGGGTCTTTTCCAATGAGTCAGCTCTTTGCATCAGTTGGCCAAAGTATTGCAGTTTCAGATTCAGCATCAGTCGTTTCAATGAATATTCAGGACTGATTTCCATTAGGATTGACTGATTGGATCTTTTTGCAGTCCAAGAGACTCTCAAGAGTCTTCTCCAACATCACAGTTCAAAAGTATCAATTCTTTAGCGCTCAAGTATCAATTCTTTAGCGCTCAGCTTTCTTTATAGTCCAACTCTCACATTCATACATGACTACTGGAAAAACCATAGCTTTGACTAGATGGACCTTCGTTGGCAAAGTAATGTCTCTGCTTTTTAATATGCTGTCTAGTTTTGTTATGACTTTTCTTCCAAGGAGCAAGTGTCTTTTAATTTCATGGCTGCAGTCACCATCTGCAGTGATTTTGGAGCCCCCAAAATAAGGGGATTAGAAAATTCAAATTCTATATCGTGGGAATATAATATCCTGCTCTTATTATCCTGGGAAGACGGAGAGTAAATAAACAAATATGATGATTTTAGAGGAATAAGACTTATGAAGGTAATCTTAAAGAGGTTTTCTTTTTAAGAAAATAGAAATAGAAGGCAGAGCATTAGAAAGTGATGGGAATGGAGTGTAGGGCATTAGATGGGGTAGTTAAGGATATATTCTCTGAGGAAATGATAGTTGAGCTGGGACCTGAAGGATAAAGTACCAGTCAAGTAACTTTTTAGGGGATAAGAATTCTTTGTACTAGGAAGAACAAGCGAAGGTTCTAGAGTTCCCTTAGGTACTGTCCCAGGGCAGTCTTTTCTTGCTATGTACATGAGTGTGTTATACATAAGTGTGCTAGGTAGGAAAGACAGGGAACGTGGGGACTCCTGGGGAGTACTAGCTGTGTCGTTTTAGATTTATGAGTTCTCTTTGACTATTGTCTTTGGGATGCTGAAGACTTTGTCAAGGAGCCATATATATGTAACTCTTGAGTACTTCTAGACAAATGGTCATCTGCAGAACGAGAAAAGGTTAATAGTACTGATAATCCTCCAGATCAGTCCAGCACACATTTAAAATAGAGACACAGTGATAGAAATAAAACACTTGATTTGTTCTTTTATTAACCATCTCTTACCTTCTCCCAATTATAGGGTTTCCAGGGTCTCAGATGTGCTCAAGAATAAGACCTATTGTTTTCTATATAATCTTTTCTCCATTTTTTCAAGTCTTTTTAGTGGTATTGTGAAGTTTTCCTTACTTAATTGTTCATATTTTGTTGTTTATCCTTAGATATTTCATTTTTGGTTATAATTGTAAATAGGCTCTTTTATATATTCTATCTGGTTGTATAAGTGCAGACTATTGATTTCTGTACATTTGGACCTTCTTATCTGTAGATTCTGCATCACAGATTCAACCAATTGCAGGTCAGAAGTATTAAAAAATCCAGAAAATTCCAGAAAGCACAACTTTAATTTGCCACACACCAGCAAGTATTTACATAGCATTTACATTGTATTAAGTATTGTAAGTAATCTAGAGATGATTTAAAGTATACAGAATGATGTGTGTAGATTATATGACAATACTACACCATTTTATGTAAGGAATTTGAGCATCTGCAGATTTTAGTGTCTGCAGGGGGTTCTCAAACCAATCCCCCATGGATGCCAAGGGACAATTGTAGGTTAATTCTGGAAGTGGCCATTTTGCAAATTTTCTACTTGTAGATAATAATTCTTGGACTTTCCTTTAAAATATTAGTTATTACTTCAATATAGATTCATAGGGTTAATAGGAAATTCTGATTCATTTACTAGCAAATATTAAATGAATGTCTGCTATATGTCAGGTAATCTTCAAGGCCCTAGGTATCAGGGGTGTCATTCTGGAAGGTTTGTGTGTGTGTGTGTGTGTGTGTGAGAATTAGCTTCCTCAAAAGATTTTTATTATGGAAAGTTGTCATGATATCCTGATTTTATTGAAACATATTGGCTTTGCAGGATAAATTTAGTGTGTTCAGTCTCTAAGTTATATCTGGCTCTTTGTGACCCTATGGACTGCAGCATGCCAGGCTTCTCTGTTCTTCATTATGCCCCAGAGTCTTCTCAGATTCATGTCCATTGAGTCAGAGTTGCTATCTAACCATCTCCTCCTCTGCTGCCCTCTTCTCCTTTTGTCTTCAATATTTCCCAGCATCAGAGTCTTTTCTAATGAGTTGACTCTGCACTGGGTGGCCAAAGTATTGGAGCAGCAAAAGTAAACCTGCAAATCTATGTCTATGAATTGAATCACATATTCTTGGATGTCATGCCATTGTGCAGGGATAGCCTGCACATGCAAATACAACATCCAAGGAAACAGCAATATGCATAAGATAGTCTAAGAATTACGGAGGAGCCTGGTAGGCTGCAGTCCATGGGGTCGCTAAGATTCAGACACGACTGAGTGACTTCACTTTCACTTTTCACTTTCACTTTTCACTTTCATGCATTGGAGAAGGAAATGGCAACCCACTCCAGTGTTCTTGCCTGGAGAATCCCAGGGATGGGGGAGCCTGGTGGGCTGCTGTCTCTGGGGTCACACAGAGTTGGACACAACTGAAACAACTTAGCAGCAGCAGCAGCAGTCTAAGAATTCTGCTCTTACAGGGCTTACCTCTTGCCAAGGAGATATAGTTTTTGCCAGCAAAATGAACTTGTAGGTGTCATGGAATGTATTCCTAAAATCATCTTTATTTTGTCTGCTGCTCTTTAAACCTACTTAGAGGAAGTCATCTTTTCCCTGACTTCTTCATGAACACCTTGGTAATCGTATGACCTTTCTTGTCACTCTTAGATTATAAAATATTTTAGTCATTGGAAGCTGAGACCACAATCCCAACTTACATCTTCTCTATGTTCCCTAGATGAAAACCTGAAAATGAAAGTTGCTCAGTCATGTCTGACTCTTTGCTACCCCATGGACCATACAGTCCATGGAATTCTCCAGGCCAGAATACTGGAGTGGGTAGCCTTTCTCTTTTCTAGGGGATCTTCCCAACCCAGGGATCGAACCCATGTGTCCCTCATTGCAGGCAGATTCCTTACCAGCTGAGCCACAAGGGAAGAATACTGGAGTGGGTAGCCTATTCCTTCTCCAGCGGATCTTTCTGACCCAGGAATCGAACTGGCGTCTCCTGCATTGCATGCGGATTCTTTACCAACTGAGCTATCAGGGAAGCCCTGATGAAAACCTACCTACTGAGAAGAAGTATTGTTGGCTTCCTCTCTTTTCGTTGTTGACCTTCTCTTCCACCCATAAGTTAATTGCTGTTCTTATTTCTCCAATGTTGGAGCATGGAGATAGAGGAGAGGAAAGGGTATCAGGAAATCCCTTACTTGACTGATACTGTTGTAAAACCGCTTCTTTTCTGTCTGTGGCCCATTTCTCATACAATTTTTTTCTGACAAACTCTGGGAGTTTGGACTGATCATAACATAGTTACCGCTGCTATCAGAGCAGCCAGCAGTCAGTCTTTAACCTGTTACGTTTCTCAGATGACAGTTCGACTCAGACTCAGCTCATTTGCCATTCAAAATCTAAGGGTCACGTAGCAGACTCCAAGAGCTTCAGTTGAAATCTCTTGTATTAGACTTGGGTTTGGGAAGCAGCATTCCCTCACATATATATCTCTTCCTTATGAGAGTCAATGAGAAGGAATAAACATGGTTCAGCTCTCAGTAAAATAATCCTTCTCACAAACCCCCTGTCTCCATTCTTTCATCTTTTTAATTTCATTTTTATAAATCTACCATCTTATCCCTTGCTACTAAAAATGTGGTTTTTGGACCAGCAATATCGGTATTACTGGGAGCTTATTAGAAATGCAGAATCTTGTGCTCTCTCCAGACCTGCTGAATCACATTTTAACAAGATCTCTAGGTGATTTATGTGCATATTCAAGTTTGAGAAGTACTGATCTAATCTATTTTTAGTCTCTTATTTTAAAGTTTCTTTTGGTAATCTTCCTCATACTTTATGTTGATATCTAATATCTATCATATCTTGGTACCTTAATGGAGACTTAAAATTTACCATCTTTTTACATAGACAAAAGGTAAAAAAAAATTTTTTTAAATCAGATTGGAATAACTTATATGAAGAAAATATATAAGGGTAATTGTTATGAGTTAAATTGTATTCTCCCCATATTCATATCTCTAAGTCTTTATCCCTACTACCTCAAAATGGGGCCTTGTTTGGAAATAGAGTCATTGTAGATATAATTAGATAAAGGTGAGCTTGCATTGAAGTAGAGTGGGCTCCTAATCCATTATGACCAGTGTCCTTATAAAAAGAGGAATATTTGGACACAGACACACACACAGGGAACACATCATGTGGAAATGAAGGTTCCAATCAGGGAAATGTTTCTACAAGCCAAGGAATGCCAGAGATTGCAATATGTTGCCAGAAGCTGGGAAAGAAGCATAGAACAGATTTTTTTTTCTTACAGCCCTCAAAAGGAACGAACCTTGCTGACATCTTGATCTTAGACTTCTAGCCTCTAAAACTATGAGCCAGTAAATTCCTGTTGGTTAAGCCACTACTTTGTGATAGTTTGTTACGACAACCCTAGCATGCCATGTAACTAGGACCGCAGTGAGTTAACAGCTAGGAGGGGAACACAAGAGATGATCACAGTTTACAAAGGAAGGTCAAGAAACATGGAAGGGTTAAGTGAAGGCTTCCTCAGAAGAGAGAGAGAACCAAAAGTAGAACTCACTTCTGATTCTCATTGCTTGTAGCTTCTGCTGGTCCTGCTGCAGCTTCCTCCAGAGCCTTTGTGGGCAGTGAATACATATTTGTTGATGTGACAACATCAAAACATTGTCTTGCTTTGGGAAATGTAAAGTGAAGAGAAAAAGGCAGTTTCTGGTAAATGGAAGTAATTCTTAGCAGGCTGAATTCTTACCCAGTGAGTGCTAAGGAATTTTGCTCAAGTCGTGAGAATGAAAACATATTGAAACAAATAACCCAGATTTTCCATTGCAGTTCCAGAAGATGAGAATTTGGCTTGTTATTAATATTCTCCACTTGATTGCTTCTTTCTGTTGTGCTAGAGATGAAAGTGCTTTGTGGTCCTATTCAAGCAGCTATTCATTAATCTTCAGACAGGCCTGGAGGAGTGACTGATGTGGAACATAGCCTAGCAGGATGGGGACACATGGGGCATTGGTGGGAAACCCAGAAACATGCTAACCAAAATGTGAGGCAGGTGAAGTTCTCTTTTCATGCTCTCTTTTCTCCCTTTTCTGCTGATATTAATACCTCATTCTTTCAATGAGGCAATGAGTTTTTAATGATTGCTGTGTATAATTCACATTAAATTCTCACAACACAACTTGATATAAGAATTTTTATTTCTAATTTCCTAAACGGACACTTGGAGCTAAAGGTTAAGTCACTCACATTATGGAACATCTTAAAGCTGACATAATTTGTTGAGGATTGGCTTCTCCCAGACAGGCTACCTATGCTCAAATTCCAGCTTCACCCCTTACAAACTGTGGGACCTTGGGCAATTAAACTTTTCTGTACTTCTGTTTTCCCATCTGTAAAGTAAAGGTAATAATGTTGATAGTTCTTATTTCCTGAAGTTGTTGAGAGGATTAAATGGATCACTATGTATAGTGTTTGAAACATTGCCCAACATACAAGGATGTTGTAAGAGGAGCATGAACCCAGGCCCTTTTGACTTTGAGACCAGTGCTCTTTTCATGATGCACAAGCTACTCTCAGCACACAGCTGCACTCATGACACTTGTCCATTCTTCAGATCTTTCTTTCCTTTTCCTCCCACCAAACCTACCTCCTCTGAACTCCAATTCCTCATAAACTACCAGGTATATGTATCAGTTAATTTGGATAAATCTCTGAAGGCTAAGTTGTTAATGGGTGCTCCTGGCTTGATGATATGCTTTTTGGTATGGTGTCACTTTGAGTTGTGCAGACTTGGAATGAATTGTCATATAAAGTAGAGATTGGAAAGTCACTGTTATGGGGACTGGATAGGGGATACAGGATCTGGTAGAGGGTGACTCTACTTTTCTATGCAAAGGGAAGACCAACCAGTGCCAGAAGTGCAGCCATTATTACTGCAGATTCCGGAAACTAGACCTTTGTGCCACAGGCCTTTGCTTTGCTTCTCAAATCTTGCCATTTGTTAGAGACCTTTGTCACTTGCACAGAGGCTAGCTGGACCTGGTGGGGAGCGGAGAGGAGCGAGTCATTTAAAATAAAAGCTAGTCACTTCAGAATCTTAGTAGAAACTGATTTACTATTTCCATAGTCTTTTTTTTTTTCTTTTTTTTACTTTTTCCAAGGTCTCCATTCTTGGATTAATGTATTTTTTGGGTGATTTTCTCAAGCCAAAAGATTGTTTATTTTAAAATTTATATCTATACTAGATGCTGGAAGTTTAGTTTTCCAAGTAAACAATTCCTTGTTCAAAAGATTTTTTCTGCCTAAATCTTAAGAACCTAAAAAAGGTTTTAAATGCAAGCCCAACCTGACTTTCAATAATGGTGCAAGAAGTGCACTGGAAAGAAAAATTTTGGCAGGAATCAGAAAAGAAACAAACTGACTAGCACCATCCCTGCTGCTAAAATCTGAACTAAGAGGAGAATGGGCTAAAGAATCACAAATCTTTTAAGGAAACAAAGCTGGGTGTGTGTGTGTGTGTGTGTGTGTGTGTGTGTGTGCACGCACGCGCGTGTGCGTGCGTTATTTCTGTTGACAGATGGGTCTTAGCTACCAAACTTGGAAAAAATGTAGGCAGTAAATCAGTTTTCCCATTTCATGACAGACGTTATCATGAAAGATGATTCTAAATGTAAACACAGTGGGTAAAATGCCACTTAGAGGGAATTTAATAAACATACTAATTTAGACCTCAGCAAGAGAGCACCTAAATATCAAACATAATAATATACCACAAATCAAATATTCAGGATATCTTTTTTAATCTAAGAGGAAACAGAACTCTTTATTCTAATCTTGCTGTAAATCCTTTGGCTTCCTAAAGTATGTGATCTTGTTAAATTAAAGGATTAAAGTGAATGCATCCTTACTTTGGTATGTACTTACAACTAAATAAATAACATGCTTGTTATGACTGCAAACAAATGAATTAAGTGAAACAAGACAGACAGCATGGACTTGCTGATGTCTTTGTTTTTGACAGCCTCTAATCCTGGAAACAGGAAGATACCGAGATGAATAAACATTCCTTGCCTATGTGAGCTCCCAAGTGGTTAAGTCTATGCCCAGATTCGTGCTAAGAAGTTCAGAAACTGAAGCATCTGGAGACCTTGCATATGTATAAAGGAAATATCTCTCTTCCATTGTCTTCTCTGTTTCCTGCTTGTCTGAAAACCCATTAATGCTTTAGCATTTGGGGCCCTCCAATAAAGTAGGGGCAGTGGGGATGGACAAGAAACATTTCTCATTAGATGGTCTTGAAGAATTGTCCCCCTTGAACAACTGTCCCAGTTTAGTCTCCATCAGCTGTCACTGACTCTTGTAAAAAAGCAAAAACGACATAGTGCTGTCAAAGTGAAACCCCATTCTCCATAACATTTAACTCAGGGGCCACAGATGTGTCCCCTTTCTTCATGGAATGTGGTCCTGAATCAAATATGCTAGCAGTTAAACAGCCCACGAACACACCACAAATATTTGTTTATTGGGAATCAAAATGTGGAGTGGGCTACAAAACTGGGGGCTGGCTTATGAAGACCAGATTTAAGAGTGCTGTGGTGGTGCTTGAGTAAATATCACTAGTGGTACAATATTGAAAAGATTGGGAAGTCATCAACCAGCCCTTCAGAACTGAAACACATGATTTAACCACAAGCTGTACTTTATGAAATCTTAAACTGTAACACGAAGAGTGACCTAATTTAATCCATGTGGGCTACATGTTTGATGTCAACAGATTTTTCTTTTTAAACTGTTTGGGGAGTGCAACAGGGTCTTTAGTCTTTAATAAAATCTGGGCTGTTTCCTGCTAAGTCACTTATCTTGAGGGATTAATTATTTTACTTTATGATTGATATTCCATGATTTCCATGGGTCTTCCTGTACCTTTTGTGCATATTCTTTTTGCAAAAGCTGCTGCTACTGCTAAATCGCTTCAGTCGTGTCTGACTCTGTGCGACTCCATAGACGGTGGCCCACCAGGCTCCCCCGTCCCTGGGAGTCTCCAGGCAAGAACACTGGAGTGGGTTGCCATTTCCTTCTCCAAGGAAAGCTTTTGCAAAAGCTAGCTATCTGTAAGTGTTAAAACATTAGTCTCCCACAGGTGTAACAGGTGTGGAAGTAGACCTGAGGCAGACAGTACTTCTCTTACCCTGAGAGGCTTATAAGAGACAGAATGAAGACAGTAGTTTCTGGTATAGTCATATACATGATACTTGCTTCATAGAGAGACTACTTGTTGACTTAATGTTACAGATGTGTACATACTATAGAAAAACCCTTCCTAAGCAACTCTTCTTAAACCAGTTTGAGACATAACTTGGGGGCTGGAGCCTTGCCATAGATTAGGCCCACAAAATATTTTGTCACCAGAATTAGATTGTCTCAATATAGTTATAAATTGTTGTTTTTTTTTTCCTACCAGATGGACAACAAATTAACCCTTCACTTTTGAAAAAAATACTGTGACCATTAACTGAAAATACCAGATGGGATTATTTCACAAGTGTGTCTTTTTAAAGGCTCAGTGTGACTAAAATTTCTGAGATAATAGCCTTAGTCCACACTGGAGTAGTTGAAAGTGATACAGTGTCTGCCCTCAAGTAATTTTGAGGATTGCAAGCTTGATCAAAGCAGGGATAACATAACTAGACTATTAAAAAAGAAATAAGCTAGACAGAATTTAGGCCTGTGTCCCTTCCCTGAAAGTCAAAGTGTTAGTTGCTCAGTTGTGTCTGACTCTGTGCGACCCCAGGGACTGTAGCCCACCAGGCTCCTGTGTACATGGAATTCTCCAGGCAAATACGGAGTGGGTACCCATTCCCTTTTCCAGGTCCCTTCCTTACCTGTTCTCAATTATTTATGGCCTTCCTACTCAATGTGATGGTTTGCAGACCATAGCATTAACATCACCTGAAGATTTGTTAGAAATGTAGACCAACTCAAAGGCTTCTCCCCAGACCTACATTTTACCAAGAACCCTGGCACATTTATATTTGAGAAGCACTGCTTTAGTATGTTTGGTGATGTGATTATAGAACAGCTGAGCTAATCCCTTAAAAACTCCTAGCTGAGCTGATCTCTTAAAAAAGTACCCCATAGAAGGGAAATTTCCTTTTGCTGGATTCTGACATCAGAATCATTTTGACATATCAGAACCAATGAGTTAGGATGAGGTTTATGTGAATATATAAAATCATATCTCTAACTAAGTACTGAAGGATGGTGTTCAGTACAAAATGAGAATAAGAATAGACATGTATCATCCCTCTGTAAAAGCCTGAGGCTGGGTATAGTAAGAAAGTAGACTGTGGGTATTCTTACCTGTTTTATAACAACTTTAAAGTTGAATTTTGCTCTTTAACTTTCAATTTGAACAGTCAGATATTCTATACCAGAAGTATCTTCACAATTTCTGGTTTTTCCTCTGAAAGTAATTAGATAGGAGAGGACATTTTTCATAGGCCAGGCCTTTAACACCTTAAAAATACTTTGGTTCGTACTATGTGAAAAAACACACGTTCTACTTATTGATGAAACTGAATATTCAATCCAAATTGTAAAATATTATTAAGTGTACTAACTTTGACATTTGTCTTATATAATACAAAGTAATGTATTCTTATCAGATACTTGCCTATTTTTAATTTATTAAAAATAAACACAAATTTACAATTTCAAAAATTCTAACTATAAAGATACAAAGTAAAAACAAAAACAAAACTTTTCTCCCTAACTCTTCAGGCTCCTCTTCCAATACCGAGAAAATTAGTTATGGTTATGCTAAAGCTGAAACTCCAGTATTTTGGCTACCTCATGCGAAGAGTTGACTCATTGGAGAAGACTCTGATGCTGGGAGGGATTGGGGGCAGGAGGAGAAGGGGACGACAGAGGATGAGATGGCTGGATGGCATCACTGACTCGATGGATGTGAGTCTGAGTGAACTCCGGGAGTTGGTGATGGACAGGGAGGCCTGCGATTCATGGGGTCACAAAGAGTCGGACATGACTGAGCGACTTATCTGATTTAATCTGAATGCTTTATTTTTAGTATCTTTCCAGAAAGATTATTTTATTCTTTATTTACTTTCCTTTTTCTCTGCCCCCCACTTCTCCCCTCTTCTTTCTCTTTGATTGTAATGACTTAAATTTCTACAATAGTGTTGTTTCTTACTGATATTATAGTGCTTTGCTTTATTCACATAATTTGTTTTGCATAATTTTCCATGTCATCACCTTCAGATATACCTCATTTTTATTTATTTGGAAACTTTCACAGAGAAGTTGAAAGAATACAGTTGTTCATGGGTATTCACCAGGGATAGATAGGTTCCAGGAGCTCCTCTTGGGTACCAAAATTCATGTTTGCTCAAGTTCCTTATATAAAATGGCTAGTATAATGAATACAGTTGGCCCTATGTATCCATGTGATTCACATCACTGGTATTAGCCAACTGGGATTGGTTAGTTGAATCTGAAAATGTGAAGCCTGCTAATAGGAAGGCTAATAACTGTAGTGCATTGTACCCTTTACCCAAATTGACTTATTAGTTAACATTCTACCTCATTTGACTTACAATTTTAGCTCTATTTCCTCTGTATCATTTTCTATGACTTAGTATCTCTGTTCAGTTCAGTTCAGTTGCTCAGTCGTGTCCAACTCGTTGCGACCCCATGAATTGCATTACGCCAGGCCTCCCTGTCCATCACCAACTCCCGGAGTTCACCCAAACTCATGTGCATCAAGTTGGTGATGCCATCCAGCCATCTCATCCTCTGTCATCCCCTTCTCCTCCTGCCCCCAATCCCTCCCAGCATCAGAGTCTTTTCCAATGAGTCAACTCTTCGCATGAGGTAGCCAAAGTATTGGAGTTTCAGCCTCAGCATCAGTCCTTCTAATGAACACCCAGGACTGGTCTCCTTTCGGATGGACTGGTTGGATCTCCTTGCAGTCCTAGGGACTCTCAAGAGTCTTCTCCAACATCACAGTTCAAAAGCATCAATTCTTAGGCGCTCAGCCTTCTTCACAGTCCAGCTCTCACATCCATGCATGACCACTGGAAAAACCATAGCCTTGACTAGACGAAACTTTGTTGGCAAAGTAATGTCTCTGCTTTTGAATATGTTATCTAGGTTGGTCATAATTTCCTTCCAGGGAGTAAGCATCTTTTAATTTCATGGCTATAGTCACCATCTGCAGTAATTTTGGAGCCCCAAAAAATAAAGTCTGACACTGTTTCCACTGTTTCCCCATCTATCTGCCATGAAGTGATGGGACCAGATGCCATGATCTTCATTTTCTGAATATTAAGCTTTAAGCCAACTTTTTCACTTTCCTCTTTCACTTTCGTCAAGAGGCTATTTAGTTCCTCTTCACTTTCTGCCATAAGGGTGGTGTCATCTGCATATCTAAGGTTATTGTTATTTCTCCTGGCAGTCTTGATTCCAGCTTGTGCTTCTTCTAGTCCAGCGTTTCTCATGATGTACTCTGCATAGAAGTTAAATAAACAGGGTGACAATATACAGCCTTGATGTACTCCTTTTCCTATTTGGAACCAGTCTGTTGTTCCATGGCCAGTTCTAACTGTTGCTTCCTGATCTGCCTATAGGTTTCTCAAGAGGCAGGTCAGGTGGTCTGGTATTCCCATCTCTTTCAGAATTTTCCACAGTTTATTGTGATCCACTCAGTCAAAGGCTTTGGCATAGTCAATAAGGCAGAAATAGATGTTTTTCTGGAACTCTCTTGCTTTTTCCATGATCCAGCAGATGTTGGCAATTTGATCTCTGGTTCCTCTGCCTTTTCTAAAACGTATTTACCCTTCATGGATCACAGCCTAGTAATGGCAAAGGAGCTTGGGCAATTCAATGAAGCTAGGAGTCTTGCCATGCAGGGCCACCCAAGATGGATGGGTCATAGTGAAGAGTTTTGACAAAGCATGGTCCACTGGAGGAGGAAATGGCAACCCACTTCAGCTTGCCGAGAGAAGCACATGGACAGTATGAATATGCAAAAAGATATGACACTGGAAGAGGAGCTCCCCAAGTTGGAATATGTGCAATATCCTACTGGAGAGAAGTGGAGAACAATGACTAATAGCTCCAGAAAAAAATTAAGAGGCTGGGCCAAAGTGGAAAAGATGCTCAGTTGGGAATATGTCTGGTGATGAAAGTAAAGTCTAACGCTGTGAAGAACAATATTGCATAGAAACCTGGAATGTTAGGTCCATGAAACAAGGTAAATTGGATGTTGTCAAGCAGGAGATGTCAAGATTTAACAATAACATCTTGGAAATTAGTGAACTAAAATGGTCGAGAATGGGTGAATTTAATTCAAATAGCCGTTGTATCAATTTCTGTGGGCAAGAATCCCTTAGAAGAAATAGAGTAGCCCTTGCAGGATACAAAATAGTCTGAAATGCAGTGCTTGGGTGCAACCTCAAAAACAACAAAATGACCTCAGTTTGTTGCCAAGGCAAACCATTCAACATCACTGTAATCCAAGTCTATGCCTCAATCACTGATGAGAGATACCCAGGAATAACAGGCAAGTTTGGCTTTGGAGTTCAAAATGAATGAGGGCAAATGTTAACAGAGTTTTGTCAAGAGAATAAGCAAACACCCTTTTCCAACAATACAAGAGACAGCTCTACACATGGACATTATTACCAGATGGTCAATACTAAAATCAGACTGATTATGTTCTTTGCACCCAAAGATGGAGAAGCTCTATATACAGTCAGCAAAAAAAAAAAAAAAAAAAAAGGCCTGGAGCTGACTATGGCTCAGATCATGAGTTCCTTATTGCACATTTCAGGCTTAGTTTGAAGAAAGTAGAGAAAACCCCTTGGCCATTTAGTTATGACCTAAATCAAACCCCCTATGATTATAAAGTAGAGGTGATGAAAAGATTCAAGGGATTGTATATGGCAGACAGAGTGCCTGAAGAACTATGAATGGAGATTTGTGATTTTGTACAAGAGTCAGTGACCAAAACCATCCTAAAAAAAATGCGAGAGGCAAAGTGGTTTTCTGAGGAAGCTTTACAAATAGCTGAGGAAAGAAGAGAAGCAAAAGGCAAGGGAGAAAGGGAAGGATATACCCAATGAAATGCAGATTTCCAGAGAATAGCAAGGATAGATAAGAAGGCCTTCTTAAGTGAACAATGCAAAGAAATAGAGGAAAACAATAGAACCGAAAAGACTGGAGATCTCTTCAAGAAAATTAGAGACACTTTGGGACCATTTAATGAAAGATGGGCAAGATAAAGGACAGAAATGGTAAGGACCTAACAGAAGCAGAAAAAATTAAGAAGAGGTAGCAAGAATACACAGAAGAATTATACAAAAAAGTCTTAATGACCCAGATAACCACAATGGTATGGTCGCTCACCTAGAGCCTGACATCCTGGAGTGTGAAGTCAAATGGTCCTTAAGAAGCATTACTATGAACAAAGTTAATGGGGGTAATGGAATTCCAGCTGAGCTATTTCAAATCCTAAAAGGTGATTTTGTTAAAGTATTGCACTCAATATGCCAGCAAATTTGGAAAAAACTCAGCAATGGCCCCAGGACTGGAAAATGGCAGTTTGCACTCCAGTTCCGAAGAAGGGCAATGCCATAGAATGTTCAAACTACTGTACAGTTGCACTCATTTCACGTGCTAGCAAAGTTATGATCAAAATTCTTCAAGCTAGGCTTCAGCAGTATGAACTAAGAGCTTTCAGATGAACAAGGTGAGTTTTGAAGAAGCAGACGAACCAGAGATCAAGTTGCCAATATTCACTGGATCATGGAGAGAGCAAGGGAGTTTCAGAAAAACATCTACTTCTGCTTCAATGACTATGCTAAAGCCTTTGACTGTGTGGATCACAACAAACTGTGGAAAATTCTTAAAGAAATGGGAGTACCAGAACACTTCACCTGCCACCTGAGAAACTGTGTGCAGGTCAAGAATAAACACTTAGAACTGGACGTGGAACAATGGACTGGTTCAAAACTAAGAAAGGAGTAAGCCAAGATATATATTGTCACCCTGCTTACTAAACTTCTGTGCAGAGTATATCATGTGAAATGCTGGGCTGGATGAATCACAAGCTAGAATCAAGATTTCCAGGAGAAATGTCAACAACTTCAGATATGCAGATGATATCATTCTAATGGCAGAAACTAAAGAGCAATGAAAGAGCCTCTTGATGAAAGTGAAAGAGGAGTGTAAGAAAGCTGGCTTGAAACTCAACTTTCAACAAACTAAGATCATGGCATCGGGTCCCATCACTTCAAGGCAAATAGAAGGGGAAAAAAAGGAAGCAGTGGCATTTTGGTTTGGGGGCTCTAAAATCACTGCAGACAGTGGCTGCAGCCATGAAATTAAAAGATGCTTGCTCCAGCCCCAAGCATCCTGCCAAAAGGATGGTACGGGGAGGGAGGTGTGAAGGGGGTTCAGGATGGGGAACACGTGTACACCCATGGTGGATTCATGTTGATGTATGGCAAAACCAATACAATATTGTAAAGTAATTAGCCTCCAATTAAAATAAATAAATTTAAATTAAAAAAAATAAAAAATAAGATGCTTGCTCCTTGGAAGAAAAGCTATGACAAACCTAGACTGAATATTAAAAAGAAGAAATATCACTTTGCTGACAAAGTTCCATATAATCAAATCTGTGGTTTTTCTGGTAGTCATGTATGTATGTAAGAGACCATAAAGAAGGCTGAGGGTGGAAGAATTGATGCTTTTGAATTGTGATGCTGGAGAAGACTCTTGAGAGTGTCTTGGACAACCAGAAGATCAAACCAGTCAATCTAAAAGGAAATTGAACCTGAATTTTCATTGGAAGGACTGGTGCTGAAGCCAAAGCTCCAATACTTTGGCCACCTGATGTGAAGATCTGACGCATTGAAAAAGATTCTGATGTAAGGAAAGACTAATCAGAAGAAGGGAAAAAGAAGAGGGCGGCAGAGGATGGAATGGTTAGGTAGCATCTCTGACACAGTGGACATGAATTTAAGGAACCTCTGGGAGATAGTGGAGGACAGAAGAGCCTGGCGTACTGTAGTCCATGAGCTTGCAAAAAGTTGGGCATAACTTCATTACTGAACAACAGTAGTCATATATGGATGTGAAAGTTGGACCATAAAGAAAGCCAAGCACCAAAGAAGCACTCATCTCACACACTAGTAAAGTAATGCTCAAAATTCTCCAAGCCAGGCTTCAGCAATATGTGAACCATGAACTTCCTGATGTTCAAGCTGGTTTTAAAAAAGGCAAAGGAACCAGAGATCAAATTACCAACATCCGCTGGATCATGGAAAAAGCAAGAGAGTTCCAGAAAAACATCTATTTCTGCTTTATTGACTAGGCCAAAGCCTTTGACTGTGTGGATCACAATAAACTGTGGAAAATTCTGAAAGAGATGGGAATACCAGACCACCTGATCTGCCTCTTGAGAAATTTGTATGCAGGTCAGGAAGCAACAGTTAGAACTGGACATGGAACAACAGACTAGTTCCAAATAGGAAAAGGAGTACATCAAGGCTGTATATTGTGACCCTGTTTATTTAACTTATATGCAGAGTACATCATGAGAAACGCTGGACTGGGGGAAACACAAGCTGGAATGAAGACTGCCAGGAGAAATAACAATAACCTCAGATATGCAGATGACACCACCCTTATGGCAGAAAGTGAAGAGGAACTAAAAAGCCTCTTGATGAAAGTGAAAGTGGTGAGTGGAAAAGTTGGCTTAAAGCTCAATATTCAGAAAACGAAGATCATGGCATCGGGTCCCATCACTTCATGGGAAATAGATGGGGAAACAGTGGAAACAGTGTCAGACTTTATTATCCTGGGCTCCAAAATCACTACAGATGGTGACTGCAGCCATGAAATTAAAAGACGTTTACTCCTTGGAAGGAAAGTTGTGACAAATCTAGATAGCATATTCAAAAGCAGAGACATTACTTTGCCAACAAAGGTTCGTCTAGTCAAGGCTATGGTTTTTCCTGTGGTCATGTATGGATGTGAGAGCTGGACTGTGAAGAAGGCTGAGCGCCGAAGAATTGATGCTTTTGAACTGTGATGTTGGAGAAGACTCTTGAGAGTCCCTAGGACTGCAAGGAGATCCAACTGGTCCATTCTGAAGGAGATTAGCCCTGGGATTTCCTTGGAAGGAATGATGCTAAAGCTGAAACTCCGGTACTTTGGCTACCTCATGCGAAGAGTTGACTCATTGGAAAAGACTCTGATGATGGGAGGGATTGGGGGCAGGAGGAGAAGGGGATGACAGAGGATGAGATGGCTGGATGGCATCACTGATTTGATGGATGTGAGTCTGAGTGAACTCCGGGAGTTGGTGATAGACAGGGAGGCCTGGTGTGCTGCGATTCATGGGGTCGCAAAGAGTCGGACATGACTGAGCGACTGATCTGATCTGATCTGATCTGAACTGTGGTGTTGGAGAAGAAGAAGAAGAAGACTCTTGAGAGTCCCTTGGACTGCAAGGAGATCCAACCAGTCCATCGTAATGGAAATCAGTCTTGAATATTCTTTGGAAGGACTGATGCTGAAACTGAAACTCCAGTACTTTGGCCACCTGATGCAAAGAACTGACTTATTGGAAAAGACCCTGATGCTGGGAAAGATTGAAGGCAGGAGGAGAAGGGAACAACAGAGGATAAGATAGTTGGATGGCATCACTGACTCAATGGACATGAGTTTGAGCAAGCTCCAGGAGTTGGTAATGCACAGGGAAGCCTGGAGTGCTGCAGTTCATGGGGTTGCAAAAAGTCAGACATGGCTGATCAACTGAACAACAACAAATAGATGTTTGGTAATAACTAGTTTGTGTTTTAATTTGCAATTTCCTAATAACATATGAAGTTGAGCCTGTGTTTACATGCTTATTGCCATCTGTATATATGATGGTGAGGTGTCTGTTCAACAAGGTTTTTGTTTTCCTATTCATAAGTTGAGTGGTTTGCTTTTTATTTTGAGTTTTAACGGTTATTTGTATATTTTGGATAACAATTCTTTATCAGATATGTATTTACAAATATTTTCTCACAGTCTGTAGCTTGTTTTCTGATTCTCTTGATATTATCCTAGGTGTATATTGCTTACTCCCCAGGTGGCACTATTGGTAAGGAACCCACCTGCCAGTGCAAGAGACTGGGGTTTGATCTCTGAGCTGGGAAGATCCCCTGGAGGGCATGGCAGCCCAATGTAGTATTCTTGCCTGAGAAGTCCCATGGACCGAGTAGCCTGGTAGGCTACAGTCCATGGGGTTGCAAAAGAGTTGATCATGACTTTGTGACTAACAACAACATATATTGCTGAGTTTCATTTGCTAACTTTTTTCAAAGGTTTAGCATCTGTATTCACAAAGGATGGTGGTATGCAGTTTTCTTTTCTTTTGACATGTTTGTTATTAGTGTAACAAATGCTTGCCTCATAAATGAGTTGGGAAGTGTTTCTTCTTTTTCTAGTTTTTGGAGAAGAGATTTTGTAGAATTAATATTGTTTCTTTCATGAATGTTTGCTAGTATTCACAACTGAAAGCAGTTAGGCCTGGAGTTTTCTTTGTTTAAAGGTTTTTTACTATGAATAAAATTCATTTAGTCATTTTAGATATAGGACTACTCAGTTATCTACATCATCTTGAGTGGATTTTTTTGTGTGTTTGATTAATGCTTTCTCTCTCTCTCTCTTTTTTTTTTTTTGGTCTTACTCCCTTGATTTCTGTTCTTATCTGTATAATTTTCTCTATTCTGCGTGATTTAGTTCCCTTTCCTCTCCTTTCTGTTTCTCAACATGGAGTTTTAGGTTACTGATTTGAGATTTTTTTTTCTTTTTTAACATAAAAACTTAGTGCTATAAAATTTCCTCTTATTTTAGCTACATTCCACCAATTTTGACGTATTGAATTTTCATTTCTTTTCACATCAAACATTTTCTTTGATCTGTTTTGATTGAAGGGTTATTTATAATTGTGCTGTTTAATTTCCAAATAATCAGGATTTTTCCATGTATTTTTCTGTTATTGATTTCTAGTTTAATTTGATTATGGTCAGATTACTTTTGGTTAGTTAATATTGTTTTCCAGACAAGGCAATGGCACCCCATTGCCACTCCAGTACTCTTGCCTGGAAAATCCCATGGACAGAAGAGCCTGGTAGGCTGCAGTCCATGGAGTCGCTAAGAGTCGGGCACGACTGAGTGACTTCACTTTCACTTTTCACTTTCATTCATTGGAGAAGGAAATGGCAACCAACTCCAGTGTTCTTGCCTGGAGACTCCCAGGGACGGGGGAACCTGGTGGGCTGCCGTCTATGGGGTCAGACAGAGTTGGACACGACTGAAGCGACTTAGCAGCAGCAGCAACAATATTGTTTTCAATTTGGTAAAATTTATTTTATCACTCTGAATATGATTTCTTCATCAACATTCAAAGTGTATTTGAGAAAAATGTGTATTGTGCTGTTGTTTGATGGCACGTTCCCTAAATATTAATTAGATGAAGTTGGCGATAACAATGTTGATGTTATCTAGATCCTTACTGATTTCCTGCCTTCTTATTCTATCTGTTACTGAAAAGAATAATGATATCTCCAGTTATAATTGTGAGTTTATCTGTTCTATTGTCTTTTGCTTTATGTACTTTGAAACTCTATACACAATTTAGGATTGTGTTTTGTTTTGTTTATGAGTGTGTTGTTTTATTTAGAATTGATCCTTTTATTTTTACATGATGTTTCTCTTTATATAACTTTGATTATATACCTTGTTTTGAGGTCTCTTTTGCCAGATATTATTATAGCTATTCGAACTTTCTTTTGGCTAGTGTTTATATTAATATCATGTATTTCTTTCTATCTTTTAAATTTTACTTTATCTGTATCTTTATGTGTAAAATGGATTTCTTATAGATAGCATATTAATGGGCATTGCTATTTTATCCAGTGTTATAATCTCTGATTTTATTTGTTTAGATCATTCACACATATGTGATTATTGATATGAGTGGACTAAAATCTCCTCAATTGTAAGCTATTTACAAATTGTTACATTTGTCATTTATCCCTTTTTTCTTTTTCTTCCTTCTCTTAGATGAATCAAGTATTTTTTTATCCCATTTTATCTCCTCTAATGAATAATTATTAATATTTATATCTCTTTATAAAAGTTTTTAGCTATTACCCTAGGTTTTACAATATACATCAGAATCTACCTTTAAATATTTTAATACAATTTCATTTGTAGTATAAGGATCTTACAATATGATGAGGAAAAAATGAATTTTGTTCAGTTTGCTCTGTTTCAAGTACATTTTATTTCTTTATGTATATACAAGTTTGTCTTACATCATTCCTTCTTCTTATGGCTGCATATGTATTTGCAGTTGTTGTGTCTGCTTGATGAATTGACTCCTATATCACTTATTTTATGTTACCTTCTTTCTCTCTTTTAACCAGTTTTGATTGAAAATCTATTTTAACTGATATGTCTAGATAATTCTGTTCTCTTTTGTTTACCATTTGCATGAGATATCTTTTTATGTCTCTTCACTTTTAACTGTCTATGTCCTACAAAGCTAAAATGACTTCTCTTGTAAACAGCATATTGTTGACTTTTGTGTTTTTTTGTTCATCCACTCAGGCATTTGGTCTTTTTATTTCAGAGTTTGATCCAGTTATGTTTGAAGTAATTATTGATAGATAAGGACTTGCTAGTGTCATTTTGTTAGTTGTTTTCTGACTATTTTTTTTAAATCCTTTTGTTCATGTCTTTCATTCTTGCTATCTTTGTGTGTTTTTCCATTTTTTTTGGAGTGGTATGCTTTTGTTTCTTTCCTTTGATCCTTTATGTATCTATAGTAGGTGTTTTTCCCCCTTTGTGGTAGCCATGAGACTTACATAAAACATTTTATAAATATAAGCTAATAACAACTTACCTTCAAACTCATACAAAACCTCTACCCTTTCACTTCTCCCCCATATTTTGTGCTACTATATCAGACTTTTTGTATTTTTAATATTGTGCATCCTTTAGTAAATTATTACAGCTATGATTATTTTAATACTATTAAAAATCTTTTCTACTAGAAATAAAAGTACTCTACATATCATCACTACAGTATTAGGTATTCTGAATTTTAGTATATATTTACCTTTACCAATGAGTTTTATACTTTTATACATTTTCACATTGTTACTTTGTGTTCTTTTATTTCTTGAATAACTCCCTTGAGCATTTCTTGTAAGACGTATGTAGTGGTGATGAACTCCCTTAGCTTTAGTTTATCTGGGGATGTCTTTATCTCTCATTTATTTCTGAAGAATGATTTTTCCAGGTATATTATTCTTTGTAGGCATTTTTTTTTCTTTTGAGTAGTTTGAATATATTCACTGTCTTCTGACCTGCAGAGAAATCTTCTGATAACCTCATATGGAATGTTTTTCTCTTGTTGACTTTAAAATTATGTATTTTTTACTTTTAACGTTTTGATTATAATGTGTCTTGGCATAATATTCTTTGGTTAATCTTACTTAGGGCTCTTTGAACTTCCTGCGGTTGATGGCATATATTTTTTCCCAAGATTTGGGATGTTTTCAAATATTATTTTCTATATCTTCCTCTCCTCCTGGGACTCCCATGATGGGAATATTTGTTAATTTGAGTGTGTCTCATAATTCACATTTCTTTACTTTTTTCTTTCTGTTTCTCTATTTGGTTAATTTCAAATGATCTGTGAGAGTTCAGTGATTCTTCTGCAAGATCAAGTATGTTGTTGAAACTCATTATTGAACTGTTCAATTCTGTCATTATTTAGCTTAGCTCTAAGATTTTGGTTTGTTTCTTTCTTATCACTCTTTTTTATTAAACTTCATTAACATTTTGTTCAAATATTGTTTTCCTAATTTTATTTTTTGTTTGTCTATATTCTTTTGCATTTCATTGAGTTTCTTTAAGATTATTATTTTGAATTCTTTGTCAGGAAAATCACGAATCTTCATTTCTTTGGAGTTGGTTATTGGAGCTTTATTAGTTGCCTTGGTGTCATATTCGCTTGCTCTTTAGAGATACCAAAGGAATGCTTCAGTGAAAAGATGGGCACAATAAAGGACAGAAATGGTATGAACCTAACAAACAGAAGCAGAAATATTAAGAAGAGGTGGAAAGAATACATAGAACTACACAAAAACGACCTTAATGACCCAGATAACCACGATGGTGTGATCACCCACCTAGAGCCAGCCATCCTGTAATGTGAAGTCAGGTGGGTCTTAGGAAGCATCACTACAAACTAAGTTAGTGGAGGTGATGGAATTCCAGCTGAGCTATTGCAAATCCTAAAAAATGATTCTATGAAAGTGCTGCACTCAATATGCCAGCAAATTTGGAAAACTCAGCAGTGGCCACAGGACTGGAAAAGGTCAGTTTTCATTCCAATCCAAAGAAAGGCAATGCCAATGAATGTCCAAACTACCACACAATTGCAGTCTTCTCACACACTAGTAAAGTAATGTTCAAAAGTCTTCAAGTGAGGCTTCAATAGTACATGAACTGAGAACTTCCAGATGTTCAAGCTGGATTTAGAAAAGGCAAAGGGACCAGAGATCATATTGCCAACCTCCATTGGATCATAGAAAAAAGAAACAGAAAAATATCTGCTTCTGCTTTATTGACTATGCCAAAGCCTTTGACTGTGTGGATCACAACACTGTGGAAAATTCTGAAAGAGATGGGAATACCAGACCATCTTACCTCCCTCCTGATAAATCTATATGCAGGTCAAGAAGCGACAGTTAGAACAAGACATGGAACAATGGACTGGTTTCAAATTGGGAAAAGGTGTACGTCAAGGCTGTATATTGTCACCTGCTTATTTAACTTCTATGCAGAGTACATCATGTGAAATGCCAGGCTGGATGAAGCACAAGCTTGAATCAAGGTTGCAGCAAGAAATATCAATAACCTCAGATACGCAGATGCCACCACCCTTATGGCAGAAAGCGAAGAGAAACTAAAAAACCTCTTGATGAAAATGAAAGAGGAAAGTGAAAAAGCTGGCTTAAAACTCAACATACACACTGAGAAAACCAGAATTGAAAGAGACACGTGTACCCCAATGTTCATAGCAGCACTGTTTACAATAGCCAGGACGTGGAAGTAACCTAGATGTCCATCCACAGATGAATGGATAAGAAAGCTGTGGTACATATACACAATGGAGTATTACTCAGCCATTAAAAAGAAAAATTTGAATCAGTTCTAAGGAGGTGGATGGAACTGGAGCCTATTATACAGAGTGAAGTAAGCCAGAAACGAAAACACAAATACAGTATACTAACGCATATATATGGAATTTAGAAAGATGGTAAAAATAACCCTACTTACGAGACAGCAAAAGAGACACTGATGTATAGAACAGACTTTTGGACTCTGGGACCAGGAGAGGGTGGGATGATTGGGGAGAATAGCATTGAAATATGTATAATATCATATCTGAAACGAGTCGTCAGTCCAGTTATGATGCCCGATAACAGATGCCTGGGGCTGGAGCACTGGGAAGACCTGGAGGGATGGTGTGGGGAGGGGGGAGGGAGGAGGGTTCAGGATGGGGAACATGTGTATACTGGTGGCGGATCCATCTCGATGTATAGTAAAAGCAATACAATATTGTAAAGTTAAGCAAAAAAAAAAAAAAAACAAAACTCAACATTCAAAAAACAAAGATCATGGCTACCAGTCTCATCACGTCATGGCAAATAGATGGGAAAACAGTGGAAACAGTGTGAAACTATTTTCTTGGGCTCCAAAATCACTGCAGATGGTGACTACATCCATGAAGTTAAAAGATGCTCCTTGGAAGAAAAGCTGTCACAAACCTAGACAACATATGAAAAAGCAGAGACATTACTTTTCTGACAAAGGTCCATATAATCAATGCTATTGTTTTTCTAGTAGTCATGTATGAATGTGAGAGTTGGACAGTAAAGAAAGCTGAGCACTGAAGAATTTGAACTGTAGTGTTAGAAAGATTCTTGAGAGTCCCTTGGACTGCAAGGAGATCAAACAAGTCAATCCTAAAGGAAATCAGTCCTGAATATTCATTGGAAAGACTGATGCTAAAACTGAAGCTCCAATATTTTGGCCACCTGATACAACTCTTTTGGCCAACTGACTCATTGGAAAAGATCCTGATGCTGGGAATGATTGAAAATAGCATGAGAAGGAGACGACAGAGGATGAGATGGTTGGATGGCATCACCGACTCGATGGACATGAGTTTGAGCAAGCTTTGGGTGTTGGTGATGGACAGGGAGACCTGGCATGCTGCAGTCCATGGGGTTGCAAAGAGTCAGACACTACTGAGCAACTGAACTGAACTTATGATCCATGTAGCCTTGCATTGGTGTTTGTGCATTTTAAGATAAAAAACACCTCTTCCAGGTTTTACAGCCTGGTTTTAGTGGGTAAAGATTTCTTCTTTGTTCCCTGGGCTGATAGGATTACCTCCAGAATCTTAAGTTGTACTGCCTTGGAGCTGGTTATGAGGCTGTCACATGTTTGTGGTAGGGTTTGTGGTTGGTGGGCTTACTACAAGGGTTTCTGGTGGGTGTGGATTTTGCCTGGTCCTTTGGTACATTGGATTACTTTCAGTACCATGTTCAGTAAGGTGGTTCTTGGACAAGGATTTGCTTCGGGATCCACAGTTGGTTTACTTGAGTGGGCCTATTACAAGGTGCATGGACAGGTGTGTGTTCTGCCAGCTTCCTGGAAAACCTCCTGCCTTGGTCACTGGATTGATCTCCAGATAGGCTGGTCTGGTCTTGGACAATGGCAAAAAGGGACTGGGGCCAAGCCCCAGGGCTGTTTCAGGTTCCATAGCCAAGACTGAGGTCTCTAAACCTGGTCTGAAGCCATGGATGAGCATATTTTCCTAACAGGCTCCTGCATGGGTTCAACTGCTTCCTGGCCATGCCTAGAGGGACTGGAACCAATAATAGGGCCCTTTTCTGGATCTCCTGAGGTGCAGTTCTGAATTTCCCACTGGACTCCTGGGCCAGCAGTACTGCTCGTGAACTGTGACTGAAAGGAGCTGGAACTGAGTATAGGGTCCTTTCATGGTTTTTGGCAGCACAGATAGGAGTTTCTCCTGCTGGGTTCTTATGCTCGCAGAATTGTTTGAGAAGTGTAGCTGAGAGGAGGAAGAAGGAAATGGCAATCCACTCCAGTATTTTGCCTGGAGAAACCCGTGAATAGGGGAGCCTGGTGGGCTGCTGTCCATAGGGTCTCACAGAGTCGGACACGATTGAAGTGACTTAGCATGTGTGCATGCATTGGAGAAGGAAATGGCAACCCACTCCAGTGTTCTTGCCTGGAAAATCCCAGCGGCAGAGGAGCCTGGTGGGCTGCGGTCTATGGGGCCGCACAGAGTCGGACACGACTAAAGCGACTTAGCAGCAGCAGCAGCAGCTGAGAGGGACTGGAACTGAGTATTGGCCCCTTTAGTATCTCTGGAAGCACAGACAGTAGGGTATTCCACTGGGACCCTGGACACTCAGGACTGTAGGCAAACTGTAGCTGTGAAGGGCCTGGAGCCTTAGTATAGGGCCCATTATGAACGTTCAAGGTTGCAGATGGGATTGTTTCCCACTGGGTCCCTTGATCTGCAAGAAAGAATGTGGCAAACTGTGGTTATAACGGAGCTGGAGCCAAGTATAGTGTCCTTTCAGGATCTCTGGGGCACAGATTGGGAGAGTTACCTTCCAGGTCCCTATGCCAGCAGGACTGTTCACAGAATATGACAGGGATGAAATGGAGCCCAGTTATAGGGCTCTTTCAGAATCTATAGTCTTACTTTCAGGGGCTCTCATACTGTGGCTGAGAGGAGCTAGAGCTGTTGTGTACAGGCTAATTCAGGGTCCACAGTTGAGACCAAGTTCTCTATGCCTATTACCCAGTGCTCACATGGGTGTGACTTCTACTGGTTCCTTTGGTATATGATGTCAGTCCTGGTGGCTCAGAGGGTAAAGAATCTGCCTGCTTTGCGGGAGACCCAGGTTCAATCCCTGGGTTTGGAAAATCTCCTGGAGGAGGGGATGGCTACCCACTCCAGTATTCTTGCCTGGAGAATTCCATGAACAGAGGAGCCTGGTGGGGTCAAATCCATGGGGTCACAAAGAATCGGGCACGACTGAGCAACTAACACTTTGATATATGATACTTGTGAAAGGACTGAGTCAAATGGGGCTGCCAAGTCCTCAGAGGATGGAGATTTTTCTGGGTCTGTAGCTGGGACCATGGTCAGTGATTCAGCTGCTTGGGTGATATCTTGCCTTTTCAATATGACTGTCCTCAGCATTAGACTTAACTGAGGCTTTACAGTCTCCAACCTGGATTCTAGCACTCCCAGAAAGGCACTTTTGTGAGTGAATGGATGCCAAATTGTTTTTCAGAAGGGACACAATTGAAGGACATCTTATGTGACCATCTTGCTGATAATTACTTACATTATTTCTTTTAGAGTAGGATGACTGGCAATAAATTCCTACAGTTTGTATGTGTCTGTGAAAAAAAAAGTTTTATTTTTCATTTTTGAAAGTTATTTTTGCTGGGGTTGAACTTTGGGTTGACAACTTCATCTTTCAGTATTTTAAAGATACTATATAATTATTTTCTAGCTTGCATAGCTTCTGAAGAGAAATTCATGTTTTAAATATTTTTTTTTCTTTTGCATGTAATGTCTCTTTTTTCTTCTGGCTACCTAGTTATCTCTTGTGTTTTGATTTTAGCAACTAAAAATTTTTTTTCACTGTGTTACTTGGATCTGTGGTTTGGCATTTATAATTAATACTAAAAAATTCTTGGTCATTATTTTTCAAATATTTCACCCTGTCCTGGTCTCTCTCTCTTTTCCCTTCTGGGATTATAATTATGTGTACACTATACTGTTTGATATATTGTCCCACAGCTCTTGCATGTTCCATCCTTTTTTATTCTCTTTTTATCTCTTTATATTTCAGTTTGGATAACTCTTTTGACCTAGTTTTCTAGTTCACTGATTCTTTAGTCTACTTATGAGCCCATTGAAAGTATTCTTGTTCTCTGATACTATGCTTTTGATTTCACATTTCCATTTGATTCTTTTTTGCAGTTTCCATCTATGTGCTAAAATTATCCCTGTGATGTTAGGTATTGTCCAACTATTCCATTAGATCCTTTAACATATTAATTCCTACTTATTTAAAATTTTATGTCTGACATTTAACATCTTTGTCATATCTGACTTTGGCTGTGATGATCACTTTGTCTTTTGGGAGTTTTTTTTTTCCCATGCTTTTTATGCCAGTCCTTTTTGTTGAAAGCCAAACATCTTAAATTTTTTTTTTTATTTTATATTGGTATATAGTTGATTAACAATGTTGTGTTAGTCTCAGGTGTATAGTAAGATGATTTGGTTATACATATGCCTGTATATATTCCTTTTCAGATTCTTTTCCCATTTAGGTTATTATAGAATATTGAGCAAACTTCCCTGTGCTATACAGTATGTCTCTGTTGGTTATCTGCTTTAAATATAGAAAGCTGAACATCTTGTGTAGGACATTAGAGATTGACATAAATAATTTTTATCTTTGGAACTGGGCATGCATTTCCTTTAACCAAGCCTTTAGTACCAGAATTTGTGTTAATCTAATTAAGAGCTGGGCTAGGCTTGAGGTTTATTGTTGCTATGATAGCCTTATTACACCATGGATTTTACATTTTACTGGAGTTATTTTCTGTTTAAGATAGTAGTTAGTTTGAAAGAGTAATTTCTTTCAGTGATTATCCTCAGCCTTAAGTCTTTCGTTTGTGCCATTGCTCAGACAGATCTGGCTCTTGCATGTTACTTGTGACTCAGTGCTTCTTAGTCTGTCAGTGAAACTACGGTTCAGTTCAGTTCAGTTCAGTCTCCCAGTCGTGTCTGACTCTTTGTGACCCCATGGACTACAACACGCCAGGACTTCCTGTCCATCACCAACTCCCAGAGTTTATTCAAACTTGTGTCCATTGAGTTGGTGATGCCATCCAACCATCTCATCCTCTGTCATCCCCTTCTCCTCCTGCCTTCAATCTTTCCCAGCATCAGGGTCTTTTCCAATAAGTCAGTTCTTTGCATCAGGTGGTCAAAGTACTGGAGTTTCAGCTTCAGAATCAGTCCTTCCAATGAATATTCGGGACTGATTTCCTTTAGGATGGACTGGTTGGATCTCCTTGCAGTCCAAGGGACTCTCAAGAGTCTTCTTCTTCTTCTTCTCAAACACCACAGTTCAAAAGCATCAATTCTTCAGCGCTCAGCTTTTTTTACAGTCCAACTCTCACATCCACACATGACTACTGGAAAAACCATAGCTTTGACTAGATGGACCTTTGTTGGCAAAGTAAGGTCTCTGCTTTTTGATATGCTATCTATATTGGTCATAACTTTTCTTCCAAGGAGCAAGTGTCTTTTAATTTCATGACTGCAGTTACCATCTGCAGTGATTTTTCAAGTCCCCCCAAAAGTAAAGCCTGTTACTATTTCCACTATTTCCCCATTTATTTGCCATGAAGGGATGGGACCAGATGTCATGATATTAGTTTTCTGAATGTTGAGTTTTAAGCCTGTCATGATCTTAGTTTTCTGAATGTTGAGTTTTAAGCCAACTTTTTCACTCTCCTCTTTCACTTTCATCTAAAGACTCTTTAGTTCTTCTTCGCTTTCTGCCATAAGGGTGGTATCATCTGCATATCTGAGGTTATTGATATTTCTCCCTGCAATCTTGATTCCAACTTATGCTTCATCCAGCCCAGTGTTTCTCATGATTTACTCTGCATCTAAGTTAAATAAACAGGGTCACAATATACAGCCCAGACATACTCCTTTTCCTGTTTGAAACCACTCTGTTGTTCCATGTCCAGTTCTAACTGTTGCTTCCTGACCCGCATACAGATTTCTGAAGAGGCAGGTCAGGTGGTCTGGTATTCCCATCTCTTTCAGAATTTTCCAGTTTGTTGTGGTCCACACTGTCAAAGGCTTTGGCATAGTCAATAAAGCAGAAGTCAATGTTTTTATGGAATTCTCTTGCTTTTTCGATGATCCAACAGATGTTGGCAAATTGATCTCTGGTTCCTCTGCCTTTTCTAAATCCAGCTTGAACGTCTGGAATTTCATAGTTCACTTACTGTTGAAGCCTGGCTTGGAGACTTTTGAACATTACTTTACTAGTGTGTGAGATGAGTACAGTTGTATGGTAGATTGAACATTCTTTGGCATTGCCTTTCTTAGGGATTGGATTGAAAACTGACCTTTTCCAATCCTGTGGCCACTGCTGAGTTTTCCAAATTTGCTGGCATACTGAGTGAAGCACTTTCAGAGCATCATCTTTTAGGATTTGCAATAGCTCAACTGGAATTCCATCACCTCCACTAGCTTTGTTCGTAGTGATGCTTTCTAAGGCCCACTTGACTTCCCATTCTAGGATATCTGACTCTAGGTGAGTGATCACACCACCATGATTATCTGGGTCATGAAGATCTTTTTTGTATAGTTCTTATGTGTATTCTTGCTACCTCTTCTTAATATCTTCTGCTTCTGTTAAATCCATATCATTTGTGTCCTTTATTGTGGCCATCTGTGAATAAAGTGTTCTCTTTGGTATCTCTAATTTTCTTATAGAGATCTCTAGACTTTCCCATTCTATTAGGGGATGGTATTCTCCATTGTTTTATTTAAGCCTCTGTCTTAGGCAGTGCTGTGATCAGGTATCTTGGGGATGTGGCCTTAACATTGATCCTGCCCATCCCCCAGTGATGTTCTGAACTTTGCACATATGTTTTTCCTCCCTCAGGGATCCAGGTTTGTTTCCTGGTCTGTTCCCCCAGCTTCAGTGGGATTTCACTAATGTCCAAAGTGTGTTGGTGTTTTTTCTCCTTTCCCTTCAGATTAAAGCTTTTCCTGTTTTCTTCCCTTCTTTCCTTCCTTCAGTTTTCCTCCCTCCTTCCCTCCCTTCTTCCCTTCTTTCCTTTACTTTTATAGGTAAGAAAAGAAAGAAAGGTTTGGGTAAATTCTTTCCCCTCCTGGAATGACTGCTATTCTTTTTTAGTTCTACACCAGAAGGGAGACTTTTTTGTTATTCTCCCAATTATTTCTGTGAGTGTCCAGTAAGGTCTGTGTGTGGAGGGGGAGGATGGGGGCGGAGTGGTGTGGAGGAAGGTTTTACATTTGCTGCACTTAAGGGTTTACCCTCTCTCCAGTGTATTGTTGGCCCCCAGAAATTTGTCTGCTTCCTTAGCTGAATTCTTACTGGTGTTTGGCTTCCAATTTAATCTAAACAAATTAGATTAACTTCTTACTGGTATTTGACCTGGGTAAGTTACTGTTCTTATGTTGTCTTTCCCTGTAGGTGCTTCTTTCTCCCTACATGCTGGGCCAGTTGGTTGCCCCATAACATTGGCACACTGACAAGTTTAAGAACAGTCATGAATTTGTTTTTCACTCCAGCTTTTTTTTTTTCCACCAAAATTCTGGAAACAGTACTCTTCCCTGCTTTATATATCTCCAAGTGGAGATTGGATATCTACTATTGTTTTTAAAATTATAATAATTATATATTTTCAAAAAGAAACAAATAGGACAAACTGTGCATATTTCAAAGGCAATCTTTGCACTGTCAGTAGGACTGAAGTACAGAATGAGGAAAGCAGATATTGAGTACAGTCATGTTCACATAGGTTTACAGATGTTGGACAGTGTATTCTGAAATACCAAAGTAAAAATATAAATAGCACTGTCTTCCTTTGATGGCTATTTATAAAACTTCTTAGAAATTAGTGTTTTCAAACCACATTGATGGATGTCATAAAGGAGGTAGGACTTTATCACTGACTTCCCAGTTTACATCATTTATGATTCAGTATTTTTCTACTTTATTTTCTGATCTCTAAATTATCCTCAAACTCTAAATAATAAGTGCTATTTAATATTATTAAGTAATGAATTTGTCTTTCAAAATCAAGTATGGACCCTCTAACAAAATATTACCATAATTAAAAATAGTATGAATGAAGAGAGAGCCTAAGATATGGAGGCAATAGGATGAGGGATAGAATATGTATTCAGAAATATGTATATCTTAATAAACAGAATACTTCTCAAACGAGCAAATATGAACCATTCTTAACTGAGAACTGGTGAATTGGTGGCTAGTGGAGAAAGGACTGACCCAAGAACCAGGAAACTTTAGTATGCTTCTCTGTGTAACTTTAAGCAAGTTAGTTAATATGTCTAGATCTCAGTTCAGTTCAGTTTAGTCACTCAGTTGTGTCCAACTCTTTGTGACCCTATGAACTGTAGCATGCCAGGCCTCCCTGTCCATCACCAACTCCTGGAGTCTACCCAAACCCATGTCCATAGAGTTGGTGATGCCATCCAGCCATCTCATCTTCTGTTGTCCCCTTCTCCTCCTGCCCTCAATCTTTTCCAGCATCAGGGTCTTTTCAAATGAGTCAGCTCTTCACATCAGGTGGCCAAAGTATTGGAGTTTCAGCTTCAACTCAGTCCTTCCAATGAACATTCAGGACTGATCTCCTTTAGTATGGAATGGTTGGATCTCCTTGCAGTCCAAGGGACTCTCAAGAGTCTTCTCCAACACCACAGTTCAAAAGCATCAATTCTTTGGTGCTCAGCTTTCTTTATAGTCCAACTCTCACATCCATACATGACCACTGGAAAAACCATAGCCTTGACTAGATGGACCTTTGTTGGCAAAGTAATGTCTCTGCTTTTTAATATGCTGTCTGCTGCTGCTGCTAAGTCACTTCAGTTATGTCCGACTCTGTGCGACCTCATAGATGGCAGGCCACCAGGCTCCTCTGTCCCTGGGATTCTCCAGGCAAGAACACTGGAGTGGGTTGCCATTTCCTTCTCCAATGCATGAAAGTGAAAAGCGAAAGTGAAGTCACTCAGTCGTGTCTGACTCTTCATGACCCCATGGCTCCTCCATCCTGTCTAGGTTGGTCATAACTTTCCTTCCAAGGAGTAAGCGTCTTTTAATTTCATGGCTGCAATCACCATCTGCAGTGATTTTGGAGCCCAGAAAAATAAAGTCAGCTGTTGTTTCCACTGTTTCCCCATCTATTTTCCATGAAGTGATGGGACCAGATGCCATGATCTTCGTTTTCTGAATGTTGAGCTTTAAGCCAACTTTTTCACTCTCCTCTTTCACTTTCATCAAGAGGCTCTTTAGTTCTTCACTTTCTGCCCTAAGGGTGGTGTCATCTGCATATCTGAGGTTATTGAGATTTCCCCCATCTAGATCTCCGTTATCCCAAATATCAAATAAGAGATGGGGTGGATTGGATTAAAAGGTCTTTAACATTCCCCTTGCATTAATGATTGCTGGAATATATATTGTGCTTCCTGATATCCAATATCTTTCCAAAACATGCATGGATGTCCATCTTAGGTTGTTGTCTACAATTCATTATGGCTCCAGGAGCTCTGCCAGATTCCTGGGCTCTCCCACATTGGGGGTTCCTATGTTATGGCTCACTGGTTAGCATATTAAATATTTTCAGCTCTAAGATTTATACCTGTGTTTTTTGATTGATGTAGGAAGGCTCCTCCTGGAGTTAGATCTGCACTTAGTTTAGAACCCAGCTGAAGCTGAATTCCTTACAATTGTGAAGAGCCTTTCTCTAATGGTATTGAAACTGCCATGGAATTACTTCACTGCCTCAAGCCTTTGGGATAAACAGACTGTGGGAGTACACATGCCCACATGATATAATGGTTTCTAGGTACTCAAATGAAACATATAGAATTGCAAAGAAATCTTATTTAGGCACTTTCAAAGAAAGAGAAGTTTCCATGCTCTGAAACAAAATAACATGGTCTCAGCTAAAGAAACACAAGGATTGGGTTGTATTATCCTCAGACCCAAAGGAAAATATTAGTTGTTGCACAAATTAAATATGTATTGTATGAGTATGTGCTCAGTTGCTCAGTTGTATCTGACTATTTGTGACCCCATGGACTATAGCCTTACAGGTTCCTCTGTCCATGGGATTTTCCAGGTAGGAATACTGGAGTGATTGCCATTTCCTTGTTCAGGGGATCTTAGACCTATTTGCTAAACTTGAGGGAAGTGAGTGCTCTTTGCAGGAAAGGGCCAGAGTAGCAGGTATCACTGTGGAAAGGGAGGGAAGGAGTTGGTTTTTTTGCAGATACTCAGAGTAGCATCAGGGTCATATGTATAGCAGCAAAAGGGAGCATCTTGATAGGAGGCAAAGGGAAACCAGAGTCTTTAATTCATGGACCAGTGCTCACATTTCAAAACTTGGCCCAATTTTTATAGAAATATGGACTCCTTAGAAAGAAAAGCTGGATAAGTGGCAACGTTCTAGCCCACTTGCAAAAGGCATTATTTCATGTGTCTTATTTCGAGTGGGGCTGCTGAAAGATTTGTAGTGAGAAGGTTTGGGAGATTTCAGTGGATTTTGGAGGCTCTGTTTGGCTCAATGTGAAGAAGTTAATGATCAGTTAGTAATACCTGCCATGAGCTTAGGATGGAGGTTCTAGGTTATTGCAGGTCTCTGAGAGTGTTGCATTTTATTATTGAAGGAAAGCTTGGTACATTCCTATAAACCAGCCAGGGTGAAAAATGTGTTTTAAGAAATCTTATGTAAAAAATCTGTTTTAAGAAATCTTAACTGATTAGAAATATTTTTTATTGGAGTATTATTACTTTACACTGTTGTGTTGGTTTCTGCTATACAACAAAGTGAATCAGCTGTAAGTATACACATATCCCCTCCCTCTAAAACTTCCCTTCCCCCCCACCACACCCACAGTCTTACCCATCTAGTCATCACAGAGCACCAAGCTGAGCTCCCTGGGTACAGAGCAGCTTCCTGCTAGCTATCTATGTTATACATGATAGTGTATATGTGTCAGTGCTCCTCTCCCAGTTCTTCCACCCTCCCCTTTCTTCACTGTGCTCACGTGTCCATTCTCTGTATCTGTGACTTTATTCCTGCCCTGCAAATAGGTTCACCTGTACCATTTTATAGATTTCATATATATTCATTAATATATGATATTTCTTTTTCTCTTTCTGATTTACTTTACTCTATATGACAGACTCTGGTACATCCACATTACTGCAAATGACCCAATTTCATTCTTTTTTATGGCGGATTAACATTCCAGTCTCCTGCAGAGACATGGGTCAGCAGTGGCTGGCTGCAGGGACTGGCAGCAGCAGTCCTGGGAGGCATGGTGTGTTGGCATAAGTCCTCATGGAGGAGGTCGCCATTGGCCATACAATGAAGCCTGTAGTCCTACCATACAGCCACTGGGTTTGTGACCCACACTTTGGAGTATAATTATACCAAAGGAGTTTCTGAACTGTTGCAAAAGTTCTAGGCCCCACATTGGACTTCCTAACCTGGGGATCCAGCAAAGGGACTGAATGTCCCCAGGGAATCTGGCTTTGGAGATCATCAGGATTTGATTACAGAACTTCCATAGGCCAAGGGGAAACAGAGACTCTTGAAGGGTGCAAACAAAACCTTGTGCACACCAGGACCCAGGGAAAAGGAGCAGTGACCCCACAAAAGACTGAACTAGACCTGCCTGTGAGTGTTTGAGGGTCTCCTGAGGAGGTGTGTGTTGACAATGGCCTGCCATGGGCACAGGGCACTGGTATTAGCAGCTGTGGGAGGGTCAGCATAAGTCCTCTTATGGGATAAGTCCTCTTGGAGGAGGTCATCATTAGCCCTGCCATAGAGACTGCCTCCAGACTCCAGGACTGGGTGTCTCAGGCCAAATAACTAGCAAGGAGGGAACACAGCAACACCTTTAAGCAGAAAATTGGATTAAAGGTTTACTGAGCATGGCCCTGCCCACCAGAGCAAGACCCAGTATTCCCCGCAGCCTCTCACCAGGAAGCTTGCACAAGCACCTTATCCCCATCCATCAGAAGGCAAACAGAAGAAGCAAGGACTACAATCCCATGGCCTCCAGAATGAAAACCACAATCACAGAAAACCAAAATGATCACATGAATCATAGCCTTGTGTAACTCAATGAAGCTGTGAGCCAGGCCTTGCAAGGCCACCCAAGTTGGACAGGTCATAGTGGAGGGTTCTGAATGAACATGGTCCACTGGAGAAGGGAAGGGCTAACCATTTTAACATTCTTGCCTTGAGAACCACATGAACAGTATAAAAAGGCAAAAAGATATGACACCGGAAGATGAGCTCCCTAGGTTGGTCGGTGTCCAATATTCTACTGAGGAAAAGTGGAGAAACAGCTCAACAAAGAATGAAGGGCTTGGCCAAAGTGGAACTGATGCCCAGTTATGGATGTGTCTGGTGGTGAAACTAAAGTCCAATGCTGTAAAGAACAATATTGCATAAGAACCTGGAGTGTTAGGTTTGTGAATCAAAGTAAATTGGATGTGGTCAAGAAGGAAATTGAAAGAGTTAACAGCAACATTTTAGGAATCAGTGAACTAAAATGGACAGAAATAGGGGAATTTAATTCAGATGACCACTATATCTACAACTGTGAGCAAGAATCCTCCAGAAGAAATAGAATAGCCCTCAGAGTCAACAGAAGAATCTGAAATGCAGTACTTGGGTGCAATGTCAAGAACAGCAGAATGATTTTGGTTTGTTTACAAGGCAAACCATTCAACATCACAGTAATCCAAGTCTATGCCCCAACCACTGATGCCAAAGAAGCTGAAGTTGAATGATTCTATGAAGACCTATAAGACCTTCTAGAACTAACACCAAAAAAAAAAAAAAATGTCCTTTTCATCCTAGGGGATTGGTATGCGAAAATGGGAAATCAAGACATACCAGTAGTAACAGGCAAGTTTGGCCTTGCAGTACAAAATGAAGCAGGGCAAAGACTAACAGAGTTAGCCAAGTGAACACACTGGTCATAGCAAACACCCTCTTCCAACAACACAGGAGATGACTCCACACATGGACATCACCAGATGGTCAATACAGAAATCAGATTGATTATATTCTTTGCAGCCAAATATGGAGAAGCTCTATACAGTCAGCAAAAACAAGTCCTGGAGCTGACTGTGGCAGCAAAATTCAGACTTAAATTGAAAGTAGGGAAAACCACTAGGCCATTCAGGTATGACCAAAATAAAATCCTTTATGATTACACAGTGGAAGTGACAAATAGATTCAAGGGGTTAGATCTGATAGAGTGCCTGAAGAACTATGGATGGAGGTTCATAACTTTGTACAGGAGGCAGTAACGAAAACCATTCCAAAGAAAAAGAAATGCAAGAAGGCAAAATGTTTGTCTGAGGAGGTCTTACAAATAGCTGAGAAAAGAAGAGAAATGAAAGGCAAAGGAGAAAGGGAAAGATAAACCCAACTGAATGCAGAGTTACAGAGAATGGTAAGAAGAGGTAAGAAAGCCTTCTTAAATGAATAATGCAAAGAAATAGAGGGGATCAATAGAATGGGAAAGACTAGAGATCTCTTCAAGAAAATTCAAGATACCAGGGGAACATTTCTTGCAAAGATAGACACAAAAAAGGACAGACATGACAAGCACCTAACAGAAACAGAAAATACTATAAAGAGGTAACAAGAATACACAGATGAACTGAACAACAACAACAAAAAACATCTGAATGATCTAGATAACCACGATGGTGTGCTCACTTACCTAGAGCCAGACATCCTGGAGTGTAAAGTCAAGTGGGCCTTAGGAAGAATTACTATGAAAAAAGCTAATGGAGGTGATGGAATTGCAGCTGAGGTATTTCAAATCCTAAAAGATGATGCCATTAAAGAGTTGCAATCAGTATGCCAGCAAATTTGGAAAACTCAGCAGTGGCCACAGGACTCCAAAAGGTCAGTTTCATTATAATCCCAAAGAAAAGCAATGCCAAAGAATGTCCATTCTATTGTACAGTTGTGCTCATCTCACATACTAGCCAGGTAATGCTCAAAATCCTTCAAGTGAGGCTTCAACAGTACATGAACTGAGAACTTCCAGATGTACAAGCTAGATCTAGAGAAGGCAGAGGAGCAAGAGACTGAATTGCCAAAATCCCTTGAATCATAGAAAAAAGCAAGGGAATTCCAGAAAAACTTCTATTTCTGCTTCACTGACTACACTAAAACCTTTGATGTGTGGATCACAATACACTGTGGAAAATTCGTAAAGAGATGTAAATACCAGACCTCCTTACCTGCCTCCTGAGAAACCTGTTTGCAGGTCAAGAAACAACAGTTAGAATGAGACCTGGAACAATGAAGTGTTTCAAAATTGGGAGAGGAGTACATCAAGGCTGTATAGTGTCACCAGTTTATTTAACTTCTATGCAGAGTGTATTATGTGAAATGCCAGCCTAGATGACTCACAAGCTGGAATCAAGATTGCCGAAGAAATATCAAAACCTCAGATATGTGGAAGATATCACCCTAATGGCAGAAAGCAAAGAGGAACTAATGAGCCTCTTAATGAAGTTGAAAGAGGAGTGTGACAAAGCTGGCTTTAAAACTCAGCGTTCAAAAAACAAAGATCATGGCTTCCAGTCCCATCACTTCATGGCAAATAGAAGGGGAAACAATGGAAACAATGAGAGACTTTATTTTCTTGGGCTCCAAAATCACTGCAGATGGTGACTGCAGCCACAAAATGAAAAGAGGCTTCCTCTTTGGAAGAAAAGATGTGACAAATCTAGACAGCATATTAAACAACAGAGGCAGCACTTTGCTGACAAAGATCTGTAGAGTCAGAGCTGTGGTTTTCCCAGTAGTCATGTATGGATGTGAGAGCTGGACCACAAAGAAGGCTGAGAGCCGAAGAATTGATGCTTTCAAATCATGGTGTTGGAAAAGACTCTTGAGAGTCCCTTGGACAGCAAGGAGATCAAACCAGTCAATCCTAAAGGTAATCAACCCTGAATACTCATTGGATGTTGAAACTGAAGCTCCAATACTTTGGCCACCTAATGTGAAGAACCGACTCAGTGAAAAAGACCCAGATGCTGGGAAAGATTGAAGGCTGGAGGAAAAGTGGTGAAAGAGTATGAGATGGTTGGATGGCTTCACCAACTCAGTGGACATGAGTTTGAGTAAACTCTGGAAGATAGAGAAGGACAGAAAACTGACGTGCTGCAGTCCATGAGGTCCCAATTAGTCAGGCACGACTTAGCAACTGAACAACAATATTCTATTTTACATATGTACTGCATCTTCTTTATCCTTTCATCTGCCAATGGACATTTAGTTTGCTTCTATGAACACTGAGGTGTGTATGTCTTTAAATTATGGTTTTCTTGGAATATATGCCCAATAGTGGTACTACTGGGTCATGTGGTAGTTCCATTTTTAGTTTTCTAAGGACCTCCATACTGTTCCCCATAGTGTCTTTACCAATTTACATTCCCACCAATAATATAAGACATTTCATTTTTCTCCACACCATCTCCAGCATTTTGTTTGTAGGTTTTTTTAGTGATAGTCATTCTGACAGGTGTGAGGTGATACTTCATTGTAGTTTTCATCTGCATTTCTCTAATAAGGAATGATGTTGTGCTTATTTTCATGTGTTTGTTGGCTATTGTATGTCTCCTTGGGAGAAGTGTCTATTTAGGTTTTCTACCCAGTTTTTGATCGGGTTGTCTCCTTACAGAATTGATTTCACCTGTACCTTGACACTTTCTAATGCTCATTTGTTTTACCTTCTTGGGCTAATAGTATTTTTAAAATAAATCCTCTTATCACTGCAGACAATTTTAAACTGCACATTCTCTTTATTCTTTTGGAGATCTGACCATAGAAAACTTTATCAAATACCCATTTGATACAGCCTTCTCTTATATTTTTAGCTGCTGTGCACATTTGACTGTGAGTTCCTTTTTCACCTGGGTGATTAGAAACTTTGTATCCACAGAGAGGGGGCTTCCCTAGTGCACAATGGTAAAGAATCTGCCCCCCAATGCAGGAAATGCAAGAAATGTGGGTTCCATCTCTGTCTTGGGAAGATCCCCTGGAGTAGGAAATGGCAACCTGTTCCAGTACTCTTGCTGGAAAATTCCATGGACAGAGGAGCCTGACGGACTACAGTCTATGGGGTTGCAAAGAGTAGGACATGACTGAGTACACACGTGCACACATCCTCAGAGAAAAAGGTGAGAACTAGACTCTGCAGAAAATAGCAGAGAAAACAATAGAATGTTTGCCTTGCTGTCTTGATATCCATCATGCCAAAAAATCGTGCCAGGGCCATACCTGTTGTTCTGAAGATAGAGGGAGACTGTTGTTTTAACTGTTCAGACCATTTCCCCAAGTAGTGTTCAGTGGTTAGGGACAACCTGATGTTTTTGAGACAATGATGTAGACATTTTGGAAATATTTTTCTACTATCAGGGAAGCCAGCTTTACAATGCCTTATAGCCATATCCCCAGACATCTCAGTCCATCTTTTTTTTTTTTCAGTCTATCTTTATTCACTAAGACTCTAAGTTTATTTATCCTAAAGTTTATTTTATCACTAAGGTTCACTAAGTTTATTTATCCTACCCACTACTTGCCACTGCCAGTTTTACTCATTTAATTCGTCATTTGCCGCATCATTTCCAGTAGTCTGTTTGCTTATTTTTTTTTCTTTTAGATATTAAATTTCTTCTCATGGATATTTGCAATTCCCTAATTGCATATGCCCAGTTAATCTGTCTTGAGTGTGTATGTATGTGTGTGATGTTTTCTTGAATTGCCTATCCTAGTGTTGTCTGTCATTTTCCTTCCCTAAATTGATTTCTCTATTGCCTTGATTCTTCACCTTTACTGATTAGCATAATTCACCTGAGATGCTAATTAAAATACAAGTTTCCAGACTTTTCCCCCAAAGATTCTAACTAACTAGATCTGATGGTGAGCTCAAGAATCTATATTTTTAATAGATCACACAGGTAGCTCTGATGTAAGTAGACCATAACTTTAGTATTAGACTTTGAAGAATACTATTCTTTAATGTCTAAATTATTTTGTAAAACTTAAAGTTTACATATATTTATTTTCCATTAGCCCCAATAAAATCATTACAATCACCTTGATTCAGAAAACTGTGAAAACTGTGCAAAACTTTAACTGTGTTTGAGCTCTCCCATCCCAATTACCCCCATTGCATCCAGAATCCCAAATATCAATGCCTTTTCTTATCTCAACAAATGTTACACCAGCCTGCTTTAAGATCCTATTCCATTGCTATGAATGGTTATTTAAACTTTCAATTCTCCAGTTTTTCTTGAAATCACTTTATTGCTCTGTGAAATAGTACTTAGGGATCTGATTTTGAAAACATTGCTTCTAAGCTTTAAGTGCCATTTGAAAGTGACAGTGTGAAAGTGTTGGTCACTCGGTCATGTCTGACTCTTTGTGACACCACGGACTTTGCCCAGCACGCTCCTCTGTCCACTGGAATTCTTCAGGAAAGAATACTGGAGTGGGTTGCCATGCCTTTCTCCAGGTGATCTTCCTGACCCAGGGATCGAACCCGGGTCTCCCACATTGCAGTCAGATTCTTCACCATCTGAGCCATTAGAGAGGCTCTCAATGCCATTCAGATCAGATTCAGATCAGTCACTCAGTCATGTTCAACTCTTTGCGACCCCATGAGTATCACAGCACGCCAGGCCTCCCTGTCCATCACCATCTCCCGGAGTTCACTCAAACTCACGTCCATCGAGTCGGTGATGCCATCCAGCCATCTCATCCTCTGTCGTTCCCTTTTCCTCCTGCCCCTAGTCTCTCCCAGCATCAGAGTCTTTTCCAATGAGTCAACTCTTCGCATGAGGTGGCCAAAGTATTGGAGTTTCAGCTTTAGCATCATTCCTTCCAAAGAACATCCAGGGCTGATCTCCTTTAGAATGGACTGGTTGGATCTCCTTGCAGTCCAAGGGACTCTCAAGAGTCTTCTCCAACACCACAGTTCAAAAACATCAATTCTTTGGTGCTCAGCTTTCCTTATAGTCCAACTCTCACATCCACACATGACCACAGGAAAAACCATAGCCTTGACTAGACAGACCTTTGTTGGCAAAGTAATGTCTCTGCTCTTGAATATGCTATCTAGGTTGGACATAACTTTTCTTCCAAGAAGTAAGCGTCTTTTAATTTCATGGCTGCAATCACCATCTTCAGTGATTTTGGAGCCCCCCCAAAATAAAGTCTGCCACTGTTTCCCCATCTATTTGCCATGAAGTGATGGGACCAGATGCCATGATCTTCGTTTTCTGAATGTTGAGCTTTAAGCCAACTTTTTCACTCTCCTCTTTCACTTTCATCAAGAGGCTTTTGAGTTCCTCTTCACTTTCTGCCATAAGGGTGGTGTCATCTGCATATCTGAGGTTATTGATATTTCTCCTGGCAATCTTGATTCCAGCTCGTGCTTCTTCCAGTGCAGCGTTTCTCATGATGTACTCTGCATATAAGTTAAATAAGCAGGGTGACAGTATACAGCCTTGACGTACTCCTTTTCCTATTTGGAACCAGTCTGTTGTTCCATGTCCAGGTCTAACTGTTGCTTCCTGACCTGCATACAGATTTCTCAAGAGGCAGGTCAGGTGGTCTGGTATTCCCAGCTCCTTCAGAATTTTCCACAGTTTATTGTGATCCACACAGTCAAAGGCTTTGGCATAGTCAGTAAAGCAGAAATAGATGTTTTTCTGGAACTCTCTTGCTTTTTCCATGATCCAGCAGATGTTGGCAATTTGGTCTCTGGTTCCCCTGCCTTTTCTAAAGCCAGCTTGAGCATCTGGAATTTTACGGTTCAGTATTGCTGAAGCCTGGCTTGGAGAATTTTGAGCATTACTTTACTAGCGTGTGAGATGAGTGCAATTGTGCGGTAGTTTGAGCATTCTTTGGCATTGTCTTTCTTAGGGATTGAAAAGAAAACTGACCATTTCCAGTCCTGTGGACACTGCTGAGTTTTCCAGATTTGCTGGCATATTGAGTGCAGCATTTTCACAGCATCATCTTTCAGGATTTGAAATAGCTCAACTGGAATTCCATCACCTCCCCTAGCTTTGTTCGTAGTTGACTTCACATTCCAGGATGTCTGGCTCTAGTTGAGTGATCATACCAGATTAAGGAAAAAAAGAGAATGTATTTCCAAAAGTAGCCATCTTTGCTCTCCCAAAATGTTTGTTACCTTTATGAAAGTCCCAAAAATAGAACATGCCTTGTTCAAAGCTAAAAGATAGCAAAGCAGTGGTGTGGTTGTGGCAGGAGCTGTTGGCTTCGTTGTAGAGAGTACCTGAGATAAGGTCCCCTAATGCTGTGTTACCTCAGCATGGCAGACAAGTAAAGTGGAAAAAAAAAAAAAAAAAAAAGTCAGTCAGGGAATAATCTAGTGGACAAATTCTTAGCTTTATCCTTGTCATTATAATTAACTCCCTGAAAAGAGTTTACTGATTTCTGTTTTCCCTGGTTCTATTTTCTGTTTGCTCTGGTTCACAAACAGAGCAAAGAACATTTCTGGATAGAGATACGGCTCTTTAGGAATTTGATATTTAATAGAAAGATGTTTGATAGCTATAATGACAGCAGTAAAAATAACTATAGTTTGACAAGAATATAAATTATCAACAGTACTTGCCAACTTTGAAATTATTATCTGCAGTTGTCTTTTAAAATTATAGTTCCAAAGCTGGTGCTCTGGGACAACCAACAGGGATAGGATGGGGAGGGATAGGGGAAGGGAGTTCAGGATGGGGGGGGGTGTCACATGTATACCTATGGCCAATTCATTTTGATGTATGGCAAAAAAAAAAAAAAAAAAAAAACACTCACAATATTGTAAAGTAATTAACCTCAAATTAAATTAATTTAAAAAACTGTGTTTTAAACAAATTGTTTTGATTATTTGATGGGTAGCATAAGTTCAAAAACTTAAAACCTACATTTCTCATAAGTCCCCTAGAAGCAATTTTATTACAATACCAATGGGTTCTTGATTTTAAAAGGTGTTAAATCTCTTTTTTTAAAATTCATGAATGTAATCTATTATGCAGTAAGTCACTGTAGTGTGCTCATGTGCCCCAAATATCATTTGGGGGCAGCATTGTTTTAGACTTCATTATAGAAATAAGAGAGAGTGCTTTAAGAAATTAGGTATATTAGTTTAAAAATGAGTAAATGAAGTAAAGAAATTAAGGAAGATATTAGAAGGTTTTTACCTAATGGAACGGGTAATACTTAAATGTACTATGTGTCACCCGAAAAGCAAAGGAGAAAAGGAAAGATATAAACATCTAAATGCAGAGTTCCAAAGAATAGCAAGAAGAGATAAGAAAGCCTTCTTCAGCGATCAATGCAAAGAAATAGAGGAAAACAACAGAATGGGAAAGACTAGGGATCTCTTCAAGAAAATCAGAGATACCAAAGGAACATTTCATGCAAAGATGGGCACAATAAAGGACAGAGATGGTGTGGACCTAACAGAAGCAGAAGATATTAAGAAGAGGTGGCAAGAATACACAGAAGAACTGTACAAAAAAGAGCTTCAAGACCTAGACAATCATGATGATGTGATCACTGACCTAGAGCCAGACATCTTGGAATGTGAAGTCAAATGGGCCTTAGAAAGCATCACTACGAACAAAGCTAGTGGAGGTGATGGAATTCCAGTGGAACTATTCCAAGTCCTGAATGATGATGCTGTGAAAGTGCTGCACTCAATATGCCAGCAAATTTGGAAAACTCAGCAGTGGCCACAGGACTGGAAAAGGTCAGTTTTCATCCCAATCCCAAAGAAAGGCAATGCCAAGGAGTGCTCAAACTACCGCACAATTGCACTCATCTCACACGCTAGTAAAGTAATGCTCAAAATTCTCCAAGCCAGGCTTCAGCAATATGTGAACCGTGAACTTCCTGATGTTCAAGCTGGTTTTAGAAAAGGCAGAGGAACCAGAGATCAAATTGCCAACATCCGCTGGATCATGGAAAAAGCAAGAGAGTTCCAGAAAAACATCTATTTCTGCTTTATTGACTATGCCAAAGCCTTTGACTGTGTGGATCACAATAAACTATGGAAAATTCTGAAAGAGATGGGAATACCAGACCACCTGATCTGCCTCTTAAGAAATCTGTATGCAGGTCAGGAAGCAACAGTTAGAACTGGTCATGGAACAATAGACTGGTTTCAAATAGGAAAAGGAGTACGTCAAGGCTGCATATTGTCACCATGTTTATTTAACTTATATGCAGAGTACATGATGAGAAATGCTGGACTGGAAGAAACACAAGTTGGAATCAAGATTGCCGGGAGAAATATCAATAACCTCAGATATGCAGATGACACCACTCTTATGGCAGAAAGTGAAGAGGGGCTAAAAAGCCTCTTGATGAAAGTGAAAGTGGAGAGTGAAAAGGTTGGCTTAAAGCTCAACATTCAGAAAACGAAGATCATGGCATCTGGTCCCATCACTGCATGGGAAATAGATGGGGAAACAGTGGAAACAGTGTCAGACTTTGTTTTTCTGGGTTCCAAAATCACTGCAGATGGTGACTGCAGCCATGAAATTAAAAGACGCTTACTCCTTGGAAGGAAAGTTATGACCAACCTAGATAGCATATTCAAAAACAGAGACATTACTTTACCAACAAAGGTTCTCCTAGTCATGGCTATGGTCTTTCCTGTGGTCATGTATGGATGTGAGAGCTGGACTGTGAGGAAGGCTGAACGCCAAAGAATTGATGCTTTTGAACTGTGGTGTTGGAGAAGACTCTTGAGAGTCCCTTGGACTGCAAGAAGATCCAACCAGTCCATTCTGAAGGAGATCAATCCTGGAATTTCTTTAGAAGGAATGATGCTAAAGCTGAAACTCCAGTATTTTGGCCACCTCATGCGAAGAGTTGACTCATTGGAGAAGACTCTGATGCTGGGAGGGATTGAGGGCAGGAGGAGAAGGGGATGACAGAGGATGAGATGGCTGGATGGCATCACTGACTCGATGGATGCGAGTCTGAGTGACCTCCGGGAGCTGGTGATGGACAGGGAGGCCTGGCGTGGTGCGGTTCATGGGGTCACGAAGAGTCAGACATGACTGAGCGACTGATCTGATCTGATTTCCCATGGCATTGTCTCAAGGAGATGATTAATTTGTTTGTCTGTCACTTAATTATTTGTTTGTCTATCACTTCCATTATAGAAAGTTCTCGGAGGGTAGGCACCATGCTTTATTCATCTGTACTTCCTAACTACTGCAATACCTAACATATGGAAGATAGTCAGTACGTCTTTATTAATAAATAAACAGAACTATGGGCATATGGAAGAATGAGTATAAAATAAGTTTAGGGAATAGTATATAAGATGTGAAGGGAAAAATATTAGAGTGACGAAAAGAACATTCTCTAAATCAAAAGAAATTAAGAATTCTCAAGAACCTGTAGTTTGGAAGCTGAGAGTAGATAAAGGGTCTGGAATTTCCAGGAAAATACCTTGCAATAACTTGTACAAAAGATAAATTTTCTCAGTGTGAGATGATTGCTTTTATGTTATATCATTGCATGATGAATTGACTGGTGGTAGATTTTCATTTGAAAATATTTTTCTTCAGAAGTATAAAGTTACTGCACCAGATGTTGTTTTCGGTGAAAAGTCTCATGCATATTTGATTATCATTCCTTTGTAGGTTGCATTTTCTCTCTGCAAACCTTAAGGTTCTTCTGCTTCTTCTTTTTTTTTTTTTTTAATGTGTTTATTTATTTATTTTAGTTTTGGCTGTGCTGGGTCTTTGTTGCTGCGTGTGGGCTTTCTTTAGCTACAGTAACCAGGGGCTACTCTGCAGCTGGGGTGTGAGGGTTTCTCGCTGCAGTGGTTTCTCTTGTTACAGAGCACAGGCTCTAGGGCATGAGGGCTTCAGTAGCTGTGGCACATAGGCTGAGTGATTGCAGCTCACAGGCTCCAGAGCACAGGCTCATTAGTTGTGGCGCGTGGGCTCCATTGCCCTGCAGCATGTGGGAATCTTTCTGGGCCAGGGATCAAACTGGTGTCACCTGCATTGCACTGCTGATTCTTAACCACTGGAGCACCACAGAAGACCTCCTTATTCTTTTTTTTTTTAATTAAATTTTATTTTGCTTAACTTTACAATATTGTATTGCTTTTGCCATACATCAAGGTGGATCCACCACAAGTATACATGTGTTCCCCATCCAGAACCCTCCTCCCTCCTCCCTCCCCATATCATCCCTCTGGGTCATCCCAGTGCACCAGCCCCAGGCATCCGTTATCAGGCATCGTACCTGGACTGGCGACTGGTTTCAGATATGATATTATACATATTTCAGTGCTATTCTCCCAAATCATCCCACCCTCTCCCATTCCCAGAGTCCAAAAGTCTGTTCTATACATCAGTGTCTCTTTTGCTGTCTCGTAAACAGGGTTATTGTTACCATCTTTCTAAATTCCATATATATGCGTTAGTATACTGTATTTGTGTTTTTCTTTCTGGCTTACTTCACTCTGTATAATAGGCTCCAGTTCCACCCACCTGATTAGAACTGATTCAAATGTATTCTTTTTAATGGCTGAGTAATACTCCATTGTGTATATGTACCACAGCTTGCTTATCCATTCATCTGTGGATGGACATCTAGGTTGCTTCCAAGTCCTGGCTATTATAAACAGTGCTGCTATGAACATTGGGGTACACGTGTCTCTTTCAATTCTGGTTTTCTCAGTGTGTATGCCCAGCAGTGGGATTGCTGGATCATAAGGCAGTTCTATTTCCAGTTTTTTGAGGAATCTCTATACTGTTCTCCATAGTGGCTGTACTAGTTTGCATTCCCACCAAGAGTGTAAGAGGGTTCCCTTTTCTCCACACCCTCTCCAGCATTTATTGTTTATGGACTTTTGGATCGCAGCCATTCTGACTGGTGTGAAATGGTACCTCCTTATTCTTAAGGTTTGGAAACATCACAGTGATATGCCCAAGTAGATATTGTTTGTTGTGCTGGCTACTGCTGTGCCCTTGCATTTTGAGGACTTGGGTACTTAAGTTCTGGAAAAGCATCTTGATTGAGTTCCCACTTTCATTTTCTCTATACTCTCATTCTGTGACTCCTACCATTTGAAATTTAAATTTGTGGACTATAAATTTTCCACTTTCAGTTATAAACTTTAATTTGTTTAGAATTTCTCTAATATTTTCAGTCCTTTGGATCTACATTCTGAGTTTTTATTTTACTGAACTGTATTTTTGGTAATAATATTCTTTATGAGTCTGTTTTTTCCTCTGTTATTGTTTCTTTTTCATGTGTATAGAACATTGTCGGAAAAAAGACCTCAATTCCAATATCTATTAAGTTAGGAAGTGCCTATAATATATATGAAATTAGCTTAAAGAATCTGGGTTCATCACCTACAGCCTTAAGTACTACATTATAATGTACAAAGAGAGACATGTAACAAAATTGTTATGTTTGCTATACATTTCTGTGAAAAATACAGATAGATTTTCAGGTTCTACAGAACATTAGCCCATATTCTGCAATCCAGACTGATATAAATTCACATAGAGAATCTGTGTGGTTTTACTCTTGGAACTGAGGCCAAGAAGGGAAGTCCTTCTTATTTGCTTATGTGTTATTTTGTTTAACACTGACATTCCTCTTGTAGATAATTCTCAAAGTCGCACTTTAGAGTGCTAAAGAGGGGTAGAGTGGGATCCTTGTAGTGGTTACATTTTATCTCAAGCTATTCTAAAATGACTCTAAAAATGTGCTATGACTTTGTCTTGAACATCAATAATAGACATCTCTCACTCTATTTGAGCATTTATTCACTTCATTCAGATGTTGTTTACATTAAAACAGAATTTAAGTGATTTGGGAAAGGATGCTTTTCTTCTATTTGTGGTTCTAAAGGTATCTGTTGCACACTTTGCAGAAAGGAAATCATATAGGTTTCAGACAAAAGGAACTTCACTTGTAGTGAGAATAAGAGAAATGGGTAAGAGTCAGTGTTAATCAGACATGTGTGAAAGGGTCCCCCACGGGTTGACTTCTTAAAGAAACCGTGGCAATGGAAAGAGACAAGCAGTACTAAGAAATGCAGAACAGCAGGGTTTATTCAGCACCTTTGCGGGCTCAGTGGAGTTGCCTCCAGAGGCTGAGCACCCAGGCTTTGGTCTGGGTATCTTTTATATGGCGCAGGCTTCCAAATCCTAGTGATTTCCCCACCTAAGCAGTTTGACTGACTCAATAAGCAGATCAGTTCACAGAAGCAGAGGTGAGCAGCAATAAGCAGGTCAGTTTACAGAAGCAGAAGTGGTGAGCAGTGAGCATAAGATCAGTCGCTCAGTCGTGTCCGACTCTTTGCGACCCCATGAACCGCAGCACGCCAGGCCTCCCTGTCCATCACCAGCTCCCGGAGGTCACTCAGACTCACACCCATCAAGTCAGTGATGCCATCCAGCCATCTCATCCTCTGTCGTCCCCATCTCCTCCTGCCCTCAATCCCTCCCAGCATCAGAGTCTTCTCCAATGAGTCAGCTCTTCGCATGAGGTGGCCAAAATACTGGAGTTTCAGCTTTAGCATCATTCCTTCCAAAGAAATTCCAGGATTGATCTCCTTCAGAATGGACTGGTTGGATCTTCTTGCAGTCCAAGGGACTCTCAAGAGCATAGCAGTAACTTAAGAAACTATTTTAGTTTCTTTTTTTTTTCCTCTTCATTCCCCCTTTTTGAGACTCAGGGTGTATTTGCAGCTGTCAGAGAACATCATCATCATCTGCTGCTGGTATCATAAGTAGCAATTGAGTGGCCATCTTTCTTTCAGCACTGTCTCTGTGATACTTTTTACAGTGCTGACTAGGAGGGGCATGAGGCAAGGAGTAAGCAGGCATCCAGTGAGCATGGCCATAACTACCCTGATTATTGTCTTAATTCCTCCTAGCCAAGAGAACCATCCTCTGAAGACACCGTTTATGTCCCATCCCTTCCAGGTCTGAACCAGGACATGAGCAATCTTTCTGATATTTTTAGCTATGTCTATTATGGCCTTTCCATTTAACCACCTCTTTAACTGCTTCCTTCCTAGCCTGGTCCTGTTTCCCGTCACCCCTCTTCCCCCATCTGACATCCCAAAAGGAGTCTGTCGAGTCCAGCAGGCCATCTGTCTTGGGTGCCATAGCATGTTAGGTCATTCACACTACAGGTTTTAATTTTTTCCTTCCAGTAATGTTTTCCTTCCCTAGTCCATGAAGAGGCTGAACTATAAAATGTGGCCAGTTGGTATGTATAGTAAGAAAATCCTTGGACACATTTCCTCTCATGGTAAAAAGATTCCATACATTCAAAACAATCATCCTGACTCTCAGACGAGGAGGGGATTTTACAAATTACAGAATTATAAGGCAAAAATACACTGTTTTCATACTTAAGCTGATCATAGTAGGAGGAGACTCCAAAAAATAAGAACTATGAAGAGGTAGGCAAAGCAGAGGGAGAGTTTTTGAATGATAGTCCACTCAAGGGGAGACACAGAGAAGTGTCCTGTTTTGAATAAGATAAGTAGGAGGAATCCTGGTCCAATTAATAACCAATACATCTGTTGTTCGCCAGTCCTGCTGGTTCCTCAAGCTTTAGCCATGCATTGACTGACCAGCTTCCAGCATGGCCAGAGAAGGACTTTGGGATCATTGTTTCCTTCTTTGCAAGGTCAGGTGCAGGGGTCCCTCCAGATTGAGGGCAGCTTCCTACTTCCTTCGGCTATCAGTTGGATTTGAGGGTTTGACTGTGGAGCTATGGATCCAAACGTCTTTTCCTGCCATTTTGAGAGCAGTTGGAGTAGTTAAGATTACAGAATAGGGCCCTCTCCACATGGGTCTTAAGGCTCCTTTCTCCAGTCCTTTACCCATACTTGGTCCCCTGGTTGGTGAGAATGTACTGTTTTGACTAAGGACATGGATATTCTATCAATTACCTACTTACATACTAGAGACATGGTGTGTCCTAACCCTTGCAGCTGCTTATATAAGTCCAAGTCCCCCAGTTCTCTGATGTCTCCTGTTAAGTTGACTGGCAGAGGCAATTATCCATCAGATCAGATCAGATCAGATCAGTCGCTCAGTCGTGTCCGACTCTTTGCGACCCCATGAACCGCAGCACGCCAGGCCTCCCTGTCCATCACCAACTCCCGGAGGTCACTCAGACTCACATCCATCGAATCAGTGATGCCATCCAGCCATCTCGTCCTCTGTCGTCCCCTTCTACTCCTGCCCCCAATCCCTCCCAGCATCAGAGTCTTCTCCAATGAGTCAACTCTTCGCATGAGGTGGCCAAAATACTGGAGTTTCAGCTTTAGCATCATTCCTTCCAAAGAAATCCCAGGGCTGATCTCCTTCAAAATGGACTGGTTGCATCTCCCTGCAGTCCAAGGGACTCTCAAGAGTCTTCTCCAACACCACAGTTCAAAAGCATCAATTCTTTGGCGCTCAGCCTTCTTCACAGTCCAGCTCTCACATCCATACATGACCACAGGAAAGACCATAGCCTTGACTAGGCGAACCTTTGTTGGCAAAGTGATGTCTCTGCTTTTGAATATGCTATCTAGGTTGGTCATAACTTTCCTTCCAAGGAGTAAGCGTCTTTTAATTTCACGGCTGCAGTCACCATCTGCAGTGATTTTGGAGCCCAGAAAAATAAAGTCTGACACTGTTTCCACTGTTTCTCCATCTATTTCCCATGTAGTGATGGGACCAGATGCCATGATCTTCGTTTTCTGAATGTTGAGCTTTAAGCCAACCTTTTCACTCTCCACTTTCACTTTCATCAAGAGGCTTTTTAGTTCCTCTTCACTTTCTGCCATAAGGGTGGTATCATCTGCATATCTGAGGTTATTGATATTTCTCCCAGCAATCTTGATTCCAGCTTGTGTTTCTTCCAGTCCAGCATTTCTCATAATGTACTCTGCATATAAGTTAAATAAACATGGTGACAATATACAGCCTTGATGTACTCCTTTTCCTATTTGGAACCAGTCTGTTGCTCCATGACCAGTTCTAACTGTTGCTTCCTGACCTGCAAACAGATTTATCAAGAGGCAGATCAGGTGGTCTGGTATTCCCATCTCTCTCAGAATTTTCCACGGTTTCTTGTGATCTACACAGTCAAAGCCTTTGGCATAGTCAATAAAGCAGAAATAGATGTTTTTCTGGAACTCTCTTGCTTTTTCTATGATCCAGCGGATGTTGGCAATTTGATCTCTGGTTCCTCTGCCTTTTCTAAAACCAGCTTGAACATCAGGAAGTTCATGGTTCACATATGGCTGAAGCCTGGCTTGGAGAATTTTGAGCATTACTTTACTAGTGTGTGAGATGAATGCAGTTGTGTGGTAGTCCCCTTTTGAAAGGTAGTGCCCTTTCAAAGAATTGGCATCGCCTTTCTTTGGGATTGGGATGAAAACTGACCTTTTCCAGTCCTGTGGCCACTGCTGAGTTTTCCAAATTTGCTGGCATATTGAGTGCAGCACTTTCACAGCATCATCATTCAGGATTTGGAATAGCTCCACTGGAATTCCATCACCTCCACTAGCTTTGTTCCTAGTGATGCTTTCTAAGGCCCACTTGACTTCACATTCCAGGATGTCCGGCTCTAGGTCAGTGATCACACCATCATGATTATCTGGGTCATGAAGCTCTTTTTTGTACAGTTCTTCTGTGTATTCTTGCCACCTCTTCTTAATATCTTCTGCTTCTGTTAGGTCCATACCATTTCTGTCCTTTATCGAGCCCATCTTTGCATGAAATGTTCCTTTGGTATCTCTGATTTTCTTGAAGATATCTCTAGTCTCTCCCATTCTGTTGTTTTCCTCTATTTCTTTGCATTGATCGCTGAAGAAGGCTTTCTTATCTCTGCTTGCTATTCTTTGGAACTCTGCATTCAGATGTTTATATCTTTCCTTTTCTCCTTTGCTTTTCGCTTCTCTTCTTTCACAGCTATTTGCAAGGCCTCCCCAGACAGCCATTTTGCTTTTTTGCATTTCTTTTCCATGGGGATGGTCTTGATCCCTGTCTCCTGTACAATGTCACGAACCTCATTCCATAGTTCATCAGGCACTCTATCTATCAGATCTAGGCCCTTAAATCTATCTCTCACTTCAACTGTATAATCATAAGGGATTTGATTTAGGTCATACCTGAATGGTCTAGTGGTTTTACCTACTTTCTTCAGTTTCAGTCTGAATTTGGCAATAAGGAGTTCATGGTCTGAGCCACAGTCAGCTCCTGGTCTTGTTTTTGCTGATTGTACAGAGCTTCTCCATCTTTGGCTACAAAGAATATAATCGATCTGATTTCGGTGTTGACCATCTGGTGATGTCCATGTATAGAGTCTTCTCTTGTGTTGTTGGAAGAGGGTATTTGCTACGACCAATGCATTTTCTTGGCAAAACTCTGTTAGTCTTTGCCCTGCTTCATTCCGTGCTCCAAGGCCAAATTTGCCTGTTACTCCAGGTGTTCCTTGATGTCCTACTTTTGCATTCCAGTCCCCTATAATGAAAAGGATATCTTTTTTGGGTGTTAGTTCTAAAAGGTCTTGTAGGTCTTCATAGAACCGTTCAACTTCAGCTTCTTCAGCATTACTGGTTGGGGCATAGACTTGGATTACTGTGACATTGAATGGTTTGCCTTGGAAACGAAAAGAGATCATTCTGTCGTTTTTGAGATTGCATCCAAGTTCTGCATTTTGGACTCTTTTGTTGACCTTGATGGCCACTCCATTTCTTCTGAGGGATTCCTGCCGGCAGTAGTAAATATAATGGTCCTCTGAGTTAAATTCACCCATTCCAGTCCATTTTAGTTCACTAATTCCTAAAACGTCAACATTCACTCTTGCCATGTCTTGTTTGACCACTTCCAATTTGCCTTGATTCATGGACCTGACATTCCAGGTTCCTATGCAATATTGCTCTTTACAGCATCGGATTTTGCTTCTATCACCAGACACATCTACAGCTGGGTATTCTTTTTGCGTTGGTTCCATCCCTTCATTCTTTCTGAAGTTATTTCTCCACTGATCTCCAGTAGCATATTGGGCCCCTACTGAACCTGGGGAGTTTCTCTTTCAGTACCCTATCATTTTGCCTTTTCATACTGTTCATGGGGTTCTCAAGGCAAGAATACTGAAGTGGTTTGCCATTCCCTTCTCCAGCGGACCACACTCTGTCTATTATCCATACAGGATTTCAAATGGTGAGAAAGCCCTGCCTGGGGTGAGCACCTTCAAGAGCTTAACACGTCTACACAAGGTAAGCTAGTCTCCTGACACAGTTAGCTAGACCTTGTATGAGGGTTCAGTTCATGCATTCTACTTTCCCTGAGGTCTGGGGACAGTAAGCAATATGCAATTTTCACTGGATCTTCAAAGCCCTCGCCACCAGTTGTACTGTCTCCGCTACTAATGTCGGTCATTGTCTGACCCTATGGTCAGAGGCATTCCATATCTGGGGACAATGTCTCTTGGGAGTGCCTTGGTTACTTATCTTGCCTTTTCAATTTGGGTAGGAAAGACCTTCACCCATCCTGAAAAGATGAAGATGAAAGCTAAAATATATCTGAATTCTCAATTCAAGAGTGATTTCAGTGAAGTCCACTTCCATATCCTCAAATTGGGATAAGTTCAGTTCAGTTCAGTCACTTAGTTGTGTCCAACTCTTCCCGACCCCATGGACCACAGCATGCCAGGCCTCCCTGTCAGTCACCAGCTCCCGGAACTACTCAAACTCATCTCCATTGAATCGGTGATGCCATCCAACCATCTTATCCTCTGTCGTTCCCTTCTCCTCCTGCCTTCAATCTTTCGCAGCACCAAGGTCTTTTCCAATGAGACAGCTCTTTGCATCAGGTGGCCAAAGTATTGGAGTTTCAGCTTCAACATCAGTCCTTCCAATGAACACTCACGACTGATCTCCTTTAGGTTGGAATTGTTGGATTTCCTTGCAGTCCAAGGGACTCTCAAGAGTCTTCTCCAACACCACAGTTCAAAAGCATCAATATTTTGGCACTCGGCTTTCTTTATAGTCCAACTTTCACATCCATACATGACCAATGGAGAAACCATATCCTTGACGAGATGGACTTTTATATTAAGTAATGTCTCTGCTTTTTAATATGCTGTCTAGGTTGGTCATAACTTTCCTTCCAAGGAGTAAACATCTTTTGATTTCATGGCTGCAGCCACCATATGCAGTGATTTTCTAGCCCCCCAAAATAATGTCAGCCACTGTTTCCACTGTTTCCCCATCTATTTGCCATGAAGTGATGGGACCAGATGCCAAGATCTTGGTTTTTTGAACGTTGAGTTTTAAGCCAACTTTTTCACTCTCCACTTTCACTTTCATCAAGAGGCTTTTGAGTTCCTCTTCACTTTCTGCCATAAGGGTAGTGTCATCTGCATATCTGAGGTTATTGATATTTCTCCTGTCAATCTTGATTCCAGCTTGTGCTTCATCCAGCCCAGCGTTTCTCATGATGTACTCTGCATATAAGTTAAATAAACAGGGTGACAATATACAGCCTTGACATACTCGTTTTCCTATTTGGAACCAGTCTGTTGTTTCATGTCCAGGTCTAACTGTTGCTTCCTGACCTGCATATAGGTTTCTCAACAGGCAAGTCAGGTGGTCTGGTATTCCCATTTCTTTTAGAATTTTCCACAGTTTATTGTGATCCACACAGTCAAAGGCTTTGGCATAGTCAATAAAGCAGAAATAGATGTTTTTCTGGAACTCTTGCTTTTTCCATGATCCAGCGGATGTTGGCAATTTGACCTCTGATTCTTCTGCCTTTTCTAAAACCGGCTTGAACATCTGGAAGTTCATGGTTCACATACTGTTGAAACCTGGCTTGGAGAATTTTGAGCATTACTTTGCTAATGTATGAGATGAGTGCAATTGTGCAGTTGTTTGAGCATTCTGTGGCATTGCCTTTCTTTGGGATTGGAATGAAAACTGACCTTTTCCAGTCCTGCATCCGCTGCTGAGTTTTCCAAATTTGTTGGCATATTGAGTGCAGCACTTTCAGAGCATCATCTTTTAGGATTTGCAATAGCTCAACTGGAGTTCCATCACCTCCACCAGCTTTGTTTGTAGTGATGCTTCCTAAGGTCCACGTGACTTCACATTCCAGGATGTCTGGCTCTAGGTGAGTGATCACACCATTGTGATTATCTGGGTCATGAAGATCTTTTTTGTATAGTTCTTATGTGTATTCTTGCTACTTCTTCTTACTATCTTCTGCTTCTGTTAGGACCATACCATTTCTGTCCTTTATTGAGCCCATCTTTGCATGAAATATTCTTTCCAGTTCCAGTTCAATTGCTCAGTCGTTCTGACTCTTTGCAACCCCATGAATCCCAGCATGCCAGGCCTCCCTGTCCATCACCATCTCCCAGAGTATACTCAAACTCATGTCCTTCGAGTTGGTGATGCCATCCAGCCATCTCATCCTTGTTGTCCCCTTCTCCTCCTGCCCCCAATCCCTCCCAGCATCAGGGTCTTTTCCAATGAGTCAACTCTTCGCATGAGGTGGCCAAAGTATTGGAGTTTCAGCTTTAGCATCAGTCCTTCCAATGAACACCCAGGACTGGTCTCCTTTAGAATAGACCTGATTGGATCTCCTTGCCGTCCAAGGGACTCTCAAGAGTCTTCTCCAACACCATAGTTCAAAGGCATCAATTCTTTGGGCTCAGCCTTTCTTCAGTTCAGTTCAGTTCAGTCGCTCAGTCATGTCCAACTCTTTGTGACCCCATGAATTGCAGCATGCCAGGCCTCCCTGTCCATCACCAACTCCTGGAGTTCACTGAAACTCATGTCCTTCAAGTCAGTGATGCCATCCAGCCATCTCATCCTCTGTCATCCCCTTCTCCTCCTGCCCCCAATCCCTGAATCTTTAATTTTCTTGAAGAGATCTCTAGTCTTTCCCATTCTATTGTTTTCCTTTATTTCTTTGCACTGATAACTGAGGAAGGCTTTCCTATCTCTCCTTGCTATTCTTTGGAACTCTGCATTCACATGGGTAAATCTTTCCTTTTCTCCTCTGCTTTTCATTTCTCTTCTTTTCACAGCTTTTGGAAGGCCTCCTCAGATAGCCATTTTGCTTTTTTGCATTTCTGTTTCTTGGGTATGGTCTTAATCCCTGTCTGCTGTACAATGTCATGAAACTCTGTCCATCAGATCTAGTCCTTTAAATCTATTTCTCACTTCCACTGTATAATTGTAAGGGATTTTATTTTAGTCATACCTGAATGGTCTAGTGGTTTTCCCAACTTTCTTCAATTTAAGTCTGAATTTGACAATAAGGAGTTCAATATTTGAGCCATAGTCAGCTCCCCGTCTTGTTTTTGCTGACTGTATAGAGCATCTCCATCTTTGGCTGCAAAGAATATAATCAATCTGATTCCGATGTTGGCCATCTGGTGATGTCCATGTGTTGTTCATGTTCTCTTGTGTTGTTGGAAGGGGGTGTGTGCTGTGATCAGTGCATTCTTTTGGTAAAACTCTATTAGCTTTTGCCCTGATTCATTCTGTACTCGAAGGCCAAATTTGCCTGTTACTCCAGGTGTTTCTTGACTTCCTACTTTTGCATTCCAGTCTCCTATAATGAAAAGGACATCTTTTTTGGGTGTTAGTTCTAAAAGGTCTTGTAGGTCTTCTTAGAACTGTTCAGCTTCAGCTACTTCAGCATTACTGGTCGGGGTATAGACTTGGATTACTGTGATATTGATTGGTTTGCCTTGGAAACGAACAGAGATTATTCTGTTGTGAAGATTGCATCCAAGTACTGCAATTTGGACTCTTGTTGACCATGATGGCTACTCCATTTCTTCTAATGGATTCTTGCCCACAGTAGTAGATATAATGGTCATCTGATTTAAATTCACCCATTCTAGTCCATTTTAGTTCACATATTCCTAAAATGTCGACATTCAAATGGGGATAGTCTGCAACACTGTGTCCCTACCAGTCTATTAGGCCCCCAGCAAGCATTATTTTGTAAACAGGTTGCTCATCGCTGGAAGACAGAAGAGCAGAGTGCAGGGAGGCGAGCAACGAGATGGTACCAGACTAGCAAGGTCTCTAAGGTGGTCTTGCCCATATGGGTCAGTTCATGTTGTTGGTGGACCAGCTTGTAGGTTAGCTGCTGCAGAACATTGACTCAGTGGTCTTTCGTGACCCACCATCCTGTCTTCGCCTTGGTTCCCCCTTCCTTTTTTATCCATTCCTGCTTTTCAGGGGGATAACTGATATTTTCAGGGCTAGCAGGACTTTTGGTTTGTCTGGCAGCTGCCCTCAGGCAGCTTTCTTGGTGACTGCATTAGTGCGTAGGTTTCCTTTGGCTACTGGGTCTCTCCACCTCTGGCGGCATTTGCAGTGAATGACTGCCAGTTCTTTCGGTCCCCATGCTACCTTCAAGATTTCAGCTTGGTTCTTGATCCCCTTTCCTTCTGCAGTAAGGAGTCCTATTTCATTGTATAAGCCTCCGTGAACTTGTAGAACAGCGAAAGCATGCCATGTGTCTGTATAGATGTTGACTTGCCAGTCTTGTCTGAGTTCCAGTGCTCCGATTAATGTCCACAACTCCACTCTCTGTGCTGACCATCCTTGAGGAAGTGCCTCTGCCTCCACCACTTCAGAGTCAGGCACCATGGCGTACCCGGCCATCCTTTTCCCATTCTCCATGAAGCTGCTACCATTAGTATATAGGACCAGGTCTGGGTTTTGGAGTTTATCAGTCAAGTCAACCTTATCAGTCAAGTCTGGCCTTCTAGAAAATACTTCATCTAGTATTTCTAAGCAGTCATGGCCCAGAGGCCCTGCCTTTGCTGGTAGGAAAGTACAACTTCCTACAGAGTTTAGAGTTCATACAACTTCCAGTTTTACTCATGGATTCTCACATAATAACCCTTGATACTGAGTCATCCATGAATACATGAGCCAATGGTGGCTTCTGTTATCCATCAGGGTTACAACTGAGTGTGGGACTTTAACATTGAAGTTTTGCCCCAGGGTTAACTTGTCAGCTTCCTCTACCAGTAAGGTAGGGGCCACTAGTGCTCAGAGGCAGGGTGGCCAAGCAGCCGCAACTGAGTCAGTTTCTTTAGACAGGCTGGTCACTGGCCTTTGCCAGGGTCTGAATTCTTGGATTAGGACTCCAAAGGCTATTCCATTCTTTTCATGAACAAAGAGGTTGATCACTCTGGTTACATTGGGAAGTCCTAGGGCTGGAGCCTTAGAGAGTTTGGCCTTAATTGTTTGAAACACTGCCTCCTGGGTTGGTCCCCACTCAAGGGGGGCCTTTTCTTCTTTTAGAGCCTCATATAGGGATCTGGCCAAGTCTGAAAATCCAGGGATCCATATCCTGCAGAACCCTGCTGCTCCCAGGAACTTGTGGACCTTCCCCTGAGTGGTTGGGGTAGGGATGGTGCAAACTGCTTGTTTCCTTTCAGTTCCCAGCATCCACTGGCCCAGCATGATGCTAAAACCTAGATATTTGACTCGTCTTTTACAAACTTGTGCCTTTTTCTTTGAAAGCCGGTACCCAGCTTCCATTAACAGGGAGAGGAGGGCCTTTGTTCCTTCTAGACTTTGAGCCTATGTCATGCTGGCCAGCAGAAGGTCATTGACATATTGCAGCAGGACAGTTTAACTCTTGTCCAGGAAATTTAGCCAAGTCGGTGGCCAAGGCTCTGCTGAAGGGAGTAGGGGAGTTCTTGAACCCCTGAGGAAGCCTCGTCCAAGTAAGCTGTTTCTTGCTTACCATGTATAGGTTTTCCCATTTAAAGGCAAATTGTGTTTGGCTGACAGGTACTACCCAGAGGCAGAAGAAGGCATCTTTTATGTCCAAGCAAGTAAACCATTCGGCTGTGAAGGGATCAGTCTTTGTAGGATACATGGATTAGGCGCTACTGGGTGCAAAGTAATTGTTGCCTATTTACAGCCCTTAGGTCCTGAATCAGACAATAGTCATGTGTACCCAGCTTTCTTATGGGCAGCAGTTGGGTGTTCCATGGTGACTGGAATTTTATCAGGAATCTGTGTTGGAGTAGTCTGTCTTAATGAGCCTGGATTCCCAGTTGGGCCTCTTGAGGAATCAAGTACTGTCATAGTTTTACAGGTTGAGCTCCTGGTTTCAGATCAGTCAGGATGAGGACATAGTGTTTTGCTAGGCCTGGGGTTTTCCTAGGCTGAAACTAGTGGGTATTGAGTCTCTAATTCAAGAGGAATGGTCCTCTCTTCTTGAAGGGAGGAATACAGGCCCCATTCTTCTTCTCTCCTTAGAGCAAGAGTCAAAATCAAAGACACAGGTGGTTCTTTAATTTTAGCTGAGCTGACCCATCAACAGAGAAGGAAATTTGGACCCCCATCTTGGCAGCAGTTCTCTTCCCCTCACAGGGACAGGGCAGTCAGATAGGTAGAGGAATTCATGTAGTACCTCATGGCCCCGTAATTGGCATTGTCAAGGACTGCAGAAGGGCTTGTGGGTCTGAGCACCTGTGGCCCCAATGACAGTGGTTTCCTTTCCTGAGATGGGGGGATACTTGTTGAGTGACCACTGAATGCCCGGCACCTGTATCCACCATAAAGTCCACTGGATGGCCCCCTACTTGAGTTCTGACCATAGGCTCTCGGGGGCCCAACTGGAGAGAGCCTGGTCCCCTCTAGTCGTATTCTGCTCCAGCTAGGCCAGTCAGATTAGTGCTGGGTGGCTCAGGTTGACGTCTGCTCAGTGGACCTGCTGCTTTGGTTCTCTTCTCAGGGCAGCTGGGGACTCATTCTTCCAGTGATCCTTCTCCTTGCAATAAGGCACACTATTTGCAGCTGAGGGAATTCCTCTCTCTTGGGTGTGGGCCCCTTGACTTATGAGATGGCCTTGCTAGAGGTGCAGGCTTTGACAGGGCAGCTGCCAGGAGTGCGGCTTTTTGCTTCATCCTCTTTTCTGCTTCTCGATGTGCTATTAGGCCACAATTGACAAAGACTTTGTTAGCTATTGCTAGTAGTTCTGCGGCGTTTTTTTCCTACAAACCCTTCTAACTTCTGTAATTTCTTCTGGATGTCCAATTGGGCCTGTCACACAAAGGCCACATTTATCATCTGTTGGTTCTCAGGGGCTTCAGGATCAAAAGGGGTGAAGACCCGGAAGGCCTCATATAGTCTCTTGTAGAAGTCGGCCAGGCTTTCATCTGGCTTTTGCAATACCTCAGTGGTCTTGGCCATGTTGGTAGGCTTATTAGCCCCAGCTTTTACTCCATGTAGGATGGCCTGTCGATACCTCTCCAGCCAGTTTTTCTTTCCCTTGGTGTTGGGGTCCTAGTGGGGCTCTTCTTCTGGGAAGGCCTTCTATGCCCAGTTATCCACATCTAATTGACCCCCTGGGGCATTGGCCTGGAGCCATTTTTGAGCCTCTGTCACAACTCGTTGGTACTTGTCAGCATTGAACAGGGTGAGGAGAAGCTGCTGACAGTCCACTCAGGTGGGGCAGTGAGTCTGGAAAATGGACTCTAGGAGATCAACTGGTGCCTGACGTGTTTCAGAGTATGAAGGGGCATGATGCTTCCAGTTGAGATCAGTTGTGGAAAATGGTTGGTAGAAGACAGTTCCTTCCTCTTGTAGAGTCCCACTGGGGACAATATGCTGCAGTCCCCGTGTCTCTCTTAGAGGCATTTGAAGTGCTAGGGCAGCTGCCCCTTGAGTCAACTGGAGACACCTGCTCATTGGCTCTGGGGTCTCTGATCAGGTGGCCACAATAGCTTCAGGAGCATCAGGAGGAAGAGGTGAAACAGAAGGCGGTGCGCTGCCTGGTAAATGCTGATCTGCTGCTCCTGGCAGGGGAGCTATGGGGATGTAAGGTGGGGGCATTGGAGGCATGTCTTTAGCCTCACCTTGAAAGATAGGCGGTTCCTTTTTCTGACATGAAGTCTTTTTTTTCCGATTGATCTATAGAACCTTACATTGCCCCTGACCTGTCATGCAGAACCAAACCCAGGGAGGCCTTCGCTAGGCAATTTTTAACCATTGATCAATATATGGAAATTAGTCTGGGTGGCCAGAGTCTCCAGTCACTTGGAGACTCTATATACTGCTTGGACAGTGGGCATATCTAAAGTCCCCTCTGGGAGCCATCTGACCCTAAAGGAGGGCCATTCTAGGGTACAAAAGTGTGCAACTTTCCTGGGATTAGTTTCACACCATACTCTCCAGAAAATCCTTTCTTAAAATTCTTAATCATACTTTCTAAAACAATAGGTTTTGAGGTTGAACTGCCCATTATGTGAGAGTTCCTAACTTGTGGTGGTGCCACACAATGAACAAAGGGAAACACTCACTTTCATCTGCCTGGCCTCTCCCCTCACAGAGATTTAGGTGCCTCTTAGCATTGGCACAGAGAAGGCAATGGCAACCCACTCCAGTACTCTTGCCTGGCAAATCCGGTGGACAGAGGAGCCTGGTAGGCTGCAGTCCATGGGGTCGCTGAGGGTTGGACACCACTGAGCGACTTCACTTTCACTTTTCACTTTCATGCATTGGAGAAGGAAATGGCAACCCACTCCAGTGTTCTTGCCTGGAGGATCCCAGGGATGGGGGAGCCTGGTGGGCTGCCGTCTATGAGGTCGCACAGAGTTGAACACGACTGAAACAACTTAGCAGCAGCAGTAGCATTGGCAGATCAGTATAAGCCCCTAACTCAGACCAGCCTCACAGGGAGGAATTAGATCCCCAAGAGACTGGTGCTGCCCTAAGTCATATGAGGTCACTACAGAACCACAGGTTGGGACTCACTTAGGCTCCGTAGTCCAAGATGGTGGAGAGTGGTCTCTCATTCAACACAAGCACACATCCACGGCACACCAGGATTAATAGACCACCCAAGGGAACAAATCCTATTCTGAGTGACCCTCCGGTCACTGGGAGGTGATCAGGCTCTGCTTCTGTAGTATGTTTAGTCCTGACTTGGGCAGATGTTCCCAGGGCACTCACCCATCTGACATCCTGTCCTGGAACCCGCTTTTGCTCTCCTGAGTCCATTCAGAAAGCGGCGTGAGCCACAACTGATGGAGCCCGTGTGAGGGTCGGCCTCCAGCGAACGGCTGGTTGCAGTCACTGGGCTGGAAGCTTCAGCTTCCCTCAGTTCCCTGACAACGGTGGCACAAGGGAACAACTCAGTTGTCATTTCCCGGCCAATGTACCAGGAAATCTTATAGAAACCATGGCGACGGAAAGAGACAAGCAACACTTGGAGATGCAAAACAGCAGGGTTTATTCAGCACCCGTGTGAGCTCAGCAGAGTGGCCTCCAGAGGCTAAGCACCTGGGCTTGGGTCTGGGTATCTTTTATATGTCACGGGCTTCCAGGTCCTACTGACTTCCCACCTAAGCAGTTTGGCTGACTCAATAAGCAGGCCAGTTTACAGAGCAGAGGTGGTGAGCAGCAATAAGCAGGCCAGTTTACAGAAGCAGAAGCGGTGAGCAGTGAGCATAGCAGTAAAGTTAAGCAACTATTTTAGTTTCTCTCTTTTTTTTTTTTCCCTCTTCAGACTGAGCATGATATCTACATCTAGATAGTACAAAAAGGTAAAATAATACAGTAGCGTTATTTTTTTAATTTAAACTAGTAGTTATTTTTAATTATTAAGTTATACATGGTCAAGATAAAGAATTCAACTATTAGATGATTTAAGGTAAAAATAAAATTTTTTACTCCATATCCATACCCTTGGTGACAGTCTAGAATTTCTTCCGTTATGTTTAATACAAACATACCTATACACACAGTAAAGGATTCTTCATCTTAGAGTTTATCAGAAATATGCAAAACCTTCCCAGTACTGTATTATCCTCCAATTAAAATTAATTAATTAAAAAATAAATACTCAACAATGAAATTAATTAAAGGCTTACATTAAAAAAAGAAACCTGCAGTTGAATGATGGAAGAATATTAGGCTTAGGTTTGGTAGTATTGGGCTTCCTTTGTGGCTCAGCTGGTTAAGAATCTGCCTGTAATGCAGGAGACCATGGGTTACCTTGTAATGGAGTGAACTGATCTATCAGTAATAACAAAGAAACCAAGCTATAAGGTGCATATGACGTGTTATACATCACAGGAGAAATGATGGCAGCAACTACAGCAACCTTGATTATAATGCGTAAGTTGTCACACTTTTCGATCATTAAGTGTGTTAGTAGGTGAGTCATGTTGGAATTCAGTCAGTTCTATGTGAGCAGGATTGCAGCCTTTCTTCTGATATTTTTAGGTCAGGTTTACACCATAGTTGCGTCTTCCCAGGTGGTGCTGGTGGTGAAGAACCCGCCTGCTAAGGCAGGAGACGTAAGAGACACAGTTTGGATCCCTGGCTCAGGAAGATGCCCTGAAGGAGGGCATGACAAGCCACTCCAGTATTCTGGCCCGGAGAATCCCATGGACAGTGAAGCTTGGCGAACTACAGTCCATAGGGTTGCACAGAGTCCAACATGACTGAAGCAACTTAGCATGCACACATGCACACCATAGTTAACAACTTTTCAGATTTTGGAAAGGCAGTGTGGTATACACACCATATATTTTGTAACATTCATGGAGGAGTTGGACCAAAGTCATATAATCAAATATAATCAAATCATATAATCGGGGAAGGCAATGGCACCCCACCCCAGTACTTTTGCCTGGAAAATCCCATGGATGGAGGAGCCTGGTGGACTCCAGTCCGTGGGGTCGCTAAGAGTCGGATACGACTGAGCGACTTCACTTTGACTTTTCACTTTCATGCATTGGAGAAGGAAATGGCAACCCACTCCAGTGTTCTTGCCTGGAGAATCCCAGGGACAGGGGAGCCTGGTGGGCTTCTGTCTACGGGGTCGCACAGAGTCAGACACGACTGAAGCGACTTAGCAACAGCAACATATAATCAAATACATTAATATTTCTTCAGTGAAATGTAGGAATGGTTGGGTTTTGCTGCCAAATACATCATGAAGAAATTTTTAAGTTTCAGAACATTTTCTATTTCAGAATCATGGACTGGTAAGATATCCTATTCTTTAATCTTGACAATGCAAAGAAAAATTAAGAGAACATATCCAAAAGATGTTGGCAGTAGACTGAATTTGTTTTTCAAGTAGTGTGCTCTTTTGGAGTTAAGTGGGAACTTCAGAAGAATCATTATCTAGAATAAGTCATATGTTAGTCATTCAAGTAAATTTTGTGTGAATATAGAAAATAAAAGATAAACAGAGAATACGTGAATTCAGAAGCCTGTAGTGAGTAACATATCTGGCAGAGAATTTAAGAGTTGCTCAGAAGAGGATCTTTTTAAACAACGGAAGCTACTTGTGATGGGGTAGCTTGAAGTATTTATTTGGAAATTAAAGAAGTTCCTTCTGTGAGGATTTTTGGCTAAGAACAGTGAAGTTTTCAATGGAAAATTTTCTTAACTCTACTTTTGTAACTTAGACCGAGTGTGTCATATGTTTAAATGGAATGTCTCATGTAAAACTGAAGCTTCCTTTTACATTTCAAGTAGCTATTTAGATACCTGGTCTCTATTGTATGGTTTTTTTGATTTGAACATAGTTTGTCTTTCATTTCTACCCAGTTTCCATGACTCAAACCATTATGTTAGGCCAGAATGTGGTAATAGAGGCAATTATGCCATTGAGTATGTGGCCCAGCCTTCAGATTAAGGTTTCACACCTGGTATCATTATTCTTCCCCATATCAATTTATTATTTAAGGACTTATTGTTTGAAAGTCCTTATAGCACATAAGCAATTAGAGTAGCTGAGAGTCTGCCTGTATTCAATGTATTTATTTTGCTTTCCCTAGCTTTTTCATGCCAGAATAATTAAATCCCCTTCTAATGTGTCAGGAGCAGACTGTTTTGAAATTGACAGCACTCTTTTCTCTCCTCTTCAATAAGAAAAGAATCACAGAAACCTGGCAGATAAATAATAAACTTTACAAAAAGGAAGGAGAAAACAGAACACATTAATTGAAAGGATATTCTCCCCTTCCACCTAAAGCAGTAATTGGTGAATATAACTGATTTATTATTATATTCTAAACAGAGTTTACAAATGCTATTTTGTTGACTGCATAAGAAACAACCTACTTCTTAGAAATGAATATTTCATGTAGCAAATTTGTTTCCTGTAGTGTGTGAGTAACAAGATATTATCCTGAGCTTTTAAAAATGAAGTGACCTATTCCATAGGACACTTTTGGGAGAAGGAAATGGATTGGCTAGACCTCATGGAAATATTTATTTGCATATGCTTCAATGCAATGAGCATTTCGCAAATTTTGAATTTTACCATGTGGTTGTTGTAGCAGAATAGCTAGTCTTTTTCTAAAGAGTATATTTGCATATGATAGTTTAACAGCTTTTCTCTTTTGTTCCTAGAAGATTAAGTCTCAGTCTGAGGAGAAGAGAAAATAAAAGTGGTTCCTTACAACTTGAAAAAGAATATAATTTGAAGATAAGAGCAAACTCTGCAATGCACTTTTTACTTCCAGAAGTTCAGTCTAAGAAGTACAGTTTTTCTATGTATGTGCCGGCAGAGCTCTTCCTGATTCTTGGTGGCAGGTGTGTCATCAGGAGCCCTGTGAAGTTGAAATAACTCATCAAAATTTCCCCCAACTATTTTTTGCCTACTTAGTGAAATTCAAGCTTCAGCATTTCATTTCTTTGGTTTACGTCTGGACCGTTTGTTTAAAATTCAAATTTTCTCGGGGAGTGGATGAGGAGCAGAGATGAGTGCTTTCCAAACATTATTGATCACTTCAAATGTTCCGTGAATAAAAAGGCCCTGAGCTTTAAAAAGATTAGGAAACTGCAAAGTGTACACCTTTGAAGGAGGTATACACCCCCTCCCCATATAATACCTATTAGAGTCCTTGAAATTGATAACCCCTGGTATACATTTGGGGATATTATACAATTTCCTGAATAGTTTCTTAGAATTATTTACTGATTGATCAAGGATATTCAAATTAGATGATTTACTTAGAGTTCTACACAGTGCTGATTCCCATTAGACTGTGGCCAGCAATGGACTATAGAATTCTGTGTCTCTGCAAGTGAGCAAATAGATGGAATGTAGAGGCACTGGTTTGCTTCTTGAAGAGTCTTAGGTTAGTAATCAGGAAACAGGCTGATTGAAAGCTTTAGTTTTGCTTATGTTTGATAAATGTTATGTGGAGAAAGCTTTGCTAAGATTTTAGCAAAATGTATATTCCACTGGAGCACTGCCAGTTCTTTGGGGTGACATTGTTCTTTACCAAACTTTGTCTCCTTAATTATTCTGAGAGACAAAATGAGATTTAGAAATAGCATACAGAAACAGGAGGAACAGGGGGACTACATTTTAAAAAATCTCCATTAGGTCTTCTTATATAGATATTTATGATTATTTTCTGCTACTGTTGACTCAGTTGTTTATTTCTCTGATTTTTTCCTTTCAAATTCTGAAAAGCAATCTAAGTAACACTGAAGCAATTTTTCTGTTAGCAAACATAAAAGGACCCAGCAAATTCATCTGTGTTCTGTGATTGGTATACAAAGGTACTTAGAAATAATAATTTCTTCCCTAATTGTTGCTAAATAGGTCTGCAGTGGATGCAGAGTCCTTCCATAATTGCAGATTAAACAATATTGCAGTTTTGAATGAAATTAGGGAATTGAGGACTCAAATTGGCAACATAACAAACGTCTGTTATCCCTGAGGAAATTTGTGATATTGATTCTAACTAAAAGTAGAAACTGTACACACTGGAATATCAGGAGAACAGTTTAAAAAGCCAATGGGATGGTAGTTGTGGTGATACAGATTTATGATTATGAAATTACGGAGTATAATACTTTGAAAACACCTGTGATTTTTACTTAACTATTTTAGTTGAAAACTGTCTCTGACAACACTGTTGTTCTCTGAACAAGTTATTTACTATATTATTAAAATTTAATGCACTGTGGCATGCTCTTGAGAATCCATTCCCTCAAAACAAACAAATTACACTTAAAGAGTTCTTTCTAGCACACACCTGGGAGTTAACTTCTATATGTCTTTAATTGGTAAAATTAGATTAATAACGCATATTGGTCAAGTGACATATACAATCAAAAGAGTTGAATATGTAAACAGCGATATCCTCTTCTATCTATCATTTCCAAATGAATGCAAATGAGCATTTCAAGAAAAGTAATGTAGACCATTTAAGCAGTGTTTACTTTTCAGTTCAGAATATGTTTATAGTATATCAAATATCTAAGGAGATTTAAAATGTAGTCATGTATTTAGATGTTTGAAATCATTAGTGCCATTAGGACATAGCGTCTTTTCTCACCGTTGTATTCCCTGCATGCATCATTTAGGTTGTTTCCATGTCTTGGCTGATGTAAACCATGCTGCAGTGAACATTAGGGTGCATATATATTTTTGAATTATGGTTTTCTCCAGATATATGCCCAGGAGTGGATTGCTGGATCCATTAGTAGTCCATTTTTAGCTTCTTAGGGAACTTCTCGGAGAAGGCAATGGCACCCCACTCCAGTACTCTTGCCTGGAAAATCCCATGGATGGAGGAGCCTGGTAGGCTGCAGTCCATGGGGTTGCTAAGAGTTGGACACGACTGAGCGACTTCACTTTCACTTTTCACTTTCATGCACTGGAGAAGGAAATGGCAACCCACTCCAGTGTTCTTGCCTGGAGAGTCCCAGGGACAGGGGAGCCTAGTGGGCTGCCGTCTATGGGGTCGCACAGAGTCAGACACAACTGAAGTGACTTAGCATAGCATAGGAAACTTCTATACTGTTCTCCATAGGCTGTACTAATTTACACTCCCGCCAACAACATGGGAGGGTTCCCTTTTCTCCATGCCCTCTCCAACATGAATTGTTTGGAAACTTTTGATGATGGCCATTCTGACAGGTACAAAGTGATTCATGTGTGCAAACTAAGTTGCTTCGGTCGTGTCCAATTCTTTGCTACCCAGTGGAACGTAGCCCACCAGGCTCCTCTGTCTACGGGATTCTCCAGGCAAGGATACTGGAATCGGTTGCCATGCCCTCCTCCAGGGGATCTTCCCAACCTGGGGACTGAGCCCATGTCTCATGTCTCCTGCACTGGCAGGCAGGCTATTTACCACTAGCACCACCTGGGAAGTATTTTTTTAAATACTCATTGTATTTTTTAAAATTAATTAATTAATTTTAATATAAATTTATTTTAATTGGAAGTTAACTACTTTACAATATTGTATTGGTTTTGCCATATATCAACATGAATCCGCCAGGGTTATACACATGTTCCCCATCCTGAACCCCCCTCTCACCTCCCTCCCCGTACCATCCCTCTTCTTAATTGAAGGATAATTGCTTTATAATATTGTGTTGGTTTCTGCCAAACATCAACAACCTCATTGTATTTTTAAAATATTTTATTTTTAATCCTCATTGTATTTTTGAGTTACATTTCTCTAATAATTAGCAATGTTGAGAATATTTTCATGTGCTTTTTAGCCATAGGTATTTCTTCTTTAGAGAAATGTCTGTTTAGATCTTTTGCCCATTTTTTTTTGTTTGTTTCTTTGATTTGGTTGGTTGTTTTTTGATACTGAGCTACAGGAACTATTTCTATATTTTTGGAGATTAATCTCTTCTCAGGTCAGTCATATCATTTGCAAATATTTTCTCACATTCTATGTGTTGTCTTTTCATTTTGTTTATTTTATATTTATTTGTTTTTGTTTGTTTTTTTGCTATGCAAAAGCTTGTAAGTTTAATAAGGCCCCACTTATCTATTTTTGTTTTTACTTTCATTATCCAGGAGGTAGATCCAAAAGATATTGCTATAATTTATATCAGAGAGTGTTCTGCCTATGTTTTCCTCCAAAAGTTGTACAGTATCCAGCCTGTGTTTTCTTACTGATTTTCTCTCTGGATGATCTGCCTTTTGATGAAAGCATGTGTTAAAGACCCCACTATTATTGTGTTACTGTTGATTTCTCCTTTTACAGGTATTAGTATTTGCATTATATATTGAAGTGCTCCTATTTTCAGTTCAATTCAGCTCAGGCACCAAGTTGTGTCCAACTCTTTGCCACCCCATGAACCGCAGCACACCAGGCCTCCCTGTCCATCACCAGCTGCCAGAGTCCACTCAAATCCATGTCCATTGTGTTGATGATGCCATCCAACCATCTCATCCTCTGTCGTCCCCGTCTCCTCCTGCCCTCAATCTTTCCCAGCATCAGGGTCTTTTCAAATGAGTCAGCTCTTTGCATCAGGTGGCCAAAGTATTGGAGTTTCATCTTCAACATCAGTCCTTCCAATGAACACCCAGGACTGATCTCCTTTAGGATGAACTGGTTGGATCTCCTTGCAGTCCAACGGACTCTCAAGAGTCATCTTCAGCACCACAGTTCAAAAGTATCAATTCTTCGGCACTCTGCTTTCTTTATAATCCAACTCTCACATCCATACATGACTACTGGAAAAACCATAGCCTTGACTAGATGGACCTTTGTGGGCAAAGTAATGTCTCTGCTTTTTAATATGCTGTCTAGGTTGGTCATAACTTTCCTTCCAAGGAATAAGCGCCTTTTAATTTCATGGCTGCAATCACCATCTGCAGTGATTTTGGAGCCCCCCAAAATAAAGTCAGCCACTGTTTCCACTGTCTCCCATCTATTTGCCATGGAGTGATGAGGCCAGATGCCGTGATCTTAGTGTTCTGAATGTTGAGCTTTAAGCCAACTTTTTCACTCTCCTCTTTCACTTTCATCAAGAGGCTTTTTAGTTCCTCTTCACTTTCTGCCATAAGGGTGGTGTCATCTGCATATCTGAGGTTATTAATATTTCTCGCGGCAATCTTGATTCCGGCTTGTGCTTCCTCCAGCTCCTATTTTGGGTATGTATATATTACAATTGTTATATCTTCTTCTTGGATGATCCCTTGATCATAATGTAGTGTCTTTCTTTGTCTCTTGTAACAGCCTTTATTTTAATGTCTATTTTGTTTAATATAAGTATTGCTATTCCAGCTTTCTTTTGGTTTTTATTTGCATGGAATACCTTTTCCCATCCCCTCACTTTCCGTCTGTATATGTCCCTAGATCTTAAGTGAGTCTCTTGTAGACAGCATATATATGTGTGGGTCTTGTTTTTATATCCATTCAGCCAATCTTTGTCTTTTGGTTGAAGTGTTTAATCTGTTTACATTTAAGGTAATTATCGATATGTATGTACTTATTGATGTTTTCTTAATTGTCTTGGGTTTGTTTTTGTAGGTGTTTTCTCTTTCCTTCCTCTTTTGTTCTCTTGTGATTTGATGACTACTTTTAGTGTTGTGTTTGGATTCCTTTTTCTTTTTTGTGTATGTATCTATTGTAAAAGTTCTGTCTACAGTTACCATAGGGTTTTTATGTAGCAGTCTACAAATAAATGAGATTATTTAAAGTTGCTGGTCTCTCTTAATTTCAAATGTATTTCCAATATTCTGAATCTGTACTCTGCTATTTGCATGATTCCTGGTTTTGATATCATATTTGTGTGTGGATGATTTGCTACCTTCACCATAGGTTTACCTTACCAGTGAGCATTTCCATTCTTAATTTTTTTTGTTTCCAGTTTTGTCCTTTTCTTTTCTACCTGGAGAAGTTCCTTTAGCTTTTGCTGTAACGCTGATTTGGTGATGCTGAATTCTCTGAGCTTTTGTTTATCTATAAATGTTTTGATTTCTCCATTGAATCTGAATGAAAGCCTTTCTAAGAAGAGTATGGTTGTAGGGTTTTCCTTTTCATCACTTTAAATATATTTATGCCACTCCCTTCTGCCCTAGAGAGTTTTTGTTGAGAAATTAGCTAATAACCTTATAGGGATTTCCTTGTATGTTATTTGTTGCTTTTTAATATTTTCTCTTGTCTTTAACTTTTATTAATTTGATTAGTATGTGTATTGGCATGTTCCTCCTTGGGTTTACCTTGTATGAGACACTGCACTTCTTGGACTTGGGTGACTATCTTTTTCCCAGGTTAGGGGACTTTTTAGCTATTATCTCTTCAAATATTTTCTCAGGCCCTTTCTCTCTCTCTTCTCCTTCTGGGACCTGTATAATGTGAATGTTTGTGTATTTAATGTTGTCCCAGAGGTCTCTTACACTATCCTCATTTCTCTCCATTCTTTTCTTTTGTTCTATTCTGTAACAGTGATTTCCACCATTCTGTTTTCCATTTACACTGGTGTTTTTCTGCCTCATTTATTCTGCTATTGATTCCTTCTAGTGTATTTTTCATTTCAGTTATTGTATTGTTCATCTCTGTTCTTTATATCTTCTAGCTCTTTGTTAAAGATTTCTTATATCTTTTTGGTCTGTGTCTCCATTATTTTTCTGAGATTTTGAACCATCTATCTACTCTGAATTCTTTTTCAGCTAGATTGCCTATCTCCACTTCACTTAGTTGTTCTTCTAGGACTTTATCTTGTTCTTTCATCTGGAACATATTTCTCTTTTGTCTCATTTTGTCCAAAGTACTGTGACTGCAGTTTCTGTTCCGCAGGCTGAAGGGTTGTCAAGAGTGTAAAATTTGCAGTGGCTTGGTGGAACTTTGGTTTGCTGCTTCTAGTAATTATATACAGTGGCTCTGGTTAGCTCCAGGGCCCTGAGAAATGCTGGGAAGTTTTTTTCTAGAAAACTCCTCCCTGGTCCATAGGAATGAGCCAATGGGCAGGAAAAGCCAGTTGACTCCAATTTTGAAAGAAATTCTACCAGGAGTAAAAATGCTATCAAACTGGACTGCATACTACAGAGAAGTTGTTCATGAAGGAAAAGGCAGTGATGTGACAAACTTCACTATTGTCTTATTTTAAGTTGAGGGAAAGGATAGCTTGAGAGTTTGGGATTGGCATGTACACACCGCTATATTTAAAACAGATAACCAACAAGGATCTACTGTATAGCACAGGAAACTCTACTCAATACTGTATAATAGTCTAAATAGAGAAAAATTTGAAGAAGAATATATATATATATATATATACATACATGTATATATACACACACACACACACATATACATACACATACAAGGCTATGGTTTTTCCTGTGGTCATGTATGGATGTGAGAGCTGGACTGTGAAGAAGGCTGAGTGCCGAAGAATTGATGCTTTTGAACTGTGGTGTTGGAGAAGACTCTTGAGAGTCCCTTGGACTGCAAGGAGATCCACCCAGTCCATTCTGAAGGAGATCAGCCCTGGGATTTCTTTGGAAGGAATGATGCTAAAGCTGAAACTCCAGTACTTTGGCCACCTCATGGGAAGAGTTGACTAATTGGAGAAGACTCTGATGCTGGGAGGGATTGAGGGCAAGAGGAGAAGGGGACGACAGAGGATGAGATGGCTGGATGGCATCACTGACTTGATGGACGTGAGTCTGAGTGAACTCCGGGAGTTGGTGATGGACAGGGAGGCCTGGCGTGCTGCGGTTCATGGGGTCACAAAGAGTCAGACACAACTGAGCGACTGATCTGATCTGATCTGATATATATATAAACTGAATCACTTTACCATACACATGAAACTAACACAACATTGTTAATCAACTATCCTCCCATATATTAATAAAATTCTTTAAAAATTAAGACAAAAAAGGAAATTTCCACAGCTACTCAAACCATTAGCAACTTCTACCCTGATCAGTCCAGAAGTCCCTGGTGGCTCAGACAGTAAAGAGTTTGCCTGCAGTATGGGAGACCCAGGTTCGATCCCTGTGTCAGGAAGATCCCTGGAGAAGGAAATGTCAACCCACTCCAGATTCTTGCTTGGAGAATCCCATGAACAGAGGAACCTAGCGAGGTATAGTTCATGGGATCACAAAGAGTCAGACACGACTGAGCGACTTCACATTTACTTTTTTCCACCCTGATCAGTCAGCAGCCATCAATATCAAGGCAATAACTAGCAAAATGTTTATGATTCACTGAAGGTTCACATATTGCTTAGCATTTTTTAGCAATAAAGTATTTTAAAATTAAGATTACATACATTTTTTAGATATTATGCTATTACACACTTAATAAACTGCATATACTATATCCTATAGTGTAAAAATAATTTTTACATGCACTGGGAAACCCAAACTTTTGTGTGACTTGCCTACTGCCATATTTGCTTTGCTGCAGTGGTCTGGAACTAAATCTACAATATCTTTGAGGTATACCTCTAAGTACTGATTCTGGCTAGTTTAAGGTAGGTCCAAGAATTAAGTGAATTTGAGCACTTAAAAACAGCAAATAACAGGGATAAAGAGTTACATTTGGGATAAAATTTTGGCTTTAGATATAGTCAGGTCTGGGTCCAAAACTTGGCACCACTGGTTGTTAGCAGTTTGGCTTTGAGAAAATTTCTTAATGTTTCTGAGCCTCATTTGTAAAGTGGGACTAATACTAATAGCTACCCTAGAGAATTGCTGTTGGAAAGATATGAAGTAAAGTCTGTAAAGAGTCTATAGCATAATACCTGGTATATTATAAATATTTAGTGTCCCATGGATTCTCATCCTGTGCTCAGAATTTTATCCACATTAGTAGCATATTCTTGCTAAGTCTAAGCTCTCTATCACATGAAAATTCAATCACTTGCAGAGTTGTCAAAGTATTTCTGAGAATCCCAAGAATTGTAACTTATATGTGTGCAGTAGTAGTCTTATTGCTATTATGGTAATGTATACAAGGACTCCCAGACAATGACCTCAGTAAAAATCTGCTATTGATTGTAAAACTACAAAGATTAAACTTTGCTGCTCATAAGAAGAAATATTATATGACATGCCTTATATGTGGAATCTAAAAGAAAATGATACAAATGAACTTACAAAGCAGAAAGAGACTCACAGACTTAGAGAATGAACTTACGGTTGCCTCTTGTTTTTGTTGTTCAGTCCCTGAGTTGTGTCCAACTCTTTGCGACCCCATGGACTGCAGCACGCCAGGCTTCCCTGTCCTTCAGCATCTCCCAGAGCTTGATCAAACTCATGTCCATTGAGTCGGTGATGCCGTTCAACCATCTCATCCTCTGTTGTCCCCTTCTCCTCCTGCCTTCAATCTTTCCCAGCACCAGGGTCTTTTCCAATGAGTTGTCTCTTTGCATCAGGTGGCTAAAGTATTGGAGCTTTAGCATCAGTCCTTCTAATGAACATTCAGGATTGATTTCCTTTGGGAATGACTGGTTTGATCTCCTTGCAGTCCAATGGACTGAGCCACTGAACAACAGCAAATGGCAAAGAGCCTGTTAAGAGGTGTAAAGTACCCTCATATCTGTAGCCTCTAGGGGATCTGCATTCTCCCATGAACCCATATTTGGCCTTTATCAATTTCTTAAACATTTTTGTTCAAATTCTTTTCAGTATCTGACTGCATTTTCCTTAGATAAACAAGTGTTGGTGTCCTGACTCTCCTCAAAGATATATATGTTTCCTTAAATTTCCAATTAGTTGAGTGCCCTGAAGTTTCAGCTCTCTGATGAGTTCAAGAGGAGTTATGAATTTTTTCAAATTGTTCATTACTTTTTGTATTTTTGTGTGTGTGTGTGATGGTAAGAACATGTTCTTTCCAACTTTCTAAATCCCAGGCAGGAATTAGAAATCCAAGACATCTCCCAGGGTAAGTTTTTACCTTGTTGGTAAAAGGTAGAACCAGAATACAAATCATGCAGTTGACTCTAGGCTCCATATTTGTAACTACCTTGGTGACAGTGAAGCTTCACAGACATTTTATCGTTGACTATGATGCTTTAATCTGTGCTGTCTAATAACAGCCACTAACCACATATGACTATTTAAATTTAAGTTAAATAAAATGAAATAAAATTAAACATTTATTTCCTTAGTCACACTAGTAGCCAAACTTCAAGTGCTAATTAGCCACATGTTCTAGTGGCAACCATCTTGGAGCACAGATAAGAACATTTCCATCACTGTAGAAAGTTCTGTTGAATAGTTATTCTAAGTTCCTCTCAACAGCATGTTTTGTCTCTTGAAACAAGAGGGAAAAACGCACTTCCTCTTCCTCTGGGGTATGCTTAAGAAAAGAAAGTGTTACAGAATTTAATGAAATGATTTATTCATGCATTGAACGTAAGTCTTTCTGTTTGGCCACCCATATGCCGCCAGGATAAGGGCATAACAGAATTAATTTCCAGGAAAGCCGAAACACTGCTCTTGAATCTACGCTTATAACTTTAGGCCAGTTTGGTACACTGTGATTTTTCTGCCCTCACCATGAACTCTCCTTTAGAGGCTCCATCATAGTTGACTGATATTTGGCTTTCTTTAGGTTTCCTATAGTCAGTCAGACACATGGATATGCGTGTCTGTGTTGATCTGCATTGCAGCCGTGCTCTGAAGTCAGGTAATTTTCCCAGCAGCCTCCTTAGCTCCCATGCAAATGAGTGGACCCAGACAGAGCCTAGGAAGCCTTCTCCCTAACCCTACTCAAATACCAAGACTAGTCTTATCATTAGAGAACATCTAAAAGCAGTCAACCATGAAGGAAATCAACCCTGAATATTCATTGGAGGGACTGATGTTGAAGTTGAAGCTCTAATACTTTGGGCCACTGATGCAAAGAGCAGACTCACCGGAAAAGACCCTGATACTGGGAAAAATTGAGGGCAGGAGGAGAAGAGGGTGACAGAGGGTGAAATGGTTGGATGGTATCACCAACTCAGTGGACATGAGTTTGACCAAACTCTGGGAGATAGTGAAGGACAGGAAAGCCTGGCATGCTACAGTCCATGGGGTCGCAAAGAGTTGGACATGACTAAGTGACTCAGTGACAAGAACAACATCATCTAAAATATGACACAAAGTCTATTCACTCAAGCTTTCTTAACTAAGATTTTGTAAAGGTTTCTTATGACATATGTACTTTTAGTTTCACCTCTGAAATTTGGAAAGCGATACTAAACTTGGAATTTCCGTTGAATACTTTTATAACTACTTGTTAATAAGCTCAACTAATCTAAAAACTTGCTTGTATTTAGTTCTCTTTCTCATTATTTCCCCATCTGCTTTAGATTTCCCTCAAAAAACCTCCATATCTTTTAGGCAAAATAATAATGATGATAGCCCAAGTGTGGACACACTCAACACATGCTAAGCATGTACCCATTTACTCCTTAACACAGTTCTACAAGAGAGATACTAATATCATTCTTTTTTCTGAATTGGGGAAATTGAGGCATGGAGAAGTTAAAGTTTACAATCCTGATGTGATAAAGCTTAAAGGGATCTGAATTAAGATTTAGCCTGGTATGGTCTAGAGGCCAAGCATTTAACCTAAATGTTCATTATCTAAGGTTACTAATTGGGACTTCTCTGGTTGTCCAGTGGTTAATCCACCTGCCAATATAGGGGACTTGGGTTTGATCCCTGGTCTGGGAAGATTCCACATGGTGTGGGGCAGCTAAGCCTGTGTTCCATGACTACTGAGCCTACACTCCAGAACCCAGGAGCTGCAACTGCTGAGCCCATGCCCTGCAGCTGTTGAAACCTGCATGGCTTAGAGCCCATACTCTGCGACAAGAAAAGCTAGCACAACTGGAGAGTAGCCCCCACTTGCCACAATTAGAGAAAGCCCACGTGCAGCAATGAAGTCCCAGTGCAAAAATAGATAAATAATTTAACAAATAAAATTACTAATTACCTGCATAACATTTCCCTATTTTTCTTGAAGACTAATTGCGTTGAGCATCTTCCTTACTAAAGAAAACTACTGGCCATGTTGCCCAGTCTGGGATATTCCTGGCCCATTAGTCAATAGCTCCTCCTTTTGCTCTGACCACTTAACTTTCAGATAATCCCTTCCCTTGGTCTACCCTCTGACTGTCTTTCATTTCTGACATTGACATGACCCAGATGTTTCTTTTACTGGGTTTTCCTTTTTTTGTTGTTGTTTAATGAAGCTAATTTCCAGTATATTCAAAACACACTTTTTCTTAATACTTTAAACCCTCAAACTAGGTAGAATTTAAGTGAACATATGGTGTTTTTTTCAGAGTATAGAAGGTGTTTTTTTTCTTTCCATATATATAAAAAGGTAAAAATATATCCATATAATTAAAGTCATATTAGTTTTCATATCTTTGCTAGAAAATTTGATTGCTCTGATTTAGGGAAAATTATTAATCCATTCCATGTATACAATTCTCTCAATTCTGAAATGCATAAAATAATTTTTTTTTAGCCCACCATTATCCATCTCGCCCTTCTGCCACCACTATCTTTTGTACATCACACACTTTGGTTGCATCAACCTTTACAAGTTATTTCTAATGAAAAATTTTAAGTGCAATATTTGTCGTGTTAACAATATAATGTATAATAATAATGTGACCTAATGAAGAAAAATGACACAAGTAACCTGGAATGTCAGGTCCATGAATCAAGGCAAATTGGAAGTGGTCAAACAAGAGATGGCAAGAGTGAATGTTGACATTCTAGGAATTAGCGAACTAAAATGGACTGGAATGGGTGAATTTAACTCAGATGACTATTATACCTACTACTGCAGGCAGGAATCCCTCAGAAGAAATGGAGTGGCCATCATGGTCAACAAAAGAGTCCGAAATGCAGTACTTGGATGCAATCTCAAAAATGACAGAATGATTCTCTGTTCGTTTCCAAGGCAAACCATTCAGTGTCACAGTAATCCAAGTCTATGCCCCAACCAGTAACGCTGAAGAACCTGAAGTAGAACGGTTCTATGAAGACCTACAAGACCTTTCAGAACTAACACCCAAAAAAGATGTCCTTTTCATTATAGGGGACTGGAATGCAAAAGTAGGAAGTCAAGAAACACCTGGAGTAACAGGCAAATTTGGCCTTGGAATACGGAATGAAGCAGGGCAAAGACTAACAGAGTTTTGCCAAGAAAATGCACTGGTCATAGCAAATACCCTCTTCCAACAACACAAGAGAAGACTCTATACATGGACATCACCAGATGGTCAACACCGAAATCAGATTGATTATATTCTTTGCAGCCAAAGATGGAGAAGCTCTGTACTCAGCAAAAACAAGACCAGGAGCTGACTGTGGCTCAGACCATGAACTCCTTATTGCCAAATTCAGACTGAAACTGAAGAAAGTAGGTAAAACCACTAGACCATTCAGGTATGACCTAAATCAAATCCCTTATGATTATACAGTGGAAGTGAGAAATAGATTTAAGGGCCTAGATCTGATAGATAGAGTGCCTGATGAACTATGGAATGAGGTTCGTGACATTGTACAGGAGACAGGGATCAAGACCATCCCCATGGAAAAGAAATGCAAAAAAGCAAAATGGCTGTCTGGGGAGGCCTTGCAAATAGCTGTGAAAAGAAGAGAAGCGAAAAGCAAAGGAGAAAAGGAAAGATATAAGCATCTGAATGCAGAGTTCCAAAGAATAGCAAGAAGAGATAAGAAAGCCTTCTTCAACGATCAATGCAAAGAAATAGAGGAAAAAACAGAATGGGAAAGACTAGGGATCTATTCAAGAAAATCAGAGATACCAAAGGAACATTTCATGCAAAGATGGGCACGATAAAGGACAGAAATGGTATGGACCTAACAGAAGCAGAAGATATTAAGAAGAGGTGGCAAGAATACACAGAAGAACTGTACAAAAAAGAGCTTCAAGACCCAGATAATCATGATGGTGTGATCACTGACCTAGAGCCAGACATCCTGGAATGTGAAGTCAAATGGGCCTTAGAAAGCATCACTACAAACAAAGCTAGTGGAGGTGATGGAATTCCAGTGGAGCTATTCCAAATCCTGAAAGATGATGCTGTGAAAGTGCTGCACTCAATATGCCAGCAAATTTGGAAAACTCAGCAGTGGCCACAAGATTGGAAAAGGTCAGTTTTCATCCCAATCCCAAAGAAAGGCAATGCCAAAGAGTGCTCAAACTACCGAACAATTGCACTCAGCTCACACGCTAGTAAAATAATGCTCAAAATTCTCCAAGCCAGGCTTCAGCAATATGTGAACCGAGAACTTCCTGATGTTCAAGCTGGTTTTAGAAAAGGCAGAGGAACCAGAGACCAAATTGCCAACATCTGCTGGATCATGGAAAAAGCAAGAGAGTTCCAGAAAAACATCTATTTCTGCTTTATTGACTATGCCAAAGCCTTTGACTGTGTAGATCACAATAAACTGTGGAAAATTCTGAAAGAGATGGGAATACCGGACCACCTGATCTGCATCTTGAGAAATCTGTATTCAGGTCAGGAAACAACAGTTAGAACTAGTCATGGAACAACAGACTGGTTCCAAATAGGAAAAGGAATACGTCAAGGCTGTATATTGTCATCATGTTTATTTAACTTATATGCAGAGTACATCATGAGAAATGCTGGACTGGAAGAAACACAAGTTGGAATGAAGATTGCTGGGAGAAATATCAATAACCTCAGATATGCGGATGACACCACCCTTATGGCAGAAAGTGAAGAGGAACTAAAAAGCCCCTTGATGAAAGTGAAAGTGGAGAGTGAAAAGGTTGGCTTAAAGCTCAACATTCAGAAGACGAAGATCATGGCATCTGGTCCCATGACTACATGGGAAATAGATGGAGAAACAGTGGAAACAGTGTCAGACTTTCTTTTTCTGGGCTCCAAAATCACTGCAGATGGTGACTGCAGCCATGAAATTAAAAGACGCTTACTCCTTGGAAGGAAAGTTATGACCAACCTAGATAGCATATTCAAAAGCAGAGACATCACTTTGCCAACAAAGGTTCATCTAGTCAAGGCTATCGTCTTTCCTGTGGTCATGTATGGATGTGAGAGTTGGACTGTGAAGAATGCTGAGCGCCGAAAAATTGATGCTTTTGAAGTGTGGTGTTGGAGAGGACTCTTGAGAGTCCCTTGGACTGCAAGAAGATCCAACCAGTCCATTCTGAAGGAGATCAACCCTGGGATTTCTTTGGAAGGAATGATGCTAAAGCTGAAACTCCAGTACTTTGGCCACCTCATGTGAAGAGTTGACTCATTGGAGAAGAGTCTGATGCTGGGAGGGATTGGGGGCAGGAGGAGAAGGGGAGGCCAGAGGATGAGATGGCTGGATGGCATCACTGACTCGATGAATGTGAGTCTGAGTGACCTCTGGGAGTTGGTGATGGACAGGGAGGCCCGGCGTGCTGCAGTTCATGGGGTCACAAAGAGTCGGACACGACTGAGTGACTGATCTGATCTGAAGCTGAATATTCGTAATTGCCTTTCAAAATGAATAAATGCTAAGAGAACTGAGGTGCTAAGCATGCACAGTGTATACTCACTGAGTATGTGTACTTGGTGACATTGCCTTCTAATACATATTAAGGCTAGATTGGTCACTGTGCTGTGTTTATCTAAACATGATTTGTGACCTTAAACTTCCCATTTGTTCTGATCCAAGCTCACCTTAAGAGCCAAATTTAATAATGTTTTTTTCCCTAGTACTAGTGCTTACAGAAACCCATATTCCCTGACATTTAGAAAACAGTATTGCCCACAAAATCCATTAACATCTAAAGAGATTAAATTAAAATTCATTTAAAGGCCTCACATGTTCATGGAACATTCTTGTTTTAAGATTTCAGTTTAAGATGAATTTTCCCCAAATTCCTGATAACTTTTTGTTTTTATCTAATAGAAGTTATACTCAACTATACCCAATGTTTCTTCCCCTCTTCTTCTTCCTACTAAATACTGAAATAGTAGCCCAGTTGGGAAATTTGACTAATTCTACAGATAGACATTCTGATATAAAAATGTTCTTATTAATCTAAATACCACTAGGAAACTAGTTTCCTTTCTCTTCTCTTCCTTTTGGCTGGAGGAGGCCATGGAGCTGAGAACCATAAACTTAATATCCTAACTACTAATCTACAAGCTTTTTTTTAAAAAAGATTCTGAAAGTGTTGTTATTTACTTTTGCCAGATAATGACTTTTGTATTTGCCTAGGCTATTAAAATGCAGAAAAAAATGCAAACTGCCAAAACAGATATGTTAATATCCTTACTCATATAGCAGTGGAGCTAAGATCATTCAGTTTAGTTCAGTCAGTTCAGTTCAGTCAGTTCAGTTCAGTCGCTCAGTCATGTCCGACTCTTTGTGACCCTATGGACTGCTGCATTTGAATGTAAAAATCACACCAACTAAAATCAGTAGGAGATGGAAGAATAAATTTGGATTAGACTAAGTAGAGACATCATTTTTGTGGCATTTGTAAGATGATGTTTTATCGTAGGATCAGAAAGGTAATGTGAAATATATGTAATAAACAATCTGGCTAGAACTATTCAGTCTCTGCCACAAACATATAAATAACTTTCTTGTTCGAGGGGCCAGAGAATTTGAATGAGAACAATGCTCTTTTACTAAAGAGCATTAGTTTAATTTAGAAGACTTTAATATTATAATATAAACTCTAAAATCAGACCTGTATTCAGATCCCATCTGTCTTTTCTAAGTGTGTAACCTTGAACACTTTCCTTATGACTTCAGTTTCAGTCTGTGAAATGGGGATTAAAAGTAGTACCCATTTCATACGGCTTTTATGTAGAGCACTTCAGGTATTGCTTGGCATATGACAAACACTCCGTAATGGTAACTGCTGTAATAATAACATTATTAATAGTCATAGCAATTATTATAATGTTAATATATATCATTATTAAAATCCTAAGGTGAGAGGATTGTTCTTTTGTTCTGTTTTGTTTTGTTTTAAGTGTATCAAGTTGCTTTCTCTATTTTCTGACTCTGCAGAACTTTGCCAACTGGAGTCCTTTGCAGAGCTAGGATAGTTCTACCATAATTAGCCAAGATAGAGGAATGTGGGCTTGCCCTTGGAATTGCCTTCCACTATCATCAATTCCTAAATTGGTGCCCTTTAATAAAATTTATAGCATTGAATGTATATTCTGCCAGATTCAGATTTAAATCCCTCATTAAAGAGAAATGTTTAAAGTGTTTTTTCTTTTCTTTTTAAATCAAGGAACCAAAAAGATCCAAAGGCAGAAAGACTTCCCTCCCTGATTCTTGTTCCGTTGTACCGAAATGTCCTTTCCTACTGTTCTCCGAAACTTGTCCATCTGGCTAACTCCTTTTTATCTTTAAAATCTAAATGTTAGAGTCATTGCCTTTAAGAAACCTTTTTCAATGTACTCAGTTGGATTTCATGCCTTCTCTGATTGCCTATCATCACATTTATACCTTATATCTTCTTAACCATTTGTTTATTTGTATACTTCTGTCTTTAATTTAAAGGCTTCCCAGGTGGTGCAGTGGTAAAGAATCTGCTTGCCAGTGCAGGAGATGCAAGAAACATGGGTTTGATCCCTGGGTTGGGAAGATCCCCTGGAGCAGGAAATGGCAACCACTCTACTATTCTTACATAGAAAATTTCATGCACGGTGGAGCTTGGCAGTCCATGAGGTTGAAAGCATCAGACAAGACTGAGCACATACACTAATGCACGCTCTTTAGTTCGTGAGTTCTTTGAGGGCAGAGTATTTAATACCTGTATCTCATGTAGACAGCAGATTCTTAATAAATATTTGTAGAATTAAAGAATTTACAATGAAAATAGAGATCAAAGTAGAAATTAAAATAACTGATAGACATATGAAAAGGTGCTTAACATAATTTATTATCAGGAACATGCAAATTTAAGCCCAATGAAATACCCATGCATACCTACCAGAATAGCTGAATTCAAAAAAATTGATCATACCAAGTTTTAGATAGTTTAGAGAGCAACTGAAGCTTTTATATATGCTGGTGGGAGTGTAAATTGCTTTGACCACTTGGAAAAACCATTTGGTAGAGCCTATTAAAGCTAAACAGCTGTCTACCTAATGATCCAGCAATTCTACTTGTAGGTAAATACCTAAGAGGAATGTATAAAAAGACAGTATAAGAATGTTCATCATATCTTTATTCATAATTGTTCCCAAATGGAAGCACCACAGATGTTCATCAGTAGTAGGACAGATAAACAGACAATGGTATATTCTAACAATAGGAAAAAAAAAAAAAACAAACAACTCCTTATATACTCAGCCTGCAATGCAGAATCTGCCTGCATGGGTCGGGAAGATGACCTAGAGAAGGAAATGGCAAACCACTCCAGTATTCTTGCCTGGAAAAGCCTATGACAGAGGAGCTTAGTGAGCTACAGTCAGTCCCTGGGATTGCAGAAGAGTCGGACACAACTGAGCACACCCACGTTACTTGTAAACACAGGTTCTCTTTGCCCATCTTAAAGTTAAAATCATGATTACATTTACAGGAAGAGTGTAGACAGGGAATGAGATTGGAGGAGCACCCATTTGGGGGTGCTAGAAATATCATACCTCTTGATTAAAGTGGTGGTTACATAGCAGTGGGCTTCTCTCATGGCTCAGTTGGTAAAGAACCTGCCTGCAATGCAGGAGGCCCGGATTCAATCCCTGGGATGGGAATATACCCCAGAGGAGGGAATGGCAATCCACTCCAGTACACATACACAGAATTTGTCAAGCTATACACTAAGCTTTCTACACATTATTGTATATAAATTATATCTTTATGAAAACACTAAAAAAACTTTTAGAACCTTAAATCCCTAATAAACAAACTTAAGCTTTTCTCCATGTTCTTTTGCAGCTCTTGTTCATTTGTTCAGTTATATATATTTCAGCAACCCTTTTAAAAATACATTTCACTCCAAGGTGGTTAGATTTGGTAAACCAACATGTAGTAAACCTACTTTAGAATTATCATCAGCAGAAATGGCAAAATCAGATCAGATCAGATCAGTTGCTCAGTCGTGTCCGACTCTTTGCAACCCCATGAACTGCAGCACGCCGGGCCTCCCTGTCCATCACCAGCTCCCGGAGGTCACTCAGACTCACATCCATCGAGTCAGTGATGCCATCCAGCCATCTCATCCTCTGTCATCCCCTTCTTCTCCTGCCCCCAATCCCTCCCAGCATCAGAGTCTTCTCCAATGAGTCAACTCTTCACATGAGGTGGCCAAAATACTGGAGTTTCAGCTTTAGCATCATTCCTTCCAAAGAAATCCCAGGGCTGATCTCCTTCAGAATGGACTGGTTGGATCTCCTTGCAGTCCAAGGGACTCTCAAGAGTCCTCTCCAACACCACACTTCAAAAGCATCAATTCTTCGGCGCTCAGCCTTCTTCACAGTCCAGCTCTCACATCCATACATGACCACAGGAAAGACCATAGCCTTGACTAGGCGAACCTTGGTTGGCAAAGTGATGTCTCTGCTTTTGAATATGCTATCTAGGTTGGTCATAACTTTCCTTCCAAGGAGTAAGCGTCTTTTAATTTCATGGCTGCAGTCACCATCTGCAGTGATTTTGGAGCCCAGAAAAATAAAGTCTGACACTGTTTCCACTGTTTCCCCATCTATTTCCCATGTAGTGATGGGACCAGATGCCATGATCTTCGTTTTCTGAATGTTGAGCTTTAAGCCAACCTTTTCACTCTCCACTTTCACTTTCATCAAGAGGCTTTTTAGTTCCTCTTCAGTTTATGCCATAAGGGTTGTATCATCTGCATAAGGACCTTCAAAAATCTCCAGCTCAATAAAAGCTATGAGAAAACTATGTGACAAAAAATTGTCACAATCAGCATATTCAGAACACAAAATTAACCAAAGACTTGCAATATGAGGCATATTTATATAAGATAACTGGTTAAATCTCAGTAATAACAGTGAGCTTTATGGCATTTTATTTTGTCTTAGGTCCATTCCCTTCTCCCCAGCAATGTGGTGTCCTCCAAAATCAGTACCCTTGAAATTATGGGGAAAGCCATCAGTGTTGGTGCCTCTAGCGGATGAGGAAGAACTCTGGAGAAGGGATTAGAGTTATTCCAGAGTCCAGTTCCCATAAAGCTGTCATTTTATTTGATCTGTCTGGAAGTTCTCTAAAAAAAATTCCACTTGGCTTTATTTGACCTAGCTCAGATGTCAGCTTATAGAAACAATCTTTCCTATAGTAGCATTTATCAAAAATAGTCAGTTTCAGTAATATCACACCTGCCTAAGGTGATGACAACAGTTGGGGCAAATCACAAGCTGATTAAAACATTTAAAACAAACCCAAGGGAATGGAGATGTCACAGGGAGCTTTAAAAGCTCTGACATATTCCTGGGGATTTAGAAAACTATGCAAGTGTGTAAGGGTTGTTGCACATGCCCAGGAAGACCAGAGAAGACCCTAAGAAGGCTCTCACTTCTAGCTGACTTTGAGGATCCATGAATATAGGAAATGAACGATAAGTCAAGGTAGTATGTACACTGCCTGCCTGTGCATTAGAGGCATGCCTCAACATACACACAGAGGTCCTCAGCAAGTGCTATGAGCTTTAGGGAATTTAAGGAAATCTCTTCCAGTCATTCATTAACCACTAAGCCAACTGAAGGGCTTTCCAGGGGGCTTAGTGGTAAAGAATCCGCCTGCTAATGCAGGAGAGGTGGTTTAACCAAGGGATTGGGAAGATCCCTTGGAGAATGAAATGACAGCCTACTCTAGTATTCTTGCCTGGGAAATCCCATGGACAGAGGAGCCTGGTGGGCTACAGTTCATGGGGTCACAAAAAGTTGGACACGACTTAGTGACCAAACAACAACAACGAATCAACTGAACAGAGACTTCAGTGGCCACCTATGACAAGGAATATTGAGTTTACAGAATTAGTTTCACAAAGAAACTTAACAAAAAACAGCGAATGCTAGAGAGAGAGAAATCTGATTCTGTAATTGCCACATTATGTTATTTAGAATGTATAGTTAAAAACAGAGATAGATGCAAAGAAAGAAAAAAGTATGACCCATACACAGGAAAAAATAGTCAAATAAAATTTTCTGAGAGAGTCAAGCTATTGGAAATACTAGACACAGTTCAATATTCTTTGACATATATTCCATTGTATACCATATACCATGGGAAGAGCTGACTCATTGGAAAAGACCCTGATGCTGGGAAAGATTGAAGATGGGAGAAGGGGATGACAGAGGATGAGATGGTTGGATGGCATCACTGACTCAATGGACATGAGTCTGAGCAAGCTCCAAGAGTTGGTAATGGACAGGGGAAGCCTGGGGTGCTGCAGTCCACTGGGTGGCAAAGAGTCAGACACGAATGAGTGACTGAACACAGTACACCGTATCTTCTTTATTTGTGATGGACACTTAGGTTGTTTCCATATCTTGTCTATTCTAAACAATGCAGCTGTGAACATTTGGGTGTTTTTTTTTTTCAAATTAGTGTTTTTGTTTTCTTTGGTATATTCCAATGAGTGGAATTGCTGAAGCATATGGTAGTTCTCGGAGAAGGCAATGGCACCCCACTCCAGTACTCTTGCCTGGAAAATCCCACGGACGGAGGAGCCTGGTAGGCTACAGTCCATGGGGTCGCTAAGAGTCGGACATGACTGAGCGACTTCACTTTCTCTTTTCACTTTCATGCATTGGAGAAGGAAATGGCAACCCACTCCAGTATTCTTGCCTGGAGAATCCCAGGGACAGGGAAGCCTAGTGGGCTCCGTCTATGGGGTCACACAGAGTCGGACACGACTGAAGTGACTTAGCATAGCATGGTAGTTCTAAGCACTAAGTGCAGGCGGCTGCACCCGCGCACTAAGCACAGCCGAGGAGTAGCTACCCTACGTCTGAAGTCAGGGGCAGAAGCCAGGAGGACCTCATGCCCGAAGGGCGGCCGCCAAGAGGAGTTACCCTACGTCCGAGGTCAGGGGCAGAAGCCGGGAGGACCCCGTGCCCGAAGGGCAGCAGCCAAGAGGAGTTATCCCACGTCTGAGGTCAGGGGCAATGACAGATAGTGCCAGGCTGTGACGGCACAGGAATGGCTGAGAGGAGCTACCCCACATCCGAGGTCAGTGGGGGTGGCCAAGAGGAGCTACCCCGCGTCCAAGGTCAGTAGGGGCGGCCAAGAGGGGCTACTCCACACCCAAGGTCAGGGGCAGCAGGCCAAGAGGATCAACCCCAAGCCAGAGGCCAGGGGCGGCTGCCAGGAGGACCAACCCCATGCCCAAGGAGCCGTGGCTGCGTGGGCACAGGAGGGCCTAGAGGAGCTATCCCACATTGAAGGTCAGGAAGGGCAGTGGTGAGGAGATACCCCTCCTCCAAGGTAAGGAGCAGCAGCTGCGCTTTGCTGGAGCAGTGGTGAAAAGATACCCTATGCCCAAGGTAAGAGAAACCCAAGTAAGACGGTAGGTGTTGTAAGAGGGCATCAGAGGGCAGACACACTGAAACCGTACTCACAGAAAACTAGTCAATCTAATCACACTAGGACCACAGCCTTGTCTAACTCAGTGAAACTAAGCTATGCCCATGGGGCAACCCAAGATGGGCGGGTCATGGTAGAGAGATCTGACAGAATGTAGTCCACTGGAGAAGGGAATGGCAAACCACTTCAACATCCTTGCCTTAAGAACCCCACCAACAGTATGAAAAGGCAAAATAATACGATACTGAAAGAGGAACTCCCCAGGTCAGTAGGTGCCCAATATGCTACTGGAGATCAGTGGAGAAATAACTCCAGAAAGAATGAAGGGATGAAGCCAAAGCAAAAAGAATACCCAGCTGTGGATGTGACTGGTGATAGAAGCAAGGTCCAGTAATGTAAAGAGCAATATTGCATCAGATCAGATACATCAGATCAGTCGCTCAGTCGTGTCCAACTCTTTGCAACCCCATGAATCGCAGCATGCCAGGCCTCCCTGTCCATCACCAATTCCCGGAGGTCACTCGGACCCACATCCATCGAGTCAGTGATGCCATCCAGCCATCTCATCCTCTGTCATCCACTTCTCCTCCTGCCCCCAATCCCTCCCAGCTTCAGAGTCTTCTCCAGTGAGTCAACTCTTCACATGAGGTGGCCAAAATACTGGAGTTTCAGCTTTAGCATCATTCCTTCCAAAGAAATTTCAGGATTGATCTCCTTCAGAATGGACTGGTTGGATCTCCTTGAAGTCCAAGGGACTCTCAAGAGTCCTCTCCAACACCACAGTTCAAAAGCATCAATTCTTTGGCGCTCAGCCGTCTTCACAGTCCAGCTCTCACATCGATACATGTCCACAGGAAAGACCATAGCCTTGACTAGGTGAACCTTTGTTGGCAAAGTAATGTCTCTGCTTTTGAATATACTATCTAGGTTGGTCATAACTTTCCTTCCAAGGAGTAAGCGTCTTTTAATTTCATGGCTGCAGTCACCATCTGCAGTGATTTTGGAGCCCAGAAAAAGAAAGTCTGACACTGTTTCCACTGTTTCCCCATCTATTTCGCATGTAGTAATGGGACCAGATGCCATGATCTTCGTTTTCTGAATGTTGAGCTTTAAGCCAACCTTTCACTCTCCACTTTCACTTTCATCAAGAGGCTTTTTTAGTTCCTCTTCACTTTCTGCCATAAGGGTGGTGTCATCTGCATATCTGAGGTTATTGATATTTCTCCCAGCAATCTTGATTCCAACTTGTGTTTCTTCCAGTCCAGCGAACCTGGTATGTGAGGTCCATGAATCAAGGCAAATTGGAAGTGGTCAGACAAGAGATGGCCAGAGTGAATGTCGACATTCTAGGAATCAGCAAACTGAAATGGACTGGAATGGGGGAATTTAACTTAGATCAGATCAGTCGCTCAGTCGCGTCCGACTCTTTGCGACCCCATGAACCGCAGCACGCCAGGCCTCCCTGTCCATCACCAGCTCCCGGAGGTCACTCAGACTTGCATCCATCGAGTCCGTGATGCCATCCAGCCATCTCATCCTCTGTTGTCCCCTTCTCCTCCTGCCCTCAATCCCTCCCAGCATCAGAGTCTTCTCTAATGAGTCAACTCTTCGCATGAGGTGGCCAAAATACTGGAGTTTCAGCTTTAGCATCATTCCTTCCAAAGAAATTCCAGGATTGATCTCCTTCAGAATGGACTGGTTGGATCTTCTTGCAGTCCAAGGGACTCTCAAGAGTCTTCTCCAACACCACAGTTCAAAAGCATCAATTCTTCGGCGTTCAGCCTTCCTCACAGTCCAGCTCTCACATCCATACATGACCACAGGAAAGACCATAGCCTTGACTAGGCGAACCTTTGTTGGTAAAGTAATGTCTCTGCTTTTGAATATGCTATCTAGGTTGGTCATAACTTTCCTTCCAAGGAGTAAGCGTCTTTTAATTTCATGGCTGCAGTCACCATCTGCAGTGATTTTGGAGCCCAGAAAAACAAAGTCTGACACTGTTTCCACTGTTTCTCCATCTATTTCCCATGTAGTAATGGGACCAGATGCCATGATCTTCGTTTTCTGAATGTTGAGCTTTAAGCCAACCCTTTCACTCTCCACTTTCACTTTCATCAAGAGGCTTTTTAGCCCCTCTTCACTTTCTGCCATAAGGGTGGTGTCATCTGCATATCTGAGGTTATTGATATTTCTCCCGGCAATCTTGATTCCAACTTGTGTTTCTTCCAGTCCAGCATTTCTCATCATGTACTCTGCATATAAGTTAAATAAACATGGTGACAATATGCAGCCTTGACGTACTCCTTTTCCTATTTGGAACCAGTCTGTTGTTCCATGTCCAGTTCTAACTGTTGCTTCCTGACCTGCATACAGATTTCTTAAGAGGCAGATCAGGTGGTCTGGTATTCCCATCTCTTTCAGAATTTTCCATAGTTTATTGTGATCCACACAGTCAAAGGCTTTGGCATAGTCAATAAAGCAGAAATAGATGTTTTTCTGGAACTCTCTTGCTTTTTCCATGATCCAGCAGATGTTGGCAATTTGATCTCTGGTTCCTCTGCCTTTTCTAAAACCAGCTTGAACATCAGGAAGTTCACGGTTCACATATTGCTGAAGCCTGGCTTGGAGAATTTTGAGCATTACTTTACTAGCGTGTGAGCTGAGTGCAATTGTTCGGTAGTTTGAGCACTCCATGGCATTGCCTTTCTTTGGGATTGGGATGAAAACTGACCTTTTCCAGTCCTGTGGCCACTGCTGAGTTTTCCAAATTTGCTGGCATATTGAGTGCAGCACTTTCACAGCATCATCTTTCAGGACTTGGAATAGTTCCACTGGAATTCCATCACCTCCACTAGCTTTGTTCGTAGTGATGCTTTCTAAGGCCCATTTGACTTCACATTCCAAGATGTCTGGCTCTAGGTCAGTGATCACATCATCATGATTGTCTAGGTCTTGAAGCTCTTTTTTGTACAGTTCTTCTGTGTATTCTTGCCACCTCTTCTTAATATCTTCTGCTTCTGTTCGGTCCACACCATCTCTGTCCTTTATTGTGCCCATCTTTGCATGAAATGTTCCTTTGGTATCTCTGATTTTCTTGAAGAGATCCCTAGTCTTTCCCATTCTGTTGTTTTCCTCTATTTCTTTGCATTGATCGCTGAAGAAGGCTTTCTTATCTCTTCTTGCTATTCTTTGGAACTCTGCATTTAGATGTTTATATCTTTCCTTTTCTCCTTTGCTTTTCGCTTCTCTTCTTTTCACAGCTATTTGTAAGGCCTCCCCAGACAGCCATTTTGCTTTTTTGCATTTCTTTTCCATGGGGATTGTCTTGATCCCTGTCTCCTGTACAATGTCACGAACCTCATTCCATAGTTCATCAGGCACTCTATCTATCAGATCTAGGCCCTTAAATCTATTTCTCACTTCCACTGTATAATCATAAGGGATTTGATTTAGGTCATACCTGAATGGTCTAGTAGTTTTCCCTACTTTCTTCAATTTCAGTCTGAATTTGGCAATAAGGAGTTCATGGTCTGAGCCACAGTCAGCTCCTGGTCTTGTTTTTGCTGATTGTATACAGCTTCTCCATCTTTGGCTACAAAGAATATAATCGATCTGATTTCGGTGTTGATCATCTGGTGATGTCCATGTATAGAGTCTTCTCTTGTGTTGTTGGAAGAGGGTATTTGCTATGACCAGTGCATTTTCTTGGCAAAACTCTATTAGTCTTTGCCCTGCTTCATTCCGTATTCCAAGGCCAAATTTGCCTGTTACTCCAGGTGTTTCTTGACTTCCTACTTTTGCATTCCAGTCCCCTATAATGAAAAGGATATCTTTTTTGGGTGTTAGTTCTAAAAGGTCTTGTAGGTCTTCATAGAACCTTTCAACTTCAGCTTCTTCGGCGTTACTGGTTGGGGCATAGACTTGGATTACTGTGACAGTGAATGGTTTGCCTTGGATAGGAACAGAGATCATTCTGTCGTTTTTGAGATTGCATCCAAGTACTGCATTTCGGACTCTTTTGTTGACCATGATGGCTACTCCATTTCTACTGAGGGATTCCTGCCCACAGTAGTAGATATAATGGTCATCCGAGTTAAATTCAGCCATTCCAGTCCATTTTAGTTCGCTAATTCCTAGAATGTTGACATTCACTCTTGCCATCTCTTGTTTGACCACTTCCAATTTGCCTTGATTCATGGACCTGACATTCCAGGTTCCTATGCAATATTGCTCTTTACAGCATTGAACTTTGCTTCTATCACCAGACATATCCACAGCTGGGTATTCTTTATGTTTTGGCTCCATCCTTTCATTCTTTCTGGAGTTATTTCTCCTCTGATCTCCAGTAGCATATTGGGCCCCTACTGACCTGGGGAGTTTCTCTTTCAGTATCCTATCATTTTGTCTTTTCATACTGTTCATGGGGTTCTCAAGGCAAGAATACTGAAGTGGTTTGCCATTCCCTTCTCCAGCGGACCACATCCTGTCATATCTCTCCACCATGACCCGCCCATCCCAGGTAGATGACCATTATATTTACTACTGCTGGTAGGAATCCCTCAGAAGAAATGGAGTAGCCACCATGGTCAACAAAAGAGTCCGAAATACAGTACTTGGATGCAATCTCAAAAACGACAGAATGATCTCTGTTCGTTTCCAAGGCAAACCATTCAGTATCACAGTAATCCAAGTCTATGCCCCAACCAGTAACGCTGAAAAAGCTGAAGTTGAACGGTTCTATGAAGACCTATAAGACCTTTAAGAACTAACACCCAAAAAAGATGTCCTTTTCATAAGAGGGGACTGGAATGCAAAAGTAGGAAGTCAAGAAACACCTGGAGTAACAGGCAAATTTGGCCTTGGAATATGGAATGAAGCATGGCGAAGACTAATAGAGTTTTCCCAGGAAAATGCATTGGTCATAACAAGCACCTTCTTCCAACAACACAAGAGAAGACTCTATACATGGACATCACCAGATGGTCACCACTGAAAACAGATTGATTATATTCTTTGCAGCCAAAGATGGAGAAGCTCTATACAATCAGCAAAAACAAGTCCAGGAGCTGATTGTGGCTCAGATCATGAACTCCTTATTGCCAAATTCAGACTTAAATTGAAGAAAGTAGGGAAAACCACTAGACCATTCAGGTATGATCTAAATCATATCCCTTATGATTATACAGTGCAAGTGAGAAATAGATTTAAGGGCCTAGATCTGATAGATAGAGTGCCTGAGGAACTATGGAATGAGGTTCATGACATTGTACAGGAGACAGGGATCAAGACCATCCCCATGGAAAAGAAATGCAAAAAAGCAAAATGGCTGTCTGGGGAGGCCTTACAAATAGCTGTGAAAAGATGAGAAGTGAAAAGCAAAGGAGGAAAGGAAAGATATAATCATCTGAATGCAGAGTTCCAAAGAATAGCAAGAAGAGATAAGAAAGCCTTCTTCAGTGATCAATGCAAAGAAATAGAGGAAAACAACAGAATGGGAAAGACTAGGGATCTCTTCAAGAAATCAGAGATACCAAAGGAACATTTCATGCAAAGATGGGCTCAATAAAGGACAGAAATGGTATGGACCTAACAGAAGCCGAAGATATTGAGAAGAGGTGGCAAGAATACACAGAAGAACTGTACAAAAAAGATCTTCACGACCCAGATAATCACGATGGTGTGATCACTGACCTAGAGCCAGACATCCTGGAATGTGAAGTCAAGTGGGCGTTAGAAAGCATCACTACGAACAAAGCTAGTGGAGGTGATGGAATTCCAGTGGAGATATTCCAAATCCTGAAAGATGATGCTGTGAAAGTGCTGCACTCAATATGCCAGCAAATTTGGAAAACTCAGCAGTGGCCACAAGATTGGAAAAGGTCAGTTTTCATCCCGATCCCAAAGAAAGGCAATGCCATGGAGTGCTCAAACTACCGCACAATTGCACTCAGCTCACACGCTAGTAAAATAATGCTCAAAATTCTCCAAGCCAGGCTTCAGCAATATGTGAACCGTGAACTTCCTGATGTTCAAGCTGGTTTTAGAAAAGGCAGAGGAACCAGAGATCAAATTGCCAACATCTGCTGGATCATGGAAAAAGCAAGAGAGTTCCAGAAAAACATCTATTTCTGCTTTATTGACTATGCCAAAGCCTTTGACTGTGTGGATCACAATAAACTGTGGAAAATTCTGAAAGAGATGGGAATACCAGACCACCTGACCTGCCTCTTGAGAAATCTGTATGCAGGTCAGGAAGCAACAGTTAGACCTAGACATGGAACAACAGACTGATTCCAAATAGGAAAAGGAGTACATCAAGGCTGTATATTGTCACCCTGTTTATTTAACTTATATGCAGAGTACATCATGAGAAACACTGGACTGGAAGAAGCACAATCTGAAATCAAGATTGCTGGAAGAAATATCAATAACCTCAGATATGCAGATGATACCACCCTTATGGCAGAAAGTGAAGAGGAACTAAAAAGCCTCTTGATGAAAGTGAAAGTGGAGAGTGAAAAGGTTGGCTTAAAGCTCAACATTCAGAAAACGAAGATCATGGCATCCGGTCCCATCACTTCATGGGAAATAGATGGGGAAACAGTGGAAACAGTGTCAGACTTTCTTTTTCTGGGCTCCAAAATCACTGCAGATGGTGATTGCAGCCATGAAATTAAAAGATGCTTACTCCTTGGAAGGAAATTTATGACCAACCTAGAACACATATTGAAAAGCAGAGACATTACTTTGCCAACAAAGGTTCGTCTAGTCAAGGCTATGGTTTTTCCTGTGGTCATGTATGGATGTGAGAGTTGGACTGTGAAGAAGGCTGAGCACCACAGAATTGATGCTTTTGAATTGTGTGTTGGAGAAGACTGTTTAAAGTCCCTTGGACTGCAAAGAGATCCAACTAGTCCATTCTGAAGGAGATCAGCCCTGGGATTTCTTTGGAAGGAATGATGCTAAAGCTGAAACTCCAGTACTTTGGCCATCTCATGCGAAGAGTTGACTCATTGGCGAAGACTCTGATGCTAGGAGGGATTGGGGGCAGGAGGAGAAGGGAATGACAGAGGATGAGTTGGCTGGATGGCATCACTGACTCAATGGATGTGTGTCTGGGTGAACTCCAGGAGTTGGTGATCGACAGGGAGACCTGGCATCCTGTGATTCATGGGGTCGCAAAGAGTTGGACAGGACTGAATGAGTGAACTGAACTGAACTGATGGTAGTTCTATTTTTAGTTTTTTCAGGAACCTCCATCCTGTTTTCCATAATGGATGCACCAATTCACATTCACTTTAACACTGTACAGATGTTGCCTTTGGTCCACATCCTCAGCCACATTTGTTATTTGTGGTATTTTTAATGATAATCATTTCCACAAGTTGAAGGTGATATCTCATTGTGGTTTTTATTTGCATTTCTCTGACAATTAGTGATGTTGAGCATCTTTCATGTGCTTGTTAGCCATTGTATGTCATCTTTGGAAAAATGTCTGTTTAGCCCTTGTGGCTATTTCTCAGTCAGGTTGTTTTTTTCATGTTGAGTTTTATGTGCTGTTTATATAGTTTGAATATTAATCCCCTATGGATCATCTTATTTGCAAATATTTTATCCTGTTCCAGTTGTCTTTTCTTTTTGTTGATGATTTCCTTTGCTGTGTGAGAGCTTTTAAGTTTAACTTGACCCAATTTGTTTTTATTGGGTTGGCGAAAAAATTCGTTTGGGTTTTTCCATACTATATTACCTGAGTGAAACTTTTTGCCCAAACTTTTTATGTCCTTTGCCTTAGGAGACAGATCCAAAAAATGTTTCTAATATATGTCAAAGACTGTTCTGCTCTTGTTTTCTTATAGGAATTTTATGATTTTTGATCTTACTTATAAGCATTTAATCCATTTTGAGTTTATTTCTGTATATTGTGTTAGAAGTGCTTTATTACATGTGCCTGTCTAGTTTCACAGCACCAGTTATTGAAGAGACTTTTTTTATCCATTGTATATTCTTGCCTCTTTTGTCTTAGGTAAATTGACCATGAGTGCATGAGTTTATCTCTGGGATCACCATTCTATTCCATTGATCTTGGTATCTGTTTTTATGCCAGTATCATCTTGTTTTGATTACTATAGCTTTGCAGTATAGTTTGGAGTCAGGTAACATGATATTGTCACCCTGTTTATTTAACTTATATGCAGAGTACATCATGAGAAACGCTGGACTGGAAGAAACACAAGCTGGAATCAAGATTGCTGGGAGAAATATCAATAACCTCAGATATGCAGATGACACCACCCTTATGGCAGAAAGTGAAGAGGAACTCAAAAGCCTCTTGATGAAAGTGAAAGTGGAGAGTGAAAAAGTTGGCTTAAAGCTCAACATTCAGAAAATGAAGATCATGGCATCCGGTCCCATCACTTCATGGGAAATAGATGGAGAAACAGTGGAAACAGTGTCAGACTTTATTTTTCTGGGCTCCAAAATCACTACAGATGGTGACTGCAGCCAGGAAATTAAAAGACGCTTGCTCCTTGGAAGGAAAGTTATGACCAACCTAGATAGCATATTCAAAACCAGAGACATTACTTTGCCAACAAAGGTTCGCCTAGTCAAGGCTATGGTCTTTCCTGTGGTCATGTATGGATGTGAGAGCTGGACTGTGAAGAAGGCTGAGCACCGAAGAATTGATGCTTTTGAACTGTGGTGTTGAAGAAGACTGTTGAGAGTCCCTTGGACTGCAAGGAGATCCAACTAGTCCATTCTGAAGGAGATCAGCCCTGGGATTTCTTTGGAAGGAATGATGCTAAAGCTGAAACTCCAGTACTTTGTCCACCTCATGTGAAGAGTTGACTCATTGGCAAAGACTCTGAAGCTGGGAGGGATTGGGGGCAGGAGGAAAAGGGGACGACAGAGGATGAGACGGCTGGATGGCATTACTGACTCGATGAATGTGAGTCTCAGTGTCCTCCGGGAGTTGCTGATGGACAGGGAGGTCTGGTGTGCTGCGATTCATGGGGTCGCAAAGAGTTGGACACGACTGAGCGACTAATCTGATCTCATCTGATCTGAACATGATACCTCTAGCTTTTTCCTTTTTTCCCAAGATTGTTTTGGCTATTCAGGGTCTTTTGCATCTCTATAGAAATTTTAAACTAATTTGATCTAGTTCTGTAAAAAATTCCATTGATATATTTTTTATAAAGTTTTGCATTGAGTCTTTAGATTGCTTTGGATACTATGGTCATTTTAACAGTATCAGTTCTTACAGTTTTTGAACATGGTATATCTTTCCATGTATTTGTGTTAGCTTCAGTTTCTTTACCAGTTTCTTACAGTTTTCCAACTATGGGTCTTTACTTCTTTGAGTAAGTTTAGTCCTAGTTATTTCATTTTTTTTGATATGATCATAAGTAGAATTGTTTACTTAACTTTCGTTTTTGAGAGTTCATTCTTAGTGCGTAGAAATGCAACAGATTTCTGTGTATTAATTTTGTATCCTGCAACTTTACCAATTCATTGATCAGATCAGATCAGATCAGATCAGTCGCTCAGTCATGTCCGACTCTTTGCGACCCCATGAACTGCAGCACGCCAGGCCTCCCTGTCCATCACCAGCTCCCGGAGGTCACTCAGACTCGCATCCATCGAGTCAGTGATGCCATCCAGCCATCTCATCCTCTGTCGTCCCCTTCTCCTCCTGCCCTCAATCCCTCCCAGCATCAGAGTCTTCTCCAATGAGTCAACTCTTCGCATGAGGTGGCCAAAATACTGGAGTTTCAGCTTTAGCATCATTCCTTCTAAAGAAATTCCAGGATTGATCTCCTTCAGAATGGACTGGTTGGATCTTCTCGCAGTCCAAGGGACTCTCAAGAGTCTTCTCCAACACCACACATTGATGATATCTGGTAATTTTCCTGTGGTGTCATTAGGATTTTCTCTGTATGTAGTATCATACCTTCTGCAAGCAGTAGCAGTTTTACTTTTTCATTTCAAATTTGGACTGCTTTTATTTCTTTTACTTCTCTGATTACTGTGGCTAGGACTTCCAACACTGTGTTGAATAAAATTAGTGAGAGTGTGAATCCTTGTCTGATTCTTGACCTTAGAGAAAGTGCTTTCAGCTTTTCACTTTGAGCATGATTTTAGCTGTGGGCTTTCCACACCTGGCCTTTATTATATTGAAGTATTTTCCCTCTATACCCATGTTTTGGGAGAGTTTTTTAAATCATAAATGATGTTGAAGTTTATCAAAAGATTTCTTTTGCATCTATTGAGATGATCATATGGCTTTTATTCTTCAGTTTGTTAAGAGTGCAAAGGACCCTCAGTGGTCCATTAACTGAAGAGTGGATAAATAAAATGTGGATTATGGATGAATCTTGAAAATCTTATGTTAAGTGAAATATGTCAGACACAAAAAATTACATAGTATATGATTCCTTTTACATGAAATGTCTTATATAAATAGATTCATAGAGATAGAAAGTAGATAAGTTGGTTTCTAGGATCTGGGTGCAGGGGGAATGAGTAAAGCTACTAATACTTATGGAGGTTTGTTTTTGGAGTGACAAAATAGTCTGGAATTATATATTGGTAACGATTGTGCAACTTTACAAATATGCTGCTGCTAAGCTGCTAAGTCACTTCAGTCGTGTCTGACTCTGTGCGACCCCGTAGACAGCAGCCCACCAGGCTCCCCCATCCCTGGGATTCTCCAGGCAAGAACACTGGAGTGGGTTGCCATTTCCTTCTCCAATGCATGAGTGTGAAAAGTGAAAGTGAAGTCGTTCAGTCATGTCTGACTTTTAGCGACCCCATGTACTGCAGCCTACCAAGCTCCTCGGTCCATGGGATTTTCCAGGCAAGAGTACTGGAATGGGTTGCCATTGCCTTCTCTGACAAATATGCTAGAATCGACTAAATTGTAGACTTTAATTGTAGAATTTTATATGTGAATTATATTTCAAAAAGAGCCACCAAAACAAAACCAATTTAAAGATACAACTTGCCACTAGCATAACTTGAAGCCACCAGCCTATATCTATCTAGATCAAAATTCTAATTCCATTCTGCATGTAAAAAGTTGTTCTCTGTATAACTGACTGCAGTAAAATAGTGCACTGATAATGTTCTTTTGGGTGGTAGAATGCCTAAAGTGTCCAGCACAGTCCAGGAATATTTTGTCAGTGGGTTGTCAGAAAGGAGTATGAAAGCACTGCATGTCATGGTTCAGGTTTTTGGTTCATTTGTTTATTTTTATTTTTTGGTTTAAACTATTTAATGACAGTCATTATATTTCTGATATCTCCTTGTTCAAAGTGTATGGCATAGCGAATGATTGAAAATTTGCCCAGTAAATGTTTTTGCCAGTAATTACTATCCCTTGCAGTGTTAGAATTTTCTATTTTTAAAAGAACTTTCTATTGAAAACACAGCAAAACCTATTTTGAAGTGCTTAAATATTGTTCTTAATTTTGTTGATTAAAGTTTGTCACATGAAGCATATATGTTTTTAGCTTTATTTCTAGAATTAATTTAGAGAATTATGAGTTCTTCTCAGTAACCAATCAACATAACCACCATGTACCCAATAAACAATTAACCTTGTTTTGGGGAGAACATATGTAGCAAAAAAAAAAATGGAACTGAGTCCTGTTCTGCCAACTCAAGTGCCTACTTGAAAAGAATATCTGTCAAGCCCTCTGCAAAAAAGAAATTATTATATTTATAGTGGGAACTTGGAATTTTTAATGCATGGCAGAAGCCACTTAGAAAATCCATTAGAAATTATCACTCAGATTCAATGTTATAAACATCACTCAGATTCAATGTTGACTTCTCGGCAGTCAAAGGATAGATGGTCCTAATGGTAAATTGGATGTATAGGATGGCCTTAGATGTTTGTCCTTATTGAACTTATTAGACATTTCTAAATCCATGATTTTAAGCAATTTGAAAAGTAGTATAAGATTCAGTTATTGTTATTTTCAGTTGTTCAAAAACTAATGTTAGTCGAATTTCATTCATAAATATAAAACTAAGAGAAGCATTAGTTTGGGATTTCAGACTGAAAATCAACTTGAAACCCTATGCTGAACAAACAAATCAAAATAGTATTAATGGGTGACTTGTAGTCAAGAAACTCTGTCCTTTCATGAGAAATTCAAAACAGCAAGGCTAGTTTCCCTAAATGGAGCACATTCATTGCAACCTACAAAGCTCCTGAAATAATGTCAAGCTTTTCCTTTTCTGTGAAATTAAAAAAAAAATGTCCCCAAAGGAAAGAAGAAAAAAAATGTGACTGTAAATGAAATTGAATATCCTTTCAAACTGTTGCATATAGTTCCTTTCAGCTTAACATTTTGCCTTATTTTTTTCACCAACTGACAGTTTAGGTAATAACTTAGATTCATCTCACCTGCTTTTACCAGTGCCCTGTGATGCTGTAGAATGACAAAATGAATCTGTGAGTCTCAGGATTTGAGAGAAGGGTATATTCTAATAATGCTTTAAGGGTTGAGCAAGAAAATCCCGAAAATTTTGGTTTTCTCTTCAAAAAATTACTGTAAATAAGTTCAGTTTATGAATCTTTTCAATTTTTTTCCCTGTTAACTCCCTGAAAGGTTTAAATAGTTTTTGATAACCATTATCATTCAAACTAGGTGGAAATACCTATCAAAATGAGAAGGGTTGGGTTCACTGTTCCCGAAACTATGGGAGATTAGACATCAGCAGTTAATTGCATTGTCATGTTAAATATTTATTTCTTATTTTTCCCATATTCTGAACCACTTTAGTATAAGTGGCAAGGATCTAATAAAGCATAAAATCAGAAGTTTCAAATATGTAGCCAATGCAATGAAAGTCGGAAACTTGGAAAACCAAGTTGTTGCAAAATAACGTAAAATTCATAATGGGAAAAAGAGGCTTTTGCCCCAGTCATTTAAAGACCTTTTCTGAAATGCATTTGCTATGGAGGAGCCTGGGAGGCTGCAGTACAATGGGGTCATGAAGAGTCAGACATGACTGAGCGACCTCACTTTCTCTTTTCCTTTTCATGCATTGGAGAAGGAAATGGCAACCCACTCCAGTGTTCTTGCCTGGAGAATCCCAGGGACGGGGAAGCCTGGTGGGCTGCCGTCTATGGGGTCACACAGAGTCAGACACGACTGAAGTGACTTAGCATAGCATGGCATAGCATTCCTCCAAAATCATTTTCATATTATTTGTTTCTAGATTTCCCATTATGTAAACTTTCACCTTTACTTAAATTATTGTGTTATTGGAAATATTTTTAATCTTGAGGATAAATTTTCTTAATGTTCTAGATTATAGTAAAAGGGTAATATTTTTGTCAGTCTCAAATACCAAAATCAAATAGGAATAGATCAAACTTGAGATGTTCAACAGATGATGGCCTTGGCATATTCTTTCCAGAAAAGACTGATAGAAAAACCATCATTTCCTGTCTGCTCTCACCTCACTAAACTCCCCTACTCCCCACCTTTTTAGTATTCTTTTGGGGAGATTTCCTTTTTACACTGAAACTTTTGCCTTGGAAATTTACAATTTCTTAAGTGCTGTCATCTATTAAAATCATTTCGATGTTGCATTCTTCAACACTATGATGTTGATACTATCCTCATCTTTCACCTTGGAAACTGAAACCTAAAAGGTTAATTGAATTGCTCAGGATCACATAGTAATTGACAACCTTGCAATTTAATTCTTCAGACCTGATACTAACTTACCTGGAATGTTGCCTGTAGCGTAGATCTTCACAATTTTCAAGCAGCAATATAATTTCTTGGTTCCTATCAGCCCTTCCTTCTTTCTTGTCCACTTTCTTTGAATTCTCAGCTTTCACCCATGTTCAAAAGACTCATATTTCTATTTATTGCTTCTTCTGCTTCTCTAATTAAACAAACTGTTTCTACTGTTGCATGCGTTACTCTGCTCAGGCAATTTGGCTTCCATAATTTCTGTACAGAGTGTAAAGAGAGCAAACTTCAGGGTTTAAATTTGGTCAAATTGACTGCTTTTTGTTTTCACCTTTCTAAAATCCTCATGGCTCAAGTCTAATAAGGTTCTTCAAAAATCCACAGGCTTTTTCTTTTGTACCATGGGTGTAGTGGCTTCCAGCCCTGTACAGCATCTAGGTGGCTTTCTGTCTGAAAAGGAGCTGTTTAGGGATCACATTGCTGACAACAGGTCTCTCTCCATTCCTAATCTCAAATAATATTTCACTCTGCCTTCCTGTTTTTTAACTGCTGCTACTGCTGCTAAGTCACTTCAGTCGTGTTTGACGCTGTGTGACCCCATAGACGGCAGCGCATCAGGCTTCCCCGTCCCTGGGATTCTCCAGGCAAGAACACTGAAGTGGGTTGCCATTTCCTTCTCCAATGCATGAAAGTGAAAAGTGAAAGTGAAGTCTCTCAGTCGTGTCCGACTCCTAGCGACCCCATGGACTGCAGCCTACCAGGCTCCTCCATCCATGGGATTTTCTAGGCAAAAGTACTGGAGTGGGGTGCCATTGCCTTCTCCGCCTGCTTTTTAAAGCAGCTTTAAAAAGGGGCTTTTCTTTTACTCTCTCCAGGATGTCTTTCAAAATATATTGAAAATTTTTAATTTTTCCTGAAATAATAAACACATATTTTAAAAAAATGTATGAAGAGAAACAAGAAGTTCTTATTTCCATCCCTCTTTATTCTTCTCAATAACCATTTCTTCTCTTATTCACCTACATATTAATAACTAGAAATATGTACTGCTGTTTTTGGAATTATAAGTATTTGGGTATTGGGTGCTAACTTTTTGATATAATAGTTTAATATTGATCTATTTTTTTATTATTTTAATTTCTGTTTCCATTATGCTATTATTGTCATCTACCACAGCTTTGTTTAAATCAGTTCTTAGTGTTCATAGTACAATTGTTTTGTTAATGTTCTACATTACAGAGCCAAGGAATATACTGTGACTTATTTCAGGATGCATATTTTGTAGTTAAAAACTTCCTAAAATATTCATTTTAGTTTTCTATGAATTTGTTATTTTTCCAAATAATTCAATAGTTGTGTTGCAGTGCTAAAATATTTCTGTGTGCAAAACATTAATTAATATATTGGCTATATTTCCCAGGAATCCTCCTTTGACATCCTAATTTACTCTAATATAGTCTTCCATTTTCTCCTTCAGTCAGAAATGTAGCTTTCATTCTGGGCTGTCCTTTTACTATTAATACCCTCCTGTGTTGTAACCCTTATTTTCTGGATTTCATCTAGATAACTTTTCCATATTTTATAGCGTAATCTTCAGGAGATTTCTAGTAAAAGATGCACTGAAATTATTATTATTATTATTCCTTGCATGTCTAAAAATGTTGGCTGGCAATATGGCTTGATAGAGAATTCTAGTTTGAAAATAATTTTTCCTTAGAATTTTAAAAATGTAGCTTTATCACATTCTAGATTCTATTGTTGCTAAGTATAATGAGAGTCAATTCCTTTTCCTATATGAAAATTTTAATGGTTTTCTCTTTACCCATGATATTGTACAGTTTCATGATGATGTACTTTGATACTTTTCCCTTTCATTGTTCCGGGCTTTTAGTGGGACTGCTGCTGCTGCTGCTGCTGCCAGTCCCTCAGTCATGTCCGACTCTGTGTGACCCCACAGACAGCAGCCCGCCAGGCTCCGCTGTGTATGATTTGAAATGCATGTCTTTCAGTTCTGGGAAATTTTCTTATATTATTTGGTAGTTTTCAGCTTTCCTTTTGTCTCTTTCTATAACTACTCTTAATGAGAATGCAAAACTCCTGAATTAATTCTCCAGTTTGTTACATTTCTCACTTTTCCCAGCTCTACTATCTGAGAGATTTTTCTCAAGTTTGCTTTCCAACACTTATAATATTAACATATTTGTTTTGCTTAGCATATTTTTGATCTACGAGAATACCTTGTTCTAGTATTTCTGCTTCCCTATTTTACATACAATGTGGTTATTGTTCTATAGACATAGTATTTCCTTTTATTACTCTGAATATTTGAAAAGATTTCCTTTCATTACTCTTGTTTTTTATTTAAAATTTTTAAAACGTTTACTTCATATTGGAACTTTTTCTCAAACGCCTGGTGAAATGTGTCAGTGATCAGAGGCATTGGGAAAATAAAGTTTATGGGCTACTATATTTGTCAGAAATTTTTCAGTTGTGATTGACAGAAACTCAGCTTAAACTAGCTCAAGCCTCATACACAAGCATAAAGCAGAAAGCAGTCTTTAAACATGGTTGTATTCAGAAGCTAATATAATGTTGTCACAGTTATCTCCATTTTTCATATGGTGAGGTCAACTCCTCGTTTGCCACATGAAAATGAGTGAAAGAAAAGAGGAATTCTCTGATCAAAAGAAGGTTTTAAGGGATGGGAGTAATTAAAAGAGAAAAACCATTACTGTCCCCTAAAGCCTCTTTGGGGCTTCCCTGGTGGCTCAGCTGGTAGAGTCCTCCTGCAGTGCGGGAGACCTGGGTTCAATTCTTGGGTTGGGAAGATCCCCTGGTGAAGTGAACGGGTACCCACTCCAGTATTCTGGCCTGGAGAACTCCATGGACTGTGATAGTCCACGGCGTCGCAAAGAGTCGGACATGACTAAGTGACTTTCACTTTCAATCTTGACTACAGGGAGCTGCTTTCATAAGTTTCAAGACTGAGTCAAGCCCTTCATAGCTTAGGCCTTTATGTAGGTAGGCTAAGGCGTCCAGGATGAATAATTTACATTGACCAGAGTGAGAAAGAAAACAGTGGGGAAAAAAAGACTTTATGGGAGGGATGTACATTTTCTAGGGGCTTCCCCAGTAACTCAGCAGTAAAGAATCCACCTGCAGTGCAGGAGACACAGGAGATGTGGACTTCAGTCCCTGGGTCGGGAAGATCCCCTGGAGGATGGCATGGCAACCCACTCCAGTATTCTTGCCTGCAGAATCCCATGGACAGAGGAGCCTGGATGCAGAGAGTCAGAAATAACTGAAGTGACCGAGCATGCACATCCATTTTCTAACTTTCCAAACCTCAGGCTTTCTCTGCTTCTGTATGAGTGTAGACCTTAGGGGAGGGCTCTAGTTTATACTTGTGACTGCAAATGAATGTGAGATTGGCCGAAGTCAATCCTCTGCAAACAGATGCTAACTAGCTTTTTAAAAATACAGTCTGAAGTCCATGAAGTATCAGAAGAACAGATAAAAATTAAACCGTAAGCTCAATACCTGGTAAGAGAATTTGTCCATAATGAAGGCATCGATATTCACAAATAGTAAGAAATGTGTGTCTTCCTGTGACACTGCTCCCCAATTTATACACTTCTTTCAGTATTTGAGAGTAGTATTTCAGTTCTCCTGCATTATTACTCTCAATTTTAGCTATATATTTTTATCTAGAATAGAAACTTGAATAATGGCAACATTTATTTTTCACTGAAGTCCCGAGTCTTTTCCATATTTTTATATCTCTTAGAACTCATGTTTAATCATTCCTCACATGCCTGAGATCTTTAAATAATAAAAATTAAAGCAATTCTGCGAGTAATTTGGCACCAGAAACAACCTTAGGCTTTGGCAAAGAAGTGTGGAATGATTAAGGCTTAGGGTCTGGGGAACCCCTGTGTGTTAAACCTGGATCTGATATTACCTTCTTCAGGAACTGGGGCAAGTGCTCAGCTCAGTTGCTCCCAGCTGAAATGGTCAGGAGGCTAATAATACTTAATCTGCCTTTCCCAAAGAGAATTAATTAACTGGCAAAGCACTTTGGGTAAAGGTGGGGGAGAAAGGCCTATTAAATACTCAAAATGCTATGTGTAAGGTCTGCAAGAATGTGTTCATTGGATCTCATCAGGTCCAGAAGTGGTTTGCAAGTTCCTGTCCAGTGAATGATTGCTTAAGTTTAAATACCAGTTAACACATTATATAAGAATTACAATCATAAGTATGTTTATGCTTTGGACACATATTTATGTAAACCAGAGGGTTGTTATGAACACTTCTGATATCCTTTCATAATTCATGTATTTACAGATGGAACCAATCTTAAAAATTGACTAAATGATTCCATCTATTTTAGAGAAAAAGGAAGGTGAAGCACAAGATTAATTAACTTGGAGTCATAGACTATGACTGCTTTATGCCAGAGGCAGGACAAGATAAACAAACAAACAAAAAAATGTGTATTTGTTGAGGGTCTCCTAAATATTAGAATCCTGCTGGCATTCTTCACATAAATTATTTAATGCTCACAGTAAATCTTTAGGGTATTATCCATATAGGTTTTATTTTGTCTGAGGCATCACAATTAGCAATGTAAGAGCTGGAGTCCTACTGGTTGAAAGAGCATGTTTTGTTCCTTTATTTCTTTGCTTCTTTATTTTATACCTAGCTATCTCTGTAAAACAGAATTATCAGTGGTTAAAGAGTCTAGGTTTTAGGGACAAGAAGCCCAGGAAATCTGGACGTAGTCCTTTCAGACATGCTCTGGGATGTTGAATGGAGAACCCTATTCCCATAACAGGTCTCATGCTCTCCATTCCAGAAATGACATTAGTTCTAGTCTCCAGGGCAGTTGTGCCACCTCCCCATGTTCCCATTACCACCTATAATTCCTTAACATTTCTGCCCTTCATCTATCAACTTCTCCCAAAATTCTTATGACACTTCCCAAAGTGTATCTTTGAACTTCTCTGTTTCTTTCCCCAGGTTTTAGAGACCCTCCTCCTTTTTATAAATAAACTCTACAAGAGTTTATTCAATATTTTTAAATTGATGAATAGTGACCATCATATTTTGGCTTCCCTGGTAGCTCAGTGTTAAAGAATCCATCTGCCAATGCAGGAGATGGAGGTTCAATCCCTAGATCAGTAAGATCCGCTGGAGAAGGAAATGGCAACACATTCCAGTATTCTTGCCTGGGAAATCCCATGGACAGAGGAGTCTGGCAGGCTATAGTCCATGGGGGCACAAAAGAGTTGAACATGACTTAGCAACTAAACAACAACAACATTAACCATCACATCTGTAGGATTACATGAGCCACATATTCTACAGAGAGAACATAGGAACTATGATGACATTCTCTGGTTGGCACAAACCATATTGCAGTATAATTCACACCTTTTTGCTGTTGTGCTTAGTCCCTCAGTCATGTCCACCTCTTTGTGACCCCATGGACTGTAGCCTACCGGGCTCCTCTGTTCGTGGGGATTCTCCAAGCAAGAATACTGGAGTGGGTTGCCATGCCCTCCTCCAAGGGATCTTTCCAACCCAGGGATTGAACCCAGGTCTCCCACATGCACATGAATTCTTTACCCCCGCTGAGTCACCAGGGAAGCCCATTTACACCTTACCACCATACTTACGAAAGCATCAGAAACCCAAATGCAGAGGCTTCACTACTTCAAAACCTATAGTCCATTAATGGGTGTATTTCACTGATGCTAACTGGTAGCATTTTAGTAGTGTTATCAGATCAGATCAGTCGCTCAGTCGTGTCCGACTCTCTGTGACCCCACGAACTGCAGCACGCCAGGCCTCCCTATCCATCACCAGCTCTCGGAGGTCACTCAGACTCACATTCATCCAGCCATCTCATCGTCTGTCATCCCCTTCTCCTCCTGCCCTCAATCCCTCCCAGCATCAGAGTCTTCTCCAGTGAGTCAACTCTTCGCATGACCCTGTCAATCAGTTGTGGAAGATCAGTTTTCCATGTAAGAACCTTTACTTGTGTTTACAAGCTGAGAAAAATTTAATTTGCCCTCTGCATCTCTTTTTTTTTTTTTTTTTTACATTTTATTTTGCTTAACTTTACAATATTGTATTGCTTTTGCCATACATCAAGATGAATCCGCCACAAGTATACATGTGTTCCCCATCCTGAACCCTCCTCCCTCCCCATACTATCCCTCTGGGTCGTCCCAGTGCACCAACCCCAGGCATCTGTTCTCAGGCATCGTACCTGGACTGGCGACTCATTTCAGATATGATATTATACATATTTCAATGCTATTCTCCCAAAACATCCCACCCTCTCCTGTTCCCAGAGTCCAAAAGTCTGTTCTATACATCAGTTTCTCTTTTGCTGTCTCGTAAACAGGGTTATTGTTACCATCTTTCTAAATTCCATATATATGCATTAGTATACTGTATTTGTGTTTTTCTTTCTGGCTTACTTCACTCTGTATAATAGGCTCCAGTTCCATCCACCTCATTAGAACTGATTCAAATGCATTCTTTTTAATAGCTGAGTAATGCTCCATTGTGTATATGTACCGTAGCTTTCTTATCCATTCATCTGTGGAAACTTCTTACACAAAGCACATGTGCTTCATGGTTTTCATGGCTATGTATATTCCAAGACTTATTATTAAAAGTTTATAAAATAGTGTGATCAATAGTTATGAACTTGGATTTTTTGTTTTCTCTTAAGAAAGACATATTGGCAATATAGGCCTTATTAAAGTATAACACAGTCTTGAGAATGACATAGAAAAGCTCCAATCAAGACTTTCATAAACTTGGCACATGATATACTTATTAATCTTATAGTTCATATATTAACTACTTAGCATGACAATTAGCTTCTTTAATAAAGCTCCACTTGGATTTGGTATTTGTAAACCAAGAGAAAGTAGCTTGTAGGAACCTCAGTCAAAACAGTCTGTTTACAAACTCACTATTTCTATTAGTTTTTCTATAAATCATTATCAAGGAGCTTTTTTAATTAAAGAAAATGAAGTTTTGTTTGGAATTATTCAGTGATTCTGATCTATTTCTCATAACAATTTTTTTTAAGGATAACTGCTTTACAGAATTTTGTTGTTTTCTGTCAGACCTCAACATGAATCAATCATAGGTATACATATATCCCCGCCCTTTTGAACCTCCCTTCCATCTCCCTCCCCATCCTATCCCTTTAGGTTGATACAGAGCCCCTGTTTGAGTTTCCTGAGCTATACAGCAAATTTCTCATCAGATCAGATCAGATCAGTCGCTCAGTCGTGTCCGACTCTTTGCGACCCCATGAACCGCAGCACGCCAGGCCTCCCTATCCATCACCAGCTCCCGGAGGTCACTCAGACTCACACCCATCAAGTCAGTGATGCCATCCAGCCATCTCATCCTCTGTCGTCCCCTTCTCCTCCTGCCCTCAACCCCTCCCAGCATCAGAGTCTTCTCCAATGAGTCAACTCTTCGCATGAGGTGGCCAAAATACTGGAGTTTCAGCTTTAGCATCATTCCTTCCAAAGAAATTCCAGGATTGATCTCCTTCAGAATGGACTGGTTGGATCTCCTTGCAGTCCAAGGGACTCTCAAGAGTCTTCTCCAACACCACAGTTCAAAAGCATCAATTCTTCGGTGCTCAGCCTTCTTCTCAGTCCAGTTCTCACATCCATACATGACCACAGGAAAGACCATAGCCTTGACTAGGCAAACCTTAGTTGGTAAAGTAATGTCTCTGCTTTTGAATATGCTATCTAGGTTGGTCATAACTTTCCGAAATTCTTAATATTCAGAGAAATACCAAAATAGTCTGATTGATTGTTAGGAAAGCCCAGAAATTTAGAATCTTCTAAACTCACTATTAAGAAAGTCACAAATTCACAAGTTAAATACATAGCGTATTCATTTCTTGCTTTGGTCTACTCACAGAAGAAATATGTTTGAGAGTGAGTATTTGGGGTTTTGGCACTCCTGTATTACTGTATCTTTTACCTATGTCTGTTGACAAGTTCAGCCCCAAATATAATGGTTTTAAATAACAACCATTTCTTTGTTCATGAATCTGTTGGTTGGCAGTCAAGGCTGGGTTCAGTTGAGAGGGCTTGGCTCTGACCACCATATATTTGGCTCTGCTGTATGTTTGGCTAAGCTCAGTCTTATGTTTGGGCTCATGATGTTCCCCAATCATATGATTGGGGAAGCATAGGTTACTCTCTGCTTGCTCTCACATCCTCCAGAAGGCTATCCCATGCTTTTCCATATAGTAATAGAAAGCAAGCAGAGAACATAAACCCCCATGTTCAAGCCTTTTTCTAACTTCTGCTTGCTTAATATTTGTTACTATCCACTGGCCAAACAAGTCACATGGCTCAGCAAAGTTATTGTAGAAGAGGACCAGGCAAGGAACAGATGGAGAGAATGATTCTCTGGAGTCTAGAATCATGTAGAAAGAAGTAACAATTGACTACGGTTACTAATACAAGCAGCCATATGCCAAAAACTAAGATCATGCCATCTGGTCCTATCATTTCATGGCAAGTAGATGGGAAAACAATGGAAACAGTGACAGACTATTTTCTTGGAATCCAGAATCACTGCAGATGGTGACTGCAGCCATAAAATTAAAAGATGTTTGCTCCTTGGAAGGAAAGTTATGACCAATCTAGATAGCATATTAAAAAGCAGAGACATCACTTTGCCAACAAAGGTCCACATAGTCAAAGCTATGGTTTTTCCAGTAGTCATGTTTGGATGAGAGAGTTGGACCATAAAAAAGGCCGAAGGCTGAAGAATTGATGCTTTTGAACTGTGGTGTTGGAGAAGACTCTTGAGAGTCCCTTAGACTGCATGGAGATCAAACCAGTCAATCCTAAAGGAAATTGGTCCTGGATATTCATTGGAAGGACTGATGCTGAAGCTGAAACTCTAATACTTTGGCCACCTGATGCGAAGAACTGACTCATTGGAAAAGACCCTGATACTGTGAAAGATTGAAGGCAGGAGAAGAGGATGACAGAGGATGAGATGGTTGGATGGCATCACCAACTTGATGGACATGAGTTTGAGCAAACTTCAGGAGTTGGTGATGGACAGGGAGCCCTGGCATGCTGCAATCCATGGGATTGCAAAAGGTCAGACACAACTGAGCGACTGAACTTTGCTGACTAATACCAAGATCCATGGAGCCCTTCATCTTTAGAAAATGAGTATTAGACCAGATCAGATGTGGGCAAACCATGACCTGTGGGACAATCCTAGCCTGCCATCTGTTTTTGTAAATTAAATTTTATTGAAATATAGCCATGCTCATTCATTTATATATTGTCTATGTCTCTTTTGTGCTATAGTGGCAGGTTGAATAATTGCTGAAAAGACAGCGTGGTCCACAGAGCCTTAAATATTTACTCTTTCAACCTCTACCGAAAATGTTCACCAACACTAAATGAGATAATTGATAATTTTTCTATCTCTAAACTATAAAGCCACAGGATTTTAACAGAGTACTTTTTAAAGTGTTCTTGAGCTCTTCATTGAAGTGAAGTGAAGTCGCTCGCTCGTGTCCAACTCTGCGACCCCATGAACTGTAGCCCACCAGGCTCCTCGGTCGTGGAAATTTCCCAGGAAAGAGTGCTGGAGTGGGTTGCCATTTCCTTCTCCAGGGGATCTTCCTGACCCAGGGATCAAACCCAGGTCTCCCGCATTGCAGGCAGACACTTCACCGTCTGGGCCACCAGGAGCTCTTCATTAGGACAGCAGAACAGAAAGATCCTGAACTCATCTCTTCCCATGGATGCATGTAAACTATTGACACAACTTCATGTAGAACAATTCTCTCTGAGAACAAACTGAAAATTAGTAAAAAAACACACTTCTACAATAAAGAACATAATGAAAAAACCACATTGGGGCAGGTAGGATTGGGGCAGGTAGGATGTGATATAGTCACAGCCTATACTTCCAGTGCAGAGACCCACAAACAGAGGGGATATTAGAGGTCTCCTCTAATAGTGAAGGATTCAAGATCCAGATGGAGAATCTTAACCTTGTGATCTGGAACCAGAGAGATGAGCACCCATAACTGGCTTTGAAAACTGGTGAAACTTACTTACAGGAGGACCTGAGGACAGTAGTTAACTGGGAATCAGTTCTTAATGGAGTTGTGCACAGACTCATTCACCCTGAGTCCTAGTGCAGAACCAGTGAATTGAAAAACATCTGGTGATCTACCTGGCCTGCCAAGATTGCCCCAGCAACCATACTGGCTCTGCTGTTCCCTGGTAAAAGTCCATACTCAGCTCAAACTCCAGCCCCCTGCCAAAGCAGCTGCCTCCAGTGTATCCTAAGAAAAGCCCAAGAAAAGCCCTGGTCAATGTCCAACTCTGGTTCCAGTCCTCTTGCTAAGATGTCACCCCTGATGCAGCCCAGGAAAAGCCCTGGCCTACATCTCTTCCAGCTCCAAGTCTCCTGCCAAAGACACTGGAAACGTGCAACACTCTTAGGGATGCTCCTACACAACGCCACATCTTTAAGACTTGGGTAGGTAACTGTTTCAAGTAATTCATAGAAACAATTAGAGAAAGTCAAACAAAATGAAAAGAGAGAGGAATTTGTTTCAAGTTAAAGAAAAGATAAACCCCCAGAAAAACCCTAAAGAAATTGAGATAACTGATTTATCTGATAAAGAGTTAATGTCATAAAGATTCTCACCAAATTTGTCAGAAATATGGACAAACACAGTGAGAATTTTGACAAAGACTTAGAAATTGTAAAGGAGAACTAATCATAGATGAAGGATATAATATCTGAAAGGAAAATGCACTGCAAGGACTCAAAAGCAGATTAGATGGTACAGAAGAAAGCATATGTGACCTGGAAGATAGAATAGTGGAAAAACCTAATCAGAAAAGCAAAAAGGAAAAATAAATTTAAAAAAAATGAGGATAGTTTAGGGACCTCTGGGACAACATCAAGCATTCTATTAATAGCATCATATTGTAGGGGTCCCAGAAGGAGAAAAGAGAGAGAAAATGGCAAAAAACTTCTTTAATGAAATAGCTGAAAACTTCCCTATCCTAGAGAAGAAAACAGATATTCTGATCCAGAGAGTACAGAGTTTGAAACAAGATGAATCTAAAGAGATCCATAGCAAGTCATATCCCAATTAAAAGGTTAAAAGGGAAAAATGTAAAGGCAGCAAGGGGGAAAAACACTGAGTCACATACAGGGGAACTCCAATAAGGTTATCAGGTGATTTTTCAGGAGAAATTTTCTAGGCAAGAAAAGAGTACCTAAATGAATTTAAAGTGCTGAAAGGAAAAGACCTACAAAGATACTCTGCCTAGCAGGGCTGTCATTCAGAATTAAAGGAGAGAGAAAGAGTTTCTTAGATAAGCAAAAACTAAAAGCTTATTATCACTAAATCAGCCTTATAAGAAGTGTTAAAGGATATTCTTTAAATAAAAAAAAAGGGCCATAATTAGAAACAAAAAAAATATGAAAGAAAAAGACATCATAGACATTTGGTAAAGGCAGACTCCAGAGAAGGCAATGGCAACCCACTCCAGTACTTTTGCCTGAAAATCCCATGGATGGAGGAGCCTGGAAGGCTTCAGTCCATGGGGTCACTAAGAGTCAGACACGACTGAGCGACTTCACTTTCCCTTTTCCCTTTCATGCATTGGAGAAGGAAATGGCAACCCACTCCAGTGTTCTTGCCTGGAGAATCCCAGGGATGGCAGAGCCTGGTGGGCTGCCGTCTGTGGGGTCGCACAGAGTTGGACACGACTGAAGCGATTTAGCTGCAGCAGCAGGAAAGGCAGACTCAATCGCTTAAAAAGCTACTAAGAGGGTTAGAAGATAAAAGACATAAAATCAACTATAGCTTCAATGAAAAGTTAAGGGATGCACACAGAAAAAAGATGTAAAATATGAAATCAGAAGCATGAAGCAGGGAGTAAAAAATGCAGAACTTTTAGAATGTGTTGAAACTTAAGTGACCATCAGCTTAAATCAAATAGCGTGTGTGTGTGTGTGTGTGTGTGTGTGTGTGTGTGTGTGTGTGTGTGCTCAGTAGTGTCTGACAGGCTTCTCTGTCCATGGAATTCTCCAGGCAAGAATACTGGATTGGGTTTCCACTTCCTCCTCCAGGGGATCTTCCCAAAGGGGTTGAACCCACATCTCCTGCACTGCAGGCGGATTCTTTACTGTCTGAGCTGCCAGGGAAGCCCAAGACCATACATACACTCACATACACACACACACACACACACACGAACATTATAGTAACCATAAACTGAAGGTCTACAACAGATACATAAAAAACAAAGAGAAAGTAATACAAACTAAAAATAAATAAATAAATAGCCCGGGCCTTCTGCTCATTTTTGATTGGATTGTTGTTTTGTTTTTTTTTTTTTTGATATTGAGCTGCATAAGCTGTTTATAAATTTTGGAGAATAATTCCTTGTTTTCTTACTGTTAAGTTTTGAGTTCTTTGTATGTTTTGAACACAGTCTCTCATCAGATATATGGTTTGCAAATATTTTCTAAATCTGTGGCTTGTCTTTTTATTCTGTTAACAATGTCTTACACAGAACAGAAGTTTTTAACTTTTAGAAATCCAGTTTATCAACTTTTTTCTTTTATGAATCATGCTTTAGATGTTTTATCAAAAAGATCATCACCAAACTGGTCACCTATATTTACTTCTTCATTGTCTGCTGAACGTTTCCTCCTTTTTTTTTTTTTTTTTTTCAGGTAATTATCCTTGCATAGCAAAAACTTTGTCTTCCTTAATGCTTTTATCTCATCACATAGTGCCTTTCCCACCCCCACCCCCTTCTATTTACTTATCTAGAGAAGTCTTAACCATTCTTCAAAGAATCAGTTCAAGGCTCACTCACACCCTTCAAAACTTGTCCTGGCCACATCACTCCACTTTGATTTTGTTCTTCTTTGAACTCCTAAAGCTATGGAAATCTACATATATTGTTTAGTACTGCATTATACTCTGTTTAGTGCTATTTAAGAAATTATTGCCATGTGATAATCAAATATTTCAGGCAAGAGAAGTTGGGAATTATGCATCCTTTATAATTAACAGCAAACTTAGTATAGTTTGGATCCAGTGCAGAGTCTAAAAAAATGCCTGGAATCAGGAAGCTGCAAGGTGAAATCATTAAGACCCTGAGTTTTGAAATCACTTTAATAAGGTTTTATTTCACCTGTGAGACTGATGCCAGTATGATATTTGGCAAACAAGTTACTCAACCTTTCTGCCTTGAATATGTTTACCTACAATTAGAAGATTAAGACAATACCTATCTAATATAGTTATCAACAGGAGATAAATGCAAAAATGATCTTAGCAGGCATCACGGCACATGCCATGTGCTTTATATTGTCCTTGTTATTATTATATTAGTATTTAACAAATATAGTGAAATATGAATAACTAGAATATAAATGGACTAGGTTACATATAATGAGGATGCAAATATGAAAATACTTTGTGACTTCTATGTCTAATTTTTATTTTTTATACTATGAATATTATGCTTAAAGGCACATGTTGTATAGCAAATATTAAACTGAACTAAGAATCTTGGAAAACCCATTTTATATCTTGATTTTACCTTTATTCTTCCAAATTGGATTCAGCTTTCTTAATTGCTACAGAGTATTCAACTTAGTGATCACATTTACTAGCTCTATAATCCTGAGAAAGCTGGGTTCCTCCTTCCATTCCCTTCACTAGAGCTGTTTCCTCCTTTTAAAAACCTATCAAATACTACCTCTCAAAACTGATATAAGGGTTAAAAATATTATTATGTGAAAGTAGCACAGTCTCACATTTTGTGGCTGTTCAATAAATATTACATTTTGATTTCCTCAGAGTGGGTGCCCTTTAAAAAATCTTCATAAAATTCTCCCTTACATTCTTCTACACAATTGTCATAATGGGTTACCTGAAGTGCCAGACAGGCCAAGCAGCTTCTACTTCAGTGGCTTCTTGCCACTGGCTACACCACAATAACATTCAGCTGGAGACTTCAGCTCCTCTCTTCCAGCATAGTCTCAATGTCTGCTTCTCTATCTCATTTTAATAACTTGAAGCCCCATTAATTTCTGCTTTCTATATTCCATTCTTCCTGCTTTTATACATGGCTAGTTCTTTGAGACTCGTTTTAGTTATCTCATTCAGGAAGATCCTGGGCACATACCTTCCTGTAGCTAGGCTGGTGTAAATCTTCCATGTTTTTCCATGGCATCTGTCTTACTAATAGATCTTCTTCCCAGGACTGTAATCTCTTCAAAGGCCATGATGATTTCCTCAGTATACAGTAAATAGTAGGTGCTTGTTAGTGAAGAATAAATATAATAATTAATTCTTTATTGAATTCTATTTTAAAATGGGTCCTAATACAGTGTCTTGTGTATTCTAGTCATCTTATAAATTTGGTGAATGAATAAACTGGCAAATATAAGAATGAAGATGATATTTTACCTGAGGACAGGATTCAGATAACCTCTCAAGATTTTCTTAGCTTTGTTTTTATATAAAAGATCCACATAATACCAGTGTGGTAGAGGCTTTAACATTAAATTTAAAACATAAAAAAGATATGCAGTAACTATATGACTATAGAAATGTGGGACCATGACTCTATCTTCAATAAAATTGCTAGAATTAATAACTTCTTAGAATCAGACATGTTTTATGTAAATAAAATTATCTTTTTATATGTCTACTCAATGGGAAGAACTCTAAAGTGTTTCATAAACATTTGTCTCACCTACTGTGTGCTCTTAGTTGATTAAGTCCCTTCCTCTTACATATAACTCAAAATGTGGTAAACTATCCACTCCCTTATAGTGCATGTCATTCAAGGGTCACCAAGTTATCTCCAGCTCCAGGGGTAGATTTGGATAAATCATTCAATACAGCTTCAACACCTTTTGCCATGATTGGTCCTAGAGATCAAGCTTAAGCCAATGAGCATACAATATTCCCTTGGGGACTGTTGGCGGTGAGCACATGACCCCAGTGAGCTAAGTCAGACTGGCGGCAGCCCCCTTTTCCCCCTGATTTAGGGGAGGCTTTCTCCTTCTTGTTTGCTGAACAGAAATGAGAAAGAACAGAGTCTCATTTGATCTTAGGACCTCATTTGATCTTAGAACCTCCCCTAGAAGGTTGACCTTAGAACCTCCCCTCCCGAGGGGAACCAACACCATGAATTGCAAAACAGAGAGGTGAAAAGATTCTGCACACTTTATATAAGTGAGTTTCTGCATAGGTGAGATAATTGTGCTTTTTGTTTAAAATAATTTTGAGACGGACTGCCCTATTAGTTGTTACTAAAAGAATCCTAACTAGTACATTTTCATAATTTTTCTATAATTCATATAGACTAAGATATAAAGTAGTCTTTTTCTTTTTTATTTTAATTTTATTTTTTAATTGAAGGATAATTGCTTTACAGAATTGTGTTGGTTTCTGCCAAACATCAACATGAATCAACCAGAGGTATACATATGTCCCCTCCCTCTTGAAGCACTGAAATGAGTATAAAAGCCTATAACCAATTCCTTGTGAAACGATGGCCTAACTTACAGGTAGATACATGAGATTTAATCGGCAGTCCACTGGACCCGAGGGAAGAAGTGTAAAGAGGAGGCTTTGCACATGAAGGTGATAAGAGGAATCACCAGCGGAGAGCAGAGAGTGATGCATCTTTTCTGATAGCCAGAAAAGCTGAATGTAGTCTGTCTTGAGGTCATTTCCCTTTTTCCTCTGGATTTTCTAATGATAGGTGAGAGCAAAATGTCTCCCTTAAGATATAACCTCCAATAAACTGAGGAGCCAAGTATTAACATGAGAGAGAGAAAGCAGGAAAGAAAGACTGTGCTTTCCTGGAGCTGTTAATAATATACTGGACAAGGATAATAAATAATTGATAGTTGTCACCTTTCTGCTTCTTAGTTATTCATGGGCTTCAAGATGGTCCTTTATCTTAGCGCCATCTAATCGTGTTACATCACATGCACTCCTTGTCACCAACATTAATATGTCTGCCAGTGACGTGCTGCACACTGGCTTTTCAGAGCTATCACAAACTGCTGATCTGTGCCAGTCAAGAGCAATGTAATTGTCACCGGTAGACAGAAATATTACTGCCAGACAGAATAGTGTAAATAATACAAAAAATAGCCTCCAACACCAATGACAAATTTCCATAATCAGGGAGCGGTCTCTTCCATCACATCCACCGTACTACTCTCCTGCATGAGAATTGCTGCAGTCTGGAGGGAAGCAGGCTCAATTCAATCAGGCTGAGCACCTGCACTCTTTTGATTATATACATTGCAGAAACAGAGTAGGTTGGATTCTGGAGCAAAGCAGTGGGGGACTGCAAGTGAGTATTTTAGATTTTTGTTCCTGAGACCTTTACATACACCTGCAGAGGTACCACAGCAACCTAGCAGTAATTCCTTCCATGGCAATGTGGCCACATTAACCCACATATACGGCATTTCCTAAATTTTCATTATAGGCAGAATGAGAGTACTAAGTACAGAGAGAATAAATTCAGGAAGAAAGAGAAGGCAAAATATGTGCTTTGACTGGAAGCTGAAACTATCTAGACATTACATAGCTCATTTTAGTCTCAAGTGTTCAAGGGAGCATTACCTAATGAATTCTTTTTATCAGATGCTGCAAGATCCCCCGTGCACCTGTGGCAAACATTATCCATTCCTCCTCTTCATTGCCAACAGGATTCCAATTTTGAACAGGATGGCAGAATGCCCAGCTAAAGAATAACTTCCTCAGCCTTCCTTGCAGCTATGAGCGGAAGTGGCAGAGTTCTGGCCAATGAGACACGAGTGGAGTACTGTTGGAGATTTCTGGGACTTTTGTTTTCCTAATAAAAGGAGCAGATGTTACTGGAGCCACCCTTCTCTTTTCCACCCTCTACCTGCCTTGAAATTCTGAAGCTAAAGCAGCTCTAAGGACAAATCAAGAGATACAGATTCAGACTCCGACCTCAGCTAGCCATGAATTTATGCCAGTGGTCCCTTAATTCCGGGTTTCTTATTTGAGGGAAAGAATCCTCTATTTTTGTTGTTGTTGTTATTGTTGCACAGGTGATATTTTGTATTGTTACTTGCTGATGAGCACATTCCTAAGTATAGGACCCAATCTAAAATCCCTTGCTCAGATCAGATCAGTCGCTCAGTCGTGTCCGACTCTTTGCAACCCCATGAACTGCAGCACGCCAGGCCTCCCTATCCATCACCAGCTCTCAGAGGTCACTCAGACTCATATTCATCGAGTCAGTGATGCCATCCAGCCATCTCATCCTCTGTCGTCCCCTTCTCCTCCTGCCCTCAATCCCTCCCAGCATCAGAGTCTTCTCCAATGAGTCAACTCTTCGCATGAGGTGGCCAAAATACTGGAGTTTCATCCCCAATATTAAAACAAATCAAAAATTTAAAAATTCTTTTGGAAGTCACATGGAGAAGTGAAAAGAGACAAGAAAGAATACAGTAATAAACTAACATCTATTGAGGATATGCTCTGTGTTAAGCACTTTTGTAGGACCTTTGCTGCTGCTGCTGTTGCTAAGTCACTTCAGTCGTGTCCGACTCTGTGCGACCCCATAGATGGCAGCCCACCAGGCCTCCCTGTCCCTGGGATTCTCCAGGCAAGAACACTGGAGTGGGTTGCCATTTCCTTCTCCAATGCATGAAAGTGAAGAGTGAAAGCGAAGTCGCTCAGTCGTGTCCGACTCTAGTGACCCCATGGACTGTAGCCTACCAGGCTCCTCCATCCATGGGGTTTTCCAGGCAAAAGTACTAGAGTGGGGTGCCACTGCCTTCTCTGCGTAGGACCTTTGCATGCACCAATTCATTTAAGCCTTACAGCAATGTTATGAAGTAGGTTTTGTTATAAACCCATTTAATAAATGGAAGAGAGCCATATTAAGGTTAAGCAACTTGCCCACGGGCCAACATCTAAGATAGGATGGAGCCAAGATTCCAGATTCCAGAGTCTAGGCTTTTAACTATTATGTTTTCTGATTTATATTTTCCATGTCATAAAATGGGAAAACTAAGTCAAAGGTTTTTTTTTTTTAATTGGAGGATAATTGCTTTACAGGTTTAGTTGTTTTCTGTCAAACCTCAATGTGAATCAGCCATAGGTATACATACTCAGTTCAGTTCAATTCAGTCACTAAGTCGTGTCCGACTCTTTGCGACCCCATGAATTGCAGCACACCAGGCCTCCCTGTCCATCACCAACTCCTGGAGTTCACTCAAGTTCACGTCCATTGAGTCAGTGATGCCATCTAGCCATCTCATCCTCTGTCTTCCCCTTCTCCTCCTGCCCCCACCCCTCCCAGCATCAGAGTCTTTTCCAGTGAATCAACTCTTCGCATGAGGTGGCCAAAGTGTTCCTTCCAAAGAATACCCAGGACTGATCTCCTTTAGAATGGACTGGTTGGATCTCCTTGCAGTCCAAGGGACTCTCAAGAATCTTCTCCAACACCACAGTTCAAAAGCATCAATTCTTCGGCACTCAGCTTTCTTCACAGTACAACTCTCACATCCATGCATGACTACTGGAAAAACCATAGCCTTGGCTCAGATCGTGAACTCCTTATTGCCAAATTCAGACTTAAATTGAAGAAAGTAGGGAAAACCACTAGGCCATTCAGGTATGACCTAAATCAAATCCCTTATGATTATACAGTGGAAGTGAGAAATAGATTTAAGGGACTAGATCTGATAGAGTGCCTGATGAACTATGGACGGAGGTTCGTGACATTGTACAGGAGACAGGGATCAAGACCATCCCCATGGAAAAGAAATGCAAGAAAGCAAAATGGCTGTCTGAGGAGGCCTTACAAATAGCTGTGAAAAGAAGAGAAGTGAAAAGCAAAGGAGAAAAGGAAAGATATAAGCATCTTAATGCAGAGTTCCAAAGAACAGCAAACCTTCCTCAGTGGTCAGTGCAAAGAATAGAGGAAAACAACAGAATGGGAAAGATTAGAGATCTCTTCAAGAAAATTAGAGATACCAAGGGAACATTTCATGCAAAAATGGGTTCAATAAAGGACAGAAATGGTATGGACCTAACAGAAGCAGAAGATTTTAAGAAGAGGTGGCAAGAATACACAGAAGAACTGTACAAAAAAGATCTTCATGACCAAGATAATTACGAAGGTATACATATATCCCCTCTCTTTTGAACACTCCCCCCATCTCCCTCCCCATCCACCCCTCCAGTTTGACACAGAGCCCCAGCCTGAGCCCACCGAGCCACACAGTAAATTCCCATTGGCTGTCTACCTCACACATGGCAATATAAGTCTCTGTGTTACTTCTTCCACACATCCCACCCTCTCCTGCCCTCTCCCCATTCCACAAGTCTATTCTCTATGTCTGTTTCTCTATTCTTCCCTGCAAATAAATTCCTCACTACCATTTTTTTTTAGATTCCATATATGTGTGTTAGGATGAGATATATATCTTTCTCTTTCTGACTCACTTCACTCTGTATTATAGGTTCTAGGTTCATCCAACTCATCAGAACTCAAATGTGTTCATTTTTATGGCTGAGTAATATTCCACTGTGTATATATACCACAAATTCTTTATCCATTCATCTATCGATGGACATCTAGGTTGCTTCCATGTTCTAGATATTGTAAATAGTGCTGCAATGAACCATGGGATACACGTGTCTTTTTCAATTTTGGTTTCCTCAGGGTATATGCCTAGGAGTGGGATTGCTGGGTCACATGGTGGTTTTATTCCTAGTTTTTTAAGGAATCTCCATACTGTCTTTCATAGGGGCTGTATCAATTTACATTCCCACCAACAGTGCAAGAGTGTTCCCTTTTCTCCACACCCTCTCCAGCACTTATTGTTTGTAGACTTTTGGATGATGGCCATTCTTACCAGTGTGAGGTGATATCTCATTGTAGTTGTGATTTGCATTTCTCTAATAATGAGAGATACTGAGCATCTTTTCATGTGTTTGTTAGCCATCTGTATGTCTTTGGAGAAATGTCTGTTTAGGGCTTTTTCCCACTTTTTGATTGGCTTGTTTGTTTTTCTGGCATTGAGTTGTATGAGCTGATTGTATATTTTGGAAATTAATCCTTTGTCAGTTGTTTCATCTGCTATCATTTTCTCCCATTCTGAGGGTTGTCTTTTCACCATGCTTATAGTTTCCTTTGCTGTGCAAAAGTTTTTAAATTTAATCAGGTCCCACTTCCTTACTTCTGTTTTTATTTTCATTAGTCTAGGAGGTGTGTCATAAAGGATCTTGCTTTGATTTATGTCATTGAATGTTTTCTGCCTATGTTTTGTTCTAAGAGTTTTACAGTTTTTGGTCTTACATTTAGGTCTTTAATCCATTTCGAGGTTATCTCTGTGTATGCTGTTAGAAGTGTTCTAATTTCATTCTTTTACATGTAATTGTTCAGTTTTTCTAGCACCATTTATTGAAGAGGCTGTTTTGCCCCATTGCATATTCTTGCCTCCTTTGTTGAAAATAAGGTACCCATAGGTGCATGAGCTTATTTCTGGGCTTTCTATCTTGTTCCATTGGTCTATATTTCTCTTTTTGTGCCAGTACCACAGATATACTGCTATTGATTCCTTCTAGAGTATTTTTAATTTCAGTAATTGTGTTGTTTGTCTCTGCATGTTTTTGCTTTAATTCTTCTAGGCCTTTGTTAACGGATTCTTGGATTTTCTCCATTTTGTTTTCAAGGTTTGTGGTCATCTTTACTATCATTATTCTGAATTCTCTTTCAGGTAATTTGCCTATTTCCTCTTCATTTATTTGGACTTCTGTGTTTCTGGTTTGTTCCTTCATTTGTGCAGTATTTCTCTGCATTTTCACTATTTTTTTTTTTTTTTTAACTTATTGTGTTCGAGGTCTCCTTTTCCCAGTCTTCAAGGTTGAATTCTTTCTTCCTTTTGGTTTCTGCCCTCCTAAGGTTGGTCCAGTGGTTTGTGTGAGCTTTGTATATGGTGAGATTTGCGCTGAGTTTTTGTTTCTTTGCTTGTTTGTTTTCCCGTGATGGGCAATGCTGAATGAGGTCGGAATCCTGATTGGGTTTGTATTTTTGTTTTGCTTGTTGTTTAGATGAGGTGTCCTGTACAGGGTGTTACTGGTGGCTGGGTGATGCTGGGTCTTGTATTCCAGTGATTTCCTTTGTGTGAGTTCTCACTATTTGATATTCCCTAGCGTTAGTTTTCTGGTAGTCTAGGGTCTTGGAGTCAGTGCTCCCACTCCAAAGGTTCAGGGCTTGATCTCTGGTCAGGAACGAAGATTCCACAAGTGGTTTGTTATGGCACTAAGTGAGATTAAAACAAATATCCAAAATGAAAAACCAAAGATGAGCCCCCAGATAAATGATGGTTACAAAATCAGGCAAATAATAATTAAAATTATGGAATATACACATATACGTATACACCCATGAGCAAAGTGAAAACAGTCCAGCAAAAATATAGTACAATAGATTGGGCTGTTGAACAAAGGAAATCAAAAATTATATTTACCAGTTAAGAACAAAACTAACTAAAGCACAAACTGGAAAACAAAACTAAAGCAAGGTGCCAATTGGAGAATAAAGCAATGGAAATAAAACTAAAAATATGTTGAGAGGAAAGGAAAGAAAGAAAAGAAAGAAAGAGTAGATATGCAAAGTTAAATAGAGGTAGCTAAAGATTTATGTACATTAAGGATTAATTGCAAGGGGAAAAGAACAGTAGGAAAAGCAAATAAAGGAATAAATGTAGAAAAAATGATAATAGATTTAAAAATTACAAATTAAAAGGAGAAAAAAGGAAAACTCCACAGAACTGCAAAAGCCCAATGTAGAGGCAGAGGTTGATAACAACAATAAATGATGTGACTGAGAAAAAAAAGAAAAAAGAGCTCAAAAGCTTAATTAGATTTCACTGTGCCAATAAAATCGACAGCTACAACAGAGGGGGAAGAAAAGGGAAAAAAATCCAAAGAAATCTACATAACAAGTCAAAACATAAGGATAATAAATGTTTTTATTGAGTCACTGCTGTCAGAATCCTTTCCCTCACTGGGAGTCACAGTCCACCTGACCTCCTTAAGATGCGCTCTAACACTATGCTAACCTCTGGACCCACTGTAGGGGTGGTTCAGATTCTAATCTGGTCCTACTCCTGTGTGTTCTTGCCTCCAATGTCCACAGCTATCAGAGCTAGTGCATTTTCTTTTGTAGGAGCTCTCAATGATCTTTGTTTTGTTTTGTTTTAACTTTACAATATTGTATTGGTTTTGCCATATATCAACATGAATCTGCCACAGGTATACACATGTTCTCCATCCTGAACCCTCTTTTGTATATTCCATAGACAGAGAGTCTGCCTAGTTGATCATGTGAATTTAATCTGCAGCTACTACAGCTGGTAGGAAGGTTTGGGGTCTTCTTCCTTAGCCACATTGCTCCTGGGTTTCAATTGTGGTTTCATTTCCACCTCTACATGTGGGTCATCCACTGGGGTTTAGCTCCGGGGCTGTCCTGGAGAGCTTGGGTTTGCCCCTCTGAGGGCCAGGTGTGGAGGTGGTGCAGCTGGTGAGTCTCACGGGTTCTGGCAGCACCAGATACTCAGGGGAGTTGGCAGCTAGGGCAGCAGGAAATATAGTGCTCTAGAAGGGTATGGCAACCAGTATTGGGCAATACGCTCCAGTGTTCTTGCCTGGAGAACCCTCTTCCCTGACAAAGAAGCCTGGTAGGCTACAGTCTATAAGGTCCCAAAGAGTCGGACGCTACGGAAGCAACCTTGTGTGCATAGGCGCATGACTTTTTTTGCCTGTGGTAGCTCTGTCCCAGAGAGAATTGAATGTGAACATGGCACAGCTGCTTGGCTTGCAGGGACCCTGGCGGCACCAACTGTGCAGGAACATGGACTGCCTCCACCACAGGAGTGATGGCCCTATCAGAGTCTCTTCTTGAGCTCTTTTAGCTGGCAATCAGAAGGCCTCTTTGGTCAGTATTTCTCTGTAGCTCTGCCCGTTTAGGCACTTAGAGGGCTCCCTTGCCTGGGGTCCTTCTCTGTTGTTGGGTGCATCAGGCACATAGAGGGGCCCCCGTGGCTGGGGTCCTACTCTGTAATTTGGAACATCAGTCCCTTAAAGGAGCACCCTGGATGGGGTCCTACTCTGTAGTTCAGTGCATCAGGCATTTGATTGGCCAGCCTCTTTATTGTTCAGCTGCAAATTTTGGCATGTGTGGGAGGACAGAGGCTGTGATGATGTCTCCACCCCTTGCATGTGACTCAGCAGCATTTCCCTCTTCTGTGGCTGCCCACCTTTTCTCCACAGGTATCTTCCCACCACAGTGTCCTTCCTCACATCCCCCCTCATCTGTCTCTGCAGTCAACAGCAGCCCTCGCCTGGGGATTGCGCCACAATCCCCAAACTCCAGCTCCCAGCTGCTGTGCCTTCCAGGGGACCTGTGTCCCTGCCTGGGACTCTTTTTGAGTCCCTGTATGGCTGTCCCTGTATGGCTGCGGCAAGGACTGTCTGATTCTCATCCATTTAGGGTGCCACAGATCACCTGTTTCACTCTCAGCCTTAAATGTTTCCCCTCTGACTCAGACAGTTGCCCCGCTGTGGGGATTGGACCCCTGCTTCAGTTCCCCCATCCACTGTGGGCAGGTCCAGTCCTACTAACATTCCTGTTTTTCACCCTAATTCCGTTCTCCTACTGAGTTTTGCATGTTTTTATATTTTCTTTTCTGCTGGTCAGGTACTCCTCTCTGCTCTCAGCTGATGTTCTGCATGCACTTCTGTGTCTGAAGGTGTATTTCTGATGTATCCATAGAGAGAGATGTACTCCATGTACACCTGTTCCTCCACCATCTTGTTCTTTCCCCTAAGTCAAAAGTTTTCATTGATGAATCCACAATTATAGAAAGCTCTTTTTTGAGATACATTTTGTTGTGTCTTCAGTATTACCAGGAAAAGATTCTTTTGTGAGATATAATTTCAAGCAGTTTTTGCTTTATGTTGTATTTTTGTTTTCAGAAGCTCAAAACAAAAATTTAATCTATCCATCTATCCATCATATGGAAATTACCATGGAAACAATCCGCACTGCATCTAACATATTTGCATTGATGTGTATTGAACTTGCCCAGTTCTTGAGCTGTGGCATTTAAAACAACATTCTTTAAATTTTGGTCACCCTAAAGTGGATCTGAAATCCATCTATATTGCTGTTCTGTCCCACCCCCACCCATACCGGAAGCTAAAGTATCCTTTTGTTTATTCATTATCATTGAAAATGATAATGTATGTCAAAATTGTTTGGAAATTGTCAGAAATCCATATAAATGTAAATAATTATTATAGAGATATTTTGATGTAGTAGAATGAGAATTAGGAAACCTGAATTCTTCTTGCTGTATGTCTTAATTTCTGTGTGAAATGGGAAGAGCTCACTTATCATTTCTGGGCATTGTTGACCTGACTTTTGTTCTCTGGGCCAATATAACTCCATTGTTCCATGTATCTAACAGTTAATAAAAGTAAGATAAGAACATTAATCATATATTTGGAGGCTCTCATATGGACCTAATCCTTCCATATTTATTTACATCTTGCTTTTATTTGATCTCATCTAATGGTAATTGGGCTTCCCTTGTGGCTTAGATGATAAAGAATCTGCCTGCAATGTGGGGGACCTGGGTTAGGAAGATCCCCTGGAGAAGGGAAAGGCTATTCACTCCAGTATTCTGGCCTGGAGAATTCCATGGGGTTGCAAAGAGTAGGACACAATTGAGAGACTTTCACTTTCACTCACTTTCAATGGTAATAGTTCATATTTATTGAGTGCTTGGTCTGTGTCAGACACAATGGGCAATCCTTTGCTTGTACAATCTCATTTAACATATACCACAACTAAGACATTTACCTATATACAATAGTATGACTAGACTGATTCTTTTTACCACTGGTTCCAAGCTGGGTTTAGAAAAGGCAGAGGAACCAGAGATTAAATTGTCAACATTCACTGGATCATAGAGAAAACAAGGGAATTCCAGAAAAACATCTGCCTCTGTTTCATCAACTACACTAAAGCCTTGATTGTGTGGATCATAACAAACTGGGAAAAGCTCTTAAAGAGATGGAAACACCAGACCATCTTTCCTGTCTCCTGAGAAACCTGTATGCAGATTAAGAAGCAAGAGAACCCTGTATGGAACAACTGATTGGATCAAGATTGAGAAAGGAGTACGACAGGGCTGTCTGCTGTTACCCTGTTTGTTTAACTTATATGCTGAGCAAATCTTGAGAAATGCCAGGCTAGATGAGCTACAAGCTGGAATCAAGATAGGCAGGAGAAATATCAACATCCTCAGATATGTGGATGATACCACTCCAATGGCAGAAAGCAAAGAGGAACTAAAGAGCCTTTTGATGAGGATGAAGGAAGAGACTGAAAGAGCTGGCTTAAAACTAAATATTAAAAAATTTAAGACCATGGCATCTGGCCCCATTACTTCATTGCAAATAGAAGGGGAAAAGGTGAAAGTAGTGACAGATTTCCTCTTCTTGGGCTCTAAACTCACTGTGGATTGTAACTACAGCCATGAAATCAGAAAATTGCTTCTCAGCAGGAAAGCTATGACAAACCTAGACTGTGTATTGAAAAACAGAAACATTTCTCTGCCAACCAAGGTCTGTGTAGTCAAGGCTATGGTCTTCCCAGTGGTCACGTATGGTTGTGAGAGCTGGACCATAAAGAAGGCAGAGCATCAAAGAATTGATGCCTTTAAACTGTGGTGCTTGAGAAAACTCCTAAAAATCCCTCGGACAACAAGGAGATCAAATCAGTCAATCTTAAGGGAAATCAATCCTGAATACTCATTGAAAGGATTGATACTGAAGCTAAAGCTCTAGTATTTTGGTCATCTGATGTGAACAGCCTACTCACTGGAAAAGTCCCTGATACTGGGAAAGATTGAGGACAGAAAGGGAAGAGGGCATCAGAGGATGAGATGGCTGGATTGTATCACCTATGCAATGGACATGAACTTGGGCAAACTTCGGGAGATGGTGAAGGACAGGGACACCTGGAGTAGTGCAGTCCATGGGGTCACAAAGAGTTGGACACAACTGGGGGACTGAACAACAACTGATTGACTGGTGCCTATGTTCTTGGCTGGTGCCGATTACTATTATTTTTCGTATCACCCCTCATTACAGCTTAGGAAGATAGGTTTGACTGTTATTTCCATTTTAAAGTTAAGGACACCCATTAATATTTAGGAATAATGTTTAGGGCTTTTTTTTTCCTAATGAATTCTGGCTTGTTTCACTCCTTTCCCCACTAGTGGCTATTTTTAGATTTTAGCAACTGCCTATCCATGCCAGCCCCATTCCCTTCTTGGACCTCCAGCCCAAGAAGCCCATTTTCACTTTTGGCATTTTGTCTGGACCTACTTGCTTGTATGTGGATAAGTGACTGAGTGAGTTTGGTCTCAGTTCCTGGGTTTTCGATTTTTAGAATAGAGTAAAACACTTCCGCTTTTAACCTGACATTTCTGACTCATCCTGCTCGATCCCCACTGCCACCCTCAGTACAGATATAACCTATCAGGGACAGAAAGTAGGGAGTGTGTATGCTTCCTGTGTCTGTATGTGTATTTATAAATAGACAGAAAAACATAGGCATAAGTCTGTCTTTTCTATATTTTCCAAAGTTTATTTTCTTTTGCTTATGGTAAAGAATTAAAGTTCATTCTGAGATATGAATTAAAAAATACTTTGGCCCTTTAGTTTTAGAAAGATATGGTCTAAGCCAATAGAACAATACTGTCACTGCAAACTCTTAGACACTAAGAAGAATAGGTGAATTTCTATAAAAATCCATGGTGGAACTAGTAAGCAAGACAGGAAAATCAGCAAGTACCAGGAAAAAAAAAAAAAAAAAAGCATTAGGTATATGAACCAATGCCACAACAGTCCTAGACTGGAGGAAGATGAGAGAAAGATATTATTGTACTTGGTAATAGGTTGGGAAGATCCCCTGGAGAAGGAAATGCCAACCCACTCCAGTATTCTTGCCTGGAGAATCCCATGGACAGAGGAGCCTGGTGGACTACAGTCCATGGGATCACAAGAGTTGGACACGACTTAGTGACTAAACCACCACCAGCAATAGGTAACTACTGAGGTTTTAGGATTCTACTCAATGACACAGAGAAACAACAAAGAAACTTGCCTTTGTTTATGATCTCTGTTTTTAAAAAGTTTCACTTGGAGTCTGATTTAATGCTATCAGTGTGGGAAGAAACCCCCCTGAAAAACGAACATAAAGATTGGTCCCAGGTGTAGAGCACCCTGGCATAGGCAAACAAAGAGTCACCTTGGAGAGACATTTTACAAATCAGCTATGCAGTATTCACACAGAAAAGCTCAAGCTAAAGATGAACTCAAAAAAATTAGGAAACACATAGATTATAACTGTGATTGAGAATCAGCAAATACAAGATGTATCAAGTTTGTCCTTCAGAATATTTTGGATTAACACTCTTAATTAGACACTATAAAGTATTTTAAATTATTGGTAACAACTATAAGAAAAGAACAGTAGTATGTTTGCAAAAGTATATAAAAGTAATTTTGCAAAATATAAAACTATAACTTTCAAGAATATGAAATATGATCATTCAAATTAAAATAAAACTGGATGAATTATATAAAACAGTGGATTGAACATAACAAAAAAAATGGGTTGGAAAAGCAATTTAAAGAAATTAAGAGGGTGCTTCCCTGGTGGCTCAGTGGTAAGAGTCTGCCTGCCAATGCAGGAGACAAGAGTTTGACCCCTGGTCTGGAAAGATCTCACATGTCGCAGAGCAAATAATCCCACATGCCACAACTATTGAGCCTATGCTCGAGAGCCAAGGACCCACAACTTCTGAAGCCCAAGCACCCTAGAGCCCATGCCACACAACAAGAGAAGTCATCGCAGTGGGAAGCCTGCACACTGCAACAAAGACTTACCCCCACTTGTTGTAGCTAGAGAAAAGCCCATGCAGCAGTAAAGACAGCCCAGCCAAAAATAAGCAAGTCAGTAGATTGCACTTCAGATGATGATATGGAAAATATGAAAGAGCTTTACAAATATGTAGAATAGAATGGAATAGAAAGTTCTAACATTTGTCTAAATAAGGGGAAGAAATATTTGAGAGCTTTGGTTATAATTTTCTAGAACTCAGGAAATATATCAACATTATTTAAAAAAACATAAGTTCTAGCAATGAAAATAAATCCATACCTGGAAATATCATAGAAAAATACCCAGAAACAAAGAAAGAATCTCATTAGCTACTACAGAATAAAAAGCAGATTACCTACAGAAGAAACAGTAATTAGTGTGAAAATATATATAAAAACTACAATAAAGGGCAGAAAACAATGGAATGATATATGCAAATGATGGTTTAGGATAGCTATTTTAAATTACTTTTCTGATAATTTTAACATTTCTGAGTCCAGTTCTGACATTTCATCAAATTGTATTTTTTATCTTTTAGTATGCTTTGCAGTTTTTTTTTGTTGTTGTTCAAAACAGAACATATTATAGTGGATCAAAGCACTGAGGTAAATAACCCTTTACTGAGGTTTTATATTTATCTGACTAGGGGTTAGACTTTGTTTACTGTTTACCCTAGCTGTAGGTTTCAGGGGCTAAAATTTCCTCTGGTGTCCTTGTTTTTGTCTAACCTGTTGTCTTTGGATTTATCTAGAGACTTCGTAAAAACTGTCTGGGATGTATGGTTCTTTCACTTGAGCACATAGTTCTTTTCACTGTTTCACAGGTGCCCACACAAATATGGATAAGGTAAAGAGAATGGGGAAACATTGCAATCTATTCCTGGTAGGCTTCCCTGGTGGCTCAGACAGTAAAGAATCCACCGGCAATGCAGGAGACCAGGGTTTGATTCCTGGGTTCAGGAAGATCCCCTGGAGAAGGGAATGGCTACCCACTCCAGTATTCTTGCTGGAAATTTCCACAGGCGGAGAAGCCTGGCAGGCTACACGACTGAGTGATTAACTTAACACTTGATTAGATTTCAGGGTTGTGGTGAGCCTATGCCCCTGGGCTGTGATCTTCACAGATGCTTCTCAGTTTTGTTTTATTTTTTTCCTCCTTAGATAGGACAGGAAGGTTAAGGCAACTGGGGTGGATATTTCTGTTCCCTCAGGTTGGTTAGTCTTTGAATAAATTCCCAGTCAGTTCACTTCAGTTCAGTCACTCAGTCGTGTCTGACTCTTTCCAACCCCATGAATTGCACCACACCAGGCCTCCCTGTCCATCACCAACTCCCAGAGTTCACTCAAACTCAGGTCCATCGAGTCAGTGATGCCATCCAGTCTTCTCATCCTCTGTCGTCCCCTTCTCCTCCTGCCCCCAATCCCTCCCAGCATCACAGTCTTTTCCAATGAGTCAACTCTTCGAATGAGGTGGCCAAAGTACTGGAGTTTCAGCTCTAGCATCATTCCTTCCAGAGAACACTCAGGGCTGATCTCCTTTAGAATGGACTGGTTAGACTCTGGTAAAATAGTTTCTCTTGAAGGCAAGACTTGTTACAAAGAGAATGCTCTGGGCGCTTTTCCAAGTGAGTGTTTTCATCCTCTTCCTACTAGAAGTGAGAAAATTTTCACCAATTTTTGCTCTTAGGAGAACCTGGTAGGGCTTGTGGAGATTCACACATGCAAGTGTGCATCCCTTACTCCAAGACTGGACCTCCATGAGTTTTAAACTCTTGAACTTCTCTACCTTGCTGCTGCTGCTGCTAAGTCGCTTCAGTCGTGTCCGACTCTGTGCGATCCCACAGACGGCAGCCCACCAGGCTCCGCCATCCCTGGGATTCTCCAGGCAAGAACAACAGAGTGGGTTGCCATTTCCTTCTCCAGTGGATGAAAGTGAAAGGTGAAAGTGACTCCTCTCGCAATTCATTAGTCACTGTTTAGATTTTTTGCAGCTTTTTCCTTGTTATGTGGTTGGGAGTGACAAGTTCCAACTTCTTACTTGCTGGAAAGACTGGAAACTAGAAATTTTCACAGTTTTGACTATAGTTAATAAAGTACCACTCACGAATAAGAGAATATAAAGACATTTTATATGGCTCTCTAGACAAAAACACAAAAAAAATACTAACACCAAAAACACGATTAAAAAAACCAGAAGATTAAAACCCCCTCAAAGTGTGTTATGGGCTTCCCTGGTGGCTCAGAGGTTAAAGCGTCTGCCTCCAATGCGGGAGACCCGGGTTCGATCCCTGGGTCGGGAAGATCCCCTGGAGAAGGAAATGGTAACCCACTCCAGTATTCTTGCCTGGAGAATCCCATGGACAGAGGAGCCTGGCAGGCTACAGTCCACGGGGTCGCAAAGAGTCGGACACGACTGAGCAACTTCACTGTACTGCAAAGTGTGTTAAAGCTATTTATTCACAGATCCTTAATGAAAGAACTAAAGAATATATTTTAATAAGAAGAAAGTAATAGAATATGAAAAACCATAAAAATAAACCTTTAGGCTCCTTCTGGTCACTGGTGATTTAAAATATGCAGATATGCAGATGACAACACCTTTATGGCAGAAAGTGAAGAGGAACTCAAAAGCCTCTTGATGAAAGTGAAAGAGGAGAGTGAAAAAGTTGACTTAAAGCTCAACATTCAGAAAACGAAGATCATGGCATCTGGTCCCATCACTTCATGGGAAATAGATGGAGAAACAGTGGAAACAGTGTCAGACTTTATTTTTCTGGGCTTCAAAATCACTACAGATGGTGATTGCAGCCATGAAATTAAAAGACGCTTACTCCTTCCCTGGGTTGGGAAGGTTCCCTGGTGAAGGAAATGACAACTCACTCCAGGACTCTTGCCTTGAAAATCCCATGGATGGAGGAGCTTGGTGCAGGCTACTATCCATGGAGTCGCAAAGAGTTGGGCATGAATGAGCGACTTCACTTTACTCTTTGGAAGGAAAGTTATGACCAACCTAGATAGCATATTCAAAAGCAGAGACATCACTTTGCCAACAAAGGTTCGCCTAGTCAAGGCTATGGTCTTTCCTGTGGTCATGTATGGATGTGAGAGCTGGACTGTGAAGAAGGCTGAGCGCCGAAGAATTGATGCTTTTGAACTGTGGTGTTGGAGAAGACTCTTGAGAGTCCCTTGGACTGCAAGGAGATCCAACCAGTCCATTCTAAAGGAGATTAGTCCTGGGATTTCTTTGGAAGGAATGATGCTAAAGCTGAAACTCCAGTACTTTGGCCACCTCATGAGAAGAGTTGACTCATTGGAAAAGACTCTGATACTGGGAGGGATTGAGGGCCGGATGAGAAGGGGATGACAGAGGATGAGATGGCTGGATGGCATCACTGACTCGATGGACGCGAGTTTGAATGAACTCCAGGAGCTGGTGATGGACAGGGAGGCCTGGCATGCTGCAATTCATGGGGTCGTAAAGAGTCGGACACGACTGAGCGACTGAAGTGAACTGATTTAGAATACAGCAGATTTTCTAATTGTTGGGGGAATAGATACTTTTTAATAATATAAATTATTAGTTATTATCATTATTAATTGCATCTATTTTTATTAATAGCAGAACCTTTTGGTTTGGTCCTGTTCTACTTATTCGAATGTATTTCCATGATTTCTGATCCAATCTCTAAGTTCAAGGGTATTGATGATATTATGAGTGAACATATAAGTCCATTTATCTTTCAACCAATTATTTTGAAGAAGGTAAAGTGGGATTCCTCAGCCTCGCATTATTGACATTTTGGGGTGGATGTTTCATTGATGTGGGGGGCTGTCTTGTACACTGTAGAGTATTTGGTAACTGCACTGACTTCTGGAGAAGGCAATGGCACCCCACTCCAGTACTCTTGCCTGGAAAATCCCATGGATGGAGGAGCCTGGTGGGCTGCAGTCCATGGGGTCGCTAAGAGTCGGACACGACTGGGTGACTTCACTTTCACTTTCAGTATAGACTGTCCTTTCCCATTACACAGAACTCCCCATCCTCTCTTTATCTCCAGCTACTGTGCCCAGTCTCACTAGCTCATTCTGTGCCCTGACTTGAAATAACTTCTTTTCCCCTGAATTTCTTAACTGTACTCATACTTCAAGCTCCAGGTCAAGTTCTGCCCCGCTCTATTTGATGCTGAATCATTTCCAAGATGGTTCATCATATATTGTTTTCATCCCCACAAGTGGAGTGGAAGCTCCTTGAGTTCACTAGCCATGTTTTATTTGCTTATATGTAAGACCTGTCTACCAATATCATAAAATGGGAGTAGTTGTCTAATTTTCCTTCCATGACCAAAATTAAACATAGAGACCACAACCAATTGAGTCAGATACTTGCCAGCCTCAACATTTGGTCAATTTGACTTTAGGCTAACTGAAATTTAAAGCACTATGAAGTCAAATGAAGTGAAAGTTGCTCAGTTGTGTCCAACTCTTTGTGACACCATGGGCTGTAGCCTGCCAGGCTCCTCTGTCCATTGAATTCTCCAGGCCAGAATACTGGAGTGGGGGCATCTTCCCAGCCCGGGGATCGAACCCAGGTCTCCCACATTGCAGGTGAATTCTTTACCATCTGAGCCACCAGGGAAGCTCAAGAATACTGGAGTGGGTAGCCTATCCCTTCTCCAAGGGATCTTCCCTATCCAGAAATCGAACCAGGGTCTCCTGCATTGCAGGTGAATTCTTTACCAGCTGAGCTACCAGAGAAGCCCCTAAAGTGATTTTAAAAATATAGTGTCAGCTAATGTATAGCTTCTGAAACACATCCTTGTGGCTACATGCATTTGCATGAATATTTGTGAGTATGAGTTGCTTTCCTTTGAATGGGCAGTTGGCAAGGGATTAAAAATTTCTTGCACAGAATGACTCAATTTTTCTTTATGTCAGCTGAAGGTTTGAATTGTTCTCAAAACTCAAAGATTACATACCTGTGACCACATGGTAAAAAAACAGATATTCAAGTGCACATATACAGAGTATTTTTAAGTTTGAAATATGTTAAGCCACACACACACACACACACAATTAAAAACTTGTTCATATTTGTAATCACTTTGTATTATGTACACATTTAGGTGGCTGTTTGACAGCTTGAATGTCTTTTTTTTTTCATTAAGAGATTCAGAGTGAAAATCAACCACATTAGTGAACACTGAACTATCCCTTTTATTCTCACTTCCGAGAAGTAGACAATACCCCAAACGGTCTCTCTTTGGCTTTTCATGAGTATGGCAAGTAATTACTTTTCAGATCAGATTAGATCAGTCGCTCAGTCGTGTCCGACTCTTTGCGCACCATGAACCGCAGCACGCCAGGCCTCCCTGTCTATCACCAGCTCCCGGAGGTCACTCAGACTCGCATCCATCGAGTCAGTGATGCCATCCAGCCATCTCATCCTCTGTCGTCCCCTTCTCCTCCTGCCCTCAATCCCTCCCAGCATCAGAGTCTTCTCCAATGAGTCAACTCTTCTCATGAGGTGGCCAAAATACTGGAGTTTCAGCTTTAGCATCATTCCTTCCAAAGAAATTCCAGGATTGATCTCCTTCAGAATGGACTGGTTGGATCTTCTTGCAGTCCAAGGGACTCTCAAGAGTCTTCTCCAACACCACAGTTCAAAAGCATCAATTCTTCGGCGCTCAGCCTTCTTCACAGTCCAGCTCTCACATCCATACATGACCACAGGAAAGACCATAGCCTTGACTAGGCGAACCTTTGTTGGTAAAGTAATGTCTCTGCTTTTGAATATGCTATCTAGGTTGGTCATAACTTTCCTTCCAAGGAGTAAGCGTCTTTTAATTTCATGGCTAAAAGTCTGACACTGTTTCCACTGTTTCCCCATCTATTTCCCATGCAGTGATGGGACCAGATGCCATGATCTTCGTTTTCTGAATGCTGAGCTTTAAGCTTTTCACTCTCCACTTTCACTTTCATCAAGAGGCTTTTTAGCCCCTCTTCACTTTCTGCCATAAGAGTGGTGTCATCTGCATATCTGAGGTTATTGATATTTCTCCCAGCAGTCTTGATTCCAACTTGTGTTTCTTCCAGTCCAGCATTTCTCATGATGTACTCTGCATATAAGTTAAATAAACATGGTGACAATATGCAGCCTTGACGTACTCCTTTTCCTATTTGGAACCAGTCTGTTGTTCCATGACCAGTTCTAACTGTTGCTTCCTGACCTGCATACAGATTTCTTAAGAGGCAGATCAGGTGGTCTGGTATTCCCATCTCTCTCAGAATTTTCCATAGTTTATTGTGATCCACACAGTCAAAGGCTTTGGCATAGTCAATAAAGCAGAAATAGATGTTTTTCTGGAACTCTCTTGCTTTTTCCATGATCCAGCGGATGTTGGCAATTTGATCTCTGGTTCCTCTGCCTTTTCTAAAACCAGCTTGAATATCAGGAAGTTCACGGTTCACATATTGCTGAAGCCTGGCTTGGAGAATTTTGAGCATTACTTTACTAGCGTGTGAGATGAGTGCAATTGTGCGGTAGTTTGAGCACTCCTTGGCATTGCCTTTCTTTGGGATTGGGATGAAAACTGACCTTTTCCAATCTTGTGGCCACTGCTGAGTTTTCCAAATTTGCTGGCATATTGAGTGCAGCACTTTCACAGCATCATCTTTCAGGACTTGCAATAGCTCCACTGGAATTCCATCACCTCCACTAGCTTTGTTCGTAGTGATGCTTTCTAAGGCCCATTTGACTTCACATTCCAAGATGTCTGGCTCTAGGTCAGTGATCACATCATCATGATTGTCTAGGTCTTGAAGCTCTTTTTTGTATAGTTCTTCTGTGTATTCTTGCCACCTCTTCTTAATATCTTCTGCTTCTGTTAGGTCCACACCATCTCTGTCCTTTATCGTGCCCATCTTTGCATGAAATGTTCCTTTGGTATCTCTGATTTTCTTGAAGAGATCCCTAGTCTTTCCCATTCTGTTGTTTTCCTCTATTTCTTTGCATTGATCACTGGGCAATTGTAAGACGGGAGGTAGTGATTTGGTAGGATGCCAGTGTGATTACTGATTCTAATGTTGAAGTTATTTATTGCTGTGATGCCACAGGTACTGACCTCACCACCCTGGCATCCACTTTGTTTCTCTTTATTGACTTTTCTGAAGAAGGCTTTCTTATCTCTTCTAGCTATTCTTTGGAACTCTGCATTCAGATATTTATATCTTTCCTTTTCTCCTTTGCTTTTCGCTTCTCTTCTTTTCATAGCTATTTGTAAGGCCTCCCCAGACAGCCATTTTGCTTTTTTACATTTCTTTTCCATGGGGATGGTCTTGATCCCTGTCTCCTGTACAATGTCACGAACTTCAGTCCATAGTTCATCAGGCACTCTTATCTATCAGATCTAGGCCCTTAAATCTATTTCTCACTTCCACTGTATAATCATAAGGGATTTGATTTAGGTCATACCTGAATGGTCTAGTGGTTTTCCCTACTTTCTTCAATTTAAGTCTGAATTTGGCAATAAGGAGTTCATGGTCTGAGCCACAGTCAGCTCCTAGTCTTGTTTTTGCTGACTGTACAGAGCTCCTCCATCTTTGGCTGCGAAGAATATAATTGATCTGATTTTGGTGTTGACCATCTGGTGATGTCCATGTATAGAGTCTTCTCTTGTGTTGTTGGAAGAGGGTGTTTGTTATGACTAGTGCATTTTCTTCGCAAAACTCTATTAGACTTTGCCCTGCTTCATTCCATATTCCAAGGCCAAATTTGCCTGTTACTCCAGGTGTTTCTTGACTTCCTACTTTTGCATTCCAGTCCCCTATAATGAAAAGCAAAGGAGAAAAGGAAAGATATAAGCATCTGAATGCAGAGTTCCAAAGAATAGCAAGAAGAGATAAGAAAGCCTTCTTCAGCGATCAATGCAAAGAAATAGAGGAAAACAACAGAATAGGGGAAAGACTAGGGATCTCTTCAAGAAAATCAGAGATACCAAAGGAACATTTCATGCAAAGATGGGCTCGATAAAGGACAGAAATGGTATGGGCCTAATAGAAGCAGAAGATATTAAGAAGAGGTGGCAAGAATACACAGAAGAACTGTACAAAAAAGAGAATCACGATGGTGTGATCACTGACCTAGAGCCAGACATCCTGGAATGTGAAGTCAAGTGGGCCTTAGAAAGCATCACTACGAACAAAGCTAGTGGAGGTGATGGAATTCCAGTGGAGCTATTCCAAATCCTGAAAGATGATGCTCTGAAAGTGCTGCACTCAATATGCCAGCAAATTTGGAAAACTCAGCAGTGGCCACAGGACTCGAAAAGGTCAGTTTTCATTCCAATCCCAAAGAAAGGCAATGCCAAAGAATGCTCAAACTACCGCACAATTGCACTCATCTCACACGCTAGTAAAGTAATGCTCAAAATTCTCCAAGCCAGGCTTCAGCAATACGTGAACCACAAACTTCCTGATGTTCAAGCTGGTTTTAGAAAAGGCAGAGGAACCAGAGATCAAATTGCCAACATCCGCTGGATCATGGAAAAAGCAACAGAGTTCCAGAAAAACATCTATTTCTGCTTATTGACTATGCCAAAGCCTTTGACTGTGTAGATCACAATAAACTGTGGAAAATTCTGAAAGAGATGGGAATCCCAGACCACCTGATCTGCCTCTTGAGAAGTTTGTATGCAGGTCAGGAAGCAACAGTTAGAACTGGACATGGAATAACAGACTGGTTCCAAATAGGAAAAGGATTACATCAAGGCTGTATATTGTCACCCTGTTTATTTAACTTCTATGCAGAGTACATCATGAGAAACGCTGGACTGGAAGAAGCACAAGCTGGAATCAAGATTGCTGGGAGAAATATCAATAACCTCAGATATGCAGATGACACCACCCTTATGGCAGAAAATGAAGAGGAATTCAAAAGCCTCTTGATGAAAGTGAAAGTGGAGAGTGAAAAAGTTGGTTTAAAGCTCAGCATTCAGAAAACGAAGATCATGGCATCTGGTCCCATCACTTCATGGGAAATAGATGGAGAAACAGTGGAAACAGTGTCAGACTTTATTTTTCTGGGCTCCAAAATCACTACAGATGGTGAGTGTGGCCATGAAATTAAAAGACGCTTACTCCTTGGAAGGAAAGTTATGACCAACCTAGATAGCATATTCAAAAGCAGAGACATCACTTTGCCAACAAAGGTTCGCCTATTCAAGGCTATGGTTTTTCCTGTGGTCATGTATGGATGTGAGAGCTGGACTGTGAAGAAGGCTGAGCGCTGAAGAATTGATGCTTTTGAACTGTGGTGTTGGAGAAGACTCTTGAGAGTCCCTTGGACTGCGAGGAGATCCAACCAGTCCATTCTGAAGGAGATCAGCCCTGGGATTTCTTTGGAAGGAATGATGCTAAAGCTGAAACTCCAGTATTTTGGCCACCTCATGCGAAGAGTTGACTCATTGGAGAAGACTCTGATGCTGGGAGGGATTGAGGGCAAGAGGAGAAGGGGACAACAGATGATGAGATAGCTGGATGGCATCACTGACTTGATGGACACGAGTCTGAGTGAACTCCAGTAGTTAGTGATGGACAGGGAGGCCTGGCATCCTGTGATTCATGGGGTCGCAAAGAGTTGGACATGACTGAGCGATTGATCTGATCTGATTGACTTTTCTACAGCTGTTGTGCTTCTTTGCCTAGATGTGAATAGTTTTCATTGAGAGGTCTTAGAGTCATAGATCATTTGTGCATTGGTGTCTGAAATCTCCCATTTAGGATTTCCTTCCATATTCTTGGAGAAGGAAATGGCAGCCCACTCCAGTACTCTTGCCTGGAAAATACCATGGACAGAGGAGCCTAGTAGGCTACTGTCCATGGGGTTGCAAAGAGTCGGACACGACTGAGCGACTTCACTTCCATATTCTTGAAAGACGTCATTTCCCTCCCCAACCAGCCCCCCTCAAACATCTCCATTACCAGCCTCCCAATGTTTTAAGTGTTGACTGAAAAATATAGTCACAACCTGAAAGTAGAGAGTTCTTTTATTTGGTGGCAATGTTTAGGACTCAGATCCTGGGAGACAGCACCTCAGTAGCTCTCAGAAAACTGCTCCAAGGAGGCAGGAGGGGTAATCAATCAGGCTATGTAGGAGTTTGCAACAAAGGAAGCAGGCAGTCTGAACATCAAAGATCAGGTTATTAAGTTAAGGAATTTAGCACTCTTTTTCTGGGAAGATGGAAGCCTCTGGGCTCACTGACTTCATTCCTTCATATCTGGGGCCAGTCTGGTTTCCTTGTTCACCTTGCTTCTTGCATTCCCCCAGCTCCTGAGCAATCACCCTGGGGGATGGCAGCATCCACTGGATTGCAGTTTGGGGAGCACTCTTTCACATTTGAAGGCCAGAAATCACTGATGGCTGTGAAATTTCTTGTTTATTAATACAGCAGAAGATATTTTCATTTTACATAAAACTGTAGGATTCCCATCAAGAAAAGAAATATATGATTATTCCCTGCTTTTGCCCAACTAAAAATGTCAGTATTATTCTTAAAGGATGCTTGATTTACAAAGAAGGTTTACTACTGCATATCCAGGTTTTTGGCTTATTGGTTACTTGATCAAACACCTAGAAAGGAGATAAAGCACGTTTGAAGGTTTCATCAATAAGAAAACAAACAAAAAACAAAAGTGTTGTTGGTTAATATGTAGTTTCACAAATATGTCAAAATCAACATATAACTCAGGAGAACATCTGTTAAATAAATTAAATAATGTGCACTGCTTTAGTTTAGCAAGAAAATGACTTTCTAACTTAATAATATTTTCTGTTTCAGGCTGAGAATGTATTTATCTATATTCTCTTTCTCTCTCTCCTTGTCTCTCTCTCTCATTCACTTTTCCTCCCTCTCCTTCATTTCCAATATGCAACCTCTAATTATGCACATGAAGATTTTATTTCAGTAAATAAAAATTTTAAAAGCTCTTGAGAATCAAATGTCAGGGAGATCTAAGAAAATTAAAGTTCTGCCTAAGATAGTTCGGGTCAAGTCTATTGGAAGTAATTATTCATAATACAGGCACAAGTTTAAATGATCTTTTATCTGACAATGATTGTTTAGGAAGTACTTTTTCTTTAGACTGATTAAATAAGAATTAAAAACTTGATAATTCTTAATGGGCCAATACATGAAAAAACTCTGTGGTTAAGTCCAGTATGGCATAAGGTCTTTGAATGTAGCCTATGAAGCCAGATTACATGGGTCAAATCTTAGCATCATCCCTTATAAACTATAAATTTTAGCATTACCCTTTATAAACTATATAATAATAAAATCTTAGCATTACCCATTATAAATTATATAACTATATAGTTAAGTAACTATATAAGTTACTTAACTTCTTTGTGCCTCAGATTTTTCACTTGTCAAATAGTGTAGAGGATGATAGACTCACCCCAGAGAGCTGTTTTAAGAACTCATGCATTAATATCTATAAATTACTTAGAGTGGTGTGGGGAACATAGTAAACACTCAATAAATATTAGCTTAAAAATTCCCAAATCATAGATCTATATGCTTTTGAAAACTTTGTTTTTCCTTCAGTACAGTTAGTAACTACAAATCTTTAAAATATATTTGGACTTTGCTAGCTGACAGTTTCTATGACAATATATCATATCATTATAAATTGTGATCCTATACTGTGAAATATAGAAGGCACATAAAAGCTTAAAATTTATAGGGCTATCTCAGGTGCCTATCAGTAATACTATAGACAGCACAGTACCTTAAAGTGACAGCAAGCTTCACTATTTCTATAGTAGCCATGGAATTCAAAGTTGTCTAAAAATTTTTAATCTACTGAGTTTCATAGAACTGTATATATGGTGTGGTGGCGAGTTACTTTAATTAAGAAAGTGAAGCCGCTCAGTCATGTCCAACTCTTTGCAGCCCCATGGACTATAGCCTGCCAGGCTCCTCAGTCCATGGGATTCTCCAAGCAAGAATACTGGAGTGGGTTGCCATTTCCTTCTCCAGGGGATCTTCCTGACCCAGGGATTGAACCCAGGTCTCCCACGTTGTAGGCAGATGCTTTACCATCTGAGCTACCAGGGGAAGCCCTGGTATTTATTCATTTATTACTTTAATTAACTCATATGTTATTACGTAAAATGTATTTCCTGCAAGAAGTAGTTTGATATATTTAGGATCTTAAGATCAGAAGTTTGAGTTTGCTTTTTGGGTCTACCAGTATCCATAACGGAGAAGGCAATGGCACCCCACTCTAGTACTCTTGCCTGGAAAATCCCATGGATGGAGGAGCCTAGTGGGCTGCGATCCATGGGGTCGCTAAGAGTCGGACACGACTGAGCGACTTCACTTTCACTTTTCACTTTCATGCATTGGAGAAGGAAATGGCAACCCACTCCAGTGTTCTTGCCTGGAGAATCCCAGGGATGGGGGAGCCTGGTGGGCTGCCGTCTATGGGGTCGCACAGAGCTGGACACGACTGTAAGTGACTTAGCAGCAGCAGCAGCAGCAGTATCCATAAACCTATCTAGACCTCAGTTTTTCTTGCCTACACAAGGAGATAATAATACCTGTTTTTTAAGACTCAAAATAGATAAGGTATGTGGAAGTACTCTTTATATTATAATATTCACTAGGGCACTGTATGATTTTACTATTTCCAAAGCAATAAAGTTCTGATGTAAATTATTTAGTGCTCCATAAAAAAAAGAATTCAGTTCAGTCGCTCAGTCGTGTCCAACTCTTTGCGACCCCATGGACTGCAGCACGTCAGGCCTCTCTTTCCATCACCAACTACCAGAGTTTACTCAAACTTATGTCCGTTGAGTTGATGATGCCATCCAACCATCTCATCCTCTGCTGTCCCCTTCTCCTCCCGCCTTCAATCTTTCTCAACATCAGGGTCTTTTCAAATGAGTCAGTTCTTGACATCAGGTGGCCAAAGTAAAGAATTAGGTCATTAATTAGTTTGGGAAACAATGTGTACCTGTAGCAGCTACTCTTAGAGCTCTTCATGTATTCACAGGCCTTCCTCCCTCTGTACTGGGCTTGACTTTCCACTCCTTGTGTTGGAAGTACCCAGAATTCACACCTATTAGAGCAGACTTCTTCCAGTGGCAGTTGCGATATAAATAGAGTTTTCCTGCCCTACAGATGGGATAGATCTACAGCATGGTTTCCACCTTGTGTCCCAGAGGTTCCATGTGGAATTATGCTTTGGTTGTGCTCAATGAAATACACTAGTAATACACTCTTAATTAATTGCCTTCTCTTCCTTTCTCACTTTTCTATTCCCTACGTATCATTTCTGCATCTCCCTAAATGTCACTAGTATTCAAATCCTCTTCTTGGGGTCTGCTTCTGAGACAAACCATGATGATAGAGTAGCTTATCTTATGGAAATTTGTAATTGCTTTTGCTTATTGAAGCTCAGAAAGGAGCTCAGAAAGACTGAGTGATTCTTTATAGTATCTTAGTCTTTCCATACTTTTAAAACCTTTTGTTAGGGAGGAGTTTGGATCAGGTCAGTGTCATTTTTAACAGTATTAACCCTTTAAGGACTGAAACCTTATGTGGAGTTGCAAACAAATATTAAAGTCCTTTCTTATATGTATAACATTACTTAATGCTTACAGTTTATAACACTGACTTGCTATAAATAAATCAGTGAGAACAACCTGGCTATTTGGATTAACACTTAAACTTTAAAATTGGGGGTTTGGATGACAATCCTAGTTTTTTTTATCAACATCAGCACACAGTTTATTTCTGTATTTTGTTTGGCTTCACAGTATTGCAGTCATAAAATTCAGTACTTACAAGTAGTAACTGTAGTAGTAAATGGTTTGCTTTGCAATTTCAGAACTATTTTCAACTGAACTCAACCATAACCTTAAAAAGGATGTGGTAGAAGCAGTTAGCACCAAAGTTGAGTTGATGCCAGTGTATAAAAACTACTTACACACTATCATTGGTAAGTGTTCAATTAAGAGAAGATTCATACTCATGCACCTAAATGTTCACTCTTCTATGGGGAAAATAGTTTTCCAATATTCTTTATGTCAATAAGATGTTTAAAATTCAAATTTACTTCATTTTAGATACTTCAGTGCCTGCCTTTGTCAGAAATTCACAACTTTTCAACCAGTAAAATTTATCTGTTTATTTTGCTTAGCATATGAAGTTCAAAGATTTAGTTTATTACATTGCTCACAGTATATCTGTAGTACTGTGATACTGTAACCCTAACAAGCCAAACTGAACTTGTTTCACTTATTAAAACTATCAGGTAGTGGAATTATATCATGTTAAAAATATATTTAGTTAATGAGGTTTATTTTATAAACAAACAAATGTATTATCATTTGAAATATTTGTACAATAAATATTCTTGTTTTTGTTCAGAATAGCCAATAAAGTTTAGTATAAAAGGCAAACTACTCTCTGCCACTGTAATTATGAATAATTCCCAAACTAGAAAATATAAAGAGCACATGTTAACTTGTATGGTTGCCCAACTCTGTTCTGAAGCACCCCAGCATTGTTTCAGCATATGGCTCATCTATACAATGCATATTTGAACATCCTGATTATTTTAGCAGCCTCTTTAATAAGGACTTTAGCTCCTGTTTTTTGTTGTTGTTTGTTCTATTTTGGGCATTCTTTTTGATTATCGTTACAGGTGTCACATGATTTTCAGATGGATGCTATGGCAAAATAGACAAAAATGCTTAAATTTTCTTCTCCTATTGTGTTTATATAGTATTCATACAAAGCTACAAATCTATATTTTCCTCCATGAACCTTCTCAAAAATGAGCAAAAAGGGTTCTGCAGTATCTTTCTCCTTGTTCAATAATTTGTTAAGAAATACATTAAAGGGGACTTTAATTCTTCGTGTACATTTAAAAATTTTGACTAGATTGCATTTTTCATAAAAGGATATTAATTTTATTATTTAGCTCTGTGTCCCAGCATAGCATGCCTAGGAATGCCAACACAACAGCCTTGAAGAAATTCGAGACTTGAATAACTTGTATCACCTCAATGCTGTGATTTTCATTGTCATGTGGATTGTCAGGTTTTACTTTTACTTGTGTGTTTTACATATGTGTCTACATACCTCCAAAACACATTCACAAAGTCCTTGAGTTCCACATAAACAGCTTGAGATTTCCTTCTTATGAGGAAGTACAAACGGAACTGAAAGTCAGGATTTTCTTGGTGATCCCTTTCACCCTTGTTCATGAACTACTTTCATTTTGGGGGGCTAGATGTAGAGGTTTTGCCATAGGCTTGTCATCTGTGAAATGGAATTAATGCAGTGCTCAAATTAAAATATGTATAGCAGCAAATATAAGTCTTATAAAATGCCCTTTGAAGCCACAGAGGGTCCAACTATAATGTTTGTAAACTAGGGGCCAGAGATGGCTAGATTGTTTGGAGAGTCAGCAAAAGTTATCCAGTACTAATTCTGGTAACAGAGTCATGAAATAAAGTTAACTTATTTATGTGTGTATTGAAGAAATATTTATTATGTATGCCATGCACTGTCTAGGCTCTGAAAATACAATTGAGAACAGGGTAGTCACCATTCTTCCCCTCTCAGATCTTAACAATCTTCAGTGTTATGAACAGAAAATAAAAAGTACTATGGAAGCACATAGGAGGATAAATTAACATGGTCCAGCTGGACAAGGTGATAATGTTACAGCCACGCATTCCGGGAAACAAACTCACTCAGAAGGACAATGCAGATAGTGGAGTGCAGTTTATTACACCAGCGGGCCCAAGGCAGAGTTTCCTCTTAGCCAAGGACCCCGACCAGCATTTGTGAAAATCTTTTATACCCCATGTGTACTTGTCTGAACCCACCACTCCAAATTCCTTGAGACTTACATAAACCAAGGAAAATACAATCCCAATAACCCCATGATTCAAGTGCTGTGTGCTCACATGCTCAAACAGTCAAACCATTAGCCAATAATCAATAAACCTGAGGTTACACTCCGATAGATACAGAAAAATTTATGGCCTGTCTGGAGGAAGGGGTGATTAGTGTATGTTTTCTCTTGGGTGATGAGTAACCTAGATATGATCTTTAAGGTTCCCCTGTCTGGAGGGGGTCTTATCCTTCTATTGTTGTTTTCTTAGGCACTAAACACAGAGTTCAGAGTCCATTGGAAAGGTGGCTGAGCATGATCAGCATGAACAGGCCTAAGATGGAGTCCAGGCCCTATGAATTCCTTCTTCAATAGGAAAGATTATTTCAAGATCAGAATATTTACACAGTAAGTCCCCTACATACAAAAGAGTTCCATTTCATGATCACATTCATAAGTCCAATAAAGTTAGCCTAGATACCCAACTAATGCAATTGTCTAGGTAGTACTATACTAAAATAGGTTTATACTTTTCACATAAATAATACATAAAAACAAACAAACACAAAAGATAAAGAAAACATTTTTCATCTTATAGTTCAATACCTTCAAAAGTACAATGGTACAGTACAACAGCCAGCATACAGGGGCTGGCATCAAGTGAACAGGCAAGAAGAGTTACTGACTGAAAGAAGGAGAGTGGGTGGGAGATGGTAGAGCTGAAGATCCTTAGCAATAGGAAATGGAGGGCAAACTGCAATTTCACTCACGCCTGACGTTAATGACACAGTTCCTGGTTAATGACAGCTCCTGGTTAATAACAGTTCCTGGTTAATGACATCCTGGTTCCTTGCCGGATGCAATTCATTTGCATCTTGAAAGTTCACGACTTGAAGTTTTATATGTAGGTGACTTACTGTATCATGAAATTTTATCATACAGTAATTGGGATTCATATGTTATATGCAGTTTTCTCAGGAAAGAATCTCTATACATTGTACATCTTGATAGAGTGAAGAGTTTTGATGTCAGCACTGTGTCTGGGTTTACTTAAGTTATTAACTCAAAACTAAGTTTGAGAATTTAGATCTCTGTTTCAAATACAGATCCCAGTCACTATCTACTTTGCATACACTTGGAAAATGAGCAATTGTGAAATAACTATAACCATACTGCAGCAGTTACACTAGAGACAAAGAGTTGCTGAATAATAGTTTTAGTATCTAAATATCTTCTATCAGAACTATTTAATACTTAAATATTTTCTATCAGAAGACAGTAGGCCTTCCCAGAAAGAGTTGTTTCAGGTTCAGGGTATCAAGCGTGTTATGAATGAGAAAATTTTCTTTATCAAGAATTCTTCAGTGGATATTCAGTCTATCTGATGCTGATGGTACTGGTAGTAACCTTTCCTCACTTTAATAATCAGGATTTAAATATGTAATAAAATGCCTTACATTATTCCTTCCAGTTTCTAGTCTTGTAATTTTAAACTTAATTCTTGATGCTTCCTGATTGTCATAAACCAGTGTTTTTTAAAGTCCACATGACTTCCTATTTATGAAAGAGATCATCACATGCTTTAGCTCAGCCCTTAGTATGAGTTCCCTATTGGGCTCTTTTAAGCTTTTGGGGTGAGTGAGGGCAGAGGTGCTTTGTGATGGTGTTCCATGGGGAGAAGAGGGATAGAAAATGTGAATGGTAGGTACTTAAGACCCTTTTTCACTTGCTCTGAATTTTTTATGGGGCCAGGCTTGGATAATAGAATATATTAATGATAAACATTTAGATCTTGTTATTATTGCTGGAAAAATGTGCACATGCCCAAATTAGAAAAGGAAGGGTGAGGAGGAGGAGTAGATGAACAAAATGGTCAGAGAGTAAAGACATTTTTGAGCATTAACGAAATCAATCAATCCACTTCCTACATTTTATAGACGAGAAGACCAAGGCCAACTAAGTAGATATGTAGTTATTCTTGAAATCAGAATCAAAAGTCTGTTATTTATCTTGAATCACCAATCTACTTTCCTTCTCTTTTCCTCTTTTCTGAAAACATTAGAAAAATCATCGTTGAACTAATCTAACCTTGGGTAAAACACTACAAATCTCCCATGGTGTGTGGTCTTACTATTTCTGGGTTTCTAGGTTGTACAGTGAGTGAATGTTTGTATGTGTGTGTTGGGGTTGGGGTGGGGTGGGGTGGGAATGTTCCTGGTAATAGCCACACACATGTGTTTAGAAAATCCAAAATGCATTTGGCTTTAAGCAGTTCCCTCCTCACCTTGTTTCTAAATCCATGTGTATTTCAAGAAAATCTTAATCCATATGTTCCTGATTTACTTTCACTAAGTCATCTGCATGTCGTTGGTAAGAGTCCTTTGATGTCTACAAAGACTTATGAGCAATTTTTATGGCCTCTCTGAGCCTTTGTTCTTTCAAGAGGCAAGATGTGCTTTGCCGGCATGGATAATGCTCTCATTGTAACAATCAAAAAGTTTCCTACAATTTGGAAAGGTGGTAGAGTGAATCCTGGTCTTGACCAAAGGCCTATTCTTTTACCCAATGCCAGAACTATAGACAGAAAGGTTTTTTTCTGACTCACGAAAGGAATATGCTGTCATCATTCCAGCATCCCTTTATTTTGTGCTTTGATCCTTCAGTGTTCAGGCAAATTGATTACTCTTGTTGGGAATGATAGTTTATTAAAATATTAATTTGTGCTCATTATTTTTTCATTTATTTTCCTTTTCTTATTTCACACAGGCAGTCAGGTCCTTAATAATTCCCTGCCTCAGAGAATTTTTTTTAGTAGGACTGAAAGCAAATCCTAAACTTATTAAAGTCATTATGTAGGCACCCTATTAAAGTCATTATTAGGTGGCCAAGAAAGTAAGAGAGGGAGCTGTCTTTCATAGCAGAGAGTACAGGGGGGTAATCCCTTTGACTGACACGGGAAAAGAGAATGATCTGATCCTTTTGGAGTGGGATCACTCCTGGCAAAGTCCTGGGAAGATGAAAGAATCCCAGAAGTGATGACCAAGTAAAACACTGGGAACTGTACCCTGAGTTCAGGCATGAACTGTAGCTAGTCCAGTTGCCTACTATTCAGTGCAAGGCGGAGAAGAAACTAAGCTGCTGGCGACCTACAGGAACCATATGAGCTGGGTCACTGGGCATTTCATTCCCTGATGTTCTTGTGTTTAAAAAGACCATAGGATTTTTCCTCCTGGAATAGATAATCATGACTGACACTGAATTTTCTTCAATAAAGGAGGATGAATCATTTAAAATTATTTAAAGAAAATGTGAGTACATGATAATTCTGAAATACCTGAGTTTGTGTACTAAGATTCATTTCTGCTATGCCTACTTATTTTCTTTTAGAGTACCGTAAATATCAGTCCACAAATATCTCCTATGTGATGCTATCCTATGTTAGCTTCTGGAGTGAGAGAAGTGGTCAACAATATAAAAGAAGTTTCCATCTCTGTCTTCAAGATGCTGAACTGTAAGCTGTCACTCTGGTTTTTATTAAGTTTTATAAAATGCTTTTAGTAAATTCCAAACACTCTACTAATTGCCTTAAGTAGATTATCTTTAAATCTTTGCAACAGTTCTACAAGACAGAAACTTTTATTTTACAGATAAGGAAGCTGAAGTTTATGAAACAACTTGCCCTATATCATACTGGTAATAAAGAATCAAGCTAGGACCTGATATGTGTCTATTTATAAAATAGTTTATTTGCCTGGGGGTTAAAAAAAAGAGATTGACTGAGTTCAAAAAGAGGAGTCAGTGAAGGCTGAAGTGATCAGGGATGGGTTCAAGGAAAGGTAGAATTTAAAACGAGTCTTAGAATAGTGAGGTTAAAATGTAACTTAGATGTCATTTAATATGTTCCATACACTCCTTTACAGATGTGGAAACTGAGCTTGCATATATTGGTAGAATATAGATAAGCAGAAGGTAAAGACAGAACAATATGTCTGAAGGTATGGATGTGGGAATGATTTTATCAGTCATTTTTACATTAAGAAACCAAGCCATAGGACAACAGAAAAGTGATGTGGGAAGAGAAATAAGTTATAGTGGGTATCAGGACAGCATACTTCCTCTTGAAAGCTTTCCTTAACCACCATCACCCCACCCAGACTGGATTATCAGGACAGTTTACTGATATCCACTGTATCAGTATATATTGGAGAAATTACAGAGATCCATGAATTCCAGGATATAGCTCTGAACTTTATCTTGGATGTTTGTTTATAAGACTTATTTATGGATACCATACCATATCTAAATCAGAAATTTTATCCTGATAGGGGCTGGGCTTCTTCATTTGCCACAGGCTCCACACCCCAGCATCTTAGTGATTGAGATGTTCACTTAAGTTTGAGGACTAGTGCTGTAGAGAGTGGTGATCAAGTGCATGCCGGGCACTGGAGATTGCAGAATAGAGAAGAGGCCTCTGAGGATTTCTTAGGTTGTAGAACATGGGTTGGCGACCAGAGGGATTAGCCCAGATACAGATGTCACGATATAGCACAGGGCTTATCATTGTGGAAAGAGTCTTCAGTATCTGTGGGAACAAATGGGAGTAGCTGTATAATGCTTAGTTTGAAAAAAGAACTAATAGACCTGGTGACCAGCTAGGTTAGGGTGATCAAATCAATCACTAGTCCTGTCATCTCTACTCATAAATAGTTCTCAACCACTTTCAGGCTTCTCCAGTCTCACATCTCATGCTGTTATTGCCTTTCCCCTCTGGTAGTCTCCCTGACTTAGTCAGCATCCCATGTCTCCTACCATTTTTCCCCACTATTGTGAGAGTGATCCTTCTAAAATGGAGAACCCACCATGTCACTGTTCTGCTTAAAAGTGTTTAATAGTTTCCCATTGCTCCAAGAATAGCTTAAATTTCTTTATAAAACATACCAGACGTTTCGTGGTCTGGTTTCTACCGCATCTAAACTTCTTCCCCTCCCTCACTCCCTGCACCTCTTGGTCTCAGCTGTGCTGAACTTGGATCATACCCTTTGTATAGCTCTGAATCTGTGCAGTGCTCTGCTCTGTTTTCCTAGAACAGTTTCCCTGTCCTCTCCTCACGTGACCTTAGGTTTCATATCCTCTTGGAAGCCTTCCTTCACCACCACCACCCTGCCCAGGCTGGATCAGGACTTCCTCTAATGCGTTGCCATTATCCTTTATTTTTTCACTTAATGTGCAAGCTTCTTGAGGGAAGGCCATGTCTGATTCACGATTGTAAACTAGTATCTAACACAGGGCTTAGCCCATGGTAGGTCCTCATGACCTGTTTGCTGAATAAATGAACGTATGAATGATTGAAAAAAAGGGAAGAGCTGAGGACGTTACCAAGGTATCATGCCTGACTACCTTGAAGAAATGGTAACGTCAGAGTGCTCATTTACCTCTTCAGTAATTCCACCTCAACCTTAAGGAGACACAGGGTCCTTTTCCTTCTCAGGACAAAAACAATAATGACCCAAGCTCTGAGATCCGATCTATGTTAAATGATTTAGTTTTCTTAATACTTAGAAGTCAGCAGCTCTTCCAACCAACCAGGATAATGATCAAACTGTGCCTAACAAGACTAAAACTAGTATTTATCAACTCTGTATTAGATAAATCGTGTGAGAACAGAAAGCTATGCAGTCGTTAATTAAATGCTTTTTTTTGTTTGTTTGTTTGGGAGGCATTTAAAAGGAACCCTTTTTCCACTGGGAGAGGGAGAGGTAAGGAACAGGATGTCTTGATCCTAGGGAGAAGCAGCAACCTACTTTGTGTGTTGACTTTCTGTTTGTGAGATATATAGTCAGCATTTCTAATGAATCTGCTGGAAGCGGCTGGAATATTATGATTTATAGCACCTTCCCACTCTCTATCATAGCGTTTTATTAGATGGATGGGAAGCTGGTAGTAATGAGGTTAGGAATGAGAAAACATCCATCAAGCCCTGCTACATCTTCTCAGGAAAGACAACACACTATCTCATATGTCACAGGCAGTGATCTAGGTCACGATGATATAAAATGCGTGATTAAAACCAAGCATTTGACACTAGATAATAGGCATCTAGTTAAAAAATAGCTCTAGTGTTCCCGACTTTTAATTAAACCCAACTCGTAAATATGCACTGTGGTAAATATACTGCAGAATGGGGCTTGTTTATATTCCACCACATAACAATTACCTCCAGAATGGGTGCTTTATTTCACTACATAGTGTTATTAGTCAGCTGATGGACTGAAATACAAATGTTAAGCCAGTGATGTCAGACAGGCATGCCACCGCAGTGCCACCACTCGACTCCTGCTCTTCCCTCCCACCTGCCCTGGTTTTCCTGCCTTTTTCTCAGCCTATCCACTGGAATTGTCAATCTAAAATAAAACATGTTTAATCATTTCCAGTGATCTCTTACTGTACATTTGATTGCATCAGTAATGACTGAAAGAGAGAAGATCTTTTAAATATGTAACCTTGGCATTCCATAAGTCTGCCCTGTTAACAGGTTTATTCTTGACAGGAGATTGTTTATGAGAATGTTTTTTTAAAAATACCAAATTCAGGACTATAATACTAGTATAGGATCGAATGGGGAGGAGTTAGGAAACAGGCTAATTGAGCAGATTTTTTTCATTTTGTTGGGTATTTGGAAATTTGGAGGATAGCAATATGGATCATGGACAGGGCACTATCTAGGATTTAGACTTAACTCTGACATTAGTTATCCAACACTTAATTGCCTTTTAGCCATGCAACTTTGGTGAGTGTTCACATTTGAAAAAAAGAGATTAGATAAGACTTTAACCGAGATTTCTTCCCCTCTGGTGGTTTATGAATCTGTTAAATCAGTGCATCTCAAACTCAGGTGTCATACAAATCTCTGGATCTTGTTAAAATGAAGATTCTGACTCAACAGATGTAGGGTCTGTATTTCTGACAAACTTCTAGTGAATGCTGATCCTACTGGTCTGCAGATCCCACTTTGAGTAGCAAGATGTTAAAATACAAGAATCACTTATTGCAGGGTTTAAAGCTCTGGGTCTTTTTTCACCTCTCTCTCCCAGTATAATTACTTATTATTTGTGTAGTGCCTATAGGTAGAACACCTACCTTTTTTGGGGCAAAATATCGTTAGAATCGCTTTTTTTTTTTTTTTTTTTTTTTTTTACACCAGCAGTGTTAAGCCAAGAACATTTCTGAATATACATCTACCCTCAATGAGTTCAATCCAATTCAGTTAATATTTGTCCAGTGTCACAGTCTAATTAGTAACACATTCCTATGATCAGACAGCTCCCTGTCAGAGTGATTCTTAATCCCTTTAGATCCCACATGTTCACATTTAAGTTCTTTTTTCTTTCTCTGATTTCAAAGGAGATGAGTAACAGCTGATCACCTGTGGACGTAATTTGTATTAAATTGGCATGGGCAAACCATGCGCCTCAGAGCTAGAAAATTCTGTTAATAAACAGGAAGCTGACCAGTCAAGCCTTTCCCCCAAAACTTGTGTCTGTGCAGAGCCAGGGAGCACAAGGTTTCACACCCAGGACAGTCAAGCAGTTAACCAGCCACAAACATCTGTGAATGGGCTGGTCTGAGTGTCTGTGTGCATTTGAAATAAGGAGTTTCCTCTTGCATGACATATAATTTATTATTTTTTTTCTTCTTAATATGAAGATCAGATCTCTATTCTCTTTCCTGTGTTTTCATTCAGTTTTGATGTGATTGCTGTAATTATGTGTCAGCTATTACCAAGCACATTCTCATTACTCCATTTATTGCTAGAATTGCTATTACTACATACCGCTTTGTTCCTTAGTGAACTCTAAGGGGAATTCCCTCATACATGTCACACTTTAGAGACAGTTATGTTGTCCATGTTGTGTGATACTCAAAATCATTATTATTTTGAACAAATTCACAACATTAATATGTGATTTTCAATTGAATTTTTTTGAATAATGCAGCTCAGCATTTCCCATTTATAAACATGTTGTTGCTAAGCAAAATAACAATCTCATTATTTGATAGGAGTACATAAAAAGGAGAAGATTTATGAATCAATATTTTGCTTCCAGCTCTTAAAGATAGCACCATGGTGTTTTACTTTTCAAATCACTAAACTCCTTCATTGATTTTTGTTTTTAACTGCATGAATTAGATAGGCTTTGTGATTCTAAACCCAGCTTCTCTATTGACTTATGTTATCTTAAGCAACTGGTCAGAGCTGAGCCAACGTTTATCCATCTGTAAAAATTTTAACAGAGCTATCTCTCTATGTCCTAATGATGTTGTGAATTTAACAGGCTGTTTGATATGTGAGACGGTGTCAGTATCCTCAAATCTTGGAAAAACAAAGGCTATTAAATTTAACAAATTTTTATTGATTTTACACAATATATTCTAAGTTTCTCATTGTATATCAACTCTGTACCTTTTCACTCAATGAAAATAGAGAAATACAATCTACCTTAGCATAAATTTGTACATCCTTTGTAGATTCAGTTATTTCAGTTTTTATTATCTTTTATTCTAATTCTAAAAATTTCAGTCAAATATTGCTCTTATCCCTTCATCTCATCACCCAAACACCCAATAGATTGATCAGAGAAAAATAAACTGCATCTGGAAACTAGGAATAAGTATTTACAGAAAGACTTTTCAGCCTGGAAGGAGTAAAACATAACATCCCGATGCAAAGGAAAAGAACACAATTTTAAAATATTGTCTATAGAAGTAAACATGTGCTTTATACTTGTAATAAAATTTAAAGACCCATAATATTAAATGTTAAAGACAAGAGAGAATGACATATTGGCATGAAGAATTGGGAAGAAGAGGTAGGGAGAATTATATAGGATAGGGATCTAAGTACCTTTTTTACTAAAAGGTAAGAAAATAAAGTATAAGATGAGAATTAATATTATCAGAAAATAAATTGAGCAGTTTGGAGAAAAACTTGAAAAACTCAGTTAGATTACAGAACTGGTTCAAAAGGCAAAGTACCTATGGAGGTGGTTATACTTATGGAGATCAGAATGGGTATAACAGAAAACGTAATGCCGATAAAAGAGAAAAATGATTCTGATGAATAAAAGCTTGTACTGAAACAAAGGGACTCATTATAAATCAGAAAAATACATTCAATAAGAGAAGCATCTAGGCATAGTCTGAAGAAATGGTTAAATTTAAGTATAACAACCTCCTGGAAGCATCTAACTAGAAATAATAATAAAAAGAACTATCAGATGTGTTTCAGATTTTTCCTCTACAACGGGATTAGTGACAGGAGACCATGGAATTAAAGTTTCTTGGGAAAAGGGTTCTAATCCAGTAATTTCACACCAGTCAAACTGTTATTCATGGAGGAAACAAAGAATTACTGAGAGTAGTTCAGACATTTATGTTTCCTGGGGGTGAAGTTAACCAAACACAGCAGTAAGCTGAGATGAGAGATGAATAGAAAATAAAGAACTTAAATACAGGAGATCACACTTTGAGGAAGGTCAGAAGTAAATTTAAAACCAAATTTACCACTAAATAAAATAAATTTACCATTAAAAAATAATTTGCCATAAATAGAATAACAAATGGTAATATGATTTACTGAAGGAGAAGATATAAAGTGTGGAAAAAATGGTCTAGAGGATCAATTATAAAAATTAAAACAGGAAATTGTTGGAAAGAAGTTAAAAACAATTTTCTTATATTTTCACATAAGGAACTCAATGGGTACTGATAATTAGAAAATAATGTTCAACTACGTTTAGAAAAAACTTTAGCTTGTAAAAAGATAACTTTTAAGTTAAAGAGAAAAGATTCTTAAATGTCAAAAAAAGAACAAAAAGAGTAAAACGAGACAAAAGTCATTGATTATTTGAGAAAATAGATGAAATGAGGTAAAATATCACTAACAAGAAATAACTGGAATTGAAAATCAGGTCTATACTTTGTATAAAAACTTTACCTAGAGTAAAATTATAGGGAATAATTAACACTAATGGCTGTGTAAAGTTAATAGGCAAATGCAAAAGAATAAAGTATTTGGTATTAAATTAATACTAGTGTGGATTTCAAGGCATTATTTTATTAAATGAGTATAAATGCAAGGCAAATAACCATTAAATCTTATTTACTTTACATTGAAAAACTGTTATAATCTGCAATGAAGTATGGATGTCATGAACTTTATTTGATGAATAATATATACCTTAAAATGTGAATAAAAAGTATTAGAAATACAAATAGATGCTGACATAATTATGATGGTGCCATAAATATTACCATATTGCCTTTAGTTCTTGATAGATGATGTAGGAAAAATCCAACTAAGAAAATACAAAATGAATAACAAAATAATAATATTGATTTAATAAAACATATCTAACTCAACAACTTAGACAAATAAAATATATTTTCTTTTGCATTGACCTAAACATTTCTACTGGAGTGGGTTGCCATTTCCTTCCCCAATGCATGAAAGTGAAAAGTGAAAGTGAAGTCTCTCAGTCGTGTCCGACTCTTAGCGACCCCATGGACTGGAGCCTACCAGGATCCTCCGTCCATGGGATTTTCCAGGCAAAAGTACTGGGGTGGGGTGCCATTGCCTTCCCTGGTAGCAGAAACAATTACTAAAATAAATTTAAGAATTAGCATCTGTAAAAGAAAAAAAAAAGAAATCAGGCAGTGATTCTTTTAAGAAAATTATTGATGGCTCCTAACTAGCAAGCAGGATGAATATAAATGAGGGGGAAAAAACCAATACTCACAGTTTGAAACTGATAACTTCCTCAGACCAGTTTTCATTTGGATTTTATAATGTTCCACTACACTAAATTCCCTTGTAGCTCTCTAGTCCTCCCTTTGTTTCTTTCGAAATTTGCTTTTCCTTTGTGAATTCCAAATATTGGAGTTGTCCACGGTGGATTCTTAGCCCTCTTCTCCTGAGACTTTGAATTGTTGTTGCTCAGTCCCAACATCCTGTTTGACTCTTTGCCACCACATGAAATGCAGCACATCAGGCTTCTCTGTCCTTCACTATCTAATGGAGTAGGCTCAAAATCATGTCCATTGAGTTGGTGATGCCATCCAACCATCTTATCCTCTATCGTCCCCTTCTCCTTCCACCTTCAGTCTTTCCCAGGATCAAGGTCTTTTCCAGTGAGTCAGTTCTTTGCTTCAGATGGTCGAAGTATTGAAGCTTCAGCTTCAACATCAGTCCTTCCAATGAATAGTCCAGATGGATTTCCTTTAGGATTGACTGTTTGATCTCCTTTCAATCCAAGGGACTCTCAAGAGTCTTCTCCAGCAACACAATTCAAAGGCATTAATTCTTCAGCACTCACCCTTCTTTGTGGTTCAACTCTCACATCTGAACATGACAACTGGAAAACCATAGTTTTTACTCTATGGACCTTTTTTTGGCAAAGTAACATCTCTGCTATTTAATACAGTGTCTAGGTTTGTCGTAGCTTTTCTTCCAAAGAGCAACCATCTTTTAATTTCATGGCTGTAGGTCACTGTCTGAAGGGATTTTGGAGCCCAAGAAAATAAAATCTGTCACTGTTTCTACTTTTTCCTCATCTATTTGTCATGAACTGATGGAACTGCCGCACAATTGCACTCATCTCACACGCTAGTAAAGTAATGCTCAAAATTCTCCAAGCCAGGCTTCAGCAGTATGTGAACCGTGAACTTCCTGATGTTCAAGCTGGTTTTAGAAAAGGCAGAGGAACCAGAGACCAAATTACCAACATCTGCTGGATCATGGAAAAAGCAAGAGCGTTCCAGAAAAGCATCTATTTCTGCTTTATTGACTATGCCAAAGCCTTTGACTGTGTGGATCACAGTAAACTGTGGAAAATTCTGAAAGAGATGGGAATACCAGACCATCTGACCTGCCTCTTGAGAAATTTGTATGCAGGTCAGGAAGCAACAGTTAGAACTGGACATGGAACAACAGACTGGTTCCAAATAGGAAAAGGAGTTCGTCAAGGCTGTATATTGTCACCATGCTTATTTAACTTATATGCAGAGTACATCATGAGAAATGCTGGACTGGAAGAAACACAAGCTGGAATCAAGATTGCAGAGAGAACTATCAATAATGTCAGATATGCAGATGACACCGCCCTTATGGCAGAAAGTGAAGAGGAACTAAAAAGCCTCTTGTTGAAAGTGAAAGTGGAGAGTGAAAAAGTTGGTTTAAAGCTCAACATTCAGAAAAACGAAGATAATGGCATCCAGTCCCATCACTTCATGGGAAATAGATGGGAAAGAGTGGAAACAGTGTCAGACTTTATTTTTCTGGGCTCCAATATCACTGCAGATGGTGACTGCAGCCATGAAATTAAAAGACGCTTACTCCTTGGAAGGAAAGTTATGACCAACCTAGATAGCATATTCAAAAGCAGAGACATTACTTTGCCAACAAAGGTCCGTCTAGTCAAGGCTATGGTTTTTCCTGTGGTCATGTATGGATGTGAGAGTTGGACTGTGAAGAAGGCTGAGCGCCGAAGAATTGATGCTTTTGAACTGTGGTGTTGGAGAAGACTCTTGAGAGTCCCTTGGACTGCAAAGAGATCTAACAAGTCCATTCTGAAGGAGATCAGCCCTATGATTTCTTTGGAAGGAATGATGCTAAAGCTGAAACTCCAGTATTTTGGCCACCTCATGCGAAGAGTTGACTAATTGGAAAAGACTCTGATGCTGGGAGGGATTGGGGGCAAGAAGGGAAGGGGACGACAGAGGATGAGATGGCTGTATGGAATCACTGACTCAATGGACATGAATCTGAGTGAACTCCAGGAGTTGGTGATGGACAGGGAGGCCTGGCGTGCTGCAGTTCATGGATTCACAAAGAGTTGGACATGACTGAGTGACTGATCTGATCTGATGGAGCCAGATGCCATGACTTTAGTTTTTTGAATGTTGAGTTTTAAGGCATATTTTTCACTCTTCTCTTTCACTCTCATCAGAAGGCTTAGTTCTTCTTTGATTTCTGCTGTTAGAGTGGTATCATCTGAATATCTATGTTTGTTGATATTTCTCCCAGCAATCATAATTCCAGTTTGTGAGTCATCCTGCCTCGAATTTCACATCATGCACTCTGTATAAGTGTTAAATAAGTAGGGTGACAATGTACTGCCTTGATATACCCTTTTCCCTACTTTGAACCAGTCCATTGTTCCATGTCCACTTCTAACTGTTGCTTCTTGTCCTGCATACAGGTTTCTCAGGAGGCAGGTAAATGTTAGTTGCTCAGTCATGTCTGACTCTTTGCAACCCCATGACTGTAGCCCGCCAGGCTCCTTGTCCATGGAATTTCCCCAAGAATACTGGAGTGGGTTTCCATTCCCTTCTCCAAGGGATCTTCCTGGCCCAGGGATTAAACCTGAGTCTCTTTCATGCATGCACTCCTGCATTATAGGCTGATTCTTTACCACCGGAGTCATCAGGAAAGCCATCTCTTGAATAATTTTCCACAGTTTGTTGTGATCAAAAGCTGTATTGTAGTCAGTGAAGCAGATATAGACTTATTTTTGGAATTCCTTTGCCTTTTCTATGATCCATTTGATGTTGGTAATTTGATCTCTGGTTCCTCTGACTTTTCTAAATCCAACTTGTACATCTGGAAGTTCTTGGTTCATGTACTACTGACGCCTGGCTTAAAGGATTTTGAGCATTTCCTTGCTAGCATATGAAATGAGTATAATTGTACCATAGTTTGAATATTCTTTGGGATTGGAATGAAAACTTACCTTTTCCAGTTCTGTGGCCACTGCTGAGTTTTATAAATTTGTTGACATATTGAGTGTAGCACATTCATAGCATCATCTTTCAGTATTCGATATAGCTCAGGTGGAATTCCATCACCTCCACTGGCTGTACTTGTAATAATACTTCCTAAGGCCCACTTATCTTCACACTACAGGATATCTGGCTCTAGGTGAGTGATCACACCATCATGGTTATCCAGGTCATTTAAGAGAGTCCTATTTATTCCCCTTCCATATTATATAACCCAATGCATTCTCTTCACTCCTCAGCCCCACTCTGGTCCAAGCTGCAAGTCTTTCTCACCTAGATTATTCTAGGCAGCCTCTTTACTAGCTTCAATTCCACATGTGCCTCCTCTACCACTGTTTTCTGCACAGCAGTGACAGAGAGTCATCTTTTTAATATAGACATTTTCTGTTTTTTTGTTTAAATATTTGTTTATTTATCTGCATTGATCTTAGTTTCAGCATACAAGATCTTCATCTTCTCAGGCGAATGTTCCATCGTGGTGCATGGACTTTCTAGTGTGGCACACTGACTCAGTGGTTGTGGTGTAAAGACTTAGTTGCTCCCAGCATATGGGATCTTAGTTCCCCTACCAGGGATCAAACCCACATCACCTGCATTGCAAGGCAGTTTCTTAACCACTGGAGTACCAGGGAAGTCCAAAATAAACACATATTCAAAATTCTTTGATAAATGACAGTCCAAATAAAATAATACCTAGTCTGCACAAAAATATATGTGCAATAACATTTATACTAGCTTTATTAGTAATTGCCAAAACTTGGGAGCAACTAAGATGTCCTTCAAGAAGTGAATGGATAAACAAGTTGTGGTATATTCTGATAACAGAAGTGATAAAAAGAGTAAACTATCAAACCATGGAAAGACATGGAAGAACCTTCAATGCATATTGCTAAGTTAAAGAATCCAGTCTGAAAAGTCTACCTATGGAATGACATTCTGGAAAAGGAAAACTATGGAGGCAGTAAAAAGATCAATGGTTCCCAGGGCCTCAGAGGGAGAGAGGGTGGGCGGAATGGATAGATGGAGTACAGGAGATTTTTAGAGTGGTGAAATTATCCTATATGATACTGTAATGGTAGAGTCATGACATTATACATTTTTTAAAAGCTACAGAATCTAAAGCACAAAGACTGAACCCTAATGTAAACTGTGGAAGGCAGCTATGGTCACCACTGTGTCACTGACACCCTGATGTGAAGTATGGATGTTAATAACAATGTATCATAATTTATTCTTAACTGCCAAAACTTTTATCAATTGTGGAAGTTTACTGTACTAATGTAAGTTGTTAATGATAGGAGAAACTGATTGGGGTATGGTGTGAGTGATAAAGTTGGGGAGTGAATGAGGGTGGAAGGAAAGGGGTTATATAGGAGCTTTCTGTAGTTTCTGCTCAATTCTTACATAAACTAAACACTGCTAATAGTAAAATCTAGAAACTGAAACAAATTATTTAAACTGGTTACAATGATCGATAAAGATCCAAATAGTCAGAGCTATGGTTTTCCCAATAATGATGTACAGATCTACAGTGATATGAGAGTTGAACCATAATGAAGACCAAAAGTCACAAAATTGATGCTTTTGAATTGTGGTGCTAGAGAAGACTCTTGAGAATCCCTTGGACAGCAAGGAGATCAAACCAGTCAATTGTAAAAGAAATCAACCCTGAATATTCATTTAAAGGACTGATACTGAAGCTCCAATACCTGGGCCACCTATTGCAAAGAGCTAACTCATTGGAAAAGACCCTGATGCCGGGAAAGATTGAAGGCAAAAGGAGAAGGGGGCAACAGAGTAATAGATGGTTCGATAGAATAACCAACTCAATGGACATGAATTTGAGCAAACTCCAGGACATAGTGAAGAACAGGGAAGCCTGGTGTGCTGCAGTTCATGGGGTCTCAAAGAGACAGACACAACTTAAAGACTGAACAACAACAATATGATCCACAAAATGCTTAGTACAGAGTACCCCATTCTTGGATACGGATTATTGAATTATTCTCTACTTCACATAAAGAACTTTGGAAAATTAGTTATAATTTCCCCTTTTGATTGGATTGCCAGCACCTAATCTCCTTAACAGAAATTGGCCAAAAGCCATTGAATGACCTACATTACCTGCTTGGTTTTCCAGAAGCTTCTCAGGGACCTCTCCTGTTTCAGCCACCTTGTACTTCTTTCTTCCTTTCCTTCAGAGCTGGTTCTTCTTAATCTTCCAGGTCTGGATGAATGTCACCTCATAGTGAGCTGTTCCATACTACTCTCTTAACCCTGTAGCTCTACTCCCAGTTTTTGTTACCTTCATAGCATTTATGATGGTTTAGTTGCTAAGTCATATCCGACTCTTGCAACCCCAGGCTACAGTCCATGAGATTCTCCAGGCAAGAATACTGGAGTAGGTTGCCATTTAAGGAACCCTGAAGTAGGTTCCTTCTTCAGGGGATCTTCTCAGCCCAGGAATTGAACCCAGGTCTCCTGCATTGCAGGCAGATTCTTTACCAACTGAGCTACAAGGGAAGTCTAACAATTTGTAATTACTTGTTTGCTTCCTTATTTACCATTGTTCTTGTCCACTTGGCTATGCAATCCTGAAGAGCCTGAAACCATTTATGTTTTGCTCATTAGTAATTACTCAGTGCTTTGAGCAGGGTCAGGCACAAAGCTGATGGTCAGTAATGGGGCAATTGGTAGAGACAATGGGTCTAAGATCAGATATGGAAAGAATGTCATAAACACATTTTTATTCTAATTAATATGACAAATTTAATAAAATGAACAGTTTACTAGAAAAAAAGTGAATTTCTAAAAATAATACAAGCAGGAATAGAAAATCTGAATACTTATGGAATAAATTGAGATGATTATTAAAGCACTAACTCTGTGGAGGATACAAGGCTAAGAATATTTTAAGAGTGATTTTCCCTAAACCTTTAAGAAAAAAGCAATTCCTATGTTATTTAAAATGCTATTGAACTTAGAGAAAGATTAATTTATCCCTTATTAACTTTTTGAATTACAAAATATAGCCAGTTCACATAAGAATAAAGATTTAAAATCCTAAATAAAATTAATGACAGCTCATATACAGACTGTATTAAAATAATATGCTATGAACATTTTGTTAAGTCTAGAGAAAGATGGATTGATCTCCAGTTCATTTTATGAATTACAGAAATAGCTAGCTCACTTAAGAATAGAAATTCAAAAACCCTAAATAAATAATAGCAACTCAAATACACTATTTTATTAAAACATGAATGTGTTGGCTTTGTCACAGATGTGCAAAATATTTTTAAAGTTGAAAATTTATTAAAACAATTTATCATATCAAGAGATCACAGAAAGTGAAAAAATTATGTGATCATCTCAATTGATGCTAAAGGGACATTTAAGAAATTCAGCTTCAGGGGATGAAGAAAGGTTTTGGAAAGTAAGATATATATTCAGTGTGATAAGACCTATTCTAAAATTTGAAGCAAATATTTGCACTAAATGTCAAAAATTAAGAAACTGTAGAGTGATATTTGGGGAAAGCAATGGCACCCCACCCCAGTACTTTTGCCTGGAGAATCCCATGGACAGAGGAGCCTGGTGGGCTCCAGTCCATGGGGTTGCTGAGAGTTGGACACGACTAAGCGACTTCACTTTCACTTTTCACTTTCATGCATTGGAGAAGGAAATGGCAACCCACTCCAGTGTTCTTGCCTGGAGAATCCCAGGGACGGGAGCCTGGTGAGCTTCTGTCTATGGGGTTGCACAGAGTTGGACACGACTGAAGCGACTTAGCAGCAGCAGCAGAGTGATATTTGACAGTGGATTTTACCCCTGTAAGTCTTAATTTCCATATCTGTAAAATGGAGGTAAATAATATAATTTTATGCAGTTTTTATATATTATTTATAAATAGATTTACCCAATACCTACTGGAGAGTAATAGAAATTAATTTTGTGTGTATTTCCTCTTCATTCCGAAAATATTAGGCTGTTTCATTTTGAATAGTGAATGCATAGCAGTCTAGGCAACTTACAAGGAAAGGACTGCAGCAAGACAGGGCAGAAAAAAAGTGTGATATTTATGATTTTGTGTTATGAGAGCTCAGAGGGCAAGCTACGGAAGATAGGCCTTGGACCTAGAGTTTCAGATTCCCAAGCCTCAACATTGAATGGCCTCATAGTAAATCCATGGCCTTGGAAAACTAGATGCCAGTGGACTAGACGGAAAAGCTGCCATGAGGGTTACTCTGAAAGAGTCCAGAGAACTGGATCTCTTTGCTTCGCCTGGCTCAGTTATACCTGGCATATGTCATGAGCCCTCATCTTGCTAGATTTTCTGAGAATCAAAGTCATTTGCCTGTTCCTTGAGATCTTTCCTGATAGTTATTAGCTTATGGTTTGAGATAATTTTATATCATTTTGATACTTTAAGATCATACTCCAATTGAGTCAGATTTCTAGGGAAGATGCCTCTGTGGTACATCCCAGGATGCTGATGAACCCTAAGAGGACTAGTGGATACCATATCAAGATAGAAAATAGATGTCTCAATTTGAGGCTAGCCTAGGGCATGTTGAACTGCGAGTGATGGAGTGTTGACAGCTCTATGATAAATACTATATGCCTATTTATAATATCAATAGAATCTAGCATTATCATTATTAATGTTTAATTTTGCCTTGGAATTTCTATCCAGTGAAATAAAAGAAACTGTAGCAGTTTCTTCTGGATTTTTAAATTTTATATTATTATTTAAAATTATACTTGGAGATCTTATTATTTTTAAATAAGAGTATTAGTTACCTAGAAAAGTCTAAAAGATTTGACTGTAAAGCTCTGAAGTTTAACAATATGAACAGAATTCAATAAGAGTACCTCTCACAAAATAGCTATATATAACTTCACATAGATCTTATAAATGAGTAATAACCCTTCATAAAATATAAAGGAAATATGCTGTTCCAAATAGCAATTTAAACTTAAAATCTGGAATATCTATGTAAAAAATTTCTATAAAACATTTACTGAGAGACTTAAAAGAATTAAAGAACTGGAAAGACCTAACCTGTTCTCAGATAATCAAGGCTTGAAAGATGTCAGAGTTCCCCAAATGTATCATAAATTATATAACACAAAGAGTGCAGTGAATTTTTGGCTATATCTGATGAAATGACTTTGAAATTACGAAACACGTCCCACTGTAATAACCAAGAAAGAAACATGAACCTAGAAACAATAATATATTTGATATCTGCACTACTGAACATTAAAATTGTTGAAATAGTTACAACAATTACAATAATGTGTTGGAAAGAGAACAATGAAATAAAGTAAAAATCTAGAAATAGACTTAAGCATGTGTTAAAAACAGCACAGTAAGCAGAATTTGGGCTTCCCTGTAGCTCAGACAGTAAAGAATTTGCCTGCAATGCAGGAGACCTGGATTCGATCCCTGGCTTGGGAAGATACCCTAGAGAAGGCAATGGCAACCTACTGGGTGGACAAAGGAGCCTGGAAGGCTACAGTTCACAGGTTCACAAAGAGTTGGACATGACTGAACAAATAACACTTAAGCAGAAATTACATGAAAAGTGGTGCTGGAAATTTTGGTTGATTAGTAAGGAAAGCACAAAACAAACTGTATCTTATATGTATTATAGAATTAAATAGATTTAGATGTTACATGGTTATGTATTTAATATAAAATGAGGATATAAATTAATATCTGAATCAAGGATGTAGAAATGTTTTTTAAACTTAAAGCAAGTCTTTTAAAAATGTCTTGATGTAAAAAGATTGGTAATTTGGATTCTGTAACTATTTGGAGTTTTCTTTACAAAAACTCACTATAATCAGGGTCCATGAATGGAATGGAGTGTTAGTTCCTTAAATCAAGGTAAATTGGATGTTGTCAAGCAGGAGATGGCAAGAGTGAACATTGATATTTAGGAATCAGTGAACTAAACTAATGAGAATGGGAAAATTTAATTCAGATGACCATTATATCTACTACCGTGGGCAAGAATCCCTAAGAAGAAATGGATAGCCTTCATAGTCAACAAGAGAGTCCGAAATGCAGTACTTGGGTGCAGTCTAAAAAATGACAGAATGATCTTGTTTAATTTAAAGGCAAACCATTCAACATCACAGTAATCCAAGTCTATGCCCCAACCACTAATGCCAAAGAAGCTGAAAATTGAACAGTTCTGTGAAGACCTACAAGACCTTCTAGAACTAACAACAAAAAAATGTCCCTCTCTTTGAAGGGGATTGGAATGCAGAATTAGGAAGTCAAGAACTACCTGGAGTAACAGACAAGTTTGGCCTTGAAATACAAAATGAAGCAGGACAAAGGCTAACAGAGTTTTGCCAAGAGAACACACTGGCCATAGCTAACACCCTCTGCCAGCAACACAAGAGACAGCTCTATGATGTGGACATCACCAGATGGTCAATACCAGAACAGATTGATTATTTTTTTTGCAGCTGAAAATGAAGAAGCTCTATACAGTCAGCAAAAACAAGACCTGGAGCTGACTGTGGCTCAGATCATGAGCTCCTTATTGAGTGGGTTGCCATTTCCTTCTCCATGAGATCTTCCCAACCCAGGGATCAAACCTGGGTCTCCTGCATTGTGGGAGGTTTCTTTACTGACCGAACCATCAAGGAAGCTCCCTTATTGAAAAATTCAGGCTTAAATTGAATAAAGTAGGGAACACTACTAGACCATTCAGGTATGACCTAAATTATACAGTGTATATAATTATACAATTATACAGTGAAAGTCACAAATAGATGCAAGGTCTGATCTGATAGAGTGACTGAAGAATAATGGGCAGAGGTTCATGACACTGTACAGGAGGCAGTGATCAGGACTATCCCCCCTAAAAAGAAATGCAAATGGCAAAATGGTTGTTTGAGGAGGACTTACAAATAGAAAAAGAAGAGAAGCAAAAGGCAAAGGAAAAATATATACACATCTGAATGCAGAGTTCCAAAGAATAGCAAGGAGAGGTTAGAAAGCCTTCGTCAGTGATCAATGCAAAGAAATAAAGGAAAACAATAGAATGGGCAAGACTAGAGATATTCTCAAAAAAATTAAGAGATACTAAGGGAACATTTCATGCAAAGATGGGTCCAAAAAAGACCTAGCAGAAATGGTATGGACCTAACAGAAGCAGAAGATAAGAAGATAAGGTGGCAAGAATACACAGAACTATACAAAAAAGATCTTCATGACCCAGATAACCATGAAGGTGTGATCACTAATCAGAGCCAGACATCCAGGAATGTGAAGTCAAGTGGGCCTTAGGAACAAACCTAGTGGAAGTGATGGAATTCCACCTGAGCTATTTCAAATCCTAAAAGATGATACTGTGAAAGTGCTGCAACCAATATGCCAGCAAATTTGGAAAACTCAGCAGTGATCACAGGATTGGAAAAGGTCAGATTTCATTCCAATCCCAAAGAAAGGCAATGCCAAAGAATGTTCAGTCTACTGCACAATTGCACTCATCTCACATGCTAGCAAAATAATGCTCAAAATCCTCCAAGGCAGGCTTCAACAGTATGTGAACTGAGAAATTCTGGATGTTCAAGCTGGATTTAGAAGAGGCAGAGTAACCATAGATCAAATTGCTAGCATCCGTTGGGTCATCAAAAAAGCAAGAGTTCCAGAAAAACATCTGCTTCTGCTTTATTGACTAAGCCAATGCCACTGACTGTGTAGATCGCAACAAACTGTGGAGAATTCTTAAAGAAAAGGGAATACCAGACCACCTTACCTGCCTCCTGAGAAATCTGTATGCAGGTCAAGAAGCAGCAGTTAAAACCAGACATGGAACAATGGACTGGTTCTAAATTGAGAAAGGAGTACATCAAGGGTGTATATTGTCACCCTGATTATTTAACATATATGCGGAGTACGTCATGCAAAATGCCAGACTGGATGAAGCATAAGCTGAAATCAAGATTGCCTGGAGAAATATCAATAACCTCAGATATGCAGATGATACCACCTTTATGACAGAAAATGAAGAGGAACTAAGGAGCCTCTTGATGAAGGTGAAAGAGGAGAGTGAAAAAATTGGCTTAAAATTCAACATTCAAAAAACTAAGATCATGACATCCAGTCCCATCCATTCAGTTCAGTTGCTCAGTCATGTCCAACTCTTTGCAACCCTATGAACTGAAGCATGCCAGGCTTACCTGTCCATCACCAACTCCCGGAGCTTTCTCAAACTCATGTCCATTGAGTCAATGATGCCATCCAACCATCTCATCCTCTGTCATCCCCTTCTCCACCATTTCATTCATTGAACCTGGACTGGCGATTTGTTTCACATATGATAATATACATGTTTCCGTGCCATTCTTCGAAATCATCTCACCTTCGCCCTCTCCCACAAAGTCCAAAAGACTGTTGCATACATCTGTGTCTCTTTTGCTGTCTCGCACACATGGTTATTGTTACCATCTTTCTAAATTCCATATATATGCATTAGTATACTGTATTTGTGTTTTTCTTTCTGGCTTACTTCACTCTGTATAATAGGCTCCAGTTTCATCCACTTCATTAGAACTGATTCAAATGTATTCATTTTAATGGCTGAGTAATACTCCATTGTGTATATGTACCACAGCTTTCTTATCCATTCATCTGCTGATGGACGTCTAGGTTGTTTCCATGTCCTGGCTATTATAAACAGTGCTATGATGAACAAAGAGTCGGACACGACTGAGCGACTGATCTGATCTGATCTGATGATGAACATTGGGGTACACATGTCTCTTTCAGTTCTGATTTCCTTGGTGTGTATGCCCAGCAGTGGGATTGCTGGGTCATATGGCAGTTATAAGAATTGATGTTTGAACTGTGGTGTTGGAGAAGTCTCTTGAGAGTCCCTTGGACGGCAAGGAGATCCAATCAGTCAATCCTAAAGGAAATTTCCTAAAGGAAATTAGTCCTGAATATTCATTGGAAGGACTGATGCTGTGGCTGAAACTCCAATACTTTGGCCATCTGATACGAAGAGCTGACTCATTGTTCAGAAGAGGATGACAGAGGATGAGATGGTTGGTGAAATCACTGACTCAATGGACATGAATTTGAGCAAGCTCTGGGTATTGGTGATGGATGGGGAAGCCTGCTGTGCTGCAGTCCATGGGGTGACCAAGAGTTGGACACAACTGAGAGACTGAACTGAACTGAATTGATACAATATATCTTTGATACTTGAAGCTAATATAATACAGTTAATCAACTATACTTCAGTAAAACATTATATACTTTAAAAAATCATGCTAGGAAAATATTTTAATTACATGAGAAATACTCATTTTAGACTATGAAGTGAAAGTATTATTTAGAAAAGGCAGAGGAACCAGAGATCAATTGCCAACATTCGTTGGATCATTGAAAAAGCAAGAGGATACTAGAAAAATATCTACCTCTACTTTATTGACTACGTCAAAGCCTTTGACTGTGTGGTGGTAGGTGGTGGTTTAGTTGCTAAGTCGTGTCCAACTCTTGTGACCCAGTGGACTGTAGCCCACCAGGCTCCTCTGTCCATGGGATTTTCCAGGCAAGGATACTGGAGTGGATTGCCAATTCCTTCTCCAGGGGATCTTCCTGACCCAGGAATGGAACCCAAGAATCAAACCCAGGTCTCCTGCATTGCAGGCAGATTCTGAGCTACGAAGGACTGTGTGGATAACAGCAATCTGTGGGAAATTCTTAAAGAGGTGGGAATACCAGACCAACTGACAAGCCTCCCGAGAAGTCTGAATGCGGGTCAAGAAGCAACAGTTAGAATTGGACTTGGAACAACAGACTGGTTCCAAATTGGGAAAGGAGTATATCAAGGCTGTATGTTGTTACCCTGCTTATTTAAGAGTACATCATGTGAAATGCCAGGCTGGATGAAGAACAAGCTGAAAGCAATATTGCTGGGAGAAATATCAATAACTTCAGATACACAGATGATGGCACAAAATTGAAGAAGAACTAAAGAGGCTGCACTCATCTCACACACTAGTAAAGTGATGCCTAAAATTCTCCAAGCCAGGCGTCAGCAATACGTAAACCCTGAATTTCAAGATGTTCACACTTGTTTTTTTGGAGAAGGAAATGGCAACCCACTCCAGTATTCTTGCCTGGAGAATCCCAGGGATGGGGGAGCCTGGTGAGCTTCCGTCTATGGGGTCGCACAGAGTCGGACACGACTGAAGCGACTTAGCAGCACACTTGTTTTAGAAAAGGCAGAGGAACCAGAGATCAAATTGCCAACATCCGCTGGATCATCAAAAAAGCAAGAGAGTTCCAGAAAGTCATCTATTTCTGCTTTATTGACTACGCCAAAGCCTTTGACTGTGTGGATCACAACAAACTGTGGAAAATTCTTAAAGATTTGGGAATACCAGACCACCTGTCCTGCCTCCTGAGAAATCTGTATGCAGGTCAAGAAGCAAATGTTAGAACTAGACATGGAAGAAAAAACTGGTTCCAAATCGGGAAAGGAGTAGGTCAAGGCTGTATATTGTCACCCTGCTTATTTAACTTATATTGAGTACATCATGAGAAACGCTGGGCTGGAAGAAGCACAAGCTGGAATCAAGATTGCTGGAAGAAATATCAATAACCTCAGATATGCAGATGACACCACCCTTATGACAGAAAGTGAAGAGGAACTAAAAAGCCTCTTGATGAAAGTAAAAGGGGAGAGTGAAAAAGTTGGCTTAAAGCTCAACGTTCAGAAAACTAAGATCATGGCATGCAATCCCATTACTTCATGCAAATAGATGGGGAAACAGTGGAAACAGTGGCTGACTTTATTTTTCTAGGCTCCAAAAATCACTGCAGATGGTGATTGTGGCCATGAAATTAAAAGACGCTTACTCCTTGGAAGGAAAGTTTTGACCAACCTAGACAGTATATTAAGAAGCAGAGACATTACTTTGTCAACAAAGGTCCGACTAGTCAAGGCTATGTTTTTTCCAGTGGTCATGTATGGATATGAGAGTTGGACTGTGAAGATAGTTGAGCACCAAAGAATTGATGCTTTTGAACTGTGGTGTTGGAGAAACATAGGGGGGGAACATTTGAGAGTCCCTGGTTTTAGAAGGAGGGGGGGTGGACAGCAAGGCAATCAAACCATTTCATCCTAAAGGAAGTCAATCCTGAATATTCATTGGAAGGACTGATGCTGAAGCTGAAATTCCAATACTTTGGCCACCTGATGCAAAGAACTGACTCATCTGAAAACACCCTGATGCTGAGAAAGATTGAAGGCAGGCGCAGAAGGGGACAACAGAGGATGAGATGGTTGGATGTCGTTACCGACTGAATGGACATGATTTTGAGTAGGCTCTGTGAGTTGGTGATGGACAGGGAAAGCCTGGCATGCTGCAGTCCATGGGGTCGCAAAGAGTCAGGCATGACTGAGTAACTGAACTGGACTGTATTATCTCCATAGAAAATTTGATGAAATAGCATATCTTAAAATGTTAGTAGTAGTAAACTCTAATTTGTGGATATATGGATGGTTCTGAGTATATATTTTATATTTTTATGTACTTTCTTTTTTTTATTAACTTTCTTTATTCCCAATAATCACAGATAATTTTGTAATAAAAGAAAACAATAAATTTTATTTTTCAAAATATAAATAAATGTTAACTAAAGCTTGAAAATGTATCAGATCAGATCAGTCGCTCAGTCGTGTCCGACTCTTTGCGACCCCATGAACTGCAGCACGCCAGGCCTCCCTATCCATCACCAGCTCTCGGAGGTCACTCAGACTCACATTCATCGAGTCAGTGATGCCATCCAGCCATCTCATCCTCTGTCGTCCCCTTCTCCTCCTGCCCTCAATCCCTCCCAGCATCAGAGTCTTCTCCAATGAGTCAACACTTCGCATGAGGTGGCCAAAATACTGGAGTTTCAGCTTGAGCATCATTCCCTCCAAAGAAATCCCAGGGCTGATCTCCTTCAGAATGGACCGGTTGGATCTCCTTGCAGTCCAAGGGACTCTCAAGAGTCTTCTCCAACACCACAGTTCAAAAGCATCTATTCTTCGGCGCTCAGCCATCTTCACAGTCCAGCTCTCACATCCATACATGACCACAGGAAAGACCATAGCCTTGACTAGGCGAACCTTTGTTGGCAAAGTGATGTCTCTGCTTTTGAATATGCTATCTAGGTTGGTCATAACCTTCCTTCCAAGGAGTAAGCGTCTTTTAATTTCATGGCTGCAGTCACCATCTGTAGTGATTTTGGAGCCCAGAAAAATAAAGTCTGACACTGTTTCCACTGTTTCTCCATCTATTTCCCATGTAGTGATGGGACCAGATGCCATGATCTTCGTTTTCTGAATGTTGAGCTTTAAGCCAACCTTTTCACTCTCCACTTTCACTTTCATCAAGAGGCTTTTGAGTTCCTCTTCACTTTCTGCCATAAGGGTGGTGTCATCTGCATATCTGAGGTTATTGATATTTCTCCCAGCAGTCTTGATTCCAGCTTGTGTTTCCTCCAGTCCAGCATTTCTCATGATGTACTCTGCATATAAGTTAAATAAACATGGTGACAATATACAGCCTTGACGTACTCCTTTTCCTATTTGGAACCAGTCTGTTGTTCCATGACCAGTTCTAACTGTTGCTTCCTGACCTGCATACAGATTTCTCAAGAGGCAGATCAGGTGGTCTGGGATTCCCATCTCTCTCAGAATTTTCCAGTTTATTGTGATCTACACAGTCAAAGGCTTTGGCATAGTCAATAAAGCAGAAATAGATGTTTTTCTGGAACTCTCTTGCTTTTTCGATAATCCAGCGGATGTTGGCAATTTGATCTCTGGTTCCTCTGCCTTTTCTAAATCCAGCTTGAACATCAGGAAGTTCACGGTTCACATATTGCTGAAGCCTGGCTTGGAGAATTTTGAGCATTACTTTACTAGCGTGTGAAATGAGTGCAATTGTGCGGTAGTTTGAGCACTCTTTGGCATTGCCTTTCTTTGGGATCGGGATGAAAACTGACCTTTTCCAATCTTGTGGCCACTGCTGAGTTTTCCAAATGTGCTGGCATATTGACTGCAACACTTTCACAGCATCATCTTTCAGGATTTGGAATAGCTCCACTGGAATTCCATCACCTCCACTAGCTTTGTTCGTAGTGATGCTTTCTAAGGCCCACTTGACTTCACATTCCAGGATGTCTGGCTCTAGGTCAGTGATCACACCATCATGATTATCTGGGTCGTGAAGCTCTTTTTTGTACAGTTCTTCTGTGTGTTCTTGCCACCTCTTCTTAATATCTTCTGCTTCCATTAGGTCCACACCATTTCTGTCCTTTATTAAGCCCATCTTTGCATGAAATGTTCCTTTGGTATCTCTGATTTTCTTGAAGAGATCCCTAGTCTTTCCCATTCTGTTGTTTTCCTCTATTTCTTTGCATTGATCGCTGAAGAAGGCTTTCTTATCTCTTCTTGCTATTCTTTGGAACTCTGCATTCAGATGTTTATATCTTTCCTTTTCTCCTTTGCTTTTCTCTTCTCTTCTTTTTGCAGCTATTTGCAAGGCCTCCCCAGACAGCCATTTTGCTTTTTTGCATTTCTTTTTCTTGGGGATGGTCTTGATCCCTGTCTCCTGTACAATGTCACGAACAGGATGGGCGGGTCATGGTGGAGAGATCTGACAGGGTGTGGTCCTCTGGAGAAGGGAATGGCAAACCACTTCAGTATTCTTGCCTTGAGAACCCCATGAACAGTATGAAAAGACAAAATGATAGGATACTGAAAGAGAAACTCCCCAGGTCAGTAGGGGCCCAATATGCTACTGGAGATCAGTGGAGAAATCACTCCAGAAAGAATGAAGGGATGGAACCAAAGCAGAAAGAATACCCAGCTGTAGATGTGTCTGGTGATAGAAGTAAAGTCCGATGCTGTAAAGAACAATATTGCATAGGAACCTGGAATGTCAGGTCCATGAATCAAGGCAAATTGGAAGTGGTCAAACAAGAGATGGCAAGAGTAAATGTTGACATTCTAGGAATTAGCGAACTAAAATGGACTGGAATGGGTGAATTTAACTCAGAGGGCCATTATATCTACTACTGTGGGCAGGAATCCCTCAGAAGAAATGGAGTGGCCATCATGGTCAACAAAAGAGTCCGAAATGCAGTACTTGGATGCAATCTCAAAAACGACAGAATGATCTCTGTTCGTTTCCAAGGCAAACCATTCAATGTCACAGTAATCCAAGTCTATGCCCCAACCAGTAATGCTGAAGAAGCTGAAGTTGAACGGTTCTATGAAGACCTACAAGACCTTTTAGAACTAACACCCAAAAAAGATGTCCTTTTCATTATAGGGGACTGGAATGCAAAAGTAGGAAGTCAAGAAACACCTGGAGTAACAGGCAAATTTGGCCTTGGAATACGGAATGAAGCAAGGCAAAGACTAACAGAGTTTTGCCAAGAAAATGCACTGGTCATAGCAAATACCCTCTTCCAACAACACAAGAGAAGACCTTATACATGGACATCACCAGATGGTCAACACCGAAATCAGATCGATTATATTCTTTGCAGCCAAAGATGGAGAAGCTCTATACAATCAGCAAAAACAAGACCAGGAGCTGACTGTGGCTCAGACCATGAACTCCTTATTGCCAAATTCAGAATGAAATTGAAGAAAGTAGGGAAAACCACTAGACCATTCAGGTATGACCTAAATCAAATCCCTTATGATTATACAGTGAAAATGTATAGGAAACTATAAAAATGATAATAATACTAAGTTTTTGTCCTAGCATCTAAAATTATTATTCTTGTTGAATTACCTTTTTCAATAGAAGAAGGCATAAAGAAGGAAAATGTAGCCAAAGGAAATCAGCTTTGGAAGAAATATGAAGATTCATTTTAGCTTTTTCTTAGGGGGTATTCTTTAGTGATTATTGCAGATGGAGGAATATTGATGATTTGTTAAAAGAAAACCCATTCCATGAAAAATACTTGAATTGACAAAGTTTCATATTTAATACTGTTAAAGATATATCTTTATCGTGCCTACTCTTAAATATCATGAGTATACAGGTTTGAGACATACTTTACATTACAGACAATATGTGGAAAGTCCAGCATAATGAAGTAAATGTCAATCACCTAGACCAAGTTTCTCAGACTTTAGTGAGCACATGCTCACCTGGGAGATGTTATTACTGGATTGGCCAAAAGATTCATTTGGTTTTTACATAAGATGGCTGTCGTAGTGCTTTGTTATCTTTAACTTCATTCAAAACAATTTTGTTGGATTGTATTGTGAAAGCTGTCATTTCAGCATGCATTAAAAATAGCTTATCAAAATTGGTGCATTTTTGTGTAGGCATTTTAATATTGAAGATAGAAGGAAAAAGGCAACATTTTGGTATATTATGCTTTACTATTTTAAGGAAAGTAAAAACACATCTGAAGAAGATTTGTCTAGAATATGGAGAAGGTGTTGTGACTGATGAAATGTATCAAAAGTGGTTTGTGAAGTTTCGTATTGGAGATTTTTCATTGGACAATGCTCCATGCTCAGGTAGACAAATTGAAAGTGATAGCAATCAAATCAAGACATTGAGAACAATCAACGTTATACCGTGTGGGTATAACATACTCAAAACATGCAAATCAAACATTAGAACTCATCTGCACCAGCTTGGTTATATTAACTGCTTAACATAAGTGAAAAAAACCTTCTTGACTGTATTTTCACATGCTATTCTCTACTTAAGCATAAGCAAAACATTCCATTTTTAAACAAATTGTAATGGGTGATGAAAAATGAATACTGTACAATAATATGAAACAGAAGAGATTGTGGAGCAAGCTAAATGAACCACCCCCAACCACAGTAAGGGCCAGTCTTCATCCAAGAAGGTGATGCTGTGTATATGGTAGGATTAGAAGGGTGTCCTCTATTATGAGCTCCTTCCGGAAAACCAAGTGATTAATTCCAATAAGTTCTGCTCCCAATTAGACCAACTGAAAGCAACACTCAGTGAAAAGCATCCAGAATTAGTCAACAGAAAATGCATGATCTTCCATCAGAATAATGCAAGACCCCTTGCTTCTTTGATGACCAGGCAAAAAGTGTTACAGCTTAGCTGGGAAGTTCTGAATCATCTGCTGTATTCACCAGACATTACACTTTTGGATTTTCCATTTATTTTGGTCTTTACAAAATTCTCTTAAATGGAAGAAATTTAAATTCCCTGGAAGATTGTAAAAGACACCTGTAAAAGGCATCTCCTAAAAAAGATAATAAGTCTTGGGAAGATGGAATTATGAAGTTGCCTGAAAAATGGCAGGAGGTAATGGAATAAGACTATGTTATTGAATAACATAGTTCAGTAAAGTTCTTGGTGAAATGAAAACAAAGTTCCTTCAGTTTTTACTTTAAAATCGAAGGAAGTTTTTGGCCAGCCAATGAAATACAGATTCTGTTCTGGGATGAGGCATGAGATACTGCATTTCCAGGAAGTTCCTAGGTGATGCCTATGCTGCTGATCTGTGGACCGTTCTCAGAGTAGCAAGAGTTTTTCTTGTTCCTGTTCTTGTTCCTGGATCTGCAACTGATCCTGGTATTATTAGTTCTTGCCATCTTTCTTTATATATTAATAAAACTGAGACTTAAATTCAGGCTTTTTGAATAGGGAGGGGTGAAAATTATTTTTTGTTGTTGTTCAAAAAAATGAATTGCAAAGTACTTATTAAATTTCAAGTCTTACCTAATAGCATTCTCAGTTCTCTACATAACATTTTTCTAGGGGCGTTGTTGCTTTTTTTTTTTTTTTTTTTAAGTGACTAAAAGGATTTAAACTTCCCCAGTGGCTCAATGGTAAAGAATTCATCTGCCATGCAGGAGCTGCAAGAGATGCAGTTCAATCCCTGGGTTAGGAAGATCCTCTGGAGGAGGGCGTGGCAATCCCATGAACAGAGGAACCTGACAAGTTATAGTCCATAGGGTCACAAAAAGTCAAACATGACTGAAGCAACTTGGCATACACGCACATACAAAAAAAGATTTGTCCTACTCCTGTGTTATTAAAACAGATACAAAAAAGTAGTCATCAGTAAGCAACTTTGACATCATCAGTTGCCCTTTTCTTTAGTGACCTGTACAATTATTTTTCCATATGTATCATAGATCTTAGCAAAGCTTATTAGTTGTTTTCTGCACTTTAAAAAGTGATACAAGTGTGTGACCCGTAGCAGTAAGTCAAAATGTCCTAATTGTGAAGAGAATACAAAATGAGAGAAATGAGTTACTGATAACATTTTGTTTTCATGAGTTGCAGGAAGCTGAAATAATTTTGCAATGTGAACACTTTTCTCCAAATTAAGCAGCAACTTCCTTTCACTGAATTCTCTTGCCCTGTCAGCCAACTACTCTCCACAAATATCCCTAAGTAAATAGCCTGTGTTTCTCCAAGGATTTTTTTTTCCCCAGTAAGATGTAAGATGTAAGACTGATAGTGATAGAGAATGAACAACCATCACCTTTGTCATGGATCTTTTACTCTGGTTTTCAAAATTGTCATTCAATGGCACCCCACCCCAGTACTTTTGCCTGGAAAATCCTATGGACAGGGAATCCTGGTGGGCTGCAGTCCATGGGGTCGCTGAGAGTCGGACACGACTGAACGACTTCACTTTCATTTTTCACTTTCATGCATTGGAGAAGGAAATGGCAACCCACTCCAGTGTTCTTGCCTGGAGAATCCCAGGGACAGGGGAGCCTGGTGAGCTTCCGTCTATGGGGTCGCACAGAGTCGGACACAACTGAAGCGACTTAGCAGCAGCAGCAGCAGCTATAATTAGAGGACTAAAGGGAAATCTGTAGTTTTTGAGACTAGCTAAATTCTTAACAAAAATCTCAGCTTGCTTTTAGAATATATAATTCTGTTACTTAAGTAAAAACTTTTATATTTCATAAAAAGTATGATATTAACACAAAGATTAGTAACTTACTCAAGTATGTTTATCACCCATCTGAAGAAATAAATTACTACTAATATTATTTCATGATCTTCCCAGGTGGCTCAGTGGTAAAGAATCCACTTGCCAATGCAGGAGACTCAGGTTTGATTCCTGGGCCAGGAAGATCCCCTGGAGGAGGAAATGGCAACAAACTCCAGCATCCTTGCCTGGAAAATCCATGGGCAGCAGAGCCTGGCAGGCCACAGTCCATGGGGTTGCAAAGAGTCGGACACAACTGAGCAAGCAGTATTGTTTCATAGGACATGTATTCTTCGACAGCTTTCTTTTTTCTGATGTTACCTTTGTATGGTTTGTTCTTTCCTCCAGTTCATTCATATTCACTTCTATAAAGTATTCTACTGTATGACTATACCATAATTTAGTGATCAATTCACTTATTGATGAACTTTTAAACTGTGTATTCATCCGGATGTAGGCTACATCCAAATCATAGTGCCGTGAGATAAAACATTTAATTTTTATTTACTTGAATTTTGCCTATAGTACACATCCTGTACTACCCAGCCTGGGTGGAACCTAGCCTGACAGGACCTCCACCACGTGCAATGTTATGTTACTCTGGTAAGGAAATCACTGAGGTGAATCATACAGTCTCTTAAAAAGTTCCACCCAGACTGACTTGACCCAAGTTCCTTCTGTTCAGATTTTATTTCCATAGAAAGTCACATGGTCACATTTAATTCCAAAGGGTGTGTGTGTGTGTGTGTGTGTGTGTGTGTTAGTTGCTCATTTGTGGCTGACTCTTTGTGACCCCCATGGACTGTAGCCCACCAGCCTCCTCTGTCCATGGAATTCTCCAGGCAACAATACTGGAGTGGGTTGCCATTTCCTTCTCCAGGGGATCTTCCTGATCAAGGCATCAAACCTGGATCTCCACATTACAGACAGGTTCTTTAGCAGCTGAGCCACTAGAGAAACCACAAATTACAAAGGAGTAAGTTAAAACTGTGTGACCATGTCATGTAATCCAAAGAGGAGAGTCATAATAATAGCCAGTAGCTATATGTTAACTGCAAGTTGTTTTCAAAGTTTTGTCTTGCTAACAATCCTGATATGAACTTAGATGTATTTAATTTCATATGCATATATGTAAGGAGAGGGCAGTGGCACCCCACTCCAGTACTCTTGCCTGGAAAAGCTCATGGATGGAGGAGCCTGGTAGGCTGCAGTCCATGGGGTTGCTAGGAGTTGGACATGACTGAGTGGCTTCACTTTCCCTTTTCACTTTCGTGCATTGGAGAAGGAAATGGCAACCCACTCCAGTGTTCTTGCCTGGAGAATCCCAGGGACAGGGGAGCCTGGTGGGCTACCATCTATGGGGTTGCACAGAGTTGGACATGACTGAAGTGACTTAGCAGCATATATGTAAAAGTTCCTAAGGCTAAATAGACTTAGAATTGGAATCGCTAGGTCATAAAAGTATGGACACTCAACTTTCTGGAAATTATCAGAATACTCTCTAGAGTAATACAAATATACACTCCCACCAGCAGTGTTTAGCAGGTATCCTTGTGCTGTACTCTCAGTAGCATTTTCTGTTTTCTGCCATTCTGATAGTTATGCATTGGCAACTGCATAATATCCCTTTATCTTTTTACTACAAGTTGAGGTATTTATTTTTTATGTTTATTAGCCATTTAGGTTTCCTTTTCTGTGACTTGACTATTCAAGTACTTTGTCCATTTTTCAAGCATTTTTATCTTTTGCATATTAGTTATGGGGTATATCAGTTACTTTTGAATACTAATCCCTTGTGATTATTGGTATGACAAATATTTTTCCCTACTTTACTGTCTAAATCATTTTTCCATTGATGAAAGTGGGGTGTTAAAGTCCCCAACTATTTTTGTGTTACTGTCCATTTCTCCTTTTATGGTGATTAGTATTTACCTTATATTTTGATGCTCCTATGTTGGATTCATATATATTTACAATTGTTTTATCTATTTCTTGAATTGACCCTTGATCATTAGTTACTGTCCTTTGTCTCTTGTAACAGTCTTTTTTAAAGTCATTTTGTCTGATATAATTATTGCTCCTCCAGCTTTCTTTTGCTTTCCATTTGCATGGAATACTTTTTTCCTCTCACTTTCAGTCTGTATGTGTCCTTCAATCTGCAGTGGGTTTCTTATAGACAGGATATATATGAGTCTTGTGTGTGTGTGTGTGTGTGTGTATATATATATATATATATATATATATATATATATATAAGCCTCTGCCTTCCCCTCTTGTACATAGCTACTCCCCCAACCCCTGCAGGAGGCCCTCCAATACTAGCAGGTAAGTCTAGTCCAGTCTTTTATTAGATTACTTCTTTTTTCTCCTCCTGGTGTGCAAGAGACCCTGTGTGTACCTTCCAAAAGTGGATTTTATGTTTCCCTCAGTTCTGTGGAATTGACGCAATGAAATTCCACTGGCCTTCAAAGCTAGATTCTCTAGGGGCTCTTCTTCCTATTGCCAGACCCCCTCAGGCTGGGGAGCCTGATGTGGGGCTCAGAACTTTGACTCCTGTGGGAGAATGTCTGTGGTATAATTATTTTCCAGTTTGTGCGTAGCCTATCCAGTGTGTATGGGATTTGATTTTTATCATGATTGTACCTCTCCTACCATCTCATTGTGACTTCTTCTTTGTCTTTGAAGGTTCCACCTTCAAATAATTTATTGTCAATTATTGTTTAACAGTTAGTTGTGATTTTAGTGTTTCCATAAGAATAGGTAAATTCATGTGCTACTCCATCATTTTGTCTCCAAGCCCTGTTGGTGTTTGACTATTGGTGTTTTTGACTTGCCATTCTGCAAGTAGTAATTGTTCCACCATCTCTGGCAGTGTACTTGTACTGTGCCCCTCAGCCCTGGGGAAGCTTCATCAGGCCCCTCCACCTATAATATCTTGATGTTTGGTAAGGAGGATAGATTTTTTTAAGATTCCATCCACCCATACTAGAGGGCCTTTTTAAAAAATAATTTTATACCCCCAGTATGTAGAAAAGTACCTAGGATAGGGTATATGCTCTCTTACTATGGGTGGAAGAAAGTGTTAGTTGCTCAGTTGTGTCCGACTCTTTGTGACCCCATGGACTGTAGACCACCAGGCTCCTCTGTTGATGGGATTCTTCAGGCAAGAATACTGGAGTAGATTGCCATTTCCTTCTCCAGGGGATCTTCCCAACCCAGAGTTGGACACGACTGAAGTGACTAAGCATGCACATCTCTTATACTATCTCAACTAAAGGAGGTGATGGTCCTAATCTACCTCTTTGTACAGATACATCTGTAGCTTTGGGTCCATTTATATGTTCTAGGCTTTATAAGGCAATGGCACCCCACCCCAGTACTCTTGCCTGGAAAATCCCATGGACAGAGGAGCCTGGTAGGCTCCAGTCCATGGGGTCGCTAAGAGTCGGATACGACTGAGCGACTTCACTTTCACTTTTCACTTTCATGCATTGGAGAAGGAAACGGCAACCCACTCCAATATTCTTGCCTGGAGAATCCCAGGGACAGAGGGGCCTAGTGGGCTGCCGTCTATGGGATCGCACAGGGTCGGACACGACTGAAGCGACTGAGCAGCAGCAGCAGCAGCAGGCTTTATAAATAACAAAGGTACACTTGAGTATTCTTGGAAGAGAGTTCTAGGTACATGTGAACTCAAAATTCAGTAATATTATCCCTGCATGTGGAGGAGGGGATTGTTTCGATTGGAGTGGTTCCGGTGGTGGTGGAGAGGGGTGTCTTTAAAAATGTGTCTCTAAATGGCCTCAATGAGAGGAATAGATAATACCTGAAGGGGATTCTCTCTCACTGGCAATGTTCAAGCATAGATTCACTAGCTGACCTAGTGAATTTTATACAAGGGATTCATTTCAAAAGTGGTGTTTGTCAGTAGAACTTCTATAGTTTATATACATTTCTTGAGACATTATATGTTTAAATTATTTAATCAATATTCCTTTGATGTGTAAATGGTTCTACCTCATATTTTGGATGTCTTATTATGTTTGGCTCTCACTTTTGCCCTGTATTATGAATTATGAAGAATACAGTTAAGTGTTCCCCAGCCTTCCAGATATGTGACTATAACCTCAGCCTAACCTACTAATTTCATTTTTTTAATTTATTTATTTTTTAAATGTATTTATTTTTCATTGAAGGATAATTGCTTTACGGTATGGTGTTGGTTTCTACCAAACATCAACATGAATCAGCCATAGATTCACCTATGTCTCCTCTGTCTATGGGATCGCACAGAGTTGGACACGACTGAAGAAACTTAGCAGCAGCAGCAGCCTCCACTTGAACATCCCTCCCACCTCCCTCCCCATGCCACCCCTCTAGGTTGTGGCTGAGCCCTGGTTTGAGTTCCCTGAGTCATACAGGAAATTCCCATTGGCTATCTATTTTACATATGGTAATTGAACTGACTGAATGTATGTTTCCGTGTTACTTTCTCCATACATTCCACCCTCTCCTCCCTCCCCACCACCAGCCATGTCCGTAGTCTATCCTCTATGTCTGTGTCTCCATTGCTGCTCTGCACATTGGTTCATTAGTATAATCTTTCTAGATTCCATATATGTGCATTAGCATACAATATTTGTTTTTCTGACTTACTTCACCGTATATAATAGGCTCTAGGTTCATCCTCATTAAGACTGACTCACATGTGCTCTTTTTTATGGCTAAATAATATTCCATTGTATATATATATACCACAGCTTCTTCATCCATTCATCTGTTGATGGACATCTAGGTCTAACCTGCAAATTTCATTTTTGTTGCATTGATCACCATCACTCACCGGTCAATCTGTCCAGGGCTGCAAAAAGCAAACTAGGATATGTGATTACATTTTGAGTGTATTACCAAGTTTGTGTTTCTCTAAATAGTTTTAGAAACAAGGAGGAACAGTGAAGGTAGAGAGTGAAAAGTCCTTGGGTTAGGGACCATATCCGGTTATGTCTGTTGCTTATCATATTGATTGAAACATGAAAGTGTGCAATTAATATTGGTTTAATTTAAAGAACTGTTATTTCTCAATAATTATAGAAACTGTTCATGTCATCAGTAGTAAAGATGACTTTGGATTCGTATTAATTAATATATTTGTTCTTTGTATACAAAACTTTTTGTCCTCAACATTTACTGTGAACTATGGGGGATAGGGAAACTGTATTCAGCTTGGGAGAAAACAGATTGAGAAGTCAGAAATTTTGTTTGAGCCCAGGATAAACACATTATAAATACTTTAAAACTCTGCAAACCAACACATATTCATTTTTCAACAGTGTAGGAGCATTCATGAAATATACCAGGAAGGAAATGATTGGAAATCATTGTGTTAAAAGCCTTAAATTTTTGACTTTTGACAGCCAATTCCTCTCCACTCCAAAGGGTAATATCAGTAATTTATATTTTGAATTGCAAATTATTTAAAGTGACTTTCAAGTTAATTATTAAGGGTTACTCTGATGGCTTTGAAAACCGTTTTATCAACCTTTTCACACTTGGGAATTACGGCTTTGAAAGGAATTTGGACATAAATTGCTCTTTTTTGGAGTTTACTGACAAAAATCATGTATGAAGTCAGGTATTCATCCCAGACAGTAACATAAGCTAAGTAGTCTTGATTTCATTGTGGGGCCAGAATAGTTCTTTGAAAAGAGTAAGTAAATTCCTGAGGTGAGTGCAGGTTGCTTTCTTGATGCCACCATGATCCTCACAGCAAGAATGATTTATTATGTTGGATTATATTGTCCAACTCTTTTTTCAAAGGAATAAATCACATGCTTCTATTACTATGATAATATGGAAGCAGCTATGACCACTGTTGAATGCTCTCTCAGCCACATCTTTTATACTGTGCCAATTAAGCAGAAGGTGGGGAATGTTGGCAGGGGGATTTAAATATCTCATTTAAAGGTCAGCACCTAACAACAGGACAGCATTTATCCTGAACTGGACTGTAGAGTCAGCACTGGGTTTGAGCCCAGTTGCTGTTGGGGGACTTAAAAATACAGTCCTCCAAATGAGAGCAGGTGGTGTCAGAGGAGTTATACTGGTGTTCACGGTATATCCTAAAATAGCTTTAAGCTTCTCCATGACCTCATTTTGCCATGCTGGCTTGCTTACGAGTGTGTTTTTGGGTGGTGTTAATGTTCTAGCGTTAGCCATTATAATTTATGGACTCACATAGTATCATTAACACTGAGCATGGATTATACTCAGTAGCCAAGGCATAACTTTTTCCCTTCCATGTTTCCTGCAGCTGGCTAGTGTTTTGTAACCAGGGCACTCACTCTGGAGTCATTTGGTAACTTTAGATGTTTGATTGGGTGTGCAGTTGGCATCAAAGATGTGGTTAACGAAGGATAATATTAGAGTATGCGTGACAGTTTCAAGATTTTATACCGTTAGAACTTGTTTTAGCACAAGATGAAACCAGATAACTGTATCTATAGTAAGTTTTTATTTGATAAAAATGTTTTATGAAGGTAAAAGTTGTTGTTCAGTCACCAAGTTGCATCTGACTCTTTGCGACCCCATTGACTGCAGCGCTCCTGGCTCCTCTGCCCTCCATATCTCCCGGAGTTGCTCAAATTTATGTCTATTGAGTTGGTGATGCTAACTAACTATCTCATCTTCTGCTGCCCCCTTCTCCTTTTGCCTTCAATATTTCCCAACAGCAGGTTCTTTTCCAATGAGCAGGCTTTTTGCATCAAGTGGCCAAAGTATTGGAGCTTTGGTTTCAGCATAAGTCTTTCCAATGAATATTCAAGGTTCATTTCCTTTAGTATTGACTGGTTTAATCTCCTTGCAGAACCCCATGAGCAGTATGAAAAGGTAAAAGTAACTGTGACTATATGGCCTTTGAATACATGAATGAGTTAATACTTTTTTAAAATTAAATTTCCATTTTAATCAAAGCACATCATGTATGTGGTATGTTTGTAAAATGAATAATATTCTAAGACTTACAGTGAAAAGTTTCGGATACTTCCCATGATCTTTTCTTCTCTGCCTTAGGTCCTGCTTCCAAGGGACTTTCCATTCTTTTTGTTGCGCCTCCTAGTATTTGCCACCATATTTTAAAATGGTGCCACCATTATACTTGTGGTTCTTGATTCTTCAGTTTTAGAAATTATAGATTGTGTTTCTGTTATGTAAGATGAATATTTAACTTTTAAACCCCATTGCTTCCAACACAGATTCTTCTCTTCCTCCTATCCTTTTTGTCACAAATTTTTGTGAAATCAATATTAGATATTTTTCTCATTTTGAGCATATAAACTCGTTGGCTTCCAATTGCGACAGAAATAGTCATTAAGAGTGAATAGTCATTAAGAGATTACAGTAATTTAGGTCAAGGAGTCTGATGTTGCTAAAGCAATGTCGGGATACTACTGTAGAGACAAAATGATACGCAGAACTTAAAGAAGTAAGTTGCTTTCTGGGCTTAAGTGGAACAAAGCAATAGCATAAATATATGTGCCTCCAAACAGAAATCAAAAGTGGATGCTCTGCGGGAGAGGGGCCAGGGAGGTCCATAGTCCCTGACCTAGCTAACTCTAGCCACTTTTGTTTTAGTTTTATATCTGCAGAACCTAAAGCTCACTGCTTAAAATGGTCCTTGGCCATTTCTTTATGTCTCAGAGTGTGAAGCAGTTTCTCCTCCAATTGTCAGCAAATGGCGAGGAATGGTGTTGATTGAACTTCAGGTATTGATTGAAGTTCAGGCAGCAGGTAAAGACTGAAACTATTTGAAGCTATTGCATCCTTGGATAACATTTTGTTATTGGGAACTAAGGAGAGACTGAAAAGTTGAAATTCAATATTACAAATGCTTTTACAAAGTTACTATAATCCAGGGCAGAGGACAAGCTTAATGTGTCATCACATACAATACAAACAGCAAAAATTCCACAATGTTAAGGTGTATTTTGTGTGTATCTGTTTGAAAGTCCTTGAACTGGCCTCATGAACCCTTGTAGTACTTTTACTAGCACCTAACACAATCCCTGTCACAGGCTAAGAAATAAATAATAGTGGTTTGTTCAAGTCTCAGCTATTTGCATATAACTGTGTAAAGTGTAGTTTAATTTATTATTTAGGTGCAGTCCTTTCATTAGGGCTGTTCCTTACCAGGTGTGCCCACTTGATATGCTAAACTCTTGATGGTAATTTTCCTCTGTGTCATCTGATCAAGTTAACAATACCAAAAGGGCTCTTTTACTTGGAACATTACAGTGACAATAGACATGGTAACTTGGGAATAAGTGAACACACAGGAGTGAATTATATCATGAAATACTTGATTTCAGCAGATATATACAGGTAAGAAGCTACAAATGATATGCAGAGTGGTTTGGATATTTAATTTATTCCTACCTGTAAGGGAATTAGTGAAATATTAAGCTAGATCATGTTGAGACGTATCTCATGTTGAGACGTATCTCAGTCTTTGTTCTCTTTATATCTTTGCCTTTTTTCTTTATCCTTTTCTTATTTTATGTGTTATTTTTTCTTCATGCCCTATATTGGTCCACATCTGAATCTATGTGTCATTATTCAAGTTTAGATATTAATCACTGAATCATTATAATCTAATGTCTTTAGGTGAATATTTTTTAATAACTTTTAAAAATAAATATTCTATGTTGAAACACTAGAAAATGAGGAAAAGTCAGATAATCAAATAAAAAAAATCAGTCCTCCTGCCCCATAAAAAGCCCTTTTAACACATTAGTGTCGGTGCTTCCCTTTCTCTGTATGTGCATGTGGTTTTGTATGTGGATTAAAAATTGGAATCATACTATTTTGTAGCTTGTTTTCTTTTTCTTAGCATTTGCCCTTATCAGAACTTTTCTTCAATACTATTACTGGTCATGGGTGTATTGTTTATTTGTATGAATACACAGCAATTTGGAATAATAAATTATACTGTTGAAACTTCAATATGTTTCCAGTTTTTTTGGTCATTGTACTTATGATCTCTGCTATCCTTGTTCCATTGAATTACTGCATTGACTTGGGCAAAGCTGAGAACAGAGGTTTACCATTAATGTATGGACTCAAAATATGTGAAGATTCCTGGGTACCCTGTATGCATGTCTCCTCTCTCTCTCTCTCTCAGTTTTGCTCTCACTCATTCTTCTAACAAGGTGGTAGAGAGATTTTAACTATCTCCTAGGATTCATTTAGAAAGAGTCAAACTTCCTGGCTTGATTTTACCTAGGAGGCCCCCTTTGCACAAATGTTATTAGCTTTGAAGTGGTGATTTAACCATTTCAAGCAGTCTCGTATATTGTTCTCATGCTTTATAAAACTAGCCTCCATGGGCTCCAGCATTTCCTTGTCAACAGTGGGTTATAGTGAATGTGCAAGAGAAACTTACAAGATGCAAGGGTTGGGGGATGCTGTGGAAGCAGGATAGTGTAATGAACAACCAGCCTGCCAGGACCTTTGCAAGCTAATTATTGCCTCTCAACTTCTGTTTTGTCATCCGTACAATGAATATATTCATACCCAATCATAAGGTTTTTCTGGAGATTAATAGGGAAAATATATTTATTTATCAGAACAGTGTCTTGTACAGAGTATTAATGGTGTCATTATTATGTTGTTCTGAGGAAACTGCAGATGGCAAGAGATATGCTGGTGCTGTGTTAAGGAGCACATCCAGATGGACAAAGCCAGATGGAAAAGGATCCTTAAAACAGATCTTCCATAGTCTTTATTTGCCTACCCTCCTTCATACATCTTGGAAAAAGCAGCTCTTTTTGATTCCAGTATTTTCCCTGTCCTGAGAGCCAATATGATACAAATGAAAAGAAAAAAAAAAAAACAATAACAAAAAAACCCCACTAACAGCCTGAAAACTGAGAGTACTGCTGAGAGGCCAACATTTGCTGGAGCTTTCCCAATAGATTAGTATTCATTTCTCCTACTTCCTACTGGCCCCAGACCCTCTACCAGCTTCAGTTTTACTTTGTTATGAACAATAAAGGCTTTGTTCATGAGCAAAGCAGATACAGGCTTCATCTTAACTGATTTGTTTAACCCTCATTTAAAGTTATTGCTTTTTGCAACCCAGAGCATTTCTGGTATTTGAACAGGAAAATTTCTGAGAAAATGAATGAAATAACACTTTGTCTTAAAATTATTCTTTATTGCCAATAAGCTAGCTAATAAGCATAGAGTAGCATAGTAATTTGGATTATATTCCTGAGCAGGGTCACCACATTTAATCACCAAAAGTGTTACTGGCACAGTGTTATAAATGAAGATACTCTTGTTATAAATCTAAGTAGTAATTCCAAATGGTAAAATGTTGCAAGTCCCATAGAATAAATATAAATATACCTTATGCATTGATTATGCAAGGAATCTTTATGAACCATAAAGTGTACATATAGCACATAAACATACTATGTCATAAATTTGGCCTAGCTCAAATTAATGTTTGCTGTGACAAAAGTGTTAACATTTAAGTCACAATTTTAAATTTAAATTCATTTGGAGACATTATCTGAATGATTAAAATAGTTTCAAAAGCTATCAAATGAGGTTTGATCATTTTTTAAATAAATAAATTTTTGCTCTAGGAAGTAGAAGCATTTATAGTCATTTCATTGACCTCAAAGCTGCTGTCAAATTTGAGATGTTGATTTTTTAAAAGAGGCATCAAAGTATCTAAATATTTCAAGGGTTCTCTAAGGATTTTCAATGTGAGAGTTTGAAGAGCAGTAGACTCTTAAGTCTGGCCCTTCTGTTCATTTTTCTTCTCTCATCAACTAAGCAACAATAAGGGCAAAAAGGAATAAGAAAAGAAGCCACAGAATGGTCTCAGAAGCAACAGGGAAGATGGATTGGGGAAAGGCAGTCATACCTCTTTCCTTTTATGGTTGAAAGTATTTATTGGCTGATCTATATGTCTGTGTATCTATCTATTGCTATCTAGATATATAAAAATATGAAACTCCGAGGCATATATATATATATATTTATATCATGTTCTATGCATGTGTTTGTGTGTATTATTATATATTACATATACATAAAAACTCACATATAACATATCGTGTGATATGTCATATGTACATATGTATATACATCTATATATATTTCATCCTCAGACTTTCAAACCTTTTGAGAACTCACCTTGCAGAGTTGCTGTCTTTTTCAGATTTAGTTGTCTTCTAGTTTGTACCATGTTGCAGAAATTCTATAAGCAGATGTCGCTGAAAAGTAAAAAATATCCCTTTTCTATTACTTGTTAATTCTGTGAACTTGAGGATACTATTACTCTTTTGAGCATGAATTTCTTCATCTATGAAATAGAATTCATAATACCAACTCTTTAAGGTAAGAATTACATAAAATAATATATTAACAAGAAACTGGTCATGATCAGATCAGATCAGTCGCTCATTCGTGTCCGACTCTTTGTGACCCCATGAACTGCAGCACACCAGGCCTCCCTGTCCATCACCAGCTCCCGGAGGTCACTCAGACTCACATCCATCGAGTCAGTGATGCCATCCAGCCATCTCATCCTCTGGCGTCCCCTTCTCCTCCTGCCCCCAGTCCCTCCCAGCATCAGAGTCTTCTCCATTGAGTCAACTCTTCGCATGAGGTGGCCAAAATACTGGAGTTTCAGCTTTAGCATCATTCCTTCCAAAGAAATCCCAGGATTGATCTCCTTCAGAATGGACTGGTTGGATCTTCTTGCAGTCCAAGGGACTCTCAAGAGTCTTCTCCAACACCACAGTTCAAAAGCATCAATTCTTCGGCGCTCAGCCTTCTTCACAGTCCAGCTCTCACATCCATACATGACCACAGGAAAGACCATAGCCTTGACTAGACGAACCTTTGTTGGCAAAGTAATGTCTCTGCTTTTGAATAGGCTATCTAGGTTGGTCATAACTTTCCTTCCAAGGAGTAAGCGTCTTTTAATTTCATGGCCACACTCACCATCTGCAGTGATTTTGGAGCCCAGAAAAATAAAGTCTGACATTGTTTCCACTGTTTCTCCATCTATTTCCCATGTAGTGATGGGACCAGATGCCATGATCTTCGTTTTCTGAATGTTGAGCTTTAAGCCAACCTTTTCACTCTCCAGTTTCACTTTCATCAAGAGGCTTTTTAGCCCCTCTTCACTTTCTGCCATAAGGGTGGTGTCATCTGCATATCTGAGGTTATTGATATTTCTCCCAGTTATCTTGATTCCAGCTTGTGTTTCTTCCAGTCCAGCATTTCTCATGATGTACTCTGCATATAAGTTAAATAAACATGGTGACAATATACAGCCTTGACGTACTCCTTTTCCTATTTGAAACCAGTCTGTTGTTCCATGACCAATTCTAACCGTTGCTTCTTGACCTGCATACAGATTTCTCAAGAGGCAGATTAGGTGGTCTGGGATTCCCATGTCTTTCAGAATTTTCCACAGTTTATTGTGATCTACACAGTCAAAGGCTTTGGCATAGTCAATAAAACAGAAATAGATGTTTTTCTGGAACTCTCTTGCTTTTTCCATGATCCAGCAGATGTTGGCAATTTGATCTCTGGTTCCTCTGCCTTTTCTAAAACCAGCTTGAACATCAGGAAGTTCACGGTTCACATATTGCTGAAGCCTGGCTTGGAGAATTTTGAGCATTACTTTACTAGCGTGTGAGATGAGTGCAATTGTGCGGTAGTTTGAGCATTCTTTGGCATTGCCTTTCTTTGGGATTGGGATGAAAACTGACCTTTTCCAGTCCTGGGGCCACTGCTGAGTTTTCCAAATTTGCTGGCACATTGAGTGCAACACTTTCACAGCATCATCTTTCAGGATTTGGAATAGCTCCACTGGAATTCCATCACCTCCACTAGCTTTGTTCCTAGTGATGCTTTCTAAGGCCCATTTGACTTCACATTCCAGGATGTCTGGCTCTAGGTCAGTGATCACACCATCATGATTATCTGGGTCGTGAAGCTCTTTTTTGTACAGTTCTTCTGTGTATTCTTGCCACGTCTTCTTAATATCTTCTGCTTCTGTTAGGTCCATACCATTTCTGTCCTTTATCGAGCCCATCTTTGCATGAAATGTTCCTTTGGTATCTCTGATTTTCTTGAAGAGATCCCTAGTCTTTCCCATTCTGTTGTTTTCCTCTATTTCGGTGCATTGATCGCTGAAGACGGCCTTCTTATCTCTTCTTGCTATTCTTTGGAACTCTGCATTCAGATGTTTATATCTTTCCTTTTGTTATATGAGCTCAAAAAATAGTTTTTATAATTAATTTTTCTATTAAGATTATATCTATTACTAATAGTAGTGTTTAAGTAAGTGGAATTTATCAGGCAAAATGTTGACTAAAAGGGACTGACATTATTATGGTTTATATATTTACTTGGGCTTCCCAGGTGGCTCAGTGGTAAAGAATCTACCTGCCAAACAAGAGATACAAGTTTGATCCCTGGGTTGGGAAGATGCCCTGGAGAAGGAAATGGCAACCCACTCCAGTATTCTTGCCTGGGAAATCCCATGGACAGAGAGAATTAGCGACTAAACAGCAACAGCATATATTGACTTATATTACTCAAGTTTCTTGAAACTATGCATGAAGCAAAGTTGCTATTTATTTATAAATATATTTCTATTCTGAGTCTTAAAATAGAATTTTTTTCTCTAAGCAATTCTTATCCACATTGGTAAGGATAGGCAAAGTCAGTGTAGGTGAGTGGAAAAGAGCTAGACCAAGAGCTTAATATTTTTAGCCTTTGCCTATAACTAGCCCTTAGTAGCTAATGGGAGAGGCAAGAACCTTTATTTAAAAAAGAGACTCTTCAGAGATTGCCTTAGGAGAGTTTGGAAAGAATTGTAGTCTCACTTGTTCTGATGTTTATTAAAATGCCGCAAAAATCCTATGCCTACTTTGATCTTGACTCAAGAGAATGCCATGAAATTGTCACCAAATGAATCAGATCAACTCTATATTTGTCCACTTGGGTGCATCTTGCAGACAGGTGAGAAGAAGGAAAAGGAAAGATTCAGTGGTATACATCTTTTTTGAAAGTGAAATATCAACTAGATGTTGGAGAGAAAATACATTATACACCCTGGCATTAGTAGTCAATGTCCATCTAATTATAAGAGCTTCAGGAACCTGGTATTCTGTTTGACATCAAACATGTTAGTCTCACCCTACTATAATATTTTCTAAGGATTTGGTCAGATCATTTTCTTGCCTCAAATATTTAATTGAACCAGTTTGGGTAATGAGGTCAGCTTCTTGACATCTCACAAGTAGTTTTCACACTGAATTATCCTTAATCATAAGTTATATGTCATCTGTGGCCTACAGCACAGGCAGATGGGAGTTTGGTGGGACAGTCCATGAAAATTTGTTGTTGTTGTTCATTCACTAAGTCGTGTCTAACTCTGCGACACCATGGACTGCAAAACCAGACTTCCCTGTTCTTCACCATCTCCCAGAGTTTGCTCAAATTCATGTCCATTGAGTTACTGATGCCATCCAAACCATCACACCCTCTGTGACCCCTTGTCTTCCTGCCCTCAGTCTTTCCGAGCATCAGGGTCTTTGCCATTGAGTCAAATTTTCACATCAGGTGGCCAAAATATTGGAGCTTCAGCTTCAGCATCACTCCTTCCAATGAATATTCAAGGCTGATTTCCTTTAGTATTGACTGGTTTGATCTCCTTGCTGCCCAAGGGATTCTCAAGAGTCTTCTTTAGCACCACAATTTAAAAGCAGCCAAATTCGGTGCTCAGCCTTCTTTATGGTTCAGCTCTCACATCCATACCTGACTGCTGGAAAAACCATAGCTTGGACTACAATTCAGTTCAGTTCAGTTCAGTCACTCAGTCACGTCTGCGATCCCATGAATTGCAGCACACCAGGCCTCCCTGTCTGGAGAAGGCAATGGCACCCCACTCCAGTACTCTTGCCTGGAAAATCCCATGGATGGAGGAACCTGGTAGGCTGTAGTCATGGGGTCGCTAAAAGTCGGACATGACTGAGCGACTTCCTTTTCACTTTCATGCATTGGAGAAGGAAATGGCAACCCACTCCAGTGTTCTTGCCTGGAGAATCCCAGGGGCGAGGGAGCCTGGTGGGCTTCTGTCTATGGGGTCGCACAGAGTCGGACACGACTGAAGTGACTTAGCAGCAGCAGCAGCAGGCCTCCCTGTCTGTCACCAACTCCTGGAGTTTACCCAAACTCATGTCCATTGAGTCGGCAATGCCATCCAGCCATCTCATCCTCTGTCGTCCCCTTCTCCTCCTGCCCCCAATCCCTCCCAGCATCAGGGTCTTTTCCAATGAGTCAACTCTTCATATGAAGTGGCCAAAGTATTGGAGTTTCAGCTTCAGCATCATTCCGTCCAAAGAACACCCAGGACTGATCTCCTTTAGGATAGACTGGTTGGATCTCCTTGCAGTCCAAGGGACTCTCAAGAGTCTTCTCCAACACCACACTTCAAAAGCATCAATTCTTCTGCGCTCAGCCTTCTTCACAGTCCAACTCTCACATCCATACATGACCACAGGAAAAACCATAGCCTTGACTAGACGAACCTTTGTTGGCAAAGTAATGTCTCTGCTTTTAAATATGCTATCTAGGTTGGTCATAACTTTCCTTCAAAGGAGTAAGCGTCTTTTAATTTCATGGCTGCAGTCACCATCTGCAGTGATTTTGGAGCCCAAAAAAACAAAGTCTGACACTGTTTCCCCATCTATTTCCCATGAAGTGATGGGACCAGATGCCACGATCTTAGTTTTCTGAATGTTGAGCTTTAAGCCAACTTTTTCACTCTCCTCTCACTTTCATCAAGAGGCTTTTTAGTTCTTCACTTTCTGCCATAAGAGTGGTGTCATCTGCATATCTGAGGTTATTGATATTTCTCATATTGATATTTCATGTGGAGATAAGTGGAGAAATAACTCCAGAAAGAATGAAGGAGCCAAAGCAAAAACAATACCCAGTTGTGAATGGGACTGGTGATAGAAGCAGGTTCAAAGCTGTAAAGGGCAATATCGCATAGGAACCTGGAATGTTAGGTCCATGAATCAAGGCAAATTGGAAGTGGTCAAACAGGAGATGTCAAGAGTGAACATTCTATGTCATGTGTCAACATTCTAGGAATCAGCAAACTAAAGTGGACTGGAATGGACTATACTTAAATAGCTATATATTTAATTGAACTTGCTGTGGGTAATGACGTCTGCTTCTTGACAACTCACAAGTAGTTTTTACACTGAGTTATGCTTAATTGTAAGTTATATGTCATCTTTCGCCTTCAGCACAGGCAGATGGGAGATTAGTAGGATAGTAAATTAAAACTTTTTGTTGTCAGTTTAGCTATTATATATAGCTTGGACCTTTGTCAGCAAAGTGATGGCTCTGCTTTTTAATACACTGTCTAGGTTTGCCATAGTTTTTCTTCCAAGGAGCAAGCGTCTTTTAATTTCATGGCTGCAGTCACCATCCCCAGTGATTTTAGAGACCAAGGAAATAAAATATGTCACTGTTTCCACTGTTTACCCATCTATTTCCCATGAAGTGATGGGACCAGATGCCATGATCTTAGTCTTCTGAATGTTAAGTTTTAAGCCAGCTTTTTCACCCTTGTCTTTCACTTTCATCAAGAGGCTCTTTAGTTCCTCTTCATTTTCTGCCATTAGAGTGATATCATCTGCATATCTGAGGTTTTTTTTTTTTTTCTTTTTTTAATCTAAATTTATTTATTTTAATTTAATACTTTACAATATTGTATTGGTTCTGCCACACATCACCATGAATCCACCACGGGCGTACACGTGTTCTCCATCCTGAACCCCCCTCCCACCTCCCTCCCCATACCATCCCTCCAGGTCATCCCAGTGCATCCCAGTTGTTGCTATTTCTCCTGGAAATCTTGATTCCAGCTTGTGAGTCATCCAGCCTGGCATTTCACATAATGTACTCTGCATATAAGTTAAACAAGCAGAGTAACAGTATACAGCCTTGATATACTCTTTTCCCTATTTTGAATCAGTCTGTTGTTCCATGTCCAATTCTAACTCTTGCTTCTTGATCTGCATACAAATTTGTCAGGAGACAGGTAAGGAGATCTGGTATCCCCATCTCTTTAAGAATTTTTCATAGTTCGTTTGGTCCACACAGCTAAATCTTTATTGTAGTCAATGAGGCAGAAGTAGATGTTTTTCTGGAATTCCCTTGCTCTTTCTATGATCCAACGGATGTTGGAAATTTGATCTCTGGTTCCTCTGCCTTTTCTAAACTCAAAACCTTTCTAAAGCCAGTACATCTGAATGTTTTCAGTTCACATATTATTGAAGCCTAGCTTGAAGTGTTTTGAATATTATCTTGCTAACATGTGAAACTGGAGAAGATGATGGCACCCCACTCCAGTACTCTTGCCTGGAAAATCCCATGGATGGAGGAGCCTGGTAGACTGCAGTCCATGGGGTCGTGAAGAGTCAGACAGGACTGAGCAGCTTCACTTTCACTTTTCACTTTCATGAATTGGAGAAGGAAATGGCAGCCCACTCCAGTGTTCTTGCCTGGAGAATCCCAGGGATGGGGGGAGCCTGGTGGGCTGTCATCTATGGGGTCGCACAGAGTCGGACATGACGGAAGCAACTTAGCAGCAGCAGCAGCATGTGAAATGAACGCAATTGTATGGCAGTTTGAACATTCTTTGGCATTGCCTTTCTTTGGACTTAGAATGAAAACTGACCTTTTACAGTCCTGGGACTACTGCTAAATTTTCCAAATTTGTTGACATATTGAGTGCATCACTTTCACATAATCATCTTTTAGGACTTGAAAGAACTCATCTGGAATTCCATCACCTCCACTGGCTTTGTTCATAGTAATGCTTCTTATGGCTCACCTGACTTAACTCCAGGATGTCTGGCTCTAGGTGAGTAACCACACCATCATGTCCTGCCAACCAAAGCAAGACCCAGTTTTCACCACAGCCAGTCCCTCCCATTAAGAAACTTGCACCACCCTCTTATCCTTATGCATCAGAGGGCATACAGAAGAAGAAAGAACCACAATGCCATGGCAGCCAGTATGAAAAAAACCACAATCATAGAAAGCTAACTAAAATCATCATTGAGCCTTATGTAACTCAATGAAACTATGAGCCATGCAGGTGCAGGGCCACCCAAGATGAACAAGACACGGTGGAGAGAACTGATAAAATGTGGCCCACCGGAAAAGGGAATGGCAAACTACTCCAGTTTCTTGCCTAGAGAACCCCGTAAACAGAATGAAAAGGCAAAAAGGTATGACACTGGAAGATGAACCCCCATGTTGGTAGGTGTCCAATATGCCACTTGGGAGAGTGGAGAAAATACCTCCAGAAAAAATGAAGAGGCTGGGCCAAAGTGGAAACAATGCTCAGTTGTGGATGTGTCTTGTGGTGAAAGTAAATTCTGAGGCTGTAATGAAGAATATTGAATAGGAACCTGGAGCATTAGGTCCATGAATCAAGGTAAATTGGACCTGGAAAACAGGAGATGGCAAGAGTGAATATCAACATCTTAGCAATCAGTAACAGAGAAGGCAATGGCACCCCACTCCAGTACTCTTGCCTGGAAAATCCCATGGATTGGAGGAGCCTGGAAAATCCCATGGATTAGAGGAGCCTGGAAAATCCCATGGATGGAGGAGCCTGGAAGCCTGCAGTCCATGGGGTCACTGAGGGTCAGACACAACTGAGCAACTTCACCTTCACTTTTCACTTTCGTGAATTGGAGAAGGAAATGGCAACCCACTCCAGTGTTCTTGCCTGGAGAATCCCAGGGAGGGGGGAGCCTGGTAGGCTGCCGTCTATGGGGTCACACAGAGTTGGAAATGACTGAAGCAACTTAGCAGCAGCAGCAGCAGCAATCAGTAAACCAAATGAACAAGAATGGGTGAATTTAATTCATATGATCATTGAATTACTATTACTGTGGGCAAGAATCCCTTAGAAGAAATGGAGTAGCCCTCATAGTCAGTAAAATAGTTGAAAATACAGTGCTTGGGTGCAACATCAATAACAACAGAATGATCTCAGTTCCTTTCCAAGGCCAACCATTCAGCATCAAAGTAATCCAAGTCTATCCCACAATCACTAATGCCAAAGAAGCTCAAGTTGAACAGTTTATGAAGACCTCCAAGACTTTCTAGAATTAATATCAAAAAAGATGTCCTTTTCATCACAGGGGATTGGAATGCAGAAGTAGGAAATCAAGAGATACCTGTAGTGACAGGCAAGTTTGGTCTTGGAGTACAAAATGAAGCAGGGCAAAGGCTAACAGAGGTTTGCCAAGAGAATGCACTGATCATAGCAAACACCCTCTTCCAACAACAGAAGGGTAATTCTACACAAGGACATCACCAGATGGTCAATACTGAAATCAGATTGATTATATTCTTTGCAGCTGAGGGTGGAGAAGCTCTATACAGTCAGCAAAAACAAGAACTGGAGCTGACGGGCTCAGATCATGAGCTCCTTATTGCAAATTTCAGGCTTAAATTGAAAAAGCAGAGAAAACCACTAGGACATTCCAGGAAGACATAAATCAAATGCCTTATGATTATACAGTGGAGGTGACAAGTAGATTCAAGGGATTAGCTGTGATAGACAGAGTGCCTAAAGAATGATGGACGGAAGTTCATAACATTGTACAGGAGGCGGTGACCAAAACTATCCCCCCCAGAAAGAAATGCAAAACAGCAAAGTGATTGTCTGAGGAGGCCTTACAAATAGCTGAGAAAAAAAAAGAGAAGCAGAAGGTAAAGGAAAAAGGGAAAGATTTACTCAACTGAATGCAGAGTTCCAAACAGCAAGGAGAGATAAGAAAGCCTTCTTAAGTGAACAATGCAAAGAACTTGAGGAAAACATTAGAATGGGAAAGACCAAAGATCTCTTCAAGAAATTTGGAGATTACAAAGGAACATTTCATACAAAGATGGGTACAATAAAGGACAGAATTGGCAAGGACCTAACAGAAGCAGAGGAGATTAAGAAGAGGTGGCAAGAATACACAGAAGTACTATACAAAAAGGGTGCATGAAAATACCGGCCCATAAAAGTCTTGACAACAGGCTGTATTTCAGAACACTTCATTCAGGCCTTATGTCAGTGTAAATATTAGAAGACTTGGAGAGTTTGCAATCTTTAGCCTGGTTAAATTGTTATGTTACCCTTTCCTTTCCCCGAGTACCATTTATGGATAGTTTAGTTCACTTGTTTGTTTTTCATGTTGTTTTCCTAAAGTGAAAGTGAAGTGAAAGTGAAGTCTCTCAGTCGTGTCCGACTCTCTGCGACCCTGTGGACTGTAGCCTACCAGGGTCCTCCGTCCATGTGATTCTCCAAGCAAGAATACTGGAGTGGGTTGCCATTTCCTTCTCCAGGGGATCTTCCCGACCCAGGGATCAAACCCGGGTCTCCCGCATTGGAGGCAGACGCTTTAACTGCTGAGCCGCCAGGGAAGCCCCTGTTTTCCTAAAGGTGTCCCACTTTACGGAAAAGGAAATCAAACAAAATGATACAAAGCACAACATAATACAACAATAACAAAAAACAATATGTAATCCATTGACATAGTTTGGAGTTGTGGCTTATTAATTATTTTTTAATCTCAGAAAAAACCTTAACTCTATTGCTTAGATATAGAGTTCTGTAAAAGCCCTAGGCTTTCTGTGAGCAGGCTTTTTCTTTTATAAAGGAATGGAGATTACAGGAAAAAAATACCAGTTGGAGAAATCCTTTTAAGTAATTTGCATATGGATAGTCCCCAGGGATGTTATTTAGGCAAAAGAGTATAGCAACTTCTACAAAATGGAAGTGATGCTAAACAGGGAAAAATAATTTTATAGATTGTGTTTGAGAAAAAGTAAACTAGGAAAGGAAAGATGAAGAGTCTGATTCTTTTATAAATGTTATGTACTTGGATAGTAAACACATCAGTAGCGATTCTGTGTTTTTGTTTTTCTTCAGCCATGCATGGTGCTTTTTTGGATGGATGGTGTTTCTTTCTTGATGCTGTCAGTCCAGTTCAGATCTTCATATCCCAGATTGCTTGTCTTACATTAGCTATGTATTAAAATTGCCTTATGTCATACACTCCATGCAATCTAGAGAAAGATTTTTCATTGTGGAACAAACTTGAAAAAACAAAATATTTCTATGAAAAGCAATTTGCTTTGCTAGGCTTCGCTTGTATTCCCAATACAATTATTATAGATTATATGAGTTTGAAAATGAGCTTTCTTCCTTGCAATTCACTCCTACCTCTGTTTGATTCTCTCGTGAAGTCATAATCCTCTGACATACGCCTGTTACCATGGAGATTAATGTGATGTTACAAATTTGCTATTATTTATGACTTCATTGTAAGATGGATCCAAAGAGAAATTAATCTCTGATTTCTTCACCAAATATTTGGGGAGACATATGAGAACAGGTGAAGGTATTTCAGCTTGCACATCTTAATTGGGAAATGGAAGTGTTTTCACTGGTAACAAATACTAATATCCAAGGAATAATAATTTTTAAGAATATTAAAATAAACCTCTTGAAGGCAAGTTGAAACATGAAATGGTAGGATAAAATATATATTCCATTTATATAATATCTTCTGAGAGCTACAAGATAAGTTCCACCTTGAGAAGCACAGCTGTGTCATTCTCTGAACAAGTTCCTCCTTGGTACTGCGTGTTTACTTTCTTAGCAAAAGAAAGCCAAACAGTGAGCCCTCTTGGTGTGTAAGCCCCTCAACCATTGAGATATTGAATTCTGATCTTTAATAAACCAACATTGATTTACTTCACTGCTTCTGTTTGCTTAGTTAAGCTCCATTGGCATAGGAAAAGGCACACATAATTTAATTAAATTACTTTTTTTTTTCATTTGATTTTTTATTAATGCATAAAGTAGGCTTTAAGCATTTGGAATTTATTTTTACCAGTAAAATATCTTTCATCTCTCTTGGAGGCAAAGTTTGAAATTTTAGTTAATTTCCACCCTCACTCTCAATACACACAAAGATAAAATACAACCAAAGATCTTATTTTTTGAATGTCAGATTTACTCTTTCTTTCTTGACATCAGTGTTGACTCTTGAAGAATCCAGCGTAATATCTAAACAGGGCTGAGCTTTGAGATTTCCAGATTTCAGATGCCAATAAGCAACTTGATATCTAACATTTTAGTTAGGCAACATTTTGTTTTGTTAGAACTGAATTTTTCCTGATCATCTAGGTTAGCCATTTAATAGATCAAAAAATTGTACTTGGAATGGTGAAGTCATCTGTCAAAGCTCAGGAAGCTGATTGGTTGACAGTTTAGAGTTATACTCAGAGATCTTGAGAATTTAATTCCACGTTATCAGTGTTACTTGAAAAATACTCTTCTCTTGAGTTTACTTCAAATTAGAGAGTTAAAATTTGTTTTCCTAAAGATAAAGGTTAATGTTAAACATATTTTTCATATCTAATTTTTGTTAATTTTCCTTTTAAGACACGGGATATTTAGTTTCCAAATGAAGGTCCAAGTTATTTCTGTGGGAAGGAAGTCAGTGAATTATTTTAGAGTGTGAGTAGGATGCATGAAATAGCTTGTGATATTGCACTTTGAGAGGCCTAGAAGCACATAGATTTGCCAGCTTTATTGGAGAATGACAAGGTCAAAAAGCTGTGAATTCTGTTTTTGCACAATACACTTGTTTCTTATGACTCCCTAGTGCAGGGTTAAAAAAATATAGTAGTATTACTTAGCTTTATGAAATTAGTCTAATCAACTGTTACAACTTTTTGTGTATAGAATTCTTCTGAATTATACTGTTCTAGAGGTATTTCTCAATTAATGGAAGATATATTTTTCTTATCTCTCAACATTTGAAGAGTAGGGAAGGGTTTCTCTCTCTATCGCTTGATACAGGCAAGGAGGCATTTTTCCGTTAGCTGGTTGGCAGCCACCTCCTTACTGTGTGAAGAACTAAGCTTGAGTGGATAGAAGAATATATAGGCAGAGTGGAGAGATGCAATTTGTCTGGGATCCTGATGAATATATTGACATGCTAAATTAAAAAGTCCAAGAACCAGAATTACTTTGGAACATAATTTTATATGAGATAATAAATAACCTTATACTGTACTGGCCAGTTTAGTTGCCTCCCAGATCTGCTCACCCCCATTGCCTTCTAGCACTCAACCATTGTCCTGATTCCTGGGCAGAGTGAGGACCAAACTGTGGTGAGGGTTCTATTATATCCTCCATGTCTGCAGCCCCAGTTCAGAAGTTCATCCCACTGGACTCACTGAAGCTCTGGTGTTCCTCCCTAGTAGCTGCTTAGAGTGGTAATGAGAGGGTGTTAGACAAGAAATGAGAAGGAGTTGGCAGATAGATTGCTGGCTTGTCCCCACCCTAGGGGCTACTTAGATTTAGTGGTTCCATGTGGTGACATCCTACATGGTTAAGCAATCAGTTACAGTTTTTATAAGGCTGTGGCCAGCTGCATTATGTACCACTTCATAATGTTTTTCCCCATTCTGTGTTCATTCCACTTCCCCTTGCTCTTGCTTCGCTGGGATTATAATCCCTAATCTCAGTGAAAGGTTAAACTGGCAAATTACCTCTAGATTCTATTTTCGAGGAGACTCAGATCTGAAGGTTCCCTTAGAACCCTGTAGAGAGGTCCTAGAAGGCAGACTCTCAGCATGGATTACCTGCCTAACAGGGGGCAATAGGGGCCAGATTGCTGCTGGTGTGGGGAGTTGTGATAATCTCTGGCACGTGTGGCCTCACAAATGCAAAAGTTTCCATAGTGGTAAATTAAGATGAGGTAGAAAGGAAAATCACTGGAAATGATACATCTACTGTGCTTGATTGGGAAGGCAGAAAATAATGTAAGATTTATGGTATGAGGTGGCTGTTTTTGATGGCACTGAGGAGCCTTGCTAAAGGACAGTGGTATATTTGGGTCTTAATTATTAATATAAAGTATGCTGAGAATAATCATAAGGGATTTGATTTAGGTCATACCTGAATGGTCTAGTGGTTTTCCCTATTTCTTCAATTTAAGTCTGAATTTGGCAATAAAGAGTTCATGGTCCGAGCCACAGTCAGCTCCTGGTCTTGTTTTTGCTGTTGTATACAGCTTCTCCATCTTTGGCTGCAAAGAATATAATCCATCTGATTTTGGTGTTGACCATCTGGTGATGTCCATGTATAGAGTCTTCTCTTGTGTTGTTGGAAGAGGGTATTTGCTATGACCAGTGCATTTTCTTGGCAAAACTCTATTAGTCTTTGCCCTGCTTCATTCCATATTCCAAGGCAAAATTTGCCTGTTACTCCAGGTGTTTCTTGACGTCCTACTTTTGCATTCCAGTCCCCTATAATGAAAAGGACATCTATTTTGGGTGTTAGTTCTAAAAGGTCTTGAAGGTCTCCATAGAACCTTTCAACTTCAGCTTCTTCAGCGTTACTGGTTGGGGCATAGACTTGGATTACTGTGACATTGAACAGTTTGCCTTGGAAATGAACAGAGATCATTCTGTTGTTTTTGAGATGGCATCCAAGTACTGCATTTCGGACTCTTTTGTTGACCATGATGGCCACTCCATTTCTGCTGAGGGATTCCTGCCCGCAGTAGTAGATATAATGATCACCTGAGTTAAATTCACCCATTCCAGTCCATTTTAGTTCGCTAATTCCTAGAATGTCAACATTCACTCTTGCCATCTCTTGTTTGACCACTTCCAATTTGCCTTGATTCATGGACCTGACATTCCAGGTTCCTATGCAATATTATTCTTTACAGCATCGGACTTTGCTTCTACCAGACACATCTACAGCTGGGTATTCTTTTTGCTTTGGTTCCATCCCTTCATTCTTTCTGGAGTTATTTCTACACTGATCCCCAGTAGCATATTGGGCCCCTACTGACCTGGGGAGTTTCTCTTTCAGTATCCTATCATTTTGCCTTTTCATACTGTTCATGGGGTTCTCAAGGCAAGAATACTGAAATCAAATCCTTTATGATGATTATACAGTGGAAGTGAGAAATAGATTTAAGGGCCTAGATCTGATAGAGTGCCTGATGAACTATGGAGTGAGGTTCGTGACATTGTACAGGAGACAGGGATCAAGACCATCCCCATGGAAAAGAAATGCAAAAAAGCAAAATGGCTGTCTGGGGAGGCCTTGCAAATAGCTGTGAAAAGAAGAGAAGCGAAAAGCAAAGGAGAAAAGGAAAGATATAAACATCTGAATGCAGAGTTCCAAAGAATAGCAAGAAGAGATAAGAAAGCCTTCTTCAACGATCAATGCAAAGAAATAGAGGAAAACAACAGAATGGGAAAGACTAGGGATCTCTTCAAGAAAATCAGAGATACCAAAGGAACATTGCATGCAAAAATGGGCTCGATAAATGACAGAAATGGTATGGACCTAACAGAAGCAGAAGATATTAAGAAGACGTGGCAAGAATACACAGAAGAACTGTACAAAAAGAGCTTCACGACCCAGATAATCATGATGGTGTGATCACTGACCTAGAGCCAGACATCCTGGAATGTGAAGTCAAGTGGGCCTTAGAAAGCATCACTACGAACAAAGCTAGTGGAGGTGATGGAATTCCAGTGGAGCTATTCCAAATCCTGAAAGATGATGCTGTGAAAGTGCTGCACTCAATATGCCAGCAAATTTGGAAAACTCAGCAGTGGCCACAAGATTGGAAAAGGTCAGTTTTCATCCCAATCCCAAAGAAAGGCAATGCCAAAGAATGCTCAAACTACCGCACAATTGCACTCATCTCACACGCTAGTAAAGTAATGCTCAAAATTCTCCAAGCCAGGCTTCAGCAATATGTGAACTGTGAACTTCCTGATGTTCAAGCTGGTTTTAGAAAAGGCAGAGGAACCAGAGATCAAATTGCCAACATCTGCTGGATCATGGAAAAAGCAAGAGAGTTCCAGAAAAACATCTATTTCTGTTTTATTGACTATGCCAAAGCCTTTGACTGTGTAGATCACAATAAACTGTGGAAAATTCTGAAAGAGATGGGAATACCAGACCACCTGATCTGCCTCTTGAGAAATCTGTATGCAGGTCAGGAAGCAACAGTTAGAACTGGTCATGGAACAACAGACTGGTTCCAAATAGGAAAACGAGTACGTCAAGGCTGTATATTGTCACCCTGTTTATTTAACTTATATGCAGAGTACATCATGAGAAATGCTGGACTGGAAGAAACACAAACTGAAATCAAGATTGCCGGGAGAAATATCAATAACCTCAGATATGCAGATGATACCACCCTTATGGCAGAAAGTGGAGAGGAACTAAAAAGCCTCTTGATGAAAGTGAAAGTGGAGAGTGAAAAGGTTGGCTTAAAGCTCATCATTCAGAAAACGAAGATCATGGCATCTGGTCCCATCACTACCTGGCTAATAGATGGAGAAACAGTGGAAACAATGTCAGACTTTATTTTTCTGGGCTCCAAAATCACTGCAGATGGTGACTGCAGCCATGAAATTAAAAGACGCTTACTCCTTGGAAGGAAAGTTATGACCAACCTAGATAGCATATTCAAAAGCAGAGACATCACTTTGCCAACAAAGGTTCACCTAGTCAAGGCTATGGTCTTTCCTGTGGTCATGTATGGATGTGAGAGTTGGACTGTGAAGAAGGCTGAGTGCCGAAGAATTGATGCTTTTGAACTGTGGTGTTAGAGAAGACTCTTGAGAGTCCCTTGGACTGCAAGAAGATCCAACCAGTTCATTCTGAAGGAGATTAGCCCTGGGATTTCCTTGGAAGGAATGATGCTAAAGCTGAAACTCCAGTATTTTGGCCACCTCATGGGAAGAGTTGACTCATTGGAGAAGACTCTGATGCTGGGAGGGATTGGGGGCAGGAGGAGAAGGGGACGACAGAGGATGAGATGGCTGGATGGCATCACTGACTCGATGGATGTGAGTCTGAGTGAGCTCCGGGAGTTGGTAATGGACAGGGAGGCCTGGCGTGCTGCAGTTCATGGGGTCGCAAAGAGGCGGACACGACTGAGAGACTGATCTGATCTGATCTGATGCTGAGAATGCCAGAGGACTTCCATAGCAATTCTAAAGAAGACTAGTTTAAAAAGAAACAAAATAAAATGAAAACCAGGCTTAGCATCTAATTTTAAATGTGACAGACAACTGCAGTGGAAGCCAAGTAAAGATCTGCCCAGTGTCCTAGGTCAAAGTCAGGGCTCTGATAAGGAAAGAGCAGGCTGTTGAGACTAGCAGTGTAAGTGGGTAAGACTAAGACATTTTAATCCTTTCATGCCTCTGAATCACTGGCCATAAGGAGCAGCCTCTTTTCTCTTTCTACAGGAGAATGGCCTCACAATACCTGGAGACTCCAGTGTTACTGCATAAGGCATTTATCCAGAAAAATAATATTTGTTCTCATTACTATCCCTCACTACTGCCCCCATTTAGTCAGCTAACCAAAGTTACTCTGTATAATATTTAGCAGGAGGGAGTAGGGGTAAGGAATATAGGAGTGGATCCCGTGGGCTCACTGGATCCACACTGAAACTCTGGGTTATCATTCCAATGGCTCCTCAGAGGAGAAAATAGCACAATCTAAAAATGAGAGGCAGTAAATTTAAGTGCCATAAACTTTAACCAGTGAGAGATAGGAAATGGCAAACAAATTCTTAGGCCATTCTCCCCTGGATGGATTGCTTTTCATACAGTGGTTTTATATGGCAGAAATCCTTTACAACTAAGCAAACCAGCTGCATTTTGTAGAAAAAAGAAAAGATGTGTCTATCTGGATGTTAAACTTGTGGAGGTGGGAGTATGTAAAGCTGGATGGGGAAAATTCTTGTTATGGAGAAATTCACCCTTGACTAGGAATTTGATGTTCTGGCAAGGATACTTGGACCTGATGGTGATAATTTGTAGGCATGGTTCCTGGGCTCTTGTAAGCAACAATGAGAGCTATTAAACAGGGCTAATATGCCAGAACTTCCTTGGCATGGTGTGAAGGAAAAAATCAGAAAACGTAGAGAATTCAGAATGTATCTCTGTAGTATCTCTGTATTACTAGGTAATATCTGAGACTCCATCACATTCACATGACTATGTACCCTGGGGATTAAGCAAGGGACACTACCTTGTTTAGGCAATAAAGAATATACTGGGATGGAGGGTACCAGAATCTTTGAGAGGTCTAGTCATGGTTGTGAAGGCTAGGTGTGTTAGAGTTGCTGCCATGGCCCTGGGCTCCCTAATATCTATGAGGATTATAAAATTCTAAAACAGAAGAGTCCAGGTGGCAACCCTTAACTGTCAGATGCAAAGTATGTGTATTTACTGTAATGGACAGCAAGGGCAGAGTGGCAGCCACGGGTGCCTTTGCCCACAGGAATCTATGATAATGAGTAATAGATCATAGTGGTGTCCTTGCAGTGAGGCATATAGATAGTGACTAAAATATTGCTTGCTTTTTACAATACAATAATAATAATAATGATCTTGAAAATGTTGAGCACAAGGCTGACACCTAACACTGCAATGAAAATGATGTGTTTTCAGTCTGTTTCCAGATATATATTAATTTACTGACTTGTAGCCCATTGACTGAAGGGTAAATGTGTTTGCTTTAAAAGGACTCTACAATCATGCCAAAAATACATGTGCAAAAATACCTCTCTGATTATTTTTCAAAGAGTAATCCCTCTTTACAGCACTTTTTAACAGTATGTTCTTTTCTCTAAAGAAAGGGGATCAGATCAGATCAGATCAGTCGCTCAGTCGTGTCCGACTCTTTGCGACCCCATGAACTGCAGCACGCCAGGCCTCCCTATCCATCACCAGCTCCCGGAGGTCACTCAGACTCACACCCATCGAGTCAGTGATGCCATCCAGCCATCTCATCCTCTGTCGTCCCCTTCTCCTCCTGCCCTCAATCCCTCCCAGCATCAGAGTCTTCTCCAATGAGTCAACTCTTCCCATGAGGTGGCCAAAATACTGGAGTTTCAGCTTTAGCATCATTCCTTCCAAAGAAATCCCAGGGCTGATCTCCTTCAGAATGGACTGGTTGGATCTTCTTGCAGTCCAAGGGACTCTCAAGCGTCTTCTCCAACACCACAGTTCAAAAGCATCAATTCTTCGGCGCTCAGCCTTCTTCACAGTCCAGCTCTCACATCCATACATGACCACAGGAAAGACCATAGCCTTGACTAGGCGAACCTTTATTGGCAAAGTGATGTCTCTGCTTTTGAATATGCTATCTAGGTTGGTCATAACTTTCCTTCCAAGGAGTAGCCCTAGGTTGGTCATAACTTTCCTTCCAAGGAGGAAGCGTCTTTTAATTTCATGGCTGCAGTCACCATCTGCAGTGATTTTGGAGCCCAGAAAAATAAAGTCTGACACTGTTTCCACTGTTTCTCCATCTATTTCCCATGTAGTGGTGGGATCAGATGCCATGATCTTCGTTTTCTGAATGTTGAGCTTTAAGCCAACCTTTTCACTCTCCAAAGAAAGAGGATACCAGACTTTAAAAGAACTGTTAAATACAAAGACTGTATGGATATTCATACCAGGACACCTGAAATGTTGTCATGGTCTGATTAGGGTGAAACTATGGAAGCCACATGATAAATTTAATTTTCTGGATCCAGTGTGTTTGAGCATCCATTCTGTAATTATTTCCCTACTCCAGGAAAATATAATTGCAGTAGATATGCTATACTCAGTAACTGACAGAGCCCTTTCACTGGCATCCTGACTTACTCTAGGAAGCATTATGGAAGTCCTTAAAATTGTCCCAACACCTGTCCTAATACTTGAAAACAGCCATGATAAGAAATCGGAAGTAATGCTGTTCTTGGAATGAGTCACAGAGATTAGTAACGTAACTGAAGATTTTGAGGCTACAGCAGAGGTGCCCCTTGTTTCATTCCCTTACTTGAATGCTACAAAAAGCAGATGGATCATGACAGTACATAATGGACTCCCACAAACCAAACCAGGTGGTAGCTCTAATTGAAGCTGCCAGACTGAATGTGGTATGTGTCATGCTGAAGCATGATCTGCATGCACTGCCTCTTTTATTTAGTATGGGATTATTGATTTGGAGGATGCTTTCTTCTACATTAATATAAGTAGAACCTAAGTACAACTTCACATAGTAAGGATAGCAGTACACCGACACTATCCTTAGGGCTCTGTTAACTCTCCTGATTTCTATCATAAGGGGCTTAGATAGTTGTATCTGTCAGAGTCTATTTAAGGAACAGAAACCATACCAATTACTTAAAAGATATATTAGTATAAAGAATTGTTAACCTACTATAAGTGAACTGAAAAAGCAAAAGGAACCTGAAGTATCACAAAATTAGCAATTACAGGAAGCATTTATCACTCATAGGGTTGATAGTAAAAGGGAAGATATTAGGACTGTTATAATCTGGAGGCTTGAACAAGGAACTCAGACCTGGAAGAGGGGCCATGCATGGCCGGTGTAAGTGCTTAACAGCTCAATGGAGAGACACTGCAGCTGGGATTTAGACCTGTGAGAAGAGAACTCAGCTGATGTACTAAGTCAGAAACGGTGTGATAAGCTGATGATGATGAGTGAGTGAAGTCGCTCAGTCATGTCCAACTCTTTGCGACCCCATGGACTGTAGCCTACCACGCTCCTCCATCCATGGGATTTTCCAGGCAAGAGTACTGGAGTGGATTGCCATTTCCTTCTCCAGAGGACCTTCCCAACCCAGGGATCGAACCCAGGTCTTCTGCATTGTAGGCAGACGCTTTACCGTCTGAGCCATAAGGGAAGTCCAACTACAGAATGCAACTAGCTCCTGTTACTGGAAACAACTAGGAACAGGGTAAATCAAGGGCGTGAGAGTAAAGTGTATCACACCATGAAACAACTCCTAAAGAAGAGAGTCTCAACAGGAGGTGAATAAAATCACACATCCTGAGTATATTCACCACCCTCTCTCCTTGGCCACCTCATCATTGCACAACAAAATCACTTAAAGAGAAAATGTGGTATGAGGGATGGAGGTTATTCATGGATTAGTAGCATAAATTCTCTTTAACCAAAAATGATATAGCTACTGCTACTGCTGACTGGCCAAACTGATAGTGAAAAAAACTGAGACTCTTGTGGATATAGCCCCTGAGATATCTGATTTATGCAGAGCTGTCTTATTAGAACTCTCCTAGGACCATTGAGCTGGTCCTTGGCTTTGTCTCCTGATCCCAGAACTTAGTTCTTTCTTTTTCCCTCTTTTCAACTGTCCCTCTCTCCCTTCCTCCTTTCCTTTCTTTCCTTCTCTCCATTCCTTCCTTCCTCCTCATCCTCTTCTTTATTTGCTTCCTTTCTTCTTTTGCTTTCTTCAGTTCAGTTGCTTAGTCGTGTCCAACTCTTTGCAACCCCATGGACCATCACCAACTCCCAGAGTTTACCCAAACTCAAGTCCATTGAGTCAGTGATGCCATCCAACTGTCTCATCCTCTGTCGTCCCCTTCTTCTCCCACCTTCAATCTTTCCCAGCATCAGGGTCTTTTCAAATGAGTCACCTTTTTGCATCAGATGGCCAAAGTGTTGGAGTTTCAGCTTCAACATCAGTCCTTCCAAAGAACACTCAGGACTGATCTCCTTTAGGATGGACTGGTTGAATCTCCTTGCAGTCCAAGGGACTCTCAAGAGTCTTCTCCAATACCACAGTTCAAAAGCATCAATTCTTCAGTTCTCAGCTTTCTTTATAGTCCAATTCTCACCTCTATACATGACTACTGAAAAAACGATAGCCTTGATGAGATGGACTTTGGTTGGTAAAGTAATGTCTCTGCTTTTTAATGTGGGGTCTAGGTTGGTTTATTTTATATTTAAGGTTGTTTATATTTAAAATTGTTTTATTTTTTATCTAAGACAGGGTTTAAATCAGATTTTATTCCATAGATAGCCAGTTGTTTTAGCTACATTTATTGAGAAGTTCCTCCTTTACCCCAATTGTTTACAAAACTAGTTCTTTTCATGGGATATCTGTTCTTTTCCACTGGTCTATTATTAATTTTGCACTAATAACAAATATTTAGGTTTTATAGTTTTAATATAATTTTTAATATCTGAGGACAGCCAATCCCTTAACCTTCTTTTTCTTTTTCAGTAGTATTTCTACAAGCTCCCTCTTTCTCTAACAAGTTATCTTAGTTATTTTATAGACTTTTTTCTTTAGTTATATATCATTCATTTCTCTTATTCTTTAAAATTGAAGTATAGTTGATTTGAATATTGCATTAGTTTGAGGTATACAACAAGATGATTTGCATATATATGCAAATATTTATATTCTTTTAAAAATTCTTTTCCATTATAGTTTATTTCAAGATATTTAATATAGTTCCCTGGACTATATAGTAAATCCTTGTTGTTTATCTATATTATATATGGTATTGTACATCTATTAATCCCATACCCCCAATTTATTCCTCCCCCAGTTCCCCTTTGTCAATGATAAGTTTGTTTTCTATGTCTGTGAGTTGGTTCCTATTTTATAAATAAGTTCATTTATACTATTTTTTTTTAGATTCCACATATAAGTAATACTATATAATATTTGTCTTTCTCTGACTTCTCTTAGTATGATAATCTCTAGGTTCATACTTGTTGCTGCAAATGGCATATTTAATTCTTTTTTATGGCTGAGTAACATTTCTCTTACTCATTTAAATATTGAAAATACTTATTTTTATATGAAAAGCCTAATATTTTTCCATTTTTGGACTCTTGTGCATATTGGCTCTCTTTTTTGTACCTCATTTTATTGTGAGTTTTGAGGCTTTTGAATTTGTGTTACTGTTCAGTGGAACTCTATCTAAATTACTCCTGTGAGGTATTCTTGAAGGTGTGTTCATCTAGAAGATTTGCTTCTGCCAAAGGTCCAAGGATACCAGTAATCCAGGACAAATCTAACATAAATCTTGTTTTAAGATTTCGGGGATATCCTGGAGATATGACTGGCTCATGATTAAGAATTCACAAAGGAAACTTTGGTTTCACCCAGAGTCAGGGCTGAGGATGGAAACCTCCCTTGTCTTTTTCTAAGGACCTTGTATATTCTGGTCTACTGCTGTGCCATGGTATAGCCCTCTGGGAAGACGCCTTCTATGTAGCTATGTCTTACTAGAACTCCCATCTTGAACTCGTCCTACAGTTTTGTCTCTTGTTCCCAGCACTCTGCTTACGTATTTATCAAAACAGAAACTCAGTGTACCCAGAATTGAGTACAGCCCTCAGTGTGAACACTGCTTTGATTTCTTGTCTCTTCAAATTCTGATTTTACTTCATTATTGACCTTTGAAGTTTCCTGAACTTTCTTGCCAACTGAGTAATTTAACGTCTTTTATTCCTCCTTTTTTTCTTCCTATATTTTTTCCAGCATTTTTGATGTTTTCAAAATAGAGGGATTAGTCGACCATGTTTCAAAATGGAAATCTTTATGAGACCAATTTTTTAAATAAATGTGAAAGGATAACTTCAAGGTTATAGACACACACACATCATCTGCTCTGCCAGTAGCTATCAGACTGGTCAGATCATGTAAGCTAATCTTTTGGTGATTCTGTTTCTGTAAAATATGCTCCTGTCAGGGTCATTACAGGGATTGAATGAGGTTCTGTAAGCTGAAGCACTAAGTATTGGACTGACTGACATATGTTGAGCTTTCATAAATTGTTATAAATACAAATATTATGAATTATATACCTTTCCAGATCTATAATTTTAAGAATTCTTAAATAAATCACACAAATATAAAGAGATAATCACATACAACATACCATGGCTGGTAAAACAGAAACAGCAATACTTGAATGTTTAAAATAAGGGTTTATCTTTAAAATCTTAGTTGTTAAACTGAACTACTGTAAATTAACAATCCCCACAATAAATCCACAACTAAGACACGTTGAATAATTTGAAGATAGATCCTCTTTCTATTCCAAGTGCTGCTAGTGGTAAAGAACCCACCTGCCAATGAAGGGAATGTAAGAAATGCAGCTTTGATCCCTGGGTTGGGAAGATCCCCTGGAGAAGGGCATGGCAACCTACTCCAGTATTCTTGCCTGGAGAATCCTATGGACAGAGGAGCCTGACAGGCTACAGTCCAGAGGTCGCACAGAGTTGGACACGACTGAAGTGACTTAGCATGCACGCATCTTGCTAAGACAGCTCTGGAAATAGAGAAGCATTTGTCTTATGTTTAAAACATACAAAATTTCTAAATCTCATGAGTACCCACTAGCTCTGTGATGAGATGTTAGCAGAAACTAACAGCAGTGGCTCTAGATTTGCCAAAAACTTGGTTACTTTTTAAAATTCTTGCTAGTGTACCATCGGTATAGTAGACTGAACATAAGTTTAGTATACTCTGATATTTTTATCCTCCAGATTGTTTTTTAAAAATATTTATTTACTAACTAGTTTAATAAGTTCTCTAATTTTTCCTCTCTATTTGGAAGTAAGAACATTTTAATGATCACTGATTAGTTCTGGAGCACTTAATATGTTGGTAATTACAAAATATACATTTTCTGGTCAATAAAGTTTAATAGTGTTTTGACACTAATTATATACATGTAAAATACAAATTAAAATGTATGCAATTATTTAGAAAAATATTAGCTAAATAATTGTGGGTTTCTTTAGTTTTATATTCCTAAGCCCTAGGGAAAGTTAGAATTTGATTCATTATAACCAGAATGATCTAGCCAAATATCTATTTTCTAACAATATTCAGAATAGCCTTAGTTGAAAACATGTCCCTATCTAGCTCTATTGGTCTCTGCATTAGCAGTGCATCAGAACTGTTTTTATCATGATTTCCAAAAATTGCAATAGAAATTAATGTGGGGTTTCAGTGCAGCCTCATGAGTAGTTCTATTTCAAGAAATAGCCTTATTTTTCAGAATACCATTATCTTTTACTGTATAGTGGTCACAAAATGCCCAAAAGCTATATTATTTTTGGCAATTCTAATGAATTCAAAGAAACTCTGGCTTATAGTTTTCTGTATTTCTGTTGAGTAAAAACTCAAGTTAAAGATCAAGAATTTACTGATTGAGGCCTTGGGTTACATTAAAAAATTGTACATTTGAGTAAATTAGTGATGGTTATTGAGATGGTTATTGCTAAGTTTCAGGCACTTTACGAAGTGATCTGTATATTATATTCTTTAAAACAACTGTTTATGAAACACATACATATTCCTGGGTTGAACTTCCAGGCTCCAAGTTGGAGCCTATTGTATCAAGTCTTCTTTAACATATGGTGAAATGAATTACAAATTCCATACTCAAGTCTCAGTTTATGTTAAGTTAGTTTTGTCTCAAAAATATTTTGGAGTGAATTATAAAAACTAACTGCCGAGAATCAGAAGATGGCAGAGGAATAGGACGGGGAGACCACTTTCTCCCCTACAAATTCATCAAAAGAACATTTAAACACTGAGTAAATTCCACAAAACAACTTCTGAATTCTGGCAGAGGACATCAGGCATCCAGAAAAGCAGCCCATTGTCTTCGAAAGGAGGTAGGAAAAAATATAAAAGACAAAAAAAGAGACAAAAGAGGTAGGGATGGAACTCTGTCCCGGGAAGGGAGTCTTAAAAAGAGATAAGTTTCCAAACACCAGGAAACACTCTCACTGCCGAGTCTGTGGCAAGCCTTGGAAGCACAGAGGGCAACATAACAGGGAGGAAAAATAAATAAATAATTAAAACTCACAGATTACGAGCCCAAAGGTAACTCACAGCGGAGAAGCAGTGCAGATGCCTGTGCCCACCACTAGCAAGTGGGGGCTGGGAAGGGAGGCGCGGGCTGCATTGCTTAGAGTAAGGACCGGGCCTGAATGCCCTGAGGGCAATCTGAGTGAACTAACTTGGGCTAGCAAACCAGACTGTGGGATAGCTACCACACGAAAAGCCCTAACCTAAGACACCACCAGGCCCGCACACAGAGCAAAGGACTAAAAAGAACTAGCCTGCTGCAGACCATCCCCCTCCAGTGACAGGTAGCCAGAGCCGGAAGGGGACAATCACAGCCCCAGAGGGACATTATCTACCAAACTGCAAGCAGGCTTCTTTGCTAACTAAGACTTCTTGGGGTTCTGGACAGTCAACATCTGCCTGAGAAGGTGCGCCAGTTGTACACCCAGAAAACCGAGCAGCAGGGAAGCAGGAGGCGATAAGGCGCAGTGACCATGCTCGCCAAACACCTCATCACCTGAGCTGCTCAGACCTGGGAAGGGCACAAAAGGCAGGCCCAACTGAGTCTGCACCTCTGAGGACTACCCAAGTGCCTGAACCTGAGCAGCTTAGACCTGGGAGGTGCATGCAGCCAAGGGCTGAGCTCAGATGGTGCCTGGCGGAGCAACCTAGAGCCTAAGCAGTATGGGCAGGGAGGGCACACGCACTGTGAGCGAGGGCAGGCCCAGTGTGGCTGAGACACTGCGGGCACGTGCCAGTGTTATTTGTTTGCAGGGTCCCTCCCTCCCCACAGTGCGACTGAACAAGTGAGCCTAAAAAAGTGTCCACCACTGCCCTCTTTTGTCAGGGCAGAAATCAGACACTGAAGAGACCAGCAAACAGAAGAAGCTAAAACAGAGGGAACCGCCTTGAAAGTGACAGGTGCAATAGATTAAAACCCTGTTGTTAGTTTTACTACATAGGAAGGGGCATATAGAGCTTGAGAAATATAAGCTGGACCAAGGAACTATCCAAAAATGAACTGACCCCACAATACCCACACCAACACCAGAGAAAGTCCTAGATATACTTTTTACTATTTTTATGATCATTCGTTTTTTTAATTTTTAAGTCCTCTATTACTCCTTTAATTTTCACTTTTATAACCTACTATTACTTTGCAAAAAAAAAAAAAGACCCTATTTTTTAAAGGAAACTTCATATATATATATTATAAATTTTGTGACTTTTTTTCCTTCTTTTCTTTAATATTGTATTTTTGAAATTCCAACCTCTACTCTAGATTTTTAATCTTTGCTTTTTGGTATTTGTTATCAACTTTGTACCTTTAAGAACTCAATCTTCAGTACCCATTTTTACTTGGGAGTGAGATTACTGGCTTGACTGCTCTCTCCCCCTTTGGACTCTCCTTTTTCTCCACCAGGTCGCCTCTGTCCCCCCCCCCCCCCCCCCCCCCCCCGCCTTCTCTTCTCTACCCAACTCTGTGAATCTCTGTGTGTTCCCTAAGTGGAGAACACTTAGGGAACTGATTACTGGCTGGATCTGTCTCTCTCCTTTTGATTCCCTCCTTTTATCCTCCTGGCCACGTCTGTCTCCTTCCTCCCTCTTCTCTTCTCTGTATAACTCCATGAACATCTCTGAGCAGTCCAGTTGTGGAGTGCACATAAGGAAGTGATTACTGGCTAGCTTGCTCTTTCCTCTTTTGATTCCACCTCATCTCATTCAGGTCACCTCTAACTCCCTCCTCCCTCTTCTCTTCTCCATGTAACTCTGTGAACCTCTCTGGGTGTCCCTCACTGTGGAGAAACTTTTCATCTTTCACCTAGATGTTTTGTCAACGGTGCTGTATAGAAGGAGAAGTCTTGAGACTACTGTAAAAATAAGACTGAAAACCAGAAGCAAGAGGCTTAAGTCCAAATCCTGAGAACACCAGAGAACTCCTAACTCCAGGGAACATTAATTGACAGGAGCTCATCAAATGCCTCCATGCTGCTGCTGCCGCTGCTAAGTCACTTCAGTCGTGTCCAACTCTGTGCGACCCCATAGACGGAAGCTCACCAGGCTCCCCTGTCCCTGGGATTCTCCAGGCAAGAACACTGGAGTGGGTTGCCATTTCCTTCTCCAATGCATGAAAGAGAAAAGTAAAAGTGAAGCCGCTCAGTCGTGCCCGACTCTTAGCGACCCCATGGACTGGAGCCTACCAGGCTCCTCCGTCCATGGGATTTTCCAGGCAAAAGTACTGGGGTGGGGTGCCATTGCCTTCCCACCTACACTGAAACCAAGCACCACCCAAGGGCCAACAAGTTCCAGAGCAAGACATACCACACAGGAACACAGGAACACAGCCCTGAGCTCCAATATATAAGTTGCCCAAAGTTATTCCAAAAACCATTGACATCTGTTAACTCATTACTGGACACTTCATTGCACTCCAGAGAGAAGAAATCCACTTCCACCCATCAGAACACCAACACAAGCTTCCTTAACCAAGAAACCTTGATAAGCTACCTGTACAACCCCACCCACAGTGAGGAAACTCCACAATAAAGAGAACTCCACAAACTGCCAGAATACAGAAAGGCCACCCCAAACTCAGCAATATAAAAAAGATGAAGAGACAGAGGAATACCCATCAGGTAAAGGAATAGGATAAGTGCCCACCAAGCCAAACAAAAGAGGAAGATACAGGGAATCTACCTGATAAAGAATTCTGAACAATGATAGTGAAATTGATCCAAAATCTTAAAATCAAAATGGAATCACAGATAAATAGCCTGGAGAAAAGCATTGAGAAGATGCAAGAAAGGTTTAACAAGGACCTAGAAGCAATAAAAAAGAGTCAATATATAATGAATAATCCAATAAATGAGATCAAAAACTCTCTGGAGGCAACAAATAGTAGAATAATGGAGGCAGAAGATAGGATTAGTGAAATAGAAGATAGAATGGTAGAAATAAATGAATCAGAGAGGAAAAAAGAAAAACAGATGAAAAGAAATGAGGACAATCTCAGAGACCTCCAGGACAGTGTTAAATGCCCCAATTTGAATCATAGGAGTCCCAGAAGAAGAAGACAAAAAGAAAGACCATGAGAAAATACTTGAGGAGATAATAGTTGAAAACTTCCCTAAAATGGGGAAGGAAATAATCACCCAAGTCCAAGAAACCCAGAGAGTCCCAAACAGGATAAACCCAAGGCAAAACACTCCAAGACACATATTAATCAAATTAACAAAGATCAAACACAAAGAACAAATATTAAAAGCAGCAAGGGGAAAATAACAAATAACACGCAAGGGGATTCCCATAAGGATAACAACTGATCTTTCAATAGAAACTCTTCAGGCCAAGAGGGAATGGCAAGATATACTTAAAGTGATGAAAGAAAATATCTACAGCCCAGATTACTGTACCCAGCAAGGATCTCATTCAAATATGAAGAAGAAATCAAAAGTTTTACAGACAAGCAAAAGCTAAGAAAATTCAGCACCACCAAACCAGCTCTCCAACAAATGCTAAAGGAGATTCTCTAGACAGGAAACACAAAAAAGGTGTATAAATTCAAACCCAAAACAATAAAGTAAATGGCAACGGGATCATACTTATCAATAATAACCTTAAACATAAATGGGTTGAATGCCCCAACCAAAAGACAAACACTGGCTGAATGGATATAAAAACAAGACCCCTATATATGTTGTATACAAGAGACCCACTCAAAACAGGGAACACATACAGACTGAAAGTGAAGGGCTGGAAAAAGATATTCCATGCAAATAGAGACCAAAAGATAGCAGGAGTAGCAATACTTATATCAGATAAAATAGACTTTAAAACAAAGGCTGTGAAAAGAGACAAAGAAGGACACTACATAAAGATCAAAGGATCAATCCAAGAAGAAGATATAACAATTATATATGCACCCAACATAGGAGCACCGTAATATGTAAGACAAATCCTTACAAGTATGAAAGGAGAAATTAACAATAAATCAATAATAGTGGGAGACTTTAATATCCCACTCACACCTATGGATAGATCAACTAAACAAGAAATTAACAAGGAAACACAAATTTTAAATGATACAACAGACCAGTTAGACCTAACTGATATCTATAGGACATTTCACCCGAAAACAATGAATTTCACCTTTTTATCAAGCGCACATGGAACCATCTCCAGGATAGATCACATCCTGGGCCATAAATCTAGCCTTGGTAAGTTCAAAAAAATTGAAATCATCCCAAACATCTTTTCTGACCACAATGCAGTAAGATTAGATCTTAAAAATTCCAACATATGGAAGCTGAACAACACGCTGCTGAATAACCAACAAATCACAGAAGAAATCAAAATTTGCATAGAAATGAATGAAAATTAAAACACAATAACCCAAAACTTGTGGGACACTGTAAAAGCAGTCCTAAGGGGAAGGTTCATAGCAATACAGGCATACCTCAAGAAACAAGAAAAAAGTCAAATAAATAATCTAACTCTACACCTAAAGCAACTAGAAGAGGAAGAAATGAAGAACCCCAGGGTTAGTAGAAGGAAAGAAATTGTAAAAATTAGGGCAGAAATAAATGCAAAAGAAACAAAAGAGACCATAGCAAAAAAACAACAAACCCAAAAGCTGGTTCTTTGAAAGGATAAATAAAATTAACAAACCATTAGCCAGACTCATCAAGAAACAAAGGGAGAAAAATCGAATCAATAAAATTAGAAAAGAAAATGGAGAGGTCACAACAGACAACACAGAAGTACAAAGGATCATAAGAGACTACTATCAGCAATTATATGCCAATAAAATGGACAAGGTGGAAGAAATGGACAAATTCTTAGAACAGTACAACTTTCCAAAACTGGACCAAGAAGAAATAGAAAATCTTAACAGACCCATCACAAGCATGGAAATTTAAACTGTAATCAGAAATCTTCAAGCAAACAAAAGCCCAGGTCCAGAAGGCTTCACAGCTGAATTCTACCAAAAATTTAGAGAAGAGCTAACACCTATCCTACTCAAACTCTTCCAGAAAATTGCAGAGGACGGCAAACTTCCAAACTCATTCTATGAGGCTACCATCACCATAATACCAAAACCTGACAAAGATGCCACAAAAATAGAAAACTACAGGCCAATATCACTGATGAAAATAGATTCAAAAATCCTTAACAAAATTCTAGCAATCAGAATCCAACAAGACATTAAAAAGATCATACACCATGACCAAGTGGGCTTTATCCTAGGGATGCAAGGATTCTTCAATATCCACAAATCAATCAATGTAATACACCACATTAACAAATTGCAAAATAAAAACCATATGATTATCTCAATAGATGCAGAGAAAGCCTTTGACAAAGTTCAACATCCATTTATGATAAAAACTCTCCAGAAAGCAGGAATAGAAGGAACATACCTCAACATAATAAAAGCTATATATGACAAACCCACAGCAAACATTATCCTCAATGGTGAAAAATTGAAAGCATTTCCCCTAAAGTCAGGAACAAGACAAGGATGCCCACTTTCAACACTACTATTCAACATAGTTTTGGAAGTTTTGGCCACAGCAATCAGAGCAGAAAAAGAAATAAAAGGAATCTAAATTGGAAAAGAAGAAGTATAACCTTCACTGTTTGCAGATGACATGATCCTCTACATAGAAAACCCTAAAGACTCCACCAGAAAGTTACTAGAGCTAATCAATGAATATAGTAAAGTTGCAGTATATAAAATCAACACACAGAAATCCCTTGCATTCCTGTACACTAATAATGAGAAAATAGAGAAATTAAGGAAACAATTCCATTCACCATTGCAACGAAGAGAATAAAATACTTAGGACTATATCTACCTAAAGAAACTAAAGACCTACATATAGAAAACTATAAAACACTGGTGAAATAAATCAAAGAGGACACTAATAGATGGAGAAATATACCATGTTCATGGATTGGAAGAATCAGTATAGTGAAAATGAGTATACTACCCAAAGCAATCTGTAGATTCAATGCAATCCCTATCAAGCTACCAATGGTATTTTTCACAGAGCTAGAACAAATAATTTCACAATTTGTATGGAAATACAAAAACCCTCGAATAGCCAAAGTTATCTTGAGAAAGAAGAATGGAACTGGAGGAATCAACCTGCCTGACTTCAGACTCTACTACAAAGCCACAGTCATCAAGACAGTATGGTACTGGCACAAAGACAGAAATATAGATCAATGGAAAAAAATAGAAAGCCCAGAGATAAATCCATGCACCTATGGACACCTTATCTTTGACAAAGGAGGCAAGAATATGTAATGGATCAAAGACAATCTCTATAAGAAGTGGTGCTAGGAAAACTGGTCAACAACTTGTAAAAGAATGAAACTAGAGCACTTTCTAACACCATACACAAAAATAAACTCAAATAGATTAAAGATCTAAACATAAGACCAGAAACTATAAAACTCCTAGAGGAGAACATAGGTAAAATCACAGCAGGATCCTCTATGACCCACCTCACAGAATATTGAAAATAAACAAAATGGGACCTAATTAAACTTAAAAGCTTCTGCCAATAAAGGAAACTCTAAGCAAGATGAAAAGACAGCCTTCAGAATGGGAGAAAATAATAGCAAATGAAGCAACTGACAAACAACTAATCTCAAAAATATAGAAGCAAGTCCTGCAGCTCAATTCCAGAAAAATAAACGACCCAATCAAAAAGTGGCCCAAAGAACTAAAGCAGACATTTCTCCAAAGAAGACATACAGATGGCTAACAAACACATGAAAAGATGCTCAGCATCACTCATTATCAGATCAGATCAGTCGCTCAGTCGTGTCCGACTCTTTGCGACCCCATGAACCGCAGCACGCCAGGCCTCCCTGTCCATCACCAGCTCCCGGAGGTCACTCAGACTCACACCCATCGAGTCAGTGATGCCATCCAGCCATCTCATCCTCTGTCGTCCCCTTCTCCTCCTGCCCTCAATCCCTCCCAGCATCAGAGTCTTCTCCAATGAGTCAACTCTTCGCATGAGGTGGCCAAAATACTGGAGTTTCAGCTTTAGCATCATTCCTTCTAAAGAAATTCCAGGATTGATCTTCTTCAGAATGGACTGGTTGGATCTTCTTGCAGTCCAAGGGACTCTCAAGAGTCTTCTCCAACACCACAGTTCAAAAGCATCAATTCTTCGGCGCTCAGCCTTCTTCACAGTCCAGCTCTCACATCCATACATGACCACAGGAAAGACCATAGCCTTGACTAGGCGACCCTTTGTTGGTAAAGTAATGTCTCTGCTTTTGAATATGCTATCTAGGTTGGTCATAACTTTCCTTCCAAGGAGTAAGCGTCTTTTAATTTCATGGCTGCAGTCACCATCTGCAGTGATTTTGGAGCCCAGAAAAACAAAGTCTGACACTGTTTCCACTGTTTCCCCATCTATTTCCCATGTAGTGATGGGACCAGATGCCATGATCTTCGTTTTCTGAATGTTGAGCTTTAAGCCAACTTTTTCACTCTCCACTTTCACTTTCATCAAGAGGCTTTTTAGCCCCTCTTCACTTTCTGCCATAAGAGTGGTGTCATCTGCATATCTGAGGTTATTGATATTTCTCCTTGCAATCTTGATTCCAACTTGTGTTTCTTCCAGTCCAGCATTTCTCATCATGTACTCTGCATATAAGTTAAATAAACATGGTGACAATAGGCAGCCTTGATGTACTCCTTTTCCTATTTGGAACCAGTCTGTGGTTCCGTGACCAGTTCTAACTGTTGCTTCCTGACCTGCATACAGATTTCTCAAGAGGCAGATCAGGTGGTCTGGTAGTCCCATCTCTTTCAGAATTTTGCATAGTTTATTGTGATCTACACAGATAAAGGCTTTGGCATAGTCAATAAAGCAGAAATAGATGTTTTTCTGGAACTCTCTTGCTTTTTCCATGATCCAGCGGATGTTGGCAATTTGATCTCTGGTTCCTCTGCCTTTTCTAAAACCAGCTTGAACAAAATCACAATGAGGTACCATTTCATGCCAGTCAGAATGGCTGCGATCCAAAAGTCTACAAGCAATAAATGCTGGAGAGGGTGTGGAGAAAAGTGAACCCTCTTATACTATTGGTGGGAATGCAAACTAGTACAGCCACTATGGAGAACAGTGGGAAGATTCCTTAAAAAACTGGAAATAGAACTGCCATATGACCCAGCAATCCCACTGCTGGGCATACACACCGAGGAAACCAGAATTGAAAGAGACACATGTACCCCAATATTCATCACAGCACTGTTTACAATATTCAGGACATGCAAGCAACCTAGATGTCCATCAGCAGATGAATGGATGAGAGCCTATTATACAGAGTGGTAAGCCAGAAAGAAAAACACCAATACAGTATACTAATGCATATATATGGAATTTAGAAAGATGGTAACGATAACCCTGTATGTGAGACAGCAAAAGAGACACAGATGTATAGAACAGTCTTTTGGACTCTGTGGGAGAGGGAGAGGGTGGGATGATTTGGGAGAATGGCATTGAAACATGTATAATATCATATATGAAATGAATAACCAGTCCAGGTTCAATGCATGATACTGGATGCTTGGCGCTGGTGCACTGGGATGACCCAGAGGGATGGTATAGGGAGGGAGGAGGGAGGCGGGTTCAGGATGGGGAACATGTGTATACCCGTGGCAGATTCATGTTGATGTATGGCAAAACCAATACAATATTGTAAAGTAATTAACCTCCAATTAAAATAAATAAATTTATATTTTAAAACCTTGTGGTGGATTCATTTTGATGAATAGCAAAAGCAATACAATATTGTAAAGTTAAGCAAAATAAAATTTAAAAATAAATAAATAAAAAAATAAACAGAAACACACACACACACACAAAACTAACTGCCATTTTCCTGGCATTTTGAATGAGATTTCGTGTGTGTGTGTGTGTGTGTGTGTGTGTGTAGTTTTAACTGTGATATTAATTGATACTATCTTCTTTTCCAAGTGTGGAAATTATCAGCTTTAACGCTTCAGTATAAACTTTTTTGTATAAACATCACCTGACATTTTATTTTGGGTTGATTAAAGTTAGCTGCCATAAGGTTTATGTGATAACTCTGAAGCTTCAATATCAGAGCTTAATTATAACAAAAGAGACTATTGTGAAGTTTTAAGTATGAGTGTTTCTTTCATATCGTCCAAGTAAGAGCTCCTGAGTAATTAATCTTAATGAGAGTTCCCAGAGTGACCAATTGCTTCTAATATTATTTTATGGCCAGATTTTGTTTGCTGAGAATAGGTCACAAAAGAGAAATCTAAAAGGCACTTCATAATCTTTAAAACTTCTCCTTTTGTCTTGCCTGAGGTTTATTTAGCAGAAATGTTAATGTTCTAAGGTCATTTGGGGAAGTTGTACATAAAACCTGATGTTTAAGAATTGAAAGTGAGGAATTACGAGTTACTACTTTTATGATTCTTCTCAATTCAGAGAACATGCTTTTGTTTTCTTAAAGGATTTTTTCAAGTTTTATTTACTTTTTACTTTATTTTTTGGTCACATCCTGCAGCATATGGTCTCTTAATTCCCTAACCAGGGATAGAACCTGCAGCCCTTGCCCTGAAAGCCAGAGTGTTAACCACTGGACTGCTGTGGAAGTCCCCAAGTCATAAAATCTTCCCAAAGTCTTGTTTTGCTCTATAAAGTACTCGTTGTTCCTATACATGGATGCTATTGAAGGTATTGCATACATTAATATATATGGTAAGGGCTTCCCTGATAGCTCAGTTGAAAAAGAATCTCCCTGCAATGCTGAAGACCCCGATTCTATTCCTGGGTTGGGAAGATCCGCTAGAGAAGGGATAGGCTACCCACTCCAGTATTCTGGCCTGGAGAATTCCATGGACTGTATAGTCTATGGGATTGCAAAGAGTTGGACACAACTAAGTGACTTTAACTTTCACTTTCAATATATATGGAAATTTCATAAGTAATTAAGTGCTATACAAAAAATAAGAGCATGTTTACCAACAACTGTAATACTTGTTTGGTGCTATGAATCTTGGAGTGACTTTTTATTTCAGTATTTAAATCATACCTATTTTTCAGTATCATTCTTTAAGCTGCAAAAGTAAAAGAAAAAGTAAAGAAGCTGCAAAAAAGTAAAGAAAAAATGACACAGAAAAGGAAATTTGTGTACAGTTGGCAATGTATTGTATTTCAAGAAAAATCCTTACTATATTAAAGTTAAACTTGGATCTCTTAGTCAATTATTGATTTTTAATATATATATTTTATTGAATAATAATTGACTTACAGGGTTTTAGGTGCCCAACAAGGTGATTCAGTTATACAAATACATATATATCATTTTTGACATTATTTTCCATCATAAGTTATTATATTGACAATGGTTCCCTATGCTATACAATAAACTAGATTACAATATTGCTTGTTGCATATCTATTTATATATCTAGCATTCTTTTCATAGTCAAACAAGTAGAATCAAAATGTCATTTTTTTTAGTTAGGCAAAAATTCATGTTTTCTAAAATATGTATACTGTACATATTTATATGCATATATATATATACACAAAAGTTTTTATACTACACTTGATAAAAGCTTAAGAAAGAATATTAAAAAAAAAAACAAGATATGGAGAAATTGGAGAACATAAACTAAATGAAATGGGAGCACTGAATATGAAATAGAAAAAGTGAAGCAAACTGGATTAAAGTAAATGGTCATCATACAGTCCAGTTGTTTTTAAACGTGACTGCTCATCAGAAATATATCTGGAGCTCTGGGGAAAAAAGCAATACCTGAGCATTTGTATTTTTAAAAAAATTTCAAGGTAATGATATGAATCTGGATTTTAAAAAGTGATTACAGATTTTTCTATTAGATCCTAGTTTTGGTGATATAGTGTTCTATTATTTTTCTGTTGACTGATCATGATACGATAATATTAAATGAGTAATAGCTACATACGGAGAAGGCAATGGCACCCCACTCCAGTACTTCTGCCTGGAAAATCCCATGGACAGAGAAGCCTGGTAGGCTGCAGTCCATGGGATCGCTGAGGGTCGGACACAACTGAGCGACTTCACTTTCACTTTCATGCATTGGAGAAGGAAATGGCAACCCACTCCAGTGTTCTTGCCTGGAGAATCCCAGGGACAGGGGAGCCTGGTGGGCTGCTGTCTATGGGGTCGTGCAGAGTTGGACCCGACTGAAGCGACTTAGCAGCAGCAGCAATAGCTACATAATCACAATAGTAAAAGATGTTCATCAGTTTTCACATTCAATAGCTATACAAAAAATTATAGGTAATTACAGTTGCAAACCATAATGGGAACATGATTAATTTAACAATATAAAATAATTACACACAATTTGGGGGGATCAGGCAAAGTGATGTGGTAAGTGGAACTGCATACATGTGCCTGTTTTCACCCCCCAGCCAGTTTATGTCTTTTGGTTGGTTCATTTAATCCACTTACATTTAAGGTAAATATTGATATGTATGATCCTATGCAAGAAGAGATAAGAAAGCCTTCTTCAGTGATCAATGCAAAGAAATAGAGGAAAACAACAGAATGGGAAAGACTAGGGATCTCTTCAAGAAAATCAGAGATACCAAAGGAACATTTCATGCAAAGATGGGCTCGATAAAGGACAGAAATGGTATGGACCTAACAGAAGCAGAAGATATTAAGAAGAGGTGGCAAGAATACACAGAAGAACTGTACAAAAAAGAGCTTCACGACCCAGATAATCACGATGATGTGATCACTGACCTAGAGCCAGACATCTTGGAATGTGAAGTCAAGTGGGCCTTAGAAAGCATCACTACGAACAAAGCTAGTGGAGGTGATGGAATTCCAGTGGAGCTATTCCAAATCCTGAAAGATGATGCTGTGAAAGTGCTACACTCAATATGCCAGCAAATTTGGAAAACTCAGCAGTGGCCACAAGATTGGAAAAGGTCAGTTTTCATCCCAATCCCAAAGAAAGGCAATGCCAAAGAATGCTCAAACTACCGCACAATTGCACTCATCTCACACGCTAGTAAAGTAATGCTCAAAATTCTCCAAGCCAGGCTTCAGCAATACGTGAACCGTGAACTTCCTGATGTTCAAGCTGGTTTTAGAAAAGGCAGAGGAACCAGAGATCAAATTGCCAACATCCGCTGGATCATGGAAAAAGCAAGAGAGTTCCAGAAAAACATCTATTTCTGCTTTATTGACTATGCCAAAGCCTTTATCTGTGTAGATCACAATAAACTATGCAAAATTCTGAAAGAGATGGGACTACCAGACCACCTGATCTGCCTCTTGAGAAATCTGTATGCAGGTCAGGAAGCAACAGTTAGAACTGGTCACGGAACCACAGACTGGTTCCAAATAGGAAAAGGAGTACGTCAAGGCTGCATATTGTCACCATGTTTATTTAACTTATATGCAGAGTACATGATGAGAAATGCTGGACTGGAAGAAACACAAGTTGGAATCAAGATTGCCAGGAGAAATATCAATAACCTCAGATATGCAGATGACACCACTCTTATGGCAGAAAGTGAAGAGGGGCTAAAAAGCCTCTTGATGAAAGTGAAAGTGGAGAGTGAAAAGGTTGGCTTAAAGCTCAACATTCAGAAAACGAAGATCATGGCATCTGGTCCCAACACTACATGGAAAATAGATGGAGAAACAGTGGAAACAGTGTCAGACTTTATTTTTCTGGGCTCCAAAATCACTGCAGATGGTGACTGCAGCCATGAAATTAAAAGACGCTTACTCCTTGGAAGGAAAGTTATGACCAACCTAGATAGCATATTCAAAAGCAGAGACATCACTTTGCCAACAAAGATTCGCCTAGTCAAGGCTATGGTCTTTCCTGTGGTCATGTATGGATGTGAGAGCTGGACTGTGAAGAAGGCTGAGCGCCGAAGAATTGATGCTTTTGAACTGTGGTGTTGAAGACTCTTGAGAGTCCCTTGGACTGCAAGAAGATCCAACCAGTCCATTCTGAAGGAGATCAATCCTGGAATTTCTTTGGAAGGAATGATGCTAAAGCTGAAACTCCAGTATTTTGGCCACCTCATGCGAAAAGTTGAGTCATTGGAGAAGACTCTGATGCTGGGAGGGATTGAGGGCAGGAGGAGAAGGGGACGACAGAGGATGAGATGGCTGGATGGCATCACTGACTTGATGGATGTGAGTCTGAGTGACCTCCGGGAGCTGGTGATGGACAGGGAGGCCTGGCGTGCTGCGGTTCATGGGGTCGCAGAGAGTCAGACACGACTGAGCGACTGATCTGATCTGATCTGATGATCCTATTACTGTTTCTTAATTGTCTTGAGTATTTTCTGTAGGTCTTTTCCTTCTCTTGTGTTTCCTGCCTAGAGCAGTTCCATTAGCATTTGTTGTGAAGCTGGTTTGGTGGTGCTGAATTCTCTTAACTTTTGCTTGAAAGTTTTTGATTTCTCCATCAAATCTGAAGGAGAGTCTTGCTGGGTAGAGTATTTTTGGGTTGTAAGTGCTTCTCTTTCATTACTTTAAATATATCTTGCCATTCCCTTCTGGTCTGTAGAGTTTCTGTTGAGAAATCAACTGACAGCCTGATGAGAACTCCCTTTTATGTTATTTGTCGTTTTCCCTAGTTGCTTTTAATATTTTATCTCTGTCTTCAAATTTAGTCAGTTTCATTATCATTGTCTCAGTGTGTTCTTCCTTGGGTTTTTCCTTCCTGGGTCTCTCTGTGCTTCCTGGACTTGGTAGACTATTTCCTTTCCCATGTTCAGGAAGTTTTCAGCTGTTATCTCTTCAAATATTTTCTCAGGTTCTTTCTCTTTCTCTTCTCCTTCTGGGACTGCTAAACTGTGAATGTTGGTGCATTTAATGTTGTCCCAGAGGTCTCTTTGGCTGTCTTCATTTCTTTTCATTCTTTTTTCTATTTTCTATTCTGTGGCAGTGATTTCCATCATTTTGCCCTCCAGATCATTTATCTGTTCTTCTGCCTCATTTATTTTGCTATTGATTCCTTCTCATATATTATTCATCTCTGTTTGTTCTGTAGTTCTTCTAGTTCTTTGGTAAACATTTCTTGCATCTTCTCAATCTTTGCCACCATTCTTTTCCTAAGATCCTGGGTCATCTTCACTATCATTATTCTGAATTACTTTTCTGGGAGGTTGCCTATCTCCACTTCATTTAGTTGTTTTTCTGGGGTGATATCTTGTCCCTTCATCTAGGACATAGCTTTCTGCTTTTTCGTCATGATTAACTTTCTGTAATATGGTTTTTGTTTTAGCCACCGTGAGACTGTGCTTCTTCTGTCTACCCTCTGCTGGATGAGGCTAAGAGGATTGTATAAGCTTCCTGATGGGAGGGACTGGCCATGGGAAAAACTGGGTCTTTCTCTGGTGGGCAGGGCCTTGCTCAGTAAAGCTTTAGTCCAACTATCTGCTGATGGGTGGGGTTTCACTCCCTCCCTGGTAGTTGTTTGGCATGAAGCGACCCAGTCCTGGGGTCTATGCCTAAGGTTAATGGCAAACTACAAGAGAGTTTATGCCAAGAGGGACCTTCCAATGCTCCCGTCCCTGTGGTGAGGTCCTGTCAACCCATGCCTCCACAGGAGGACCTCCAACAGTAGCAGGTAGTTTTGGTTCAGTCTCCTGTAAGGTCTCTGCTCCTCTCCTCTAGGTCTTGGTGCATGCAAAATTTTGTTTGTACTCTCTAAGACTGTAGTCTCTGTTTCCCTCAGTCCTCTGGAAGGCCTACAGTCAAATCCCGCTGGCCCTCAAGGCCAGATTCCCTGGGGATTCTCAGTCCCTTTATCTGATCCCCAAGCTAGGAACCTTGATGTGGTATTCAGAACATTCACAATAGTGTGAGAACTTCTTTGGTATTATTGTTCTTCAGTCTGTGGGTCACCCATCCAGCTGGTATGGGATTTGATTTGATCTTGACTGTGCCCCTCCTACTGTCTTGCTGTGGCTTCTTCTTTGTCTTTGGATGGGGGTATCTTTTTTCGGTGGGTTCCAGAGTCCTTCTGTCAGTGGTGTTCAACAGCTCATTGCAATTTTGCTGCTCTCAACAGGAGGAGATGAGCAATATCCTTCTTCTCCACAATTTTGAACCAGAAGCCTCAATTATTGATTTTAGAAAGAGTGGGGAAAGAAGGCTTAGAACAATAGAGTGTTTCCTTCATCTATGAAAGGAAGAAGGTAAGACTTTTTGGCATCTCATTTTAAACTTACTTGTCATTTATACAAACAGCAAAGTTCTGTTTCAAAGTATAACTACAATTTTCAGCTAAACTGGGCCTGATATGTTTTCTTGATTTGACTAGAAGTATCAATAATCTCAGATACGCAGATGACACCACCCTTATGGCAGAAAGTGAAGAGGAACTCAAAAGCCTCTTGATGAAAGTGAAAGTGGAGAGTGAAAAAGTTGGCTTAAAACTCAACATTCAGAAAACGAAGATCATGGCATCTGGTCCCATCACTACATGGGAAATAGATGGGGAAACAGTGGAAACAGTGTCAGACTTTATTTTTCTGGGCTCCAAAATCACTGCAGATGGTGACTGCAGCCATGAAATTAAAAGACGCTTACTCCTTGGAAGGAAAGTTATGACCAACCTAGATAGCATATTCAAAAGCAGAGACACTACTTGGCCAACATAGGTTCGTCTAGTCAAGGCTATGGTTTTTCCTGTGGTCATGTATGGATGTGAGAGCTGGACTGTGAAGAAGGCTGAGCGCCGAAGAATTGATGCTTTTGAAGTGTGGTGTTGGAGAAGACTCTTGAGAGTCCCTTGGACTGCAAGGAGATCCAACCAGTCCATTCTGAAGGAGATCAGCCCTGGGATTTCTTTGGAAGGAATGATGCTAAAGCTGAAACTCCAGTACTTTGGCCACCTCATGGGAAGAGTTGACTCATTGGAAAAGACTCTGATGCTGGGAGGGACTGGGGGCAGGAGGAGAAGGGGACGACAGAGGATGAGATGGCTGGATGGCATCATTGACTCGATGGATGTGAGTCTCAGTGAACTCCGGGAGTTGGTGATGGACAAGGAGGCCTGGCGTGCTGCGATTCATGGGGTCGCAAAGAGTCGGACATGACTGAGCGACTGAACTGAATTGAACTGAACTGGAAAAGACTCTGATGCTGGGAGGGATTGGGGGCAAGAGGAGAAGGGGACGACAGAGGATGAGATGGCTGGGCGTGAGTCTGAGTGAACTCCAGGAGTTGGTGATGAACAGGGAGGCCTGGCGTGCTGCGATTCATGGGGTCGCAAAGAGTCGGACACGACTGAGCGACTGGTCTGATCTGATCTGATAATCTTTATTTTTAATAACAAATTATAAATTCTATCCTTCTACTTCAAATGCAAAAATTTTGATGTTTTCTTGGGTGCCTTTTTCATAAACAAATTTGATATGTTGATGAAAGTAAAAATAAAAATTTCAAGAAGCTAAAATATCAGATTTTTCTACAGACTGGCTGACTTTATCTTCTTGACAGTGGTCTTGCTGTAAACCTTAGCTTTGTTACTTAATCTAGTATCTTCCTCTCATGGGAAATGCACTGATAGGGAATCCATATAAAATTAAAATTCTGTTTCTAAAGGGCAAGAAGCTACAAGTGCCACAGAAATTAATCAGGAGTGATAGACGCAGATAGGTATTACCATCACATTAGAATGGGCACAAATCATGAGGAACTTTATCTCATCAAGTCCAAGACTATCTCTGGGCATTATAAAAGGCTGTAAAATAATTCTTAAATCAAAATTCATTCTTAGTTTTATATAAAAATTGCATACCTTTAATAGTTTGAACAAAGATATTAGGTTGAGCAAAGATATTACCAAAATATGAAGTAATAAGAGGCTTTGTATTTAATGTAAATTATTCTGAGGAAAGATCATTGGCCTAAATTGCTGGAGAATTAGGCTAGTTCTGACTTTACCTAGCTTGCCATTTAACCTGAAGTAGCAGCTTCTGAGCAACTTCACTTTCACTTTCATACATTGGAGAAGGAAATGGCAACCCACTCCAGTGTTCTTGCCTGGAGAATCCCAGGGCCAGGGGAGCCTGGTGGGCTGCCGTCTCGGGTCGCACAGAGTTGGACATGACTGAAGCGACTTAGCAGCAGCAGCTTCTCTGTGCCCTGTTTTTCTAACCTGAAAAATGGGGGTTTGGATTTTTCTCCTTATCTTCTTTGATGATACAATGATGATCATCAAATGATATAACATGCTCCATTTAGTACCATTTCTCATTCCATTCAGTGATTCTTAATGAGACTGCTCCCAGTCCCTACCAGGTGGAGAATTGCCACTAGATAGTCTCTAGCATCACTCAGAGCTGTTAAATTCTGTGTGTCCCAATTTAAGAAAGGTCAGGAGTTCACTGTTAAGCTTTTAGGCCAATACTTATTCAATGTCTTTCATATTGCTTTCATGTAAGAATGATTAGTACTCTTGTCAGGAGGATGCCTCTGATGTTAAACTATCATTTTTTGTATTACAAATAGCTTAATTTTCTCTTCAGTGTGTCAGATACAGGTCCCAAAAGTCAGCTTTAAGGATGCCTTCTGTATAGTGTAAGCAGTTTGGGATCTATAGAGCCAAATTCTCATTTTGAATCAGCAATGAGAAATAGCTTATTCAGTGCCTAAATTAGCATTGGTAAACTTCTACATTTATAACCAGGGAAGGTGTAAGAGAACATTATAAACTTTCATTACAGATTTATTTTAGCCAATATTTTAATTTATATTTTTAAAGGATTTTAATTTGGGGGTGGACTTCACAGTGAAAATACTATTGTTAAAATAAGTGATTTCATTGCTAAATCCTTCTAATCATAATTATAAGCTATGGGTTGAATGTCCAAAATTAATTATAATTATTGCTGTGAAAAGAGGAAGGAAACAGCAATGTTGCCATTCACTAGGTATCTTTATCTGAAAGGATATTTGGGAAGTAAGCCAGCACTGCTCCACTGCTATTAAAAGAAAGCAGTCAATTTGACTTTGTCATTCAGAAAGAAAAAATATTGGCCTTTAAGACTTTCTTTGCCTGTAGATTGAGGTGCACTTATCTCTTCCTTTCCTCATTTTCTATACTCTTAACATTTCCACAGAAGGAAATTTGCACTGTCCAGAAGGAATGAGAATATAAGAAACTTTTCTGGCCTATGTTTCTATATATTTGTACTCATTTCTTTTAGGAGATAGAAGGCGTGGTTTCCCTGAAGAGTAATATCTGGAGATGTGTTTGCTTCTGTCACTTAGAGCTGTTTGGCTTCAGGAGTCTGAGCTCTAAGCTTGCTCCTATTTCCATGTTTAAGCACCCAGTAAATGGATCAGACTCCATACCTGTCTCTGTCTTTGCTCTAAGGGCTCAATAGGTATAAGACCACAGTTGTGATTAAGCGGGTTGTCTCTGTAGACCTTTGCTCTTCTTTAAATGGCTCTCTGAAAGTCCAGACTTTGGGATGGGGTGAGAGTGAGGGGAAGATATTAGGAGGCCAGAGGTTAGTCACATGTCCAAATCACAGAGGTGCCTTAATTTCTATCAGTTTGATTCCCTATTTCTCAATTGCTTTGAAGTTTGGATGTAATATTAGAATGTGAACAATTATCATCCTTAAAACCTAAAAATTTATTTTGCTAAGTTATGAACAAGAGACAAATTATTACTATCACAGATGTCTGCTTTATTTATTATGAATCTATACATTAATCCATTCTAGCTTTTTGCTTTATTATAGACTTTCTAAGAGTAGTTTTAGGGTTTTTTTTTAAATCATAAATGGGTGTGGTTTATGTCAAAGGCTTTTCTGAATCTATTGATATGACCACATGATTTAATATTTTTAGTCTGTTGTTGTGATGGATTAGATTACTTGATTTATTTTATAATTTTATTTATTTATTTGTATAGCCATTCTTTGGAAGGAATGATGCTAAAGCTGAAACTCCAGTATTTTGGCCACCTCATGGGAAGAGTTGACTCATTGGAGAAGACTCTGATGCTGGGAGGGATTGAGGGCAGGAGGAGAAGGGGACGACAGAGGATGAGATGGCTGGATGGCATCACTGACTCGATGGATGTGAGTCTGAGTGACCTCCGGGAGTTGGTGATGGACAGGGAGGCCTGGCGTGCTGCAGTTCATGGGGTCGCAAAGAGTCAGACACGACTGAGCGACTGATCTAATCTGATCGGATGGTAGTTCTACCTTTAGCTTTTGAGGAACCTCCGTACTGTTTTCCATAGTTGCTGCACCAAGTTACATTCCCACCAACAGTGTACAGGGGCTCCCTTTCTCCACATCCTGATGCTAGTCATTTGTAGTCTTTTTAATGAAAATCATTCTGACAGGTATGATGTGATATCTCTTTGTTGCTTTGATTTGCATTTCTCTGGTAATTAGCATTGTTGAGCATCTTTTCATGTGCTTGTTAGTCATTTGTATGTCTTAAAAAATGTCTGTTCAGGTCTTCTGCATATTTTTTAGTTTTGGGATTTTTTAATATTAAGTCTTCTTAGTTGTTTGTGTATTTTGCATATTAACCTCTTGTCAGTCATATGAGTTTTAAATCTTATTTCCCATCCTGTAGGCTTTTCATTTTGTCAATGATTTTCTTTGCTCTTTAAAAGCTTTTAAGTTTAAACTGTTCATTTTGCTTTTGTTTCTCTTGCCTCAGGAGACAGATCCAAAAAATTTATGTCAAGAATGTCTTTCTGTATTCTCTTCTAGGAATTTTATGGTTTCAGGTCTTACATTTAGGCCTTTAATACTTTTTGAGTTTATTTTTTGTATATGATATGAGAAAATGTTCTCACCAGTTAAATAAGAACAAAAATGTACAGTTTTATGTCAACAAATTGGACAATCTAGAGTAAATGGACAAATTCTAAAAACATACAACCTCCTAAGACAGAATCAAAAAGAAACTTGACAGTTTGAACAGGACTGATCACTAGTAGTAAAATTAAGTTTGTAATCAAAAAAACTTCCAGCAAGCAAAGTCCAGGACTGGATGGCTTTACAGGGGAATTCTACCAAACATAGAAAAAAGAACTAATGCTTATCTTTTTCAAAATGTTGCAAAAAGTTGACAAGGACAGTACACTGCCAAATTCATTCTGTGAGACCACCATTACCCTCATGCCAAAACCAAAAAGACTATAAAAAAGTAAATTACAAGACAATATCTTTGATGAATATAGATGCCAAAATTCTCCTCAAAATATTAGCAAGCCAAATCCAATATTATATAGAAAGGATCATACAGAATGATCAAGTGGGATTTATTCAAGGAATGTAAGAATAGGTCAATATTCACAAATCAATCAATATGATAGGAAAAATAAAAATCACATGATAATCTCAGTAGATACAGAAAAACATTTGACAAAATTCAACATCCATTCATGACAAAAACTCTTATCAGAGTAGGTATAGAGGGAATATATCTCAACATAATAAAAGCCAGTTATACATTTAGGACAAACCAATAGCTAACATCATACTCAGTTGTGAAATGCTGCAAGTTTTTCCTTTAAACTCAGGACCAAGAAAAGGAAGCTCACTCTTCTATTTAACATAGTATTGGAAGTCTCAGCCACATCAATCAGACAATAAGAAGAAATATATGACATCTATATTGGAAGGGAAGAAGTAAAATTGTCAGTATTTGCATATGACATGGTACAGATACTTCATATAGAAAGCCCACAGTATTCAGCCAAGAACTATTAGGACTAATAAATGAATTCAGAAAAGTTTAAGGATACAAGATTAATGTACAGAAATCTATTTCTTTTGTATATACTTATAATTAACTCTCAGAAAGAGAAAGTTTAAAAACATAGTTAAATTTAAAATTGCATCAAAAAGAATGAAATAACTATTATTGCATCAAAAAGAATGAAATAACTATCAATAAACTTATCTAAGGAGGTGAAAGACATATACTCTGAAAACTATAAAACACTGATGAAGGAAATTGAAGATAATACAAAGAAATGGAAGGATATACTGTGCTCTTGAACTGGCAGAATTTAACATTGTTAAAATGGCCAATTAACATTGTTAATTAACATTGATACTATGTTAAAATAGTACTCAAAGAAATCTATAGATTTAATGCAATTCCTATCATAAAACACATGATGTTTTTCACAGAACCAGAATAAGTAATCCTAAAATTCATATGGAACCACAGAACACCCCTAAGTTGCCAATAAATCTTTAGAGAAAAGAACAAAGTTGGAGGTATTATGCTCCCAGTCCTTATACCATACTGCAAAGCTACAGTAATCAAAACAGCTTGGTACTGACACAATAACAGACACATAGATTAGTGGAACAGAATAGAATGCCCAGAAATAAAGCCACACACCTATGGTCAGTTAACCTATGACAAAAGAGGAAAGAATGTGCAATGGAGAAATGACAGTCTATTCAACAAGTGATGCTGGGAAAACTGGACAACTACATAGAAAACAATGAAATTAGAATATTTCCTTATAGTAATTGATTTTTAAATATTGAACCTGCTTTATATATCTGAGATAAATCCCTCTTGGTTGTGGTGTATTAATTCTTCTTACATTTTTTGTATTTTATTTTTAATACATTGCTGAGAATTTTTGCATTTATGTTCATGTGAAATATTGGTCTGTAGTTTTATTTTCTTTTAATGTCTTTATCTGGTTTTGGTATTGATGTAAAGCTGGTTATAGAATGAGGTAGGAGATATGCCCTTTGCTTCTATTTTCAGAAGAGATTGTAGAGAATTGATATAATTCTCCCTTAAATGTTTGGAAGAATTCCCTAATGAACACATCTAGGATCAGTTCAGTTCAGTGGCTCAGTGGTGTCCGATTCTTTGTGACCCTATGAATTGCAGCACGCCAGGCCTCCCTGTCTATCACCATCTCCCAGAGTTCACTCAAACTCACATCCATCGAGTTGGTAATGCCATCCAGCCATCTCATCCTCTGTCGTCCCCTTCTCCTCCTGCCCTCAATCCCTTCCAGCATCAGAGTCTTTTCCACTGAGTCAACTCTTTGCATGAGGTGGCCAAAGTACTGGAGTTTCAGCTTTAGCATCATTCCTTCCAAAGAAATCCCAGGGCTGATCTCCTTCAGAATGGACTGGTTGGATCTCCTTGCAGTCCAAGGGACTCTCAAGAGTCTTCTCCAACACCACAGTTCAAAAGCATCAATTCTTCGGCACTCAGCTTTTTTCACAGTCCAAATTTCATATCCATACATGACTACTGGAAAAACCATAGCCTTGACTAGACGGACCTTTGTTGGCAAAGTAATGTCTCTGCTTTTGAATACGCCATCTAGGTTAGGTGCACTCTGTTTGGAAAAGTATTAATTGTTGATTCAGTTTTGCTAATGTGAATAGGCCTATTCAGATCATCTGTTTCTCCTTATGTGAGTTTTGGCAGATTGTGTCTTTCTAGAAATTGGTCCATCTAAGTTATCAATTTTGTGGGCATAGAGTTGTTCATAGTATTCCTTTATAATCCTTTTTATTTTCATGAGATTTATGGTGGTCTCATTTCTGATAATTAGTAATTCGTGTCTTCTTTTTCTTTCTTTAGTTAGCTTGTCTAGAGGCTTATCACTTTCATTGATCTTTTCAAAGAAGCAGCTTTTGGTTTCCTTGAGTCCTGTTGACTTCCTATTTTTCAATTTCATTGATTTCTGCTCTAATTCTTATTATTTCTTTTTTTCAACTTACTTTGGTTTTGGGGCTTCCCTGGTGGCTCAACGGTTAAAGCGTCTGCCTGGATTGCGAGAAACCTGGGTTGGTTTTAATTTGCTCTTCTTTTTCTAGTTTCCTGTGATGGAAGCCTTGAAATTGAATTTAGTTCTTTCTTCTTTTCTAATACATGCATTCACTCCTATAAAGTTACTTCTAAACACTTCTTTCTCTGTATTCCACATATTTTGATAAGTTGTGTTTTAATTTTCACTTAATTCAAAATATTTTAGAATTTCTCTTGATATTTCTTTTATTTATTTATTTTTTAACACCAAAAACATTTTGTATTGGGATATAGCCGATTAACAGTGTTGTGATAGTTTTAGGTAAACAGCAAAGGGACTCAGCCATGCATATACATATATCGGTTCTTCCCCAAATCCCCCTCCCATTCAGGTTGAAACATAACATTGAGCAGATTTTCAATGCTGTGCAATAGGTTTTTTTTATCTATTTTAAACATAGCAGTGTGTACATGACCTTCCCAAAGTTCTTAACTATCCATTATCCCTGGCAACCATGAATTCATTTTCTAAGTCTCTGAGTCTCAATCTGTTTTTTCAGTAAGTTCACTATATCATTTCTTTCTGAATTCTAGATATAAGGGATGTCATATGATGGTTCTCTTTCTGTCTTTCTTAATTCACTAAGTACAACATGTTCTAGGTCCATCCATGTTGCTACAAATGGCCTTATTTCATTCTTATTAATGACTGAGTAATACTCCATTGTATATATGTACCAAATCTTCTTTATCCATTCCTCTTTCAATAGACATTTAGGTCGTCTCCATGTCTTGACTTTTGTAAACAGTACTGCAATGGACATTGGGGTTCATGTATCTTTTGGGGCCATGTTTTTTTTTCTGGATATATGCCCAGGAGTGCAATCGCAGGGTCATATGGTAGCTCATATGACCCTGCAAACTAAGATCATGGCATCTGGTCCCATCACTTCATGGTAAATAGATGGGGTAACAATGAAAACAGTGACAGACTTTATTTCCTTGGGCTCCAAAATCTCTGCAGATGGTGACTGCAGCCATGAAATTAAAAGATGATCTTCCATCTAGTCAAAGCTATGGTTTTTCCAGTGGTCATGTATGGATGTGAGAGTTGGACTGTGAAGAAAGTTGAGTGCCAAAGAATTGATGCTTTTGAACTGTGGTTTTGGAGAAGACTCTTGAGAGTCCCTTGGACTGCAAGGAGGTCCAACCAGTCCATTCTAAAGGAGATCAGTCCTGGATGTTCTTTGGAAGGAAAGATGCTAAAGCTGAAACTCCAGTACTTTGGCCACCTCATGTGAAGAGTTGACTCATTGGAAAAGACTCTGATGCTGGGAGGGATTGGGGGCAGGCGGAGAAGGGGACGACAGAGGATGAGATGGCTGGATGGCATCACCAACTCAATGGACATTCGTTTGAGTAAACTCTGGAAGTTGGTGATGGACAGGGAGGCCTGGCGTGCTGCAATTCATGGCGTCGAAAAGAGTTGGACATGACTGAATGACTGAACTGAACTGAACTGCTCCTAGGAAGAAAAGCTATGACCTACCCAGACAGTGTATTAAAAAGCAAAAACATTACTTTGCTAACGAATATCTGTCTAGTCAAAGCTATGGTTTTTTCATTAGTCATGTATGGATGTGGGAGTTGAACCATAAAGAAGGCTGAGCACTGAAGAATTGATACTTTTAAACTGTGGTGTTGGAGAAGACTCTTTGAACAGCAAAGAAATCAAAGGAAATCAGCCATGAATATTCATTAGAAGGATTGATAACTGAAGCTAAAGTTCCAATACTTTGACCACCTGATGCAAAGAGCCAACTCATTAGAAAAGATCCTGATGCTGGGAACGATTGAAGGCAGGAAGAGAAGGGGATGAGAGAGGATGAGATTGTTGGATTGCATCACTGACTGAATAGACATGAGTTTGAGCAAGCTCCAGGAGATGATGAAGGACAGGAAAGCCTGGCATGCTGCAGTCCACGGGGTTGCAATGTGTCGGACAGGACTGATTGACTGAAAAACAACAACAAATGGTAGCTTTATTTTCAGTTTTTTAGGAACCTCCATACCCTTCCCCATATTGACTGTACCAGTTTACATTCTTACCAACAGTGAAGGAGGGTTCTCTTCTCTCCACACCCTCTCCAGCATTTGTTGTTTGTGGATTTTTTGATGATAACCATTCTGACTGATGTGAGGTGGTATCTCATTGTAGTTTTGATTTGCATTTCTCTAATAGATAGCATATTCAAAAGCAGAGACATTACTTTACCAACAAAGGTTCGCCTAGTCAAGGCTATGGTCTTTCCTGTGGTCATGTATGGATGTGAGAGCTGGACCGTGAAGAAGGCTGAGCACTGAAGAATTGATGCTTTTGAACTGTGGTGTTGGAGAAGACTCTTGAGAGTCCCTTGGACTGCAAGGAGATCCAACCAGTCCATTCTGAAGGAGATCAGCCCTGGGATTTCTTTGGAAGGAATGATGCTAAAGCTGAAACTCCAGTATTTTGGCCACCTCATGGGAAGAGTTGACTCATTGGAGAAGACTCTGATGCTGGGAGGGATTGAGGGCAGGAGGAGAAGGGGACGACAGAGGATGAGATGGCTGGATGGCATCACTGACTCAATGGATGTGAGTCTGAGTGACCTCCGGGAGTTGGTGATGGACAGGGAGGCCTGGCGTGCTGCAGTTCATGGGGTCGCAAAGAGTGGGACACGACTGAGCGACTGATCTGATCTGAATAACTAATTATATTGAACATCTTTTCATGTGCTTTTTGACCACCTGTATGTCCTTTATAGAGAAATGTCTGTTTTGTATTATTTGAAAGTATGATGTTTAATTTCCATTTGGGAGGGTTGTCCAGTTTTCCAGTTTCTGTTATTCATTTCTAGTTTAATTTTACTGTGGTCTGTGAGCAGACATTGTATTATTTCTACTCTTTTAAATTTGTTATGTTTTAATTTGTTATGCTTTATGGCCCAGATTGGGCTTTCCTGACAGCTCAGTTGGTAAAGAATCCACCTGCAATGCAGAGGACCCTGGTTCTATTCCTGTGTCGGGAAAATCAGCTGGAGAAGGGATAGACTACCCACTCCAGTATCCTTTGGCTTCTCTGGTGGCTCAGCTGGTGACTAATCTGCCTGCAATGCAGGAGACCTGGATTCAATCTCTGGGTTGGGAAGATCCCCTGGAGAAGGGAAGGGCTATCTACTCCAGTATTCTAGCCTGGAGAATTCCATGGACTGTGTAGTCCATGGGGTCACAAAGAGTCAGACACGACTGAGCAACTTTCACTTTCATGACCCAGATTATGACCTATTTTGGTGAACGTTCCATGTCAGTTTGAGAAAAATGTGAATTATGCTCTTGTTGGATGGAGTAGTCTTCTAGATATTAGATAATCCAGTAGATTTATGGTGTTGTTGAGTTCAACTACATCCTTGCTGATTTCTCTCTGGTTGATCTGTCCAGTTCTTTGAGTGGAGTGCTTTTTTTTTTTTTTAATTAAATTTTATTTTGTTTAACTTTACAATATTGTATTGCTATTGCCATACATCAAGATGGATCCGCCACAGGTATACATGTGTTCCCCATCCTGATCCCTCCTCCCTCCTCCCTCCCCATACCATCCCCCTGGGTCATCCCAGTGCACCAGCCCCATGCATCCGTTATCAGGCATTGTACCTGGACTGGCGACTCATTTCAGATATTATATTATACATATTTCAATGCTATTCTCCCAAATCATCCTACCCTCTCCCATTCCCAGAGTCCAAAAGTCTGTTCTATACATCAGTGTCTCTTTTGCTGTCTCGTAAACAGGGTTATTGTTACCATCTTTCTAAATTCCATATATATGCGTTAGTATACTGCATTTCGGGGAAGGCAATGGCACCCCACCCCAGTACTTTTGCCTGGAAAACCCCATGGATGGAGGATCCTGGTAGGCTCCAGTCCATGGGGTCGCTAAGAGTCGGACACGACTGAGCAACTTCACTTTCACTTTTCACTTTAATGCATTGGAGAAGGAAATGGCAACCCACTCCAGTGTTCTTGCCTGGAGAGTCCCAGGGATGGGGGAGCCTGGTGAGCTTCTGTCTATGGGCTCGCACAGAGTCGGACACGACTGAAGTGACTTAGCAGCAGCATACTGTATTTGTGTTTTTCTTTCTGGCTTACTTCACTCTGTATAATAGGCTCCAGTTCCATCCACCTTCTTAGAACTGATTCAAATGCATTCTTTTTAATGGCTGAGTAATACTCCATTGTGTATATGTACCACAGCTTTCTTATCCATTCATCTGTGGATGGACATCTAGGTTGCTTCCAAGTCCTGGCTATTGTAAACAGTGCTGCTATGAACATTGGGGTACACGTGTCTCTTTCAATTCTGGTTTTCTCAGTGTGAGTGGAGTGTTGAAGTCTTCAGCTGTAATAGTGGATTCATCTCTTTCTCTGTGTAGTTCTCTCAATTTCTGTCTCATACAGTTTGATGCTTTTTTGTTAGATGCAATATGTTAGGATTATTATATCTTCTTGGAGAATTGACCTCTTATTATTATGGAATGTCCTTCTTTATATTAATACCTGATAATTTTTCTTACTTTGAAATATTCTTTGCTTGAAATTAATATAGCTTCTCCTTCTTATTTTGATAGGTATTGCCATGTTATATTTTCTTCCATAATTTACCTTTTTTTGGTTTCTTCATCTTTTGTTCAACATTGTACTTGAGGTTCCAGCCAATATAGTAAGGCAGTAAAAGGAAGCTTGTTTGACCAGCTTGCAATGAAACATTAAAACTGTGTTTATTTTAAGAAGATATGATTGTTTATGTAGAAAATCCAGTGATCCTCGAGAACATCACTAGAACTAATAAGTAAGTCCAGCAAGGATGAAGCATTCAAGATCAACATTCAAAAATTAGTTGACTTTCTATGTAGTAGCAAAGGCAACAGTATGAAAAAACAAAAAGATGTGACACTGGAAGATGAGCCCCTCGGGTCAGAAGGTGTCCAGTATGCTACTGGGGAAGAGTGGAGAGCAATTACTAATAGGTACAGAAAGAATGAAGCAACTGGGCTAAAGCAGAAAAGACCCTGAGTTGTGGATGTGTCTGGTGGTGAAAGCAAAGTCCGGTGCTGTAAGAACAATATTGCATAGGAATCTGGAATGTTAGGCCCACAAGTCAAGGTATATTAGACATGGTCATGCAGGAGATGGAAAGAGTGAACATTGACATTTTAGGAATCAGTGAACTAAAATGGATGGGAATGGGCATATTTAATTCAGATGACCATTATATCTACTGCTGTGGTCAAGAATCCCTTATAAGAATTGGAGTAGCCCTCATAGTCAACAAAAGAGTCTGAAATGTAGTACTTGGTTGCAATCTCAAAAATGACAGAATGATCTCAGTTCATTTCCAAGACAAACCATTCAACATCACAGTAATACAAGTCTATGACCCAACCACTGATGCCAAAGAAGCTAAAGTTGAACGGCTCTGTGAATACCTTCTAGAACTAACACCAAAGAATGATGTCCTTTTCATCATAGGGGATTGGGATGCAAACTTCTTAATTTGAAGTTAAGAGATACCTGGAGTAACAGGTTAATTTGGCCTTGGACTACAAAATGAAGCAGGGCAAAGGCTAACACAGAGTTTTGCCAAAAAAAATACAATGCTCATAGCAAATGCCCTTTTCCAGTAACACAAGAGATGACTTTATACCTGGACATCACCAGATGGTCAATACTGAAATCAGATTGATTATATTTTTTGCAGCCCAAAATGGAGAAACTCTATACAGTCACCAAAAACAAGTCCTGGAGCTGACTGGCTCAGATCATAAGCTCCTTAGTGAAAAATTCAGGCATAAATTGAAAAAACTGTGGAAAACCCTCAGACCATTCAGGTAAGACCTAAATCAAATCCTTTATGATTATACAGTGGAGGTGATTCAAGGGATTAGCTGTGGTAGACAGAGTGCCTGAAGAATTGTGAACAGAGTTTCATAACATTGTACAAGAGGCAGTGACCAAAACCATCCCAAAGAAAAAGAAATGTAAGAAGGCAAAGTGGTTGTCTGAGGAGACTTTACAAATAGGTGAGGAAAGAAGAGAAGTGAAAAGCAAGGGAGAAAAGGAAAGATATACCCAAATGAATGCAGCATTCCAGAGAATAGCAAGGAGAAATAAGGATTTCTTAAATGAACAATGCAAAGAAGTAGAGGAAAACCAAAGAATGGGAAGCATTAGAAATCTCTTCACGAAAATTGGAGATATGAAAGCAACATTTCATGAAAAGATGGGCAGGATAAATGACAGAAACAGTAAGGACCTAACAGAAGGAACAGAGATTAAGAAGAGGTGGCAAGAATACACAGAAGAATTATACAAAAAAAGGCCTTAATGGCCTGGATAACCACAATGGTATGGTCACTTACCTAAAGCTAGACATCCTGGAGTGAGAAGTCAAGTGGGCCTTAGGAAGCATTACTACACACAAAGCTAGTGGAGGTGATGAAATTCCAGTTGAGCTATTTCAAATCCTAAAAGATGATGCTATTAAAAAGGGCTGCACTCAGTATGCCAGCAAATTTGGAAAGTTTAGCAGTGACCATAGGTCTGGAAAAGGTCAGTTTTTCTTCCAATCCCAAAGAAAGGCAATGCCAAAAGATGTTAAATTACCATACAACTGTGCTCATTTCACATGCTAGTGAAGTTATGCTCAAAATCCTTCAAGGTGGGCATCTGCAGTACGTGAATCAAGAGCTTCCAGATGTACAAGCTGGATTTAGAAAAGGCAGAGGAACCAGAGATCAAATTGCCAACATACGTTGGATCATAGAGAAAGCAAGAGAATTCCAGAAAAATGTTTATTTCTGTTTCATTGGCTACCCTAAAGCCTTTGTGTGTATCACAGCAAACAAGAAAATTCTTAAAGTGATGGGAAAACCAGACCACCTTACCTGTCTCCCGAGAAATCTATATGCGGGTCAAGAAGAAAAAGTAAGAACCTTCCATGCAACAACTGACTGGTCCAAAATTGGGAAAGGAGTATCACAAAGCTATTTTGTCACCCTGTTTATTTAACCTATATGCAGAGTACATCATGCTAAATGCTGAGTTGAATGAATCACAAGCTGGAATCAAGATTGTCAGGAGAAATATCAACAACCTCAGATATGCAGACAACACCACCCTAATGGCAGAAAGTGAAGAGGAACTTTATAAACAGCCTCTTGATAAGGGTGAAAAGGGATATTGAAAAAGCTGGTTTGAAACTCAACATTCAAAAAACTAAGATCATGGCATCTGGTCCCATTGCCTCATGGCAAATAGAAGGGGAAAAAGTGAAAACAGTGACAAATTTTCTTTTCTTGGGCTCCAAAATCACTGGGGATGGTGACTGCAGCCATGAAATTAAAAGATCCTTGCTATTTGGAAGGAAAGCTATGACAAACCTAGATGGCATATTTAAAAGGAAAGACATCACTTTGCTGACATCGGTCCATATAGTCCAAGCTATAGTTTTCCCAGTAGTCATGTATGGATGTGAAATTTGGACCATAAAGAAGTCTGAGCACTGAAGGTTTGAGCTTTAGAATTGTGGTACTAGAGAAGACTCTTGAGAGTCCCTTGGGCTGTAAGGAGATCAAACTTGTCAATCCTAAATGAAATCAAACCTGAATATTCATTGGAAAGATGATGCTGAAACTGAAGCTGCAATGATTTGGCCACCTGATGCGAAGAGCTGACTCATTGATAAAGACCCTGATGCCTGAAAAGATTGAAGGGAAAGGAGGAGAGAGCTGCAGAGGATGAGATGGTTAGGTAGCAACACTGACTCAATGAGTACAAATTTGAGCAAACTCTGGGAGATAGTGAAGGACAGAGAAGCCTGGTATTCTGCAGTGCATGGGGTCACAAAGAGTTGAGCTGAACTTAGCAACTGAACAACAACAACAAGGCAAAGACAGTAGAAATTGAAATGTAAAAAAGTCACTTGTCATAGCATCAGAAAATATTAAATATTACATTCTTTCTGATAAATCTATTTAAGACTTATATACTGCTGGACTGGAAGAAATACAAGTTGGAATCAAGATTGCTGGGAGAAATATCAATAACCTCAGATATGCAGATGACACCATTCTTATGGCAGAAAGTGAAGAGGAACTAAAAAGCCTCTTGATGAGAGTGAAAGTGGAGAGTGAAAAGGTTGGCTTAAAGCTCAACATTCAGAAAACGAAGATCATGGCATCTGGTCCCATCACTACATGGGAAATAGATGGAGAAACAGTGGAAACAGTGTAAGACTTTATTTTTCTGGGCTCCAAAATCACTGCAGATGGTGACTGCAGCCATGAAATTAAAAGACGCTTACTCCTTGGAAGGAAAGTTATGACCAACCTAGATAGCATATTCAAAAGCAGAGACATCACTTTGCCAACAAAGGTTCGCCTAGTCAAGGCTATGGTCTTTCCTGTGGTCATGTATGGATGTGAGAGCTGGACTGTGAAGAAGGCTGAGCGCCAAAGAATTGATGCTTTTGAAGTGTGGTGTTGGAGAAGACTCTTGAGAGTCCCTTGGACTGCATGGAGATCCAACCAGTCCATTCTGAAGGAGATCAATCCTGGAATTTCTTTGGAAGGAATGATGCTAAAGCTGAAACTCCAGTATTTTGGCCACCTCATGTGAAGAGTTGACTCATTGGAGAAGACCCTGATGCTGGGAGGGATTGAGGGCAGGAGGAGAAGGGGACGACAGAGGATGAGATGGCTGGATGGCATCACTGACTCGATGGATGTGAGTCTGAGTGACCTCCTTGAGCTGGTGATGGACAGGGAGGCCTGGCGTGTTGCGGTTCATGGGGTTGCGAAGAGTCGGACACGACTGAGCAACTGATCTGATCTGATATGATACTAAAAGTATAAGACATTACTGAGAGAAATCAAAGAAGTCTTAAGTAGAAATATACTATATGTATAGATCAGAAGACCCAACACTGTTTTTTACATATATATATTTATATAAACCATTAATAAACCATAAACAATTAATACTGCTTTTTACATATATATGTAACATATATATATAACATATATATATAATATATATAACACTGTTTTTTACATATATATATTTATATAAACCATTAATAAACCATAAACAATTAATAAACCATTTTCCACTATGGTTTATTAAAGGATATTCAATATTGTTCCCTGTATTATACAGTAGGATCTTACTGTTCATCCATTCTGCATTCCAACCATTTACTTTTAATCTGTACCAGCTTTATATTTACAATTGATTTCTTGTGGACAACATAAATTGGATCATGTTTTTTAAATCTGCTCTGACAATCTCTGTTCTTTAATTGATGTATTTAGGCCATTTCCTTTCCATTTTGACTTTTTTTATTCATGAAATAAACTCTCTGTGAAGTGACAATGTTGTATGTATATCCTAGAAGTTTGACTTAAATTACATGAAAATCATACATTAAAAAATGTTGATATAAATATCCTAGAAGCATGCCATATAATATAGAATGTAGCATGAGGCATATGTATTTTAAAGCTCTAAATAAAAAGATTTATACTTGTGAAGTTTATTAATTCAACAAATAGTTATTAAATTCTGGATACATTTTTTAATCTCACTATTTTGCTGAGAATATAACAGAGAATGTGTCTCAGACATTCTGTGAATGAGATTATTTCAAAGGACATTATAGTACTGTAATGAAAATTACATCTGAAGATGTGCTGGAAAGTGATTGGAAGATAAGGAAACTACTTTATATAATATAATAAATCAAAGTATATTAGTCAAAATCATCTAAATTATGCTACAATCGCCAGACCTTGGTGGCTTAAGACTGCAAAGACTTATTCTTGCTCCAATTGCATGTCCAGTACAAATGGTCAGGTGGCAGACGGGTTGTCCTCTGGCCATCATAGTCTAGAAACACAGCATGTCAAAGGTTCCATAGAAATATTTATTTATGTATTTCTTTTCTATGATCACCATTGCAGGGGAGAAGAGATATGATGCCTCTGCTAGAATTGACAGATGTCACTTGTGTGTAAAAGCTCTATGTGCCACTTCTCAAATTTCACTGGCAAGGCACATGGCCATATTTGACCTGAAAGGAAGTCAAGGATTCCACTCACACCAGGGCCTAGAAGAGGGAGTACTGGAATATTTCTGAACATTCCTAAGGACTATCACAGAAAGCCTTTATGAGGAGGCAACATTTTTTGAAACCTTATCAGTAAGCCAGTCAAACATAGATACAGTCAGTAATTCTTAACCTTACTGCCCATTAAAATCACCTTGGATAGAAACTGTGTATGTGCTTTCAGGCTTTAATTCCATTATTGTACAGCAATGCTCACATTCTATTTTCACCCTCATTTTACAGAAAAAGAAACTGAGGTAGAGTGAGGCTATGTTATTTTCACAAGGTTTCAAAAATAATAAATAGAATCAGGATTTGTATTCAGATAATCTGACTCCAGGACCAACAATTTTAACTATTCTAATATAGTCCCCATTTAAATTATGTGAATTATGGCCTCACATGTAACCAAGTAAAAATAAAGAGTGCCGATCCCTTGGACTCACCTTCTCTACCCTCAGATGTGCATGCATGTGTGCGTATGTGAGTGTGCACACATTTTTGCTTAGTTGCATGGCCACATTCCAACCCTTAGTAAATTGGAGGGCTTTGTGTCATGGCTGACACTGGTCTCCTTGCTGTTCTTTGGTTCTCAGAGTATACCTTTCAACCTCAAAACTTTTTCATTGACTTTTCCTGATACTTAGAAACCATTCCCCCAGATATTCAAACAATTTACTCCCTCACCTTCTTCAGCTCTTTGTTGAAACATTACCATTTCAGTGAGGCCTACCATAGCATTTAAAATTACAGCCCTCCTTCTGCACTCCACAGATTTTTTCCCTGTGTCCCCAGGGCCTGAAAGAGGGCTAGCACATAGTAGGAACTCACTAAACATTGGTTACCTAAATCTTGGAAATTCAGGCTGAGAGTTGGTCAACAAGGGTAAATGGGATTGGATGCCACAATCTTGTCACAGCATGTGGAGGCAGAGTGGGATGCCTACCTGGGAGAGGTGGTATGGAAGCAAATGTGCTTCCATCAGTGGGGCCTGCTAGACTCTTTCCATCCCAAAGAGTACATTAACCTTATCAGTAGTCATTGTAGCAAAGGAAAGGTGTATAATCCTGTCTAGCCCAGAAAAAAAAAAAAAAAACCATTTATTGTCCTTCTTTCTCTCATCCTTCTCTAGTTCCTGAGAGATCAAGTGAAGGGGGAAATACAGGAGGTTGGGAGGGTGGGTGGGGCAGGCAAAGAGCTGATTGTGCCTCAGCTCAAATACTAGTTGAGCGGTCCTGCCCCAGAGACAGAGAGAACTTTGAATCAGATTTGGGATTGAAATTAAACCCTGAACAGAACTGTCTTTCAATACTGAAATAAGAAATAAGTTTTTTCTGATAACCAAAATTCACTGAAACATTGGGAAATCTGCCACAATTTATGTTAAGGGAGTTGCTGCCCAGAAGGAAAGTTTGGTTCCACATAGCTGACTTGGAGGAATATATTGAAAAAAAGCATAAAACAATTTGCTGTTTCTACTTCAGAAAATTAACACTCCTCCTCAACACAACAGTTTAGTTTAAAACTAGATATTATTATCCCATTGGAGAAGGCAGAAATTAAGGCTTAGAAAATTAAACAGTGAATTTAAGGTCATACAGCCGAAAGTTTCAGGTTGGCCAAAAATTCATTCGGGTTTTTCCATAGGATATTATGGAAAAACCCGAATGAATTTTTTGGTTAACCCAATATTAGCCACAGTTAAATATCAAGTTTGGCTGAATCTATTGTCTATACTTTACTGTTGGAGATATCTTCTCACTTCCAATGAGAAAGAAAAACACAAAGGGAAACACACACTGTGCCCCCCCCCCACACACACATACACACACAAACACCACACACACACACACACACACATACACACACACCCCTCCTTCAATAGTTTGACATCCCCAAATTTATGCAATTGGAATGTTATCCTACAGCATCAACAAAATATTAATAGACTTAGGAAGTTGGTTACATTCATGCCTTCTAGTAGTTTCCCTCCCTGTTTTTGTTTTTGTTTTTTTTTTCAGTAACATTCAGTTAATAACTAGCATTCAGTTAAAAGCTGGAATTACTTCATTAGCTTAGCTAAATCATCTTTTTATGCTGGTGATAAATAAGCAGCTATTAGCAATGATTCACATTATTTCCATGGTTTGAAACAGCTGATTTCCTCCCAGATGCTTTACTGCACTCACACAGATACTTTTGCTCAATGTATTCTTATTACAGTAGTTGTACTAACAAGGTCACCCTCTTCTTTTTAACAAGAGTATAAATCTCTCTTCTCTGCAAGGTTAGACTTGGTAGAACCTACTTTATTAGAAGCATGCTTTTTTTTTTTAGATCTCTGGGTCGATCCAAAGGCTTAGGGTGAGATAAATGGAAGAAAGACCAGCTGTTTCAAATGTTGGATGAATTTTCAGCCACAGTTGTACATGCTGGAGAGTCAGTCAAGCTGTGGAGGAAAGGGCTGATGGCATCACAGTCTCGTTTCCTGCTTCTGTCATGCTTTCTTTTGTCTTTTGCCTGTCCTTCCACTTTGTTTCAACAAGAGCTCAAATGGACTCTGATAGCTTCTTTTAAAGGTTAATGTGTCATTTGTGGAGTGTAATCATGTTGCCTTTGGTGCTTAACCAGTAAAATGACTATAAAATGACCAGTAAAATGAGTTTATGTTTAAACTTAGCTTATGTTCAATTAGTTACCAAACTCAACTTGTTTTATCTATGGAACATTGAGAATAGTCCTTATACAGTATCCAGGTGTTCTACAAACATATTGGGAGGAAATCAGCAAATAAAAGTTGATTGGAAGAATTATTCTTCTGTGTTGATTGGTGGTTTTGTATGCATTAGGTCAAGTTCAGAGGTTAAATTCTTACATGTGATGGTGATGTTTACTGTTACTTTATAGGTTTACACTCATGATATTCTTTCTTGATAACTGGAGTGTATTGGTATCTGCTGAACAATAATGGTATTATGATTGGAAAGCTAGAATTCTTAGAAGTTTCTCAACCTAAGTAATCCACACTTTAAATTTACTTTTATATCAAAATCAAATTCTAGTTTTGAGAAATTATTTAAGAAGGATTTTCAAGGAAACTATTAAAGAAACAAATGGTTAGATATAACTTAGTATTTTTTATCACTAATCCATTACTATTATATATATAACTTGGGTTTCCTCCTGATAGTGACAGTATTTTCTCTAATTCATATAAAGAGGAATCACCTACTATTCAGAAGTAGTTAGTTTAAGATGTATTGTTTGGCTGTAGTATTTAAGTCACTCATTGAACACCTTCTGTGTACTAGCCCTTTTGTTCCTACCTGTAAAGAAATCTTAGTATAATGAGGGACATGCATTGGGCAATACATGTTTATAATAGAGTGGGATAAATATTATTTTAAAGTCTGTTGTATACCAGAGGGAAAGGTGACCTATATTTACATTGAAACCTGGAGGATACAAGACAATGAATCAGAAAGAAGAGAATGGTAGGCAAAAGGAGCTACATTAAAAGTAAGTCAAGGAAGTAAAATGAAAATGATCTGAGAATGCCATAATCTAGGATAGATGAGGGGAAATGACTAGAGTGACAGACGGAAGGATAATTAGGGGACAGATTTCCTAGGATCATTCTGAAACATTTATAACTAATGGACAACCATTAATAGATCTACAGATGTCTTGGAATGATCCTCTCTGACCTTGACAATGCAATAGTACTGTTGTATAACAAATTCCAAACTCAGTGAGCATCTTGCTCATGAATCTGCAGATCAGGTAAAGTTCACCTGATCTAGATGAATACAGCTGGGCTTGGTGCCACAGTGTCCCTCATGCTCCTTGGACTGACTGGAGGCAGTTTCTTCTCATGGCAAAAGGCCAAGGCAGAAGAGAACAAGCCCACTGTAAATGAACATTCTGAGCTTTTTCCTCATGCCGTGTCCAACCCATTAGCCAATGCAAGTTAAATGGCCAAGGTTCCAGTCAAGGGGTGAGAGGCATATTCTACCTATTATGAAACCAAGGCATAGGTGTGATGTATAAAACTATCACAGGGAAGTGAACTACTGAAATCAACCTATGGTACTCTGTATGCTTGTTTTTGTTACTCTGGGAACCATAGGTCCTCTTTTCTCACTGAATAAATATTATTTAAGTATTTTCTGATTGAACATACAGAATGATAAAGAGCTGTCACAAAGGAATTCTGCAATTGACCATAATCCAGCATAAGTGCATGATGCTGCTGAATTTGGGTGACAATGTGTTTTCCAGTAAACAGATATCTAAGTTGGTTGGGCATGTTCCTTTTAGGCATCCCGCTCATCAGAAATCCAGCAACCATAGCTACAGCCCCTTTCCTCCACTGCCCTAGTAAACCTTAATAACCTCCCTAGAGATCTGCCAATTCCAAGATATGGACTGGCCTTGATTCTGTTTAACTTATGAGAACAATCAAATTCCCCACTTGAGGTGATACAGTATCTGCAGTTCCTGGGAAAGAAAGACTAAATAAATGTCATGGAGAGGAAGCGGTAAGAGGCAGTGTCTGCCTCGACCTGTAAATGCTGCATGTGTCTTTGTGTCTGTCTCCGCTGTCCCCTGAAATGTTGTTGCTTTGGTTGTTTAAAGGTTTTCCACCACCGTCTCTTTTTGCTGTCTCTTGCAACCCTTCCCATCAGGTAGGCGGTTTACAGTAATAGCATAGGAATGAAGCTATGCTTCAGGCAGGAAAGGTTAAACATTTTTAAAATGCAAACCAGATAAATTTTTAAAAACCTCAAAATAGTCTTGGTGCCACATTGCCTCTATGCCATCCCCAGCCATTCTCTTAACAAAAGACGCCTCTCTCTCTTGCAGGCTTCTCGTTTGTCAGAGGAGCGATTTCCCTGTCTCCTCAGCGGCACACTCTGTATAATTTAAGGTGACTCACTATACAGGAAAGTTCACCTTCCATTAGCATGTTTTCTTTAGTAAGCACTCTCTTGCAAGTGCTGTAGTGTAAACATGAGTGCCTACGAATATGAACATTTATTAAATAGCACTGATGAATATTTCAATACCTCAGGGAGAGCAATTCACAGCTCAATCATTCAGGCTGTTTTAAGTGCAGCACAGGACAATTCCACTACATCTTCCATTAATATTTAATTGCCCATTTTATTCTGTTTACCTTTTTGGTTAATATATAATTTAAAGCCCTTCTACTAAAAAGGGGGGAAAAGAGAACAGCTGTTCATCTGCTTTTAACAAATCTCTAGTGAGAGCTTTTATCTCATTTAAAATTCATTGCAAAGAGTTTTTATTTAATATCAGTAACACAAAACCTCAGGTATTAAAAGTAAAACTTGGAAGTGGCTCTCAAGCAGAAAGCCTCGTTGTGACTTGGGTTTGATTACACATCCATTCCTGAGTGGCAGGCATTGACAGGAAATGTCTGAATTGCCAGCAATGGCGCCATGTGTCACGTCCTCATGAAATAGAATCACAGTAACTCGACCTGACACATTCTGACAACATGTCGGAAAGTTGTTATGCACCCTGCAGAAAGTGAGTCCTGTCATCCCAGCAATGCAGATTTTACTGATGGGATAAAACACTTCTCTTCTTGCTAAAGGAGAAGGGAGTCAAATTTGTGCGTGGCCTTGAGGAGCCGGGGAATCCCTGATGCGCTAACCATTCGTTTCTCCTTGGCTTCCCTTGGTGGATGCTATCGGCTTGGCTTCTCTTTTTGTTGGGTTCAGAGCCCCAGGGCTCTCTCTTGTTGTTTCAAGTTTTCTTTCCTCCCAGTTGGCTGCAGTTGTTTGTCCCTTAAACCCTACCTGGTGGCAGGGATCCTAACATTTACTGACAGATCTCCACGTTATTGGGGTCTTTCTAGATCTCCCAGGCTAGCCAGTAAAACTGACCCCCACATCCACCCCAGTGAGGGTCACCCTATCCCTTCATCCTCAGTCATCTGGAATCAACTGCTTTCCAGGACAGTGAGCTGCATAATCTCCTGTTTTTCCTGCTCCGCTTGATCTCTGCAACAGATTCATTCCTTCCTGTCTACTGAACTATGGTCTGTTTAAGTATTCCCAGCATGGCTAAGCCAGCAACAGCAGGAACCTCAAAACACCATTACCACTGTCACTTTACTTCAGTTCTGAATTTCTTTTCTAAGATAGATTTCTCTTATCTGCTTTGCATCACTTTATTACTCCTTTCCTCAATCTCTTATTAAACTTGGTTCACTTTCTCCATCTGACTCTGTTAATGGAGACTCTTTACATAATGCTTCCTTTCCCTCATTCATTTATTCATTCACAAATTTTTATTGAACATCTGAGCCAGACTTTATTTAATGTGCTGGAAATATAGAAATATAGTAGGGTGAGGAGGAGGGAGAGGGAGAAAGAAGGGACAGAGAAACAGAGATAGAGACAGAGATACTACCTGACTTCATGTAGCTTACATAATTTGAAGAGAAGTCTTGAACTCTACTGATGGTGAACACAGTCACAGTGACACTTCACCCTTGCCACAACACTGGGATGCCTCTGTGTGACCAGAATGCCTCAATAGGCAGTTGGAAAAGGAAAGATATAAAATACTATTATAAATTCATTGCAAAGTCAGCTGCAGTTTTCACCCTCTCTGTATCAACACTCTCAAGTTTGTCTTATTCAGTTGTCGAATCTGGGTTGTACTTATGACTTTCTTTGGCAGTAAAATTGGGATTAAAGTATGGTGTGCCAGTTCTAAGCCTGGATTTCAAGAGACCTGTTTGCTTCTGTTTTCTTTTGAACCTTGCCTCTGCCTGAACTGGCTTGCAGGAGAATAAGAGGCCATAGGGAGCGGGAGCAAAGATAAGATATTCCTGCTGAGACCATTTTATACTGCCTAACAGCCAGTCAACCCTATACATGGGAGGGAGCTCACCCAAGACCAGCAGAGTGCCTATCCATCACATAGCTGACCACAGATGTATGAGTGTCCCTAGCTAAGACAAGCAGAACCACCCTGAGAAGAAGGCCGAAAGGTTAGCACTCCCAGATTATTGTAGGCAACAAGAATACATAACATTATAAGCTATTAAATATAGGGATGTTTTGGTATGCTCTAATAGCTAACTGATAAATATATTCTCTAAACTTCTTATATGATCCAGTTGGGTGAGATATGCACTCCCTTATTCTGTGGCAAACTCCACTCAACTAGATATTAGGATTTCATAGTTTGGGCTTATTTAAATTTTTTTCAAGTTTCTGAGCCAGGCAATTGGATCAAATCCCTTAAAAATTGAGCTGAGACCGCAGTGAGCTAGAAATGAAATGAGACCCAAAGGCTAAAGGATGGAAGATATGGTTTAAATTTATTGCAAGGGAGAATTGGATGACTGTTTGGATTGATTTATATCTCATCAGAAAGGGCTCACATATCTCTGGGTGTAGTCATTTACCAGCTTGAGTGCAAAAACTGATGCCATGATGTAACTGTACACAGCTCAAATTGTGGTTACAACTCACATTTCTATCCCTCCTCCCCCATTATTCTCTGTATTAATTCAATCATAGAAGTTAGGTGGGTTGGTAGGGAGACCTATTAAGTCATCATGCTTTCTCCCAAGAGCCATATCTGAATTTCTACCCATAGTATATTTTCAGATGCTTTCTTCAATAAAGTTGAAAATGGCTTGAGCAATGGTCCACCGTAAAAGCTTTAACTGGAAGTATATTCTTTAGCACTTTACTGGAAAAGAAATTAATGCAGAAAAAATAATTGGAGCTTTGTCTGACCAAAACCCACAAAATACAGGGACATTCAGGTTAATGGTAAGATTTTCTTTCCTATCAGCCCCCTTTTTTTTGCTTTGTGTTCTGCTATAAAGGTATCAAATACCTCTTGCCTGGGTCTAAGAGCACATTGGAGTTGGGATTGTGTATTATCATGATTCAGGGTCTACCAGAATTACATGGCTCATTTAAATGTCTTAGTATGACCAAATACTCAAAAGTTTATCAAGGTCAGAAAATCCAGATTATTTGCCAGGTGGGTAATTTGAACCAGAGAGAATCACAATATTGCATCTTGTTATAGCTGAGCCCATGCAGTCATCTTATATTTTGCAGGCTTTCAGTTCAGTTCAGTTCAGTTCAGTTCAGTCGCTCAGTCATGTCCGACTCTTTGTGACCCCATGAATTGCAGCACACCAGGCCTTCCTGTCCATCACCAACTCCCGGAGTTCACCCAGACTCACATCCATTGAGTCAGTGATGCCATCTAGCCATCTCATCCTCTGTCATCCCCTTCTCCTCTTGCCCCCAATCCCTCCCAGCATCAGAGTCTTTTCCAATGAGTCAACTCTTTGCATGAGGTGGCCAAAGTACTGGAGTTTCAGCTTTAGCATCATTCCTTCCAGAAAAACCCAGGGCTGATCTCCTTCAGAATGGACTGGTTGGATCTCCTTGCAGTCCAAGGGACTCTCAAAAGTCTTCTCCAACACCATAGTTCAAAAGCATCAATTCTTCGGTGCTCAGCCTTCTTCACAGTCCAGCTCTCACATCCATACATGACCACAGGAAAAACCATAGCCTTGACTATACAGATCTTTGTTGGCAATGTCTTTGCTTTTGAATATGCTATCTAGGTTGGTCATAACTTTCTTTCCAAGGAGTAAGCATTGCAGGCTTTAAGGAGTCTCAAATCTTGAGTTCTTTCCCTAGTGTCATTCTATACATATAGAATATCCTTATTCTACCCACTCCAGTGTTCTTGTCTGGAGAATCCCAGGAACAGGGGAGCCTGGTGGGCTTCCATCTATGGGGTCGCACAGAGTCGGACACGACTGAAGCGACTTAGCAGCAGCAGCAGCAGCATCCTTATTCTAAAAAATACTAAAGTGAAATGGCAACCCACTCCATTGTTCTTGCCTGGAGAATCCCAGGGGTCGGAGAGCCTGGTGGGCTGCCATCTATGGGGTCGCGCAGAGTTGGACACGACTGAAGCGACTTAGTAGTATGGAGTAATTCCCAAGCTGAGTGGATTTACACAGGTATCTGCTATAGCTGGTCAGAATTCTTGGGAAGACCATGTAAAAATCCACATAGGGGAGGAATGATCTTGGTCAAGGTTACCTAAATATATGAAATCTCAATTTTATAATTTTTAAAGTGAAGAGAATAGTTCCCCTATATTTGTTATTAGGATCAAATGAGATAATGTATGTAAAAGGACATGGATCCATATTTCCCCATGTGTTCTGCCTAATGTTAATAGAAGTTATGAATAAAAAAAGTATTATCAAATAATTGTGGGAAACAGTGTCTATAAAAATTAAAGGTTTTCTATACTGTAGGCAGAGAAGGCAATGGCACCCCACTCCAGTACTTTTGCCTAGAAAATCCCATGGATGGAGGAGCCTGGTAGGCTGCAGTCCACGGGGTCGTGAAGAGTCAGACACGACTGAGCGACTTCACTTTCACTTTTCACTTTCCTGCATTGGAGAAGGAAATGGCAACCCACTCCAGTGTTCTTGCCTGAAGAATCCCAGGGACAGGAAGCCTGGTGGGCTGCCGTCTATGGTGTCTCACAGAGTCGGACATGACTGAAGCGACTTAGCAGCAGCAGCAGCAGCGGCATACTGTAGGACTTCTCAGAGTTTGTAATGTACTAGTAGTAATAATGAATCTGATTTCCTAAATTCATTTGACTGTGGTACTATTGGGTTGGCCAAAAAGTTTGTTTGAGTTTCTCCATAATATCTAACAGAAAAACTAAATGACCTTTTTGGCCAACCCAATATAACGCCAGGAGGAAAAGTATTGTTCAGGAAATAGTAAACATCCAGAAATATTAATTTCCTTCTCTGTTATGCTTATCATAGAGTAGTCCCAGTGGTTTGAAAAGATCTGAGAGGGATAGCTTTTTCTAATTCTCTCCACTTCTTTCTCCAAAGTTTCTACAAAGATGGAATGATCGACTCAAACCTGCTTATGGTTTCAAGTGTAAAAAAGTAGCTCATCATTTCATTCCAAATAATGCTTGTTAGCATTCAAAAAATTTCCATTACTTGAGATTCAAATAATTTTGTTGTTCAGTTGCTAAGTCATTTCCAACTCTTTGTAATCCCGTGGGCTGCAGCTTGCCAGGCTTCCCTGTCCTTCATTATCTCCCAGAGTTTGCTCAAATCCATGTCCATTGAGTCTGTGATGCTATCTAACTATGTCATTCTCTACCTCCCCCTTCTCCTTTTCTCTTCAACATTTCCCAGAACCAGTCTTTTCCAATGAGTCGGCTGGCTCTTCCCATCAGGTGGTTAAAGTATTGGAGCTTCAACTTTAGCCTCAGTCCTTCCAATGAATATTCAGGGTTGCTTTCCTTTAGAATTGACTGGCTTGATCTCCTTGCAGTCCAAGGGACTCTCAAGAGTCTTCAGCATCACAATTTGAAAGCATCAAAACTTCAGTGCTCAGCCTTCTTTATGGTCCAACTCTCACATCCATACGTGATTACTGAAAAAACTATAGCTTTGACTATATGGACTTTGTTAGCAAAGTGATGTCTCTGCTTTTTAATACACTGTCTAGATTTGTCATAGATTTCCTTCCAAAGAGCAAGCATTTTTTAATTTCATGGCTACCAGTGATTTTGGAGCCTAGGAAAAAAAAATCTGTCACTATTTCCATTTTTCCCCTTCTGTTTGCCATAGGTTATGGGACCAGATGGCATGATCTTCGTTTTTTGAATGTTGAGTTTTAAGCCAACTTTTTCATTCTTCTCTTTTACCCGCATCAAGAGGATCTTTAGCTCTTCTTCACTTTCTGCCGTTAGAGTGGTATCATCTGCATATCTGTGGTTATAGATATTTCTCCTGTCAATCTTAATTCCAGCTTGTGATTCATCCAGCCTGGCATTTCTCATGATGTACTCTGCATATAAGTTGAATAAGCAGGGTGATAATAGGATATAAAAAGTAAAAATTTCACCATATACCAATTAGAATGACCAAAATCCAGAATACTGACAATATTAAATCTTGACAAAATTTGGAGCAACAGGAACTCTCACTCATTGCTGGTGGAAATGCAAAATAGTGCACTCACTTTTGAAAGATACTTTGGTGTTTTTGGACAAAACTGAAAGCCTCTTGATAAAAAGGTGAAAGAGGAGCGTGAAAAAGTTGGCTTAAAACTCAACACTCAGAAAATGAAGATCATGGTCCCATCACTTCATGGGAAAAAGATGGGGAAACAGTGTCAGACATTATTTTTTTGGTCTTCAAAATCACTGCAGATGGTGATTGCAGCCATGAAATTAAAAGACGCTTACTCCTTGGAAGGAAAGTTATGACCAACCTAGATAGCATATTCAAAAGCAGAGACATTACTTTGCCAACAAATGTCCGTCTAGTCAAGGCCATGGTTTTTCCAGTGGTCATGTATGGATGTGAGAGTTGAACTCTGAAGAAAGCTGAGCACTGAAGAATTGATGCTTTTGAACTGTGGTGTTGGAGAAGACTCTTGAGAGTCCCTTGGACTGCAAGGAGATCCAACCAGTCCATTCTGAAGGAGATCAGCCCTGGGATTTCTTTGGAAGGAATGATGCTGAAGCTGAAACTCCAGTACTTTGGCCACCTCATACAAAGAGTTGACTCATTGGAAAAGACTCTGATGCTGGGAGGGATTGGAGGCAGGAGGAGAAGGGGACGACAGAGGATGAAATGGCTGGATGGCATCACTGACTCGATAGACGTGAGTGTGAGTGAACTCCAGGAGTTGGTGATGGACAGGGAGGCCTGGTGTGTTGTGATTCATGGGATCACAAAGAGTCGGACACAACTGAACGACTGAACTCAACTGAACATGTGCGTGTGTGTTCATGCTAAATTACTTCAGTCACGCCCAACTCTTTGCGACTCTATGGACTGTAGCCTGCCAGGCTCCTCTGTCCATGGGATTTTCCAGGCAAGAATACTGGAGTGGTTGCCACACTCTCCTCCAGTGAATCTTCCAGACCAAGGGATTGAACTCAAGTCTCCTGCATTGCACGTGGATTCTTTACCACTGAGCTACCAGGGAAGCCCCAAAACTAAACATATTTTTACTATTTTTGTTGTTGTTCAGTCACTAAGTCATATACAACTCATTGCAACCCCGTTGACTACAGAATGTCAGGCTTTCCTCACATTCCTTAGTTTCTGCCCAGATGGGTTGAAGACTTATGTCCACACAAAAACCTGTACACAGAGGTTTACAGCAGCTTTATTCATAATTGTCAATTGTCAGCTTTATTCATAATTGTCACTTGGAAGCAGCCAAGATGTCCATCAGTAGGTAAGTGGATAAATAAATTGTGGTCCATCCAAGAAATACAATACTGCTACTGCTAAGTCACTTCAGTCGTGTCTGACTCTGTGCAACCCCATAGATGGCAGCCCACCAGGCTCCCCCATCCCTGGGATTCTCCAGGCAAGAACACTGGAGTGGGTTGCCATTTCCTTCTCCAATGCATGACAGTGAAAAGTGAAAGTGAAGTCTGTCAGTTGTGTCTGACTCCTAGTGACCCCATGGACTGCAGCCTACCAGGCTCCTCCATCCATGGGATTTTCCAGGCAAGAGTACTGGAGTGGGGTGCCATCGCCTTCGCCAATACAATACTGTTCAGCACTAAAATGAACTGTCAAGCTGTGAAAAGACCTGGAGGAAACTTCAATATATATGATGAAGTGAAAGAAGTAAAATGAAAAGTTACATGCTGTATAATTCCAACTATATGATACTCTGGAAAAGGGACAATAAAAAGATCAATGGTTGCCAGGGTTTAGGAGGGACTGAAGGTTTAGCCTCTTTTCACACAATCATTGTTCATCTGCATTTGTTTTCTTCCCTATGCTCCTCCTTTGCTCATTTTTCCATTGAGCTGCTCTTTAAAAAAAGGTATTGATTCATATAAGCTCTTTGTAAATTAAGAAAATTATCTTTATAGGTAACATTGTATAAGTTGGAGAAAATATTTTTGTAGCATATGTATTGTAAAATGTTCCTTATTTTGCTATTATCTTTTGTTTTGGTCACATAGAAATTTAGAATGTTTATACTGCTAAATTTATTTTTATTTTTTGTGTTTTTAGTTTAGGTCTTCCCTTGAAGAAGACCCTCTCTATTCTAATATCATAATAATTTTATTTTTACTTTTGCTGATAATGTTTAAGAATTCATTTTTTTATATTTAAATCTTTACCATAGCTAAAAATTATTTTGATACAAAGAATAAAAGAGGGATTCAACTTTTGTTTTTCCAAACAGCATTCCAGTTGTTTTAACCTCATTTATAAGTAATCTGATTTTCTCCATTGATGAAAAATGCCACATTTAAATTAATTTCCTATATGTATTTGGTTCTATATCTGCATACTCTACTCAGTTTGTATACTCCTATTCATAACAATTCTTATCATTTTCCTAGATTGGGTTTTCCAAGAATGGAATAAGCATTTTAATAGAATAGGCTATACTTTTTATTTAACATAAGATTAAAATGTTAAGCCTAACAATTTCCTGTTCAAATATTTAGGCTTAGTTATTGAAGGGGGCAGGAGGAGAAGGGGACGACAGAGGATGAGATGGCTGGATGGCATCACTGACTCGATGGACGTGAGTCTCAGTGAACTCCGGGAGTTGGTGATGGACAGGGAGGCCTGGCGTGCTGCGATTCATGGGGTTGCAAAGAGTCGGAGACGACTCAGTGACTGATCTGATCTGATCTGATTGAATTGGGAAATTGTGTGCTTATGTGTATGTATATGTGTGTGTGTATATAAGTGAGAGAGAGAAAAGAGAGGGTAGATTTCATTGATATAAGTACTTTAACACTTGAAATTAAAAGGAAAAAATAATAAAACTGGTTATTTCCATACATTTCAAGCCTTAGTTGTTAATGGGATAGTTTGTCAATTTGCTATAATTCTAAAACTTAAAGTAATAACGAAAAGTAATACAAATTATTTAAAAGTAACTATTTTCTTTCCCAAGCTGAAAATAGCAAAGTCAATGTAATTTGTACCTCTGTCCCTATAAAATTTCTGAGTGGTGAATCAGTCTTACCCCCATTTACTGATGATAGAAAAAGGTTTTAAAAAAAGTGAAATCTGATTAAAACAAACAAAAGAATCCATGTTAGGACTTGAAACAAACCCCCAAAGAGACGAGTGCTCGCTACATGTATCTTCATTGATAAAAGCCAGGCTGGAGACTTGTTTGACTTACACTTTTTATTGTTGTTGTTATAAGAAAGAAATTTAGAGATTGAAGTTGATAGTGAGACCTGGCAGAGTACGTTAAACCTTCAACAAAGCTTTCCCAAATGGCTTAATTTTACTTCCAGCATTCAACTGTAGGTAAAATGATCCTTTAGAGAGTATTAAATAAGGAATTTAGATAAGTCAAACTGAAGCTTCAGAACTATGGGGTAAGGCCAGGAGTAACCTTTTTATCTTTGCTTAGTTTCAGTTATACCTGTGTTTTTACTATTTCAGAAAGAAACTTGGGAATAGATTTTAATCTAATAGTTCATTTTATATACCACAAAGGCACAGTACATATGTTATTTCCTTTCTGGTTACAACATCTTTCTTAAATGTTCTTCTTTCACCAAAATTAAATTGCCTGCTTGGATGTTGCCTTTCTCAAAGTGAAGGATAAATCCATGCAGGTATTATTTTCACTATCTTAGCCCCTTGCTTTTTATGAAAATAACATAAATTCAAAATAAATCTCTTAAAAACCTTGGCTCTCTCTTTCCTATTTCCCTCTGATGCTTCTTGTGTGGATTTATCAGATGAAAGATACTCTATCAGCAGTACCACTATTATCTACCCACTTCCGAATGCTCATGCTTTCAGTTGAAGAAATCTGATCCCCAAATGGAAGGAATCTATAGTCTTTTCTATTTGTAAAGACAGCTGCAAGTAATTGTTTAGTGTCTCCGTTATTTCCTTTTTCATTGTCTCTAATTCCCCCTGTTATTATTATAAGTGCACACAATTTTTCCTTGATGTTGTCCTCTTAAATACACACACTGCTTACAAAACATTTAAAAAATTTCTTGGTTGTAATGTTCTGCTTTTTCTCATGCTAACTATTTAATTTTCCTCCTTTAATTTTTGATTACTTGTTTACAATTTTCCCCTTTATAAGCCAGATTTTTTTCCTTTTACTTTAATGACTGATTTTTTTTTTCCTTTCACAATATGGATTATTTAATACCCAGAAGAAAAGAACAAATGCCTCTTCTATTTTATCCTAAGTTTAGCAGCTTTTGTCTTATTTCAGTCCCTCTGGGACCCTGGGAAGCCTACTTCCAAGTGACGAGCAAAAGCACAAGAGTTCCCAGACTCTGGAGGAGCTCCTTTTTCTTCTCATGCATCTCCACCAACCTGAGTATGCAGAGTGTGCTGGCTGCTGGCCAGGCCTTAGCAAGAGCAATATTGCCACATACACATATTTGTCTACTTGGGGTCTCACTCTGGCTTGCTTAGTTCTGGAGATACTTTCTCTGAACACAATTCTTCCAGATTCTCCGTAATTCTTCCAATAAGTAGTTTTGTAACCCTTTGGCTTCATTCAAAACACTAGAGGTACCTTACCAGGTTGAATAGTCCAGTTTGGGACAAGCTGTGCTGGGGAAGCACCATGCACCACTAATGTCCCAGGTAGTCAATACCCTTTGCACTTCACTTTTCAATACCTCCCTGTTGGAAGCCACATAGAAGAAGACATCTTTACATCTAGAGACCTCCCATTAAATCAGTCTTGCTGTTTTAGCAACATGCTTCTACTTGAAGCTAGGGGGCTTCCCTGGTGGTTCAGAGGGTAAAGCGTCTGCTTGCAAGGCAGGGGACCTCCGTTCGATCCCTGGGTCAGGAAGATCCCCTCGAGAAGGAAATGGCAACCCACTCCAGTATTCTTGCCTGGAGAATCCCATGGACGGAGGAGCCTGGGATAATCCACAGAGTCGCAAAGAGTCGGACATGACTGAGTGACTTCACTTTTCTTTTCTACTTGAAGCCAACCTCTGTTCTATGCTATGGCTGTCTACCTCACAGACTTTGCCCCTATGACAGCCCTCTATTGGTAATACCCTCCCCTCTTAACATTTCACATAACTCCTACTCATTCTTTATTTTAAAGACAGCTTTCATTTTTATCAAATATACATATATGTAGTTCAAAAGGTCAGTTACTCCTACCAGCTTTGTTAACGTCCCCAACATTCTCTGGTCTCCTTTTCCTTTTCTCCCTACCTAGAGATAATCACTTCCTCTCCCATACTTTATTCTCTAGTTATTTATATTTTAGTCATTATTTGTTGATATCCTGGTAGGGAAGGTAAGAATCTGGTTTTCCCCCTGCCCCTCTATCCTCTAATACTTATTATATCAATGGTGCCAACATAAAAAGATTATAGTTTAGGTTGGTGAAGTTAGTATTGACATTATTATTTATTATATAATTTGGACCGGAATTGTATAGTAAACAGTGATCATTTTTCTTACCTATGCAACCTGTTTTTTTGTTTGTTTGTTTGTTTTCCCTACTGAATGTAATACTTTCTGGGTTTTGTTTGCTTATTTTTCTATATATTTAAAAGAGGCCAATTCTGAACACTGTCAGTTGCCTAAATTGCCTCTCAATACTTTCATTCACATCTGTAATCCTAACAGTTTCATCTTCTGCAGGGATCTCTCTTAGAACATTCTGACCTGCTTTAGTCTGCACAGGTTGCCCTCCATACCTGGTGCACAGCTGTTACTTTGAGATTCCCATTTGCTACGATCTCAGGGATTCTCTTTGCCACTGATCTGTATTGGATCCCCTGCTCTTGTTTCAAGGTTGCATCATACTCTCTGATTACTCTGAGGATATTAAAGATAACTTTTGAGACTTCTTTTGGCATAATTTCTGTTTCCTCCACATTGCTTTTTTTCTGTTTATTTTCCTAGAATTTTCAATAGTCCTGGATGTCTGTTCAAGTTTGCTGTTGCTGCTGCTGCTAAGTCGCTTAAGTTGTATCCAACTCTGCAACCCCATAGATGGCAGCCCACCAGGCTCTCTCGTCCCTGGGATTCTCCAGGCAAGAACACTGGAGTGGGTTGCCATTTCCTTCTCCAATGCATGAAAGTGAAAAGTGAAAGTGAAGTTGCTCAGTCATGTCCAACTCTTAGTGACCCCATGGACCACAGCCCACCAGGCTCCTCTGTCAATGGGATTTTCCAGGCAAGAGTATTGGACTGGGGTGTCATTGCCTTCTCCAGTTCAAGGTTAGGAGTAAGGAAATGAAACTTATTGGAAGCTCTGAGCATGTGAATAGGATGAATGGACTGTATTATCATTGTGGGCTGATTTGGCTCAGTTGATATGGGAGAACTCTAATTTCAGTATCTTTTTGTCTTTTCTCATTGGCTAAATAGTTTCTCCAGAAGAGACTTGTGAAATCTCCTGCCTGGAGGGCAAATATCCAACAGCCAACATTTGGAAACTGAGTGGAGAAAGTGAACTAGAGTATTATTTCCATTTTTAGTTTTAGTAAAGTGTACCTTGATTCCCCATGTCCAGAGACTATATCACTCAGCCAACTGTTTTTAGTCTCCAAATTTTGTTATTCTCTTCCCTCTTTTTGCAAGTTTTTAAAAAGTGAGGTATAATGTACATACAGAAAAGCACAAAAATTTAAAATATGTAGCCTGATGAATTCTGACAAAGTGAACACATTTGTGTAATTACTGCCTAGATCACATTATAAAACATTACAACACCTGGGAAACCCTCTCTTTTATTCCCTTCATCTAATCGAAAGTGGGGAAGGCAATGGCACTCCACCCCAGTACTTTTGCCTGGAAAATCCCATGGATGGAGGAGCCTGGTAGGCTCCAGTCCATGGGATCGCTAAGAGTCGAACACGACTGAGCGACTTCACTTTCGCTTTTCACTTTCATATGTTGGAGAAGGAAATGGCAACCCACTCCAGTATTCTTGCCTGGAGAATCCCAGGGACAGGGGAGCCTGGTGGGCTTCTGTCTGGGGGTCGCACAGAGTCGGACACAACTGAAGCGACTTAGCAGCAATCCAAAGTATCTACTATTCTAAGTTCCGTGACTTTTATCAGTTTTATCAGTTCAAGCTGTTTTTGAATTTTATATAGATTGCATCATTCAGTATGTTTTCTTCTGTATCTTGCTTTCTTTGTTCCACATAAATTTGCAATCTTCAACAATATGCTGAGTAATTATAGTCCTTTGTGTGAAATACTACAATTTTTCTTATCCTATTGCTAAATGCGTATTTGGATTGTTTTCAGTTTGGGGCTACTGTAACTAACACTTCTGTGAATATTGTTATATATCTTTTTGGTGAACATATACGTGAATTTCTTTGAATATATACCCAGAGGTAGAATTGTTGGATCATAAAAGTGTATGTTTGTTTTACTTTGGTAGGTACAGCTGAAAAATTGACTAAAGTTTTTCTAACAATTTATGTTCCTACCAGCAATGTAAGAGTTCCAGTTGCTCCATGTCCTCAGGAGCTCTTCATATTAAATCAGTCCTTTTAGTCGTTCCTCTCTAGGGATGTTGTGACAGCTCACTGTGGTTTTAATTTACATACCTCTGATGGCGGGGTCGCAAAGAGTCGGACATGACTGAGTGACTGATCTGATCTGATGACTAATTATGTCAAGATCTTTTATGTTTATTTGGTATCATTATTTATAAAGTAACTGTTCATGGTCTATAGAAGAAAATTTTTTAAAAAGTGACCTTTTTTCCCATATATGCTAAACAACCTTGATTTCATTTTAATATATTATCCATTTTTGTATCAGTTCAGTTAAGTTCAGTTACTCAGTCGTGTCCGACCCCATGAATCGCAGCACACCAGGCCTCCCTGTCCATCACCAACTCCTGGAGTTCACTCAGACTCACGTCCATCGAGTCAGTGATGCCATCCAGCCATCTCATCCTCTGCTTCCCCTTCTCCTCCTGCTCCCAATCCCTCCTAGCATCAGAGTCTTCTCCAATGAGTCAACTCTTCGCATGAGGTGGCCAAAGTACTGGAGTTTCAGCTTTAGCATCATTCCTTCCAAAGAAGTCCCAGGGCTGATCTCTTTCAGAATGGACTGGTTGGATCTCCTTGCAATCCAACGGACTCTCAGGAGTCTTCTCCAACACCACAGTTCAAAAGCATCAATTCTTCGGCACTCAGCTTTCTTCACAGTCCAACTCTCACACCCATACATGACCACAGGAAAAACCATAGCCTTGACTAGGCGAACCTTTGTTGGTAAAGTAATGTCTCTGCTTTTGAATATGCTATCTAGGTTGGTCATAACTTTCCTTCCAAGGAGTAAGCGTCTTTTAATTTCATGGCTTCAATCACCATCGACAGTGATTTTGGAGTCTCAAAAAATAAAAGTCTGACACTGTTTCCACTGTTTCCCCATCTATTTCCAGTGAAGTGATGTGACCGGATGTCATGATCTTCATTTTCTCAACAGCTTTAAGCCAACCTTTTCACTCTCCACTTTCACTTTCATCAAGATGCTTTTTAGTTCCTCTTCACTTTCTGCCATAAGGGTGGTGTCATCTGCATTACTTAATTTGCTAATATTTTGATTAGGATTTAGTATCAATACTTAAGAGATTGGAAAGCAATTTTATAATCTTGCTTTTTCTTATCAGATTTTGATAATCAACTTTATCCAGGGCTGGTAAGTTTTTCCTCTTTATACTCTCTTAGAGAATTTGTATAAAATAGGTATTATTTACTTATAATCATTAGGAAGAATTTTTGTTGCAGATTCAATCCTTTCATAAATATGAAATTTTCATATTTTCTTTTGTCAGTTATAAGAGCTGTATTTTGTATGAATTTATTGATCTCATCTAAATATTCAAATTTATTGGCATAAATTTTTCAGAGATACTGCTTATTATGATTTCTTTTTTTGATTCTGTAGGGACTATAATGCTGTCCTATGTTTCTCTTCTATTATTGGTTCTTTTCTACCTTTTTCTTTCTTATCTTCACTCTTGATGTTTATAAATTTCATAATTTCTTTCAAAGAATCAAACTTTTGATTTCCTAATCTTTTCTATTGTGTTTTTATTTTCTTCATCATTCATTTCTTCATTCATTCATTTATTCTTATTATTATCTTTCTTTTGCTTTTGGGAAGTATTTAATTTACTGTTCTTTTGATTGCTTTTTAGGGAGGTAATTTAGGTTTTTAAGTTTTTCTTCGAACATAGGCTTTCACTGCATTCTAAGGGCTTTCATATACATTTTTATAAATTTTTATTTAGTTCAAAGTATTTTCTTTTCAATTGATTTCTTTAACATATAGTCTATTTATTAGCATATAAGTTCCCAATGTTTGGTGATTTTCTACTTTCTGCAATTAATTTTTAATTAATTGCTTTATGACTAGAAAATATAACATGGCCTTATTAAGTTTTCACAAAATTAGTCATTGTTTATAGTCAGTAATAGTCAGTGGTAAACCATTTAATGTCAAAATAATCCAAGTCTATGCCCCAACCAGTAACGCTGAAGAAGCTGAAGTTGAACGGTTCTATGAAGACCTACAAGATCTTTTAGAACTAACACCCAAAAAAGATGTCCTTTTCATTATAGGGGACTGGAATGCAAAAGTAGGAAGTCAAGAAACACCTGGAGTAACAGGCAAATTTGGCCTTGGAATACAGAATGAAGCAGGGCAAAGACTACTAGAGTTTTGCCAAGAAAATGCACTAGTCATAGCAAACACCCTCTTCCAACAACAAAAGAGAAGATTCTATACATGGACATCACCAGATGGTCAACACTGAAATGAGATTGATTATGTTCTTTGCAGCCAAAGATGGAGAAGCTCTATACAGTCAGCAAAAACAAGACCAGGAGGTGACTGTGGCTCAGACCATGAACTCCTTATTGCCAAATTCAGACTTAAATTGAAGAAAGTAGGGAAAAACCACTAGACCATTAAGGTATGACCTAAATCAAATCCCTTATGATTATACAGTGGGAGTGAGAAATAGATTTAAGGGCCTAGATCTGATAGATAGAGTGCCTGATGAACTATGGAATGAGGTTCGTGACATTGTACAGGAGACAGGGATCAGACCATCCCCATGGAAAAGAAATGCAAAAAAGCAAAATGGATGTCTGGGGAGGCCTTACAAATAGCTGTGAAAAGAAGAGAAGCGAAAAGCAAAGGAGAAAAGGAAAGATATAAACATCTGATTGCAGAGTTCCAAAGAATAGCAAGAAGAGATAAGAAAGCCTTCTTCAGCGATCAATGCAAAGAAATAGAGGAAAACAACAGAATGGGGGAAAGACTAGGGATCTCTTCAAGATAATCAGAGATACTAAAGGAACATTTCATGCAAAGATGGGCTCGATAAAGAACAGAAATGGTATGGACCTAACAGAAGCAGAAGATATTAAGAAGAGGTGGCAAGAATACACAGAAGAACTGTACAAAAAAGATCTTCGCGACCCAGATAACCACGATGGTGTGATCACTGACCTAGAGCCAGACATCCTGGAATGTGAAGTCAAGTGGGCCTTAGAAAGCATCACTACGAACAAAGCTAGTGGAGGTGATGGAATTCCAGTGGAGCTATTCCAAATCCTGAAAGATGATGCTGTGAAAGTGCTGCACTCAATATGACAGCAAATTTGGAAAACTTAGCAGTGGCCAAAGGACTGGAAAAGGTCAGTTTTCATTCCAATCCCAAAGAAAGGCAATGCCAAAGAATGCTCAAACTACTGCACAATTGCACTCATCTCACACACTAGTAAAGTAATGTTCAAAATTCTCCAAGCCAGGCTTCAGCAATATGTGAACCATGAACTTTCAGATGTTCAAGCTGGTTTTAGAAAAAGCAGAGGAACTAGAGATCAAATTGCTAACATCCGCTGGATCATGGAAAAAGCAAGAGAATTCCAGAAAAACATCTATTTCTGCTTTATTGACTATGCCAAAGCCTTTGACTGTGTGGATCACAATAAATTGTGGAAAATTCTGAAAGAGATGGGACTACCAGACCACCTGATCTGCCTCTTGAGAAATTTGTATGCAAGTCAGGAAGCACCAGTTAGAACTGGACATGGAACAACAGACTGGTTCCAAATAGGAAAAGGAGTTCATCAAGGCTATATATTGTAATCCTGTTTATTTAACTTATATGCAGAGTACATCATGAGAAACGCTGGACTGGAAGAAACACAAGTTGGAATCAAGATTTCTGGGAGAAATATCAATAACCTCAGATATGCAGATGACACCACCCTTATGGCAGGAAGTGAAGAGGAACTAAAAAGCCTCTTGATGAAAGTGAAAGTGGAGAGTGAAAAAGTTGGCTTAAAGCTCAACCAACATTCAGAAAACGAAGATCATGGCATCTGGTCCCATCTCTTCATGGGAAATAGATGGGGAAACAGTGGAAACAGTGTCAGATTTTATTTTTCTGGGCTCCAAAATCACTGCAGATGGTGACTGCAGCCATGAAATTAAAAGACGCTTACTCTCTGGAAGGAAAGTTATGACCAACCTAGATGGCATATTCAAAAGCAGAGACATTACTTTGCCAACAAAGGTTCATCTAGTCAAGGCTATGGTTTTTTCAGCGGTTATGTATGGATGTGAGAGTTGGACTGTGAAGAAGGCTGAGCGCCGAAGAATCGATGCTTTTGAAGTGTGGTGTTGGAGAAGACTCTTGAGAGTCCCTTGGACTGCATGGAGATCCAACCAGTCCATTCTGAAGGAGATCAGCCCTGGGGTTTCTTTGGAAGGAATGATGCTAAAGCTGAAACTCCAGTACTTTGGCCACCTCATGCGAAGAGTTGACTCATTGGAAAGGACTCTGATGCTAGGAGGGATTGGGGACAGGAGGAGAAGGGGAAGCAGAGAATGAGATGGCTGGATGGCATCACTGACTCGATGGACGTGAGTCTGAGTGAACTCCAGGAGTTGATGATGGACAGGGAGGCCTGGCGTGCTGTGATTCATGTTGTTGCAAAGAGTCGGACACGACTGAGCGACTGATCTGATCTGATTATTTAACTATGATCTGCTCCTACATTGCTCATTTCTCCTCCTTTTAATAGTTCTGAGGCCTTGGGTAAGTCACTTTACTTCTCTTAGGCTTCAGTTCATTTAAGTTCGGTTGCTCAGTTGTATCCAACTCTTTATGACCGCATGGACTGCAGCACGCCAGGCTGCCCTGTTCATCACCAACTCCTGGAGTTTACTCAGACTCACGTCCATTGAGTGCGTGACACCATCCAACCATCTCATCCTCTGTCATTCCCTTCTCCTCCTGCCTCAATCTTTCCCAGCATCAAGGTCTTTTCCAATGAGTCAGCTCTTCGCATCAGGTGACCAAAGTATTGCAGTTTCAGCTTCAGCATCAGTCCTTCCAATGAATATTCAGGACTTATTTCCTTTAGGATGGACTGGTTGGATCTCCTTGCAGTCCAAGGGACTCTCAAGAGTCTTCTCCAATACCTCAGTTCAAAAGCATCAATTCTCTTAGGCTTAGTTTCATGAAATAGAAATATGGAACTATGAGTTCTAATATTCCTTTCATAGCTCAAATATTCTATTTTCTAGGTTGCCTTTTTTCCTCTTAACTAGAATTCAGCAGCATGATATTAAAAAGGAATTCATAGAGCAAACTTCATTATTTTTTAACATACCGAATAGTTGTAATTGGCAAAATAATTGCCATTTGACCAAAACATGGATTGAATTTTGTTTAAATAAGAATAAGGTATAGAGTCTCCCCTGACAGTCCAATGATTAAGACTTGGCTTTCAATGCAGGGAGTATAGGTTCTATCCCTGGTTAAAGAGCTAAGATCCCACGTGCTTCATGGCCAAAAAAAACCTAAACATAAAACAGAAGCAATATTGTAACACATTCAATAAAAACTTTAAAAATGGTTCACATCCAAAAGAAATCTTAAAAAATAAGAATAAGACATATACTTATGTTTTTTAAAAGAGTTATTGTTGTTCAGTTACCAAGTTGTGTCCAACTCTTTGTGGACCCCAAGGACTGTAGCCCACCAGACTTTCTGTCCCTGGGATTTCCCAGGAAAAAATACTGAAATCCATTGCAGTTTCCTTCTTCAAGGGCTCTTCCCAACCCAGGGATGGAACCAGTGTCTCCTGTGGTCTCCTGAGTCTCCTGTGTTGGTAGGTGGGCTTTACCACTGAGCCACCAGAGAAGCCCCTTTTAAAAGGGTATGTAATTGTTAATAACGTTTACAGCCTCTGCTTCTTAAAGATCATGAATGAAAACATTGAAATACCCCAAGAAAGCTATAATCTTATTATGGAGAACCTGAGTAAATCCTGGAAATCTTGGAAAATTGCAAGAGAAAAATGATTGTAACACAAATTTTAGCCTCCAGTCACAGAGTGCTCTCTTCCAAATGCAGCTTGCTCTTGACACATTTCATTAATAAGCACTGTGCTTTACAATGAATGAGCCAAGGTTATTTCAGACACGTGGCAAGTGCCTTCTTGACCTATGCATTGGAAATACTTGCTGATTTTTCTTTTGATAATGATATTTTTGAGTTTTTTTTTAGAATTTTGATTCTTAAGGGAGAGTCAAGATTGATGTTAGGAAGTAGGTTGAGATTTTTTTTTGTTCACAGTTTTTGAGGTTTTTTTAAAGATTAAAATAAAAAATATAGTAGCAAGCCCTTCTAGTTTGTTAGGCATTGTATTAAAGCACACTGATTCTTTTACACTATGGGATGCTTTTTCACATATTGAGAGTTGTGGTCACTTTTTTTGCTATTTGATAATATGTATGCATTGTGAACGGAGAAGGCAATGGCACCCCACTCCAATACTCTTGCCTGGAAAATCCCATGGATGGAGAAGCCTGGTGGGCTGCAGTCCATGGGGTTGCTGAGGGTTGGACACGACTTGAGTGACTTCACTTTCATGCACTGGAGAAGGAAATGGCAACCCACTCCAGTGTTCTTGCCTGGAGAATCCCAGGGTCAGGGGAGCCTGGTGGGCTGCCATCTGTGGGGTCACACAGAGTCGGACACGACTGAAGTGACTTAGCAGCAGCAGCAGCATGCATTGTGAAAAGATTTTCCTCCCATCTAGTTAATTAGAATATCTGTTATCTCCAGTGTGTGTGTGTGTGTGTGTGTGTGTGTGTGTGTGTGTGTGTGTGTGTGTGTATGTATTTTTGGTGAAAACATTTAAGTTTTAATGTTGTAGCAAATTTCAGCTACTGTGTTACCAGTTGTAGTCACTGTATTTTACATTAGATCCTCAGACCTTACTCATCTTGTAGCTGAAGGTTTGTACCCTTTTACCAACCTCTCTCACTTTCCCCCACTCCCACCTCAACCCCTAACAACCACTTTTCTACCTGTGATCACTTCTATTGCTATTCTAGAGTCCAGGTTGACTTATATACCTTTAAAGTGGTTTAACCTGGGACTATCTTGGACACAGAAAGGCTTGGGTACCCTATTAATAAAATACTAGAACTTTCTGAGACTGGTCACATGCAAAAACATATTTTCCTAAGAGGTAGCCTGTCCCCCCCACCCCACCCCCCTTGGTACAAGGAAAAGAAGTATTAAGCTTGAAATTTTCGGATTATTTCTTATCCCCATCCTCAAAACAAGATAGTGAATCATTTCTGTTTCCTCACCAAGAAGCGTAGTTATCCTTAAAAGCTATCTTGTTTTTATGGCTTCAGGTTTTATTTCCTAAACTTCTATCCTGTCTTTCCACAGTAGCATACAAGCTTACTTTACCTTTGGTTTCTGCTCTGTTTCTAGTCTTTGTCTTTCTTTCTTCCTGGACTTAATATTATGAACTGTCCCTTTTTTTCCTGGTGTACCTTTGCTTGGGACTTAAAAATTGCTTTCCCCCTTTTATGCTCTGTGGCTATGGTCATTAAAACTATCTCCATCCTTAACCTTGGATGTTGGAGAGTATCTTTCCAAGTGTCTGTTTTAAAGTCCATGAGACTAAGTCCCAAGGAAGTAAAGAATCTCACCTCTTAGGACCTTATCTCTTCCAGGAGAACTCAGACAGGAGTATATCTGTGTTCTCACTGGCATTTCTCATTGTTTAAATGGAAGAAAGTTTTAAGAGAAAGAGCCTAGAGAAAAATGAGACTGGTTTGCTCTACTTTATGGGCCAAAGCTAGCTACTGCCATGCACCATTAATTTAAATTCTGAAGTTTAAGAATCAGTGCCTCCTTGTCAGATTCTTTTAGCTTACTCTAAGGATTCTTATCCTCAGTATTAGAAATATTTTTTCTGCCTGGTTTGGTGGTTTAGTCTCTAAGTCGTGTCCAACTCTTGCAATCCCATGGACTGTAGCCTGTCAGGCTGCTCTGTCAATGGGATTCTCCAAGCAAGAATATTGGAGTGGGTTCCCATTTCTGCCTAGATAATTTCAAAATACAAATAATAATAGCAGCAGCAGCAACAAAACATTATAACATTTTATTGAGAACTGTCTCTGGTTCCAATCAATTTTATATATGCTACTGCTACTGCTGCTAAGTCGCTTCACTCGTGTCCAACTCTGTGCAACCCCATAGACAGCAGTCCACCAGGCTTCCCTGTCCCTTGGATTCTCCAGGCAAGAACACTGGAATGGGTTGCCATTTCCTTCTCCAATGCATGAAAGTGAAAAGTGAAAGTGAAGTCACTCAGTCGTGTCCAACTCCTAGCACAGTGTCAAGAAAAATTAAAGGTTTTCTATACTGTAGGTGGAAAAGGCAATGGCACCCCACTCCAGTACTTTTGCCTAGAAAATCCCATGGATGGAGGAGCCTGGTAGGCTGCAGTTCATGGGGTCGCTAGAGTCGGACACGACTGAGTTGGTTCCACTCCACCGAATCTATGGTAATTTCTATGTCACAGATTTCATTTTTATCTAATGTGATATGTTGAACTGCATTATCACATAATTTTAGTACCTTTTTATACGTCTATTGGGAATATATTCCCAACTGCTGCAGCAGGGTGCTGTGATTTCTTGAGTGAATCCCTTGACTAAAAGGAAAACTTTGTGGGGGTAGATGCCACCTGAGGCTAAACAGAAAGTGCCAGTGACTCAGTAGAACCTAGACAATTAAAAAACTCAAATGCCGCATTTATCACCTCTGCTTAAGCAACGTATCAGAGATCAAAATACTAGAGCAGAGTTTCACTTGTTATTTAAATTCTAATCAAGGTCATCCTAACAAATAGCTTCATATATTGTCAGAAACACCAGCAAGGGCAAATCCTTAACAAATGACTGGTTATAAAAAGAGATTGTTATTAGAATATTCTAGATATAGAAGTAAAGCCATCTTTGCAAACTTCAGGACAGGAAAGGAAAGAGGAAAGCATTTGGATACTCTGTTAAACAGTTTGCATGTTACATAATTTTCAGTAATGAGTAAGTAAACCAGGTCTCTAGGGGGTTGAAAGCTGTAATTTTTAGTTTTATGGCCAGTATTCTCACCATGGCTGATTTCAGGCTACCAACATGAAGCCACTGCACGCCAAATTTAAAAAAGATGCACACATTTGTTTCTCACAATCTGTAAGAGCCAACTATAGCATGCCATTGAATCCTCAGTGTAATTTTATGAGGTAGGTATTATTATCAGAGATATTAAGTCACAATGGCTGGAAAATTGTAGCGGTTCAATTGAAATTGAAATACTAAGAATTCTATCCTTTTCTGCTATTCTACTATGCCTAACATGTATATTTGGAAAGCTTTCCCTGTGCTAAGCATGGGAAGACATATTGCCCTAGTAACCTAAAAATAATGAAGAAGAAATGCATGAAGCCTTTAATCTTGGCATTATGTTGATTCTCTATCCACCCACATGGGAATTGTGAAAGCAGTTTTCAGGATTTCTAAGAAATTTACAATAGAAAGAGATGTACTGAATTAAAAAATGCAGTGTAGTGGAAAGAAAACATCTGATGTATCTTCCAGGTGGGTTTTTTTTTTTTTTTGGTGTGTGTATACTTAGGGCTTCCCTGGTGGTGCTAGTGCATAAGGGATGTGAGTTCGATCCCTGGGTTGGGAAGATCTCATGGAGGAGGTCATGGCAGCCCACTCCAGTATTCTTGCCTGGAAAATCTCATGGACAGAGGAGCCTAGTGGGCTACAGTCCATTGAGTCACAAAAAGTTGGATAATTGGATACAACTGAAGCAAATTAGCACACACCATACTTATGTTACTACTTAAAAGAGGTGGGAACACAATCATGCCCATAATGTTCTTGAAATGGGGAAGAATTAAATATAATTAAGACCCCGCTTCCCTGCTATTCCACTAAAGAAATATGAGCCCGTTATGCTTTTCTAGTTTGTCTCAGGAAGAATTTGATAATGCCATAGGATAAGACAACAATGGGCCCATTCTCAAATGGGCCCAAAGTGATCAAAGGTGTTTCATTTTATTTTGATTGATTCCTCATCTGTTTCTATTTTCTGTTTAATTGGAAAGAATTGGCAAGGAGTGCTTAGTGTCTAAACCTATTAAATTCAATTTCCAATTTTGTTTACCGAACTCAGACAGGTACTCAGGCTCACAGTCTTATAGAAGCCTGGTATGCCTTACTACTGTTACAATTAGCTTACCTAGAATAAGTGATTTTCTTAAAATTATGCTAAAAGTAGAGTTTCACAAGAATTTACAACATTGTCTGGTAGATGTTTATGGAGGTTTTAATGCTTCAGTGGCCTGAAAGACTGAAAGAACCTCTCTAAGTAGCTAATTTACCGTCTGTCTAACACTGGGCTTCTGACAGTTATACAATCAGTTGAAATAGAGCTCAACTGCCTCTTTGCTCTCAGTTCCTTGTCAAGTTGATTCCATCCCCCGGCTACTATAGCATCATGGAGATACAGGTTTAGAGGCTCATAGGATTGAAACTGTTAGTGAAAATTATGGCGTCTCAAAATGAATGCTGGACTATCTGGATTCCGAATAAGAATTTTTGGAAGGAAATCTAGAGGTTTATGTGTGGACACCAAGTGGGAGGCAGATGATAGGGAAATGACTCTCCTGCAGGCCTTCCTTTCCTGATTCTGTCTGTGTATCTTGGCTGACCTGTAGTAACAAAGGCCACGGACATCAGAGGCTACTTTCTTTGGAGTCAGTGGGAGTTAATGAGGAAGGAGACATCACCCTTCTCTCTGAGACCTCATGACAAGCTCTCCCAAAACCCCTTCAGTGTTCTTCATGTTGGCTGGCCAGCCTTGGCCACAGTAGATAAAACTTGTGCCTAAGTTTTATCATCTGAAAAATGGGGATAGTAATGAAACCCAAGTCATAGACTGGTATGCAAAACTTCTATATAAATGCTATATATGTGTTCACCCAGATAAAGTTGCCTCAACTAAGTGATGTAGCACATGATTTCAATGTTCTGGCTATATCTTCCAGAATCTTCTGACATTCACTCTGTGTGCTGAAGACTGTTATGGCAAGCACCAGCCAGAGGTCTTTTTTCCTGTCACAGGTTGGCTTACATGAAGACAAAGCTTTATCTATAAACATAATGCTTCTGGAAGGAGTCCCAAGCCAATGACAGAAAGGATGTTGATGGATAAATACTTGGCTTCTTGTCCTTGGGTTGAGATCATTCTGGAGTGTGTTCTATACTGTTTCCTCAAGGTCCCCAGGGAGATTAAGCTCTAGTTGCACACAGTGGTAACTGGTTTGATAACACATACTTTACTGACTTTCTTCTCTTTATCTTTCACTCTCTCTTCCCATCTTTTCCTTCCCTTTTCTTTCCATCTTTTCCTCTCCTTTTTTTGCCTCACTACTCTATTTCCCTACTATTGTTTCCTGGGTCACCTTCTAAATAAACTACTTGCATTTGAATCCTTTTCTCAAGGTCTGTTTCTGGGGGAACCTAAATCAAGACAGGTTTCATGACTTTTTAGGAGTACTATTAATGGCTATTAGACTGCAGACATTGCTATTAAGAATTTCATTGAGATAGCATATTTTATTTAAAATTTCTAATGGGCATGTAGGTTTTTATACTCTGTATTTTGTATATTAAGATTTCTTTCTTAAGTAGGAAAAAGTTCTGAAATTACAGGCAGAGAACCCAAGTTACTGTTGGCCAACTAGTTGAATGCATTTTTTAAAAAATTATCAGTTTTATCATGTGATATATCCAACATTGTAATAAATAAGATAATGACCATAAAAGGCTTCTGCAGAGCCTACATTTATTGTATCATTCTCTCTCTCTCTCTAAGTCGCTTCAGTCGTGTCCGACTCTGTGTGACCCCATAGACGGCAGCCCACCAGGCTTTCCCGTCCCTGGGATTCTCCAGGCAAGAACACTGGAGTGGGTTGCCATTTCCTTCTCCAATACATGAAACTGAAAAGTGAAAGTGAAGTCGCTCAGTCGTGTCCGACTCTTAGCGACCCCATAGACTGCAGCCCACCAGGCTCCTCCGTCCATGGGATTTTCCAGGCAGGAGTCCTGGAGCGGGGTGCCACTGCCTTCTCCAATTGTATCATTAGCACTCTTCTCATCAGCACTCTTCTCAATGGGTTTTGTTGTTGTTATTGTTCTTAGAATTTTCACCACTTGATGCAGATTTGTCCTGTGAAATTCTGTGAAGTAAAAATGTATTCATTTATACTAAAAAGAGAAATATTGTGACCATACTGTTATAACCTACCTTCTGTTACTCAATTTTGGTTAACATTTTAATTTCAACTTTCAACAACCTTATATTCCTTCTATTTCAGGAGCTGCCTGATGATCTAGCCATAGTTTGTGTGTCTTGTAGCAAGCAGGGTCATAGATTTTTGAGCTGTGTCCCCCAAAACTTGGACGCTAAGTTGCAAACTGCATGAGACGTTTTGATTAATAATGTCAAGAATATTTATTTTTCATTATGCAAACAATTCATGTGCTGTTTGACGAATGCTTATGCCAAGTATGAGTTTACCAAACTACTCAGCCGCAGGCAAATTCAAACTGTATAGTTTTTCCCTATGACTCAAAAAGAATGAAAAAGACATGAATAGTCATAAAAATAAGGAACATTCTATTGCTTATTATATTAGCTAGTTCAGAAGAATTGATCATTAAGTAAACTACTTATTTAAAAAATAATTTAAAAAGTTAAGCCCTGTGAGAGTGAAGAGACTAAGACTCCACCCCCTTCTCTGTAAGAGTTGACATTGGACAAATTTGGAGGAAACCACAGTGTCCTTGACTGAGGCTCCCTGACAAGAAAGAACCACAGTGGTGACAGAGGGGAAAACATGACAAGAGAAAATAAGTTTGGGCTTCAGCAAGGTTTGAGGATCGGTCTGGCCTTGGCAGGTCTTGTGCTAAGCCTTCATTTGTCCTTAGGCCTTGCCAGCCTGGTACAAGAGTCGGGACTTGGCAACAGCGGGGTGGCCCTAGGAATCCAAAGGTACACAGGTCACACTGTCACTGTGGGAGTCTCATTCCATTTCAGTCCCCTTGTGACAGTGCCAACAGTGTAGTTCCATTAATGGTTTTCCCTCTCATTGAGAAGAATGGTGGGAATCCTCTGGCTGAATAATTGTGATCGCAGGTGACTTGGGGTAAAAAGCTGCCTGCCAATACAGGCATGTGGGTTTGTAAGTGATTAATTAGAATAATAAAAAGGATGTGGCTGTGTTTATATGTCCAGACCGGTGAAGCAAGTTACTATGATTCAAACATTTTTCATGTTATCATGGATTTTAATGCCTGCCGAGGGGTATGGCAAGAGAACAGACCATATCTTATTTTACCTTTTCTCTATTATTGAACACTAATGTCTTTTGTGTGAGGCATTTCTGACAGAATCTAGTATTATTGTAGCCTTATTAGGATAACAGTAGTAGGAATACATTCTCCAGGTGTTGAAAAATAGGCAGTTACAGTATAAAATAAGTTATTTAGAACACAAATATTATTCTCTGAAACATGATGAATTTAGCCTCATCTTGTATTCAAGGGACAGTAGGAATCTTTGCAAAGGTGGGGCATGACAGGGAGAGGAGGCCTCCGAGAGCAAAGAGTGCAGTCTGTGCTTGAGTTCTGTCTTTTCCAGGACACCTTTGATCCAAAGGAGGGTCAGGGGTAGTGTTATGTGTAGGATGGAAGGTCCACATCCATTGGATGTAAGACACCATGACTCTCCCCAGTAAGTCCCCAGAAACAAGCAGGGCCCAACACAGTATAGGTGTTTGGTACATATTTTGTGAGTATTTGAATGAATGAATATTTCTACTAAGCACTGAGGGAACAGATTACAAGACTATGTAAGCATTCCAGAATTCAAGGATCAGATTTGTACAAAGTTGCTAATAATTTTGGAAGTGCTGTTTAACCTCAGGAAGTCCATTTTCTTACATGAAAAATTGGTAATGATTTCTGTATTTACCTAAATAAAAAGCATAATATTATATTACAAGTGGATTAATGTGGTTCCTTTTCATATCATGTTATGTTATTTCAAGATATTATTTTTCCTGATATCAGTTATATGATCTTCTGCACCTGGATGTAAACAGCAGCAACAATAACAACAGAAAATAAATAAAGCACCACTGATTTCAGAGAAAATAATAATAGTTAATGGTCATAAATGATACCTACAGTAGATAGGAGATGACTTTAGGCCTGTATTTCTGAGTGTACGTGGGGTTGCAAAGAGTTGGACACGATTTAGCAACTACACAACAATATTATTACTTTTACTTGATTGCCTTCCAATTTCCATTCATTTGAGAACTGTGGGAAAATGAGACTATAAGTGCCACTTTTAAATTGGAGAATTTGGGGAACTACAGAATGGGGTTTGTTTTGTTTTGTTTCCAGAATATAGTTTCTATCGTGTTCTGGGAACATGGTGGCCTGTGGAGTAATAGGTCCAGTCAGGAACCCCCAGGTACATTGTCTTGAAAGAAGGGCTGAGAAGAATCGTGACTCTGAGTCTTTTTTATTTGTATTTTTTATGGACATGAGGAAATAAAATTTCTGCTACAAAACAGAGAGTGAATTTAAAAGTTCTGTTTTTGTGAGCACTGAAAGGAAACTGATTGAGCAATGAAATAAAGTTCTGGACACAAGTGGTGATAAAAACATTCTCTTAAAAGGGATTAAATCTCTACAATCAACAAAATGCAATTAACATATACTAAGTCTCAGTATAGCCTCTGAAGGCAAGTTGGAGAAGCACTATAATCCTTCTAAAATGTCAGGAACTGAGACTCAGAATGATTAGGGGCCTTGTCCATGGCAGGACAGGGGCCTTGTAACTGAGGATTAGAGTTTGGGTTTTCACTTTCCTTCTACCACAACCTCTCCATGCTGCTCTTGAAGGCACCAGAATCTTGACATCTTTATGTCTTTCTCTCCTAAGTCATTTTAGTCATAGTTCCAGAATATCCTTGCAAAAGAAATGAATGTCACTTCTGAAACTCAGCACCTTTAACATATATGTTATCTGTATAGCTCCATCTACAAACTCTTACAAGTAACATGAAGCTTGAGATATTTATTCCTTCTTTTTCCTCTTCCCTTTTCTTTCATGCATGTCCAGAAGGTATTCTTTTTATACTGCCATTTCCTAGAGGAAAGAAAAAGAAATTCTTCTTCTTTATTAAGGCTAATAATCTGACTGCTTTTTGTTTAAATTTAAAAAACAAAAACAACCAAGAAAATCCTTCTGTGGGCTTAAGTGGTTATCCCAGTTCTCTCTAATATGTGCTCAGAGATTTTAACATTTTCTATTTCCTGGCCACAAGACTTTTTGATAGAAAATTGGAACAAGAGAAAGGTCTGTTCCCTTTTGGAATGCTCTCCACACAGAAACCTGGGAGAAAAGTTGTAGCATCTGTTTGAGACCCCAGCTTCTAGGAGCCAGGCCAGAATAGGCCGCATGAAGTAGGAAAAGGTGATTGTTTTTACTTTTAAGCTTTGGTTCCCTTTTTAAAGAATTCCATTTTGTGTGTCTATGGAAAGCAAATAAAGTTGATTCTGAAGTGGATGCTGCTCAGACTTCCTGACTGTCAAGGCAGAAGTGAGGAGGTAGAATGAAACGAATGTGTATGTTTGTTTACTTTCACACACACACACACACACACTTGCATGGGCACACAGAATAAAGCAGCAACATTTGAAAATGCAATATAATCTGTAAAACAAAGCACATCTTCAATTTCAAGTAAGAATGAATAAAAATGAGTGTATCTCTAGAGTAGCAGTCAACAAGCTTTTTCCGTACAGAGCCAGAGAAAGATATATTTTAGACTTGGTGGGCACTGTGGTCTCTGTCTCAAATGTTCAACTCTGCTATTGTAGCGCAAAACAGCCTTCGCACACAAGCAAATGAGCACGTCTGTGTCCCAATAAAACTTTATTTATGGACACTTAAATTTGAATTTCATATGACTTTCACATCATTAAAGATATTATTTTTCTTTTGATTTTTTCCCCACCACTTAAAAAAACAAAATCCATTCTTAGCTTGTGGGCTGTACAAAAGCAGGCACTGAACCCGGATTTGGCCCATGGGTCCCGAGAGGAAGGGTAATGCTAGTACACGAGTGGTATGAAATATGAAAGACATTTCTTTTCATTCTCTTGTGAAGTGGTGGCCAGATGAGCATATTTCCCATGTGCCTCCTCATTCTCCTTATGCAAAAAAAGAAATTTACAAAAGTTGTGTCCATTAAAATCGTATCTCTGAAATTCTCTTAATCATCAATGGGCATTTTTTGAAAGTTTACTTGCATTTATCTGTCATTATATTTAAGAGAAATCTAGTGATCAAAGGAAGAATATCTTAAATCAAGATTGGGAATTGATGGGATTGTCCCAAAATCCATACCAGTACACCATCAGGTTAATTTTCTGTTCTGATAATACAATAGAACTGTCACATAATACTGAAAACATTAACATGATTGCAATCAAATAAAATAATGTGTGTTATAGTGTCCTGCATATGTGTGGGGAAAGAATCTGTGTTTCTAACTAAAAAAAAAAAAAAACACCTCATTAAGAAAGCAAACCACTTCTGATGAAGGGAACATGAGTATAAGTGCATATCTACAAATCTTTATTTTTAAGACGTCCTCTCCCCAATTTCCTCTCCTTATTACTTTAATTGTGCCCATAACTATGGGCACTCAGATTTAGTTCGGGTATAATTTGAAAGAATGTCTGACTATGACCATAAACATAAATTTTTACAGTTAATTGTTGCCATAAATCCCAGATGTGGACAACAAAATAGACATTTACTTGTGGGAGTAAGAATCATCCAGATAACTGCTATCCAATTGTTGTCTGTAGATCAGGAGTGTCAGCATTACAAAGAAGCTTATTGGAAATGTTAGACGCCACCCTCCAACTTCACTGAATCAGTATCTGCATTTCAACAAAATCTTCAAATGGTTTGTATGCACATGAATGGTAAAAAGGCATTCAGCTTTAGGAATAGTTTCCAACATTGGCTATAAATTAGAATTCCCTACAAAGCTTCTAGAAAAAGCAGTGTCCAATCTGGATTTCTGACCAATCAAATCAGAGTATCTGCAGGTGGGAATCTACAGGTAAGTATTTTTCTAAGTTCCCTAGATTATTCCAATGTGCAGGAAAGTCTGAGAATCACTGGACTAAGGTGGTGGAGCCAAGGTATTATTGTTCTGAGGGTAAGAAGGGAACCCTCTCAATATCAAGTGGAAACAAAAGTCCCCAGAACTAGAGGCTTTATTGGAAGTGTTACAAAAGATTAACATGGTATGTATTAAAAGAGTGACTTTCAGGAAGAAAACCCAGCCCTCACAATGAGATAAAATGTTCAGGTTATTAACAAGTTAACTAAAATGAACAAAATCAAGGGTTAAGTTCATTGGGTTCTGATACTTATTGATTCTCCCTAACCAGAAATAACTCTGCCTAATGTCTGACAGATTTAAATTGGGTCCTCTTCATGAAAAGTGAAAGTGTAAGTGGCTCAGTCCTGTCAAACTCTTTGTGATGCCGTAGACTATATGACCAGCCAGGCTCCCCTGCCCACAGACTTCTCCAGGGAAGAATACTAGAGTGAATTGTCATTTCCTTCTCCAGGGATGTTCAGTTCAGTTCAGTCTCTCAGTCATATCTGACTCTTTGTGATCCCATGGACTGCAGCATGCCAGGCGTCCTGGTCCATAACCAACTCCCAAAGCTTACTCAAACTCATGTCCATTGAGTCGGTAATGCCATCCAACGATCTCATCCTCTGTCGCCCCCTTCTCCTCCCACCTTCAATCTTTCCCAGCCTCAGGTGGCCAAAGTATTGGAATTTCAGCTTCAACATCAGTCCTTCCAATGCATATTCAGGACTGATTGCCTTTAGGATGGACTGGTTGGATCTCCTTGCTGTCCAAGGGACTCTCAAGAGTCTTTTCTAACACCACAGTTCAAAAGCATCAATTCTTCAGCACTCAGCTTTCTTTATAGTCCAACCCTCACATCCATACATGACTATTGGAAAAACCATAGCCTTGACTAGACCTTTGTTGGCAAAGTAATGTGTCTGCTTTTCAATGTGCTGTCTAGGTTGGTCATAACTTTTCTTCCAAGGAGCAAGTGTCTTTTAATTTCATGGCTGCAGTCACCATCTGAAGTGATTTTCGAGCCCCCCAAAATAAAGTCTGTCACTGTTTCCATTGTTTCCCCATCTATTTGCCATGAAGTGATGGGACCAGATGCCATGACCTTAGTTTTCTGAATGTTGAGTTTTAAGCCAACTTTTTCACTCCCCTCTTTCACGTTCATCAAGAGACTCTTCAGTTCTTCTTTGCTTTCTGCCATAATTGTGGTGTCATCTGCATATCTGAAATTATTGATATGCATATATCTTGATTCCAGCTTTGCTTCATCCAGCTCAGCATTTCACATGATGTACCCTGTCTATAACTTAAATAAGCAGGGTGACAATATATAGCCCTGATGTACTCCTCTCCTGATTTGGAACCAGTTTGTTGTTCCGTGTCCAGTTCTAACATTTGCTTCTTGACCTGCATACAGATTTCTCAGGAGGCAGGACAGGTGGTCTAGTATTCCCAAATCTTTAAGAATTTTCCACAGTTTTTTTGTGATCAACACAGTCAAAGGCTTTGGCATAGTCAATAAAGCAGACGTAGATGTTTTTCTGGAACTCTCTTGCTTTTTCGATGATCCAACGGATGTTGGCCATTTGATCTCTGGTTCCTCTGCCTTTTCTATATCCAGGTTGAACATCTGGAAGTTCATGGTTCACGTACTATTGAAGCCTGGCTTGGAGAATTTGAGCATTACTTTACTAGCGTGTGCTGCTGCTGCTGCTAAGTCACTTCAGTTGTGTCCGACTCTGTTGGACTCCAGAGACGGCAGCCCACCAGGCTCCCCTGTCCCTGGGATTCTCCAGGCAAGAACACTGGAGTGGGTTGCCATTTCCTTCTCCAATGCATGAAAGTGAAAAGTGAAAGGGAAGTTGCTCAGTCGTGTCCGACCCTCAGCGACCCCATGCACTGCAGCCTACCAGGTTCCTCCGTCCATGGGATTTTCCAGGCAAGAGTACTGGAGTGGGGTGCCATGATATGAGTGCAATTGTGCAGTAGTTTGAGCATTCTTTGGCACTGCCTTTCTTATGGATTGGAATGAAAACTAACCTTTTCCAGTCCTGTGGCCACTGCTGAGTTTTCCAAATTTTCTGGCATATTGAGTGCAGCACTTTCACAGCAATATCTTTTAGGATTTGAAATACCCCAACTGGAATTCCATCACTTCCACCTGCATTGTTTGTAGTGTGGCCAACTTGATTTCATATTCCAGGTGAGTGATCACAGCATTGTGTAATCAGGGATGCTACAGAGCAGTATTGTGGGCTTCCCAGGTGGCACTAGTGGTAAAGAGCCCACCTACCAATGCAGGTTAGACGAAAGAGATGCAGGTTCGATCCCTGGGTCAGGAAGATCCCCTGGAGTAGGGCACAGCAACCCACTCCAGTATTCTTTCCTGGAGAATCCCATCAGCAGAAGAGTCTGGCAGGCTACAGTCCATAGGGTCACAAAAAGTTGGACACGATTGAAGAAAGTTAGCACATAGGACAAGCTCCTGCCTTGTAGGCAGATTCTTGACAGTCTGAGCTGCCAGGGAATCCCCCCTCTTCTTGCTACCTGCTACTAATTATGCATCATCTTTAGATCTTCCTACATCTCCCCCTGCCCCCATTTAATCCTGGTGTTTTAGGTTCCTGGTGCTAGAGTTTATCTTCTAATTGCAGAGTTCTAAAGTTTTAGCTTGCCATTGCTGCATACAGCCCATCTACACTATTTCTATTGTTCTAGCTACTTCTGTGCTTAATTGTTAATTTCACAGACCTGTGGAACACTGCAAGTGCAATTATCCTCCAGTGTAATTGCCTTCTGCAAAAATTGACTCCCACAGAACTCCCACAAAAATTGTGTCCTGTTTGTTATGGATTATATGGATGCCTTTTCAGCTATATATACAGAGGTGTTTTCTAGATTTCCCTGGCTTTAGAAAAGAACAAGTTATCTCTATAGTTGGAACACCTTTTTTAATTAGGGCCCTTTTATGATGGTTATTTCAGATGTCCCATTAATCTGATATCCCTCCTGGGTATATCGGTTGACGTTAAAGGTGATCTGATTGGTATCACTTGGGAGCATTTGTCTGTTTAAATATTTCATTTTCAATTATACAAAGTTGCTCACATTAAATAGCTCCTAAATTCTTTACTATCACTTGATACAGGTACTACAATACACAAACACTCACTTCAGCATTCAGTTATGCAAGAATTGTGATTTACTTCATAAGTATGAACGAAAGGGCCTACTCTGTGTGAGATAGTATCCTAGATTCTGTGAGAAGTTAAAAGATTCAGAAAAAGTGAATCTTGCCCTGCTGTCTTTGGAGCCCACAAGTAAGAAATGCACACAAATAATCATCTCCCAATCCCTTGTGGCTCAGCTGGTAAAGAATCTGCGTGCAATGAGGGAGACCTGGGTTCGATCCCTGGGTTTGGAGGATCCCCTGGAGAAGGGGAAAGGCAACCCACTCCAGTATTCTGGCCTGGAGAATTCCATGGACTGTAGAGTCCATAGGATCACAAAGAGTCAGACGTGACTGAGGGACTTTCACAATCGAATACCATCAGTGACCAAGCAAACAAACAAGCAGTAAGTGCTGTGGGAGTCCCGAGAAAAGGACGGGCAAGAACACATGGGGACAGATCAGATCAGATCAGATCAGTCGCTCAGTCGTGTCCGACTCTTTGCGACCCCATGAACTGCAGCACGCCAGGCCTCCCTGTCCATCACCAGCTCTCAGAGGTCACTCAGACTCACATTCATCGAGTCAGTGATGCCATCCAGCCATCTCATCCTCTGTCGTCCCCTTCTCCCCCTGCCCCCAATCCCTCCCAGCATCAGAGTCTTCTCCAATGAGTCAACACTTCACATGAGGTGGCCAAAATACTGGAGTTTCAGCTTTAGCATCATTCCTTCCAAAGAAATTCCAGGGCTGATCTCCTTCACAATGGACTGGTTGGATCTCCTTGCAGTCCAAGGGACTCTCAAGAGTCTTCTCCAGCACCACAGTTCAAAAGCATCAATTCTTCGGCGCTCAAAACTTCAGCAAATGCTTCATGAAAGAGAGAGCATTGGAGGTGGATCTTGAAGATGGGTAGTTTTCAATGGGGAGTTCTCAGGATGAGTGGAAACAGAGTTAACAAAGATACTGTCTGTAGATGCATGAACATTCATGCACGAGCGTTTATCTCATGGAAAGAGCTATCACTTCTTTCATCCAAAAACCTTTGTGATTGAGTAGCTCAGTGCTCAGAGAAGGCAATGGCACCCCACTCCAGTACTCTTCCCTGGCAAATCCCATGGACGAAGGAGCCTGGTGGGCTGCAGTCCATGGGGTCGCTAAGAGTCAGACACGACTGAGCGACTTCACTTTCACTTTTCACTTTCATGCACTGGAGAAGGAAATGGCAACCCATTCCAGTGTTCTTGCCTGGAGAATCCCAGGGACGGAGGAGCCTGATGGGCTGCCATCTATGGGGTCGCACAGAGTTGGACACGACTGAAGCGACTTAACAGCAGCAGCTCAGTGCTACATGCTTGGTAATAATAATGTAAGGCAACCAATGTTCTTGTCTCCTTTGAGGTAGGAAGTGAAAATGAAAAGAATCATCAAGGGCACACCCACCTGCCACAGAGAAAACAACCAGTGTAGTAGAATAAAGCCTAGCTATCCTGATTTGAAATCTTTTTAAGCATGCCACCAGATTTTTTAGCATTTTTGTTTGATAAAAACTTCTTGTAACTTCTCCCTCTGTGCATCCGTTCTTTTCCTGAGTTCTTCATGTAGTCACTTATTTATGTGACCCTGTGTAGGGGATGTCCTATGTGTCCCAGCAGTATACCCCCCTCTCAGCACCCAAGGACCCGGAGCCATCTAGCTGGTCCCACAGTAGGTTCTGACCCAGGTCAGTTCCACAGTCTGCAGGATGGTAGTTTCCTTCCTTCTTAAAGCCTGCCTCCCGGTGGATGAGGCTGGTCTAGAGGTTTGTGTAGACTTCCTAGTGGGCGGGTATCAGCCCACCCACTGGTAGGTGGAGCAGGATGTTGGCCTTTGGTGGGCAGGGCTGACTCAAGGGGCGTGTCTAGAGATGACTGGACTTAGAAAGTCTTTTTAGGCGGCCTGTCTGCTGATGGTAGGGCTGTGTTTCCGACCTGTTTGTTGTTTGGCCTAAAGCGTCCCATCACTAAAGCTTACAGGCTGTTGAGTGGAGCCAGGTCTCCATATCAGGGGCCCAAAATATCTGCCTCTAACTCCAGCCAGAGTTCACACAGGCCCCTGCTGTGTCTGTCATCAGCTTTTAGGACTCCAGAGAGAGCTACAGTTGACTCCCTGCCTCTCTAGGAGACCTTCCAAGACAGGTAGATCTGCCCCAGCCTTCTGCGGAATCACTGCTTTTTTCCTGGGACCCAGTGCACATGGGACCTTGTGTGAACCCTCCGAGGGTAGAGTCTGTATCCCCAAGTCCTATGCAGCTCCTGCACTCAAGCCCTACTGACCTTCAAAGCTCAGTGCTTCAGGGGTTCCTCCTCCTAATGCCAGACCCCTAGGCTGAGGGGTCTGCATTGGGCTCAGAGGTCTTACTACTGTGAGTTAATTTCTGCAATATAATTGTTTTCCAGTTTGTGGATTGCCCTCCTGGATGATATGGTAAGATTTGGCTATATCATGACGTCCTGCATTCTCATGGTTTCTTCTTACGTCATTACATGTAAAATATCTTTTTAAAATGGATTCCAGTCTTTTTTAAATCAGATTGTTCAACAGTTAGTTGTAATTTTGGTGTGCTCATGGGAGGGGGTGAACTTGCTGCTGCTGCTGCTGCTAAGTCGCTTCAGTCGTGTCTGACTCTGTGTGACCCCATAGACGGAAGCTCACCAGGCTCCCCTGTCCCTGGGATTGTCCAGGCAAGAACACTGGAGTGGGCTGCCATTTCCTTCTCCAATGCGTGAAAGTGAAAAGTGAAAGTGAAGTCGCTCAGTCGTGTCCGACTCTTAGCGACCCCATGGACTGGAGCCTACCAGGCTCCTCCATCCATGGGATTTTCTAGGCAAAAGTACTGGGGTGGGGTGCCATTGCCTTCCCCAAGGGGGTGAACTTAAGAGCCTCTTAATCTGTAGTCTTGTCTCCAGCTTGTTTGAAACCAAAGAGGAGGAGCCCTCAAATATCTGTAGAGAAGTCAATTCTTCTTACTGTTATTTTTTAATTTGGCTGTGGCATGTCTTTGTTGCCGCACCCGGGATCCTCAGCTGCATCATGTGGTATCTTTTATTAGTTGCCACAGGTGTGATCTTTAGTTACACCATGCGAACCCTTAGTTGCAGCATGTGAACTCTTAATTGCAGTGTCTGAAACCTAGTTCCCTGACCAGGGATTGACCCCGGGCCCCCTGTGTTGGGAGCACGGAGTCTTAGCCCCTGAACCACTAGGGAAGTCCTGAGAAGTCAATTCTTTATTAATCCATGAACACCAAGGTCTTCCTGGGATTGATGTGCTGAAGTGACTTTTACTCCTGAAATCCCTACCATCTTTTGTTTGAATTTCAAAGAATTTACTTTTCCCATATGAAGAAATCAGAGGCAAATCGAAAGGAGTTTAGGTCATTGTTGGTAAATATTCTAAATCCTTCGTTGACTGATGACTGCCAAGAGTCAGCAGCAGGTGGTAACATTTCCTTTGTAATCATTCTAATTGTTTGAAATAATTCAGCGTTCTATTCCAGGACTGTTTTTGGAGAAGAGGCCTAAGAGAGACAGTGCAGATGGGCCTGATTTAAACAGTACTGTTGTTAAAAGTGCATATTATATTTGAAGTTATTGGCACATTTAAATATATTGTCAGTAAATTGAACTAATCATTTGTTGCAAAACAGTAATAACCACAGCCATTCTCTCTTTAATTTTTAAGAGAGAAAATATCATATTCAATTAGTTATATATATCCAACATGACATATTTTCTTTCTTTTGCACTCAGGGTCTCCGATGTCACAGTGTTTCTTTTTTGTTATGAATAGACAATCTTCGTGGGCTTTTTTCTTTTAAATTTATGGAACATATGCAGTATCCACTTCACCCAAAGCTATAGAATAATGACGCTATTACTGTAGCCATCTGTCTCCATCTCAGTGTCTTCTGTGGTTTTATAGTCCAGTCTTAGGGCTCTGTAAGAAACAATATTGGTTAACATTAATAACTGCCTTCATCTGACAATTTACATCTCTATTTGGAGACAGCTCCTGAAAGCATCTTCCCCAGTTTAGGGTGCAGGGCTTTGTGGGGAAGGAGGGATGACTGTCTGGAGGGAGATGGAGGCAGAGCACCTATTTTGCTCCACTTGACTGACGCCCAAAGGGTGAGTCAGTCTCCCACTTCCTATTATAACTCTGCATTTGCAGTTTTCCACCTTGACAGGCAGTAACAGTTCCAGCCAATGCTAATTTGGGTAACATCTAAAAGGCTTGCCTGACAAGGCAGATTCAAATTATGAAGCAAACCCCTCACATACTGAGACCTTGTTAGCTAGATTAGTGGTAGATTGGCTCCTTGTGACAGCTTGTTTGCTAGAGGTGAGCTATCTGTATTTTCAGTGCAGGCAGGTTATATCATCATTTAAAGAAAAAAAAAAATAAAGATGTCGTTTTTCTTGTTTGTCATGGACTTCATGCAATATTCCCTCTCGATTTTCTCATTGTTGACTTCAGAAAGAAATAGCAGCGAGTGTGTACCTTTGAGTGCGACAGCTAATTTTGTTATGGATGAACAGAGTATTGTGACAAAACAGTGGCACAGCTGTCATAACAGCTGTCACACATTAATCATGACAGTGACAAATAGCATAATTACCTTATCTGGAATTCCTAGCATGCACACGCAGTATGCCCCACTGCCGAGCGAGCATATCACGCATGGTTTAATTAAAAAGACATCAATACAGGTTAGTTAGACAAGGGCTAGAAGACATTGATCCAAAATGAAAATAAAATTATTTGTAGGTTGGTGTTTAGGGACACCCAAAGACCGATTACTTAGCCGACATGATAATTTGAATCTTATTCCCCTAACTGGCCCTTCTCAGTGCGGTAAATTGGCTGCTCTGCCCCACACCAGCAGTCCTTCCTCCTGAAATATTTGATCCCTGTTTTTTTGAGCCACAGCATGGGTCCTTGGGAGCCATCTTGATGCTCTGTCAATTGATTGAAGGGGCTTTATTGATAAATGTGACTACCAGTGAACAAGTTACAGCTAACGGTTTTTAACTTGCTTTCCAATCAGGTACTCAGTCAGGAGAATGATATTAAACTTGAGTAATTTTTGTTTTATTTGGAAATTCTTAAGAATAAAGGCAGGTGAGACTGATTTTAAGCCTAGAAATGATAGTGTCTTGCATGTGCTATGTTTTAATATGTATGGCTGTATTCATGTGCATATATGTGTCACATCAGTATGTAGAAATATGCACACATGCCAAATATATGTATATTTTTGCCCCTCCCCCACCCCCTGATATTTTAAGCTCAACAATTCATTGAATTCACTGATTGAATTCCTGGTAGCTAGTTCTTGAATTGCTCTGAAGCTGCCTTGATGAAATATTAATGAATCAATTTCCATAGACATGGACTCATTATCTTCTGGGATGCCACTGGAAAACACAGTCCTGCCTGCGGTGTCCTTCCACCTGCCTGTGACATGATTCAATTTTCTCTCTCTTTTTAATTAAATAAAAATATAGGAAATTTTTGATAACTGTAGAACAGACATTTCCATTTCTCTTGATAGGCACCTAAAAGGAGGTAAACCATTTAAAATACATTTATGTTTCACTTAAGTGATATATTGAAAAGTGAGTCCTGGAAATTAAAAGAAGGTGGCCAGTTTAGTTCTGTAGTTTCTGTAATGCCCTTTGGAAATGAGGGAACTGTTGTTCTCAGAACAATCTACTTGGAAAATGTCTGTATTTTAGGAAACTGGAGTGAACCGTCTAATTGTTTACAAAGTTATCAGCTTTAGAAAATGTTACTAAACACAAATACTTGTCATGTTCATTTAAGACTGATGGAATATAGGTGGAATTATTCAGACTGGGTCTACAAAATGCCAAAACAGCTGGTTAGAATGTGAAAAATTCAGGCAAGTAATGATTAACTACACACAATATAAATAGCTGGTTTTAGATATTTTCTTGTTTGTTCACTGAAATTGACTGGTTTCCTAAGCCTTATGCAAGTCACACCAATAAAGCACATTAAATTGCAATCATATCAAACAAAGTTTTTCGTTTCCTTCCTTACCATTCGTTCTATTTCAGTGAAGATTATTAATGCCTGTTTTGGGTACCATCAACATCTACTTTATAGAACTAAAAAAGTCCACTGGTAAATGGTTGCCAACACTGTTTGATAAAAACTAGCATTATGTTCTCAAATTCAGTAGCTTTCACCAATTTTATTTAGAACCAGTGGTATATTTGAATGTCATGTGATCTGAGGACAATGTTACCATTTCAAGACGTACATATTATATGACCTGAGAATGGCATTATTATTTCAGCAAATTCTTTTTAAGAGAAAATGGGAAAGCCCAACCCTGACCAAGGATATCTTCTTAATACTGAGGCAAGAAAAGTAGTTTATCTTTGAGAGGAACTCCCCATGGGAAGCCCACTTGGCTCCCATTCTCTCTGGAGCTGATCTGATTCTATATTCCAGATCAAAGGAATGCCTTGAAGTTGCTCCTGGTTTGAAATACTTTGAGGAAAGCTATAAAAAACAACAAAGGCATCTACACACAGCAATTTTTGCATTTCATGTCTAGGTACCGGTTAAGATGGATAGCCCATGTGTGGACACTTCGTAATCAATCCCTCAAGTATAGAAAAAAGGTCAAAAATGATCTGGAACTGCTCTCAGAGGCTGGACACCATTCTAGATCTTTATTCTCTAAATCTTTCTCGGGCTCCTCTTGAAACTAGAGGCAGAGACAGGTTTCTTGCGAATAAATCTATGGTTTATTTATTCCACTATATATTTAAGGAGATTTTAATGAGAAAGAATCAATTTTACATTGACATAAAAGAAAATAAAAGCAGTTTTAGCCTCCTTGATCAAGCTTTTTAGATTGAATCTCCCTCTCTTCACTACATGGTCATTTTTATTTTAGGGCATGCATTTACTAGTGAAAGTGAAAGTTGCTTCAGTCGTGTCCAACTCTTTGTGATCCCATGGACTGTAGGCCGTCAGGCTCCTCTGTCCATGGAATTCTCCAAACAAGAAAATATTGGAGAGGGTAGCCATTATCTTCTCCAGGAGGTCTTTCCAACCAGGGATTGAACCCAGGTCTCCTGCATTACAGGCAGTTTCTTTACCATCTGAACCATGTACATTGCTGCTTTTGGTGTAGAGTTATCTCGGTATACTGTAAGCTCTTTGAAGGTTGATTCTGTGTTTGATTCTCCTTTTTATTCCTTATGGGAACCTAGGATTGTGCTTGCATGTTATAATGGCTAACTAAATATACACATAATAAATGACAACATGTTGGCTTTAGTAATTAAAACAGAGGCATTGGTTTGCTCTAAAATGTTCAGGCTGTTTCTTGGATTTAGCATATTGTTTGACTGAAAGCTCTAAGAAGGTCAGAGTGTTTATTTTTAAAATAAATTTTCTTCCACATTCTCTTCTTAAGATGGTTTGATTTCCTTCCTCCCTTCTGCCTGCTAGTATAAGAACTGACCTTTTATAGAAAGGTAGGATTGATTTCCATTGGTTTGAGTGGAGTGGGATATTGATCCAATAGCTGAGATACCAACAACCCGTTTTCTTCTCTCTCAAACTTTCATATCTCTGATCTTCCCTGACCTTGAAGGGAAAGTTACCTATATTACACATACCTGTTTTACATATCATATGATAAAACGTTCCCAATTGTCCTTTGCCTTATAACTTGCTCCACAATGAAATTCAGTGGGATGGCCTTATCCAACTTGAGTGATTTGATACAAACAAAACTTTGTCTTTCTGCATCCCATCACCCTTTCGATCTTTTACTCTCTATGCCTCAGAATATTTCAATAGCACTTCCTCTGTCCAGAAGTGACAATCAGCAGGCTTTCCATGTAAGAACTAGCAGGAGCAATTGTGTTTATCTCACTGACTAAGAGGTTTCCTATTTATCTTCCCTGAGGTGGTGCCCATGTGGCTGTCCTGATATTGAGCAACTGGACAGATTACACCCTGGAGCCACATCTGTGGACACATAGATCAACACCATTTTCATTGCCTTGGTGCCCAAGAAGTTTATCTTCTGTCAGTGAGATTTAGTACTTTCTTCCTGGATTGTTAAGGCTTTCTTTTGTCCCTGTGTTTCCTTTCCTCATCCACCTTATTTGGTTTCAAGCTAGGTTAGCATAACCTGATCAGGATTGTTAACAGTTGATTTTTAGTTTTTGTTTCCTTCCATTCCAAAATTATAAGGATTTTCAGTGGGACTTTTGTAGAGAAATCTTCACTAGTAAAACATATAGCATGAGTATCTTGTGTAGAAAGAAAATGACTTTAATTCCTAAGTGTACATCTAATAGGATTCATTTTATATACTGTGTCTAAATGCATAGCAAAGACATTGTTCACAGGACTAATATTTTTGCTGATGTTGCTTCAGTCAGGATGTAATCCCCCAAATCTGTTTTAGGATTTTTTTAGCTTACAGTACTTTCACTAATGCCTTCTACCTTGACTCTCAACAGAGCCCTGAAAGGTGAAAGGAAGGATTTTGTTATATTGTTCAGTTTTATACATGGAAAATAAAAGTTCAGATAGATGGGAAAATCACAAAGTTAGCTGTGAAGCCAAGACTCAAATCTAGGAAATCATATTTGCATCTCAACTTCTCCCCACTTAACTTCAGTGTCTCCTCCAAATAATTCTCCCTATGACTGTTTTTTTACTTTGTCGGGCTTTCTCTCAACTGTTCTAATAGCTGATAACTTTTCCCTTGCCAAATTCTGTGACTTTTCTGACTGAATTATAATAGAAGATTTGGGTTATGCAAGTTATCTATCCACTTACTTAACTGTAAAGGCAAGGAAAAAAAAAAAAGAAGATGAGACCGTTCTTCAGAGTATTGATTACTTCAATGGTTTCTCATCTGCCTGCATATTTGAATTACCTGAAGAACTTTAAAAATAAATAATGATGCCTGGATCCAACCTCCGGAGAGTCTGATTTAGTTGTTCTGGAGTTAGAGCCTAGAAATGGGATATTATTTTTTAAAGCTCCCCAGATGATTCTAATATGCATAGAGTGTTGAAAACCACTGGGGAAATTCCTTCACCCCTTTTAGGACCCATTTCCTTATTTTTCCCCCCACCAAATTTTCAAAAACACCTTGTTTTCTCAAAATCAAAATTCTGCATCTTGGACATTAGTGGTGACACTCCAAATTTTAGAGTTTATGTGAATGTGTATATCTGATGTGTACTTACTTTGGCTAGTATAGGAGAAGGAGAATAATCATGGAGAAGGCTGTTGTGGAAACTGATTATGGGCTATAGACATTTTGTGGCATAAATTTATACCCCCTAGAATGTCAGCCCTCACTTCCCCCCACCACCCCTGCCCCAGGGTAGTGACTTGGTCTGTTTTCATAACTGCTCTTTCCCTAGCATGTTGAACAGTGATTGGCTTATAGCCCTGTGAAAGTTAATCAGTCCTGATAGATTCTTTGCAACCCCATGGACTATAGCTGGCCAGGTTCCTCTCTCCATGGAATTCTCCAGGCAAGAATACTAGAGTGGGTAGCCATTCCCTTCTCCAGGGGATCTTCCCAACCCAAGGATTGAGTCCAGTATCCTGCATTGCAGATGGATTATTTACCATCTGAGCTACCAGGGAAGACCCTGGCTTATAGCATACATTCAATAAATATTCATTTCAGTTCAGTTACTCAGTCGTGTCCAACTCTTTGTGACCCCATGGACTGCAGTACGCCTGGCTTCCCTGTCTGACATGAACTCCTGGAGTTTACTGAAACATATGTCCATTGAGTCGGTGATGCCGTCCAACCATCTCATCCTCTGTCATCCCCTTCTCCTCCCAACTTCGATCTTTCCCAGCATCAGGATCTTTTCAAATGAGTCACTTCTTCATATCAGGTGGCCAAAGCATTGGAGTTTCAGCTTCAGCATCAGTCCCTCCAATGAATATTCAGGACTGATTTTTTTCAGGATGGACTGGTTGGATCTCCTTGCAGTCCAAGGGACTCTCAAGAGTCTTCTCCAACACCACAGTTCAAAAGCATCAATTCTTCGGCGCTCAGCTTTCTATATAGTCCAACACTCACATCCATACATCACTACTTGAAAAACCATAGCTTTGACTAGATGGACCTTTGTTGGCAAAGTGATATCTCTGCTTTTCAATATGCTGTCTAGGTTGGTTATAACTTTTTTTCCAAGGAGCAAGTGTCTTTTAATTTCATGGCTGCAGTCACCATTTGCAGTGATTTTGTAGCCCCCCCAAATAAAGTCTGTCACTGTTTCCATTGTTTCCCCATCTATTTGCCATGAATTGATGGGACCAGATGTCATGATTTAGTTTTTTGAATGTTGAGTTTTAAGCCAACTTTTACACTCTCCTCTTTCACTTTCATCAAGAGGCTCTTTAGTTTTTCTTTGCTTTCTGCCATAAATGTGGTGTCATCCGCATAACTGAAGTTATTGATATTTCTCCTGGTAATCTTGATTCCAGCTTGTGCTTCATCCAGTCTAGCATTTCTCATGATGTACTCTGCATATGAGTTAAATTAAAAGGGTGACAATATACAGCCTTGATTATTCCTTTCCTGATTTGGACCCAGTCTGTTCCATGTCCAGTTCTAACTGTTGCTTCTTGACTTGCATACAGATTTCTCAAGAGGCAGGTCAGGTGGTCTGGTATTTCCATTTCTTTAAGAATTTTCCACAGTTTGTTGTGATCCACACAATAAACATTACCATGGAATATTTCTCCAATATTTCCCTCACTCATTCTGAACAAGAGCTTAATAGACCCCCTTGCAGTTTCCCTGTTAGAGGAATCGCAGTTTTGGTGCCGGCATCTCATACTGTTTCTCTGCTTAGAAGACTTGCCTCCCCATCTCTTCACATCTAAATTTTCTATCATTCTTTAAGGCCTAGCATTAGAAAAGTTTCTTCCACAAGGCTTTCTGATTCTTCTTTGAGCTGTTCTAGGCAATTACCTGGGCTTCCCTGATAGCTCGGTTGGTAAAGAATCCGTTTGCAATGCAGGAGACCCCAGTTCGATTCCTGGGTCAGAAAGATCTGCTGGAGAAGGGATAGGCTACCCACTGCCGTATTCTGGCCTGGAGAATTCCATGGATTGACTGTATAGTCCATGGGGTCGCAAAGAGACTGACACGACTAAGCAACTTTCACTTTCACTTTTTCCAGACAATTATCTATATTTTACTCATCACAGCTGCTTATCACTACTGATCTTATATACATTACGGTTATTGATATGTCTTTACTGTTCTGCTGCTGCTGCTGCTGCTAAGTTGCTTCAGTCGTGTCCGACTCTGTGCGACCCCATAGACGGAAGCTCACCAGGCTCCCCTGTCCCTGGGATTCTCCAGGCAAGAACACTGGAGTGGGTTGCCATTTCCTTCTCCAATGCATGAAAGTGAAAAGTGAAAGTGAAGTCGCTCAGTCGTGTCCGACTCTTAGCGACCCCATGGACTGAAGCCTACCAGGCTCCTCCGTCCATGGGATTTTCCAGGCAAAAATACTGGGGTGGGGTGCCATTGCCTTCCCCGCACTGTTCTTCTAGTCATGGCCAATTTCTATTTGTATCCCTTTCAGTACCTATAAAAGCTCTTAGTATTTTTTTGGATGGTTGCAATTACTTGTTTGCAATCTCTGTTGCTTTTGGTATGTGTGTTAGATTCCTATGTTATACTATAACAAGAGGTTAAATAGCATTTTATAATGTTTCATTTTGTTTTATACTTTGCATTTTAAAAAATATTTCCATATACAGTATCTTAATTGTTCCTCAACATAACTCTGAGGAATGAAAGAGATGATATTACAAATATAAATGAAACAAAACTGAGGCACAACTACTTTAAATGACTTTTCAAGGTCACACCATTCAAAGGTATAGTGTGGATGGAGTAGCTAATTTTCCAACTCCTAATCCATGCAACTTCTCTAAAGAACGATGTGTTTTCTCCCAAGTTGGGTGGGCTAACTGGCGTGTTTTGTTTTTGTTAACTTCTGTAAGTCCACCCCTCCAGCTGAGGTGTGTGTGTGTTAGTCACTCAGTCATGTCTGACTCTTTGTGACCCATAGATTGTAGCCCACCAGGCTCCTCTGTCCATGGGATTCTCCAGGCAAGAGTACTGGAATGGGTTGCTATTTCCTTCTCCATACAACTACGTGTGTGTGTGTGTGTGTGTTAATCACTCAGTCGTGTTCGACTCTTTGTGACCCCATGGATTGTAGCTGAGTTATCAAACCTCAATTCGCCTCATAAGTTGTATGTGGAGAGTGTATTATTTGTGATAGAAATCTGTTTTTAGGCAGAATACAATTCAGAAAGGCAATTCTTTGTCCTCGTTGATGTCTTGTGCATTATGTTTTTTTGTTCCAGTGTGTCATGGCTTGTTTATTTTCCTTTTCATGTAAACTTCACTTTGTTCTTTAGATCAAAATCAGAACCATACTAGAAAGTGGGATGCATGTTTGTAACATCCTAAGTAGGTGAATAACTAGGCAGTGAGAAGTACCACATTGGGGGAAAAAAAAAAAACAGTAGAGAAGGAATGAGAACCCAGTCTTATGTGGCTTCCCAGTTAATTATCTGTGTGTATTTTTTAACAAACATTTAAACTCAAACCCTTAGCTATCCAAAAGTTTCTAAATACCAATCAACATCACGAGCATAGGGGCAGGGATTCCTTTTAATCATATATTTTAGTTCAAAGAAATGATTAAGAATCCATATTAAATGACCTAAGTTTTTTTTCCCCTTAAATATATAGCACATGCATGAATGAAAACATCAGTCTAATCTTTTGAGCAAGACTCACCATTGATTTATCCAAGACAGAACTAAGCGATAGTTTTTGACAGAACAAGTGGTATAAATAGCTGTTCTTAGTATGATTTAAATTTAATCATTACATATTGTTAATGATAATTCGTGAGCATTTTGTTCAGTTGCAAGTGCACTTACTTTCCAAGAGTGGAAATAAAACACTGTCAAATACTCTGGAATGAAATAAAATTGTATTTTGGTTTGCATAAGATGTAGTTACACTGAGAGTTGTGCTTGACTGTAAATGATAAAGTAGCCTTATGATTTTTTTTCCATTTACATAAATACAGTTCAGGGAATATTACTAATGAAGTCGATGTGGGGTCACCTAGCCACCTTAGGAAAAGGTTACTACGTTATTTTAAGTAGCCCATCAATCATTGTGAATTAATGTCATATTCTAGGTGAAAGCACTAATCATAATAAATTCATTTTGTATTCATGAGGGTGTCAAATGTACACCCATAGGAGTCCTATGTCATTTGTCAATATGGAAAGAAAAATTTAAATATGACCTGTTTGCCATCTCTTTGCTAGGGCTTATACTTAGAGGCATGTTGTGGTACTGATGGACATGTGATGCTCGTGGGGGAAAGCTGGAAACTTCACTAAGATTATTGGAAATGGAATGAAATCTGTGTCAGGAATAATGACCTGAGACTGCTGGCTGACATTTCCACGTCCTCCAAGGAATGCCAAAGGGTCAAGTGGGTGCCTGAGGGCACGGCTGTAAATGGGAATTCATGAGCCCACAACAGAGCTGCCTTGTTTAATTCCTTGCTTCCAAATTCTATGTCTCCCTCCTATTTAAGACAATGATGTGGCATCATTATTAACATAACTTTTTCTGTTACCAAAGCAACATAAAACCCTTTTCTGAGTGGTTTCTAGACCCTGATAGTTCAACAGAACATTGGGCATGGTGCAGGAAAGGCTTTTTCTATTTCTCCTTTTACCCTCTGTTGGGAGTATTGAGGAGAAACCTTCTTCTTCTCTCTTCTCACTGAATCCATCTCCATGGGAGAAGGATTAATAGAAATGGCAGATGGTTAAAAGAGCAAGTGTCTAACACATAGTTAGAACTACATTTCTTTAGGTGGAATTACTGTGTTAAGTGACTTGCTGATACTATTTTTTATCATTGTTATTAGTATTGCTGATATTATTCCATTTTAAAGAAAAAAATAAGCATAGATTGGCTAAGTAACTTACTATAAGTAAGTTACTAAGTAAATAACTTATATATATATATATATATATATACATATATACACTAACTTATATATGATTATATAGCGCAAAATGGTAGAGTTGCCATTTGAACGACTATTCTGCCCCTCTGTAATTATAATAGTACCTACTACATGTGAGGGTATTGTTTTAAAAATTAAACAAGGCCAGGTATCTAAATTTCCCAGAAGAGTAATTAATGTTAGCTAGTATTATTAAGCTGGAATCAAGATTGCTGGGAGAAATATCAATAACCTCAGATATGCAGATGACACCACCCTTATGGCAGAAAGTGAAGAGGAACTAAAAAGCCTCTTGATGAAAGTGAAAGAGGAGAGAGAAAAAGTTGGCTTAAAGCTCAACATTCAAAAAACGAAGATCATGGCATCTGGTCACATCACTTCATGGGAAATAGATGGGGAAACAATGGAAACAGTGTCAGACTTTATTTTTTTGGAGGGAAGAGGGCTCCAAAATCACTGCAGATGGTGACTGCAGCCATGAAATTAAAAGACACTTACTCCTTGGAAGGAAAGTTATGACCAACCTAGATAGCATATTAAAAAGCAGAGACATTACTTTGCCAACAAAGGTCCATCTAGTCAAGGCTATGGTTTTTGAAGTGGTCATGTATGATGTGAGAGTTGGACTGTGAAGAAGGCTGAGTGCTGAAGAATTGATGCTTTTGAACTGTGGTGCTGGAGAAGTCTCTTGAGAGTCCCTTGGACTGCAAGGAGATCAGTCCTGGATGTTCATTGAAGGACTGATGCTAAAGCTGAAACTCCAGTACTTTGGCCACCTCATGCGAAGAGTTAACTCATTGGAAAAGACTCTGATGCTGGGAGGGATTAGGGGCAGGAGGAGAAGGGGATGACAGAAGATGAAATGGCTGGATGGCATCACCAAATCAATGGACATGAGTTTGAGTGAACTCTGGGAGTTGGTGATGGACAGGGAGGCCTGGCGTGCTGTGATTCATGGGGTCGCAAAGAGTGGGACATGACTGAGTTACTGAACTGAACTGAGTATGATTAAATTGTATGGTTTGGAGTAATTCCACACACACACACACACACACACACACACACACACCCCACCACCACCACCACCACCACCAGCGCCCCCCACCCCCACCCCGCCCAGTACCTGTCTCCACCTCATCCTAAATTTTTCCTTTGGAAAGAAGGAAATACATGGGACTTTTTAGTATGTTCTGATTGTTTCTTGTACCAAGATAACAATTTTTCATAGTCAGGGAGCCACCTCTCCTCAAGAGACTCTTTCTGCCATCATGCTTAGGTTATTTCTGAGCCCTCTGATGTTCAGGTCCTATAGAAAGTGAAAGCGAAAATCTCTCAGTCCTGTCTGACTCTTTGTGACCCCATGGACTATACAGTCCATGGAATTCTCCAGGCCAGAATACTGGAGTGGGTTGCCTTTCCCTTCTCCAGGGGATCTTCCCAACCCAGGGATTGAACCCAGGTCCCCCACATTGCAGGCAGATTCTGTATCAGCTGAGCCCCAAGGGAAGCCCTTCAGGTTCCTATCAGTTCAGTTCAGTTGCTCAGTCATTTCTGACTCTTTGCAACCCCATGGATTGCAGCATGCCAAGCTTCCCCGTCCATCACCAACTGCTGGAGTTTACTCAGACTCATGTCCATCAAGTTGGTGATGCCATCCAGCCATCTCATCCTCTGTCATCCCCTTCTCCTCCTGCCCCCAATCCCTCCCAGCATCAGAGTCTTTTCCAGTGAGTCAACTCTTCGCATGAGGTGGCCAAAGTACTGGAGTTTCAGCTTTAGCATCATTCCTTCCAAAGAAATCCCAGTGCTGATCTCGTTCAGAATGGACTGGTTGGATGTCCTTGCAGTCCAAGGGACTCTCAAGGGTCTTCTCCACCACTACAGTTCAAAAGCGTCAGTTCTTTGGCACTCAGCTTTCTTTATAGTCCAACTCTCACATCTATACATGACTACTGGAAAAACCATAGTTTTGACTAGATGGATCTTTTTTGGCAAAGTAATGTCTCTGTCTAAGTTGGTCATAGCTTTTCTTCCAAGGAGCAAGCATCTTCTAACTTAATGGCTACAGTCAACATCTGCAGTGATTTTGGAGCCTAAGAAAATAAAGTCTGTCATTGTTTCCATTGCTTTTCCATCTATTTGCCTCCATCTATTTGACATTGAGTGATGGGGCTGGATGGCATGATCTTCATTTTTTTTTTAATTTTTATCTATTTATTTATTTTTTGCAGGGGAAAATGGACAAAGGAAAGGATCAATGAGGGTGGGAGGGAAATGGGAAAAAAGAAGGGGAGTAATGGTGGGGAGGAGTATATGTAATTTCTTAACTAATGGCTTTCTGTTTTTAATCACAAAGAACACTTTAAAAAAATCATGTTGAATTCATCCTATATTAGGAGGTTTGATCTGGAAATGAAAAGTTCAGGAAACTAAAAGTCCAGTTTGGGTGTCCTCATCTTAGGCACATCTTGGTATTTTGTATTGGTAGGTCTATCTTTACCACAATATATTATTTAGGACAGGATCACATTTGTCACTTCTTCCTCCCTACTACCCAAAGTGGTACCAGACCCATAAAATAGTCAGTAAACCTTTACAGAGTGAACAAATAAGTCTATTTTTTTTTAACTCTCCTGAGTGAACTGAATTTTTTGAGGCTCATAAGTGAATATGTTTTCCTCTTTACTTTGTCTATTACAGCCAAATTGTATGAGTGGGGTATTAAAGTCTCCCACTATTATTGTGTTGTTGCATATTTCTTCTATCATATTAATTAATGTTTGTCTTAGATATATCAATGCTCCAATGTTGGGTGCATATATATTTATAATTGTTATAACTTCTTTTTGGATTGTTCCTTTAAGTCGTTATGTATAACCTTGATTGTCTCCTTTTCAGAATCTTTAGAGTCAATTTTATCTGATATGAGTATTGCTACTCCTGTTTTCTTTTGGTCCATATTTGCATAGAAAATCTTTTTCCAGGCCTTCATTTTCAGTCAGTATATATCCCGTATTTTAAGGTGGTTCTCTTGTAGACAACATATATAGGGGTCTAGTTTTTGTATCCATTTGACCCATTTTAGTCTTTTGGTTGTTTTTTGTAGACAAGGTATGTAGGGGTCTTGTTTTTGTATCGATTCGGCCAGTCTTTGTCTGTTGATTAGGGCATTCAGCCCATTAACGTTTAAAGCAATTATTGATAAATAGGATTTACTTTATTGTTTTGGGTTCGAATTTATACACCCTTTTAGTGATTCCTATCTAGAGACTGTCCTTTAGTTTTTGTTGGAGAAATGGTTTAGTGGTGCAAAATTCTCTCAACTTTTGCTTATCTGTGAAGCTTTTGATTTCTCCTTCATATTTGAATGAGATCCTTGCTGGATACAATAATCTAGGCTATAAGTTATTTTCTTTCATCACTTTAATTATGTCTTGCCATTCCCTCCTGGCTTGGAGAGTTTCTATTGAAAGATCAGCTGTTATCCTTATGGGAATTCCCTTGTGAGTTATTTGATGTTTTTCCCTTGCTGCTTTTAATATTTGTTCTTTATATTTAATCTTTGTTAATTTGATTAATATATGTCTTGGGGTGTTTCGCCTTGGGTTTATCCTGTTAGGGAACTCTCTGGATTTCTTGAACTTGAGTGGTTATTTCCTTCTCTATTTTAGGGAAGTTTTCAACTATTATCTCCTCAAGTATTTCCTCATAGTCTTTCTTTTTATCTTCTTCTTCTGGAACTCCTATGATTCGAATGTTGTAGCGTTTAATGTTATCCTGGAGGTCTCTGAGATTGTCCTCATTTCTTTTGATTCGTTTTTCTTTTTTCTCCTCTGATTCATTTATTTCTAGGATTCTATCTTCTAATTCACTAATCCTATCTTCTGCCTCTGTTAGTCTACTATTTGTTGCCTCCAGGGTGTTTTGGATCTCATTTATTGCATTATTCATTATGTGTTGACTCTTTTTTATTTCTTCTAAGTCCTTGTTAAACCTTTCTTGCATCTTCTCAATCCTTGTCTCCAGACTCTTTAACTGTGATTCCATTTTGATTTCAAGATTTTGGATTAATTTCACTATCATTATTCAGAATTCTTTATCAGGTAGATTCCCTATCTCTTCCTCTTTGGTTTGGTTTGGTGGGCATCTATCCTGTTCCTTTAGCTGCTGGGTATTCTTTTGTCTCTTCATTTTGTTAAAATTGCCAAGTTTAGAGTGTCCTTACTATATTCTGGTAGTTTGTTGAATTCTCTTTATTGAGGTGGTTTACTGGTCTTTTCAATATCCGATCTCTGCCCTGTTACAGAGGGGGCAGAGATGAACACCCAAATCTAAGCCAGCCAGGTTCAGGCACTCGGATAATCCTCAGAAGCACAGACTTGGTTGAGTCTGCGTTTTATGCCCTTCCCAGATTCGAGTAGCGCAGGTGATGAAGTGTTTAGCGAGCTCAGCTGCTGTGACTTATTGCCTCTCCGCCGCTCAGTTTTCTGGGTATACAACAGGCACACTTTCTCAGGCAGTTGTTGACCATCCAGAGCCCCAAGAAGCGTGAGTCAGCACAGAAACCTACTTACAGTTCTGTAGGCAATGTCTCTCTAGGGCTGTGATTGCCCGCCTCCGGCCCTGGCTGTCTGTCACCAGAGTGGGACGGCCTGCAGCCGGCCATCTCCATGCACTCCTTTGTTCCGTACGTAGTCCTGGTGGTGTCTCAAGTTAGGGCTGGCTTTTGATGCAGTAGATAACCGACAGTCTGGTTATTTCGCTCAGATAGCGCTCGAGATAGCCAGGCGGAATCCTTTCTCAATGTGATGCAGGCCATGCTGCTCCTCCTAGCCCAGCCCCCGCTTGCTAATAGCAAATGCTGGTGTCCGCGCCGCTTCTCCGCAAAAGGAGCTACCTTAGCGCCGCTTCTCCGCAAAAGGAGCTACCTTAGGGCTTGTAATCTTCTCCTGAAGACAATGAATTGTCTTTCTAAGTGCCTGATGTCCTCTGCTGGCATTCAGAAGCTGTTTTTTAGAATTTATTTAGCATTCAAATGTTCTTTTAATGGATTTGTGGAGGAGAAAGTATTCTCCCCGTCCTACTCATCCGCCATCTTAGCTCCTCCTGATCTTCATTTTTTGAATGTTGAGTTTTAAGCTAGCCTTTTCACTCTCCTCTTTCACTTTCATCAAGAGGCTCTTTAGTTTCCTTTCACTTTCTGCCATAAGGGTGGTGTCATCTGTGTATCTGAGGTTATCTGAAGTCCTATGTCTAGAATTAAATAGTTCTCTGCACTTTCTGTAACTCCTTAAAGGGGGCAAATGGAGGCTGCTGGTCCTGCTTTGAGGCCTCTGAACCCTGGAGGACTTGACTTCTCACAAAGTTTCTCTATTTAAGAATCCTCTTGCCTAGTACTTTTACCTTCAAGCCTAAATGGATAATTTGGATGCTGTGAAATTCATTTCTCTCTTTTCATCACACTTTCTCTTCCTTTCCACAAATAACTCTCTTTGATGAAATAGAGACAGACTCTATAAGAAGAGTAAGACTCAAAAACAATGAAGCTTAAGAACTTCACACTGCAATCCTAGAAACTCTTTTATGCTCACTCCCCTTCCAAAGATTTAATAGCAAAGAACTAACCTGAGACAGTCTATGTTTGAGAGTTCATTTCTCTAGCAAAAAGGTACTATGAAGTATTAGATCAAATGAGAGGAAGTACAGCTCAAAGGACTTGTTGAATGGCTGATATATGATTATTAGTTCTTTTTAAACTCCATTTTGCCACTGAAATTTCTAAGTGGCTTTGGTCAAGATATGTATTCATGCTGTTTCTCAAGAAGGTAGAAATTACTCTCACATTTATGAGTATTCAAATCTCATGTCATACTCAGTTGACCTTCCCTGGACTCTTTCCTTGGCTGCTGAAAAATGAAGTTTATACCTAATAATTTAAATCTTAATCATATTCAGATTTTATTAGTCATTATTGTCTAGTATCCTAGATTGCAAGTTCTGATAAAGTACAGCATATGTCTTAATTTAAAAATCAATCTGTTGTGATAGAGAGAACCCTGAAATTTCTCTCAAGGGTAGTATAAAAGTTTTAAAATGGGGAAGTAACTTCATCAGTAGGTAATAAATTGCAGGAATTTTTGATTGACACCAAGATTTCTATCTGGGGAGACTGGAATATAACATTTATGCAACACGTTTTGAATAACTTTTTTTGAGGGATGCAGACATTGCCTTTGAAAATATTCAGCACGTTGTTCATTCCCTTTATGATATGTAAATGTCTAATGGTCAAGGAGGATGCTGGTGAAAGGGCTCCCAACAGTTTCGTATATTTATCAAAAGAAGATGAAGCAGAAAGGAATTAGATATCTTATTCAAGCCAATGCTTAAATTTCATGGATTAGCTCAAGCAAAGAATAATTTGAATAAAATTTCTCTTTTATTCATTTCATATAAGCAGCCCTTTTACTGGTAAATTCTAAGAATCAGATTTATTTGTAAAAAATCTTCAATATATTTTAGAGCATCCAGTTAGAGCACACATTTTATATAAGATTGCTGATTTTTTTTTTAAACTAATACTTCATAGTAACAGTTCTTACCTTTTGGGAAGTTACATATTGTACCAGTCAGAAACTGGAAGACAAAGGATAACATTCTCCATGAATTTAGCTAAAGATATTTTTATGAATATAGTATTTAAGGGGTGTGGGCATGATTTAAGGTGACCAAGAACAGAGGGTGAAGCATCCTGAGACTGGCAACATGGGAAGCCTTTACTACTTCCAAGTGTAAATGGGCAAATGAAAGGAATGCTTTTTCCAGAATTGGGGAGGAAGGTATGTACAGTAGGGATTATGATCATAGAGGGATGCTGACACTGCCAACGTTATTTACAACTGAGGAATTGACATCTTGGTTATGCTGCTGCTGCTAAGTCACTTCAGTCGTGTCGGACTCTGTGTGACCCCATAGACGGAAGCTCACCAGGCTCCCCCACCCCTGGGATTCTCCAGGCAAGAACACTGGAGTGGGTTGCCATTTCCTTCTCCAATGCATGAAAGTGAAAAGTGAAAGTGAAGTCGCTCAGTCGTGTCCTACTCTTAGCGGCCCCATGGACTGGAGCCTACCAGGCTCCTTAGTCCATGGGATTTTCTAGGCAAAAGTACTGGGGTGGGGTGCCATTGCCTTCCCCATCTTGGTTATAAGCATGGCATAAAGAAGTGTGAGTTACTTCATGATTCTGAATCCTTAAATAACATAGGGAAAGAGTTTAAGAACCTAAGTACAAAACTACCAAAAACCAGAGTGGAATATTGAGCAGTTTCATGGGCCTGAGGAAATAAAAATTTAATTTCAGTCTCCATCAGCCACATTTGGGCCCCTAGAGAACTATATCCTAAGAATGAGTGTGAACCAGATGTAGACCAAGATTTATAAAAACTGCAACCAAGCCTGGACTCCTGAATAGATTAAGGTAATTATCCAGAGGATAGAGTAAAAATTCTCTGGAGTAATAGAAAATCATCTAGAACCTCTACAATTAATACAAAATGTTTAGCATTCAATAAAATTACCAACTACACCAAAAACGTAATCAGGGGAAAAGGCAAGTGAGCCATTTACCAGTGTTAGCAAACACGCATGTTTAAATAATGTATTAAAATGCTGGGAAAAAATAAATGAGAATGGAAAATGCACCCAAGAAAGGGAACTCAAAAGCCAAGTGAAAAATATAGAACTGAAAAATGCAGTAATAAAATTTAAGAACCAAATAATGACGTTAACAGCAGATTGGAGGAATTAGAAAAAGAAAGCATTAGGTTAGACTAGGTCATTAGAAAATACCCAGGTGGAAGCATGGAGAGAAAAAAGAATGAAAGCTACAGGAAAATTAATAAGATATATGAGATATTATATAATTGTCTAATATAGATAAAATTGGAATCCCAGAAGAGGAGGAGGAGGAGAATAGGCAGAAGCAATATATAGGATATATATGCAAAGAGCCAACTTGTTAGAAAAGACCTTGATGCTGGGAAAGATTGAAGGCAGGAGAAGAAGTGGATAACAGAGGATGAGATAATTGAATGGCTTCACCAGCTCAGTGGATATGAGTTTGAGCGAGCTTGGGGAGATAGTGAAGGGCAGGGAAGCCTGGCATGCTGCACTTCATGGGACTGCAAGAATCAGACATGACTTGGCAACTGGACAACAACAACAATATATAAGGGGAATAATTGAGAATTTTCCAAAACAGATGAAGACCTAAAGCCATGGCTGCTACTGCTGCTGCTAAGTCGCTTTGGTCATGTCTGACTCTGTGCGACCCCATAGACGGCAGCCCACCAGGCTCCGCTGTCCCTGGGATTCTCCAGGCAAGAACACTGGAGTGGGTTGCCATTTCCTTCTCCAATACATGAAAGTGAAAAGTGAAAGTGAAGTCACTCAGTCATGTCCGACTCTTCACGACCCCATGGACTGCAGCCTACCAGGCTCCTCCATGAGATTTTCTAAGCAAGAGTACTAGAGTGGGTTGCCATTGCCTTCTCCCCCCAAGCCATAGATTTAAGAAATACTACAAATCCAAACCAAAATAAATACAAATAATTTAATTATACCTACCACATCTTACTGAAATTGTTGAAGGCAAAGGCAAAGAGAAGATATCAGTGGCAACCAGAGGGGAAAGGGGCACATTACCTTCAAAGAAGCAACAGTAAAACTGTTGGCTGACTTTTCAATAGAAACAATGGAAGCTGAAAAATAATGTGATGGCTACGTTTAACAGCATATTCAAAAGCAGAAACATTACTTTGCCAACAAATGTCCATCTAGTCAAACTATGGTTTTTCCAGTAGTCATGTGTGGATGTGAGAGTTGGACTGTAAAGAAAGCTGAGAACCTAAGAATTAATGCTTTTGAACTGTGGTGTTGGAGAAGACTCTTGAGAGTCCCTTGGAGGGCAAGAAGATCCAAACAGTCCATCCTGAAGGAGATCAGTCCTGAGTGTTCATTGGAAGGACTGATGTTGAAGCTCAAATTCCAATACTTTGGCCACCTGATGCAAAGAAGTGACTCATTGGAAAAGACCCTGATGCTGGGAAAGATTAAAGGTGGGAGGAGAAGGGGACAGCAGAGGATGAGATGGTTGGATGTCATCACCAACTCAATAGACTTGAGTTTGAGTAAACTCCGGGAGTTGGTGATGGATAGGGCGGCCTGGCATGCTGCAATCCATGGGGTCACAAAGATTCAGACACAACTGAGCGACTGAACTGAACTGACTGATATTTAACAGGCAAGGGAAAAACTATTCTGCCAACTTAGAACTTTATACTCATTGAAAATATCCACAAAAATGATAGCGACTTACACATTTACAGACACACAAAATTGAAAGATCTCACTTCCACCAGATCTGCATTTATTGAAATACAAAGAGAGGTCTTCAAATAGAAAATGTGAAGTTGAATTACAGAAACGAATGAAGAGTAGGAGTAAGTGGGCAGTTAAGAGTAGGAGTAAGTGAAAATATGTGGGCAAGTGTATTTATGTTATCTTAAAAGAATAAGACTAAGGTCATTTGTATATCTAAAGTGGAGTGAGTTGCTCAGTCTTGACTGACTCTTTGCAATTCCATGGACTACGCAGTCCGTGGAATTCTCCAGGCCAGTATACAGACCAGTATAACCATTCCTTTCTCCAGGGAATCTTCCCAACCCAGGGATTGAACCCAGGTCTTCCATATTGCAGGCAAATTCTTTACCAGCTGATCCACCAGGAAAGCTATTGCAGAATTAAGATACATACCAACGTTAAAGAAAAGGGTAAAAGGGCAATTAGAGTTGAAATGATCAGAATATTGCCTGGGAACTGGTAAAATTAATAATTCATGTTCAGTTCAATCCGACTCTTTGTGACCCCATGAATCGCAGCATGCCAAGCCTCCCTGTCCATCACCAACTCCTGGAGTTCATTCAAACTCATGTCCATTGAGTTGGTGATGCCATTCAGCCATCTTATCCTCTGTCGTCCCCTTCTCCTCCTGCCCCCAATCCCTCCCAGCATCAGAGTCTTTTCCAATGAGTCAACTCTTCGCATGAGGTGGCCAAAATACTGGAGTTTCAGCTTTAGCATCAGTCCTTCCCAAAAAACCCAGGGTTGATCTCCTTCAGAATGGACCAGTTGGATCTCCTTGCAGTCCAAGGGACTCTCAAGAGTCTTCTCCAACATCACAGTTCAAAAGCATCAACTCTTTGGTGCTCAGCCTTCTTCACAGTCCAGCTCTCACATCCATACATGACCACTGCAAAAAACATAGCCTTGACTAGACGGACCTTGGTTGGCAAAGTAAGGTCTCTGCTGCTTAATATACTATCTAGATAGGTCATAACTTTCCTTCCAAGAAGTAAGCATCTTTTAATTTCATGGCTTCGATCACCACCTGCAGTGATTTTGGAGCCCAAAAAAATAAAGTCTGACACTGTTTCCACTGTTTCCCCATCTATTTCCCATGAAGTGATGTGACCAGATGCCATGATCTTCGTTTTCTGAATGTTGAGCTTTAAGTCAACTTTTTCGCTCTCTTCTTTCACTTCATCAAGGGGCTTTTAGTTCCTCTTCACTTTCTGCTATAAGGGTGGTGTCATCTGCATATCTGAGGTTATTGATGTTTCTCCCGGCAATCTTGATTCCAGCTTGTGCTTCTTCCAGCCCTGTGTTTCTCATGATGTACTACTCTGCATATAAGTTAAATAAGCAGAGTGACAATATACAGCCTTGACATACTCCTTTTCCTATTTGGAACCAGTCTGTTGTTCCATGTCCAGTTCTAACTGGTGCTTCCTAACCAGTATACAGATTTCTCAAGAGGAAGGCCAGGTGGTCTGGTATTCTCATCTCTTTCAGAATTTTCCACAGTTTATTGTGATCCACACAGTCAAAGGCTTTGGCATAGTCAATAAAGCAGAAATAGATGTTTTTCTGGAATTCTTGCTTTTTTGATGATCCAGTGGATATTGGCAATTTGATCTCTGGTTCCTCTGCCTTTTCTAAAACCAGCTTGAACATCTGGAAGTTCACAGTACAGGTATTGCTAAAGCCTGGCTTGGAGCATTTTGAACATTACTAGCATGTGAGATGAGTGCAATTGTGTGGTAGTTTGAGCATTCTTTGGCATTGCCTTTCTTAGGGATTGGAATGAAAACTGACCTTTTCCAGTCCTGTGGCCACTGCTGAATTTTCCAAATTTGCTGGCATATTGAGCACAGCACTTTCACAGCATCATCTTTCAGGATTTGGAATAGCTCAACTGGAATTCCATCACCTCCACTAGCTTTGTTTGTAGTGATGCTTTCTAAGGCACACTTGACTTCACATTCCAGGATGTCTGGCTTTAGATCAGTGATCACATCATCGTGATTATCTTGGTCGTGAAGATCTTTTTTATACAGTTCTTCTGTGTATTCTTGCCACCTCTTCTTAATATCTTCTGCTTCTGTTAAGTCCATACCATTTCTGTCCTTTATTGAGCCCATCTTTACATGAAATGTTCTCTTGGTATCTCTAATTTTCATGAAGAGATCTCTAGTCTTTCCCATTCTGTTGTTTTCCTCTATTTCTTTGCACTGATCACTGAGGAAGGCTTTCTTATGTCTCTTTGCTATTCTTTGGAACTCTGCATTCAGATGCTTATATCTTTCCTTTTCTCCTTTGCTTTTTGCTTCTCTTCTTTTCACAGCTATTTGTAAGGCCTCCCCAGACAGCCATTTTGCTTTTTTGCATTTCTTTTCCATGGGGATGGTCTTGATCCCTGTCTCCTGTACAATATCACAAACCTCCATCCATAATTATCAGGCACTCTATCAGATCTAGTCCCTTAAATCTATTTCTCACTTCCATTGTATAATCATAAGGTGATACCTGAATGGTCTAGTGGTTTCCCTGCTTTCTTTAATTTAAGTCTGAATTTGGCAATAAGGAGTTCATGATCTGAGCCACAGTCAGCCTCCAGTCCTGGTTTTGCTGACTGTATAAAGCTTCTCCATCTTTGGCTGTGAAGAATATAATCGATCTGATTTCGATATTGACCATCTGGTGATGTCCATGTGTAGAGTCTTCTCTTGTGTTGTTTGAAGAGGGTATTTGCTATGACCAGTGCATTCTCTTGGCAAAACTCTATTAGCCTTTGCCCTGCTTCATTCTGTATTCCAAGGCCAAATTTGCCTGTTATCCCAGGTGTTTCTTGACTTTCTGCTTTTGCATTCCAGTCTCCAATAATGAAAAGGACATCTTTTTTGGGTGTTAGTTTTAAAAGGTCTTGTAGGTCTTCAAAGAGCCATTCAACTTCAGCTTCTTCAGTGTTACTGGTTGGGGTATGGACTTGGATTACTGTGATATTGAATGGTTTGCCTTGGAAACGATCAGAGATCATTCTGTCATTTTTCAGATTGCATCCAAGTACTGCATTTCGGACTCTCTTGTTGACCATGATGGCTATTCCATTTCTTCTGAGGGATTCCTGCCCACGGTAGTAGATATAATAATCATCTGAGCTAAATTCACCCATTCCAATCCATTTTAGTTCGCTGATTCCTAGAATGTCGACATTCACTCTTGCCATCTCCTGTTTGACCACTTCCAATTTGCCTTGACTCATGGACCTGACATCCAGATTCCTATGCAGTACTGCTCTTTGCAGCATCTCATAAATGAAAGGTCTGTGTCATAATCTATAGAGCAACCATGAAAATAATAGTCGAAGATTATATTGTTAATTAGATAAGTAGTAGATGATGAAAAGAGAATTTAAAATATGGATTAATCCAGGAAAAGAGAAGCTAGGAGAGAATATAAAAAAAAATACAAAATTGCATGTAACAAGTAGAAAACAATAAGGTGGTAGATATTAAACTGAATTTATCTGTATTTATGTTAAATGTACTAGAAATATTTTTCAAGCTGAGTTAAAACAGTGTTGTTTATAAGAGCCATTGCATAAATATAATGACACTGTATGATAGAAAGTAAAAGAATAGAAAGATATATACCATGTAAACAGTAACCAAAAGGAAATAAAGTGTAACTATATGAGAATCCAATAAACATTGGACTCCTTATTGGATAAAAAGTATAAGAAGCATTATTATAGATGAGAGACATTTTAATGTTGATAAAAAAAATAATATACCAGGAAGCTAGAATCTTTAATTTATGTGAATGGTATCAAAATATATAAAGAAAGAACCAAAAAGAAACAAAAACCACGGTTAAAGGGAAAGACTTTATTTAATCACTGACCTAGAGCCAGACATCTTGGAATGTGAAGTCAAATGGGCCTTAGAAAGCATCACTACGAACAAAGCTAGTGGAGGTGATGGAATTCCAGTGGAGCTATTCCAAGTCCTGAATGATGATGCTGTGAAAGTGCTACACTCAATATGCCAGCAAATTTGGAAAACTCAGCAGTGGCCACAAGATTGGAAAAGGTCAGTTTTCATCCCAATCCCAAAGAAAGGCAATGCCAAGGAGTGCTCAAACTACCGCACAATTGCACTCATCTCACACGCTAGTAAAGTAATGCTCAAAATTCTCCAAGCCAGGCTTTAGCAATATGTGAACCGTGAACTTCCTGATGTTCAAGCTGGTTTTAGAAAAGGCAGAGGAAGCAGAGATCAAATTGCCAACATCCACTGGATCATGGAAAAAGCAAGAGAGTTCCAGAAAAATATCTATTTCTGCTTTATTGACAATGCCAAAGCCTTTGACTATGTGGATCACAATAAACTATGGAAAATTCTGAAAGAGATGGGAATACCAGACCACCTGATCTGCCTCTTGAGAAATCTGTATGCAGGTCAGGAAGCAACAGTTAGAACTGGTCATGGAACAACAGACTGGTTCCAAATAGGAAAAGGAGTACGTCAAGGCTGCATATTGTCACCATGTTTATTTAACTTATATGCAGAGTACATCATGAGAAATGCTGGACTGGAAGAAACACAAGCTGGAATCAAGATAACTGGGAGAAATATCAATAACCTCAGATATGCAGATGACACGACTCTTATGGCAGAAAGTGAAGAGGGGCTAAAAAGCCTCTTGATGAAAGTGAAAGTGGAGAGTGAAAAGGTTGGCTTAAAGCTCAACATTCAGAAAACGAAGATCATGGCATCTGGTCCCATCACTACATGGGAAATAGATGGGGAAACAGTGGAAACAGTGTCAGACTTTGTTTTTCTGGGCTCCAAAATCACTGCAGATGGTGACTGCAGCCATGAAATTAAAAGACGCTTGCTCCTTGGAAGGAAAGTTATGACCAACCTAGATAGCATATTCAAAAGCAGAGACATTACTTTGCCAACAAAGGTTCGCCTAGTCAAGGCTATGGTCTTTCCTGTGGTCATGTATGGATGTGAGAGCTGGACTGTGAAGAAGGCTGAGCGCCGAAGAATTGATGCTTTTGAACTGTGGTGTTGGAGAAGACTCTTGAGAGTCCCTTGGACTGCAAGAAGATCCAACCAGTCCATTCTGAAGGAGATCAATCCTGGAATTTCTTTGGAAGGAATGATGCTAAAGCTGAAACTCCAGTATTTTGGCCACCTCATGCGAAGAGTTGACTCATTGGAGAAGACTCTGATGCTGGGAGGGATTGAGGGCAGGAGGAGAAGAGGACGACAGAGGATGAGATGGCTGGATGGCATCACTGACTGGATGGATGCGAGTCTGAGTGACCTCCGGGAGCTGGTGATGGACAGGGAGGCCTGGAGTGCTGCGGTTCACGGGGTCGCAAAGAGTCGGACACGACTGAGCGACTGATCTCTGATCTCTCTCTCTCTGATGTCTCATAAATTAATAAAATAAATCAAAAATGAGTAATGATATAATTTTTAAAATTTGAATAGATGTATTTTCTGCTTGTATGGATGTGAGAGCTGGACTGTGAGGAAGGCTGAACGCCAAAGAATTGATGCTTTTGAACTGTGGTGTTGGAGAAGACTCTTGAGAGTCCCTTGGACTGCAGGAAGATCCAACCAGTCCATTCTGAAGGAGATCAATCCTGGAATTTCTTTAGAAGGAATGATGCTAAAGCTGAAACTCCAGTATTTTGGCCACCTCATGTGAAGAGTTGAGTCATTGGAGAAGACTCTGATGCTGGGAGGGATTGAGGGCAGGAGGAGAAGGGGACGACAGAGGATGAGATGGCTGGATGGCATCACTGACTCGATGGATGCGAGTCTGAGTGACCTCCGGGAGCTGGTGATGGACAGGGAGGCCTGGCGTGCTGCGGTTCATGGGGTCGCAAAGAGTCGGACACGACTGAGCGACTGATCTGATCTGATTATCAATACTATCATGATAGTATTTTGACCTGAAATGTATGACTAAAATATTAATCTGGAAGATGTCCTTATCAAAAAATCCTCTTGCAACAAATATTGGCATTTCCCTTGTAAACAAACCAAACTATTGAAAGACTTCATACTGAAGTTTTCCTTAATATAACCTTTTAGTGAGCCTGTATTTTAAGATATAGCAATGAAAAATCTTGTCTCTCTGGTGTTTGTTGTTAAATATAATACTTCATTATCATGGGAAAACAAGAAATTTCAGAATAAAGGATGATTACCCTCAGGTATTCTTATCTCTGTATACTATCAGTATGTTGTGTGGCACATATACATACTGCTAATCTCACTTATCATTTATGTTTACCTGTATTTTGATGCTATATGAAATATGGTGATATAAAGTTATACCTTGAAATTCTTCTTGGTTTGAATTTTGTTTCCTCTTTGGGTTGTTACAGTTTTATTCATAATTTTAATTGTTTTCATTATTATGCTTTCAACATAACAGATGAAGAGTCAGTAAAGCACATATATAGACTTAATGACAGAGACTATGTTCTTTATTCAAAAATATATTTAAATTAATGGCAATTAGAGTGAGTGCCATATGTTATAGGTTGAATTCTGAAATGACTTGTAGCCCTGGTTTTATGATGCCCTAGCACACCTGCAATTAGCTTAAGGGATGTAAAGACCTGTAAAATATTCTCAAAGATAATTTATATTAAATTCACTTTAATTCAGTAAATATCATTCAGCATGTTTGTGGTAAATGACACAGAGGGAAGGGTTATGAATTTTAGAAACATTGACAGGGTTTAATAGAATGGTAAAAGGTATATTATTACACAACCAAGGGAAATAATGGAGTTATCATCTTTATCCTTCTAGAACCCTCCCTTCTATTTCTGGGTATAATATAAAGATATGCGTAATACAGTATCATTCAACATAATTAAGCCCCATGAAGGCTAATGAGGTCTGTCTACATTTTCTGAGTAAAGCTATGATTGAGGGATTGAGGGATACATACATTTACTTGATGATAAAATCAAGATTGTGATTCAAAGGAATTAGAAATATATCAAAGTATGAAATACTTCTCTTACTGTAAAAGAAGAAGAGAACATTATGAAATTATCGTTTTGAAGAAACAAAACTTTGTCTCTATATTGATAATTAAATTTATTATTTAGTAGGGTTTAAAGGCTTTCAAAGATACCTATATATATATGTCTTGAAAACTCAAATATCCATTATCCCTTAAATATTTCTGAGTAAAGAATATCTTCTGTAGTTTTCATTATTAAACATGTATGTATTTTTTTCTAGCAGTTTACTTCTTTGCTGTTGGAACTACACACTATTAAGATGCCACAGATTTAAAAAGCAGCAAAAAAAAAAATTAAATACCATTAATGTAAAATTTCTGATACTTTAGTGAGTAGTATACAGTAAGTTCTAAATATGTTTCTTGTTTTTTATGTGATTTTAAAAAACCCATAATGTTAAAAGCTACATAATCAAGGTAATACCCTAATGTATTTTGTTGTTTAGTCACTAGGTTGTGTCCAACTCTTGTGACTCCATGGACTGGAGCCTCCCAGACTCCTCTGTCCATGGGATTTTCCTGGCAAGAATACTGGAGTAGGTTTGCCATTTCCTTTGCCAGGGGATCTTCCCAACACAGGGATCAAATCCGCATCTCCTGCATTGGCAGGTGGATTTCTTTACCCCTGAGCCCTAATGTCCTTCGGTATTTTCTAAGCCATGGGTTAGCAAACTTTTTCTGGGTAGGGTCAGGTAGTAAATGTTTTTGACTTTGCAATCCATACCATCTCTGTTTCTGCTACTGAGATTTGTCAATGTAGCACAAAAGCAGTGGTAGACATTTCATAAATGATGGGCAGGGCTGTGTTCCAATAAAATGTTATTTTTGAGAACAGGTAGTGGTCTCTGGGTCATATTTTGCCAACCCCTAAAAGTCAACAACATTGGTCAGTTATTCATTAATCACTTACTCTATGCCATGCCCTATGCTAGGCATGCATGCATGCTCAGTTGTATCTTACTCTTTGCAACTCCATGGACTGTAGCCTGCCAGGCTTCTCTGTCCATGGGATATTCCAGGCAAGAATACTGGAGTGGGTTGCCATTTCCTCCTCCAAGGGATCTTCCAGATGCAAATATCAAATTCATGTCTCCTGCATCTCCTGTATTTGACTTGGTTCCTGCCCTCAAAGACCTTTTAGACTAGTAAGAGTATACTGATACATGTATTGAACAAGTATAGTGTGTTGGGTAACATCACAAATATAGGAGCAGACAGGAAGAAAGAGAAAGCAAGAGAGAGAATATCCTTAATTTAGGAGTATAGTGAAAAGTTTTCCAAGTACACACACACACAAAAAGGAATTGGTGTTTGGAAAAAGGAAATTGTATACACATTAGAGAGTCATGAAAGAGTTTGGTGAGTTTGAATGCTAAATAATGATTTAGTATGGCTGAGGTGCAGTATAGGAAGTGGCATATAGGAAAAATGAGAGTAGAAAGATTGGTGATAGGTAGGCTCCTTAAAACATGCCTGCTAAGGGCAACAGGGATGAAATAGTTAGATGGCATCAGCAACTGGATGGACATGAGTTTGAGCAAGCTCTGGGAGTTGGCGATGGACAGGGAAGCCTGGTGTGCTGTAGTCCATAGGGTCGCAAAGAGTTGGACACGATTAAGCAACTGAACTGAAGGACACTTGGTTTCTTGCAAGGGCAGTGGGGAGATGAAAGTGTTTTAACTTAGAAGAAGGGTAATCTTGTTTGTGTTTTTGAAAAATATTCCTGGCAGTTTTGGGAATGTTGCAGCAGGAAAAAGCAAGACTGAGGCAAGGAAACCAATCATAGAGGTCAAACCCTAATTATAAGGGTTTGAATCGAGATGAGATCATTGTGCACATAGCATTTGTTCAGTATGTTTTCCTACCAGGTCTTACATTTGTCAGAGAAGGAAGCATTAATGCACAAAGTGATTGAAATCATTTTAGGGTTATTTAAAGAAAATATTTTATTGTCACATGTTTTAAAACATTAATGAAAATATGTCCAGGATTACAAGGTTGTTTCTTATGGTATTTCTAGCACTTAGGAAATCATTAAATGTGGTTTCTAATCTCAATTTTAGCACTTAGAAGTGTTGAGGCACACTTCTTAATTTGAGCCTCAGTTTTCTTTTTGGATAAAATTCAGTTTTTTAAGTATTTTGGGAAGAATACCCTTTCTTCCAAGATTATATGGAAAAACATATTAATGATTATGAAATTATTTTAAAGCTATCATTTTATCATTCAATGGTAAGTTGTCACAATATAAAGAAAATATTGGACAAAATTGATTACTCTTGATTCCCTTATCTATAGCAAATAGAACAGAGATCAGAGATTATTAATGTGTTGGCAAGAATGCCCACCCCCCACAATTTTAAGCAGCTCAGAAAACCAACCCATGGAAAAGGGAGCCCAAAGGAACCCATGAGATTAATGATCCTTATAAAATGGCCCACCCTGTGCTTCCAGGCTCCTAGCATTTTATATGTGTGAGTGCACACATGCATGCACTCCCACACATCACACAGATGCACGATGCATTTAAAATATCATCCTTCATGCTCAGTCTCATTATTAATGCTGTTTGCAGTCTCCATGGATGTATGTGCAACCCAAGTGTTTGATATGTAGCTAGTGTCAACATCTTCTTTTCTATTTGCAGTAAATATTTGACCCAGCTCCCCTAGTACACACACAGGCATACATACAGACCACAACATACATGATATAGCACATACACAAAATACAAATAAAACTCACACAGAACACTTAATGCACACAATGCACAAATATATGTAATGCACAAATATGTGTAGCACACAAACAGTCAACACATACAGTGATCATACCATACATGCAGAATACATGGCTACTACATAGACAACTGAAAAATACTAAGCACACACATACAAATAATATAACATGCACCACATAGGAAATATATATATAACACATACAAAACCACAGGCATAGCATGCATACATTAATGGTGCTTCCCAAACCCAGTTTTTCACATATTTGCTTTATTTACACATCACCCAAATATTCACTTACCTAATATTTTATGTAACTTGTACTTCAGAATATTTTATGTATTTTTTCCTACTCTCCTTTTCATCATTCTTGACAAACTAGTCATTTTCTGATTTTTACATATTTGCTCATCAGAACTATGTGACAGAAGTATTGGTGTAAATCTGATCAATTTTATCCATCACATGTGAAAATGTTGATTTTTCTAACCTCAGTGGGTGAAATGCCAGGCTGGATGAAGCACAAGCTGGAATTAAGTTTGCCAAGAGAAATATCAATAACCTCAGATATGCAGATGACACCACCCTTATGGCATAAAACAAAGAAGAACTGAAGAGCCTCTTGATAAAAGTGAAAGAGGAGAGTGAAAATGTTGGCTTAAAACTCAACATTCAGAAAACTAAGATCATGGTATCCGGTCCCATCACTTCATGGGAAATAGAAGGGGAAACAATGGAAACAGTGACAGACTTTACTTTCTTGGGCTCCAAAATCACTGCAGATGGTGACTGCAGCCATGAAATTAAAACATGCTTGCTCCTTGGAAGAAAAGCTATGACCAACCTAGACAGCATATTAAAAAGCTCAGACATTACATTGCCAACAAAGGTACATCTAGTCAAGGCTATGGTTTTCCAGTTGTCATGTATGGATGTGAGAGTTGGACTATAAAGAAAGCTGAGCATGGAAGAATTGATGCTTTTGAACTGTGGTGTTGGAGAAGACTCTTGAGAGTCCCTTGGACAGCAAGGAGATCCAGCCAGTCCATCCTAAAGGCAATCAGTCCTGAATATTCATTGGAAAGACTGATGTTGAAACTGAAACTCCAATGCTTTGGCCACCTGATACAAAGAACTGTCTTATTGGAAAAGTCCCTGATGCTGGGAAAGATTGAAGGCAGGAGGAGAAGGGGACGGCAGAGGATACGATGGTTGGATGGCATCACTGACTTGATGGACATGAGTTTGAGTAAGCTCCTGAAGTTGGTGATGGACAGGGAGGCCTGGCATGCTGCAGTCCATGGGGTCAGAAAGAGTTGGACATGACTGAGCAACTGAACTGAACAGTGGGCTTATCTACCTACATAGCAGTTTCTTTATAATTTATGGAGAAATATTTATAAAGATAAGAATTTTAAAATTAGAAGGCACATCAGAAGTTAGTCAACCCAATCCTCTGTCATGCCCATGCTGTTTCTGCCCTATAGCACTAATGCTAAGAATAGCAAGTTTATCAGTAACATTAATGATACTGTTTTGGAAGTCATCTATGATAGCTTATAAATGTATTGAAGGCAAATGATCAGGTTGATATAGGTGGTCTGTACATAGTATGTCTGCTCAAGGACAGATATAAAATTTATTAAAATATAATGTGTGGTAATCATAGAAAAATTGGAAAAATATACAATGATTAACAATTAAAAGCATAATTAATCTTACTGCATAGAAACAACATTGTTCTGGAAGTAAGTTCATTGATTCAAAGGACATGTACAGTTTCAATGCTTTCAGAACATATAACACAATTGTTTTCTAGAATATATATGCCAAGATATACTCCTCACAGAATTGAGCATAGTCTAAGCCATCATGTTGTTAGAATTGAATATTGCCATGAAAAATAATCTTTTTTAAAATTAGTTTTTTCTATTGACTATGCCCTAGGTCTACCTATTGATCAGAGTTATTTCCATAGAGATTCAGCTCAGGTTCCAAGAAAATACCTATTATAATTTAGAACAGTCCTTAAAATGAATTGGCACATTGAGCAAGGAAGTCTTAATGTTGCAATTTTCTTTTGTGGTGAAGGCTTTCCTGTGGTACCTGATATCCAGAGTCATGTTGGTTAAAAGGTTTTCCCTTAATAGCTAACTTTTCTCTTAATAGCTAACTTCCGTGTCCAAAACTCTTCCATTCTTGAAGTAAAGTGCCAACAAGATATTTGAAAAGACAATGGCATTCTCATATTACAGTTAAAACACATTTATTTTAATTTTTTTTTTAGCGCTTGATTCTCAGATTGCCTTCAAGAAGGCTCTGATGCAAAGTGAATTCTAATAAAGTTAGGGTTGCTACAAAATCTTTTAAGCAAAGCAAGAGAGTATCCCTTATGATCTGTTTGTTCATAATACTTTCTACGAAACATGAAGGACTGTCTTTGAGTTTGATGTATGGTAAATGCAAAAGCATATATATATACAGACACCAATATTTCTCCGATGAAATACTGTGCTAATTGGTTAACATGCCTTAATGATGTAACAGTAAAAATTAATTATGGATATTTCTTTTTACATGTATTTCATTCCAAAGAGTATATCTTCTAAGTAAGTAGAAACCATTGATTATAAGTTTAAGGTTGTTGTAACTTTTATATTTTCTCTTTTTTTTCCCTCAGATTAGATTCACTTAAAAGATGCATCATTTTTTTATATATATATAAAAGATGTATTTATTTCTGTTGCAGTCAATAATAACTTTTTAAGAATGTGTGCTGGAGAGTTCCTGGCTCACAGTAAATTTTTAAGTCTATATAAATCCATTAAAGGAAGAACTAATTCTTGGCAAATGACATGGAGATTAATAATGCTTATATGAAATTGTTTTCTAAGAAAAATATACAAATTACTAAGCTTTCAAGATAGTTTTTAAGGTTTAGCAGTAAATATTTAGTCCTTTATTTTTGTTGCACAATGAATATTTTTTGGTAATGCTAGTTCATGTTAGTGACACTTTGATAAATTTTTGGTCAACAGGTTATATCAGAATATAAGAGACTAAAGCATGAGGGGGTTGGAAAATTACTTCTAAGTTCCATTACAGTTGCATCAGCCTGTGATTATATACTTATATAACTTATTAAGAAATAGCTTCCAGATAATAAGAAATATACTGTCCCCTCTGTCCTTTACATTAAAGCACAATGTAAAAAGCATTCTTCTGGAAGGCTCCCTCAGAATGCCTGGTGGTACATAATCTGAAGGCTCCTTCTATTATATAGAATACAATCAGGTTCTATTATAATACAGTCAGGTCCTGGATTAAAACAGATGCCATAATGTATTTTAGGCTTGCAGGAACTGAACAAAACATCCAAAGGCTAATAACTCTCAAAATATATTTACAAAGGGAAAACAATGAGCTGAAGTTTACTCAATCGTGTCCAACTCCTTATGACCCCATGGACTGTAGTTTGCCAGGCTCTTCTGTCCATGGAATTCTCCTGGCACGTATACTGGAGAGGGTTGGGAATTCCTTCTAAAGGGACTCTTCCGCACCCAGGGAGTGAACGTGGGTCTCCTCCATTGCAGGCAGATTCTTTACTGTTTGAGCCACCAGGGAAGCAATAAGGAGCATAAGTGAAGTCGCTCAGTCGTGTCTGACTCTTTGCGACTTGATGGACCGTAGCCCATCAGGCTCCTCCATCCATGGAATTTTCTAGGCAAGAGTACTGGAGTGGGTTGCCATTTCCTTCTCCAGGGGATCTTCCCGACACAGGGAACGAATCCAGATCTACCACATTGCATGTAGAGGCTTTACCGTCTGAGCCACCAGGGAATCCCATAGGAGCATGAAAGTGAAAATAAAGTTGCTCAGTCGTGTCCGACTCTTTGCGACCCATGGACTGTAGCCCACCAAGCTCCTCCATCCATGGGATTCTCCAAGCAAGAATACTGGAGTGGGTTGCCATTTCCTTCCCGACCCAGGGATCGAACCTATGTCTCCCACATTGCAGGCAGGCGCTTCAACCTTGCACCACCAGGGAAGCCCTTAAATACAAGAATACAGTCTCTCAGAAAACCTCCTATAGAGACACAGAACCTCAGATCCAAGTACTAACATCAAAGATTTCAAGGGAAGAAAGGAAACCAGGTTGAAAGAAGAAAGGGGAGGAGGCGGGAGATGGGGGTGGTGGGGCGAAAGGGGTGGCCTTACAGACATCTCCTGCCACCTACAGGTACCCAGGCATTACGGGACTTTTCCCTGGGCCTCCAGAGAATAGAGGACTGGAACTCGGCCCTACCGGAAATCAGACCAGACCAGAACCAGAATTCGAGTTCTCTGCCAAGAGGAGGTGATCAGTCTCAAATCCTCAGCTTAGGCTGAGGGCCCTTCAACCAGATTCCTGCGTCCAGGACCGGGGGACTAGAAAAACGAGGAAGGATAAGAAGGGTTAAGGAGAGGAAAGAGAGAAGGAAGGGGAGAGAGATCAATAAAGTCTCTTGTTCCTTACCGGTCGGGACACTCTGGCCAGTTGTCTGCGTCAGGAAGAGACCAGGGACTAAAGGGTCCCAGTTGGGGCCACTGGGTCTGGTCCATTGGCAGGCAAGCTGGCCCCTGAGTACCCCGAGTGGTCAGGATGTCAGTCTCAGTGAAGAGGAGTCCCCACCAGAGTCTCCGTTTGTTGCAGGAAGGAGGACCCCTTCCAGGGCCCGAAACTGGTCTCTTATCTAACACTCAGAAATGAATTGTCCGAGGAGACACATGTGCTGACAAAGCAAAAGATTTTATTGGGAAAGGACACCCAGGTGGAGAACAGTAGGGTAAGGGAGGTTAACACAAATGTTGATCTCCTACACTGACATTAAACACAAATCCTTGGGTGGTGCTAAAGAAATCTCAGATTGATAAGTACTCTTGGATCCTGGAGGGAGAAAAAGCAAAAAGTATCCTTTTTTGGGAGAAAACATCTCGAAACTAAGTCCTCAGAAATCTCATGTTCTAAAATCAATCAAAAAAAAAAAAAAACTGTTGGTGTCCAACTCTTTGCAACTCCATGGACTGTAGCCTGCCAGGCTCCTCTGTCCATGGGATTCTTCAGGCAAGAAGACTGGAGCGGGTTGCCATTCCCTTCTCCAGGAGATCTTCCCAATCCAGGGATCAAACCCTGATATCCTGCATTGCAGCTGTATTGTGAAACACACAGGATTGAAAGCCACTTACGGGTAATCAGCAGAATCATGTTGAATATAGACCCCTAAGAATGTCAAATATTGAAATGATCAGATACAGGATGAAATATAACTATGCATGAGATGTTTAAATCAATAAACATAGAATAAAAATGAGCAAGTAATGTGACTATGAGGATAACCAGGAAAATGAAAAACAAACAAACAAACATAGGACTTTTACAGAATCTGAAGATTATAGTACAGGATAGACACAGGTAAGGGGAAAATTGTGAATTGGGAGCTTGATCTGAAGAAAAATATGCCAGAGCACATAAAGACAAGGAAATCAAAATATAGAAGAGAGGTTAAAGGACATGAAGGATTATATATGAAATCCTAATGAATGTGTAAGTAGAGTCCCAGAATAAGAGAATAGATGATTGGATAAGAGGTAATATTCAAAGAGCCAAGAGGCAGATTCGTATTTTTGGAACCTGAAGGCTGTTTCTGAGATATATGATTTCAGAGTATTATGACCCTTATTACTAGTCTGTCATTAATGTTTTCATTGTAGTGGCATATAGGACACTATCTCCAAAATTTATCTTCTCTCAACCCAACTTTTCTTATCCTTCACTTTTGGAAGGTACTGGGCCCCTCTTTGATCTCCTCAGTTATAATATCAATGAGATCCTCTACTATCTCTGTTTTATCTTCACATCCTTGGAGAAACCTTTATTTACCACTCTGAAGCAAAGTGACCTTTAGCAAATCGTTTAACTTCTCAGGGATATTTCCTCAACATTGTAAAACAATGGGAGGGTAGATTAGATGAACCTATAAAACACCACCATCTTAAGAGTCTTAAACTTGTTTTATTTTGATAATATGTATAAAATATATAGAAAAGTTGTAATAAAAACACTACAAAGAAATCTCAGATACCAATACTCATTATTCCAAACCTTGAATGTTAACATTTTGCTGCAGTTGCTTTATATCTATCTTCTTATCTATCTTTCTATATTTTTTCTAATTTTAAAAAATAAGTTATAGATATGATGCCCTTTTACTCATAAGTACTTGAGTGTATATATATCCTAAAAACAAGAATTTCTTTTCCTTACAACAGCATATTATAAATACAAGGAAAATCTCACAGATACAAAACTATTGTGTATTCTATAGTCACTTCATTGATCTTTTTATTTTACATCAAATCCTTTAAAGTTGTTTTTGCTTTATATTATACTTCTAACAGGGGTGATTTTTAATCCTCCTAATCTCTCAACAAGGGATATCATTCCTCTTTTTTGTGAATTTGATTCGTGATGATACTCCCTACCTCCATCTGGGTTCTTGTTTACAAGCCAATTCTTGAACTGTATTTGGCTGTCTTAAGTAAAATATTGGAATTAAAAAGGGAATATAGATAATAACTTAGGACTCCATAGAATCAGTGGAAAAAAAAAAATCAGAGAACCGAAATGTAAAAATATACAGGAAACAAGGACGGCTACCCAGAGCCACAGCTAAGGTCTCACCACAGGTGCATCTGGTGAGATGTGGCCCTTATAACCACTGTTCTCATTAATGCCACTGTCACCACTACCGTCAGCCCACTGCTATGGCAGTAATTGGCCTGCCCACCTTCCTTGTGTCTTTGCATCACACACTCAGAGTTCTACATCTCAGTTTTATTGTTCATGTTTAGGTTATGTGTTCATTTCGTGCCTTTAATAGAAAAGAGAGGCCGTAGTAGAAGGTTGGTCTGGCCAATACCTAACCCCTAAGATCAAACATGAAGTATCAGAGTGTCAACTTCCTTTAAGGTAACTAGAGTACTCCTAGGAAGGGAAAGTTGAGGAACAGTATACTTGTACATTCATTAACAAAAAATATACAGCTCATATTAAAATCCAAATATAGTCACAGCTAAAATCTTCCTCAAAAGTGCAAATGCTCATGGCAGTTAAATATTTATCTCAAAATAAGGATCCATCTGCTTAGAGAGGAAACTTCAGAAAAGAGGTTTGCTGTTGCAGATAGTTTTAATATACATAAGCATCGTTGCCTCCCTCATACCTACTCTTGTAGCACCAGGGAAAGTAAAATGAATTCACAGAAGATTTATTACACTTGAGTTTAAATGTACAAATGAAAAATCTGACCCAGTCAGCAATGATGTTCATTAGTTGTTTTATGTAATATTTCAGGAGAGTAATATCTTGAACATTAAATAAATTGAAAAGACTTCATGAAACTATGAATTCTAAAGAACCCAACCAAGCTTTTGTGACCTCTTTGAACCCAAAGACCACATATAAAAAAATTAATGGGACAAAGAACAGAACTTGACAAAGAAATTGAAAAGGAAGGGAAATTACTACGTGTAACCACAAATGGGGACAGATTGTATCACAGGATTATTAGAATTTGGAGGAAAACAATATTATTTTTAAAATTGAATTGGATTATTTATTACAGCTCTAAAAAGTATTGAACATGAGGAAGATTCCTAGCAAATATTAGGTTATACCAGGAAATAATGTATATGAGAGGAGCGTCTCAGAGATAAATCTCTATATAAACATTACAAATATTAAATTTTTCTCCTTATAGCTCCAGTCTGATAAGAATTGCTCTTATATTTTATAAATAGCAAGTACTGTAATTCTACTTTCTTACCTCTGTAGATAAGAATGGTAATGTTTTTCAGAACTGACAGCAGTGGCAGTATCATGAATCTGGTCAAGTTGGTGAACATAGTGAGGGAATTTGAATACCACAACAGAGGAACTCTCCTGTGGGCAAGTTTGGCTTTTATATTGAATTGCAGGGTTTTAGCTAATTCCTTCCACCGCTGTTTTCACCTTCAAAATCTTGTTCAGCCAAAATCTCACTGCTTCTAGGAAGCCTATCTCAGTGCCCTAAATGGAAGTTTTCTGTATGTGCCCCCCAGGTTCCCTTGTACTTTCTGATATAAATGTATCATGGTAGTTTTGTTTTGTCTTACATGAATAGAGCATAATGGGTATCTACCTTATCTACTAGATTATAATTGCTTGGAAAGCAAATACTGTATACATAGAGTGAGAGAGAAGGAAACAGCAGGCTTCATTTTTTTGTCAAGTTTAAGTGTTCTTTAAATTGCAATAGAAGTGCATGTTCCCCGCAGGCTTTTCTTGCCCTTCCCACCACTGAAAAAGCCTGAATTGCCTCATAGTTCATAGTAACTATGTAATCCTGGTCTAAACTTCTCATGTTTTAAAATATACCCTGTGTCTACAAGGATCCAAACAGATTTACTTCCTGCCATTCTTTTGGTATTAATGATATAAATTGCATCCCCACTGCTTGTGACCTGGGTGTGTGGAAAATGCAGTCTAATATGAAAACCTGGGCACAGTTTTACAACACTCTGTATAAGTGCATCTAGTTTACTGAGAGTATTGGACCAAGAGGGAGAAAATTTAAACAGATATCAGGGAATCTTCTAAAATGAGAGGTCTTCTAAATGAGAATAGGACAAGTTCATTAAAACCACTTCAAGACACATGGCTCCAAAAATTGTGGAAGGAACGTATTTCTGGATAGAAAATCCAGATGTGTTTCTAAACGTTTGTCTTAGATTTCTGTTTTAAGGTCCTAAAGAAATGTAAAGTCTTTTATAATACTCAGATGGAATAAAACCACTCTTCTGTCATTGTACTGCAATGAGTGTATCCTGCTTATTTGCTAACAAGCACAACTAGCATTGCCCAATTAACTAAAAACTTGATTGAAGAAAATTAAGTTTTTAGTTAAAAAAAAGAAAGTCATTTTCCTCTTGAACATTGTTAGATGTTTTTCGGTGTGAATAATTGGAAAATTTTAACACTGAAAATATATTATGAATTTTTGGTAGTGATTATGGTGTGAAGGTCTGACCTTTTCAACATTCTTACATGCTCTGCCTTGAGTTCCTTGAAGGTTAATGCTGTACATCACTGGTCTCATAAAGCATTGCTGGAAGGTCTGAGGGCAGAGTTTGTGCGTGGGTATTTCTCATTCGCATGGGTTTAAAAAGGCTCCGAGTGAGTTTTTCTTCTGCTGCTGTTCTCAACTGATTATATCTACTGACAAGAAAAGAAAAAATATATTTTATCCAGATACTTTTCTAGAGGCAGACTCCATAAGAGGCTGAGAGCAGTTTCCTATTTGGACTCGTCTTTCTCCTTTTTCCTGTGCTGTCGCTCTGAAGTACTGGGAGCTATGTCTACAGACTACCCTTTCAGTGTCTTATTCCTGCCTTTTTCCACAGTGAACAAGTGTGAGAAAGCTGGTGGCCTGAAAATATTTAGAGTAAACCTTTGTGTCTACTCAGCCAAGCCTTTTTATGCCATTCCAATGTTAAAGCAAGCCTAGGTTTGCATTTTGATTTGTAAATATAATAATTCTGTAAATCCAAAGCTGGAAATACTCCTAGGATTTAGAGAACAAAGCTGGATATTTGCATCTAATTAAACTAAAATTCTACCCACAGTTTATGTCTAGAATTTATTCTTTTTTAAGAATGAGTAGGGGAGATTTTAATCAATATTGTGAATTTTCTGTAAGGCAAAATTTACATCAAATGCTTAGAAAATAATCTTAAGTATAACTTTATACATAAAAATTTTTATAATGCAATCGTATTTATGGGAAAAGGGTATGGTAAAATTTAAGATATGTATTTTTTCCCCATTTTAAATTTTAAAACTGTAAGTTTTTATTATAAAGAGTACTAACGATTAGTTTCTTTTTTTATTGATTTAACTTCAAAATTGGGTGAGGTTGAGTACAACTTCAAGAGGCATTTCGTGTTAATTTGGTACTTAGCCTTGTAGTTTATTGAGGAGTCACTTCAATTTCACAAATCATGGAGGCAGATTATTTCAGTGAGTCCATGCTGATCTAACAGTCAAGGCTTTAGAGTTTCACCTGTAACTATTTTCTGTTCTCCTTGTTGTGGTCTTATTATATTCGTTGGGAAGGAGCTATGGCAGAATGTACTGAGGATTTTTGCAAGATAGAGTGCTTTAACCACCAAATATGTGCCCACTGAATTGCTTTGAGGTTTGTTCTTTGTATACTGTATGGAACTATGGGAAAAGGAGTCTCTATTGACTTGAACTGGAAAAACTAATATTTTCATTCAACTAGAGCACTCAGCCTGGGAAACTGGCAGATTTGGACTGCAGCCTTTAAACCCCTACCTTGTTTTTTGTCTTCTGTTGGCCTCACTACAAATTAACAAATAATTGACCTCCACTTAAAGCTTGCTGCCTTTTTAACTAAAGACAAATGCGTTATATACTTTGGTTATAAATTGAAAATGGAATAGTTTAGTATTTCAAAAGTGGAGAGGATTTGGGAGAGGCCTTTATATCTGTAAGACTAAGTTAATTAAACCTCTGAAATTATCATGTAAAACATTTTCTTAAAATAGCAAACCATGCTATCAAAAGATAGCAGGTTTATTTAACAAATGTTTGTTTGTAAATAATGGCAACAAAACAACCACTACAATGTTCTGTGTTTTGTATTTTATGGTGCTTAGGAAAAAAACATTAAAATAACTTTGCAGAAAACATGATGTATCTTTATCAGAAGGATCAAATTACAGAACTTGAAACATATGGGCTTGTTAAACTTTATTCTTAACTCACTCATTACTCAGGAAGCTGCCTTGATCGCAATCTAAAATTGACCATTTCAGGAAAAGCAAACCTCAGCCTTCTCCAGAGGGTCCAATCTGGGTTGTGGTCGTTATTTTACTACCAGTAATTTTAAATCTTCTTGGAAACATTACCTTTCTAATTTACTGTAAATTTTGACGGATATGAGAAACCACACTTCAGATGTTGGTAAACAAGATAGCTAAGTTGAATATGGATTGAGAGGAAAACAAGCAGTACTAAATAAAACTAAAAAAAAACTGTAGCATGAACTTGGAAATCATCTGGCTTCATTTCTTCATTGATTGCAATTCAACAGAAGGTCAATCTAGGTTTTCCTTTGATTTACATTTACCTGTGAACCCTTCAACAAATTATAATAGGACTTAATGCCGCTAGAAAGTCATAACTAGTGACCTTCCAGAGAAAATAAAATCTCACACTCACCCTTCAGAAATGCGGGAACCCAGGGAAGTCATTCAGACCAAATAGGGAACTGGAAAATCCCATGGACGGAGTCTGGTAGGCTGCAGTCCATGGGGTCGCGAAGAGTTGGACACAACTGAGCGACTTCACTTTCACTTTTCACTTTCATGCATTGGAGAAGGAAATGGCAAACCACTCCAGTGTTCTTGCCTGGAGAATGCCAGGGGTGGTGGAGGCTGGTGGGTTGCCATCTATGGGGTTGCACAGAGTCGGGCACGACTAAAGTGACTTAGCAGCAGCAGCAGCAGCGGAAGCATTTGTCAAAGTATGTTTCTTCTTAAAGAAGGATCAGTCTCATGGTTATAATATTAATGATTCTCTCTTAAAAAAAAAGGATATTATATTATCAGGGCAGTTCTTGGTATTTAAAATGAACTAAGTCTTATCACTGTGCCTGGGAAAGGTCAGTTGAGTTTCCTGTTATTGACTTTATAATAGAAAGTTTAAGTTTAAGATCAGAATCTCCACAGATATTTGTTAACCATTTATTGAGAGGTAATTAAATGATCTTGGAAAATATGAAGAAATTATCGTACAATATGGCAACCATCATGACAGATTTTTTTCCCACATGGAAGAACACCAGAAGGTATTTTATTAAACTCTAAGAAAAACAAACAACCACAATGACAAAAGATAGATCCTTCTTGACTATAGAGCTTTAATAAAGAAGGTTTAAAAAAAATTTTTTTCAACACACAGCTATGAACTAGTTATAGAGACTTCTGATTAAAAGTGGAGAGGGGAACACATGCATTTACTTTCACCCATTCCTAACTTTCTACTAAATTAGCAGTAAAGATATATATCTTTAAAACTATAAACTCACAAGTATGAAGCAAAAAGAAAAGAGACAATAGCATCAAATGTTTTAAGGTAAAATTCCAAATAGGTAAGTGGTATAAGGTAGCAGATCTGAGAAAATGAAATCCTAAACTGTCAACAGAGAAAGGGAAAACATCTGATTTAAACCCCCCAAAATCTCTAGTATTCTAAGGAATTTGTGATGCCAAATAACTCTGGATTTGGGAAGTGAAGGTGGAGCTTAAAAAAGGATTAGTTGAGAGAATGTTGAAGATAAGTAGGCCCCATGATTCTCTTCCCTGATGGGATCAAAGAACTGGAGGCTTATTCTCTGGAGAAGTAAAACAGGAAGACTCTGCACTGGAATACACCAGACTCAGTTGAGAGTAATGTTTCATACTAAACAAGATTAAGTAAATGTAGTTGCTTTGGAATTCGACCAATGAATTGACTTAACTATACCACTCTGCACTGAAGTCCACAATGTAGGAGGCTTTTATCATGAACATAGAAATCAGCTTCTTAGTGCAGTTCAGTTCAGTTCAGTCCCTCAGTTGTATCTGACTCTTTGTAACCCCATGGAGTGCCGCATGCCAAGCCACCCTGTCCATCACCAACTCCTAGAGCTTACTCAAACTCATGTCCCTTGAGTCAGTGATGCCATCCAACCATCTCATCCTCTGTTGACCCCTTCTCCTCCCATTTTCAATCTTTCCCAGCATCAGGGTCTTTTCAAATGAGTCAGTTCTTCGAATCAGGGGAACAAAGTATTGGAGTTTCAGCCTCAACACAAGTCCTTCCAATGAACACCCAGGACTGATTTCCTTTAGAATTGACTGGTTGGATCTCATCACAGTCCAAGGGACTCTCAAGCGTCTTCTCCAACACCAAATTCAAAAGCATCAATTCTTTGGTGCTCAGCTTTCTTTATAGTCCAAATCTTACATCCATACATGACTACTGGAAAAACCATAGCTTCAACTAGATGGACCTTTGTTGGCAAAGTAATGTCTCTGCTTTTTAATATGCTGTCTAGATTGGTCAAAACTTTCCTTCCAAGGAGTGAGTGTCTTTTAATTTCATAGCAGTAGTAACCATCTGCAGTGATTTTGGAGCCCCCCCCCCCCCAAAAAAAATAAAGTCTGACACTGTTTCCATTGTTTCCCCATCTATTTGACATGAAGTGATGGGACCAGATGCCATGATCATAGTTTTCTGAATGTTGAGCTTTAAGATAACATTTTCATTCTTCTCTTTCATCAAGAGGCTCTTTAGTTTTTCTTTGCTTTCTGCCATAAGGGTGGTGTCATCTGCATATTTGAGGTTATTGATATTTCTCCCAGCAATCTTGATTCCAGCTTGTGCTTCTTCCAGCTCAGCGTTCATTGTGATGAACACTGCATATAAGTTAAATAAGCAGGGTGACAGTAGACAGCCTTGATGCACTCCTTTCCCTATTTGGAATCAGTTTATTGTTCCATGTCCAGTTCTAAATGTTGCTTCCTGACCTGCATAGCGATTTCTCAGGAGGCAGGTCAGGTGGTCTGATATTCCCATCTCTTTCAGAATTTTCCACAGTTTATTGTGATCCACACAGTCAAAGGCTGTGGAATAGTCAATAAAGCAGAAATATATGTTTTTCTGGAACTCTTTTGCTTTTTCCATGATCCAATGGATGTTGACAATCTGATCTCTGGTTCCTCTGCCTTTTCTAAAACCAGCTTGAACATCTGGAAGTTCATGGTTCACGTATTGATGAAGCCTGGCTTGGAAAATTTTGAGCATTACTTTACTAGTGTGTGAGATGAGTGCAATTGTGTCATAGTTTGAGCATTCTTTGGCATTGCCTTTCTTAGGGACTGGAATGAGAACTGACCTTTTCTAGTCCTGTGGCCACTGCTGAGTTTTCCAAATGTGCTGGCATATTGAGTGCAGCACTTTAACAGCATCATCTTTTAGGATTTAAAATAGCTTCCCATCAGGAAGCTTCCATAAGCCTCTTATCCTTCTCCATCAGAGGGCAGACAGACTGAAAACCACAGTCACAGAAAACAAACCAATCTGATCACATGGACCACAGCCTTGTCTAACTCAATGAAACTATGAGCCATGCCATGTAGGGCCACCCAAGACTAACAGGTCATGGTGGAGAGTTCTGACAAAATGTGGCCCATTGCAGAAGGGAATGGCAAACCACGTCAGTATTTTTGTCTTGAGAACCTCATGAACAGTATGAAAAAGGCAAAAAGATAAGACACTGAAAGATGAACTCCTCAGGTCAGTAGGAGCCCAATATGCTACTGGAGGTCAGTGGGGAAATAACTCCAGAAACAATGAAGAGATGGAGCCAAAGCAAAAACAACACCCAGTTGTGTACACAACTGGTGATAGAAGCAAAGTCCAATGCTGTATAGAGCAATATTTCATAGGAACCTGGATTGTTAGGTCCATGAATTGAGGCAAATTGGAAGTGGTCAAACAGGAGATGGCAAGAGTAAATGTCGATATTTTAGGAATCAGCGAACTAAAACGGACTGGAATGGGTGAATTTAACTCAGATGACCGTTATGTCTACTACTGTGGGCAAGAATCCCTTAGAAGAAATGGAGTAGCCATCACAGTCAACAAGAGTCTGAAATGCAGTACTTGGATGCAATCTCAAAAATGACAAAATGATCTCTGTTCATTTCCAAGGCAAACCATTCAATATCACAGTAATGCAAGTCTGTGCTCAAACCAGTAATGCAGAAGAAGCTGAAGTTGAATGGTTCTATGAAGACCTACAAGACCTTCTAGAAGTAACACGCAAAATAGATGTCCTTTTCATAAGAGGGGACTGGAATGCAAAAGTAGGAAGTCAAGAAATACCTGGAGAAACAGGCAAATTTGGCCTTGGAGTACAGAATGAAGCAGAGCAAAGTCTGATAGAGTTTTACTAAGCGAACACATTGGTCATAGCAAATACTCACTTCCAACAACACAAGAGAAGACTCTACACATGGACATCACCAGATGGTCAACACCAAAATCAGATTGATTATATTCTTTGTAGCCAAAGATGGAGAAGTTCTATACAGTCAGCAAAAACAAGACCAGGAGCTGACTGTGGCTCAGATCATGGACTCTTAATTGTCAAATTCAGATTTAAATTGAAGAAAGTAGGAAAACCACTAGACCATTCAGGTGTGACCTAAATCAAATCCCTTATGTTTATACAGTGAAAGTGAGAAATAGATTCAAAGGATTAGATCTGATAGAGTGCCTTATGAACTATGGATGGAGGTTCATGACATTGTATAGGAGACAGGAATTAAGATCATCCCCAATAAAAAGAAATGCAAAAAAGCAAAATGGTATCTGAGGAGGCCTTACAAATAGCTGTGAAAAGAAGAAAAGCGAAAAGCAAAGAAGAAAAGGAAAGATATACCCATTTGAATGCAGAGTTCCAAAGAATAGCAAGGAGAAATAAGAAAGCCTTCCTCAGTGATCAGTGCAGAGAAATAGAGAACAATAGAATGGGAAAGACTAGAGATCTCTTCAAGAAAATTAGAGATACCAAGGGAACATTTCATGCAAAGATGGCCTCAGTAAAGGACAGAAATGGTATGGACCTAACAGAGGCAGAAGAGGTGGCAAGAATACACAGAAGAACTATACAAAAAGATCTTCATGACCCAGATAATCACTCACCTAGAGCCAGATATCTTGGAATGTGAAGTAAGTGGGTCTTAGGAAGCATCACTATGAACAAAGCTAGTAGAGGTGATTGAATTCCTGTTGAGCTTCTTAGTGCACCTCTCTTTAATAGGAATAGACTGTAAAAGATCACCAGACATTCGAGAAAAATACATAATACAAATCTCAAAAATCAAAACAAGTAGACTATAACATTAAAAGAGAAAACAGAATGTACAGGGAGAATGAAATTAAAACCAACAGAGAAAGTTATTGATATTACTATAGATGGAGGATAGTAAAGCTAGTAAAATAGACCATATTTTAAGAAAATTTCAGAGGGCAACAAACATTTGGAAATTAAAAATAGCAGAAATAAAAAGCTCAAAAATTAGAAAGACAAAGTGAAGAATTTTCTAGAAAATAGAGAAAAAGAAGACTAAAAAGTAAAAGTATGAGAGAAAGGAAAAGAGGACCAATCTACAAGTTTTAAGAGCTAAATAACAGAAATTCCCAAAGAGAGAGTAGAGACAATCATTAAGTAAAAGATTCAGGATAGTTTCCTAGAGCTGAAGATAGTGACTTTCTAGAAAGAATGGGTTCACAGAGTACTTTGAAAATAGATGAATATAGTACAAAGCATGCCATTTTTGAATTTTAGAATATGGTGTATAAAAAGAAGAGTCAAATGAATTCCAGAGGAAAAAACAAAAGAGATACACAGGAAACAAGAATTGGACTAACTTCAGACCTCTCAACATTGGATGGTGTAAGATTATAAAGCATTACTTAAAAAATTCTGAGGAAAAGTGACTTCTGATTTAGAATTCTCTGTCTAGCAAGATATCAATTAAGTGTAGATGTAGAGTAAATTGATTTCATGGCAGATAAAATCTCACAAATTTACCTTCTAAAAATCACTGAAGTTATGGAATTATGTGCTCTACAAAACAAGTGAGAAAATCAAAAATTACAAACACATGAAATATGGAAGACAAGCAATCTAACACGAGAAATGAACAAATACAACCCCCTGAAAAACGATGAAATAAACTCCCAATGAGATATCTGTGCAGTGAACATCAGGGTACATGTGTATTTTTCAACTCTGGTTTCCTCAGAGTATATGACCCAGTAATGGGATTGCTGGGTCATGTGGTAATTTTATTCTTAGTTTTTAAGGAACCTCCATACTGTTATCCATAGTGGTTTTATCAGGTTGCATTCCCACCAACAGTGTAAGAGGGTTCCCTTTTCTCTACACCCAATCCAGCATTTGTGTGTAGACATTTTGATGATGGCCATTCTGACTAGTATGAAATGATGACTCATTGTGATTTTGATTTGCATTTGTCTAATAATGAGCAATGTTGAGCATCTTTTGGGCTTCCCTTGTGACTCAGCTAGTAAAGAATCTGCCTGCAATGTGGGAGACTGGGTTTGATCCCTGGGTTTGGAAGATTCCCTGGAGAAGGGAAAGGCTACCTACTCCAGTATTCTGGCCTGGAGAATTCCATGAACCATATAGACCATGGGGTTGCAAAGAGTCAGCCATGACTGAGCAACTTTCACTCACTGAACATCTTTTCATGTGTTTATTAGCAACCTGTATGTCTTCCTTGGAGAATAGCTAGGACATAAAGCAATCTAGATGTCCATTGGCAGATAAATGGATAAGGAAGTTGTGGTACGTATCATTTCAGTTCAGTCACTCAGTCATGTCTAATTCTTTGCAACCCCATGGACTGCAGCATGCCAGGCTTCCCTGTCCATCACCAACTCCTGGAGCTTGCTCAAACTCAAGCTGGTGATACCATCCAACCATTTCATCCTCTGTTGTCCCTTTCTCCTCCTGTCTTCAATCTTTCCCAGTATCAGGGTCTTTTCTAGTGAGTCAGTTCTTTGCATCAGGGGTGGATGAACCTAGAGCCTATTATACAGGTTGCAGTAAGTCAGAAAGAGAAAGAAAAAGTACATATATTAATGCATATATTTATGAAATCTAGAAAGATGGTACCAATGATCCTACATGAAGGGCAGCAAAGGAGACACAGATGTAAAGAAAGACTTTTTGACTCAGTGGGAGAAGGAGATGGTGGGATGATTTAAGAGAATAGTGTTGAAACATATATATTACCATATGTAAAATAGATAACCAGTGCACACTTGATGTATGATGCAGGAGACTCAAAGCCAGTCCTCTGTGATAACCTAGAGGGATAGGTTGGTGAGGGAGGTGGGATGAGGTTCAGGCTGGAGGGAACATATGTATACCTATGGACAATTCATATTGATGCATGGCAAAAACCATCACAATATTATAAAATAATTATCCTCCAATTAAAATAAATAAAGAGAGAAATTATTGCAAACTAGAGCTGGTCAGAGGCTGTTTAAGAGGTTTATTCATGTATTATAGATGACATTGATCAAATATATAACAAGTTTGAACATATGAGATTTTTTCAACCAGAGGAGAATTTAAATGTAAATGTTTAGAAACTTAAGAAAATGAAAAAAATCATTACTGTCTTCAGGAAACATAAGCAAATAATTACAACAAAAATTAGATGTGAAAATATAAAAGTGTTATAGTATGTGGCTCATCTGTGCATAGGTATTGCATTGTCATAGTAATGTAAGCACTCGGTATTGATCTAGCCATGTTATGACTTGACTTTATTGGGATGAAGATGACTGAGGAAGTGTACACATGTGTCAAGGATATGAAAAGAAGTAAAGCTGCCTCAAAAGTATGGTCAGTAACTCAAGCCAAAAAATAGAAAAAACTGGTGTTGTATGATCTATTAATTATTCAAAAATATGAAGATAACTGTCAAAAGAATAAGCTGAAAGATGTAAAGTGTTTCTGGAGAGTGCGTGTTTCAGGAGATGGGGTTGGCTAGAAGACTTACTGCTTTCCCTAGCAAGTATTATGCAACTTGATATGCACCATGTATATGTATTAAAAATATTAATTAAAGGACCTTACCAATAATTCTCCTATGCAATTGTGCCATAGTTTGAGCATTCTTTGGCATTGTCTTTCTTTGGGATTGGAATGAAAATTGACCTTTATCTAATTTTAACTGTATGAATAGCTTTGCTGCTGCTACTGCTAAGTCGCTTTAGTCGTGTCTGACTCTGTGCAACCCCATAGATGGCAGCCCACCAGGCTCCCCCATCCCTGGGATTCTCCAGGCAAGAACACTGGAGTGGGTTGCCATTTCCTTCTCCAATGTATGAAAGTGAAAAGTGAAAGTGAAGTCGCTCAGTCCAGTCCGATTCTTAGTGACCCCATGGACTGCAGCCTACCAGGCTCCTCCGTCCATGGGATTTTCCAGGGAAGAGTACTGGAGTGGGGTGCCATTGCCTTCTCCATGAATAGCTTTAAGTTAGATATTATCTGTGTTTTAAAAAGAAGAAAACTTTGGTTCCAAGATGTTAACTTGCTTAAAGTCACAGAGGTAACAGGGGAGAAACAGGGATTTGTATCTAATCATGTTGATAAACTGCACAATTGCACTCATCTCACACGCTAGTAAAGTAATGCTCAAAAGTCTCCAAGCCAGGCTTCAGCAATATGTGAATGGTGAACTTCCAGCTGCTCAAGCTGGTTTTAGAAAAGGCAGAGGAACCAGAGATCAAATTGCCAACATCCACTGGATCATGGAAAAAGCAAGAGAGTTCCAGAAAAACATCTATTTCTGCTGTATTGACTATGCCAAAACCTTTGACAATGTGGATCACAATAAACTGTGGAAAATTCTGAAAGAGATGGGAATACCAGACCACCTGATCGGCCTCTTAAGAAATTTGTATGCGGGTCAGGAAGCAACAGTTAGAAATGGACATGGAACAACAGACTGTTTCCAAATAGGAAAAGGAGTTTGTCAAGGCTGTATATTGTCACCCTGTTTATTTAACTTATATGCAGAGTACATCATGAGAAACGCTGGGCTGGAAGAAGCAGAAGCTGGAATCAAGATTGCTGGGAGAAATATCAATAACCTCAAATATGCAGATGACACCACCCTTATGGCAGAAAGTGAAGAGGAACTAAAAAGCCTCTTGATGAAAGTGAAAGTGGAGAGTGAAAAGGTTGGCTTAAAGCTCAACATTCAGAGAATGAAGATCATGGCATCTGGTCCCATCACTTCATGGGAAATAGATGGGGAAACAGTGTCAGACTATTTTTCTGGGCTCCAAAATCACTGCAGATGGTGACTGAAGCCATGCAATTAAAAGACGCTTACTCCTTGGAAGGAAAGTTATGACCAACCTAGATAGCATATTCAAAAGCAGAGACATCACTTTGCCAACAAAGTCTCCTCTAGTCAAGGCTATGGTTTTTCCTGTGGTCATGTATGGATGTGAGAGTTGGACTGTGAAGAAGGCTGAGCACCGAAGAATTGATGCTTTTGAACTGTGGTGTTGGAGAAGACTCTTGAGAGTCCCTTAGACTGCTAAGAGATCCAACCAGTCCATTTTGAAGGAGATCAGTCCTGGGATTTCTTTGGAAGGAATGATGCTAAAACTGAAACTCCAGTACTTTGGCTACCTGATGCGAAGAGTTGACTCATTGGAAAAGACTCTGATGCTGGGAGGGATTGGGAGCAAGAGGAGAAGTGGACGATAGAGGATGAGATGGCTGGATGGCATCACTGACTTGAAGGACGTAAGTCTGGGTGAACTCCGGGAGTTGGTGATGGACAGGGAGGCCTGGCGTGCTCTGATTCATGGGGTTGCAAAGAGTCGGACACAACTGAGCGACTGATCTGATCTAATTGGATCATCAAAAAAAGCAAGAGAGTTCCAGAAAAACATCTATTTTTGCTTTATGGATTATGCCAAAGCCTTTGACTATGTAGATCGTAATAAACTGTGGAAAATTCTGAAAGAGATAGGAATACCAGACCACCTGACCTGCCTTTTGAGAAACCTATATGCAGGTCAGGAAGCACCAGTTAGAACTGGACATGGAACAACAGACTGTTTCCAAATAGGAAAATGAGTACGTCAAGGCTGTATATTGTCACCCTGCTTATTTAACTTCTATGCAGTGTACATTATGAAGAACGCTGGGCTGGATTGAGCACAAGGTGGAATCAAGATTCCTGGGCAAAATATCAGTAACCTCAGATATGCAGATGACACCACCCTTATGGCAGAAAGTGAAGAGGAACTAAAAAGCCTCTTGATGAAAGTGAAAGAGAAGAATGAAAAAGCTGACTTAAAACTCAACATTCAGAAAACTAAGACCATGGCATCTGGTCCCATCATTTCATGGCAAATAGATGGAGAAACAATGGAAATAGTGACAGACTTTATTTTGGGGGCTCCAAAATCACTTCAAATGGTGCCAGCACCCATGAAATTAAAAGACATTGTTCCTTGAAAGAAAAGTTATGACCAACCTAGACAGCATACTAAAAAATAGAAACATTACTTTGCCAACAAAGGTCCATCTAGTCAAAGCTATAGTTTTTCCAGTGGTCATGTCCATACATGTGAGATTTGGACTATAAAGAAAGGTGAGCACCAATGAATTGATGCTTTTGAATTGTGGTGTGGGAGAAGACTCTTCAGAGTCCCTTGGACTACAAGGAGATCCAACCAGTCCATCCTAAAGGCAATCAGTCCTCAATATTCATTGGAAGGGCTGATGCTGAAGCTGAAACTCCAATTCTTTGGCCACCTGATGGAAAGAACTTACTCATTGGAGAAGTCCCTGATGCTGGGAAAGATTGAAGGAAGGAGGAGAAAGGGGCGACAGGGGATGAGATAATTGGATAGCATCACCATCTGAATGGACATGAGTTTGAGTAAGCTCTTGGAGTTGATGATGGAGAGAGAAGCCTGGTGTGCTGCAGTCCATGGGGTCACAAAGACTAGACATGACTGAGCAACTGAACTGAACATGTTGATAATGATTGTATTTGTTGATGTAAGTATTAAAAGGTTAGATATTTACAACAATTGAATATACTTAACATTACTGAAACATACATTTAAAAATAGTTCAGAAATGGCAAAAAAAGGTTCAAGTTGTATATTTATAAATGTGTAGTGTATTGTATATTTCAGTAAAGTTAAATATAGAATATCCTTGTTTTCTTTTAGAAGGCCCTTTAATTTAGTTCATGTGCCTTGTATGTGGATAATTTATGAACTACTTAAAAAACAATTAGATTATTTCAGAGATGAACAACCAAGTACAGAACATCAGAGGTGCAACATGATGATAATTTTGTCTCCTAATTCTTGTCTCTTACTTTGCAAAAGAATAAATTAACAACACTGAAATTTTGACAGTTACTCACCAAAAGATCTTAAGGAAGTAATGATCCATAAAGATGATATAGAAATTCTTGAAAAGATGTGAACCATTAGGGACTGAAAGAATGAAAACAAAGAAGAGGATGTATGTTTTTGAGCTGAGGATAGAATAAATTACTCTCCGGTGGGGTGGAAGGCTGGGGGATGACATCATTTGGATAAGATTACCCAAATGATTAAAGGGTTGGAAAATGTCCCATTGAGAAAAGTCTAAACCATGTGAGATAGCTTAGTGTATAGAATGGAAACTATGAGATTATATATTAGTGAATACTTTTTGAGTTTATGGAAGGGTATCATTTAGAGAAATTTTCTGCCTTAATGAAGTCTGGACAGAAAGAATTAACTGGTGATATAGCAGAGGGAGTATCTGCTAAATATGATAGAGGTTATTAAAAACAAAATTAACTTACCAAGCAATGTTGTAGGCTATCTTCAAAGGAGTTTATTACAAACACATTCTTTCCCAACCATCTGGAATGGTTTCTATGTGATACTATAGAACACCACATGATGGGAAATAAATCAGGGTTCTCCTTAAATACCCTTCCAGCTTTCTAATTTAAGACTCAATATGAACTTGTACTTTGCTTCCTTTTTGCAGCACTCTGCAACTGATGATTGGAGCAGGATCGTGTCAGGTACCAGATTTAGATGAGACTGCCAGAGGTCCTGTGGGCCTTCACTGCTCACAGTGTAGTCCTCAGGCAATGGCGTTCATATCACCTGGGAGCTTGTTATGTGTGCAAGGTGGCAGGCCCACTGCAGACCTCTTGAGTCAGAATCTGTCCTCTAAAAAATCCCCAGATTATTTTATGTGTCCTTGGAAGTTTGAGAAGCATCAGTCTAGTACATTCTCTCTATCTCTAAAATAAACCCTTTTTGCCTCTTTCCTAAGCAGATTTCTTCCCAAATTGTTCCAAAAGATAATATGGAAGGGAAGAAATTCTCCCTTGACTCAAACCATTATAGTGACGGATACACATTGATTTTCACTGTCAAGTTTTTATTTTATTGGGGGAAGTTATTCTTCAGAAAACCAAAAAAGAAAGAGACTCAGGTGATCTTACTCAACGGCATTAAAAGAATCATTTGGCCACCAGGCTTTCCACAATAAACAAGGGACAATTTAACATTGTGAAGAAATTGAGGTTTGGTATAATTGTTTCTATCCCATAGAAAACTAAAGGCACAGTTTATCACTCTCTTTGTTTCTGTCCCAAACAACATTCTCCCCTTCACACTTCTCTTTCTCTTGTTGAATTTTCTGTGTTTATACAAACTAAAAACTTCGGGAAAGTTTACTGTTTTAACTTAAGCAATCTGATTTTATTTTACTCGAGATGGAAAGCAAGCCCTTTGGTCTTGAAGACCAATAGAAATGAAATCCAAGAAGTGACGCTTTGTAAAATATAGCACAAATCAACTGCAAACATTTCAAAGGGCACCATCATTCAGACAGGGGCTTTCTAGGTAGCTCAAGTGGTAAAGAATTGCCTGTAGTGTGGGAGACCTGGGTTCGATCTTTGGGTTAGGAAGATCCCCTGGAGTAGAGAATGGCAACTCACTCCAGTATTGTGGCCTGGAGAATCCCATGGACAGAGGAACCTGGCAATCTACAGTCCATGGGTCACAAAGAGTCGTAAATGACTTAGTGACTAACACACACACATTAAGACAGCATGGAAGTGTCTCTTAATCCCATACAAGAGGAAATTATAGCCATTATTTTTTAATGGAGTATAATTCTTGGGCTCCAAAATCACTGCAAATGGTAACTTCAGGCATGAAATTAAAAGACACTTACTCTTTGGAAGAAAAGCTATGATCAACCTAGACAGCATATTAAAAAGCAGAGGCATTACTTTGCCAACAAAAGTCCATCTAGTCAAAGCTATGGTTTTTCCAGAAGTCATGTATGGATGAGAGTTGGACTATAAAGAAAGCTGAGCACTGAAGAATTGATGCTTTTGAACTGTGGTGTTGGAGAAGACTCTTGAGAGTCCCTTGGACTTCAAGGAGATCCAACCAGTCAACCCTAAAGGAATTTAGTCTGGAATATTCACTGAAAGGACTGATGTTGAAGCTGAAACTCCAATACTCTGGCCACCTGATGCAAAGAACTGACTCATTTGAAAAGACCCTGATACTGGGAAAGATTGAAGGCGGGAGGAGAAGGGGTCAACAGAGAATGAGATGGTTGAATGGCATCATCGACATGATGGACAGAGTTTAAGTAAGCTCCGGGAGTTGGTGATGGACAGGGAAGCCTGGTGTGCTGCAGTCCATGGGATCGCAGAGAGTCAGACACGACTGAGCAACTGAACCGAACTGAATCTGTAAAAATACTGAATTACTGTGTTATACACTTGAAACTAATATAATATTGTAAATCAACTATACTCTAATTTTAAAGAAACAAAATGAAAGTGGAGAAAACAACAGAGCATTACAGAGTGGAATGACGGTCAACTATGTTAAAAGGGCAGGGTATGTCACAGTGACCATCCAGGAAAACAAAAGATGCTCTTGGTTTTAATTTTTCTATTCAGTCTACCCAAATATTTTATGAAAAATTATTTTAAGTATTTGTATTTCCCACCTCTTCTCTACATAATCTTTGTAAAAGAAAATTGCTTTAAGTGACATTATGCTCTGCTCTGCCTCCTCCTTGCTTGTCCCTATACCCTTGTAAGGAGAGAAGGATTAGACTAAAGGAATATGAAATATTTGATGGTATAAACATCATCCTAAAGATAGCATGTAATGTTTAAAATATGCTTAAAATATAGAGCTTTCTCACTGAACTGATTTAGAAAACAATTACCACTAGAGAGGCCAAGTTATCTCAAACTCATTTAGGCCAATTTGTTTTCTCTGAATGAAGCATGAACTCTCTAGAAGTGGAAGCTCGTTGTAATTTTAAAGTGTTTAAAAATTTCATTTAAATATCTAAGGCTTTACTCTGTGTCTAAAACTGACCTTCTCTTTCACTTTATAAACTAATAGATAAGAAAGACCTTGCATATGATGCTGTGCATTTGTCTTGCGCTTCTGCAGTAATTAGTGAAGTTTCTGGATGAATTATGCCATTTAACATCTGTTATTAACTATAAGCACATTTATTGCCTCATAACAATATCATTACAAAGGAAAGCTGTGCAGATGAGAAGCATTTCTTTGTAAACCCTAATAAGTGTACAATATGTGTGTAAATATTTACTTTTCCGTAATTCTCTCACTGTTTAATTGTGACTCTGCATTCAACCATTTTAATTAGGTTGAATTTCTAGCCCTTTAGCATTTAGATTTTTAAGTTTAATGCTCTGTTGATGAAATTTTCTTGCTTTTAATCTACACTACATGTTAAAGAAGCTCAGTCTTTGCAAAACTAAAGCTTCAAACAGGAACTACATGAAAGGAAGACTAGCAGTGTAATTAGAATCCATTCTGGGGGCACTATGGCCACTGTAGATTTTAGTGACCTGCCAAAGAATTTTTTTTTTTTTTTTAATTACTTCACTATCTGTTAAAAATGGGAAATCTACTAGGCTTAACATCAGTGTACTTATTAGGAGTTTGAGCCACATTCCTTATCTTCCTTGTGTCTTTGGATGAATTGGGGGGTGGGTGATGGATGAAGATTCAGTCACCTGTCTAGGGTAAAACAGAAACAACTTATGGAATGAAAGAGCCCCTCATCTTTGAGCACTGGGAGCCCTACTGGAGAAAGGAATGCTCTGTTAAATCTATGTTACAGTTCCCACTTCAGTGCCCAAGAAGTGATCTCTGTTTGATATTTGGGTGGATAGAGAATATCTACTCTACTCCTTGGGTGCTGAAACATAGGGGACATAAGGCTTCGTGAATTATTCTCTAGTGGTGGAGGTGGTGGTAGTAATAGTGAAGAGGATTGTGTTAATCACTCAGTTTTGCCTGACTCCCTGCAGTCCCATGAACTACAGCCCACGAGGCACCTCTGTCCAAGGGATTCTCCAGGCAAGAATACTGGAGTGGTTTGCCATTTCCCTCTCCAGTGAAGAGGGTTAGGGGACCGAATGGAGCAATGTGGAATGGAGAAAATCTGATCCAGAGGAGAATACGTGCTTGCATCCTTAGGGAGAACAGTAGCTGAGCCTTTTATCAATAACTTATCCATGGTCACAGAACTAATAAGATGCAGAGACAAGATTCAAGCCTGGGGTGTCTGATTCCAGTGTCTGTGCTCATAAACACTGCTGTCTTCTGTCTCCCTTGGTGACCATGTCAATGATTCATATTACTTATTAAGACATTGCCAAGGGCCACACTCCATGTTAAGGCTTATTATCTCATTAAAGGCTTATAATAACACTATGTGATGTGAATGATAGGTGTGAATATTATAGTGAGAGCAGGAGAACCAGTTTTTGTATTGTGGCCCAAGCCAACAGCGTGGCTTTGATTGCAGCAAAACTTTGTCTCCAAGCCTTTCTTTGGAAAATGGCCTCCGGCATGTGGGAGTTTAGTGCTGCAGCAGGAACAGGGAAGGAAGACTTGAGAGGAAGTGCCCCAGGCACTCAGTGGATATAACACTGGTACTTAGGCTAAGTAAGGTAGCCACAGGGCAGGGCCTGGAAGCATAAATGCCCACTTCAGTTCAGTTCAGTCCCTCAGTCCTGTCCAGCTATTTTTGACCCCATGAACCGCAGCACACCAGGCCTCCCTATCCGTCACCAACTCCTGGAGCTTACTCAAACTCATGTCCATCGAGTCAGTGATGCCATCCAGCCATCTCATCCTCTGTCATCCCCTTCTCCTCCTGCCCCCAATCCCTCCCAGCATCAGGATCTTTTCCAGTGAGTCAACTCTTCGCTTGAGGTGGCCAAATTAGTGGAGTTTCAGCTTCAGCATCAGTCCTTCCAATGAACACCCATGACTGATCTCCTTCAGGATGGACTGGTTGGATCTCCTTGCAGTCCAAGGGACTTTCAAGAGTCTTCTCCAACACCACAGTTCAAAAACATCAACTCTTTGGCGCTCAGCTTTCTTCACAGTCCAACTCTCACATCCATACATGACCACTGCAAAAACCATAGCCTTGACTAGAATTCATAGCCATGAAATTAAAAGACGCTTACTCCTTGGAAGGAAAGTTATGACCAACCTAGATAGCATATTCAAAAGCAGAGACATTACTTTGCCAACAAAGGTTCGCCTAGTCAAGGCTATGGTCTTTCCTGTGGTCATGTATGGATGTGAGAGCTGGACTGTGAAGAAGGCTGAGCACCGAAGAATTGATGCTTTTGAACTGTGGTGTTGGAGAAGACTCTTGAGAGTCCCTTGGACGGCAAGGAGATCCAACCAGTCCATTCTGAAGGAGATCAGCCCTGGGATTTCTTTGGAAGGAATGATGCTAAAGCTGAAACTCCAGTATTTTGGCCACCTCATGCGAAGTGTTGACTCATTGGAGAAGACTGATGCTGGGAGGGATTGGGGGCAGGAGGAGAAGGGGACGACAGAGGATGAGATGGCTGGATGGCATCACTAACTCGATGGATGTGCGTCTGAGTGAACTCCAGGAGTTGGTGATGGACAGGGAGGCCTGGCGTGCTGCAGTTCATGGGGTCGCAAAGAGTCGGACATGACTGAGTGACTGATCTGATCTGATCTGATCTCTGCTTTTCAATATGCTATCTAGGTTGGTCGTAGCTTTCTTTCCAAGGAGTAAGTGTCTTTTAATTTCATGGCTGCAGTCACCATCTGCAGTGATTTTGCAGCCCCCCAAAATAAAGTCTGACACTGTTTCCACTGTTTCCCCATCTATTTGCCATGAAGTGACGGGACCAGATGCCATGATCATAGTTTTCTGAATGTTGAGTTTTAAGCCAACCTTTTCACTCTCCTCTTTCACTTTCATCAAGAGGCTTTTTAGTTCCTCTTCACTTTCTGCCATAAGGGGGAGTCATCTGCATATCTGAATTATTGATATTTCTCCTGGCAATCTTGATTCCAGCTTGTGCTTCATCCAGCCCAGCATGATGTCCTCTGCACGTAAGTTAAATAAGCAGGGTGACAATATATAGCCTTGACGTACTCCTTTCCCAATTTGGAACCAGTCTGTTGTTCCATGTCCAGTTCTAACTGTTGCTTCCTGACCTGCATACAGATTTCTCAAGAGGCAGCTCAGCTGGTGTAGTATTCCCATCTCTTTCAGAATTTTCCACAGTTCATTGTGATCCACACAGTCAAAGGCTTTGGCATAATCAATAAAGCAGAAATAGATGTTTTTCTGGAACTCTCTTGCTTTTTCCATGATCCAGCAGATGTTGGCAATTTGATCTCTGGTTCCTCTGCCTTTTCTAAAACCAGCTTGAGCAGCTGGAAGTTCACGGTTCACATATTGTTGAAGCCTGGCTTGGCTTTGACCATTACTTTACTAGCATGTGAGATGAGTGCAATTGTGCGGTAGTTTGAGCATTGTTTGGCATTGCCTTTCTTTGGGATTGGAATGAAAACTGACCTTTTCCAGACCTGTGACTGCTGCTGAGTTTTCCAAATTTGCTGGCATATTGAGTGCAGCACTTTCACAGCATCATCTTTCAGGATTTGAAATAGCTGAACTGGAATTCCATCACCTCCTCTAGCTTTGTTCTGAAACCATAATCACAGAAAACTAGCCAATCTGATCACACAGACCACAGCCTTGTCTAACTCAATGCCCTGCTTACAGTGTCCAAAGGAGCAGTGTGGACAACTGCCCAAGGCAAGATATTGAATTTCCCAAGTAATTCCCCAGGACAGAAAGAACTTGAAGAAGGATCAAGTTACACTGATTACAGTAATAGAGTTTGGATCCAGAAATTTATATTTGGTTTTCGTTGTTTTTGCAGTTGGTTACCACATGTCTTTTAAATGCTAGAAAAACACATAGAAGAGTTACATATTGGGTCATTTGTAATATTAGCTCCCTTGCCCCACCTTAAATTCTTATGTAGAGAAAATCAGGCATAGTATTTGGTGATGGGCCTGGGGAAGGAAAAGAGGAGGAGGAAAGGAAACTAGAGCAAGATCAAGCAGTATGAAGTGAGAATGGAGAATATCCAGCTGACTCACTCAGACCCTTGAGCAAGAATGAATAGCTGAAATTATGGACAAAAGCAATTCCTTAGTCATACCTGCTACAGCTCCTGGGGGAAACTCAATAGGCAAGAATGAAAGGATTTATCTGTTGACAGAAAGTCTAAGCTCTTTAAGACAAAAGTCAACTAGAGTGTTGATACAAACAGAAGAGTATGTTTGTGTGAGATTGAAGAGGAGGGAGGGTACTGAAAAAGTCTTTGCAGGGCAGTGATGGCCAGAATGACCAAAAAGGGCTCACAATGGAAACAAAAATTTGAGAGTAGTCTCCAAGTTAGTTCATTAGTCTATTGAGCTCATCACACTCCAAGAGAAGCTAGGCTTCTAAATGCTATCTGTGTCTGAGCTCAAGTATGGATCACCAGTTTTCATCCCAATCCCAAAGAAAGGCAATGCCAAGGAGTGCTCCAACTACCGAACAATTGCACTCATCTCACACGCTAGTAAAGTAATGCTCAAAATTCTCCAAGCCAGGCTTCAGCAATATGTGAACCGTGAACTTCCTGACGTTCAAGCTGGTTTTAGAAAAGGCAGAGGAACCAGAGATCAAATTGCCAACATCCGCTGGATCATGGAAAAAGCAAGAGAGTTCCAGAAAAACATCTATTTCTGCTTTATTGACTATGCCAAAGCCTTTGACTGTGTGGATCACAATAAACTGTGGAAAATTCTGAAAGAGATGGGAATACCAGACCACCTGATCTGCCTCTTGAGAAATTTGTATGCAGGTCAGGAAGCAACAGTTAGAACTGGTCATGGAACAACAGACTGGTTCCAAATAGGAAAAGGAGTACGTCAAGGCTGCATATTGTCACCATGTTTATTTAACTTATATGCAGAGTACATCATGAGAAATGCTGGACTGGAAGAAACAGAAGTTGGAATCAAGATTGCCGGGAGAAATATCAATAACCTCAGATATGCAGATGACACCACTCTTATGGCAGAAAGTGAAGAGGGGCTAAAAAGCCTCTTGATGAAAGTGAAAGTGGAGAGTGAAAAGGTTGGCTTAAAGCTCAACATTCAGAAAACGAAGATCATGGCATCTGGTCCCATCACTGCATGGGAAATAGATGGGGAAACAGTGGAAACAGTGTCAGACTTTGTTTTTCTGGGCTCCAAAATCACTGCAGATGGTGACTGCAGCCATGAAATTAAAAGACGCTTGCTCCTTGGAAGGAAAGTTATGACCAACCTAGATAGCATATTCAAAAGCAGAGACATTACTTTGCCAACAAAGGTTCGCCTAGTCAAGGCTATGGTCTTTCCTGTGGTCATGTATGGATGTGAGAGCTGGACTGTGAAGAAGGCTGAGCGCCGAAGAATTGATGCTTTTGAACTGTGGTGTTGGAGAAGACTCTTGAGAGTCCCTTGGACTGCAAGGAGATCCAACCAGTCCATTCTGAAGGAGATCAATCCTGGAATTTCTTTAGAAGGAATGATGCTAAAGCTGAAACTCCAGTATTTTGGCCACCTCATGCGAAGAGTTGACTCATTGGAGAAGACTCTGATGCTGGGAGGAATTGAGGGCAGGAGGAGAAGGGGACGACAGAGGATGAGATGGCTGGATGGCATCACTGACTCGATGGATGCGAGTCTGAGTGACCTCCGGGAGCTGGTGATGGACAGGGAGGCCTGGCGTGCTGCGGTTCATGGGGTCGCAAAGAGTCAGACACGACTGAGCGACTGATCTGATCTGATGGATCACCACAGATAGTGTGAGACCTTTGGGTCCCTTTCCCCTTTTGGAGAAGAATGCAAAAAGGATCTGTAGCAAAAATATCTAGATCTTGCAACTCTTCTGATGCAAGGGCCAGGGAAGAGATGAAAAGGTCAGAAATAACCACAAGTTTATGTACCTAAAGGAAAAGTAAGAGGAGGGAGCTTATGTTGGTAAGGAGGCAACATGTTTTGATTTGTATCTGGTAAATTTAATGAGTCTCAATTTGTGTGGTTTCTCTTTCCAACAAGTATACACTGACTTTCTCACCCATTTTGTTGTCTGGCTATAAACATGAGGGAATAGTTATGATTGTTGTTGCCTAGGCAAGCCAGATACTAATCCCAAGAAAAAGGGAAGCAGTACTCTGTCTGCTGAAAGACTTTAGACATGAGCTTCTCAGCTACAGTATCTTTAGAACATTTCTTTTGTGAATCATTAAAATCCGAGACCAATCTATAAAATTAGCTTTTATTACCACATCAAAGTTGCAGGTTCATGAAGCTGGAAAACCTGACAACTGTCCTGCCAACATTTCAGTTTTTAAGAGGAAAATTCAAACCTTCCAATTTCTCATTATTTGTAAATCACTAAGGCCCTCAAAGATCATTATCAACTTCACAACCTCATTTCCTGTCCTAAAGAGATATTGTCTTACAGGCCTCTCTTTGGCCATCACTAGGACAGAGGAGCCTGGTAGGCTGCAGTCCATGGGGTCGCTAGAGTCACACACGAATGAGCAACTTCACTTTCACTTTTCACTTTCATGCATTGGAGAAGGAAATGGCAACCCACTCCAGTGTTCTTGCCTGGAGAATCCCAGGGATGGGGGAGCCTGGTGGGCTGCCGTCTATGGGGTTGCACAGTCAGACACGACTGAAGCAACTTAGCAGTAGCAGCAGCAGTACTGATGCTTATATTTATATAGCTCTATTAAAATATTAGCTTGGTGCATGTGCATAGATTTTAGATCTGCACAGCATCATTTAGCAGAAGCAATCTAACAGGAGTGGTGAGTAATGTCCCAATTTAAAAATCAGAATTCTGAGATTCAGTTGTGATCCAGTGGCCCCACAAGACCACTTGTAGGTAGCATAACTAGATCTGAAATTGGTTTTTTGATCCCTAGACTGATGATTTTTTTTCACTTTGCCACTTTTGGACCCAACTCCAAAGTTCAAGAACCATTAAAAGTGTAAAGACAAAGGCAGTGTTATATCTCTCTGGAAGAAGATGCACAGTTCCCAAATTAACTCAGATGTAATGGAGGAAGACTTCCACTCATCCTAGAGGTGAGGAAGTTTTTACACTTCATCCAGAGAGATTGAAAAACCCTAGACTTCACTAACAGCTCTTCATAACTTCTACACAAATCATGTGAGCCTGTTTCTAAGAATACTTATATCTACCTGTCACACTTGATTTCCTCCTCTCAGAGTAGAGTGGCTTTCTTTTGTAATCCTCAAATCACTTTGCTTCCCACTCTTAGAAGTCATGAGCAGGGCGGTTATAGCCTCATGACAGAACTTAAGGCTGAGAACCACAGGACAGTGATGTACATCTTAACAGTTTCATGAATACTATTCTTGGGCCTGGGAATCTTATTGACCTAAAAATATCATTTAAGAATAGGTGACAGTCTTAATTTGACCTCCTTATTCTTATCCTATTATGAAAACTTCCTGCAACAACAACAAATTCTAGGGACTTGCCCGTAAGATGATTTTTACAATGCTGAGTTGTTTTTGACAACTATTACAGTGAATTCTTTCCCTCATTTTTACAAAATTTTTCTTGGAGGAAAGTTGATTTACAATGTTGTGTTATTGTCTGCTGTACAGAAAGTACAGAATCTTGTAACCATAAGATTGTTTTCTACATCTATAACTGTTTTGTCTTATATTAACAAATAAATTTGTATCATTTTTTTTTTCTTTAGATTTCACACATAAGCAGTATCACAAGATATTTGTCTTTCTCTGTCTTCCCTCAGTATATGACAATCTAGGCCCATCCATGTTGCTGCAAATGACATTAATTTCATTCTTTGTTATACACGAGTAAAATTCCATTCTGTAAATGTACCACATCTTCTTTATCCGTTCCTCTGTTGGTAGACATTTAAGCTGTTTTCATGCCTTGACTATTGTGTTTAGTGCTGCAGTGAATATTGGGGTGCATGTATCTTTTCAAATTATAGTCTTCTCCAGGTGTATGCCCAGGAGTGGGATTGCTGGGTCATATGGTAGCTCTATTTTTAGTTTTTTTAGGAACTTTCATACCACTGTTCTCCATAGTGGTTGTAGCAATTCACATTCCCAGTGTTGGTGGGGTCCCTTTTCTCCACACCCTCTCCAGCATTTATTGTTTGTAGACTTTTTATAATGGCTATTATGACTGGTGTGTAGTGATAACCTCATTGTAGTTTTGATTTGTATTTAATAGTGATGTTAAGCATCTTTTTTGTATGCCTTTTGGCCATCTGTATATTTTCTTTTGAGAAATATTTATTTAGATATGCCCATTTTTTGATTGGGTTATTTGTTTTTTTGACATAGAGCTGCATAAACTGTATATTTTGGAGATTAATCCCTTGTTGGTTGCATTGTTTGCAAATATTCTCTCCCATTCTGTGGGTCACCTTTTCATTTTTTAATGGGATCCTTTGCTGTTCAAAAGCTATTGAATTTAATTACATCTGATTTGTTTATTTTTGTTTCCATTACTCTAGGAGATAGATATTGCTGTGATTTTTGTCAGACTGTGTTTACTAGTGTTTTGTAATCCAGCCTTATACTTAGTTATTTAAGCCACTTTGAGTTTATGTTTGTGTGCTGGGAGAAATATCAATAACCTCAGATATGCACATGACACCACCCTTATGGCAGAAAGTGAAGAGGAACTAAAAAGTCTGTTGATGAAAGTGAAAGAGGACAGTGAAAAAGTTGACTTAAAGCTCAACATCCAGAAAACGAAGATCATGGCATCTGGTCCCATCATGGCAAATAGATGGGGAAACAGTAGAAACAGTGTCAGACTTTATTTTGGGAGGCTCCAAAATCACTGCAGATGGTGACTGCAGCCATGAAATTAAAAGACGCTTGCTCCTTGGAAGGAAAGTTATGACCAGCCTAGATAGCATATTCAAAAGCAGAGACATTACTTTGTAAACAAAGTTTCGTCTAGTCAAGGCTATGGTTTTTGCAGTGGTCATGTATGGATGTGAGAGTTGGACTGTGAAGAAGGCTGAGCGCCGAAGAATTGATGCTTTTGAACCGTGGTGTTGGAGAAGACTCTTGAGAGTCCCTTGGACTGCAAGGAGATCCGAGTCCATTCTAAAGGAGATCAGCCCTGAGATTTCTTTGGAAGGAATGATGCTAAAGCTGAAACTCCAGTACTTTGGCCACCTCAAGCGAAGAGTTGACTCATTGGAAAAGACCCTGATGCTGGGAGGGATTGGGGCAGGAGGAGAAGGGGACGACAGAGGACGAGATGGCTGGATGAAATCACGGACCCGATGGATGTGAGTCTGAGTGAACTCCCGGAATTGGTGATGGACAGGGAGGCCTGGTGTGCTGCCATTCATGGGGTTGCAGAGAGTCAGACATGACTGAGTGACTGAACTGAACTGATGGTGTTAAAGAGTGATATAATTTCATTGTTTACCTGTAGCTGTCCTGTTTTATCAGCATCACTTATTGAAGAGAGACTGTCTTTTCTTTATATTCTTGCATCTTTTGTCATAGATTAGTTGATTATAGGTGCATAAGTTTATCTCTGAACTTTCTATTCTGTTTCATTAACTTACATTCTGTTTTTGTGACAGTAACATACTGGTAGTTTTGTGTATAATCTGAAGTCAGGGAGCCTGACTCTTCCTGTTTTATTTTTCTTTTTCAAGATTGCTTTTGCTATTCAGAATCTTTTGTTTTCATACAAATTGTAGAATTTTTTGTTCTAATTCTGTGAAAAATGCCATTGGTAATTTTATAGGATTGTATTGAATCTTTAGATTGCTTTGGATAGTATAGTCATTTTGATAATGTTGATTCTTCAGTACAAGAACATGGCATATCTCTCCATTTGATGTCATCATTGATTTTTCTCATCAGTATCTTACAGTTTTCTTAGTACAGATCTTTTGTCTCCTTAGGTAGACTTATTCCTAGGTATTTTATTCTTTTTGATGTGATTGTAAATAGGATTGTTTTCTTAATTTCTCCTTCTGATCTTTCATTATTAGTGTATAGGAATGCAAGAGATTTTTGTGTTTAAATTTTATATCCTGTAACTTTACCAGATTCATTGATAAACTCTAGTAGTTTTCTGGTAGCAACTTTAGGATTTTCTATATATAATATTATGTTAACTACAGACTGACAATTTTACTTCTTCTTTTCCAATTTGGATTCCTTTCATATCTTTTTAATCTGTCATTGCCATGGTTAGGATGGCTTCCAAAACTATGGAATAATAGTGGCAAAAGTAGACATCCTTGTCCTGTCCCTGACCTTAGAGAAAATGCTTTTGGTTTTTCACCCTTGAGAATAATGTGTATTGTGATATATCATTAAAAATGGTTTTTATTATGTTGAATTAGGTTCCTTCTATGCCCACTTTCTGGAGAGTTTTTTTTTTTTTTTTTTTTAATCATAAATGGGTATTTAATTTTGTCCAAAGCTTTTCTGCATCTATGTGATAATGATACCATTTTTATTCTTCAGTTTGTTAATGTGGTGTACCATTGACTTATGTGTATTGAAGAATCCTTACATTCTAGGGATAAATCCCACTTGACCATGGTATATGATCCTTTTAATATATTGCTGGATTCAGTTTACTAGTATTTTGTTTGAGGATTTCTGTGTCTGTGAAAATCAGTGATATTGACATGTAATTTTCTTTTTTTTTTCTGATATCTTTGTCTGATATCTTTATCTGTCAAGGTGATGGCAGCCTCACAGAATAAGCTTGAAAGTGTTCCTTCCTCTGCAATATTTTGGAATAGTTTGAGGAAAATAGGTTTTATATTTTCCTAAAAAAACTTAAAAAATAGGTTTTTTTTAAACTGTTCTCTAAACATTTTATAGAATTTACCCATGAAGCCATCTAGTCCTGAACTTTTATTTGTTGGAAGTTTTTAAATCACAGTTTTAATTTCAGTACTTGTGATTGGTCTGTTAATATATTCTTATATAATATAATACTTCTTCCTGGTTCAGTCTTGGAAAGTTGTACCTTTATAAGAAATTGTCCGTTTCTCCTTGGTTGTCTCTCTTCACCTTGGTTGACTGGAAAATACCTACCCTTTTTTTTTTTTTTTTTTGTAATACAACTCAATTGACATCTGCTTTGTGATGTTTTCCCTGCTTTTCCCAGGTATTGTAGAGGATCACCTTCCTATACTCCAAGGGATCCTGTACACAACTTTAATCTTATCATCACCATCATCACCATCATCATTTACTGTATTGAATTTTGTCTCTTTCTTGGCTTTTTGCATACCAGAATGCAACTTCCTTGAAAGCAGATCATGTGAGAGATTAAGTAATTGCATAATTTTCCCAAAATGTTTTGCTCTATATCCAGACTTAAAGGTGGGAGAATAAAAACTAAATCTCATGTGCATTTTTCTTTCAGTGAAAGGTTTTGTATTGAGAGAGTCAACGCCTAGGCAGGTTGATAAGAAGTCTGGGTTCCCCAAGGAGGAGAAAGGGGTCTGGGGCTCTTGAGGAGGAAAGGACAAACTTTTTCTTTACATTCCTTCAGATCAGATGAGATCAGATCAGTCACTCAGTCGTGTCCGACTCTTTGCGACCCCATGAACCGCAGCACGCCAGGCCTCCCTGTCCATCACCAGCTCCAGGAGGTCACTCAGACTCACACCCATCGAGTCAGTGATGCCATCCAGCCATCTCATCCTCTGTCGTCCCCTTCTCCTCCTGCCCTCAATCCCTCCCAGCATCAGAGTCTTCTCCAATGACTCAACTCTTCGCATGAGGTGGCCAAAATACTGGAGTTTCAGCTTTAGCATCATTCCTTCTAAAGAAATTCCAGGATTGATCTCCTTCAGAATGGACTGGTTGGATCTTCTTGCAGTCCAAGGGACTCTCAAGAGTCTTCTCCAACACCACAGTTCAAAAGCATCAATTTTTCAGCGCTCAGCCTTCTTCACAGTCCAGCTCTCACATCCATACATGACCACAGGAAAGACCATAGCCTTGACTAGGTGAACCTTTGTTGGTAAAGTAATGTCTCTGCTTTTGAATATGCTATCTAGGTTGGTCATAACTTTCCTTCCAAGGAGTAAGTGTCTTTTAATTTCATGGCTGCAGTCACCATCTGCAGTGATTTTGGAGCCCAGAAAAATAAAGTCTGACACTGTTTCCACTGTTTCCCCATCTATTTCCCATGTAGTGATGGGACCAGATGCCATGATCGTCGTTTTCTGAATGTTGAGCTTTAAGCCCAACCTTTTCACTCTCCACTTTCACTTTCATCAAGAGGCTTTTTAGCCCCTCTTCACTTTCTGCCATAAGAGTGGTGTCATCTGCATATCTGAGGTTATTGATATTTCTCCCAGCAATCTTGATTCCAACTTGTGTTTCTTCCAGTCCAGCATTTCTCATGATGTACTCTGCATATAAGTTAAATAAACATGGTGACAATATGCAGCCTTGACGTACTCCTTTTCCTATTTGGAACCAGTCTGTTGTTCCATGACCAGTTCTAACTGTTGCTTCCTGACCTGCATACAGATTTCTCAAGAGGCAGATCAGGTGGTCTGGTATTCCCATCTCTTTCAGAATTTTCCATAGTTTATTGTGATCTACACAGTCAAAGGCTTTGGCATAGTCAATAAAGCAGAAATAGATGTTTTTCTGGAACTCTCTTGCTTTTTCCATGATCCAGCAGATGTTGGCAATTTGATCTCTGGTTCCTCTGCCTTTTCTAAAACCAGCTTGAACATCAGGAAGTTCACGGTTCACATATTGCTGAAGCCTGGCTTGGAGAACAACACAAGAGAAGACTCTATACATGGACATCACCAGATGGTCAATACCGAAATCAGATCGATTATATTCTTTGCAGCCAAAGATGGAGAAGCTCTATACAATCAGCAAAAACAAGACCAGGAGCTGACTGTGGCTCGGACCATGAACTCCTTATTGCCAAATTCAGACTGAAATTGAAGAAAGTAGGGAAAACCACTAGACCATTCAGCTATGACCTAAATCAAATCCCTTATGATTATACAGTGGAAGTGAGAAATAGATTTAAGGGCCTAGATCTGATAGATAGAGTGACTGATGAACTATGGAATGAGGTTCGTGACATTGTACAGGAGACAGGGATCAAGACCATCCCCATGGAAAAGAAATGCAAAAAAGCAAAATGGCTGTCTGGGGAGGCCTTACAAATAGCTGTGAAAAGAAGAGAAGCGAAAAGCAAAGGGGAAAAGGAAAGATATAAACATCTAAATGCAGAGTTCCAAAGAATAGCAAGAAGAGATAAGAAAGCCTTCTTCAGCGATCAATGCAAAGAAATAGAGGAAAACAACAGAATGGGAAAGACTAGGGATCTCTTCAAGAAAATCAGAGATACCAAAGGAACATTTCATGCAAAGATGTGCTCGATAAAGGACAGAAATGGTATGGACCTAACAGAAGCAGAAGATATTAAGAAGAGGTGGCAAGAATACACAGAAGAACTGTACAAAAAAGAGCTTCACGACCCAGATAATCATGATGATGTGATCACTGACCTAGAGCCAGACATCCTGGAATGTGAAGTCAAATGGGCCTTAAAAAGCATCACTACAAACAAAGCTAGTGGAGGTGATGGAATTCCAGTGGAGCTATTCCAAATCCTGAAAGATGATGCTGTGAAAGTGCTTCACTCAGTATGCCAGCAAATTTGGAAAACTCAGCAGTGGCCGCAAGATTGGAAAAGGTCAGTTTTCATCCCAATCCCAAAGAAAGGCAATGCCAAAGAATGCTCAAACTACCGAACAATTACAGTCCTTAGTAAGGATTATATAACAATAATGTATCCCGCTTGAGGACTTGTTTCTCTTTCCTGAAAACCTTCTGACTAATCCTGTTATCTTAAAATGTATATTATGGGAGTGAGTCTAGTAAGATCTTTACAACCTTGAGACATTATTTTGATTTATTGTAATAACCAATTAAAAATTATATAATTCTTTTGCTAAGACTAGGGAAGAGGGGCACTCTCCATCCCCCGTCTGCTATGTCAGAAGCTTTCTCTGTCCCTTTTTATATTTTAATAAAACTCTGCAAAATAAAGCTCTTGAGTGATCAAGGCCTGGTCCTTGGTCCCAAAGCTAAGTCTTCTTCTTTGGAGGTCACAAATCCGACACCATTCATCAGAAGTTATCAGTGTCTTTAGCAAATCTTTTATCTTTGAGGTGAGCTTTAAATTGATATGTAGATTGAACTCAAAGCAGATTATGAACTATTGTAATTCTTCACATACACTTTACTGTACTTCCTGTTGTGCTCCTGTCTCTATTCCTCCCTATCCATGCCAGTTCTTCCCCAGAGTGAGACAGTTAAAACTGTCTTTATAACCTCAGAGCAATGATCAGAGCCATCTTAGACTTCATAAACTACCAGTCGAAAAGCAAAAAATATAGATAAGAGCATGTGTGTAGACATATAGATCCTAAACACACTTAAAAATCATTTTCTTCTTTGTTTCCCAATCTCTTGCATTTTTGGAATTGGTCCAAACTTCTTTTTTTGAATACCTTGATCTTTAAGTCCTCAAATAAGACTAAAACATGTCTTGCTTCAATCTGTTGCTATTTCCTTTTTCATGACATTATAAGAATCAACTAAAATTTCAAGAGTCCAGAATGTTGCAGCTGAAGAAGCACTTTCATATTTGAAGAAAGCATAATAAAATTCTTTCTCCATATGCTACCTTTTCAACAGGGCTATTTTTTTTTACCCTTAGAAATTTATAGTGTCAGAATTCCTCAAAGAAGTTAAGAGTTTAGCATTAAATCCAGAATAATCATATAACCACATTCCAGAGGCATTACCCTTTGTCCAGATTCCACTCTAAGGACTCTGGATTCTCCCAGCACCCAATTCTGTGCCATAGACCTAAACCAAGCTTAACAGAATCACTGTTCAAAAAGGACACACGTTTCTATTTTCATCCAATTAGACATGTGGTCTGAGATGCATATTGGAGAGCAGGGGTTTTTTTCCCCCCTTATGATATTTAAAATTCTCTTGATACCATCTGGAAACAGGTTTTCTTTAACAATGTCAGTCTAGCCTCACATTTCTCTAGTTCTTGCTTGCTTTCTAGCTGTCATCCAGTATTTCTTGGTTGTGGATTAGAGACACACTTTTCCTGCTGCATACCTCCATTTGATGAGCTCTTCTTCAGCTCTTTCCTCTTTCATTTTTCACTTTTTTATGGTAAAGCAGCTTTGACTGGTAGTCAGGACAAATTTGTTAATGTAAAAGTGGTGTAGAGGAGATGCTGATATAGAGACAAGCATATGAAGCCCCAAGTATGCAGACTGAATGTGGACTCATTCAACATCAGTGTGCTCTTTGTCTATAAAATTAGCTCATTAGAAGGCTTTTATTTTGAAGTTCTAATACCTCTAATTAGCATAACTTTGAAGTCTTCTTTCTATGAAGCTGTCCAAGAAAGTGATTCTCAGTCTTTGCATGTCATCTTTCATCCATGACTTTGTTAAGCAAGCTGACTTAAATTTAGTTATAATTACAGAACTTTTGGGGGTTATGGCAATACTTTGATATTTCTGCTATCCAAAAGAACTGAGCTCTTTTAGAAGGAATGAATGTCAATGGCCATTAAAACTGTTACCACTGGTGTCCCTGGATATCCCACATCATATGGCACTGGAAGTTTTGAAATTAGCTTCAAGAAAATTAATTCTGACCTTTTGAGAGAATTCTATTGGTTTGTATATGGGCTTGCCTGTCTCTGAATTCAGGGCACACACATTTCTACACATAAGCATTCAATCAGGAGCCTTGGGGCAAGTATGATGGGACTTTGGTCTCTTCTTCTTCCTATACGGTTTTAATCCAGAGCACCTGGAGAATATACTCTGTAGTGGAGGCAGTTCATTGGAAGTGAAGAGTTGCAAATACTAAGGCCAGGAATAGTTTTCTTCCTTATCTGCTGTCATCTCTGGGGCTGGAACAGTTAACCTCAATTAGAAGTACAAGACTCTCCCCATCTTGGTACCCACTGCTGAAGCATGGAACATATTTTCATATAGAAATAAAGTAAATGAGGGTGTGTGTGTGTGTGTGCTTGGAATAATGCTATTATTGCTTTCCATCACTTGAAATTAGGCCCTTGGTGGATGAGTCCAGGACTCAAGCCTCCAGTCACTGTATGCCTGTGAGACTATACCAACTTAAAAAAAAAGTTGGAGATGTAACTAATTTATACAAATATAAATCAGGCTCTGGTCAAAACAGAATGTAAATTCTCGTTATTGGTTGTACTGGAATTACCCAACCATGCAATTCTCCTGTGCCAACCTAAAACTTAGTATTTAGAGCTGGAAATAATTGCCTGAACATTACTCACCAAGGTTAAAATAAGTATTACACTCATTTCAGCATTTAGTACAAGAACTGGGTAATACAAGAAAAAATTATTGCAACTTTAGAGGGAAGCAATTAAAGTTGCAAGGAGGAGGGAACAGTTCGCTCACTGTGGGGGAGTTAGATTTGAAACTCTTGTGCAGTAATTTCAGCCTCAGTCAGCCTACTTGACAATTTTGTAGACAAACAAATTCATTTCAATTTTGTATCTTTTATCATCTAGTTATTAACAGAGGAAAAGACAGATTTTTTTAAAGTTATCTTCTAGAATTTATGGAAATAGTGGCCTATTCATTATTTTCCTGTTTCCTGCTGTGGTCCCTATTTACCTTAACCAATAAATTGAAGAGGGAAAAAAATCTAGCTAAGATTTTCCAAAAGCAATTTTTCACCATAAATGTTGAAGAGACAACCTCATGAAAAGTCCATCCCCTAGAAAGAGAATGCTGCTTCTGCTGCTAAGTCGCTTCAGTCGTGTCTGACTTTGTGTGGCCCTATAGATGGCAGCCCACCAGGCCCCACTGTCCCTGGGATTCTCCAGGCAAGAACACTGGAGTGGGTTGCCATTTCCTTCTCCAATGCATGAAAGTGAAAAGTGAAAGTGAAGTCGTTCAGTCATGTCCAACTCTTTGCGACCCCATGGACTGCAGCCTACCAGGCTCCTCTGTCCATGGGATTCTCCAGGCAAGAGTACTGGGGTCGGGTGCCATTGCCTTCTACGAGAAAGAGAATAGTTCTATTCATTAATTTTCTATTTATTGAATGCCAGCCCTGGATCTGGGATACAAAGTCAGACCTGGCCCCACCAATCCTGTGGGTGGGGGAGGTACAATTACACATTGAAACAAGAGCTGGTAAAGAAGTTTCACCATATGCACAGAATGAGTGCACATAGCCAGTCATCTGACCTGGCCTGGGGATCTAGAGGTATCTTTGAGGAAGCTGGAATCTCTAGGAAGGATAAGAATTAACCAGGGGAGAAGGGTAGTAATGGGAAGAAATTCCACAGTGAGGCACAAAATTTAGTGTGAGGGAACAGACCCCAGAGGGGAGAGTGAAGAAAGTATGAGTACACAGACAAAGTAGGTAGTAGTAGAAAAAGAGCCAGGAGACAAACCATGAGAGGCTTTCTAAACCTCATATCTCATTTAAACTGTATTCTAATACAATTGTGTATGTTCAGTCGCTCAGTTATGTCTAGCTCTTTATGACTTCATGGACTTTAGCCCACCAGACTCCTCTATCCATGGATTTTTCCAAGAAGGAATACTGGGTGGATTGCCAATTTTCACTCCAGGGAGTCTTCCCAACCCAGGGATCGAACCTGCATCTCCTGCATTGGCAGGCAGATTCTTTACCACTGCCCACTTATACAAATGGAAAGGCTTCCCTGGTCGCTCAGTTGGTAAAGAATCTGACTGCAATGCAGGAGACCTGAGTTCAATCCCCAGATCATGAAAATCCTCTGGAGAAAGATATGGCAACCCACTCCAATATTCTTTCCTGGGAAGTCCCATGGACAGAGGAACCTGGTGGCTACAGTCCATGGGGTTGCAAGAGTTGGACAAGACTTAGCAACTAAACCTACCTATCTTTGTGGGGGTAGTTGGTAACCTGATTGCGTTTTCAGTGCCGTCTCTGGGTAGAGAATGGAAAAGAGAGACAAAGGCCAGAGAAAAAGAGACTATAAAGAGTGATACTAGAGAGAGATAAAATGGAAAAAATTCAAAATATGTTTTGTAAATAAACTCAATGTTATTAGGGGATGGGTTTAATATAAAAGGCAAAGTGACTCATGTGTTTTGGATTTTAGCTTTGGAAGGATGGTAGTGCCACTGGTAGAGAAAATAAAGAGGCCTAGGTTTGTGGATGGGAAATCGCCGTGACTTCTGTTTTAGGCGTGTTGAATTTTAGGTACCTTTGAGACGTGGCAGGAGATATAGCAGGTTTTTAAATGTGATAAAGGTGATTCAGATGTACAGAGAACATTTGCCGTCTTTATTTTCTATAATTGATTGTTTCTTCCTCATAAACTTCCCCTTCCCCTGGTAGCAGAAGTGCTGGAGGATTTTAACTTGACAGTTAATGTATTTCCAGTTCTATTCTGGTTGAAATTGTATCTTTTGTTTTCTTCAGTATCTTTGAGGTAAATTTAGTCGTTCAGATTTCTGCTCCTCTTCCTATGCTTTCTAAGATGGGGCCTGGGTCTAGTGTTCAGAGGGGTTTACGTGGGGACCCAATGTGGGGAAGAAAACTGGCAGTTGGAAAAAGCAAAGTGACTTGCCTAGGGCCACACCACTTGTAAGTGGTAGATCAAGAGAGGAACCCTATCTCCTGACATCTCATTTACCATACCTTTTGCCACACAGTAATATTTCCTGCAACTTAAACTACAGAAGCACTCACCCTTGAGTGCTGTGATACATTTCTAGAATTTATCTAAAGGACAAAAAAAGCAGGACAAATAGTTGTTTTGGCTCACTTAGCAGATTAGATATCCAGGAATGCCCAAAGCATATATATTTATTTACTCACAGGTAGCAAAAACACCATAAAATTCTTTTTGTGGTGGTTCAGTCAACATAATCTTTTTCCTGTTCTCGTAAAATGAGCATTCATTCGAAATTATTGTGAAAAAAAGGCTACCACTCAAACCGAGGGTCTGAATAGGCAAGATGTATGAACCCCCAAGTACCTGTTGTGGTCCTGTGAAACTGTATGTCCTCCCTTTATTTATTTTTTAAAGATTTATTCCACACAGAAATGGAAACTCTCTCCTATGCTTATGTTGGTGAAATTCAGCTGGTAAATGAGCTAAAAAGAGAGAAGGCACATAATCTTAAGTGTTTGGGAATATAAGAATCAGACATCACATCCTATGTGTGATAGGAAGTTATATTTTTAAATATTAGTGAATAAATCTAACTTTCCTTTATCTCTTTGCTATATCCTACTTAAATTTGGTTGTGCTATGGCTTGGGATTAAAATCCCTGAGTTAAATGGTGGAATAGTAAAGCACTAACATTTCTTATATCTAAGTGTATATGCATAGAACATGCATAGAATAACTTTTTAATTTAGTATTGAATCATGACATCTTTACAAACTACTTCAGCTGTACTTTTTAAAAAGGTACACTTTCTTTCTTTTCTGGGGCTCCTTGGAGGTAAAATCTCCTCTACCACTGCTCCACCTGGGAAACCCCAAATCTCCAGACTGTGAAACATTCAGGACCAATAATTGTTACTCCTGATAGGGGAGAAAATTTTCTCCAGCAACTAAAAGAATAATGTTCCAGGCTTTTTTTTTTTTAATTCTTACATATCTGTTTGATTTTTTATTTTATTTTTTCAATTAGTTAATATATTTTGATTGGAGGATAATTACAATAATGTGATGGTTTTGCCATATATCAGCATGAATTAGCCACAGGTATACATGTTTCCCCACATCCTGAACCCCCCTCCCCACCCTATCTCTCTGAGTTGTCCCAGAGCACCAACTTTGGATGCCTTGCTTCGTGCATCGAATTTGCACTGGTCATCTGTTTTACATATGGTAATGTACATGTTTCAATGCTATTCTCTCAAATAATCCCACCCTCCCCTTCTCCCACTGAATCCAAAAGTCTGTTATTTACATCTGTGTCTTCTTTGTTGCTCCACATGTAAGATCATTGGTACCATCTTTCTAAATTCCATATATATGCATTAATATACGGTATTTGTGTTTCTCTTTTGGACTTACTTCAGTCTGTATAATAGGCTCTAGGTTCATCCAGCTCATTAGAACTGACTCAAATGTGTTCCTTTTTTATACCTGAGTAATATTCCATTGTGTATATATATGTACCATAATTCCTTAGACATTCATCTGCTGATGGTCATTTAGGTTGTTTCCATGTCCTAGCTCTTGTAAATAGTGCTGCAGTGAACTTTGGGGTACATGTGTCTTTTTAAATTCTGGTTTCCTCGGGGTGTAACCCTAGCAATGAAATTGCTGGATTTTATGGCAGTTCTAAGGACTCCCCTAGTAGTTCAGCTGGTAAAGAATCTGTCTGCAATGCAGGGGACCCCTGTTTGATTCCTGGGTCAGGAAGATCCCCTAGAGAAAGGATAGGCTACCCATTCCAGTATTCTTGGGCTTCCCTGGAGCCTCACATGGTAAAGAATCCACTGCAATGTCGGAGACCTGGATTTGATCCCTGGGTTGGAAAGATTCCCTGGAGGAAGGCATGGCAACCCGCTCCAATATACCTGTCTGGAGAATCCCCATGGACAGAGGAGGCTGGCAGGCTACAGGCCATGGGGTCACAAAGAGTCAGACACGACTAACCATCTTAGACACAGCACAGCACAGCACATGAGGTTCTATTCCCAGTTTTTTAAGGAGTTTGCACACTGTTCTCCATAATGGCAGTACCAGTTTGCATTCCCACCAACAGTGTAAGAGGGTTCCCCTTTCTCCACAGCCTCTCCAGCATTTATTGTTTGTGGACTTCTTTGATGATGGCCATTCGATTATTTAAACAGTTCTAAGAAAATATCTTCAGTTCCATTGCCTTATTAGGTAACATCAACTGCCTTCTATCTATGTTGTTTATTTGCAATAAAATTCTAAAAACCAAGCAGATGTATATCCTCCTGATCTTTCTGTGCCAACTATCTTTGGTAAGTATGTACTTTTTAGAGGCTCTAGACTATGTTTCTTTTCTAGACAAATAATCTCATGATTTTAAAATCCTGAATAATATCAAAAGAAGCACAGGCTCTGTGTAGCCATTTATGCTGCTTTAAATAGCTTTCTACTTTTACATAAGTTCCAGGTTTTTTCTAAATCCTGCTTCATTTCCGACGTCACCGGCCATGAGCACCGCTGCCTTGCAGGCACGCCACATGGAGGGAGTAAAGCTGAAATTAGATGCAACAAAAGGCATGCTCTCTTATTCATGGACTCAATAAAAATGCTTCCTCGGGGAGATATTATATTTCCATCTTTAAGTCTGGGAGTTTGGGCACCCCAAAGTGATTGTCAGCAGCCCAGCCAGAGCAAATTTAACCTTGCTCTGAACCCTGATGGAGCTCCAATGGGACTGTCATGAAAATGTCGACTTTTGGCCCCAAGTTTCCAGTTCCAAAGTAAGGTCTGGAGAGCCAAAGAAAACAGAGCCTGAATTAAGAAGTGAGGCGAGAAAGGGACCAGAAACTTTAACTAAAGGACCCTGCAACTCAGCAAGCACAATGGGAGCCGCAGAGGTAGAAGCATGGCCTCTCCATTGTTGACATGCGTTCTAATTGCCGGCACAGGCAGCACCAGAGAGCCTGTTTATAAAAGCAGAATCTCAAGCTCCACCCTAGAATGACTGGGTCAGAATCTGCATTTTAATAGGATCTTCAAATGGTTCCTGTGCACATTCAAGCTGGATTTGCTCTGGTATAAAAGGCAGCGGCCCAGATGCCAAGTGGCAAATCCATAGTGGTAGACCCTCATTTAAACACAAAGACTGTGTTTGTGTGTGTGTTACTATGAGGTAAGCCTGTCACTTAAATCAGAAGCACTTCACAAGGTTGACCTGTATAAACTAGATCAGCGAGCATTCACTGAGCTCTTACAAAGCAAGGGCACCCACTGAAGGCTGACGACCAGAGCAGTCCCCCTCAGATTTGAAATCTGACTGTAAAGATGAGATAAACATAGAAAGTTTATATTTATATATATAGGCACACAGGAATATAGCTCAGAGGCACTGTTAAAACTGAGTTAGCAAATCTATCTCAGGATAGATTTGGATAGAACAGGATAAGAGAGACTGTTCTCAGAGTCCTATTTGCATAGGTGTTCCTGAGTCCTTTGGAGCTTTGTGCAGAGTGATTTGGGACTTCTGCCAAATCCCCAATTGCCTATTGTACAAAGTTCAGATACTGTCAGAAGGGCACAGTTGGCATCCATCCTCTGGAAGAAAGGCCTAATGGAGACTGGAAGTTCACCTCAGCCGTGAGACTCAGGAGATCCAGATCCTGCCCCAAACTTGATCCCATGAGACTAAGGAGATGTGTGGCATGGTCATGGGACAGACTTTTCCTTCTCTGAATGCTACTCTGGGGCCCTCTTACCAGTTCCTTGACGGGTGATGCCACCTTGTCACTGCTTTTGCAGGGCTCAGCAAGAACCAGAGGGCTGATAACGAAAAGAACCTTGACTTTTCCATCTGCCTGGAGCTCTCCAGGGAAGCAGGAGGTACCAGGGCACTCCAGAAGCCACAGGCAAGAAAGCCACATGGCTAAATATGGCTGATGATGTAGCTGCTAAAAAGCCCGGAAAGCCATTTTTAGATGGGTATAGGCTCTTGACTGGACACATCAGCTACAGGACATGATGCTGACAGTCTTTATGCAAAATTCCTGCTGATGGAGGTTGCTTCCCCAGGCAGGCACCATACTACTGTACTCTGTCAGACACTTTATTATATACACTCTATAGGAGATCTTAGTATCTGCATTTGACATTAGGAGGCTGAGGCTCAAACAGGTCAAATAGTTTGTACCCAGTTGAACCAGGGTCAAATTTGGATCCACGTCTCCATGACTCCAAAGCCCACAGTCCATTTGTTGCACTTCAGAAACTCTTGGGTAGATGAGACTTGCCAAAAAGAATCAAGCAACGCTTTGCATGAAGTCATTAGTTGCCCCAAACCATACACGGGAAAGTGGATAAGAATGACAAGTTGGTGGAATTTTCCTATTTGGACCTTGGATGCCCATCTCACTTGCAGCCCATGACCATTCATTTGTCCCTCCCCTGCCAGACACTTTGTAGCTCTTTGGGAGGGTAAGAGCAGTAACCTGGATGGGAAAGCTTGGGCTGCGGCAAGATCACCTTCCCAGGCAAGCAGTCAGTCTAGTCACATGGGGCCTTTGCTCACAGGAGCCCCACAGTTAGATTTTAATGATCTGCCATTGCTGTCTTTGAATTCTTAACAATTTAATCTTTGAATTTATGTTGTATAAGCAAAGTCTGATGGGACAATGGAGCATGTGCTCAGAGTGTGCTTGGCTCATACCAGCCTCTCCTTAAGCCTCCTCCTGCCTCCTTGGCATGGGTTATCTGCTTTCTGCCCTCTGACTCACCAGGCTATGCCCAACCTCCCCACACCCTGCTACTCTTCACCCAGGAGTTCAGATACCCACTGGGTCCTGTGTGGAGACTGCAATCCCTTGGGAGTTGCCTGTCTGCCATGAGTTGGAGGAACACCCTTGTGAAAAGAAGATGTTGACTTTCCCACCTCTGGTTGGGGCCCTACATTTCCATTTTGCACTGGGCCCTGAAAAACATGTAGCCAGTATTGGGCTTAGGCTGCAATATTCTAGGGTTGGAACTGAAAGTGACTAACAGTTCATTGCATACTGTCCGAGTGTTTCTCCTTTCCTTTCCAGAAGCCAGTGGTAGGGTGGGGAGCAGTCTTAGTCATCTTTTTCTCTCCTTCCTTGTCCTCCTGCCTGACTCCCAGGACTAGGACTACTGCCCCATTCACTTTCTAGGTCGGCTTGGCATCAGGCATTAGGTACAGACTCTCTTCTTTTCTCCCTCTAGCTCTAGCTTCTCAGGCTCTGGCAGGTAAATTTTGGATTGGTCTTTTAACATAGTGCTAAGATCTAGCACTAGAGTTAATGCATTGAGGGGAGAATAGATGTAGCAATTCTCCAGAATTGCTTTGCTTCAAGGTTTTTGGCCTGTTTAACTGAAGTAAAAGGAGCTTTCCACATGATCCAACTCACTGGAGTCTGGGGTTAAAATCTGCCAAATAATGAATCATTACTTTGCTTTAGTTTCTTTGTGTCCTAGCTCCTTTGTACATATGTTTCTCTTAGGGAACCTGTTGACAGGAGAAATCCTGAGCCAAAGCCGTATTCATATACTGTTGATCTCTGGCCAAACATCATATTCATACCATTCTAATAATACTTGATGTCATACCAAGTCCAGTGATAAGAGGAGTGAAGATAAAAATTTGTGATCTTTCAATAAAGTCTCTTTAGTATTAAACAGCACATTTTTCTTTCAAGAAATCTTTAAAGGCCAAGAAAATTGCTGAAGGAAGCTTTAGCTACCTTAGGTTATAATCCAACCAACCACAGAATCCTGACATGATAGAATGAGTGGTCAGAAAAGAATTAGGAGGTCATGCAAACAACATGCAAACAAGGTTGCAATGTCGCCAATGACTAATAGTCACACTTTTTTAAAAAATACAGATCAGATCAGATCAGTCACTCAGTCGTGTCCGACTCTTTGCGACCCCATGAACTGCAGCACGCCAGGCCTCCCTGTCCATCACCAACTCCCCGAGTTCACTCAGACTCACATCCATCGAGTCCGTGATGCCATCCAGCCATCTCATCCTCTGTCGTCCCCTTCTCCTCCTGCCCCCAATCCCTCCCAGCATCAGAGTCTTCTCCAGTGAGTCAACTTTTCGCATGAGATGGCCAAAGTATTGGAGTTTCAGCTTTAGCATCAGTCCTTCTAATGAACACCCAGGACTGATCTTCTTTAGAATGGACTGGTTGGATCTTGCAATCCAAAGGACTCTCAAGAGTCATCTTCAACACCACAGTTAAAAAGTATCAATTCTTTGGCACTCAGCTTTCTTCACAGTCCAACTCTCACATCCATACATGACCACCACAAAAACCATAGTCTTGACTAGACAGACCTTTGTTGGCAAAGTAATGTCTCTGCTTTTGAATATGCTACCTAGGTTGGTCATAACTTTTCTTCCAAGGAGTAAGCATCTTTTAATTTCATGGCTGCAATCAGCATCTGCAGTGATTTTGGAGCCCCCCAAAATAAAGTTTGACACTGTCTCCACTGTTTCCCCATCTGTTTGCCATGAAGTGATGGGACCAGATGCCATGACCTTAGTTTTCTGAATGTTGAGCTTTAAGCCAACTTTTCACTCTCCTCTTTCACTTTAATCAAGAGGAAAAGGGCATTTTTCATTCCAATCCCAAAGAAAGGTAATGCCAAAGAATATTCAAACTACTACACAATTGCACTCATCTCACATGCTAGTAAGGTAATGCTCAAAATTCTCCAAGCCAGGCTTCAGCAATACGTGAACCGTGAACTTCCAGATGTTCAAGCTGGTTTTAGAAAAGGCAGAGGAACCAAATATCAAATTGCCAATATCTGCTGGATCATGGAAAAAGCAAGAGAGTTCCAGAAAAACATCTATTTCTGCTTTATTGACTATGCCAAAGCCTTTGACTGTGTGGATCACAATAAACTGTGGAAAATTCTGAAAGAGATGGGAATACCAGCCCACCTGACCTTCCTCTTGAGAAACCTGTATGCAGGTCAGGAAGCACCAGTTAGAACTGGACATGGAACAACAGACTGGTTCCAAATTGGAAAAGGAGTATGTCAAGGCTGTATATTGTCACCCTGCTTATTTAACTTATATGCAGAGTACATCATGAGCAATGCTGGGCTGGATGAAGCACAAGCTGGAATCAAGATTCCCAGGAGAAATATCAATAACCTCAGATATGCAGATGACACCACCCTTATGGCAGAAAGTGAAGAGGAATTAAAAAACCTCTTGATGAAAGTGAAAAAGATTACGTACTTTAAGATTAATTTCCTAGTTAAGAAACTGAGGCTCTAAGAGGTGAAATGCTTATGTTTTGTCATTCAGGAAATCACTTCCATAACTGGTATTTAGACTCAGGTCTCTATCAGCTGAAATCCTGATCTCTTCTAATATAACTTATCCATAGAGGTTTATTAACAGTAGTGGATAATTACATCTAACAAAGGTAAAATTGCATCCATATGAGATGACCATTTCTTATAAAACTTTCTAAATTAGGACTAATCTGTAAAAAAGGTATAAATGGAGAATTGAGTGTGTGTCTGAGAGAGAACATGTGCGCGCGCGCGCACACACACACACACACACACACACACACACACACACACGTGTCCTGCTTTATTACATGAACATTCTTTACTAGTAGGTAGAATGAGGCAATAACCTTCATGACAAGATTTGTAGGTTCTGGAAGAAAATCCATAATATATCTGTAGAACACAGATTAGAAAATAGCTAAAATTAGAGACTCGAGTCCTTGAGCAAAGAAAAAGAGAGCTCTGGCCTGGTAGGTGCAGTCAATTCAAGCATGAGGCCCACAGACCTAAGAGTCTAAAATGGTCTTACCAGTCTTCTAGTCTAATTTTACCTGACACTCAACTCCATTGTATCAATCTCTGGGGAGTAGTGGCCTATTCTGTGAAAAATATCCATCCACACATCCATCCATGTCCATCCATCCGTTTATCCATTCATCCATCTCTTCATCCTACCATCTATTCATTCATCCATTTATTTAGTGCATATTTTTTAAATCTCTTTTACCCAGTCCATATGTCAGATATTGTTTCTTATCTGTTAGTAACAAACCTATTCTCTTTAGTCGGTTTGGATTTTCCCATTAAGATGCATTTCTATGAGATTTGGAAGGCAGGAGGGGGTAAGGAGAAAGCATTATTTTCTGTAGCAGAAAGTGCACAGGCACTAGCAGATGGAAGAGGAAACTGGATTTCACCAGCATTCTCTTGAATATCATCCCTTTTTGTACCATCAACATTTGAGATTTTTGGTAGCAGTTTCCCTGAATTTCTGGTACTTCTAGACTCCTCAAGCCATCAGAGACCTCCCTGATCTTAGCTCACCAGCCATCCCAATGGTTGGATAAGCTTCTAATTCTAATTTAAGTATTAAATTAAATTTACTACTGTTTAAAATACCTACAATGGTTTCTCTTCCTGAAAAGTCCTCAAAGAAATAGCCGAATACCAGGCAATGAACAAAAGATATAAAGGTGAGTCCACCTGCTCCATCTCAGAAGCCTTTCTGCCTACTGAGTACCATCCTATTTCTCTCATATGTAAGTTAGTTGTTTTTTTTTTTTCCTGCCCTAAGCAGCAACACATAAAATATCTTACTCATTCATTTATGTCTCATTTCAGGTTAGCCTTCCTGAGAGGAGGTGTCCACAAGAAAGAGAAAGGTAAGGTCATGGATGTAGGAATAAGCATATAAAGACAAAGCTAATTCTTTTATGGTTTTCATGACTCATAGTACACAGAAGTTACATGCTATTCTTGGAGAGGCATGGACAAATCCTACTGGCTTCAGTGAGAGTCATATATTTTTTGCAGAACAAGGGATCAGGAGAGGAGGTCTTAGAAAGCCTCCCACATTAGTGTGATGGTTCTAGGGAAGTCTTCTTCTAGTGACATGGGCATGCAAAGCCCCTCACTTTTGCCTCTAACAAGCACTAAGGAGGTGACTACAGGTATATGTTCATCCTCTAAAATGTTCTCTCTTCTTTACTAGTTTGCTAATAAGGAAAGATACCACGAATTCAAAAGGGGCCTTTGCATTCCACAGAGCTATCCCACAGCTGAGCCATGAACCAACCTTGAACTTGACTCCTCTGGTCTTAAGCTGCTGGAAAGCTTTGTGAGCATGAGCTGCCCTGGTCATTTTTCACAGTGTCCAGCTCTTGGCAGTGTGCTTAATGAGAGGAGAAGTGGAATTAGAGGATAAAATTTTAAAAGAATTAAAAAAAGAACTCTTTATAGCATTAAGTTATATTCAAGGAGGCTTTGAACCTCTATCAATATTTATTCTTTCAGAGTAAACTAATATTTACTTAACACTTAGATTTTCTTAGGTTTTTCAGTATGTTCTTGCTATAGATATGAGGTTTCTAAAGAATCTGTTACCCATATAATAACCCGAGAGTGTATATGTTTGATAGTCACATTATACATCCTAGTAGTATTTAATATCTAGTGGAATTGAACAACAATGGAACTAGTCATACAGTAAACAGTGTTGATTTAAAAGGACCTCAGTCTAATCAGACAATAAATAAAGAACGTATAGTCCTCTCTGTTCCTCAAACTTCTAATGTAAATGTAAATGTTCCTCAAACTTCTAATGTAAACCTACAAACCATGGAAATGACTTGCAGAGAGTTCATGAAGGCTTTTAAGTAACAGGAGAGTGTCATCTTTGGCAGTGTATGGAAATGTTGAATCTGTTCCACTAACAGAATCTGGCTTTCATACATATTTGTAAAGAGGCTGTCTTATTATTGTCCAGGAAAAATTATTCTACTTTTTGTTTATGTGGGCTACTTAATCTTTATTTTACCAGACACTTATTTAATGCTCACTCTAAACTACCGCACAATTGCACTCATCTCACAAGCTAGTAAACTAATGCTCAAAATTCTCCGAGTCAGGCTTCAGCAATAGGTGAACTGTGAACTTCCTAATGTTCAAGCTGGTTTTAGATAAAGGAAGAGGAACCAGAGATCAAATTGCCAACATCCGCTGGATCATGGAAAAAGCAAGAGAGTTCCAGAAAAACATCTATTTCTGCTTTATTGACTACGCCAAAGCATTTGACTGTGTGGATCACAATAAACTTTGGAAAATTCTGAAAGAGATGGAAGTAACAGACCACCTGACCTGCCTCTTGAGAAATCTGTATGCAGGTCAGGAAGCAACAGTTAGACCTGGACATGGTACAACAGACTGGTTCCAAATAGGAAAAGGAATACATCAAGGCTGTATATTGTCACCCTGTTTATTTAACTGATATGCAGAGTACATCATGAGAAACGCTAGACTGGAGGAAACACAGCTGGAATCAAGATTGCTGGGAGAAATATCAATAACCTCAGATATGCAGATGACACCACCCTTATGGCAGAAAGTGAAGAGGAACTAAAAAGCCTCTTGATGAAAGTGAAAGTGGAGAGTGAAAAAGTTGGCTTAAAGCTCAACATTCAGAAAACTAAGGTCATGGCATCCAGTCCCATCACTTCATGGGAAATAGATGGGGAAACAGTGGAAACAGTGTCAGACTTTATTTTTCTGGGCTCCCAAATCACTGCAGATGGTGATTGCAGCCATGAAATTAAAAGACACTTACTCCTTGGAAGGAACATTATGACTAACCTAGATAGCATATTCAAAAGCAGAGACATTACTTTGCCAACAAAGGTCTGTGTAGTCAAGGCTATGGTTTTTCCATTGGTCATGTATGGATGTGAGAGTTGGACTGTGAAGAAAACTGAGTGCTGAAGAATTGATGCTTTTGAACTGTGGTGTTGGAGAAGACTCTTGAGAGTCCCTTGGACTACAAGGAGATCCAACCAGTCCATTCTGAAGGAGATCAGCCCTGGGATTTCTTTGGAAGGAATGATGCTAAAGCTGAAACTCCAGTAGTTTGGCCACCTCATGGGAAGAGTTGACTCATTGGAAAAGACTCTCATGCTGGGAGGGATTGGAGGCAGGAGGAGAAGGGGACGACAGAGGATGAGATGGCTGGATGGCATCACTGACTCAATGGACGTGAGTGTTAGTGAACTCCGGGAGTTGGTGATGGACAGGAAGGCCTGGCGTGCTGCATTTCATGGGGTCGCAAAGAGTTGGACAATACTCAGCAACTGAACTGATCTGATCTGGGTATAACATTGCCTTGTACAATGTGAGGAAACCCTCAACACTTTTATAATTGAGTTAGAAAATCAAGATTTCACACTTGAAATATAAAATAAAGATATGAATGCTTTTATAATCAAAAGCATGAAAAAAATTTCCTGAACCTCTCATCTGTACAAGGCAGGGTACTAGCATTTCTTCTGGTGTCTCCTATTTTTCTTCAGATTTACTATTCACTCTTATCCACGTGCTCTCAGCTCAGAGTGGTGGACACACATACCTTGCATCTGTACAGGATCCCTTGCCTTACCACTTCTCATTAGGTTTGGCCAGTGGGAGATACTGGCATGAGATCGAGGGTAGGCAAAGAATGAAGTTGTAGTAGTTATTCTCCTGACTCCCTTCTTACTGAATTATCCTAGATGGGCTGCTTTACTCACAGAGCCACTCTCTTCAGGTTCTAGTAAATGCTTGGTGCCCTGCCCTTCATGCCGAGGGAAGTAATGGTTCCCTGTAGCTGCTCATCCTAGAGCAGTGCACTCTCTTCTGTTGGTTAAGGAAAGCATACCCACCACAGTTTTGCAGATAGTCCTTGAAGTTCAATATAAGTTGCTCAGTTTTAAGATTCTGTCTCTTTCCCATCTGGATTCAAACTCATGCAAAAATAAATCAGACAAGTATCAGGTCTTCAAAGAGAAGATAAAGCATGTATCAACATAAATATGACAAGACTGAATTTAAGTATGACAAGACATAATTTATTTATGTACCAGCGGAAGAGTGATCTTGAGATTAGATTATATAGATTCCTTGTCCCTGCTCTCCTTCCAATTGTGAACACTTGAGCAAGACATGTTAACTTTCTTGGATGTTCGTTTCCTTAGGTGTATAATGAGAGAGATGAACTCGATGGACTTAAAGATTCTGTCCAATATTGAGATTCTGTGACTGCAGGCTTGCTTTCAGAGCTGTAAGGGAGTAGTAGTTAAATGCTCTCAGGAAGTGACAGGGAAAGTAAGATGGGAACCTGGAGGAAACATTGACGTCTAAGAGCTGTGAATACCTGAGGAAGAAGAGATCGTTGTGATAAGAGAAAACTCCATGCAGTATAGGGTACAGAGAGAATCTTTATTTTATTTGTTGGATTAGAAACTCATTGAGTGGGTGAATAAATGTCAGTAAATCTTCCTGAGTTACAGCAGAGCCTAAGAAATTCTTGCCATTCCATGTAGAGCAATGCAACTATAGGACCTGACTTACCTGTAGGAGTCAACAGTATGACACCAGCTGTCCCCTGAGTAGCCTCTGTAGAGACCACGCTGTCCACTTTAAGATATCTCAAATCCCTACTTTTTCTCCTGGAACACATGCTTCTGCTGCCTCTAGATTTCACATGTATAATCCACTCTGCCTCCATCTCAAATGACACTGGATTTCCCAAAATGAGGTAGACACACAGACTTCTTTGCTGATAATGACTCAGACTCTTCTAGAAGTGAATTTGAATATCTAAGAGAGCATCACAGTCGATGTTGTGCAGGAAGAGAGGAAGATAGTGTGCTGGATGGGGACTCCTGGAGACAGAAGTTGTTGTGTGACTGCTAATTAAGTTGCTATTTATGAAAATTTATTGAGCAACTGCTACTTCTTGGGCACAATATTGACCAAGTCCTCAAGGAATTTAAGCCTAATAAAAGACAAGGCAAAGAATAGTATTTTAGCCCAATATTGTAAACATTTACAATATGGCACCACACACACTTGAATTACGATGGGTGTCTAGAGAGCATACCTAACTCCGCTGGTGGATGGGTGGGCTGGGAAGGAGTCAGAAAAAGCTCAATCAGAGGTGATTTACTAGAGTCACATGAATGGAGAAGGGAGGGATGTTTGTATCAATGAGAATAGATGACTTGAAGCCTTCAAAATATAAAATAGCAAGAGATGTGTTTGAATTGTCTGTGTATGTGTGTGTCATGTGATCAAAGAGTGGCTTGGTGGAAGTAAATAAATACATAAAAATGTAAGATAAAACCGGAGGAGTATCCTATTAAGGGTTAATTTGTCCTTAGTGATCTATCCCAGGAACCTAACCCACCCAAGATGGTCTTATTTTTCTGCGAAATGTATCTAATATCCACCAAATCAATTTATGAAGGAGATTATGAGTGTAGCAGGTAGGTAAGTTGGGACTGTCTGTATAGCATATTTCCCACACATCTCCTGGCAAGAGGCCCTGACAAATAGCAACAATAAAAGCCTCACATCTTTTAGTCAATATATTGTATAACGTGCCTGTGCACTCACTCAGTCATGTCTGACTCATTGCAACTCCATCAACTGTAGCCTACCAGGCTCCTCTATCAGTGGATTTCTCCAGGCAAGAATACTGGAGAAGGTTACCATTTCCTCCTCCAAAGTATCTTCCTGACCCAGGTTTCAAACCCACGTGTTCTGTGTCTCCTGCATTGGCAGGCAGATTCTTTACCACTGAGCCACCTGAGAAGTCCATTGTATAATAGAATGTATAATAGAAGTCCATCCATGTAATTCCATCTATCAATGACTTGGGAATTATACTGTGTTGCCAAAGATGAGGAGACTGATTCCCTTATCCAAACTAAAGTCTTTGTATCAAGGGAGGCTTGGTAACAAGCTCTTGCAATTTTCTCTGGATTGTGCAGTTATTGCTGCTTTTCTCCTCTCTTGGTTTTAATGGGTCAGAAATAGTCTGACTCCCAGGGCTTTGTAGGAAGGGGGAAAAAAAACAGATTTAATGCTATTCTAAGTCTTTAGACACATTTACACATCCTCCATCTGCTTGGGAGGGAAAAAAATTCAGATTTCAATAACAAAAATTGTACAGGTCTTCCTTGAGGCAACAGAAAATGCATGTGATAAGGGAATAACCATGAAGTGCAAAGGCGCATTTAGGTCTTAGCGCTTATTGACTGGAGCTGCAAAGAAGATGTGAAGGATGTGTGAAAAATCCCAAATAAAAGAGCTCTAGTAACATACATTGTGGATAAGAAAATGTGCTTCAAAGGAAATTCAACAATCACAAATGAACATGGGGGCAGAAAAGAAGGGGGGCTGAGGGAAGAGAAGTGTATGACAAGAATGAAGATAAGCAACAGTCTCTTGTTGGAAGCTTGGCTCAGAGAAACAATATTCTTTTCTGCAGTTATTGATATGTGTTGCATTCATTCAAAATATGATTTAAAATTCAAGAATCCTGAATTCGATCTGCTTCCACCACCATCCCCCCACCTTGCCACCAGTAAGGCAGTTTTCAATTGTATAAGAACTGAAACCTGTAGTCCCTGTGAAGTTTCATCAGGACAGCTGCAAATATGCAGTCCCAAGAGGAGGCTGGAGCCACAAAAGCCTGCAGCAGTTCCCGATAGGGCTGGGGCAGGGCATGTTGTACCAACAATCGTATTTGGGGTAGAGATTAGATCAGAAGTACAGTAAGTGTATATTACTGCTCATGAAGATCTTCTGGAATGAAGTACTAAATATGTTTTGGGTTGGTTTACAGCCAGTCTGGTGGACTTGTGTGACACATTGTGAAATGTCACTTTTCTATTTAAACTCTGAAAGGGCACTGGCTTCACATGTTTACCAGTTGTCAGTTTCATGCTATTCTACAGCATAAGCCCCATCTGATGGTAGCATGTACCTTGCGTACCAGCTATAAATATAACAGCACTTAAAGTACTCCCTGCCCAAATGTCTATAATAATCTTAAAGACGTTTCCAAAGTTCCTCTGTCCCTTTCCCCAATCACAGTGTTTATACCACAGGCCTGGAAGATGTCAGGAATGATTAATTATGTGTTCCATCATTTTGGGGTGTGGATTTTTATGAGATTTTAACAATTGGGATTTATGTCAAACCAGAGAAATTTCCATCAGGCCACACCTTTGGCTTTGGGAAACATACTCTGAACCAAAAGACTGTCTTGGCCAGTAATCAGCCTCCACAGACACAGGCCACGTCTTGCCTCCTTGCATGATAGGCTGCTTTCTGGACTAGACCTCCCTTGCTCAGGACTCCCACTTGCTTCCTGCCACCGGTCCTGCTAGCACACCCAGCATGACTAGGCCACTTTGTCCCCTTCAGCACTGACATAGTAACTGTTCTTGTCTCTCACACATCACCTGGCTGTGTAAGAGACAGAAGCAGTTATGATCCCACTAGCAAATCTAGGGGCATATACCCCAGTTTACTTGGAATCTAGAAACTCTTGCAACTGGACACTGTCTGCACTGGCAGCTTAGTACTACATTTCTCTCTGCTGTGTGGACAAGACTAAAGCAAGTTTCCTGACCTTAAATCTATGTTTCACTCCAGTATTCTTGCCTGGAGAATTCCACAGGCAGAGGAGCCTTGTGGGCTATAGTCCATGGGGTGGCAAAGTGTTGGACTCAACTAAGTGACTAACAGTTTCATTTTCTTTCTCACTGTAGGCATTAGGATTTCTTTTTAAAATAGCATTTAATTCAAAAATATTTATTGTACTCTTGAGATCAGGGATGGCATCACTGACTCGATGGACGTGAGTCTGAGTGAACTCTGGGAGATGGTGATGGACAGGGAGGCCTGGCGTGCTGCAATTCATGGGGTGGCAGAGTCGGACACGACTGAGCGACTGAACTGAACTGAACTGAATAGAGATCAGACATGGTTAGGGTTGTAACTATAACTGAGGCATGACTGCCATTTCTGAGGAGCTAACAATATAGTAGGGAAGAAGAGGGTACAGGTAGCTACAATTCAGAGTGTTGCTATCAGTTTAGTGTCCTTAGAGACAAATCCCTGATGGAAGCAACATAGAGAAGGGAGCCATAATTTCTAGCTGAGAGTATCACAGAAGTCTCTAGGGATGGCAGCTTTTGAGATAGACTTTGGAGGTTGGATGGAATTTTAGGAGGAGAAACTGAAAAGAATTTGTATTAAGATGGAAAAAACCAGGTAGACAAGGGCAAAAATACAGGCTATATTTAGGTAACAATGATTGGGATAATTTGCTGGAACAAGGGATGCACCCAGAGGAAATGAAATAAGAAAGATAAATTTGGAACATTTGTACTGAATGAAATATGATGGGCCAGGGAGGAGCACTATCAATGCCTGAGCGCTAGGATGGACATTAGTGGTGCTAGGATGGGTACGTGGATCTTAACTGGAGGGGATTTTATCCCCCAAGGACGTGTATATTGTCACCCTGCTTATTTAACTTATATGCAGAGTACATCATGAGAAACGCTGGGATGGAAGAAGCACAAGCTGGAATCAAGATTGGCGGGAGAAGTATCAATAACCTCAGATATACAGATGACACCACCCTTATGGCAGAAAGTGAAGGAGAACTAAATAGTCTCTTGATGAAAGTGAAAGAGGAGAGTGAAAAAGTTGGCTTAAAGCTCAACATTCAGAAAACTAAGATCATGGCATCCTGTCCCATCACTTCATGGCAAATAGATGGGGAAACAGTGGCTGACTTTATTTTTCGGGGCTTCAAAATCACTGCAGATGGTGATTGCAGCCATGAAATTAAAAAAACACTTACTCCTTGGAAGGAAAGTTATGGCCAACCTAGACAGCATATTAAAAAGCAGAGACAGAACAGACTTTTGGACTCTGGGACTGGGAGAGGGTGGGACGATTGGGGAGAATAGCATTGAAATATGTATAATATCATATCTGAAACGAGTCAGTCCAGGTACGATGCCCTATAACAGATGCCTGGGACTGGAGCACTGGGATGACCTAGAGGGATGGTGTGGGAAGGGGGCAGGGAGGAGGGTTCAGGATGGGGAACACGTGTATTCTGGTGGCGGATCCATCTCGATGTATAGTAAAAGTAATACAATATTGTAAAGATAAGAAAAATTTAAAAAATAATAATAAAATAAAATAAAATTTAAAAAAAATGAAAAAAAAGCAGAGACATTACTTTGTCATCTGTCTAGTTAAGGCTATGGTTTTTCCTGTGGTCATGTATGGGACCATAAAGAAAGCTGAGCACCAAAGAATTGATGCTTTTGAACTCTGGTATTGGAGAAGACTCTTGAGAGTCCCTTGGACTGCAAGGAGATCCAACCAGTCTGTCCTAAAAGAGATCAGTCCTGAGTCTCTGGAAGGACTGATTTTGAAGCTGAAACTCCAATACTTTGGCCACCTGATGCAAAAAGCTGACTCATTTGAAAAACCCTGATGCGGGGAAAGATTGAGGGCAGGAGGAGAAGGGGATGACAGAGGATGAGATGGTTGGATGGCATCACCAACTCAATGGACATGTGTTTGGGTAAACTCCAGGAGTTGGTGATGGAGAGGGAGGCCTGGCGTGCTGTGGTTCATGGAGTCACAAAGAATCAGACACAACTGAGCGACTGAACTGATACTGATTCTGAAGATACTTTTGATTGTTACAGTTGGGTGGAAAGAGGCAGTAGAATCTAGTGGGTAGAGTTTAGGATGCTGCAAAAAGTCCTACAATGCTTCCTAGAACAAAGAATTACATGGCCCCGTGTGTCAGAGGTGCTGAGGTTGAAGAACATTGAGATGAGATAATGGGGGAGTTGACTGCTAGAAGTGGAAAAAAGAGTTAAGACCCTATTGAAAAAAAAGAGGATCTCAACAGGGTGGTAGCCATAAAAATACAAAAACAGAGGTAGCTATACCAAATATTTAAAGGTAGAGTCAGCAAAAAAGAAAAAAAAAAAGGCAACAAATTGCCTGTGGTAAGGAAAAAGAAAAGAATAAAAAGAGAATCCAAGACTTTGAACTGATTTTTGTTGGAGAATGTTTAGCATCTTCACAGAAATAAAGGAGTCAGGGAGAAGAACTGGAAAAAAACAATATATCCTTTTGGCTAATGGCATAGAATTCAAATGATGTAAATCTATTTTCAAATCCCAACTTTTTCATTTACTAATTAGTGTAATAATAATTTCTCATTAGTGTCAGGTCACACTAAAAATCAGATCATGTCCATAGAGCACATTGTCAAGCGTATAGTTTTACCCCATAAATGGAGCTATAATTTTGTTACTGCCGCTGTTGTTAAATGTTGTTGTCCAGCCTGGAGAGATGTCAAATGCTGTTTGACAAAAATCTTAACCACATACCTGCCTTTCACTGAAACCAGTTCCCCCAAAAGTCAAAGCTGTTGGTTTCAGTGATTTGGAAAATATTTTGGCAGATCCCTTGTCTTACGTGAAAATTCTACCATGTTCTTGGACTATAGCAACAACATGGAAGTGGTCTTAGTGGTTTGTGTGTGGATTCTGGTGTAATTCTTGGCAATGACAAATCTAACTGAAGAAATGAAAATCAGGGGCTGTTGGAGAGACTTGCGGTTACATTTGAATGGCCTAATGATGAAAGAAGACTCATTAAATTCATGGGCATTAAGTACTTGCTCTAAACAAACACACTGACAGAAACAGTACTCACCATTAATAACAAGGTATAACAATTTAATCATAAATATTTTGTGGTGGTCAATGAGAAGCAAGGACAGCAGTTAAAATCATATGAAAAGTAATTAGACTTGGCTTTACTCTTTGAAAATATAATACACTTGAAAGTTTTTCTTTGATGTAAAAATTTTGCTATGTTAAAATATATTGCTATGTTAAAATCACCTGTTATTTGAAATACGTATTTTTCTCTTCCTAGTTGACCATTATTTTTCAAAAGTGCTTTCATTTTCTTTTTTTAATTTTTTATTGCCATGTAGTTGATTTACAATGTGTGCTTATTTCTGCTGTACAACAAAGTGACTCAGTTATACACATATACACATTCTTTTTTATATTATTTTCCTTTATTCCTTTTTTTTTCTAATTTGAAGAGATTGGATATAATTCCATATACTGAGTCGGACACGACTGAGTAACTGATCTGATCTGATATAACATGACCTTGTTGTTTATCCATTCTAAATGTAATACTTTGCATCTACTAACCCCAAACTCCCAGTTCATCCCCCGCTTTCCCTTGACAACTATAAGTCTGTTCTCTGTCTGTGAGTCTGTTTCTATTTTGTAGACAGGTTCATTTGTGCCATATTTTAGATTCCACTTATAAGTGATATCATATGGTATTTGCTTTTCTCTTTCTGACTTACTTCACTTAGTATGATAATCTCCAGTTGTATCCATGTTGCTGCAAATAGTATTATTTCATTTTTTATGGCTGAATAGTATTCCACTGCATGTATGTCCAACATCTCTTCTTTATCCACTCATCTGTCAATGGACATTTAGGTTGTTTTAATGTCTTGGTTATTGTGAATAGTCCTGCTGTGAACATAGCGGTGCATGTATTTTTTTGAATTATAGTTTGTCCCAGCTGTATCCCCAAGAGTAGGATTGCTGGGTCGTATGGTAGTCCTATTTTTAGTTTTATGAGGTACCTCCATACTGTTTTCCATAGCGGTTGCACCAATTTACATTCCTACAAACAGTGTAGGAGGGTTCCCTTTTCTCAACAACCTCTTCAGCATTTGTTATTTATAGACTTTTTAATGATGACCATTCTGAATGGTGTGAGGTGGTACCTCATGGTAGTTTTGATTTGCATTTCTCTGATAATTAGGATTTCCCAGGTGGTACAGTGAGTAAAAGATCCAGCTGCAATGCAAGACACACAGGAGATGTAGGTTCATTCCCTGGGTTGTGAAGATCCTCTAGAGGAAAAAATGCAACCCACTCCAGTATTCTTACCTGGACAATCCCATGAACAGAGGAAACTGACAGGCTGTAGTCCATGTGCCTGGTGGCCATCTGTATGATTTATTTGGAGCAATGTCTCTAAATGTCTTCTGTCCATTTTGCAATTGGGTTTTGATATTGTTATGGTTGAGTTGTATGAGCTATTGATATATTTTGGAGATTAAACTCTTGTCTGTTACATCGTTTGCAAATATTTTCTCCCATTCTGTAGGTTGCCTTTTCTTTTTTTTTTTTTTTTTTATGGTTTCCTTTACTGTACAAAGGCTTGTAAGTTTGATTAGGTCTCATTTGTTTATTTTTGTTCTTATTACTATTGTCTTGGGACACTGACATAAGAAAATATTGGTACAATTTATGTCAGAGAATATTTTGTTCTCCTCTAGGAGTTTTATGGTGTCATGTTTTTTATTTATGCCTTTTGCACAATATGTTTGAGTGGAAAAATATGTTTCATGAATGGAAACTTCTAGAATATACCTTTGAGGGTTTTATAGGTGCCTCATCACAGTGACAATATACAGCCTTGACATACTCCTTTTCCTATTTGGAACCAGTCTGTTGTTCCATGTCCAGTTCTAACTGGTGCTTCCTGACCTGCATACAAATTTCTCAAGAGACAGGTCAGGCGGTCTGGTATTCCCATCTCTTTCAGAATTTTCCAAGTTTATTGTGATCCACACAGTCAAAAGCCTTGGCATAGTCAATAAAGCAGAAATAGATGTTTTTCTGGAACTCTCTTGCTTTTCCCATGATCCAGCGGATGTTGGCAATTTGATCTCTGGTTCCTCTGCCTTTTCTAAATCTAGCTTGAACATCAGGAAGTTCACGGTTCACATATTGCTGAAGCCTGGCTTGGAGAATTTTGAGCATTACTTTACTAGCGTGTGAGATGAGTGCAATTGTGTGGTAGTCTGACCATTCTTTGGCATTGCCTTTCTTTGGGATTGGAATGAAAACTGACCTTTTCCAAGCCTGTGGCCGCTGCTGAATTTTCCAAATTTGCTGGCATATTGAGTGCAGCACTTTCACAGCATCATCTTTCAGGATTTGGAATAGCTCAACTGGAATTCTATCACCTCCACTAGCTTTGTTTGTAGTGATGCTTTCTAAGGCCCATTTGACTTCACATTCCAGGATGTCTGGCTCTAGGTGAGTGATCACACCATCGTGATTATCTGTGTCATGAAGATCTTTTTTGTACAGTTCTTCTGTGTATTCTTGCCACCTCTTCTGATATCTTCTGCTTCTGTTAGATCCATACCATTTCTGTCCTTTATCGAGCCCATCTTTGCATGAAATGTTCCCTTTGTATCTCTAATTTTCTTGAAGAGATCTCTAGTCTTTCCCATTCTGTTGTTTTCCTCTAATTCTTTGCACTGATCGCTGAAGAAGGCTTTCTTATCTCTTCTTGCTATTCTTTGTAACTCTGCATTCAGATGCTTATATCTTTCCTTTTCTCCTTTGCTTTTCACTTCTCTTCTTTTCACAGCTATTTGTAAGGCCTCCCCATACAGCCATTTTGCTTTTTTACATTTCTTTTCCAGGGTCTTGATCCCTGTCTCCTGTACAATGTCACGAACCTCATTCCATATTTCGAGGCTGGATGGCATCACTGACTCAATGGACTTGAGTCTGAGTGAACTCCAGGAGTTGGTGATGGACCGGGAGGCCTGGCATGCTGCGATTCATGGGGTCACAAAGAATCGGACATGACTGAGCGACTGAACTGAACTGAACATCACAGTGACCTGTGAGTAGTGGAGGTGTTTTCACCAGATATAATGATTATGATAATATTCAGATTTCTAAGAGTGTTTGGATTCAATGGTCTTTTTTTTTTTTTTTTTTTTCAAAATCTGAATTTGTTCCATCATATTGATGGCAAATTCTTCTGTCATCATTTGCTAAGATTTTATGCATATTCATTGTATTATAGAGTGTCTTTATATTAATATTTTTAGGGGGCTTCTCTAATGGCTCAGTTGGTAAAGAATCTGCAGTGCAGGGGAACTTGGTTTGATCCCTGGCTTGTAAAGATCCCCTGGAGAAGGGAATGGCAAACCACTCTAGTATTCTTGCCTGGAGAATTCCACGGATAGAGGCGTGTCCATGTTGGGCTACTGTCCATGGGTTTGCAAAGAGGTGGACACAACTGAGCAACTAACACTTTCACTTTCACACAAAAATGAATGTTTAGTATATTAAAACAGGGGAATTATCAGAGAAGAAAAAAACCAGAAGAAAATAAATAGGTGAGATAGGGCATCAATGCTCACAAGAAGTGCTTCATAGAGGGAAAGAGCAGGTAAGAGGAAAACAAATACCTAAGTGGTTCTGTACAAGTTCTTATTCTCTTGAAGACAGACCAGGTTCTTCTCAAGGTGTTGAGGACACTTCACAGATCCTTTCAGTTTTTCTAAGAACAATGTTCCCTCTTCATTTTCATCATCTCTTAGTAGTTATTCTGATATATGTGTGTGTAACTGTTTATAGGTACCCACTGCTTTCTGAAAGTTCACTTTATGCCACTTATGTGCATGCTAAGTTGTCTCAGTCGTGTCTGACTCTTTGCAACCCAAAGGACTAGAGTCTGCCAGTCTCCTCTGTCCATGGGATTCTCCAGGCAAGAATACTGGAATGGGTTGCCATGCCCTTCTCCAGCTGATCTTCCCAACCCAGGGATTGAACCCATCTCTCTTACGTCTCCTGCATTGGCAGGCATGTTCTTTACTATTAGCGCCACCTGGGAAGCCCTATGCCCCTTGGCTTTTAACAAAGACCTATGTTAGTTCCCATTTTTGCTATCCAAAAGCTAGCCCAAAATTCCCAAAAGGGAATTTTCACTTTATGAAAAAAGGGAAAATGTGAAAATAGCATTCAGTCACTGTTTTGCAGGTAGTCATTATAGAGGCAGTACACACCCAAAGCTTCTTTCTGGAACTACACTTAGCATCTCAGCCTTAAGCCACCTCAGCTTTGAACTGTGTCTGTGAGCATCTGTGCTTTATCTCAATTTACTTTATGCATCTGTTAGCAGAATGGATCCTAAGGTAATTGATTCTTTGCTTTTCACCATTTCACTTACGAAAGCATTCATAGGAATGCTCTACTTTTGGAAAGCAGGGAAAACCTGTAATTCTTTAATGTTTAATTGAACACAGAGAGTTCTTGGAAAGGTATGACTTGAAGTCATGACTAAATTAGTAGTTTTCTCATCTTTTTCACAGTTACAGAAAAATGTATAAACAAACAGAGATACTTTTTTTTTTGCCACATAAACAATCGTTAACCATGGAACTAACGTTTGCCAAAGAAGACTCTTACTGAGAATTTGGGAAATATTGTTCAGCCATTTCTTCCTAAAAATCTTCTACAGAAGGTGACACATTCTCTTTGTTACAAAACATCATTTCTTTGCAAAGCCAATGATGCATTCAATACTGTGCACAATGTGACACATAATATATAGTCAATCAATTTTTTAACAAATTAATTAATTAAAAATTAGGCTTGTAGAGTTGTCAAGACAGGCGTCTCCCAATATTTTAAGCCCCCCCATGAAAACAGTTCTCGGTTGTATACTCACATAGTTGAGAATCTAAATATGCATATGTATGCACATTTATGCATATGTATTCCTATAGTTATATGCATGCACACACATATTCTGGACTTTTTTTGAAAGCTTTATGTGTGATGATATACTGTATATAAAGTGTGTCTTTATGTTGCTACCCATTCAAGGCATGTATATTGACTGTACATATGTTGCACCATATGGCAGAACTTCAATGCCTATCTCTCAGCTTTATTCTTAGAGTCAGTAAAGAGATGCCTCCAGAGATAAGACAGCTTTAAAATAGGTCAGAGACCTCCAGTGTCAGTTTTTTCAATGGTAAATCACATCATGAGGAAAAAAGCTGAAAGTGGGAAATACCCTTGCTAATAAGCTAGCTTTCACAAGTAAAGTCAAGCTGCTGAGATTCTTTCTCCTGACATACTGCTTTTGCAAATACGTTTCCTACAGCTTCTTACCTTGGCTGATACAACCCAAGCATTGATCATTTTAAATATCCTAAAATCACTGAAGATGTAAATTTGAAGAGTCCACAGAGCCCTAGTTTTAGTAGCAACATAACATTAGGCAAATAGATTGAATAGATATCATATTTTGTCTTCAATACAAGCATAGAGAAAAGTGTGTGTATGGCTATGCTAATGTTATTCTAGTTCATACTTCAAGAAAACCAAGTTGTGAAAAACTCATGTTAAGTGACCCCCTAGTGATTCATTTCTTAAACTAATCATTTAGCATGATAATATTGTTACTGCTGATAATTTGCTGCAAGTTTTCATTCCATTTCAAAACCATGTTGCTATGTAGATATTACTATCTTGATTTCATAGATGATTAAACTAAAGCTGAGGAATGTTAGAAATTACCTAAGCTCACTCAAGTAGTAAGAGGCAGGGATAGCATTTAATAAATATTTTTAATGAACAAATGAATGAAATAATAAAATTGTTTAGTTTATTTTAGTCTTAAGCCTAATATCCTTTGGGTGCTTTATACTGATAATAAATGATATAACTTCCCTTCATTATGCTAATAACAGGAAAAGGAATTGCCAATTTTAAGGGCCCATTACAAATTTCAAGGGCCTGGCTTTTGATAGATCTTTGGCTTACATGATCTTATCAGGTATTTAAAACTGTCATGCAGGAGAGACAAAGGGTCCCCAGTTTATAGGTGAGAAAAATAGAGCTCCCCAAAGTTTACATTTTAGTCTAAGCTTACACAGCTGGGAAGTGTATTCTATAAATCTTATCAAACTACTGTCTGTCTTATTCCAATCAGCTTTTTAGTGCTGATTCATTCATGCATATGAACAACTAAGGAGCCACAAACATTTAAGGAAAGTGTCTAAAATGGAAGCGACAATAAAACAGATATATAGAACAAATAAACTCAGAGGAAAGAAATTTTAATTAAGAAAAATTTCTTCTATACATATATATTCTATAACATCAGGGATGCTTTTTGTTTGAATTTTTGTTGGTGAAATAGGTGTCATCCAAGGCTGTGCTTCCATGTAGAGAGGACCTGGGAAGAAGGATCCAGGAAGTATAACCTGTGTCCAGACCTATACTGTATGCCCACTTTGTATAGACTTGTTCTGTAAGTTTCCAGATCCTTTGCCATCAAAGAACCTAATTTAATCACATCCTCTAATTGTGATTTTTTGGTATATTTTCATCAATACCTCCATTCAATTATGGAGGTAAATTTTGGAAGAAAATGCTGGAGATACACATTTAGAATATATAAGAATCAGGAGTAAGAATGAGTAGATCATGTCTGTTGTAACTTTCAGACTTGTTAGAAAAATAAAGTTGAAAAGTTATCCTCAAAAACATGTATAATATCATATCTGAAACGAGTCGCCAGTCCAGGTATGATGCCTGATAACGGATGCCTGGGGCTGGTGCACTGGGACAACCCAGAGGGATGGTATGGGGAGGGAGGGGGAGGAGGGTTCAGGATGGGGGAAAACATGTATACTTGTGGCGGATTCATCTTGATGTATGGCAAAAGCAATACAATATTGTAAAGTTAAGCAAAATAAAATTAAAAAAAAAAAAAAAAACGAATTGTTATAGGAGGAATAAATGAAAAAAAAAAAAAACAGAACCAAAATGCTCAGAAGTGGGAAAAGGGGAGTGAAAAGATAAGATGAATCATGAAGTTCTTGACTGCCAGAAATTTCAGAAAGGAAACCTTTATTGGATATAACTATCAAAAAAACTATTCAAAAATTCCCCACAAATGATAAATATGCATTTCTATATTGAAAAGACTCATTAAAATATTGTCTCTAAAATATTGGTGGAAATAAAAACAGCAACAAGATGCATCATCATAGAATTCAGAGAATTTCTGGCATTGAAGAAAAAATTTGAAAAACCAACAGCAAGAATAACACAAGTCACATGGGAAAGACTAGGAATCAAAATAGTCATATTTATCAATGATAATTAGGAGCTAAAAGGAAATGAAGATACAGTTCAAAATTCTGAGGAGAAAATTATTTCTAATCTAGAATTCTATACACAGTTAAAATATGAAAGATGTGGATAGAATAAAGTCATTTGAAGAACCTATGTGATACCAAAAATTTATGTTCAATGCACTTTTTCTAGGCAAACTATTGAAAGGATGGTATAAAGAAAGACATGGGATTCAGGAAGGAAAGAATTCAGTCTAGGAGAGAAGTACAAGGGAATATGAGGAGGATGACTGTGCAGCAGATGTAGAAAGAAGCATGTCCAGATTAAAGCAAGAATATTAAAATGCCTAGGAGTAATATCTTTAAGAAAACAAAGGGAACTGACCACCTGATGTAAGACCAAGGGTTATCACACTATGCTGCTGCTGCTAAGTCGCTTCAGTCGTGTCCGACTCTGTGCGACCCCATAGACTGCAGCCCACCAGGCTCCCCCGTCCCTGGGATTCTCCAGGCAAGAACACTGGAGTGGGTTGCCATTTCCTTCTCCAGTGCATGAAAGTGAAAAGTGAAAGGGAAGTCGCTCAGTCGTGTCCGACTCTTAGCGATCCCGTGGACTGCAGCCCACCAAGCTCCTTCGTCCATGGGATTTTCCAGGCAAGAGTACTGGAGTGGGGTGCCATTGCCTTCTCCTTATCACACTATGGCTGAAGCCAAATCTGGCTCCCTGCTTGTTTTTTTAAATAAAGTTTTATTGAACTATCCCCATGCCCATTCATTTGCGTTGCTACAGAGTTAGAGTTGAGAAGTTGCAGCAGAGACCATATGGCCCACAAAGCATAAACTGCTTACTCTGTGGCCCTTTACAGAAAACAATTTCCTGTTCCTGATTAGATTATCGAAAAAACTTTTACACTCTTAGAGTGTGTTAATGATACATATTTGGAAAACCAAGAAGAAAAAGGAGGACAGTTATTAACACTAGAAAAAGTAACAAGCTGAACCACAAAGGTACTATGGCTATTTGTTTAAAATTGTGACATATTTATAATAAAATTGTGTATAGTTGTATTTTGGGGTAGATATGGAAAGAAGCTGAAATCCTTATACCCCTCAGAGGAAACTGAAAGATAGTCTCTAAAATAGAAAATTAAATAAATAAGGAAGTGAGAACATTATTTACCTCCAGAGAAATATGTAAGTTAATTTTAGGAGATGTGGAAAATGTACATTTAGAAAATTTAGGAATCTGGGATGAGAAAGAGTAGGTCAGCAGACACCTGTTTTGTAGTATTTTTGAGTATGTAAATCACACTGTTCAAAATAAAAATCAAATTAAAAGTATGGCAAATTACATTAGACAATCATTAAAATATACAGAACCTCAATAATGATGAATTATTTGAATCTTAGTATGCAATTTGTTTTAGCAAATATTTATATTTGAAGGGTCCCTCTCATAAAAAGATAACAAAGAACAGAAAGCATTGCTGAGGGTTTAAGGTACAGTTGAAATGACACAGTTAAGCTGAAGAATCCCCTTGTTGACAGTGTTGAATCCAAGGCAAGCTCCGCTATACACATATTCTAACGTATGGTGAAATTTTAATCTCGTATCTCTCAATATTTCCATCAGAGTCACCAAGGGGCTATTTTGCAGGAGGATCTACTAAAATGGGACAGGGACTTGGTGGCTAGGAATTAATTCATTTTTTTTATCATGGAAAAACATATGCTTTAGTATTCTATAAACAAACAAAAACAATTTTCATACTTTGAACATATTAAGCAATTACCTAAGTAACTTGTCAATACAATTACATTTGTATTTTCTTCTGTATCTTTCTATATTTTTGGTTTATGCAGCCAAAATCATGATCAGAGAGCAGGACCATTCATTTTAGCTTATTTGGTTTCAAAAAAGAAAAATGGCTACATTAAAGCATAAATACATTAGACTCATCACAGGTGAAAATTAGTCACCATCATCTGCCAGATTCATTTTTTACAGTCAACCTGGTAGATAGGAAATCAGATATAAAGAACTGTGAATCTTTCTGTGTGAAGAATGTACATTTGGAAATGTACATTTGTGTGTGTGTGTGTATAAACCTACATTCATGTATATATATACACAAACCTACATTCATGTATATATATGCACATACAGATGTATATGTATATATACTCAGTGTGTGGGGAGGAGTTTCTAAGAAAAAGATATGACTCAATAGATTCTTTTACTGAAATATGATGCCACTCTTAGTTTGATATTTCTCTTAAAACTGTTTAAGCAGTAAATCAATATGCAGATAAAAATAACAAATAAGTGAAATTGGAATTTCTTTTTCCAAACCCCACATGCAGTCGATCTAATGCTATGAACTTACTAGGTAGAACACAAGTCTATATTGGAGTGCCCGAAGGACTTTTAAAAGTTCAGAACATTACCTGGCTTTTCACATGTGTTGTACTTGGACTTTGTTACGCTGGTGAAATATCTTTGTAGCACAACAAACCCCAGAAGTTTGTTCTGAAATCTGCAGAGTGGATGACAAAGCTGTTAAGCAGGGCAAATGCTGGTCTTGCTTCTTATCTTGATCCACACTTCCAAAGGACTCATCCAAGCGTTGATTTCTAGGGACCATTTGCTCCATGTTAGGTTTTTTTCCTTTCTTGACAGTGAACCGAAAGGGGGCCCCATGTATAATATTCTAGACTTACTCACCTGGCTTGGAGAGGGTCCGCCATTCATAAACTGACCACTTTGTGAACCAATTTGAGGGACTGCCTCTGTCTTTTGTGCACAAATGTGGACAGCCAGCTATGAAGCATTCTGTATCTTTTTACTCACAATCAATTACAAAGGACAGATTTTTTATTTTTTTTTAACCAAAATTCCTTAAGTTCTCTGCATGATTTGCTATCATTTTTCAGGGGCTAAAGTGAAATAAGTGTGTTACCTAATAACTGCTCGTGTAACGGCATTATGAACTCAGAGACATGATAAACGGTCAGGCGGGATAGCACTTTTGCCTTATCATAGGGAAGACTAGATAAAAAGTAGGAGGAATGTATTTGCCAATATAATCCACACTCTCAAACACCCTTGTTTACTTAAACTCTGTAGGTGTATACTCAATGGAGGGCATAAAAAAGACATTTACAGAGCTCATTGAAAGCTGGCTTTCGGCAGCTCTTGCCACAGCAGAAGGAGCATATTAATCACATTGGTGATCGTAATGCTTCCTGCACAGGGACAGTGGATGGGTTTGACTGAACTCCAGGGTAAATAGCAGAAAATATTACGCTTACTGGAGACTTAGCTGCAAGCCTGTTCCCTGCTCCAGTGTGGAAGGAGTTTTGGAGTCCTACCTGAAGCTTTGTTTATCTGGGGTATATAATGGGAAATTCCAGCTCAATAACTGTTGATTCAGTCAAGCAACAGGCCTGACATCCTAGTCACCCAATTGTTTATTGGGTATTCATAGTGTGTGAGAATGAATGATTCTTGTATAGTAGATTAAAGCAAATGTCTGTTCTACATTTTTAAGTCCTTTGTACCTTATAGCATTCAGGGTGGTTGCCAGAATAGCAGTGTCCACCCAAGGCAAGTATCCCATCTTAACAATATATGTGATTTTTACGTTGGAAATTTAGGAGAGCAGCAAAAGGCCACTTGGAGAATGAAACCCACAGTATGAAACTGTCTAACAACCACTCTTTACTGATGAGAAACTTAGACATAAATAATTTGCCTTAAGTTTCAGATTATGCAAGATGTGGTTTGTGTTAACCAAGTGTCCTCCATGTTTAGGAGCTAGAGAAACTGTGACACCAGGGTAATGAGAGAATCTCTGGTCCCAGCGCCCATCCTGGCTTCGTCTAAATCCACCTCTCAAGCCATCCTGGTTCTCCATGGCTCTGTGTTTAACCATTTTACCTGCTTCTGTGTCACACTCCGGACAAGATTAGACAGGGCCATTGGCAAAATTAAGAAGATGCCTACTCCTTCTGTCAATAATGGCTTGGAGCAGAGCTTTCTGCTTCATTGACACCAAGCCTTGCAAATGTATTTCTGATGCAATCATAAGTTCTGCTCCTAACTGAAAGTCCATGTAAAATTGAAAGGGCAAAGGAAAAGTGGTTTATGTACCTTCAAATGCCAGGAACTGTTACTGCTCTTGGAATGAGTCTCTTATCTATTTTCTTGTGGTAATGGGTTATCTACCTCATTACACATGCTCATTAAGTCTTTGGTCAATGATCAAATGAATGAATGTTGCTTAGAAGATGACTCATTTCCTTTTTGGCTGTATTCTCTTTTTAAAATATATTTCTTGTTTTTAATTGGAGGACAATTGCTTTACAATGTTGTGTTGGTTTCTGCGATACAGTGGCATGAATCAGCCATAAGTATTCGTATATCCCCTCCTTCTTGAGCCTCTCATGTATTCTCTTTCAATATAGGTTATTTCCAGTGCTGTCTAAGAATGAGACAAAAGACTTCATCCTGGGGCTGCCTATTTAGGCCTCTACTGTTTGTACATTCCAGGCTCTCCTGGTGGCTCAGATGGTAAAGAATTGGCTGGCAATGTGGAAGACCTGGTTCGATCCCTGATTGGAAAGATCCCCTGGAAGAGGGCATGGTAACCCACTCCAGTATTGCTTGCCTGGAGAGTCCCCATAGACAGAGGAGCCTGGTGGGCTATAGTCCTTGGGATAGCAAAGACATGACATTGCGACTAACATGACTGAGCGACTAAGCACACAAGCCCGTTTATATGTTCCATGCTTACTTCTTTTAGTTATACATAAACCTTATGCTGCATAATGTGAGGGATATAAGTGAAAAGTCTAAAGCATCATCTTTGGCAAGAATTTCAAGAACACACAGTGGGAAAGGATAATCTATTTAATAAATGATTTTGGAAAAACTGGAGATTCATGTACAGAAGAATGAAAGTGGACTCCTATCTTATACCACTCACAGAAATAACTCGAAATGGATTACAACTTAAATGTGAAACTTAAAACTGTAAAACTCCTAGAAGAAAATGGGGGAAAGATCATTGATGTTGATTGGTCTTGGCAACTATTTTTTTTTTTTTTAATATTGCACCAAAAGCACAAATCATAAAAGCAAAAGTAAGTGGAACATATTAAACTAAAAAGCTTCTGCAAGGCAAGGAAACAGTTAATAAAATGAAAAACTAACCAATGGAAAGGGAGAAACACTTGTAAACCATATATCTGACAAGAGTTAAGTGTGAGAGCGTTTTAATGAAAAATGTGTAAAGGTTTATTTTGCAGTGGTATGCAAAGTAGATGGAATGAGAGAGCTCCAGAAAGCAGGACAGCAAATTAGGTGGCCTCTGTTGAATGGGCCTTGCCTGGGGGGAAAGCTTTGGAGCCGGAAAGAGAATGCTTGTTCCAGTTAGGCATTCCGATAGGTCTTGGCATTTTGCAAATATTCTGTATCAACCTTTTCCCTGCTAAAAGATTGGCGACCTTTCAACAATCTCAGGTTATCAGAAGGTAATCCCTTTTCTTCCAATGTTTTTATGCATCATACATCTACTGAATTGTTCCATTAAATGCCTATCTCTAATCATGAAATTTATATGCAGAATGCACTTATCTCATCTGGAAGGAACTCTGAGGGCTAGAGTGAGCACTTAGGAAGTTCAGCAATCATAAGCTTTAAGAATTATGTTTAGTTGCACTAGGCAGATTTGAGTGCACTTCTAGCATACAGCTTAAATCTTCACCCTCAGACTAAGATATACCCTCCTCAAACCTTGTGCCTAGCTAGCAATCTCAGATCTGAGGTTCCCTGGATGACAATAAGCCAAATCACCTAACAAATAATCAGAGGATGTGGAAAGAGGTGCTGAAAATGCTCTCTTCTTGGCTCAGTTACCTTGAGTTAGCTCAACATGCAGCCATTTTCAACACTGGGCCTAAAAAAGGGATTTTGAGTCTGTTATACTATAATTCCAGCTTGGCCTTATAAAATGCTTTGTTTTAAGCCTGCTTGAAAGCTGCACAGTGCAAACAGATTATTCATTTGCTATCTGTACCCCACTGAATTTTCTTTTGAGAAGAGTGCTGATTTGGCCTTCTGTGTGGTGTTCCTTTTTTCATAAATAAAAGGCACAAGGAAAGACATGTGACTACCCGACAGTATGAAAAGTGCCCCAAGTGGATTCTGCAGATGAGCGAGAAATGACAGGTGAACACTGTCTTAAAGTCACCCCAGGGGATTCTCTGTCTGATGTGAGGGAAACAGCAGGGGCCATCCTTTCTGATTTAGTCTTTGACAGGCTGCTTTTCTGACAGTGGCTACAATGTACTAAGTGCTGGATTGGGAAAAGGATAATGGCTGAAGGGCACCATTTACCAATGGCAGGGGAAAGAAGGGAGTCTGAGGAGCTAAGGAGATGAAATATGGGAGAGGTTAAATTAGGAAAATCTCTCAAAAAGCAGACCTGCACTTACCTTTGCAAACATCAGAAATGTTATCCTGATGATCATATGTTTTGAATGAATGGAGAGTGGATTGTTGTGCATCTCTATAGATACGGTTTTAGTTAAGAACTAATCCACTCTTGCTGGAGAAGGCGATGGCACCCCGCTCCTGTACTCTTGCCTGGAAAATCCCATGGTAGGAGGAGCCTGGTGGGCTGTAATCCATGGGGTCGCGAAGAGTCGGACACAACTGAGCAACTTCCCTTTCACTTTTCACTTTTATGCATTGGAGAAGGAAATGGCAACCCACTCCAGTGTTCTTGCCTGGAGAATCCCAGGGATGGCAGAGCCTGGTAGGCTGCCGTCTATGGGGTTGCACAGAGTCAGACACAACTGAAGCTACTTAGCGAGTGAGTGAGCGAACCCACTCTTGCAAATATGAACTTCAGGGTTCTAACAATGGGAGTTAATACACCTTTAGTAGTTTGGCAAACAACCTGTGAGTATGTATGTTTTTAAACTATTTAATTCTACCTGTGGAGAAGTAAGAATATAAGAATCAAGATTATTCTCCAAATGCTCAGGAAAAATGATGGGCCACTCCAAGGAAGGTTAGGAATAGAATTTGACACAATTGTTAGAAACTCATATACATGGACTGCTTACCTCAACAAGAAACAGTCTCAGGACAGAAATATAGACTTCAAAGTAGCAATGGAAAGACAGCTATAGCTCTAATTTGTATCTAATTTATTTTTAAGGACAATCTAGAGAAAGCAAAAGAACAGATTCACCCTTGTGATTGTGTTATGTCAAGATTGAGACACAGTTCCTGTTCTATTTGTTTTGTTTTTTTTTCCCCTACAGATATAAAAACATTTTTTTCCCTCAAAACTCAAAGTTACCTTGATATCTTGAATAAATTTATTTACCCCAGGGTGCATAGTTTATTCTTAGAAAACAATGCATACTTAGGTTTCTTCAACATAGCTATTAGCTAGCTTGCTATTTTATTGGACTTTTTTTTCCTCATAGGTTTCCTTCAACTGGGAATCAGTGAACTAGATGATGTATTTAAGTGCACAGCCAGCAGATGGTCAGGCTGAGATGAGAACATATGGTTGAATATATCGTTTGGTTCAATCTTCCATTGGCACAGAAGGTGTATTTGTCTTAATATTCTCCTTCAGCACCTGGATAAAGAAGGTAAAAGATTTCCTTTAATTCTAGGAAATATCTATAGTCATCATTAGAAGCATGTTACTATTTTCTATCTAAAAATGAGTTGGGTATTAAAAAAAAAAAAAACACAAAGAAAATCTAACAATGGCTTTTTTCCTTCTTTTAAAAATCAACTTTATTGAGGTATACTTTACATATAGTAAGACTTATTCATTTAAATATTTCAATTTCAAGGAATTTTGACAAATGTGTGGCCATGTAACCACCTCTAAAGTCAAAGTAAGAAACTTCTATTATCCAAAGAAATTCTTTTATTCCCCTTTTAAATTAATGCCTTCCTGTTATTTTATCCTCTTGTCAACCAATGGCATTATAGTTTTGCCTTTTTTGGGAATTTTATATGAACAAAAATTATACCATATGTAGTCTTTTAAATCTGACTTCTTTCACAGAGCACAATGTTTTTGAGATCCATCCCTGTTGTTGTCACTTTTTATTGCTGGGTAATTTTCCATTGTATGGATATACAAGAGTTGGTTTATACATTCACAAACTGATGGACATTTGGGTTGCTTCCAGCTTGAGACTCTAGTGAATATGCCTGATATGGACATTCATTTACAAATATTTGTGATTAAATTTTCTTTTTCAGTTCCCTTGGGTAAATATGTAGGAGTGAACTTGCTAGATTACATCAAATGTCTTTTTTTTTTCTTTTTGGTTTTTAGGATTTTTTAAAAAAACATTCTAAAATAAACAAGTCATTAATCATGCAACTACATGCTATATTTACCATGCAACTAAATATATATATATAGCATACATATATTTTATATGCATATATTTAAAAAATAAAAAACCCTTAGTTTCATATTATTCAGCAATAAACAAATGCTTATTATCACATACCACTATGTTTTAGGAATGTTGATTAAGGAGTATTATTAAAGCAACACATTGGGCTTTCCAGGTGGCGCTAATGGTAAAGAACCTGCCTACAAATGCAGGAGACATAAGAGATGCGGGTTCCATCCCTGGGTCGGAAAGATCCCGTGGAGGGGAAAATGGCAACCCACTCCAGTATTCTTGCCTGAAGAATCCCATGAACAGAGGAGCCTGGAAGGCTACAGGCCATCATGTGGCAAGGAGTCATGTCCGACTGAAAGGACTCAGCACATGTGCAAAAATTGGGAGTAAGAATGTGATGCAGCTGTAACAGCAACCTAAATTTGTGGCATTGTCTTTAGAATGAGAAACTGTTGTAAGGAGCCTGAAAATAGCAACCCATATTTTTTGGGGGGAAACATCTGGTAAATCTGTCTTCTAATGAACTTGTGACATTGGGCATGGAAATTTTGAGGCAGATTGTCAATAGAATGAGCTGATTGATATTAGTTCGCATTTGATAAGATGCCTGAAAAACCAGTGAGTGTTAGTCTCAGTCGTGTCTGACTCTTTGTGACCCCATGAACCCCACCAGTCTCCTCTGTCCATGGAATTCTACAGGGAAGAATATTGGAGAGGGTCAGATCAGATCAGATCAGATCAGTCGCTCAGTCGTGTCCGACTCTTTGTGACCCCATGAACTGCAGCACGCCAGGCCTCCCTGTCCATCACCAGCTCCCGGAGGTCACCCAGACTCGCATCCATCGAGTCAGTGATGCCATCCAGCCATCTCATCCTCTGTCGTCCCCTTCTCCTCCTGCCCTCAATCCCTCCCAGCATCAGAGTCTTCTCCAATGAGTCAGCTCTTCGCATGAGGTGGCCAAAATACTGGAGTTTCAGCTTTAGCATCATTCCTTCTAAAGAAATTCCAGGATTGATCTCCTTCAGAATGGACCGGTTGGATCTTCTTGCAGTCCAAGGGACTCTCAAGAGTCTTCTCCAACACCACAGTTCAAAAGCATCAATTCTTCGGCGCTCAGCCTTCTTCACAGTCCAGCTCTCACATCCATACATGACCACAGGAAAGACCATAGCCTTGACTAGGCGAATCTTTGTTGGCAAAGTAATGTCTCTGCTTTTGAATATTCTCTTTTCCAGGGGATCTTCTCAACCCAGAGACCAAACCTAGGTCTCCTGCATTTCAAGCAGATTCTTCACTGTCTGGGCCACCAGGGAAGCAACAAACAGAGGAACTCAGGAAAAGAATATTTAAAAGGTAATAGAGAATGCTCAGAAAATCCAGAATTTTCAAGGTTGAAAAATGAAACTCAAATCTCCACCAGTTGAAGATAAAATTAAGTGATATTTTGAGTTTAAAATGTCTTCTAAGACATGGCCTCATGGCAAAAATAAAATTGAGGGTTTGATTTTAAAGACAGCTTCACAAAAATGACAAAACATTAATATGGCTGTGGCACTTTGGTTTAAGAATGCTGAACAACTTAAGATAGGTCTCAACTTCAGATACAACTGGACAAAATACTCCTATAAAGGAGATTAAGAATATAACCCCACTGAGGGAATATATGGTAAAAGGACTTGCAGTTAAGTCTATATAGAGAGAGACATGCATGCCCCCCAAAGAATTATGAGTGTGACATTGGGCATATGAGACTGACTGATCAAACTCAAAGACTTTTTATAAAAGGAGAGGGGTAAGTTTCAGAAAGCTGTATTTACAAAAGTACATTAGCCTTGTTTTAAGAATGAGCAATGAAAAGAATATTGGGATTCCAACTTTATATAGGCAGGAACACTGTTCAGGTTCTTTTTTTTTTTTTTTTTTTTGCAGGGGAAAATGGACAAAGGAAAGGATCAATAAGGGTGGGAGGGAAATGGGAAGAAAGAAGGGGAGTGATGGTGGGGAGGAGTATATGTAATTTCTTAACCAATGGCTTTCTATTTTTAATCACAAAGAACACTTAAAAAAAATCATGGTGAATTCATCCTATATAGGAGGCTTGTTCTCGAAATGAAAAGTTCAGGAAACAAAAAGTCCAGTTTGGGTGTCCTCATCTTTAGGCACATCTTGGTATCCTGTATTGTAAGTCTATCCTCACCACAATACATCATTCAGGACAGGATCACATTTGTCACCTCTTCCTCCCTACTGCCCAAAGTGGTATCAAACCCACAAAATATAATAAACCTCCACAGAGTGAACAAATAAGTCTTTTTTTTTTTTTTTAAACTCTCCTGAGTGAACTGAATTCTTTGAGCCACAAGTAAATATTTTTCCTCTTCACTTTGTCCACTACAGCCAGACTACATGAGTGGGGTATCAAAGTCTCCTACTATATTTTCTCAGAGATTCTTATTTTTTTGAGAAATTTATGTCAATCTCTTTCGGTCCCTATATGGAGACTGTAATATAGGCTGTTTTTTCCTCACATTCTGCCCCCCTGCTGATTGAAAGTCAGCTTTCCTATGGTCTTTTTTTTTTCCTTGCTCTTTTTTTTTTTTTTTTTTTTTTATTGTTAGGGCTGGCTTTTTCCTCTATTTTCCTATTTCCGATCTTTCTTTTCTTTCTGGACTTTTCTGTAATTTCTTTCTTTTTCTTTTTTCTTTCTATTCATTTATTTCTAGGATTCTATCTTCTAGTTCACTAATCCCTCCTCCTCTTCTCTTTGTTCCTAGTTTTTTTCTCTAGACCCCCACCAAGTCCTCCTTTTTTTTTGTGCTCTATCCTTTGCCTTGTTCTTACCACTTCTCTGCCTGTCAGAGGGGGGGTCTCCGGCGGAGGCGCGAGGAGGAGTAGCCCTCCCAGATCGAGTAGCGCAGGTGATGAAATGTTCAGCGCGCAGGTGCTGCGATATCGCCCTCCGCCGCTCAGTTTTCTGGGTATACAAACAGCGCACTTTCTCAGGCAGATGTTGACCATCCAGAGCCCCAAGAAGCTTGAGTCAGCACAGAAACCTACTCACAGTTCCGTTAGACAGTGTCTCTCTAGGGCTGTAATTGCCCGCCTCTGGCCCTGGCTGCCTGTCACCGGAGTGGGACGGCCTGCAGCCGGCCAACTCTGTGCAGCCCTTTGTTCCGTAGGTAGTCCTGGTGGTGTCTTAAGTTAGGGCTGGCTTTTGATGTAGTAGATAACCGACAGTCTGGTTATTTCTCTCAGATAGCGCCCAAGATAGCCAGGCCAAATCCTTTCTCAAAGCAATGCAGGCCTCGCCGCTCCTCCTAGCCCAGCCCCCACTTGCCAATAGCAAACGCTGGTGTCCGCGCCAGTTCTCCGCAAAAGGAGTTACCGCAGGGCTCGTTTTCGTTTTGAAGATAATGAGCTGTCTTTCTAAGTGCCTGATGTCCTCTGCCGGCATTCAGAAGTTGTTTTATCGAGTTTATTCAGCATTCAAATGTTCTTTTAATGGATTTGTGGAGGAGAAAGTATTCTCCCCGTCTTACTCGTCCGCCATCTTAGCTCCTCCCCCTGTTCAGGTTCTTAAAAGGAGGTCATCTGGTGATCTTTTCAGATGTAGCTAAAGGTAAAAGAGCAAGTATCACAGAGGGTGGATCAAAGAATCATGGGGAACAATAGTTTAGGAACTTACTTCTAGGGCCTAATCAAGACCCATTTATTGCCTGCAGTAGAATTTTGATGACTCCAGTGCCGTGCTTAGTCACTTAGTCATGTCCGACTCTTTGTGACCCCATGGACTGTAGCCTGCCAGCCTCCTCTGTCCATGGGGATTCTCCAGGCAAGAATAATGGAGTGAGTTGCCATGCCCTCCTCCAAGGGATCTTCCCAACATAGGGACCAAACCCAGGTCTCCCACATTGCAGGAGCATTATTTACCATCTGAGCCACCAGAGAAGCCCAAGAAGACTGGAGTGGGTAGTCTATCTCTTCTCCAGGGTGAATTCCAAACCCAGGAATCGAACTGGGGTCTCCTGCACTGTAGGAGGATTCTCTACCAGCGTGAATCAGATCAGTTCAGTTCAATCGCTTCCGACTCTTTGCGACCCCATGAATCACAGCACGCCAGGCCTCCCTGTCCATCAGCAACTCCCAGAGTCTACCCAAACCCATGTCCATTGAGTCGGTGATGCCATCCAACCATTTCATCATTTGTCGTCCCCTTCTCCTCCTGCCCTCAATCTTTCCCTGCATCAAGGTCTTTTCAAATGAGTCAGCTCTTCGCATCAGGTGGCCAAAGTATTGGAGTTTCAGCTTCAACATCAGTCCTTCCAATGAACACTCAGGACTGATCTCCTTTAGAATGGACTGGTTGGATCTCCTTGCAAGCCAAGGGACTCTCAAGAGTCTTCTCCAACACCACAGTTCAAAAGCATCAATTCTTCAGTGCTCAGCTTTCTTTATAGTCCCACTCTCATGTCCATGCATGACCACTGGAAAAACCATAGCCTTGACTAGACAGACCTTTGTTGGCAAAGTAATGTCTCTGCTTTTTAATATGCTGTCTAGGTTGATCATAACTTTCCTTCCAAGGAGTAAGTGTCTTTTAATTTCATGGCTGCAATCACCATCTGCAATGATTAAACTAAATAGTCTAAATGAATATGGTTTACATCTATTCGTTTTCCAAATTTTGAATGGATTGTGTATCCAAAAGATGCTTAAGATTGAATTCATGAACAATGCTTTTTAATCTTCAAATTCTATGGATACTTCTTTATTCCATTAATAAGGTCCCAGTGTTTTGTTTGAATGGCCTGGCAATGGTTTTCTTAATCTTTGTCCTTTAAAATGGTTCTCTTAATCTCATACATACTTCTTTGGCTTGGGCCAACCCCTTGTGGGTACCTTTGGAGAATAAATTCAAGTCCCCAGTGTAGTGGATGTTCATGATCAGAAGAGTCAAACCCCAGTTTAGAAGCCTGGTTCCTTCTTAAGCAGTATTGTTTGGTGGCATCTGCTATGGAGATGCCCCCTAATAGCCACCCTTCTGAGAGTCAGGAATTTATTATTCTCAAGAAGTCTGTGAAAACCAAAACCAGCATTGAAACTGGTTAAGTTTATATATTCTTCTTCAGAAATCCAGAGATTTATGCAGACCAAACCTAAGGCGCTGTTGTTCTTACTTCCTTGCCACAGTTAGAATGCTTGTGTGTATGTATGCTCAGTTTCTCAGTTGTGTGCAACAGTTTGCAACCCCATGGACTGTAGCCTGCCAGGCTCCCCTGTTCATGGGATTTTTCAGGCAAGAATAGTGGAGGGGTTTGCCATTTCCTTCTCCAGCAAATCTTCCCGACCCAGGCATTAAACCCATGTCTCCTGCATTGGCAGGCTGATTCTTAACCACTGACCCACCTGGGAAACCGTTTTAGAAGGCTTGGGTTGCCTTATTTCAGCCTGAAGTAACCAGTCGGTCCTCTGTAGTCTTAGAGCCATGTCCCTAGCATCCCCTCTAGGTTCCATGCAGGTCACTGACAACTGTAAAAAGGTAAAAAGTCACCTTAAAAAAAGTTTTAATTTTATAGTTTAAAACTGGCATGCACTCTCCATGGCTGGAGGCCCCTTTATTCCTCTGACATAGATGACTGAGAAGCCTTGGAACATAAATATATGCAATAAGCCAATAATTCTGCCTGCCTTTCTGCTGCTCCTACAGGGTATCTCAGTTCTGGCAAACAGAAGGGTAATGGGAATTAGAAGGTGGGGGGAAACAGCAATAAAAATATAAATCAAAGAAAGAAGGAAATCCATTTGCTCCTTGGCAGCAGAGACAGTGCTCGGCTAATCCATGCTGAGTGCAATCCAATACTCCTTTATATAATCCTGCGCCGGTGGAAGAAAATTAAAGTTTAATGCAATAACGGCTGACACAAATCACTTTTGTTGCCCAGAAGCAGATTAAAGAATAGTTAAAATCATACAAATCTAATTTCTTTTTTGTTGTTGCGTTATTCTGTAACATCGTGATGCTTTAATCCCTAGCATCAGTTTTTGATTATTAAACATATATTACCAACATAAGAAAGATTGTGGAAAAAACAGTGACAGCCAGGACATGATTTGTGCTCAAATGGTACATGTTAAAGCTCTTTCAAAATCCATAAATTTTTCATAGGTTCATAGAGGGCTGTGCCTTTAATCAATCTGTGTCAAGGGAATTTTAAAATAAGCGTAAAGGTAATGGAATGCTATCAATCATAATTGAAACTGGAAAGAACCATCACTGTCCATCAGCTTTCACTCTTGCGTTGTGCGTATCTGTGTGTGTGTGTCTGTGGTGCACACATATATGTCAGAATTGTGTGTTACCATTTTCTATTTTTGATTGCTGCCATCAGTGGGACAATGTGAGGACTTTGTATAAAGATAGACATGAATGTTTAAAAAACAGCTTACTTTTGGCTACAATTTCCCCCTTTCCCTGCTCTCTGTCTCTTTAGAGACAGTGACTTGCTTCATCTGTGAAATAGACTTACTTCATCAGAACGAACAGCTTTGTAAAAATAAAGCTCCCCCAGTTTTTAACCTATATAAAAATTTCTCTTCCTAGATACAGACATTACAATGGTTTAGAATTTTGTGTTTGGAAAGTTTCAAACACAAAGACCCAGGACCAACACAGTGAAAGGAAAATTCACATAGATTTCTTGACAAAATTTTGATAGGGCAGAAAAGTTTTTTGCAGAAAGTTTTGCTGGACTTATGAAAATTTTTGCTTTGATGCTGTGGGTTTCCAGTAACACTCTGGGTGTTTTCCATAGACAGTTCTAAAATAATCTCTGTTCCATTTCATGGAAACTTCGTGGCGAGTAGACAGTATCCATATTTAGCTCATAGTGTCAGCAAGAGATTTCCAAGGAAAGAGAATTCTAGATGGATGCTTCAGTTGTCCTATTGATAGGATTTTTGTCTCTCCCCTTGACCTCAATCTTTGTATGTATGTGTGTTTTTAACTTTTATGATGTAAAGTTTCAAACACAATAGCAGAAAGTATGGTATCACAAGTAATAATTCATTAAGTCCAAATCTGTTCTGCCTCCAAATCTACTTTTACCCATTCTTCCATACCCCTGATTATTTTGAAGTAAATCTCTGATACCATATCACTTAATCAACAAATATTTCAGCATCTATATCTAAATATAAGAATTCTTTTTCAAAATATAACCAAAAAGTATTATGCTTCTAAGTCGCGTCAGTCATGTCTGACTCTGTGCAACCCCATAGATGGCACCCAACAGGCTCCTCCGTCCCTGGGATTCTCCAGGCAAAAATACTGGAATGGGTTGCCATTTCCTTCTCTAAGTGAAAGTGATGTCGCTCAGTTGTATCCGACTCTTTGCGACCCAACAGACTGTGGCCCACCAGGCTTCTTCATCCATGGGATTCTCCAGGCAAGAGTACTGGAGTGGGTTGCCATTTCCTTCTCGAGGAGATCTTTTCAACCCAGGGATGGAACCCAGGTCTCCCACGTTGCAGGCAGATGCTTTATCATCTGAGCCACCAGGGAAGCTCTAAAAGTATTATACCAACTTAGAAATCATCAATAAATTTTAAATATCACTAAATATTCATTATTCAAGTTTCCATAATTTTCTCGTGTTATTTTTTAAATTTTGTTTGCTCAAATAATCAAGAGTGTTTCCAATTGCAATTGATTCTGTGTCAGATACTTTTTATCTATAAGCTTCTTTATTATATTTCAATCTCTTTCTCTTTTTCTCTCTCACTTTTCTTTTTAGTTGTCATACAAACTTCCACAGTTTCCTACTATTTGAGTTTCACTGAATGAATCCTCTTGGTGTCCATTTAACATGCACTTGTCCTGGTATTTCTCATAACTTGGTAGTTAGGACTATAGGCTTGATCTTTTCTAGAACAGATCCTCCTGGTTCAATTTTTTTAGTTCAAATATTGACCAAGTTTGATGGAAAGTACTTTTGGGGTCAGTTCAAGGTTGAGTTCAGACACAATCATTCAGTGGCTGTGCCCAAAATAATTATGAACATTGGAGGCTTTTTATGGCAGGGGTTGTTTCAGAAGAGTCCATGCCTTACTGGGTTCTAGTAGTCAGCGGTTATCCTGTATTATTCCTTTCTTGTTACACTCACCTAAGAGCTTTGTAAGCACTTTTTTTTTTTTTCCCAGTGAATTTATACACTCTTGGAATTTGGGGTCTGGATTTGATAATATAATTCTAATCCATCCTAAAATATTTATTTTTAAAAGGACACTGAGGTGGAGAAACAACATGTAACTTGTACAAGACTGTATGATTTTTTTTTTAACACAAGCTTACTCTAGAATTCCCACGTTTATTAAATCTAGAGTTTGACTCCATTTCTATGGACTCTGTATCTTCCCTAATGTATTGTATGCACTTTGATAGGGCAAAAGTCCTATTCAAGGTGCTCTGAAATTTAGTGACCACTCTTCTATGAGACTATTGTTGGTATAACAAGATTCAATATTATTCCTTAATGGATTTTGGGTTTTTTTGTTTGTTTGTTTATGCACGTACCCAGTCATGTCCGACTCTTTGAAACCCCATGGCCTGTAGCCCGCAAGGCTCCTCTGTCCATAGAGTTTCCCAGGCAAGAATACTGGAGGGGATTGCCCTTTCCTTCTTCAGGGGATCTTCCCAACCCAGGGATTGAACCTAAATATCTTATATCTCCTGCATTGGCAGACTGATTCTTTACCACTAGTGCCATCTGGGTAGCTTGGATTTACTATTAAAGCTGAAAAACAAAACTTTTTAAGCAGATATATATGACAAAAAAATGTCTTTGTCACAACTCCTCTAAATCAGGGACATTTAAAAATTAGTGGTATCATTGCAATCAGTTCAGTCAGTTCAGTTCAGTCGCTCAGTTGTGTCCGACTCTCTGCAACACCATGAATCTCAGCATGCCAGTCCTCCCTGTCCATCACCAACTCTTGGAGTTCACCCACACTTATGTCCATTGAGTTGGTGATGCCATCCAGCCATCTCATCCTCTGTCGTCCCCTTCTCCTCCTGCCTCCAATTCCTCCCGGCATCAGAGTCTTTTCCAATGAGTCAACTCTTCCCATGAGGTGGCCAAAATATTGAAGTTTCAGCTTTAGCATCATTCCTTCCAAAGAACACCCAGGACTGATCTCCTTCAGAATGGACTGGTTGGATCTCCTTGCAGTCCAAGGGACTCTCAAGAGTCTTCTCCAACACCACAGTTCAAAAGCATCAATTCTTTAGTGCTCAGCTTTCTTCACAGTCCTACTTTCACATCCATACATGACCACTGGAAAAACCATAGCCTTGACTAGACGGATCTTTGTTGGCAAAGTAATGTCTCTGCTTTTCAATATGCTATCTAGGTTGGTCATAACTTTCCTTCCAAGGAGTAAGTGTCTTTTAATTTCATGGCTGCAGTCACCATCTGCAGTGATTTTGGAGCCCCCAAAAATAAAGTCTGACATTGTTTCCACTGTTTCCCCATCTATTTCCCATGAAGTGATGGGACCAGATGCCATGATCTTCATTTTCTGAATGTTGAGCTTTAAGGCAACTTTTTCACCCTCCTCTTTCACTTTCATCAAGAGGCTTCTTAGTTCCTCTTCACTTTCTGCCATAAGGGTGGTGTAATCTTCATATTTGAGGTTATTGATATTTCTCCTGGCAATCTTGATTCCAGCTTGTGCTTCTTCCCTCCCAGTGTTTCTCATGATGTACTCTGAATATGAGTTAAACAAACAGGGTGACAAGATACAGCCTTGATGTACTCCTTTTCCTATCTGGAACCAGTCTGTTGTTCCATGTCCAGTTCTAGCTGTTGCTTCCTGACCTGCATACAGGTTTCTCAAGAGGCAGGTCAGGTGGTCTGGTATTGGGATCTCTTTCAGAATTTTCCACAGTTTATTGCATCACATAGACTGTAATTAAGCCTTATGATTTATTGCATTTACAGCTAAAACTCATTTGTTTGCCACCCATCTCTAGATGGCTTGTGTTTATACCTTTGAGAGTGGACCATTTATAGTGGTAATACTGATTTATTTGTGCTCAAACACAAGTGAAACAGGACTTCACATGTAATAAAGAACTTTAGTTGATTAAATACCTATTATATGCCATGTGCTGTACCAGATTCTTTACACACTTGGTTTGAATGAATGCATCAAATGTCTGCAGAAAGTGTGTTGGTGCTGGTATTATTATTTTATGTGCGAAGAATTGAGCCTTATGGAGTTTAGGCAAAGTTGCTCGAGCTTACACAGATAGTAAATGGAAACGCTGGAATGTAACCAGAGTTGTCAGAGTCCAATTCATATGGTTTTCTGCTGTGATACATTGCCTCTGTGATGATGGAACTTCAAGTCAGAAGATCATAGCTGTGCCTCTAATTATCTGTGATGAAACTGAGCAAATCATTTGCTCTTTGAACCTCAGGTTTATCATTTCTGAGAATGGATTATAAAAAGAAATTAAATTTGTCATTAGAGTCAAAGGGCTGGTGTATGTGAATAACACTTTAAAGATGGTAATGTGTTATACAAATGCCTGTCATTCTAATTTACCTTCTTATCTCTATCATACTCGTGACAGTAATTTTGCCTGTGTGGGCCATTAGAGGATTAGGGAAAAAAATGGGAATCTCTGTCTCAAAATCTGGCTTTATTTCTTAAGTCAGAAACTCCTGAGAGTACTTGTGATTCTGTGGCAGAAGTGTACGGTGTTGCATGATGGTGGGCATGTAGAAGATTTTGATCAGATTCTCATTTAAGAAATGACTTGTAGGCCAGCTTCTGGGAGTGCTGTTGACAGTCACCAACCAGCTCCCAGTCTTGATTGCCCTAGCTGAAGAAAGCTGCACCACCCAACAGTAAATCTTTTCCCACCGCCGCCAAGTCGCTTCATTTGTGTCTGACTCTGTGCAACCCCACGGACTGCAGCCCACCAGGCTCTTCCGCCCATGAGATTTTCCAGGCAAGAGTACTGGAGTGAGGTGCCATTGCCTTCTCCCAAATCTTTTCCAGAATGACCCAAATATGATTCCTAGTTGTGATGAGGATAGTAAGCTCAGCCATTTAGTCCATGTAGGACACTTTTTCTGTCCACTGTAGGATACCAGCACCTTCCCTGGTGGCTCAGATGGGAAAGAATCTGCCTGCAATGCAGGAGACCTGGATTCGATCCCTGGGTTGGGAAGATCCTCTGGAGGAGGGCATGGCAACCCACTCTAATATTCTTGCCTGGAGAATCCTCATAAACAGGGGAGCCTGGTGGGTTACAGTCCATGGGTTCACAAAGAGTTATACACAACTGAGCGACTAAGCACAGCACAGCACAGGACACATTTACGCATATGCCCTCCAGAACTTCCCATGTGACTGGGAAGGTTTTGTGGACCTGCATCAGTTTGACTTCTCTCTCTGATCAGTCCTGCTTTCTCCTCTTCCATTCCACAGGTTTAGATTCCTAACCAAAAAATATTTGGTGTACTATACTCTATTTCATTGTCTGCTTCCACAGAACCTAACCTGTGACAGACTTATGTATTTCCAGAGATAATTTCTTTTGATGTTTCATTCTAGGAAAAAAAAAACTATAATATGCCTGTCTATTGCAGACTTAGAGTCTTCTTTAAATGTAATTCCCTTTCGACTACCAATAAAATAGAATGTATTTTAAAAATGGCTGATGCATTCCAATTCAGATAGGCCATTTGGGGACTACTTTCCCATGGACTGCAAGGAGATCAAACCAGTCAATCCTAAAGGAAATAAGCCCTGAATATTCATTGGAAGGACTGAGGCTGAAGCTGAAACTCCAATATTTTGGCCTCCCGATGTGAAAACTGACTCATTGGAAAAAACCTTGATGCTGGGAAAGATTAAAGGCAGGAGGAGACAGGGACGACAGAGGATGAGATGGTTGGGTGGCATTACCGATTCAATGGACATGAGTTTGAGCAAGCTCCGGGAGTTGATAATGGACAGGGAAGCCTGGCTTGTTGCAGTCCATGGGGTTGCAAAGACTCAGACATGACTGAGTGACTGAACTAACTGCTTTGGTTGGCCTTCCCTTGTGGCTCAGCTAATAAAGAATCTGCCTGTAATGCAGGAGACCTGGGTTCGATTCCTGGGTTGGGAAGATCTCCTGGAGAAGGGAAAGGCTTCCCACTCCAGTATTCTAGCCTATAATATTCCATGGACTGTGACTGTGGGGTCACAAAGAGTCAGACATGACTGAGCGACTTTCACTTCTTTGGTTAATTTGAACTGGAATCAAAAAAGGTTTTATAACTGTGTGCTGCAGTGCCTAAATATATCAACTTGATATCATCAGTAACAAAGCCCATGACAAAGAGAGCACGTCTTCATTCAATTTTTTCTTTCTTACGAAGAGAGAACAGGGTCTTTGTCGGTAGATTTGATATTTTATTTGAAGTGGATTTGATTTGACTCTAAGAACATAGTGTTGTGACTGAGAACCAAGAAGTGAAGGGTGATGATTTCAAAATACAGTGGAGGAAATGGAACATAGGAAAAGGATAGAATTAGAAATATGCTAGAACATCACTAGTACTCTAAAATATGCCTAAAATTAGGTGGATGGGATTAGATAAAAATCATTGTACAAAGTAAAGAAACGAGATTACACTAAGAAAATATGGTTAGAAAATTTGTATTATTTTTTTCTTTCAGTGCCGCAAGCTAATTTAATTTTCTTAAAATTTATTAGTTCTTTTAAATATAGAAAAAACATAAGGAAGCTCTTTTATGTCACCATCACCTTTTTCCTAATGAAAAAAGAGAAACAGCCATTTTAAAAACCAAAGTTTAAAAATTCAGGGTAAAGATAGCTGTATCATGAAGAGGAAAAGCTTTCCTTTCAGTGTCTATCCCATAAAGAAGCTGCTATAACAGCTCCTTATTAATCTCAGGAGAAAAAATTACACATATATCATTGTGTGCATGTGTATTTATGTATTTAGTTATCAATGTATGTGTAAAATATATATATATTATTATTTTCTGATTTTATTCCAAAAACAAACTACCCTAAAACTTAGTGGTTTAAAACAATAACCATCTTATTATATCTTCTGATTGTGTATATTAGGAATTTGAACAGGGTTCACCTAGACAATTCTTCTGCTCTATGTGGCATTGATCTGGCTTCTAGGAAATATTCAGTTGGTGGCTGGTCTGGTCTGAAGTGCTCTCTTCTGTGGCAGCTCAGGGATCTCAGTGATCAAACCAGAATTGGAACAGTGTCACTGTATGTTTTCTGTTGGTCAGGGCAGTCACAGCCGTGTCAAATTCAAGGGGAGGAAAAGAAGACCTCACTGATTGGTGGCTAGAGTGTCAAAGTTACCATGTGAATTTACTTTAACTGAGTATTATCTATATAATGTACCAGTTATATTCCTATGTATATGCAGCATGTGTATTCATTAATGTATTTATATTCTGCAAAAAATGCACACAAAATGATTGGATACTGAATATTCTTACAACCAAAGAATATGTATGGTGTAGGATAAACCATTAGAAGTAAAATGCTTCTCAATTTTATAAGATATTATAGAACTGTAACTTCTTATTTTAGAGGATAAGTCTCAACTATTATTCATGATCATGAACATAGATTTCAGAACTTGAAATTGGATTCTGCTTAAATGTAGCAGCATTTGCTGCTTACAGTTAGAGAAGACAAATAGTAAACAATTTGTCTTTTAAAAATGTTTTAATTGAAGTATGGTTGATATACAGTATTGTGTTAGCTTCAGGTATACAGTACCATGTTTCAGTTACATATTCATATACGTGTATACATTTACCTAAATGTATATGCGTGAGGTGCTGCTGCTGCTGCTGCTAAGTCGCTTCAGTCGTGTCCGACTCTGTGCGACCCCATAGACGGCAGCCCGCCAGGCATCCCCGTCCCTGGGATTCTCCAGGCAAGAACAGTGGAGTGGGTTGCCATTTCCATCTCCAATGCATGAAAGTGAAAAGTAAAAGTGAAGTCGCTCAGTCGTGTCACACTCCCAGCGACCCCATAGACTGCAGCCTACCAGGCTCCTCTGTCCATGGGATTTTCTAGGCAAAAGTACTGGAGTGGGGTGCCATTGTCACTTCAATTGTGTCCAACTCTTTGCCACCCTATGGACTGTAACCTGCCAGACTCCTCTGTCCATGGGATTCTCCAGGCAGCAATACTGAAGTAGGTTGTAATGCCCATCTCAGGGGATCTTCTCGACCGAGGGATCGAACCCATATCTCTTATGTCTCCTGCATTTGCAGGTAGATTCTTCACCATTAGTGTCACCTGGGAAACCATACACACACACACACACACACACACACAGAGTCAATGTAAAGCTTGTTGAATTTAAAAAAAATATTTATTTATTTGGCTGTATTCGTTGTAGCATGCAGCTTGTGTCATGAGGATCTTTCATTACGGTTCACCAACTCAGTGGTTCTGGTGTGCAGGCTTAGTTGCTCTGAGGTCTATGGGATCTTAGTTCCCCAAGCAGGGATTTTACCCATGTTCCCTAGATTGCAAGGTGGATTCTTAACCACTGGAACACCAGAGAAGTCTCCATATATATTCTTTTTCAGATGCTTTTCCCTTACAGGTTATTACAAGATATTGAGTATAATTCCCTGTACTATTCAGTAGGTCCTTGTTGGTTATCTATTATATATATAATAATATGTTGTATATGTTAATCCTGTCCTCCTAATTTATCCCTCCCCCACTTTCCCCTTCAGTAACCATATTTGTTTCTGTGTGTCCATTTCTGTTTTGGAAATAAGTTCATTAGTATGCTCTTTTTTTCAGATTCCACATGTAGGTGATAGCATATGACATTTGTCTTTCTCTGTCTGGCTTACTTCTTTTTGTATGATAATCTCTAGGTCCATCTATGATGCTGCAAATGGCGTTACTTCATTCTTTTTATGTGACTGAGTTCTGTTACACAGTGTATGCATATATATTTTATATGCCACATATTTCTTATCCATTCATCTGTTGATGGACATTTAGGTTGCATCCATGTCTTAACTATTGTATTAAACAGTGCTGCAGTAAACATTGAGGTGCATGTATCCTTTTGAATTACAGCTTTCTCCAGATATATACCCAGGAGTGGGATTGCAGGATCATATGGTAAATCTATTTTTAATTTTTTAAGGAATCTTTGTACTGTTCTCCATAGTGGTTAGACCACTTTGCATTCCTACTAACAGTGTAGTAGAGTTTCCTTTTCTCCATACCCTCTCCAGTATTTATTGTTTGTAAACTTTTTTGTAGATAACCATTCTGACTGGAGTGAAGTTATTTTTATATACCTCATTGTAGTTTTGATTTGCATCTCTCTAGTAAATAGTGAATCAAGGCAAATTGGAAGTGGTCAAGCAGGAGATGACAAGAGTGAACATCAACGTTCTAGGAATCAGCAAACTAAAATGGACTGGAATGAGTGAATTTAACTCAGATGACCATTATATCTACTACTGTGGGCAGGAATCCCTCAGAAGAAATGAAGTAGCCATCATGGTCAACAAAAGAGTCTGAAATGCAGTACTTGGATGCAATCTCAAAAACGACAAAATGATCTCTGTTCATTTCCAAGGCAAACCATTCAATATCACAGTAATCCAAGTCTATGCCCCAACCAGTAATGCTGTAGTTGAATGGTCCTATGAAGACCTACAAGACCTTTTAGAACTAACACCCAAAAAAGATGTCCTTTTCATTATAGGGGATTGGAATACAAAAGTAGGAAGTCAAGAAATACCTGGAATAACAGGCAAATTTGGCCTTGGAATATGGAATGAAGCACAGCAAAGAGTAATAGAGTTTTGCCAATGCACTGGTCATAGCAAACACCTCTTCCAACAACACAAAAGAAGACTCTAGACATGGACATGACCAAATGGTCAAACAGAAATCAGATTGATTATATTCTTTGCAGCCAAAGATGGAGAAGCTCTATATAGTCAACAAAAAGAAGACCAGGAGCTGACTGTGGCTCAGACCATGAACTCCTTATTGCCAAATTCAGACTTAAATTGAAAAAAGTAGGGAAAACCACTAGAGCATTCAGGTATGACCTAAATATAATCCCTTATGATTATACAGTGGAAGTGAGAAATAGATTTAAGGGACTAGATCTGATAGTTTGAGTGCCTGATGAACTATGAACTGAGATTCGTGACATTGTACAGGAGACAGGGATCAAGACCATCCTCAATAAAAAGAAATGCAAAAAAGCAAAATGGCTGTCTGGGGAGGCCTTACAAATAGCTGTGAAAAGAAGAGAAGCGAAAAGAAAAGGAGAAAAGGAAAGATATAAACATCTGAATGTAGAGTTCCAAAGAATAGCAAGAAGAGATAAGAAAGCCTTCCTCAGTGATCAATGCAAAGAAATAGAGGAAAACAACAGAATGGGAAAGACTAGGGATCTCTTCAAGAAAATCAGAGATACCAAAGGAACATTTCATGCAAAGAGGGGCTCGATAAAGGACAGAAATGGTATGGACCTAACAGAAGCAGAAGATATTAAAAAGAGGTGGCAAGAATACACAGAAGAATTGTACAAAAAAGATCTTCACAATCCAGATAATCACGATGGGGTGATCACTGACCTAGAGCCAGACATCCTGGAATGTGAAGTCAAGTTGGCCTTAGAAAGCATCACTATGAACAAAGCTAGTGGAGGTGATGGAATTCCAGTTGAGCTCTTTCACATCCTGAAAGATGATGCTGTGAAAGTGCTGCACTCAATATGCCAGCAAATTTGGAAGACTCAGCAGTGGCCACAGGCCTGGAGAAGGTCACTGTTCATTCTAATTCCAAAGAAAGGCAATGCCAAAGAATGCTCAAACTACTGCACAATTGTACTCATCTCACACGCCAGTAAAGTAATGCTCAAAATTCTCCAAGCTAGGCTTCAGCAATACATGAACCATGAACTTCCAGATGTTCAAGCTGGTTTTACAAAAGGCAGAGGAACCAGAGATCAAATTGCCAACATCCGCTGGATCATGGAAAAAGCAAGAGAGTTCCAGAAAAACATCTATTTCTGCTTTATTGACTATGCCAAAGCCTTTGACTGTGTAGATCACAATTAACTGTGGAAAATTCTGAAGGAGATGGGAATACCAGACCACCTGACTTGCCTCTTGATAAACCTATATGCAGGTCAGGAAGCAACAGTTAGAACTGGTCATGGAACAACAGACTGGTTCCAAATAGGAAAAGGAGTATGTCAAGGCTGTATATTGTCACCCTACTTATTTAACTTATATGCAGAGTACATCATGAGAAACGCTGGGCTGGAAGAAGCACAAGCTGGAATCAAGATTGCCGGGAGAAATATCAATAACCTCAGATATGCAGATGACACCACCCTTATGGCAGAAAGTGAAGAGGAACTCAAAAGCCTCTTGATGAAAGTGAAAGTGGAGAGTGAAAAAGTTGGCTTAAAGCTCAACATTCAGAAAACGAAGATCATGGCATCTGGTCCCATCTCTTCATGGGAAATAGATGGGGAAACAGTGGAAATAGTGTCAGACTTTCTTTTTCTGGGCTCCAAAATCACTGCAGATGGTGACTGAAGCCATGCAATTAAAAGACGCTTACTCCTTGGAAGGAAAGTTATGACCAACCTAGATCACATATTCAAAAGCAGAGACATTACTTTGCCAACAAAGGTTCATCTAGTTAAGGCTATGGTTTTTCCTGTGGTCATGTATGGATGGGAGAGTTGGACTGTGAAGAAAGCTGAGCACCAAAGAATTGATGCTTTTGAACTGTGGTGTTGGAGAAGACTGTTGAGAGTCCGTTGGACTGCAAGGAGATCTAGCCAGTCCATTCTGAAGGAGATCAGCCCTGGGATTTCTTTGGAAGGAATGATGCTGAAGCTGAAACTCCAGTACTTTGGCCACCTCATGCGAAGAGTTGACTCATTGGAAAAGACTCTGATGCTGGGAGGGATTGGGGGTAAGAGGAGAAGGGGACGACAGAGGATGAGATTTCTGGATGGCTTCACTGCTCAATGGATGCAAGCTTGAGTGAATTCCGGGAGTTGGTGATGGACAGGGAAGCCTGGCGTGCTGAGATTCATGGGTTTGCAAAGAGTTGGACACGATTGAGCAGCTGAACTGAACTGAGTAGTGATGTGAGCATTTTCCATGTATCTGTTTATGATCTGTATGTCTTCTTTGGAGAAATGTCTATTTAGATCATCTGCCCATTTTTTTTGAATGGGCTTTTGATACTGAGTTATATAAACTGTTTGTGTGTTTATATATTTTGGAAAGTTTTGGTCTCATCGTTTGCCAGTATCTTCTCCCATTGGTACACTGTCTTTTCATTTTGTTTATGGTTTCTTTTACTGTGTAAAAACTTTTAAGTTTAGGTCCTATTTAGTTTTTTATTTGTTTTAATTTCTGTTCTTGCAGACAGATCCAAAAATATTGCTGTGATTTATGTCAGAGTCTTCTACCTATGTTTCCCTCTAGGAAACTAGTCTTCCTCTGGTATCTGGTCTTACATTTAGATCTTTAATCAATTTTGAGTTTTATATTTTATATCTAGGAGTATATGCTGTTAGAGTATGTTCTAATTTCATTCTTTACATGTAGCTACCCAGTTTTCCCAGCACCACTTATTGAAAAGACTGTCCTTTCTCCATCATATATTCTTGCTTCCTTTGTTGTATATCAATTGACCATAGGTGCATGGGTTTATTTCTAGGCTTTCTATCCTATTCCATTAATCTGCATGTCTACTTTTGTGTGAGTACCATACTGTTTTAAGAACTGTAGCTTTGTTGTATTGTCTGAAATCAGGGATTCTGATTACTCCAGTTCTGTTTTTCTTTCCCAGGATTGTTTGGCTATTCAGGATCTTTCGCATTTCCATTTAAATTAAAAGTATTTTTGCTCTAGTTCTGTGAAAAAAATGCCACTGATAATGTATTAGGGGTTGCATTAAATTTGTAGATATCTTTGTGTAGTATAGTCATTTTAACAATATAGATTCTTTGAATCTAAGAACATAGTACATAGTGTATCTTTCTATCTGTGTTATCTTCAGTTTCTTTCATCAGTGTCTTATAGGTTTCAGATCTATACTCTGTCTATGAATGTCCAATTGTTTCTATATCATTTGCTGAAAAGGCTCTCCTTCCTTTGTGAATTGCATTGGTTCTTTGCCAAAATCAATTGAGCGTATTTGTGTGGGTTTATTTCAGGGTGCTCTTTTCTGTTCCATTGATCTGTGTGTATATCCATTTGTCAATAACATACTGCCTTGATTATGTAGCTATATGCTGCTGCTAAGACAATTCAGTCGTGTCTGACTCTGTGCAACCCCATAGATGGCAGACCACCAGGCTCCCCCATCCCTGGGATCCTCCAGGCAAGAATACTGGAGTGGGTTGCCATTTCCTTCTCCAGGGGATCTTCTCGACCTTGGGATGGAACTGAGGTCTCCCTCATTGCAGGCATATGCCTTAACCTCTGAGCCACCAGGGAAGCCCTCTAGACAAGTTTACTCCTAGGTCTTTTATTCTTTTTGATATAATCATATGGGATTGTTTCCTTAATTTCTCTTTCTGAATTTTCATTGTTAGTGTATAGTAATGCAACAGATTTCTGTGTATCAGTTTTATATCTTGCTGCTGCTGCTAAGTCGCATGAGTCGTGTCCGACTCTGTGCAACCCCATAGACAGCAGCCCACCAGGCTCCTCTGTCCCTGGGATTCTCCAGGTGAGAACACTGGAGTGGGTTGCCATTTCCTTCTCCAATGCATGAAAGTGAAAAGCGAAAGTGAAGTCACTGAGTCATGTCCAACTCTTAGCGACCCCATGGACTCTAGCCTACCAGGCTCCTCCATCCATGGGATTTCCCAGGCAAGTGTACTGTGGTGGGTTGCCATTGCCTTCTCCGTTATATCTTGCTACTTTACTCAATTCATTGATGAGCTCTAGTAGTTTTCTGGTAGTATCTTTAGGAATTTCTAGAGACATGTATAGTATCATGTCATCTGCAATCAATGAACTTTACTTCTTCTTTTCTTTGGATTCCTTTTATTTCCTTTTCTTATCTGATTGCTGTAGGTAGGACTTCTAAAACTATATTGAATAAAACTGACAAGAAGAGACATCCTTGTCTTGTTCCTAATCTTAGAGGAAATGCTTTAAGCTTTTAACCATTGAATAATATGTTAGCTGTGCCTTTGTCATACATGGCCTTTACTATTTTTAAAATTTATTTATTTTATTTGGAATCTAATTACTTTACAATATTGTGGGTTTTGCCATACACTGACATGAATCAGCCATAGATGTACATGTGTCCCACCATCCTGAACCCCCCACTCACCTCCCTCCCCACCCTATCCCTCTGGGTTGTCCCAGAGCACCAGCTTTGAGTGCCCTGCTTCATGCGTCGAACTTCCACTGGTCATTTATTTTACTTATGGTAATATACATATTTCAATGCTATCCTCTCAAATCATCCTACCCTCACCTTCTCCCACATAGTCCAAAAGTCTGTTCTTTAGATCTGTGTCTCTTTTGTTGTCTTGCATATAGGATCATCATTATCTTCTTTCTAAATTCCATAATATATGCATTAATATACAATATTGGTGTTTCTCTTTCTGACTTACTTCACTCTGTATAATAGGCTCCAGTTTCATCCACCTCATTAGAACTGACTTGAACATGTTCTTTTTTATAGCTGATTGTGTATATGTACAATAACTTCCTTATCCATTCATCTGCTGATGAGCAACTAGGTTGTTTCCATGTCCTAGCTATTGTAAACAGTGCTGTAATGAACATTGGGGTACATGTGTCTCTTTCAGTTCTGGTTTCCTTGGTGTGTATACCCAGCAGTGGGATTGATGGGTCATATGGCAGTTCTATTTCCAGTTTTTTAAGGAATCTCCACACTGTTCTCTATAGTGGCTGTACTAGTTTGCATTTCCACCAACAGTGTAAGAGAATTCCCTTTTCTCCCCACCCTCTCCAGCATTTATTGTTGGTAGAATTTTTGATGGCAGCCATTCTGTCCAGCATGAGATGGTACCTCATTGTGGTTTTGATAATAGTGATGTTGAGCATCTTTACATGTATTTGTTAGCCATCTGTATGTCTTCTTTGGAGAAATGTGTTTTTAGTTCTTTGGCCCATTTTTTGATTGGGTCGTTTATTTTTCTGGTATTGAGCTGCATGAGCTGCTTGTATATTTTGGAGATGAAGTCTTTGTCAGTTATTTTGTTTGCTATTATTTTCTCCCATTCTGAAGGCTATCTTTTCACCTTGCTTATAGTTTTCCTCGTTGTGCAGAAGCTTATAAATTTAATAAGGTCCTATTTGTTTTTATTTCCATTACTCTGGAAGGTGGGTCAAAGAGGATCTTGCTATGATTTATGTCAGAGAGTGTTCTAATACTTGGCCTTTATTGTATTAAGGTAAGTTTCCTTGGAGAAGGAAATGGCAACCCACTCCAGTATTCTTGCCTGGAGAATTCCATGGACGGAGGAGCCTGGGGGGCTACAGTCCACAGGGTCGCAAAGAGTCGGACACGACTAAGCGACTTCACTGACAGACTGAAGTTCCCTCTATTCCCACTTTCTAGAGAATTTCTATCATAAGTGGATGTTGATTTTTGTCAAAAGCTTTTTTTGCATCTATTGAGATGATCATTTGGTTTTTATTCTTTAGTTTGATAATGTGCATTTCTGGGATAACTCCCACTTTGTATCCCTGGGATAACTCCCACTTGATCTTGGTGTATGATCCTTTAGTGTATTGTTGAGGATTCAATTTGCTAGTATTTTGTTGAGGATTTTTGTGTCTATTTTCATCAGTGATATTGGCCTGTAATTTCATTTTTGTGTGTGTGGTTATCTTTTTTTGTGGTATTAAGTTGATAAAGGCCTCATAGAATGATTTCAGAAGTGTTTCTTCCTCTATGATTTTAGGAAATAATTTCAAAAGGATAGGCATTAACTCTTCTCTAAATGTTTTGTAGAATTCACCTGTGAAGCCTGGACTTTGGGTCCTGGACTTTCATTTGCTGAGAAAGTTTTTTTTTTTTTTGAAAGATCTTTTTAAAAGAATTTTTAAATCTTTTTTTAAAAGATTTATTGATTTATTATTATTGTTGTTATTATTATTTTGCCTGGGCTGGGTCTTTGTTGCCTTGTTCAGGCTTTCTCTAGTTGCAGTAAGCAGGGTCCACTCTTCATTGCAGTGCATGAGTTTCTCATTGCAGCTACCTCTCTTGTGGAGCATGGGCTATAGGGCACATGGGCTCAATAGTTGCAGCTCAAGAGCTCTGGAGCACAGGCTCAGTAGTTGTGGCATGCAAGCTTAACTGCTCTGAAACGCGTGGAATCCTCCTGGACCAGGGACCAAACTTTGTGTCCCCTGCGTTGGCAGGCAGATTCTCAACCACTGGACCACCAGGGAAGCCCTGGCTGGGAGTTTTTAGTTGCAGATTAAATTACAGTACTTTAAACTGGTCTGTCCATATTTCCTATTTCTTTCTGGTTCAGTCTTGGGAGAATGTACCTTTCTCAGAATTTCTCAGTTTTTTCTAGGTTTTCCATTTTGTTGATATATAGTTGTTATAGTAGTATCTTATGATTCTTTGTATTAGTGTGGTGTCATTTATAACTTTTCCTTTTTCACTTCTAATTTTATTTTTTTGAGCCCTCTCCCTTTTTTCTTGAAGAATCTGGCTAAAGGTTTATCAATTTTATCTTTTCAAAGAAGAAGCTTTTAGTTTCACTGATCTTTTCTATTGTTTTCTTCATCTTTATTTCATTTATTTCTGCATTGATCTTTATGGTTTCTTTTCTTATACTAACTTCAGGTTTTGTTTGTTCTTCTTTCTCTAGTTGCTTTAGATGTAAGGTTGGGTTATTTGTTTGATGTTTTTATTGTTTCTTTTAGTTAGCCTATATTTCTGTAAACTTTTCTCTTAGAACTGCTTTGGCTGCATCCCATAGGTTTTGGATCTAGGGACACAATTGGACCAAAAGTGAAGGAATATAAAAAGATATTCTGTGCAAATGGAAAAAAAAAAAAAAAAACAAGAATTGCAATACTTATATCAGACAGAAAAGACTTTAAAATAAAGACTGCTGTAAGAGACAAAGAAGGACACTACATAATGGCCAAGGGATCAATCCAAAAATAAGACAATTATAAATATATATGCACCCAACATAGGAGCACTTCAGTTTTTAAGGGAAATATTAACAGATGTAAATGGAGAAATTAACCTTAACACAATAATAGTGGTAGACTTTAACACATCATTTACAATGTATGATCAACCAGAAAATCAGAAAAATCAGTAAGGAAATACAGGCCCTAAATGACACATTAGACCAGATGAAATTAATATTTATGAAGTATTCCATCTGAAAGCATCAAAATATGCCTTCTTTTCAAGAAGACATTGAATAGGCTCCAGGATTGATCACATTCTGGGCCACAAAGCAAGACTCAGTAAATTTAATAAAATTTAAATCTTATCATTTTTTTCAACCACAACACTATGAGATTAGAAATCAACTACAAGAAAAAAAATGTGCTGAAAAACACAGATATGTGGAAGCTAACAATATGCTACTTAACAACTAAGGCATCACTGAAGAAATCAAAAAGGAAATAAAAATATCTAGAGGCAAATGAAAGTGAAAACATGACAATCCAAAACTATGGGATGTAGTAAACTACTTATTCTATATACATTGATCATTAATGCAAAGCAAACAACACAACAAGAATAAATAAGTCTCATTATTGATTTTAAAGATTCTTTTCTATTCCATGATTTCCATTTCACTGGCATACTGTTACCTGAGATTCCTGCAGCTTGTCTCTTGGGAAATTGTATAAATCACAAACAGTAAATCTGGAGTAGGTATTTACTAACTTTGGCAATAAGTTTGCATGTCATAACTAGCTATAAGGGAATTATCTGGGGTGAGAGAATAAGAGAATAAATTCTTTGTAAAAGTGAATTGAGTTTTTACTCCCTTTCCTGTAAACCTACTCAGAGGCTTAAGTACTGCTCCTCCTCTACACTTACTCAGTCTATTCTAAGTGGTAATTGAGCTCTGCAGGACTGATGGATCTGCCTGAAGATAGTTTAGGGGACTGTCTCTTCTTTACTTGATCCTTGTTCTTATCATTGTCTTGAGACAGGTGTTACATATACTTGAAACTTCTCTATTTGTCTTTAGCCTCAATGGTTTCCTTCCTTAATCTCACACAGATAGTATTGTGGGTACAGTTTTGTTCATCTTCTTCTTTTTTCAATCCTTTCCACTGTCTTAGTTTCATCTTCTTTTTAATATTTGTATTAAAGAAAATACATACATTCTAATGGAAAATCATGTATTCAAAGAAATCAGTCTTTTTTAAACTCTTAAAAACTATATATTAGTAAAAATACATTACTTTTATGCCATTTGTGGCTTTATCTGATACACTGCTGTCATGATTTAATCAGAAAATATTTGTGATTGTCAATATCCTTGAAAAGGAATGAGGTCACCCTGATATATTCATCATCAGTAAATATTTATTGAATTCCTCCTACATGCTGTTTCAGGAACTAGCAGTAAAGAAGCAGACATAGTTCTCAGAAACTTTACATTCTGTTGTTTATGTGCATGTAGCTAGGTTTAGTAGATGAGGACACTAAGATTGTTTCTTAATCTTTGTCCAGGGTATTTAGGTTACAATCACTGTAGTCAGCCAGCATTTGCAAGGCCTGAAATATCATTTGGTCTGATAATGGCCTGGGATTCTATGTGAAGTGCAACCCACATGCCTTCTGTAATAAATATCTTTTGCTTCCCAAAACTTTTCAGATATTATATTTTTCCAAACAATGTTTGAGAGACAACTCTGCACGAGTCTCTTGTGTTTCTGCACCTCTTATGAAGAAAGCATTTCCTGCCATCTGTTTCAGGATCGATGATATTTATATGCAGAAGAACCTTGGTAGATAGGGATCATACCTCCCTTGGTAGCAAAGGACAAGCATGCTTCCTGTCCACTATAATAAAGACAATGTCTTCCTCTGGAGTAAAGGACAGTCATGCTTAGTGATCGTTATTAAATGATTCGAGTTCCCTAAGCTCAGGGTTCCCTTTTTGTAATGCAACCCTTTGTGTGTGCAGGTGTCTTCTGGCTTCTTTCAGACTGCCTCATGTAAATGAGTTTATGGAACTGCTATAAAAATGCTCTATGAAAAAATACTCTAGCTCCTACTATTGCTGTGTGTTATAAACTGTCCTTTATCTATGACCCAGGAGTCTTGTATCTTCTACCATCATCCATGAAACTTGGCAGGATAACTTGTGTCTCACTGACCCAGTTTGTGATGCTAATTGTCTCACTGTTCACACTGTCTGCACTGTTCACTGAACCCAGGGTAGGCAAGGCATGAGCTAAGAGACTGGAAGGAGAATTGAGGAGCTGTAGGAACTGTAGGCATGACAGCCGTAACACAGCCTCTCTCCTGGCAAACACAGCAGCTGTAGCAGCAGTCACAACATAACTGTAACATAGCCACAATATAACCTCATATAACACAATCATGATGTCACTCCAATCTAAACCCAGTGCAACAGCAGCCAGGGCTTTTGTGGTAAAGTTTTTACAGGCATACAACACAAAGTGGCTCATGAGCAAGCAAGTACCTTGTGATACATATGCAGTGCTGTAAGTGATCTCAGCTGTTACATAAACATTATTTACAAAATGTGGGGCAAGAGCGAGAGGCTGTGGGGCAAGGGAGTCTGACCACGCCATTGTGGCTAACTTGCTCTTTCCCTACAACTTATTACCTTGAAAACAGGCAAAGTCTCAGACCCTTCACAGTTCTTGAAGGCAACTTTGCCAAATAAACCATATTGAAACTGAAGGTGAAAAGTGAAAGTGAAGTCACTCAGTCGTCTCTGACTCTTTGCAACCCCCATGGACTGTAGCCTACCAGGCTCCTCCCTCCATGGGATTCTCCAGGCAAGAGTACTAGAGTGGGCTGCCATTTCCTTCTCCAGGGGATCTTCCCAACCCAGGGATCGAACCCAGGTCTCCTGCATTCCAGGCAGACGCTTTAACCTCTGAGCCACCAGGGAAGCCCAAACCATATTGAAATGAGTGCTATTCCAAAAGTGTTACCATTAAATCATTATTCACTACTCCAGAGTTTAATAAGAGAATGGGGCAAGGATAGGAAGGGGTTGTTCCTTACCTTCCAGTTCTTGAGAAACATGGCCATATGCCCCATACTCAGGAGAGTGGAGTCAGAGCTGTGAGGTCAAAAGTGAAATATTGATATGTCTCTTTCTGCACTGGTCCTTTTTGGAGCGACTATTATCATGTACATTTTAATGAAATGTTCTTTCATTTGATACCTTCATGATCACAAATTATTCAGTATCATTCTAACATTCTGCAGGATGAAACCTCCCCATTACAAATGTAATTTACCACGTTAAAGTAGCACTGTGCTCTTGCTGCAGTTCAGATAGCTTGTGAGCTGACAAGGAACTCTCCTTCCTGGGTGTTGAGGGGCCACTTCACCAGAGCATGGTCTTGTTCTCTTGCTACTTCCAATCTATAGACCAAGGATATTGAGTTTCACACAAACTCTGGGCCCTGTTCTAACATGAAGAGAAGGACAGCCTCTTCTACATAGTAAATTACATCAGCTTTGTGAAAGTTTGGCAGCTTCCTGAGACTTTCATACTTTGGACTGTTTCTTTCAAAGAGATGTGGTAGATGTGATGTGTTAGATTCTTCATTATCTAGATGTCTGTCTCTTTTCCAAGTTTTACAAATTACCTTGTGTATCCTATTTTTATTCATCAAAGAGTGAATCACTTTTCTCTGTATGCTATAATGTCTGTTTTGCAATGAGTATAATAAACATGTACTCTTTACTAATTTACTTATTTTCTAAATGACCAGATTCCTTATGGCTTCAGGTCATGCTTATTTTGTTTCATTATTTGTTTTACTAATACCAATTGTATTATATTAGTGCATTTTATTAATATATTTTGTAAAATGTGGGATATATTTTATAAAACATTTATTATTTATATAACATATAAAATAATAACATATAATACTTTGGCTACCTGATGCAAAGGGCTGATTCATTAAAAAAGACCGTGATGCTGGGTAAGACTGAAGGCAGGAGGAGAAGGGGATGACAGAGGATGAGATGGTTGGACGGCATCACTGACTCGATGGACATGAGTCTGACCATGCTGCAGGAGTTGGTGATGGACAAGGAAGTCTGGCATGCTGTAGTCCATGGGGTTGCAAAGAGTCAGACATGACTGAGTGACTGAACTGAGCTGATGGAATATTTCTATCATATAAACATGACATATAACTACATATAATATTTATATAAACTCAGATCATAGATATCTGTATGTAAAATGATTATACTTGAACATTTGCCTAGGTAGATTGCAAGATGGATTGGAAGGTAGGTTTTGCTGTAGTGACAAATTTATCCCCATGTTTCAGTGGCTTAAATTACAAATATTTATTTCTTCTTCACACTCTGTGTCTAACATGATTGATGAGGCTTTCTATTCCGCATAACTTTTCGAGCTCCAGGTTGAGCCATGTTATGATTCTGCCATCTCCACACAGCTTTCAGGGTGGCCAGTGAAAGAGAAGAAAGTATGGAGAACTTACATTTTTCTCTTAATTGCCTCTAACCAGATATTGCACATTGAATTTCCACTCAGATTATTGGTCAAATCTAGTCATATGGTGCACTCTTAAGTGCAGAAGAGACTGAGAAATATAGGAAAGCACATGGAATATTTGGTAGGCTTTGTGTGCATCTGCCACAGTAATAACTAACAGAGCTGGCAGAATAGTAGAGCAGTCTGTACTCCCATCGTTGGCGTGGCAAGGTTACATATTTCCTATGGCATTCCAGTAAGTAGCTCAGCCTGAATCTTATTCCTGTAACCACCCCGGGAGGAATGCTTACCAGACAAGTTGACCCGAGAAACAAGAATTCTATTCATTACTGCTGGGAGTAGGAGCTAAGGGGAGTGAAAATGGAATCATGAAATGGGAGGACTTCCTAGAAGTCCTCATGAGTAACAGCATTTGCACATGGACCACATGGATGGCACTGAGGCCAAGTAGGCATTGTTAGCCATAGAACCACAGGTAAGTAGCAGGAAAGAACTGAAATTACATGCCCAATTCACTGGCCCTTGTTTTTTCTCTCTTATTCCTTTTCTTAGCAGCTGATATGAATGAAGTTGGGCTTTGTAAAGGGAGGCAAACAAATGACCCCAAACAAAACCTGTTTCCCAATCCATCCTAACTCTAAGATGAGGGTGAGAAAAGGAGCAGAAAAGCACATGTGTGTCATACATTTGCATGCACACACACATATACACACACTTTACTGTTCTAAAGCTAAAGCCTCACTGGCAATGGGGAAAGGAATATTTTACATCGGATATGGTATTGAAGTTTTAAGCTTGACTAGACAGAACTCTTGTTATGGTCACTTGCAGAGGCAGATGGACCATCCCCACCTCACACCACACACTCAAAGTTCAGTTGTGATTTTGAAGATTTTGATTGATTATACCAAAACTAGCATACAGCAAGAAGATATAAAAAAGTGTATTATTGATATTTACAAAATTGAGGTCTGGATAAAACAGGGGATGTCCCACAAACAGATTCAAGATTTCTTGTGAAAGCTAGCAAAGGAGACAGGCCTAGATTTTTATTGTGGTTAAGGAATGAGGCTGGATAAGAGTTCACCCACATATGTGCAGTTAGGGGCTTGTGTGATTTGAATCTCCCTTCCCTGTATCAAAGGAGGAATCACCCAAATTTTCTAAACAGCTTACCCTGATGTGGGACACAGAGCAAAGAGTGAAGGTAAGCTTAAAATGTGTCAGCATAAAACATCCAAAAAATGGAGTCAGAATCCTCATTGCTATTCCATAACTGAAAGTGATGATATACTGTGGAATCTTCTTGGGGTATTTGTTCATTGAGGATCAGAGGAAAGGTAATGTTTTGCAACCAGAAGGAAGATGAAGGAACTCATGCCAAGTCTCCTCTGTGGTATAACGGCCCCTGAAAGACAGTGAGACACAAAAGACTGGCTCCCAGTTCTCACTGTAGGTTTACTCTGTAGGTCAACATGCCTTTGTTCATGTTGCTACTTAAGTGAGTTCACGAAGTTGCTGCTGCTAAGTCACTTCAGTCGTGTCCGACTCTATGCAACCCCAAAGTTGAAGAGACCCTAAAAAGTGCTTTAGTTTTATTAACTTAGAGCACCACTGTACTAGCCTCTGTCTAACCAAGCGAGGGCAAGAAAGCTCAGTTCACAGCACTGGGTATAAGGCCTCCATGGACCAACTCCAAGATGAGGCCTTCCCACTAAAGCCCAAGTAGTAATGGAGCTCATGGAGAGTTGGCACATTAGGCCAGAAACTGAGAGGTGAAAGACATCAGGGCATCTGCAAGTACATTGTGACCAGTGACGTTTATCTTGGTAAGCATTAGTGCCTTCCCCAAATAAGTTATTTCATTTAACATTTAATTAGCCATGTAAAATAGTTTAAAAACTCACAGTGAAATCATTTTATAAAGGAAGCCTAAGGTAGGAGATAGGACATACTTTGATAGGGAAAAAAATGAGTATTACAAAATGAAATGTCATCTTTTACCCATAATGTTCAAAGGCTAAACTGAAGTTTTATAAAAGCACTAGGTTAAAGCTGGGATTCTGCTGCCCCACTTTTTTTTGTGTCTTGTGTAACACATATACATGTGTGCTAAGTCACTTCAATCATGTCCAACTCTCGCAACCCTGTGGACTATAGTCCACCAGGACCTTCTGTCCATGAGATTCTCCAGGCAATAATACTAGAGTGGGTTGGCATTCCCTCCTCCAGGGAATCTTCCTGATCCAGGGGTCAAACCCACATCTTTTATGTCTCCTGCATTGGCAGGTGGGTTCTTTACCACTAGGACACGCATAAACATGTATGTAGTTAGAAATTCTGATTATTTAGGGCTGTTTCCCCAAATCTGGCTAATAATTGGAATTACCTGATACCCACAATAGAAATATGGATTCCTAAGCTTCATCTCAGACTTACTAAATCAGAATCTCCAGAAGGAAATATGTTTTTATTCAGTCAGTCATGTCCAACTCTTTGCAACTCTATGCACTGCAGCATGCCAGGTTTCCCTGTCCTTCACCATCTCCAGGAGCTTGCTCAAATTCATGTCCATCAAGTCAATGATGTCATCCAACCATCTCATCCTCTGTTATCCCGTTCTCCTGCCTTCAATCTTTTCCAGTATCAGGGTCTTTTCCAGTGTCGGCTCTTCATATCAGGTGGCCAAAGGATTGGAGCTTCAGCTTCATCAGTCCTTTGACAAATATTCAGGGTTGATTTCTTTTAAGATTGACTGATTTGATCTCCTTGCAGTCCAAGGGATTCTCAAGAGTCCCTTGAAACCACAGTTTGAAAACATTAATTCTTCGACACTCAGCCTTCTTTATGATTCAATTCTCACATCCATACATGACTTCTGGAAAAAGCATGACTTTGAATAAATGGACCTTTGTTGGCAAAGTAATGTCTCTTCTTTTTAATGTTCTGTCTAGGTTTGTCATAACTTTTCTTCCAAGGATCAAGTGTCTTTTAATTTCATGGCTGCAGTCACCAACTGCAGTGATTTTGGAGCCCAAGAAAACAAAGTCTGTCACTGTTTCCATTGTTTCCCCATCTATTTGCCATGAAGTGATGGAACCAATGCCATGATCTTCTTTTTTTTGAATGTTGAGCTTTAAGCCAACTTTTTTACTCTCCTTTTTCACTTTCATCAAGAGGCTCTTTAGTTTCTTTTCGCTTTCTTCCATAGGGGTGGTATCATCTGCATATCTGAGGTTATTGATATTTCTCCCAGGAATCTTGAGTCCAGCTTGTGCTTCATCCAGCCCAGTGTTTCCTCATGATATACTCTGCATAAAAATTAAATAAGCAGGGTGACTATATATAGCCTTGCCGTACTCCTTTCCCAATTTGGAACCAGTCTGTTGTTCCATGTCTGGTTCTAACTGTTGCTTGTTGACCTGCATACAGGTTTCTCAGGAGGCAGATAAGGTAGTCTGGTATTTCCATCTCTTTAAGAATTTTCCACAGTTTGTTGTGATCCACACAAAGGCTTTAGGGTAGTCAATGAAACAGAAGTAGATGAGTTTCTGGAATTCCCTTGCTTTCTCTATTATCCAATAGTTGCTGGCAATTTGAAGGAAGTATATAGATTTGTATTTTTGACAAGTCCCCTGCTCCTCACCAGATGATTCTGACAATAGCCAATTCTGGTGCCCCTTGAACATGTTGCATATTGTCAACCTTATATTGGATTGATAAGGTTCCTACTATTAGCTGAGGAAAAGTTGAGGTGGTATGGCTACAGTTTGGGAACAAATGAACTGTCCTTAATAACTCTTCTGGGTCTTATTCCACTTAGTGGATTCTATTTTGGACTTTCTATGGAAGGTGTATATTTTGTTGGCTAATTATGGTGAGGCTATTGGTGACATTTAGGTAGCCTTTCTTCTTCAGTCTAACAGCACCCTGCCCATACCACCATTAGGGCAAAATTCTATGCTATTTTCTCTTCAAAAGTACATTTTCCTCCCACCAATACTGAGCTTCCACAAAGCAGAGAGCAAGTGTTTTCTAAGGTGTAGTTTTGGTGATTATTTGTTGAATAAATGTAAGAATTAATGACTGAATGAATGCATGAAAACATAAATGCATGAATGTGATAATTACATTAATTAAAGGAGTTAATGAAGAAACGGCAGAAGACAAAAATCAGTCAGTAGTTCTTCAATGAGGGCTATAATGACCATTATTCCCAAAGAGTTACTAACGCATCCAACACCATAAAAATCTGAGCACCAAAGCTTATGTATAATGAAGAGGCAGTAAAACTCTCTCAAGGTCTTTAGTGAAAAGCAACTGCTAAAAATTCATAACAGAGAGAATGTCCTAAGAAAAGTGGTAAAATGTGCCATATATACAACCTAAAAACGTGTATGTGTCATGTAAGAAAGCTTTACAAGTAGGAAGTTGTTAAACATTTGTACTGTACTTTTTACTCATTTGTTATCTTGAGTTCCTGCCTAGTGTTGCCACATTTCTCTTTGAAGAATTTTATGTTTGCCCATCTATCTATCTATATGAACATGCCAGGTTTTGTTTTTGTTTTCTGGGTTTTTTTTCTCTATGTAATATGTCTCATATGCCACACAACACACATTGGTACTTAATAAAGATTATTTGAACATGAATATTTGATTAGTGGTAAATGACAGTTGAATATTTAATAGAAGATGACATCTTTATATTTAAATGTATAGTCATTTTAAAGATGTTAACCAGAAAGAGTTGGTGGGAAAACCCTAAAGAAGGGTTATGTCGGCAGTAATTCTCTACTGTATTAGTTCCTTCAAAGGTGAATGGTTTTTGATTATGATATAACCTTAACTTGCCATCTGTTATGCAATCATGTACAAAGTTTAAACTTAGTATTGTCAGCTTCACAAATTCTGCAACAATTATGAACTCTTACTAACTTTATAACTAATTCTAGACAAGGTTAACAATCACCTGCCATTCTGTTAATGTAATTGTTCATCTGTGAACCTTGCAAATTCTTGTAACTGTGATATTAGCTTTGAAAAACAAAATATTCTTATAAGCTTTCAGGGAGTGAAAAATTCTATGAAAAATCAGAAAGAATTCTTGGGGCTTAAGAGGTACCTTTAAACCATCTAACTCAGCTCTCTGGCCATTTCCTGAAACAGAACCCCAAGCTGAAGAACATAAATATTAAGGAACTTTTTCAACATCAGCTCTGTCCAGGGAAGATTTGGGATTAGAACTTGTGTCTTTCTAATCCAGGATTCTTGACAGTGTCCCACACAAGTTGAAGGTGAAGATATTGTATAAACAAAGATGAAATTTGTCCACTTAAAGCCTTCAAGAGCTATGCTTTTATGAAGCAATATTCTTGTGACTATGCTGTTTACATGATTCTTACACAGTCATATAATTTACAGAAACTTGCTTCTCTGGGTAGCATCTGCCTTTGCTATATATGGTTTGCTGAGTGTTTTTCTTAGTAAAATATACACTATGATTACCAGATAAATAGCATCTTATGAACTATATGTTCATGTATAGTTCTTATGAACTATAACTTACTTTCCACATAGTTCTCAGTAATGACCAGAAATTTAATAATAAACACAGGTGTTTGCCTCTAATATGAAGAGACTTCTTTCTGGAAATGTTAGGCCTCCTACCATTAAGGAGGAAGCCCTTCTTAGTTCAGCTCACCTCAGAGTCTCTCTCTCAGTCTCCTTCTCTTTCTCAACCTCTCTCTCTGCTCCCAGCCTCAGCCCCAGCAACCCACTCTCTCTCCCACTCTCTCTTTTAGTAGAGGCTCATCTAATGAAAGGTAAAAGAGATCCTAACACAGAAACGTTTGACCCCAGTCTCTGTACTCTTAGCCAACTTTCTGCGCTGCCCTCCATGAGAGCTGTTCCTCCACCCTCAATGAGCCAACCTGAGCTAATAGACACCTCCAGTGTCCTGGTGCAGACAGTTCAGGGTCCTTGCTCAAATGCAGCACAATCACAGTACACTCTGATCCTGTTCCCGTCATGCACACTAGGAGACAGAGAAAGCTGCTTGTCATGAATGTTCAATATTTCCTTGATCTTCAAGATGATTTTTCCCCTGAATGAAACCCTTCTGGAATCAAATTTTCATAGTTACCAGCAACTCTGGTCTATTAAAATACGTTCTTTCATGATAAAAAAAAAACACCTTTTACCACTTATACCTGCCCTTCCCACATGTACTAAATACAATCCAGTTTAATGAGAACATATCTAGCCAATCACTTGTCATAAATGAATAAGTCTTTATTCTGGGTCCTTTTGACATAATAGAAAGTATGCTCAGAGGAGGGTTATCAATTTAAAATGTACAATTTGGGGAGATACACCACTGATTCTACTGCTGAGCTGTTCTTTCTGACACAGTAGAATGTGTCTTTCCAAAGAACAAGGCTTCGTGTTGTAGTTAGGGCATGGATATGTGAGGTCCTAGGATAATCAAAAACCCACCCAGTGGCACAGCCTTTCATTCTCTCATTTGGTCATTGTCTTTCCCCCTTCAGTCTTTCAAAAGAAGACAAATATTGTTCCCCGTGGCACTGTCTAAAAAACTACATTGGCCTATTTAGATAGGAATTCCAAGATAAAAACAGTATTTTTTAAAATAGTGGCAAGGTAACACTGAAGTGCTCTGTCATAGAAAAGCTTTAGAGGTAGAAGGAGATCTAGAGTTTGCAAGAGACAAATTGTCATTTATCACAACCTCACACCCTCGTGTTTCTACTGTGTATTCCTCTTCTTTGTTTCTTCATTCATTCCTTCCTTTTGCAAACGCATATGTTTTCTGTGTTCTAGTCCCTACAGAAATGAAGGTCACAACCCACATAGGACTGCATGAGGGTAACATATGGAACGTGAGGAGGCTTTAGAGCAGTGATTCTCAATTACAACAGAAATTAAAATCATGTGGGAACTTTGAAAAAACAACGCTAGGGATGTGCCCCAAACAAATCAAATCAGAATTTCGGGAGAATGGTGGTTGAGTTTTTCGTCATTCAGAACTGCTTCTTTCAGTGGAGAATGGGAAAGGAAAGAGATGTTCAAGGAGTTCAAGAAACAGGGTAGGAGACCCTTCCAATATTTCTGACTTTCCCGTGTTTCCTGCAGGTAGCCTGCTAGCAACACAAATATCAGTTGGCTTTCCTAAAATTAACAAAGCAAAATATCTTTAATACTTCTCCAATTACCCTGTAGTGATTATATAACAATCTGTTCACCTTTGGAATTGTGGGTTGCAGAGTCCCTGAGCTGACTGACCTCTGCTATGGTGGCTTTCCTCCTCATGAGGAAGCAAGGCTCACCTGACATGTCCTCTTAACTTGGGCAGCCCACTTGCTTTCCAGAACTCCATCTTTCGTTTCATGAATTTCAGGTTGTAAGGAGTGAGCTTCATAGGGAGAAGCAAGTGTTAGAAACTTGATGGAAGAGCAAGTTTTCATTCTGTGGATAATAGAACTTCAGGTTCAGTCAGAGAATATATGCACAACAAAGAATATTGCACCCATTTTATGGAGGAAATTAAGGCAAAGTTTAAGTGACTCAGAAAACTCCCCCTGTTCTTATTCAAGTCTTCCTAAAACTCAGATCTCTAGGCTCCGTGTTTCTCTCTCAGTGTCATGATGTTTAGTTATGGAGAAAATATGTTTTTAATAAATTACAAGCATCAACCATGAAAATGGAGAAGGTAGTCTATCCATTACCAAGAAAAAACATTTACTTAACACACACATATCTATATACGAGGAGGAAGAATATTAATAATAGTTCCTCATGCTTAAGATGGAGTATAAATGAAGAGGGCAAAAGGCTTGAGGGAGCAAAATAATAAGGAAGGGAGGGAGGTTCAGGAGGGAAGCAAAGAAGAGAGAAGAAAAGCAAAGCAATGGTTGGTAGTTTCGTAGACTGTCAACAACCCCAAAGTGTTTTTGTGGATCTACACAGATTGTGAAAATGACCCATTTCTCAAATCATAGCATGGGGAGTGCCATCACAGTAGAGCCATGTTTTCAAAAGAAGCACAAGCTAAGACAGATACAATAAACTGTGGAAAATTCTGAGAGAGATGGGAATACCAGACCACCTGATCTGCCTCTTGAGAAATCTGTATGCAGGTCAGGAAGCAACAGTTAGAACTGGTCATGGAACAACAGACTGGTTCCAAATAGGAAAAGGAGTACGTCAAGGCTGTATATTGTCACCATGTTTATTTAACTTATATGCAGAGTACATCATGAGAAATGCTGGACTGGAAGAAACACAAGCTGGAATCAAGATTGCCGGGAGAAATATCAATAACCTCAGATATGCAGATGACACCACCCTTATGGCAGAAAGTGAAGAGGAACTAAAAAGCCTCTTGATGAAAGTGAAAGTGGAGAGTGAAAAGGTTGGCTTAAGGCTCAACATTCAGAAAACGAAGATCATGGCATCTGGTCCCATCACTGCATGGGAAATAGATGGAGAAACAGTGGAAACAGTGTCAGACTTTCTTTTTCTGGGCTCCAAAATCACTGCAGATGGTGACTGCAGCCATGAAATTAAAAGACGCTTACTCCTTGGAAGGAAAGTTATGACCAACCTAGATAGCATATTCAAAAGCAGAGACATCACTTTGCCAACAAAGATTCGCCTAGTCAAGGCTGTGGTCTTTCCTGTGGTCATGTATGGATGTGAGAGCTGGACTGTGAAGAAGGCTGAGCGCCGAAGAATTGATGCTTTTGAACTGTGGTGTTGGAGAAGACTCTTGAGAGTCCCTTGGACTGCAAGGAGATCCAAGGAGTCCATTCTGAAGGAGATCAGCCCTGGGATTTCTTTAGAAGGAATGATGCTAAAGCTGAAACTCCAGTATTTTGGCCACCTCATGCGAAGAGTTGAAGGAGAAGTCTTCACCTCATTGGAGAAGACTCTGATGCTGGGAGGGATTGAGGGCAGGAGGAGAAGGGGACGACAGAGGATGAGATGGCTGGATGGCATCACTGACTCGATGAATGTGAGTCTGAGTGACCTCCGAGAGCTGGTGATGGACAGGGAGGCCTGGCGTGCTGCAGTTCATGTGGTCGCAAAGAGTCGGACACGACTGAGAGACTGATTTGATCTGAAGACAGATACATTCCTAATGGGATCCTTGAAGTGTTTGCAAAAATGCAAATTGCTGGGTGCGGCTGACTTAGAGTCAAGACTATGAAATAACTTTGCTATTTTTAGGCAGGATGTGAGATGCGGGAGGGAAAGGGAAGGGAAGAGACATGATAAAGAGTGGCTATTGTCAGAACTATCTCTTGGCTGTAATAAACTGATAGTGCCAGTTTGAGGGGAGTTGGTTTTGTTCTTGGCTGAGTAGCTAATACAGATGACACAGATAAGAATGGGAAGATGCTGCTGATGTGATTTTATGTCCTGCTTGAAGAGCACAAGGTTTGTTGGAGCCTTCTGAGCATCTCCTTACAGTCCAAGGGACTCTCAAGAGTCTTCTCCAACACCACAGTTCAAAAGCATCAATTCTTCGGCGCTCAGCTTTCTTTATAGTCCAACTCTCACATCCATGCATGAGCACTGGAAAAGCCACAGACTTGACTAGACGGACCTTTGTTGACAAAGTAATGTCTCTGCTTTTTAATATGATGTCTAGGTTGGTCATAACCAGGACCCAGATCAGTCCTGGGTGTTCTTTGGAAGGAATGATGCTAAAGCTGAAACTCCAGTACTTTGGCCAGCTCATGTGAAGAGTTGACTCATTGGAAAAGACTCTGATGCTGAGAGGGATTGGGGGCAGGAGGAGGAGGGGACAACAGAGGATGCTGGATGGCATCACCAACTCGATGGACGTGAGTCTGAGTGAACTCCAGGAGTTGGTGATGGACGACAGATGGTGATAGCATGCCATGGAGGTCTGGCATGCTACAGTTCATGGGGTTGCAAAGAGTTGGACACGACTGAGCAACTGAACCGAACTGAACTGAACTGAGCATCTCTGTCGGGAATGGGATTTGATTCTAAATGCAAATTTGCCCTTCCTACCATCTTGCTGGGGCTTCTCCATTGCCCTTGGACTTGGGGTATCTCCTCACAGCCGCTCCAGCGCCTACTGTCTTACTGAGGTTTCTCTGATTTTAGATGTGGGGTATCTCCACATGGCCAGTCCAGCGAAATGTAGCCACTGCTCCTGACCTTGGATGTGGGGTATCTCCTCACCGCCACTGCTCCTGACCTTGGGAGTGGGGTATCCCCTCTCTGCCTCTCGCCTCTCCAGCACTACACAGCCGCTGCTGGTCACTTCCACTCTTGTGTGCAGCAAGACCCAGGGACCCCACAGAGACTGAGACAGAACTATGTTTGAGCGTCTGCTGTGGAGCCACTGGTTGGCAGTGGTCTGCTGCAGGGACAGAGGCTCTGGGTTCAGCAGACTTCCGTATGGCGTTAGCCCTCTTGGAGGAGATCACCATTAACCCCACCATAGAGCTGCCAGAATTTACACAGGACTGGGAAATAGACTCTTGGAGGGCACATCAGAACCTTGTGTACCAGGACCCAGAAGAAAGGAGCAGTGACCCCACAGCAGACTGCCCTGGACTTGCCTGTGGGTGTCTGCCAGGAGTCTCTGGCAGAGGCGTGGGTCAGTGGTGGCCTGCTGCAGGTTGAGGGCACTGACTGTAGCAGTACACGCATGGGATATTTTGAAGGAGGTCACCATTATCTTCATTACCTCCACCACAGTTTCAGTTCAGTTCAGTCGCTCAGTCATGTCCGACTCTCTGTGACCCCATGAACCGCAGCACGCCACGCCTCCCTGTCCATCACCAACTCCCAGAGTGCACCCAAACCCACCATAGTTTGGCCCCAGGTAAATAAATAGGAGGCAACACAGCTCCACCCATCAACAGAAAATAAGATTAAGGATTTACTGATCATGGCCCTGACAATCAGAACAAGACCCAGTTTCCCCCTCAGTCAGTCTTTTCCACCAGGAAGCTTCGATAAGCGTCTTGTCCTTCTCCATCAGAGGGCAGACAGACTGAAAACCACAGTCACAGAAAACAAACCAATCTAATCACATGGACCACAGCCTTGTCTAACACAATAAAACTATGGGCCATGCCATGTAGGGCCACCCAAGACCAGTGGGTCATGGTGGAGAGTTCTGACAAAATGTGGTCCACTGGAGAAGGGAATGGCAAACCACTTCAGTATTTTTGCCCTGAGAACTTCATGAACAGTATGGAAAGGCAAAAAGATAGGACACTGAAAGATGAACTCCTCAGAGCGGTAGGTGCCCAAAATGCTACTGGAGATCAATAGAGAAATAACTCCAGAAAGAATGAAGAGATGGAGCCGAAGCAAAAACAACACCCAGTTGTGGATGGGACTGGTGATGGAAGCAAGGTCCAATGCTATAAAGAGCAATATTGTATAGGAACCTGGAATGTTAGGTCCATGAATCAAGGCAAATTGGAAGTGGTCAAATAGGAGATGGCAAGAGTGAACATAAACATTTTAGGAATCGGTGAATTAAAATGGACTGGAATGGGTCAATTTAACTCAATTACCATTATATCTACTACTGTGGGCAAGAATCCCTTAGAAGAAATGAAGTAGCCATCACAGTCAACAAGAGTCTGAGTACTTGGATGCAATCTCAAAAATGACAGAATGATCTATATTCATTTCCAAAGCAAACCATTCAATATCACAGTAATCCAAGTCTATGCCCTGACCAGTAATGCTGAAGAAGCTGAAGTTGAATGGTTCTATGAAGACCTACAAGACCTTTTAGAACTAACACCCAAATTAGATGTCCTTTTCATAAGAGGGGACTGAAATTCAAAAGTAGGAAGTCAAGAAACACCTGGAGTAACATACAAATTTGGCCTTGGAGTAGAGAATGAAGCAGGGCAAAGGCTAATAGAGATCTGCCAAGAGAACGCACTGATAACAGCAAACACCCTTTTCTAACAACACAAGAGAAGACTCTACACGTGGACATCACCAGATGGTCAATACCAAAGTCAGATTGATTATATTCTTTGCAGACAAAGATGGAGAAGCTCTATACAGTGAGCAAAAATAAGACCGGGAGCTGACTGTGGCTCGGATTATGAACTCCTTATTACCAAATTCAGACTTAAATTGAAGGAAGTCGGGAAAACCACTAGACCATTCAGCTATGATCTAAATCAAAGCTCTAAGGATTATACAGTGGAAGTGAGAAACAGATTTAAGGGCCTAGATCTGACAGATAGAGTGCCTGATGAACTATGGATGGAGGTTTGTGATATTGTACAGGAGACAGGGATCAAGACCATCCCCAAGAAAAAGAATGGTCAAACTACCACACAATTGCACTCATCTCACATGCTAGTAAGGTAATGCTCAAAATTCTCCAAGCCAGGCTTCAGCAATACGTGAACTGTGAACTTCCAAATGTTCAAGCTGGTTTTAGAAAAGGGAGAGGACAGAAATCAAACTGTCAACATCCGCTGCATCATTGTAAAGTTAAACAAAATTAAAAAAATTTTTTTTTTAAAAAAAGGAAAATGCAAGAGGTTTCCAGAAAAACATCCACTTCTGCTTTATTGACTATGCCAAAGCCTTTGACTGTGTGGATCACAATAAACTGTGGAAAATTCTGAAAGAGATGGGAATACCAGACCACCTGACCTGCCTCTTGAGAAATCTGTATGCAGGTCAGGAAGCAACAGTTAGAACTGGACATGGAACAACAGATTGGTTCCAAATAGGAAAAGGAGTACATCAAGGCTGTATCTTGTCACCCTGCTTATTTGAGATATATGCAGAGTACATCATGTGAAATGCTGGACTGGAAGAAGCACAAGCTGGAATCAAGATTGCCAGGAGAAATATCAATAACCTCAGATATGCAGATGACACCACCCTGATGGCAGAAAGTGAAGAACTAAAAAGCCTCTTGATGAAAGTGAAAGAGGAGAGTGTAAAAGTTGGCTTAAAGCTCAACATTCAGAAAACAAAGATCATGGCATCTGATCCCATCACTTAATGGCAAATAGATGGAAGAAAGAATGGAAACAGTGGCAGACTTTGGTTTTGGGGACTCCAGAATCACTGCAGATGGTGATTGCAGCCATGAAATTAAAAGACGCTTGTTCCTTGGGAGAAAAGTTGTAACCAACCTAGATAGCATATTAAAAAACAGAGACATTACTTTGCCAACAAAGGTCCATCTAGTCAAGGCTATGGTTTTTCCAGTGGTCATGTATGGCTGTGATAGTTGGACTATAAAGAAAGCTGACTGCCTAAGAATTGATGCTTTTGAACTGTGGTGTTGGAGAAGACTCTTCAGAGTCCCTTGAACTGCAAGGAGATCTCACCAGTCCATCCTCAAGGAAATCAATCCTGATTATTCATTGGAAAGACTGATGTTGAAGCTGAAACTCCAATACTTTGGCCACCTGATCAAAGAGCTGACTCATTTGAAAAGACTTCTGATGCTTGGAAAGATTGAAGGTGGGAGGAGAAGGGGATGATAGAGGATGAGATGGTTGTATGGCATCACTGACTCAATGGATATAAGTTTGAGTAAACTCCAGGAGTGGTGATGAACAGGGAGGCCTGCCGTGCTGCAGTCCATGGGGTCACAAAGAGTTGGACACAGCTGAGCGACTGAACTGAACTGAACTGAAGGACAGACTGTTTAAAGATCTTGACTCTGTACAGCCAGAATTTAGGTTGCTCTTCTGATGTTTGAGGTCAAATAATCCAGAACATGTTGGTATTGAACTACATTGGTCTCTGTAAATTAAATGTCTTGCTGGGGCTATAAAGCAGACCATGCTTGAATTGGCACACACAGTGTTTTATATCATGGGATTGGTATTCCAACTGTCAGTAAACTGGGACTAGATCATTACTGGGCCATAAACATGGTTTGGAATAAATCATAATGTTGAGAAAGAAAGATACTCCTCCATTCCCTGGACTCTGCCATGGATGGTCTTAGACTCCAAAGCCTACATACTCAAAATATTCCCTTGAAATGGGTGAACTGATCTGTACTGGATGGTAATTGGGAACATATCTATACTAGGGTAGAAAGGAAATGACTTTTTTGATGAACCAGAATATTTTCTTTTCCTCATTCTTGCTGTTTAATTAAATCATTTAAATAAAATCTTATAGTCTGGTCTTAAAGGTACTGTGGAGAATTAAAGAAAAACCTTACTTAATGTATAGAGCAGTGAAGTCAAATATAAGTGTGCAATCTCCCCTCTAAAGACAGAATGGTGGTAGCAAGAAGAGACATTCTCACAGGATGTCCATGCCCAGCGGAAGACTTACTCTGTCATAAGGGGAAAGTGAGAGCAGAAATAGAGGACATAAGCCAAGGGAAATGAGGGCCCAGATTCTGAACATCAATGAAGCAGCAGTGGTAACTCTCCAAAAGAACTGGTAGGGAGTGTGCAAGTGAGGGCTCTGAGTAATTATAAATTGGAGTATAAATGGAAATATAACTCAATTACAGCCAGATCAGTGAAGTCTGTACTCTGCCTGGCAAATATCCTTATGAAATGATCCAGGAACCAAGCAAGAATTCTGAATACACTGCCAAACATTGTCATCTGTTGTCCTTACAAGCCAGGCCTGGTGATAAAAACTGCTAACAAACCTGTATTACATGCTTTTTATGTGCCACATATAGTGCTGACACTTCAAACTCTTATGATAACATTTTGAGTTTCATATCACAACTCTCTTTTCATCAGTAAGGAACCTTCAGCTTTAAAAGGTTAAATAAATTGCCCAAGATCAACAGCTAGTAAGTGGTGGTGCTGGGCATCAGAGATCACTTGTTCTAAAGCCTGAGATCTTGACCATCATGCTATGCTGTCCATTAAGAACGAAAGATGAAGGCCTGAGGGTGGTAGGGAAGGGAGGTGAAAGATGGATGGAACTAGTACAATGCAATTCCACAATTTTGGGACATATCAGCAATGTCATCACTTTTTAGGGATAGGAAAGAAAGAAAAATTAAAGTGTGTCAATAGTAAGATATCCCCTTCTTTCAGAAATATTAAAGTGAGAAAAAATGAGTTTCATAGAATATGCGACATGTGGTATATTTTTAAAATTTTAAATTAAAAAAAATTTTTACAATGTTTTCTTGGTTTGTCACACATCAGCGGTTAAATCAACTATAATCATATATACATCCCCTCCCTCCCTATCCCCCCTTTCCTCTTCCATCCCATACCTCCAGGTCATCAGAGAGCACCAGAATGGGTTCCCTGTGGTACACAGGAAACTTTTTACCAACTACCATCTTACATCTTACAATTCTATACACTATATATATATAGATGTTAATTGCATATATATATATATAGAGAGAGATAGAGATATAGATATATATGCTACTCTCTCCATTTATCCCACTCTCTTCTTCCTTGTGTCCAAAAGGCATTCTCTATATCTGTCACCCTGTTTATTTAACTTATATGCAGAGTACATCATGAGAAACGCTGGACTGGGAGAAGCACAAGCTGGAATCAAGATTGCCGGGGGAAATATCAATAACCTCAGATATGCAGATGACACCACCCTTATGGCAGAAAGTGAAGAGGAACTAAAAAGCCTCTTGATGAAAGTGAAAGTGGAGAGTGAAAAAGTTGGCTTAAAGCTCAACATTCAGAAAATGAAGATCATGGCATCCGGTCTCATCACTTCATGGGAAATAGATGGAGAGACAGTGGAAACAGTGTCAGACTGTATTTTTCTGGGCTCCAAAATCACTGCAGATGGTGACTGCTGCCATGAAATTAAAAGATGTTTACTCCTTGGAAGGAAAGTTATGACCAACCTAGATAGCATATTCAAAAGCAGACATTACTTTGCCAACAAAGGTCTGTCTAGTCAAGGCTATGGTTTTTCCTGTGGTCATGTATGGGTGTGAGAGCTGGACTGTGAAGAAGGCTGAGCGCCAAAGAATTGATGCTTTTGAACTGTGGTGTTGGAGAAGACTCTTGAGAGTCCCTTGGACTGCAAGGAGATCCAACCAGTCCATTGTGAAGGAGATCAGCCCTGGGATTTCTTTGGAAGGAATGATGCTAAAGCTGAAACTCCAGTATTTTGGCCACCTCATGCGAAGAGTTGACTCATTGGAGAAGACTCTGATGCTGAGAAGGATTGGGGGCAGGAGGAGAAGGGGACGACAGAGGATGAGATGGCTGGATGGCATCACTGACTCGATGGATGTGAGTCTGAGTGAACTCCGGGAGTTGGTGATGGGCAGGGAGGCCTGGCATGCAGCGATTCATGGGGTCGCAAAGAGTTGGACACGACTGAGCGACTGATCTGATAGTTGATAAATCATGTCCAACTCTTTGCTACCACATGGACTGAAGCACGCCAGGCTTCCTTGTCTTTCACTATCTCCCAGAGTTTACTCAACTCATGTCCATTGAGTTTATGATACCATCCAACCATCTCATCTTCTGTCGCCACCTTGTCTTGTCCTGCCGTCAATCTTTTACAGCTTCAGGGTCTTTTCCATTAGGTGACCAAAGTATTGGAGCTTCAACTTCAGCATCAATTCTTCCAATGAATATTCAGATTTGATTTCTTTTAATTGACTGGTTTGATCTCCTTGCTGTTCAAGGGACTCTTGAGAGTCTTCTCCAATACCACAGTCCAAAAGCATCAATTCTCTAGCATTCAGCCTTCTTTATGGTCCACCTCTCACATCTGTACATGACTACTGGAAAAAACATAGCTTTGATTATACAGACTTTGTTTTGCAAAGTGACATCTCTGCTTTTTAGTATGCTGTCTAGGTTGGTCATAGCTTTTCTTCCAAGGAGCAAGCGTCTTTTAGTTTCATGGCTGTGGTCACCATCTGCAGTGATTTTGGACCCCAAGAAAATAAATTCTGTCACTGTTTCCCCATCTATTTGCCATGAAATGATGGGACAAGATGTCATGATTTAGCTTTCTGAATATTGAGTTTTAAGCCAGCTTTTTCACTCTCCTCTTTCACCTTCATCAAGATGCTCTTCATTTCCTCTTCGTTTTCTGTCATTGTTCTGGGTCATAGATTTAGTCCTAGTTTTTTTTTAAAAAATCTCCATTCTGTTTTCCATAATGGCTGTATAAGTTTACATTCCCACCAAGAGCTGAAACTCTAGCATTTTGGCCACCTCATGCAAAGAGTTGACTCATTAGAGAAGACTCTGATGCTGGGAGGGATTGGGGGCAGGAGGAGAAGGGGACGACAGAGGATGAGATGGCTGGATGGCATCACTGACTCGATGGATATGAGTCTGAGTGACCTCCGGGAGTTGGTGATGGGCAGGGAGGCCTGGCGTGCTGCAGTTCATGGGGTCGCAAAGAGTCGGACACAACTGAGCGACTGATCTGATCTGATCTGAAGAGTGTAGGAGGATTTCTTTTTCTCCACATCCTTTACAGCATTTATAGTTCGTGGATTTTTTTTGATGATGCCCATTCTGATTGATGTGAGGTGATAACCTCATTGTAGTTTTTATTTGCATTTCTCTAATAATGAGTGATGTTATCATCTTTTCAATGTTTATTGGCTATCTGTACCTTTTCTTTGGAGAAATGTCTATTTAGGTCTTCTGCCCACTTTTTGATTGGGCTCTTTGTTTCCCTGATATTTAGCTGTGTGATCTCTTTATATATTCTGGAGGTTAATCCTTTCTCAGTTGCTTAATTTGAAATTATTTTGTCCCGTTCCGAGAGTTGTCTCTCAATCTTATTTATAGTTTCCTTTTCCCTTAGAGTTCAGTTGGTAAAGAATTCACCTGCAATGTAGGAGACTCTGGTTCAATTCCTGGGTTGGGAAGATCAGCTGGAGAAGGGATAGGCTACCCACTCCAGTATTCTTGGGCTTCCCTTGTGGCTCAGCTGGAAAAGAATCTGCCTGCAATGCAGGAGATCTGGGTTCAGTCCCTGGGTTGGGAAGATCCCCTGGAGAAAGGAAAGGCTACCTACTCCAGTATTCTGGCCTGGAGAATTCTATGTACTGTATAGGCTATGGGGTCACAAAGAGTCAGACACAATGGAGCAACTTTCACTTTGCTGTGCAAGAGCTTTTAAGTTTAAGTAGGTCCCATTTGTTTATTTTTGTTTTTATTTCCAATTCTCTAGAAGGTGGGTCGAAGAAGATCTTGCTGTTATATATGTCAAAGAGGGTACTGCCTATGTTTTCTTCCGCTTTATAGTTTCTAGCCTTACATTTAAGTCTTTAATCCATTTTGAGTTGTTTTGTGTGTGTGTGCATGTGTGGTGTTAGAAGTGTTCTAGTTTCATTCTTTTGCATATGACTGTCCAATTTTTCCAACACCACTTATTGAAAAGGCTATGTTTTCTCCATTCTATATTCTTGCCTCCTTTTTAAAGATAAGATTCACGAGTTTATTTCTGGGCTTTCTGTCTTGTTCCATTGGTATACATTTCTGTTTTTGTGCCAGTACCATACTTTCTTGATGACTATAGCTTTGTAGTATAGTTTGAAGTCAGCTAAGTTGATTCCTCCAGCTCTGTTTTTCTTAAGATTGCATTGATTATTTGGGGTGTTTTGTGTTTCCATAGAAATTGTGAAATTTTTTATTCTAGTTATATGAAAAATATCATTGGTAGTTTGATAGGGGTTGCACTGAATCTGTAGATTGCTTTGGATAGTGTAGTCATTTTCACAATATTGATTCTTCCAATCCAAGAACATGTTATATATCTCTCCATCTGTTTGTGTCATCTTTGATTTCTTTCAGCAGTGTCTTATAGTTTCATGCATACAGGTCTTTTGTCTCTTTGGATGGCTTATTCCTAGATATTTTATTCTTTTTGTTGCAGGGGTGAATAGGATTGCCCCCTTAACTTCACTTTCTGATTTTTCATTGTTAGTGTATAGGAATGCAGACGTGTGGTATATAAAGTGCTGTCCATGTTCCAAAACATTTGCATATTATTTTATTTGTTGTTGCTATTGTTGTTTAATCACTGTCATGTTCAGCTCTTTGCAACTTCATGGACTGCAGCATGCCAGGCTTCCCTGTCCTTCTCTATCTCCCAGAGTTTGCTCAAACTCATGTCCATTGAGTCAGTGATTCTATCTAACCATCTCATCCTCTGCTGCTCTCTTCTCCTTTTACCTTCAATCTTTCCCATCTTCAGGATCTTTACTAATGAGTCACTCTTGGCATCAGATGACAGAAGTATTAGAGCTTCAGCATCAGTCCTTCCAATGAATATTCAGGGTTGATTTCCTTTAGGACTGACTGGTTTGATCTCCTTGCAGTCTAAGGGACTCTCAAGAGTCTTCTCCAGCACCACAATTCAAAGCATCAATTCTTTGGCACTCAGTTTTCTTTATAGTCCAACTCTCACACCCATACATGACTACTGGAAAAACCATAGATTTGACTATACAGACCTTTGTCAGCAAAGCGGTATCTCTGCGTTTTGATATGCTGTCTAGGTTTGTCACAGCTTTCCTTCCAAGGAGCAAGTATCTTTTAATTTCATGGCTGCAGTCACTCTCCACAGTAATTTTGGAGCCCAGAAAAATAAAATCTATCACTGTTTCCACTTTACCCCCTTCTGTTTGCCATGAAGTGATGAGACTGGATGCCATAATCTTAGTTTTCTGAATGTTGAGTTTTAAGCCAGTTTTTTCACTCTCCTCTTTCACCTTCATGGAGACTCTTTAATTCCTCTTAGCTTTCTGCAATTAACGTCACATCATCTGCATATCTGAGGTTGTTGATATTTCTCCCAGCAACTTGAATCCAACTTATGATTCTTCCAGCTTGGCATTTTGCATGAAGTACTCTGCATATAAGTTAAATATGCCGAGTGACAATATACAGCCTTGTTGTACTCCTTTCCTAATTTTGAATCAGTCTGTTGTTTCATGTCAGGTTCTGACTGTTGCTTCTTGACCTACATACAGGCTTCTCAGGGACAGGTCAGGTGGTCTAGTATTCCCATCTGTTTAAAATTTTCCAGTTTGTTGCGATCCATACAGTCAAAAGCTTTAGCATTGTCAATGAAACAGAAGTAGATGTTTTTCTAGAATTCCTTTGCTTTCCCTATGATCCAGCAAATGCTGGCAATTTGATCTCTGGTTCCTCTACCTTTTCCAAATCCAGCTGGTACATCTGAAAGTTCTCAGTTCACGTACTACTGAAGCCTAGCTTGAAGAATTTGATGGGTTGGCCAAAAAGTTCATTTGAGTTTTCCAATAATATCTTATGGGAAAACTGGCTAACCTAATATTTAATATTCATAATGATCCTCGAAGAAATAAATGACTCACACCAGAATTTGAACCCATACCCATCTGAGGATTAATTCAATATTTAGAAGGTACAAAGATTCCATCCTATTTTTCCTCATGAGACAGGAGCCCATGATTCCATACTAGAAAGACTGTTCTTAGCTGTGGTTTCTATAATTGCTACTCCTGAAAGCAGTGTAGGTGAGAGTTCTACAATCACCTTCAGACATTGTGGATGCATTAGAGAATATGATGATAGTTTCTGCAATCTACCTAGTAACCATCACTTCCAGGAGCTTTTCTTTAGAGCTGTGTTACTTATGTGATTTTTCAGCTGCTTTATTTTGGAACCTAACACTGAGATTGTTCAAGGCTTCATACATGAAGGGTTATTATTATTTCTTACCTACAGGAGATACAAATATATTTCAATGTGCTATTTTTTTTTTCAATGTGCAATAGTGTTGCTGGGATATACATGTTAGGAAATTACAGTAAATGTTTTTGGAAAAAATAGTTTAAACTGAAATTTATTACCCTTATGGTTAAAAGAGTTAAACCTAAGGTCTTAAAATTTTCCTGCTTGCAATGAAGGCATAGCTTAAATACAAGGAGTGTTGTCACACTGAGTAACGGAATTCTGGACAATTTAATTGCCATGAAAGAGTGCTGGTAATAGAAAGTCCAGAGGAATTGTTGAAAAATTTCCACATCATATATACATACACATATATGTGTGTCTACATGTATATGGATGTATATGCATTTCTACATACACACAAGCACTTGGAGGAATCCTTTGAACTCCAAAAAAGTAATGAATATTATAATCTCCCTAGATAAGTACATGCAGATCTTATCACAGGCATTAACACATATACTCCTATGTGTACACATGTATCCCTTGTCAAAAATAGCACTGAAAAATTGACTGTAAATTGAATTTTTACTTAAATTTATTTTGCTAACTTGATGAGCCTATATTTAGTTGAAAAATTTCTTTTTAAAATTTTGTTATTGCTCATCCTTTTTATTTTAAAATTTTTAAAAATTAAAATTAATTTAATAGCGATATAATTGACAATATTACTTCTTTTTCAAAAGTTAAGATTCCATGGGCAATTTGTGACTTACAAAATAAAAGTGTATACTTAGTCTTCTCAAAGCAAGGCATCCATATTTTAAATATACACATGAATTGCATCTGTTCCATTGGTGTCAGTCACTCAAGGAATATATACTTAGCATCTCCTGTGTACCTACTATTCTGTCAGGTGCTGGAGAAGCTCTGTGTGTGTGTGTGTGTGTGTGTGTGTGTGTGTGTGTACATGCACGTGTATATATACACAAAAAAAAATTTAAGTATGAATTTGTAGCAAGAAACTTATTGAAATAATAAAAATTCCTTGGGCTCCCAGCAGTCTATTGGTCCTTGGGAAGCTATTAACTACATATGGAAGTTCTCCTGGACACTATTAGCAACACAGCCTATCCATATCTTAGCCTTTTAGTCTAGCCCAGACATTTACACTTGGTTCCCATATTCAAATTCAATTCCATAGCTGGATAGTTCAATATATTCATTTTAAAGTCCACTCTGCAACTTCAAAGTCGATGACAGATTAGGAACATTGTTCCAAGTAGAAGAATACATGTTCCTATCTTTCAGCTTTTTACTACTACTTGTAGGCTGCATAAGAAAAGTAAGGATAGATGAACTAAAGACAGCTGATGAAGAACATTTCCATGCAGTTTAGCAACCACCTCGCTGTGAGTCCAGATTCGATGCTTTTGAAAATCCTTCAACAGTTAAGTAATACCAAGAAATTGGCCCCCTCAAGCAATAAATTATTTTGATATTCACCACAACAGAACAACAAACTGGCTGTCAGGTTTGGCAACAATTTGAAAAAAGGCGGGCCTCCTCTCTGAACTCTGAATGGAAACATTATTTTTCCTCCACTAGAAGCCATCATCACTCTTTCACCATAAGGAAGGTCACACCATCTTTCACAAAAGATTTGCCTGCTTGTAATTACTGCCTGCAGCGTACAGACAAATGCAATCTTTTAAAATGCTAACTGTGTTATACTTATACCCAAGGGATCCCGGGTACAAATGTAACTGTGGCCTCACCAGTTTGTCTTTGCGAGACCTAACAGTGCTGATTGAAAACAGCTGAACTAAATCAACAGTTACCTTGAGCCAGGGGCCTTTGGAGAGCAATTAGAGTCAAGGCTTGGGTTTTGAACCCAATATGCTCTGTCAGTCTCAATGATTTGTGTTTGTTGTACTCAGTCTCATTTCCTGCATGAAATATGAGGCTGTATAAAGAGGAAAAATTCCCAAGATTAAAAAATATTTGACCTCAGTGCATTTGTGAGCATAGAAGTACACATGTCTAAATGACCATTTGGGTTTGTAGTACAAAGTTCTATTGATGTTGGCAGCCTGAGCTTCCCAGTCTCAAAGCCACATGAATGGTTTCGAGTTTCAGCCAAAAAATGTTTTCCACATGCTTTAGTGTGGGCCAATTTACACAGTAGATTTTGTGGAGACTGTGGCCAAGCGCTTCATAAAGGGCTGCCTTCTCTGGGATCAGGGAAACCACAACAGACACGTTGCTAATGCAATCTAATTATCTGCTTGAATATTTTTCCAGATGTATCCAATGTCTAAAAATACTGCAATAAAAAAGGTATTATTTGGCCCTCTCAACTGAAACAGTGGCATAAAGAACCTGTTTGTCTAGAGGGAAAGTTATGACATTATACTTCTATGACTGCATTTAAATCAGTCAAACAAAATAGTACCCACAGGGTGGGCCTTACTTTCTGTTTGAATAAGTGTTCCAAATTGAGACCTCGGTATAAGAGATCATTCCTTTATATAAAAGGGTGAACCTCTCACTTATAAGTTAATTCCTCTCATTTGCGGTTTCCTAACTTGATTGAGGTTCGGGAGTATAATTCATCACAAAGAGATCAAATGCTTTTTCCATTAGTGAAAAAGCTTAAGCTCATTGTACACCTCACCCAACAGGACAGTAGACTATTTCCTTCCTGTCAGGAGAAAAATATCTTTTGACTAATAAGTTGAGATTTTTACTCTGTCCCCATAGAAAAACTGGCTGTTCTGAACTTAATGTTTCCCTTTTGTTTTCCTTCGGCAGAATTTATTTTTGTATAGCAAGCCCCATACTTCAGCCTAGTTTCCTTTGTCACTTGGATCTCAGCTAATCTAGCAGATACACGATGTTATGCCAGGTTATTGTTCAAGTTGTTGGCAACCGTGCTCATTCCTAACACATCCAACTGCCTAGGAGAACAAAGTACATTCAGTAGGAATTTGGGGTACTAAATTGAGAGGTCAGTTTTACCAACCTGTGTATTTATGTGCCCTTGTTTTAACCAAAGCTTTAAAGTGAACTGTAAAATTCCAAATAAATGATCAAGGCTAGACAAAACACACACATTTTTCAAAAAAAAACTGAAAAATTTATAAAAAGTTTTTATCTTTGTCCTCTTTTTTTTTTTTTTTTTGTCCTTTGCCTCCATCTAGCAAAAAGGGTTGCAGGGAAGGTGAATTCTACATTATACCTTTCAGGAAGTAATAAATCAGACACAAAACATAGTTTCATGGCTTTGACAGGGCTCAATCACAACTCCGAAACCATATGCTAGCTTCTTTAATTTCTGTACTGCACCACTGGGTGAGCAGAGATACCCAATGTGGTGATACCGTCACACAGTTAGACATTGAAGTTGTGGCTGAAACCATGGAGAAAGCATAGTGCCAAGAACTTCTGTGAGCTAAAGGTGAGCAAGCAACTCCCCCCAGGATGGTTCATTCCATTTTCCTTAAATGAGCTCTTCTCCTTGAAGTGAGAGTTCTCACTGACTGATTTGACTTTATTGTTTCTTGTGAAATCTCGAAACTGTATCTTCATTCATTCCACTGTTGGGGTTTTTTTTTCCCCCTCAGCTGGGATATGGTTTCAAAATCTGTTCATAGTTCCCTAAAAGATCCTTAGGGAATGAAGTCACTTGGGTTTTCCAATTAAAAAAAAATAAACAGTTCCATTCCTCTGGCAATCCTTTTTTGTTATATGACCCCCACCCATAACAATGTGTGATTATCCTATTTCCATGTATCATCAGGATGTTCTCAGAAAAGTGAGGGCAGGAATGAGAGGCTAGTCATTTTGGCAAATAGAGAATATTTTATTTAAAAGTGGATTGTGTTTCAAATGTGTATTTATAATTCAGTTGTTTGAAATTCGGTTTGTGCTTTCTTGTAGAAGAAATGTTATAAGTGAGAGAAAGGTTCTTACAAAGACTTTTTAACCCATAACAAAACTTGTAATATATTTAAAGTATTGTATTAGGATAAAAGGTCTTTTTCTTATGAAAAAATAATTAAAGAAGACCATTGAAGTGATACAGATGAGCTTTAACACTTCATGAAGTACATAGTCTTCTTTCTCAGAACTGCAAAAGACAAAGAGTACAAGGCAAAAAACTCTCATAAGATAAAGAATAAGGAACAAGCAGAGATAGACAGAAAATATCTGATTGGCAGAAGCCACATAGTCAACCTTGTTTGGGTTGAGAAGGTCCAGAGTTGGCTTGGGATTTGGGGGTTGGCTGACTGGATATACTGCATTTATGGTCAAGAGGAGGATTTACAAGGATGTGAAAGTTACCTAAGTTCCGGTTTGCTGATGTGGCACTCTGGGCAGGAGCAGCTCAATCTCTGGTCTAGAAAGACATTTCAACAGTTTCAAGATATGAACTATGTCCCATTTATATAGGAGTCTAGAGGCATAAGGCCAAAGAGTAAAGGAATAAGAAGGGGGAAAAAAAGAGTTTCTTCCTAAATTTCTAGTAGGATTATCCCAAGCAAGATTTTGAAAGAGTCAGAAGTTGATTCGGCACTCTATTCTGGAAACGCATCTGTAATTTTCCTCCTACTTTCTCACAGTAGTTTTTCAGGTCCTAGTTATTTCATGTTTCCCTAGACTTTTTGAAATTGTGAAGCCCTCCTTTCTTCTTGTCTCACATGTGGCACCAGTTATGTACAGTCCTTCACTCACCTTCGTCCAAGCATCTTTGTATCATCAGGAGGATTGCCTACTGATCAAAATAATGTGTGCTAGGGAGGAGAGAATGAAGATGGAAGAGAAAGGATGTAGAGCTCATCTCCCTCCATGAATACATCAATAATACATCTACACGTGGAAAAATTCTCACTGAAAACTAACTGGAAATGAGCAGAAGGACTCTGGTACAACCAAGACTGTAATAAAGATATATGTATAATTGGGTAGAAAGAGAAAAAAGCAATCAGATAGGGGACCTGTGTCCTTGGGCACTAACTCAGGAAAAGGAATACAAAGGCAGACACGCCTTGGGGTGTGCACTGTGAGAACCACAGATTGGATGCCCCAGTCCTGGGGTCCTATGGAGGGAGACAAGCCCAAGCCCCCTTGGCTGGTTGGGGAACTCCTGGCACTATGGGTGGGTGAGGGGGAAGCCTGGACTTTGCTTGTGAGAAGTGTGCACATGCTAGCCTGACCCCAGGCAAAATAGAAACAGATTTACAGATATAAACTAGTGGTTACAAGTGGGGAGAGGGAAGGTGGGAGGGGCACAAGAGAGGCAAGGGATTCACAGGTACAAAATACTGTGTTTGAAATAGATAAGCAACAAGGATGTATTGTACAGCACGGGGATTTATGGCCATTGTCTTATAACTTTCAATGGAGTATAATCTGTAAAAATACTAAATCACTATGATGTATACCTGAAACTAATATTGCAAATCAATTATACTTCAGTATGTAAAATAAATTGTAATAAGGTATGAATAACCTTCTAATCATCTTGAGCTATTTGTATTTTTAGAAAGTATGAAAATTAATATGAAATATTTAATTTGTTCATTTCAGACATTGTGATAAAAATGAAAAAAATTTAACAACTTGGAAATAAGATTTGATGTCTGGATCCCAAGCCAGAGGCAGGCCTGCCCAGGTTGAAGCTTTGCTCTTCAGGTAAGTATTCTGACTTTTCACATATGATTCTCTGCCTAAAGCTCTGCATTGCTGAGAAAGGATTTTTTAGGGACACTGTTCCCATCATTAACTTCCTTTGTCTGACAGTGTTATTAGTACATACAGTGACTGTAAGCTCAAGCCTAACTGTAGCAGAAAGTAAGGTGGATCTTTGAGATCTAAATTTTAGTCTTAGAAAATGCTATCCATAAACTTCATCATTATCTTGGGCAAATAAAACCACAATACATTTTTTAAAAAACATTTAGTCATAGAACAAGCTAAGAAATAAAGCACTTTGAACCAAATTTCATGGGTCCTGAAATTGGCTATTTTGGTTGTGAAAGTTTAGCTTTTGGTTTTCATGGTTTTAAAGATCATAACATGATATGAAGCAGTGTTTCTCGAAGTGTAGTCCATAAATCATTTGTGTCCTCTGGTGGTTTTCAGCAAATTGTTTAGAGATTTCAGAGGAAAAAGAAATTTTTTAAAATTTTGTTCATAAATACTTAACAAATTTAAAATATGAGATTAAATAGAATTCTTCCTGAGGTCTACTTTATTATTCATGGTCATTAGCAACCTAAAGGTAGCCCACTCGTTGCAAGGACTCTGGTGATTAAGTCTTAGCTTCCTATCAGTTAACTGGATGAAATGCATTTAGGTTAATTTATTTCACATTATTAACATGTTACTGTTCATGTTTGTTCCATTTGCCTTTTTAAAAATTGTTACTATTGAGTTTATTATTAAATTTCTAATTTTATTAAAGAAGGAATCACATAAAAGTAGTTTATGCAAATATAAAGATAGAGACAGAAATACAACACTGCCATAATCATCTTTAGTGACCAGGTTTCAGAGAGAATATAGAATGTGATTACGTATGTGCTGAGACCAGGGAAAAGCAGCTAGAAGTAGCTATTGTTCATTGCAGCACTATTTACAATAGCTAGAACATGGAAGCAACCTAGATGTCCACTGACAGATGAATGGATAAAAAAGTTGTGGTATATATACTCAAAGGAATATTACTCAGCCATAAAAAGGAATGCATCTGAGTCAGTCCTGATGAGGTGGATGAACCTAGAATCTATTATACAGAGTGAAGTAAGTCAGAAAGAGAAAGAGAAATATCATATTCTAATGCTTATATACAGAATCTAGAAAAATGGCACTGAAGAATTTATTTCCAGGGCAGCAATGGAGAAGCAGACATAGAGAATAGACTTATGGACATGGGGAGAGGGGAGGAGTGGATGAATTGTATGGAAAGAGTAGCATGGACATTTATATTACCATATGTAAAATAGGTAGCCAATGGGAATTTTCTGTATGGCTCACAAAAGTCAGACAGGGGCTCTGTATCAACCTAGAGGGGTTGGATGGTGGGGGAGATGGGAGGGAGGTTCAAAAGGGAGGGGACATATGTATATCTATGGCTGATTCATGTTGAGGTTTGACAGAAAACAGCAAAATTCTGTAAAGCAATTATGTTTCAATAAAAAATATTTTTTTAAAAAAGTAGAAAAAGGATAAATGATGGAAAGTTTTATTTAAGGAGACTAGCAGTCATTTAACCCTGTTGTAAAATCACTTTTTATAAGACTTTGTTAAATAGTGGCATGAAGCCATCAAATATTTGCATATAAGTACTATGTACCTCTCTGGTTTTAAAAATGATGTTTTTTTCTATAGAAATATTTCAAGTTGTAAATTGTTGGATTTTGTTGCTAAAGAAAAATAGGACTATCAAAACTAAAGTGGCATAATTCATAAGTTGCATTCTTTGTAGCAAAATCAGGTATAGATGCAAGCTGTAATTTTTCAAGACAGCTGCTAAAACTAGGTAAAAATTAATAACAATAATGAGTTTAAAGAGAAAGCATAATAAATGAAAACAGTAAAAACTTCCTATGATATGACAGTTGTATATGATGGAACATTAATGGCATGTACTGTTGACGATTTAGGACATATTTTGCTTTTCAGTTGACAAAACCATTAGTATATAAAGTATGAAACAGGTCTTGGCTAATGTGAGATACGTACATAGAGGAGAAATGCTTGATGATTGTTTTGTTGTTTCAGGTGTTTTGTTTGTTCTTGTTTGTTAATAGTTCACTTGAGCACAATTTATTTTTGAATTTTAATATCATATTTTTCACCTTGCCCACCATTACTCAGATGTGACCTCAAAATTAAGCTCCATCTACACTGCCCTCTGAGCCACCATGCCTTTTTGTTCTGTTAGTCATTCAAGTCCACATTAGAATAAATGATTCGTCTAGCATTGCTATTTTTCTGAAGCATGATATACATTGGAAAAAGAGTATTGGCACTCTTACTAATAAGGCATCATGGTTGGTTCAGGTTGATTCTGTGTTGAAGGAAATAGAGAAGTTTGTGGGTATAATCAGATGGTGGTATATGCTTTTTTGGTTTAGTCTGGGAAATGAGATTTTACTTTTCCACACTGAAGTATGTATGCTGATTTCCAAGAGGCAATTTTCATAACTTTTAGAATGATGAAAGATAACACACATAGAGAAAGGCATATATAACATAAATGTACAATGAATCATTAGAAAGTGAGCACCCTTTTAGCCATTATCTAAGTAAAAAATTAGAATCTTGCAGACATTGAAGAAGCACCTCCTTGCCTCTGGGTATTTCTTCTCAATCACATTTTCTTTATGCCATTTAGATTTTAAAAAACTATCTTGATATGTATGATAGCACTTTCCTTGATATTCCTTGACTTTTTTTGCTCTTTTATGTAGCCATAAGTAAAATGGCTAATATGGACTGGTTTTAAATTTTATATAAATGCATTATTTTTAAGAAATTCTTTCAATTTATCTGTAAGATGCAGTTTGTTGTACATAGCTTTAGTTTGATTGTGGTAAAAAATTCCACAGTTAAACTAGAGCTATGTTAAACTTTAATTGTGGTACAAAATTATCAATACATTTTATTAACCAACAAGAATTTATTTATCCATCATAATATTCTTACTTCCTGATGGATGTTAGAGTTGTTTTCAGCTATTGCAAAAACTGATGCTATGAACTTTATTTTGTTTCCTGACACACATGTGAATGTATTTCTTTAGATATATACCCAAGAATGTAATGTTTGGTCATAAAGATACTGTTTTTTCAGTATGGGTGTTTGAGTAAGGACAGTACGTCAAGTACTTGAACCAGTTTTCACTCATGTCAGCTCTGTATGAAAGTTTCTTGCTCCCTATCATCACCAACACTTGTTATTGTCAGACTTTTAAATTTGCCCAAGCTCATAGTTGTGTTAGTTTTCATCCCAATCCCAAAGAAAGGCAATGCCAAAGAATGCTCAAACTACTGCACAATTGCACTCATCTCACACGCTAGTAAAGTAATGCTCAAAATTCTCCAAGCCAGGCTTCAGCAATATGTGAATCGTGAACTTCCTGATGTTCAAGCTGGATTTAGAAAAGGCAGAGGAACCAGAGATCAAATTGCCAACATCCGCTGGATCATCGAAAAAGCAAGAGAGTTCCAGAAAAACATCTATTTCTGCTTTATTGACTATGCCAAAGCCTTTGACTGTGTCAGACCAGATCAGATCAGTCGCTCAGTCGTGTCCGACTCTTCGCGACCCCATGAACTGCAGCACGCCAAGCCTCCCTGTCCATCACCAGCTCCCGGAGTCCACCCAGACTCACACCCATCAAGTCAGTGATGCCATCCAGCCATCTCATCCTCTGTCGTCCCCTTCTCCTCCTGCCCTCAATCCCTCCCAGCATCAGAGTCTTCTCCAATGAGTCAACTCTTCCCATGAGGTGGCCAAAATACTGGAGTTTCAGCTTTAGCATCATTCCTTCTAAAGAAATTCCAGGATTGATCTCCTTCAGAATGGACTGGTTGGATCTTTTTGCAGTCCAAGGGACTCTCAAGAGTCTTCTCCAACACCACAGTTCAAAAGCATCAATTCTTCGGCGCTCAGCCTTCTTCACAGTCCAGCTCTCACATCCATACATGATCACAGGAAAGACCATAGCCTTGACTAGGCGAACCTTTGTTGGCAAAGTAATGTCTCTGCTTTTCAATATGCTATCTAGGTTGGTCATAACTTTCCTTCCAAGGAGTGAGCGTCTTTTAATTTCATGGCTACAGTCACCATCTGCAGTGATTTTGGAGCCCAGAAAAACAAAGTCTGACACTGTTTCCACTGTTTCCCCATCTATTTCCCATGTAGTGATGGGACCAGATGCCATGATCTTCGTTTTCTGAATGTTGAGCTTTAAGCCAACTTTTTCACTCTCCACTTTCACTTTCATCAAGAGGCTTTTTAGCCCCTCTTCACTTTCTGCCATAAGAGTCATGTCATCTGCATATTGACTGTGTAGATCACAATAAACTGTGGAAAATTCTGAAAGAGATGGGAATACCAGACCACCTGATCTGCCTCTTGAGAAATCTGTATGCAGGTCAGGAAGCAACAGTTAGAACTGGTCATGGAACAACAGACTGGTTCCAAATAGGAAAGGGAGTACGTCAAGGCTGTATATTGTCACCATGTTTATTTAACTTATATGCAGAGTACATCATGAGAAATGCTGGACTGGAAGAAACACAAGCTGGAATCAAGATTGCCGGGAGAAATATCAATAACCTCAGATATGCAGATGACACCACCCTTATGGCAGAAAGTGAAGAGGAACTCAAAAGCCTCTTGATGAAAGTGAAAGTGGAGAGTGAAAAGGTTGGCTTAAAGCTCAACATTCAGAAAACGAAGATCATGGCATCTGGTCCCATCACTACATGGGAAATAGATGGAGAAACAGTGGAAACAGTGTCAGACTTTATTTTTCTGGGCTCCAAAATCACTGCAGATGGTGACTGCAGCCATGAAATTAAAAGACGCTTACTCCTTGGAAGGAAAGTTATGACCAACCTAGATAGCATATTCAAAAGCAGAGACATCACTTTGCCAACAAAGGTTCACCTAGTCAAGGCTATGGTCTTTCCTGTGGTCATGTATGGATGTGAGAGCTGGACTGTGAAGAAGGCTGAGAGCCGAAGAATTGATGCTTTTGAACTGTGGTGTTGGAGAAGACTCTTGAGAGTCCCTTGGACTGCAAGAAGATCCAACCAGTCCATTCTGAAGGAGATCAGCCCTGGGATTTCTTTGGAAGGAATGATGCTAAAGCTGAAACTCCAGTATTTTGGCCACCTCATGGGAAGAGTTGACTCATTGGAGAAGACTCTGATGCTGGGAGGGATTGAGGGCAGGAGGAGAAGGGGACGACAGAGGATGAGATGGCTGGATGGCATCACTGACTCAATGGATGCGAGTCTGGGTGACCTCCGAAAGCTGGTGATGGATAGGGAGGCCTGGCGTGCTGCAGTTCATGGGGTCGCAAAGAGTCGGACACGACTGAGCGACTGATCTGATCTGATCTGATCTGATAATTGTGTAGAAGGACTTTACTATGGTTTTAGTTTGCATTTCAAGTGGAAATTATTGAGCTAAACACTTGAAATACTAAATAAAATTTAAATGTCTTTACAAAATTGTTAATAACAGTAAAAATCTTTTCTAATAGCTTGAACTATTATTTCAAAGTTGAAATGTCATCACCTTTAATGTTAATTATGACACACTAATATTTATCACAAAATTGATTTATGTTACAAAGACAATGTCTTCTATTTTGATTCTTTGTCAATACTTGATATTTTGCTTCATTTGTTAGATAAATAAATTAATAATTAACTGACTTCATTTGAAAATTACATTTGAATAACAAACAAAATATAAACAAATACTTTCCAGATTTTTATATAACTGAGGGATAGTAGTAGTAATCCATTTGCTTATCTTCCAGTTTGAAACTTAGAAGCCTCTAGTTTTTGTTTATGTTCTGCTCACTGACCTCATTGGTGAAAGAGGATTGAATATTGTTTTATTAATTATGGAATTATAATTATATAGAATTCTATAATTCTATGTAATTCTTTGTTCAGTGTACAATGGAAATATCTCAAATTCTCTAACAGTCTCCAAACAAATGCTACCTTTCTCAATAATGTATGCTATGCTATGCTACGTCATTTCAGTCGTGTCCGACTCTGTGCGACCCCACAGACGGCAGCCTACTAGGCTCCCCCGTCCCTGGGATTCTCCAGGCAAGAACACTGGAGTGGGTTGCCATTTCCTTCTCCAATGCATGAAAGTGAGAAGTCAAAGTGAAGTCGCTGAGTCGTGTCCAACTCTTAGCGACCCCATGGACTGTAGCCCACCAGGCTCCTCCGTCCATGGGATTTTCCAGGCAAGGGTACTGGAGTGGGGTGCCATTGCCTTCTCCATCAATAATGTATACTATTGCATAAAGATATTTTACCATAATTAATATAAATACTAAAAAGTGAAAACTTCTGGTTTGAAATAATAATTTTTATCTTTGTGGAGGATGCCAAGCAAAACCATCCCAATATTTGATTTTAAAATATATATTAATGATAATTGTATTTTATATATTGCTTTATATTAAATCATTAAGATATTTTTCTGAAAAATCCATGATTACAATTGCTCCAAAACATGATTAAGTGGTCTATCAATGACTCAAGTTTGATAAACACTAGTATATTATAAAGTGCTAGTGATTAAGAGTTATAAAAAGATTCTAGGACTGACTTTCACTGCATCATACTAACAATCTGGGAGAATTGTTAATACTGCTTAATTTCCATTTCTTCACCTAGAAAATAGATCTTACTAGCTGCCCTCAGTTCCTCATATTGTTTTGTATAAATGAGATAATTTTTAAAAATATGTCAAATACCATTCTGCTGCCAATTATGATGGAACAGCTGGTATCAGAATAATTGTTTTATAAGAACTTCGAAACTTGGATACAATAAAGCAATAAAAACAATTGAAAATATTTTTGAAGGCACAGGAGATCCACCAAAATAGCCAAGACACGAAAGCTAAGATCCAGAGAGGAGAGAATCATAGAAAGGAAAGACCTACATTTTGTAGGCATTTTCCCGTCAAGACATTTTGTAACCACTAACTAGTGCTTGAACAGAGCAAGATCCTGAGAAAGTATAGGGTAACTATTAAGCTAATCAGAGATGATACAGCTTCAGTAATTTCTAAAGAGGAATAGCCTTAATAAACACCCTAGGATTTTAGTAAAGAACTCTGAAAGCCTACTCCCTTAGTAAAAATAGCATACCAGAAATAGACTAGTCTTACTGAATCAAGGCAATATAACTATATTCTTTGCACCTGAGAAATGAAACTCAAACCCTCTCTGGAAGAGAGGATATCACCCAGGAAAACTAAATAATTCATACATATCATTTAATATTCATTCAAAAAAATACCAGACATGCCAAGAAACATAACCAAATGAAAAGAAAAAATAATCAAGAGAAAATAGAAACATCCAAAAATGATCCAGGATGGTAGATAATTTCACAGTAAGTTATGAAATTATAAAAATAATAAAATATAACTTTTTATAATTAATACATTTAACAGTAGATTAGAAAAATATAAGAATTAATGAAGTAGAAGATGGGTTAGTAGAAAATATCTAGACAGAAGCAAACACAGAGAGAGAAGAAAAGATGCTTTAAATACCATAAGAGATGTATGGGACACAATGAGAAGACTGAACTTATGTCTACAAAGAAAGGTGAGACAGAATGGGAGGGAAACTTTTTAAACAGATCAGAAATTTTAAAAGGCTAGAATATTCAAAATTATAGAAAGGACTATTTATTCAAGAATATCATTATATTAAAAAACTATACTAAAAACAAAAAAGAATTTTTAAATGAAATATTTAAATGATATCATTTACTCTAACAGCAAAGCATACATCGTTTAGGAAAAAATATATGAATATTTTAAATATACTTTATTTTTAAAATAAAAGAAAAACCCTAGAAATAAAAATATAAACCCTAGAAAACCTAAAAATAAAAACCCTAGAAAACATTGCTGTGAGAAATTAAAGCCTAAACAAATGGAAGCTATGTTGTATTCATGGACTGAGAGATTCAAAATTGAAGAATGGTAACTCTATAGACTCAATAAATTATAATTAATGTACAAACAATCCACTGGAGAGCATGGTGGAAACTGATATATTGATTTTTGAACAATTTTGGCACAATAAGAGCAAAGTAAGAGTACCTACATTCCCAAACTCAAGCCTTATTATAAAGTTAAAGTAACTAAAATAGAGTGGTATTGCTGTGGGACTAGACAAACTAATAGAACATAGCAGAGAAACCAGAGAGAGAATCTATGTTTAAAGTCACCAAATTCATCACTGCAGTGCAATGAGAAAAGAATGCTCTTTCCAGTAAATAATGTTGGATCGACTGAATCTCCATAGAGATTTTTTTAAAAAAAACCTTTGCTTCATACCTCACACTATACATAAAATCATTTTCTGGTGGATTAAAGACATAAATGTGAAACATCAAATAATAGATTTGGAACATAATATAAGAGATCTTGGGGTGTGCGAAACAATTTTTAAAGGACACAGAAGCTCTAAGCTTAATAGGCATGAATTCTTCATTAAATGTAAGAACAGATACCACTTAGAAAGTGAACATACAAGTCACAGAACAGAATTATATTCACAATAATAGAGGAAATTTTACAGGCTAACAAGGAAAAAACCAGAAAACATAATTTTAAAAAAAAAGACTTGAACTGACATTTCACAGACAAGTAATAAATACATGGAAGCATGATCAGCATTTGTTAGTTATCAGGATAAAGCAGCATACAATGAGATATCACTACCTACCGTCTAGTAGGTAACATTTGGAAGTGGCTAAAATTTGGAAAATTTAGAAAAAATGACTAAAATTTTGGGGAAAAAATAGATAAAATCAAGTGTAGACAAATATATAAAGCAACGGAAAATCTCATTCACTGCTAATGAAAGTATAAACTTCTAAAATCACTTTGGAAGTCTGTTTGGCAGAGTAATACATCATATGACACAACAATTCTATTTTTAGGTACCAATGGAAAAGCATACACATATGCAGCAAATGTATGAGAATGTTCATAGCACTATTATCCAGCATAGTAAAGGATGAAAAACAATCTAAATGTTCAGTAACAATAAAATGAATAGATTTTGCTGTATTTGTACAATGAATACTAAATTTTTTTTGTTTGTTTGTTTTCTGAATGTTGAGATTTTTTTTTAATTTTTTTTTATTTTGCTTAACTTTACAATATTGTATTGCTTTTACTATACATCGAGATGGGTCCACCACCAGTATACACGTGTTCCCCATCCTGAACCCTCCTCCCTCCCCCCTCCCCACACCATCCCTCCAGGTCGTCCCAGTGCTCCAGCCCCAGGCATCTGTTATCGGGCATCGTATCTGGACTGATGACTCGTTTCAGATATGATATTATACATATTTCACTGCTATTCTCCCCAATCATCCCACCCTCTCCTGGTCCCAGAGTCCAAAAGTCTGTTCTATACATCAGTGTCTCTTTTGCTGTCTCATAAATAGGGTTATTTTTACCATCTTTCTAAATTCCATATATATGCGTTGAAAAGAGTACATATTGTTTGAATCTATTTACATAAAATTGGACATGTGCAAAGCTAATATATGGTTATAGAAGTCAAACATAGTGGTTATATTTGGTAAAAAAAATCATGACTGGGAGAGCATATGAGAAAGGCTTCTGAACACTGACAAATTTGATCTGGGTGATGGTTAACAAGTGTGTACATAAATAAGTTTTATTGAACTATACACATATGATTTATAGATCTTATGTATTACTGTAATACTATTAAACAGACCAACAAATAAATTAATCCTTTAAACAAAAGAGAAAATTCAAGAATTCTTACTATTTTATCCCTCTCCTGTCTCATCCCATCTGATTATAGGGACATTACAATCATATATCTTTAAGTTTTTTCTTGAGGTTCCTAAAAAATAATAATAAGACCCTCCAATGTAATCCAAGATACTGGTATGGCAAAGGAGGAACAAAGTAGGTCTAAGGGAGAGAACAGTGGAATCTCAGTGATGCTACCTACAGAGGGGAGTTTCTTTCACACTGTATTTCATGATCCTTAATGGACATGACTGAAGTGACTATACACACAATAGCAATGACAGTAAATTATTCATCTTGGAGCACTGAGTGCCTGGAATATAGTAATAATTTAAGTTGATATTTATTCAGGGCTTAGTCTATGGCATACTCTGTACTAGGTTTCTTACATGTATGAACTCAATTAATTTTCATAAAAACCTGTAAGGTAGCTATGACTTTGTCCCCATATTAGAGCTACTAAAATTGGAGTTCATGAAAACTACCTAACTTAAAGAGTCACCCAGTTTGTAGTTGGTAGAATATAGATGCAAGTCCAAGTCTCTGTGAGTCTTGAGACTATGTGCAAAACCTTTTGTATCATACTTCTAAGAAAGCAGTTGGGTATTATATCAGTCTGGAGTCTTCTCCATCTCTGTACTACAGAATTGATAACAATCTATTAAGTTTAAACTCTGGAATTCCTCCTCTCTAGGATGTGCAATCCCTGAGCCAGGGATACTCTGTTATTCATTTATGGTTCTCTATTGTCTAGCACAGTACTTGGCTCACAATAAATTATCATTTTAATAAAGATTAGTTCTATGAGATAGCTTGAATTGCCATGGTTATAGGTTTACTGTAGGATCCATCCATTCTCCACACTCATTTGTAAGTAAAACAGAAGTTATCTCTAATAGCAAGCTTCAAAAGGTATAAGAATATTCAACAAAGAATTCTGATACAAATTGTGGAAGCCTGGTGATACCTGCTGGATCAAAAATAACAACTGGTTCAGAAATAAAAAGTGGAAAGAAGTGTCCTAGTCATTGCTTGAAAATGTAATTTAAGATATTTTTATATGTTCTATGTAGGTACAGCAAACTAGGATTCTAAACAAAATTTCTCCATTGTGTTACCACATTTTCCATTTTCTCATTGAAGTGATGGTTTCTTAATGTGCTGTTTTTGTGTTTCTTGGACACTCTCCTTGTGTTCTGAAGATAAGCTGTCAACACAATCCCATAGTCTTCTGGAAGGGAAAGAATGTTCAGGGATACTACCTCTGCCTAGAGCTCTGCCAGGAGACACATGCCCTAAAAATGTCCCCTTTTTCACCAACTCTGTGTACTTGGAGAGGAACTAATTTTCCTTACTATTAGAATACATTAGATATACAGATGTGCCTCAATGAGGAATCTTAACATATCATCCAAGGAATACCTTAGTCTTTGGTTTGGCAAAACATCATCACTGGAGGTGGTAGTAACTGTTCAGCAATTCGTGGGAATGCCATAGGGTCTGGCAGCTGCTTTTATTTTTTCCCAGAAATATTTTTTTTTTCCATTCTGGAAGCTTGTTTCCTTTGAGTCACCTTTTGATTGTCATGGATTTATTTTCTGTTGTATATTCATTTCAAAGATATTGGGTAATGTTTTGTGTTTTTTTTTCAAGATTCATGGAAACAAAGATTCATAGTTTTGATGAAATTTGTGCTTAATATCTGTCAGAACATACATTGCTGCACAATTTTAATGGCACAGTTTTGAATTTCTAAAAAGTTACCTAATATTCATTATGACAAATAGAAATATCTAAAGTAGGAGTGCTTAATTGTTGGTCCATTCATAAGTAAAATTTAAATGTACTAGAAGATTCAGATTACCCTCAGCCCTATAGATATGATCATTTTAAATGAAAGCTATGTTATTTCTTTCATATGAAGCTACTGCAAAAAAGAAAATATAACTTGAAGGAAGACTTGTTTTTCTAATATTAACAAATATGGAGTGTGATTTCAAGCAACATTTAAGATTTTAATCTCAGGCAACCAATAGGACTTCAGGATAAGATATGTCCTGTCCACTTCTAGCTGTGGAGTTATTGTAGGAGAATAATTTTTTTTTTTTTTAAATAATACCTGAGGAAATGGCAACCCAGTCCAGTATTATTGCCTGGAAAATCTCGTGGACAGAGGAGCCTGGCAGGCTCCAGTCCATAAGGTCACAAAGAGTCGGACATAGCTGAGCTACTGAGCACTCATGCATGCTTCTAAGTAGCTTACTAAATTTTTTATTTTCTGAGATTGTATATAAAAAATTCAAAATATCTTTTACCTCAGTAGATCTATTTATTGATACTAATTTTTGCAATAATATTAAGTTCAAAGAATCTCTCTCTTTTCATGACAAATGTAGGTTTAATGTGAGAAAGGGTCTAGGAAAACCTTGCCAACAACCCATCACTCCATCTCATTGTGAGTTAGGTCGGGTTTGCTTTGTGCACCCTTTCATTCTTTCTTTGAGTTAATCAGTAACATTAAGATTTTTTGGTCGTAAGCAACAGAAAATACCCTAACCTAAATTAAAAAGAACTAATTAGGATATAACCATAAGTGATAATAAGAAACACCCACTAGAAGAAGTGATAATAAGAAACACCATTTGAAGGATATGAAGAACGAGCAAAGCATGAGGAAAGTTTGGTGAATGAGCAAGACAAGGACAGGTACCAGGAAAGCTCAAACAGTCTATGTATCAGCAACTAATGAAGAATATTTAGGAGCAGCTGATTTCTGAGGCTGAAGCAGTTCCATCTCTTAACCAGTGGTTTGTGACTGGGGGTGGGGGAGGGGGGAAGAGATCTGATTGGTCCAGATTGGACTACATGTCACCCATTTACTAGGCTTCTCCTAGTCAAGATTTCATCAGGAAATCTTGAGTGATGAACTAAACCAGTCAGTTATTGCAGTGTAGCAAACCATTCCAAAACTCAGTGGCTTGAAATAAGATTCATTTATTTCTTCTTCTACAGACAGACTGGGGATCAGCAGATCTAAGCTGGATCCAACTATGTGGCTCTGCTTAAAGATGTGGGACTTGGATAAAAGACTTTAATGAATCAAAGCAATTCACCTATTCAGATTCTAGGGCTCACTTCTCAGCGTTCTAATTAAGTATATTAGTGTTAAAGTCTTAAACTAATCTGTTTTTCTTTTGACCCTGCAAAATTCTCCAAGTAATTCCAAGGTTTATCCAGGTTTAAAATCTACTTAGTCCAGTGCTTTATTTTAAGGATGAAAAAAGTGACAGAGTGAATGACAGTATGATTTTCTTTCCAGTGTCACACAGCTGGTTTGTCTATGTGTCAGAACTTGGACTATTAACCTGATTTACTCTATGTCTGGAGAAGGCAATGGCACCCCACTCCAGTACTCTTGCCTGGAAAATCCCATGAATGGAGGAGCCTGGTAGGCTGCAGTCCATGGGGTCGCTAAGAGTCAGACGCGACTGAGCGACTTCCCTTTCACTTTTCACTTTCCTGCACTGGAGAAGGAAATGGCAACCCACTCCAGTGTTCTTGCCTGGAGAATCCCAGGGACGGGGGAGCCTGGTGGCTGCCGTCTGTGGGGTCACACAGAGTCGGACACGACTGCAGTGACTTAGCAGCAGCAGCAGCACTCTATGTCTGCTAGTCCAGTGTTCATTCCTCTACACTCTGTTGTCCCCTTTTTGTGAAGACCGGTAAGGTTTCATGCTGACCTGAATTTCTGAAGAGTAAACACCATTGCCTCCCCATTCCAAGGCACATTAATTCCTTTTACCTTAAAGCATATATTTTCATATTTATGTAGATTTAGACTTAATTGTTCATGGGTTAACCTGTTCAATTAGTCTTTAGTTACTAGAAAAGAGAGCTAAGATCATTTTAAAATGAAACCTCTGAATCCTACCATATCATAGACACAAAGTACAAGCCTAGGGTCATTGTGATACAGCGGCAGGTTCACGGAAAAGACCTTCAGAGCAAAATCAACCCACAATGGAATGTGAATTAAAAGCCAAAAACTGTTAGTAAAAAGAAAAAGATGAAAGCAGAGGGGAAAAAGGAGAGTGGAGTGAGTGTGAAGTGAGAATGCAAAGGGCTTGACATCGGCCTGGGCAGCCTGTCTCTCGGCAAATCAGCACACACTGGCTGGCAGCCAGGATAAGATAGGGGTGAGAGACAGTCACCAAAAAGAAAGAAAGATGGTCTTCAGGAAAGGAAAATATGCTTAATATTAAACACAGGGGAGGAAAAGGGTGTTCATAGTTTTCTGAGATGAGATTCAAGGCTGAAGTCATAGTTTGGCAGCCAAACCAACAAAATTTGGTTTCCCTCTGAAAGATTTATATCTTCTAAGTTTGAGAAATAAGTCTGGCTGCCAATATTTCATAAAGCAACATAGAGAGAAATACTACCTACTTTAGTGTTTGGTTTGGGACTTTTCACCTTTGTTTGGCAAGGTATTTTTCATTTTTAAAGAGTGAGAGAAAGAATTCATATCAGCTTCCTATGAAGATCTCAAAGCTCTTTGCCCAATCATCCAATGGTTAATAGTATTACCTGTATACAAATGTTTTAAATGGTGAATTAAGCTTGTTGATATACATTAACAGAATCTCTAAAACACATAACCTTTCTGTTCCAAAACTCTTGGAGATAACATAACTTTCAAAGAGAAAGCAAAGAAATGTAATCAAACCCTTTGGGAATTTCATGTAGTTGTGGGGAGGAACAAAACTCAGAGCTAGCTCTGCCATTCACTGTTTGTGTGACCTTGAGAAGTGACTCAAACCCACCATGCTACAAATTCCTTATCTGTGAACTGGAGATAATAAAAGAACCTACTTCATAGGGCTATTGAGAGGATTAAATGACTTAAGCCCTTAGAACAATGCTTGGCACTCAAAAAGGATTAATTGTTATTATTATGTATTGTGGAATTTCCAAGATATTCCAATTTCACATATTCACTTACTGCAATTATATATCATGGAAAAATCCTAAAAATGCCAACAAGCTACATTTACAGATGATCTTTCCTGCTTGAAAGCACCAGAAAATTCTTTTACCAGGTTATGTGTCTTTATTTGAGGTTCAGAAAATGTGATCATATGGAGAAAGCACACAGATATTGAAACAATGGAGAGAGGAAAATTCCCCAAATCTTCTCCAGCTCCAAACCATGTAGACCTAATGCTATAACCCTTGAACTACCAACCCTTTGTGCATATCCATCCAGAGTTTTAAATCCCTGTTTTTTCATTCATGGATACATTTTTTTCTGGCATAGTCATTTTCATGCTTTAGCCACAATTTCCCCCACAGCCTGTCTGCCAGCTTATCTTTCCTCTGCCTTTCACTTTTTTTCCTTCTCCTTTTACTTTATCCTATTTTCTCTTGTTTCTTTCCCATCCTTTTTTCCTTCCTTCCAAAAGTCTTTGGGTCCTGCTGTCCTCCAGACACTATGTCATTTTCTTTCCAGTTTCCCAATGTTAACCTATATTTTGAGAGACATTATCATATAGTCAGAGCTATGGTTTTTCCAGCACTCATATATGGATGTGAGAGTTGGACCATAAAGAAGCCTGAGTGCCAAAGAATTAATACTTTTGAAGTGTGGTGTTGAAGAAGACTCTTGAGAGTCCTTGGACTCAAGGAGAGCAAACCAGTCAATCCTAAAGGAAATCAACCCTAAATATTCATTGGAAGGACTGATGCTGAAGCTGAAGTTCCAATACTTTGGCCACCTGATGTGAAGAGGTGACTTTTAAGGAAAGATCCTAAAGCTGGGAAAAATAGAAGGCTGGAGAAGGGGACGACAGAGGACGAGATGGTTGGATGGTATAACCAACTCGATGGACATGAGTTTGGATGGCATCACCAACTCGATGGACATCTAGGAGATGGTGAAGGACAGGAAAGCCTGGCATGCTACAGTGCATAGAGTTGCAAAGAGTCGGACATGACTGAGTGACTAAACAACAAAACCTATATTTGGGTATTATCCAGATAGATGTTAATTTCACTACTTCACCTTCTCTTTAAATCTTCCTTTATGCTCTCAGTGTCCTTATCATCCAACTTTTCTGCTTTAGTTTAGTGCTCTGCCTTTTGTTCTTTCACAACAAGCTTCACTGTTACACATGCCACATGTACATGTAATATAGTTGATAGATGGCTTGAATGGAAGGAAGCAATCTAACTTCTCTTTCTGGTTCTTTTATTTGCCACCCAAGTGAACTTGGGCAAGGCACGTACCAGCTGAGCTTCAGTCTCCACATATGTGTATTCTATGCTCTGAGTGGGGAAGGCAATGGCACCCCACCCCAGTACTTTTGCCTGGAAAATCCCATGGACGGAGGAGCCTGGCAGGCTGCAGTCCATGGGGTCGCTAAGAGTCGGACACGACTGAGCGACTTCCCTTTCACTTTTCACTTTCATGCCTTGGAGAAGGAAATGGCAACCCACTCCAGTATTCTTGCCTGGAGAATCCTAGGGACGGGGGAGCCTGGTGAGCTTCTGTCCATGGGGTCGCACAGAGTCGGACACGACTGAAGCGACTTAGCAGCAGCAGCATGCTCTGAGTACACATGGAGGTGCTATCATCAGTTCAGTCACTCAGTCACGTCTGACTCTGCAACCTCATGCACTGTAGCACACTAGGCTTCTCTGTCCATCACCACTCTCCAACCTTGCTCAGACTCATATCCATGGAGTCAGTGTTGCCATCCAACCATCTCATTCTCTGTCATCCCCTTCTCTTCCTGCCTTCAATCTTTCCCAGAATAAGGGTCTTTTATAACAAGTCAGTTCTTCGCATCGAGTGGCCAAAATATTGGAGCTTAAACTTTAGCATCAGTCATTCCAATGAATATTCAGGACTGATTTCCTTTAGAATTGACTGCTTTGATCTCCTTGTTGTCCAAGAGACTCTCAAGAGTCTTCTAAAACACCACAGTTGCAAAGCATCAATTCTTCAGCACTCACTTTTCTTTATGGTACAATTCTCATATCCATACATGACTACTGGAAAAATGATAGCTTTGACTAGACAGACCTTTGTCAACAAAGTAATGTCTCTGCTTTTTAATAAGCTGTCTAGGTTTGTCATAACTTTTCTTCCAAGGATCTAGCATCTTTTAATTTCATGGCTGCAGTCACCATCTGCAGCAAATTTGTAGCCCAATAAAATAGTTTGTAACTGTTTCCATTGTTTCCCCATCTATTTGCCATGAAGTGATGGGACCAGGTGCCACGATCTTTGTTTTTGGAATATTGAGTTTTAAGTCAGCTTTTCACTCTCCTTTTTTACCTTCATTAAGAGTCTCATTAGTTTCTCTTTGCTTTCTGCCATAAGGTATCATCTGCATATCTGAGGTTATTGATATTTCTTCTGGCAATCTTGATTCCAGCTTGTGCTTCATTCACCCCAGCATTTCACATAATGTACTCTGCATATAAGTTAAATAAGCAGGGTGACAATATACAGGCTTGATGTACTCCTTTCCCAATTAGGAACCGGTCTATTGTTCCATGTCTGGTCCTAACTGTTGCTTCCTGACCTGCATACAGATTTCTCAGGAGGCAGGTAAGATCATCTGGTATTCCCATTTCTTTAAGAATTATCCATTGTTTGTTGTGATCCACACAGTCAAAGGCTTTAGCATAGTCAATAAAGCAGAAGTAGATGTTTTCCTTGAATTGTCTTGTTTTTTCTGTAATCCAAATGATGTTGGCAGTTTGACCTCTGGTTCCTCTGCCTTTTCTAAATCCAGCTTGACTATCTGGAAGTTCTCAGTTCATGTACTGTTGAAGCCTAGCTTGGAGAATTTTGAGCATTACTTTGCTAGGCTGTAAGATGAGTGCAATTGTGCAGTAGTTTGAACATTCTTTGGCATTGCCTTTCTTTGGGATTGAAATAGAAACTGATCTTTTCCAGTCCTGTGGCCACTGCTGAGTTTTCCAAATATATTTGCATACTGAGTGCAGTTCTTTCATAGCATCATCTTTTAGGATTTGAAATAGCTTAGCTGGAATTCCATCACTTCCACTAGCTTTGTTTGTAGGGATGCTTCCTAAGGCCCAATTGACTTCACATTGCAAGATGCCTGGCTCTAGGTGAGTGATCACACCATAGTGGTTATCTGGGTCATTAAGATCTTTTTTGTATAGTTCTTTTGTGTATTCTTGCCACCTCTTCTTAATATCTTATGCTTCTGTTAGGCCTATACCATTTTTGTCCTTTATTGTCCCCATCTTTGCATGAAATGTCCCCTTGGTACCTCTAATTTTCTTGATGAGATATCTAGTCATTCTCACTCTATTGTTTTTCTCTATTTCTTTGCATTGATCACTTAGGAAGACTTTCTTATCTCTCCTTGCTATTCTCTGTAACTCTGCTTTCAGATGGGTATATCTTTCCTTTCCTCCTTTGCCTTTTGTTTCTCTTCTTTTCTCAGCTGTTTGTAAGACCTCCTCAGACAACCATACCCTTTTGCATTTCTTTTTTGGGGGATGGTTTTGATCTCTTTCTCCTGCACAATGTCACGAACCTCTGTTCGTATTCTTCAGGCATTCTATCAGATCTAATCCACTGAATCTATTTGTCTTTTCCACTGTATAATCATAAGGAATTTGACTTAGGTCTTAACCTGAATGGTCTAGTGATTTTCCCTTCTTTCTTCAGTTTGTCTGAAATTTACAATAAGGAGTTCATGATCTGAGCCACAGTCAGCTCCTGGAGTTGTTTATGCTGACTGTGTAGATCTTCTCCATCTTCAGCTGCAAAAAATATAATCAAGCTCAAACTAGACAACATAAGTCAAGCAGTATGTTTAAGTGCCGTGTATTGCTATTTCTTTAATGCCATTACTGCCCCACTGTTCCTGGCACTCCAGATATTCTACTCACTTTCAACTTGCAAAATTAGTTTATGTTTTCCACCATATTATCATTACTATTGGTCATTATTACACCCCTGACTCCCTTTCCTCCAACCTCAGCTCCTCGTTCTTCCTCCACATACTGTTTATACCAATAATGTCAAATCACTCACAGTTTGCCACACGTGAAAATCTGCTTCTTATTCCACCACAGGGCCTTTGTATGTGCTCTTTTCTTCTAGGAGCACTCTTCCAACAGTTCTTTTTGTGTCTGACTCCTCCTTTTCATTCAGGTGTCAATTCCTCAGAATAGTTTTTCCTAAAACCCTGTCCCGTTTAGCCCCAACCCCATTACTTTCCATTTTGTTACCCTATTTTGTTTTCTTCTGAGCACTTTTCATAATCTGAAATTATCATTTACCCTATTGGCTGTTTCCTATATTCTTAGTGCTTAGCATAGCAGATTCTACACATACTTGTTAAAAGAATGAACAGTCCAAAGTCAACTAACCAAAAAGGATGGAATTGGAATTTAAACGCAGATTGAATAGGTTATTGGGAAGAGACAGTGGTCCAATCTAGGAGACATGCTTTGTAAACTCCAAGTGTTAAGTCTATATGAAGTATCCGAGTTATGTCAATCTGTCCTTCATTGTCCTCTGCTAGATGCCACATGCATTCAGACTGTCCATTCTCAAGAGACAATGTCATTACCAATTGTAGGAAGAAAAGCTATTAGCTACAAACAGTCCTGCTGATATTGCTTTAAGAGATATTATAAAGTTAATATATATATGTATATATTTTTTTAATTATTGGTGAGAAAATTTCTCCTCTTTCACTCTTGGCCAGCCCCTTGCTAATGCTATCCTTATCTTGTACTCTATTGACCTTGGCTTCCTTTCTGCCATTAAGGGACAATTTATTTAAAATTTTCCATTCATTCTTCATTAACCAATTTAATGCATTCTATTTTCATGGAGATTTTAGACCTCTGTTCAACCCCCAACTATGCTATATTCCTACAGAGGGCCTTGTTATTGTTGTTTAGTCACTAAACCTGTCTTTTGCGACCCCATGGACTGCAGCCCTCACAGGCTTCTCTGTCCAAGGGATTTCCCAGGCAAGAATATTAGAGTGGATTTCCATTTCCTTCTCCAGGGGATCTTCCTGACCCAGGGATTGCACCCATGTCTCCTATATTGGCAGGCAGATTCTTTAGCACTGAGCCACAGAAGGCTTAGAGTAACAAAAAACAAATCTTAAGGCTCCTTCTTCCATTTTTGATGGAAAGAAAACAGAAGTGTGTGTGTGTGTGTGTATGTATTTATATATAACTAAGTTCCCTGAAATCAACAAGCTAGAGAATGGCAAAGCCAGAATGAAAAACTGGTTGCTAAGTGCTTCTTTTCCTAAAACCTGTTGGATTTGTTTGTTAAATAGTTTTTAGTTAGAATATCAATGTAAAAAATTTCCAGTGTGATTTATGTTTTAAAGAAAATATTTTGCATTTAACCCAAAGTAAATATTTATTCTATGATACATAAATAAAGTAACAACCCATATATTTTATCTTTGTATTTGTAAAATCCCCCAAATTTCAAAAGTAAATGATTTGTTTCCTTATCAGTGACCTAAATTAATGTCCCTTCACTGTTTTCCTTTGAACTCTTAGGCTATAATCTGTATCATTTTAGGATTTGCTAAGGTCAGATATCTCTAAAAACAATCTAGTACTTAGATATTTGAATAATTCTGCTATTTCCCAAGCAAAATATGGAATATGCCTTTAAAAACCTGTAAATTACAAAAGTTAAATTTTATTTAAAGTTGTAAATATTTTAGGAAACACATAACTTCTTCATGCTTTGAAACTTTAGATTTTGCCCTGTTGTTACAAGGTTAAAAAACTAAAATGAAGATAATATAGTCAGATCACAGAGTATTACTCTTTAGAAATGCAATCGTTTCATCAATTAGATCATAGAAACTAAAAACAAGATTTGTGAAGTTTTCCTTATCTGAATATCTAAATCACTTTCTCTTCATCAAAGAAAATAAGTGGTAGACACTGGAAAGGAAGAAGTTTCTCTGGCCTTTTAATCTCCTTCCAAGGTATTCTTTTCTGGCTGGTTTACCATATTAGTTTATACATAGCTCAGCTACTTAAATGGGGCTTCCCAGATGATGCTAGTGGTGAAGAACCCACCTGCCAATGCAGGAGCCAGAGGAGACTCAGGTTTGATCCCTGGGTCAGAAAGATCCCCTGGAGGATGGCACGGCAACCCGCTCCAGTATTCTTGCCTGGAGAATCCCATGGACAGAGGAGCCTGATGGGTTACAGTCCATTGGGTCACGAAGAGTCAGACATGACTGAAGTGACTTAACATGCACTCACGTAACTACATACATGCCATGCTTTCCATAAGTACTTAAGAAAGTTTTGAAGTTTACCAACTTCTTTCCTTATACCAAAAAGATTTTTTTTTTTTTTTTTTACTTTTTTCCCTGTGATTTTTAGTAAATGAGGCTTGTTTCTCTTCTCTGCAGGAAATAGATTATTATGATTGAGTCATAGATCATCGCTATTAATAATACAGAATGCCATTTGGATCATACTCACACCCTAGAAATTTTCAAGTTTACAGTGTCTGCTTGAATTTTTCTACAGAACATTTGTCATTTCATTCAAGAGCTGGCCTATGGATAATCATTTAGTCAAAATTACTACAGTGATTGCTACTAGTACAGAAAATTTTTAAACTACAACAGGACCAAAGCTAAGTTTAAATGGGCACTGCTTCTTTGTTAAGTATTGGGTGACAATGAATACTACATTCTTAAATTTGGAGGAGATTGAAGAAAGAGAATCATTCTTTGGTCAGAACCACATTACTAATTTTCATTTCCTCTGTTTTATTTATACAAAAATATGTGATGAAAATTAATAGGAGACACATATAGAGAACATCTAACTATGACTCAAGCATTTAAAGAAAATTCTTATTCTAGCTTTGTGGCCTCTGATATAGCATTTTGTTTTAAGTCAAGAGGCTGAAAAATATTGAAAGACATATTGGTGGTTGTTATTGTTTCGTCACTGTCATGCCTCATTGCAACCCCATGGACTGTAGCCCACCAGGCTTCTCTGCCCATGGGATTTCCCAGGCAAGAATACTGGAGTGGGTAGCCATTCCCTTCTCCAGGGGATCTTCCCAACCCAGGGACTGAACCTGTATCTCCTGCATTACAGGTAGATTCTTTACCAAGTAAGCCACCATGAAAGACATTAAATAGTGTTTTTTATGCCTGACTATGATTTCATACATACCAACCATCAAGTTAAAAAAAATACTGAGATCAATAGTTTCTGAAATATTCAATCTTAATATGTGAACAAGAGCTTATTGAAAGGCAGAGGAGTATGGAAATATCTGCTCTTCTGGAAAGAAGCTTTGTTTAGAGTTTGAAACTTTATAGATTATGCTTTTATGTACATAATACTGTCTTATTTTCATCATCTCTAATGGACATAAGGTTAGTACATTGCTAATTATAGATATAACCCCTCAGGGAATAGCTGGATATGTAACTGGAGAAAGTAAACATCATTCCTTAAAAGGTAATATAGGGAGGTCAAACTCTGCAAAGAGATGATAACAGAGACAGTTTTAGCTTACTATTTATTTGCTTTTCCAATAGCATTCTTTTAAAAGTGAACTCAAATTTTTAGTCAGAAGGTGACTTTCTCAAATGCTGATATAAAAAGTGGGCCCAAATTAGTACCCACAAAAGAGGAACTCAACCCTCATATATGATTAATTAAATGATGTGTGATACATGATTGAAACTGGATCTCATAACAACAAAATTTATTTTCTGTTTTGAAGTAAAGCACGTCAGATTCTACTGCTATCTCACATTGACAAAAGAGAAAGGAAGCTTTAAATCTCTGGCTTCTCTTCATGAGTGGTGCAAGATGACATGAGTGGGTAGATTTTGGAGGAGCTAACCCACCCCAAGAGGATCCAAGTATGTTGACAGAATCTCACTACCTCACTGCCCCGAGACCAGCAAGAAACAAGGCTTCCCATGGAGCTTGTTTAACCACCATAAAAAATGATTTGTTTCTTGACAGGAAATCATCCTAAAAAGTTTCTTGTCCAAGTTTAAATATAATTCTTCAGGTTTTAAGGCCAAGTTGCTAAAATTTGTTCCCTGTGAATTTCCTTATAGCAGTAAGGAAGCTGTCTGTATCCACCATATTGAGGACAGGGGTGCCTTTATTTAATCTGTGGAGTAAAAAACTGGAGAAATAGACTAAAATCTATCCTGAACTTGGGCAACTAGGGAACCAAGCCAATTAGAGGTCAGGGCTCTGCAGTTCAGCTAAGTTGAAGACCTATTTGTCAGGGATATAATTCATTGAGACCAGAAATTATATCTGGGGAGAACAGCTAAATCAGGAAGGAACAGACCACGACTGTGGAGCCAGACAAGGTAGAGGTTAAATGCTTGACATCAGCAAAGGAAAAAGGAAAATGGAAGTACCATTGCACAATAGTTGAGAGTCAAACAGCAGGATTCAAATGCCAGCTTTGCCTCTTTCTGCCTGTGAAACTTTGGAAACTGTGATTATATTATTTTCTTTAAATACTAGATGTCTCTCTCTACAGCATCCTTCTTTCAGGGTCCTCTCTGTTAGAGGAATCCCCCTATACCCACTGATATCAGGGTTGGCTGTGTGACTTGCTTGGATAATAAAATAGGAGCAGAAATAAGGGATAATCATGTCAAGATCCATTGCATGTTTTTTTCATTGTTCCTTTCTCTCTGCCTTAAGAAGGGAATGTTGCAGTTGGGGTCAGCTCCCTCAGCTGGCATCCCAGAATAAAGACTTGTTGGGAGAGCCAAGGCCTGAAAGACATACAACTGACATCGTGAGTCTGTACTTTAGCCACTAAAGTTTGGGCGTAGTTTGTCATGACAGCATAACCTGGCAAAAAGTGACTTATACTGCAAGTTGTATAAATTTCACTATGCCTCAGGTTCCTCATCTATAAAATCAGGATTAAGTTATCTTTTTAAAGATTTAGTTAGTTAGTTTTATTTATTTCTGGCTGCACTGGGTCTTCGTTGTTGCATGTGAGCTTCCCTAGTGGCTCAGACAGTAAAGCGTATGCCCTGCCATGTGGGAGACCCGGGTTTGATCCCTGGGTCAGGAAGATCCCCTGGAGAAGGAAATGGCAACCCACTCCAGTACTCTTGCCTGGAAAATTCCATGGACTGAAGAGCCTGGTAGGCTACAGTCCATGGGGTCGCAAAGAGTCGGACATGACTGAGTGACTTCATTTTCACTTTCACTTTATCTAGTTGCAGCAAGCTGGGCATAGTTCTCATTGTGGTGTGTGAGATTCTCACTGTGGTGGCTTCTCTTGTTGTGGAGCACAGGTTCTAGGCACACCTGCTTCAGTAGTTGTGATTCACGGGCTCTAGAGTGGGGCCTCAGTAGTTGCTTCATGGCATGTGGAATCTTTCTGAGACCAAGGATCAAACCCATGTCTCCTGAGTTGGCAGGTGGATTCTTTACCAAAGAGCCACCAGGGAAGCCCAGAATTTTATTATCTTGAAGAGAATATGGGTTGATATTTGGATGTTTGGTGTTTTCTTAGCAATATCTAGCAAGTAGTGGTCATTGTTATTATTAAAGGCCCAGGCAGGAAATCTGTGGAACAAAGGATCAGGAATCCAGAAGAAGGACTAGGCAGGAATTGATGAAAACCACAAGGTCAAAGGTCTACACAACTAAATGTTGGGATTTTGCTGGAGGCATGAGTAGCAGACTCCAGGGGTTTGAGTAAAGGGGCAGCAAGTATGACACTTGGTAGTGAGCCAACTGTCCGCTGAGGCACATGATTGCAAAGATTTCTGTTGAAGACCAAGGTCATCTGAGAGCATAGACATCTAGGCTTATGTGGGGAGACAAATATGTAACTTACTGACATGAGGTTTACATGAGGCAAATTCTTCTAAAATGAACTGTCTTATTTGTTCTCAAAACAGGCTTTTTCACTCTTAGTGTTTTTGAATACATTATGGCTGCGTCTAAAATTCCATAATGACAGAATCCTCTCCTTGTTGGTAGAGTTAGAGTTTTTATGAAAGTTACATCATTTGTGTGTCTAAAATTATTTTAAAAAGGGAAACGGGCTAGAAGTTCTAAACAAATTTTGTATCTGTTAACACTAAAACTTATATGCTTACAATGATAGATATAACTGTCTTTGACAGCAGTAAATAAAAAGCATCATATTGCTGCTGATGCTACACTAGTCATATGGGTTTCTTCCCATAGATTGTTTAGAGAGGAAAACTGATCAGCTACTTTCCCTTGATATAGGACAATAAGTGAGGCTCCCTGGGCCTAATGTGTTTTAGCAGGGAGCATATACATTACCAGTAGAATAGTCTTATGGAGCCAGAGAGCAAAAGCCTCAAGTCCAAACCAATCATTTCTTTAAAGTGTTTCACTGTTTTTCAATACTCGTCTTATTTATATTAGAATCACCCAAGGCAGTTAAAACTGATCTCAGTCAGTACTCCCAATTAAAAAACAAAAAATTTCTAAGGGTGGTAACTAGTCATCACAAATAAAAAACAAATAAAACTCCCCAGGTCATTCTAATGTGCTTCCAGGTCAAGATGAGAGGTAGAGAGGTGCAGGGGTGAGGAGGGGTCACAAGAGGAAGGTAGTTGAAAAACCAGGATGAACAGAGGGATAGTGATGGGGAAGAATACTGGTGCTTAAACATCAGCATGCATAAGATTCACCTGAGCATCTTGCGAAAATGCAGATTCTGATTCAGCAAGACTGAGGTGGGAACTGAGCATTTGCAGTTTCTCACAAGCTCCCAGCCCCTGGAACACACTGGAGTAGCGAGAAACTAGAGTAGACAAGTTTTTCCAAGTGAATCCTAGGCTATTAAAGCCTGAGTGACAATACTGAAGCTGTATAGGCAAGCCAGGATTGGATAAAACAGTGTGATCAGGTGCCAAGATAGAATATAATTATTCCTCATAAACAAAAGGCTGGTTTCCATGGTTTAAATTTATTCTAGAAGTTTTGTCAGAAGAAGAACTAGATTTGGGTTGCCCTGTGGCAGATGATCATGAAATTAAAAGACGCTTACTCCTTGGAAGGAAAGTTATGACCAACCTAGATAGCATATTCAAAAGCAGAGACATTACTTTGCCAACAAAGGTTTGTCTAGTCAAGGCTATTGTTTTTTCCGTGGTTATGTATGGATGTGAGACTGGACTGTGAAGAAGGCTGAGCGCTGAAGAATTGATGCTTTTGAACTGTGTTGTTGGAGAAGACTCTTGAGAGTCCCTTGGACTGCAAGGAGATCCAACCAGTCCATTCTGAAGGAGATCAGCCCTGGGATTTCTTTGGAAGGAATGATGCTAAAGCTGAAACTCCAGTACTTTGGCCACCTCATGCGAAGAGTTGACTCATTGGAGAAGACTCTGATGCTGGGAGGAATTGAGGGCAGGAGGAGAAGGGGACGACAGAGGATGAGATGGCTGGATGGCATCACTGACTCAATGGATGTGAGTCTCAGTGAGCTCCGAAGTTGGTGATGGACAGGGAGGCCTGGCGTGCTGTGATTCATGGGGTCATGAAGAGTCAGACACGACTGAGCGACTGATCTGATCTGATCTGATCTGTGGCAGATGATACACATAGAACTAAAAATTAAACATAGATATGAACCTTGCAGAATAGTACCAGGTAGGTGCTTGATAAAGGTAGAGTTAGAGGCAGTGTAGTAGTATTAATAGACAATCAAGACAGGAATGAATTCAGAAAGCAAGACTAAGTGATCTCAAGTGGCATTTCCAAACACGAATATTACTGAGGTCAATTAGTTGAGGCACTCGGAAATGATAAAGTATATTGAATCACATAGAAATAGCATGATTTCCTTTTTAACTTTCTTTCAATCCTTCTGATTAGCTTCTGGGGAAAAAAGTTTTAGTTTGAGGTTGTATGTTCTTTAGTGATTTTATGATACCTGTTAAGTACCTATTTTAACAAAAAGAGACCAGTCTTTAAGCTCAGAACTCCAGCAAGCAAAAAATATTATTGGTTTATTTTTGTTACAATGTTAAGTTTAGTTACTTACTGTTTCCAGTAAATAATTTTTTTTAAATTTCTGATAATGATACATAGTTTTCTTTCAATATGAATGTAAGTAAAATTAGTCTCCTTAAATAAAATATTAGTGATAGTACGTATAATAGTGTACTGACATGAGAAAAATTATGAAGCTGAAGTTTAGAAAATCTGATGTGGAACAAACACAAAACTATATTGAAATCTGTGCTGTTTACAAACTTATATCCTAAGAAAATATTTACATTGGTTTACTTAGCAAAAACTGCACATAGAGTAGTCTTATAAAGACAAACCAAATTTAATCAACCAATATTTGCTGAAACAAAGGGGCAAATTTTTTAATTCAAAATGTTTTCCTGATTTTTATCCTGATTTTATCTATTTATTTTTTCTACATGTAAACAGTTGTATAGGTTCAGATGAATATCTTGAACAATTTACTAATGAAAAGATTCTTAAAATGTAAGGACTAATTTCCAAATATGTTTTTTTCTATTTGAGGCCCTGTGTACATGTTTTTTAAAACACGATAATTTATTTTCCTATTGTTCAAAATGGTAGTTTCTATCTCTTAATCGTTTTGTATCTAGCCATCAGGCATCACCATAGCCTCTTGATACCAAGTTATGATTTTGGAAATATGACTTTACCCAGTAGTTTATCAAGCCAACTATAATATTTGGTTTAGGAGAATGTACCTGGTCTTGATCAAATTAATGCAAAAAATTAGTTCACAAATTCATGAGATAGAATAGTTCTTAAATGAATTTCTGCTCATATTTGCATTCAACTGGACTTCTTTTCGTTTTTAAAGGGCTCCTTACTACCACATGACAAAACCCACACAATTATACAGTTTCTCCAAATCCCCAAACTTTACCTCCTGTTACATTCTGAATGTCTGTGTCCCATCAAAATTCATATGTTGAAATCCTAAAACCCAATGTGAAGATCATGAAGGTAGATCCCTGATGATAGGATTTCTGTCCTTATAAAAGAGATCCTGCACCTTCTGCCAGGTGAGGACATAGCAATAAATTGGTATTCTGTAACCCAGAACAGGGCTTTTACCAGAACAGATCATTCTGGCACTCTCTTAGACTTCTAGCCTCCAGAACCATGAGAAAATAAATTTATGTTTTTTCTAAGCCACCCAGTTTATGGTATTTTTCTTAGCAGTCTCAATGAACTAAGGAACCTCAAAAGGTTTGTTTCACATCAGTTTCAGAATTGTACCTGGAGTATTTTGACAAGTGATTTTTCCAGGCTCCCCCTACATCCCCTCAGTAGATGGTTATAGAGATGTTGGATTAACAAGATGGGAAGTTTTTCCCTTAGGGGTAACCAGGATCCTAACATGTCTGAACACAGGCAGGCTGGTAGGGATAGGACCACCAGGTTCATCTGCATGAGTCAGCTTGCCTAAGGATATTGATAGGAGTAGGAAAGCACTGGAATTGGAGTTTACTATTAGTTTACTAGCTTACTATTGTTTCTATGACAAATTACCACAAATTTAGTGGCTTAAAACAACAAAAAATCTATTATCTTATAGTTCTGGAGGTCAGAACTTTAAAATGGGCTAAAATCAAGGTGTTGGCAGGACAGCATTCCTTCTGGAGGCTCTGGGAGATAATCCATTTTCTTGTCTTTTCCAGATTCTAGAGGCTGCCAATATTCGTTGGCTAAGAGAACTCTTCCAAAGTCAGCGATTGTATTACTCTAAGTTCTGCTTTCAACTTCACATCTTCTTATCTGATTCTGACTCTTCTACCTTCTGCTTCCATGTGTAATAGCCCATCCAGATAACCATGGATAATCTCTCTATTATAAGGTCAGTTAGTTAGCAACCTTAATTTCATCTACAATCTTAATTTCTCCATGCCATGAAATATAACATATTCACAGGTTCCAAGGTTACAACATAGACATTTTGGAGGGCCATTATTTTGCCTACCACAAAGAGGTAGAGAAAGGATGAGAAGAGACACTGGATTGGTCTTAGAGTTTATTCCTTTCTAAATCACCATGAATGATCTTAGTTGGTCATATGCGAGAGTGGGAAGAAAACGTGAACGGAACGTGAAGTCGTTCAGTCGTGTCCGACTCTTTGCGACCCCATGGACTGTAGCCTACCAGGCTCCTCTGTCCATGGGATTTTCCAGGCAATAGTACTGGAGTGGATTGCCATTTCCTTCTCCAAGGAATCTTCCCAACCCAGGGATTGAACCCGGGTCTCCCGCATCGTAGACAGACACTTTACCGTCTGAGCCACCAGGGAAGTGCCCTGAGATTCATGGATGCAAAAGTATTTTACTTCATTCTGATCATTTTGGGGGAGGGACAAGGAGTGGGGAAATATAGTTTGTTCCTACTTTCACAGGGAACATATTTGGAAGCCTGAAGACCTCCACAGGCTGGATTGCCATCTCTGATTCATGCGTTGATACCCCTACGGGGCAGTGGAACGGCAGGAGTTACACAATAATGGGCCTCAGAAGCAGTGACAAGATACTTAATGGGTTTTTATAAGTATTGGTTCAGCTTAGCCATAGACCACACTGGGAAGCAATAGGAAATGATGCGAGAACATGAACTGGGTTTGTTTATAAGACACTCTGGAATCTTCCAGAAATAACTATAGTACAATTTCAGGAGGTCGGACAAAAAACAAAATGAAAAGCAGGCAGAGTGAAAGCTATAAAACAGGATTTATTATGTTAGTATGGTCCCATTTTTCACAGCATCTTGGGACATCCAGAGGAAACTTAGATTATTTCAGAGAGTGGAGGCTCAAACAGATGGCTGGAGAAAAGAAACGGCATTCATTTCAGAGTAATGCCAGTTTGTGAATCCAGGGGCACCTCTGTTTCTCTGAACTTCTGACTTTGATTTTGTTTTAATTTCATTTCAGTTGACAGTTTAACTCTTACCTTCTTGATCAGATGCTTCATATACTGACTTTCATCAATATGATGATTTTAAATTTGGCATTGATTTCTTGATTTTCTTCAGAATTAAGGTCTTACACTTATGGTTCTGTGCCTGGGGCATTTCAGGGAGTTTGGATGTCATGAGGGAAGCAGGTGAGTGAGGGAGTGCTATTATGGCCTGCCCAGATCCATCCTTCAAAACTGAAGTATTCATTTCACCAGTTTCCAGGCTGCCTGCTAACAACTCACAGCAGAACAGCCCATTTTGAATGATATGTTGAACGACTGGTCCTTGTGGCAGTACAGAAGCCTGTCTACCTTTTCCCATTTTGGGAGATCTATGAAGGGTCATCGCAGTTTCAGAGTACCCTTTGGTGTTATTTGAAGTTACTGTTGTGCTCTATTACAGTTCAGCATCTCCTTCTGCCCTATCTGTATTTCCTCAAAGACATTGTTCCTGAGAGCAGGCATTTCCTGCATGCGAATCTCCATCTCTGAGAGTTTGTTTTTCCAGGGGACCTGAACTAAGAGAAGTGGTGTGAAGATTTGTCCAAGGAGATGGATTCTAAAATGGGACTTGGGAGCTGGATCACTTACTGGTTGACTGGCAATGAGAACCCATCACTAGTCATTGATAGAGTCCTGGGAGTGCTGGCATGCTGTAGTAGTACAAATACTAAAGCTTTTACTAGTGGTAAATTGAGATGGGATATGGGCGTAAGGAAATGCCTTGGTGAGCTCAGAGGATATCCTCAGGCATTTGAGAGGTTCCGAGGAACTGGTTACTAAAAGGACAGTGAAATTGGAAGGCAGTTGCTGAGTACAATTAAGCAGCTGAGAAGGACAATGAAAGGCAAAGATGTCTTTATTTGAGACATCTCATTTAAATCCCCATTTCCAAGTAAAATGTGAAAAGTTAAAGCACCTACATGGCAGCATTTACAAAGACTGCTGAAGCTGAAGAGTAGAAAACGTGAGGATTGAGCCAGTATTTAATTATAAGGGTAGCAGACAGTGCTCTAGGGATGATTGAATTCCTGAGCTCAGCAAGACTTCTGCACAAAATCAGGACCCTGGTGAAGAAGGGGGATCCTAAGACTTCATATGAGACATCTGGGTCAGTGTGCTAGAAAACTTTGAAACCCCAATACCCCTGAATTGTCTGGGCCCACAGTAGTAGCCTACTACTTTCTATTAAGGCCTGGCATTCCCTTCTTCAGGATCTATTTCTACTTCCTCTCAAACACCAGACATTGGCATCTTAGTAAAAAACAAAGACACATGAATACTAGTAAGTGGAAGATATTCCATATAAAAACTCAAGAATACCTTTGAGATATTGTGCATTTGGTTCCAAACCACCACAATAAAGTAAATATCACCATAAAGTGAGTCAAACAAATTTTTTTGGCTTCTCAGTGCATATTAGAGTTATATTTATACTATACTGTAGTATACTAAGTATGCTGCTGTTGCTGCTAAGTCACTTCAGTCATGTCTGACTCTGTGCGACCCCATAGACGCCAGGCCACCAGGCTTCCCCGTCCCTGGGATTCTCCAGGCAAGAACACTGGAGTGGGTTGCCATTTCCTTCTCCAGTGCATGAAAGTGAAAGGCAAAAGTGAAGTTGCTCAGTCATGTCTGACTCTTAGCGACCCCATGGACTGCAGCCTACCAGGCTCCTCCATCCATGGGATTTTCCAAGCAAGAGAACTGGAGTGGGGTGCCATTGCATTGTCTACAAAATGTACATACCTCAATTTAAAAAATATTTTATTGCTGAAAAATGCTAACCCATCATTTGAACTTCAGCAAGTTGGAATTTTTGTGCCAGTGGAGGGTCTTGTCTTGATTTCAATGGCTGCTAATTGATCAGGGTGGTGATTGCTGATTGGGGTGACTGTGGCAATTTCTTAAGATAACAATGGAATTTGCCACATCATTGACTCTTCTTTTCATGAACAATTTCTCTGTAGCATGCAGTGCTTTTTGATAACATTTTACCCATGGTAGAACTTCTTTCAAAATTGGACTCAGCCCTCTCAAACCTTGACACTGCTTTATGAAATAAGTTTATGTAATATTCTAAATCGTTTGTTGTCATTTCAACACTCTTCACAGCATCTTTACCAGGAGTAGATTTTATCTCAAGAAACTACTTTCTTTGCTCATCCTTAAGAAGCAACTCCTCATCTGTTAAAATTTTATTATGATATTGAAGCAATTCAGTCACACCATCAGACTTTACTTCTAACTCTAGTTCTTTTTCTATTTCCTCCACATCTACTCCACCACTTTCTCAGCTGAAGTCTTGAAACCCTCAAACATCCATTAGCAATGGACTCAACTGCTCCCCAGTTCCTGTTAGTGTTGATATTTGGACCTCTTTTCTTTTTTACATAAAAAAATATAATAGGCATTTCTTCTTTTACAAATGTTCTTAAAGGCATCTATAATGGTTTGTCTTCTCCAGAGGACTTTCAATTGACTTTGTCCAGACCCATCAGAGAAATCATTATGGCAACTATAGTCACATGAAATGTATTTCTTCGATAATAGGACCTGAAAGTTGAAATTAGACCTTGGTCCATGGGTTGCAGAATGGGTGTTGTGTTAGAACATAAAAACAACAGTAATCTTGTACATCTCCATAAGAGGTCTTGGGTAACAAGGTGCATTTTCAATGAGCAGTAATATTTTGAATGATCTTTCCTTTTTTTTTTTTTTTTTTTTTTCTAACCAGTGGTTCTCCAATAGTGGGCTTAAAATATTCAGTAAACTATGATACTTGAGATTTGTTGGATCCTTTAAAGTCTTTGTTTTGAACATTGTTAGTGTGGGTACAGAGCAATCTTTAGATTAGAGCTAATGTAGCTATAGTACTGATGCAGGAGAAGGCGATGGCACCCCACTCCAGTACTCTTGCCTGGAAAATCCCATGGACAGAGAACCCTGGCGTGCTGCAGTCCATGGGGTCACTAAGAGTCGGACACGATTGAGTGAATTCACTTTCACTTTTCACTTTCATGCATTGGAGAAGGAAATGGCAACCCACTCCAGTGTTCTTGCCTGGAGAATCTCAGGGACGGGGGAGTCTGGTGGCCTGCCGTCTGTGGGGTCGCACAGAGTCAGACACTACTGAAGCGACTTAGCAGCAGCAGCAGCAGTGCTTCTCTGTATTCTCTTCTTGATGCCTGTGTACTATGAGAACTTTCACTCTGACTAATGCCAGCACAAACTATTTACGATCCTACATGCTTACTCCTTGGAAGAAAAGTTATGACCAACCTAGATAACATATTGAAAAGCAGACATTACTTTGCCAACAAACTCCGTCTAGTCATGGTTTTTGCAGTGGTCATGTATGGATGTGAGAGTTGGACTGTGAAGAAAGCTGAGCGCTGAAGAATTGATGCTTTTGAACTGTGGTGTTGGAGAAGACTCTTGAGAGTCCCTTGGACTGCAAGGAGATCCAACCAGTCCATTCTGAAGGAGATCAGCCCTGGGATTTCTTTGGAAGGAATGATGCTAAAGCTGAAACTCCAGTATTTTGGCCACCTCATGCGAAGAGTTGACTCATTGGAGAAGACTCTGATGCTGGGAGGGATTGGGGGCAGGAGGAGAAGGGGACGACAGAGGATGAGATGGCTGGATGGCATCACTGACTCGATGGATGTGAGTCTGAGTGAATTCCCGGAGTTGGTGATGGACAGGGAGGCCTGGTGTGCTGTGATTCATGGGATCACAAAGAGTCGGACACAACTGAGCAACTGAACTGAACTGAACATGAACTCCTAGAATTATTCTTAAAGTATCACCAATACTTTTACCATATCACCAATACTTATTACCAAATTATCACCAATATCACTCAATACTTTTGTATGTCTTGTCCTTGATTTGTTTTTTCCTTTAGGACTTGTTACTATCTCAAATTATATACTTATTGACATTTTATTGTTATTCCTTTCTGTGTATACTCTGTTAGGAGATAGAATTTTGTGTGTGTTATTCACTATTATTTAACTAGCTTTCAGAATAAAGTTTGACTCATTATAGATACCTGATAAATATTTTCTGTGTAAGTGAATTATCAAATGAATCCTCTATTAATTAACATATGCTTATTATTCTTCATTTCTTGAAATCTCTAATATCTGCTTTAATGAGTTATTACTGATGAACAGTGGTAATGATATTGCTTGTGAAGCTTATTTCAAACATGACTCTCCCAGATGAGGACTTCTTGTCCTCATCATTTTATGTTGCAGATTGTGCATTGCCCAAAACTGTGTGATGACACTCATATTTGTGGTCACCTTAGATTAATGTTTTTATTATTCTAATTTTCCTAGAGATGGCAATAAATCTCTTAGGAACAAAGGTGCCTAAGCACATAGCAGTAGGGTTGTCACCAATGAGAAATATTCATATCTTGTAAGTTCCTCAACCTCTCTTCTCCATCCTGGTGGCTTTCAAGATATTTCTTATACTTTGTTTCCTTGAATCAGCACCTATTGAAAAATGTTGAATCAGGTTTAAAACTGTTGATTTGCCCTTCTTTTTGACGCAGTAGCAGGAAGAAGCACTCAATATGATGATTCAGTAACTGAAGAGTTCCAGGCTACAGCAGAGAAGAGCTTCCTAAAGACCTGTGATCTATGCTCAGTATCTTCCTCACATAGACTCCTCCCACTGAGGGTTGCTTCGCACAGATGATGCCTGGACAGTGTAGACATTTGTTGAGTCAGTGTCAGTGCATTGTAAGCCCAGGGCACAGTTCAGTTTCTCTGACTGGGGGGATGGCTTAAAGAAAGGATCATGGATTCTGAGCCCGGAAAGACTTAGTTTCAAATCCTAGATCTAACATCTACTAGCAAAATATATGGCCTAGTCAGTTAATTTAGTATCTCCAAGGCTATTTCTTCATCTGATAACTAAAGATAAGTGCATCAAAGAACTAATATATCTAAATAAGGTTAGACATAGAATATATAGCTCTTAATATCTGAACAATAAATGCTATCTTGAGAAATCTGTATGCAGGTCAGGAAGCAACATGTAGAACTGGACATAGAACAACAGACTGGTTCCAAATAGGAAAAGGAGTACATCAAGGCTGTATATTGTCACCCTGCTCATTTAACTTCTATGCAGAGTACATCATGAGAAACACTGGGATGGATGAAGCACAAGCTGGATCAAGATTGCTGGGAGAAATAGCAATAACCTCAGATATGCAGATGACATCACCCTTATGGCAGAAAGTGAAGAAGAACTAAAGAGCCTCTTGATGAAAGTGAAAGAGGAGAGTGAGAAAGTTGGCTTAAAGTTCAACATTCAGAAAACTAAGATCATGGCATCTGGTCCCATCACTTCATGGCAAATAGATGGGAAAACAGTGGCTGACTTTATTTGGGGGCTCCAAAATCACTGCAGATGATGACTATAGCCATGCAATTAAAAGACACTTACTCCTTGGAAGGAAAGTTATGACCAACCTAGACAGCATATTGAAAAGCAGAGACATTACTTTGCCAACAAAGGTCCATCTAGTCAAAGCTATGGTTTTCCCAGTAGTCATGTATGGATGTGAGAGTTGGACTGTAAAAAATGCTGAGTGCTGAAGAATTGATGCTTTTGAACTGTGGTGTTGGAGAAGACCCTTGAGAGTCCCTTGGACTGAAAGGAGATGGAACCAGTCCATCCTAAAGGAGATGAGTCCTGGGTGTTCACTAGAAGGACTGATGTTGAAGCTGAAACTCTAATACTTTGGCCACCTGATGCAAAGAGCTGACTCATTTGAAAAGACCCTGATACTGGGAAAGACTGAGGGCAGGAGGAGAAGGGGACGACAGAGGATGAGATGGTTGGATGGCATCACGGAGTCAATGGACATGAGTTTGGGTAAACTCTTGGAGTTGGTGATGGACAGGGAGGCGTGGCGTGCTGCGATTCATGGGGTCGCAAAGAGTCGGACACGACAGTGACTGAACTGAAATGAACTGAATAGATGCTATTTTCCATTCACCTTCCAGTATAAGTAAACACAGGCTAAGTTAGCCATCAGAAAGTTGGTAAAGACAGAGCATTATACAGTATGAAAAACTGGTCACATTTTTTTGTCCGATTCAACATCTGTAGTGCAATAATTTCCTCTGTAGTATCCATGTCAGTTAGCACCCAGTCTCAAGCTAAACATGCCAGTGATAGGAATTCCCCTTCTCTTCTGAGGTTTGAAAATTGTGTTGTAAAAAAAAATTGATCAGAATAAAGAGAGCTCAACTATCGGTCCTACTCTTGCTTCCTGTAACTGTATGGAACAGTGGTAATCTCCCAACCAAAGGATCCTTCCAGATATTTGCATGAAGCTAATTACAACCCTTTTGAGTCATCTCTTTAGCACATAAAATATATATACCCCCTTATCCTGCACATGTGATATGATATTGAGCCCTGTCACCATGGTAATGGAATTCTTCAATCTGTGTTTGGATTTCTATTATTATTTCTGTGTACGCCCAGATTCTGTAATTTCCCAGAATCTCTCTCTTTACCTATACGTGCACCCTCTGACATTCCCATTTTAGACACCTTTTCCCAATACAGACACATCTCCCCTGCTCCCCGCTATCAAAACTGACCTATATCATTTCTCATTCTCTTAAACTCTGAGATATTAGTATTGACACACTTATAAATATCTGCATCTTGTCAATCTTCTGTTTCTTATGTAAGGAGATGAGTAATCTGGGAATTTTAAGAACAGTTAGAAGGCCAGTAAGGGAGGCCCTATCAACAATGATACTTCTTGGCATCTGCATCTTGACATGTACCTCTGTGTGTTCAATTTCAGTATCCTGTCTCTGCCTAATAACTATTTCCATTGGCATATCTGTGGTGAGGCATTAGCAGGCAAAAGAGAGACAAAGGTGTGTACTAAAGAAAGAGGCATCGTGATTATTTCTGATTAAAGAGGAGATTTCACTTAGAACTGTCTTAGTATGTTACTAAAACAGGAAGCCAATGAATATACTTTTATCCCAAAAGCCTATAAATATACACTGGCATTAAAATAACTTCCTAACTTGATCTAGTGATTGCCATCAACATTTCTTCTAAGGATCAAACTAATTCAATGTGGGTTAAATAATATTGACCTTAAATACTTTTTAATCCCATTGATTTCCCTCATTCATGCTTTTGAGTTTACATTAAAGGTGCATGTACTTAACAGCACTTTATTTTTTTTAAATATCAGGGATCCATTATATATAATGAAATGGTGCCAAAAGTAAAGAATGAAAAGGAAAGTACGCTTGGTATTTTAAAAGCTAGTGACAACATGGTAGAATTATGCAGGGGTGGTAGGAGTTGTCTGAACCATTAAAGACAACTTAGGCGGTGAATGAAGAGGACAGACTGGAATAGTGAGTTGCAGTGACCCTGTACATTCAAACTGATTTGCCAGCCTGAACAATCCTTAGGAACTGGAGTAGGCTGATGTTCAGTGAGTACAAATCACAAGACTAGTATCCATGCACAGCTGTATGCAAGGCAATCAGGACTTAAAATTTTGTGCTCCATTTGTGTTCCATTTCAGCACACTTTCACCCGAGACCTCTAAGTATCTTGGAAACATTGCTTCATTCATCTCTACAGCATTCTGTTTGGGGAATTAAGTTACAAATATTATGGGGCCTGTTCTTTACTTGAGAAAGCTGAATTACAGGAAGGTTAAGTAAACTGCTGAAGGTCAGAAATTGGCAATAGAGATCAAATGCAGACTGTAGGGGACCCAGCAATAGTTCCCAGAATACCTCAGCAGTGTCACTATGGAATCCTTTCAGTGATTTCTCTACATTATTCCCCAGGGCAGCAAATTCACAAGTGCAAATAGGAAGCTTCTATGGGGCAATTGTACAGGCAGGGTCCTTTCTGTAGGGGACAGATACTTTGATGATACTTTAGACCTTTCTTCTACATTTTCAAAGAGGCAGAATTAATGACAGATTTGGCTAACATTGGATACACCTCATCTTTAAAGCCATACACACCACCTTGCAAAACAGACATTCGGTTCAGAAATGCTTCTTGAAGAAGTTTATTGCAATTGAAGAAAACTCTTGGGCTTTCAGAAACCATAGCCTAGATACAGTTTCTTTTCCTTTAAGGAGGAAACTTGAGAAGAAACATTTAGAATACCTTCACAATCAGTCCTTTCTGTGGACAAGTTTTGGCTTGAGAGATTTCAAAATGTTGTCCTCATTCTAGGGTTATCTTCATCTCCATGGAAATCTCTACAGTTTCATATAATGGGGACTGAGGCTTTTTTGTGTGTGTAGTCTCTTATACTTTAACTTTCTTACTAACTGGCAGAATTCACGAGAAGGGGAGGAAATGAAAAGGAAAGTTGGAATTATGCATTTACTGCCTTGAGTGAAGCTCTTACCTATAACAAGCTTAAGGCTTTTCAAGTCTGTTTTCAAGGCTGAAAAGAAGATTAGAAATTATCCACCCATTTCTAATCCAGTAATTTGCAAAGTAGGTGACACTATTTTCCAAGATTTTATACTTTTTATGTTAGCCAGATTGTCTTTATAATTTTCTGAGTAATATATGGCAAATCATAAACTTCTTTCCAAAGATGATAAATAATATATTTCCTGAACCACTAAAGAATGTGTTTTCTCTTTGAAGATACCGCTGCCTTGAATGTTTACAATGTTATGCATATAATAAGAAAATAAAACTACTGTTACTGTTTACTAAGCAACACACTACCTAATTATACAATATATATATATAACATATATACATATATGTATATAAAAGTTTATTAGACTTCCTGGAGACATATATTAGACTTTCCTGAGGGAGGAAACGGCAACCCACTCCAGTATTCTTGCCTGGGAAATCCCATGGACAGAACAGTCTGGTGGGCTACTGTCCAAAGGGTCACAAAGAGTCAGACACGACTGATCAGCTAAGCATTTGTTGTTCAGTTGCTCAGTCATATCCAACTCTTTGAGACCCCATGGAGTGCAGCACACCATGCTTCCATGTCCTTCACCATCTCCCAGAGCTTGCTCAAACTCATGTCCATTGAGTTAGTGATGCCATCCAACCATCTCATCCTCTCTCATCCCCTTCTCCTCCTGCCTTCAATCTTTCCCAGGATTAGGGTCTTTTCTAATGAGTTGGCTTTTTGCATCAGGTGGCCAAAGTACTGGAGTTTCAGCTTCAGCATCAGTCTTTCCGATGAATATTCAGGGTTGATTTCCTTTTAGGATTGACTGGTTTGATATCCTTGCAGTCCAAGGGACTTCTCCAACACCACAGCTCAAAAGCAGCAGTTCTTCAGTGCTCAGCTTTCTTTATGGTCTAGCTCTCACATCTGTACATCACTACTGGAAAAACCATAGCTTTGACTGTATGGACCTTTGTTGGCAAAGTAACATCTCTGCTTTTTAATATGCTGTCTAGGTTTGTCATAGCTTTTCTTCCAAGGAACAAGCCTCTTTTAATTTCATGGCTTCAGTCACCATCTGCAGTGATTTTGGAGCCTAAGAAAATAAAGTCTGTCACTCTTACCGTTGTTTCCCCATCTATTTGCCATGAAGTGATGGGACCAGATGCCATGATCTTCATTTTTTTAATTGAGTTTTAATCCAGCTAAGCATAGCACACATAAAAGTATATACATATATGTGTATGAAGTCCATATGTAAAATATATATGTGCATACATGCATACACACACATATGAAATCTTATTTAATTGTTCTAACAATGCTTCATTGTAATTATTATTATTTTACCCATGAGAAGACTGAGACATTTGTGGTCTAACAACTACACATTGCTGACAGAATTGTCTAACATCGCATCATGAGGTTAAATTTAAAACAAACAAAAAGATGCAAGTTGTTGTCTATGTACTCCCTCACACAATCTGCAGAGAGAAAAGTACTATGAAAGACAAATCATTATCTAATTGCACTGTCAGATAATCTGTATGGTTGGCTAGAACAATCAGTCTCATTTTTCTGTTGAAGACTCTGAAGCCCATAAGAATGCATATCATTGCCTATGAATTGCTTAAAATCAACCAGCATCAGAACTGCAGGAATCTGCTTACTATGTGCCTTTCTTTATCACTTAATTCACTGAGAGAAAACTATGTCATTCAGGCCATAATCCATAAAATCAGGGTAGAATTTTCTTAGAATGTGAAATTTGGACTCCAACAGTAGGAGGGTAAAAAAACTATCCACATTAATGTACACAAGTACAAGTAGTAAGCCTGGGAAGTGCACAAATACCCATAAAAAAATGTAGCAATAGAATGATAATTTATGGGTCAGGAGTGTCAAAACATTTAAATAGTAGCATTTAAACTTTGCAGAGTTCAAGAAACATTTTCTGTCTCCTCAATCCTTGAGGCTTTGGAAATTGGGGGTTTGAATGACTTCGTGAGTCAAAATGTGACTCCTCTATTCCTTCAGATTCCATTACAAACTCACAGTCATCTCATGCTGGAACTTTACATTTCCTAGACAGGCCAGTCTGTCTCCCCTGCATCCACTCACCTATAGATGGGCTGGTAGAGCCACTGAATATTTCCTTATATATCTCTCCAATATATTAAGTAGCAGGTAGGTAAAGACATAGGTAGATGATAGACTGATAGATTGATAGGTAGGTAGACTGATAGTTCAATAGAATGATAGATCACACTTCACATTTGTGGATCTAACACTGAGTTGCTGCAGCATTGTTTCTTTATTGTCATTGCTCTTGTTTTTTTACCCCAGCAGCCTCAATAGCTAATGCATTTTCTCACTCTGTAGTTTGGTCCTCTCACAGCAAGCCTTTCATAGTGAGGTTTCAGAAATCCCAATTTACCACCATTTGGATTATCTACATTTCACCTGGCTTTTCCACTCAAATGCATTTTTAGGCCAAGAACCCAGCAGTGTTATTCTTTTAATTTTATATGCCCACAGAGCTGAAACATTTGAAGTGCAAGCGTGGGACCATGTACTTTTCAATTCAATGTTGGCACATACAAACACTCACAGATACTAATTGGCACAGACCAACTACCATTCATTTAACTTAATGGATATACTCTAATGGAATGGCCAATGGTAGTGCAATGTTTGAACCTTGAGACTTGTAGAAGTAGTGAGAATTACAGTCCACAGCATGACAAGAAGGCCTTAAAAAGGTTTTTCACAATTAGCTTATTTCAGAAATGAAGAATGCCAATTGGATTAATCTACCGCATCTTGGCAGGACATTGATACCAACTGCCTTTTGTCACTATTTATTTACCTCTCTGTTTCCTTAGATATGGAGTCAATGAGTATTTGTACCAAAGCCTTTATACTTGAGAAAGCACAGGGCAGTGAATCCCACTTTCCTCTTTTCCTCTTGAACTCTGAATTTTTGAAACTCAAGTACTTTTTTTCACATAAAAGTTTCTCACTAAATATTTTAAGTCTTTGCTTAGATTGAGATTTCTTTGGGTCTACTGAGATTGATATTTTGGTCTATTGGGATTGTTACTTGCAAATTCTAGTAGTCATTTTCATAGTCTACATCTATGGGTGTTATTGTTCCCTTTCCATCTTATAATTTCGACTAAATCGAGCAATGAAAATTTTATAGTGCATCCCTAATTGTGCACCAGACTGGAACTGTTCATACAAATTCCAAGCAATTATAAGGCTTTCTGGGAAACATTGGCAGCAAACACTGGATTAAATGTTTATAACAGCAAGCCAGATGGGAAATAGAGATAAGGAAAATCTCATGGAAACTTTTTTTTTTCCCCAAACCACAACACTATTTTAAATTAACCTGGCCAAGGGGAAGCATTTTTACATTGTTGACCAATACAGAGGTTTAGTAAGTAAGAGCAGTTAAATTGTGGGAATAATTTTACAAAGATGTAACTCTTTGTGACAAGATGTAACTTGTCATACATCTTGTTACAGAAAGATGTAATTCTGTGACTGTTATAAAAAGATACCATATAGACAGAGTTGATGAATGAGACTCCAAAGATATGTTAGGGAAGGCAGATATTAAGAGTGGATGCTTTAAAGTTAAAAAATGTGCTTTGTATTTCATTGAAGGTGGGAAAAAAATCACATCACATGGAAATATTTAGCTATCCTTGAAAATGTTTGACGTGGAGACTGTGGTGAATATATAGTCACCTTATTCATGCTAAAAATATACTTCCACTGCTTGAGAACCAGAGTTAAGAATGCTGTTTTTACAGATAAAAATCTTTCTCTTAATGGAATTGGGCAATAAGTGTCTCACACCCATTTGTGTTCATGCTTGCTTCCTCTAATATGATTTAAATGATATTTAGAGGCCCTGGTGGCTCAGACGGTAAAGCGTCTGCCTGCAATGCGGAGACCCGGGTTCGATCCCTGGGTTGGGAAGATCCCCTGGAGAAGGAAATGGCAATCCACTCCAGCACTCTTGCCTGGAAAATCCCATGGATGGAGGAGCCTGATAGGCTACAGTCCATGGGGTCGCAAAGAGTCGGACACGACTGATCGACTTCACTTTCGCTTTTCTTTGGCTAAGTTACAGAGGTGGATTTATAAGGAAGGTGATGACACTAAATTTTCAAGTTTCCTCACTTGCATGAGGGAAAGGTTCCTAACAATATGTTCACGTTCTCATGTGTTTTTAGAAGTTTGTGAGGGAAGATATTGTAACTGTAGTTAGTTAAGACTACTTTCTCTTTCCACTCTGATTTTCCCTCCCTTATTTCCCCTTTGTTGGGTGGTATTGGAGCAGCCATTAGCACGTGTGAATTATGGCTAAATGAGACTTAAACATGAGAGACATATATGGGGTTTAGTTGGATATATTTATGTGAGACAATGTCAACTTAATGGGTCGTTAAATGGTACTATCCAAGCTTAGAAATAGTTTCTGGAACTAGTCTACTACCCACTATGTCTAGCCACTTGTCTTGGAATTTGAAGGTATAGGCCAGAAGCACTTTTAATATGTTTTACCATGCTGACGTGCCTAGTAGAGGAGAAACAAGGTTTCTACATGCAGCAAGGAGCTAGTCTGTGGAACATTTTTCCAGTCAACAGATATGTAAGGTATTTAGACTTAAAACATGACTAAATAGTGACTTTTTATTTTTAAGAACTCTGTTATATTTTCAAGGAACTGGAGAAAGAATACAAACATTAGCAAACTGCAGATTTATTCAAAAAGTTGGTCAGGTTCAAAGACAACCCTTTAACTGCTAGTTGGAAAGATGTTTTAGAGAATGTAAGTGAAACAGATGAGTAGTTACAGACTTCTGATTTGGAATACATATATGTATGTGTGTTTTCCTTTAATTTTATTTCTAATGGGGTTTTTAATGGGATTTCTAATGGGATTATTAACATAAAATTTGTGGAATGTGAAATGTACAAGACAAAAATGATCAATATAATCAATAGAGATTATTCTTAAGAGAATTTGACAAAAATTTTCATATCATACCAGAAGCAGGGGCTTATTAAATTGGAGAGATAAATTTTGAATCAAAGAAATATCAGACCCTGGGATTGCTGTGAATCCACTAACGAAGAAAATGAATCGTATGAATGCATTTGGGAAAACACTATCTTGTTGCTTGAATTAATTTTTGCTTTGTAACAAACTTCCCTTAACAGTGGCTAACAAATATGGCCAATGGTTTTTACATCTTTAAAGAGATGTAGGGAAAAATGAAGAAGTTTAACAGAGACCATAAGTGGCCTCCAAAGCCTAAAATATTTACTATCTGGTTCTTCATGGAAAAAATTTGCTAACCTTTGGCTTAAAACAGCAGTTTATTTGGGGGCTTCTCTGGTGGCTCAGACAGTAAAGAATCTGCCTGCAATGTTGGAGACCTGGGTTCAATCCCTGGGTCAGGAAGATCCCCTGGAGAAGGGAATAGCAACCCACTCAAGTATTCTTGCCTGGAGAATTCCATGGACAGAAGAGCCTGGAGAGCCTAAGTCCATGGACGCACAAAGAGTCAGACACAACTGTGTGGATAACACAGTTCATTCATTCACTTAGCTGCTAATTTGGATTGGGCTTAGCTGGGCAGTTCTGCTGCTGCTCTTGGCTCATCTTTCATATGTCTGCAGTTAGCTGCTGTGTCACCTGAAGCTTGGTGATCTGGTATATTCTCCATTAAAGGTTTGGCAGTTGGCTGACAGTCCCCTGGGATAACTGGGCTGCAGCCTATCATTATTTAGCAGACAAATAGAGCTTTCTCAGGATAGTAGTTGCAAGCAGAGACAAGCCCCAAATCCAAGTGCCTTTTAAGAGCCAACATATATCATGTTTAGTAATGTCTATTACACTAAGTCACATGGTTAATTCTAGCATTGTTGTAGGGGGATGCTACCAAAAATTATGGATGAGTGAAAGGGAAAAAATTGTCACCATCTTTACAATCCTTCATGCTCATTCAATTGACATGAAATACATGCACACACACAATAACAGTAATAAAGGCAATGTAAAACTAATAATATGCCATGACAAACTGTGGATAATTCTTAAAGAGATGGGAATACCAAACCATCTTACCTGCCTCCTGAGAAATCTGTATGAAGGTCAAGAAGCAACAGTTAGAACTGGACATGGAACAACAGACTGGTTCCAAATTGGGAAAGGAGTACATCAAGGCTATATATTGTCACCCTACTTATTTAACTTATGTGCACAGTACATCATGTGACATGCTGGGCTGGATGAAGAACAAGCTGGAATCAAGACTGCCAGGGGAAATATCAATAACTTCAGATATGCAGATGACACCACCCTTAAGGCAGAAAGTGAAGAAGAACTAAAGAGCATTTTGATGAAGGTGAAAGAGGATAGTGAAAAAGTTGGCCAAAACTCAACACTCAAAAAATGAAGATAATTCATCCAGTCCCATCACTTCATGGCTAATAGATGGGGAAACAATGGAAACAGTGACAGACTTTATTTTGAGGGGCTCAAAATCACTGCATATGGTGACTGCAGCCATGAAATTAAAAAATGCTTGCTCCTTGGAAGAAAACTATGACCCCAATCAAAAGAGCATATTAAAAAGCAGAGACATCACTTTGCTGACAAAGGTCCATCTAGTCAAAGCTATGGTTTTTCCAGTAGTCATGTATGAATGTGAGAGTTGGACTATAAAGAAAGCTGAGCACCAAAGAATTGATGCTTTTGAACTGTGGTGTTGGAGAAGACTCTTGAGAGTCCCTTGGACTGCAAGGAGATCAACCCAGTCAATCCTAAAGGAAATCAGTCCTGAATACTCATTGGAAGGACTGATGCTGAAGCTGAAATTCTAATACTTTGGCCACCTGATGCGAAGAGCTGACTCATTTGAAAAGACGCTGATGCTGGGAAAGATTGAAGGTAAGAGGAGAAGGGCACGATAGAGGATGAGATGGTTGGATGGCATCACTGATTCAATAGACATGAGTTTGAGTAAACTCTGGTAATTGGTAATGGACAGGGAGGCCTGGTGTGCTGCAGTCCAGGGGGTTGCAGAGTGACCAAACTGAACTACTATGAAGATATTGGTGACAAGGTCTTAATAACTGATATTAATGTAATGAATATCTAAGAATAGTTACTATCCAAGAAAAATTTAAGTGCCTTGACATATTTCTGTTTATATATAAAATAAATTTGATTGATATTTTCCCAAATTGACAACAATTCTGAATTTTTATGTGGAATTGTCAGTAACAAATTGTGAATATGAATGAATCTTTTTAAACTACTAAAAATAAAAACATTTGATTAATTATGCTAATTATGCTAATAGAAACTCAATTATCTTTAGATTCTTTTTTATTAAACAATATTATAAAATAATTCTAATGTGAAAGTGAAAGTCTCTCAGTCATGTCCTACTCTTTGCAACTCCATGGATCATACAGTCCATGGAATTCTCCAGGCCAGAATACTGGAGTGGATAGCCTATCCCTTTTCCAGGGATATGAGGTAGAGATGAGCAATTTCCAAGTGGTTCAAAGGATAGTTCTCAATGCACCTAGGATAAAGTAATATAATAGGTTAAATATGTACAATCTTTCCAATTCAGAAATCGAACTGGGGTCTCCTGCATTGCAGGTGGATTCTTTAACAATGGAGCTATCAGGGAAGCTCATTGTCATATGATTCCTAATAAAAGCATATACAACCAAAAACTGTAGGAGAGAAATATGTATTATAGGGTCGTGTCAGGCATTTTATTTAAAAGCATATATTTCTGGATTTTGTGAGGTGGGTTGCATTTTATTCTTTCCCTTCTCTAGGGCTTCTAAAACATCCTAAGTTTCAGGTCCCATGCAACCTAAAAAGACTAGTAAGCTCTCCTGCTCTGGAGATCTAGGCCTGGGCAGAAGAGCAGCTGGCACAGAGAAGGAAGGGAGTGCCAGATTCTCATGTGGGAATGGTAGAGGTAGGTTTTGGGGAATCCTGAATCATCTTATGGGCTCCAAGTTTGATTTAAAAGTCTTTAGTAATTCTTTCTGCTTACAATCAAATTGCATCAGATCAGATCAGTCGCTCAGTCATGTCCGACTCTTTGTGACCCCATGAATCGCAGCACACCAGGCCTCCCTGCCCATCACCAACTTTGGAGGTCACTGAGACTCACATCCATCGAGTCAATGATGCCATCCAGCCATCTCATCCTTTGTCATCCCGTTCTCCTCTTGCCTTCAATCCCTCCCAGCATCAGAGTCTTCTCCAATGAGTCAACTCTTTGCATGAGGTGGCCTAAGTACTAGAGTTTCAGCTTTAGCATCATTCCTTCCAAAGAAATCCCAGGGCTGATCTCCTTCAGAATGGACTGGTTGGATCTCCTTGCAGTCCAAGGGACTCTCAAGAGTCTTCTCCAACACCACAGTTCAAAAGCATCAATTCTTCGGTGCTCAGCCTTCTTCACAGTCCAGCTCTCACATCCATACATGACCACAGGAAAAACCATAGCCTTGACTAGGCGAACCTTTGTTGACAAAGTAATGTCTCTGCTTTTGAATTTGTGATGCAATGTATCAACTCAAGGATGATCAGAACCCAATAATTTTTGAAGACTGCTGAGACCAGTCCTGGATGTTCATTGGAAGGACTAATGCTGAGGCTGAAACTCCAATACTTTGGCCACCTCATGCGAAGAGTTGATTCATTGGAAAAGACTCTGCTGCTGGGAGGGATTGAGGGCAGGAGCAGAAGGGGACAGCAGAGGATGACATGGCTGGATGGCATCACCGACTCGATGGACATGAGTTTGGGTGAATTCCGGGAGTGGGTGATGGACAGGGAGGCCTGGTGTGCTGCGATTCATGGGGTAGCAAAGAGTCGGACACAACTGAGTGAACTGAAATGAACTGAACTGAAGCTGATATATCGAATACATGGTCACCTCTGACACCCCCATTCTTACTTTCCATGGCAATTTTTATCCTCCTTGGAGAGGATATTCAGATATCAGAAGGTGGTTTCATTTGACAAGAGGAGGAAAGCCTCTGAGAGATCAAGTAACACTGTACATTGGGGAAGCTGGGTTGCAAACAATGTGTATCTATTGACAAGTATCATTCTTTTCCCATAATCCTTTGTTTTCATCCTTCCAACACACAGGACCTGCCTCTTAAATTAATGATAAATACATCTTATATGGGAATTAATACTTTATCATAAGATATGCTATGCTATGCTATGCTATGCTAAGTCACTTTAGTCGTGTCCGACTCTGTGTGACCCCATAGACGGCAGCCCACCAGGCTTCCCCGTCCCTGGGATTCTCCAGGCAAGAACACTGGAGTGGGTTGCCATTTCCTTCTCCAATGCATGAAAGTGAAAAGAGGAAGTGAAGTCGCTCAGTCATGTCTGACTCCTAGCGACCCCATGGACTGCAGCCTACCAGGCTCCTCCATCCGTGGGATTTTCAAGGCAAAAGTACTGGAGTGGGATGCCATTGCCTAATCATTGTCCATAAATGCCTTCCAGATACAAACACCAGAAATCTTGGTGAACATGGAAAATTTTTGAAAATATACAAATTGTAATGTATCATATGCTAAGTATCTAATAAGTGATAGAGAAGTTTTCATATGTGAAGATTTGGGTAGATGACTTTGAAGGGCATATATAGCATATATCAAGTGAAGATGTGTTGGTCAGGAAAACTCAGAAAGAAGGAAGGAATGGTGAACAATGACTGGCTTTATTCCAGGCATATCAGATCAGATCAGATCAGTCGCTCAGACGTGTCCGACTCTTTGCGACCCCATGAATCGCAGCACTCCAGGCCCCCTGTCCATCACCAACTTCGGAGGTCACTGAGACTCACATCCATCAAGTTAGTGATGCTATCCAGCCATCTCATCCTCTGTAATCCCCTTCTCCTCTTGCCCTCAATCCCTCCCAGCATCAGAGTCTTCTCCAATGAGTCAACTCTTCGCATGAGGTGGCCAAAGTACTGGAGTTTCAGCTTTAGCATCATTCCTTCCAAAGAAATCCCAGGGCTGATCTCCTTCAGAATGGACTGGTTGGATCTCCTTGCAGTCCAAGGGACTCTCATGAGTCTTTTCCAACACCACAGTTCAAAAGCATCAATTCTTTGGTGCTCAGCCTTCTTCACAGTCCAGCTCTCACATCCATACATGACCACAGGAAAAACCAGGCATATAGATTTATTTACTTTATTGCATGATACTTCTCACAAAGCATAGTGTTACAAATCCCAAAAAAGGCTCTGACAAAGTCATCCAACAGAGATTCCCACCATTTACACCAAAGATACTTGATTTTCTCCACCCCACCCACCCATCACCACCATCCTGACTTGCCCAAGATCCTCTAGCTCATCACAGAGCCAAAGTTTTTAATTGTGTTTCCTCAGCACTAAACTACCATAACTGACCATAGCATTATTACTTGAAATCAATAGCTGTTCTGTAACACCATCTATATGTTGATTCAAACCCTTAAAGTTACTTCTGGCATTCACTTTGCTATCCCTTCATACTATTCATATTTTATTCCAAGGTGGAAATCTCTAATGCATATTCTTCATTCTTCGCTTTGTTTTCTATTTTCATTTCCCCTTTGTATTGTTGAGGCATTTCAGAGAGAGTGGTGGCACACAGAATGTAACTCTCAAGAAGAAATTGGATTCTTCCCATTCCCAAAACAGCTTGAGGGCACTAGTAAGGGAGCTAGATGAGAAGGCCTTTTATATTTTGACATAGTCTTTGATAAAAGCAAACAAGTTCCATGTACCCTATCTCTCTTATAACTGTCTAGAATATGTTAGAAACATAATATGTATATGATAATTAAAAAAAACATGAAATCTCCATCTGGTGACTCCACACTGCTCTCTTATAGCTATTATTTATCACTAGTCTTATATGCCAGATGACTAGATTTTGAGCCTGAGTGAATGAAAATGAGGTAGAGATGAGCAATTTCCAAGTGGTTCAAAGGATAGTTCTCAATGCACCTAGGATAAAGTAATATAATAGGTTAAATATGTACAGCAATGTAACTTTTCCTCTTCTAAAAATTATCTCAAATAATCATGTTAAGAGCTCAATAAAAGTGAATAGAATAGTGTTTATTCCATTTTACAGTTGAAGAAATTAAGGTACAGAGACATCAACTGAAGAGCTCAAGATTGAATACCACAGTAGGGACACAGTTGAGATCAAGCCCCTGAAGCTGACCTGGGTCCCATGGCTTTTCCCCTTCCTTATACCATACATCTTTTGCAAACTGTGTATTCCCATTCCAATACCCTCTCCCACATCTCAGTTTAGTTCAGTTCAGTTCAGTTGTGAATCAAGGCAAATTGGAAGTGGTCAAACAGGAGATGGCAAGAGTGAATATCAACATGTTAGCAATCAGCGAACTAAGATGGACTGGAATGGGTGAATTTAACTCAGATGACCATTATATCTACTACTGTGGGCAGGAATCCCTTAGAAGAAATGGAGTAGCCATCATGGTCAACAAAAGAGTCCAAGATGCAGTACTTGGATGCAATTTCAAAAACTACAGAATGATCTCTGTTCATTTCCAAGGCAAACCATTCAATATGGTAATCCAAGTCTATGCCCCAACCAGTAACGCTGAAGAAGCTAAAGTTAAACAGTCTATGAAGACCTATAAGGCCTTCTAGAGCTAACACCCAGAAGAGATGTCTTTTTCATTAGAGAGGACTGGAATGCAAAAGTAGGAAGTCAAGAAACAGCTGGAGTAATAGGCAAATTTGGCCTTGGAGTACAGAATGAAGCAGGGCAAAGGCTAATAGAGTTCTGCCAAGAGAACGCACTCCTACGTCTACTCCAAATAAAAACAAGTGGTATCCCTGGATTCCAATATTGTTCAGAATTTTTTATTTTGTTATTTAATAAGTGGCCTAGAACCTCTTTACAATAACTAGACAATGACAACAAAGTTCGCTTCTACATCAAAGGATTTTGTGAATAAATAATACATAGCTGTGAAAAACCTTTAAATCAATCTAAACACTTCCCCAAAGCTTGAAGGATAAAATGGACAAGTCAGGTATTGTTTCACAATACCTATGGCCATTTGCTTTTACTATACAGTTCATATACTTGAGATCAAAAGGCAAATACTTGTGAATTCAAAATATAGACCATAATTATAATGTTGTTAAAAATGTATCCAAAAAGTAGAACTTAACTATTAATCTGTTGTATTTATTAGCTTCTTGGTTAACATGTCCAGAGGCTAATGACAGTTGGTAACTCAAAGCTAGCATACAATAATTTATTTTACTTTACATTTCTAGATGAAACAGCAAAATCATACTTATTAAAAATACTACGTCACTTTAACTTTCAGTTACCTCTCATAATCTAGTTTGCCCCAGAGTCATGTCATCTGAAATGAATTCAGGGCTCTGAGAAGAAAGCCCACAGCAAAGGGACAGAAGCTGTGAGCAAATCTGGGATGACTGTAACCAGGTCTTAATGGCTGTTCTTTGGCCTCATTTACAAAGTCCTCTTGCTGCACTTTAAAATTCGATGTCTCAGACACAAAATTAAAATGGTGCCACAAACAAATCATGGATGCAAGTCCAAATGCTATGTAATTGCTCCATCACCCCGAGGAGATGTTCTGATTAAAATGAGTCACATTGACCTTGGATGACATGGCCTAAGGGGCAATTATTCCCCAAGGGACTTAATTAAATGCAATTAGACCAGTGAGAGTACATTTAACGAGGCCCCTTGTGATACCTATGTTCCCAATTTATTTTTCCAGCAACTTTCACTAATGATTTGATTCACTCAGACCCCATCAATAGATAATGATTGGACACTCACTACTCCCAGGTGATTATGGGATACCTGGATTTCACAATTCAAGGATTAGAGAGAAAAGGCATGTATGACAAGTTAAATAGTCATATAAGATTATAATTGTTTATGGGCTGAATGAGTAGTGGGAGAAGGGGCAAATTAGAGGAAAAGGTGCTCACTGCGAGTTGGAAGAAGACCACAACCAGCCTTAGTGAAATGTTGGAAGGCTACAAGAATATGGATGGAGATAAAATTCTATCTCTAAATCTTGGAGTTCTAAGAAGGGAAGGGTTTTAGAGATTATCTTTTTTTATGACTTCATCTTATTGTGAGTACTCTGGAGCTCTTACTGGTTTTCTGGCTCACCCAAAACATTGCTCCTGGTGGTATTTTAGGAATAAAGAACAGTATGAGCTAGTTGAATGATACAGAGGCATGAGGTAAATTTGGGGGATGGTATGCTGACCAGTTAAGTAAGATAAATAGTACAGGTAAATATTGGTTTAAAAGAGAGGTTTGGGCTTATTTATAAAATGCTATGTTTGAAGTTTGGAATTCATTGTGTCAACGAACAGTAATGTGGGTTTTCATAATTTAAATGGTGTTTTCCAAAATATTAATCTGATAATTGTGTTCCAGATATATGAAAAATTGTGGGGACTGACACAGGCCTGGACCAGGCCAACAATAATTATAACAAGAGCACCAGATTGGAACAATGATTTCTAATGATAATATGAGAAACAAAGAGCATTGTGCAAGTGATTCTGGACAAGGGAGGAACAATATCAAATATGATTCCAAGGTTTTAAGCAAGGATGTAGAGAGAGAAGGTAGTGGACATTGTCATTGATAGGAACCAGAATTGAAAGCAAGAAGGTCAAGAAAACACTGAGAGGAAAAGGTGTGGTCTAGGACCAGAGAGTTCTGGAGTGGCCCAAGAGTATACAGTCAGGAGGGATGAGTTAGGGTCCAGAGGAACAGTTTAGAACTGAGGTGAATTTGGGCCCTTCAGGTCTGAGTAAAGCTATGGAACTAGCAGACTGCTGGGGGTCAGGAGGGCTCAGGCACTAAAGGGAAAGCTATAGCCTGCCAGGACCAATTGTCAAATGCAGGAAATATGGAATAAACTCGGAGATCATAATCCAGACCCACAGCTTAGGCAGCAACAAACACGGAGAATCTGGTAAAGAGGTAAGGTGAGGATTTAGACAAGGGATCATAGGCTGTGTGAATGTGCACCATTAAGAAACTACTGATTCTGCTAACCGGGGCCCAACAGGGCAAACAAAGGAATGTATTAGGGCATCTGCGAATCTGAACGAGCACCAAGAAAGGGCAAGAAAGAAAGAAACAAGTGGAAGTTAAATTATTAAATATGTTGAAGTAATCATCACAGAAAAAAACAGAACACTGTAAGATTCTTTGCTGTGTGTGTATGTGTGTGTGTGTATACACACATATGCATACATATATTAGCTAGTTAGTGCTGTTTTTATTTTTATTGATGGGGGACAGGGAATGTATTGAGAAGCAGAACATGAAGTTCTCATTGAGGCTAAATGTACTTAACTGATTCACTGTTGTTGTTCAGTCTCACACTCAGGTCCAACTCTTTGCAACCCCATGTTGCTGCTGCTGCTAAGTCACTTCAATCATGGCCGACTCTGTGCGACCCAGTAGATGGCAGCCAACCAGGCTCCCCCATCCCTGGGATTCTCCAGGCAAGAGTACTGGAGTGGGGTGCCATAGACTGCAGCAAAACAGGCTTCCCTGCCATTCACCATCTCCCACAGCTTGGTCAAACTCATATCCATAGAGTTGGTGATGTCACCCAACCATCTCGTCCTCTCTTGTCCCCTTCTCCTCTTGCCTTCAATCTTTCCCGGCATCAGGATTTTTCTAATGAGTTGACTCTTCACATCAGGTGGCCAAAGTATTGGAACTTCAGCTTCAACATCAGTCCTTCCAATTAATATTAGGATTGATTTCCTTTAGGACAGACTGCTTTGATCTCCTTGCAGTCCAATGAACTAGTCTTCTCCAACACCACAGCTCAAAAGTATCATTTCTTTGGTGCTCATCCTTCTTTATGGTCCAAATCACATATCCATACATGACTACTGGAAAGACCATAGCTTTGACTAGATGGACCTTCGCTGGCAAAGTAATGTGTCTGCTTTTTAATACACTGTGTAAGTTTGTCATAGCTTTTCTTCAAAGGAGCAAGTGTCTTTTCATTTCATGGCTGCAGTCATTATCTGCAGTGATTTTGGAGCCCAAAAAACAAAGTCTGTCACTGTTTCCATTGTTTCTCCATCTATTAGCCATGAAGTGATGGGACTAGATGCATTATCTTAATTTTTTGAATGTTGAGTTTTGAGCCAACTTTTTCACTATCCTCTTTCACCTTCATCAAATGCTCTTTAGTTCTTCTTCACTTTCTGCCATAAGGGTGGTGTCATCTGCATATCTGAGGTTATTGATATTTCTCAGAGCGATCTTAATTTCAGCTTGTGCTTCATTCAGCCTGGCATTTTGCATGATATACTCTGCATATAAGTTAAATAGCAGGGTGACAATATACAGGCTTGATGTAGTCCTTTTGCAATTTGGAACCACTCCATTGTTCCATGTCCAGTTCTAACTGTTGCTTCTTGACCTGCATACAGATTTCTCAGGAAGCAGGTACGGTGGTATGGTATTCTCATTTCTTTAAGAATTTTCCACAGGTTGTTGTGATCCACGAAGTCAAAGTCTTTAGCATAGTGAATAAAGCAGAAGTAGATATTTTTCTGGAATTCTCTTGCTTGTTCTATGAACCAATGGATGTTGGCAATTTGATCTCTCATTCTTCTGCTTATCTAAATCCAGCTTGAATATCTGGGAATTCTCAGTTCATGTACTGTTGAAGCCTAGCTTGTAGAATTGTGAACATATCTTTGCTAGCATGTGAAATGAATTCAGTTGTGCAATAATTTGAACATTCTTTGGCATTGCCCTTCTTTGGGATTGGAATGAAATCTGACCTTTGCCAGTTCTGTGGCCACTGCTCAATTTTCCAGATTTGCTGGCATATTGAGTACAGCGCTTTCACAGCATCTTATTTAGGATTTGAAATAGCTCAACTGGAATTCCATCACCTCCACTAGCTTTGTTTGTAGTGATGCTTCCCTAGGCTCACTTGACTACCCACTCTAAGATGTCTGGCTCTAGGTGAGTGATCACACCTTTGTGGTTACTGGGTCTTTACGATCTTTTTTGTATAGTTCTTCTGTGTGTTCTTGCCATCTCCTCTTAATACTTTCTGCTTCTGTTAGGTCCATACTATTTCTGTCCTTTATTGTGCCCATCTTTGCATGAAATGTTCCGTTGGTATCTCTAATTTTCTTGACGTGATCTCTCATCATTCCCACTCTTTTGTTTTCCTCTATTTCTTTGCATTGATCACTTAAGAAGGCTTTCTTATCTCTCCTTGCTATCCTTTGAAACTCTGAATTCAAATGGGTATGTATTTCCTTTTCTCCATTGCCTTTTGCTTCTCTTCTTTTCTGAGCTATTTGTAAGGCCTCTTCAGACAACCATTTTACCTTTTTGCATTGCCTTTTTGGGGGGATCGTTTTAATCTCCTGTAAAGATGGTTTTAATCTTCTGTATAGTGTTACAAACATCCACTCATAGTTCTTCAGGCACTCTGTCTATTAGATCTAATCCCTTGAATCTATTTGTCACTCCCACTGTATAATTGTAAGCGATTTGATATAGGACATACCTGAGTAGTCTAGTGGTTTTACCTACTTATCTTCAATTTAAGTCTGAATTTTGCAAAAAGGAATTCATGATCTGAGCCACAGTCAACTTCTGATCTTGTTTTTGCTGACTGTATAGAGCTTCTTCATCTTCAACTGCAAAGAATATAATCAATCTGATTTTGGTATTGACCATCTAATGATGTCAGTGTGTAGAGTCATCTCTTGTGTTGCTGGAAGAGTGTTTGCTATGCCCAGCGTGTTCTCTTGGCAAAACTTGGTTAGCCTTTGGCCTGCTTCATTCTGTACTCCAAGGCCAAACTTACCTGTTACTTCAGGTATCTCTTGACTTCCTACTTTTGCATTCCAGTCCCCTATGATGAAAAGTACATCTTTTTTGGGTGTTAGCTCTAGAAGGTCTTTTAGGTCTTTATAGAACCATCCAACTTCAGCTCCTTTGGCATTAGTGGCTAGGGCATAGACTTGAATTACTGTGATATTGAATGGTCTGCCTTGGAAACAAACAGATATTAGTTTGACATTTTTGAGATTGCACCCAAGTACTGCATTTCAGACTTTTTTGTTGACTATGAGGGCTACTCCATTTCTTCTAAAGGATTATTGCCCACGGTAGTAGATATAATGATCATCTGAGTTAAATTCACCCTGTCCATTTTAGTTCACTGATTCCTGAAATGTTAATGTTCACTCTTGCCATCTCCTGTTTAACCATTTCCAGTTTACCTTGATTTATGGACCTAACATCCTAGGTTCCTATGCAATATTGTTCTTTACAGCTTTGGACTTTACTTTCATCACCAAACACATCCACAACAAATAGATTCTTCTGAATAGGAAGTAAACCTTTGCTCCAACCAAGAAGCTGCTTAGATGGTTTCTTCTATGTTAGTAAAGGACTACTTTACCCTAGAATTGCTATAGAATTCAGGTCTTATGAATTCTTGCTTACAGAAAGAAGAGTGGAGAGAGAATTGATCAGATCTGATTTAGTTCTTGTCTTGGAAAATAAGTGGGGGCAGAGGCAATATCAGGAGATAGGGCTGGTTTACAGGAGGGATGATGCCTTTTCACTGTTGTGCTGATGTAGAGCTGACAGCAGAACACTAAAGGAAAATTTTCTACTAGCCAGTTGACAGAGAATAAGAGCTGGAATCCTAGATTTTTAGAGGCATACACAGAACCGATGAAAGAAAGTGAGTAGAAGAGACATTGTTGCTGTTAGCAGTGGTCACATCAATGCTTATTTACATGATATTGTTTCAACTATCTCCATGTTTAAAGTACTGACTCATTCACAAAAAACAAGAGCTTGACTGGCCATGGAGGACTTTGACCTTAACTGGACTTCATCCCCATCTTTGGTTGCAAATAATATAATCAGTCTGATTTTGTTATAGACCATCTGGTGATGTCCACATGTAGAGTTTTCTCTTGTGTTGTTGGAAGACGGTGTTTGCTATGACAAGTGTGTTCTCTTGGCAAAACTCTGTTAGCCATTGTCCTGCTTCATTTTGTAAGGCCAAATTTGCCTGTTACTCCAGGTAACTCTTGACTTCCTACTTTTGCAATCCAGTCCAGTCCCCTGTGATGAAGAGGATATCTTTTTGGGTGTGAGTTCTAAAAGGTGTTGTAGGTTGTCATAGAACCATTTAACTTCAGCTTCTTCAACATTACTGGTAGGTGCATAGACTTGGATTATGATATTGAATGGTTTGCCTTGGAAATGAACAGAGACATTTCTGTCATTTTTGAGACTGCATCCAAGCACTGCATTTTGGACTCTTTCATTGATTATAAAGCCTTCTCCATTTCTTCTAAGGGATTCTTGCCCACAGTAGTAGATATATTGGTCATCTGAGTTAAATTCAGCCATTCCAGTCCATTTTAATTCACTGATTCCTAAAATGTTGATGTTCACTCTTGCCATCTCCTGTTTGACCACTTCCAATTTGCCTTGATTCATGGACCTAACATTCCAGGTTCATGTGCAATAATGCTCTTTATAGCATCAGACTTCACTTCCATCACCATCACATCCACAACTAGGTGTTGTTTTCGCTTTGGCTCCGTGTCTTCATTCTTTCTGCAGTTATTTCTCCACACTTCTCCAGTAGCATATGGGCACTTACTGACCTGGGGAGTTCATCTTTCACTGTCATACCTTTTTGCCTTTTCATACTTTTCATGGGGTTCTCAAGGCAAGAATACTGAAATGGTTTGCCATTCCCTTCTCCAGAGGACCACGTTTGGTCAAACATTTGACCAAAGATGGAGAAGCTCTATACAGTCAGCAAAAATAAGACTGGGAGCTGACTGTGGATCATGAAGTCCTTATTGCAAAATTCAGACTTAAATTGAAGAAAAGTAGGGAAAACCACTAGACCATTCAGGTATAACTTAAATCATATTCCTTATGATTATACAGTGGAAATAACAAATAGAAGATTCAAGACATTAGAGCTGATAGAGTGCCTGATGAACTATGGATGGAGGTTGATGACATTGTACAGGAGGTAGTGATCAAGACCATCCCCACGTAAAAGAAATGCAAAAAGGCAAAATGGCTGTCTGAGGAGGCCTTACAAATAGCTCTGAAAAGAAGAGAAACTAAAGGCAAAGGAGAAAAGGAAAGACATACCCGTTTGAATACAGAGTTCCAAACAATGGCAAGGAAAGATAAGAAAGCCTTCCTAAGTGACCAATGCAAGAAAAGAGGAAAACGATAGAATGGGAATGGCTAGAGATCACTTCAAGGAAATTAGAGATACCAAGGGAACATTCATGCAAAGATGAGCAAAATAAAGGACAGAAGTGGTATGGACCCAACAGAAGCAGAAGATATTAAGAGTGGTGGCAAGAATGCACAGAAGAACTATATAAAAAAGATCTTCGTGACCCAGATAATCACGATGGTGTGATCACTGGACTAGAGCCAGACATCCTAGAATATAAATTCAAGTGGATCATAGGAAGCATCACTATGAACAAAGCTAGTGGAGGTGATGGAATTCCAGTTGAGTTATTTCAAATCCTAAAAGATGAGGCTGAGAAAGTGCTGCACTCAATATGCCAGCAAATCTGGAAAACTCAGCAGTGGCCACAGGTCTGGAAAAGGTCAGTTTTCATTCCAATCCCAAAGAAAGGCAATGCCAAAGAATGCTCAAACTACCACACAATTGCACTCATCTCACACACTAGCAAAGTAATGCTCAAAATTCTCCAAGCCAGGCTTCAACAGTATGTGAACTGTAAAATTCCAAATGTTCAAGCTGGATTTAGAAAAGGCAGAGGAACCAGAGATCAAATTGCCAACATCCACTGGATCATCAAAAAAGCAAGAGAGTTCCAAAAAACACATCTTGCTTTATTGACTATGCCAAAGCCTTTGACTGTGTGGATCACATCAAACTGTGGAAAATTCTCAAAGTGTTGAGAATACCAGACCATCTGACCTGCCTCCTGACAAATCTGTACGCAGGTCAAGAAGCAACAGTTAGACCTGGATATGGAACAAGAGACTGCTTCCAAATCGGGAAAGGAGTACGTCAAGGCTGTATATTGTCACCCTGCTTATTTAACTTCTATGCAGAGTACATCATGTGAAATGCCAGGCTGGATAAAGCACGAAGCACATTCTGGAATCAAGATTGCCAGAAGAAATATCAATAACCTCAGATATGCAGGTGAAACCACCCTTATGATAGAAAGCAAAGAGGAACTGTAGAGCTTCTTGATGAAAGTGAAAGAAGAAAGTGAAAAAGTTGGCTTAAAGCTCAACATTCAGAAAACTAAGATCATGTCATCCAGTCCCATCACTTCATGGCAAATAGATGGAGAAACAGTAGAAACAGTGACAGACTTTACTTTTGGGGGCTCCAAAATCACTACAGATGGTGACTGCAGCCATGAAATTAAAAGATGCTTGCTCCTTGGAAGAAAAGCTGTGCTGCAGCTGCTGCTAAGTCACTTCAGTCATGTCCGACTCTGTGCGACCCCATAGACGGCAGCCCACCAGGCTCCCCCATCTCTGGGATTCTCCAGGCAAGAACACTGGAGTGGGTTGCCATTTCCTTGTCCAATGCATGAAAGTGAAAAGTGAAATGAAGTCGTTCAGTCGTGTCTGACTCTTCATGACCCCATGGACTTCAGCCTACCAGGCTCCTCTGTCCATGGGACATTCCAGGCAAGAATACTGGAGTGGGTTGCCATTGCCTTCTCCAATGACCAACCTAGAGAGCATATTAAAAAGCACAGACATTACTTTGCCAGCAAAGATCTGTCTAGTCAAAGCTATTGTTTTTCCAGTAGTCATGTATGGATGTGAGAGTTGGACGATAAAGAAAGCTGAGCACTAAAGAATCGATGCTTTCAAACTGTGGTGTTGGAGAAGACTCTTGGAGAGTCCCTTGGACTGCAAGGAGATCCAACCAGTCTATCCTAAAGGAAATCAGTTCTGAATATTCATTGGAAGGACTAATGCTGAATCCAAACTCCAATTCTTTGGCCACCTGATGCGAAAAACCGACTCATTGGAAAAGACTCTGATGCTGGGAAAGATTGAAGGAAGTAGAAGGGGATAACGGAGGATAATATAGTTGGATGGCATCACTGATCTGATGGACATGAATTTTTGTAACCTCCAGGAGTTGCAATGGACAGGGAAGCCTGGCATGCTGCAGTCTATGAGGTCACAAAGAATCGGACATGACTGAGTGACTGAACTGAACTGAACTTGGTCTAATTAGAATGACAGCTAGGGGAATTTGTGAATTACAAATATATCTATAGATGTGGCATCCATTTAAAAAGAAACCTTCTGCAAAGAGGTAGCAGGCACTGGGCATATGCCGAGTAAAGCAAGGCTTATAGCTTTGTAGGACTGCCTCAGGTCAGCCTTTGAAAAATTAGGGGCTCTATGGCTGAAAGATTCTCTTTTGAGGTTTCAGGTGTTTTCTGGTTGTTGTCATAGCATCTTTATCCTGACCCCTCACATGGCATTCTGGAACTTCTAACCCCTATTTGAGCCTAAGGTACAGAGCTAAAATGAAAATAAAACATAAGCTCAAACCTAACAAAGTATTCTGTGAAGAAAATTGCTTTTTAATTAAGATTCTTCCTTATTTATATGTACTGATTTATAAAATGTCTCAGTTTGAAATACAGTGGCCAAACTGTTGAGGTACTCATTTTTTCACTGAGCTAGTTTTAATGCCATTAACCCTGGGTGAATGATGGGGTAGGTATGACACCGTAAATGCAGAGACAGGGTTGGGTTCATTGGCTTGGTGATAGCAAGGATGAGTGTATTCCATGCCAGCTCTGTTGAAATGCACCCAATTTTAGAATGACAATTTAATATAAGCAGCCAAACATGGACTTAGTCCAACCTCAAATGTCCTACTAAAACTGTGTGATGGCTCATAAAGATAGCTCTGTCTCTAGGAACTTTATGGACTAAAGCAGTGTGTTGAAGTGATAAATAGTACCCCCAAAACCGTCATTAAAGAACTGTGTCTGTATTGCTTTGAACCACCATGCAGCAAACAGAAGTGTCCAGCAGAGGTAGATTAGTTATAAAGTCTATATTCACCTTTTCCTTTTGGTTCTACACACATGGTTCCATTTTTTTAAAAAAAATCTTCAAAATAGGGGAGGGGGAGTTCTGATAACCAATTGGAAGAATATTATGATGCTCCATTGTTTTGAGAACAATTTTCTACTGTGTTGTTAATGTCCTTTCTATAACAATTCATGATCCCTGACATGTTTCTTTTAGAATTTACTGCCATGCACACATTCTTTCTAAACATCTTTTAAATTTAAATTCAAATAATGAGAAATTACATGACACATTAGTTTTCCTTCTTGCACTAGTTTCTAGTTCAGAGCTAAATTCAGTGCTGAATTCCTTATAGAAAGCATTAGATAAAATGATTTTTTGCCTTCTTTACCTGTGTTGGACCTCTTTTTAAAATATCTCTTATAAGTACATTTTGGCAAATTTTAAACTTCACAGTATTTGGAGAGCAGTTATATGGGAATATTAAAGAAAAACAAGAATTGCGATCAGCTATTATAACCCATGCTGCAATCTCCTCATGACTTGAGCTGTTTTCCCCAACATAACCCAGGTTAATTGGTAGGTAATATTAATACTCCATGTATTGTCTTGCCACTGAGCTTAGTAGGGGATCTTATTCCTATTTATTACTCTCCAAACTAGACAGGAGTGGATTTAAGATGGAAGATATAGAAGGTGAGATAAAAGAGTTACAAGTGAAGAATATATAGTCCCATGAATAAGTGAGTGAGAATAATATTGTGTTTGAGTAATTTTTATCAAATACTTTGAAATTATTTGTCCCTCTGTAATTCTATACATCTCCCCCACCATGAGCTTTAATTAGTGAGAGATTTTGATAATGGCAGTGCTGTGGGGTGGCAGAAAAAGACATAAAATTTTGACCATATGGAAGATTCATTGAGGCAAATACCAAAATTATCTTTTAGGTAATTAAATGTATTTGGGGTCCATATCTGATCTTAAGTATTAAAATGTTTCATTCTATCCAGTGTTTTTGGTCTTAACAATTTAGGGACAACATAATTGGACTTGGGCTATCTCAAAATATTACTGTCCTCAACTATGAGATTTATAACTGCTAATGAAATCATAGAGTACACAACAAAATGAACCTCTGGATTGGGCTTTTACTAATGATTTAGAATGGAAATTTCTCAGAGAAACTGAATAAATTTTTTCTATGAGAGGAAAGAATTGCCAAGAAACACAAGTTGGAATCAAGATTGCTGGGAGAAATATCAATAACCTCAGATATGCAGATGACACCACCCTTATGGCAGAAAGTGAAGAGGAACTAAAAAGCCTCTTGATGAAAGTGAAAGTGGAGAGTGAAAAGGTTGGTTTAAAGCTCAACATTCAGAAAACAAAGATCTTTGCATCTGGTCCCATCACTTCATGGGAAATAGATGGGGAAACAGTGGAAACAGTGTCAGACTTTATTTTTCTGGGCTCCAAAATCATTGCAGATGGTGAATGCAGCCATGAAATTAAAAGATGCTTACTCCTTGGAAGTAAAGTTATGACCAACCTAGATAGCATATTCAAAAGCAGAGACATTACTTTGCCAACAAAGGTCCATCTAGTCAAGGCTATGGTTTTTGCAGTGATCATGTATGGATGTGAGAGCTGGACTGTGAAGAAGGCTGAGCGCCAAAGAATTGATGCTTTTGAACTGTGGTGTTGGAGAAGACTCTTGAGAGTCCCTTGGACTGCAAGGAGATCCAACCAGTCCATTCTGAAGGAGATCAGCCCTGGGATTTCTTTGGAAGGAATGATGCTAAAGCTGAAACTCCAGTACTTTGGCCACCTCATGTGAAGAGTTGACTCGTTGGAGAAGACTCTGATGCTGGGAGGGCTTGAGGGCAAGAGGAGAAGGGGACGACAGAGGATGAGATGGCTGGATGGCATCACTGACTCGATAGATGTGAGTCTGAGTGAGCTCCGGGAGTTGGTGGTGGACAGGGAGGCCTGGTGTGCAGCGATTCATGGGGTTGCAATGAGTCGGACACGACTGAGCGACTGATCTGATCTGATCTGATGATGCCTCAGGACTAAAATCTTATATTCTCAGTGAGGCAGAAGAACTCACATTCTTCTGCTGAAATTTAAAGGTAGAAATTTTAGCTGTATTGTGATTATTTAGTGATATCTCTTACACAGAATAAAGGTTATGATCAAGAAACTAATTGTACATTTTGAAATATGTGTACACTAGGGAATAATATGTCCATAACTTAATAGCAACTCCCACTTTTTATAAGACTAATAGGAACTATTGGGCTTCCCTGGTGGCTCAGAGGTTAAAGCGTCTGCCTGCAATGTGGGAGACCTGGGTTCGATCCCTAGGTTGGGAAGATCCCCTGGAGAAGGAAATGGCAACCCACTCCAGTATTCTTGCCTGGAGAATCCCACGACGTAGGAGCCTGGTGGGCTACAGTCCACAGGGTAGCAAAGAGTCAGACATGATTGAGCGACTTCACTCACTCACTTCACTCAGTCAATAGGAACTATCCAATGAGAAAGGAGTGATAAGAGATTGATGCTCATACATCAATATGTAAATACAGGGAAAATACAGGCAGAGAAGGTTGTGAGAGGGAAATAAATGGCCTGAGGAAAGTAAAGTGAAGTCACTCAGTCGTGTCCGACTCTTTTCGACCCCACGGACTGTAGCCTACCAGGCTCCTCTGTCCATGGGATTTTCCAGGCAAGAGTGCTGGAGTGGGTTGCTATTGCCTTCTCCAGAGATCTTCCGGACCCAGGGATCGAACCTGGGTCTCCTGCATTGTAGGCAGATGCTTTTCCATCTGAACCACCAGGGGAGTCCTATTGCTAGAAAAAGCTAGAAAGACTACATTCAGTTCAGTTCAGTTGTGTCTGACTCTTTGTGACCCCATGAATTGCAGCACGCCAGGCCTCCCTGTCCATCACCAACCCCGGAGTTCGCTCAAACTTACATCCATCTAGTCGGTGATGCCATACAGCCATCTCATCCTCTGTCGTCCCCTTCTCCTGCCCCCAATCCCTCCCAGCATCAGAGTCTTTCCAATGAGTCAACTCTTTGCATGAGGTGGCCAAAGTACTGGAGTTTCAGCTTTAGCATCATTCCTTCCAAAGAACACCCAGGGCTGATCTCCTTTAGAACGGACTGGTTAAGACTACATTAGGAAAGTATAATAAGGTTGCCAGGATCATTGAGGGTCTAGTTAAGACTATGATCTTTTAGAGGCATTATTTCCCATAGTTCTGTGATATTGACTAGCAGGACTTCACTGCCCAGCTGTAGATACAGGAGAAGTGGATGACTTCTCCTGTAAGTGTAAGGGGTAAGTGTTAAAATCATTAGTGTTGAAGAGTGTGTTGCCAATCAATAGTTGCATTTCTTATTCCTTGAGAATTTCTTAATCTCTCCATTGCTGAAATATGTAATCCCTCTCTCCTAAGGTCTGACACAGACCTGGGGCTGTAGGAGCTCTTCATTCTGATTGAATTAACCTTTCAAATTCATCTAATAAGCAGCCCCAGTTTCTAGTAATTGGCCATTTTATTTACTAAACTGATTGGTTTAAGCATTTTTTTCAAGATCACTTAAAAATGCGTAACTGTAGTATCCATGATCTCTATAAATTCAGGAAGTCTTGTTGCTATCTAATGCTTGGAAAAGAAAAACACCCATCTCTAAGAAGCACAGGAAACTGATATAAGGTCAATTTGTTTTTCCACTTTTTAAATTCACTTATTCAACAAGTGGTTTTTGAATACTTACTGAGCTTACAACTTTGAATTCAGTCCTGTTGTCCCCTTTGTTCCTAGAGCTCATGGCTAGGGACTGATGTGTGGCTACCATGTTACAGTCTGTAGTGCAAAGTGAGAAGTTGGTCCAAGGTGCCGTGGAGAACATGGGTAGGTCATCTCATCCATACTGAAAAAGGGTGGGAACAAAGAATAGACGAGGCTTCCTAGAGGAAATGACCAAAGCAGCTGGAAGGAGTAGTGGGGAGAGACTGATGCAAAAATAGGCACTAGATACATGACCTGTTTTCTAGTGTATCAAAAGAAAAGAAGAAAAAGACATGTGGAAAACTTGTGATTTCAATGATAAGGATCTGTGAGAATTCTCAACCAGTGGTTTCTGTTTTCTTTGTGAAGCAGGAGACAGGGCTACAATCACATCCTAAGAGCAAAGAAGAAATATCAGGTGGGGAAATACACGCAGGGAAGGTTGTGTGAGGGAAATACATGGTTTGAGGAAAGTAGAAAAGTTTGAAATGTTGCTAGAAAAAGCTAGAGAGAAGGACTACATTAGGAAAGTATAATAAGGTTGCCTGGATCATTGAGAGTCTAGTTAAGACTATGATCTTTTAGAGGCATTATTTCCCATAGTTCTGTGATATTGACTGGCAGGACTTCTCTGCCCAGCTGTAGATACAAAAGAAATGGATGACTGAGGGGTAAGTGTTAAAATCATCAGTGTTGAAGAGTGAGCTTAGAGACATAAACCATGCAATCTCACCTGAATAGAAAAAGCAGTGAAGTCTGGGTAAGGCTGGTGGAACAGTTCAGGGTTTTATGAGTCTCAGCAGGGTCGAAGAACAAATCTAAGAGTGACTTATTAAGAGGGTGAAGGATAAGAATTGGTAGAGGCAGTGTGTGAAGTAACATTTGCTAGGGGAGCAGTTATAGAAGATGACACAGTGCATTGTGTGTCTAAGGGAACAGATGGCTAAAGCAGAGGTAAAGATCTCTGCAAGAGGAGTCCAGGTGTCTGGGGAGATATCCTCACAGGTGTGGAGCTGCATGGGGGATGTTAGGATGTGAGGTGTGATGGGAGACCATCAACTGTGTGTTAGACTCACTAATGGACTGACACCAAGGTAGTATGCATCTCACAGAAGCAGGGTTTTAAAAAGATAACATGGGAATTATAGCATGGGAATATGGTTGAAACCTCAATCCCACCTCCTGGACCCAAGCTGGGAAAATGAGTAGCTTCTGCTAAAGAAGGTATCAGTGACTCATTGTCTTCAGGAGAGAGCTTCTGGGAAGAAGTTTAATGAGTTGAGGATTTAGACACCAAAAGATTCCATAACTTGCCCAGAGTCACCAAGACACTATCAGGGTTTTACCCATATCCCTTGGTACTTCATGTTCTAGTATTTGCCAGTGGCTTCTTCCTGAAAGTACCTACAACTCTCTGCCAAAGGTGTTCTATGGCTCCAGGAAGGTGCTTCCGCTGCCACCTTATCCAGGGCAAACAGCTTGAGTGGGGGGACTTATGTCCCCAGAATCAACCTTTAAAATGATGAAAGGAGACGATGGTTACTTCCCCTAGTTGCTTGGTCCCCAAAGAGACCCCTCTAAGCTATGTATATTCTGTACAGTTATAGAGGGACTGAGCTATACTTGTTCATGCCTGCTCAGGCATGCACCCTTCATTGGTCTCCTCATGCCTGTCTCATGTGCCTACTCTCTTAGCTTCCTGGCTCTGAGGTTGCTAGATAAAATGCAGGATTCCCAACTATATTTTAATTCCATATAAAGAGTCTCTATTTTTTTTTTTTTTTACTGTTAAGTATGTCCCAAATATTGCATGGGATATAACATACCCTAAAAATTTTAGTGTTTATTTGATATTCAAATATAGCTGAGCCCCTGCATTTTTATTTGCTAAATCTGACAACCCCATCTGGGATTGCTTTGTGACTAATCTACTTGTATTCATATCCTTGCCTCAGGGCATGCTTCTGATAGAGCCCAGAGACAGTCAACAACTATCCCAGAGGTATAAACTTTGAAGAAAGAACAAACTTCAGAAGCAACATCCTATTGTAATATTTGAATCAAATTGCAATTATAAAGGGCTGTTGCTCTGATGCCAGCTATAAGCTAAAGTTATCAGGAAAGGGCTAAAAACCAGCCTCAGTATTTAGCCTGATTTGTAGAAGCCATCACCTCATCAGGAAAGCACCTGTTATCCAGTCACCTTTATTAGACCCAATGCCAAGTATCATTAGTACAGCAATGCTGTGATGATGCTGTATTCATTCTATCACCAAATGTCCTAAATGTCTATCACTGGAGAACAGCTTCTGTTTCAGTAAAATAATAGCACTGAATAGGAAAAGGGAAGACTCTGCATCTCTGGTACTCTTGTTCCTAGCAAAGTGGTGGTCCCACCACGTCCTAGCAATAAAATTGGACTGGATTACATTAACATGGATGATTCCTTCATTGGGAGGACTGATGTTGAAGCTGAAACTCCAATACTTTGGCTACCTGATGTGAAGAGCTGACTCATTTGAAAAGACCCTGATGCTGGGAAAGATTGAGGGCAGGAGGACACAAGGACAACAGAGGATGAGATGGTTGGATGGCATCACCGACTCAATGGACATGGGTTTTGGTGGACTCCGGCAGTTGGTGATGGACAGGAAGGCCTGGCATGCTGTGGTTCATGGGGTCACAAAGAGTCGGACATGACCGAGAGACTGAACTGAACATCAACATGGGGAATCCCAGATGTATATCATTAATGGACTTTCAAACTGAGGATGTTTGTTAGTAATTTTGTTAGTAATTTTGGTAGTGTTTTCTTGTTGCTCTCTCTTCTGAAAGATCCCTCTGCAAATTCTGAGTAGGAGCTATTATCCATCCAACAAATTGCAGATTTTCAAGTTGATGTTTAGTAAGCTGTGATTCCTTATTTCCAGGAAAACCTCTAAACCTTGATGAGGTGTGGTTCCATGTCTCATCAGTGTAGAAATAAGCCTTTCAGAGCATCTGCATCTCCCCAACATGTATGATCATTTCTTCATCTTCACTTTCAATAGTAGAAATTGAGTTTATTACTTTTGTTCACATGCAATGAATACAAATCATTGGTGCTAATGGGAGGTTGTGTTCAATTCAGACATAAAACTTGTTCAATTATTAAACAAAACTGCTGGTTTATAAATATGTAGTAACTTATTTGAATATTTAACATTATGTCCCACTGGTGCTATCTCACTTGGGCATTCACACTACTAGGTTTTTTTTTTTTTTTTTTTAATATAATTGGGTTCTTTCATCTTAGCACCAATCTGTGGCAGTATCAGCAATCCTGAGGGCTGCCAATAGCACTTGAGTCACACTAGGGCATGCTAGTGAAGTTCACTCTAAAGAAAATGATTCTCACTTTTCCATGCATTCTGCATACTTTCTTTTGATTTCCACCTTGAGCCTATTGACTACAGAGTGTCCTTTCAAGAGCACTTAGAGAAGACCAGAGAGACTCATCCATGTCCTGATTCCTTGACTTTGCTCCATGCTCAGCACTTGTGTGAAATATGTGAGGAGCTGACTAGAAGAAGCTCAGAAGGAGGCAGGGGGAGACAAGTGTCTGGTCTCCAACTTTATTTTCAGAATAATTACAAGGCCAAATGGAGACTGGGGAACTGGGTATCATCTTGCCAATGAGTCATCGTCTGAAAATGAGTACTCATATCCAGCATGGCAGGCAAATAGCTCCAAAGAAAGCACTTTATATGGAGTGCTCATATCTCTCTCCCATGCATGTCCAATCTTTACCATTTTGAAATTTCAGGCAACTGGACCCACACCAGATTTAGAAGGTAAATACGCTCCTGATCCACAGATTATTTAATTGTGTGAATACAAATGAGAGATCAAGGTGGGTGAAGATAGCTATCTTCATTTGCTTTCATCACTCATTCCTGATTGTAGTTTAGGATTTTCCCCATGGAATGGATGAATGGCAGAAACCCTGCTGAGAAGAGCATTCAGGGTTCCAAAAGGATACAGAGTTTCCCTGAGCTTCCCCAACTGCCTCTTCCTAGAGTCAGCATTGTTCTGATAATAAGGTCCAGGTGGTTTTTGTATCAGCTTGTAATTCAGGCCAGTACCTTAGAGTTCATGAGGTCAGTCTGAAGAACCACAGTCCTGCTGTCCTCTTTCCTTGGCCCATGTGGTTGATCCTATATTTGACCATGACACAGTAACAAATTGATTGCATGGTGGACCACAGTGACAAGGCATCCCAGGCTTTGTATCACCCATGACAGAGGGCTCACTGCCCAGTCAGCTGTCTCCAATTCAGCTTTGTAATTAATTTCACTTAATTGCTAAACACATTCCGAGTACTTTTACATCATTTAGTGTCCAGGCTACGCCCAGATGATATAAGATCAAATGAACGAAACATGCAAAAATTTAGACTAAGTGGGAATTTATCATTCTGTGGGAGAAGCTCTTTGGTTATTTCATGGAATTCAGCAGTCCATTTTTAAAAATTACTTTTTCTTTATCTCTTGAACCTAACTAAGCATACCAATGTTTTCCAAGATGAAAGCTTTTTCTTGGTGCTAATGTCTTCAGACCACACATTTATATTGTTTATGTTGTCTCACCTGATTAGAGTTTTGCAAAGACTTAAGTTGAAAAGTAAGAATTCATAGGCCATCTCCACCAAAGCTTCCTGGACTCCCAAGTAAACACTTGCCACTGTTGGTAGAGCACTTCTCAAAGTATGCTGGGAGGCTCTTGTTGCACAGTTTTTCCAAAGACCAGGCAAAGGCCACATCATTTAATAAGGGGAATGGTTCTTTTGAGCAAGTCCCAGATAAATTTAGTGATTTACGAAAGCTTTTATCAGTCTCCTGATGGCTTTTACAGAGTGGAACACTACATGACCCATGTGATTTGTTTTCATTTACAAAGGTGCAGAAGCTTTGAATTTAAAAATGGAACGTTTTCTTCTTGTGCCAAATGTAAACAATTTAACATCCATTTCCCATCCAGCTATTTTACCAGTTCAAAAGAGTTTATATGAATCTTATCTGTATTATATTTCCTGCTGATTGGCAGTGCCTCCTACTTCAGCTGGGAAGCCAAAAATGTGCTGGCTCAGATTTGAACAGGAAAGGAATAACAAAGAAAACTGGGAAATAAATGTAATAAGTGGTTACGGGGTGCTGAAAACTATACTTATCGTTTCTTATTCTCACAGAGTTGGTGCTGCCATATTGATTTATGCCTGGGAAGTCTTTTATAGAAACACACAACAAAAGCTTCATATTATTTTGTCAACAAGAAAACACAGTTTACCTTATCTTCAAAGTCCCCATCTATTCCTGATTTGAGCAGTTCCATATTCCTTGCTCGCTGAGATCTCTGTGAGCCCTAGAGGAGATTTGCATTGGATACAGTAATTTACCATAAGAGATAAAAGTCCCCAGAATGTCACAGAGCTGGTTTTCAAGGCCAGTGGAATATTTCTGTGGAGACCACAAGGAGTCCAGATACTGAGCCTTTGAGACCTGCTTTTTTCTTTCCAGAATGTAAAAAACATTTATTTGGACTATTGTTTGAAAATCTTAACTCTCTCTTTCACATTCAAGGCCTGCACAATTGAAAAGGAGGGGAGGGAAAGAACAAAAATAGCTGTCTAGACTTTTCCTAGTGGAGTATTATGTTTATATGTCATAATAATAAAATATGAACTGAGATAAAATGCTGGATCATAAACTTGGGCCCTATTGTAAGGAGGACAAGGCAAGAGTTATGGTTTTTGTTCAAATATTAAACATTAATTTTTTTCAAGATAATATGAGCAAGAATTTCTATTAAAGGCCTTTCTCTAGCCACCCTTTCTAGAAATTTTCTCATTTGTGATTGGCTTTCCCACACCCACATTCCCTTGTTTTCCCCATCCTATACTCCACCCTCAATTTCTACTCTGTTCTCATGTCTCAATTTAACTGGACTTAACCAAGTATGGGGGGGAGTATGTTGTTTTTCATTAGTATCCTGACTTTCATGTCAACATTATGACTACCACCACCATCTAACAGTTGGATGCTCATATTAAAGATAAGACATAATGTAAGAAAATTTTGGTACTGAATAGAGAGACAGGGTTGTGCTTTCTGAGGCTCTCTAAGTAAGATGTACTTAGTAGAAAGAGCATTACAGAAGTTCAGTTTCCAATCCTTGCATAAGATGTATAACCTCTCTGAGCCACTTATTTATTCATCATTCAAAAGAGAGCACAGAGCCTGATAAACTGAAAAGTCCCTGATTCTTGAAGTTTTTTTAAAGCTTTTCATTTCCTGAAAGCTGACTACACCTCTAAAAATTACTTCCTGACATTAGATGCTATTGCTATGAGAAACACAAAATATTTTACTAGAATACACACGTATTGATCTTCATATTGATATCTAACATTTGGTGAACGTTCTTGGTTTACCAAGCATTCACATACCAGCTAACTTCGCCTTCACTAGCCAACATACAAATGGCTGGGTGTGCATCAGCTGCTACATGCGGCACAGTGACATTCTTAAGAACAAATGGGATATTGCATATGATGACAAAATAACTAGTAAGCTAAAGCTCACCAATCATAAATTAAAATTGGCATTTAATACAAGTTTTCTAGTTCTTTTTTCTAGTTTTCTTTTCTTTATACACTGATACATGCCTTCTTTTTTTTTTCTCCATACAAAGAATTACACTAATTTTGTGTTCCTGTATTTACATGTGTTTTCCATTTGAAAAGTCATCAGTTAGTTGGACAATGATAACGAGATATTTCATTAAAAGTAATCTCTGAATATTGAGCAACTCCAGAGGTGAAGCTCTCATTAAGTTCATTTGATGATATGCCATGTATCCAGTTAAAACTGAAGGAGAAGACATGTCATATCCCCAGACTCACAAACCCAGTCTCAGATAGAACACTTGGAGAAATGATTATGTTTCAGAAAGGGATCAGTGTATTTAAAGGACTGTGTACATTTTGCTTCTTAGCAAGTCATCAGTGCTAGAGCAATAGTGTCTGGCTCAAATTAGATGCTCAAAGAATATTAAAGCAATGAATGGATTAATGAATAAGTTGCCTTTATATTAATGTATGTTACACTGTGGTAACCGACTAATGAGTGGTGGCTGTTGGGTAGCTTACTTCACCAAAGATGGAGAAATAATATTAGTGGATCTCATAATATCTCTTTCTTTACCTGGTTGTTTTCTTCCTTAAGAGCAAGCCATTGGGCCTATTAGGTACATGCATTATTTAGACATATTTCAGACTTGAAACTATGCAATACTCTGCCCTGAAGTGTCAATCCATTAGGTAGATAATCTAATGCCTTATTCACACCTGGTGGAGACAACTATTAGGTTCATTTATGCCAGACACTGGCTGGACTGGTGCCATAGACATAGTTCAGTCACTCAGTCATGTCCAACTCTTTGTGACCCCATGGACTTCAGCAAACAAGTCTTCCATGTCCTTCACCAACTCCTGGAGCTTGCTCAAACTCATGTCCATTGAGTCGGTGATGCTATCCAACCATCTCATCCTCTGTCATCCCCTTCTCCTCCTGCCTTCAATCTTTCCCAGCATCAACGTCTTTTCCAATGAATCAGTTCTTTGCATCCAGGCAGCCAGAGTATTGGAATTTCAGCCTCAGCATCAGTCCTTCCAATGAATAGTCAGGACTGATTTCCTTTTGGATTGACTGGGTTGATCTCCTTGCAGTCCAAGGGACTCTTAAGAGTCTTCTCCAACACCACAGTTCAAAAGCATCAATTCTTCAGCGCTCCACTTTCTTTATAGTCCAACTCTCGCATCCATACATGACTACTGGAAAAACCATAGCTTTGACAAGATGGACCTTTGTTGGCAAAGTAATGTCTCTGCTTTTTAATATGCTGTCTAGGTTAGTCATAGCTTTTCTTCCAAGGAGCAAGCATCTTTTAATTTCATGGCTTCAGTCACCATCTGCAGTGATTTTGGAGCCCAAGAAAGTAAAGTCTGTCACTATTTCCATTGTTTCCCCATCTATTTCCCATGAAGTGATGGTACCATATGCCATGATTTTAGTTTTATGAATGCTGAGTTTTAGGCCAACTTTTTCACTCTCCTCCTTCACTTTCATCAAGAGGCTTTTCAGTTCCTCTTCACTTTCTGTCATAAGGGTGGTGTCATCTGCATATCTGAGGTTATTGATATTTCTCCCAGCAATCTTGATTCCAGCTTGTGCTTCATCCAGCCTAGCATTTTACATGATGTACTCTGCATATATGTTAAATAAGCAAGGTGACAATTATCCATAGACTAATTACTAAGTTTTTCTTGATATAAATGAAGAAATAGAGCCCACACGATCTCCAAGTTCCCTCATGGCATTGCTGCTGCTGCTAAGTCGCTTCGGTCGTGTCCAACTCTGTGCAACCCCATAGACGGCAGCCCACCAAGCTCCCCCATCCCTGGGATTCTCTAGGCAAGAATACTGGAGTGGGTTGCCTCATGGCATTAATATCCTATAATTCTGCAAAAGAGTAACTTTGCTCACAGAATGAACTTTGTTCACTGTAATAGACAATGGGTAAAAGTGAAAGCACTTCTCAGTGGTTATCTTTGAGTCATGGTATTACTGGTGGTTTTTAATGTAATACAGTTTTCTTTATCACATTTTTATAATGAACATACATGATTTGTAATCATATGAAACAATGTCCTTTCCATTTTGGAAAAAAATAATTCTAGAAAGGAAAATAAAATATCAGTTTTTATATCCAGATCTAGAACCATGTTTTTCAGATGTTAGCCCACAGATTTATAGACCTCCCATCCTGGAGATTTCCTAACTCCATAACTCAGGTTGGAGCCTGAGAATTTGTTTTACCAAGCTTCAGAATCCCACTTTGAGGAACCTGGGTCTAACAGTGAAACATCGTATGAATATGCTTCATGGCTTATATTAAATACTGAGTCCGTTCTACCAAAAATTATTCCTTATATTTGACTATCACAATTATAAGGAGGAATTTGTACACCAAAATCTATTTAACCTAAGCGGCATCTAGGACTAAAGAATTATCCAAAATCTCAGCTCCACTGAAAAGAAAAGTGTGGTTTCGCTGCAGATGGGACTTGAATGAACCCAAAATTGTCAGCTCACCATCCAAGAGTTTAATACATTTAGGCCCCGATCCCCCAGGGCCCTCCAAAACCATACACTGAGAAAACACAGACTAATGTCTAAAGTCAGGGATGAATCAGTGGGGCAGTGGCTTGAAACGGGGTTTCTGTCTGGGTCTGTGGTGCTAGAATATGCTCTCAGTAATGAAATTATAGGTCATCCCTTGGCAGTGGTTGAACTGGTTAGTGAACTAAACTACTTTATCACTGGATTTTATTTGAAATTTCAAAAAAGAAAAACTCACAGAGAAAGAGAAAGAAATGTCTCCTAAGAGCTCTCAATATTAACTTATCAAGGGTTAAATTCTGTGTAAATTATATGCATTATAACTAAAAGCATAATCTATGAAAATGAATACCAAAATTATGATTTTGTTTGATCACATTGCTTATGTTTAAATGATAGAAGAAAGTAAAATGAATCTCCCAATCACAGAATGCCTTAAATTTATGTCTTTATTCAAGAGGATGCAAATAATACTAATATTTTTGAGTGTTTATTCAGTGCCTATTATGAACAGAAAGTTTGTGTCCCCCACAAAGTTCATATATTGAAGCCCTTAACCTCATCTGATGGTATGTGGAGATGGAATCTTTGGGAGGTAATTAGGGTTAGATTAGGTCGTGAGGGGTAGAGCCCTCATGATGGGAATAGTGGCCTTACAAGAAGAGAAAGAGATCAATTTCTTTCTCCACAAGCAGAAACCAAGCTGAAGAAAGACCATGTGAGGGCATAGGCAGAAGTCAGCCATCTGCAATCCAGGTAGAGGGCTGTCATCAGGAACCTAATCAGATAGAAGCTTGCTCTTGGACTTTACAGACTGCAGAACATTAATAAATTTCTGCTACTTAAGCCACCCCGTCTATGGTATTTTATAATGGCAGGCTAAGCAGATTAAGGCAGTGCTTAATTGCATTACCTGATTTAGCCAGCCTCACAGGGTCACTTTAAACAGGAGGCTCCAAAGCATCAAAATCTTGTTTTCAAGGTTAGTGTCACTTTGGCAAAAGCACCTTTTTATATTTTGCTATGTGCTAAAAGCTAGAAAATTTTGTTAACATATTTCAATGTGTGTGTATGTGTGTACAAAACTTGTTACCAAGCCCAAGCTTATACTGCTTGCTGACCACAGATCAGTAAATTAAGAGGTGAATTGTTGGGGCAAGAAATTGTGGCTATTAGGAATGTCAGCTGATGGAAAAGATGGTAGACTAGTATCAAACCTTCTTGCCCAAGTTAGAATTCAAGCTTCTTTTATACTAAAAGGGGAAGGGGTGTGGTTGATCATTGCAGACCTTGGTGTCAGAATCCTTTGTTCTTGCGCTGGTCCAAGGACAGGTCATGATGTTCCCGTAAACCTCCAACAAGAGAAATGTTAGTCTCTGTTCTGCAACATTTAATCTCTATATGAATGGAAAATTATTATATTTTAGAGGTCAGAGCCTTGAGAATGGGTTATCCTGTATATTTCAGGCTATAGGCAACAACTTGTAGCAAAAGCAATAGAATGCAAAGGTTAAAGTAAAAGAAAAAGATCCAGTGTGAAGTCACACTCATTCTTCCCTATTACATGCTCATAGAGGATATATAAGGGTGTGTTTATACGTATATGTGCCTGAGGACAGTGGACCCTCGGACCCAATATACTTAGTGGCTAATTTCCTCCATTTTTCTTTAAAGGACTCTCTGTCTCCTCGTTATTCCAGAAGGGGAAAAAGAGAGATGAAGGAAGAGGGAGAAAGGGGGAAGAAAAAAGATAAGCAAGAATGAAAAGAGAGAAGTAAAAGGAGAGAAAATTATGTGATAGAGCAAACAGGGATGTGGGATTTATAAAAGAAGAAAAGGAGGAATGACTCTAAGATGCCCTTCTTTCCCCAGCTCTACCCTCTCCTCTTTTTCCAAATTCCCAGGCTGCAGCCAGACCAGTCCCCATGCCTCTTCTACCCATTTCCTAACCCTGTGCATGAAAGGTGAAGCCTTCACCTCATTCTCCGAGTTCCACCCCCAGGACTCTAGTCAGAATCAGAAATAAAAGGAAATTTCCTGTTCATTAGTATTGCACCAAGAGGCTAATTAAAGAAAACACAGAAATCTACAAGGAATTACTGACACTTTCCAATTCTTTAAAACCATGGATGATGAGTGCATGGCTCCTTACAGCCCTTCATGAGGCAATCCACCACTTCTTCCCCCTCCCAGCACTGGAGACCTGCTTAAATTTATGCAGAATGGATAACAGCAGCCCCCTTCAAATTGAATTCAAAACTGCCCATTACATGTCACCCCATTATGCATTCCATTCTTTGCAAGGTTTTATTTTGAGGATGTACATTGCTGAGGAAAGAGAGGCCTTTAGGGTACAGTATATTTCAAAACACAATTAAAATAAACTCTTCAAGTGGAAATATAAAATGCATTTGTGTTCTATTAAAGTCTTTGGCCTTATCAACTGGAGAGTGCTCCATATCAAGGTCATTAGTAACCAGCCTTACACAATGGGCAACAAGCATCAGCTGCACAAAATCAAACAGGGGCCCCAAACACCACAATAACTTCCTGTACCTGTTCTTGTTTGCTTGCTGAGCCCTCGAACAGTGGGAGTTGCTGCAATACATAAAAGTGTAACAGCTTAAGTCAATATTTGCCAGCCTAAGTGAGTGATTTTATTTAGTGAGATGACTGAACCCTTTTGAATAAACACCTCTCCTTGTAAGCATCCCAGGCAGGAACTGGAGGAAGGGCTCAGGGCAGAACCAATTCTGCTCTTGTGGTGGAGCTCAGGCTAGGGCTTAGAAGCTTCAGAAAATCTTTTTCTGGCCCCTTTCCTGCAATTCTCTGCATCCTTGGGCAAGGGACACAGTCCTAGTGGCATGAGGTCCAGTCTAGAGGCAAGGGAAAACTCTCACCTCTCGGCTGCTCTCTCTTATATCCATAGATATGTAGTTCTCATCGCAGTCGCCCAGAGGCACTCATAGCCAGGCCCAGAGACTGACTGACTCAGTGTGTTGGGATGGGGCCTGAGACTGTGTTTCTAATAAGTTCCCAGAGGATACTGAGACTGCTGGTTCTGGGGCTACACTTTGAGAACCACTGGTCTAGACCAGCTCCGTCCAATAGAAATGTAATACTAACCACATATGTAATTTGAAATTTTCCAGTAGGCATGTTGAAAAAAAATCAAAAGGAAACAGATGATATTGTTTAATAATATATCCAAAATGATATTATTTCAAACTATAATCATATAAAAATTACTAATGAGATCAGATCAGATCAGATCAGTCGCTCAGTGGTGTTCGACTCTTTGAGACCCCATGAATCACAGCACGCCAAGCCTCCCTGTCCATCTAATGAGATACTTCACATTAATTTTTTTATACCAAGTCTTCAAGTTCCAGGATGTAATTTTCATTCACAGCACATCTCAATTCGGACTCAGTAGCCACATGTGGCTAGTGGTTGAGGTGTTGCACAGCAGGGTTGTAGACAATGCTCTGGGTGTACAGGACTCAGAGATCCCCAGACCTTTATCATAAGCCACCTCTAGGGCCTGAGTGTCCCCACAAGTGTGCATCCTACTGCTGGAATCCAGCGCATATCCCCAAGCTCAAGGGGTCCCTGCAGAGAGCGAGATCGGGAGGTGAAGTGTATTGGAATAAACTTGAACATAAGAGCTGAGGCATCCATGTATAGGAACATGAGGCACGTTGAGATGTGGGGCAGAGTTGGGTGGGGAGAAAAATGAAGCAAAATGGGCTATGTGTGCATAAGAGACAGAAGATTGATTATATTCCAGACTCCTTTCAGTTACAGGACAGTTCATTCCCTATACTATGCTTTCAATGGATTTTGCAGAAAGTTCTGGCTGCCACTGCATTTTCACTTTCTCACCTGTCTTCAGGACAATTAGCTTTGGGGTTTGGAGCTCTCCCAGGGCACTACTCATAAAAGGAGATGCTTCATATGCCTTCCTGCTGTAGGGCTCTCCTTCCTGGCGTTTTCCCTTTCTTTTATAAGTGACTTGGGGGTCTGGCTTCAAGGAGTGATCATAAAGAGAATGATTACTTTACACTGGCTGCTATGAGGAGAGGATTCTGTGAGGAGGGATTTATACATGGAAATCAATAACCGCATTAGAAGGCATCACCTTTTGCCCATATAAGTGCTGCCCACAGGGTCCATAGCTGGAATTAACCTGGATCCCTTTTTTATTATTATTATTTTTAATAAAGCCGCTTTATGATAGACTCTGATGTGAGCTCCCATGCTGCAACTGCACGAACACGAAGGGAAAGAACACATAGTTTCATTTAAGAATTGTTTTTTGTCTCAGTGGGTACCACTTCCTCACTCCCACCTCCCTTATCCTCCTAGTCTCCAGAGAGCCAGAGAGAAAAGAGCAAAATTAAGCCTTTTATGAACATAAACTGATACCAATATAAAAGAGAAGGAGCTCATTGCCCTGGTTTTATAGGTTGTTTAATTTGTGAGATACAATAATGAAAATCAGGTTTTGTAGGAATGACTGTACTGAATGCTCACTGAATGCCACATCCCATGCTTGGTGCTTCGCTTACCTCATTTAATTCTTTCAACTATCCTATAAGATGAAGAAATAGAGACCCAGCATGGTTAGATGTCCCAAGGAGGATGTAAGAGATTGACAGCCTTCTTCCTACCAAAGTCTTTTTGGCTCACTAAACTGTGCTGTTTAATGGAACAGAAGGGTTGAATTGACGGAGGCTTCTTTTTGGCTAGTGTATGTTCTCAGCTGCTCAGCCATCTCTGGGCCATCTTTGTGGCCCCATGGACTACAGCCTGCAGGCTTCTGTGTCCTAGAATAGGTGTTAAAAGCTTCATATATCTGTGTACCTTATACCCAGCAAATCACCATTCTTTCTCTTAACAATGTACAAAGATGGGGCAGTAAGAAAATGCTTCTGTGGTAATCCTAGAGTCAGTCCTTAAATCTTCCGTTTCTCTCACACCTCACAGCCATCAGCTCTAAGGATAATAATGTTGAGGAAAGCACAACCCTTCAGAAAGGAACGCTGACAAATCCAAAATGATACTTCCTAGCTGGTGAACTAGACAAAGTGCTAACCTACACAGAGTCAGTCCTTAGCAATGTAATAATTGCCATAACTCTCTTTAAACTTCTCTGGCTTTGGGGATCTTGCCACACATGGCTGGGCTATCTTTGTTAGTTCAACTAAACAGTAATTTCTAACTCTCTATATCATGTTTGGTGCAGGCACAGTCCTATTGCAGGTATGTGTGTTTCATGAGCCTAAAAGAACAGCCTTCATTATTTGAAAGCCTGGGAGGAAGGTTTCAGCCTCCCAGAAATATTTCAGTTTGTCTTCGACTGCAGAATAGTTCACAAGGGTAATGTATTCTGGGAGTCTGCTGGAATGCTCAGCTGACCACAGCCCTGTTGAGACGATGTTCATTCTCCTGGGAACTTTTCTGTTTACATGTGTCTTTGCTCATCTTTTAGCAGAATCAGAAAGCTGAATGGAAACTGCAGTGCTTGAGAACACAAAATGGATTTTGACGCTTAAAAGAACTTTCATGCAGAGAAACCCAGAGTTAATTTTCACATGTAGGCTAGTTCTAAAACCCTGGAATTTGGGAGTTGTCTGGAATTGTAGGGATCATTTCTTCTTCAGGCCAATACAGTAACCACTAGCCACATTTGTCAATTTACATTAAGTGTAAAATACTTTGAGAGAGACTGGCCAAGATAGTAGAGTAGGAAGGCCCTGAGCTCAACTCTTCCTCCCACAAAGTTGAAACTATTTATAGAGCAACCATAAAGACTAGCAGAAAAGATCTTCTACAACTAAGATATAAGGAAGGAAACACAGCAAGATGGGTAGGAAGGCCAGAACAGCACTGACATCAAGACCCATACCCCTAGGTAGGTGACCCACAAAAGAGGATAATTACAGTTGCAGAAGTTCTCCCCAGGAAGCAAGGGGTCAGAGCCCCACATTGGGCTTCTGCTGCACCAGAAAGATGAGCTCCAAGAACGTTTGGGTTTGAAAGCCAGTGGGACTTACTTTGGGGAGAGGTAGAGAATTGTGGAAAATAGACACTCCACTCTTTTTTTTTTTTAGTTATTTGTTTCAATTGGAGGCTAATTACTTTACAATATTATGGTGGGTTTTGCAATACATTGACATGAATCAGCCACAGATGTATATGTGTTCCCCCATCCTGAGCCCCCCTCCAGCCTCCCTCCCCATCCCATCCCTTTGGGTTGTCCCAGTGCACCGGTTTTGAGTGCCCTGTTTCACGCATTGAACCTGGACTGGTGATCTATTTCACATTTGGTAATATACATGTTTCAGTGCTATTCTCTCAAATCATCCCACCCTCGCCTTCTCCCACAGAGTCCAAAAGTCTGTTCTTTATATCTGTGTCTCTTTTCCTGCTCACATATAGGGTCATCATTACCATCTTTCTTAATTCCATATATATGTGTTGGTGTTTTTCTTTCCGACTTCCTTGACTCTGTATAATAGGCTCCAGTTTCATCCACCTCACTAGAACTGATTCAAATGAATTTTTTAATAGCTGAGAAATATTCAATTATGTATATATACCACAACTTTCTTATCCATTCATCTGCCTATGGACATCTAGGTTGCTTCCCTGTCCTAGCTACTGTAAACAGTGCTGTGATGAACATTTCGGTACACATATCTTTTTCAATTCTGGTTTCCTCAGTGTGTATGCCTAGCAGTGGGATTGCCGGGTCATATGGCAGTTCTATTTTCAGATTTTTAAGGAATCCCCTCCACTGTTCTCCATAGTGGCTGTACTAGTTTGCATTCCCACCAACAGTGTAAGAGGGTTCCCTTTTCTCCATACCCTGTCCAGCATTTATTGTTTATAGATTTTTTGATAGCGGCCATTCTGACCAGCATAGACACTCCACTCTTAAAGGACACACACAAAATTTCACAAACTCAGAGATATAGGGCAGAAGCAGTAATTTGAAAGGAACTTGGGTCATACCCACTTAATGATTTTGGATAGCCTCTCGGAGAGGCAGCTGGCAACTGGGACTCATTCTGGGGACATAAATACAGCAGCCATTTTGGGGAGCTCATCCTACCCCCAAGGACACTGATGCTAACAAGAGCCATTCTGGAATCTTTCTTCTAGCTTATTCACACAGGGATCTAGCCCTGCCCAACAGCAAGTTGGCACCAGTCCTAGAATACCACAGGCCAAGTAGCTAGCTGAGAAAGAAGAACAAAACTGGAGATATCATGTGCCCTGATTTCAAACTATACTATAAAGTTACAGTAATGAAAACAGTATGGTATTGGCTCAAAAGTAGAAACAACGAATCAGATCAGTGGAACAGATTACAAAGCCCAAAAATGAAGTCATTCTTTATAACCAATTAATCTATGACAAAGGGCTTCCCTGATGTCTCAGATGGTAAAGAGTCCACCTGCAATTCAGGACACCCAGGTTTGATCCCTATTTCAGGAAGATCCCCTGGAGAAGGGAATAGCTACCCAGTCCAGTATTCTTTCCAGGAGAATTCCATGGACAGAGGAGCCTGGTGGGCCATAGTCCGTGGGTCATGATGAGTCAGACACAACTGAGTGACCTTCACTGTCAATCTATGACATAAGAGGTCTAAAACATACAATGGGGGAAAGACAGCCTCTTCAATAAATTGTGTTGGGAAAACTGGACAGATGTAGGTAAAAGAACCAAATTAGACTACTTTCTCATGCCATATACAAAGGTAAACTCAAAATTAAGGACTGAAATGTACAACCTGAAACCATGAAAATTCTAGATGAAAACATGGGCAGTGTGCTCTTTGACATCAGTCTGAAATTTGGGGGGAGTATGTCTCCTCAAGCAAGACAAAAGCAAAAATAAACAAGTGGGTCTCCATCAAACTAAAAACATTTTGCACAGTGAAGGAAACAGTTTCAAAATGAAAAGGCTACCCACTGCATAGGAGAAGATATTGCAAAAGATATGTCTAATAGAGGTTAACATCCAAAATACACAAATAATTCATACAGATCAACATTTTTAAAAGTGAATTAAATAACAGTAGAGGACCTGAATAGACATGTTTCCAAAGAAGACATATAGATGGCCAATAGCCACATGAAAAGATGCTCAACGTCACTAACCATCAGGGAAATGCAAATCAAAACCATAGTGAGATATCACTCATACTTGTCAGAATGGCTATTATCAAAAAGACAATAAATAAAAATTGTTGGTAAGGATTTGGAGAAAAGGGAACTAATTTGATGTGGCCTCCAAGGAAAACTGTATTGATATTCCTCAAGAAATTAAAAATAGAATTACCATTTAATCCAGCAATTCTGCTCCTAGGCATTTATAAAAAGAAAATGAAAATTCTTATTAGAAAAGATACATGCATACTTATGTTCATTGCAGCATTGTTTATAATAGGCAAGATGAGTGGGTAAAGAAGATGTGGTATATATATTATACATATATACCTATGTGTGAATACTACTCAGCCATAAAAAATAAAATCTTGCCATTCGTGACAACATGGATGGACCTAAAATGTATTATGCTAAGTGAAAGAAGTCAGAAAAATAAAAATACCATATGATTTCACCTATATGTGGAATCTGAAAAACAAGTAAACAAACAGCTAAACAGAAATTAATTCATAGATACAGAGAACAAATAGGTGGTTGCCAGAGGACAGGGGAGGGAGAGAAGTAGGTGAGGCAGACAAAGAGATCTAAACTTCCTGTTACAAAATAAATGTGTCATGGGTATGAAATGTACAGTTAGGGAAATATAGTCAGTAATTACATAATATCTTTGTATGGTGACAAATGGTAACTAGTCTTACCATGGTGATCATTTTGAAATGTATACAAACATTGAATCATTGTTCTGTATACAAGGAACTAACAATGTCTTGCTACTGCTAAGTCGCTCCAGTCATGTTTGACTCTGTGCGACCCCATAGACAGCAGCCCACCAGGCTCCCCTGTCCCTGGGATTCTCCAGGCAAGAATACTGGAATGGGTTGCCATTTCATTCTCCAACAATGTCTTAGATCAATTATATTTCAAAAACAAACAGAAAAACACATAGATCAGATTTGTAGTTTCCAGAGGCAGGGGGTTAGGGGAGGATGAACTTATTGAAGATAGTCAGAAGATAATAACTTCCAGGTATGCTGCTGCTGCTGCTAAGTCACTTAAGTCGTGTCTGACTCTGTGCAACCCCATAGACGGCAGCCCACTAGGCTCCCCCGTCCCTGGGATTCTCCAGGCAAGAACACTGGAGTGGGTTGCCATTTCCTTGTCCAATGCATGAAAGTGAAGTCACTCAGTCGTGTCCAACTCTTAGCGACCCCATAGACTGCAGCCTACCAGGCTCCTTAGTCCATGGGATTTTCCAGGCAAGAGTACTGGAGTGGGGTGCCATTGCCTTCTCCAACTTCCAGGTATAAGATAAATAAATACTAAGGATGTAATGTAAAACATGAGAAATATAGTTAACACAGTTGTTACACATATATGAAACTTTTCTAATGAAACTTTTAAAGAAAGTAAATCCTGAAAGTTCTCATCACAAGAGTTTTTTTTTCCATTTTTAAAATTTCATTTCTATGTGAGATGATGGACATTCACTAAACTTATTTCATGACATAGGTTAGGCAAATCATTATGCTGTATACCTAAACTTATATAGTACTGTGTCCTTTATACCTCAATAAAGCCGATAAAAAAGATCATCCAGAATAAAAGTAAAAGAATAATTTAAATCAAGTTAAAACTAAAAATTAAAGTAAGTTTCTCAGTCACATTAGTCAGTCATCAGCCACATATGGTTAAGTGGCTACTCTATTGGACAATACAAATATAGAACCCTTACATCATTGCTGAAAGTTCTGTTGGCTAGCACTGGCTAGACTACTCTCCCCTCATTTTATAGAAAATAAGGCAAACAGAAGTCAAAGTCAAGTGTCTTGCCCTCTTTCAGATAGTAGTTTGACTGCAATTAGAAAAGATCTAGTTTGTCTTCTGCTGTCCTTTCATACTATCAGGCCATTTACCATCTCTGATTAAAGTATCAAGCATTATTCTAATAACATCCAAAACAAATACAAATGAATAAAAGCAAGCTGGTGACCCAGGAGGGAAGAAGGGAAAGAGTGATTCCTTTAAAAATCCTATCTAGCTTCTCAAGTTGAAGAGTAACATATATCGTGGAGAAATTTAATTCTAATTTGGCACCCTTTCTCTACATGGCTAAAAGCATGTAGCATATGTCTGAAGTGGACACATTTTATTTTTGTCTGCTCAGCACCCCTCGTATTAAGAGAATCTGTCTCTTCCTTCAGCTATTACTTCCATTCAGTTCATGTAATGCTTCAATTAATGTTATTGAGCTTGCTTAGTTTAGAATGGAAACTAGACCTGGACCTGACCAAAGACATTAGTGGAAGTGTGAGCATAGCTAATCTGAATAATCTCCAAAGATGTCAGGAGGAAGAAACTCATTGCTGCTATTTCTAAGTTGGAAGAAACTAATCCTAGAATTGTTACTAGCCATCTTTGGTCCCTCATTGGTCCTCTCATTGGAAAAAGCAGAGACAAAAGATGGAGAAAGAAAGATGTCTGATGTCATTGTTTGGACATCCAAATCCAGTCTTGAACTTTGCAGTTACCTGAACCAATAAATTATTCCCTTCCCTCTTTTTTTGAGCCTATTTTAGTTTGGTTTATATTAGTTAGAATAGAAAGAGTCCAGATTAGTATAAACACAGGTTCAAAAAATCACTTTTGAAAGATTACCACCATGACCTTTGCAGCCATTAACAGAATGTGGACTTCCTTAGGCTGAAAAAAAAAAAAAAAAGCCTCTGGAAAGTTCAACTTTTCTCAGACTTCCAGGCATCTCTGGCCTTCCTGATGGGATCCATTTCTAGGTAGATAATCTTCACACACTGTTTCCTCTGCTTTCTTCGGCACTCTCAAGCTCACAGACCACCCATTTGTAATGCTCTGTGCTAGCATTCTACACTGACCTTTTCCTAACCTTTAATTTTCTGAACCTATCTCATGAACAGTTCAGCCCAGGTGTGAGCAATAGGAAACAAAGATTTATATGCCACAGTATATTTTATATTTAATAACTGATCTGTCATGGCATTTATCTATATAAAAAATTGGATAATTCATGAGTGGCCTGGCAATAGCAGCCTCCACTGAGTTATGCTTCCTGTTCTAACTCAACAAGATGGAAAACTTGGTAGATACTCTCACATGCACGGGGAAAATGAAAAGTAGCCTTACCAGGAAATGTTGGCTCACAGGAACACATTCTATGCTGATCTTGTAGCAGAGGATACATGACTAGAAGGCTGCTAGTATAGTCCTAATAGTTTGCTTTAGACCCTATTCAAAGGCTAACAGATATACTAGTGATGAAGCAAGAATTTGCCCAACTCCAAAGCCCCAATTCTTTCTATTTGTTTTTCTCCAGGTGTTTTATAACCATGTACTTTGGAGGACAAAACAAAGAGAAACTGACATTTTGGTTAAACAGATATTGTGTAGTTTGTATGCCAGATCTCAGTTTTATAAAATAATATCAGAGACTAATAGATAATAAAGCAAAAAAAGCTAGTCTCACATTTGTAGCTTCACATTCTTATTCTTCTATCATTAATCTATAAAAGTGTCAAATATTATCTATTTGGTACTATCTAGTCACTCTGTGTTTTGCTTTATTTATGTTTTCATTCACAAATATAATTTTCATGTACTAGTTTCAGAAAGTTCAGCAACCCAATCCAATTCTAGGATAGCTAAAGATTATGGTGGATCATGCCTACCATCTGAGATTTAAAAGCACCGCTATATATCCTGGAGTCATCTGCATATCTTCCATAAGTATCTGGGAGAAGAAGTAAAGGTGTGAAGAAGCTTTAGGAAACAAATCCCGACTCTCAGAGAATTGAAGATCTTAATGGACTAGGAAAATCCCATGGATGGAGGAGCCTGGTAGGCTGCAGTCCATGGGGTCGCAAAGAGTCAGACACAACTGAGCGACTTCACTTTCACTTTCCACTTTCATGCATTGGAGAAGGAAATGGCAACCCACTCCAGTGGGTTCTTGCCTGGAGAATCCCAGGGACGGCGGAGCCTGGTGGGCTGCCATCTATGGGGTCGCACAGAGTCGGACACGACTGAAGTGACTTAGCAGCAGCAGCAGCAATGGACTAGGATGTGGTTACATTCTTAACACCATGACTTTCTTCTTTTGTAATACCCAGTGCACTTGAATTTTCTCGATTTTTATTAAGCATACTTACAGGCTATAAGTCTCTTGAGGGCAGGGACTGTGAAGGTTTTCTTTAGCACAATGTCCCAGGCCCTGCTAGTACTCAGCACCTGGCCAAGTTCAGTTCAGTTCAGTCACTCAGTCATGTCCAACTCTTTGCAACCCCATGGACTGCAGCACGCCAGGCCTCCCTGTCCATCACCAACTCCAAGAGTTTACACAAACTCATGTCCATTGAGTCAGTGATGCCGTCAAACCATCTCATCCTCTGTCATCTCCTTCTCCTCCCACCTTCAATCTTTCCCAGCATCAGGGTCTTTTAAAACGAGTCAGATCTTCACATCAGGTGGCCAAAGTATTGGAGTTTCAGCTTCAGAATCAGTCCTTCCAATGAATATTCAGGACTGATTTCCTTCAGAATGGACTGGTTGGATCTCCTTGCAGTCCAAGGGACTCTCAAGAGTCTTCTCCAAAACCACAGTTCAAAAGCATCAATTCTTCAGTGCTCAGCCTTCTTCATAGCCCAACTTTCACATCCATACATGGCTACTGGAAAAACCATAGCTTTGACTAGACAGATCTTTGTTGGCAAAGTAATGTCTCTGCATTTTAATGTGCTGTCTAGGTTGGTCCTAACTTTCCTTCCAAGGAGCAAGCGTCTTTTAATTTCATGGCTACAGTCACAATCTGCAGTGATTTTGGAGCCCAAGAAAGTAAATCTGTCACTGTTTCCACTGTTTCCCTATCTATTCGCCATGAAGTGATAGGACCAGAGGCCATCATCTTTATTTTCTGAATGTTGAGTTTTAAGCCAACTTTTTCACTCTCCTCTTTCACTTTCATCAAGAAGCTCTTTAGTTCTTCTTTGCTTTCTGCCATAAGAGTGGTGTCATCTGCATATCTGAAGTTATTGATATTTCTCCTGGCAATCTGGATTCAAAGAGAGGCACAAGTTGTTGGAATGAATATATATTTAATGTACCATGAGTTTCATTGTGAAGTTCTGGCACATTCTCCTTTCCACTGCTTAGAGGTTAGAGAATTAAAGTTGAGAAAAAAAGACAACATGCAACTCTGAGCTAGGTCTCACTTTGAAGACTATGTTCCTCACTCAGGGAATCCAAATCAGTTGCCTCATATCTTGAATAGAGAAAAGTAAGAAGGAGATGCCCTCAGGGTTTCACTGGCAGGACCAGTTTTCCAGAGATGTATGTGAAGTGAGGGAGAGGAGTTTGAAGACTCTGGTAGTTCCTGCTACTTCTGGGTCACACCTATAGGGTGATGCCAGGATAACAAAGTAGATGATTATGAACAGAGCTGCAGTAAGGAATGCTCTCTTTTCAGCAGTAGTGTCAGAGCAAAGAGCACCCCCTGGAAGCTCTCACTTGGAAGTCCAGCATCTGTGCTCTGGCATTTTTCCAGGGGTGACCATATCTGAGAATAGCTTCAGGTCAAAATTTTCAGCAGTTCCTGGAAGAAAGGTATATTGGGGGAATGCAAGGCAACTGTTATGGAAACAATAGGGTTCTGTATTGACAACACTCTGAATGGTCAGACAAGGTCAGCTTGAAGGTCTGTACAGACATCTTGCCTTCTCATGAATGAACATGAGCTGCAGACGAGTAGCTTCACTCCTTGGGAACAAGTTCATGGTCTTCTGTAGTCTTGTGTTCCTCACTTAAGGGATTCTGTTCCTTAATTCAACTAGAGATTGGTTATCCTGCTGTCAGAATATTTGCTGCACTTGCCTTGGGGGTACATCTTACAAGTAAGCTGCTTGTCAGAATGTTGAACAGGATAAGGAGTGGGAATACTCATAAGCTCCCAAGAAATGGGTATATGACTTTGTTGTACTCACTTGCCAATGAATTGGGGAAGTAAGGCAGAAATCATTCTTAAGATTTTATCTCATCAATAAATACAATCTGTGAGAAAACATTAGTCTCATTTATTTATAACATTTGAAAGTCACTGATGATATATCCTAAATAACTCAAATATTTTAATGGGCAAACTAACTTAGACAAAGTCTACAATTACCCCAGTCCCCATTTTTTCAACTCAAATACCAGCTCGTTCGCTTATTATTTCTGTGATTATGATCAAATCACTTAACACTATCTGAGCCATTTGTATACTCATTTATCCATTGAGCTTTTCTTCATTCAAGTATTTTTTGAGAACCTACTATGTGACAGTAGGGGTTATAAAAGAGCTCCTAATACCTACTTCACAGAGTAATTCCAAATCATAAGTGAGAAAATTTAGAAAATCTCCTAGCATAGAGGGATAGTTGATAAATTTCTACTGTATATGAGTTTGAAAACAAAACATATTAGAGAGTTAGGGAGAGAAAAGCCTATTTCAGAGTTCAGCTAGGTGCTTAAATCTTGTATATTGTTACTAAAGACTTTAGAGGTGTATCTTTTTTCCCTCGACAATAGAACAGAGATATTCATCTATGTACTTGCCCAGAGGTCAGGTAAAATGGTGTTTCAAATCAGCATTCCCCCATGCACAAATATTTCCTTCCTTTTGCTTTGGAGTCAAGTCCGTGCATGATATGAACCATATTCAGATAGAGCCTTCTTGTAAGGATAGCCACACTTTAGGGAGCATGCTGAGAGGTGCTTTAACCTCAGGTTTATAGGAAGGCTTCCCAGGCAGCCTCTCTGAAACAGTCCCAAGTGACTGTGCACACACAGTCTGTGTAGAAAGACACCCTTCTAACTTCTCCCCAGTCACTTCATTAGGTTGTTCAATTTATACTACATAAATAGTGCTGTTAGGTTACTGGAAGAAATTATTTATTTCTATATTATCTCTACTTTGAAAATTTAGAACGAAATTGGGGTAAAAATTTTCAAATTACCAAGAAGTAGGCAGATATCCCAGGGCCACAATGAAAAGCCAAAAATTTTTCATTGACTGCTTTGCTTGGTGAATCAATGGAGGTTAATTAAATGTCCTACTGAGAAAGGGGAATTTGGTGTATTTTATAAGGCTGACTAATCCTCCAGTGAGTCAAAGAGAAGATTTTTCTTGTAGAAAGCTGCTGACTAATGTCAGGTCGGTGAACTCTTTGCAAGAGCCTTGAGCAAATGCAGCTGGTATGCAAGTGAGAAGCCATTTATTAACCAGCACCCTGGGGGCCCTGGTGAGGGGAGATAAATTTAGGGTAACTATGCATTTTTCTTCCTGTGCTTTCCCAAGAATCAGCCTTTGCATCATTGTTGAAAGTAGGAAGAATTCTATATTTTAATCAGTTTCCACATAATCCTGCACTTTGCAAAAAATAGACAATATTCTTTAAGCCAAAAGCTTTGTATTCTTCATTGACCTCATAGAGAATCTTTAGAAATATATCCCTCATTCTGCTTTTTGTCTCACCTGGCCTGGTTGGGTGCCCCTGTGAACATATATAGCTTTAGATCTTTGCCTTCTCTTCTTCAATGAAATTTCATTTCCTAAGAAGATAAAGGGGATTCTTCCAGGACCCATGACTCTTCTTATCATTTCTTTTTGTCTTTGAACAATGGCTTGAAAGGAAGATACTTTATTAAATGTGAAGTGAAGGAAAATTTCTTGATCAAATTTCCCACTTTTTTCCCCTTTTAAAAGTCTACATGTATAAAATTTTGCTAAAGGTCTTAGAAATACATTTTCAAGGAGAGGGAATTATGAAAACATTTGACTTTGTAACTCATTTAAAAAGGTTAAGAAGAATTTGGCTCCATCCAGACAGAGCTCAGTAAGAATAGAATAAAGTCATCTTTATTCATTTAGAGAGTAAAAAAGAGAATGAAAAAATAATAAGAGAGAAGGTCCAATATTTACCAATTTAAAAAGCCAGTGGTATGTTTAAAGGCAGATTCCAGGTTTACTGAGTGGGTTAAGGGGCTATAATTATGAAGTATTGATATTTAGTATTAATTTAAATACCATCAATGCTGATAAGAATTATAATGCGAGACAACTACAGTATACTGCTTGTTTGCTTTAATGGCAAAACCAATACAATACTGTAAAGTTAAAAAATAAAATAAAATAATTAAAAAATAATAAGTTTCAGTAAATCCAAACAAGGAACTGCCATTCCAACATATTAATTTTTCTTAAAATTGTGGAAGCCATTTTGAGCCAGTTTTTAAAGTCTATAAACTTGAAATGTACCTTTGGAAATAAAAATTCACCTGGTCTAGATGCAACAGCCTAAGATTAGCTCCAAAAGTGACTTCTTAAAATAAAGTTACGAATTTTTCAAGGGATGTCTAAGCTCTGAAAAACAAAGGTTTACAGTTACCAAGCCAATGCCAATTTTTTTTAAAGTCATCTTGAAAAGGGTAGGAAAATTCTGTGGCATTTTTACTCATTCTTGCCCTGGCAAAGCCATTTTCCCCCTTTTCCCTTTCATGACAGTGGTTTTGGTCTTTAAGCAGCAGAATCCTGATTCTCAGTTCCTTACCTCAAACCAGAGGAAGGAGAACAGAATTTATTTGTAAATCATTTGTATATGTCTGTTCTAATTTAGTTTGGGAGATATCCAAAAGACTGACATAAGGTGTTTATCTCTCTTTTGCCCACCCTGGGACTTAGGCAGTAAAAGCGGTAAGCACTATTCAGTAAAGCTCCAGAGTGATTATAACCACATAGATGCCTGGCACATGAGATTGCATGTGCAGATGTACAATAGACTATCTAACGCCTGGAGGAGAAGCTGGGGTGAGACTTTTCAGGGAATTAAAACATTCAAAAGCAGCCCTATATATAGGGGAATTTAGAAACCTATGCACATGCCCAGGCAAGGTGCATGCTCAAAAAATACCTTAGAAGACCTTAAGCTTTCACCTCAGGATTAGCCCTACATTTAGAACAAACCTAGCTAAGTTTTGAAGGATTGTCGTAGAACAGACCCAATCTGCAAAGACTGGAGAGTTCCTGGCATTCAAGGAAATCTTTTTTAAAACATTTTCTGAACTTCATAGAGACTTCAGTGATCACACATGACAAGGAACAGTCTTTGGTTATAATAAAGTAGCTTAGAGAAGTCTCCAGCAAATGGACCACTGTTGTATTCAACAATTAAAAAAAAAAAAAAAAAAACCTAGGGAATGGGAGGAACCTGATTTCCAGAGTTTCCCACATTATAATAGTCAAGTGCCTAACTTATAACACACACACACACACACAAATCACAAGGCATACAAAGAAACAGAAGCATATAGAGCATTCAAAGATCAAAATAAATTGACAGAATCTGTTCCCAAGAAAACCCAGAAATCAGACTCACTAAACCAAGACTTTAAAATATGTCTTAAATATGCACAAAAAGCTAAAGAAAAACATGAACAAAAAACTAAATGATAGCAGGAATGTATGAACAAAATAAGAATATAAACAAAGATAAAAATTATTAAAAGGAAGCAAATAGAAATTCTGGCACTAATGAGTATAATACATGAAATAAAAAATTCACTAGAGAAGTTCAATGGCAGATTTGAATAGGAAGAAGAAGTAATCAGCTATCTGAAGACAGGAAAATTGAAATTATTCAATCTGAGGAACAAAAAGAAAAAGAATAAAGAAAACTGAATAGGGCCCAAAGGGCTTGTAGGGCAGCATCAGATGGGCCAACATTCATATTGTGTAAGTCCTAGAAGGAAAAGAGAGAATAGGACAGAAAGAATATTTGAAGAAATAATGGACAAAACTTACTAAGCTGGATGATAGACATGAATCTACAAATCCAAGAAACTCTACAAACTCCAAGAGTGATAAACTCAGAGACTCACATTGAAACAATTATAGTTAACCTGCCAAGACTAAAAGGCCAAAAGAGAATCCCCAAAGCAGCAAGAGAGAATCAACTCTTCACAAAAGTGATCCTCAATAAGATTATCAACTGATTTCTAATCAGAAACCTTTAAGTCCAGAAGGCAATAGAATGACATATTTACAATGCTGAAAGAAAAAAAAAAATCTGCAAACCAAGAATTTCATACCTAGCAAAATTATCCTTCAAAGTGAATGAGAAATTAAGACCTCTCCAGGGAGAGAAAAGCTGAGACAGTTCATTACCATTAGACCTGCCTCATAAGAAATGCTTTTTGGCAAATGAAAGGATGATAGATGGTAACTTGAAATCATGTAAAGAAATAAAGATCTCCAGTAAAGATAAATACAAGGGCAAAAATAAAGATATGATTGTAATTTTGGATTGTAACTCCACTTTTTATTTTCTATAGTACTCAAAAACAAATGCAAAAATTTATAAATCTATGTTATTGGGCCAAGAATATATAAAGATGTAATTTGTGATATCAATAACCTAAAGGGCAAGGGAGATGGAACTGTAGATAAGTAAAATTTTACACACAATTGAATTTAAGCTGGTTTTAGTTTAAAGTATAATGTTATAACTTAAGATTGTATATGTAAGCTCCATGGTAATTACAATTTAAGTACCTATATAATATGCACAAGTGGAAATGAGAAAGCAATCGAGCATATCACTATAAAATATCAACTAAATACAAAGGAAGGCAGTAATGGAATAAGGGGGACAAAAGCTGTAAGACATACCAAAAACAAATACTAAAATGACAATGATAAATCCTTCCCTATCAGTAATTAAGTGTATATGGATTAAACTCTTCAATGAAAAGGCAAAGATTTGACAGAATGGACAAAAAACATAATCCAACTGTATGCTGTCTGAAAGACACTTATTTATGTCTAAAGATATAAATAGTTTAAAAGTGAAAGAATGCACCAGCCCCAAGAATCCTGTAAAATTTAAAAAAAAAAAAAAAAAAGTGAAAGAATGGAAAAAATATATCCCTGCATGTATTAACAAGAAGAACAGAGCGGCTAAACAAAAAGACAAAATAGATTTTAAGTTAAAAACTGTTGTGAAAGACAGAAGACATTATATATTGATAAAGAGATCAATTCATCAAGAATATGTAATAGTTATAAGCATATATACAAACAACAGAGCCCAAAAATATGTGAAGGAAACATTGATAGAAAATAGACAGTTTTACAATAAAAGTTAGAAATTTAAATAGCCCACATTTACAAATGGATGAAATAACTAGATAGAAGATCAATAAGGAAATAGAGGAATTGAACAACAGAATAAACCAATTAGTCATAAAAATATATATAGAATCGTACAACAGCAGAATACACATTCTTCTCATGTGCACATAAACATGCTCCAAGACAGACCATGTGTTGGATCACAAAACTAGTCTTCAGTTCAGTTTAATTCAGTCGCTCAGTAGTGTCCAACTCTCTGCGACCCCATGAATCACAGCACGCCAGGCCTCCCTGTCCATCACCAGCTCCCGGAGTTCACTCAGTCTCACGTCCATTGAGTCAGTGATGCCATCCAGCCATCTCATCCTCTGTCGTCCCCTTCTCCTCCTGCCCCCAATCCCTCCCAGCATCAGAGTCTTCTCCAATGAGTCAACTCTTCACATGAGGTGGCCAAAGTACTGGAGTTTCAGCTTTAGCATCATTCCTTCCAAAGAAGGATGACTTAGTCAGAAAGTCTGTAATTTATACCTGCAATTGTTCCCTTTCATTGCTAGGCAGTAGGATTGAATCAATAAGGCAAATGTGACTTTAATTGGTTCTGAAGATCACAGAAATTGCAGAATAGTTTCCATTCTCGTTTGTCTTTAAGGTCTTATCTTTCTATTTGCTCTTGTGACTTTTTTGAACCATTGGTTGCATTTGAGTACTTCTTTATTTTCCACATATTTGTAGATTTTTCAGCTTCACTTCTGCTATTGATTTCTCATTTCATTCATAAGACTTGTTTAGCAAATTTTAAAAGATTGAAAACATACAAAGAATCTTCCAGTCACAATGGAATGAAATGAGAAATCAATAGCAGAAGTGAAGCTGAAAAATCTACAAATATGTGGAAAATAAAAAGGTACTCAAACGCAACCAATGGTTCAAAAAAGTCACAAAAGCAAATAGACAAGACCTTAAAGACAAATGAGAATGGAAACTATTCTGCAATTTCTGTGATCTTCAGAACCAATTAAAATCACATTTGCCTTATTGATTCAATCCTACTGCCTAGCAATGAAAGGGAACAATTGCAGGTATAAATTACAGACTTTCTGACTCAGTCACCCACGAGGTCTGTCTTTTGACATTCTTTATTCTTTTCCAGGAACATTTTGAGCAAAGACACATGGACTACCTTCACATATAATTTGTGATTTTTAAAAAAGCTAATTAAATTGTGTTAGCTAATTTCCATGAATGTCTCTTTAAGGAACCATACCTCGGACAATTCATTCCTTTGGGTTGGTTGTCCACTCCCACAGTGAATAATGTAGAAAGGCAGCAATAGTTTCCATGTGGCTAGATTTTTTTAAGTGAAATATTTTATATTAAATTATAAAAAGCAACATTAAAAACATTAAAAAGAACAATTTGAGTTTCTTTTCTTGGAAGTTTGTATCTTACATTTTAAAGTGTACTGTGGTACCTAGAGCAGTCTGCTTATAAGTGAGTTTTGAGGAATTGATTGTAATTCTAGTAAAAACAGTGACCTTCTGTTTGTTGTAACAAATATTTCGTGGCATTAGTGGGAAAGAACCCACCTGCCAGTGCAGGAAACCTAAGAGACAAGAATTCAATCCCTCAGTTGGGAAGATCCCCTTGGAGGCAGGCATGGCAACCCATTCCACCATTCTTGCCTGGAGAATCCCTTGGACAGAGGAGTGTGGCTGGCTAATTCCATTGGATTGCAAAGAGTCAGACATGACTGAAGTGACTTAACGTTGAGCAGCTACTAGATGTCAAGAACAGTACTAGGCATTGGATGTATTAAGGAGCAAGTGATTAGAATATAGTGTCACACGTTTTATGACTTGTCAAGTATAGAGAACTATCATAATACAAAGGAGGGACCATGTATAACCAAGAGAATGTGATAGAAGTGACTCTGTGTAACTTCTGAATCTATGTCAGAAGTGATCATGCAGCTCCATGTCATTGGCTTGGACTTCAAGGAAAGTCCTGCTTCACGGAAAGCCAGCTTCAAGGAAAGCTTCAAGGAAAGTCCTGCTTCAAGGAAAGTCAGCCACCATGCAAGAAATTTGACTATCCTAAGATCTCCATGCTCTCAGAAAGCCCAATATGGCTGATGGAAAGACTACACAGGGAAGGAGTGATGGAAAAAGACCATTCCCGGCTGTTCTAACCATTGTCACCTGGACGCCAGTCACATGCTAGTGAAAAAGCTATCTTAGATATTCCAAGAGATGTCATACAGAAAATGACCAAGACCCAAGACGTATTGCCTCAGGCATCTGACAGATGCACATGAATCCCAGACATCACAGCACAGAGACAGGCTAGGCCCCTTGGCCCTTTCCCCCTTTCTCCCTTGTTTTGGTTTTTTTTTTTTTTTTTGGGGTTTATTTTATATATTTTTTTTTTTTATTTTTTTTTTTTTTTTTTTTTGAAGCAAAAAAAAAAAATATTACCTCAAAAAACTGCAAATTGAACTGCCTTATGATCCAGCAATCCCACTGCTGGCATATACACTATGAGAAAACAGAATTGAAAGAGACACCTGTACCCCAATGTTCATAGCAGCACTGTTTGCAATAGCCAGAACGTGGAAGCAACCTAGATGTCCATCCACAGATGAATGGATAAGCAAGCTGTGGTACATATACACAATGGAATATTACTCAGCCATTAAAAAGATTACATTTGAATCAGTTCTAAGGAGGTGGATGGAACTGGAGCCTATTATACAGAGTGAAGTAAGCCAGAAACAAAAACACAAATACAGTATACTAACGCATATATATGGAATTTAGAAAGATGGTAAAAAATAACCCTATTTACGAGACAACAAAAGAGACACTGATGTATAGACCAGACTTTTGGACTCTGGGACCAGGAGAGGGTGAGATGATTGGGGAGAATAGCATTGAAATATGTATAATATTATATCTGAAATGTATTAATTGTTCAAACTAAACACTATCATGTTACAATTTGTTCATACTAGATGTTTGTAATGTTTCTGATAATTAATAAAAGAGATTCTTGATTAAAAAAAAAAAAAAAATGGGGGGGGGGGGGGCTTTCGGTGTGGGAAAACCCCTGTATACCCACCTCTCCTCAAAATTTAGTTTCAGAATTGTAAAGTGTTATGTGAAGAATAAATGGAATCAGTCCTTGCCCTTAAAAAACTTGACAATATAATTTGAAAAATAATATTCAACTACATGAAACAGTATAAATTTAATAGAAGAATAAAATAGACTTTATAGTGTGGGCTCCAAAATTTGCAGCAGAATTTTGAATCCATATAGCTTTATAGAAGAGGTAGGGTTTTCCCTAGAAACAGGGGATGGATATTCCCACTGTTTCTCTGGGTACAGGGAAGAGGGGGGTTTTCAGAATGAATGGGGGACATAAATAAGGGAGATGCTAAGGGGAAATGTTAGAGCAGATATGGCTCAAGGTCTGTCCAACTGAAAGCAGGAGTGTTCCCAGGGACACCACATTTTCCAGGATCAACTGCCTGCTCCATGCAGCTTTCACAGGGAGCCTTCTTTTTTCTTTTTTCAAGGACGCGGTTTTTCACAGGGGCCTCTTTGATCTGGTTTCAAGGACTCGGTTCGTTTTCTGAAACAAAACAGCAGACACCAGTCACCTTTCTCTACTCAGGTGGACAGCATTAACCATCACCTTTCTGGGTAAGGTTTGCATTCCTATAGATAATTTCTTGATCAGAGAAATGAGAAAGTGAGGGAGTCAAACATTTTCCCCTCAGAAACAGTGTTACAAAGAGTAGTTGAATTCCCAGGGTTCCCTCATGGAAAGTGTATAGAATCCAGGCAGTGTGACTTATCACTGGTGGATTTAGGATTTTGTGTTGTTTCTCTTCCCAAAGCAAGAGTAGTGATGATGGCAGGAGAACACTCCAAACTCCCCTAATCATCCCATCCTTCTCTTTGCCCTGATTCTTCTCTGTTTAATGAAACTTGCAACCAAGAATGTTAGGAGCCTGCAGCCCAAGCACATATCATGAGACTCTCTCAGACAAAGAGGAGTTTCCGGGTTATTCTTTCTCTTTTCTATTTGCTTTCAGGGAGTTTTCCTACCAGCCTCTCTTTTGCCCCCACTATTCATGATTTCAAATCATAACCTCCCCTCTCAGGCCATAGGCAGAGACTGCTTCTCTGCCTCCTCAGTTATCGGAAGATGACACAGCCCTTCTCTTAAGAGCTCTGTTTTTACCACAAGGGAAAGCAGAAGAGGGGAGATGGAAAGCAGGGAGAAACAGCCATCTCAAAAAGTCATCTTTTTAAATCATGGGTCTATATGTGGAGCCAGTCGTTGTACATTCTCTAGATTAGAGCTCTACCCATGCTAGGCACAACCAGAGAGACTCACAGCTCTTTGTCTTTTCCCTAGAAAGAACCCTGGCTTAATTTTTGTTAAAATATCTTTTAAAGTGCATTGCCTCTGACTCATTCCTCTTTGAATCTTCTCCGTCCTCTGAGTGACACTGAGAAGGACTCTGCCTTAAAGCTACCTCTGAGCAAGAGTTGGCAATAATCATCATTAGAGCTGCCATTATCTAAATGAACATCTATTATGCCAAGAATCTATACTAGGTTCAAATTTAAAATAATAGGAAAAACTAACAAACCCATGTGCCATGTATTGGGCAAAGCCTTTTTCACATATTGTATCACTTAATAGTTCTGACACATGATTTAAGAATCCTTGTTCCATTCTGCATATGGTAAAACTCAGGCTCAGAAGGTAAAATGGTTTGTCCAAAATTCCATGATACCCATTCTCCCGCATCCAAGGCCCATCCTTTTACCTGCAGACAGGGCAGGGGCTTTTCACGGTCCCTTTCAAGTCTCCTTCTTTTCACCAGGAAGTCATCTAAAAGAAGGAATAGCAGCACCGTTCTGTCCCTATGTGCGTGTATGAAGTGAAGTGAAGTGAAAGTCGCTCAGTCATGTCTGACTCTTTGCGACCCCATTGACTATACAGTCCATGGAATTCTCCAGGCCAGAGATAGTCACTCCAGAATACTGAAGTGGGTAGCCTTTCCCTTCTCTAGGGGGTTTTCCCAACCCAAGGATCGAACCCAGGTTTCCCGCATTGCAGGCGGATTCTTTACCTGCTGAGCCACAAGGGAAACCCAAGAATACTGAGTGGGTAGCCTATCCCTTCTCCAGCAGATCTTCCTGACCCAGGAATTGAACTGGGGTCTCCTGCATTACAGGTATTCTTTACCAACTGAGCTATCAGGGAAGCCATGTGTGTATATGCTGCTACTGCTAAGTCGCTTCAGTTGTGTCCAACTCTGTGCGACCCCATAGGCAGCAACCCACCAGGCTCCCCCATCCCTGGGATTCTCCAGGCAAGAATACTGGAGTGGGTTGCCATTTCCTTCTCCAGTGCATAAAAGTGAAAAGTGAAAGTGAAGTCACTCAGTCGTGTCCGACTCTTAGCTACCCCATGGACTGCAGCCTACCAGGCTCCTCCATCCATAGGATTTTCCAGGCAAGAGTACTGGAGTAGATTGCCATTGCCTTCTCTGTTTCTAGGTCTAGCCTCTGTGATTATAATTCACTCAATAAAGATGATGGTTACTTTAATACTCTGACCTAATTAATATTCTGATCATATTAGTACTATGACCTAATTAAAGAGTCTAATGTGTGTGTATAGAAACTGCTAATTCTTTCTTCCTTTGCCCCTGGCCCAGACCCAGTCCCATCCTATCCACACAATAGCCCACAAATGGCCTCTATCCCTTCCTAACACAGACACAAAAATGGGAGTAGTGCAGGTCCAGACTATGTCAGTAGTCAATTTCTCAGATTACAGATGAGTCTTAGTAATTGGGGGCTCCCCTGATAGTTCAGCTAGTAAAGAATCTGCCTCCAAAGCAGGAGACCCTGGTTCAATTCCTGAGTCAGGAAGATCCTCTGGAGAAGGGATAGGCTACCCACTCCAGTATTCTTGGGCTTCCCTGATGGTTCAGATGGTAAAGAATCCTCCTGCAATGTGTGAGACCTGGGTTCGTTCCCTGGGTGGGAAAATCCCCTGAAAAAGGGAACAGCTACCCACTCCAGTATTATGGCCTGCAGAAGTCCATGCACAGAGGAGCCTGGCAGGCTACAGTCTATGGGGTTACAAAGAGTCAGACACGACTGAGTGACTTTCACTTTCACTTTCTTTAATTGGGGCAAAGGGGAGAGAAGGAAGAGGGGAATTCCTGCTGCTGGTGGGTTAAGAGAAAATAGGCTTGTCATGGTGCTCTGGCTGCCACTGCAAGAGTCATCAAGAGGATGAAATGGAGATAAAAGGTGTATAAAAGCTTTTTAAACTCTCAAGTAGCATAGAGCCATGATAGTATTATATATGCCATATTTCCTCAACTTTAAATGTTTTTCATATTTTAAGATTTCTGAAAAAAATATATCCTGTAGTTTATAAATATATTATGTATTTTGAACTGTGGTGTTGGAGAAGACTCTTGAGAGTCCCTTGGACTGCAAAGAGATCCAGCCAGTCCATTCCGAAGGAGATCCAACCAGTCCATTCTAAGGAGATCAGTCCTGGGTGTTCTTTGGAAGGAATGATGCTAAAGCTGAAATTGCAGTACTTTGGCCACCTTATGCGAAGAGTTGACTCATTGGAAAAGACTCTGATGCTGGGAGGGATTGAGGGCAGGAGAAGAAGGGGACGACAGAGGTTGAGATGGCTGGATGGCATCACCAACTTGATGGACGTGAGTTTGAGTGAACTCCGGGAGCTGGTGATGGACAGAGCGGCCTGGTATGCTGCAATTATGGGGTTGCAAAGAGTCGTACAGGACTGAGCGACTGAACTTAACTGAGGATATTTCTTCCCCACTATAAAAAGGTTAATTCAGGGGTGGATTTTACAATGGATGCCATTTTAGAATTCAGGACATTCCACATAACTTAGTTTGACATTCCCAAGTTAGGGACTAGAGATGATGCTGAGATTGTTCATTGCTCAAGAAGAGTATATCGCCCTGCTTGAACCATATAGTATGGGGAAGTCTCTAGCTATTGTCATTTCAAACAGGAGAATAGAAACTGAAAGTGGGGATGAATTGCATAACAGGACAAGGCAGGGAAGGATGAGACTTATCTCAGGCTCTAACACTTACTATGACAAAAGTAGAAATGGAAACCCCTGTGGTCCTCCCCCACCCATCTCTTCTCACTCCAGCTTGGTCATATAAATGAAAAGCCTTCATATACATGTTTGGACCTACAAGCCAACACATATAAACTATATCCATTTGACCCTAGTGGTCACTATTCATCCCCCTCTAGCCTAAGTGTCCTATATCAGTGGCATGACCCACCCTTGAACAGATCTGGAGAAGAGGTTCACACAGGCTCTGGAAGCATGGTTATGACTCTTTGGGTGGGAATTTCATAATCTTCGTACTTGGAACATTTTTTTTAGGTTCTGGATTCTAGAAGAGGGATTAGGTGGGCATATCCCTGTGACCTGGAGAATTTAGAGGCAGCACAACCCAGAAGACTGCCTTGCCTTCTGACACCAACTGCAAGTTCATTGGCTCCCAAGACCACCTGCAGTTTTGATTATTCACTAGAACTCACAGAGCTCACTGAAGCTACTATACTAATGGTTATGCTTTATTACATTTAAAGGATTCATATTAAAACTTGCCAAGGAAAGAAACACACAGGAAAAGGTCCAGCAAGATTTCAAATGCAAAACTTCCAGTTATCCTTTCCAGGGAAGTCGTAGGAAACACTAACTCTACTCAGTACTCAGGTGTGACAATATGCAGAGTATTGCCATCTAGGGAAGTTCCTCCAAGCCTTGATGTCCATAGTTTTCATTTGGGCTCAGTCATGTTTATGATTGATTTTACATATGCCTGAGGTTAGTCTCAAGTTCCTGCAGAGTCTGAGCTGATACCTATGGTCTCCATCTCCTTTGGAGGTAGAGAAGATACCATGTGACCCAAATCCCTCATCATAAGTCACATTGTTAGATGTCTAGTATGGCCCAAGGGCCCCAGATAAACAATGACACACTTCCTCAATATTAACTCCCAGGATATGAGGCTGAAGGCTAAAAATTTCCTTCAGATCAGATCAGATCAGTTGCTCAGTCGTGTCCGACTCTTTGCGACCCCATGAATCGCAGCACGCCAGGCCTCCCTGTCCATCACCAACTCCCAAAGCTCACTGAGACTCACATCTATCGAGTCAGTGATGCCATCCAACCATCTCATCCTGTCATCCCCTTCTCCTCTTGCCCTCAATTCCTCCCAGCATCAGAGTCTTCTCCAATGAGTCAACTCTTCACATGAGGTGGCCAAAGTACTGGAGTTTCAGCTTTAGTATCATTCCTTCCAAAGAAATCCCAGGGCTGATCTCCTTCAGAATGGACTGGTTGGATCTTCTTGCAGTCCAAGGGACTCTCAGGAATCTTCTCCAACACCACAGTTCAAAAGCATCAATTCTTCGGCGCTCAGCCTTCTTCACAGTCCAGCTCTCACATCCATACATGAGCACAGGAAAAACCATAGCCTTGACTAGGCGAACCTTTGTTGGCAAAGTAATGTCTCTGCTTTTGAGTATGTGATCTAGGTTGGTCATAACTTTCCTTCCAAGAAGTAAGTGTCTTTTAATTTCATGGCTGCAGTCACCATCTGCAGTGATTTTGGAGCCCAGAAAAATAAAGTCTGACACTGTTTCCCCATCTATTTCCCATGAAGTGATGGGAATTTCCTTAGGTAAGATTAATTCTTTATTATATAGCCCCACACTTCTGGCTTATGGGAACCAGGGTTATCAGAAAAGGTAGGACACCAAATTAAATTTGAATTTTAGGTAAATAATATTTTAGTATAATAAATATGCTCCTTGGTGGCTTAGATGGTAAAGAATCCACCTGCAGTGCAGGAGACCCAAGTTTGATCCTTAGGTCAGAAAGATTCCCTGGAGAAGGGACTAGCTACCCAGTCCAGTATTCTTGCCTGGAGAATTCCATGGACAGAGGACCCTGGCAGGCTACAATCCATGGGGTTGCAGGCTATAATCCATGGGGTTGCAAATAGTCGGACACGACTGAGTGACTAACACTTTTGCTTTTCACATGTCCCAATACTATATTGAGTATGCTGCTGCTGCTGCTAAGTCGCTTCAGTCATGTCCGACTCTGTCGACCCCATAGACGGAAGCTCACCAGGCTCCCCTGTCCCTGGGATTCTCCAGGCAAGAACAGTGGAGTGGGTTGCCATTTCCTTCTCCAATGCATAAAAGCGAAAAGTGAAAGTGAAGCCGCTCAGTCGTGTCCGACTCTTAGCGACCCCATGGACTGGAGCCTACCAGGCTCCTCCGTCCATGGGATTTTCCAGGCAAAAGTACTGGAGTGGGGTGCCATTGCCTTCCCCCGTATACTTAGGCTAAAAAAAGTTTTGTTGTTTTTCTGAAATTAGAACTTAAATGTTAAAATATAAATATTAAAAAAAGTTTATATTTTATTGTTTTAATCTGGATACCCCAGTGGGCAAGAGCAAGATTAGAGGAGGGCCAGGATAGTGTCTTCTAAAGCATCGTCTCCTAGCAGTCTAAGGGCTAGACTGGGTAGCCTATTTGCGTCTTTCCTGCAAATTAAAGCACAGCTGAGCATAGACAGCAGCTAGTCCCAGGATCTCTAGCCAGAAATGACAGTTCAGAGCAGAAAGAGTAAAGAACATAGCTGTGGCCAAAACAGCACCATGACAAGGAGTAAAGGTCCAAATGACTACAGTAGAGCTGATCACTCTAGACACGGCAGGCTGCAGAAGCCTGTTACCGTCAGTCAGTTTTGGATACCCCAGACTCACCCCTGCCAACAAACCTGTGCTTGAGTCTGACTCCAAGGACTGAGATATACCTGGTTTCCATCCCAGTTTTCCTACTGATTAGCTGTTGTCCTTGAACTTTATTCCTTTGAAATTGTGGTTTCTTCTCTACATTCAGAATATAACACATTTCATAAATTTTTTGGAGAGAAATTGAGTTAACTTAGATAAAGCATCTTACATGTATAGTTCTTTAAGAAAATTTGCTTCCTTTTCCTTTTTTTTTCCTTAAATGAATGATTTTATCATGAAATTATCCAATTTTAAGATACCAGCAAGAGAAACTCACTAGTGAAATGGACTGATTTTTTTTTTTTTTGGCTAAGAAAGTAAAATATTGGTTAGTTACATTCCCCAGCCCTTTTCCAAGTCCTCTGATTTGCAGCCTCTATGGACTTGAAAGAGAAAACTCACAAGCATAGAGAAAACCATATCCATATGAAAAAAAAAAAAAAAGCCACCAACATCCCACACATAATTGTGTTTCTTAGAAACCACTCCCCAAAACACCAACCATTTAACATTGTTTGTGCTATGGTCTTTGTTCCCAAGCAGGAGATGAATTCTAAAAGTTCACATGTTCTTCATCAAGAGTAATCTTTGGCCCCAAAGGGAAAGATCTCAAAAGCATTTGAGTTAATACATTCCTCTCACTAATGTAACCAAAATATTCCAATGTTTTCCCTTAATACTCTCAATTTACAACTAGCAGACAGATGCTTCTTCTCAGAGGCCTTCATAAATCTTCCCATATGAGATGAAAATGAAGGATTTATTCTTGCCCATCTTTTAATTTTACTCAACACTCAATGAGTTATTCTTACAGCTGGCATTTCAAATGTATTAGTAGAATTTATCACTCAAAGGCTTATGCAGGGACTAAATTACACTAATGAATTGACAATGAATTTGAAGCCTAACATGAGGCCAAATATTTTCTGGCTTCGTTTCTGTATCTCAGCAAATGGCTTAATTTGCTCCCTACTTATCCATTACTGCTAAATTGTCTTGCTATTATTGTAGTAAATGGCCGAAAACCCTGGCTTGCCCTAAGGCTCAGGCTGAATGGAGTGGAATGAGGACATCTACTTAGGAAAGGTAAAAACCTGCCATTCACTGATCTTTGCTGAGGTAGAGAAGGCAGGAGGGATTATAGTCCAACCCACCTTTTTCAGTACCTCTCACAATCACAGAGTATACTTAACAACTGACACTTCCAATGTATTAATGGAATTTATCACTGAGAAGCTTATGAAAAGGTTAAATTACACTAATGAACTGACTTTGCATTTGAAGTAGAACATGAGACCAAATATGTTCTAGCCTAGGAGTTTTTTGTATCTCAGAAAACTACTTAATTTTATTCCTACTCACCCATTATCACTAAACTGTCTAGCTACAATAGCAATGCCTGCTAGCCGTATTATAGTTAAGAGTCTATGCTTGTTTTCATTGTAAGTGCCTATTTTCTGAGATTCAAACTACATAGGGAACTATAGAAGTCTCATAGGTCTCTCAAACTTTACTGGAATTGCTCCAGTCTTAGAGATTTCCTTTTGTGCCCATTAAAAATCAAGCCGTTTGAGGCACAGGGACCAGGTATTTTCCAAAACAGTTGACTTTTTGCCCACTTCCAGTTATGGACTAGCTTTAATTTTAGATGGAAACTTTATGGATGTGTATTTTAGCATCTTTGTATCTTCTTCCCCATTTTCATTGTTCTTTTGTACCTTAGCAAAGGCTCTTGTATCTCATATATGACTGTGAAGATTTTGTTCCCAGATAATCAGTCACTGAATGAGATTTAATTACTAAAAAGAGTAAGAGAATTTTTTACAAAGTTCCATCTGTGAAACCCAAATGAGCAAATGAAACGTATAAGGTATAAAGCATTCTGTACTTCTGTGGGAAACTCAACTGTTTGTGATGGAAATGTAATGGGGCTGAATAAATGATCAGCCACAAGCCCCTAAATTGCATAACATGTGTAGTAAAAAGATTAAAATCTTCTGAATTCAGAATTAAGTCTAGGAGAGGAAAAAATCAGAAAAAAAGGAACCTGTTGTCTTTGTTCAAATTTCCAGAAGTTACAAGACAATGTGAATTCTTTCTTCCTATTTTGTCACCTTTCATGCCATAGTAGGCCTGTAGACTCCTTTGTGCTACTAGGGGTCCTATCCCCATATCCTATCCATTTTTGAACATATGAACTAGTTGTTCCTATCCCCTTTTTCTGCAAAACAACTTCAGATAGAAATCTCCCAGATATGGCCTTAGAATTCAAGTCTTCCTCAGTTCCCACAAAACAACTTCCCCTCAAACAAAACACTGAGAGGGTAGGTTACATCATCACAGATTTTCCTCATCATGAGGCTCCCGAAGCTTGGATCCAACTTCTTATCCCAGCTCAGTTCTTGAAGAATTTGCATTTTAGTGGGTATTTTGAAGATAGTACCTATTTCTTCTCAAATACATATTCTTGAACATCTTACCACATGCAGTAGGACGCATTCAGACTCATCTCTCTTCTGTTAATTGCCCCTAATTCAGCCGTCAGGCCATTCACCCCCACACAAAAACTTCACATAAAAGTCATCTTCCATTCCTACCATTCATCCTCTGTGTTGAAAATTCTCAAGGAGGAATGAGAAAACCCATTAACCTATGTTATACAGAGGCTGTCTTCATGTAATGCCAAGGATCAAGTTGTCCTGCATGGACAAGGTCTGTTCCATGTTTCCTGTACAATTCTGTAGCATTACATGATGTTCTTGGCTTCCATTGATTTCTCTCTGAGCATGCCCCAACACACTGAAAATTCTTGGATTCACCAGAAAGAGAACATGTATGAATCTACCCAACCAGTTGCTTTTCCTTTTGATAACCTTGACTCTCAGAATAACCTTTCAATTCCCATTTCCCCAGGGTTCCAGCACAGGGCATGTTACATCTTTTGGACCCCAGATATCCAGTACTGCTTTAGCTTCACCTTCAGTTGAGAAACCTTCCAAGCATTCACAGTAGCTTAACCTTGCACATGTGCACAGTGGAAGGTCCTACCAATGCACTCTGCTTTAAATTAATATCTTTATTTGCTGCCTTCATTTTTTTTTTTTTACATAGAAAGAAATGCCTTTTCCTCTATGAGGTTAAATTAAACAGATGGTATAGTGTGCCAGTCTCAGGTACAAAATGATTCCACATTTACATGTACCAGAAATGAAAAGCAGAGCATAGCCATGTTTGTGGAGTCTCTCTGACTCTGGGAGAAAGCTCCCAAAGTCACGATTTCTCAGAGATACTGGCTGAATAGAGGCATTCAGAGTAAAACTGGGCTGAAAATAAAAGGGTTAGTTGCTGAGTCATGTCCAGCTTTTAGCAAACTCATGGACTGTAGCCCACTAGGCTCCTCTGTCCATGAGATTCCCTCAGGCAAGAAAACTGAAGAGGGTAGCCATTCCACTCTCCAGGGGATCTTTCTGACCCAGGGATTGAACATGGATCTCCTGCATTGCAGGACGATTCTTTCCCATCTGAATCATCAAGGAAGCTTCTAAAACTAGGCTGAGTGAGTAAGTGAGTGAAGTTGCTCAGTCGTGTCCAACTCTTTGTGACCTCATGGACTGTAGCCTACCAGGCTTCTCCATCCATGGGATTCTCCAGGCAAGAATACTGGAGTGGTTTACCATTTCCTTCTCCAGGGGATCTTCCCGATCCAGGGATCAAACTCAGGTCTCCCACATTGGAGGCAGATGCTTTAACCTCTGAGCCAGCCCAATTGCCTGTTTTTTGTTCTTTTTTTAATATTCTAAATACATTTAAAAGTGTAATTCCTGGAGCCTATTATACAGAGTGAATTAAGCCAGAAAGAAAAACACCAATACGGTATACTAACACATATATATGGAATTTAGAAAGATGGTAATGATAACCCTGTATGCGAGACAGCAAAAGAGACACAGATGTATAGAACAGTCTTTTGGACTCTGTGGGAGAGGGAGAGGGTGGGATGATTTGGGAGAATGGCATTGAAACATGTATAATAGCATATAAGAAATGAATCGCCAGTCCAGGTTCAATGCAGGATATAGGATACTTGGGGCTGGTGCACTCGATGACCCAGAGAGATGGTACGGGGAGGGAGGTGGGAGGTGGCTTCAGGGTGGGGAGCACGTGTACACCCGTGGTGGATTCATGTTGATGTATGGTAAAACCAATACAATATTGTAAAGTAATTAACCTCCAATTAAAATAAATTAATTAAAAAAAAGTGTAATTCCTTGCAAGAGTCCATCTATGATTTGGAATATTTCCAGGGTAGAAGAAAAATATATTATTTGGGACTATTTATATCTCAAAATTTGAGATTACCTTACCTTTCTGGGAAATGAAATCATATTATCTCTGATTCTGGCCTACATGGCAATTAGAGAAAAGGTATATGAAGCAGAGAAAAACCAGAGGGTCAGAAGTGATAAACTGTAACCAGTGAATCTTCCTTTAAAGTCTGACTGGATTTTTTTTTTCAAGGCAAGGTTACTCTGTATTTTGAAGATGTATTGGGTAGAAAGGATATCAACTGCCGATTCCTTTAGCCACTTATACATTTAAAAATAGTATTCTTACATTCACAGGTATGAAATAACACTCCCTAATCCTTATGATTATACAATGGAAGCGAGAAATAGATTTAGGGGATTAGATCTCATAGACAGAGTGCCTGATGAACTATGGACGGAGGTTCGTGACATTGTACAAGAGACAGGGATCAAGACCATCCCCAAGAAAAAGAAAAGCAAAAAAGCAAAATGGCTGTCTGAGGAGGCTTTACAAATAGCTGTGAAAAGAAGAGAAGGAAAAGCAAAGGAGAAAGGGAAAGATATAAGCATCTGAATGCAGAGTTCCAAAGAATAGCAAGGAGAGATAAGAAAGCCTTCCTCAGTGATCAATGCAAAGAAATAGAGGGAAACAACAGAATGGGAAAGACTAGAGATCTCTTCAAGAAAATGAGAGATACCAAGGGAACATTTCATGCAAAGATAGGCTCAATAAAGGACAGAAATGGTATGGACCTACCAGAAGCAGAAGATATTAAGAAGAGGTGGCAAGAATACACAGAACTGTACAAAAAAGATCTTAATGACACAGATAATCATGATGGTGTGATCACTCACCTAGAGCCAGACATTCTGGAATGTGAAGTCAAGTGGGCCTGAGGAAGCATCACTACGAACAAAGCTAGTGGAGATGATGGAATTCCAGTTGAGCTATTTCAAATCCTGAAAGATAATGCTGAGAAAGTGCTGCACTCAATATGCCAGCAAATTTGGAAAACTCAGCAGTAGCCACAGGTCTGGAAAAGGTCAATTTTCATTCCAATCCCAAAGAAAGGCTATTCCAAAGAATGCTCAAACTACCGCACAATTGCTCTCATCTCACATGCTAGTAAAGTAATGCTCAAAATTCTCCAAGCCAGGCTTCAGCAATATGTGAACTGTGAACTTCCAGATGTCCAAGCTGGTTTTAGAAAAGGCAGAGGAACCAGAGATCAAATTGCCAACATCCGCTGGATCATGGAAAAAGCAAGAGAGTTCCAGAAAAACATCTATTTCTGCTTTATTGACTATGCCAAAGCCTTTGGCTGTGTGGATCACAATAAACTATGGAAAATTCTGAAAGAGATGGGAATACCAGACCACCTGACCTGCCTCTTGAGAAACCTATATGCAGGTCAGGAAGCAACAGTTAGAACTGGACATGGAACAACAGACTGGTTCCAAATAGGAAAAGGAGTATGTCAAGGCTGTATATTGTCACCCTGCTTATTTAACTATACATAGAGTACATTATGAGAAATGCTGGGCTAGAAGAAGCACAGGCTGGAATCAAGATTGCCAGGAAACATATCAATAACCTCAGATATGCAGATGATACCACCCTTATGGCAGAAAGTGAAGAGGAACTAAAAAGCCTCTTGATGAAAGTGAAAGGATAGTGAAAAATTTGGCCTAAAGCTCAACATTCAAAAAACTGCGATCATGGCATCTGGTCACATCACTTCATGGCAAATAGATGGGAAACAGTGTCAGACTTTATTTTGGGGGCTCCAAAATCACTGCAGATGATGATTGCAGCCATGAAATTAAAAGACGCTTACTCCTTGGATGGAAAGTTATGACCAACCTAGATAGCATATTAAAAAGCACAGACATTACTTCACCAACAAAGGTCCCTCTAGTCAGGGCTATAATTTTTCCAGTGGTCATGTATGGATGTGAGAGTTGGACTGTGAAGAAAGCTGAGCATCGAAAAATTGATGCTTTTGAATTGTGATGTTGGAGACTCTTGAGAGTCCTTTGGACTGCAAGGAGGTCCATCCAGTCCATTCTAAGGGGGATCAGTCCTCAGTGTTCATTTGAAGGACTGATTCTGAGGCTGAAACTCCAACACTTTGGCCACTGCATGCAAAGAGTTGACTCATTGGAAAAGACCCTGATGCTGGGAGGGATTGAGGGCAGGAGGACAAGTGGACGACAGAGGATGAGATGGCTGGATGGCATTGCCAACTCGATGGACATGAGTTTTGTGTAAACTCTGGGAGTTGGTGATGGACAGGGAGGCCTGGCTTACTGCGATTCATGGGGTTGCAAAGAGTCAGACACAACTGAGTGACTGAAATGAACTGAACTGAATTCTAATGCAGGTTATGCCAAAGAGAACAAGGTAATGTCACAGTAATATACAAGATACTATGCCACAGCAGACCAACATAAAACATATATCTGATATGTAGATGAAACCAAAAGGAAGCTAATGTTTAACTTTGCTTTTAGAATTTTTGCTTCTTTCTTCAATGGGCTTGAGTTCACTCTCTGGCAAATTATAGTCATGTTGCATATACGTTGATGGTGGAATATTCTTAATCTCATGCTGGCAAAAGCAGACCCTTTCTACTTCTGTTCTTCCCCAGGCAAATGTGTTAACCATCTGAAGAGTATATACACACACATGCACACAAACATGGCTACCAGTATGACTAAGCAACTGAGAGGTTTTGGAGGATGGATTGTTGCCTAACAGTTAAGGATGCTACAATCAGATAAGTTAGAAGATAAGGGAAACATCCCTTCAGAGATACCTTTCTTCGCATTTCCCAAACAGAACCTAAATTTCCCAGCCCTGTGTCTTTGCCTCCCACTCTTTCTTCTTTCTTGATTTCTCTTCTCTTCTCTCCCTGAATCAATCTTGCAGAAACCAAACCACATGCCACTTCTTAATCTCGCATCCTCTCTTAAGTCTGAAGTATTGGCTGACTCCATTGAATATTCATAGCTTCTATACCTATAAATGACACTGGAAAAGAATAACATATGGTGATTATGAGGTGATGGTGGTGGTTTAGTTGCTAAGTGGTGTTCAAGTCTTGTGACCCTATGGACCATAGCTTGCCAGGCTTCTCTGTCTATGGGATTTCCCAGGCAAGAATACTGGAGTGAGTTGCCATTTCCTTCTCCAGGGAATCTTCCCAACTCAGGGGTCAAACCTACATCTCCTGCATTGCAGGTGGATTCTTTACCACTATGCCACCAGGAAAGCTCCTGGTGCTTATGAGGAGAGGATCTTAAGACATAAAGATCTGGACTTAAGTCCTAGTTCTACCTCTGACTCTTATAGTTGTGTGATACCTGAGGAATCCTTAATCTCTCTAAACCTTGGTTTCCTCCTCTATAAAATAAAGAAAATAATATCAATTTCATGTTGCTGTTGATATAATCAAATGAGATAATACATATAAAGCATTAACCAGACATCTGGCCTATAGAGAAGATGCAATAAATGCTGACTGTTGATATTACATCAAAGAACCTACCACTTTCTTCCTAATTTCTATATGTAGCTATTTTCACCTAAGCCCCACCTCTAGATTCTTAGTTCACCTCTCAGTTCAGTTGAATTCAGTTCAGTCACTCAGTTGTGTCCGACTCTCTACAATGAATGTAGAGAGTGTAGAGACTCTCTACACTCTCTCCCATGAATCACAGCATGCCAGGCCTCCCTATCCATCACCAATGCATGGAGTTCACTCAAATGCATGTCCATCAAGTTGGCGATGCCATCCAGCCATCTCATCCTTTATCATCCTCTTCTCCTCCTGCCCCAGTCCCTCCCAGCATCAGGGTCTTTTCCAATGAGTCAACTCTTTGCATGAGGTGGCCAAAGTACTGGAGTTTCAGCTTTAGCACCATTCCTTCCAAAGAAATCCCAGGGCTGATCTCCTTTAGGATGGACTGGTTGGACCTCCTTGCAGTCCAAGGGACTCTCAAGAGTCTTCTCCAACACTGCAGTTCAAAAGCATCAGTTCTTTGGTGCTCAGCTTTCTTCACAGTCCAACTCTCACATCCATACATGAGCACAGGAAAAACCATAGCCTTGACTAGACAGACCTTTGTTGGCCAAGTAATGTCTCTACTTTTGAATATACTATCTAGGTTGGTCCTAACTTTCCTTCCAAGGAGTAAGTGTCTTTTAATTTCATGGCTGCAATCATCATCTGCAGTGATTTTGGAGCCCCAAAAAATAAAGTCTGACACTGTTTCCACTGTTTCCCCATCTATTTCCCATGAAGTGATGTGACCAGATGCCATGATCTTCGTTTTCTGAATGTTGAGCTTTAAGCCAACTTTTTCACTTTCCTCTACTAAGAATCACATCTTTTATACCTTTGTATTTCCCAGAGAATCTACAACTTACCTTTGTTAAATAGATGAATGGTAGAGATTTTCAGCTAAAAATTATGTTTGGCTCTTGAAAGCCATAATCTCCTCATATTACCCTGGTGAGGCAGATAGGAAGTAGACATCATGTTTCAAAATGCCAGTGAGAGACCAAAGAACCACACAGTGGTTAAACGATAGGACTAACCACCTACCAGAGGATAATGACTGGTATTTGTTTATTGATCTATGAGCTCTCACAAAACAAAAATAAAAGCAAGATAAAATCTTGGTAGTAAAGACTGTACTGAATCTGTAAAAACCAAACTGCCAGTCAATCTGGTTGAATCAGTGAAACAACAGTTTGAAAAATGTCAACATTTTGTGTGTAGCTTCTAGTTGTTGACAGAATTAGACTTTATAAGAATTGTTAGTCAGCCCTTGGGTATCTACACATTAGGCTCTATTTTGAGACTTTGGCCTAATTGCTAAAGCTAAGTTCCTAAGCGAAATATTCTTATTATTTCAGAGCATGGGCAAAAAGTGCATGTAATTTGATAAAAATGGTGAGTACATTGTTATTGTTTTACAGTTGCTAAGTCGTGTCCAACTCTGTGCAGCCCCATGAACTGCAGCACACCAGGCTTCTCTAGCCTTCACTATCTCCTGGAGTTTGCTCAAACTTATGTCCACTGAGTCAGTGATGCCATCCAACCATCTCACCTCTGTCACCTCCTTCTCTTCCTGCCCTCAATCTTTCCCAGCCTCAGGGTCTTTTCCAATGAGTCAGCTCTTTGCATCAGGTGGCTCAAGTATTGGAGCTTCAGCATCAGTCCTTTCAGTGAATATTCAGGGCTGATTTTCTTTAGGATTGACTGATTTGATCTCCTTGCTGTCCAAGGGAATCTCAAGAGTCTTCTGCAGCCCCACAATTTAAAAATATCAGTTCTTCAGTGCTCAGCCTTCTTTATGGTCCAACTCTTACATCCATACATGACTACTGGAAAAAACATAGCTTTGACCATATGGACCTTTGTCAGCAAAAATGATATCTCTGCTTTTTAATATGCTGTCTAGATTTGTCATAGCTTTTCCTCCAAGGAGCCAGTATCTTTTAATTTCATGGCTACAGTCACTGTCCAAAGTGATTTTGGAGCCCAAGAAAATAAAATCTGTCCCTGTTTTCACTTTTCCTCATCTATTTGCTATGAAGTGATGGGACTAGATGCCATGATATTCATTTTTTGAATGCTGAGTTTTAAGCTAGCTTTTTCACTCTCTTCTTTCACCCTCATCAAGAGGCTCTTTAGTTCCTCTTGGCTTTCTGCCATTAGCATATCATCTACACATCTGAGATTGTTGATATTTTTCCCAGCAATCTTGATTCCAGCTTGTGAGTCATCCAGCCTGGAATTTGGCATGATGTAATCTGCATATAAATTAAATAAGCAGGGTGACAATATACAATTTTGATGTACACCTTTCCCAATTTTGAACCAGTCCATTGTTCCAGGTCCAATTCTAACTGTTCTTCTTGACCTGCATGCACGTTTCTCAGGAGGCAAGTAAGATAGTCTGGTATTTCCATCTCTTGAAGAATTTTCCAGTTTGTTGTGATCCACACAAAGGCTTTAGTGTAGTCAATGAAGCAGAAGTAGATGTTTTTCTGGAATTCTGTTGCTTTTTCTTTTATCCAATGGATGTTGGCAATTTGACCTCTGGTTCCTCTGCCTTTTCTAAATCCAGCTTGTTCATCTGAAAGTTCTCAGTTCACATACTCCTAAAGCTTAGCTTGAAGGACTTTGATCATTACTTTGCTAGCATGTGAAAAGAAAGCAATTGTGTGGAGTTTCAGCATTCTTTAGCATTGACTTTCTTTGAGATTGGAATGAAAACTTACCTTTTCCAGTCCTATGGCCACTGCTGAGTTTTCCAAATTTGCTGGTATATTGAGCATAGCACTTTAACAACATTATCTTTTGAGCTATTTTATTTACAGTTCAAATCAAGTGATGGTAATTTCATAGTTTATGTATAATTTTAAAATGCTACTTTTCTAGATCTTCAGGCCTTAGAAAATTCTCACCCAATGGAATGTGAAAACTTAATTTTTCTCAGCATTTAACATCCAGAGGATTTGTGAGAAACATACCATAGTACCATGACTTTTCATTCCTTCACGGCTTATGTAAAAATGAGGCTGTCTACAGCTGAGTATGTGTGAGGGTTTTTTCTCCACTCTTTCTCTCTAAGGGAATTGTTTTTGAAAAATCGTCTTTAATTTAGAGAAGTATTGTACATAAAAGAAGTATATACACTGCCATCTGCTAAAAAGTGTCAGAAAGCTCCCCATGGTGAAGCTCACAGCATCCTGTGGTTTTCAACTCATTACTTGAGGGATTCAGCAAGGTTTCTCCTAAACACTGTCAAGGCTTTGCTGAACATTTGGCAGCACCGAGATTACTTTAAGCAGCTCATTTTGGTTATAGCCTGAAAAGACTTCCTGTTTTCACAAGGTATCCTTCTTTCTATGGGATGGGGTGGAGGAAAGAGGACTGCTGCTCCACAGAGGGAATGAGCCCTTGTCCCAGACATGGCTAAGGAGTCTAATGGACAAAGGGGGCGGGGAGGGGGAGTCCTGTTCCAAAAGACATTACTTAAGAACATGACTGCAGTTCCTTGGTAAGAGCTCTACTAAAGAGAAAGGTGAACATAGTAGAAGTTAGAACTACTAGTTCTATTCCCTGATTTTTACCATCAACATCTGCTTTACTGGGAAAGGTTATAGACTGAGTTACTTCCTGGACGTGCATGCTTGTGTACACACATACTCACAGGCACATACATTCAGATGCACAGCTAGAATAATCTTCCTTAAATATTACTTTTCCCATCTTTTGTTCATAATCTTTCAATGACATAAGCTTTCAAATCAATACTCTTCAAGCCATTCATTCAGCTTTTTCTCAGTTTTCTCCCCAACATGCCCATTTCCCTCCCCACTGTACCGATTCTTCCCATCACCTCATTATTCTCAAACATGGTAGTTCTACTCGACATCCAGCTAATCCATTGTACATATGCCCTTTGCCATCATCTGCTGCTGCTGCTGCTGCTAAGTCGCTTCAGTCGTGTCCAACTCTGTGCGACCCCATAGACGGCAGCCCACCAGGCTCCCCTGTCCCTGGGATTCTCCAGGCAAGAACACTGGAGTGGGTTGCCATTTCCTTCTCCAATGCATGAAAGTGAAAGTGAAGTCGCTTAGTCATGTCCGACTCCTAGCGACCCCATGGACTGCAGCCCACCGGGCTCCTCCATCCATGGGATTTTCCAGGCAAGAATACTGGAGTACCTATCTATTTCATAACCCAGTAATTTTCACAGTATTAAAACTAAAAATCCCTTCAGAATATGAAATTATAGAAGGAAATTGATAATCAACCGAGCTGTTTGGAGGGGTCCTCTTGTCCCTGCCTCCCCAGGTCTCCCTTGCCCTCCTTCCATTTTTCGGTGATACCTGAGTCACCCCTGTGAAGGTGAGCTTCTACCAAACACATTTGAAACTGCCTGTCTAATGTCTTTCTGCAGAAGTCTTTTCAAACACCAACCACACTCACTTTCTTTGTTTAAGTCCCACTCATCCACACTCATGGATTCAGATTGCGCCTGGACATTACCTTCCCTCAGCATTTGTTGCCTTACTTTGTAGAATGAGTGACTTCGTATCAAACTCCCCAAGGACAAAATGGCTTCACTTGATCCCTCCCACTTGTCTCCAGTCCACACCACATGCACAGAAACTGGTGTAGCAACAGTACTCCACTGAATTAAGAGCTGTAGCAGTCCTCTGTCTCTGGGCTTTCCATTTGTACATTTTCATGGATGTGAACAATGCAGTGCACCAAAAGTCGTGGCTCTTGATGTCACAAGGAGGCAGTGGTGCTAATTGTGTTTGGACATTTAAATCTTGACTGCTGTCTTGATCCCAAAGTGTCTTGTTATCAGTGACTACAAAAGCACGTAGAATGATACTTTTCAATTACCCTGTAAATGTCTGGAGTCCAAAGCTGAAGTCGAATAAAAGAACTAATCCCCAAATTTAAAAAGAGCCACCAACAATTGGGGACCCCTACTACCAGTGCTTACTAAGAGTCAGCTTAAAACTGCTGGGTGCTACATCCCCACCTTTCATTTCAGCTCTGTTTTCCTATATATAATATAAGCAGCAGGCTGGAGGAGGGGACTGAGAGAAAGTACTGAGGATCTGAGTGGTGGCAATAGCCTTGTTGCCATACAGTGTTTTTGTGTTAAGAAGTTTCTTTTTTGTACTTCTTTAAAGCCACATGTGAGGAGCCCTCCAAGAGAAGAACTTGAAACAAACAGGGGATACTTACAAGCATGAGACCACACATAGCAATCTCCTCTTGGACATGACTCAGGTAGTGAACTTGCTGCTCTGCCCTTATTTTTATCAACTAGAAAAACCTGAATTGAAAGGTTACAGATTGAAGAGGAAAGAAAGTAAAGAAGCAGCCTGACTTCCCACTATGGGGATTTGCAGGGAGGCCTGGGTTTCCTCTGGTTTAGTGGATGCCAAGGCTATCTGCACTAGGACCATCAGATCAGATCAGATCAGTCACTCAATCATGTCTGACTCTTTGCAACCCCATGAATTGCAGCACATCAGGCCTCCCCGTCCATCACCAACTCCTGGAGTTATTCAGACTCACGTCCATTGAGTCAGTGATGCCATCCAGCCATCTCATCCTCTGTCGTCCCCTTCTCCTCTTGCCCCCAATCCCTCCCAGCATCAGAGTCTTCTCCAATGAGTCAACTCTTCGCATGAGGTGGCCAAAGTACTGGAGTTTCAGCTTTAGCATCATTCCTTCCAAAGAAATCCCAGGGCTGATCTCCTTCACAATGGACTGGTTGGATCTCCTTGCAGTCCAAGGGACTCTCAAGAGTCTTCTCCAACACCACAGTTCAAAAGCATCAATTCTTCGGCGCTCAGCCTTCTTCACAGTCCAGCTCTCACATCCATACATGACCACAGGAAAGACCATAGCCTTGACTAGACGAACCTTTGTTGGCAAAGTAATGTCTCTGCTTTTGAATATGCTATCTAGGTTGGTCATAACTTTCCTTCCAAGGAGTAATCGTCTTTTAATTTCATGGCTGCAGTCACCATCTGCAGTGATTTTCGAGCCCAGAAAAATAAATTCTGACACTGTTTCCACAGTTTCCCCATCTATTTCCCATGAAGTGATGTGACCAGATGCCATGATCTTCGTTTTCTGAATGTTGAGCTTTAAGCCAACTTTTTCACTCTCCACTTTCACTTTCATCAAGAAGGTTTTTAGTTCCTCTTCACTTTCTGCCATAAAGGTGGTGTCATCTGCATATCTGAGGTTATCGATATTTCTCCTGGCAATCTTGATTCCAACTTGTGTTTCTTCCAGTCCAGCGTTTCTCATGATGTACTCTACATATAAGTTAAATAAACAGGGTGACAATATACAGCCTTGACGTACTCCTTTTCCAATTTGGAACCATTCTGTTGTTCCATGATCAGTTCTAACTGTTGCTTCCTGACCTGCATACAAATTTCTCAAGAGGCAGATCAGGTGGTCTGGTATTCCCATCTCTTTCAGAATTTTCCACAGTTTATTGTGATCCACACAGTCAAAGGCTTTGGCATAATCAATAAAGCAGAAATAGATGTTTTTCTGGAACTCTCTTGCTTTTTCCATGATCCAGCAGATGTTGACAATTTGATCTCTGGTTCCTCTGTCTTTTGTAAAACCAGCTTGGACATCAGGAAGTTCATGGTTCACATATTGCTGAAGCCTGGCTTGGAGAATTTTGAGCATTACTTTACTAGCGTGTGAGATGAGTGCAATTGTATGGTAGTTTGAGCATTCTTTGGCATTGCCTTTCTTTGGGATTGGAATGAAAACTGACCTTTTCCAGTCCTGTGGCCACTGCTGAGTTTTCCAAATTTGCTAACATATTGAGTGCAACACTTTCACAGCATCATCTTTCAGGATTTGGAATAGCTCCACTGGAATTCCATCACCTCCACTAGCTTTGTTCGTAGTGATGCTTTCTAAGGCCCACTTGACTTCACATTCCAGGATGTCTGGCTCTAGGTCAGTGACCACACCATCGTGATTATCTGGGTCGTGAAGATCTTTTTTGTACAGTTCTTACTAGGACCATGATACTAGGCAAAAAGTGTGATGACCAAGCAATGGAACTCTAGAAGCAAGCAGCTGTTGGGTGTACTGTCAGTAGAAGAAGCTTTTTGGTGGATGGAAATTAAAGGAAGACATGGAGATGGAGGTGGAGTTGGATCCCCTACTCCAGCAGGAAACTGCAGAAGGAGCCCCAAAGGGCCCTGCTAAAACTTACTCATGCACCCTATGTATTTGCATAACTACCCAATAAGACCTTCCATAACTGAGCAGTGTTAGCCAGAACCAGCAACCCACAGGGAAAGGACCATAGCTATGGATGCTTAAGTCAAGAAGCAATTATTCTAGTGTTCCTCCTAGATTTCTTTATTATAGGAATCTGGTTTTGATAAGAGAATTACAGGTTTGAGCTCAAATTAGGGTATATTTAATGCTAGAGATAGCTCTAAGTGTGAGGGGAGCGGATAAGATGAAATGTAAGAAAAGAATTGTAAGCTGGACTTAGATGAAAGGGCCTGGAAAGATACCAGTATTCTCTAAATGTTGTTAAGGGATGTTCAGGGGCATTTGCTTAGAACATGGTTAAGTAGTGGTTGGAAAAATTAGTGTTCAGGTTATTACTGCCACTGAGTTAAGGCTGCTGGATAAAAAGTTACTTATATTCCTTTACAGTGAAGAGAAGGAAGCCAAATTGTAAACATTTTTGTATAAAAATTTTAAGAGAACTCCAAAGAAGCTGTAAAAGACCATTTTTGGTAAGTGCCACTTTTGGCACTGACTAAATCTGTATTTAGCATCCACGGGCTGTCTTGCCTTGACAACCTGTATGCACACATTGGTTATCGGTATAATGTCACTTTGTCCTCATTCACAATTGGTCTTCTTGAAAGTTAACTTGTTTTTAAAGAGAGGTGCTTACTTCAGTATGTGAAGTAAATTCTTATTGATTAACATTCTTTTTGAAATAGTTGTTTTATTTATAAAAATATAAATTTAATTTCATACTTTATACTTTTTTGAGTTGTAAATTACAAGTCCCAAGAGCTCAGATAGCATAAAGCAAAAAGTTAAAGTCCATTCTGTGACATATTCACTCTTTATATGTAACCATTGTTAACAGTTTCTTGTTTATCTTTCCAGAAATTCCCCATGCCTCTCTGAGCATGTAAGCCTATGGGTGTGTGATTTGTTTTTAGCAAAAGTGGCACTTACTAGACATGGTCTTTTACAACTTGCTTTTTCACATTAAAAATGTCTTAGATATGCCTTTATGTCAATACACATTGATTCACCTCATTCCTTTTAAGTACCACATAATATTCCACTCTATTTTTTGCCTCCTACGTTAACAATTTCTCCATTAATGGGCTTCTAGCTCAATTACAGTTTTTTTTAATGTCCTATCACATAATAAATCATTGATTGTCCTGGTACTTGTTTGTCTACTTCAAACAGGAGAGCCATTTAATTGTAAATTTACAAACTGATGTTACAATAATATTCAGAATGCACAATCCTAAGTGTTACCCAATTTAAAATACTCAATGAGTTACCAGAGAAGATTAAATTATGCTCAACATAGCTGATTAATATTAAGTAATTTCATAATTTTATTTACTTATTTTTGGCTATACTTGGTCTTCACTGCTGTGCAGGCTTTTCTCCAGTTGTGCCAAGCAGGGGCCACTCTCTAGGCTTCTCACTGCTGTGGTTTCTCTTGTTACAGAGCACAGGCTCTGGGGCACACGGGCTTCAGTAGTTGCGGCCACCAAGCTCTAGAGTATAGGCTCAGTAGCTGTGGCACAGGGGCTTAGGTGCTGTGCTGCACTTAGGATCCGCCCAGATCTGGGATCAAACCCATGTCTCCTGCATTGGCAGGCAGATTTGTTACCACTGAGCTACCAGGGAAGCCCCAAAATTAAGTAATTTTAAAACATTGCCTTCTAATCCTCAAAGTTGACAGTTTCTATACAGTTAAAGCACCTAGACTTCTTATTTAACCAGTGTATGCCATAGCACCATACTTGATAACATAATGTACTGAGTGTATACACATAACTTACTAACCAGAGATATGGTGAGAATTAACAGGGTAATATATACAAACTCTCTGTGAGGGGTGATTGCAGAAGCTAACATAAACAGTGTGACTGTTTCCTTTCTGGTTCATTCAGAATCCATAGATGACAAAGCAAAGACACGACTACAAGGTTTATCTTTTATTTGTTTGTCATCCTTTAAAGTAATCTCAGCCTTTACCAGTTTATCTGAGGTCAAAATATCTTCTGTTTTAACAAATCGGGGTAAAGGGCAGAGAAGGCTATAACCGAGGTTTGTCTGAACTGTCTTTAATATCTGAGATCCTGTAATTCTCCCCACCCCCAACCCAAGATAAATGTTTCTGTCAACATGAAACTCTTCTTCTGGTTTTAAGTCACTTACTCCCATGTTACTGCTGCTCCTGCCCGCTCAATATGGCTGCCCACCCTCGACCTGGGCCAGCCCCTGCCAGAAGCACCATCCATCCTTGGATGATAACTATGTCTGGAAATGGGATTTACCCCTGGGCTGTTTATACTCAGTAGTAGAAGTTGAGAAATCTCATAACAGAAGCCCCTCTTCTGAGAGGTGTGTCTGTGTGAGCATACGTGTATGTATAAAAAGACATTTCAGTTTTCAATAAACTGTTTACTGTTCAAACATTAAATAAATGTAGAACTGTTTTAATCAGCTGAACAAATATTTAATGTACACTCTAGCATAAGAGCTATGTTTAAAAATATCTTCTATACTGCTAAGACACAGGGAATTTATGGAAACCAGTGACCTGAAAGGTAAAACAAACATTCAGGGGGAAAAATGAAGTATATAATTTTAAATTTAAACTTATCTCTCTCCTGTTTTATTTGCACCCAATTGTGCTGTGCTGTGTGTGTGTGTGTGTGTGTGTGTGTTTTAAGTCCTGGGAGGTGCCGGTTGGATTACAAATACACTTATATTTTCTAGAACAGCTAGTGTTTGGGTCACTACTAAACTCATTTCCAGTAAATTGTTATGAGAAGGTAAAATATGGCAAAGTTCATGTTCTGCCCAGGACTGTTTCTGGTGAAGTAAATGTTTGTTTGCTCTTTAGGTTCCAAATACTGGAGGTCATTCATGATAGTAGCAGCTAAGTTGTCTGTCCACAGCTGTTTAAAAAGATTGTCTAAAACTTCAACAGGAAATGCTAAGTTTTTGGAAAACATTTAATCCTCTGTAGATTCTGTGTAAATATCATGAAAAGTTGGCATAAGATGTGTATGTTTAGAAAAATAATCTCTAACACAGATATATGGGAAATAAAATGTTTAATGAAAAAATGTTTAATAAAATGGATGTCATCCTCTTTACATTAATTGCATTTTTAGTAATATTTGCAAAAAAGAATAAAAAATAAGGTCTTCATGTGGCCATGCTTTTCAACTCTTACTGTCCTGCTAATTTAGTTTGGTGAACAGACATCTAGTCGAGGGCATCTTCTCTGCCTGAATTGATTTGGAGAGAAGAATTGTAAGGGATGTGCAGTGGGTTGTTCATGGCCTTTATTTCTCTTAACATTTGATAATAGTTTAGATATGGCAGTGCAGCCATGCTGCTACGTGGGCACAAGCTCATGTGCTATTTCAGTCAAATAATATGCCAACCCCACATCTTTATAAGAGTCTTTAACAGCAGCTTTCTGCCCAACTGATCAAATTATCGATGTTGTCAATTACATTCAGCATTAAAGGATTTCAAATAACAAATTTATTGCCTGTCATATACATACATTTCTTAATGCAGATAAAGCTTCTCAATCTCTTCCTGGTTTACAATAGATATTTGTTAAATAAAAAACTTGAAGTTTTCAAGAAATTTTGAGACAAAGCACTATCTACATGTTTATTAAGTAGATAATAATATCTGCCATTGGTTCCAAAAGAAATTCTTCAATTCTACTTGACATCCAAGTCATTTCTGGCTCCATCTAGCTCAGTGACAATTGAGCCTTCCGTCCATAATCTCTGATAAAGTCATCATGTTTCTGAGAAGACTAGGAAAATAGCACTTCAAGCCTAAGTTCAGCTGTTCAGAACCATAATGAAGAGGAACTGGAAACTGAGAATTAAAAAGAGAAGAAAGGAAAGGAAGCTACTTAGCAATCAGAAAAAACAGTGTTTATGAGATCATTAGAAACACATTTGAAGTGCTTTTTCCTAACTAGCTTTAGCAAAAAGGAAGTTGTCAACTTAAGTCAATGAATATAACCCTGCATCCACATGACTATGAAGCAATTAATGCACCTTAATGCCATAATGAAAAGGTTGGAAATTCTAAAATGCCTCTTCCAGATTTGGGGGTGCCTTTCCATGAGGGGGCTTTGATGTCTCTGATGCCAGGCAAAGCTGGCTCTTGTGTCAACAGCAAGATGGTGTGCTTGGCAGTGGATCCACAGGCATAACGCAAATATACCTTCCCTCCTTCTCAGTGGCCTCTGAAATAACTACTGTATTTGAGCTGAGAAAAATAGGAAATTAGAATGTTTGCTTATTTAGCTTCAGGTAGAGCTTTGGCTGCAGCAATCTCTGAAGCCTTATGAAAAATGTATGGTATTTCCCAGTGCGTTTTTAGATATATAATACATACATACAGAGATAGCAATGAAAGGGTCTCCATATTGATGTGGCTTAATTCAGGCTATTTTTCTCTCACTCTTAGCTTGCTATACCTGATTTGAGGGTATGGTATTAACATTCCATCATACCAAGGTGACTTAATTCATGCTTATTTTCTTTCTATATCCTAGTTTTCTATTCCTGATGTATGGGTATATTATTAATATACCATTCACATAATGAGGGCTTACTTGGACCGAATATGGAACTTAAAGGTGGAATTCAATGTGCTTTTCAATCCTGGCACTTTTACATTCCAGCCTGGGAGAATGGAATTTGATTCTATTCAGTATTTAATTAGCAATTTCCTGGTTTTAAAATTCATTGCAAAACAATAGCTTCTTCAGATTTTCCCTCTACCCTGCTGTTTTATTTAGTGTTATCATTTCACTTTCTCTCCATACTGCAAGCCATACGTATAAGACAGCCTATTCATATAATAACAACTATTATCCACTGTCACTGTTGTTTCCCTTGGTTTCTTATTTTTTCAATGAGGTTTGAACTGAAGGTGATTTGAGCCCAGAGGGTTGAGAGCTGCTAACAGGACCTGCTAGGTGATAGACATTAGGCACACCCATAGCAGCTAGCAGATGGCCTTGACTTGTAGGCAGATGGAAGACAAGTGACTTGCCTGAGTCTCCCAGAAGTTAAGGCCACAGCAACTACCATGGAAGCACAGAGGACTGCGAATCTTAACCTCACGCACTCGGGAGGGAAAGCAACTGCTCTGGAATGGAGACCAGGAGAGAACAGGCTTAGCTGCCATCACCACTTCTTACTTTATAATTCAACATACTACAGATAAAGACATTCTTCCTGGTGTTCCAGGCATTCCTGCAACATGCCTGGGAAGCTGTGTAAATAACTGCAGTTTCCCAGGACTGTCCCAGAAGGCTCGCCCACTCAAGAGGCCTCCTCAGTTGCCCCTTCCCAGGTCCTGGAGCTTCATAGCTGCACGCACCACTGCCTGTGGTCAGGTTTACTCAGCAGAAGCCCTACTGTCCAGAGTGAGTTTCTGGTCAGAAACAAGCAGAGCCACATGCTGGTAAACACAAGCAAATCACCCCACAGAGCCCCTTTCTTGAGAAGAGCAGTGCAAATCCAAGGGTCAGCGGTCAGGAGGAATATCACCAAACAAACGGAAGCTGTATTTGCTCCACCATGAAACATGAGCAGCTCGTGTCTCCGGGAGAATTTACTGTAGCATGTCCAAAATAAATGGACATGGGTGAATGGGTGGGGGTGGGGTGGTGTTCCTACTTTAAAGTCATTCCAGCTGCTCCTGGAGAAAGAGATCCTTCAGGATTTCTCCCCACAAGAAAGGACTTAGGAGCTTGCCATTACTGGATTAGCTGTCTTTATCTACTTGAAACTGGAAGAGATGACAGCACTTCTGTTTGTTTTCTGTTGCTGCTAAGCAGTTGCACAGGCCTGTTACAACCACATGAGTCTAGTTCAAGATGAAGCAGTGATAGAAACGTAGTTGCTTTTGGACCAATGTGAGGAGAATGGATTTGTCTTAGATTTTGCTTAAGTAGTCAACATTTCCATTTGATTTAAAGATCAATGTGCCCACCAGGTCACAACAGATCAAACTATACCTACCTACCCTTGACTTTTTTTGAAGCCGAGAGGTCACCTCAACAGAGGAGAACATAGCCTCCAGAAATTCACTATTATTTCAAGATCAGTGGTTATTTCTTCAATAGATAAGATCAGGTCTGCAACTATTTATTTTTTAAACCATGATTAGGCTGTGAAAGATCATGAAACTAAAGGAGGAAGAATGGGAGAAGGATGAAAAACAGCAGATGTTGGGTTGATTTTTATTTTTTAAGTTTGAACTTCATTTGAAACAGGCTGATCTGGAATTTCCAATGGCTGGGCATCACAGTAAGCAATGATGTCCCCTACACTGGAAAATCCTAATGTTTTCTAAGGATTTAAATACATGTTTTACAGCTCTGCCTGCAGAGTAAGATACAAAGAAAACTGAATTAAGGGCATTTTTAGTTGACAGAATTTTTACTTTTTTACTTATGTAATATTTTTGCAGACATGAGAGGTCTCAAGTAGGTTTTGGAGGTGAATAAGTTATAAAATATAAATAGATTAGTGGTATGGTGAAAACCTTGACTCAAAAAACTTTATGAAATTTTTCCAGATAACGTTACCTAAGAATCTTTTCTCTGGGAGAGAGAATTTCCAGAGAGCACACACAATGGCTACAAATACATTCCATGAGGTAGAGGGCAGCTGGTGCCTCGTATATCAATGCCCATGTGGAAAATCATGTGACAGACCCAACTTGAACAGACATCAAAACAGGACAGGCTTCTAGAGGCAAGGAGACTTCATCTGGTCTAGTCTGGGCACCCCTTTAAGCCATTGATCTCCACCTGTACTCAGTAAGTCTGTCTTAGGAAAATCAGGAGTTATTTTCTAAAAGTTACTTCCCTAAACTCCACCTCTTGTCAGATATTTTCATCCATGTGGAGGCAATTGTATGATTAGTGGGTACCCAGTTTTTACTATAAAGATCTGTACACAATTGGGGGACGACTTTAAATGGACACTATGTGTTTCCCAAACGGGAACGTCAGCTTCTCACAAAACTGAAAAAACAGCACTCTTAATAGGATAGGAAGATTTTCACCTAACAGAACACGTGTATTTAGGTTTGTTTGCATATTTTTCAAGACCTGTGATTTCAACCAATTAGCTATTTTCCATCAAGAAATACTATAATGATAGATACATAATGGCAGCCAATCATTTTACAAAAAGGAATGTGCTGATTTGAATATACACATACAGTTGTTCTTTTCTGTGTAAAACATCCTTTGCCAAAATGGCTAAACTTTTTTTTTCATTAATTTTTATTGGAGTATAGTTGCTTCACAATGTTGTGTGTGTGTGTGTGTGTGTATATATATAGTCTTCCCTGTGGTCATGTATGGATGTGAGAGCTGGACTGTGAAGAAGGCTGAGCGCCAAAGAATTGATGCTTTTGAACTGTGGTGTTGGAGAAGACTCTTGAGAGTCCCTTGGACTGCAAGGAGATCCAACCAGTTCATTCTGAAGGAGATCAGCCCTGGGATTTCTTTGGAAGGAATGATGCTAAAGCTGAAACTCCAGTATTTTGGCCACCTCATGCGAAGAGCTGACTCATTGGAGAAGATTCTGATGCTGGGAGGGATTGAGGGCCAGAGGAGAAGGGGACGACAGAGGATGAGATGGCTGGATGGCATCACTGACTCAATGGATGTGAGTCTGAGTGACTTCTTTGAGTTGGTGATGGACAGGGAGGCCTGGCGTGCTGCAATTCATGGGGTCGCAAAGAGTCAGACATGACTGAGCGACTGATCTGATTGATATATATATATATATATATATATATATATATATATATATATATATCCCCTTATTTTTATATTTCCTTGCCCCTTTAGGTCACCACAGAGCACTGAGTAGAGTTTCCTGTGCTGTACAGTCTCTTCTCATTAGTTATCTACTTTATTCATAGTATCAGTAGTGTATATAAGTCAATCTCAATATCCCAAAGCATCGCACTGTCCCTTTCCTTCTTTGTATCCATAAATGTTTTCTCAGTTCAATTCAGTTCAGTTGTGCAGTCATGTCTGACTCTGCGATCCCATGGATCAGAGCACGACAGGCCTCCCTGTCCATCACCAACTCCCAGAATTTACCCAAACTCCTGTCCATTGAATCAGTGATGCCATCCAACCATCTCATCCTCTGTTGTCCCCTTCTCCTCCTGCCTTCAATCTGTGTCATTATTTCTGCTTTGCAAGTAAGTTTATCTGTACCATTTTTTCCTAGATTCTACATGTAAGTGCTAATCTATGATATTTGTTTTTCTGAGTTACTTCACTCTGTATGACAGCCTCCAGGTCCATCCACATCTTTGCAAATGGCACTATTTCATTCCTTTTCATGGCAGAGTAATATTCCATTGCATATACAATGTGCATATATTGCATTGTATATATCACCACAGATATCTTTACCCATTCCTCTGTTGATGGACATTTAAGTTGCTTCCATGTCCTGGCTATTGTAAATAATGCTGTAACAAACATTGGGGTGCATGTATCTTTTTGAATTATGGTTTTCTTTGGGTACATGCCCAGGAGTGGGATTATTGGGTCATACGGTAATTCTATTTTTAGTTTTTTGAGGGACCTCCATGCTGTTCTCTATAGTAACTGTACCAATGTAAATTACCACCACCAGTGTAGGAGGGTTTCCTTTTTTTCCATGCCCTCTCCAGTATTTATTGTTTTTAGTTTTTTGATAATGCCAATTCTGACTTGTGTGAAAGTAGCTGAACTTAATAAACTTTTTTTCTTTACTATCATTAAGTGCTTGCACAAAGAGAGAAAAATATACAATATAGATGTGGAGCCAAATTATGAACTAAATAAAGACATAACAATTTAACTAAATGAAGACATAAACAATCATTAGCTTTTCAAAAGAGAAGTTAAAATCATTTTGGATAAATTATCGTTAGATTATCAAATAAAATGTTTCATGATTTTAATGAGAGCATTAAATCAATATGTGAGTGAAACCACAAATTTTAAAGTTGTGATCCTCTAAGGCTTTGCTGAGGGAATTCCATTTGATAATGTGATCTATCCTCTTAATTTATAGTCACTTGGGATATACTAATGAAAGACTAACATTCATTAATTCATACAATACATATGAAAGTCAAGTTAGACACCAGGTGTTGTAAAGGAACCTGCAGTCAGGTGGAAAAAGTGGGCGGGTAAACATTAATTATACCTGAAGTGATCAGTTCCCCAAAAGAGGTCCACAGAGATATTATGAAGCATAGGAAGGAGGAATCAGAGAAGGATTCAGAGAGGAAGTGCTCTTTGAGCTCAAGTGTGAAGGACAAGTAAATCTTAAAGAAAAAAATGTGCAAAATACCAACCACATTGGCTGGTTCAGTGCATGGTTACAGTTAATATAAATCCTTTTGTCCTCTCTCCTGATATTCTTTCCAGGTATAGATTTTTATTATTAAAATATCTCTAAATCTCTTAAACTTCAACCTTGCCAGTTGCATTCTATAATTAACCCCCCTGAATAACCAGGATTGAGACACAATCATCTAAATATGAATATTGACTTGGTTCATTCATACATGCCTATTGTTTAAAAGTTGTTCATTATTACAGTCTCTCCTGTGTAAACTTTAGATAGCTGGTATATTGTACTTGGTTCTGGGTACCAAATTCTTATAGAGACATGAGTAAACATAAGTCTATAGAGGAAGATCCCCTGAAGAAGGAAATGGCAACCCACTCCAGTATTCTTATCTAGGAAATCCCATGGACAGTGGAGCCTGGCAGGCTAATACTGTCCAGGGGTTCACAATGAGTCTGACCTGACTGAGCGACTAAGCACAAATGTAACATTTCCAAGTGATACACCCCAAAATAGTAATAGAAGTTGCAAGGTGATAAAATTTGACTCAGTTTAGGGAAGAATTTTCTGATGTTCTAATATTTCCTATCAAACTTAAGGCAGACAGTAATCTGGTGTGAACCTGGTGAGTTATATTCAAATGTCATGTTATTAGTTGGACAAATATATAGAAAAGTCTATTTCAGTGTTCAGATTATCTAACTCTATATCTAATATAAGCTTCTGTGTTTTTTTTTTCTAATTTAGCTTCTTTCCCCCAGAATAACAAATAATTCACAAAATTATTAGATAAGTCATTCCTTGAAATTTGGGGCCACAAATCATGTATCTAACACTCCATCATGCAAGGCATAGAAACATGTTGATAACTTGACTAATCATTTCTTAATATTTGTAGTGTAAATGAAGGCAAAAAATCCTCTTGATATTAATTGACAGCCTTTGAAAATACCCCATATGTTTGGAATAGAATCAGGGCTCTTGCAAAGATCAGAAAGCAGTGTCCTACAGTGAGAAAATTGATACCATGAAACAGCAGTTCTCTTTGAAGCTCAGAGTAGAGGTCCACTGAGGAAAGTTAAACACACAGAAGTCAAGATTTGCTAACTATGGGGGTAAAAAGTCAGCACCTGGAACCATTTCAAGCAAAACAGTAATTTCTAGCAGCGGTGAATTGTCAAGAGTGGGTCAAAGAGAACTAATGAAACCATCCTTTCCTCCCCAAATCTCTTGTCTTCTGTAGCCCTCATAGTAACTGCGTAGTAGGATCAGAGGACTCCGGAGGCCAAAGGGCATTTGTCTAAACATCTGTGGAGTTCAGGGACATTGGAAACTACTCAATAACACGGTGTGGACCGTGGACAGAATTTGCTGGACTTAGTTTCATGGAGATAGTCAAACAGTAACAGCAACTGAAAGTAAACATTACAAACATGCTTTTTTAAAGGAGCCTGTTAGTCTGAGATTTCATTTACTAAATCATCTGGACAAACACTCCTGACACAACCCCTCTGCCCAGCCCCAAACCATTCCACACACCAAGTCTTTTTTTTTTTTAATTCTCATAAATAAAATTAATTATTTTATAGTGAATAACTCAAGGGCATTTAGTACATTCACAATGTTCAATAACCAAAATTTTTATGTAGCTCCCAAACATTTTTATCACCCCAAAGAGAAAGTCCATACCCATTAAGCAGTCATTCCCCATCTCCCTCTTCTCCCAGTTCCCTGGCAACCACCAATCTGTTTTCTGTCTCCACACATATACCTGTTGTGTCTATTTCATGTAATTGGAATAATGCAATATGTGACCTTTTGTGTCTGGTTTCTTTTGCTTAGCCAAGTTTTATAAAGAAAAAAAAATTCTATATGATTTTTACCATGCTTTATTTTGTGATTCAAAAACTTTATTTTGGATGTCAATATTTATACTCTTTGTACTGCTGCTGCTGCTACTGCTAAGTCGCTTCAGTCGTGTCTGACTCTGTGCGACCCCACAGACAGAAGCCCACCAGGCTCCCCTGTCCCTGGGATTCTCCAGGCAAGAATACTGGAGTGGGTTGCCATTTCTTTCCCCAACGTATGAAAGTGAAAAGCGAAAGTGAAGCCGCTCAGTCGTGTCCGACTCTTAGCGACCCCATGGACTGAAGCCTACCAGGCTCCTCCGTCCATGGGATTTTCCAGGCAAAAGTACTGGGGTGGGGTGCCATACTCTTTGTACAGCTCTCTACAAAATGTATTTACTCCCCTCACATATTATTTGATCCTTACAACAATTTTATAAAGGAGGCAGTAATGACCTTATTACTACTATTTCACAAGTGGCAATATTGAGACAAGGAGAGCTGGTCCAGCATCCCACAGTAAAATTATCCAATGCTTTCCAGTCTTCATGTTCTGCCTTTTCTAAACAATTGCACCACACAGCTTGTATCAGACCTCTTGCAAACACAGAGTACTTACACCTGTGTCTTTAAAATCTCAAAAGCATATTTTAAATGAATAAATGAAAATAGTGTTTGGATACCCTATTACAATTTGCTCTCAATAGAGAGCTATTTTGACACATAATATTTACGTAGGACTGGAAATAAACTGAGCACATAAAACCAAATCTCCACTTGAAGTCACATGGAAACTAGTTCAACCCCATGTCTTTGGATCTTGGATGGTATCTGAGTCTTGGTTGTGTTGTCTGTAGAGTAAGAAGGTTCAATATAAATGACCCCTAATGCCTCTTCCAGATCGAAATGCTAGGCCAACCCCAGGTTGAACTCAACACTGAAATCAGTTTCATCTAAACAAGGTCAGTAACTATTTGAAATCAATCAAAAGTTGTATTCATGACTATTACCAACAGCCGTCCCTTCTTGCTGATTTTTTTCAAAAAATTGAGAACGTTCTTGATCAAACTAGCTATTTCAGATTTTATTGACTAAACGATATCTATATAAATAGACAGTTTGCAAAGAGATCTAATTAATTTGGTGATGGCCAACTTCTTGACTTTCTGGAGTAGCACACTATTTCAGACATTTCTCTGTATTTAAGCTGCTCATTCCATCGTAGAACTGCCCGTATTTATCACTTTTGAAATTTGCAGTCAAAACAAGACTGCCAAACAGCATCTTTAGCATGTTTGTAGACACACTTTTTTCAACCTGGTACTCAAAACCAACCATTTATTTGCCATCAACCAAAAATTAACATCTGAGTCTTATTATGCCATCTCCATAGATTTTCCATGGTCAGGTTTTATTTTTAACTGTGGCTTCAGCAATTCACCCAGGATTGGGGAGTAGTCAAATTTAGCAGGTCTAGACTGCCATCTAGAGACCAGAATTTGCATTCCAAAGTCCTGGTCCTCAGTGAGCTTGCTCTTTATGAAAAAGTAGCAATCTGCTGGGGACAAGGCAATGGCATCCCACTCCAGTACTCTTGCCTGGAAAATCCCTTGGATGGAGGAGCCTGGTAGGCTGCAGTCCATGGGGTCGCTGAGTCAGACATGACTGAGCGACTTCACTTTCACTTTTCACTTTCATGCATTGGAGGAGGAAATGGCAACCCACTCCAGTGTTCTTGCCTGGAGAATCCCAGGGATGGCGGAGCCTGGTGGGCTGCCGTCTATGGGGTCGCACAGAGTCGGACACGACTGAAGCGACTTAGCAGCAGCAGCAGCAATCTGCTGAATAAAGAAGTTCCAGTTTGCTTTGGCAAAGTGGGAAATGTCCCCTGAATCTAGAAAAGAGAAAGGCCAGAGCAAGGAGATTGAGGTGGTCCAATTCTGAAAGTCTTCCAGTTACTGAAGAATTAGGTGACCATGGGAGATGTTAATGACAATGAGTAAGCAGAGTCCTGCACCCTGAGACAAGAGTGATTCTTTAATTTGCTGTTATAAGCGAATCCCTTTTGCTGGAAGTGGAAACTGCACTGCAGGCCACTTAGGATTTTCCAACTTGCAGCATCAGCCAGAAAGGAAAGAGTCCTCCAGGGCAGTGAAAGCTGCAAAAGCCCTTTATTTTATGTGAGAATCCAGTCTTTATAGTCCTCATAAAACTCAAATGTGGTTTCCCTTTTTCTGCTTGAGTGTAACTTAGTTTCTATATCCCAGGCACACTTGCTATCATCATTTGCTTATTGTTCCTGCAGCTTTGAAGGACTAGAAGTGCCTGTATTTATGGAATTTATATCTAAAGATCACACTGTTTCTAGTGTTTCATTAAGAAGTGCATAGTTTAGAAATCCCCCCCCCCATCCTACTTTTTCCCCAAAGTTGTCCTTCAGGGCCCTGTGTTAAGGCCATCTGTTTCATCAGACAATCCTTTGATGGATGTGAAGAGGCTGGCTGGAGAGGTACAGAGCTGAGACTGAAGTGGCTGAGAATTAATTAACTGCATATCCATTTGGTAACTGTGCCCAGAAGTTCAACTACGGGAATGTTTTATAAATCAAAAATAACAACTATTATAGTTAACCTCAAAAGCATAGGCCACAAGAGTCTCTGCTTTGCCAGTGCTAATTAAGTGGTCAAGTCTCTCCAACAGAATGTCACCCAAGAGTCTCTCAGTTCATGATGAGAACTGAAAAAATATATATTATCTTGAAAAAATTTTTATAAAAATATAGGATGAAGTACACTATACTCATCTAAAGTTCCAGTGATGTAATTTTTGGCTAGATCTCAAGGAACTTTTAAATCCAAAAATTACTTTTGTTGCAGGTTATATTAAATATGAAAAATTACTTTTGTTGCAGGTTATATTAAACAAGTCTGGAAAACAGGCACTTCAGTATAGAAAAAAACTTGAGTTTTAGAGTCCAAGCCACTGAGTATTGAATCTCTGCTTACACTCATCAGAGACCATGGGGAAAGTTTCAATTTTCTCTTCTAGAACAATTAGGGAAAATGACATGAAGAGTTACTATGAAGATTAAACAGAATAACATCTGAAAGCCCCCACACATAGTAGATGCAAAATTATTGCCCATGCTATTTTTTTTTTTTTTTTTTTTAAGTCTTACATCTGCCTTTCTTACCTCAGTGAGGCTCTACAGCTGGAAACAGGATGTTAATCATAATATTGGGTCTGATAATTTTGCATCATCCCTAGAACACTAGAGCTTCTAAAGCAATGCTTAAGCTTGAATGTGTGTATGCAGCATGTGTAGATCTGGTTAAAATGCAGATTCTGATTCAGTAGGCCTAGAGCAGGGCCTGAGATTGTCCATTTCTGGCAAGCTACCAGGGTATGCTGAAGGCCTGAGAACCACCCTTTGATTTGCACACATCTAAACCAAGGATTGGCAAACTATTTACTGCCTCTTGGTGAACCTCCTGTGTTTGTAATCAAGTGTTATTAGAATACAACTACACACATTTATTCATGTTGATATCTAGGGCTGCTTTCCAACTACAATGGCAGAATTTACTCTCTGGCCGCTAGAGTTTCCTGACCCTCTCTAAACCATTCTCTCTCTTGTTTCAGACATGTAAACAAAGTTAATCATTGACGGAAGCATGTGGAGGGCTGGGAGGGGAATAGAGGGCAGAATAAGAGGGAAAGATGGCTATTTGCATCAGCTCCCTATTGCTGCTGTTACAAGTGGCCACAAAACCAGTGTCTTAAAACAACACATATTAATTGTCTTACACTTCTGTGGTTGGAAGTCTGACAAGGGACATTAGCTGGGCCACAGTCCTTCTGGAGGTTCTAGGGGAGAATCTCTTTCCTTCCATTTCCAATTCCTGGAGGCTGCCTGCATCCTTTGGCTCAAGGCCCTTTCCTCCATCTCCAAAGTCGGCAATATTGGTGTCTCTCTGACTCATCTCTGTCATCGCCTATCTCTGACCACAGCTAGGGGAAGTTCTCTGCTTTGAAGAATGAATGTAATTAAATTAGGCCCACCAAGACCTAGATAATCCAGCCAAATTCTCCTATCTAGAAGTCTTAACTTAGTCACATTTCCTACATGAAATAACATACTCAGAGGTTCTGAGTTTTAAGGTGTAAGCATCTTTGGAGATTCTGCCAACTGTACTACCTTAAAGCACATTCTTCAAAGTGACAATTTTCCAATCATCTTACTGCCATAATATGTTATCATAGATCATAGTAGTCTTTGCTGCTGCTACTGCTGCTAAGTCGCTTCAGTCATGTCTGACTCTGTGAGACCCCATAGATGGCAGCCCACTAGGCTCCTCTGTCCCTGGGATTCTCCAGGCAAGAATACTGGAGTGGGTTGCCATTTCCTTCTCCAATGCATGAAAGTGAAAAGTCAAAGTGAAGTCGCTCAGTCGTGCCCGACTCTTAGCAACATAAAAAGATGTTAGACAGGCCATATGACTGAAAGATAATAGAGAAGGTAGTCCAAGGGTTTATTTTTATGTGCTTCTTTTACCACCAAACAAGGATGTAGACTCACTACCCAAGGATACCTTGTACCTCTCTGCAGACAGTTCACTGCCCAGCTGCAAAGGATGCCCTGAAGTAGGGCAAATTACATAAGCTTACACAGCAGCCTTACCCCTCATAACCCAGCCACCTGCCCCTGAGATGAGAATGTGTCTCTCGCTGTTGTCCATGATTAAATTAAATCTTTGCAATTATTTTCTTTAGCTTTCACTGTTCATAAAATAATATGCCCACCTTAATGTCTTTTGATAAAATTAATCACTGATGAATTAAAATCAACTTGCAAGCAAAATAAAGTAGAAAACTAATACCTTAATAGCTATGGAAAGAAAGAAAGTGATGTCGCTCAGTCGTGTCCAACTCTTGGAGACCCCATGGACTTTAGTCTACCACACTCCTCCGTCCATGGGATTTTCCAGGCAAGGGTACTAGAGTGGGTTGCCATTTCCTTCTCCAGAGGATCTTCCCGACCCAGGGATCGAACCCAGGTCTCCCGCATTGTAGGCAGATGCTTTACCATCTGAGCCACCAGGGAAGTTCTAATAGCTATGGAGTGAAGCTTAAAAATAAACTCTAGTCACTCAACCTTGACACAGTAAGATTAAGCAATCCAGAACCCAAGACTGCAAGAAGGAGGGGAAATGCTGACCTGTGGCACTGGGCAAGAAAGCCAGGAATGGAATAAAGGGAAGTGAAGGGAACTCTCACTGGAATACTTTTTTCAGTTGCATCTGAAGCCCCATGAGGAAGGTTTCAGATATGAATCACTGACAGCTGCCTGCTAGGCTGTTACGCTTAATCCTTTACATTCTGAGTATGTCATGGTACTCCATAAAAAAGCTTATTGCCTAAGCTGTTCTCACTCTCCTAAGTTCATTCTCTTCAACAATGCCAGAAATATAATAACAGGTAAGCGACCAAGAAAATAAGTGACCAACTATTGTATAAGATTGCATTTTGCTAAAGGTCAAGACAAATTATCATGAAATCCTTAAAGATGCTGTTATGTGATTGCTGGGGGACAAAAGGTTTCTTTTCAGAAGAGATTCTTAGAAGCAGAGGCTGCTGTGTTTCAATCCTCAGCTAACTTTTAGTTAATGACTCTTGCCTTTTCTCCTACCGGCTCTGCTTATTAAAAGGAGAATGCAATCTGGAGTGTGTGCTGTCAGAATGAACAGCAGGGTCGGTCACTAATCCCAAATTGTATGCCCCCAGGATGCCTGCTACAAAATGAGGAAATGCTTACATTTGATTAACCTTCCAGGTAGAGAAAGGGAGGCAGCCAGGGGTCTGCAGCTACATGACATGGTATAATGGTAGTTTTAAAATATGGCATTCCTAGAGGATGCAAGAAAAGTCACAGCACAGGGTTCTGACTTAGTGTAATGAGTGAAGATTATGTCTCTACAATAGCAAGCAAGCTTTGGGGGGAAGAACATTGCCAACCTGGGCATTCATTTTCTTCAAAATATTTATAACAATATGCAATAATCCCTTATGTCTGTGTGATGCTTTATGGAGTACAGAATGCTTCAAGGGCACCACCCCATTTGATCTTCACCACTGTCCTTTGTGACAAAGGGTTAGAACTGAGAAGCACTTTTCAAATTTTTTTTAAAAAAATCTTCCTCATTAGCTGTCAATGCACTATTTCTTGCCCTGGCCTTTTCTTTAACAATTTCTTTAGGTACAATGAAGAGGGAAAAAATACCATTGGGTGAGTCAAGGGGATATTGGGTGGATAGGGAATAGATAAAACCATGTAGTTTGGAAGGATATCTCCTGAAAATATGAGTGAAAGAAGGCACAAGTTCTCTTCTATCTCCGGGGCTCCAAGTACAATAGGAAAAAAAAAATCTATCAAGTTTATAAAAAAATAGTTTAATTCTACTGCTAAATCGAGCATTATTTGCTAATTAAGTAAAAAGTCAAAATTTTATATTTTTGTGAATATGAGGCCCAGACCAGTGGCACCCCTAGAGACCTAGCAATAGATAATAGATGCTCTCGGTATGCTACTGCAACGTGACAGTGGACTAATTACAGGCAGTTCTTTAATCTCTCAAGAAAAGTATGCTTTTGTACTTATTTCCCCTTAGCCTTTGATTCCATATCCATGCATTTAATAAAATCCTATTTGCTTTCAAGATCAAGTTCAGATACTATATTCACCAGGAGGTCTTCTTGACAGCACTTTTTTGTTCTATCTGTTCTAGTGTGTCAATTATGACTCCCATGTTATGTCATATATGTGCTGTCCATGCTCTCTTTCCTAGCAGAGTCTGAGTTCAAAGGAGTCAGGGGTGGAGTAAAACACCACCACCAAGTATGAAGTTACTCATATTTGCTGAATAAATGAATGAATGGAAAAATAAAGCAAGAAGAGTTACTATAAAATAATCAAGCCCAGTGGCACCAGATTGGATCAAATACATGTTAGGAAACCTAAGAAATATATATTTACACTGGGCAATTTTTCAAGTACAATTATTCCTGACTCTTTATCCTAAGAGTTCTCATCATTAGCTTGATGTGATCATTTTACCACACAACTGATGTAGATGACATATGTAGGTAGTGCGTATGTTTATAATTGTTTACTCCAGCCAGTTGTGCCTGTTTTATAAAACAGAACTTCATTCTGAGTAAAATCTGATGAGAGGAATTGCCCCCAGCTTAAAAGTCTGCAGTTTCTTCTCCTGCCTCACATTCCACAAATTAATACCAATAAGGTGTATACCCCAGAAATTCCTTTCCACTTTAAAGTCAAAAGCACCTGAGTCTTCTAAAACTGGGCTCCTTAAGCTAATGAGGCTCTGAATTCTCACCCACTTACCAACAGATCTTAAACCCGTGACAGCAGATGAAAACTCACACTTCTATACTTTGTTCACTCAGTTCAGGCACACATTCTTAAACCCACCCTTAGTTATAAATAGAATAAAAAATGCACCTTATTGATGCCAAATTGGATTTTCCAAACCTGACGAAAGTGCCTGTGATTACAAACCAAACCTTCACACAAAAACCTGGAACAAATCAACCTTCTTTCAGAAGTTTCTAATTCCTTTGTGTGAGAACATTTTTAATAAATATGCCCAAGTAGACTTTATTCTAGACAGAAAGCAACTGTGATAAGAAATAGTAGTGGGCACTTTTGCTTGAGTTGAGGTTGTAATTTCAAATGGAAATACAGCATGAATTCTTTGGAAAGGAGAACTTGCTGGAACGTTAACTTTTCAGTCATCAGAGGGCATTTCTGGACGTTTGTCTTTATCTCTAATTTTCTGCATAGCTATTTGTTACCCTGATAACAGTGTGTTTTATGGCTGCTCTCCATTAGCCAGTGCTATAGTTTTATGAACCATGCAGAGAAAGTGGAGGAGTTGCTCAGCCTCCTTGGGAGTTATTTTGTTGTTGATTTTCAAAGGAATTCAAATCTTTGTTCAGGCAGAATGGAAAGGGGGTTGTTTTATTATTGGCTAACCCCAAAATGTAGCAGTTGGCTGGACTCAAATCATGTCTTAAGTTTGCACAAAATGATAAAAAAAGAAAAAGCAGTCCTAGCTATTCAAATAACTATGAAATCGTCATGACTTATTTCTTAAAAGAAAGGGGAAAATATAAGCACGTGGAAGAGCATTGTTCCTCTCCTTTAAAAAAAAAAAAAAAGCCTTGAAATATGTTTTAAAATATTTTATGAGGTCACACTAAAAAAAGAGTAATTGGAAGAAAAATTCTGCTTGTCTAAGCGAAGAGCACATTTGTAGCGGTAGGGTAAATGTTTTATCGATTGAGAAGCTGGGAAACTCAAGTCATTACTCACCATGGGCTAAAGAATAATTGCTAATGCTCTGGCGGAAAGATTAAAAACAGTTTCTGGAAGTATTTCTTACAATGATCAATGGTGTATCATCCTAGGCCATTGGATCTTCAATAACATTTTTTCCCTTTTGGGATACAATCAATTTTTATAATATGATTCATTTGCCAGTGGGCATGCTTTCTTCATACGATGAAAAGGCACTTATGCATCTTATATTGTTGAAAAGTAATCTTATACAGCCCAAGATCAGGCTGTGTTATAGAAGACTCACTGGAATCCATCTCTATTTTAAATGGGTTTGGGAAGTCATCTAGGGTGGGGAAGTCGGGGGTGGGAGAGAAGTTGTTAGCCTCTTTATTATTGCTTTGTTAACCCTTTGAGAATACATTTAGTACACACTAACAGCAGTCAAGCTCATCCAGGCACAGGGTGGTGACTGAGGGAGCTATTTTAGATTTCAGCATATGCCACAGTGTTTAACTCATTTGCAACACTGATTACCCTGGTGGAGCTCTCAGGTCAAAGGTTGCCTTACAGCTGTTTGCTGGCTGCACACATCTGACAAGGTCTTCAGCATCCGGTGGCAGAGCTCAACTTTGGTCCACGGCTGCTGAATCCATCAGTTTATCTGCGCTTTAATAAATAACAGCTTCAGCCATGAGAGGATGTACTTACTCCCAAAATTTCTCCTGGGAGAGAAAGTGCTGAAAGCTGAGGCATAGGACCTTTCAGACTCCACTTGCCATTAGACTTGTGTTGAGGGAAATTCGTGGCCTCATCACCAGGATCTGCCAATTGTAGAGGCCAAGAAAAAGAGTAATAGAGCCAAGCTCAGGAAATGGTCTTATGTTCTTTTGAAGGGTGACATGAACCCCGCCTGGACTTTTGTTTGAATCTGAGTAAATGGCTTTTATGAGATTACAGAAAGATTAATCCACCTTCTGCCCATTCCAAATTCTTCTCATTCAGTACCCTGGCTCTGCATCCAAGAAAGTGAACATTCAAAATTAAAACAAACAAAACAAAATTTTAAAAATATGTTTTAGATTGTCTACATTTCAAATATTTCCTTGTTTGATGAGATCATGCCCAAACTGATTTCCTGACCCCCAAAAAAAAACCTGTTTTTATTTGAGTACTTAGCAGTGTATAAATACTTTTTCATTTTTGCACATTTGTAGTCTATTTAGTGAATCAAATCATTAAATTTCATATCTCTTCTTTTTAATTATTTTCAAAGGAAAATATTTAATCTTAAGAAAAATATTAAAAGGAAAAAAAAAAACCCTATCTAGGATGATTTAGAGATTTTACTAAATAAAAAAGGCCTTGTATTCCCTAATAATGTCACTTCAAAATTAGTTTTTCTGAAAGAAAATTTTAAATCCTCCTTCTCATCATCATGAAAGTTAAATTTACTGGGTGCTTATTTTGGGCCAGGCACCAAGTAGAAGTTTATATATAGATAGATATATCGGAGAAGGCAATGGTACCCCACTCCAGTACTCTTACCTGGAAAATGCCATGGATGAAGGAGCCTGGTAGGCTGCAGTCCATGGGGTCACTAAGAGTCGGACACAACTGAGCGACTTCACTTTCACTTTTCACTTTCATGCATTGGAGAAGGAAATGGCAACCCACTCCAGTGTTCTTGCCTGGAGAGTCCCAGGGACGGGGGAGCCTGGTGGGCTGCCATCTATGGGGTCGCACAGAGTCAGACACGACTGAAGCGACTTAGCAGCAGCAGCAGATAGATATATATTACTCTATAAGGTAGGATAGTGTTGTTATCTACACTTTTTATAGTAGAAGAAATTGAGACCTAAATACATTAAGTAACTAACCACTAACTGGCCATAAAGCTAGGTCAAGGAAGGACTAGAAACAGAGCCAGGTTAGTCTACTCTGAAGGTATGCAAGAGTCACCATGCAAGAGTCAAATTCTGAATTAAAGTTTGCTAAATGAATGAACAAAAAGCATATAGCAATGACAGTCTGCCAAGAATAACCACTGCTCTATTGAGAAAGTCCATTTAAACCATTTCTAGATGAGCAAATCATTCCCTTAATGTAACTTTAGGTTTTTAATTTAATTAAGTTTTAATCAGATCTTAGTCTTTGGATAGTATGTTAGCTTGCTAAGGCTGCCATAACAAAATACACAGACTGAGAAGGTTAAATAATAAAAGCTGTTTTCTTTTCATTCTAGAAGCTTTAAGCCCAAGATCAAGTGTTGGCAAGTTTGGTTTCTTCTGAGGCCTCTGTTCTTTGCTTATAGATGGTCGCCTTTTCTCTGTGTCCTCATATATTCTTTTTCTGCGCATCCCTGGTGTTTTTTTGTGTATCCAAATATCCTCCTCTTATAAAGTCACAAGTCAGATTTGATTAGGGTTCACCATAACAGTCAGATTTGATGAGGGTTCACCGTAACAGCCTCATTTTCATTTAATCACCTTTCCAAAGCTCTGTCTCTAAACACAATCACATTCTGAGGTACTTAGGGTAAGGGCTTCAACATATGAATTTTGGAGAGACTCAATTCAGCCCATAACAGATAGCTTTGAAGGAAAGATAGAAGGTACGATGTTAGGATGAAAGCATTAATAAGTCTGAAAAATGGTTACTTCTCAAATTGGCTGACATCCTAAACATTCAAATACTCTAGAATCCCTGATCCTATACTGCAGCCTTAGCTTTAAAGAGTGGGCCATTTTGTTTAATGGTGAATCTGTCAGCAAATTTTTAAAGGCCTGAATTATATAATTTAAAGTGAACAAAGTGAAAACCCAAGGCAATTTCAATTATAGGGCAATTCATCAACTATAAAGAAGAGTCTCAGAACACAGATTAAGTTATGGTGAGTCGGGCAGGGTATGCAAAATTCCTCCTCCAGTATAAACTTAGGAGAGTCTCTGTAGGATGATATAACAAAGCATGGCTATTTCCATAATTGCATTTGCTCCAGCTCTTGGGCCAGCACATTTCTGATGCTCCAACGAAGTAGAAAAGAGCTCATAGATTTTCAAGGCTGCAACCCAAGCCAGAGGTAGGCTGTTAACAGTTCAAGACAGGGGAAAATTGTAATATATGGCCTCCAAATTTATACTCTTCCTGACCCAGGTAATGAAACATGAACCACACATCCAGCTTTTGATAAAGCAGCGCTCACTTGGGCAATGAGAGACTGTGAGTGGGTATTTATTTCTCTGCCTGCCATCCTAAGTTGTCCTTGACTGGCAAGGTTTTCACATTAACCCTTTTCTCAGAGGATTCCGAGGAAATTGGCTTCTAGTGATGAAGTCTTATTACATTCATCACGCATTCTTCAGGTTTCCATTTGTGTGTAATTATCTTCGAGCTGTATTCTGTGTGCTGTTGCTGCTGTTACAGTGATACCATCTTGTTGAGTGATTACAAATAGCCCGATGAAGCGAGGAAGACAATTCTGCACTATGTTCAGTCAGCCTCCAGTAAACAAAGAGCAGGCTGTCAAAATTTCACATCTCATAGATGCACCCGACTCTGCGAGTGACCCTAGATTGAGCCACCATCCCTTTTGTGTGTTACATGATAGCATGGGAAATTCACTGACCTGATTTTTGAGAATTATGAAAATGAGGACTGCAAAGTGATATATGATGGAAAGCTAGAAACACTGAGTAACCATGACTGTAATTAATGGGCTTATGGTAATAAAATATTACTTAATAGACCAGGAGAAGAAGGGAAGAAGGTCATGGTAGGTGAGGAGTTGGGAAGAGGAGGAGAAAGAACAAAGGAGAGCTTGAAGAGAGGGAAGAAGGTCATGGTAGGTGAGGAGTTGGGAAGAGAAAGAGAAAGAACAAAGGAGAGCTTGAAGAGAAGATCAGCAATGCTGTTCCAGAGCTTAGACATCTGTCCATCTTGATACAAACTTTAAAGTGAAACATAAGACTTAGCTCTAAGGAAGGATGAGGGTTGTGTGTGTGTGTGTGTGTGTGTTATACATAGGATAGGCGAGGATATTATATTGGGAAGAGGATGGGATCAGTCTTTGAAGAAGGAAAACTGAAAGGCTGAAAGGAGGGGCTCCATGCCGGTGCCTTATGGAGTAGTAATGAGTGAGACCTCTTCATGGAAGGGGGCACTGTTGCAGAAACAAAAAGGATGGAAACCAGTGACAATCAAAGGAGCAGTTTAATCCTCTGGGAGAAGAAAGGACTCACTTTGAAGTGAGTCCACTGGCTCAGCTTTTCGGTAGGCTGCTTGCCCAGGGTACATCTTTAAGAAATAGCATGTGGGAACCCACAACTCTACCAGGAGTGGCACAAAGGCAAAGGCAGCAGAGCTAGGATTGCAACCAGGTGTCACCCCCATAAAACTGAGAGAACAGAAGATCATGAATAGTGGGGGCTGATTCCAGATTCACTCTCTGTCCCCAGACACAAAGCTAACTGGAGGCCTGGAGGAAAATGAAAATGAGCAAAAAATGAGTGCAAAGTCATTAATAAGTAGAATGAGCTTTCCTTACCATCTGGGACAAAGATTCCACTGTAGTAAATCTAGAAAAGGCAAACAAATCTATAGTGGAAGAAAGCAGACCAGTGGCTGCTTGGGAATTGGGGGATACGGTTGGACAAGAAGGAATGAGGAAGGGTAGAGGTTGCAAAGGGTCACGAGGAAACTGTTGTGAGTTTCATTGTTTTGATTGTGGTGATAGTTTTGTGGGTATAAACATGTCCAAACTTATCAAATTGTACCCTTTATTTTATGTTTAATCATAATGCAATAGAAATGTTATACAACCCTAAAATGATTGACTTTTAAGAAGTGATTTTCATTTCAGCACCTTTAAAATCCAGAGGTGTCTTCTTCTGCCTCACTTCACATTTGCACAAAACTGCACCTTTATAATCTTGTCTGTGTACTCACCAACCTCAGTCTCTCTGTTAAGGAAATACTATCAAGTACAACAGCTACTTCTTTTCAAAATTCATATTCTTTGGTGGCTAAGTCATGTCTGACTCTTTGCAACCCCACAGACTCTAGCACACCAGGTTCCTCTGTCCTTCACTATCTCCCAGAGTTTACTCAAATTCATGTTCATTCAGTCAGTGATGCTATCTAACCATCTCATCCTCTGCTACCCTCTTCTCCTTTGCCTTTAATCTTTCCCAGCATCAGGGTTTTTTCCAGTGAGTTGGCTCTTCACATCAAGTGGCCAAACTATTGGAGCTTCAGCATCAGTCCTCCCAGTGAATATTCAGGACTGATTTCCTTTGGGATTGAGTGGTTTGATCTCCTTGCAGTCCAGCAGACTCTCAAGAGTCTTCTCCAGCACCACAATTTGAAAGCATTAATTCTTCAGCATTCAGCCTCCTTTATGGTCCAACTCTCACATCCATACATGACTACTGGAAAAGCCATAGTTTTGACTATACAGACCTTCAACAGCAAAGTGATGTCTCTGCTTTTTAATATGCTGTCTAGGTTTGTCATAGCTTTCTTTCCAGGGAGCAAGTGTCCTTTACTTTCAAGGCTGCAGTCACTGTCCACAGTGATTTTGGAACCCAAGAAATTAAAGTCTGTCACTGCTTCCACTTTTTCCCCTTCTATTTGGCATCAAACAATGGGACTGGATGCCATGATCTTAGTTTTCTGAATGTTGACTTTCAAGCCACCCTTTTCACTTTCCTCTCTCACTCTCATCAAGAGGTTCTTTTTCACTTTCTGCCATTAGAATAGTATCATCTGCATATCTGAGGTTGCTAATATATCTTCTGGCAATCTTGATTCCAGGTTGGAATTTATCCAGCCTTGATTCTTTTCAAAATAATGACTGGTTTGCAGGCATTTCATTTATTCTTCCAACTTTGATCTTCTCTTCACACTACCCGTTGAGGCAAGACCACAGGCTTAGTCTGGTACATTCTAACCCAGACACAAGATAAGGAAGCCTGTCAGAGGGTAAACAAATAAGTGTTTGTCCAACTAAGTTTATTTTTTTTTTTTTTGCCTTAATTTTTTTATTTTTTTTTAACTTTACATTATTGTATTGGTGGCAGATGCATGTTGATGTATGGCAAAACCAACTAAGTTTATTAGCAGCATAAAGAGTAACCAAGACTTCATTCTATACATGGTAAAGCTTACAGAGGAGAAAAAAAAAACCTCTCAGAAATCCCAGCCTAAATCTGTCTGGAGGTCCAATTCTCAGGTCTTTTCAGACCTCTTTAATGTAGTTTGTTGGTTGACTTGCCATAGTCAACCTGAAGTGAAAGTTAGTCACACAGTCGTGTCCAACTCTTTGCAATCCCATGGACTGTAGCCCACCAGGCTCCTCCGTCCATAGAATTCTCCAGGCAAGAGCACTGGAGTGAGTTGCCATTTCCTTCTCCAGAGGATCTTCCTGACCCAGGGATCAAACCTGGGTCTCCTGCATTGCAGGTGGATTCTTTACCATCTGAGGTACTAAGAGCTAGGTTTATTTCTAATCTTCCCCCATTCATTTCTTTAACTCAACCACTCCTTTGCCAACTCTCTGAAGAGTCACTAGACCCTATGCCAGAAAGCCTACCTGGCTTGGGCTTGAAGTGTAAATATAGCTAAAATTCTCATATGACCTTAACACTTTTGAAATTATCAAATCAAGCAGTTGAAACTTTTAATGACTGACTAAGCTTCTGTAAGCCATAACACAGAAGATACCTTATAAAGTTTATAATCAATTAATTAATTAATGGATCACTTGACTTCAGCAGACTTAACACCATTCAGTGGTTTTAATTATTTCCTAATTAGAGAAATTACATTTATTGCTGGTAGAATTTGCTAAGCAAATGGTGCCAAATAACATTTTTATTAATAAATATATACAAAAAAAATAAGTATTATAGTTATGAGTTCAGTTCAGTAGCTCAGTTGTGTCTGACTCTTTGCAACCCCATGAATGGCAGCACGCCAGGCCTCCCTGTCCATCACCAACTCCCAAAGTTCACCCAAACACATGTCCATCGAGTCGGTGATGCCATCCAGCCATCTCATCCTCTGTCGTCACTTCTCCTCCTGCCCCCAATCCCTCCCAGCATCAGAGTCTTTTCCAGTGAGTCAACTCGTCACGTGAGGTAGCCAAAGTATTGGAGTTTCAGCTTTAGCATCATTCCTTTCAATGAATACCCACGACTGATCTCTTTTAGAATAGACTGATTGGATCTCCTTGCAGTCCAAGGGACTCTCAAGAGTCTTCTCCAACACCACAGTTCAAAAGCATCAATTCTTCGGTGCTCAGCCTTCTTCACAGGCCAAGTCTCACATCCATACGTGACCACTGGAAAAACCATAGCCTTGACGAGACGGACCTTTGTTGGCAAAGTAATGTCTCTGCTTTTGAATATGCTATCTTCTGCTGTCAACAAAGCCAACAAAGCTATCTTTGCCAACAAAGGTTCACCTAGTCAAGGCCATGGTCTTTCCTGTGGTCATGTATGGATGTGAGAGCTGGACTGTGAAGAAGGCTGAGCGCCAAACAATTGATACTTTTGAACTGTGGTGTTGGAGAAGACTCTTGAGAGTCCCTTGGACTGCAAGGAGATCCAACCAGTCCATTCTGAAGGAGATCAGCCCTGGGATTTCTTTGGAAGGAATGATGCTAAAGCTGAAACTCCAGTACTTTGGCCACCTCATGTGAAGAGCTGACTCATTGGAGAAGACTCTGATACTGGGAGGGATTGAGGGCAGGAGGAGAAGGGGACGACAGAGGATGAGATGGCTGGATGGCATCACTGACTCGATGGATGCGAGTCTGGGTGACCTCCGGGAGTTGGTGATGGACAGGGAGGCCTGGCATGCTGCAATTCATGGAGTCGCAAAGAGTCAGACACGACTGAGCGACTGATCTGATCTGATCTGATCTTCTGCTGCTGCTGCTGCTGCTGCTAAGTCACTTCAGTCGTGTCCAACTCTGTGAGACCCCATAGACGGCATCCCACCAGGCTCCCCTGTCCCTGGGATTCTCCAGGCAAGAAAACTGGAGTGGGTTGCCATTGCCTTCTCCGGAATATGCTATCTAGGTAGGTCATAACTTTCCTTCCAAGGAGTAAGCGTCTTTTATTTATTTATTTTTTATTTCAAATATTTATTTTTTATTTTTTTTTGCAGGGGAAAATGGACAAAGGAAAGGATCAATGAGGGTGGGAGGGAAATGGGAAGAAAGAAGGGGAGTGATGGTGGGAAGGAGTATATGTAATTTCTTAACTAATGGCTTTCTGTTTTTAATCACAAAGAACACTTAAAAAAAAAAAAAAAACATGTTGAATTCTTCCTATATTAGGAGGTTTGATCTGGAAATGAAAAGTTCAGGAAACTAAAAGTCCAGTTTGGGTGTCCTCATCTTAGGCACATCTTGGTATTTTGTATTGGTAGGTCTATCTTTACCACAATATATTATTTAGGACAGGATCACATTTGTCACTTCTTCCTCCTTACTACCCAAAGTAGTATCAGTCCCATAAAATAGTCAATAAAGCTTTACAGAATGAACAAATAAGTCAATATTTTTTTTTTAACTCTCCTGAGTGAACTGAATTTTTTGACGCTCATAAGTGAATATGTTTTCCTCTTTACTTTGTCTATTACAGCCAGATTGTATGAGTGGGGTATTAAAGTCTCCCACTATTATTGTATTGTTGCATATTTCTTCTATCATATTAATTAATGTTTGTCTTAGATATATCAATGCTCCAATGTTGGGTGCATGTATATTTATAATTGTTATAACTTCTTTTTGAATTGTTGCTTTAAGTCGTTATGTATAACCTTGATTGTCTCCTTTTCAGGATCTTTAAAGTCAATTTTATCTGATATGAATATTGCTACTCCTGTTTTCTTTTGGTCCATAATTGCATAGAAAATCTTTTTCTAGCCCTTCATTTTCAATCAGTATATATCCCCTATTTTAAGGTGGTTCTCTTGTAGACGACATATATAGGGGTCTAGTTTTTGTATCCATTTGACACATTTTAGTCTTTTGGTTATCTCTTGTAGACAAGGTATGTAGGTGTCTTGTTTTTTTATTCGACCAGTCCCTGTCTGTTGATTAGGGCATTCAGCCCATTAACGTTTAAAGCAATTATTGATAAATAGGATTTACTTTATTGTTTTGGGTTCAAATTCATACACCCTTTTAATGATTCCTATCTAGAGAATGTCCTTCGGTTTTTGTTGGAGAAATGGTTTAGTGGTGCTAAATTCTCTCAACTTTTGCTTATCTGTGAAGCTTTTGATTTCTCCTTCATATTTGAATGAGATCCTTGCTGGATACAATAATCTAGGCTGTAAGTTATTTTCTTTCATCACTTTAATTACGTCTTGCCATTCCCTCCTGGCTTGGAGAGTTTCTATTGAAAGATCAGCTGTTATCCTTATGGGAATTCCCTTGTGAGTTATTTGATGTTTTTCCCTTGCTGCTCTTAATATTTGTTCTTTATATTTAATCTTTGTTAATTTGATCAATATGTGTCTTGGGGTGTTTCACCTTGGATTTATCCTGTTAGGGACTCTCTGGATTTCTTGAACTTGAGTGGTAATTTCCTTCTCCAATTTAGGGAAGTTTTCAACTATTATCTCCTCAAGTATTTCCTCATGATCTTTCTTTTTATCTTCTTCTTCTGGAACTCCTATGATTCGAATATTGCAGCATTTAATGTTATCCTGGAGGTCTCTGAGATTGTCCTCATTTCTTTTGATTCGTTTTTCTTTTTTCTCCTCTGATTCATTTATTTCTAGGATTCAATCTTCTAATTCACTAATCCTATCTTCTGCCTCTGTTAGTCTACTATTTGTTGCCTCCAGGGTGTTTTGGATCTCATTTATTGTATTATTCATTATGTGTTGACTCTTTTTTATTTCTTCTAAGTCCTTGTTAAACCTTTCTTGCATCTTCTCAATCCTTGTCTCCAGACTCTTTAACTGTGATTCCACTTTGATTTCGAGATTTTGGATTAATTTCACTATCATTATTCGGAATTCTTTATCTGGTAGATTCCCTATCTCTTCCTCTTTGGTTTGGTTTGGTGGGCATCTATCCTGCTCCTTTAGCTGCTGGGTATTCTTTTGTCTCTTCATCTTGTTAAAATTGCTAAGTTTAAAGTGTCCTTACTATATGCTGGTAGTTTGTTGAATTTTCTTTCTTGAGGCAGTTTATTGGTCTTTTCAATATCTGATCTCTGCCCTGTTACAGGAGGGAGCGGAGATGAACACCCAAATTTAAGCCGGCCAGGTTCAGGCACTCAGATAATCCTCAGAAGCACAGACTTGGTTGAGTCTGCGTTTTATGCCCTTCCCAGATCCGAGTAGCGCAGGTGATGAAATGTTCAGCGAGCGCAGCTGCTGTGACTTATCGCCTCCCCGCCGCTCAGTTTTCTGGGTATACAACCAGCGCACTTTCTCAGGCAGATGTTGACCATCCAGAGCCCCAAGAAGCGTGAGTCAGCACAGAAACCTACCTATAGTTCTGTAGACAGTGTCTCTCTAGGGCTGTGATTACCTGCCTCTGGCCCTGGCTGCCTGTCACCAGAGTGGGACGGCCTGTAGCCGGCTATCTCCGTGCAGTCCTTTGTTCCGTAGGTAGTCCTGGTGGTGTCTTAAGTTAGGGCTGGCTTTTGATGTAGTAGATAACCGACAGTCTGGTTATTTCACTCAGATGGCTCTGGAGATAGCCAGGCCAAATCCTTTCTCAAAGCAATGCAGGCCCCGCCGCTCCTCCTAGCCCAGCCCCCGCTCGCCAATAGCAAATGCTGGTGTCCGCGCCACTTCTCCGCAAAAGGAGTTACCGCAGGGCTCGTTTTCTCGTTTTGAAGACAATGAATTGTCTTTCTAAGTGCCCGATGACCTCTGACAGCATTCAGAAGTTGTTTTGTAAAATTTATTCAGCGTTCAAATGTTCTTTTAATGGATTTGTGGAGGAGAAAGTATTCTCCCCTTCCTACTCCTCCACCATTTAGCTCCTCCCCCCCAGTGTCTTTTAATTTCATGGCTGCAATCACCATCTGCAGTGATTTTGGAGCCCAAAAAAATTAAGTCTGACGCTGTTTCCCTATCTATTTCCCATGAAGTGATGGAACCAGATGCCATGATCTTAGTTTTCTGAATGTTGAGCTTTAAGCCAACTTTTTCACTCTCTTACCTTCATCAAGAGGCTTTTTAGTTCCTCTTCACTTTCTACCATAAGGGTGGTATCATCTGCATACCTGAGGTTATTGATATTTCTCCCAGCAATCTTGATTCCAGCTTGTGCTTCTTCCAGCCTAGCATTTCTCATGATGTACTCTGCATATAAGTTAAAGAGCAGGGTGACAATATACAGCCTTGACATACTCCTTTTCCTATTTGGAACAAGTCTGTTGTTCCATGTCCAGTTCTAACTGTTGCTTCCTGACCTGCATATAGGTTTCTCAAGAGGCAGGTCAGGTGGTCTGGTATTCCCATCTCTTTTAGAATTTTCCACAGTTCATTGTGATCCACACAGTCAAAGGCTTTGGCATAATCAGTAAAGCAGAAATAGATGTTTTTCTGGAACTCTCTTGGTTTTTCGATGATCCAGTGGGTGTTGGCAATTTGATCTCTGGTTCCTCTGTCTTTTCTAAAACCAGCTTGACATCAGGAAGTTCATGGTTCACATATTGCTGAAGCCTGGCTTGGAGAATTTTGAGCATTACTTTACTAGCGTGCGAGATGAGTGCAATTGTGCGGTAGTTTGAGCCTTCTTTGGCATTGACTTTCTTTGGGATTGGAATGAAAATTGACCTTTTCCAGTCCTGTGGCCACTGCTGAGTTTTCCAAATTTGCTGGCAGATTGAATGCAGCACTTCCACAGCATCATCTTTCAGGATTTGAAATAGCTCAACTGGAATTCCATCACCTCCACTAGCTTTGTTCAGAATGTCTGAACTCTAGCCAGAATGTCTGGCTCTAGGTGATTGATCACACTATTGTGATTATTCTTGGTTGTGAAGATCTTTTTTGTACAGTTCTTCTGTGTATTCTTGAAACATCTTCTTAATATCTTCTGCTTCTGTTAGGTTCATATCATTTCTGTCCTTTATTGAGCCCATCTTTGCATGAAACATTCCCTAGGTATCTCTGATTTTCTTGAAGAGAGCTCTAGTCTTTCCCATTCTGTTGTTTTCCTCTATTTCTTTGCATTGATCACTGAGGAAAGCTTTCTTATCTCTCCTTGCTATTCTTTGGAACTCTCGATTCAAATGGATATATCTTTCCTTTTCTCCTTTGCTTTTTGCTTCTCTTCTTTTCACAGCTCCCCAGACAGCCATTTTGCTTTTTTGCATTTCTTTTCCATGGGGATGGTCTTGATCCCTGCCTCCTGTACAATGTCCATAGTTCATCAGCCACTCTATCAATCAGATCTAGTCCCTTAAATCTATTTCTCCCTTCCTCTGTATAATCATAAGGAATTTGATTTAGGTCATAGCTGAATGGTCTAGTGGTTTTCCCTACTTTCTTCAATTTAAGTCTGAATTTTATAATAAGGAGTTCATGATCTGAGCCACAGTCAGCTCCTGGTCTTGTTTTTGTTGACTGTATAGAGCTTCTCCATCTTTGCCTGCAAAGAATATAATAAATCTGATTTTGGTGTTGACCATCTGGTGATGTCCATGTGTAGAGTCTTCTCTTGTGTTATTGGAAGAGGGTGTTTGCTATGACCAGTGCGTTCTCTTGGCAAAACTCTGTTAGCCTTTGCCCTGCTTCATTCCATATTCCAAGGCCAATTTGCCTGTTACCCCAAGTGTTTCTTGACTTCCTACTTTTGCATTTCAGTCTTGTATAATGAAAAGGACATCTTTTTTGGGTATTAGTTCTAGAAGGTCTTGTAGATCTTCATAGAACCATTCAACTTCAACTTCTTCAGCATTACTGGTTGGGGCATAGACGTGGATTACTGTGATATTGAATGGTTTGCCTTGGAAATGAACAGAGATCATTCTGTCATTTTTGAGATTGCATCCAAGTACTGCATTTTGGACTCTTTTGTTGACTATGATGGCTACTCCATTTCTTCTAAGGGATTCCTGCCCACAGTATACAAAATCATTACTGAATATTATACTGTTTATCATGAGAGTCATATTACAAGATTATCAACAAACTGTTATATCTTATTTTGGGGGAGTCCCTTAAGTGTTTTGAGATGCCCAGAATTACTGGCTGACAGTATGCCTTTCTGATCCTGTTAAATTCTTTTCTCCTCCAGTTTAGAGAGAGAAAACTGAAGACAAGGTATATCAAACCCATCAATGGCTTTCCCCTGACCTCTCATCCTCTCCTGACATCTGCCTTATTTGTTTACTCTTCTTTCCTTCCTCTTGTCATGTAACACCACAGCAACTGTTCAGCCTTTTGGGACCAATAATACGTGTTTATCACAAGGCCAAGGCAGGGCTGTCCCAGGACAGAGGTGAAATGTACAACCCCATCCTTTTTCTTATTACCATGGTCTCATTAGAAAATCAGAGAATGAATTTAACCTCAGAACCAAATGGGAATTGGGGGTTAAGGGGTTGATGAATCAGAGGGCAGAAATCTACTAGAATAGCACCTGTAGATAAGAGGTGGGGCACTAAAGTTTGAGTCACATCTGAGAAGAGAATGTGACATCAATCACTAGGAAAGAAAAACTGAAGAACTGTACAGCATTATCAACCAATCAGATTGATTGACATTTATTATAATTCGACATTGTGATTATAAATCGACATATAAATTTATACCAAACAGTAGCAAAGTATACTTTTTAAGTGCACATGGAATATTCACCATCATAGACTTTTTATTTGTTTCGTAGTGTAGGCCACAAAACAAACATTTATATTTATGTTTATATAAACATTTATATTAATACACTTCAAAGAAATGAAATCAGAGAGTATGTTTTCTGATCATAATGGAATTAAACTAGAAATCAATAATAAAGATAACTAAGTCTTCAAACTAATGATTAAACAATATACTCCTAAACAGTCCATGGGTTAGAGAAGAAGTATCAAGGGAAGCTGAAAAATATTTTTAACTAAATAGAAATAAAAATATAGTGTATCAAAATTTGTAGAATACAGTAAATCAGTGCTTTGAAGATTTTTAATAGCATTAATTCCTTATATAACAAAAAAGCCCCAATCTCAAATCAACAATCTAAACATCTACATTAAGAAACTAGACACACACAAAAAAAAACAAATTAAACCCAAAGTACCAGAAAAGAAACAATAAAGTTAGCAACAGAAATCAGTAAAATTTAAAACAACAGTAAAATATTAGAGATCAAAGAAACTAAAATCTTATCTTTAAAAATACAAGTGATTAACTTCTAGCAACACAATCAAAGAAAAAAGAAAGAAGGCACAAATTACCAGTAACAGAAATGATACAGAAGATATTTCTATAGATCATGATGTCTTTTAAAGTGGAACACGTGTACACCTGTGGCCGATTCATGTTGATGTATGGCAAAAACAATACAATATTGTAAAGTAATTAGCCTCCAATTAAAATAAATAAATTTATATTAAAAAAATAAATGTTGAACCTCTCAAAAAATTAATTAATAAAAGGTAATAATTGAGGACTACAAACAACTCTACAGACATAATTCAACAACTTACATGAAATGGACCAATTAATCAAAAACCATAAAGGAATAAATCTCTCTGAGGATGAAGTAGACAAGAGTCCTTAACTCTTAAAGAATCTGAGTTTTTAATTAAAATATTTCAAAAAGAAATCTAGAGGCCTAGATTATTTCACTAGTGAATCCTGCTAAAACATTTAAAATTCTAAGCAGTATCATTTCTGGAAAACAGAAGAATCAGAAACACCTTGCAAACAGTCTTTCCTAGGCCAGCATTAATTTGTCTGACACAAAAATCAGACAAAATTGTTCAAGAAAAGAACTATGTAGACCAATGTCCCTCATGATCATAGATTCAAAAGTCCTCAAAAAATTATTACTAAATTGAATTCAGGAATACATGTTAAAATGAGGATAATCTATTTTTTAAAGTAGGATTTATTCCAGGAATGCAAGACTGGTTCAATATTTAAAAATCACTTAAGGTAATCCACGAAAATAACATTCTAAAGGAGAAAATTCACATGATCTTATTAATAGACATAACAAACATTTGACCTAATTCAATGTTCATTCAGTATAAAAGCTCTCAGCAACTAGGAATAATAGAAAGGAACTTTTGTACCCTCATAAAAGGCATCTACAAAAACTTACAGCCAAGATCACACCTAATGGTGAGAGACTGCTTTCTCCCAAGATCAAGAGTAAAGTAAGGGTATTCACTCTCACTACGCCTATTTAACATCATACTGAAAGGCCTTTCTATTGTAATGAGACAATAAAAATAAATAAAAGGTACACATATCAGAAGGGAAAAATTGAATCTCCCCTATTCAAAGATGACATGATTGTTTTCCATATTAAAAAAACAAGTTCTCCAAAACTGAGATTTAGAAAGGTCATTGGACACACAGTAAATACAGACACAAAATTTCTATATACTAACAATATACAATTGGAAACTGAAATCTAGACATTTATAATATCTCTGAAAAATGAAATACATAGTTATAAAACAAGCTAACATGTTTAGGTTCTATATGCTGAAAAACATAAAGTGCTAATGAATGAATGCCAATAACTTAAATAAATGGAGTTATAGTATGTTCTTGGATTGGATAGCTCAACATGGTAAAGATCTCCATTCTACCTAAGTAGATATATAGTTAATGAACATAATTTCAATCAAAATCCCAACAGAATTCTTGGTAGACATAGACAAACTGATTTTAAAATTTATATACAAAGACAAAGAAGTAGACTAGCTAAACATTTTGAAAAATAAAAGTTGGAGGAATCATACTATCCTATTCTACAAGTTTCTGAGAAACTGCAGTAATCATTGTAATATTAGCCAAGAGAGAAACCCATAAGTCATTAAAACAGAGTAAAGAATTAAAAAATATGCCCACGCAAGTACAGGCCTTTGATTTTCAACAGAGATGCAAAAGCAATTCAGTGTTAAACAAATGGTATTAGAACAGTTGGATATTCACATGCAAGAAGAAAAAGGAATCTTGATCTTTAAGTTTTTATAAAAAGTTAGCTCCAAAAAGTATTGTAGATATAAAATTAAGCCTCTTCTAGAAAAAAGCATAATCTGGAAATAGGTAAAGAGTGCTTACATGCAGCACCAAATGGTAAAAGTATATTCAAATCTGAGTCATTTATTTTAAGTTCTGTAACTTCTCCCTTGTAATATTTTAGTAAGATAAGTTTTTTCAGAGAAAGAAGCAATCTTTTGTTGGGGTAAAAAAAGCAGAGGGGGCCACATTTTGACTTTTGTGGGTTTTGAGCACTCTTACCTTCACAAGCCCCTTCTTCCATAATAATATTAAACATTAATTTTTATATAACTTTAAATATTTCAACTTTTTTCCTATTTTAAGCAATGTAATAATACATTTTCAAGGGCTCTAAAATTCTCATTTTCTTGAATTATCATTTGAAGAAGATTAAACTTTTTCTTTGATTCTAAAAGTTTTTTCTCCTTATTTTAAAAGAAAGTAAAATATTTTTGCAACCCCCTAAATGTATCAGGCACCCTTGGCAATCTGCCTATTGTGCTTAATGGATAAATTGTCCCTGCAAAACAACCAAAACATTGGGAAAATTCTTGAAGTTTCTTAGAGGGAGGGCATGATAGTAGCATGACAAAAATTACACTTCTGACTCCAGTCAGCTTAAAGATGACCTTCAGGAAGAGAGCTGACACCTACTTTCCACATCACTAAGCAAATGCATTTAACTCTACGGATCTTTAATTTTTTTTTCAATGAAGCAACTCAAAGTAAATCCCTTCATCTACACCCAAATACTATAAATTGCCAAGTGATGGTGAGGAGAGCATAAATAATGAAGGGAGCAGATGCTAGGTTTTTGGGAAACTGTCAATTACACAACTTCCTTTCGGTGTTGCAGCTGCTATACCAAGTTCCCAAAGCTGCAGCAGTTAGGGCAGAATGAAACTGATGTGTTTCATTCATAGAAAGCTGTTCCACTTGCACACATTTCTACTGTTTATCAAGAAGCCCTGTAGATTCCCCCTCTGATTGGAAAATGTTATGAGGAATCACCTTTGGTCATACCTCTCAAATATTACATGAATTTATGTATTCTGCAGCTCTCTCTGGTCATTTCCTCTGTTGCCCTCTGTGCACCTTTTTTCTTTGTGTTCTTTCTATTTTATGTACTCTTTTCTCTCTTCCCTTTATTAGCATCCTGGCCAATCTTCGAGACCTTGGCTCTAAAGCCACCTATTCTACTGCTTCTGAACATTGCCCTCAGAATTAACATCTCTTTTCCTTCCAAGGAAATTCTAGTTGTCTCTGCCTCTACTGTAAAACATGTATCATAGTTAATTGTGATGTATCTTTCCTCAAGTCCAAGAAGAGAGGATGTTCCCTGTTTTTCTATCATCCATTCTGCCTTAGAAGGTATTCAAAAGCAGTTGTTGAATTTTTAGATTGAATCAAAGTTCTTTCCTTAGATTCATCATTGCTATAATCTTTTCCATTGACTCTCCCAGGTTTCTTGATTTGAAAGATGTGAAATATGCAAGCATTAGACATCTGAAGAGCTAATACATGTTGCCAAGCACTTCAGACAATCCTCAATTTCTCTGAAATGTTGTACTTCAAAGAACCTGTTAAGGATTCAGGAAGCAGCCACTGAGTTAAGTCCCTATGTATTAGATCAAGTAGTTCGTCAGAAACTACCAGTGACACCTAAAAGCAAGATCCCAAGTTACCTTTGATCACAAGACCTCAGTAGCTGCCAGTGTGCTTAGAAAGAAATGCCTTATACTTTCCCAAGTCTAAATTCTCAATGGGAGTATTCATACAGCCCCGACTTCCCACCACTTCATCACTCCAACTTCCTTCAGGATTTAATATTCAAAACTATAATAACTGCTGTTTCTCAAATGTTTACTATGTTCATGTAGTATTTAGTTCTTACATTATGTCACTTTTCCTTTTAAAAACATCCCGTAAGTTGAGTATTATCACCATTACCACTTAATAATAGCAACCAGATAAATTCTGATAAGACCAAAACTACTCAAGATGACTAGATCTGTTCTGCACAATATTCTTGGTTGTCAGACCACATCGCTTTTGTTTAGCACACAGAGGAGGCAGTAGAGGTGGTATAAGGTAGGGATGAGGACTTGTCTCAAAGTGGTCTAACCTGTGTTATGTCTCACAAGTTCTTTGTACAAGGTAAGTGCTCAAGAGATGTTGGAGCCACAGTCGCTCCTTAATATTTACATAAACTCTTGAAAATCTCGAAGGTAAAAGGTGAAGGACACATAGTGTTTTTAACTCTACAAAAGGAAGCCTGAAGTCGAGAGGCAAGACAAACTGAAATGAAAGATACATTCAGAAGTTCACGCCTAGAACTTGTCAGCCTCACGAACAAAGCTAGTGGAGGTGATGGAATTCCAGTGGAGCTATTCCAAATCCTGAAAGATGATGCTGTGAAAGTGCTGCACTCAATATGCCAGCAAATTTGGAAAACTCAGCAGTGGCCACAAGATTGGAAAAGGTCAGTTTTCATCCCAATCCCAAAGAAAGGCAATGCCAAAGAGTGCTCAAACTACCGCACAATTGCACTCATCTCACATCCTAGTAAAGTAATGTTCAAAATTCTCCAAGCCAGGCTTCAGCAATATGTGAACCGTGAACTTCCTGATGTTCAAGCTGGTTTTAGAAAAGGCAGAGGAACCAGAGATCAAATTGCCAACATCCGCTGGATCATGGAAAAAGCAAGAGAGTTCCAGAAAAACATCTATTTCTGCTTTATTGACTATGCCAAAGCCTTTGACTGTGTGGATCACAATAAACTATGGAAAATTCTGAAAGAGATGGGAATACCAGACCACCTGATCTGCCTCTTGAGAAATCTGTATGCAGGTCAGGAAGCAACAGTTAGAACTGGTCATGGAACAACAGACTGGTTCCAAATAGGAAAAAGAGTATGTCAAGGCTGCATATTGTCACCATGTTTATTTAACTTATAGGCAGAGTACATCATGAGAAATGCTGGACTGGAAGAAACACAAGTTGGAATCAAGATTGCCGGGAGAAATATCAATAACCTCAGATATGCAGATGACACCACTCTTATGGCAGAAAGTGAAGAGGGGCTAAAAAGCCTCTTGATGAAAGTGAAAGTGAAGAGTGAAAAGGTTGGCCTAAGGCTCAACATTCAGAAAACGAAGATCATGGCATCTGGTCCCATCACTACATGGGAAATAGATGGGGAAACAGTGGAAACAGTGTCAGACTTTATTTTTCTGGGCTCCAAAATCACTGCAGATGGTGACTGTAGCCATGAAATTAAAAGACACTTACTCCTTGGAAGGAAAGTTATGACCAACCTAGATAGCATATTCAAAAGCAGAGACATTACTTTACCAACAAAGGTTCGCCTAGTCAAGGCTATGGTCTTTCCTGTGGTCATGTATGGATGTGAGAGCTGGACTGTGAAGAAGGCTGAGCGCCGAAGAATTGATGCTTTTGAACTGTGGTGTTGGAGAAGACTCTTGAGAGTCCCTTGGACTGCAAGAAGATCCAACCAGTCCATTCTGAAGGAGATCAATCCTGGAATTTCTTTGGAAGGAATGATGCTAAAGCTGAAACTCCAGTATTTTGGCCACCTCATGCAAAGAGTTGACTCATTGGAGAAGACTCTGATGCTGGGAGGGATTGAGGGCAGGAGGAGAAGGGTATGACAGAGGATGAGATGGCTGGATGGCATCACTGACTTGATGGGTGTGGGTCTGGGTGACCTCCGGGAGCTGGTGATGGACAGGGAGGCCTGGCGTGCTGCGGTTCATGGGGTCGCAAAGAGTCAGACACGACTGAGTGACTGATTTGATCTGATCTGATCTACCTTAGCACACTCGGAGAAGGCTCCAGATAGCCAAGCCTTTCTGCTGTATGTCTTCCTACCCTTCCTTTCAGATAAGATACAGGTAACGTTAACTTCACCAATGACCATTTGAAATTGTTGGGATATAGGAAGAGAAGGCAATAAAATATTTCTATAATACTCTTTTGATGTTTAGGTTAGGACCTGCTCCTTTCCTGAATATTTATATCTGGGAGTGAATTAAGGAGATAATGGGGAAGACTCAGCTATGTCAGATCAGGAGAATGCAAGCAAGATAAAGAATATCCTTTCTGGTTTGATGTTTTGGGAGCTATATAGTCTCAGTACACCCCATAAGTCTCCCACTCATGAATACTGTGGCTTAAAAATGAGCAAGCATTGGAATTGACACATAGTGGAAGGTTTCTGAGACGTATCTTGGCCTTAGAAAACTGTGTAGAGCTTCCTTAGCATATGAGTGGGTCTGTCCCACAGCTTGAGAAAAGTTCTCTTTAAAAAGTGAAAGTGAAAGTTACACAGTTGTGTCTGACTCTTTGTAACCCCATGGACTAAACCAGTCCATAGTATTCTCCAGGCTAAAATATAGGAATGGGTAGCCTTTTCCATTCTCCAGGGGATCTTCCCAGGGATTGAACCAGGGTCTCCTGCATTGCAGGAAGATTCTTTACCAGCTGAGCTATCAGGGAAGCCTCTTTTAAAAATGAGTCTTTAAATAATTGAAAGGACCCAGAGTTAGACTGTAAAATATGTGAGCTGAAATGTGATAGTGTTGCTTAAGGGTTAGGACAATCACATCACACGTCTCCATTTACTCCTCTATAGAGCTAATATCCCAAACACATACTAATGCTGATAACCAACCTAACCATTCTGTCGTAAAGGTCCTGGGGATAATGTATGTAGCTTACTTTGCACCTGTAAAAGTGCTATTGAATATTATTTCTTATTCTTAATTATTTTTTAAATTAAAAATAAAATCAAAACAATGGTAATGAAAGAGCTCACAAAAAGGGACAAGTTTAGCATTCACTTTGGATTTAAACATAAAACAACCCTTTTAAAATGTGCTTTTGTTCCATGTAGACATTGATTTATCATAAATTATTCATTATGTCTTTGAGGCTTGTTTAATCAGACAGAGATAATCAGAAAATGTGTAGGTCTAAGTGACTTTAGATATGTGCCCGTAGGTTCACAGATTGTCTTTGTTGCCTGAGACAGAAATCCTGGCACAGGGCTGGGAGGACTGGACCAGCAGCATTTCTCTTTTCTTTCCTTGTCCCTCCATCTTTTCTCCCCCCCAAATCTATGAATACCATCTTCCCATTGTATTTTGTACCTTTTCTGTGCCTCAATTTGCCTACATGGTTCCTAAAGAGTTAAACTTCAAAGACAGAAATAAAGAAAAATTTCATGCAGCCTTTCAAACCTAGGGGGAAAAAATAGATTCCATCAACTTTAGAATCAGAATTAATTTTTCATAGACGAAGTATAGTAAGTAAGTAAATAGTTGCCTGGTCATGTCTGACTCTTACCTTATGAACTGTAGCCCACCAGGCTCTTCTTCCTATGGAATTCTCCAGGCAAGAATACTGGAGTGGGTTGACATTCCCTTCTCCAGGGGATCTTCCTGACCCAGGGATCAAACCCAGGGCTCCTATATTGGAGGCAGATTCTTTACTGTCTGAGCCACCAGGGTATGATCTCTTTAGATGGACAAGACAGATTTTCTCAATGCTATTGATATTTGAGAAATCCCTTGCTAAAGGTCTTTAGAAAAAAAAAAAATTTATAAAGTGAAAAAGTAGGGACTCTAGAAGAACCAAAACTATTTAAAGCAGTAGGGAGAAGACAGTCCAATTTTTCTAAATTTCTGATTGTGAGGAGGAAGTTCAGAAAAATAAATATTCACTATGACACCTAAATTCAGCTTTCCCATTGGCTAAGGGAACCCCATGTTGTATGAACCAGTGGCAAAGGTAAGTTGCTTTTTGGAAACTACCATCATGTTTTGTTCTTTTAGACGACTTAATAGGGATATAATGGAAGATTAAAAAATTGATTTCCACTGGAAGTAGGAATTTTGCCAGGTGCCTGTACCATGTTTGGCTTCCTTACTTATGTTCCTGCTCTGCTTACTAGGAGGCACTTGAAAAGTTTGGCCAAGCATCATCGTTGGTGTTTCATACTGACAGGAATAAAAATGATGCTTGCTAATTTGACATTCTGAAAACTGCTTTCAAAGCATCATTATTGCAATGAACATTTTAGAATGATTTTTTTTTCCTGTCTTCTTTCACCAACAGCTCATATACAATATTTTCTGTCCTCACATCTTTTAAAATAATACAGCAAATTAAGCCTAGCCAGACTAACTGGGGAGCACTTTGAGTCCTTGGATGGATATGGCAACAATGTAACTGAGCTCAGTGCTTGGGGGAAAGTTTCCTTTTTTTTTTTTAGCATACTGAAATTCCAGAAGCAAGTCAAGCTTTGTATTTTTGCCAAATTGGAGCTTATGGAAACACTTTGGGGACTGATTTGAGTTGCAAAATGTGCTGGGGAAACTAAGTTCTTTTACTGGTTATAACTGAGTGAGCTCCCTAATGAAGAAAGCAGATGTGAAGTAAAAAGCATCAGTGACAGGGACTATTACAAGTTTAGCCTAGCAAGAAAACAGACGTGGAGTGTAAACACACATATTTATTATTTCAAACATAAATGCAAACTGACACTCTATGGCCCCAATGGCTAGATTCATTGATCCCAAGAGTTCTAGGTTCCATGGGTAGTCAGAGAGCAAGAATAGGACTGTCTCCATTGTCGCCTGTGTCTGATTGATTTTGGAGCTGCTGTGAATTGCTTACTTCCCTAAGATGCTGACTCAATGTCCCATATGTGTGTCTACAATCTTAGAAGTTGAACATAATGTGTTTACTTGTTCCTGACAAGATAGAAACACAGGCAAGCCACAAGTGGAAATTCCTAAACTCTTTGCCTTGTTTAATATTGAGTGGGGTGGCAAGTCCAAGGGCAGGATACAAGGGCAATCGTTCTCTATATGAGTGTTCTAAACATGTTGGCTAGAACCCAAGCTCTTTAGAGGCCAATATGTATTAGTTAGGGTTTGTATGTGTCATCACCTACAACAGTATGTCATTTGAAAATATGCAGCCCTGATTTCCTTTTCTATTCATCCCAGAGGATGCCCACCACAAAGGCTGCAAACATTTCTTAATAAAAGCAAACTCAGAAGCTGATCTGTTAATACACTGCCTTGACTGCTATATTTTTTGTTTTACGGAGTACTGTATTTGATTTATTCAGCTGACAATTCTGGTTAGAATGAAATAAAATTGACTCAATATCTTTGCCTTGAAGTGGTGGCACAAGACTTGGACCACGTGACTTCTAGTTTCCACTACTTAAGCCCTACCAGGTTTATCTGTGGCAAGGTGATGATAAGAGAGGACTGAATTGACTTACGGCTGGGACAGGGCAGTCTTGGGCGAAATCTCTCCAAACTGTGGAGGTTAAGGAGCACATATCCTTTCAGTTTATGGATATAGCACACACAAGATCTCTTTCAGGGAAAGAGTTAACAAGTTAAATGGACTGGTCAGTGGTACCTTCTGCTGCAACTGTCCAACTGTGTGTTCCTTATTCATATCACGGGTTATAGACGACAAGCATTTTGATGTGGTATTTTGATTTTGCTCTGAACAAAATATAAGAATGTTGGCCACTATAAAGCCAGGGGTGAGGTCCTGAGAGCCACTGATAAATTACTCCATGACTCTGCCATATTGGAAAACCAGCTTCCAGAGGAAGCTCTGGAAGGAAGCTTTCCTCCCACCATACTGCAGAGGACAGAGAGGCGTCCTCTCAAGTTGAAAACAGTGCAGTTGACTGGAGAGTGTTCTTACATACCCCATTTCTCAACCTTCAGTCATATATTTTGGAAACAGGGACTTGTTGACAGAGTGTGTTCTTTGGCTAACATTTTTTCCCTTTCATTCATAATCATAGCATTGTTAGTATCATAGGATGATTATATTTAATACGGTTCCTATCTTAGAACCTGATTCAGGATATCACTTAACTGGGTCTCACCAATTAATAAGAGTGAGCTCATGGTGGAAGTGGAGTGGGAGAAGCATAGGGAACAGAGAGAAAAACTAACTTGCTGAGGCTGGTCATTAACTCACTGAGAAGGCTACATGCCTCCTTTAGAAAAGTGGTGCTTTTTAAAACATTTGTTTTTTTATTTATTTATATAGTAGACTTTATTTTTAAAGTAGCTTTACATTTACAGAGAAAATTCAGTACAGAATACAGAGACTTTCCATACACCCCCACCCCATTGCCTACCCACCCCCTGCCACAATTTCTCCTAATATTAACATCCTTCATTAGTGTGATATACTTGTTACAGTTGATGAACAAATATTAATGCATTATTAACTGAAAGCCATAGTCATGGCATCCAGTTCCATCACTTCATGGCAAATAGATGGGGAAACAAATGGAAACAGGGAGAGACTTTATTTTCTTGGGCTCCAAAAATCACTGCAGATGGTGACTGCAGCCATGAAACTAAAAGACGCCTGCTCCTTAGAAGAAAAGCTATGGCCTACCCAGACAGCATATTAAAAAGTAGAGACATTACTTTGCCAACAAAGGTCCATCTAGTAAAGGCTATGATTTTTCAGTAGTTACGTATGGATAAGAGAGTTGGACCATAATGAAAGCTGAGCACCAAAGAATTGATGCTTTTGAACTGATGTTGGAGAAGACTCTTGAGAGTCCCGTGGACTGCAAGGAGATCACACCAGTCAGTCCTAAAGGAAATCAGTCCTGAATATTCATGGAAGGACTGATGCTGAAGCTGAAACTCCAATACTTTGGCCACCTGATGCGAAGAACTGACTCATTGGAAAAGACCCTGATGCTGGGAAAGATTGAAGGCAGGAGGAGATGGGGGTAACAGAGGATGAGATGGTTGAATGGCATCACTGACTCAATGGACATGAGTTTGAGCAAGCTCTGGGAGATGGTAGTAGACAGGGAAACCTGGCTGCTGCAATCCATGGGGTCGCAAAGAGTCAGACATGACTGAGCGACTGAACTGAGATTAACATAGGTTACATCAGGATTCACTCTGTGTTGTACATGTCTATGTACACATTTATTTGACAAATTCAAAATGTCATGTATCCACTACCACAGTATCATACAGAATGGTTTCACTACACTGAAGTCATCTATGCTCTGACTAGTCATCTCTCCCTCTTTTCTAACCCCTGACAATTATTGATCTTTATACTGTCTCCATAGTTTTGTCTTTTACAGAAATTATATAATTGGAATCACATAGTCTGTAGCCTTTTCAAAGTGGCATCTTCCTCTTAGTGTATGCATTTAAGGTTCTTCCATTTCCATGTGTGTGTGTTGATAGTCCATTTCTTTTTATCACTGAATAACATTCCATTTTGTGGATAGACCACAGTTTATCCATTCACCTATTGAAGGACATCTTACATGCTTCCAAGTTTTGGGTTCTGTGTGTTTGTATTTTCAAATTATATATTTTTAATTCATTTAGGTAACTATCCAGGAGTGTGATAGCTGGATTGTATAGTAACTATTTACTGTTTATGACTGTTCCTTTTTGCATTCCTATCAGCAATGAATAAAAGTTCCCATTACTCCATATCCTTGCCAGCGTTTGATGTTAGCCATTCTAACAGGTGTGTAGCAGTATCTCACTGTCATCTTAGTTTGCTTGTCTTTGATGGCATATGATGTTGAGCATCTGTTCATATGTTTACCTGCCATTTGTATATCCTCTTTGGTGACGATTGTTCATCCATCTTTTAAATTGGATTTTTCCTTATTGTTGAGTTTTAAGGGTTCCTTGTATATTTTAAATACAAGTGTTTTTTTTTTTCAGACATGTGTTTTGCAGATATTTTCTCCAGTCTAGCTTGTTTTAATTTTCTTAACAATTTCTTTTGTAGAGCATAAATTTTTAATTTTATTTTAATGAAGTTAAATTTGATGGATGGATTTTAGGGGGTGGTGATATATCTAACAACTCATTGCCAAGGTCATCTAGATTTTCTCCTAGGTAATCTTCTAGAAGTTTTACTGTTTTATGTTTTCCATTTAGGTCTGTGATTTACTTTGCACATTTTTAAAGATGTAAGATCTATTATAGATTCATTTTAAAAATTTGTTCTTTTATGTTTGTTTTCTGGTTTTGTTTCATTTGGTTTGTTTTGGTTTTGCCTGTGGATGTCCAGCTGTTCCAGCGCCATTTGTTAAAAAGTCTGTTGTTTCTTTATTGGATTAGGTTGGCTCATTTGTCAGAAATTAGTTGATTATATTTGTGTGGTCTATTTCTGGACTCTCTACTCTGTTCCATTGATCTATTTGTCTATTCTTGTGCCAGTACCGCACTGTCTTGACTCAGTTCAGTTCAGCTAAGTCGCTCAGTCATGTCCAACTCTTTGCAAGCCCATGGACTGCAGCACACCAGGCCTCCCTGTCCATCACCAACTCCTGGAGCTTACTCAAACTCATGTCCATTGAGTCAGTGTTGCCATCCAACCATCTCATCCTCTGTCGTCCCCTTCGCCTTCCACCTTCAATCTTTCCCAGCATCAGGGTCTTTTCCAATGAGTCAGTTCTTTGCATCAGGTGGCCAAAGTATTGGAGTTTCAGCTTCAGCATCAGTCCTTCCATGAATATTCAGGACTGATTTCCTTTAGGACTGACTGGTGTGATCCCCTTGCAGTCCAAGGGACTCTCAAGAGTCTTCTCCAACACCACAGTTCAAAAGCATCATTTCGGCGCTTGATTATTGTAGCTTTATGTTGTCTTGAAGTAAGATAGTGTCATCTCTCTATTGTTCACCTTCATTAGATGAAGAGAAAGTTGGCAGATCTAGGTTTTTTCCCTTTGTATGTAAGCTTGTTGGTGAGTTTTTAAATGTAAATTCAGGATACAATATAAAGAGTCTAAAGATTATTAATCAAAATGAAACCATATACTTTCACTTTTATATTTAATTGAGTAAATAAGCATTATGATGCTCATTTAAAAATAAAATGATTTGTTTGTCACAAACTCAAATGACCTTTTTAAGAGCCCATCTTATGAGTTATATTGCTAAGGAATGGTAAGTTTTTCTTTTTTCTATTTGAAAATTCCATTTGTCCAAGAGGGCAAAGAAGATAAAAGGAGTTTCAAACATACACTTAGAATGTATTGAATATAAAATGGTGAGCCCTGTTATGTTTCCTACATTTTTTCTTGAATGATGTGAAAAATGGTACATTCCAAAGGCTAACAACTAGTAGTAAAGATAGGGCTTTATTTCTCCTACAGATTAGACCTAAGGGAATTTGAAATACATCTTTCTCTAAAGTTGAAACTCTTTCGGGTCTTTGTCATGTGATACTTTTGACATTTTAGGTAAAAACTCAGGATTCTCTGTAGATTCGTAGTAATTTGGGCAATATAAGAGAACAGATGTTATGTGGACCATCTGTAATTGAAACAAGAATGTATTAAATTTTTGAGAGTTAATACCTATAATCAATTAAATCATTGATTATTAGGTCTCTAAAATCCTCCATCAGTTTTTAAAGCCTTCTTTACTATCACATTGCCTAGCTAAATTCCCAGAACTGCTCCCTTTCCTTCTTTGAGAGGATATCTCACAAATCTTGTCTTTTTCTAAAAACATTTTTTAAGCAGCTTTTTTTTTAACAGGTATATTCCTTATTTGTTTAGCTGCTTCTCTTTCCTTCATGCATGTGCAAATAGTATTGAGTCTGTTAAAATTTGTAGGACAAGAATCTGTATGTGAACTTGATTTTATATAATGGGACATGAAAAGCAAAATTTCAACAAGGAATAGCATAGCATAACAATCATTAATAGGAATGAGTACAATTGATATGTCTTCAACCATGGGAGTCCATGGTTCTGCTATAGGCATTTGATCATCACATGGCAGTGTATTGGGCTTTCAATTATAGTTGATTGAAAAGTATCAGCAGCCCTTCTCACACACACACACACACACACACACACACACACAGTCACACAGTCACACACACAGTCACACAGTCACACACACAGGGAGAGTATAAAAATGGATAGTCTTTCCCATGATCTGTCTCAGCAAGGAATATCCTTCATAGCTCATTCTTCTCATTTTCTAGAGAATGTGAGTCCCACCCAGTGGAAGTTCTGTTTTGGAGTGACTCATGTCTTTCAGTAACATTATCAGCATTTCCACTTTGTTCCAGTTACAAGATGCAGTCTCCAGAATAATTTAATACCCTCCTGCTAATTGCCAAGGCTAATAGAGAAACTGCTAGGACTCTTCAAATGCTTTTCATTTACATGTTGATTTCTCGCTTCCCACTTGGGAAAGGTGTGTTTGGCTCTAACTGCTTTTGATCTAATGGTTCTGTAGTCTGACCTACTTTCATTTTTCTTACTGCTGACATTTATTTTATTTTCTTTATTTAAGGCCAGAAAATAACAGAAAAGGTAATCAGCATGCATTTAGGTCATTGTAAGTGTCCCAGTTACATTTGCATTTTTCTGCTTAAAATCTAATGCTGCCTTTGAATGATTTAAGATATTTGGACAAGGGGAAAAATAACCCTTCATTCCCATAAATCCAGAGTGAAAACAAAGAGAATACATAATCCACCTGCCTTGATTCAGGACCATGCAAGTTACAACAGCTGCAGTCATAGCTTTTGTCTGACTCCCAGAAACCATCCCTTTAGGACCAGAATCCACGTAAGGCACAGAGCCTCCCATTTCCCTGAAGCACCGGAGGCTTTGAAGGACCCATAGACAGAAACCTGCCTTTTTGATTCCCGAGTTTCAAGGCAGAGTGTGCTCTTCCTCCCACACAGAACAGGTGACATCCAGTAGAGGGATGCCAGAGCTCTGTCTCTCTTTCTTCCTGTGAGGAGGAGCACAAGAATTATGCTTGTGCATCAGGGCCATTTACATATGTCAAGAATCAGAATGAAGTTGGTAAAGACCTGCAAAATGATTAAGTAGCAAAAAGGACACTGGACCTGTGTGCTAAGTTGCTTCAGTTTTATCCAACTCTTTGTGACACCATGGACTGTAGCCCACCAGGCGCCTCTGTCCATGGGATTCTTCAGGCAAAAATACTGGTTGCCATGCCCTCCTCTAGGGGATCTTCCTGACCCAGGCAGTGAATCCGAGTCTCATGTCTCCTGCATTGACAGGCAGGTTCTTTAACTGGACCTAAGAAGGCAAGATTGTGTCACATAGGAGGATGTTTGGAGACAGACAGGAACCGCGGTGACAGGTTTAGTAATTTAAGGGCTCCAGAGAGTGGTAGGAGATCATCTGTGTACCAGTTAGAGGGCCTTCCATCAGTGTCTCAGTTGTCTTCTTTTACTCTTTGAGGATTCAGAGTGCCACATTGTCCAAACTGCATTCCACTTCATGGTGGTTGCCAGTAAGGCTAATGCCTGTTCATGTGGTCAAATAAGGTAAAGGAATGCTGCTTTACAGAAAGTTTGTTTCTCTTGTTGTTAATTTACAGTTTCTCTGTTTAGTATGGAAAGGTATGTTGTGACTCTCCAAAAGTATTAAGTATATTTTAAATCTTTTGAGCAAGGAATCTCTTTATGGAATACCACGGTTTTTGTTTTAATTTTTATTGGAAAATAGTTGATTTACAATGCCGTGTTAATTTCAGATATACAGCAAACTGAATCTGTGTGTGTGTGTGTGTGTGTGTATTCATCCTTTTTCAGATTCTTTTCCCATATAGGTTAACACTGGTTTTAATTTTTGTTGAAATGTGCATAAGTTTACAAAGGACTTCCCAGGTGGTGCTAGTGGTAAAGAATCTGCCTGCCAATGCAGGAGACATAAGAGACACAGGTTCGATCCCTGGGGTCAGGTAGATCCCCTAAAGGAGGGCATGGCAGCCCACTCCAGTATTCTTGCCTGGAAAATCCTACAGACAGAGGAGCCTGGCAGACTGCAGTCCACAGGGTTGCAAAGAATTGGACATGACTGAAGACACTTAGTGTGTGTGCGTGTGTGCGCACATTTGAATATTCTTTGGCATTGCCTTTCTTTAGGATTGGAATGATAACTGACCTTTTCCAGACCTGTGGGCACTGCTTAGTTTTCCAAATTTGCTGGCATAATGCGTGCAGTACTTTCACAGCATTATCTTTCAAGATTTTAAATAGCTCAACTGGAATTCCATCACCTCCACTAGCTTTGTTCATAGCGATGCTTCCTAAGGCACACTTGACTTCACATTCCAGGATGTCTGGCTCTAGGTGAGTGATCATGCCATCATGGTTATCACGGTCATTAAGATCTTTTTTATATAGTTCTTCTATATATTCTTGCCACCTCTTCTTAATATCTTCTGCTTTTGTTAGGTCCATACCATTTCTGTCCTTTATTGGGCCCATCTTCGCATGAAATGTTCCCTTGGTGTCTCTAATTTTCTTGAAGAGGTCTCTAGTCTTTCCTATTCTATTTTCCTCTATTTCTTTGCATTGATCATTGAGGAACACTTTCTTATCTCTTCTTGCTCTTCTTTGGAACTCTGCATTCAAATGGGTATATTTTTCCTTTTCTCCTTTGCCTTTTGCTTCTCTTCTTTTCTCAGCTACTTGTAAAGCCTCTTCAGACAACCATTTTGCCTTTTTGCCTTTCTTTTTCTTGGGGATGGTCTTGATCACTCTCTCCTGTACAATGTCATGAACCTCCGTCCATAGTTCTTCAAGCACTGGTCTATCAGATCTAATCCCTTGAATCTGTTTTTCACTTCCACTGTATAATCATTAGGGATTTGATTTAGGTCATACCTGCATTGTCTAGTGGTTTTCCCTACTTTCTTCAATTTAAGTCTAAGTTTTGCAATAAGGAGTTCATGATCTGAGACACAGTCAGCTCCTGATCTTGTTTCTGCTGACTATGCCAAAACTACCGTGTTCAAAAATCATAATTCTCAAACAGTCTCTTATATTTTGCCTATAGGTGGCCTAAATTCTATATTTACAACATAATGGCTATATAATCTTATTCACAGGAGAATTATAAATTGTGCTATGATTATATTGCCTTCTTTTCAGTTTAAATACATAACTCCCTACCTTACTTAAAGATAAATGTTAGAAAGTTACCCATTCTTACATGCCAGTAATTCTTCAAAAGCATGCTGCATTTTGCTTTATATTTGAATTGTCTTTTTCAATTTTATTCATTGTTAACAGCATTTATTGACGTTCTCCTTCTTTGCATGAAGGTGACACATAAGCAGTATTTACCATATTCTCCACCCTTCCAGTGTTTATACCCTTTTTCTACTGGTAGAATCCATTTAGCTATTTTCCTTGAAGTCTATTCATTTTTTGTTGCAATTTGGACCATTACTTTTTTGCACCGTGTGCTATTCTTCATAAGTATCTAATATCATTTTTTTTTCTCTCTGCCTTTTTCATGTTTTAAATTGATTTCACTGATCCATTATTAAAGAGCCCTCTGTTCTCTTTTCAAATTTGGATTGATTTCTTCCTAGACCTATTGGGGAATCCCTATTGCTCTGTTAGTATATAATAACTGTTTCTAGGATCCTATAACTTCCTATTTCTAGGGTTACCTCTTTGCTGGAACACATCTTTAAGTACCCTCAGAGGAGCATCCTGGGCTTCTCTGGTAGCTCGGCTGGTAAAGAATCTACCTTCGATGCAAGAGACCCTGGTTTGATTCCTGGGTTGGGAATATCTGCTGGAGAAGGGATAGGCTACCCACTCCAGTATTCTTGGGCTTACCTGTGGCTCAGCTGGTAAAAGAATCCACCTGCAATGTGGGAGACCTAAATATGATCCCTGGGTTAGGAAGATCTCCTGGAGAAGGGAAAGACTACCCACTCCAGTATCCTGGTCTGGAGAATTGCATGGACTATATAGTCCTTGGGGTCACAAAGAGTTGGACACAACTGAGCAACTTTCAAAGAATCAAAAATAAAAATAGGAATATGTGCTTTGAAAAGAATAAGGGTTAAATTTGTATCTTTTACATGTTTGAAAATTGTCTTCATGGAGGAGCCTGTTAGGCTGCAATCCATGGGGTCGCTAAGAGTCGGATACGACTGAGAGACTTCATTTTCACTTTTCACTTTCATGCATTAGAGAAGGAAACGGCAACCCACTCCAGTGTTCTTACCTGGAGAATCCCAGGGACGGGGGAGCCTGGTGGGCTGCTGTCTCTGGGGTCGCACAGAGTCGGACACGACTGAAGTGACTTAGCAGCAGCAGCTGATCTCAAAAAAGAAAAAAATTAATGATTTGAATAAGTAGAAATAAAGTTAAAAATAATTTTACCATTGCAAATTAAAAGGCATTGCTCCATTTTGTCATTTAGAGTTTTTATACACTGATTCTTGATTCTTTGAGGTCTTCAGTTTTTGCTTTTCTGGAAGCTTATATGATCTCTATTTTCCTGAACTGAAATTTCACATTGATGTGTCTAGGTATAAATTTTATTGCAGATATCTTAGCTGACACTCAGGTCTTCCTTTCCTAGATCAGATCAGATCAGATCAGTTGCTCAGTTATGTCCAACTCTTTGCAACCCCATGAATCGCAGCACGCCAGACCTCCCTGTCCATCACCAACTCCCGGAGGTCACTCAGACTCACATCCATCGAGTCAGTGATGCCATCCAGCCATCTCATCCTCTGTCGTCCCCTTCTCCTCCTGCCCCCAATCCCTCTCAGCATCAGAGTCTTCCTTTACTAAGCTACAGTCAAATGTTTTATCTCTGGGTTGACCTTAAATATATTTTCCTTTCTCCCACATTTTATGATATTTTTTATTCTATATTTTAGGGGAATTTACTTCATCTCTAATGATATTTTATTTTAACAACCCTATTTTTAGTTTTAAAAGTCTTTTATTATGTAATTGTTCCAGTTTTATAGTATTTCCTTGATTTGGAGGTTCATATCTTCTCAATTACTTGAGTACAGTTATAAGAGGGACGTTTATTTTTAGTTGTTCTTGGCTGTTTGCTTGCTCATGTGTTTAAGTTCATTTCTGTGTCCTAAGTCAAGGATCAGCTTTCTATTTGTTTATGAGCTGTGATTTTTCTGTTTTAGACTGTTCTCAAATGTTTGATTAAAGTTCATTATCTAGTCAAACATAAGAATAAGGCAATAGGAAGATTGGCTGAGAGTCCTGTATTGAGAGAAGTTTTATAACTACCAGGGTTAATTTTAAGATAAGTAAGGTAAGATGGGCTCTGCAAATGGTAGAAAATAAAGGATTTTATTCTGGGGCACAGTTATTCACAGGAGCTGTTTCGAGATCACCTAAGATAATTTGTTCAAATTATTTGGGATGAAAACTATCTGAGGTTCATTTGGTCTAAAATGTAAATGCTTGGCTGTCATCCTTCTGTAACTCAGTATGGGATGGTTTATTGTTCTATATAGACTTCTGATTAATTATTCCCTATGGTTTTAGACCTAGCTTTCATGAATGCCCTATTGTACGTTGGGAGTTTCATCGACATTCTGCTAGGGGAAGTCAGCTGCCTTATTCTTGGAGACTTTTGTCTGTATATTTTAGGCTCTGGCCTCTACTTAGTTTCATTGGCTGAAATTTCCATCCTTTTTCCATCTTCTGGAAATTTGATGGAATTTCCTGTCTGACATTTTCTTCCCATTCCTTTTCTTATTATTTTGGATTTATACCAGTTTTTTGTTTGTTTGTTTGTTTGTTTTATTGTACAGTATTGGGATTTTAGTGAGGTAGAGGATAGATGCAGTTGTTCAGTATGCTAACTTGATCTGCTCATAAGTTTTCACAAGTATAAACATTCACCAAAAAAAAGTGTTGAAGATAATGATATCTGTAAAAGTTGTTTGGGAAAACAAACATTTAATTAGAAGTTCAGGAGGCAAGAGATCTAATCCCAGCTTTACTAGAGAAGTCACTCGTTTGCACTTGGGTTTGTTCCTCGTAAATTCCTCCATACTGCCTACCAAAGCAGATGATTCTTATCTTTTCCCATGGTGATCACTATGGAAATACAAACAGCATGGATTTTGTGTTAGGTGGATATGCATTTGAATTCTGACTCAATTTCTCAGTGATATTTATCTCCCACATTTGCTTAAGAGGTGATACACACACACACACAAAATATATATACACAAGATATATATTTATATATATACAAAATATATATATACAAAAGATACAAAATTAATATTAATAAATATTTCATTTGAATTTAATATAAAATTTTACTAGAATATAGAACTGCTTTGTTATACCATTGTGCCAATTATTATTTGGTTGCCTTTCTAGATCCATTCTTTAAACTTTTCTGCCCAGCTTTGAGTCCTGGGGAGGCTGCATAGAGCGTTTCTCAGGCACTCTTGCTGAGTTTGAGATTATAAAACAAAAGGAAGTAATAATGAGGAAGCTGCAGGAAGAGGGATCTTTTCTGCGTCTTCCCTGAATGGCAAGTTGAAGTCCCTGACCTGAAGCCCCTCCTCTGCTCTCCCAGCCTGACCTAGGCTTCATTAACTCTGTTTCTCCCTTTGACCCTTAGGATTCAAAGAGGTAGTTATAGCTTCCTGTGATGCTTGTCTCTGGGTGCCTAATTCCTTGCTTTTTTCCCTTAATCCCACCTTTATCCCTTGCCATCATAACTGCTGCTGCTAAGTCGCTTCAGTCGTGCCCGACTCTGTGCGACCCCATAGACGGCAGCCCATCAGGCTCCCCCATCCCTGGGATTCTCCAGGCAAGAACACTGGAGTGGGTTGCCATTTCCTTCTCCAATGCATGAAAGTGAAAAGTGAAAGTGAAGTCGCTCAGTCGTGTCCGACTCTTAACGACCCCATGAACTGGAGCCTACCAGGCTCCTCTGTCCATGGAATTTTCCAGGCAAAAGTACTGGAGTGGAGTGCCATTGCCTTCCCCGTGCCACCATAACTAGAACCTGATTAAAATCTCTTCATTTGGGCTATCTGGGTGAATTCTTTTCCCTCTCTGAATCATGTTTTATATAATTGGTGACTAAACATCTTTTAACAGCACAATTCTGGACATTTCCCTGAGAGAACAAAGATGGAGAGAAAGATGAAGAAAGGTGCCTTCTTCCTTTTCTGGGTGAAATCCTGGATCCTGTGACATGTTCAAAGGCTAGTAGTTTTCTTGGGCACCTTTCCAGCTCTAGTTTTCATTCTATTATTTAATCAGACCTATGTAAAGAAGATTTTCCCAAACATCTGACTGCAGCCCTCCCCAGCCCTCTTCTTTGTGCAATTAAGCTGAAAGCAGAAGTGCCATGAGATGGTTTTAGAGGGAGTGGGAGGATGATATTAACCTCTTTGATAAACTACCTCACCATTCATCTTTGAAATGAAGATTTGACATGGGCTCAACTTATAGTCAAAGCTATGATTTTTCCAGTAGTCATGTACAGATATGAGAAGTGGACCATAAAGAAGGCTGAGCACTGAAGAATTGATGCTTTCACATTGTGGTACTGGAGAAGATTTTTGGGAGTAGCTTGGATCAAACTGGTCAATCCTAAAGGGAATCAACCTTGAATATTCATTGGAAGGACTGATGCTAAAGCTGAAGCTCCAGTACTTTGGCCACCTGATGTAAAGAGGTGACTCATAAGAAAGGACCCTGATGCTGGGAAAGATAGAAGGCAGGAGAAGGGGACAACAGAGGATGAGATGGTTGGATGGCATCACCGACTTGATAGACATGAGTTTGAGCAAGGATGAAGATCTTTTCAAATGAGAGCTGACTCACTGGAAAACACCCTGATGCTGGGAAAGATTGAAGGCAGAAGGTAAAGACGGCAGCAGAGGATGAGATGGTTAGACAGCATCACCAACTCAGTGGACATGAATTTGAGCAAATTCCAGGAGATAGTGAAGGACATGGATGCCTGGCATGCTGCAATCTGTGGGGTCACAAAGAATTAGACATGACTTAGCGACTGAGCAACAGCAACATAGACACATCCCCCTCAAAACACCACTACCCTATTTTCAACTTCTAAACTGACAAACAAGTTTAAGCTACTATGTAAAAATTCTTAAGCTGCCATTACCATTACATCTTCTCTATCCTAAGGTTAATCAATGACTTGTAACATCATCAACAGGACCCTGGAACAGATCATGTACCTGGCTGGTGTTCTAAGTGCAGTACCTTCTATGTTCATCAGAACTCCAATGCAGATGAGGTTGTTAGGCATTGTATGAAGCAAATGAATCAGAAGGATTCTTGCCTTCTATGAACTGAAGATATAGCATGCAAACATAAGTTAATAAATGGTTAATTAAATACTAGTAAAGTTACTGTCATTTAATGAGCTCATTTGTTAGGGCAAAAGGAGCTGCTTATCAAATATGATTACCACCTTTTTTTCTAAGAAGCAGATGCTTCCTCAAAGACAACTGACGTGCCCTTTGAAAGAAAGAGGGGAGAACCTACCAAACTGGGTGGCAAGATTCTTCAAGGCTCAAGTACAGGTAAAGAAGCTGAGGCCGATGTCAGATGAAGAGTCAGTTGTTTGAAACAGAAGGAGCAAAACAACAGTAACGACTGTTAAAAGTACTTTGAAAATAAACACAAGGAGTGACCTTGAACATGGGTGTTTTATATTTCAAGTTTTTAAATAAAATTTTAAAAGAATGTGAGATACTTCAAAGAAACATAGCAAAATGTTTTTTAACCAGGATATTTATGATGCTTAACTCCATGTTATTTAAATGTAGTGACATAGTATGGTAGTCAAGACCAGAGTACCACCTACCGCTTTAGATTGTCTTCCCCTCTGTAGCTTATCCATAATTCTACAGACTTTCATTATAAAACTCAACTTATGTAATGAGATATGGATTGATCCATGGAACATTTCACTGAAGAAATACTGTAATGAGGACAAATTGGTAAATCTTAAAGTAAAAAATAATATTTTCCAAACCCCATATTTTTTCAGTTTTACTTACATGTTCATATGTATATTTATTTTTAATATTTCAGAGACATTTCAAGGTACTTAAAAGTGAAATATGTAATATAAAAATTACCCTATCATCAGTGCCCAAATTTTATATACACTGACATTGTATTCTATTTTCTTAAATTATTTTTAAATAAACTATTATAGGCAAAATGAAATTCACTGATATCCCCTTCCCACTCCTATTCAACTTCTTTTCTCTACAAAGTTTTTGAGTTTGATGTCTACCTTCCTTCTTCATGCTTAGTCTTTTGAGTTGTTTGTCTTTAAACTTTTGTGCATTCATAAAGTGAAAGTGAAGTCTCTCAGTCGTGTCCGACTCTTTGCTACCTCATGGACTGTAGCCTACCAGAGGACTGTCCATGGGATTTTCCAGGCAATAGTCCTGGAGTGGATTGCCATTTCTTAAAAGTAAATAATGCTTTCTTTTAAAAAAATATATACTATACATATTTTTCTGCAGATTTCTTTGTGCATCGTTTGATTACTACTGATGTTGATCCTTATATACTTTTTCAGTCATTCTAACTGTTCCTATGATTGCATCATGTTTTATTTACTTACCATCCTACTGTTGCACTGAACAACTATGTGAATATAGCATTGTCCATAGGTGGAAGAATCTTTCTGGGGTATTTACCTTGATGCGAAATGACTAAGCCACACTATGCACATTTTCAGTTTTGCTCGGAACCACCAGGTTGTCCCACAAAGTGCTTGTGCTAATCAACATGCCTTCCATCAGAATATAAGAAGTCTGGAGTTACCACTCTAACCTTTAAAATGGTAAAGCTCCTAAAATTTTTGCCAAGCTAACTGATGTGAAATACAATCATATGGCTGTTTTAATTTATGGTTTCCTGATTTCTAGTGAAGTTGAGTATGCTTTCACAAGTTTATTTTCCATGTGTTTCTTACTCTGTGAATTGCCTTTTCATGCTTGTCCTTTTTAATTGATTCATAAGCCTTTTCCAGATTTTCTGGATACTAATCTGTTTGCCTATCATCTATAGTACAAATGTCTTACTGTAAACTTTTAGGCTTGACTCTGGTTTTTTTTCATCTTATAGAAGTTAAAATTTTTTACACAGTCATATCTATCAGCTTTACTTTTAAACTTAATGGTTTATAAGTGTTACTTAAATTATTTGTTAATCTATCTTTTGGTCATGAAGATGTTCTCCAAAATTTAATTCCCAACAATTTTATCTTTCAAATTTAGATTTTTATTGTACCATGAACTGATTTTCATTTATGAGATGATATAGCAATCTATTTTTTTTTCTTCCGTATAGTAAACAACATGTCCTAATACCAGTTACAAAACAGTATTTTCTTTTTCATTGATTTGGAATGCCATTTCCATCACCTAAGAATTTCCAAATATCCGTGGGTCTTTCTTGGCTCTTGTATCTTTCTTGTTGATTTAAATCAACACTTAAACACTGAGTCATTTTCACACTACCTTAATATTATTGCCTTATTATAAATCTTGAAATCAGAGCACTTCTCTCCTATTTTTGTTGTTGTTCTTCTTAGGTATTCTTCGGCCTTCACACTTCTACATGAATTTAGGCACTGGTTTTTCAACTTTGACAAAAACAGTCCTGTTGGAATGTGAATTTGATTAGCATTTTTAGAATACTTTGGATTCTTCCCATATTTTAAATCTTTTAAAACTAACTCCAGATAAAGTAGCACAGACATTTAGGAAAATACTAGAAGGTAACCAACCTATAGTTATGCTGTGATTAAATCACAAATTTAAATTCATTTTAGCTGTGATAATGCTAGAGAGAAAGAGAAAAGTGGAAACTTTTTTTGTATATAGCAGATTTTTTGCAGCTATTTTATTAGCCTGACTACATTGGACATGTGCTCTCAAATGTTTTCATCATCTCAGATTTGTCAATGAAATGTAAATAGAATCAGAATAATTATATGATCAATATTAGAATAAAATAATGGGGCTCTCCTGGTGGCTTAGACAGTAAAGAATCCACCTGCAATGCAGGAGACCAGGGTTCGATCCCTGGGTTGGGAAGATCTCCTGGTGAAGGGAATGGCTACCCACTTCACTATTCTTGCCTAGAGAATCCCATGGACAGAGGAGCTTGGCAGGCTATAGTCCATGGGGTTGCAAAGAGTCAGACACAACTGAGCAGCTATCACACTTTTCAATGATTAAACAGTATACACATACTCAACTATCTTATTCTCAGCATTGAGGTTAAGTCTATAATACACAGAAAGTAGTTTCAGAATTGCTAGCCTATACCATTATAAAAAAGAAAATAAACCTGCATTCTTACAGTCGTTTGTTTGGGGGCTGGGAATCTAAAGTCAAAATTTTGTGCTAAAAAATCACTTGCTTTTTTTCTCCTTTAGTGTGGGTATGTTGTTCATAGAAAATACAATTAGGGTGTTTGTTTTTCTTCAATATTCCTGTTCCATTTTAAGTTTTCTCTCATCTTAATTCATTTGATTTAGTTATTTGTGTGTGTGTGTTTTCCCTTTAAGATTAGCTGCTGCTGCTAAGTCACTTTAGTCGTGTCCAACTCTGTGCGACCCCATAGAGGGCAGCCCACCGGCTCCCCTGTCCCTGGGATTCTCCAGGCAAGAACACTGGAGTGGGTTGCCATTTCCTTCTCCAATGCATGAAAGTGAAAAGTGAAAGTGAAGTCACTCTTAGCGACCCCATGGACTGCAGCCTAGTATTAGCATGATTCCATTAATTCTGTACCTAAAATTATATTCCAGGAAATGTCACCCTATTTCCCTTTCATCCTAATCCTACTTATTCCTTCTGGCAATCACATTACACTTGACCATTTAACAACACAGGAATTGGGGGTTAGGGGTATGGACTTACTGCACAGTTGAAAATCTGAATATAACTTATAGACAGAGTTCCTTTGTCCATGGTTCCTCTGCACCATTGATTGAACCAAGGACCAATTTTGTAGTACAGAAGTACTTACTGTAGAAAATAAAATCCACCTGTAAGTGCGTGCATGCTTCAGATCAGATCAGATCAGATCAGATCAGTCGCTTAGTCGTGTCCGACTCATTGCGACCCCATGAATCTCAGCACGCCAGGCCTCCCTGTCCATCACCAACTCCCGGAGGTCACTCAGACTCACATCCATCGAGTCAGTGATGCCATCCAGCCATCTCATCCTCTGTCGTCCCCTTCTCCTCCTGCCCCAATCCCTCCCAGCATCAGAGTCTTCTCTAATGAGTCAGCTCTTCTAATGAGGTGGCCAAAATACTGGAGTTTCAGCTTTAGCATCATTTCTTCCAAAGAAATCCCAGGGCTGATCTCCTTCAGGATGGACTGGTTGGATCTTCTTGCAGTCCAAGGGACTCTCAAGAGTCTTCTCCAACAAGCATCAATTCTTCGGCACTCAGCCTTCTTCACAGTCCAGCTCTCAACTCCATACATGACCACTGGAAAGACCATAGCCTTGACTAGGCGAACCTTTGTTGGCAAAGTGATGTCTCTGCTTTTAAATATGCTATCTAGGTTGGTCATAACTTTCCTTCCAAGGAGTAAGCGTCTTTTAATTTCATGGCTGCAGCCACCATCTGCAGTGATTTTGGAGCCCAGAAAAATAAAGTCTGACACTGTTTCCACTGTTTCTCCATCTATTTCCCATGTAGTGATGGGACCAGATGCCATGATCTTCGTTTTCTGAATGTTGAGCTTTAAGCCAACCTTTTCACTCTCCACTTTCACTTTCATCAAGAGGCTTTTGAGTTCCTCTTCACTTTCTGCCATAAGGGTGGTGTCATCTGCATATCTGAGGTTATTGATATTTCTCCCAGCAATCTTGATTCCAGCTTGTGTTTCTTCCAGTCCAGCATTTCTCATGATGTACTCTGTATATAAGTTAAATAAACATGGTGACAATATACAGCCTTGACGTACTCCTTTTCCTATTTGGAACCAGTCTGCTGTTCCATGACCAGTTCTAATTGTTGCTTCCTGACCTGCATACAGATTTCTCAAGAGGCAGATCAGGTGGTCTGGTATTACACGTTCTCAATTCTCTGCTAGATGGGAAAACCATGTTGTTCAGAGTTCAATGGTAGTTTTGCTTCAGTCTGTTTCTTTTTTCAAAAACAAGTAGATATACGCTTATTTGTTTATTTCTAACACAAAAGGAAACTTAGCATGTATAACTTTTGCTCTTTAATCATTTTCCTTACCAGTATATCTTGGAAAAGAAATGCAAAAAAGCAAAATGGCTGTCTGGGGAGGCCTTGCAAATAGCTGTGAAAAGAAGAGAATCGAAAAGCAAAGGAGAAAAGGAAAGATATAAACATCTAAATGCAGAGTTCCAAAGAATAGCAAGAGAAAGCCTTCTTCAGCGATCAATGCAAAGAAATAGAGGAAAACAACAGAATGGGAAAGACTAAGGATCTATTCAAGAAAATCAGAAATACCAAAGGAACATTTCATGCAAAAATGGGCTCGATAAAGGACAGAAATGGTATGGACCTAACGGAAGCAGAAGATATTAAGAAGAGGTGGCAAGAATACACAGAAGAACTGTACAAAAAAGAGCTTCACGACCCAGATAATCATGATGGCATGATCACTGACCTAGAGCCAGACATCCTGGAATGTGAAGTCAAATGGGCCTTAGAAAGCATCACTACGAACAAAGCTAGTGGAGGTGATGGAATTCCAGTGGAGCTATTCCAAATCCTGAAAGATGATGCTGTGAAAGTGCTGCACTCAATATGCCAGCAAATTTGGAAAACTCAGCAGTGGCCACAGGACTGGAAAAGGTCCATTTTCATCCCAATCCCAAAGAAAGGCAATACCAAAGAGTGCTCAAACTACCGCACAATTGTACTCATCTCACACGCTAGTAAAGTAATGCTCAAAATTCTCCAAGCCGGGCTTCAGCAATATGTGAACCGTGAACTTCCTGATGTTCAAGCTGGATTTAGAAAAGGCAGAGGAACCAGAGATCAAATTGCCAACATCCGCTGGATCATGGAAAAAGCAAGAGAGTTCCAGAAAAACATCTATTTCTGCTTTATTGACTATGCCAAAGCCTTTGACTGTGTAGATCACAATAAACTGTGGAAAATTCTGAGAGAGATGGGAATACCAGACCACTTGATCTGCCTCTTGAGAAATCTGTATGCAGGTCAGGAAGCAACAGTTAGAACTGGTCATGGAACAACAGACTGGTTCCAAATAGGAAAAGGAGTACGTCAAGGCTGTATATTGTCACCATGCTTATTTAACTTATATGCAGAGTACATCATGAGAAATACTGGACTGGAGGAAACACAAGCTGGAATCAAGATTGCTGGGAGAAATATCAATAACCTCAGATATGCAGATGACACCACCCTTATGGCAGAAAGTGAAGAGGAACTCAAAAGCCTCTTGATGAAAGTGAAAGTGGAGAGTGAAAAGGTTGGCTTAAAGCTCAATATTCAGAAAACGAAGATCATGGCATCTGGTCCCATCACTACATGGGAAATAGATGGAGAAACAGTGGAAACAGTGTCAGACTTTATTTTTCTGGGCTCCAAAATCACTGCAGATGGTGACTGCAGCCATGAAATAAAAAGACGCTTACTCCTTGGAAGGAAAGTTATGACCAACCTAGATAGTATATTCAAAAGCAGAGACATCACTTTGCCAACAAAGGTTCGCCTAGTCAAGGCTATGGTCTTTCCTGTGGTCATGTATGGATGTGAAAGCTGGACTGTGAAGAAGGCTGAGTGCCGAAGAATTGATGCTTTTGAACTGTGGTGTTGGAGAAGACTCTTGAGAGTCCCTTGGACTGCAAGGAGATCCAACTGGTCCATTCTGAAGGAGATCAGCCCTGGGATTTCTTTGGAGGGAATGATGCTAAAGCTGAAACTCCAGTATTTTGGCCACCTGATGCGAAGAGTTGACTCATTGGAGAAGACTCTGATGCTGGGAGGGATTGGGGGCAGGAGGAGAAGGGGGCGACAGAGGATGAGATGGCTGAATGGCATCACTGACTCGATGGATGTGAGTCTGAGTGACCTCCGAGAGCTGGTGATGGATAGGGAGGCCTGGCGTGCTGCAGTTCATGGGGTCGCAAGGAGTCGGACATGACTGAGCGACTGATCTGATCTGATCTGATCTGATATCTTGAAAAGTACTTCATATCCCTTCCGATAGATCTTTTTCTTTCTTTTTTATGGCTGCATATTATTCTGTTTGTGTATAACCCATAGTTAATTCAATTAATGTTAGGCGTTTGACATTCCCACTAATTTGCAATTATAAATAATGCTGCAAAAAATAATTTTATACATACGTGTTTTTGTGTTGCGGAGAAGTTAACAGGGTAACAAACATGATATATGGTAAACCCATACCACTTAGAATTCCTCCTCAAACACATTTGCAAAGGAAAATTATTGCTTTAAATACTGCATGGTATCATTTAGATGTAGAATCTTAAAAAAAAATGTACTCAAGAAACAGAAAAGAAGGGTGGTTGCCAAGAGCTAGAAAGTGTAGCAAATAAGAAGCTGATAAAAGGATACAAAGTTTGCTATAAGAAGAACAAGGTCTGGGAATCTAATGTATAACAAAGTGACTATAGTTGATAACACTACTGTATAATTGAGATTTGCTACGAGATTATATTTTAAGTGTTTTCACACACACAAATTGGCAAATATGTGAGCTGATGGATGCTCATCCCAAACAAGTACTGCATTTCGGACTCTCTTGTTGACTATGATGGTTACTTCATTTCTTCTAAGGGATTCCTGCCCACAGTAGTAGATATAATGGTCATCTGAGTTAAATTTACCCATTCCAGTCCATCTTAGTTTGCTGATTGCTAGAACGTCGTTGTTCACTCTTGCCATCTCCTGTTTGACCACTTCCAATTTGCCTTGATTCATGGACCTAACATTCCAAGTTCCTATGCAATATTGCTCTTTACAGCATCGAACCTTGCTTCTATCACCAGTCCCATCCACAACTGGGTGTTGTTTTTGCTTTGGCTCCATCCCTTCATTCTTTCTGGAGTTATTTCTCCAGTGATCTCCAGTAGCATATTCGGCAACTACTGACCTGGGGAGTTCATCTTTCAGTGTCCTATCATTTTGCCTTTTCATACTGTTCATGGGGTTCTCAAGGCAAGAATACTGAAGTGGTTTGCCATTCGCTTTTCCAGTGGACCACATTCTGTCAGACCTTTCCACCATGACCCGTCCATCTTGGGTGGCCCCACACGGCATGGCTTAGTTTCACTGAGTTAGACAAGGCTATGGTCCATGTGATCAGATTGGCTAGGTGTCTGTGATTGTGGTTTCAATCTGTCTGCCTGCTGATGCCCACGCTCAGTGCCTAACATCTTACTTGGGTTTCTCTTACCTTGGACATGGGGTATCTCTTCATGGCCACTCCAGCAAAACGCAGCCACTGTTCTTTACCTTGGACATGGGAAAGCTCCTCTTGGCCACGCTTGTGCACCATCGCAGTGGGGAAAACCACTAGACCATTCAGGTATGGCCTAAATCAAATCCCTTATGACTGTTCAGTGGAAGTGAGAAATAGATTTAAAGGACTAGATCTGATAGATAGAGTGCCTGATGAACTATGGATGGAGGTTCATGACATTGTACAGGAGACAGGGACCAACACCATCCCCAAGAAAAAGAAATACAAAAAAGCAAAATGGCTGTCTGAAGAGGCCTTACAAATAGCTGTGCAAAGAAAAGAAGCAAAAAGCAAAGGAGAAAAGGAAAACTACAAGCATCTGAATGCAGAGTTCCAAAGAATAGCAAGGAGAGATAAGAAAGCCTTCCTCAGCAATCAATGCAAAGAAATAGAGGAAAACAATAGAATGGGAAAGACTAGAGATCTCTTTAAGAAAATTAGAGATACCAAGGAAACATTTCATGCAAAGATGGGCTCAACAAAGGACAGAAATGGTATGGACCTAACGGAAGCAGAAGATATTAAGAGGTGGCAAGAATACACAGAAGAACTGTACAAAAAAAGATCTTCATGACCCAGATAAACACGATGGTGTGATCACTCATGCTCACCTAGAGCCAGACACCCTGGAATGTGAAGAAAGTGGGCCTTAGGAAGCATCACTACAAACAAAGCTTGTGGACATGATGACATTCCAGATGAGCTATTTCAAATCCTAAAAGATGATGCTGTGAAAGTGCTGCACTTAATATGCCAGCAAATTTGGAAAACTCAGCAGTGGCCACAGGACTGGGAAAGGTCAGTTTTCATTCCAATCCCAAAGAAAGTTAATGCCAAACAATGCTCAAACTACTGCACAATTGCACTCATCTCAGAAGGCACTGGTGACCCACTCCAGTGCTCTTGCCTGGAGAATTCCATGGGCAGAGGGGCCTGGTAGGCTGCAGTCCATGGGGTCGTTAAGAGTCAAGCACAACTGAGCGACTTCACTTTCACTTTTCACTTTCATGCATTGGAGAAGGAAATGACAACCCACTCCAGTGTTCTTGCTTGGAGAATCCCAGGGATGGGAGTCTGGTGGGCTGCGGTCTATGGGGTCGCACAGAGTCGGACATGACTGAAGTGACTTAGCAGCAGCAGCAGCAGCAGCAGCACCATTAGTAAAGTAATGCTCAAAATTCTCCAAGCCAGGCTTCAGCAATACATGAACTGTGAACTTCCTAATGTTCAAGCTGGTTTTAGAAAAGGCAGAGGAACCAGAGATCAAATTGCCAACATCCGCTGGATCATGGAAAAAGCAAGAGAGTTCCAGAAAAACATCTATTTCTACTTTCTAGACTTATGCCAAAGCTTTGACTGTGTGGATCACAACAAACTGTGGAAAATTCTTCAAGAGATGGGAATACCAGACCACCTGACCTGCCTCTTGAGAAACCTGTTTGCAGGTCAGGAAGCAACAGTTAGAACTGGACATGGAACAACAGATTGGTTCCCAAATAGGAAAAGGAGTATGTCAAGGCTGTATATTGTCACCCTGCTTATTTAACTTATATGCAGAGTACATCATGAGAAACGCTGGGCTGGAGGAAGCACAAGCTGGAATCAAGATTTCAGGGAGAAATATCAATAACCTCACATATGCAGATGACATCACTTTTATGGCAGAAAATGAAGAAGAACTAAAGAGCTTCTGATGAAAGTGAAAGAGGAGAGTGAAAAAGTTGGTTTAAAGCTCAACATTCAGAAAACGAAGATCATGGCATCTGATCCCATCACTTTATGCGAAATAGATGGGGAAACAGTGGAAACAGTATCAGACTTTATTTTCAGATCAGATCAGTCGCTCAGTCGTGTCCGACTCTTTGCGACCCCATGAACCGCAGCACGCCAGGCCTCCCTGTCCATCACCAGCTCCCGGAGGTCACTCAGACTCGCATCCATCGAGTCAGTGATGCCATCCAGCCATCTCATCCTCTGTCTTCCCCTTCTCCTCCTGCCCTCAATCCCTCCCAGCATCAGAGACTTCTCCAATGAGTCAACTCTTCGCATGAGGTGGCCAAAATACTGGAGTTTCAGCTTTAGCATCATTCCTTCTAAAGAAATTCCAGGATTGATCTCCTTCAGAATGGACTGGTTGGATCTTCTTGCAGTCCAAGGGACTCTCAAGAGTCTTCTCCAACACCACAGTTCAAAAGCATCAATTCTTCGGCACTCAGCCTTCTTCACAGTCCAGCTCTCACATCCATACATGACCACAGGAAAGACCATAGCCTTGACTAGGCGAACCTTTGTTGGCAAAGTAATGTCTCTGCTTTTGAATATGCTATCTAGGTTGGTCATAACTTTCCTTCCAAGGAGCAAGCGTCTTTTAATTTCTTGGCTGCAGTCACCATCTGCAGTGATTTTGGAGCCCAGAAAAATAAAGTCTGACACTGTTTCCACTGTTTCCCCATCTATTTCCCATGCAGTAATGGGACCAGATGCCATGATCTTCATTTTCTGAATGTTGAGCTTTAAGCCAACCTTTTCACTCTCCACTTTCACTTTCATCAAGAGGCTTTTTAGCCCCTCTTCACTTTCTGCCATAAGGGTGGTGTCATCTGCATATCTGAGGTTATTGATACTTCTCCCGGCAATCTTGATTCCAACTTGTGTTTCTTCCAGTCCAGCATTTCTCATGATGTACTCTGCATATAAGTTAAATAAACATGGTGACAATATGCAGCCTTGACGTACTCCTTTTCCTATTTGGAACCAGTCTGTTGTTCCATGATCAGTTCTAACTGTTGCTTCCTGACCTGCATACAGATTTCTTAAGAGGCAGATCAGGTGGTCTGGTATTCCCATCTCTTTCAGAATTTTCCATAGTTTATTGTGATCCACACAGTCAAAGGCTTTGGCATAGTCAATAAAGCAGAAATAGATGTTTTTCTGGAACTCTCTTGCTTTTTCCATGATCCAGCGGATGTTGGCAATTTGATCTCTGGTTCCTCTGCCTTTTCTAAATCCAGCTTGAACATCAGGAAGTTCACGGTTCACATATTGCTGAAGCCCGGCTTGGAGAATTTTGAGCATTACTTTACTAGCGTGTGAGATGAGTGCAATTGCGCGGTAGTTTGAGCACTCCTTGGCATTGCCTTTCTTTGGGATTGGGATGAAAACTGACCTTTTCCAATCTTGTGGCCACTGCTGAGTTTTCCAAATTTGCTGGCATATTGAGTGTAGCACTTTCACAGCATCATCATTCAGGACTTGGAATAGCTCCACTGGAATTCCATCACCTCCACTAGCTTTGTTCGTAGTGATGCTTTCTAAGGCCCATTTGACTTCACATTCCAAGATGTCCAGCTCTAGGTCAGTGATCACATCATCATGATTATCTAGGTCTTGAAGCTCTTTTTTGTACAGTTCTTCTGTGTATTCTTGCCACCTCTTCTTAATATCTTCTGCTTCTGTTAGGTCCACACCATCTCTGTCCTTTATCGTGCCCATCTTTGCATGAAATGTTCCTTTGGTATCTCTGATTTTCTTGAAGAGATCCCTAGTCTTTCCCATTCTGTTGTTTTCCTCTATTTCTTTGCATTGATCACTGAAGAAGGCTTTCTTATCTCTTCTTGCTATTCTTTGGAACTCTGCATTTACATGTTTATATCTTTCCTTTTCTCCTTTGCTTTTCGCTTCTCTTCTTTTCACAGCTGCTTGTAAGGCCTCCCCAGACAGCCATTTTGCTTTTTTGCATTTCTTTTCCATGGGGATGGTCTTGATCCCTGTCTCCTGTACAATGTCACGAACCTCATTCCATAGTTCATCAGGCACTCTATCTATCAGATCTAGGCCCTTAAATCTATTTCTCACTTCCACTGTATAATCATAAGGGATTTGATTTAGGTCATACCTGAATGGTCTAGTGGTTTTCCCTACTTTCTTCAATTTCAGTCTGAATTTGGAAATAAGGAGTTCATGGTCCGAGCCACAGTCAGCTCCTGGTCTTGTTTTTGCTGATTGTATAGAGCTTCTCCATCTTTGGCTGCAAAGAATATAATCGATCTGATTTCGGTGTTGACCATCTGGTGATGTCCATGTATAGAGTCTTCTCTTGTGTTGTTGGAAGAGGGTATTTGCTATGACCAGTGCATTTTCTTGGCAAAACTCTATTAGTCTTTGCCCTGCTTCATTCCATATTCCAAGGCCAAATTTGCCTGTTACTCCAGGTGTTTCTTGACTTCCTACTTTTGCATTCCAGTCCCCTATAATGAAAAGGACATCTTTTTTGGGTGTTAATTCTAAAAGGTCTTGTAGGTCTTCATAGAACCTTTCAACTTCAGCTTCTTCGGCGTTACTGGTTGGGGCATAGATTTGGATTACTATGACATTGAATGGTTTGCCTTGGAAACGAACAGAAATCATTCTGTCATTTTTGAGATTGCATTCAAGTACTGCATTTTGGACTCTTTTGTTGACCATGATGGCCACTCCATTTCTTCTGAGGGATTCCTGCCCACAGTAGTAGATATAATGGTCATCCGAGTTAAATTCACCCATTCCAGTCCATTTTAGTTCGCTAATTCCTAGAATGTCAACATTCACTCTTGCCATCTCTTGTTTGACCACTTCCAATTTGCCTTGATTCATGGACCTGACATTCCAGGTTCCTATGCAATATTGCTCTTTACAGCATCGGACTTTGCTTCTATCACCAGACACATCCACAGCTGGGTATTCTTTTTGTTTTGGCTCCATCCTTTCATTCTTTCTGGAGTTATTTCTCCACTGATCTCCAGTAGCATATTGGGCCCCTACTGACCTGGGGAGTTTCTCTTTCGGTATCCTATCATTTTGTCTTTTCATACTGTTCATGGGGTTCTCAAGGCAAGAATACTGAAGTGGTTTGCCATTCCCTTCTCCAGCGGACCACATCCTGTCATATCTCTCCACCATGACCCGCCCATCCCAGGTTGCCCCTCGGGCATGGCTTAATCTCATTGAGTTAGACAAGGGTGTGGTCCTTGTGTGATTAGATTGACTAGTTTTCTGTGAGAATGGTTTTAGTGTATTTGCCCTCTGATGCCCTCTTTCAAGACCTACTGTCTTACTTGGGTTTCTCTTACCTTGGGCGTGGGGTATCTCATCCCGGCTGTTCCTGGCTGCTCCCGGCCAGCGAAGCACAGCCATCGCACCTTACCTTGGACGAGGGGTCTCTCCTCACCGCCGCCCTTCCTGACCTCGGTCGTGGGGTAGCTCTTCTCGGCCGTGCTTAGTGCGCTGGCCCTCACCGCCATCCTTCCTCAGTCGTGGGTAGCTCCTCTCGGCCGCGCTCTTAGTGCGCGACGCAGCCGGCGTCTTTATTTTGGGGGGCTCCAAAATCACTGCAGATGGTGATTAAAGACATGAAATTAAAAGATGCTTACTCCTTGGAAGGAAAGTTATGACCAATCTAGACAGCATATTAAAAAGCAGAGACATTTCTATGCCAACAAGGATCTATCTAGTCAAGGCTATGGTTTTTCCAGTTGTCATGTATGGATGTGAGAGTTGGACTATAAAGATAGCTGGGCACTAACGAATTGATGCTTTTGAACTGTGGTGGTGGAGAAGACTCTTGAGAGTCCCTTGTACTTCAAGGAGATCCAAACAAACCATCCTAAAGGAGATCAGTCCTGGGTGTTCATTGGAGGGGCTAATGTTGAAGCTGAACAAAGCTGAACATTGGAACAAAGTATTGTTTCAATACGTTGGCCACCTATGCGGAAAGCTGACTCATTTGAAAATACCCTGATGCTGGGAAAGACTGAGGGCAGGAAGAGAAGCGGATGAGAGAGTATGAGATGGTTGGATGGCATCACTGACACAATGGACATGAGTTTGGGTGGACTCCGGGAGCTGGTGATGGAATGGGAGATCTGGCATGCTGCGGTTCATGGGATTGCAGAGTCGGACACAACTGAGCCACTGAACTGACTGAATGTTGATCCCATCAGTTGATTAACTCCGATTCAATTCCTTTCATAATGTATATATACATCAAATCATCACATACATGCTTTAAATATATTACAATTTTATTTATCAACTATACCTCAATAAAGCTGGAAAAATAGAAGTAACCTAGATTCTCAATTCTCTGCTACTGGGAAAATGTGAAGGAAATCTTTCTGCAACACATCTGATTGTAATATAAGCAAGTACATAATAAACTGTTGCACTGAGCACCTGAAAATTTTGAATTTGTTTCAGCACTTGTATGTGGGGTTAGCTGGACTAAAGCATCAGTTTAAATTTCCTGGTTTTCTAAGTATATTTACTTTTTTACAAAACATTTTTTCCCAAGAGCTAGTTCCCATTTTGATCGTTGTCATGATTAGTAACAAACTAGTATTGTATTCTTGTTCTGTGTTAGTCTTTTTGTAAGTGCTGAGGATAAAGCGGGCAACAGATTATATTTCTTCTGTTAGAAAGTTCGTGGCATTGGCTGGGATATATTTATTCATCTATTTGTTCAAAAATATTAACTTCATATACATTTTCATATACTCTTCATTTATCTTTCTATACTCTACAGGACTTTGCTCAGAATAGGTGAAAATTAAATTTTATCACTTATCACTTATCTCCTGCTCATCCTTAGGCTTTTGGTTTAGATAACAATTTTTCAAGGAAGCTTTCTGCAGACTGCCAAAGCTGAAGTGTGCTTCCAGAACCCCTTTGTCTGTTTCCTCTTGCTGCTCTTATCACACTCTATGGCAATAACCCATTTGTCCCTGTGACATCTCTAAAGTGGAAACTAGTGACTTGGAAGCATTCCTGTTTTCCCAGCACTTGGTATATAGTACATAGAGCATAGCATATAGTAGGGATACAGAGTAAATTCTTTAATAGAAGAATAAATGAATCAATACCATGAATAGTTGAAACAGTAAAGCTTCCAGGAAAGCTTTTGTGAGTATTTAAGAAATGAGGACATTGAAATACCCCCTAACCTGACCAGGCGAAAGAGACATTTCTGGTCAGTCAGGCTGAGGATCAGATCAGTTCAGTTGCTCAGTCGTGTGCAACTCTGTGACCCCCATGAATCGCAGCACGCCAGGCCTCCCTGTCCATCACCAACTCCCAGAGTTCACTCAGACCCATGTCCATTGAGTCAGTGATGCCATCTAGCCATCTCATCCTCTGTCGTCCCCTTCTCCTCCTGCCCTCAATCCCTCCCAGCATCAGAGTCTTTTCCAATGAGTCAACTCTTCGCATGAGGTGGCCAAAGTACTGGAGTTTCAGCTTTAGCATCATTCCTTCCAAAGAAATCCCAGGGCTGATCTCCTTTAGAATTAACTGGTTGGACTTCCTTGCAGTCCAAGGGACTCTCAAGAGTCTTCTCCAACACCACAGTTCAAAAGCATCACTTCTTCGGTGCTCAGCCTTCTTCACAGTCCAACTCTCACATCCATACATGACCACAGGAAAAACCATAGCCTTGACTAGACTGACCTTTGTTGGCAAAGTAATGTCTCTGCTTTTGAATATGCTATCTAGGTTGGTCATAACTTTCCTTCCAGGGAGTAAGCGTCTTTTAATTTCATGGCTGCAGTCACCATCTGCAGTGATTTTGGAGCCCCCTAAAATAAAGTCTGACACTGTTTCCACTGTTTCTCCATCTATTTCCCATGAAGTGATGGGACCGGATGCCATGATCTTCATTTTCTGAATGTTGAGCTTTAAGCCAACTTTTTCACTCTCCACTTTCATCTTCATCAAGAGGCTTTTTAGTTCCTCTTCACTTTCTGCCATAAGGGTGGTGTCATCTACATATCTGAGGTTATTGATATTTCTCGCTGCAATCTTGATTCCAGCTTGTGTTTCTTCCAGTCCAGCGTTTCTCATGAGGGTGAGGATAGGGGATTCAAATCTCTATAATCGAAGAAATAAGTGAGGCAGCTGAATGAGAGAAGAATGATAGATATTAGCTATCAAGTAGCATTGATTCAAAGGTAAAAGTCAAAAGAATATAATATGGAGCATTGTGCTTTGCACAACAGAATAATATGCATGTAGAGATTTTCACCTGGGAAGAAATACTCCCATACCAATGGCAGAAAATATATTTTTGAATTTAAAAGTTTTGTATATACAGGCACTGTGTTTGGGGATTATGTGAAAAACCCACAATAGGCAAATCCATAGAGACAGAAAGATTCATAGCTGTCAAGGCATGGGAATAGGGAAAGGGGAGTGACTACTAACAGGTCTGGGGTTTTTGAGGGGGAGGATAATGAAAATGTTCTGAAATTCCACAGTTCTGATGGCTTTGCTATCTTGTGAATATAGATATGAATACCACTCAATTATACACTTAAAATGGTGAATTTTATGCTACGTGAATATATCTTGAAACAAAAGTTATTGAAGCACGAGATAATAGGTGATGAATAAACAGTGCAAGTTTCTAATTTTATTCTAAAATATTTTATAGTTTTTATGTTGTAAAGATGAAAATACCCAAGTTAATACTAGAGACTAAAAGTATTCTCTGGAAACCACTCAAACTAGTTTTAGCAAGCTCTGGATTATTTGCTATAATATTATCTATTTTTAGGCCTGGACTTTTAAATTATTTCTGGTCTTCACAAATGGATAATTGGAGGAAATATGCACAAAATATTTTATTATAATTTGTTATTTTTCAAAGATAGAGGTTAGTCGGTTCTCCTTTATCCTTTTTCTGTTATCCTGCCTTTCAACCATTCAGAATTGTTTTTTTTAAAAGAAAAGTATTTTGTGGTATCTCCTTTCATTTTCCTTCTCATTGCAATATTAAATTTTTAAAAATAGATTTTTGCTACCCAGTGTTAAGCACAGTCATTTCAGCAGAGTTTCTCCATGAAATCTCCAGTTACTCACAAAGATGAGAGTGACCTGTTTATTAAACGTCCCTACCAACATCCATGGGATCATATAAAAAATAACAGAGTTCCAGAAAAACATCTATTTCTACTTTCTAGACTATGCCAAAGCTTTGACTGTGTGGATCACAACAAACTGTGGAAAATTCTTCGAGATGGGAATACCAGACCACCTGACCTGCCTCTTGAGAAATCTGTATGCAGGTCAGGAAGCAACAGTGAGAACTGGACATGGAACAACAGACTGGTTCCAAATAGGAAAAGGAGTATTCAAGGCTGTATATTGTCACCCTGCTTATTTAACTTATATGCAGAGTACTTCATGAAAAACGCTGGGCTGGAAGAAGCACAAGCTGGAATCAAGATTGCAGGGAGAAATATCAATAACCTCAGATATTCAGTTGACACCACCCTTATGGCAGAAAGCAAAGAAGAACCAAAGAGGTTCTTGATGAAAGTGAAAGAAGAGAGTGAAAAAGTTGGCTTAAAGCTCAATATTCAGAAAACGAAGATCATGGCATCTGGTCCCATCACTTCATGGGAAATAGATGGGGAAACAGTGGAAACAGTGTCAGACTTTATTTTGGGGGGCTCCAAAATCACTGCAGATGGTGACTGCAGCCATGAAATTAAAAGACGCTTACTCCTTGGATGGAAAGTTATGACCAACCTAGATAGCATATTCAAAAGCAGAGACATTACTTTGCCAACAAAGGTCCATCTAGTCAAGGCTATGGTTTTTTCCAGTGGTCATGTATGGATGTGAGAGTTGGACTATAAAGAAAGCTGAGTGACAAAGAATTGATGCTTTTGAACTGTGGTGTTGGAGAAGACTCTTGAGAGTCCCTTGGACTGCAAGGAAATCCAAGCAGTCCATCTTCAAGAAAATCAGTCCTGAATATTGGAAGGACTGATGTTGAAGCTGAAACTCCAATACTTTGGCCACCTAATGTGAAGTAGTGACTCATTTGAAAAGACCCTGATGCTGGGAAAGATTGAAGGCTGGAGAAGAAAGGAACAACAGAGGATGAGATGGTTGGATGGTATAACTGACTCAATGGACATGAGTTTGAGTAAACTCTAGAAGTTGGCAATGGACAAAAAGGCCTAGTGTGCTACAGTCATTGAGATCACAGAGTCGGACATTGAACTGAACTATCACTTGAGGAAACTTAGTTCTCTTTTTCCTTTAAATCTTTGGAACCTGAAGCTACAAACAGGAATTCTATTAAAATATGTTGTGAAAATAATTCATTTTTTATTGCATAGCAAAAAAACTTAAAATACACTTCAAGAGGAAGATAAGAGTGCAGTTTGTGAATTTCATCAATGTTCTCATTGAAAAAGACAGGAATTAGGATGTCAAACAAAAACCCTGACTGCAACTAAAACAAAGCTGGGTGGTAAAGTATCCCTCTGAACCCCTAATATGAGCAGGTAGGGGGAAAGAAGCATCATATCATCTACAAAATCAGCATAACATCAGCACCTGTATGGGAGGAAACCCAAGGAAGTTAACAGGGTGCTGACAGACTTAAGAAAGCAAAAACCCCAACCTAACTCACAGATCTCCCCCTGGAAGTTGCAACTAGCTAATTTAATACCAACAGTTGAAAGTGGGAGGGATTTGGGTACAATCCATAGTATATGTAATATTAAAGAAGCTAGCAACATAAAAACCCAATAGTGTTGAATTGGAATTGGAAAAAATCAGCATAATCTCAAGCTATATTTTATCTTTAGATAATATACTTTCTAGTTCTGCTTCCTGGAAAGACCTATAAATACTGAGCAACTCTATAGCAATCAGATCAGATCAGATCAGTCACTCAGTCGTGTCAGACTCTTTGCGACCCCATGAATCACAGCACGCCAGGCCTCCCTGTCCATCACCAACTCCTGGAGTTCATCCAGACTCACATACATCGAGTCAGTGATGCCATCCAGCCATCTCATCCTCTGTCGTCCCCTTCTCCTCTTGCCCCCAATCCCTCCCAGCATCAGAGTCTTCTCCAATGAGTCAACTCTTCGCATGAGGTGGCCAAAATACTGGAGTTTCAGCTTTAGCATCATTCCTTCCAAAGAAATCCCAGGGCTGATCTCCTTCAGAATGGACTGGTTGGATCTCCTTGAAGTCCAAGGGACTCTCAAGAGTCTTCTCCAACACCACAGTTCAAAAGCATCAATTCTTCGGTGCTCAGCCTTCTTCACAGTCCAGCTCTCACATCCATACATGACCACAGGAAAAGCCATAGCCTTGACTAGGCGAACCTTTGTGGGCAAAGTAATGTCTCTGCTTTTGAATATGCTGTCTAGGTTGGTCATAACTTTCCTTCCAAGGAGTAAGCGTCTTTTAATTTCATGGCTGCAGTCACCATCTGCAGTGGATCTCCTCAAATTTTTTACTCCAAATAAAATTTTTCACAAAAGAAAAAAGTCACATCTGAGATATGTGTAGAAGCCTCTAACTCCATGTTCAGAGCAGGAAATATACAAAATAAGCCTAAAAATATACAAAATACCCAAGGACCACTGTGTCAAAAGGACATGGGAACCAACCTGAGGAAGCTCCTACTGAGCAAAAATGGGGCGATTTGAAAATCAGTAAAGACAGTAACTGCAATGAAATGAAATGTATTAAAAATGTTGCAATCAGTGAGTTGAAAGAAAGGCGAGAGAAAGAGGAAGGAGGGAAGGAAAGAGGAAAGGGAAGAAGGAAGTGAAAAATAACTAATTGCTAGTGAACCAACTTATTATTTGCCAACTGATAAATAAAAGAGAAAAATGAAGCATTTTTATTATTATTATCCTTCCTAAATGAAGTTATACCAGTTAAATAGTAGATAAGTGAAAACTTCTCTGTATAAAAGCATCCCAGCTAATATATGAGTAAGCAATAATAGAATTAGGGTATCACCATCTTAAAAATCCAAATTAATTGATGGATCTCAGTGTGAAGTGTCAATAACTATGAACATCGTGAAGTGACATCATGTACTTTCTGATGAAATAATTCAACATCACCTATGAAGTGGTCTTGAAAAAAAAAAACTGGATATGTTTGCCTCTAGATCCAACTACCTATTTATAGGAAATATAGAGGATAGAGGAATACGCTAAATGATACCAGCAATGTGCAGTCAGCAGAATTCAGAATGTGAAAAGCTATAGGACATCCAAACCAGTTTATTTGATAAATAAATATGAGGACAAAAAGAGATGGATTATCAGTTTATTGAAAGAGACTAAGAAATATCACTTGATAGCAACATATTGACTTTATATTAAATCAGAGCAAGTGAAAAAATACATTATTGAAGGATGTGGAAATTGAAAAACTGAATATTTGATAACATTACAAAATTTTTTATTTTTTACTGTGATCATAATGGTGTTATGGTTGTGTGTGTGTGAGAGAGAGAGTCCTTATGTTTTAGAGATATATGGAACTATCAAAAGGTAAAAGGTACCTGACATTTTCTTCAAAACAATATGGAGAAGGGAATTGGATGGAAGTAGAGAGAAGTAAAAGGATCAGCCATAAATTGAAAGAATATTAAATCTAGGTAGTGGTACATGGGAGTTTATTATAATATTTCTCCTACTTCTCTGTGTTTGAAGTTTTCCATGATTAAAAAAAATTAAAAACAAAATTATTTAAAATGTATTTTAAGGAAAAATAGAATGTGAAATTCATATATATCAGGGTTGTTATCAATGCTCTGATAAAAGTTTGTTTTTTACAAATTGGTATTGAAAATATTCAGTAACTAAAGCCACTAAAGTAAACACTAGAACATTTGACTATGAATTAGCTAGAAAATTTCATTACTCATTTTTGCCCCTAAACACTGCTGGTACTGGCCTAGGTTTGGAAAATTGACTTCTAGCATTATTTAACCTTTAATATCTGTGTGAACCTAAACAAAACCACCTGTTGATCTGTGCTATGCAAGCAATTGGAGGAGTGCTCAGTGCAATGAACCAGCCTCTAGTTTAAAAAGTACTTTAAATTTGTACTCCATCCTGCCAAAAAATGAAGGAAAAATAATAAAAATTGAGTTAGAAACAATTAAACTAACCTGATAGATTATGAAAATTTTGTTCCCTGCTGAAAATTCCCAATTTTCATCACAAATGACTAGCACATAATAGATATCCTAAAAGCTGTGAATGAATGAAAGGATGGACAGATGAATTTTATATAAGTGGCTTCCATGTTCAGTTCAGTCCCTCAGTCATGTCTGACCCTTTGCGACCCATGAACCGCAGCACGCCAGGCCTCCCTGTCTATCACCAGCTGCCGGAATCTACCCAAACCCATGTCCATTGAGTCAGTGATGCCATCCAGCCATCTCATCCTCTGTCGTCCCCTTCTCCTCCTGCCCCCAATCCCTCCCGGCACCAGGACCTTTTCCAATGAGTCAGCTCTTTGGACTAGGTGGCCAAAGTATTGGAGTTTCATCTTCAACATCAGTCCTTCCAGTGAACACACAGGACTGATCTCCTGTATTATGTAACTGTAAGTAAAATCCTAATGTAGTCATCTTAGACTGTGAATTTTTATATCTAAATTTCAGCAATGTTCAGGCTACAGTTGTATTGTTCTACTGTATAGATTAGTGGTTTTCAAAGTTTAGCATCCATAAGAATCACCCAGAAAGCTTGTATATAGATTTCTGAGCCCTATACTCAATTCTTGAATTTTCCTTTTAAACAAACTCTCAGGCGATGCAAATGCTGCCAGTCTATGGAACACACTTTGAATAGCATTGGGAAATCCAGGTTTTGTCACCAACCATCACCATCAGAATTATTTTGGAGAACTTTTTAAATATTCAGATTGCCATGATTCTCCTCACACCTACGGAATCAGGATTTCTGAGAGTCTCAGAAATACGAATTTTAAGAAGCTCCTTGAGTCATTCTTATGCACATTCAAGTTTGAGAGTGACCTAATCTAGTGCTGTCCAACAGAACCCTCTGAGATGATGGAAACGTTACATATTTGCTCTGTCCAGCACAGTAGCCATTAGCCACATATAGGTAGCAAGCACTCGAAGTGTGGCTGCTCTGACTAAGAAACTAAATGTTTTTAATCTTACTTGCTTTTTTAATTAAATGTACATGTAAATTGCCACTTGGGGCTAGTGGTTGCCATCTCAGACTACGAAGGCCTAGATTTTTTAAGCTTACTTTTTTAAAACTGGAGTTTCTCTCTTGGCAGAAGGGGAGACCCAGGTGTTCCTAGGATCCACTCTTCTGCTAGAGCAATCCCTCATTGGTTACCTTGGGCTTTCATTTAATTTTATGGTCCCTCAACCTACTAGAGTCCATGCCCATAGAGGAACAGCCCTAAAGCTCCTGTGAAAAATAAATCTAAGTGCTTGACAAAAATTTTGAATGAATGGCACATAATTAGGTTAATGGGATAATTATTTACCTGCCAAACAATTATGCCTTGAGTCAATTTTAGTGCTCCTCAAGGGATTCCCAATACATTCACCAACTTATTATCTCATTAATCCTCATAACGACTTTATAAGTAGGAAAAAGGATTCAAGTTATTATCCCCATTTCACATGCAGAAAAACTGACTCTTAAAAGAAGTGAGCAGTCTCTGAAATCTCCCCAACAATTCCTATATGAGATGTTATTATTATTTTTTTTGTGTACTTATCCTGTGTAAGTAATTAAGGTTCCTATACTCAAGGACAACTCAGTAGTACTTTAAAAAGCAATTTACTTTCTTTGGCAGGTAACTGTTCATGAAGCTGGAACCTGGTCCCTAAGAAAAATGGTACAAACCCAAACTGGACTCAGATATTCTAGGTGTTCTCGAGTTTCATAGCACAGCCACAGGCTGCCAAGTGAATGAATGAAAGATAAATAGATACATAGAATATATTTTTAGCAGAGAGATGTCCAAACTGGCATAACAATGTACATACTAATACATACTAACTAATACATACTAATACATACTAACAACATACGTACTAATTATATTTTTTTACATTTTTTCTTTTAAGAATCACAGTAGGGATAGGAAGATTGTTTTGAGTAGCATAGAAAATGGGAGATTGGAGATGGGATAATAAGAATCTCTCTCTCCAGATGACAAATTTCAGGTCCTCCCCAAGTGATTTAGTTGCATAGCAAGATTTATGCCTCAGGCACCATCCTCAACTAGACAGACTGAGACAAGACCATAGGCCATCGAAGTCAAAGGCATGAAATAATAATTAGCTACAAGTAGCCCAAGGAGACTCAAAAGTGCTGTCAGAGTCCAAAATTTGCAAAGCCAGCTGCCGCTTCACTTTGCTTTATACAATGTCATTTGACTTACCTACACAAAGCCTAAAGGAATGTAAATCAAAGATCTCATGGATAGGTTTGCCCTGCTGGGAGGAGAGAAAACTCCCAGTGGCCCGCTCACTTTCTTTAAAGCAGAGCTTCCTCTCAGTAAGAGGTAGGGAGGGCAGGTTTTGATGGATGTTGGGGGGCAGGGTAAGGGAGAAGGAGAGGGAGATGAGTGCTTGAAATTGGGATAGCATCCCAGTGTTTAAAATGGAGAACACCTCCAAGAAGAGAGGCCCTGGGTAGACTTTATTCACTTAATAGACTTTAAGTGCCTGAGGACACAGTACAAACTTGTATCACATTATCAGACAGACCCCCTCACGGCATCAGTGTCGGCTGAGGCTCATGAATATGTAAATACTATATGTATCTTGGAAACATGCTTGACAAGAGAATAGCTAAAATGAACTGATTCTAGTTATAAGCCCATCAGCCTGCCATTCTTTATGTTTGAACAGGCAGGCTATTGCTAGGTGACAGATCATTAAGGCTATCTACTCAGTCAGCGGAAATGAAGAAATAATTTGTTCCTAATAACCTTCAGATGACCTCCCAGGCAAAAGGGAGTCTTTAAAGTGCTGTCTCTGCCGATACGTGTCAGGCAGCGCGTGGGGTTCTTCAGGCCCCGCAGTCAGAGCAGGGCGGCTGGTGAAACAGATTAATAAACACCTACTGACAGGGACATATCGGGAAAAGATCTCATCACCTGCCATTATTGGATTGATGAATAATTCAGAGCTCTCCATCAGAGCTGGGAATTTCAGGCTGTGCGGAGTTCTGTACACACAGTGAGGGGGAGGCACAGAGACTCTGATCCCCAGCATTAAATGGAGGCTGAGATGCTACACTTCTGTCCCAGATTGTGCAGGCATCGAGGAGAGGGGGGTGGAAACACAAAAAAAGATTTGCCTCCTCAGGAGGTGACTGGTAGGGTTGAGGCCAAGAGCCAGTGGGAAACTTCTCAAAGACACCCCATTGTCATAAAAAGTTTAGTGGCCAAGATGGCCCGGCTCTAATCCGCCCATTACTGTTGTTGGTGAAAGAGGCCCTGGCCTTCATTTCTTCACCTTGCTGGTGGATTCCAGAAGAACACATAGGTCAATCTCTCCCACACAACCCTCATTCCTTGGGTACTTCTAGAATATTTATTTATTTGACTACCTACCACCCCCCATCTTAGTTGAAGCACATGGGCTCTTTTTTAATTGCAGCATGCAGGATCCTTAGACTTAGTTGCAGCGTGCAAACTTTTAATGTATTTAGATGTGGGATCTAGTTCCCTGACCAGGGATCAAACCCAGGCCCCCTGCATTGGGAGTGCGAAGTCTTAGCCACTGAACCACCAGGGAAATCCCATTCCTTGGGGACTTACTCTCGCCCCCATTCCTACTTTCTCTGCATTTGTGAGGAATTATTTGCTCTCCATATGCGATTACTGTAACAGCTTTGGGGTCATATAGGATTTTGGGGGACCTCATGACCATCTCTCAGAGAAGGCAATGGCACCCTACTCCAGTACCTTTGCCTAGAAAATCCCATGGATAGAGGAGCCTGGAAGGCTGCAGTCCATGGGGTCGCTAAGAGTCGGACACGACTAAGTGACTTCACTTTCACTTTTCACTTTGATGCATTGGAGAAGGAAATGGCAACCCACTCCAGTGTTCCTGCCTGGAGAATCCCAGGGACAGGGAGCCTGGTGGGCTGCTGTCTATGGGTCGCACAGAGTCGGACACGACTGAAGCGACTTAGCAGCAGCAGCATAACCATCTCTATCTACCAGCTGTGCAATCCTGACCATACTACATGACCTCTCTGGGACACAGTTCCCATCTGTAAAATGGACTCAATAATGTATGATTCAGATAGTTACTGGGAGGTTGGAAAAACAACTATGCATGGAGAGATCCTAGCCAAGGCTTGTACTATTCAATGCCCATTTTCTACTGGGGACATATATTGGTTTTCTTCATCTATCCATCTGTTTTTTGACCAGAGACATGGCAGGAAACAAGTTGTACAGGCAAATTTAATAATTCAAGGAGAGTTAAATAAAGAGGCCAGTTCCATAGGTGCAGGCAGGAGTTAGCAAACCACCTAGGGATAGTGACATGCCCCAGAGCAGTTTCAGCAGAGATCCCTCTAGACCTTAAGGAGCACGAGGAGAAAGTCAGCTGCTTAGGACAAGAGATTTACTGCCAGACAAAGCCTTGTGTGGAAGGTCCTGGCCAACTAAGGTGTCCTGGCATGTTGGGAGCGCAGAACAAGTATTCTCATGCTCCTGCCCTCCAATCCCTGCCAGGGGCTCCCTTTTACAGACCCCAACTGGATGCCAGGAAAGAGGTCTATTGATGGGTCCTTGAAGGTCAGCTGCCTGGGGCATAGATTGAATCTGTAGGAACAAGCAGAAGAGATCCAATATATTCGCCTGACTGATCTGATAGTCTGCAACTAATTCATCTATGGTTCTTTTCAATGTGTGTGAATTAAAAGCAAGGCAAAATAAGGGGCTTATCTATGCATTCTAGGACCTTATAGACTAGACTAGTTGGGCTGAGGGAGAGAAAGAGAAAAAAAGAATATAGAGAAGGAGAATTGGAATAATATAATGGAGTCAACAAAATTTAGGTCATCATGTAAATCATTGCATATCCTTTACAAAATTACTCTCTCTGGTTCTGTTACCCATACCCTTTGTACAACTTGATGTCACAGACTTTTCCTAAGATGGAGTGAATGACCTGAAGCATGATAATTGAGTAACTCCATCAGTGATTTTCTCTTCCCATTCTCAAATAAATAATGGCATGGGAGACAAAGATTGTCATTCCTTGGAATGCAATCACACAACAACTTCTCCTGAATTTGAACTTGATTTAGAGCTCATTGTGCTAAAAAAAAAAAAAAAAAAAAAAAAACAAAAAAACCCACACTTTTGTTGAAATGAACACATCATTCAGAGCTTATTTAATCATTCTGATTCAACCCAATATGAGTTTTACTGGGCTGAGGCTTTTTGACTTCAGTCATGAGGTAGGAGAAAATGTGATGTCTTGTTCCTAAAAGATAAGCACAGAGAAGTCTCTGGGAAGAAAAATAGAATGACTGTGTGTAGATCTTTGAGAGTCAATCAGCTGTAATAAAACATCATTTTAAAGAATTTTGTTAATTGGCTTAGAGATAAAGTGCATTTTCAAAAACATTTGGTTTCAAGAAGTAGAATGAACATTAGGGCATATTTGATAATTCTAGCACTGAGAGCAGGCAGAGAATGAGGCTAGAGAAGATAGAGAAGTGAGCAGAGCTGGGAAGGACAATGCAAATACAGCAGGGATGACCCTAAATTGGATACAACAGCAAGTCTGGATCATCTGAATTTCTATCCATCTGTGTTATTCTCTTCCTTGAGCATTCTGAATACCTTTGGTTCTAGTCTATCTTTGATGGAACCCTTAGAAATAGCATCCTAGAGGAAGAAGTCTCCCATCAGGTCTCAGATGGTCTTAAAGAATAAATTGGTCATTTATTGGTCATTTGATTCCAGAATCAATATGGAATACATTCATTCATTTATTCATTGACTCATATTTTCAAGAAATATTTATTGAGGACCTATTAGATTCCAGAAACTCTTCTGGAAATATGTTTCTAATTTACATTGATACCATGCGTGTCTGTGTGGTAAGTTGCTTCAGTACTGTTTAACTCTGCAGCCCCATGGACTGTAGCCTGCCTGGCCCCTACGTCCATGGGTTTCTCCAGGCAAGAGTACTGGAGTGGGTTGCCATTGCCCTCCTCCAGAGGATCTTCCTGATCCAAGGATCGAACCCGCATCTCTTATGTCTCCTGCATTGGCAGGCAAGTTCTTTACCACTAATACCATTGATACCAGAGTCAAGGGACGTCCATGAATTTAAAATGATGAAGTATAACCAATCATGAGGGGATCAGCAGAGAGAGTATCCCAGGCAGACAGAAGGATACAAAGGCCCTGGAAGTCTGACCAAGCTTGGTCTGTGTGAGGAGCATGAGGGCAATGTAGCTAGAGGGTGGTGAGTCCAGGTTGCAAAGCCTAAGACTGGAGAGGAAGGAAGAGAGCAGGCTGTGGGGCTTTATGGGGTTGCTCACTACCACATCTCCAGACTCCAGATAATGAGAAAAAGCACATTGCAGCAGAAAGTTCAACACCTTAAGTCTTCACATGCAACCTTGCATCACGATTCAGCAGATGGAAACAGCAGGGCCAGCACAGCCATTGTGACGTGAAGGTGCCTCGGGGGTGTGGTTAAGCCACAGCAGAGTTGTGCCCAAGATACGTCTCTTCTGTCGTCCTTACTTTGTTATCCAGTATTTGCATTCGTACTCATAGTTTTTATAGGGAATGGTCCAAAAGGCCATGCTTTACCAACATCTTTTCCTGAGGCTTCCTCATGGGACAGGCAGCTCTGATTTTAGAAAGGGACACAACAGACTGACTAGCCAGAAGTACCGGCCTATCCACACACGAGGGGGTTGGAGGAACACCCTTGCTCAGGAATGGAGAAGGGTCCCAGCTCCTCAACTACTCACATGGCCTTTCTCTTCTACAAGACTTATTTTCACTGTTGGATTGGAACTTGAAGAGAACACCAGGATATATTTTCTGGACCTTTGATTTTTCTCGTGAGTTAATTTCACACATCTTCAAAAATATAATTTCTCTTCTGCACACTGACAGGGGGAGAGTCGGTCTCCTTTAGAAATGTGTCTGAAAATGAATACGTGAGTATGTTATTTCTGGAGAAGTTCCGCTGATCACTTCTGTTCCCATTTTGTCTGTATTCTTCTCTGTGTTGCCCATTATCTGAAAGTATCTATTTGTTGTTGTTGTTGTTGCTTTTCCAGTAAATCACCTCTGGGCTCTGCATGCAATGGAAACTTTTTCAAATGCAGGTCCATTAGTGTAATCAGTAGCCATTACTGCTTAACGCAAGTCAGTTACTGAAGTATTATAAGCAGTTAAACTTGACAGTAAAGACACTAAGCTAAAGAAAGCAGGGTAGGTGGGGGAGGGGAGTAAGATTTATAGAGAATGTCAAAATGGAAAACCGTTTTTTGTCCCTTCCTTCTCTACATCTTTAGATGTAGAATGATGAAGAGTTTCTTACACCAGAAGGATTAAGACATCTGCTGGGAAGGAAAGTGACACCAGGCATAGAGTCTGGGAAAGTAAATCCTAATGAGGGTGACCATATGTTCTGGTTGGCCTGGGAAAGTCCAAGTTTCCACCTGTTCTTCTGGCACAGTTGCTAACAATTTTCTCCCTTCACTTTCAAAAGTGTCCTATTTAGATGGTCAATTATGTGGTGGCTCAAGTCCTAATTCTGCCTCTCCAACTAAGCAGGTATATCAGATCAGATCAGATCAGATCAGTCGCTCAGTCATGTCCGACTCTTTGCAACCCCATGAATCACAGCACGCCAGGCCTCCCTGTCCATCACCAACTCCCGGAGGTCACTCAGACTCACATCCATCGAGTCAGTGATGCCATCCAGCCATCTCATCCTCTGTCGTCCCCTTCTCCTCCTGCCCTCAATCCCTCCCAGCATCAGAGTCTTCTCCAATGAGTCAACTCTTCGCATGAGGTGGCCAAAGTACTGGAGTTTCAGCTTTAGCATCATTCCTTCCAAAGAAATCCCAGGGCTGATCTCCTTCAGAATGGACTGGTTGGATCTCCTTGCAGTCCAAGGGACTCTCAAGAGTCTTCTCCAACACCACAGTTCAAAAGCATCAATTCTTCGGTGCTTAGCCTTCTTCACAATCCAGCTCTCACATCCATACATGACCACAGGAAAGACCATAGCCTTGACTAGGCGAACCTTTGTTGGTAAAGTAATGTCTCTGCTTTTGAATATGCTATCTAGGTTCATCATAACTTTCCTTTCAAGGAGTAAGCGTCTTTTAATTTCATGGCTGCAGTCACCATCTGTAGCGATTTTGGAGCCCAGAAAAATAAAGTCTGACACTGTTTCCACAGTTTCCCCATCTATTTCCCATGAAGTGATGGGACCAGATGCCATGATCTTCGTTTTCTGAATGTTGAGCTTTAAGCCAACTTTTTCACTCTCCGCTTTCACTTTCATCAAGAGGCTTTTTAGTTCTTCTTCACTTTCTGCCATAAGGGTGGTGCCATCTGCATATCTGAGGTTACTGATATTTCTCCCAGCAATCTTGATTCCAGCTTGTGCTTCTTCCAGCCCAGCGTTTCTCATGATGTACTCTGCAAATAAGTTAAATAAACAGGGTGACAATATACAGCCTTGACGTACTCCTTTTCCAATTTGGAACCAGTCTGTTGTTCCATGTCCAGTTCTCACTGTTGCTTCCTGACCTGCATGCAAATTTCTCAAGAGGCAGATCAGGTGGTCTGGTATTCCCATCTCTTTCAGAATTTTCCACAGTTTACTGTGATCCACACAGTCAAAGGCTTTGGCATAGTCAATAAAGCAGAAATAGATGCTTTTCTGGAACTCTCTTGCTTTTTCCATGATCCAGTGGATGTTGGCAATTTGATCTCTGGTTCCTCTGCCTTTTCTAAAACCAGCTTGAACATCAGGAAGTTCATGGTTCACATATTGCTGAAGCCTGGCTTGGAGAATTTTGAGCATTACTTTACTAGCATGTGAGATGAGTGCAATTGTGCGGTAGTTTGAGCATTCTTTGGCATTGCCTTTCTTTGGGATTGGGATGAAAATGGACCTTTTCCAGTCCTGTCGCCACTGCTGAGTTTTCCAGATTTGCTGGCATATTGAGTGCAGCACTTTCACAGCATCATCTTTCAGGATTTGAAAGAGCTCAACTGGAATTCCATCACCTCCACTAGCTTTGTTCCTAGTGATGCTTTCTAAGGCCCACTTGACTTCACATTCCAGGATGTCTGGCTCTAGGTCAGTGATCACACCAGCCAGGCGGCTGCTGGCGGGCATGCTAAGGCACATGCGGCTGCTGGCAGGCATGCTAAGGCGCAGGCGGCTGCTGGCCAGTGCGCTAAGGCACAGGCGGAAGCGCGGCCGAGAGCAGTTACCCCGCGACCGAGGTCAGGGGCAGCCCCGGTGAGTACCAGAGTGCGACGGAGCAGGAATGGCCGAGAGGAGTTACCCCGCATCGAGGTCAAGGGTGGCAGCTCGGAGGAGATACCCCACGCCCCAAGCCCGAGGCCAGGGGTGGCGGGCAGGAGGAGCTACCCCATGCCGGAGGCCAGGGGCAGTGGCCGGGAGAAACAACCCCACGTCCAAGGAGCTGTGGCTGCGCGAGTGCAGGAGGGAGGAACTATCCCATGTTGAAGGTCAGGAAGGGCTGCGGAGAGGAGAGACCCCTCGTCCAAGGTAAGGTGCGATGGCTGTGCTTTGCTGGAGCAGCTGTGGAGAGATACCCCACGCCCAAGGTAAGAGAAACTCAAGTAAGATGGTAGGTGTTGCAAGAGGGCATCAGAGGGCAAACACACTGAAACCATACTCACAGAAAACTAATCAATCTAATCACACTAAGACCACAGCCTTGTCTAACTCAATGAAACTAAGCCAAGACTGTGGGCAACCCAGGATGGGCGGGTCATGGTGGAGAGATCTGACAGGATGTGGTCAGCTGGACAAGGGAATGGCAAACCACTTCAGTATTCTTGCCTTGAGAACCCCATCAACAGTGTGAAAAGGCAAAATGATAGGATACTGAAAGAGGAACTCCCCAGGTCAGTAGGTGCCCAATATGCTACTGGAGATCAGTGGAGAAATAACTCCAGAAAGAATGAAGGGATGGAGCCAAAGCAAAAAGAATACCCAGCTGTGGATGTGTCTGGTGATAGAAGCAAGGTCCGATGCTGTAAAGAGCAATATTGCATAGGAACCTGGAATGTCAGGTCCATGAATCAAGGCAAATTGGAAGTGGTCAAACAAGAGATGGCCAGAGTAAATGTCGACATTCTGGGAATCAGTGAACTCAAATGGACTGGAATGGGTGAATTTAACTCAGATGACTATTATATCTACTACTGCGGGCAGGAATCCCTCAGAAGAAATGGAATGGCCATCATGGTCAACAAAAGAGTCTGAAATGCAGTACTTGGATGCAATCTCAAAAACGACAGAACGATCTCTGTTCGTTTCCAAGGCAAACCATTCAATGTCACAGTAATCCAAGTCTATGCCCCAACCAGTAACGCTGAAGAAGCTGAAGTTGAAAGGTTCTATGAAGACCTACAAGACCTTTTAGAACTAACACCCAAAAAAGATGTCCTTTTCATTATAGAGGACTGGAATGCAAAAGTAGGAAGTCAAGAAACACCTGGAGTAACAGGCAAATTTGGCCTTGGAATACTGAATGAAGCAGGGCAAAGACTAATAGAGTTTTACCAAGAGAACGCCCTGGTCATAACAAACACCCTCTTCGAACAACACAAGAGAAGACTCTATACATGGACATCACCAGATGGTCAACACCAAAATCAGATTGATTATATTCTTTGCAGCCAAAGATGGAGAAGCTCTGTACAGTCAGCAAAAACAAGACCAGGAGCTGACTGTGGCTCAGACCATGAACTCCTTATTGCCAAATTCAGACTGAAATTGAAGAAAGTAGGGAAAACCACTAGACCATTCAGGTATGACCTAAATCAAATCCCTTATGATTATACAGTGGAAGTGAGAAATAGATTTAAGGGTCTAGATCTGATAGATAGAGTGCCTGATGAACTATGGACAGAGGTTTGTGACATTGTACAGGAGACAGGGATCAAGACCATCCCCATGGAAAAGAAATGCAAAAAAGCAAAATGGCTGTCTGGGGAGGCCTTACAAATAGCTGTGAAAACAAGAGAAGTGAAAAGCAAAGGAGAAAAGGAAGGATATAAACATCTGAATGCAGAGTTCCAAAGAATAGCAAGAAGAGATAAGAAAGCCTTCCTCAGTGATCAATGCAAAGAAATAGAGGAAAACAACAGAATGGGAAAGACTAGGGATCTCTTCAAGAAAATCAGAGATACCAAAGGAACATTTCATGCAAAGATGGGCTCGATAAAGGACAGAAATGGTATGGACCTACCAGAAGCAGAAGGTATTAAGAAGAGGTGGCAAGAATACACAGAAGAACTGTACAAAAAAGATCTTATGACCCAGATAATCACGATGGTGTGATCACTGACCTAGAGCCAAACATCCTGGAATGTGAAGTCAAGCAGGAATATGGCTCTAGATGAATCCCTCACCTCTCTGGACTTGGCTTCTCAAGAGTTTGGATGAGATTGTAACTAAGGTGCTCTTTATTCCAATATTCTATGGTTCCATTAAGGATGAAAAAAGGAAATGTAGAGTTTTGTAGATTATGGAATGTGTGTACTTGTAGGTAAAGAATATCATTTATTTCTAAGGGGAATGTTTGCTTCCTGGTTTAGTACAACTGCCTTTGTCTTATCTAACAAGCATTTGTTGATGATGAATGGCACTACACTTAAGATCTTAAATGTATTATCTTATTTAATCCTAACAAAACTACCTTGGTTTCTATCTTATATGGATTGATAGTCACTTCCAACTATCTTTCAAATCTAAGTGTATCTGACTGTAAAATAGTGTTCTTAACCATGATGCCACATCTAGGATACTTTGAGCAAAAGCAAAGAAAGTACTCAGTGTATCAGTTGGGATAGGCTAAGGTTGTGCTGCAGAAACAAAAATACACAATCTTTCTGGCTCACATTTATTTTCCAGTCATGTTACACACCAGAGAAGGCAATGGCACCCTACTCCAGTACTCTTGTCTGGAAAATCCCACAGACGGAGGAGCCTGGTGGGCTGCTGTCCACGGGGTCTCGAAGAGTCGGACATGACTAAGTGACTTTCACTTTCACTTTTCACTTTCATGCATTGGAGAAGGAAATGGCAACCCACTCCATTGTTCTTGCCTGGAGAATCCCAGGGACAGGGGAGCCTGATGGGCTGCCGTCCTTGGGATCGGCCAGAGTCAGACACAACTGAAGCAACGCAGCAGCAGCAGCATGTTACACACTCATCAGAGGTCATCTGGGGGCAGTGCTCTGTGCTATTCTTTCTCCAGGACCTAAGCTCGTTGAGTAGCAACCTCCTACTGCAGCTCCATCTGCACGGTAGCCCCAGTGCATTGGTAGAAGAAACAAAGCAGCGTGGCAGATTGCATACTGGCTCTTAAACCTTCATCCAGAAAAGACCACATCGCTTCTATTCACAATTCATTGAGCACAATTTCATCAACTCAAGTCAGATGACTACCCCTAAATGCAAAAAGACAGGAAGTAAAAACCTACAATGGACCAAAAATAACGGGAAAAGCACTTAGTGACTACCACACCAAGGTAGTCCTAGAACAAAAGGTCTAAAATCCCTCTCACAGCTTTAAAATTCTGAGTTTCAATCACTGCCAAGCAACATTTCATAGAACTAGGCGTGCAGTGTTTACTCTTATTTCTCTATGCTTTAGTAAGCCCTTTGTTATCCACAGACTTACTAGCTCATCTCTGTTAAAAAAACATTCTTTCTATCCAAATAAGCAGATAGAATTTAGAAGGATATGGATATAAACTACCCCTAATCCACTTATGCCCCTCCTCTCAGGTTTCAGCTGTATCCACTATGCAACTGAGAGACGATAGTTCAGTGAAGGAAAGGTGTGTTTACCTCAGGGAAGAGTGTCTTTATGACACTGATCTGCTCTGATGAATCCACTAATGTGAAATTTCTGACCCAATAGGCAGTGATTGCACAGCTCTGAGACTCCTCTCATTATTCATGAAATATGTGCCGTGCAGTGTCAGTGCTCTCCCCGCAGACTCGCTGCCAAGCAATTACTCATTCCCATCACTTAGCTTTTTTATTATTATTATTTTTCAGTGGGTGTCTATATATTCACTACACTTCAAGAAGCAAAGCACAGTCCCAGAATGAAAATGATGCTTGTCTTGTTTGATTTTAAATAGAAAAGCACTTTAAGTCCTTAAAAATTGATGTTGTTTTAAACTTTACAGCAAGCAAGAGAGGAAACTGGTAGCTGCAGAAATAAATGGAGAGCAATCAGGATCATTTCCACTGTTACACATATTTGCTACCTAAGAGCTGCTGGAGGGACTAACTTATATGTCCTGATGTATTTCTCTGATTCCCTCCAGGAGCCCTTAAGAGGAACAATGAACCATAAATGGTTACGGAGCTCTGGTTGAGGTCCATTGTCAGAGGCAGGAGTATTCATGTACAGAGGCCCATGCTTCGAAAATGGACAGGTTCCAGGAGCCATGTCCCCTTCTCATCACAATGTTTGCTTGTATAACCCTTGTAGATATAAAGTCTACTGGAAAAGAATGGCTGCCTTTTACTGCTATGTGATAGAATTTGTGCAGAGCATTTGTATCCTGGAACAACTAAGGAACATTTCAACACCAGATTTAATAACAGAAGAGTTTTGGAAGTGTGAAACTTCACTGAACAAAAACTTCACTCAATCCTAAGCTTCAATGCTCCTGCGTGGGTAGTCTTCTCAGATTCTGTAGCCAGTTGCAGTGATGACCCCAGCACTTCACAGTCCCCATATCCACCCCTTCTCACATGAATTTGTGGTTGCTTATTAAAAAGATATAGTCCCTGTCTCCATTTCTTGAGTGGCGAGCTGGTCTTATGACTTCCTTAGCCAGGAATTGTGCAGAAGTGATAGCAGGCCAATTTTGAGTCTATGCCTCCAAAGTCCTTGTATGTTGCCACATGACTTCTCTTACCCCTTGCTATCACCATGGAAACGTGCCTGCACTAGCCTGATGGAAGAAGAGAAACACAGAGCAGCTCTAGCCCTAGTTGTTTCAATGAAAGTCAGACAGACTAGCTGATGGCCAGCTAGTCTGACCTGAGACCCATGAACAAGCCCAGCCAAGATCAGCAGAGCCACCTAGCCAAAACCCCAGCTGACCCCAGACATGCAAGAAATACGTGTCTATTGTTTATTATTAAAAAGTCTTGTGACTCGGTTATACAAATTACATAAATAACTCACTCAAGCCCCATCAGGAAATTATGATTTTCTTTTTTTTCCCCTCTCCCACACCTCACTCTGTTATATTTTATTTACTTTGGACTTTTAATTTTCTTCAGTTTCTTTACTCTATTTCACATATTATTATTAAGTACATATTATCATGCTAGACAGCATGGTTAATATAGGCACTGGTGAATTAGGGAACTTTCGCTAAAGAAGCTCTCATTCTAATACAGCAGTTCCTAATTTTTATCTCAGCTTATTTAGTGGATGGCATTAACATGTACAAGACTCTCAAAAGCAAACTTGGACTCCTGAACAATTCCTGGTACATTTGTTCTTTCTCTACCCATGTCTCCTATACCTAAGACATTGCACTTGAAAGTTAGCAAATTGAAGCAGCACTAAAAGAAACATATCGTAGTGTCACCTTGAATCATTTGTATGTTGTCATTTTACCTACCTTTAGTTGTAATTTACAACACACTTTGTTGCTGATTGCTACATCCTGGGTTTTAATATCCCAGATGAGAACAAGTGGCCTAGTGAAAGGAGAATGCTGGCATCCTGGGTATTAACTGCAATCCAAAGCATATTGAAAGAAGAGCTTAGCAAAAATATAAGCAACAGAGTGTGCCAGGAGGTCTCAGAAAGGAACAAAACATCTCACCTGGGGCACATAGGGATGCTTCCCAGAAGGGTTGACATCTGATCTAAACCAGAGTTTTGACAGAGTAAATTAAATCACTTCATTAGCAAGAAAGCACTCTTTAATCCCACCTCCTGTAATCCCAGATGTCCCTCCAATCCTTTTGACTAGGTTCAGTCGAGGTTGAAATTTCAATCAAAGCAAAGAAATTGCACATTATTGCTGCACCTTACTGAGATAGGTGATGGGAAGGTAACAGCTCAGACTCTGGAACTCTGAGTCCACCCTCCCCTATCACTATGTCTCCCCCAGAAGGATGTTTGAGAAGTCAGCCTTCCTCACTTAGGAGCCAGATCCATCAGTCCTCTGACACCTGGCTAATGACAGAGCTGGGAGAGATACGGCTTTTTTTCTCCCTGGGTTAATTTTTTTTTCTAATTTATTGAGTGTTTGATAATCTTTAGATGTCCCTTCTAACCTTGGCTTCTGAATCATGTTTTGAGTCTTGCCTGCCAGTCTAATGGAAGGATTTATAGACATGATGCCCCCAACTTCTGCTTCAGAGGACCAGATCATAGGAGTCAAACCTGATCTTTACAGAGGCCTTAGGGATTCTAGAGGACTTCAGTTTAAGAAAAATCTTGCCCTGTTTCCTCCTTCCATGTCGATCCTAGAAAAGTGTGATCTTTCAGTTTCTCTCTAAGGCACAGGTCCCCCAGGTGGTTTGCTCATTATGTGATGGCACAGGAAGGAGAAACAACCCTGCATTGGAAGCAGGGATCAAAATGAGAGCGATAAAGTTCTATAGAACAGTATTGCATAAAGGAGGAGACCTGGAAAGGTGAATTCTTTCATGTAGTTTGAAAAAAGCGAGCTTCACTGGCAGGTGGAGAACCTACGTGGAGCCTTTGCTCCCCTCTAGAGAACCACAGTGCAGACTTTTAAGAGCAAAACTAGACTGTCCTCTACAGTTAACAGTTCATTTGAGAAATAGCTGCTGTCCTGCTGCTTGGCCCTAATAGAGACTGAATGTCTGATGATGAACTGTAGACTTATAGAATACCTTGTTACCATGATGGCAGCCCACATAAGGTGCTTCTGACCAGGGAATCCATTAACAGTGTCTGATACACCAAGCCATAAACGTGGGCAGGCACAGTAGCACTGCTCCATCAAGTGGGAATGCTCTATTTGAGTGGCCCCATGAACATGTGGCTCAAATTTTCATGACTCCTACTTTTGCTATACTCCCTTCTTTCTCTCAGCCTACCCCTATGACCAGCCGACCAAGGCCAAAACTTTCATGCTTGCTTTATGATGATTTCGCATGAAAAGCTGGCAGCCTCTAAAAGTAGGTGGTGGTGACACAGCCTGACTTGAGCGGCCTGAAGGACATGGTAAGAGGACATCCTGCAAGTAGGCAGAACTTTTCAGCAGTGTACCTGGTTATTCTTTTTTGCCTAGAAAGAGAGAAAGCAAAGTATGAAAGTATGTGGACTCAAGGGCATTGTCTAATGGTTTGGTTGGATGATTATGGACTTGAAGGAATACTATTAAATGTTAGTAGAAGATTTGGGGAGCAATAAGTGGATAGGTCTCTCAGAAAAGACAAAATATGAAAAGATCTTTATGTCTCACAACAGAGAAGTTTAGAAAAAGAATAGGTACATAGTTTTCTGTACACCTGATACTATCACAACACTGTTAATCAACTATGCTACAATGTAAAATCAAATCATATCAGATCAGTTGCTCAGTCATGTCCGACTCTTTGTGACCCCATGAACCGCAGCACGCCAGGCCTCCCTGTCCATCACCAGCTCCCGGAGGTCACTCAGACTCACACCCATCAAGTCAGTGATGCCATCCAGCCATCTCATCCTCTGTCGTCCCCTTCTCCTCCTGCCCTCAATCCCTCCCAGCATCAGAGTCTTCTCCAATGAGTCAACTCTTCGCATGAGGTGGCCAAAATACTGGAGTTTCAGCTTTAGCATCATTCCTTCCAAAGAAATTTCAGGATTGATCTCCTTCAGAATGGACTGGTTGGATCTTCTTGCAGTCCAAGGGACTCTCAAGAGTCTTCTCCAACACCACAGTTCAAAAGCATCAATTTTTCGGCGCTCAGCCTTCTTCACAGTCCAGCTCTCACATCCATACATGACCACAATGTAAAATAAAGGATTAAAACAATAAAAGAAAGTAGGTATCTACAAATTATGCAAAAAAAATGAAATAGGAAAAAAAGCAGAGAAGTTTAATGATCCAGTGAGCAGGATGACCTATTCTGTGGATGTTGGTCAGCCTCTTTTCTGAGTGTCCCCATCTTTGCTCATTGGGCTCATAGAAACAGTGGCCATGTCAGGAGGGCTGAAGGTTGCATGTGGATTCAGCAACGTAAACTTTTACTTGTCAAGCCTACACCACCTGCTCGAGGCCCCCTGGTACATCTGCAGAAGCAATAGCTGCACAGAGATGACAGTTCCCAAGGATACCTCCTGAAGCTCCCCCTTCATTGTTCCAGTTTGGTGGTTGGATGGGCTGGTTTCTCATATTTCTCTTCAGGTTCTGACTTCAGGAGATTGCTAGTGGGACTCACAAGGATGTATTAACAATTCTTTTTTCGCTCCTTCAGATTTCACTTCCAGATTTTCACCTTCCCGGCAGGGCAAGGGGCCACATTTGTATAAGGTCTAATTTCCCTAATTTACCCTCTATTCCCATAACACTCATGAGAGCTTTGCTTCCCTAACTGAACTCAGGCTGGTAATTGGGGATTGGGATGAGGGAGTGTACCGTGCGTTTTATCCATGAGGCCCTTCAGTCATTTTCAGGAATGACTCTTATGTGCAGCTTGTCTACAGTCTGAAAAGTGAGGAGGAAGACATATCAGAAATCTTATTTCCTAAAAGGAAATTTTCCAAATCTAAAATAATGTTAAAATCTTTCTTTGGTGGTGAGACTACATATGATTTATGTTTTCATCTTTTTCTCCTGCTACTATAATTTTTTTCATAAGAAATAGATTTGAACTATTACTTGATTAGCAAAGAATAACAAATTTTGTTTCAAATAAAATCAGGGAATTTTAAAAGTTCAGATTACTTGGTGGTATATACATATACTACAGGATAATACAAAATCCATTTGTTGAATGCAGTTGAATTAATCAGTTTGCACCCAGTGTATACCAAGAACAGTTAGTTACTAATTCAAAATACATCCGGCTTTCTGTAATTCAAACAGTATATAAGACAAACTGAATGTGTTATTGAGGCTCCTTCCACTATAAGAGGAGACTTTATAAGGTTCAAGTATGGTGGTTTATTGTAAGAATACATTAGACAATAAAATTGCTGGAATTCTTAATTGTCCCAGATTTCATGGTGGCACAAAGTGCAGGAGATCCTTTGGAGCCTTGGCCTGAATTAAGGTTCATCTGGCTCAGAAGCAACTGTTGGGAACCTAGGAGAAAGTTATGAGTCTTTATTCAAAAACATTTTGCTAATAGATAATTCAGATTCTTTCTGAGCTTTCTTTGTGTTTACTCACTATTAAAGAAAATTAGATCATTTATAAGAAAAATCTATCTCATTTTTTTTTATATCACAAGTATTTTATCATATGAGCAATAGGGAGCAAACAGGAAAGTAAACTGAGGTTTGAGATTGAGATTAATAATAAAACAGCCTGGAAACAGGGTGAAAAGAGATAAGTCACAGAGGCAGAGGAGACACCTAGGCACCTAGGCCAAAAAGTAATATAAACCAGCTCAAGAAACTAGCAAGCAGAACCAAAAGTTATGCTGAAGAAAGTATTAATAATGAAAGTATCACATTAGCCTAATTAGAAGCCTATTTGTTTAATGAAAAGCTACGTTTTATTTTCAAAGAGTAAAGAAAGGTTGGCCTTGCTTTTAGTCAGACATTCTAGGCAATGCCAAGGAGTGCTCAAACTACCGAACAATTGCACTCATCTCACACGCTAGTAAAGTAATGCTCAAAATTCTCCAAGCCAGGCTTCAGCAATATGTGAACCATGAACTTCCTGATGTTCAAGCTGGTTTTAGAAAAGGCAGAGGAACCAGAGATCAAATTGCCAACATCTGCTGGATCATGGAAAAAGCAAGAGAGTTCCAGAAAAACATCTATTTCTGCTTTATTGACTATGCCAAAGCCTTTGACTGTGTGGATCACAATAAACTATGGAAAATTCTGAAAGAGATGGGAATACCAGACCACCTGATCTGCCTCTTAAGAAATCTGTATGCAGGTCAGGAAGCAACAGTTAGAACTGGTCATGGAACAACAGACTGGTTCCAAATAGGAAAAGGAGTACGTCAAGGCTGCATATTGTCACCATGTTTATTTAACTTATATGCAGAGTACATCATGAGAAATGCTGGACTGGAAGAAACACAAGTTGGAATCAAGATTGCCGGGAGAAATATCAATAACCTCAGATATGCAGATGACACCACTTTTATGGCAGAAAGTGAAGAGGGGCTAAAAAGCCTCTTGATGAAAGTGAAAGTGGAGAGTGAAAAGGTTGGCTTAAAGCTCAACATTCAGAAAACGAAGATCATGGCATCTGGTCCCATCACTGCATGGGAAATAGATGGGGAAACAGTGGAAACAGTGTCAGACTTTGTTTTTCTGGGCTCCAAAATCACTGCAGATGGTGACTGCAGCCATGAAATTAAAAGACGCTTGCTCCTTGGAAGGAAAGTTATGACCAACCTAGATAGCATATTCAAAAGCAGAGACATTACTTTACCAACAAAGGTTCGCCTAGTCAAGGCTATGGTCTTTCCTGGGGTCATGTATGGATATGAGAGCTGGACTGTGAAGAAGGCTGAGCGCCGAAGAATTGATGCTTTTGAACTGTGGTGTTGGAGAAGACTCTTGAGAGTCCCTTGGACTGCAAGAAGATCCAACCAGTCCATTCTGAAGGAGATCAATCCTGGAATTTCTTTAGAAGGAATGATGCTCAAGCTGAAACTCCAGTATTTTGGCCACCTGATGCGAAGAGTTGACTCATTGGAGAAGACTCTGATGCTGGGAGGGATTGAGGGCAGGAGGAGAAGGGGACGACAGAGGATGAGATGGCTGGATGGCATCACTGACTCGATGGATGCGAGTCTGAGTGACCTCCGGGAGCTGGTGATGGACAGGGAGGCCTGGTGTGCTGTGGTTCATGGGGTCGCAAAGAGTCGGACACGACTGAGCGACTGATCTGATCTGATCTGATCTGTGGGATTTTCAATCCTATTGATTTGTTAATTACAGATTTCTTCCTATCTGTCTGATAAGGCAACTTGATAATTCCTGATCAGAAGATTGCTACATTTGAATGACTAGTTAACCATAGCACTGGTTAACCGTAGACAAGGCTGTGCTACAGAAACAAATAACTCCCAAGTCCCAGTGGCTGCAAACCACAGAGTAGTTTCTCCCTCACATACAGGTCCATCACAGGTCAGCTGTTCTGCAGCAGCCTGGCTCTAGGATCAGGCTGAAAGATTAGCTATCTGCCAACACTTGCCTTTCACTGTGGTCAAGGGAAAAAATCAGTAGCCAATCATATACCAGCTTATAAAGCATCTGTCTAGGGAAGAACAGTATACTTCACTGGACAAAGTAAATCATATGGCCCGACTCACCTTTTAGGGAATTGCAGCCGTGCTGTGTGTCCAGTGAGAACCAGATATATTTCTGTGAACAGCTCTAATGTTCACCCCTTTGGTTATGGCTTCTTTAGCAGTGTTATCTTGGCTGCCTTGAATCTCATCAACTACCTAGAGATCAGAAAAAAAGACTTTAAAGTAAGACTCCACCTGCAGCAGCAAGTAGTGACGCTATTAATTCCCACAAGCTTAGTTAGGAAGCCCTAAGGTCTTAGCTATTTATATAGTTGCAAACACCCAAGACACTGCCTGACAGATTATGGATGTGGAGTACAGTAATAGCCTTGGTAGAATTTCCGTTCTGGTTTCTGTCTTGTCTGGAATCTTCCCTGCGGTCTACCTAGGGCCTCCCAAGCTGTATCCAGGGCTTGTTCTTCACCTTCAACCCTGCTGTGCAGTGACTATTAAGCAGCTGTCCTCTCCTACTGTGGGGATGACTGTGTGTCCACAAGGCGTTGTTAGTGCAGCAGCGTATGCTAGGGGAGCACTTGGGAAGCGGGCTAGATGGAAAACAGGGGAACTTAATTGAATTAGAAGCACACACACAGGATATTCTGGTCTGCAATCCTTTCAGCCCCCTCTCTGTTTGGCAGAGAAAAATCTGTCTCCTTTCACATGATCTGCTAGCACTTGGGGTTTATTCTCTGCACCTTCTATTAAATCCAGTAGCCATCTCTTATTCTCTTGCATCCTCACATTCTATAAACCAAAGAAGAGATGATGGTCTTTTGGCAAGTTCTGCAGTCCTTGCCAGAAATAAATGAAAAGCAGTTGTGCTCAGAATGAATGAGGGCCTTAGGACATCTCACACACTGGGTTCCACCTTGCTTTGCACCCGCAAGCCCTCTAGGTAAGGGTTCCCACACTTTACTGATGATAAGAAGCAACAAAGATACTGGTTAAAATATAAACTGCCCAGACTACTCTGGGGAAGATATGAATCAGAAGCTTTAGATGGGGGCTAGGAAAACAATTTTAAAAACACTTAAGTCTTATTTTCAGAAAATGTTGGGAAACACCGGCCAGCATTTGTTCCCTTCCTCTTACAAAACTTGGACATTTTTTCTGCGAGAGTGGAGAATGATACCACCAAACCTTTCTCAAATAACCTCAATCCATCTGCTCTCTCCTGTGATAAACATCTCTGGCCTCCAGTTTTATCATGTCTAGTGTACTCTCATGTAGCCTCCCAGGTGGCTCAGTGGTAAAGAATCTGCTCACCAATGCAGGAGGCCCAGGTTCAATTCCTAGGTCAGGAAGATCCCCTGGAGAAGGAAATGGCAACCTACTCCAGTATTCTTGCCTGAGAAGTCCCATGAACAGAGGAGCCTGGCAGGCTACCGTCTGTGGGGTCACAAAGGATTGGACACGATTTAGTGACTAAACCCCCACCACAGCATACTTTCATATAGTGTTGGGCTATCATCTAGCTATTTCACTAGGTATGTTTAGTTTCTTCCTAAAAGTAAAAATTCCCAAAAGTCAAAAATAATATCTCTACTTTGTTTTGTCTTCCTCTTCCTCCTCAGATACCTAGCATCATCTGTCTCTATCTCTACATCTATCTCTATCATCTTTTTATCTATCTTTCCATTAGAATGTAAACTCTATGAGGGCATGCAACTTGCATCCTCCACAGCATTTAGAACTGTGCCCAGCATGTATTCAGATCAGATCAGATCAGTCACTCAGTCGTGTCCAACTCTTTGCAACCCCATGAATCACAGCACGCCAGGCCTCCCTGTCCATCACCAACACCCGGAGTTCACTCAGACTCAGGTCCATCGAGTCAGTGATGCCATCCAGCCATCTCATCCTCTGTCGTCCCCTTCTCCTCCTGCCCCCAATCCCTCCCAGCATCAGAGTCTTTTCCAATGAGTCAACTCTTCGCATGAGGTGGCCAAAGTACTGGAGTTTCAGCTTTAGCATCATTCCTTCCAAAGAAATCCCAGGGCTGATCTCCTTCAGAATGGACTGGTTGGATCTTCTTGCAGTCCAAGGGACTCTCAAGAGTCTTCTCCAACACCACAGCTCAAAAGCATCAATTCTTCGGTGCTCAGCCTTCTTCACAGTCCAACTCTCACATCCATACATGACCACAGGAAAAACCATAGCCTTGACTAGACGAACCTTTGTTAGCAGAGTAATGTCTCTGCTTTTGAATATGCTATCTAGGTTGGTCATAACTGCAGTCACCATCTACAGTGATTTTGGAGCCCAGAAAAATAAAGTCTAACACTGTTTCCACTGTTTCCCCATCTATTTCCCATGAAGTGATGGGACTGGATGCCATGATCTTTGTTTTCTGAATGTTGAGCTTTAAGCCAACTTTTTCACTCTCTACTTTCACCTTCATCAAGAGGCTTTTTAGTTCCTCTTCACTTTCTGCCATAAGGGGGTATCATCTGCATATCTGAAGTTATTGATATTTCTCCCATGTATTAGGTACTCCAAATAAATGAGTCTTGGCTTGTGGATCAAATTAATAAGAAAGTCTTAAACAAGTCTGAGACATCTTAAATGTTACAAGGTTGCTGCTCTCCTGACTGCTTTATCAATAGGACAATTCCCTTCCTTTCTCCTTTACCCTCTCTTTCCAGCCCCGGCCTTTTCCTCTGCCTAAACTATCCTATGGCACCCCACTCCAGGACTCTTGCCTGGAAAATCCCATGGATGGAGGAGCCTGGTGGGCTGCAGTCCATGGGGTCGCTAAGAGTCGGACACAACTGAGCGACTTCACTTTCACTTTTCACTTTCATGCATTGGAGAAGGAAATGGCAACCCACTCCAGTGTTCTTGCCTGGGGAATCCCAGGGACGGGGGAGCCTGGTGGGCTGCCCTCTCTGCGGTCGCACAGAGTAGAACACGACTGAAGCGACTCAGCAGCAGCAGCAAACTATCCTAAAGAGCATTTACCTAATCTAATGCATAGAGAAATAGAAGCCCAGAGCTAAGTACAAGCAGTGTACAGTTTTTATATTTGCCACCCTGCGATCTATTCCTCTTCATTTTGTTAACAGAAGCCCTTTTAGGGAAACATCTTGCCTCTATACTGAGGTAAAAGTGACCCAGACCTGACCAATTAGTATATGCCCTGGCCTCAAGTCTTTTCCAGGCAGGCTGTGACCCCTGGGTCTAGTCAGAGTTTGGGACTTTGCTGGGACTTTGGCAAACACTGGCTCTTGTACTGCTGAGATTGCCAGCCTAGAGTTCATGGGGCTTTCCTGTGGAGAGTGACTGCCTGAGATTGAAATGAGCACAGGGAAGAACAGGACAAAGTGCTAATCAGAAAAGAAGACAGTCATGGAGAGAGTCATGGTACATGGGAACATGAGCCAAGGGAACAGGTTACAGGCCACACTTGCTCTGTGACCTCCTGCAGGCCAGAGGTTTTTCTAAATGCTCCTCCATGCTTCTTTTATACACTCTGCACTGAAGCTACCAAGCTATGAGCAATAGGCTTGTTTCCATGCTAGTCTGTGAGCTGCAGCTTGAGAGCCAGGGCTGTATTTTCCATAAGTTGTGTCCCCACACCTAGCACCCAGCACATGGAGGTGCTCCATGATCAGTGCACGGTGGTAACATGATTCTGGGTGTGCATAGAATTGATTATAGAGTTCAACTCTGAGTTTCCTGACCTGAAAACACAAGGGATGTGCCTCTACCAAAAATGAGAGCTACTAAGGGAAAACTGCTTCTTGATTTCTCGACCTTGCCAGGCAGAGAAGAGTCGACTGTGACTTGAAATTGTTGGCCCTGCTCCGTCTCCTCGCAGATGACAGCCTCTGGCCAGTTTGGGAGGAGACACACCACTGAGAGGCAGACAGCAGCCCACGCTCCTGCCAGCTGGGCTGTTTCTCTGCAGGCCTCTGAGAAGCTGCGAGAGATGGGGCATGACAGAGAGCCAGGCCTGTTGCTCTGCTCACTGGAGGATGCCCGAGGCGGCTGGGATGACCCTCTGCACGCTGTGGGAAGCAGAAGGAGGGGTTCAGCCCCCAAAGGAAGAGAACAAGAGGGTAAAAAAGAGAGCGAGTAGAGGTTTTGGGTTTTGGTTTTAGCGACTATGCCTGAGGAACCTGACAGCAAGCATCCCTCTGTGAGTATATAGATCCCACTGGATGGAAATGCAGACTGAGGCCCAGCACCTGGCTCCTTTATTTTTCTTCTTTCTTTTCTCGTAATAATACTTCCGTCCAATTCTGACAACAAGTTGGTAAAAATAGCTGTTTTCATTTGAAAAGCATTTTGAAGAGACCAATCAAAAGGCTACTTTGCCATATCTTAGATATTGTGAATAATGCTGCCGTGAACCATGGTAGCACTTACTATCTCCTTGAGGTACTTACTTCCGTTACTTTGGATACATACCCAGAAATGATCATGTTGGATCATATAGTGATTTTATTTTTAATTTTTTGAGGAATCTCATATGATTTTCCATAATGGCTCTACCAATTTACATCCTCACTAACAGGGTTTTTTTGTGTGTATCCATTGATGGACGAATAGATAAAGAAATTGAGATAAAATACAAACACATAAACAAACACAGACCCAATAACACACAAATTCAATGAAATATTAGTCAGTCTTAATAAAAAAGGAGATACTGCCATTTGTGGCAATATATTTAAACTTAGAGAACATCATTTTAAGTGAAAAAAATCAGACACAAAAAGAAAAAGGCTACATAATCTCTCTTATATTTAGAGTCTAAACTCATAGAACCAGAGGGTATAATAGTGGTTAGCAGGTCTGTGACGTTGAAGAAAATGGGGAGAAGTTGGTCAAAAGTTTCAGTCATGTAGAATAAGTCTAGAGATCTAGAGTATGGCATGATGGCTATTGCTAATAATATTGCATTGAATACTGGAAATTTGCCAAGAAATTACATATCAGGTGCTCTTACCACACATATACAAAATGGTAACTGTGTGAGAAGGATGTGTTAATTAACTTGACTGTAGCAATCATTTCTCCATGTATATTTGTATTTCAAAAAAGCATGTTGTACATCTTAAAATATATAATTTTATTAAAGAAAAAAAAAGCCACTTTTCCTTACTAACCAATTCCTGAGTAGAATTTCCATAAGACTTTTTTTCCCAAAAGGAAGAGGCCAACTTTACATTCTACTTCATAGAAACCCTCCCTTTGAATCATCACATTCCCTCATATCTTCTTTTTGCCTTGGCTGCATTTTCTTCTTTGAACTCATGTTGAAATCATGCCCAAAGCAAGGATAACAAGTTGCAAGCAGGATTGTGGGCATGAAACAAACATTGCACCTAAAAAGAAATGCCAATGTACACAATTCAGGCAATTGGATGAACATTTCTATCCTCTTAGAAAACATTTTGATGAATAAAATTCCTTCCTGGGCCAACATCTCTCTCACTCTTTGTATCATCTTCTTAGCTCTGCTAGACTTCCTTCTTTTTACTGCCTTCCCTGAATGCAATCTAATCAAAGTTTATGTGCAATAAATAAAGGTGGAGAAAGGTTCCTAGGATGTGGATAAAGCCAAATTCCACAATGCTAAAGAAAGAAGTAACACTTAGTGAGAGGTGCTAGTGAACAGTTCCTCTCATCCAGCTCTTGAGGAAGGGAAGATGAATAGGATTCCTATTGGATGTGCCCAACTGTTAAAGACCTAGTGTCTTACTTGCTTCTTTGCAAAACATGCTTATAAAACACAAGCAGATCCCTAAGGGGAACTCTCACGCTCTTTATGAATATTAACAATTTTCTAATCACTGATATAATGTTCACATAATAGCTTCTATTAACACAACAACAAGTTTTGCAACATGCCCTACATTTGTTTGATGCCTCTTGGTATTTCCATCTCATGACAGTGATGAAAAAGAATCTCGTATCTTTCTTGATATTTTGAGGTAATTATTCCCAGTTGCTATAATACAAACTGGTTTGGCTTCACTGGAAATCCCACAAATAGTGACAGCCTGATATTTGCTAGCACTTGATCTCAGAAACAAGAATACTGTTATAAGTCTACTGTTATACACTTTGCTGCTGCTGCTAAGTCACTGTAGTTGTGTCCAACTCTGTGCTACCCCATAGACGGCAGCCCACCAGGCTCCCCCGTCCCTGGGATTCTCCAGGCAAGAACCCTGGAGTTGGTTGCCATTTCCTTCTCCAGTTTACGCTTTATGGAAACGTAAATGTAAACTGTTAATGAACAGTCAAGTGACGTTGACAATTGTTAAATTATGTATTCCAGAGACTAGTAGACTTAAGCTGGGTGTAACTCCTGAAAGGAATGGCCAGTTTAGGTAACACACTCTAGTCTCTCAGTTGATTGAATGGGAAATTGTAGACATTGTTCTTGTTGTTTGCGTTAGTCACACTCAGTCATGTCCAACTCTTTGCGACCCCATGGACTGTAGCCTGTCAGGTTTCTCTGTCCATGGGATTCTCCAGGCAAGAATACTGGAGTGGATTGCTCTTCCCTTCTCCAGAGGATCTTCCTGACCCAGGAATCAAACGCTGCTCTCCTGCATTGCAGGCAGTTCTACACCATCTGAGCTAAAGAGTAGTTCAAGTGTATTCCCTGTACAGGGAAGCACAGAGTTGTTGTGGTGGTTTAGCATAATTTATATTGCTTTTTTCTTCGCCCACAAAACTTTTTCCTCAAACATTTTAATAAGTATCATTAGCTATAATTTGTACTTCACAATCTAACAGGGAATTCCCTGACAGTCCAGTGGTTAGGACTCTGTGCTTCAAGTGCAAGGGGCCTGGGTTTGATCCCTGGTTAGGGAACCAAGATCCCACAGGCTACAGGCAGTGAAGCCAAAAAAAAAGGTGAGATGTGAAACTAAGATATAATCCTGGATATTTAAAAAAGAAATGAATGAGAGAAAATGGACTAAAACAAAAATCTAACAAATACAAATATCAATGATAAACTATAAATTTATCCTGTTTTGTATCATTTTTATTTTTAGCTTTCCTTGGTATTAATGATGATAGTAGTAACTAGTTTTAGGCAATTATGTGTCATGAAATTAATCCTCATAAAACATCGTTGACTAGGTATAAATACATCTATGTAGTAGAAGAGGGCATAGAAAAAAGAGGTTTTGAAAGTCTAGAGGCAGCAACATGTTGGACCTGACACACACCGGCCTCTGAGAACTACTTGTGTGCATCTCTCCCAACTTTGTATATAGTGTCATCACATGATAGCTTAAAATTGGCCACCATCAAAGTATTTACACTATGAAATTTAGCAAACACTACAAGCCTCTCCCCTAAAAGCTGGTTGCTAAACATTAATCGGGGAAGGCAATGGCACCCCACCCCAGTACTTTTGCCTGGAAAATCCCATGGACGGAGGAGCCTGGTAGGCTCCAGTCCATGGGGTCGCTGAGAGTCGGACACAACTGAGCGACTTCACTTTCACTTTTCACTTTCATGCATTGGAGGAGGAAATGGCAACCCACTCCAGTGTTCTTGCCTGGAGAATCCCAGGGACAGGGGAGCCTGGTGAGCTTCCGTCTGTGGGGTCGCACAGAGTCGGACATGGCTGAAGAGACTTAGCAGTAGCAGCAGCAGCAAACATTAATAAGCACACTACTAATTACAAAACTAGTAAGTAGCTGAGTTGAGATTTAAACTGTTCTGTGTGACTCCAGGCTCGGGGGAAACCCTGGGTTAATAAGTCAGGAGACTTCTGTACTAGCTTTGCATGGAATTTTATGTCCTTAAGCCAATCCCTTTATGTGTCTACCCTGCATTTGATCATCTGCAGCATCCAGCTCTTAAATATCTAGATAATGACTGCAACTATGAAGAATAGTTGCAGTTGAAGGGTATGATCCATATATTCTTATCTGTTAAGAACAAGAATTCTGAACTTTGATAATCACCTTCCCCCACCATTACCATGTTCACTTAGTAGAATGAAAGAGAAGGCATTCCTTCTCCCCATCTCCTCTTCTCTAATTCCCCTTTCCCTGGGCTCTTTTGAACTGTGGTGTTGGAGAAGATTCTTGAGAGCCCCTTTGACTGCAAGGAGATCCAACCAGTCCATCCTAAAGCAGATCAGTCCTAGATATTCATTGGAAAGACTGGTGTTGAAGCTGAAACTCCAATACTTTCGCCACCTGATGTGAAGAACTGACTCATTTGAAAAGACCCTGATGCTGGGAAAGATTGAGGGCAGGAGGAGAAGGGGACAACAGAGGATGAGATGGTTGGATGACATCACTGACTCAATGGACATGGGTTTGGGTGGACTCTGGGAGCTGGTGATGGACAGGGAGGCCTGGCATGCTGCGGTTCATGGAGTTGCAAAGAGTCGGACATGACTGAGTGACTGAACTGAACTAATTGGGCTCTTTGGTAAGGTCCTCTTAGAAGCAGACTCTGAATCAAGGATTCACATGCAAGTCATTTCTTATGGAAGTGCTCCCTGAGAAACCAAACCAAGAAATGATAGGGAGCAGCCTAGGGATGGGGAGGAAGCCAAGCAAAGATGTGATTTCAGGAGAAATCCCATAGGAGCCCATGAGTATACATTACATCAGTTTGGCCTCAAGTTAAGGGAGCTGGGTCTTTGTGCCACCAGCATCCCACACAGCCACTGGCTATGTGGGAGGGGAGTTAACAAACTCCCAGACATTTTGATCTCTCTACATATGGGGGTTGGCTCCAGTGCTGATATCTGAAAGTGACAAGCAGCAAAGACTGGAGAAGAGGGAAGCTGGGTATGCAGAGCTGAGAAAAAAGATGCACCAAAGTGTCAATTATATCCTTCCACAAATCATGTTTACTGAAAACCCTCCTTCATCCAAGCTGGCCAAGGGTAATATAGCTTTTCTCAGAAAGCTGAAGACAATTTGTCTGTTTTCCTTATGGCCAAATGGAAGCATATTAGGGAATTAGAATACCCTGGAAGTCAAGAAAATAGCCCCTTGGGATAGACATCCAGCTCTATTTTAGAAAGAGAGACAAAGAAAGGACTCACACAGTGCACACCAGAGCCTATGCTGAACTGGCTCTGAAAGAAGAGGATGATCATCAGGGGAGGAGAGGCAGTGTGTCCCCCACAACAGTGAGCCATATCAATATGGAATTTTTCATGTTATGACATGCCATAGTACTAATAGTTGATAATTTTATTAACCCACTCTTATCCCACCCCAGGTGAAAATCAAGAGTACGTGGCCAGTTCACTTGAATGTTTATGCTACTCTTTAAGCTTTTTCAGCAAAGAGATTGTGCCAGGTTTCTGGACGGGCATTCAGGCTAAGTGTACTGTAGAACTATCCATTCAGTGGCACAGGAACTCATGACATGTTAGGAAAAATCTTTAAACTTCTGCATTATTTCCATGAAAGCCTAATGTGCTGCAGAATTCAAAAATGTTTTTTCCCTTCTGCAAAATGTTCTCAAATAGTGTAGAAATTATTACTCCATTGTATCCACTAGGAAACTGAGGCAATGATTAAGTGACAAATCCATTAGAGGAGCTATACCAAATCATGCTTTGAAATAGTACCTTATTACATGGAGGCTAACTTTGAATATGAGTAGTTGGAGATGAATAGCTGGAGAAGGCAATGGCACCCCACTCCAGTACTGTTGCCTGGAAAATCCCATGGATGGAGGGGCCTGGTAGGCTGCAGTCCATCGGGTTGCTGAGGGTCAGACATGACTGAACGACTTCACTTTCACTTTTCACTTTCATGCACTGGAGAAGGAAATGGCACCTCACTCCAGAGTTCTTGCCTGGAGAATCCCAGGGATGGGGCATCCTGGTGGGCTGCCTTCTATGGGGTCGCACAGAGTCGGACACGATTGAAGTGACTCAGCAGTTGGAGATGTCACCTTGTGTTGCGTCTAAGCAGCTACATCCCATTCAGTGCTCACCAGGTTTCTGGTTTGGGGATTTTGATCTCCTACATCATGCAAACCTGTATTTTTTTAAATCATATTTCTATTTGCTCCTTTCGTTTTAAAATGTAATCCTAGTTCTCTGAAGGAACAGAAAATTCTAGTTTGAAATAGATAATAACAGTTTTTCATAATCATTACTCATAAAATCTCAAGTGGCTTTGGTGGGCATCTGGTCGTCATTAAGAGGATTGAATTTATCAGACAAGTCATTTTGCTTAATTAGGTGGCTAACTGGCAGGGCCTTTCTTACTAAAAAAGCATTACAATCATCTGCAAAAGCCTCAAGAAGTCCTTGATTGGACCATTTTGTCATTGTTTTACTGGATATCATTAAATTCCCACTTGCAACCCCTAAGAGCTAATTCAAGTTCCAGGATACTGCACAAAGCTCACATAACCAGCTAGTCAATTTAAATTGAGGACAACTTAACTAAAAACAATAAAATGAATCAGTATCTCAGGTCCTACTTCACACAGTGGAATTCATGCTTTGGTGTGATGTTTGCTGCTGCTAAGTGGCTTCAGTCGTGTCCGACTCTGTGCGACCCCATAGACGGAAGCTCACCAGGCTCCCCTGTCCCTGGGATTCTCCAGGCAAGAACACTGGAGTGGGTTGCCATTTCCTTCTCCAATGCATGAAAGTGAAAAGTGAAAGTGAAGTCGCTCAGTCGTGTCCGACTCTTAGCGACCCCATGGACTGGAGCCTACCAGGCTCCTCCGTCCATGGGATTTTCCAGGCAAAAGTACTGGGGTGGGGTGCCATTGCCTTCCCCGGTGTGATGTTTAAGTATGACCAATTCCTCACATCCATCCAAGTCTAAATCTTAGAACAAGTGTAGCCTAATAACTTAAGAATGCCCAATCAGCAAGCTCCAAGTCATCCTTAGGTACAGAAAGAGCTTCAGAGATTACATCATGTGTTTTGACTGGTCAAACACTTAATTGCTCTTTCATGCAGAGACTAATAAGCGACAAATCCATGATACGTTCATTTTTTCATATACATAAAAAGAAAAAAAAAGAAAAAGAATGTCTCAAAGATTAAAAAAAAAAAAGTCATCTACACTATTTTAAAAGAGATTAGCCCTGGAATAAATGAGTAAGGTAAAACAATTGATTTAAGTGGATAATCTAAGGTAAAAATCTGGAAAGTAATATCTTACTTCACTGATACTAGAGGTTCTGACACTTTAATAGGCAGTTCAAGCCTTTCTCATCTGGTGATGTCCTTTTACCTTATCCCCAGATAGGAAGCTGAACTCCAATCTTTGTATTGAGGTATCCCCCAAGAATCCTGTAGAGGCTGCCCACAGCTCACAGGTCTAATAACTGTATCAGGGAGGAAGAAACAGTAATAATTGGATCCCATGAGCCTCTATTTACAATAGTCAAGGAATGTAAGATAAACCAATTGAGCTGTGTGGCCAGGCAACCAGACTTGGGAACACTATTTGGTAGGAAATAGCCAGAGAAACAAGAAGGCGTGTTGGCCCCAGGGACTTTATACCACACAGAAGTGGCTATGAGTGCGCATGCATGCTCCTATAATGGACAAATTCCAGGCAGTTTTTCCATCCTGTGAATGCTTACTTACAGTGAAGGAAGATGTTATAACCTACACCTTAGAGAGACTTTTTCTTAAAGTTTGTGACCTGTTGAAGCCAAAAACCAGATGACCTGCTCTCGTATTAAATTGTCTTACATAAGCTACATTGTCATCTGAGTTAAATCCACCCATTCTAGTCCATTTTAGTTCACTGATTCCTAAAGTGTTGATGTTCACTCTAGCCATCTCCTGTTTGACCACTTTCAGTTTACCTTGATTAATAGATGTAACATTCCAGGTTCCTTTGCAATATTGTTCTTTACAACACCAGACTTTAACTGAGATGACCATTATAACTACTACTGTGGGGAATAATCCTTGAGAAGAAAAGGAGTAGCCCTTGTAGTCAACAAAAGAGTCTGAAATGTAGTTCAGTTCAGTTCAGTCACTCAGTTGTGTCCAGCTCTTTGCGACCCCATGAATCACAGCATGCCAGGCCTCCTTGTCCATCACCAACTCCCGGAGTTCACTCAGACTCACGTCCATCGAGTCAGTGATGCCATCCAGCCATCTCATCCTCTGATATCCCCTTCTCCTCCTGCCCCCAATCCCTCCCAGCATCAGAGTCTTTTCCAATGAGTCAACTCTTCGCATGAGGTGGCCAAAGTACTGGAGTTTCAGCTTTAGCATCATTCCTTCCAAAGAAATCCCAGGGCTGATCTCCTTCAGAATGGACTGGTGGATCTCCTTGCAGTACTTGGATGCAATCTCAAAAATGAAAGAAAGATCTCTGTTCTTTTCCAAGGCAAACCATTCAATATCAAAGTAATCCAAGTCTGTGCCCCAACCAGTAATGCTGAAGAAGCTGAAGGTGAACGGTTCTATGAGACCTACGGGACCTTCAAGAACTAACACCAAAAACAGCTGTCCTTTTCATTATAGAGGAATGGAATGCAAAAGTAGAAAGTCAAGAGATACTGGGAGTAACAGGAAAATTTGGCCTTGGAGTACAAAATGAAGCAGGGCAAAGGCTAATAGAGTTTTCCCAAGAGAACACACTGCTCATAGCAAACACCCTCTTCCAATGACACAAGAGAAGACTCTGTGGATGGACATCACCAATGGTCAATACCGACATGAGATTGATTATATTCTTTGCAGATAAAGATGGAGAAGCTCTAACAGTCAGCAAAAAAAAAAAAAAGACTGGGAGCTGACTGTGGCTCATACCATGAACTCCTTATTGCAAAATTCAGACTTAAACTGAAGAAAGTAGGGAAAACCACTAGACCATGCAGGTATGACCTAAATCAAATCCCTTATGATTACACAGTGGAAGTGAGAAATAGATTTAAGGGACTAGATCTGAGAGACACAGTGCCTGAAGAACTATGGATGGAGGTTCATGACATTGTATAGGAGGCAGGGATCAAGACCATCCCCAAGAAAAAGAAGTGCAAAAAGGCAAAATGGTTGTCTGAGGAGGCTTACAAATAGTTGAGAAAAGAAGAGACCTGAAAGGCAAAGGAAAAATGGAAAGATATACCCATTTGCAGAGTTCCAAAGAATATCAAGGAGAGATAAGAAAGCCTTCCTCAATGATCAATGCAAAGAAATAGAGGAAACAATAGAATGGGAAAGACTAGAGAACTCTTCAAGAAAATTAGAAATACCAAGGGAACATGTCATGAAAAGATGGACACAATAAAGGACAAATGGTATGAACCTAACAGAAGCAGAAGATAGTAATAAGAGATGGCATGAATACACAGAAGAACTATACAAAAAAGATCTTCATGACCCAGATAACCATGATGGTGTGATAACTTACCTAGAGCCAGACATCCTGGAATGTGAAGTCAAATGGGCCTTAGGAAGCATCACTACGAACAAAGCTAGTGGAGGTGATAGAATTCCAGTTGAGCTATTTCAAATCCTAAAAGATGATGCTGTGAGGGTGCTGCACTCAATATGCCAGCAAACTTGGAAAACTCAGCAGTGACCACAGGACTGGAAAAGCTCACTTTTCATTCCAGTTCCAAAGAAAGTGAAGTCACTCAGTCGTGTCCGACTCTTTGCGATTCCATGGACTGTAGACTACCAGGCTTCTCTGTCCATGGGATTTTCTAGGCAATAGTACTGAAGTAGGTTGCCATTTCCTTCTCCAGGAGATCTTCCTGATCCAGGGATGGAACCCAGGTCTCCTGCATTGCAGGCAGAAGCTTTACCACCTGAGCCATCAGGGAAACCCAAAGAAAAGCATGCCAAAGAATGTTCAAACTACCACACAATTGCACTCAATCTCACACACTACCAAAGAAATGCTCAAAATTCTCCAACCCAGGCTTCGGCAATATGCGGACCATGAACTTACAGATGTTCAAGCTGGTTTTAGAAAAGGCAGAGGAACCAGAGATCAAATTGCCAACATCCATTGGATCATTGAAAAAGCAAGAGAGTTCCAAAAAAACATATGCTTTATTGACTACACCAAAGCTTTTGACTGTGTGGATCACAACAAACTCTGGAAAATTCTTCAAGAGATGAGAACATCAGACCACATGACCTGCCTCCTGAGAAATCTGTATGCAGGTCAGGAAGCAACAGTTAGAACTGGACATGGAACAAACTGGTCCAAATTGGGAAAGGAATACATCAAGGCTGTATATTGTCACCATGCTTATTTAACTTATATGCAGAGTATATCAAGTGAAATGCCAGGCCTCATGATGCACAAGCTGGAATCAAGATTTCTAGGTGAAATATTAGTAATGTCAGATACACAGATGACACCACCCTTATGGCAGAAAGTGAAGAAAAACTAAAGAGCTAGAGCTTTCAATAGAACTTACTCAAACTCATGTCTATTGAGTCAGTGATGCCATCCAGCCATCTCATCCTCTGTCATCCCCTTCTCCCCCCGCCTTCAATCTTTCCCAGCATCAGGGTCTTTTCAAATAAGTCAGTTCTTTGCATCAGGTGGCCAAAGTATTAGAGTTTCACTCTTGATGAAAGTGAAAGAAGAGAGTGAAAAAGCTGAATTGAAACTCAACCTTCAGAAAACTAAGATCGTGGAATTTGGCCCCATCAATTCATAGCAAATAGACTGGGAAACAATGGAAACAGTGACTGCCTTTATTTTTTGGGTCTCCAAAATCACTGCAGATGGTGACTGCCAACATGAAATTAAAAGACACTTGCTCCTTGGAAGAAAAGCTATGACCAACCTAGACAGCATACTGAAAGCAGAGACATTACTTTGCCAACAAAGGTCCATCTAGTCAAAGCTATGGTTTTTCCAGTAGTCATGTATTAATGTGAGAGTTGGACTATAAAGAATTTGAGCACCAAAGAATTGATGCTTTTGAACTGTGGTATTGGAAAAAACTCTTGAGAGTCCCCTCTCAGAGAGAGTCCCTACTCTGTAAGGAGATCCAACTAGTCCATCGTAAAGGAAATCCGTCCTGAATATAAACTGGAAGAACTGATGCTGAAGCTGAAACTCCAATACTTTGGCCACCTGATGCAAAGAACTGACTTATTTGAAAAGACCCTGATGCTGGGAAAGATTGAAGGTGGGGGGAGAAGGGGATGACAGAGGATGAGATGGCTGGATGGCATCACTGACTCAATAGACATGAGTTTGAGTAAGTTCTAGGACCTGGTGATGGACAGGGAAGCCTGGTGTGCTGTGGTCCATGGGGTTGCAAAGAGTCAAACACAACTGAGCAACTGAACAGAGCTGAAGCTACATTGTCGTCTATATATGCTGGACTTTTTTTATTTCAGTATTTTCTGCATCATTTTTCCTTCTCACATATAAAGTTGGCATTTTACAGATATCAGATTGTAAAGTTTTCCTATATAATTAATTTATGTGCAAAACAATATGACCCTGGAAAAATGAGAGAATTTATAGATTTTATCAAATTATATTAACCTAATTTATTTTCAAATAGCAGGTAGATAGGATAATAGGACGGGGAAGGCAATGGCACCCCACCCCAGTACTCTTGCCTGGAAAATCCCATGGACGGAGGACCCTGGTGGGCTGCAGTCCATGGGGTCGCTAAGAGCCAGACACGACTGAGCGACTTCACTTTCACTTTTCACTTTTATGCATTGGAGAAGGAAATGGCAACCCACTCCAGTGTTCTTGCCTGGAGAATCCCAGGGACGGCGGAGCCTGGTGGGCTGCCGTCTCTGGGGTCGCACAGAGTCGGACACGACTGAAGCGACTTAGCAGCAGCAGGATAATAGGATAGACTTTGGCACATAATAAACATATTTATGTAAAAGAAACCACAGAACTCATAGGTCTTGGTTCAAAATACCCTCTGTGTCTTAGTCTTTGATTGGTAGATCTAAATAGAGTAAGCTAAGAGCCCTCTTATTCAGATTGCTACCAACTACTTGTGTATTTGGGTAGGTTGGAAGTATTTTGGTCTTCAGATTTCTTGATCTATAAAATGTAGGGGTTAGAATCCAGAGGGATTTATTTTTGTTACAACATCTATTTTTTGTTGAACATTGCGGTTGTTCATTTGCTAAGTCATGTCTGACTCTTTGCAGCCCCATGGACTCCAGCATACCGGGCTTCTCTGTCCTTCACTATCTCCCAGAGTTTGCTCAAACTCATGTCCATTGAGTCGCTGATGCCATCCAACCGTCTCATCCTCTGTCACCCCCTTCTCCTCCTGCCCTCAATCTTTCCCAGCATCAAGGTCTTTTTCAATTGTTGACCATAGTCTGTAATAAACTAGAATGTTCTCTAAAGTAGAAAGTGATTTTGTTTAAAACGTTATAAAGAACAATGTTAAGTAGCAACCACAGAAGGCTGATTATGAAGTGTGATAAAAAGAAATAATCATCATAAACACCATATATTTAACTCCTCTCAAAGAAGATGACTCTGTCAAGGTTTCAATGGGCTTATTGGTATAATGGCACCAATAGACTATTATTTAAATCTCATATGGGCTTTCACCATTTCTGCCTTTTCAGATGGCTGGTTTTAATCCATATCATGAAAAGTTGGGTGAATAAGTCTACTCTTTTCCCCTTTTTCAAAGACTGATAGAGGAGAAGATCTGGAAAGATTGACAAAAAGTGTCTTCCAGAGTTGCAAAGATACAGCTGGCTTAGAGGTATCAATGAGTCATTAAGAAAGTTCGTTAGGTCTATTTTCAAATGGAAGGAAGGATAATAAGCTAAGAAAAAGTGTCTTCCCAAAGGATCCTGTTTTGCAGGAGTCAGAAAAATGGAATGAGGGCAATGTAAAGAACATACAGAGTCAAAGAACTTTCCAAGCCACGGAGACATGTAAAGCCCCCTCACCTGCCCAACCTATGAGCTGAAGGGCTTAAGTTCTGCAGCATCAGAATGAAGTCAGTGTAGAGGACAGTTATCATATATGAAGAATTAGGGGGATTCATCCGAAGCTGAACCTCAGACACAGAACTAACAGGATAGTAGCACTCCATGAAGTTCCCAAGAACTTAAGGATGGCTTTGCCCTTCACGTACAGCAAGGAATGGAAGCATAGAAATTGTCTTTAAATCTAAAAATGTAAGAAGATCTCAAACCTGGAGGTATTTTATCCCCAAATCTTGCAGGAATCCAATAAATGACATATTGTCATCCCTGTCTTATATTTTTCTATTCCATAATGGTCCAAGTAAGAGAGTAACACTGTGTTTCCTGAAGAAAAACAAAGAGGTCTGGAGGCTTTTGATTGCTGCTGCTGCTGCTGCTAAGTTGCTTCAGTCATGTCTGACTCTGTGTGACCCCATAGACAGCAGCCCACCCGGCTCCTCCATCCCTGGGATTCTCCAGGCAAGAACACTGGAGTGGGTTGCCATTTCCTTCTCCATTTGATTGTTTTTCATATCAATCAAAAAGCCACAACCTTGATTAAATGACATCTAGGATTATTGTTTGGGAGAGAGGTGACATAATGACGGTACCCACCATCAATTTCCCAAATTGAGTGAGTCAAATAGAAGCAAGTGAGAATGCTCTGTCTTTACCTAGATGGGAATTAGAGAGTAGAATTTAAGATGACCATTTTAAAGGGGTTTCTCACTTCTATGACTCTCTAACCCGAGCAACACAATTCCATCTGTGGTAACTGGGTGCAGAATATCTATGGGCTATATTTTGGTCCTGCCAGGGTTCCCACAAACATCTGGTGACATGGGCACTTTTGGTTGATTATAAAACAGAAGCAGTACTCAAAGGAAAACCTCCCCTCATGTTTCTTTAGTATTCTCTTTTACTTATTCTGTTTTTGTACAAAGTTATTTTTACAAGTAATTTAAGTAAATTCACAGTTTCAGAGGATTCATGATCCCATCAGATAAATTTTCCCTCCCATGACATCAGCACTAAATATCATCCTGGTGCCTTTAGATGTATTATATTTCATATGGAGGATCAAAGCAAACCTACTAATTAGTTCCTCAAGGTGCTTGTGTATAGCATCAATTCTAGTATTGAAACTTTAGTTTATAAAACAATTCATTGCACATAGGGTTGTAAATGCTGACAAAATGGAATGAGATTTGTCCAGCCCTCATACATTTTTAAGCTTTTTCCCTTTGTTTGGAATATCTAGTCAGAATTCAGGAGGAATTCCATGTCCTTGACAAGGAATGAAACTAACCAGCCCATTATGAGCTCAATGTTGGCACTTAGCATTAATGATTTTAATCTACCGAAGTATTTGCTTTCAAAGACAGAGTTGATGAATAAAAGTACATACTCTTATTAAAGAAATAGGCAAAATGAAACCAGTTTCATTTATGCTAGACTCCTAGAGTTATAAATAAAATGATTTTTTTTTCTAACTTTAAAAGTATTAGAAGCTTGCCAGAGAAAATTTAAGAAAAATATTTTTTAAAAAGCCATCTTTTACAATAAAATTTTGGTACATTTTTATATATGTTTTTCATATATTCAGTCTTTGAAATCATGCTTTATATGCAAATAAATCTACTTTTTTAACATACCATTTTAAAGAATCATGTTATAAATTCTCTCCAAAGGTAATTTTAAGAGACAAAGTAAACTCCTTATTGTGTAGATAAACCATGTTTAATGTGGATGGTCCACAATGAGTAAACGAGTTTAATTATTTTCTTGTTTTTACAAAGTAAAACATCACATGGGGAGACATTTAATAATATCAAGTGTAATGGGTAATGTTTCTTTTGAACACAGTAATAAAAATTACTTAATGGAGTTATAGTGCTCTTTTCATAAAAATATTGGAAGGAAAGCAGAGAGGCATGATGTTCTTTTGAGGCATGACAATCATACCTTTTGAATATGTCTGTCTGTCTATGCTTCGCATATAACCCTAATCAGAACAAGCAAAACAAAACAAAAAAATGTATTCCTTCTGTTGTAACAGTGGAGATGACCAGGGGATGAGAAGAGGCTGTTGTTGGCCTCTGAGCTCATAGTCTCTTTTTCTGTTGTATCCCTTTTATGCATTACTGTTTCCAACTAGATCCTAGTACAGTTATACTGTGACCCACATATTTGTGTTCCTTTTGGCCTGCCCAGCTCTAGTGAGAAGGTCACTGCCACTTCTTTGATTTCTTTGAGAAGGGACTTCAACCATCTTCTCCGGCCTCTCAGTGGTTCTCATAGCTGTTATATTACAGAAGCTGTGGGAGTCAGTAGTTTGTTGTTTTTCTCATAGACTACAAAAATCTTTTCTCAGGTGTCATTTTTCCTTTCTCACTTATTTTTTCCCACATAACTTTCTAGATGATGGGTCATTTTCACCCTACCAACAGTTTCTGGTGTTGTGTTTTCTTCTCAGATCCTTTTGTTAATTTTTTAATGGTTTAACTATGAAGGAAAGTCTTTGCTTGCTACTGACTCCACCAGAATCTCAGGAGTCTCCCTGAGTCTCAGAAGGGGACACAGACAGTTACAAATTAGAAGGCCAGCCATTCAAAGGCATGAGGCCAAAAGCCTTGCCCTAGCACTGAAATGTTGTTCTGCTAATGTGTACCTCCTGCCCAGTATTTCTTATTAATAAGGCACTAAATAGGGGGCAATTGGTGTTACCATTGCCAAAAGAAAACGTCTCTCTTTTAATTAATCAATGTAAATGGGCTTTTACTGGAAAATAGAAGGGAAGTGTTTCTAGAACTCAGGATATAATGTTACATCAGGGAATACCATGCCCTCTTTTTATTTTAAAGGGGAATTTTTTTTTTTTTTAATGCAGAGACACTAGGTCTGGACTGACAGAGAGTTCACAAATTATTGCAGAACAGGTGCTTTTTTGTAAACTCAGGACTTTTGTTTCCCAGTTCACTTTTACCACAACTCATTTGCATTCAATCTGGTGGGAGCTCTGATCAAGCAAATTATCTGGGTGAAGCAATTTATGAAACAAGAAATAACTTACAGTCAAACTTCGCTTCTTCCTTATTTCTATTTATCTTTCCCTCATGGACTGATGCAATTATCACTTAGCCAGGGCCTGGCATAAATATTGATCAGAACAGCAACACTACAAAATTACTCTTTGGCATGGCTTCAGTTCAACTTCTCCTTAGTAACTTTGCTTATGCAAACATGAACTCTCCTCTCATTTCTTAAGTACCTTTTTGCTTCCAGTTTTCTCTCAAGACAGTCTAATTTACAATTGACCCAACTGGATTGATCCAAGCAACCTAATTTTCCCTCCATTGTCACATAATCTATTGTTGAATGTAGACATTTATACACTCTTATACACTATGTAAACCAAAGGAGCCAACTTTATTAAGGCAAATCAGAAGGAGCTAGATTTTCAACAAGTGGGCTGAGCACAACCATTTGTCTTCTCTCTCTTCTCTAAATCCATAATGGTAACTCCTAAGAGTGACAGGAGCCAGCATGAAGATCTCTGCCAACAAAACACTATGAAGAAATTCTCGGCGTGTGGGACCTCTAAAAATGTGAATCAGATTGGATCAGATTTTTCATCAGAATAAATACAAGCTAAAAACAGCAATTCTGTCCTTCAAAATTTGAAAGTAAAATTATTTAGAACCTGTAATTCTAAATGGATCAGTTCAGCTCAGTTCAGTTGCTCAGTCATGTCTGACTCTTTACAACCCCATGGGATGCAGCATGCCAGGCTTCTCTGTCCATTACCAACTCCCGGATCCTACTCAAACTCATGTCCATCATGTCGACGATGCCATCCAACCATCTCAACCTGTGTCATCCCCTTCTCCTCCTGCCCTCAATATTTCCCAGCATCAGGGTCTTTTCAAATGAGTCAACTCTTCACATCAGGTGGCCAAAGTATTGGAGTTTCAGCTTCAACATCAGTCCTTCCAATGAACATTCAGGACTGATTTCCTTTAGGATGGACTGGTTGGATCTCCTTGAAGTCCCAGGGACTCTCAAGAGTCTTCCCCAACACCACAGTTCAAAAGCATCAATTCTTCACTGCTTAGCTTTCTTTATAGTCCAACTCTCACATCCATACATGACTACTGGAAAAACCATAGCCTTGACTAGACAGATCTTTGTTGGCAAAGTAATGTCTCTGCTTTTCAATATGCTGTCTAGGTTGGTCATAACTTTCCTTCCAAGGAGTAAGCGTCTTTTAATTTCATGGCTGCAATCACCATCTGCAGTGATTTTTGAGCCCCCCAAAATAAAATCTGGCACTGTTTCCACTGTTTCTCCATCTATTTGCCATGAAGTGATGGGATCAGATGCCATGATCTTCGTTTTCTGAATGTTGAGTTTTAAGCCAACTTTTTCACTCTCCACTTTCACTTTCAACAAGATGCTCTTTAGTTCCTCTTCACTTTCTGCCATAAGAGTAGTGTCATCTACATATCTGAGATTATTGATATTTCTCCCAGCAATCTTGATTCCAGCTTGTGCTTCATCCAGCCCAGCGTTCCTCATGATGTACTCTGCATATAAGTTAAATAAGCAGGGCGACCATATACAGCATTGATGTACTCCTTTTCCTATTTGGAGCCAGTCTGTTGTTCTATGTCCAGTTCTCACTGTTGCTTCCTGACCTGCATACAGATTTCTCAAGAGGCAGGTCAGGTAGTCTGGTATTCCCATCTGTTTCAGAATTTTCCACAGTTTATTGTGATCCACACGGTCAAAGGTTTTGGCATAGTCAATAAGGCAGAAATAGATGTTCTTCTGGAATTTCCTTGCTTTTTTGATGAGGCAGCAGATGTTGGCAATTTGATCCCTGGTTCCTCTTCCTTTTCTAAATCCAGCTTGAACACCTGGAAGTTCACAATTCAAGTATTGTTGAAGCCTGACTTGGAGAATGAGGGCAAAAAGACATTCTTTTCAATAAGGCATCATGTTAAAAAATTACTTCTCTGGAACCCTTTTTGAAGAGAATAATTTGAGTTGTTGAACTCCTCCTAATATCTTCCCTACCTCTTCATGTTGTTACAAATGTTAGGATTTTCTCTTTTGGAATGTTTATTTTACTCCGATTGCTGACCCTTTATTTGATTGCATGAGTTCTCCTTGAAATGCAGTCCCCTGGGGTGTTCTGCTGACTGAGGCTCTTTCCTTCTTCTGTCTTGCTCTGAAATACTTTGTCATCCCAGTTCTGCCATAGCCAGGTCAAGGACAGGACATGAGTTCACACTAATAGAAAAGCCAGTAAACAGGGTTAATGGGAAGCCTATTTATTTGTTTCTTTATAAAATGCTAAGAGTGAAAGCAGGGGCAGGATGAGCAGGGGGAAAGAGCAGATATTAAACTTTCATCAGGGAAAGAAAACATTCCCTTAAAATCAACTATTTGATAATATGAGTATTTGACAAGTTGACCATCATATTAGATCAGTAAATCAGTAGGATTCAAGTAAAATATCTTTAAGAAAAATAAAAAGATTTTAGGAAAATATAAAATGAATAAGAAATTAGGTTATTTGGGGATATGATGAGAAAGGTATATGTATCATCTCCCAAGGAAAACAGCAATCAAACTCCAGGGGAGGAAAAGAGTATACAAGAAAAGTGTAGAGCCAATATGAATCTGAAATTCAGCATGGTTTTGAACAATGTACATGGTTAGGAAAAAAAGGAAAGGGAAATTCATTTGATCTTCACACAAAGAACATTCTTGGTTGATTTGTATGAGGTGAGGGATGGGGTGACATGGGAACCATTAGAAAAGGAAATTTTATAACAGCACACCATGAGAAAATGAAAAAAGCAGAGAGGGTGAATTTCAAGTATGAGGACATGCCTCCACCGTTCTGTAATTCTTGCCACTTTTCCTTCCTCTGTCAGCTGAACTTTAACACTAGTTTCCTCCTCAACTGCGAGGTGGTTGCCTGTATCAATGGAGTCTTGTGAGAGGGGCTTCCTACAGTCAATGAACTTTGTACTCACTGGACAATCTAAACCTATCCTCATGATCAGATGCCATGTGTTAGTTGGTCTGAGTATAAATTGTCCCAATAGAACAGAAGTTACTTGAGTGAGGACAAGTCTACCCAAACCCCTGGCTGCTGTGCCATGAGAAGGGGGCCGGACGGTTTTTCAGGAGGCAAGTTCAGTTCAGTTCAGTTGCTCAGTCATGTCTGACTCTTTGCAACCCCATGGACTGCAGCATGCCAGGCTTCTCTGTCCATTACCAACTTCTGGAGCCTACTCAAACTCATGTCCATCATGTTGACGATGCCATCCAACCATCTCATCCTGTGTCATCCCCTTCTCCCCCGACTCCAATCTTTCCTAACATCAGGGTCTTTTCAAATGAGTCAGTTCTTTGCATCAGGTGACCAAAGTTTTGGAGTTTCAAATACAGCATCAATCCTTCCAGTTAATATTCAGGACTGATTTCCTTTAGAATGGACTTGTTGGATCTCCTTGAAGTCCAAGGGACTCTCAAGAGTCTTCTCCAACACCACAGTTCAAAAGCATCAGTTCTTCGACACTCAGCTTTGTTTATAGGCCAACTCTCACATCCATACATGACTACTGGAAAATCTATAGCTTTGACTAGACAGACCTTCGTTGCCAAAGTAGTATCTCTGCTTTTTTTTTTTTAATTGGAGACTAATTACTTTACAGTATTGTGATGGTTTTTGCCGCACATTCATATGAATCAGCCACAGTGTACATGTGTTCCCCATCCTGAACCCTGCTCCCACCTCACTCCCCATCCCATCCCTCAGGGTCATCTGAGTGCACCAGCCCTGAGCACCCTGCCTCATGCATTGAACATGGACTGGCAATCTATCTCACATATGATAATATACATGTTTCAATGCTATTCTCTCAAATCATCCCACCCTTGCCTTCTCCCACAGAGTCCAAAAGTCTGTTCTTTACATCTGTGTCTCTTTTGCTGTCTCACATGTAGGGTCATCGTTACCATCTTTCTAAATTCCATATATACACATTAGTATACTGTATTGGTGTTTTTATTTCTGACTTACTTCACTCTGTATAAGAGGCTCCAGTTTCATCCACCTCATTAGAACTGATTCAAATGTATTCTTTTTAATGGCTGAGTAATACTCCATTGTGTATATGCAGCACAGCTTTCTTATCTGTTCGTCTGCTAATTGACATCTAGGTTGCTTCCATGTCTGGGCTATTGTAAACAGTGCTGTGATGAACATTGGGGTACACGTGTTTCTTTCATTTCTAGTTTCGTCAGTGTATATGCCCAGCAGTGGGATTGCTGGGTCATATGGCAGTTCTATTTCCAATTTTTTAAGGAATCTCCACGCCGTTCTCCACAGTGGCTGTACTAGTTTCCATTCCCACCAACAGTATAAGAGGGTTCTTTTTTCTCCGCACCCTCTCCAGCATTTATTGCTTGTAGACTTTTAGATAGCAGCCATTCTGACCGGAGTGAGATGGTACCTCATTGTGGTTTTGATTTGCATTTCTCTGCTAGTGAATGATGTTGAGCATTTTTTCATGTGTGTGTCTCTGCTTTTTAATATGTTGACTGGGTTGGTTATAGCTTTTCTTCCAAGGAGCAAGAGTCTTTTAATTTCATGGCAGCAGTCACCATCTGCAGTGATTTTTGAGCCCCCCAAAATAAAGTCTGTCACTGTTTCCATTGTTTCTCCATCTATTTTCCATGAAGTGATGGGACCAGATGCCATGATCTTAGTTTTCTGAATGTTGAGTTTTAAGTCAGCTTTTTCACTCTCCTCTTTCACTTTCATCAAGAGGCTCTTTAGTTCTTCATAACTTTCTGCCATAAGGGTGGTGGTGTCTGCGTTATTATCTGGGGTTATTGATATTTCTCCTAGCAATCTTGATTCCAGCTTGTGTTTCATCCAGCCCAGCATGTCTCATGATGTACTCTGCATATAAATTAAATAAGGAGGGGGACAATATACAGCCTTGACAAACTCCTTTTCCTATTTGGAACCAGTCTGTTGTTCCATGTCCAGTTCTCACTGTTGCTTCCTGACCTGCATACAGATTTCTCAGGAGGCAGCTCAGGTGGTCTGGTATTCCCATCTCTTGAAGAATTTTCACAGTTTGTTGTGACGCACAAAGGCTTTGGCATAGTCAACAAAGCAGAAGTAGATGTTGTTTTGGAACTCTCTTGCTTTTCTGATGATGCAGCAGATGTTGGCAATTTGATCTCTGGTTCCTCTGACTTTTCTAAATCCAACTTGAACATCAGGAAGTTCATGGTTCATGTACTGTTGAAACCTGGGTTTGAGAATTTTGATCATTACTTTGCTAGCGTGTGAGATGAGTGCAATTGTCCAGTAGTTTGAACATTCTTTGGTATTACCTTTCTTTGGGATTGGAATGAAAATTGACCTTTTCCAGTCTTCTAGCCCCTGCTGAGCTTTCCAAATTTGCTGGCATATTGAGTGCAGCATTTTTACAGCATCATCTTTCAGGATTTGAAAGAGCTCAACTGGAATTTCATCACTTCCACTAGCTTTGTTCGTAGTGATACTTTCTAAGGCCCACTTGACTTCACATTCCAGGATGTCTGGCTCTAGGTGAATAATCACACCATCATGATTATCTGTGACATGAAGATCTTTTTTGTATAGTTCTTCTGTGTATTCTTGCCACGTCTTCTTAATATCTTCTGCTTCTGTTAGGTTCATACAATTTCTGTCCTTTATTGTGCCCATCTTTGGATGAAATGTTCCCTTGGTATCTCTAATTTTCTTGAAGAGATCTCTAGTCTTTCCCATTCTGTTGTTTTCCTCTATTTCTTTGCATTGATCACTGAGGAAGCCTTTCCTATCTCTCCTAGCTCTTCTTTGGAACTCTGCATTCAAATGGGTATATCTTTCCTTTTTTCTCTTGTCTTTTGCTTCTCTTATTTTCTCAGTTATTTGTAAGGCCTCCTCAGACAACCATTTTGAAGGAGGCAAACATCATTTTAATAATTTCATACCTTTTTTTAAGTTTTTAAATTATTTACATGTTTTTGGCTGTGCTGAGTCTTTACTGTTGCCCTCAGGCTTTCCTTAGTAGCAATAAGTAGAGATTACTCTTGTTGCAGCACGTGGTGGCCTTTCTTGTTATGGAGCATGGGCTCTAGACGTTTGGGCTTCAATATTTGCGGTTCTCAGGCTCAGTAGTTGTAGTGCTGTCTTAGTTGCCCTGTGGCATGTGGAATCTTCCCAGACCAGGGACTGAATCCATGTCCCTTGCACTGACAGGCAGATTCTTAGCCACTAGACCACCAGGAAAGTCCTTTCATAGCTTTTAAAGCTTTATAGGGATTTTGCTTTTTCCTTCAGTGTTCTTTCAAGGTTTAGAACTGCACACTACAACACAGTAGCCATTATCCATGTGTAGCTATTCACATTTGCATTTTAATTAATTGAAATTAAATGCAATTAAAACTGCTTTCTCAGCTGCATTAGCCATATTTCCAGTGCTCCAGAGCAAAGCATGACTAATGCTACCATATAGGACAACACAGATTATAGACATTTCTGTCAGCACTCAAAGTTCTAGTGGATAGTACTAGTTTGGAGCATAAAATTCCCTGACCTGATTAGACATATTTTCTATGGAGTATCTTCCTTAGATTTGCTTTAGCCATGACTGCAATGTTTGTTTCTTCCCAAAAGCTTACAGCATCAATAGACACAGTTTTTTCAGTTTTGATTAATATTTCTTCCTTTTGTACTTGCTATTTCAAGGGAAAACTTCCATAGGTGACTGGACAAAGGTTGAAGCAAACTAAGTGTTTAGCCTTTCTGCATCCCTTTTTGGTTTTCTCCTTATCCAAATCTTTCCTTACTTGCCCCTCCCTCTAGATTTTGCTCCATTTCATGATTTCCCTCCTCAAGCTGTAGCTGATACTCCATGAGGCGGCTAACATAAAACTTAATTTTTAAGTTCCAATATATTCTCATTATATTGGAATTGACCTTACTGTGTTTATGTGTGTGAGTAGTGGTTGGAAGGCTGGCACAAGCATGGTGCAAAACTCAGTTCCTAACAGAGTAATAGGGGATGGGAAGTGGAGTGATTTAAAGGTACCAGTGTTTAAAAGAAATTCTCTAAAAATTAGTGAGCTAATAACAGTGAGCACTTAATATGTACCAGGTACTTTTTAAAACTTTTTTACCTATAATATTCCATTTATTATGCCCCCCCCAAATCTTTGAGATTATTACTATTATTTGCAGGTGTAGATGCAACACTGAACCCACCTGACCACCCATCCATTGTCAGTCTCTTGGTCCCTTTGGTGGGCCAGACAGTGGGTTCTGGGGATGCAGTGAGACCCAGACCCATGGGGAATGCTGGGAATACACATGTGACACTCTGGTGGGCAAGGCTGTACTACTGACTTAGAGACTGCAGAGAAGGGAGTAAGGTTCTAGAATGTCCTCAAGGTTGAGTAAGGTTCTCAACGGATGTGGGGGCATTTTGGAGAGGAAATGGTTTCCAGTGGAAGAGATTGCAGTACTGAGAATGGGGCATGGTGGTGTTGAGTGACAGGCCCAGAGTTGAGGGCCCAGGGCAGCAAGCAAGGGCCAGACCCTGTACACTCAGCCAGGGACCCAGCCTGGCCTCTGCTTCATGGTGAAGATGGCTGGACAAAGCCAAGGAAGGGCTGACCTGGAGGTGGGCCCAGCAAGTCTGATGAGTATGGGCTGAGCCTGGCCTCTAAGCCGGTACATAGGAGGGGTGGGAGGTGGTGAGTCAGGCTGTGGATGTCCAGGGAGGCAGCTCAAATTGACCCCATCCAGCTGCTTGTCCACAGGGCCTCACACAGAACCAGACTCACACTGCAGAGCATGCCCCATTTCACTGATAAGGAAATTGAAGGGCTGAGAGGTTAATCTGTTTTCTATAGGGTCACAAAGCTATGCTGCTGCTGCTAAGACACGTCAGTCGTGTCCAACTCTGTGCAACCCCATAGACGGCAGCCCACCAGGCTCCTCTGTCCCTGGGATTCTCCAGGCAAGAATACTGGAGTGGGTTGCCATTGCCTTTTCCTCACAAGGCTATGAGATGATCCTATATAAGTGGTCCAGAGTTTTGATTCACACCCAGGCAGGCAACCTCTGTGGCTTAATCACCTTGCACTGGCTTGAGGAAGTCATCAAAAATTCACAACACCAGCAGCTGCATTGTATCACACTCTAGGCTTTAAATCTTTGCTCAACCTGTTTATTACAAAGCAAACTCAGATAAAGGGTTCTCAGGTTAGTTGGTTGGTTTTATGAATGCCCCAAAGCTGCAAAGATTCTAAATAGTAAAAATTTGCTTAAGACTAGGAAGTCAAAGTTAAGCAGTAATTGATAAGGCAGAATTAGCGGTAAAATCTATCAATGTGTATTTAAATCTCTATATTAATTTAAATCTTGCTCTATATTGACTGGGAGAAGCCAGTGGCACCCCACTCCAGTACTCTTGCCTGGAAATTCCCGTGGATGGAGGAGCCTGGAAGGCCACAGTCTATGGGGTCGCACAGAGTCGGACACAACTGAAGTGACTTAGCAGCAGCTATATTAACTTAAATTTGCTTTGAAACAATAATTAGAGATTTTCAATTGTTAAGAGTCTTATTTTGCCAGAAGAAAAAAAAAATGACTGGATTATATGCTTGTACTGGAGTTTACTGACATAGTTTTTCTCAACCTTGGCTTCCAAGTAGAATCACTTAGAGAGCTTAAAAATTTCTACTGCTTCAACCTCAGAGAGAGAAGTATTTTCCATAACTGACTGCACTTAACATCTAAGCTGAGGCATTAGGTTTAGATGGGACCTCCGTTTGTGTCTTTTTTGAATGGAATGTGAACTGCTTTTGATAAATTAGACACGGCACTGCACAAGCCATGTCAGGCAGTGACTTTCCTTGGTGAAGGAAAACCCATTTATTTGTGAGCCTGTGCATAGCTTACATCCCTGTCACTTTGACCACTTGGGTCCACTGAGCAAGCACTGGGTGACTATGACTAAAGGTTGACTGATGTCTACTGAGAATATCATGTTATCCACCTGGTTGTTTGGAATCCTGTCTACCGTAATGGATATTCATGTGGAGCAAAAATATCTTCTCAATCTGTGCCTATTTTGTCTGTCCACAGATCAGGTTTTTTGGCTTTGAGAAATCATTTTCCTCTTTTATGTATCCAGCAATAGTCTAATAGGCTGCTTATCTAGTGTTGTTTCTAGAAACATTGTTATCAATTATCCTCTGCCAAGTATCTCTGCAGGCTAAAAATTTCTGATTATTGAAATTTTTGATGCCCTTTATGGTAGATATGCCACCTTCTCTCTGGTGATTAGGAACTGCTTTGGCCTCTGCTACTCTGGGTCCTCCTCATTCCCATTGAAATCAGGAGCCTGCTTATACAGATGTACCTAGTTGCCAAAGAAAGTAGACATGGAACATTTCCAGTGCTCCTTCCACTAATACATTCCCAAATGCTTTAGTTAGTGAATGAAGTGCCTTCTGGGCTTTCTCAGGGTTGATACTTGGGAGGGGGTAAGGTACAGATCATTGAGTTAGACAAGGCTGTGGTCCTAGTGTGATTAGATTGACTAGTTTTCTGTGATTATGGTTTCAGTGTGTCTGCCCTCTGATATCCTCTTGCAAAACCAACCGTCTTACTTGGATTTCTTTTACCTTGGACGTGGGGTATCTCTTCACAGCTGCTCCAGCAAAGCACAGCCGCTGCTCCTTACCTTAGACGAGGGGTATCTCCTCACCACCGCCCCTCCTGACCTTGAACGTGAAGTAGCTCCTCTAGCCACCGCTCGTAGGACATGGGGTTTCTCCTCTCAGCTGCCGCCCCTGACCTTGGACATGGGGTAGCTCCTTTCTGCCATTCCTGCGCCGTTGCAGCCTGGCACTCTCAGCTGCTGCCCCTGACCTCGGACGTGGGGTAGCTCCTCCTGGCCGCTGCCCCTCAGGCATGGGGTCCTCCTGGCTTCTGCCCCTGACCTCGCATATGGGGTAGCTCCTCTCGGCCGCACTTGTGCGCCATCGCAGCCGCCACCACAGCCTTGTATAACTCAGTGAAACTAAGCCATGCCCTGTGGGGCCACCCAAGATGGGCGAGTCATGGTGGAGAGGTCTGACAGAATGTGGTCCACTGGAGAAGGGAATGGCAAACCACTTCAGTATTCTTGCCTTGAGAACCCCATCAACAGTATGAAAATGCAAAATGATAGGATGCTGAAAGAGGAACTCCCCAGGTCAGTAGGTGCCCAATAGGCTACTGGAGATCAGTGGAGAAATAAGTCCAGAAAGAATGAAGGGATGGAGCCAAAGCAAAAACAATAACCAGTTGTGGATGTGACTGGTGATAGAAGCAAGGTCCAATGCTATAAAGAGCAATATTGCGTAGGAACCTGGAATGTTAGGTCCATGAAACAAGGCAAATTGAAAGTGGTCAAACAGGAGATGGCAAGAGTGAACCTTGACATTCTAGGAATCAGAGAACTCAAGTGGACTGGAATGGGTGAATTTAACTCAGATTAGCCATCATGGTCAACAAAAGAGTCCAAAATGCAGTACTTGGATGCAATCTTAAAAACTACAGAATGATCTCTGTTTGTTTCCAAGGCAAACCATTCAATATCACAGTAATCCAAGTCTATGCCCCAACCAGTAATGCTGAAGAAGCTGAACTTAAATGTTTCTATGAAGACCAACAAGACCTTTTAAAACTAACACCCAAAAAAGATGTCCTTTTCATTATAGAGGACTGGAATGCAAAAGTAGGAAGTCAAGAAACACCTGGAGTAACAGGCAAATTTGGCCTTGGAATACAGAATGAAGCAGGGCAAAAGCTAATAGAATTTTGCCAAGAGAACGCACTGGTCATAACAAACACCCTCTTCCAACAACACAAGAGAAGACTTTACACATGGACATGAGCAGATAGTCAACACCGAAATCAGATTGATTATATTCTTTGCAGCCAAAGATGGAGAAGCTCTATACAGTCAGCAAAAACAAGACCAGGAGCTGACTGTGGCTCAGATCATGAGCTCCTTATTGTCAAATTCAAACTTAAATTGAGAAAGTAAGGAAAACCACTAGACCATTCACGTATGACCTAAATCAAATCACTTATGATTATACAGTAGAAGTGAGAAATAGATTTAAGGGACTAGATCTGATAGATAGGGTGCCTGATGAACTATGGACGGAGGTTCGTGACATTGTACAGGAAACAGGGATCAAGACCATCCCCATGGAAAAGAAATGCAAAAAAGCAAAATGGCTGTCTGGGGAGGCCTTACAAATAGCTGTGAAAAGAAGAAAAGTGAAAAGCAAAGGAGAAAAGGAAAGATATGAGCATTGAATGCAAGAAGAATAGCAAGAAGAGATAAGAAAGCCTTCCTCAGCGATCAATGCAAAGAAATAGAGGAAAACAACAGAATGGGAAAGACTAGAGATCTCTTCAAGAAAATTAGAAATACCAAGGGAACGTTTCATGCAAAGATGGGCTCGATAAAGGACAGAAATGGTATGAACCTAACAGAAGCAGAAGATACTAAGAGGTGGCAATAATACACAGAAGAACTGTACAAAAAAAGATCTTCATGAACAAGATAATCACGATGGTGTGATCACTCACCATCTGCTTCTGCTTTTTAATATGCTGTCTAGGTTTGTCAACTCTATGTACCTTTGTTGGCAAAATGGGGTCTTTGCTTTTTAATATGCTGTCTAGGTTTGTACAGCTTTCCTTCCAAGGAGCAAGAGTCTTTTAATTTCCTAATACATATTAGGAAAGTGTTAAAATTCTTTTTGGTAAGTAAACTGTCTCCTCCTTGGTCATAGTGAGTTTATAGTAAATATACTATATCCAAAAAAATTCACCCTAATCTAGGGTTATATTCTGTCATCTTTGGTGTATGACCCTTAGACTCCATTTCCACACATTTTCTACAGCTTTCTGCTGATACACATTTGTTGTTTTGTTCAGTCACTAAGCCTTGTCCAGCTCTTTAACCCCATGGACACAGCATGCCAGGCTGCCCTGTCTACTAACTCCTGGAGTTTGCTCAAAGTCATGTCCATTGAGTTGGTGATGCTAACCATCTAAGATCTAACCATCTCATCCTCTGCCACCCGCTTCTCCTTTTGCCTTCAACCTTTCCCAGCATCAGGATCTTTTCCAAAGTGATGGCTCTTTTCATCAGGTGGTCAAAGTATTGGAGCTTCAGCTTCAGCATCTGTCCTTCCAATGAATATTCAGGGTTGATTCCATTTGGGATTGACTGGTTTGATCTCCTTGCAGTCCAAGGGACTCTCAAAAATCTTCTCCAGCATCACAGTTCCAAAGCAACAATTCATAGGCAGTCAGCCTTCTTTATGGTCCAACTTTCACATCTGTACGTGACTTCTGGAAAGACCATAGCTTCAACTACATGTACCTTTGTTGGCAAAATGGGGTCTCTGCTTTTTAATATGCTCTCTAGGTTTGTCACAGCTTTCCTTCCAAGGAGCAAGAGTCTTTTAATTTCCTAATACATATTAGGAAAGTCTTAAAATTCTTTTTGACAAGTAAACTGTCTGCTCCTGGGTCGTAGTGAGTTCCTGCCTCTTATATCCTGGGGATATTTGACTCTGGCTATATGTCTGGTGAGCCTCCCTGGTGGTAAAGAATCTGCCCTCCAATACAGGAGACTCAGGTTGGATCCCTGGGTTGGGAAGATTCCCTGAGGTGGGCATGGCAACCCACTCCAGTATTCTTGCCTGGGAAATCCTGTGGACAGAGGAGCCTGGTGGGCAACAGTCCATGGGGTTGTTAAAGAGTCAGACATGGCTTAGCAAATAAACAACAACAGCAACAACATAGGCCTGGTAGCCACAGTGGGTGGTTGTGGTGTGTCTTGAAGACAACAAGACATATTTCCCCAGTGAGATTTGTAGAGGCTTTTCATGAAAAGGTAAAGCTAGTTTCCTCAGACATTGAGGAATTCAGCTATTTCTACTAGTAAGAAAAGCTCAGGACAACCCCAGGGTCAAAAGTACCAGCTTTTTCTGAATCCAACAATATAGCCTCATTCCAAGATTCAGGGTCTCATTATTTTACAATTTATATTCTATATTTCACCTATGAAGTCTTACAAGATTCTGAATAAAACTGTTGTAATTCAACAATCTGTGCAACTAAATTTTGTATTTGATTTTAAGCAATATTAACTCTGAGGCTACAAGAAGTTACAGAATATTTAAGGCTATCATAGAAACTCTGTTTCTCAAACTATGACTTGAGTTGAATACTAAGGACATAAGATTCTTATGTTCTTTCTGTGTGTACTCAAGCGCCCTTAAAAATATCCACCCCACACCAGAGTTCTTGAAGTTGTCATTACTATTGTAATCGTTATATGGACTAATCCCTTGGGATCGCAATGCATTTGCTGCAATGCATACTTCATCACAATCTAACACTGCTGATGATTTGATTTATTACAATATCCCTGCATACCTTGTTGGCAAAGACTTCAGTACAGTACTTAAGCCAAAGGGCACAAACACCCCTAATCCCCAAATCACATCAAATCACACCTTTGTAAGTCTGTATCCTGGGACCACTCTCCTTACCAATTATATATCATTCAAAGTCTAAACAGAGGACAGAAATCACACAGTAATTAGCACATGAAAAGTTTAATACAAGTAATTGTTACCTGTAAGAGGGGCATTGGCAAAGTAATGTCTCTTGTTTCTTAATATGCTGTCTAGGTTTGTCATAACTTTTCTTCCAAGGATCTAGCATCTTTTAATTTCATGGCTGCAGTTACCATTTGCAGTGATTTTGGAGCCCGAGAAAATAATTTGTCACTGTTTCCATTGTTTCCCCATCCATTTGCCATGAAGTGATGGGACCAGATGCCATGATCTTCGTTTTGGGAATATTGAGTTTTAAGTCAGCTTTTTCACTCTCCTTTTTCACTTTCATTAAGAAGCTCATTGGAGAAGGCAATGGCACCCCACTCCAGTACTCTTGTCTGGAAAATCCCATGGATGGAGGAGCCTGGAAGGCTGCAGTCCATGGGGTCGCTGAGGGTTGGACACGACTGAGCAACTTCACTTTCATTTTTCACTTTGATGCATTGGAGAAGGAAATGGCAACCCACTCCAGTGTTCTTGCCTGGAGAATCCCAGGGACAGGGAGCCTGGTGGGCTGCCGTCTGTGAGGTCGCACAGAGTCAGACACGACTGATGTGACTCAGCAGCAGCAGCAAGAGGCTCATTAGTTTCTCTTCACTTTCTGCCATAAGGGTGGTATCATCTGCATATCTGAGGTTATTGATGTTTTTCCCAGCAATCTTGATTCCAGCTTGTGCTTCATCCAGCCTGGCATTTCACATAATGTACTCTGCATATAAGTTAAATAAGCAGAGTGACAATATACAGGCTTGGTGTACTCCTATCCCAATTTGGAACAAGTCTGTTGTTCCATGCCTGGTTCTAACTGTTGCTTCTTGACATGCATACAGGTATCTCGGGAGGAAGGTAAGGTGGTCTACTATTCCTATATCTTGAAGAATTTTCCACAGTTTGTTGTGATTCACACAGTCAAAAGGCTTTAGTGTAGTCAATGAAGCAAAAGTAGATGTTTTTCTGGAATTCTCTTGCTTTCTCTATGAACCAATAAATGTTGGCAATTTGATCTCTGGTTCCTCTACCTTTTCTAAATCCAGCTTGAACATCTGGAACTTCTTGGTTCACATATTGTTGAAGCCTAGCTTGGAGAATTTTGAGCGTTACTTTGCTAGCATGTGAAATGAGTGCAATTGTGTAACAATTTGAACATTCTTTGGCATTGGAATGAAATTGGATTCTTTGGCATCCCAATTCTTTTTTAATGGAGTGAAAACTGACCTTTTCCAGTCCTGTGGTCACTGCTGAGTTTTCCAAATTTGCTGACATATTGAGTGCAGCACTTTCACAGCATCATCTTTTAGGGTTTGAAATAGCTCAGCTGGAATTCTATCACCTCCACTAGCTTTGTTCATAGTGATGCTTGCTAAGGCCCACTTGACTTCACACTCCAGGATGTCTGGCTCTAGGTGAGTGATCATGCCATCATGGTTAGCTGAGTCATTATGATCTTTCTTGTATAGTTCTTCTGTGTACTCTTGCCACCTCTTCTTAATATCTTCTGCTTCTTTTAGGTCCACAGCATTTCTGTCCTTTATTGTGTTCATCTTTGCATGAACTATTCCCTTGGTATCTCTAATTTTCTTGAAGAGATCTCTATTCTATTGTTGATGTCTGTTCTGTTCTATTCTATTGTTCCCATTATATTGTTTTCTCCTATTTCTTTGCATTATCCTCTTAAGAAGGCTTTCTTATCTCTCCTTGCTATTTTCTGAAGCTCTGCATTCAGATGCTTATATCTTTCCTTTTCTCCTTTTCTTTTCACTTCTCTTCTTTTCTCAGCTGTTTGTAAGGCCTCCTCAGACAACCATTTTGCCTTTTTGCATTTTTTTTTCTTGGCGATGGTCTTGATCACTTCCTCCTGTACAATGTCATGAATCTCCATCCATAGTTCTTCAGGCACTGTGTCTATCAGAACTAATCCTTGGAATCTATTTGTCACTTCCACTTTGACAATTTATAATCATAAGGGATTTTATTTAAGTCATACTTGCATGGTCTAGTGGTTTTCCCTACTTCCTTCAATTTAAGTCTGAATTTTGCAATAAGGAATTCATGATCTGAGCCATAGTCAGCTCCCAGTCTCTTTTTTTGCTATTAGAGCTTCTCCATCTTCATCTGCAAAGAATATAATCAGTCTGATTTTGATATTGACTATATGGTGATGTTCATATGTAGAATCACCTCTTGTGTCATTGGAAAAGGGTGTTTGCTATGACCAGTGTATTCTCTTGGCAAAACTCTGTTAGCTTTGCTCTACTTCATTTTGTACCCCAAAGCCGAACTTCCCGGTTACTCCAGATATCTCTTGAGATTTTACTTTTGCATCCAGTCCCCTATGATGAAAAGGACATCTTTTTTTGGGTGTTAGTTCTTGAAGGTCTTGTAGGTCTACATAGAATTATTCAGCTTCAGCTTCTTTGGCATTAGTGGTTGGGGCATAGACTTGGATTACTGTGATGTTGAATGGTTTGCCTTGGAAAAGAACAGAGATAATTCTGTCATTTTTGAGACTGCACCCAAGTACTGCATTTTGAACTCTTCTGTTTCATTACTTTACCAGCAAAGGTCCACCTAGTCAAAACAGTCAATCCTAAAGGAAATCAATCCTGAATATTAATTGGAAGGACTGATGCTCAAGCTCCAATACTTTGGCCCCTGACGCAAAGAACTGACTCATTAGAAAGGACCCTGATGCTAGGAAAGATTGAAAAGTCAGGAAGAGAAGGGGACAACAGAAGATGGGATGGTTTGGTGGCATCACCAACTCAACAGACATAAGTTTGAGCAAGCTCTGGGAGATGGTGAAGGACAGGGAAGCCTGGCATGCTTCAGTCCATGGGGTCACAGAATCGGACACAACTGAGTGTCTGAACAACAACAGCAGGGGTGTAACTATAAAGGGTTAAAGAAAACTGAAAAATGTCCTAGGTTGAGCACAAGTGCCCAAGGAAAGAACAAACTCCGAAGTAGGGGATGGGTAATCCTCTCCAAGTCTGTCATTCAGACCTTGTTGGTGAAGGAATGGTTGCAACTGATGGATAATGAAGAATTTCACTGGAATACATAGGCCAAAGCTGGTTCAGCATCACTGGGAAAGCAGGAAACACTTGTCTGGGGCGCAGATGGGCCAGGACTGGTAGATGGCTATGTGGATGGAATTAAGGCATTAGTGCCTTCCTTACCTACAAGATTGTGTGAGACTATGTACACACTGTATGCAAGAGCCATGAGAAACAACCTTCTAGGGTACAGGTTGACTGACAATGGGGAGCGAGCCCACAGAGCACGTTGAGGCATCAGGAGCCCGCTTATTGTCTGGGTGGCATGAAGTCTGGAGCACAGTGTCCACCTTGGTAGAGTCTCAGCATAGAGATCACTGGGCCAGGGCTAGTGGCTCAATTCTCCTAGGGCCTGCACACCTCAGGTACACAGTTGAGTAGGGGATGCTGGCTGTCCCCATCAAATGTGCCACTGGAAGCCATACAGGAAAACTAAGAAACCAATGAAACCAAGGAGTCACTTCCTCTTTCACTGTCTCTCCTCTGCCCTCTACTAACAAACCATCATCTACTAACCTCTACTAACAAATCATCGTGCCATCGTGTCCAGTGCAAAGGAGTAATGTCACACAGCAGGTAACAAAGGCTGAATTTGAAGCTGAAAGGCAATAAATTAGTGAGTGGCCCAACTAGTTATATACAATTTGCTAAAAATAAGAATGATAATTATAATTGTTAGCTCAAGGAAATACTTGAAACCTAACCCAGAGAAGTTAAACCCAAAATCCCCCCAAATTTTCTAGCAGGCTACTTGCAAAATTCTAATTGTAAAAATTCAGCTGATGAATAGACAGTTAAATTTCCTTTTTATTTAAGAGAAAATTGTCATGTTTCAAAACACTTGTAATAGTCTCCTAATTCTCGTGTTGTGACATTGCAAAATCTAAATTTTTTATGACTGTATAAATCTATGAATTTTACACAGAGAAAGCAAGAGTGCCTGATTGCAGTGGCTTTGTTACAATGAAGCCTTTGATTATGGGGTAATTATCAACATGGTCTGGTCACTTGCCCACCTCTGTCATCCCAGGACACCTGCCTGTCAAATTCATGTTTGTAGTGGGTAATGAAATTTCCGTGACTAGCTGGTGAAGGGGAGACAAATGGGGAAATGGAGGAGACTATTCCTCTGAGGCTGTTACCCAAATGTACTAAGATGAAATTGATAGTAGTATAGATTTGGTCTGATCTTGCTGTAGGCTGGGAAGGGTAACTAGACTAAAATTAAATAGATAATACCATTTTCTTTCCCAGGTATGTGTTCATGGCATCACCCTTAGGTAAGACCCTACTATCCACATTAGGTCTTTATGGGATATTTTTCAAATACTTTTTTATTGTTCTTACCTTTTGTTGTTAGTGGTGTTGAAAACTCTTAAGTTCTATTCTCTTCAGTTCAGTTCAGTTGCTCAGTTGTGTCAGATTCTTTGCGACCCCATGGATCGCAGGACGCCAGGCCTCCCTGTCCATCACCAGCTCCCGGAGTTCACCCAGACTCACGTCCATCGATTCAGTGATGCCATTCAGCCATCTCATCCTCTGTCATCCCCTTTTCCTCCTGCCCCCAATCCCTCCCGGCATCAGAGTCTTTTCCAATGAGTCAGCTCTTCACATGAGGTGGCCAAAGTCCTGGAGTTTCAGCTTTAGCATCATTCCTTCCAAAGAAATCCCAGGGCTGATCTCCTTCAGAATGGACTGGTTGCATCTCCTTGCAGTCCAAGGGACTCTCAAGAGTCTTCTCCAACACCACAGTTCAAAAGCATCAATTTTTCAGTGCTCAGCCTTCTTCACAGTCCAACTCTCACATCCATACATGACCACAGGAAAAACCATAGCCTTGACTAGATGAACCTTTGTTGGCAAAGTAATGTCTCTGCTTTTCAATATGCTATCTAGGTTACTCGAAATCAAAATGGAATCACAGTTAAAGAGTCTGGAGACAAGGATTGAGAAGATGCAAGAAAGGTTTAACAAGGACCTAGAAGAAATAAGAAGGCTGAGCGCCGAAGAATTGATGCTTTTGAACTGTGGTGTTGGAGAAGACTCTTGAGAGTCCCTTGGACTGCAAGAAGATCCAATCAGTCCATTCTGAAGGAGATCAATCCTGGAATTTCTTTAGAAGGAATGATGCTAAAGCTGAAACTCCAGTATTTTGGCCACCTCATGCGAAGAGTTGACTCATTGGAGAAGACTCTGATGCTGGGAGGGATTGAGGGCAGGAGGAGAAGGGGACGACAGAGGATGAGATGGCTGGATGGCATCACTGACTCGATGGATGCGAGTCTGAGTGACCTCCGGGAGCTGGTGATGGACAGGGAGGCCTGGCGTGCTGCGGTTCATGGGGTCGCAAAGAGTCGGACACGACTGAGCGACTGATCTGATCTGATCTAGAAGAAATAAAAAAGAGTCAACACATAATGAATAATGCAATAAATGAGATCCAAAACACCCTGGAGGCAACAAATAGTAGAATAACAGAGACAGAAGATAGGATTAGTGAATTAGAAGATAGAATCCTAGAAATAAATCAATCAGACGAGAAAAAAGAAAAACGCATCAAAAGAAATGAGGACAATTTCAGAAACCTCCAGGATAACATCAAACGCTACAACATTCGAATCATAGGAGTTCCAGAAGAAGAAGATAGAAAGAAAGATCATGAGGAAATACTTGAGGAGATAATAGTTGAAAACTTCCCTAAAATGGAGAAGGAAATTACCACTCAAGTTCAAGAAATCCAGAGAGTCCCTAACAGGATAAACCCAAGGCAAAACACCCCAAGACACATATTAATCAAATTAACAAAGATTAAATATAAAGAACAAATATTAAAAGCAGCTAGGGAAAAACATCAAATAACTCACAAGGGAATTCCCATAAGGATAACAGCTGATCTTTCAATAGAAACTCTCCAAGCCAGGAGGGAATGGCAAGACGTAATTAAAGTGATGAAAGAAAATAACTTACAGCCTAGATTATTGTATCCAGCAAGGATCTCATTCAAATATGAAGGAGAAATCAAAAGCTTCACAGATAAGCAAAAGTTGAGAGAATTTTGCAACCACTAAACCATTTCTCCAACAAAAACTAAAGGACATTCTCTAGATAGGAATCACTAAAAGGGTGTATAAATTTGAACCCAAAACAATAAAGTAAATCTTATTTATCAATAATTGCTTGAAACGTTTATGGGCTGAATGCCCTAATCAACAAAGACTGGCCGAATCGATACAAAAACAAGACCCCTACATACCTTGTCTACAAGAGACAACCAAAAGACTAAAATGGGTCAAATGGATACAAAAACTAGACCCCTATATATGTTGTCTACAAGAGAACCACCTTAAAATACGGGATATATACTGACTGAAAATGAAGGGCTGGAAAAAGATTTTTTATGCAAATATGGACCATAGGAAAATAGGAGTAGCAATACTTATATCATATAAAATTGATTTTAAAGATCCTGAAAAGGAGACAATGAAGGTTACACATAACGACTTAAAGGAACAATCCAAAAAGAAGTTATAACAATTATAAATATATACGCACCCAACATTCGAGCATTGATATATCTAAGACAAACATTAATTAATATGATAGAAGAAATATGCAGCAATACAATAATAGTGGGAGACTTTAATACCCCACTCATATAATCTGGCTGTAATAGACAAAGTAAAGAGCAAAGCATATTCCCTTATGAGCCTCAAAAAATTCAGTTCACTCAGGAGAGTTAAAAAAAAAAAAAAAAGACTTATTTGTTCACTCTGTAAAGGTTTATTGACTATTTTATGGGTTTGGTACTACTTTGGGTAGTAGGGAGGAAGAGGTGAAAATGTGATCCTGTCCTAAATAATATATTGTGATAAAGATAGACCTACCAATACAAAATACCAAGATGTGCCTAAGATGAGGACACCCAAACTGGACTTTTTGTTTCCTGAACTTTTCATTTCGAGAACAAACCTCCTAATATAGGATGGATTCAACATGATTTTTTTTAAGTGTTCTTTGTGATTAAAAACAGAAAGCCATTAGTTAAGAAATTACATATACTCCTCCCCACCATCACTCCCCTTCTTTCTTCCCATTTCCCTCCCACCCTCATTGATTCTTTCCTTTGTCCATTTTCCCCTGCAAAAAATAAATAAATAAATAAATAAATAAAACTATCTAGGTTGGTCATAACTTTCCTTGCAAGGAGTAAGCGTCTTTTAATTTTATGGCTGCAGTCACCATCTGCAGTGATATTGGAGCCAAAAAAAATAAAGTCTGACACTGTTTCCACTGTTTCCCCATCTATTTCCCATGAAATGATGGGACCAGATGCCATGATCTTCGTTTTCTGAGTGTTGAGTTTTAAGCCAACTTTTTCATTCTCCACTTTCACTTTCATCAAGAGGCTTTTTAATTCCTCTTCACTTTCTGCCATAAGGGTGGTGTCATCTGCATATCTGAGGTTATTGATATTTCTCCCGGCAATATTGATTCCAGCTTGTGTTTCTTCCAGTCCAGCATTTCTCATGATGTACTCTGCATATAAGTTAAATAAACATGGTGACAATATACAGCCTTGACGTACTCCTTTTCCAATTTGGAACCAGTCTGTTGTTCCATGTCCAGTTCTAACTGTTGCTTCCTGACCTGCATATAGATTTCTCAAGAGGCACATCAGGTGGTCTGGTATTCCCATCTCTTTCAGAATTTTCCACAGTTTATTGTGATCCACATAGTCAAAGGCTTTGGCATAGTCAATAAAGCAGAAATAGATGTTTTTCTGGTACTCTCTTGCTTTTTCCATTATCCAGCAGATGTTGGCAATTTGATCTCTGGTTCCTCTGCCTTTACTAAAACCAACTTGAACATCAGGAAGTTCACAGTTCACATATTGCTGAAGCCCGGCTTGGAGAATTTTGAGCATTACTTTACTAGCGTGTGAGATGAGTGCAATTGTGTGGTAGTTTGAGCATTCTTTGGCATTGCCTTTCTTTGGGATTGGAATGAAAACTGACATTTTTCCAGTCCTGTGGCCACTGCTGAGTTTTCCAAATTTGCTGGCATATTGAGTGCAGCACTTTCACAGCATCATCTTTCAGGATTTGAAATAGCTCAACTGAAATTCCATCACCTCCACTAGCTTTGTTCATAGTGATGCTAAGGCCCACCTGACTACACATTCCAGGATGTCTGGCTCTAGGTCAGTGATCACACCATCGTGATTATCTGCATTGTGAAGATCTTTTTTGTACAATTCTTGCCACCTCTTCTTAATATCTTCTGCTTCTGTTAGGTCCATACCATTTCTGTCCTTTATCAAGCCCATCTTTGCATGAAATGTTCCTTTGGTATCTCTAATTTTTTGAAGAGAGCTCTAGTCTTTCCCATTCTGTTGTTTTCCTCTCTTTCTTTGCATTGATCGCTGAAGACGGCTTTCTTATCTCTTCTTGCTATTCTTTGGAACTCTGCATTCAGATGTTTATATCTTTCCTTTTCTCCTTTGCTTTTTGCTTCTCTTGTTTTCACAGCTATTTGTAAGGCCTCCCCAGACAGCCATTTTGCTGCTTTGCATTTTTTTCCCACGGGGATGGTCTTGATCCCTGTGTCCTGTACAATGTCACAAACCTCATTCCATAGTTCATCAGGCACTCTATCTATCAGATCTAGGCCCTTAAATCTATTTTTCACTTCCACTGTATAATCGTAAGGGATTTGATTTAGGTCATACCTGAATCGTCTAGTGGTTTCCCCTACTTTCTTCAATTTCAGTCTGAATTTGGCAATAAGGAGTTCATGATAGTTAGTTCCTGGACTGTATAGAGCTTCTCCATCTTTGGCTGCAAAGAATATAATCAATCTGATTTCGGTGTTGACCATCTGGTGATGTCCATGTGTAGAGTCTTCTCTTGTGTTGTTGGAAGAGGGTGTTTGCTATGACTAGTGCATTTTCTTGGCAAAACTCTATTAGTCTTTACCCTGCTTCATTCCGTATTCCAAGGCCAAATTTGCCTGTTACTCCAGATGTTTCTTGACTTCCTACTTTTGCATTCCAGTCCCCTATAATGAAAAGGACATCTTTTTTGGGTGTTAGTTCTAAAAGGTCTTGTAGGTCTTCATAGAACCTTTCAACTTCAGCTTCTTCAATGTTACTGGTTGGGGCATAGACTTGGATTACTTTGACATTGAATGGTTTGCCTTGGAAATGAACAGAGATCATTCTGTAGTTTTTAAGATTGTATCCAAGTACTGCATTTCAGACTCTTTTGTTGACCATGATGGCTACTCCATTTCTTCTGAGGGATTCCTACCTGCAGTAGTAGATATAATGGTCACCTGAGTTAAATTCATCCATTCCAGTCCATTTGAGTTCACTGATTCCTAGAATGTCGACATTCACTCTTGTCATCTCTTGTTTGACCACTTCCAATATGCCTTGATTCAGGGACCTGACATTCCAGGTTCCTATGCAATATTGCTCTTTACAGCATCGGACCTTGCTTCTATCACCAGTCATATCCACAGCTGGGTATTGTTTTTGCTTTGGCTCCATCCCTTCATTCTTTCTGGAGTTATTTCTCCACTGATCTCCAGTAGCATATTGGGCACCTACTGACCTGGGGAGTTCCTCCTTCAGTATCCTATCATTTTGCCTTTTCGTACAGGTCATGGAACAACAGACTGGTTCCAAATAGGAAAAGGAGTACGTCAAGGCTGTATATTGTCACCATGTTTATTTAACTTATATGCAGAGTACATCATGAGAAATGCTGGACTGGAAGAAACACAAGCTGGAATCAAGATTGCTGGGAGAAATATCAATAACCTCAGATATGCAGATGACACCACCCTTATGGCAGAAAGTGAAGAGGAACTAAAAAGCCTCTTGATGAAAGTGAAAGTGGAGAGTGAAAAGGTTGGCTTAAAGCTCAACATTCAGAAAACGAAGATCATGGCATCTGGTCCCATCACTACATGGGAAATAGATGGAGAAACAGTGGAAACAGTGCCAGATTTTATTTTGGGGGGCTCAAAAATCCCTGCAGATGGTGACTGCAGCCATGAAATTAAAAGACGCTTACTCCTTGGAAGGAAAGTTATGACCAACCTAGATAGCATATTCGAAAGCAGAGACATAACTTTGCCAACAAAGGTTCACCTAGTCAAGGCTATGATCTTTCCTGTGGTCATTTATGGATGTGAGAGCTGGACTGTGAAGAAGGCTGAGCGACGAAGAATTGATGCTTTTGAACTGTGGTGTTGGAGAAGACTCTTGAGAGTCCCTTGGACTGCAAGGACATGCAACCAGTCCATTCTGAAGGAGATCAGCCCTGGGATTTCTTTGGAAGGAATGATGCTAAAGCTGAAACTCCAGTATTTTGGCCACCTCATGCGAAGAGTTCACTCATTGGAGAAGACTCTGATGCTGGGAGGGATTGGGGGCAGGAGGAGAAGGGGACGACAGAGGATGAGATGGCTGGATGGCATCACTGACTTGATCGATGTGAGTCTGAGTGACCTCCGGGAGTTGGTGATGGACAGGGAGGCCTGGAGTGCTGCAGTTCATGGGGTCGCAAAGAGTCGGACATGACTGAGCGACTGATCTGATCTCATCAAGGCAAGAATACTGAAGTGGTTTGCCATTCCCTTCTCCAGTGGACCACATTCTGCCAGATCTCTCCACCATGACCCGCCCATCTTAGGTTGCCCCACGGGCATTGCTTAGTTTCATTGAATTAGACAAGGCTGTGGTCCTAGTGTAATTTGATTGACTAGTTTTCTGTGAGTATGGTTTCAGTGTGTCTGCCCTCTGATACCCTTTTGCAATACCTACCATCTTACTTGTGTTTCTCTTGCCTTGGGCATGGGGTATCTCTTCACAGCTACTCCAGCAAAGTGCAGCCCCTGCTCCTTACCTTGGACAAGGCGTATCTTCTCACCGCCTCCCTTCCTGACCTTCAACGTGGGATAGCTCCTCTAGGCCCTCCTGCGCCTGCACAGCCACGGCTCCTTGCACGTGGGGTTGGTCCTCCCGGCCCCCACCCCTGATCTTGGATGCCCGGTAGCTCCTCTCAGCCTTTCCTGCGCCGTTGCAGCCTGGCACTCTCGCCGCTGCCCCTGACCTCGGGCGTGGGGTAACTCCTCTTGGCCGCCGCCCTTCAGGCATGAGGTCCTCCCGGCTTCTGTCCCTGACCTCAGACGTGGGGTAGCTCCTCTCAGCCGCGCTCCTGTGCTCAGTGCGCCCGCAGTCGCAGCCACCTGCGCTCAGTGCGCCAGTTAGCAAATCTCAATTATATAATATGGTGTTATCAACTATATTCACCATATTATACATTAGACAGTCAGACCTTATTCATCTTATAACAGAAAGTTTGTATCCTTTTAACAAGTTCTCCCCATATCCCTCACCTCACGCCTATGGAAACCACCATTCTACTCTCTGCTTCTGAGTTCAACATTTTTTAAGATGTCACATGTAAGTGGTACTATGCAGTATTTTTCTTTCTCTCTCTGGCTTAATTCATTTAGCATAATGCCCTCAAGTTTCATCTCTGTCATAGCTAGTGGAAAGTTTTCTCTCCTTAAGGCTGAATTCCATTGTATACATACACACACCACACTTTGTGTATTCATTTATCCATTAACAAACAGGTTGTTTCCATCCATGGTTAGTGTGAATAAAGATGCAGTGAACATGGGAATTCAGACATTTCTTTGAGATAATAAATTTGTTTCCTTTGGATGCAGAAGTGATATTGCTGGATCACATTGGTAGTTCTATTTTTAATTTTTTGAGGAAACTCCCTACTGTTTTCCATAATGGCTGTATCAATTTACTTTCCCAACAGTAATATACAAGGGTTCCCTTTTCTTCATATTCTTGCAACATTTATTATCTGTTGCATTTTTTATAATAGATACCCTAACAAGTATAAAGTGATATCTTCTTGTGGTTTTGAATCATATTTCTCTGGTGATTACTGATATTGAGCACATTTCTGCTTGGCCATTCTTATGTCTTCTTTGGAAACATATCAAGTCCCTGTCTATTTTAATTGGGTTATTTACTTTTTTTTGCTCTTGTTTCTATGAGTTCCTTATGTAGTTTGGATATTAACCCCATATTAGATATGTGGTTTGCAAACATTTTTACTCATTCTACAGATTCCCTTTTCATTTGTTAATGGTTTTCTTTCCTGCACTGAAGCTCTTTAGTTTTATGTAGTCCCACTGATGTATTTTTGCTTTTGCTGCCAGATCCAATAAATTATTACCAAGACTAATGTCAAGGAGTTTACTCCTCATGTTTTCTTCTAGGACTCTTATAATTTCAGGTCCTTGTTCAAATCTTTATTTTGAATTGGTTTTTGTTTATTGTATAAGATAAGGGTGATGTTTCCTTCTTTTACATATGAATATCCAATTTTCTTGAAGCATTTATTGAAGAAACTCTCCTTTCCATCATTGTATATTCTAGGTGTCTTTGTTAAAAATTAAATGACTATATAGGCATGGGTTTATTTCTGGACTCTCTATTCTGTTTCATTGATCTTTGTGTCTGGGTTTATGTCAGCACCATACTATATTGTGTACCATAGCTTTGTAATATAATTTGAGGGAAGGAACTATGATGTCTACAGCTTTGTTCTTTCTCAGGATTATTTTTTTCTACTGGGACTATTTTTTGTGTGATTTTATACCAATTTTAGGATTATTTTTCCTACCTATGAAATATTCCATTAGAATTTTGGTAGAAATTGTATTGAAATGTAGATTTCTTTGGGTAGTATGGATACTTTAACAGTATTAGTTTTCTAATTTATGAATGTGAATAGCATTCCATTTACTTATGTCTTCTTCAATTTCTTTTTATTAATATTTTATACTTTCAGTGTACAGATCTTTCACCTCCTTGGTTAATATTACCTCTAAGTATTTTATTATTTTTGATGCTATTGTAAGTGAGATTGTTTTCTTAATTTCTTTTTCTGATAGTTTGTCATTACTGTATCAAAATGCAACTGGTTTTTGTATATTAATTTCATATCTTATCAGATCAGATCAGATCAGATCAGTCGCTCAGTCGTGTCCGACTCTTTGTGACCCCATGAATCACAGCACGCCAGGCCTCCCTGTCCATCACCAACCCCCGGAGGTCACTCAGACACATCCATCGAGTCAGTGATGCCATCCAGCCATCTCATCCTCTGTCGTCCCCTTCTCCTCTTGCCCTCAATCCCTCCCAGCATCAGAGTCTTCTCCAATGAGTCAACTCTTCGCATGAGGTGGCCAAAATACTGGAGTTTTAGCTTGAGCATCATTCCCTCCAAAGAAATCTCAGGTCTGATCTCCTTCAGAATGGACTGGCTGGATCTCCTTGCAGTCCAAGGGACTCTCAAGAGTCTTCTCCAACACCAAAGTTCAAAAGCATCAATACTTCGGCGCTCAGCCTTCTTCACAGTCCAACTCTCACATCCATACATGACCAAGGAAAAACCATAGCCTTGACTAGATGGACCTTTGTTGGCAAAGTAATGTCTCTGCTTTTGAATATGCTATCTAGGTTGGTCATAACTTTCCTTCCAAGGAGTAAGCGTCTTTTAATTTCATGGCTGCAGTCACCATCTGCAGTGATATTGGAGCCAAAAAAACACAAAAGTCTGACACTGTTTCCACTGTTTCCCCATCTATTTGCCATGAAGTGATGGGACCAGATGCCATGATCTTCGTTTTCTGAATGTTGAGCTTTAAGCCAACTTTTTCACTCTCCACTTTCACCTTCATCAAGATGCTTTTTAGTTCCTCTTCACTTTCTGCCATAAGGGTGGTGTCATCTGCATATCTGAGGTTATTGATATTTCTCCCAGCAATCTTGATTCCAGCTTGTGTTTCTTCCAGTCCAGCATTTCTCATGATGTACTCTGTTGCTGCTGCTGCTGCTGCTGCTAAGTCGCTTTAATCGTGTCTGACCCTGTGCGACCCCATAGACGGCAGCCTCCTAGCTCCCCCGTCCCTGAGATTATCCAGGCAAGAACACTGGAGTGGGTTGCCATTTCCTTCTCCATTGCATGAAAGTGAAAAGTGAAAGTGAAGTCACTCAGTCATGTCCAACTCTTAGCGACCCCATGGATTGCAGCCTACCAGGCTCCTCCATTCATGGGATTTTCCAGGCAAGAGTACTGGAGTGGGGTGCCATTGCCTTCTCCAGATGTACTCTGCATATAAGTTAAATAAACATGGTGACAATATATAGCCTTGACATACTCCTTTTCCTATTTGGAACCAGTCCATTGTTCCATGTCCAGTTCTAACTGTTGCTTCCTGACCTGCATACAAATTTCTCAAGAGGCAGATCAGGTGGTCTGGTATTCCCATCTCTTTCAGAATTTTCCACAGTTTATTGTGATCCACGCAGTCAAAGGCTTTGGCGTAGTCAATAAAACAGAAATAGATGTTTTTCTGGAACTCTCTTGCTTTTTCCATGATCCAGCAGATGTTGGCAATTTGATCTCTGGTTCCTCTGCCTTTTCTAAAACCAGCTTGAACATCAGGAAGTTCATGGTTCACATATTGCTGAAGCCTGCCTTAGAGAATTTTGAGCATTACTTTACTAGCGTGTGAGATGAGTGCAATTGTGTGGTAGTTTGAGCATTCTTTGGCATTGCCTTTCTTTGGGACGGGAATGAAAACTGACCCTTTCCAGTCCTGTGGCCACTGCTGAGTTTTCCAAATTTGCTGGCATGTTGAGTGCAGCATTTTAACAGCATCATCTTTCAGGATTTGAAATAGCTCAACTGGAATTCTATTACATCCACTAGCTTTGTTCGTAGTGATGCTTTCTAAGGCCCACTTGACTTCACATTCCAGGATATCTGGCTCTAGGTCAGTGATCACACCATCATGATTATCTGGGTCGTGAAGATCTTTTTTATCCCATAGCTATACTTAATTCATTTATCATTTCAACAAATTTTGGTGGAGTCTTTAAGATTTTCTATATACAACACATCATCAGCAAGCAGAAATAATGTTGCTTATTCCTTTCTGTTTCAAAATTTTTTTTATTTCTTTTTCTTATCTAATTGCTCTGGCTAGGACTTCCATCATTATATTGAATAAAAGTGATGAGAATGGGTATCCTTATTTCTGATCATAAAGGAAAAGCTTTCAGCTTTTCATTGAGTATGATTTTAGCTGTGGGCTTATCACATATGGCCTTTGTTATAGTGAGGTATGTTTCTTCTATGGCTTCCCTCATGGCTCAGTTGATAAAGTATCTGCCTTCAAGAAGGAGATACAGACTCAATACCTGGGTTAGGAAGATCCTTTGGAAAAGGAAATGGCAATCCACTCCAGTATTCTTGCCTAGAAAATCCCATGGACAGGAGAGTCTGGTGGGCAATAGTCCGTGGGATTGCAAATGAGTTGGACGTGACTTAGCGACTAAACAACAGCATTTCTCCTATACACAATATGTTGGGACTTTGTATTATAGGTAAATATTGAATTTTGTTACATGCTTTTCTGCATCTATTTGGATAATATTTTTGTGTTCATTTTGTTCATGTGGTGTATCATATTTATTGATTTGCATATGCTGAATCATTCTTCCATAATAAATTCTCACTTAGTCATGTTGTGTTTTCCTTTGAATGTGTTGTTGAATTTGGTTTGTTAATAATTTGTTGAGAGTTTTTGCATCCAATTCATCGGGAATATTGGTCTATTGTTTTCTTTACTTCTAGTGCCCTTTGTCTGGCTTGCATCAGGGCAATGCTGGCCTTGTAAAATGAGTTTGGAAGTGTTTCCTCCTTTTGTGTTTGTTCGAAGAGTTTGAGAAGATTGGTATTAATTGTTAGTTAAATGTTTAGTTGAAATCACCAGTGAAACCCCTAGACTTTTCTTTGTTTGGAGATTTTTGATTCCTGATTCAATCTCCTTACTGGTAATTGTTGGCATATAATTTTTATAGTAGTTTCTTATGATCCTTAATATTTATGTGGTATTAGTTGTCATGTTTCCTCTTTCATTTCTGAATTTTTTGAGTGTTTGTTAGTCTACCTAAAGACTGTCAATTTTATATATCTTTTCAAAAAACAGCTCTTGCTTTTATTGACTTTTTCCATCATCTATCTAGTCTCTGCTCATTTATTTCATTTTATGTACTTATTTCCAATAACTTTGGGCTCAGTTTGTTCTTCAATCTCTAATTCTTTGAGATGTGAAGTTAGGTTGTTTCTTTGAAATCACCTAGAACCAGACATCCTGGAATGCAAAGTCAAGTGGGCCTTAGGAAACATCAATATGAACAAAGCTAGTGGAGGTGCTAGAATTCCAGTTGAGCTATTTCAAATCCTAAAAGATGATGCTGTGAAGGTGCTGCACTCAATATGCCAGCAAATTTGGAAAACTCAGCAGTGGCCACAGGACTAGAAAGGGTCAGTTTTCATTCCAATCCCAAAGAAAGGCAATGTCAAAGAATGCTCAAACTACCACATAGTTGCACTCAATCTCACACGCTACCAAAGTAATGCTCAAAATTCTCTAAGGCAGGCTTCAGCAATATGTGAACCATGAAATTCCTGATGTTCAAGCTGGCTTTAGAAAAGCCAGAGGAACCACAGATCAAATTGCCAACATCTGTTGTATCATTGAAAAAGCAAGAGAGTTCCAGAAAAACATCTACTTCTACTTTATTGTCTACGCCAAAGCTTTTGACTGTGTGGATCACAATAAACTGTGGAAAATTCTGAAAGAGATGGGAATACTAAACTATCTGAGCTGCCTCCTGAGAAATCTGTATGCAGGTCAGGAAGCAACAGTTAGAACTGGACATGGAACCACAGACTGGCTCCAAATAGGAAAAGGAGTACGTCAAGGCTGTATATTGTTACCCTGCTTATTTAACTTATATGCAGAGTACATCATGAGAAATGCTGGACTGGATTAAGCACAGGCTGGAATCAATATTGCTGGGAGAAATATCAATATCCTCAGATATGCAGATGACACCACCCTTATGGCAGAAAGCGAAGGAAGAACTAAAGAGCTTCTTGCTGAAATTGAAAGAGGAGAGTGAAAAATTTGGCCTAAAACTCAACATTCAGAAAACTAAGATCATGACATCTGGTCCCATCACTTCATGGCAAATGGATGGGAAAACAATGGAAATAGTGACAGACTTTATTTTTCTGGGCTCCAAAATCACTGCAGATGGTGACTGCAATCATGAAATTAGAAGACGCTTGCTCCTTGGAAGGAAAGTATTGACCAACCTAGAAAGCATATTAAAAAGCAGAGACATTACTTTGCCAAAAAAGGTCCATCTAGTCAAAGATATGGGTTTTTTTTTTCCACTAGTTATATATGGATGTGAGAATTGAACTATAAAGAAAGCTGAGCACTGAAGAATTGATGCTTTTGAACTGTGGTGTTGGAGAAGACTCTTGAGAGCCCCTTGGACAGCAAGGAGATCCAACCAGTCCATCCTAAAGGAAATCAGGACTGATGCTGAAGGTGAAACTCCAAAACTTTGGCCACCTGATGTGAAGAACTGACTCATTTGAAACACCCTGATGCTGGGAAAGATTGAAGGTGGGAGGAGAAGGGGGCAACAGAGGATGAGATGGTTGGATGGCATCACTGACTCATGGACATGAGTTTGAATAAGCTCCCAGAGTTGGTGATGGACATGAAGGCCTGGCATGCTGCAATCAATGGGGTTGCAAAGAGTCGGACATGACTGAGTGACTGAACTGAACTTTTATCATAATGTAGGAGTTTTTCACTATAACATTGCATCTTAGTACTTCTCTTGCTGCATCTTGTAAATTTTGGTATTTTGTATATCTATTTTTGTCTCGATTTATTTTCTAATTTCTCTTTTGATTTCTTCCTTGACCCATTGATTGATCAGGGATATGTTGTGAATTTTCCAGTTTTCGTCTTGTAGTTGATTTCTATTTTTCTATTCAGAAAAGATGCTTGATGTGATTTCAGTCTTATTAAATGTTTTCTGGGTTAACATATGATCTATCCTGTAAGATGTTCCATGAGTATTCTTAGAAGAATTTGGGTCGCTGCTATTGTGTAGAATTGCATATGTGTGTGTCTGTTAGGGCTTCAGTATCCTTAACCAGCAGCTTGTGAAGTATGCAGTCACATGCTTTCCAGGGAAAGACTAGGAGATAAGTATTTTTGCCTGCTATCACTGCACTAAACCCTGGGACAATAGCTGTAGCAAGTGCTTATATGCTCTTTACCAACTGCTTTTTTGTTTACTATAGTCCTGAGGAACTTGTGAATGCAAGCCTTATTCACTCTCAAAGCTGTGTGATTTAGGTGCCTGTACCTTGAGTGGTACCCTTAAAAGTTGGTGCACAGAAGACTGTGGTCCAAATCCTTCACTCTTCAGGGAGAAGCTGAGAGGCAGCTGATTATATGGCACTATGCCAGGGATGGGGTTTATGGTAAGAGTGTGTCACGGCATATACCAATGTGGGTATTGTCAATCACTCAATGTTTAAGGGTCACTCACCTCATTTCTGGATTTCTCTTCAGGTGGCTGAATTTCCAGCCATGGGAGGGAAATTTGGGAGCCTCTTATGTCACCATCTGGTCTGGATCCCTCAGGTTATCTCAACATTGTAAAGGACTAGAAACCTATGAAGCAATGTGAGTAATTTCCACTCCAGTACTTTTGCCTAGAAAATCCCATGGACGGAGGAGCCTGGTAGGCTGCAGTCCATGGGGTCACGAAGAGTCGGACACGACTGAGCAACTTCACTTTCACTTTTCACTTTCATGCATTGGAGAAGGAAATGGCAACCCACTCCAGTGTTTTTGCCTGGAGAATCCCAGGGATGGGGAAGCCTGGTGGACTGCCATCTATGGGGTCGCACAGAGTCGGAAATGACTGAAGTGACTTAGCACCAGTAGCAGCAGAAACCTATGAACCAATGTGAGTAATTATTTTATTAGATGCAAAAGTTAATATCAATATATTAGTTTCACAGGCTATCACATATATTGCATCCTTTAATCCTGATGACTCCCCAGAAACATAAGTACCATCACTCCTACTTGAGAGATAGGAAGACTGAGGTGCAGAAAGGATAAATGACTTGCCCAGGTTAGTAAATTGCAGAACCCGATTGAAAAGCCAAATGACTTCCTTTGAGGCATGTTTTTTTCCAACTTTGTTGCCTCTTAATAACAATTTAAACTTGTTAAAATACTTACTAAACACCTAAATAAAATATCTTCACAACCTACATAGGGAAATTACTTCAATTGCCCATGAAACTGGAACAAATAAGACTTTGATATGAGAGGAGTATATAATTATATGATCAATTAACTTATTGGCTGTTTTATCCAGTGTATTGTTAACAACTCTTCATTTCTTTCTTTTTCCTTTTCTTTCTTCCTTTTTTTTTTTTACTGGCTCTGTAAGTCTTAAGTACATAATGAACAAAATATAATTTATCTCACAATATTTATGGCCCCCTTCCTTCTGTGTAGTTTTCTAATTGTAACAGGGTCAGCTTCAATTTGCCATATGGAAACTTAATTAAAAATGAGTGGATAATGCAGACCACTAAAAGGTCAATTCTATAAGGAGAGAAACATAGGTCAACTTAATAATTTAGCATCATATAAGATTTACTTCTTTTTTCTACATGTTTATACTAGTCTTTCAAAAGCACTAACTCTGGTTTTGAGAATTGCAAAGATCTGCCTTTAAAGTGTTCTTTAGAGTAAACCACTGAAGAGCTCTGAGGCTGACAGCTTTTTCTCTAGGAAAGTATTAATTAAATTTGATAGTATTATTATAAGTGATATTCATTGATACAGTGCATTATTCCAACAATAAAAAATATTAATGAAACAAATATTTTAATGAGTTTGTCCCTGTTTTGAGGTGTATAACTGGCTAGAAAGAATAAAGTGCTGTGATTAATTTTTTTTTAATGTTTTTTCAACAATCAGTTCAGTTCAGTTACTCAGTTGTGTCTGACTCTTTGCGACCCCATGAACTACAGCACACCAGGCCTCCCTGTCCATCACCAACTCCCAGAGTTTACCCAAACTCATGTTCATTGAGTCAGTGATGCCATCTAACCTTCTCATCCTCTGTCATCCCCTTCTCCTCCTGCCTTCAATCTTTCCCAACATGGGGGTCTTTTCAAATAAGTCAGCTCTTTGCATCAGGTGGCCAAAGTATTGGAGTTTCAGCTTCAACATCAGTCCTTCCAATGAACACTCAGGACTGATCTCCTTCAGGATGGACTGGTTGGATTTCCTTGCAGTCCAAGGGATTCTCAAGAGTCTTCTCCAACACCACAGTTCAAAAGCATCAATTCTTCTGCACTCAGCTTTTTTTTTTTTTTTTTAGGTATCAAAAATCTCTTTTATTGATTATCAGAAACATTACAAACATCTAATATGAACAAATTGTAACATGACAGTGATTAGTTTGAACAATTAATACATTTCAGATATATTATTATACATATTTCAATGCTATTCTCCCCAATCATCCCACCCTCTCCTGGTCCCAGAGTCCAAAAGTCTGTTCTATACATCAGTGTCTCTTTTGCTGTCTCGTAAATAGGGTTATTTTTACCATCTTTCTAAATTCCATATATATGCGTTAGTATACTGTATTTGTGTTTTTGTTTCTGGCTTACTTCACTCTGTATAATAGGCTCCAGTTCCATCCACCTCCTTAGAACTGATTCAAATAGTCCAACTCTCACATCCATTCATGACCACTGGAAAAACCATAGCCTTGACTAGATGGACGTTTGTTAACAAAGTAATGTCTCTGCTTTTGAATATGCTATCTAGGTTGGTCATAACCTTCCTTCCAAGGAGTAAGGGTCTTTTAATTTCATGGCTGCAGTCACCATCTCCAGTGATTTTGGAGCCCAGAAAAATAAAGTCAGCCACTGTTGCCACATCTATTTGACATGAAGTGATGGGACCAGATGCCATGATCTTAGTTTTCTGAATGTTGAGCCAACTTTTTCACTCTCCTCTTTCATTTTCATCAAGAGGGTCTTTAGTTCTTCACTTTCTGCCATAAGGGTGGTGTCATCTGCATATCTGAGGTTATTGATATTTGTCCCAGAAATCTTGATTCCAGCTTGTGCTTCCTCCAGCCCAGCATTTCTCAGGATGTACTCTGCATATGAGTTAAATAACACAGTCCTTGGGCCTCCAAAAACAACTAGCTCAGCCCTTTCTCTTCTGATGAGAAATGTGTCTGAAAATGTCAGAGCTTGAAATAACACAGCTTTTCACAGGCAGAAGCAGGCACAAAAATGCAAATCTAATACCTAAACTGCCATTCTTTGGATTACATGCAGTGACTCCTTCAACCAGTTCCTCCTTAAACTCAGGAAAGGATAACATTTGGAAATATCCTCAGGAAAGGATAACTCCAGCATTTTCAAGCCACTTACCTTGAGGAAAAATTGCAGATCACCTTTCCTGCAAAATGAAACATGCTGATGCCCACCTGTTCAGGACCAGAAATGAGCAATGTATGCTTTAAAACTGGCTATTCCTCCTAAAGCACTATCCTTCTCCATCCTACCTGCCACTTATGTAGATAGAATTTAGTTGAAGCTTCAAAGTAACTGTTTTACTAAAAAGTCCTGTTATTTTGAGTGGGAGATGTATCAACCAAATTTATAAACCATTTTAAAAATTCAACTTTATTTAAAACATAATTAACTTACAATAAACTGTATCTATTTAAAGAATAAGATTTCATGAGTTTTGACAGTTACACCAATGAACCGTCACCATTATCGTAATACAAACCACTTATTTTACCTCCCCACAATTCCTCAGGCTCATGTATAATTCACTTTTCCCTTAGCTCCAGGCAATATTTTGTCTATTATTTGTCACGCTAGATTAATTTACATTTTCTAGATTTTCATATACTCTGAGGATTTTGTTTCCAACTTTTTCCACCCATGTTGACAGGTTTTTTTTGTTTGTTTGTTTTTCCTGTTGAGTGGTATTCCATTGTATGAATATACTGCATTTAGTTTATCATTTTGATTGTCGATGGGTATTTGGTTTGTTTATAATTTGAGGCCATTGTTAATGAAGCTTCCCTGCACACTTACATACAAGTATTTGTGTAAACAAAAATTTTATTACTCTTCTGTAAATACCTAGGAGTAGAATAGCTGGGTTGTATGGTAGATGTATGTTTGTTTTTTACAAACCGTCAAAATTTTTTCCAAGGTGATTTTCCATTTTATATTCCGTCAGTGGTATATGAGCATTTCAGCTGCTACACATCTTTGTCAGCACCCAGTATTATCAGCCTTTTAAATATTCACAAGTTTAAGGAGTATATATTGTTCTAGTATGGTTTTATCATTTCCTCAATGATTGATAATGTTGAATATATTTTTATATATTTATTCACCATTTGTACATCTCCTTTTATATGTGTCTGTTCAAATTATTGAGTTGATTGTCTTCTTATTATTGAGTTGTAGAAGTTATTTACAAATTCAGGATACAGCTTTTACTACGTGTCTGCTTTGTGAATATTGTCTGTCATTAAGAGTTCTCTCTACTGACACCATGAAGCCACTATAACCCATTTTTAAGGCATATTATATAACTGGTAAAGCAAAAGAAAAATTAATAATGCATTATTCCACAATTTATTTTATAACATATTGGGTTAGCCAAAAATTTGTTCAGGTTTTTCTGTACCATCTTATGGAAAAGCTCAAGCGAACTTTTGGCCAACCCAATACATTATTCACTTATTAGCAGTGATTATCTTCTCCTCAGCCTAGGCTATAAACTATATACTTTACAGTCTTCTTTTCTCTGAAAATAGTACATTATAGTTAATGCACAGGGATTTTCTTGACTCTAATATCCTTGCTATATTAATATCTAGTTTAACACACACAGACACACATGTGCATAAACACAAATACACAGTGCAATTAAACGACCCTAAACCGTAACTGCCTGTTAAGCACTTATCTTATGTAAATTATCTTTTTCCAAATGTGGAAATACTTGCTTAACATGAGCCCTGCCATTAGCCCTCAAACAGGCACATGGACAGTTATTAGAAAAACAAATGGTCTCAGCCCTCTTTTCAAGTCTGAGATGCTGAGTATCAAGGTTGAACTCAGAAAAGCTTTTACAACCAATTGATTCAGCTCTGAAAATGGAGTTTTCCACTGGTGATGCCAAGAAACCCTTGAGTACAGAACTAGGCTCTGTGGTGATAAACATCTGACATTTTCATTTGCAAGTATTCATGTTTCATTTTAGATAATGTTCCCCCTATTTACTTCTTCAGCAGTAATGCATCAAATATCCTACAGTGTAATCTTTCTCTCAGCACTTATCAATGAACTATGAAATAGTATTAAATAGAATTAATTAGAAGTTTTAATGAATCATGTCTGTCCTCATTTATTATACAATGTAATTTTCGAGGAGTGATTAATTATGAGTTACAGATGAGTGAATGGTTAATGTAGTTTGTTAACCTTACTAAGGAGTGACTATACACAGCAAGCTGCTTCTCCTCTGTTTATTAGCACGTGGCTTGTAATTCCATCAGTTTAAGTAAATGAAAAGGTTTTAGTGACTTTGCATTTAATATGCACTGTCAGCTAATAATTTACTCCCTTATTTTCTTTCTTATGTATTATATGAACATCGTTGAGATTTAAAAGCAGAATTCAGCTACCCTTATTTTGAAGTATTTCTATGTAACTCTTAATATGCCTATATCATGACCATCTGAGCTGTATGATTATTTTAAGTAGATCCTATTTAATACAGGTAGGTTGCTTAAAATGAATATCCCTACATATTTCCTTGAAGAATATACCAATTTACCACCTTATTATTGTCATTATCTAAGAAAGTAGGAGCTGACTGCCTTTCATTTTCACTTTTCCTACAGGCACCCTTCAGAAGCTGAATAATGCCTAAGCTGACAAAAATAGTAGCTAAATACAAAATAGTTTTGTAGACAAGAAGTAATTGAGACGGCTATATGGGAATGCCATAGAGATTTTGCCTTCTAACAGACACAGTCACAAAAGACCATGGCATCCTTGGGGATGAGTCTTACAACATTCTAGCTTGTTTTTTCTTTAAGGGACTCAACACTGTGGTTGTATAGAGGTGGAAAATCCTCACGACATGCCTCCCACAATACCTCCATTTGCTGGCTGAAGTGCAGAGACTCATTTTTGCTGTGCAGAGCAGACTCTGGTGTTTTCTACTCTGAATCTAAGGAATTTTGATAGCTGTTTGGAGACCCCATTAACCTCAGAAGGAAAAATAACAGTACTTACTTAATATCTAAAATTAATAGAGTTTTGCCAAGAAAATGCACTGGTCATAACAAACACCCTCTTCCAACAACACAAGAGAAGACTCTACACGTGGACATCACCAGATGGTCAACACCGAAATCAGATCGATTATATTCTTTGCAGCCAAAGATGGAGAAGCTCTATACAGTCAGCAAAAACAAGAGCAGGAGCTGACTGTGGCTCAGACCATGAACTCCTTATTGCCAAATTCAGAGTTAAATTGAAGAAAGTAGGGAAAACCACTAGACCATTCAGGTATAACCTAAATCAAATCCCTTATGATTATACAGTGGAAGTGAGAAATAGATTTAAGAGCCTAGATCTGATAAAGTGCCTGATGAACTATGGACTGAGATTCATGACATTGTACAGGAGACAGGGATCAAGACCATCCCCATGGAAAAGAAATGCAAAAAAGCAAAAAGGCTGTCTGGGGAGGCCTTACAAATAGCTGTGAAAACAAGAGAAGTGAAAAGCAAAGGAGAAAAGGAAAGATATAAACATCTGAATGCAGAGTTCCAAAGAATAGCAATAAGAGATAAGAAAGCCTTCTTCAGCAATCAATGCAAAGAAATAGAGGAAAACAACAGAATGGGAAAGACTAGAGATCTAGTCAAGAAAATTAGAGATTCCAAGGGAACATTTCATGCAAAGATGGGCTCGATAAAGGACAGAAATGGTATGGACCTAACAGAAGCTATTAAGAAGAGGTGGCAAGAATACACAGAAGAACTGTACAAAAAAGATGTTCACGACCCAGATAATCACGATGGTATGATCACTCACCTAGAGCCAGACATCCTGGAATGTGAAGTCAAGTGGGCCTTAGAAAGCATCACTACGAACAAAGCTAGTGGAGGTGATGGAATTCCAGTTGAGCTATTTCAAATCCTGAAAGATGATGCTATGAAAGTGCTACACTCAATATGCCAGCAAATTTGGAAAACTCAGCAGTGGCCACAGGACTGGAAAAGGTCTGTTTTCATTCCAATCCTAAAGAAAGGCAATGCCAAAGAATGCTCAAACTACTGCACAATTTCACTCATCTCACATGCTAGTAAAGTAATGCTCAAAATTCTCTAAGCCAGGCTTCAGCAATATATGAACCGTGAATTTCCTGATGTTCAAGCTGGTTTTAGAAAAGCCAGAGGAACCAGAGATCAAATTGCCAACATCCGCTGGATCATGGAAAAAGCAAGAGAGTTCCAGAAAAACATCTATTTCTGCTTTATTACTAGGCCAAAGCCTTTGACTGTGTGGATCACAATCAACTGCGGAAAATTCTGAAAGAAATGGGAATACCAGACCACCTGATCTGCCTCTTGAGAAATCTGTATGCAGGTCAAAAAGCAACAGTTAGAACTGGACATGGAAGAACAGACTGGTTCCAAATAGGAAAAGGAGTTCGTCAAGGCTGTATATTGTCACTCTGTTTATTTAACTTATATGCAGAGTACCTCATGAGAAACACTGGGCTGGAAGAAGTACAAGCTGGAATCAAGATTGCTGGGAGAAATATCAATAACCTCAGATATGCAGATGACACCACCCTTATGGCAGAAAGTGAAGAGGAACTCAAAAGCCTCTTGATGAAAGTTAAAGTGGAGAGTGAAAAGGTTGGCTTAAAGCTCAACATTCAGAAAACAAAGATCATGGCATCCGGTCCCATCACTTCATGGGAAATAGATGGGGAAACAGTGGAAACAATGTCAGACTTATTTTTCTGGGCTCCAAAATCACTGCAGATGGTGACTGCAGCCATGAAATTAAAAGACACTTACTCCTTGGAAGGAACGTTACGACCAACCTAGATAGCATATTCAAAAGCAGAGACATTACTTTGCCAACAGTTTCGTCTAGTCAAGGCTATGGTTTTTCCTGTGGTCATGTATGGATGTGAGAGTTGGACTGTGAAGAAGGCTGAGCACTGAAAAATTGATGCTTTTGAACTGTGGTATTGGAGAAGACTCTTGAGAGTCCCTTGGACTGCAAGGAGATCCAACCAGTCCATTCTGAAGGAGATCAGCCCTGGGATTTCTTTGGAAGGAATGATGCTAAAGCTGAAACTCCAGTACTTTGGCCACCTCATGCGAAGAGCTGACTCATCGGAAAAGACTCTGATGCTGGGAGGGATTGGGGGCAGGAGGAGAAGGGGATGACAGAGGATGAGATGGCTGGATGGCATCACTGACTCAATGGACGTGAGTCTGAGTGAACTCCGGGTGTTGGTGATGGACAGGGAGGCCTGGCGTGCTGCAGTTCATGGGGTGGCAAAGAGTCGGACAAGACTGAGCGACTGAACTGACTTACTGACTAACTTAATATCTGTGTGATATTTAACAACTTTCATTATTTTCTCATAGGCATTATCTTATTAAATCTAGGTTAAAATCTCATGAAAGAGGAAACTATTCTTAATAGATGTAAACTGACTTATCCAGAACCCCTCAACCAGTGAAGGGATGAACATAGCATTCTTTAATTTAGCAACCACTTACTGAGCACCCTACATGAGACGACTACTACTTTCTTGTGGCCTGGATAAGACAGAGCCCTTTTCATCATGAACCCTGGATTCCAGTTAAGGGCACAGGAAACAAATGAATTAAGTAGTAATAAGTCCTGTGTAGATGATTTTAAAGGAAGAAATAAGTCCTGTATAGAAAATTTAAAAGGTTAGAGATAAACAGGGCTTGAGGAAGGTTTTTTAGAAAAAAAGTTCAGAGAAAGGCTCCTTGAAGAAATGTCATGTCAGAACAAAACTGACTGATGACGAAGTCAGTTATATGAAGAAAACTCCCAGGCAGAGGGAAGCAGCAAATCCAAGGTTGTGAGCCCTTTGGTATGCTTGAGGAAGATCAAGAGATGAGTGTGGCTGAAGATGAATGTATTAATACCCAGACAGAGATGAAGCTGGAGAGATAGATAAGAGATCTTCCAGTTAGTGCCCTAGAAGGGAAGTGCAAAGATTTTGAATTTAAAGTCAAGAGATAATGGGTGCTGAAAGGACTTTTCCAATTCAATTCTGCCCAGAATTTTTAGGACATGAGGAATCGTAGACAGTGTTCTAGAACATCAGGTAGCGTTTTAATCCCCATTTCTCATTATAAGGAAGAAAAGTAGAAAAAAGGTTTCCCCTAGAGCCTAGAATTTGAAGCTATTAACGTAAAATTTCCTGTCTTCCTTAGAGAACTCAACTTTCAGACAAGCAATGCTCTTTGAAGTCAGGGACTCTGTCTTACTCACTTTTACTTCTGTTTGGCACACAAATCAATGTCTCATGTTTCCAATCAGTGCTCTCTGAAGTGAACTGAATGGCTTGATACTTATTGCTCTGGCCAACCTATGTCTGAAAAACCCTGATAGAATGGACCATGTTATTTGAAATCACTGTAATATAACAGAAGGATCCAGAAGGTAGCCCTCACTTAACACTTGGCTTCACGGTATATGCTATTGATCCAGACATGTAATTTGTCTGTAGTCAGGTATTGCTAATCCCTGAAGCAGGTGTATAATCACTTATTTTGAAAACACTTTGTTTAAATATACATTTTCCTGCCTACCTCCCCAAGTAAAATTGTGATGATTCACAAATGTTAATTCTTAAGGGAATGCTCTGGGAATCTGTTTCTTCTACCACTTCCCATAGACTGTGAGAGGTGATGAGCTCAGATGAAGGAGCAACACCATTTTATGTTACAGAAATAGGATTTTACCTAGGAATTTCAATACCATAAACCTTAAGAGTCGATTTTTTTTTTAATTGATCCACTTTAAAGTCCATGCCTTTATAATCACAAAATCAAGTATAAAATAAGAAAAAAAAAACTTTCCCCATTACTATCTTAGATTCAGTTACTGGGGCCTACAAGGTCTATTACTTTGATGTGCTGATGGTTTTAAAGATATATGTTCTATTCTAATAGTAGATTGGAAGGTAAATTCAATGTAATAAGCCCAATATATGAACACAAGCATATGAAACAAGGGTCTGGCCTTAACAAAGTTCTATTACATAGTAATTGACGTAACTAAAAGGGAAAAGAAGAATTTCTTTAATTACAAGATATTCTGCAAGTGCTAAACAATACACTGCATTATGTAAACATATGTTTCTCAGAAGAGATACAAATGAAAGTTTGATGAGAAAATTCACTGGTCAGTTCATAATTTTTGATAGACTTTATTTTTAAAGCAGCTTTAACTGAGAAGAAAGTACAGAGTTATCATAGACCCCATCTTCTCTCTCCACATATACAACTTCCCCCACTATCAATAACTGGCATCAGAGTGGGACATTTGTTACCATTCAAAATGAACTTTCATTGACAACTAATTATCACTCGAAGTTCATACTTTACGGTTCACTCTTGCTGATATACATTCTGTGGGTTTTGACAAGTGCATAATGGCACGTCTCCATCATATTAGGACTTCCCAGGTGGTGCTAGTGGTAAAGAACCCACCTGCCCATGCAGGAGACGTAAGAGTCGCAGGTTCAGTCCCTGGGTTGGGAAGATCCCCTGGAGGAGGGCATGGCAAATCAGCCCAATATTCTTGCCTAGAGAATCCCATGGACAGAAGAGCCTGGCAGGCTACAGTCCATAGGGTTGCAAAGTTGGACATGACTGAAGCAACTTGGCACACACACACACCATTATATTATCATATAGAATAGTTTCACTGCCCTAAACCTCCTTTGTGCTTTCTCTTCCTTCCCTTCAACCCCTTGTAACCACTGATGTTTCTACTCTATATATGAATCTACTTTTTCAACTCTGAATTTTATGAATTTACAGATCAACTATTTCAATAAAAACTTAGCATTCAATTTGTTTTCAGTGTTTTAAGTGTAAAATACAAATGAGATTTTGAAGATTAGTATGAAAAAAGTAAAGCATCTCAATTTTTCATACTGATTACATGTTGAAATAATAACAGCTAAATTGTATGGAATAAAACAATACACATCCTAAAAGTTAATTTTGTCTATTTATTATTACATTTTTAATATGACTACAAACATTTTTCAAAATATATGTGCCATACATTATATTGGGTCATTCATTTAGGTTTTGAACATGAAAAAGTTCATTTAGGTTTTTTCATAAGATGTCATGAAACTTGAGTGAACTTCTTGGCCAATCCAGTATTACTAGATAGCACTCGTTTAGACTTAGAACTAAATAACTGAACTCTAGGAATATCATTAACTGGGAGATGAAGCATTTCCCAGACATTATGAATAAACTGCCTTTCATTCTATTTCATTAGTACTAGATAAAAATTTAAGAAATTTGCTTGAATAAATATGATTACCTATCAGTATTAGTTGCTCAGTCATGTCCAACTCTTTGTAACCCCATGAACTGTAGCCCATTAGATATTGGGGTTCATCTACAATAAACCCATTTGTAAGTGAGTGCCAGGGTCTGAATGTCCATAAAAGGGGAGCTAGGACACATACCTCACAGTTTTTAAAGGATCTGAGAGGGATGTCTGACAAGTATTATTTAATATCTATTACCTCCTTTCCTATATGAGTAGAAGGTTGGCATGGTATTCTTCACTTGCAAGTTCTATTTACTTTACTTGTACGTACCCAACCAGGCTGCTCTGTCCATGAGATTCTCCAGGAAAGAATACTGAAGATTAAATCATTGTAGGCTGACATGTGAATTTAGCAAAACAATATAGAAAAGTTAAACATTTTAACCATGAACATATACCATAAGTCCATATTTATATGATATCCATGGGTCTTATAACCATATGATCTCATTTTGCCTATAAACATCACCTCTTACATTCCTCTAAGCTCTTTATTATTTTTTTTTCCCCTCTCAGCTCTTTAGTGAACACTTTTTCCATGTAGGCCTTTGATCTAATAACAAATGCCAGAATTCTCCCAAGAAAATGGAAGTATGCAGGTAGAACTATTATAATTTATTTTTTTATTATGAAGAGCTTTTTCTCTTCTTTCTACCTCATCATACATTAAATATTAAATCAGAAGGAAGGAGGGAGAAGATGGAACTGTAAAGGGTTTTTGGAGAGAGAACAAGTGGGAGGTTGTACACCTGTACACTCTCCTTGTCTTAGCTCTTAAATTCACTGATGCTTAAAGAGGGGAATAGCACTTAAAAGTGCTGTATTGGTACTCACACTCAATCCACAAGTCTCCTTTGTCACCTGTGCTTCTTTAGTGCTGGGGTGGGTGGAGGGGGAGCGCTGAAAGAGAGGCAGGAACAGAGTCTTTAAAAGTGTTCTTTTCATGCTCACTCAATTCTCTCCCAGTCCTTAGATCCTGCATGTGACATACAGAAGGATATGAAAATCTTTGACTGAATTCTGAATGGCCCCTTGTTTCTACTTCAGTACACATTCTTAGAGCAGCTTTGCTTCGGTCTCTGAGTTAGATAATTTTTATTAGATATTTGGATTCATCTACAATAATATAACAAGCCCATTTGTAAATGGGTACAAGGGTTTGGCTATCCATAAAAGGGCAGCTAGGACATGTACTTCACAGCTTTTAAACGATCTTAGAGGGATGTATGACAAGTATCATTTAATATCTATTACCTCCTTTCCTGGGAGATTCCCTGGTAGCTCAGATGGTAAAGCGTCTGCCTGCAATGCGGGAGATCCGGGTTCAATCCCTGGGTCAGGAAGATCCCCTGGAGAAGGCAGTGGCAGCTCACTCCAGTACTCATGCCTGGAAAATTCCATGGATGGAGAAACCTGTTGGGCTACAGCCCATGGGGTCGCAAAGAGTCAGACACAACTGAGCAACTTCACCTTCTTTCCTATCTGAATAGAAGGATATCATTGTATTCTTTACTGGCAAATTCTATTTTAAAGAAATTAAAGATTTAAAGAATTGTAAATAGGACTTAAAGAAGGATGTAAATGCATCTCTGATTTTAAAGTTCTATCAAATTGAGAAGTCACTTCCTATTTATCCACATACCATGTTCATTCTCACTTCATAATGGTTCCTTTTGTCTGGAATCCTCTTCCTACTCTTTGCGACTTGTCATCCGCCCCCTCTTCATCCTTCAACTATCAAATGAAGCGCCATTATCTCATGGAGGCCAGGGATAGTATAGTATAAAGTCAAAATTAAAATAATTATTAGAATTCTTATTTCCTTTTTTAAAGTAATTTATTTATTTTAATTGGAGGCTAATTACTTTACAGTATTGTAGTGGTTTTTACCATACATTGACATGAATCAGCAATGGGTGTACATTTGTTCCCCATCCTGATGACCCTCCCACCTCCCTCCCCATCCCAACCCTCTGGGTCATCCCATTGTACCAGCCCTGAGCACCCTGTCTCATGCAACAAACTTGGACTGGCAATTTTTTTCACATATGATAATATACATGTTTCAATGCTATTCTCTCAAATCATCCCACCTTCGCCTTCTCCCACAGAGTCCAAAAGACTGTTCTATATAGCTGTGTCTCCTTTGATGTCTCACGTATAGGGTCATCATTACCATCTTTCTAAATTCTATATATATGCATTAGTATACTGTATTGGTGTTTTTCTTTCTGACTTACTTTGCTCTGTATAAGAGGCTCCAGTTTCATCCACCTCATTAGAACTGCTTCGAATGCATTCTTTTTAATGGCTGAGTAATATTCCATTGTGTATATGTACCACAGCTTTCTTATCCATTCATCTGCTGATGGAAATCTAGGTTGCTTCCATGTCCTGGCTATTATAAACAGTGCTGCGATGAACATTGGGGTACACGTGTCTCTTTCAATTCTGGTTTCCTTGCTGTGTATGCCCAGCAGTGGGATTTGCTGGGTCGTATGGCAGTTCTAGTTCCAGTTTTTTAAGGAATCTCTACTCTGTTCTCCATAATGACTGTACTAGTTTGCATTCCCACCAACAGTGTAAGAGGGTTCTCTTTTCTCTGCACCCTCTCCAGCATTTATTGTTTGTAGACTTTTGGATAGCAGCCATTCTGACCAGTGTGAGATGGTACCTCACTGTGGTTTTGATTTGCATTTCTCTGATAATGAGTGATGTTGAGCATCTCTTCATGTGTTTGTTAGCCAGCTGTATGTCCTCTTTGGAGAAATGTCTGCTTGGTTCTTTGGCCCATTTTTTGATTGGGTCAATTATTTTTCTGGAATTGTGCTGCAGGAGCTGCTTGTATATTTTTGACATTAATTCTTTGTCAGTTCCTTCATTTGCTATTATTTTCTCCCATTCTAAAGGCTGTCTTTTCACCTTGCTTATAGTTTCCTTCATTGTGCAAAAGCTTTTTAAGTTTAATTAGGTCCCATTTGTTTATTTTTGCTTTTATTTCCATTACTCTGGGAGGTGGGTCATACAGGATCCTGCTGTGATTTACGTCAGAGAGCGTTTTGCCTATGTTTTTCTGTAGTAGTTTTATAGTTTCTGGTCTTACGTTTAGATCTTTAATCCATTTTTACTTTATTTTTGTGTATAGTGTTAGAAAGTGTTCTAGTTTCATTCTTTTACAAGTGGTTGACCAGTTTGGAATTCTTATTTCTTTAAAACCATTGAAAGCAGTAAGATGCTAGGAGAAAGTGATAAAAGTTTAATCATGTATAAATTTCCTGACCTTCAGGGTAACTTGGAGGTACCCCTTTATTACCCTTGCAAATAACCCTGCACTTCTTCAGAGCACACAATTATAATTATCTGTTCATTACTTGTCTCACTGTCTAGACTACAGATAAAAACAAAGAGGCTGTCAACTCAGAATAAAAATAAGCTCCATGAGGGAAAATGTTGCTCTGGACTTTATTCCTGATACCCAACCTAGTTCCTGGCATACAGTAGGCACTGAATAAAGATTTATTGACTGAATTAATAAATAAATGCAAGAATGAAAAGGTTCATAAGTAATGCTTTACCAGTAAGGATATTTGGGCAACTAGACCACAAGCCCATACATAGAATGATAGAAATCAATGAATAAAATATCTCACTCACTTTTCAATATAAAGCACTTCAGTATCAAAAGTCTGAACGTGGTCTTTACCCAATGGCTGAGATGTGGTGTTGTAAGTGAACTAGATCATCATCCACATAGCAAGATTTAATAGACAAACTCTGTAATGAATAAACCAATTGTGTGTGTATGTGTGTGTCTAAGGGTGTGTGTATATGTTTAGGAGATACTCTTAACATCAAAAGATAAAAAGAAGGAGAAGTGATTAAAAGCAGTTGACTCTGGGGAGTAGATCTCAGGGTACTTCAAAGTGACTTCCTTTGTTTGGAAGTCTTTATGCATTATTTTTAAGCATATTTTGTATTTATTTGATGACAAAAGACAAAAACCCTTATCCATTTTATAGTAACTCAGCCTCAATAATCAGTCACTCACTTCCCACTATGTATCCTTTGCTTTATGATACTAAATTTCATACTTTCTACACTAAATTACAAGTTTTTTGATACCACATTCATGCCATGCACATCTTTATAATCCTCATGATATATACTGTGACATGTTATACATCAGATCAGATCAGATCAGTCGCTCAGTCGTGTCCGACTCTTTGCCACCCCATGAACCGCAGCACACCAGGCCTCCCTGTCCATCACCAACTCCTGGAGGTCACTCAGACTCACATCCATCGAGTCAGTGATACCATCCAGCCATCTCATCCTCTGTCATCCCCTTTTCCTTCTGCCCCCAATCCCTCCCAGCATCAGAGTCTTCTCCAATGAGTCAACTCTTCTCATGAGGTGGCCAAAATACTGGAGTATCAGCTTTAGCATCATTCCTTCCAAAGAAATTCCAGGGCTGATCTCCTTCAGAATGGACTGGTTGGATCTTCTTGCAGTCCAAGGGACTCTCAAGAGTCTTCTCCAACACCACAGTTCAAAAGCATCAATTCTTCGGCGCTCAGCCTTCTTCACAGTCCAGCTCTCACATCCATACATGACCACAGGAAAGACCATTGTATATATTAATATCTGTTGACTGACTATTGAAGATTGGAGGTTATCATTTTTAACTCAAGTGAGTCATGTTTCTAATTTAATTTTCATTTATTTTCACACTCTTTAAAGAAGCTCATTTTTGTAAACAAGCTCACAACTGGCTATAGTTAAAACTATTTTCCTATTATGTAAATATTATAAGAACATATCATGAAGATAAAGAGGCTAATATATGACTTTTCATAAATGCAGATTTGTATTTATTTTTAGTTTTTAAATTAAATGTTTCTATTATTTATTAAATGTAGGTACTTCAGCTCTCTTCTTTTTTTAATATATGACTTTTCACATAGGAACACATAAATACGTTCGTGTTCCAGGCCAGCAACATGATGACATTTCCAGATGAATGTCTAATGATCCTACATGATAACCCAATGCCAATACTAATAATAACAATGCTATAGAACTTTTGAGGATGTCTCAATGATTATCCATGAAATGGTTTACTACAGAATAGTTTAAGCTCAAAATTAAAATAATGACTAGGGTTCTTATTTTTAAAACCTAGTAAAAGCTACAGAAGCATGGGAGAAGATGATATGATAACATTTTAATCATACATAAGTATAAAGAAATGTCTCTATGGCCATGATGTTTGTGGCCTTTTAGAATCATAGTATCATGTAATCTTATAATCCCAGGGTTAAAGAGACCAGAAATGGTCATTTTTCCAGTTTCTCATCCAATGTATCATAACTTTTTGCTAAAACTTTCCAATAGTCATCTCGCGTGGTTAAACATTCTCTCCCAGAGACTTTGATTCTAAAATGTTCTAACTTTTAGAAATCTTTCTCTTAAACTGAGCCAAAAATAAATAAATAAATCTCTGTATATAACTTTACTGGGTTGGTATACCCATTAAGGTAATCCAGAATGAATCCAACACTAATTTCCTGTTAGACACTTTTAGACATTTGAAGAATGATTTTTTTGTGCTTCTGAATCTTCTCTTTCCTTGTCAACTAACTAGAATTTGAATCCCCACCAAGTACTGAAGCCTGATCTGAGAAACCGCATCCACCTGTCTGTATTCCCTAAATTACTCTTGCATCTCTGTCTTCAGGAATCTCTGTCACTGGGTTAAATTTTAGAAACATGGGAAGACCCGAAAACATTAAGATCCTGGTAATAGAAGGCAGTATATTAGAAAGAAATCTAAATATTTGTTCTTAGAAGGAATTCCCAATGTGAGGCAATGATTTCCAAGGTCAAGAATTTGAAATAAATCCAAGAAAACTTTTACCCTTCTTCATCCAAGAAAACTTTTACCCTTCTTCACCTAATTTGTTTAGAGGTTGGAGTTAATTTTTAAGTATATCTTAGCAGCGCTGAATTACCCTCCAGAACTCTGGATACAGGACCTTTAACAGCAGGAAGCAGAATGAACAGGCTCTATTTACATCTTCTTTTTTTTTCAGTCTTTGCCATTTTAATAGCTTAATTGTTGTTTCTCCTATTACAAGATTTACTTCAAAGGTAGCATACAGTCTTGTTCATTTTTATTCTGCATGGATAAAATTATTGAGCTTCAATGTCTGTTCCCCAGACTTTGAAAGCCAATGACATTGTCAGAAACATCACCTTTGCCCCCTTTCTAATTGACACCTTTGCAAATGCACTGGGCCAGGGGTCTTATTAATAATTTTTCTTTCCATTATTTCATTAATAGCTGAATTTCATTAAACCACTCTTTTCACTTCAAGGCAAAAGAATTTCTCATGGAAATAAAAACAATATTTTGAGTGCTCTTAGAAAACTGAATTTAAGAGTTGCACATAATTACATTTTTTTTAACTCAGTTTACTCTGAAGTATAGTACGAAAACTGTCAAAATCTTTACTTCTAGCCTTCCAAAATTATGATCTTCTATTCAGGAGATTTAAAAGCGAAGGATACAAATTTAGGGTCTATTGCTTTAGAGGATGCAAAAGATTATATGGAAAATTCAGTTGTTCCTTGGACTTTCATTTCTTATTTTGTTGGAATAATTCAGCTATGGTCTCAGAACTGAAAGTATACAGGTCATTAAAATGGGTAAGAAAGAAGATGTGAGCACTCATGGGAACTTTGAGCTAAACCAAAAGTGAGAGTCAAATTGAAAAGTGACATTGATGTCTTTCTTGCTATGACTAAACTCTAAAAATTTTGTTATTTTCAAGTCATCATCTATGTTCACATCCATTTTTTCACAGCCACATTATAGGTAATTTCCAAATTCCAATTTGGCTTAATTTCTAAGCTGCAGGGAACTTATCTCAGATTTCAACCTAGGAACAGGTACTTGGGAAAGGCAGAGCTATCTTTACCTGTGACAAAGAGATAAGTGTGGAAGGCTTAAAAACACTTTTGCACTACTGCCCTGCTTAGTATTGTGAAAGCAAGCAGTGTTGACCACAAAGAAGGTCATCACAGATCTTAGATCTGCTTCTGAGAATGTGTGTCCAAAAGTCTGCACCCATTTCACTGGGGGAGCTTGTTTAAAAATGTAAATACGTAGGTCCATTCAGATAAAATGACCCCAAACTGGGTAATACGATGCAAAATTTCACTATGACATCCCAGTCTTACCAGTCCCTTTATAGACTTGATCATCTACTAAATCTTTCCTTTTTCATATTTTATTTTCAATATTTCAGAAAATGATTTATCCACACTTCCCTCACATACACCTTTTCAAGTCCCCACACAGGTTGCTATGGAGATAACGATGCAGATGTCTATGGCTTCCCTTAAGAGATCTCAGAATGCAATCTATCAAAAGGCAAGATTTTAGAAAGAGTATTTCATTTCATGCTGATCATATACTGTAAATTCCTAACCTAGATTAGCATCCGGAGAAGGCAATGGCACCCCACTTCAGTACTCTTGCCTGGAAAATCCCATGGATGGAGGAGCCTGGTAGGCTGCAGTCCATGGAGTCGCTAAGAGTCGGACACGACTGAGCGACTTCACTTTCACTTCTCACTTTCATACATTGGAGAAGGAAATGGCAACCCACTCCAGTGTTCTTGCCTGGAGAATCCCAGGGACGGGGGAGCCTGGTGGGCTACCGTCTATGGGATCGCACAGAGTCGGACACGACTGAAGCGATTTAGCAGCAGCAGCAGCAGCAGATTAGCATCACAAAATCTATGAGGTATCCCTTCCTACTCTCATGTTTTGGATGTTGAAGTGTTTTCTACCTACTTTGCAATCTGCAATCCACTCCCTTTCCATTGCTTCTTATTGTTGTTGGCTTCTTTCTGTTTCTTGAAAATAAAAAGAACAATTGTTGATTGAAGTAATAAAGCTCCCATAAAATAGAAACTTCTGACTGATCTTTTCCATTGGCATTCTAATTCTGACTTGTGATTCAACACTACTGCTTAAAAGTTACTTCTGCCTTTCTAAGTTTAGCACAATTCAGCATTTGAGTTCTCAGGAAGTCATAAAATACCCAGGAGAACCTAACATCTGTAGATCTGTACAGTATCTGAAATTGTGCTTTTGCAGACTGATCAAAAAGAACTAAACCTCACCACTTTCTCCAGTCACAGTCATCCTACCCTGCAACTTAATCTGCCCTGCATATAAGCAATGAAGCCAGTACTTGCTCAAAAATATCTGTCCATAAGCTTGACACCCCATTAGAGACATTCTGTGGAATTAAGAATTTAGCACAATTTATTCAGGTTCCTTTTACACTGCAAATAAAGAGAGAAAGGAAGGTCACATATTAGGTTAGTATGTTATTGGATTAGCTTGTTGTCATGATGAGCTAGAGGAAGTGAGGCAGAGGATTGGTCAGTTTAATAGGGTGCCAAAGCCAGAATGTGGTTTATAAAATAAACTCTTTGAAGAAGTGAACATTTATCTTCAAAATTCCCAGCACATCTAACACTGGTCTTCATATTTGTTGAAAAATACTTGGTACAGAAAACAACAAGAAGCAAACTGAAATTATTTAATGAGTTTGCCAAAGGCTCTTCTTACCTTGGTTTCCTCTGCTCAGTTTACTTTTGACCTTATCTTACTGCCTATTGATGTGTTGGTTATTGTCTTGACATTTCCTCCTTGTGTTCTTATGTGGGTGAGGTTAGATTTCCCAAAGTTTTGTTTTTGTCCATCTTATACTGGAGGTAAGGAAAGGGCAGATATTAGCATCTGTGTTTGTCAGTGGTGATATAGAGTTCTGGAAATATTATTTATGACCATCTCATCTTGATAAATGGAGAAGGCAATGGCAACCCACTCCAGTACTCTTGCCTGGAAAATCCCATGGATGGAGGAGCCTGGTAGGCTGCAGTCCATGGGGTCGCTAGGAGTCGGACACACTAAGCGACTTAACTTTCCCTTTTCACTTTCATGCACTGGAGAAGGAAATGGCAACCCACTCCAGTGTTCTTGCCTGGAGAATCCCAGGGACGGGGGAGCCTGGTGGGCTGCCATCTCTGGGGTTGCACAGAGTCGAACACGACTGAAGCGACTTAGCAGCAGCAGCAGCATCTTGAGAAAAGAAGTAAAAATTGCTCCCAATAAGTTTAGGTTTAGATATTTAGCGTTTGTGACTTAGTGTGTATGGCATTAACAGAGGCTAAAATAATTTTACTCTGATAAGCACATTGCAATTTGACATTTATTTTAAAAATCTAATATTATTTAATATTGACTGCTTAACCTTTTAATAGTCAATCTGCTATGATTTAATCAAGTTAAAACAGATGGTTCATTGATGAGATGCCAAAGTCTTTACAGAGACCTTAGGAGAAAATAAACCAATAAAAAGGAAGCATCATTTTCAGTGTACCAATAGGCAGCTGATTGTGTTTTGATTCGAGGGGTAAGATGTGGGGGCAAAAGTAGAGAGAAGAGGAAGACATTATTTAATATTAAGTAAAGACTACACCTTCTATCAGGGGATGGGAGGAACTGCTGCAACCAGCAAGTCCCTTTCAGAGGATATGCTGAAACCCCACTAACCCATTTGTCTTTGTATTTTTGTTTGGTTGGTTGTTTTGTTTTGTCTTTTTTTGCAAGCACTGTAATAATTCATTTTTATTTAATGCTGTTACTTTTTTTCCAAGTTTATTGACATATAGTTGACAAAAATTTATATGTTTAAGGTGTACAATGGGATGGTTTTATAGACATATATATTGTGAAATGATTATAATCAAGTTAATACATCCATTACCTCACATATTTACCTTTCTTTCTTTTGGTGTGATGAGAGCAGTTATGAGTTACTGTCTCAGCAAATTTAAGTTATGCAGTAAGACTTATCAACTAGAGTCACTTTGTAATATATTAGATCCTTTGAGCTTATTCATTCTATAAATGAAAGTTTATACCCTTTTAACAATCTCTCCTCATTTCCCCCACCTTGTCAGCCCTAGAACCCTCCGTTCTACTGTTTGTTTCTATGAATTGATTTTTTTTTTTTAGATTTTATATATAAGCAATGCAGTATTTGCTTTTATCTGTCTGGCTCCTTAGCATTAAGCCCTACAGATTCATCTATGGTGTCACAAATGGCAGCATTTCCTTCTTTTTGAAATTGAATGACTTATCTATCACATTTTCTGTATCCATTCATCTATTGATTGTAACTTATGTTATTTCTATACATTGGCTACTGTGAATAATGCTATAATGAACACGAAAGTGCAGATACCTCTTTGAGATAATGTTGTTGTTTAGCTGCTCAGTCATGTCCAACTCTTTGTGACATCATGGACTGCAGCACACCAGGCTTCCCTGTTCATCATCTTCCAGACTTGCTCAAATTCATATCCATTGAGTCAGTGATGCCATCCAACCATCTCATCCTCAGTCATTCCCTTCTTCTCCTGCCTTCATCTTCTCTGGCATCAGGGTCTTTTCTGATGAGTTGGTTCTTCATATCAGGTGCCCAAAGTATTGGAGCTTCAGCATCAGTGCTTCCAATGAATATTTAGGGTTGATTTCCTTTAGGATTGACTGGTTTGATCTTCTTGCTGTCCAAGGATCTCTCAAGAGTCTTTTCCACCACCACAGTTCAAAGGCATCAATTCTTCGGCACTCAGGCTATTTTATAGTCAAGCTCTCACATCCGTATATGAAAAACCATAACTTTGACTATACAGATCTTTGTCAGCAAAGTAATGTCTCTGCTTTTTAATACACTGTCTAGGTTTGTCATTGCTTTTCTTCAACAAACAAGCATCTTTTGATATCATGGCTGCAGTCACCACCCACAGTAATTTTGGAGCCCAAGAAAATAAAATCTCACTGTTTCCATTGTTTTTCCATCTATTTGCCATGAAGTGATGGGACCAGATGCCATGATCTTTCTTTTTTGAATGTTGAGTTTAAAGCCAGCTTTTTCACTCTCCTCTTTCCCCTTCATCAAGAGGACCTTTAGTTCCTCTACACTATCTGCCATAAGGGTGGTGTCTTCTCCATATCTGAGGTTATTGATATTCTCCCAGCAATCTTGATTCCAGCTTATGCTTCATCCAGCCCAGCATTCGCATGATGTACTCTGCATATAAATTAAATAAGCAGAATGACAATATACAGCCTTGATGTAATCCTTTCCCAATTTGGAACCAGTCCATTGTTCCATGTCTAGTTCTAACTCTTGCTCCTTGTCTGCATACAGGTTTCACAGAAGACAGGTAAGGTGGTCTGGTATTCCCATCTCTTAAAGAATTTTCCAGTTTGTTGTGATCCACACAGTCAAAGGCTTTAGTGGAGTCAATGAGGCAGAAATAGTTGTTTTTCTATAATTCTCTTGCTTTTTCTGTGATCCAGATATGTTAGCAATTTAATCCTTGCTTCCTTTGTCTTTTCTAAATCCAACTTGAACATTTGGAAGTTCTCAGTTCACATACTGTTGAAGTCTAGCTTGGAGAATTTTGAGAATCACCTTGCTAGCATGTGAAATGAGTGCAACTGTGCAGTAGTTTGAATATTCTTTGGAATTGCCCTACTTTGGGATTGGAATGAAAACTGACCTTTTCCAGTCCTGTGGCCACTGCTGAGTTTTCCAGATTTGCTAGCATATGGAGTGCAGCACTTTAACAGCATTATCTTCTAGGATTTGAAATAGCTCAGTTGGAATTCCATCATATCCACTAGCTTTATTTGCAGTGATACTTTCTAAGACCCATTTAACTACACACTCCAGGATGTCTGCCTCTAGGTGAGTGATCACACCATCATGGTTATCTGGCTCATTAAGATCTTTAGATCTCTAGTCTTTCCCATTCTATTGTTTTCCTCTATTTATTGCATTGTTCACTTAAAAAGGCTTTCTTATCTCTCCTTGCTATTCTCTGGAACTCTGCATTCAGATGGGTATTACTTTCCTTTTCTCCTTTGCCTTACATTTCTCTTCTTTTCTCAGCTGTTTGTAAGCCTTCCTCAGATAACCATTTTGCCTTTTTGCATTTCTTTTCCTTGGGGATGCTTTTGATCACTGCCTCCTGTACAATGTTATGAACCTCCATCCATAGTTCTTCAGGCACCCTATCAGATCTAATCCCTTGAATCTATGTGTGACTTCCATTGTATAATCATAAGGGATTTTGATTTAAGTCAAACCTGAATGGCCTAGTGGTTTTCCCTACGTTCTTCAGTTTAAGTCTGAATTTTGCAATAAGGAATTCACACTCTGAACCACAGTCAGCTCCCAGTCTTGTTTTTACTGACTGCACAAATCTTCTCCATCTTCGGCTACAAAGAATATAATCAATCTGATTTCGGTATTGACCATCTGGTGATATTCATGTGTAAAATCATCTCTTGTGTTGTTGGGGTGTTTGCTATGACCAGTGTGTTCTCTTGGCAAAAGTGTTAGCCTTTGTACCACTTCATTTTGTAATTCAAGGCCAAACCTGCCTGTTACTCCAGCTATTGTTTGACTTCCCACTTTGCATTTCAGTTCCCTATGATGAAAAAGACTTCTTTTTTTCCCCCTGGTGTTAGTTGAAATAATGATTTGTGTTGTTGTTTTTTGTTCTTTTTTTTTTTTTTTGCAGATATTCCCAGAAGTACATTGCTAAATAATAGGTAGTTCTATTTTTAATATCTTGGGAAAATGCCATATTGTTTTCGTAGTGGCTATGCCAGTTTACATTCCCACCATATTGTATAAGAGTTCCTTTTTCTCCATATCTTCACCGCATTTTTTATCTCTTATCTTTTTAATCAGATATACAAACACAAGTAGGTGATATGTCATTGTAGTTTTGATTTGCGTTTCTCTGATGATTAGTGAAACTAAGCACCTTTTCATTTACCTGTTGACTATTGTATGTTTTCTTTAGAAAAATGTTTATTCATGTCCTTTACCCATTATTTTGTTTTTATGCTATTGAGTTACATGAGTTCCTTGTATATTCTGGCTATTAACCCCTTACAGAATACGTGTTTGGCAAATGTTCTCCCCCATTCCATAGATCATCTTTTCCTTTCATTGTATGTTTCCTTTGTTATGCAGAAGCTTTTTGGTTTGATACAGTCCCATTGGTCTATTTTAGCTTTTGTCACCTATGCTTTGGGTATCATATCCAAAAAAATCACTGCCAAAACCAATGTCCCTATGTTTTGTTTTAGGAATTTTATAGTTTCAGGTCTTACACTTAAGTCTTTAATCCATTTTGAGTTTATTTTTGTGTCTGGTATAATGTAGAGGTCTAATTTCATTCTTTGGTATGTGCATGTCCAGTTTCACCAGCACCATTTAAGAGATTATCCTTTTCCCTACTGTGTGTTCTTGGCTCTCTTGTTACAAATTAGTTGACCATATATTCTTGGGTTTATTTCTGGATTTTCTATTCTATTTAATTGATTGATATGCATTTTTGATGCTAGTACCACACAGGTTTGATAATTATAGCCTTCATGCATTGGAGAAGGAGATGGCAATCCACTCCAGTGTTCTCGCCTGGAAAATCCCAGGGACAGGAAGCCTGGTGGGCTGCCGTCTATGTGGTCGCACAGAGTCGGACACGACTGAAGCGACTTAGCAGCAGCAGTAGCAATATAGTTTGAAATGAGGATATGTGCTGTCTCTAGCTTTGTTCTTCTTCATGATTGCTTTGGATATTCAGGATTTTTTGTGGTTCCCTACAGATTTTAGAATTGTTTTTCCTATTTCTGTGAAAAAGAAGCCATCATAATTTTGCTAGGGATTGCACTGAATCTATAGATCATTTTGTATCCCACTTTTCTTTGAATGAGCAGTGGGACTGGATAAAGCTAGTCAAGAAATGGCTTGGGGCAACATCTCCCAGAGTAGTTTCACTGCTATCCACATTTGTTCTAGGGAAGAAAATGCCAGAATCCTGAGATTATCTCATCTGCTTAAAATTCTTCTGGGTTAGAATGTGAGAGAAGTGAAATTTGGCCAGTTGTACCATGTCCTTCTTTGTCCACAGCAACAATAACAATAATAAATAAATTGTTTTATTGAGTAGATAATTTGTGATAGGGACTGTGATGCTATTTACCTGGATTATCTCCTTTACCCTCCCACATTATTGTCAAGGATGTGCTATTTTTACCCCATATGGTCAAAGAAAATCAAGTCTTTTTTTTTAATTGAAGGATAATTGCTTTACAGTATTGTGTTGGTTTCTGCCAAAGAAGATCAAGTCTTAAAGGGAGGTTAAATATTTTACACATGTTAACATAGCTGCTACATGCTGAGGCTAACATTTGAATTCATGTACTGCTGAATCCAAAGGCGACATGCTTAGTCCAAGCACAGTACCACTTTTCAATAGAACCTCCTCCTCCATTTTTTGAATTCCAAGTCTTCTGCTCTACTTGGTTCATCTGCAGAAGTGGAACAGAAAGAACTAGAATGGGCTGTTAACTTCTGAAGTTGCCTTAGCAGGCATGTGGGATCAATATGTCCTGCAGGAGGGTATCTCTTAATCTATAGATCTCAGAGGGGAGGACCTAGTCCACTCGTAGATTTGGACACAGAAGACTTTGAGAATGGATTGTATTCCATCCCATATCTCATGAATGAACATCAGTTTCTACACATGAGAGAGAAATTAACAACCAGCTCATCTCACTAAGGGGTGGGTAGAGATTGGAGGAGACAAACAGGTGGCACAATGGTAAAGAATCTGTCTGCTAGTTCAGGAGATGAAAGAAATGCAGGTTCAATCCCTGGGTCAGAAAGATCCCCTGGAGTAGCAAATGGCAACCCACTCCAGTATTTTTGCCTGGATAATTCCATGGAGAGAGGAGCCTGGCAGGCTACAAACCACGGGGTCCCAATGAACCAGACACAACTGAGCGACTAAGCACACTCACACAGAGATTAGAGACTGAAAAAGCATACTTATTATATTATCTTCTCAACTTTCCCTGGGTCTGGATCAGCTTTCCCTAAACAGTTTTCAATTAGTCCTAGAAAACAGTCAACAGCACAACACTATAAATCAATAAAAAATTAATATAAAATAAAGAGTATAAATTGTTTTTAAAATACCTATAAATAACCTAAAAGTACCAATAAATTTATAAATAATCTATAAATTGTTTTTTTAAAAAAGCAATCAAAGGGAGATTGAGTTCTTTGATGAGATTTAAACATCAGGATGTTTTGTGTTAACAGTCAATCTGCATGATATTAAATCCTTTCCAAGAAATAGCAGGTAATGATTTTACTTTTGTTTTGGAGTTCTTGCTCCCAGATCCATGCCCTGAATATAAGATATTACCAGAGAACCTTTTCTGAAGGATCTTAGTTCTCACTTGCTTAAAAGCTTTCCATGTCTTCTGATTTTAGTTTAAAAACTCTTTGCCAAGCCTCACAGAGCCTTCCTCTCACCAGTCCTGTACACAGCTCCACTCTGTGTATCATGTAAAACTACTTGCAAATTCTAAAATATGCCTATTCTCACACTTCTTGGGCCTGCCTTCTACCCCCACAATGGTCCCTCAGTTGTTTAGCTGGCCAGTTCCATTCAACTCAACCTGAAATGTCAATTTGTATCTCCTTAGTACAGTTCAGTTCAGTGACTGAGTTGTGTCCAACTCTTTGTGACCCCATGAATCGCAGCACGCCAGGCCTCCCTGTCCAGCACCAACTCCCGGAGTTCACCCAAACTCACGTCCATCAATTCAGTGATGCCATCCAGCCATCTCATCCTCTGTCATCCCCTTCTCCTCCTGCCCTGAATCCCTCCCAGCATCAGCGTCTTTTCCAATGAGTCAACTCTTCGCATGAGGTGGGCAAAGTATGGAGTTTCAGCTTCAGCATCAGTCATTCCAATGAACACCCAGGACTTATCTCCTTTAGGATGGACTGGTTGTATCTCCTTGCAGTCCAAGGGACTCTCAAGAGTCTTCTCTAACGCCACAGTTCAAAAGCATCAATTCTTTAGCGTTCAGCTTTCTTCACTGTCCAACTCTCACATTCATACATGACCACTGGAAAAACCATAGCCTTGACTAGACTGACCTTTGTTGGCAAAGTAATGTCTCTGCTTTTGAATATTCTATCTAGGTTGGTCATAACTTTCCTTCCAAGGTGATTGCAGATGGCTGCAATCACCATCTGCAGTGATTTTGGGAACCCCAAAAATAAAGCCTGACACTGTTTCCACTGTTTCTCCATCTATTTCCCATGTAGTGATGGGACCAGAAGCCATGATCTTCGTTTTCTGAATGTTGAGCTTTAAGCCAACTGTTTCACTCTCCTCTTTCACTTTCATCAAGAGGCTTTTTAGTTCCTCTTCACTTTCTGCCATAAGGGTGGTATCATCTGCATATCTGAGGTTACTGATATTTCTCCCGGCAATCTTGATTTCAGCTCGTGCTTCTTCCAGCCCAGCATTTCTCATGATGTACTCTGCATATAAGTTAAATAAGCAGGGTGACAATATACAGCCTTGATGTACTCCTTTTCCAATTTGGAACCAGTCTGTTGTTCCATGTCCAGTTCTAACTGTTGTATCTCCTTATTGTGGGTCAATTCTCCAAATCATCTTACCCAGACTGAATGAAAATTAGGGGCTAGTGTTATCACCAGTAACTGTAGCCCAGCAGGTGGTCAAGAGCTCAATTCTGCAGTTACACAGCAGGGTTTAAACTATCCTTTAGCTAGTTAATAGCTGAGCCCACTTAAAGTATTTATTGACCTACCTATGCCTCAGTTTCCTCATCTATAAGATGGATATTCATTGCACCATACTCAAAGATTACTGTAAAGATTAAATGCAACAATATAAGTAAAAACCTTAGCACAGTACCCAAATCATTGTATGCTATGCTAAGTCATTTCAGTCGTGTCCGACTCTGTGTGACCCCATAGACAGCAGCGCACCAGGCTTCCCCGTCCCTGGGATTCTCCAGGCAAGAACACTGGAGTGGGTTGCCACTTCCTTCTCCAATGGATGAAAGTGAAAAGAGAAAGTGAAGTTGCTCAGTCATGTCTGACTTTTAGTGACCCCATGGACTGCAGCCTACCAGGCTCCTCCATCCGTGGGATTTTCCAGGCAAGAGTACTGGAGTGGGGTGCCATTCTTCATAAATGTTAACCAATAATTACCAATTAGTAACACTCCAATGTTTTGGCATATTTATTGTCATCTCTCTCACTAAACTGTGAGCAATTTGAGGTCAGAAACCAATCTTTTTTCTCTATTCTTCTTTGAGCTTTGAACACAATAGATGTTTCATAAATATGTTAGATGAGAGTGAAAATTAAAGATCACAAAACTGATCGATAAATGAACAACATGCTCATACTTAAATATATCCATTATTTAATTATTTTGTTAAGCATGTCTAGAGCTCAATGGAGGATTCACCTGTTGGAAGTTTGACTTGTGACACTGAGCATATCCATACATGGAAGTATGAGGAAGTGACCTCTATTAAAATAGTACAAATTCATCTGAAGCTGAAGATGACAACTTAAGGATTAGAGCTCCTAGGTAAAAAGAAATCATTATAAACCTGGTCCTCAGTTCTTTTACCCTCTTTCCCACTCCATGTGAGAATGTTTCTGCTGCCACCAACCAGATTGTATGGCCTCCAAAAAATCCTACTTCCTTTTGTAAACCCTACCTCAGATATGGACTGAAATCTCCTTCCCTGTACACTCTCACAATAGCTGTCCAAAACTGTGGAGAACATAAAAATTAATGAAGTTTCTCAAGTACAAGTATCTGATGGCAAAATTAAGAAGTCCTAATGTCCTGGTACCCTTTCACCATCCTATAGAAACTATGGTCAATTGGTTCATTTGTTCAGTATCTGCTCTAATTTCTATCTATCCTGCATATGTAGCTACTACTTGGGTGTGTTACTTCTACGAAATTACGCTTAAAATCAGTACTGGGAGGCCCAGTCTGGAGCCTACTATTCTAGTCCAACCACAGTTTTGTGAAAACTCAAGTCCTAGTATTAAATTCTTTTCTGTTTAAAATAACTAGAGTAATAGTGGCACAATCCACTTGGCACCCTTTCCTTGCAGCTTTGTTGTCACTGTGGTTATCTTATTCTCTGGCCAACATCTTCCCTTTTCCTGGCTCCCCATCCTTCTCACTCCAGCCCTACCCACTCTGTACTAGAAAATGATTTAATGATGTTACCTTTCCTAAGATAAGAGTTAGACTTCATGGCCATACTTCTTGCTTCTCAATTCTTTCAAGATTGTAAACCACCCCAAAGTTTCCATTTCTCATTAGGAAGGACACTGTTCTTTGCAAATGATTTATAGACACTCACTGAGCCCCAGTGAATAATTTATCCCAGTGAAAACTTCTGCATCCATTCTCTTTGGGAAAAATATCTCCTTTTTCCCCAGAGTCAAATAGTTCCATTCACTACAAATCCCTCATACAGCACCCCAAAACCACAAACTCAGTAACAGATAATGAGAATTAACACACATAAAATCACATGATGGACACAGGAAGAGAGCCTCAGCTTTCATAGTTTACAGTGTGTTTACTCATAAACCCTAAAAACACGGGCCTTTTGCATCCTCCTTGTGTTCCACTCCTCTCACTCCCTTCTTAATTAGGTTCACCTTCTCAGGCTAAGATCATATTTTCATTTTATTAAACAGTTACACAACCAGGTTGTAAGCACTTTGAGCTCAAGAACTGCCTTACCCATTTTTCCATCCTCAGCACCTTGTATTACATTGGGCCTAGCCCAAGTAACCATGCATTCTAACAACTATTTTGTGATACTAACTGAATGTCTTTCAATTCTATTATATCCTCTTATTATTGAAGTGTAGTAGATATAACTCAATTTCATTCTGATACTGATTAGAATTAGCACAAACTCCACAGGTTAAGGGCTCAGTCCTGTAAGACTGTCCCTACTTCAGAGGCCAGCCACAGGTCTCTGTTGTCCCCAGGCTATTTGCATTTCTTCCCAGCTGACTACAAATTTGAGGGCTATCACAACACTGCTTAGGTTTCATAATTCACCAGAATGACTTACAAAACTAACTGAAAGCACTCCACATACAATTACCTTTTTATTATAAAAGTTATAACTTAAGAACTGTCAAATGGAAGAGGCAAAAAGGTCTGAGGAAGTGAGGTACAGAGCTTCCATCTCTGTGGACTCAAAGATGTGCCGCCCTCCCAGTACATTGATCGATATGTTCATAAGTTTGGAAGCTCCCTGAGTCTCATTTTTCAGAGTTTTTATTGAGGTTTCACTAGGTGGATATGAGTGATTAAATCTCTGGTCACATGTTGGAATTCAGTCTTCCGTCCCTCTTTCCTCCATGGAGTCTGGCCGGGTGGGGATGGGCAGTACATAAGTTCCAATTCTCTAATTTCTATCATGGTCAGCCCCTCAATGGAAATAATCTAGGGGCCCACTGTGATCACTTTGTTAGCATAAACTCAGGTATGGTGGAAAGGGGCTTCTAATGAATAAAAATGAATATTAGTACCAGGAAAATTCCAAGTGCTTAAAGCTCTGTGCTAGGAACTAAGTACAAAGACTCGACATATTCTGTATTATATCACACCATTTGAGACACATTTGCCAAACTGAGCTGAGTTGGCTACTGCCAGCTTCCTGTTAGTCATTTTGTAAAAATTAAATGAAAGGGTCTTCAATTCTTGGATCAAAATTCTCCCACTGGAAGTAATAATCTTTAAGCTCTTTCTTGAAAATTTAAAACACAGTTTAAATAATCCCCAGTTAAAAGCCTCAATTTAAGTCTTTTTTTAACTACAGATGATAGGAAATGAATTCTGTCACCCCAGATGGGCATTTGAGGCATTAGTATATTAACTACTAACATTTTTATATCACCTTTGAAGTTGCTGTTGTGGGGATTATCAGATACGTTTATGACCCAGTGTGTAGGTGAATATACTTTCCTGCCAGTCAGAGTAAATATTAAGCACGTTGAGCTTCATCAAGGTGTGCACTCAGTAGAATAAAGCATTTATTTGGGCACTGAACCAGTTTTGTTTTTAACCATGAAACTGGAGTATGAGGATAGAGCTGTGTAGTTACTATGCTTCACAGCTTATATTACCTTGATTAGAAGAAATACATGCTACAGGGTAGATTTGGTTAGATATGGAAGAAAAATACTAGCTATACAGATGGGTAGATATTTATACATACATATATATTGGGCTTCCCAGGTGGCCCTAGTGATAAGAACCTGCCTCCTGCTACAGGAGATGCAGGAGACGTGAGTTTGATCCATGGGTTGGGAATATGCCCTGGAGGAGGACATGGCAATCCACTCCAGTATTCTTACCTGGAGAATCCCATGGACAGAGGAGCCTGGTGGGCTAGAGTTCATGGGGTCTCAAAGAGTCGGACATTACTTAGCATGCATGTAGCACACACACATCTATAAATGCATGTATTTGAACATATAGGGAATTTGTGAACTTTTTTCTGCAAAGGGATAAGTAGTAAATATTTTAAGCTTTAAAGGCCACATAGTCTCTTGTCACAGTTACTCAACTCTGCCATTACAACAGGAAAGCATCTATCAGTTCAGTTCAGTTCAGTCGCTCAGTCATGTCCAACTCTTTGCAACCCCATGAATCACAGCAGGCAAGGCCTCCCTGTCCATCGCCAATTCCCGGAGTTTACTCAAACTCATCTCCATTGAGTCAGTAATGCCATCCAACCATCTCATCCTCTGTCGTCCTCTTCTCCTCCTGCCCTCAATCTTTCCCAGCATCAAGGTCTTTTCAAATGAGTCATAATACATAAAGGAATGGTCATGGCTGTGTTCAAATATAGCTTTCTTTATGGACACTGAAATTTGAGTTTTACAAAATTTTCATGTCACAAAATAATATTCATTTCATTTTTTCAACTATTTAAAAATGTGAAAATCATATTTGTTCTCAGACTGTGCAAAAAGCAGCAGCAGCTGTAGGCTTCTGGCCCTTGTAGACAATAAAGGTTAATTTAGTGATGATATCTCTTTTCTCAGATTGCATGATCTGAGTGAACCTGCATCAGCCTGGGACTCCTAACAGGTGAGTTATTTGAATTCCATTGGATGTTAAAAGATCCTCATAAATAATATTATCCTTTGATCTCTCTATCCCACTCTCATACCCTGAACCCCTCTCTCCCTTCTCTGTCTCTATCTCATTCTTGAAAGACAAGATGGGTTTAATGGCAAATGTGCCCCAAATACTTCCAACATTGGCTATTCATGCTATTAATATCAAGGTAACATAGCTGGTGACAGCTTTTTTCATTGATTCATAATTCATGTCCCTGTTAAAGGGTATCTGATCCAATGATTTTTATGTATTTCATTCTGAATATGCTAATATTGTCAGATTACATAAAAAGAAAACCACAACTTCTTTCTTTCTTTACTGAGGAATTAAGGGAGAAAATGCCTATGCTGGGGGTGGATGGGAAATCCCAAGGCCTGGAAAATGCCTCTGAATCTGAACGATCAACTCCTGTTCAAGTCAAAATCAGACTACTTCTTAGAAAATTCTTCTCAAGTCAGTGATGGCTGTCCTATGGCATCATGGTAATATTTCTTATGTACTAGCTTCACAGAGTTTCAAGAGACAGCTTTCTTTTACAAATATACTTTAGGAAGTGGTTGTATTTTTTAAAGCAATTTTTAAAACTCTGTTTAAATGAACAGGTTCATCAACTGGAAAACCCAAAGGAAGGTGGGGGGTGGGGAAGGGGGAGAGCTTTTTTTCATTGTTATTAAAGCAGGAGAAATAATATCTGAGGCCTGAGGCACAATTTGTGAAGAGCATGATCCACAGGACTCCTGTTCAAGGTAGGCGGCTGCTGAGACACTTCAAAAGATCATCTTTATTGCCGAACAGTTGCCTGACCCAGTTTCCTGGTCAGCAACATGCTTTTGTAGAAACTTCAGGAACTGATGAAAAAGCTCAGCCAAGTTAGCATGTGTACTTTCATCTGGGGCTATCAGGAGAGGAAATATGAAAAGGTTTCCAGGTCCCTTGGATTTAGCACTGCCAGGTATACTGACACAGAAGCAAAGAATAAAACAAAAGATATGAGCATATTCTAAAGGGCAGCGTCTGACTTCTTGGCAAATGTGCTTGCTATTAGGATTCATAGAACACAGAGGTCTTTCTGTATTCATACTCTTTTGCCTATAAAAATATTTTTATATCATAATAAAATCCTACTGTAAAGTACATTTTGACCATTGACTAAAGATTCACTGCCTTGACATGAAAAGATATTCTTCCACCCAGTCTTATGTCCCCTTGCAAAAGAATTCCTAGTGCATAAACATCTAAACAATATTTAATTTGGAATTCCATTATGCATCATAAGACTAACATAAAGAGCAACAATGTATGTTTTAATAATTTTGAAAGGGAAAACACATTTTCACAAATGGCCCTATGTTAAGTTCCATTCACTGAATGCTGGAAAATATGACATCTTTAAGCAAAGGCTCATTAGCTTTTTATTTTTAGCATCTGTGTACTTACATTTATCAATAAAAAGAATCTTTCAAAAGAGCTATTCAATTTTGTAATTTCCTTATCCAGTTTTTTTTTTTCCTTCTTTAGGTTCATTTTGGAGAATTTCATCTTAATTCATTTTAGGCCACTTGTATTACTTTCCTATAACTGCTATAACAAAGTACCAAAACCGAAGTGTCTTAAACCAACAGAAATCTATAGTTTCACAGTCCCAGAGGCTACAAATCTGAAATCAAACCAACCATAGGGCCAAGCTCTCACTGATGGTTCTAGGGTAGAATCTCCCCTCCCTCATGAACCACGCCACCCTATTATACCCATCTAGTTTGACACAGAGCACCAGGCTGGGCTCCCTATGTATATATCTGTTTTACACATGAAAGTGTATATATGTCAGTGCTACTTTCTCAATTGTCCCTAGGCTCTCTTTCCCATGCTGTGTCCACAAGTCTGTTCTCTACATTTGCATCTCCAGTTCTTCTCTGTAAATTAGTTCCTCATACTGTTTTTCTAGATTTCATATATATAGATAGATATAGATATAGATATACAATAGTTGTTTTTCTCTTTCTGACTTACTTCAATCTGTATAACAGGCTCTAGGTTCATCCACCTCAATACAACTGATTCAAATGTGTTCTCTTTTATGGCTGAGTAATATTCCATTGGAAGTGAGAAATAGATTTAAGGGACTAGATCTGATAGACACAGTGCCTGATGAACTATGGAGGGAGGTTCATGACACATTGTACAGGAGATAGGGATCAAGACCATCCCCAAGAAAAAGAAATGCAAAAAAGCAAAATGGCTGTCTGGGGAGGCCTTACAAATAGCTGTGTAAAGAAGAGAAGCTTAAAATAAAGGAAAGATATACCCATCTGAATGCAGAGTTCCAAAGAATAGCAAGGAGAGATAAGAAAGCCTTCCTCAGTGATCAGTGCAAAAAAATAGAGGAAAACAATAGAATGGGAAAAACTAGAGATCTCTTCAAGAAAATGAGAGATAGCAAGGGAACATTTCATGCAAAGATGGGCTCAATAAAGGACAGAAATGGTATGGACCTAATAGAAGCAGAAGATATTAAGAAGAGGTGGCAAGAATACACAGAACTGTACAGAAAAGATCTTCACAACCAATAATCACAATGTTGTGATCACTCACCTAAAGCCAGATATCCTGGAACATGAAGTCAAGTGGGTCTTAGGATGCATCACTATGAACAAAGCTAGTGGAGGTGATGGAATTCCAGTTGAGCTATTCCAAATCCTGAAAGATGATGCTGTGAAAGTGCTACACTCAATATGCCACCAAATGTGGAAAACTCAGCAGTGGTCACAGGACTGGAAAAGGTCAGTTTTCATTCCAATGCCAAAGAAAGGCAATGCCAAAGAATGCTCAAACTACCACACAATTACACTCATCTCACATGCTAGTAAAGTAATGCTCAAAATTCTCCAAGCCAGGCTTCAGAAATATGTGAACCGTGAACTTCCTGATGTTCAAGCTGGTTTTAGAAAAGGCAGAGGAACCAGAGATCAAATTGCCAACATCCGCTGGATCATGGAAAAAGCAAGAGAGTTCCAGAAAAACATCTATTTCTGCTGTATTGACTATGCCAAAGCCTTTGACTGTGTAGATCACAATAAACTGTGGAAAATTCTGAAAGAGATGGGAATACAGAGCACCTGATCTGCCTCTTGAGAAATTTGTATGCAGGTCAGGAAGCAACAGTTAGAACTGGACATGGAACAACAGACTGGTTCCAAATAGGAAAAGGAGTTCATCAAGGCTGTATATCCTCACCCTGTTTATTTAACTTATATGCAGAGTACATCATGAGAAACGTTGGACTGGGAGAAACACAAGCTGGAATCAAGATTGCCAGAGAAATATCAATAACCTCAGATATGCAGATGACACTACCCTTATGGAAGAAAGTGAAGAGGAACTAAAAAGCCTCTTGATGACAGTGAAAGTGGAGAGTGAAAAAGTTGGCTTAAAGCTCAACATTCAGAAAACGAAGATCATGGCATCTGGTCCCATCACTACATGGGAAATAGATGGGGAAACAGTGGAAACAGTGTCAGACTTTGTTTTTCTGGGCTCCAAAATCACTACAGATGGTGACTGCAGCCATGAAATTAAAAGACGCTTACTCCTTGGAAGGAAAGTTATGACCAACCTAGATAGCATATTCAAAAGCAGAGACATTACTTTGCCGACAAAGGTTCGTCTAGTCAAGGCTATGGTTTTTCCTGTGGTCATGTATGGATGTGTGAGTTGGACTTTGAGGAAGGCTGAGTGCCGAAGAATTCATGCTTTTGAACTGTGGTGTTGGAGAAGACTCTTGAGAGTCCCTTGGACTGCAAGGAGATGCAACCAGTCCATTGTGAAGGAGATCAGCCCTGGGATTTATTTGGAAGAAATGATGCTAAAGCTGAAATTCCAGTACTTTGGCCACCTCATGCAAAGAGTTGACTCATTGGAAAAGACTCTGATGCTTGGAGAGATTGGGAGCAAGAGGAGAAGGGGACGACAGAGGATGAGATGGCTGGATGGCATCACTGACTCGATGGATGTCTCAGTGAACTCCAGGAGTTGGTGATGGACAGGGAGGCCTGGCGTGCTGTGATTCATGGGGTCGCAAAGAGTTGGACACGACTGAGCGACTGATCTGTTCTGAATGCATATATATGGAATTTAGAAAGATGGTAATGATAACCCTATATGTGAAACAGCAAAAGAAACACAGATGTATAGAACAGTCTTTTGAACCCTGTGGGAGAAGGTGAAGGTGGGATGATTTTAGAGAATAGAATTGAAACACGTATATTATCATATGTGAAACAGATCTCCAGTCCAGGTTTGATGCATGAGACAGGGTGCTTAGGGCTGGTACACTGGGATGACTCAGAGGGATGGGATGGGGAGGGTGGTGGGAGGGGGTTCAGGATGGGGAACACATGTACACCCATTGCTGATTCATGTCAATGTGTGGCAAAACCACTACAATATTGTGAAGTGATTAGCCTCCAATTAAAATAAATAATTTTTTTTTTTAAAAAGGAGTCTCCATACTGTTCTTCATAATGACTGTACCAGTTTATATTCCTACCAACAGTGCAGTAGGGTTCCATTTTCTCCACATCCTCCCCAGAATTTACTGTTTGAAGTTTTCTTTGTTTGTTTTTTTGTGTGTTTTTTGATGATGGCCATGCTAAGTGGTGTGAGGTGAGACTTCACTGTTATTTTGATTTGCATTTCTCTAATAATGAACAATGCTGAGCATATTTTCCTGTGTTTATTAGCCATCTCCCTGTGTTTCTTTACAAGGTCTTCCCTCTGTGCATATCTGTCTCTGTGCCCAAGTTTCCCTTTTTTTAAGGACACTGGTCATATCAGATTTGGACCCATCTTAATGATCTCATTTTAACCTCATTTTAACTTGGGTCCAGCCCATCCCAGGCAAACTGCGGGACAGAAGCAGGTCTGGACCTCTGTCTGGCAGAACTTTTCCTGAAGGTTCCTAATAAAATATCTGGGCACTGATTGTGACCTCTATTTGAATTCATGTCTAGGCCCTCCAAGTCCCAATAGCCATAGTGATTCTATTAATACAAATGAGCCAGCACCAACGGATCTGAGATGTCCAAACTGCAATTCCTCTACAACTCCTATGATGAAGCATCACTCCTGGCTAGCACTGTGGCACTGGGAGACAACGTGGCTCACAGACCCATTAAGGCTTCAGCATTTATTTGGAACATTTGTTTCAAACAGATAAATATTAAAGCCTAAAGCAGCAGCTCAATTTGAATCACCTGATGAGATCTAAAATAATCCTGATTGCTGGTCCTCACTCCTATGGTTGTAACTGAATTAGGTTTCTGTGCACCCAGAGCACCGCCATTTTAAAAGCTTCCCATGCATTACTAGTGTGTGTGCAGCCAAAGGTGAGAACAGATCATATAGATCAGTGCTCCTCAAACACTAACTCATGTAGGAATTGTTAAAATGCAGATTCTGATTCCACAGGTCTGGGGTGGGGCTTGAGATTCTGTGTTTCTAACAGGCTCCCATGGGATGGTAATGCTCTTGATCCACTGACCACACTTTGACCAGTCAGGATCTAAGGAGCTGATTCTCAAATAGGGCTGCACAATGGAGTAACCAGCAGAGCTTTAAAAAAATACAGACCCCTGGGTTTTACCTCCAGTGTGCTTCTGATTGAATTAGTCAGGAGTGCTGACAGCATCATGGCTTTAAAAGCTTTGCATGTGATTCCGAAGTGCAGCCCAGGTTGAGAATCACTGCTATTGAGAAAAGGCTGAAACAGTCCCAGTTGTTTCTGCAAACCTAATAGTATAAGCAAGTGGGCCGTACTGGGCATCATCTTCCATGGCAGCTACTGAGTTTTACTTTGGGGTTCGTGCAGCACCAAAACAAAGGCTGCAGGAGGAACAGGTGTATGTGCATCACAGATTTTTAAGCACAGGTGATAGGGGATCAACAGGCAGAAGTGAGAAAGCAGACAAGACCAGTTCTGAGTGATAGTGTTCAAAGAGGTTAATTAAATCTCTTTTCATATTTGTCAGACGAGGTCTTTTTTAGTTCAGCCTGAGAGCTGAAACAAGCATTTGTAACAGCAGTCAGAGTTGTTGGAGCAGACCCTGATCCAGAGTAAGGAAAGCCTAATACTCTGTCCCCTCCCACCACCACCAGCACCACCAGGATGGCATGGCCATATATCCAATAAAGAGTTTCCACCAGTTGTCCCAAAATCTGCTGTGGTTTGACATTTTAGCACTCTCAATATGTCTGGTTTTGAACAAGAAAAGGTCACTCTAGATAATGGTAACCTCTGTGTTAAACTGTGTCCCCCAAAATTCATGTGTTGAAGCTATGGTTTTTACCCCCACCCCCTAGTGCCTCAAAATGTGACTATTTAGAGATGGGGCCTTTACAAAGGTGATTAAGTTAAAAATGAGTCTGTTAGAGTGGCCTTATCCAAGGGGACATTTGGGCACACTAAGAAACAGAAGAAACGTATGAGCACAGAAGAAAGACATGAAAACATATTTTAAGGCTCCACTTGAGTCATAGCCCATTTGTTGAGATCAGATCAGTCGCTCAGTCGTGTCCAACTCTCCGCGACCCCATGAACCGCAGCACGCCAGGCCTCCCTGTCCATCACCAGCTCCCGGAGGTCACTCAGACTCGCATCCATCGAGTCAGTGATGCCATCCAGCCATCTCATCCTCTGTCATCCCCTTCTCCTCCTGCCCTCAATCCCTCCCAGCATCAGAGTCTTCTCCAATGAGTCAACTCTTCGCATGAGGTGGCCAAAATACTGGAGTTTCAGCTTTAGCATCATTCCTTCTAAAGAAATTCCAGGATTGATCTCCTTCAGAATGGACTGGTTGGATCTTCTTGCAGTCCAAGGGACTCTCAAGAGTCTTCTCCAACACCACAGTTCAAAAGCATCAATTCTTCGGCGCTCAGCCTTCTTCACAGTCCAGCTCTCACATCCATACATGACCACAGGAAAGACCATAGCCTTGACTAGGCGAACCTTTGTTGGCAAAGTAATGTCTCTGCTTTTGAATATGCTATCTAGGTTGGTCATAACTTTCCTTCCAAGGAGTAAGCGTCTTTTAATTTCATGGCTGCAGTCACCATCTGCAGTGATTTTGGAGCCCAGAAAAACAAAGTCTGACACTGTTTCCACTGTTTCCCCATCTATTTCCCATGCAGTGATGGGACCAGATGCCATGATCTTCGTTTTCTGAATGTTGAGCTTTAAGCCAACCTTTTCACTCTCCACTTTCACTTTCATCAAGAGGCTTTTTAGCCCCTCTTCACTTTCTGCCATAAGAGTCCTGTCATCTGCATATCTGAGGTTATTGATATTTCTCCCGGCAATCTTGATTCCAACTTGTGTTTCTTCCAGTCCAGCATTTCTCATGATGTACTCTGCATATAAGTTAAATAAACATGGTGACAATATGCAGCCTTGACGTACTCCTTTTCCTATTTGGAACCAGTCTGTTGTTCCATGACCAGTTCTAACTGTTGCTTCCTGACCTGCATACAGATTTCTCAAGAGGCAGATCAGGTGGTCTGGTATTCCCATCTCTTTCAGAATTTTCCATAGTTTATTGTGATCCACACAGTCAAAGGCTTTGGCATAGTCAATAAAGCAGAAATAGATGTTTTTCTGGAACTCTCTTGCTTTTTCCATGATCCAGCGGATGTTGGCAATTTGATCTCTGGTTCCTCTGCCTTTTCTAAAACCAGCTTGAACATCAGGAAGTTCACGGTTCACATATTGCTGAAGCCTGGCTTGGAGAATTTTGAGCATTACTTTACTAGCGTGTGAGATGAGTGCAATTGTGCGGTAGTTTGAGCACTCCTTGGCATTGCCTTTCTTTGGGATTGGGATGAAAACTGACCTTTTCCAATCTTGTGGCCACTGCTGAGTTTTCCAAATTTGCTGGCATATTGAGTGTAGCACTTTCACAGCATCATCATTCAGGACTTGGAATAGCTCCACTGGAATTCCATCACCTCCACTAGCTTTGTTCGTAGTGATGCTTTCTAAGGCCCATTTGACTTCACATTCCAAGATGTCTGGCTCTAGGTCAGTGATCACATCATCATGATTGTCTAGGTCTTGAAGCTCTTTTTTGTACAGTTCTTCTGTGTATTCTTGCCACCTCTTCTTAATATCTTCTGCTTCTGTTAGGTCCACACCATCTCTGTTCTTTATCGTGCCCATCTTTGCATGAAATGTTCCTTTGGTATCTCTGATTTTCTTGAAGAGATCCCTAGTCTTTCCCATTCTGTTGTTTTCCTCTATTTCTTTGCATTGATCACTGAAGAAGGCTTTCTTATCTCTTCTTGCTATCCTTTGGAACTCTGCATTTAGATGTTTATATCTTTCCTTTTCTCCATTGCTTTTCACTTCTCTTCTTTTCACAGCTATTTGTAAGGCCTCCCCAGACAGCCATTTTGCTTTTTTGCATTTCTTTTCCATGGGGATGGTCTTGATCCCTGTCTCCTGTACAATGTCACGAACCTCATTCCATAGTTCATCAGGCACTCTATCTATCAGATCTAGGCCCTTAAATCTATTTCTCACTTCCACTGTATAATCATAAGGGATTTGATTTAGGTCATACCTGAATGGTCTAGTGGTTTTCCCTACTTTCTTCAATTTCAGTCTGAATTTGGCAATAAGGAGTTCATGGTCTGAGCCACAGTCAGCTCCTGGTCTTGTTTTTGCTGACTGTATAGAGCTTCTCCATCTTTGGCTGCAAAGAATATAATCGATCTGATTTCGGTGTTGACCATCTGGTGATGTCCATGTATAGAGTCTTCTCTTGTGTTGTTGGAAGAGGGTATTTGCTATGACCAGTGCATTTTCTTGGCAAAACTCTATTAGTCTTTGCCCTGCTTCATTCCGTATTCCAAGGCCAAATTTGCCTGTTACTCCAGGTGTTTCTTGACTTCCTACTTTTGCATTCCAGTCCCCTATAATGAAAAGGACATCTTTCTTGGGTGTTAGTTCTAAAAGGTCTTGTAGGTCTTCATAGAACCTTTCAACTTCAGCTTCTTCAGCGTTACTGGTTGGGGCATAGATTTGGATTACTGTGACATTGAATGATTTGCCTTGGAAACGAACAGAGATCATTCTGTCATTTTTGAGACTGCATCCAAGTACTGCATTTCGGACTCTTTTGTTGACCATGATGGCCACTCCATTTCTTCTGAGGGATTCCTGCCCACAGTAGTAGATATAATGGTCATCCGAGTTAAATTCACCCATTCCAGTCCATTTTAGTTCGCTAATTCCTAGAATGTCAACATTCACTCTTGCCATCTCTTGTTTGACCACTTCCAATTTGCCTTGATTCATGGACCTGACATTCCAGGTTCCTATGCAATATTGCTCTTTGCAGCATCGGACTTTGCTTCTATCACCAGACACATCCACAGCTGGGTATTCTTTTTGTTTTGGCTCCATCCTTTCATTCTTTCTGGAGTTATTTCTCCACTGATCTCCAGTAGCATATTGGGCCCCTACTAACCTGGGGAGTTTCTCTTTCAGTATCCTATCATTTTGTCTTTTCATACTGTTCATGGGGTTCTCAAGGCAAGAATACTGAAGTGGTTTGCCATTCCCTTCTCCAGCGGACAACACCCTGTCATATCTCTCCACCATAACCCGCCCATCCCAGGTTGCCCCTCGGGCATGGCTTAATCTCATTGAGTTAGACAAGGGTGTGGTCCTTGTGTGATTAGATTGACTAGTTTTCTGTGAGAATGGTTTTAGTGTATTTGCCCTCTGATGCCCTCTTTCAAGACCTACTGTCTTACTTGGGTTTCTCTTACCTTAGGCGTGGGGTATCTCATCCTGGCTGCTCCTGGCTGCTCCTGGCCAGCGAAGCCCAGCCATCGCACCTTACCTTGGACTAGGGGTCTCTCCTCACCGCCGCCTTTCCTGACCTCGGTCGTGGGGTAGCTCTTCTCCGCCGTGCTTAGTGCGCTGGCCCTCACCGCCGTCCTTCCTCGGTCGTGGGGTAGCTCCTCTCGGCCGCGCTCTTAGTGCGTGACGCAGCCGGCGTCATTTGTTGAAGCAGTCCACAAAGTCAAGCTCAGAGTCAAGGATGGGCATATGTACTCCACCTATTGCAAAGGCATGGTAACAGCATGAATGTACAGTTCTATTTAAAGGGGAGTGAAGAATTAGATTAATTTTTTGATCTACCACACTAGGTTCCATCAGTGTACTTTTAGCATTCAAGTGACCATGGAATTGGCCTTATTAAATGAATTTCAGACTGAAGTGAAGTGAAGTGAAGGGCGCCCCGTGGACCGAGCCCACCAGGCTCCTCCGCCCACGGGATTCTCCAGGCAGGGCCCCCCAGGGACTCCCCACCAGGACGACCCAGGTCTCCTGCATTGCAGGCAGACGCTTTAACCTCTGAGCCACCAGGGAAGCCTTGCCATTGATCATATCTAGAATACTTGTCTCTGACAACTTTCTGTAAAGCAGTCACTTCTCATTGCTGAGCCTCAGTTTAAAAAATATATATAGAAGTCCATTAACTAGATTGGCAATTACAACACAGCATCTTCTTGTTTGTTTTTTTAATTAGCTATACATATTTAAAAGGATTTTATGTTAAGATCCAGATTTTCCTAACAAATTAGAGAATCTAACAACAATGAACATCAAAGCAACAATCACCAGAAGTGAAGTTGCGTCTGCCCCTTTAGATCTCAGCGCTTTCCTAACGCCACAGTCACCACCAGGCAATTTCTCTTGTTAAGAAAATGTGCTCCTCTCCTACTGATATTTTAATTTTGGACGCTCTTCCCACCCCCACTCTGGAGTATCCAGCTATAACATTCTGAGGTTCTAAATTTAGAGCACATAACTCCCAATACAAACTCATTCCCAATAATGCTGTTCATATAGTCTCTATTTGTCTGTGTTTAAGTTTGGGGACAATTTTGTTTTTTTGTTTGGGTTTTTCAGGTTGTTTATAGAATATGCTGATGCTAAGTCGCTTCAGTCGTGTCCGACTCTGTGCGACCCCATAGACGGAAGCTCACCAGGCTCCCCTGTCCCTGGGATTCTCCAGGCAAGAACACTGGAGTGGGTTGCCATTTCCTTCTCCAATGCATGAAAGTGAAAAGTGAAAGTGAAGTCGCTCAGTCGTGTCTGACTCTTAGCGACCCCACGGACTGGAGCCTACCAGGCTCCTCCGTCCACGGGATTTTCCAGGCAAAAGTACTGGGGTGGGGTGCCACTGCCTTCCCCGGTTTATAGAATATAGATTACCTTTATTTTTATTGGAATATTATTGCTTTATAATGTTGTGTTGGTTTCTGCTGTACAACATGGATCAGTTATATGTATACATCTATCCTCTCACACTTGAGCCTCTATCCCACCCCTCTAGGTCATCACAGAACATGGGCTGAGCTCCCTGTGCTATTCAATAGCTTCCCACTATCTATTTTACACTAAGTAGTGTATGTATGTCAATCCTACTCTCCCAGTTTGTTCCACACTCCCTTCCCCCACTGTATTCACATGTCCATTCTCTACATCCGTGTCTCTATTCCTGCTCTACAAATAGGTTCCTCTGTACCATTTTTCTAGACTCCATATATGTGCATTAATATATATTCATTTTCTCTTTCTTCATTCTGTATTACAGACTCTAGGCCCAGCCACATGACTACAAATAACTCAATTTCGTTCCTTTTTATGGCTGAGTAATATTCCATTGTATACACGTACCACAACTTCTTTATCCATTTATCTGTCAATAGGTACCTGGGTTGCTTCCATGTGCTGGCTATTGTAAATAGTGCTGCAGTGAACACTGGGGTAATATGTCTTTTTGAATTATGTAATATGTCTATTTTGAATAGTTTTCTCAAGGCATATGCCTGTAGTGAGATTGATGGGTTATATGGTGGTTCTATTTTCAGTTTTTTAAGGAATCTCCATACTGTTCTCCACAGTGATTCTATCAACTTACATTCTGCAAGAGGGTTCCCTTTTCTCCACACCCTATCCAACATTTATTGTTTGTAGATTTTTTGATGGTGGTCATTCTGACCCATGTGAGGTGATATCTCATTGTAGTTTTGATTTGCATTTATCTAACAATTAGTATTGTTGAGTATCGTTTCATGTATTTGTAGCCCCTCTGTTTGTCTTCTTTGGAGAAATGTCTATTTAGGACTTCCACCCATTTTTTCATCGTTTTTGTTTTGTTTTGTTTTGTTTTTAATTGAGCTGCATGAGTTGGAGTTTTGGAGATAACTCCTTTGTCAGTTGCTTACTTGTAAATATTTTCTCTCATTCTGAGGGTTGTATTTTCCTCTTATTTATGGTTTCTTTTGCTGTGAAAAGCTTTTTAAGTTTAATTAGGTCCCATTTGTTTATTTTTGTTTTTATTTTCATTACTCCAGGAAGTGGATCAAAGAAGATCTTGCTGGGATTTATGTCTAAGAATGTTCTGCCTGTGTTTTCCTCTAAGAGTTTTACAGTGTCTTGGCCTTACATTATATATTTAATCCATTTTTAATTTATTTTTGTGTAAGTGTTTGGAAGTGTTCTCATTTCATTTTTTTTTTTTTTTTTTTTTTACATTTCACTATCCAATTTTCCCAGCACCACTTATTGAAGAGGCTGTCTTTCTCTTGTATATTCTTGCCTCCTTTGTCAAAGATTAGGTGACCATAGGTGCATGGGTTTATCTCTGGGCTTACTATCCTGTTCCACTGATCTATATTTCTGTTTTTGTGTCAGTTTCATACTGTCTTGATTATTATAACTTTGTAGTATAGTCTGAAGTCAGAGAGCCTGATGACTCCAGCTCCATTTTTCTTTCTCAAGATTGCTTTGGCTATTTGGGTTTTCTGTTTCCATACAAACTGTAAACACTTTTTGTTCTAGTTCTGTGAAAAATGCCATTGGCAATTTGATAGGAATTGCATTGAATCTGTAGATTGCTTTGGGTAGTGTAGTCATTTTTACAATATTGATTCTTCCAATCCAAAACATGGTAGATCTCTCCATCAGTTTGTGTTGTTTTTTATTTCTTTCATCAGTGTATTATAGTTTTCCATTAACAGTTCTTTTTTCGTTTTCTGAGTGTTGAGCTTTAAGCCAACCTTTTCACTCTCCACTTTCACTTTCATCAAGAGGCTTTTTAGCCCCTCTTCACTTTCTGCCATAAGAGTCATGTCATCTGCATATCTGAGGTTATTGATATTTCTCCCGGCAATCTTGATTCCAACTTGTGTTTCTTCCAGTCCAGCATTTCTCATGATGTACTCTGCATATAAGTTAAATAAACATGGTGACAATATGCAGCCTTGACGTACTCCTTTTCCTATTTGGAACCAGTCTGTTGTTCCATGACCAGTTCTAACTGTTGCTTCCTGACCTGCATACAGATTTCTTAAGAGGCAGATCAGGTGGTCTGGTATTCCCATCTCTTTCAGAATTTTCCATAGTTTATTGTGATCCACACAGTCAAAGGCTTTGGCATAGTCAATAAAGCAGAAATAGATGTTTTTCTGGAACTCTCTTGCTTTTTCCATGATCCAGCGGATGTTGGCAATTTGATCTTGGCATCTGGTCTCATCACTGCATGGGAAATAGATGGGGAAACAGTGGAAACAGTGTCAGACTTTGTTTTTCTGGGCTCCACAATCACTGCAGATGGTGACTGCAGCCATGAAATTAAGAGACGCTTGCTCCTTGGAAGGAAAGTTATGACCAACCTAGATAGCATATTCAAAAGCAGAGACATTACTTTGCCAACAAAGGTTCGCCTAGTCAAGGCTATGGTCTTTCCTGTGGTCATGTATGGATGTGAGAGCTGGACTGTGAAGAAGGCTGAGCGCCGAAGAATTGATGCTTTTGAACTGTGGTGTTGGAGAAGACTCTTGAGAGTCCCTTGGACTGCAAGAAGATCCAACCAGTCCATTCTGAAGGAGATCAATCCTGGAATTTCTTTAGAAGGAATGATGCTAAAGCTGAAACTCCAGTATTTTGGCCACCTCATGCGAAGAGTTGACTCATTGGAGAAGACTCTGATGCTGGGAGGGATTGAGGGCAGGAGGAGAAGGGGACGACAGAGGATGAGATGGCTGGATGGCATCACTGACTCGATGGATGCGAGTCTGAGTGACCTCCGGGAGCTGGTGATGGACAGGGAGGCCTGGCGTGCTGCGGTTCATGGGGTCGCAAAGAGTCGGACACGACTGAGCGACTGATCTGATCTGAACAGTTCTTTTACCTCCTTAGGTAGGTTTATTCTTAGGTATTTTATTCTTTTTGTTGCATAACTAACTACAACTTTTGCTTTGCACATAAGAATCTGTTCTTCACACTCTGCATTCAGAATCAGAAGGGATTTCCTTCAGTGTCACAAATGCTTCAGGTTTCCATATAGGGGTGTTGTCTTAAGGTTTGAAAGTGATGTGGTACTTAAGTTATTGGGTTGGCCAAAACTTTCATTCAGATTTTTCCATACCATCTTACAGAAAAACCATAACAAACTTTTTGGGCAACCCAATACCTTTTTCTGGGACCGGTTAGGCACTCACCCTGAATAGAAACACAGGGAGAGGTCTTTTCAGAGCTCTTCCCTTCCCACATGGCTTCCTCAACACAGCAGTCTGGTCAAAAGAATCATATTCAACCAACTGCCCTACCATTGAAAGCAGTTTGTCTTTTGGACGAGCTGCAGCAATGAGGGGGCCTTCAGGCCTGCTCTGCAGCCCCACCCTTCATCACAGTGTGTCCCTCACAGAGGAGACCCTCAGAAAAGAGACCTCATAAACTGGAAGTGAAATGACAGACTGGAGCGTGCACTCTGTGGCAAGAACTGAGATTTAGAGACAAGTGATTTGGTTATTATTGTTGTTTGTTGGTTTGGGCTGGGCCGCTGTCCCAGAACAGAGAGAAAGAAGAGGCTCCCAGGAGTGATACATGAGAGAAGGCATGAGAACAGAGAAAAGTGAAAGAGACTCAGGACAGCCACAAATACCATGGAAAGCAGGCTGAAGAAAGAATCCATCTTTCTTTCTTTCCTTGACCCATTTGAACCATGACTATGAACCTTATGTGAAGGTATCCTTCTAGGACCTAGAAATAACATTTTCAAAATCTTTTTGTAGTTAAATATATTCATAGATCTGTATCTCATTTAATCTTTTGTAATATTTGATCTTATTAATTTGTTACTCTTGGAAAATCATGTTTTTACTGGATTCAGAGGTAGACGGTCTCAACAAGAATAGAATCTATCTCTTGGCAATCTGTTCCTGGCATTTTCCTTTGGCCTCCTTCAATCTTTTGGCCAAAAGTGTATCCTACTCTGTAGACTCGTCCTTAGTTTGTTTAGTGCACAGTTTCTTCAGAGCGATACACTGATACTGGTGTTGCAAGAAACATGGAGTAACAGGACACTGAACCTTGAGCACTTTGCTCCTCAGTTTCTTATCTTCCTCACAATACACTAATGGGCATCCTCTTGAAAGAGATTGAAAAGTTGCAATTCTGCTAGTTCTTTTGAGCCCCAGGTGACAAAGAACAGTAGTATCAGTCCAGGAATATCTTTCTCCCTTTAAAAAAAAATAATACCAAGTTGAGAACACTCCTCCTGGCCTCTACAATACAACCTTGAACAGATATGTGCTCCTTTCCCCAGTTCCCCTTGATCTATAACAGGAATGCCCCTTACTCAGTGGCTGGCAGACACAGTGCTTTACCGTGTACCATTACCCTATTTTATATATTAAAAACAGAAGCAGAAAGAGATTTTTTTTAACTTATTCATTCCATAAATATTAGGTTCAAGATTTGAAAATATATCTCTGCTTCCCCTGACCATGCTTTTTAGAACCCCTACATGAAACAGCAGTCTTTAGATAAATGTGTAGGGTTGGAACTAAGGGCTAAAACTGTTAAAACACTTTCCAAAATTCACACAGCTACTAAATAGCAAAGCTAAGATTTGAAGCCAGTCTTTCCAACTCCAGATCCTAAATTCTTAAGCACTTGGATAACTAGGATTTCTAAATCGTCTCATGTAGGTAGGTATCAACAGGAGCTTAAATATATCCTGGGAAGGGGATTAAATAAATGTATAACTATTGAGGAAAAGAAAGGAAGAATTAGTGACCTTCCCAAGAAAATGAATTGTGTTGACATACGTGGTTCCCAGGATGCAGGTGTAGCCTAAGGAGAGAACCAGGAGTCTCGGTGATGACTTCAGGCTTGTGTGGCATCAGGGAGGACTGATATTCTGATGGAGACAGGCATGCTATGGTTAGGAGACACATCTGGGTCTGAGACCTGGTGAATGCACACAGGCCATCCCAGTATAATGGAGTAGAGGGTTTAGGATCCAGTATGATCAGAAACCAAGAATTAAGAGTGGAAATAAAGCAAGAGTGATGACAGTAACCAAAGTGGGAGAGAATTATCTCTATATTGTTTTATAAACATTGTGCCTCATACTCTGTGGGTGAAGAAATTGGGGTCGAGAAAATTTAGACACCTCACCCAGGGCCAGAGGCAGAATGTAGCTGGATCAAGATTCAAAGCCCTACATGCCTAGATACTCAAATAGCAAAATGAGGGCAAGGAGCTTTAAGGAACAGAAGAGGGCAGGTTCAACTGGGTTATTAGGAAATATACCAAGGATCAGTGAAAGCAGAAGGCCAGCTGCCCTAAGATGGCCTGCAGCAGAAATGCTCAAACCCAGTGTCCCATGGGCTTATTCTGAGAGAGAACACTTGTCTTTAAACAAAGCCATTTAAACCTCCTGATGTGAAAACAGGAGAAAAAAGCAGTAGATTAAAAGCTTTACTATCTTGGAGGAGATGCTCAAATAAACCATTCAGTCAAAGAAAAGAAGGAAGAAAGGAAAGTAGAGTGCAGAAAAGGAAGGAATGAAAGGGGAGAGTGGAAAAGAAAGAAGGGGTGAAAGAGAGAATGGAAAGGGCGAGAATGAAGACAGGAAGAGGTGGATGGAGAGAGAAAAGAATGTTTGGAGGAACTGAGGAATTAAACAATAAAAGAGAATATTAAAAGACATGAGTCTATCACAAATTAGAACCCTCACCAGTGAATCCATAGACAGCTGTCACTGAAGATTACTTTCAGATAATGAAATTAAATGCACCCTTTTATCTTCCATGCCCCTGTAGATCATGAGTTCTGGAGATCATGGTCTATAATACAGATGCAATCTTGATAAATCTCCAAGGACTTAGAACAATACTGTGCATACAGTGGGTGTTGAATAAATAAAAGGTTGACATTGATTGATGGTCTCTTCCCTAAAGAAAATTGATCTCCAATTCAAATCTCCATTGTAACACTGAGCAAGGTTAATCTTCATATCCCCACAGATGGAGACTAATGGGATAGGCCTAAGTAGGCAGAAGTGCATCAGGAAACCAAATTGGGAAATGATAGCTATTGTCACCCAGGGAATTGCCAGAAGTGGATGTCACTCATGGCCTCCAGCTCCGACTCTGAACATTCTTTATTCCCCATAGATAATAACAGACTGGTGAAAAAACACTTAAACAAATGCAACATGCATATAAACAAAGTTTTAACAAATTCTCAAAAACTGACTCTAGCAAGTTGATCATGTACTTCATTATTTGCTTTTGAAAAATGACAGCTGTTAAAATGCCAAAGGTAGGAGAAGAACAGTTCCTCCTCTTTCTCAAACCGAATCTCAGACAAAACACTGCCATAAACACAAGTAAGTATTTAAAAAATGTACTTCAGCAAAGTGGCCCAGGACACTGTAAACAAACACCCTTTAGAAAGCTGGTGCTAAGTAGTTCACGAAACCTGCTCAGAAAAATTGAAGACATCCTAACTTTCTGTCCTTTCAGGTGCTCCTCAGACTCTTAGTCAGTCTACATATCTTAAATACCATTCATTTCACCAATGAAAGCCCATTTCTAATATTCCTTATGCTGATTAGAAGTTGCCAGTTTCTCTAATAAGAATTTATTTCAAATATTCATTATGCTGGTTAACAAAACTACCAGTGGCAATAAGCAATGAGGATAAAAAAACATGCCTTCAATTGTTACCTCTGAAGTGTGGCCTTTGTTATCTAATGTTAGATAACCACCCCTGAAGTGTGGATTCCTGTTTATACCAACTGAGCCTTGCGTAGTAAATTAAACCACATACATTTATATTAAACTAGGTTTGTGTTAAGTATTTTAAAGTATATAACAAGCAAAAAAGTGAAAGTGTTAAAGGGAAAGTGTTAGTTGTTCAGTCATCTCCGACTCTTTGTGACCCCATGGACTGTAGCCTGCCATGCTCCTCTGTCCATGGAACTCTCCAGGCAAGAATATTAGAGTGGACAGCTGTTCCCTTCTCCAGAGGATCTTTCCAACCCAGGGATCAAAACCAGGTCTCTTGCATTGCGGGCAGATTCTTTACCATCTGAACCACCAGGGAAGCCCATATAACAAGCAACATAATGTAAATTATAAAACATATTAAAACATTTTATCTTTAAAAATAATTATTTTAATAATTGGCTGAAAAATGCCATAGACAGAGGAGCCTGTGGGCTGCAATTCATGGGATCACACGACTTAGGGACTAAACAGCAAACAGCAGCTGACTCCAAAGGCAAGTCTGTTATCCCTCGTAAAACTGAAGCAAATACTGGGAGCCTTTTGGTCTTAGGTCCCTCAGGCTCCAGCAGGTATAAGAAGCTCCATGCCTGGACTCAGCATAGTTCAGCTCCCAAGCGTCCCAAATGTTTTCCTCATGATCTTGACCCTAATATGGAAGTTAGTTCCTTTGAACTGATTTTCAGAATATGCACACCTGCACTCCCTCATTCATCCATCCCTCATTCATTCACTCCTTCATTCAATGTCTTTACTAAAGGTTTTACAAAGTTGAGGGCTTTATACATCAAAACACAAAATTTTAAGATTTAACAGTAAACTGCTTATTTTGGCCATTTTACACAGACTGAGGCCCCACATATGGTTGCTTACTTGTCTTCTCCCACAATAGAGTTATTGGTTTCATGACATAGTAGTTACATTATTTGGTAGAGCAGGGTTAGTTACTTTCCTCCAAAGTCTCTCTTCCCTCACCTCAAGTGCTTTCAAATTTTGCACCATTGGGTGATCTGATTTCTCTAGTAATACAAGACATTGTAGAATTGGGAGGAATAACAAATGCCAAAGATAGTCACCTTAGCGGCCACTTTAAAACCATATTATGTGTGTGAAAGTGTGAAAGGATTAGTTGTTCAGTTGTGTCCAGTTCTTTACAACCCCATGGACTGTAGTCCACCAGCTTCCTCTGTCCAGAAAGAAATATCAGGATCACTCAGATCGGAGGACAATTATCTAGATTTCTAATACAACTTTTCTAACTTTCAATCTGTCATTTACATAGGAACTATTATCCAGCAAGGATCATTTCTGCATTCTTCTCTTCTAATGAAACATTACATTATTATGTTTCCCACATCTAGTTTTATTATATATATAACCTTTTTTCAGTTTTCTAGGAAAGAAAATATCATTTTATTTCCTACATGAACAAGATCTTATTCTCCCAGAGACAACTTCTATCATTCTATTTGACTCTCTGCAGGTGAAAGACTGATACTTTGAGATTATAAACATCTAATAATCCATAAGTATGTTTATATACCCCACACTCACAAGGTCTGAATTGTAAGGAGATAAAGAGGTTTGAATCAAGGCTCTTTAGGTCCATGTTAGGTCCATGAATTAAGGCAAATTGGAAGTGGTCAAACAGGAGATAGCAAGAGTGAATACTGACATTCTAGGAATCAGCAAACTAAAATGGACTGGAATGGGTGAATTTAAATCAGATGACCATTATATCTACTACTGTGGGCAGGAACCCCTTAGAAGAAATGGAGTAGACCTCATAGTCAACAAAAGAGCTTGAGAGAAAGTACTTGGTAGCAATCTCAAAAATGACAGAATGATCTCTGTTCATCTCCAAGGCAAACCATTCAAAATCACGGTAATCCAAGTCTATGCCCTGACACGTAACACTGAAGAAGCTGAAGTTGGACGGTTCTGTGAAGACCTATGAGACCTTTTAGAACTAACACCTAAAAAAGATATCCTTTTCATTATGGGGGACTGGAATGCAAAAGTAGGAAGTCAAGAAACACCTGGAGTAACAGGCAAATTTGGCCTTGGAGTACAGAATGAAGCAGAGCAAAGGCTAACAGAGGTTTGCCAAGGGAACACACTGGTCACAACAAACACCCTCTTCCAACAACACAAGAGAAGACTCCACACATGGACATCACTAGATAGCCAACACTGAAATCAGATTGATTATATTCTCTGCAGCCAGGGATGGAGAAGCTCTATACAGTCAGCAAAAACAAGATAGGGAGCTGACTGTGGCTCAGGGCATGAACTCCTTATTGCCAAATTCAGACTTAAATTGAAGAAAGTGGGGAAAACCGCTAGACCATTCAGGTATGATCTCAATCAAATCCCTTATGATTATATAGTAAGTGACAAATAGATTTAAGGGACTATATCTGATAGACAGAGTGCCTAGTGAACTATGGACAGAAGTTCGTGATATCGTACAGGAGGCAGGGATCAAGACAATCCCAAAGAAAAAGAAATGCAAACAAGCAAAATGGCTGTCTGGGGAGACCTTACAAATAGCTGTGAAAAGAAGAGAAGTGAAAAGCAAAGGAGAAAGAAAAGATATACCCATTTGAATGCAGAGTTCCAAAGAACAGCAAGGAGAGATAAGAAAGCCTTCCTCAGTGATCAGTGCAAAGAAATAGAGGAAAACAATAAAATAGGAAAGACTAGAGATCACTTCAAGAAAATTAGAAATACCAAGGGAACATTTTATGCAAAGATGGGCTCAATAAAGGACAGAAATGGTATGGACCTAACAGAAGCAGAAGATATTAAGAAGATGTGGCAGGAATACACAGAAGAACTGTACAAAAAAGGTCTTCACGACCAGGATAATCATGATGGTGTGATCACTCACCTAGAGCCAGACATCCTGGAATGTGAAATACAGTGGGTCTTATGATGCATCATCACATGAACAAAAATAGTGGACGTGATGGAATTCCAGTTGAACTATTTCAAATCCTAAAAGATGATACTGTTAAAGTGCTGCACTCAATATGCCAGCAAATTTAGAAAACTCAGCAGTGGCCACAGGACTGGAAAAGGTCAGTTTTCATTCCAATCCCAAAGAAAGGCAATGCCAAAGAATGCTCAAACTACTGCACAATTGCACTCATCTCACATGCTAGTAAAGTAATGCTCAAAATTCTCCAAGCCAAGCTTCAGCAATACATGAACAATGAACTTCCAGATGTTCAAGCTTGTTTTAGAAAAGTCAGAGAAACTAGAGGTCAAATTGCCAACATCTGTTGGATCATTGAAAAAGCAAGAGTTCCAGAAAAACATCTATTTCTGCTTTATTGACTATACCAAAGCTTTTAACGGTGAGGATCACAATAAACTGTGGAAAATTCTTCAAGAGATGGGAATACCAGACTACCTGACCTGCCTCTTGAGAAATCTGTATGCAGGTTAGGAAGCAACAGTTAGAACTGGACATAGAACAACAGACTGGTTCCAATTAGGAAAAGGACTATGTCAAGGCTGTATATTGTCACCCTGCTTATTTAACTTATATGCAGAGTACATCATGAGAAACACTGGGCTGGAAGAATCACAAGCTGAGTCAAGATTGCAGGGAGACATCTCAATAACCTCAGATATGCAGATGATACCACCCTTATGGCAGAAAGTGAAGAAGAATTAAAGAGCCTCTTGATGAAATTGAAAGAGGAGAGTGAAAAAGTTGGCTTAAAGCTCAACATTTAGAAAACAAAGATCATGGCATTCAGTCCCATCACTTCATGGGAAATAGATGGGGTAACAGTGACTGACTTTATTTTGGGGGCTCCAAAATCACTGCAGACTGTGACTGTAGCCATGAAATTAAAAGACTCTTACTCCTTGGAAGGAAAGTTATGACCAACCTAGACAGCATATTAAAGAGCAGAGACGTTACTTTGCCAACAAAGGTCTGTCTAGTCAAGGCTATGGATTTTCCAGTAGTCACATATGGATGTGAGAGTTGGACTATAAAGAAAGCTGAGCGCGGAAGAATTTATGCTTTTGAACTGTGGTGTTGGAGAAGACTCTTGAGAGTCCCTTGGACTGCAAGGAGGTCCAGCCAGTCCATCCTAAAGGAGATCAGTCCTGAGTGTTCATTGGAAAGACTGATGTTGAAACTGAAACTCCAATACTTTGGCCACATGATGTGAAGATCTGACTCGTTTGGAAAGACCCTGATGCTGGGAAAGACTGAAGGCAGGAGGAGAAGTGGACGACAGTGGATATGATGGTTGGATGGCATCACTGACTCAATGGACATCGATTTGATGGTTGGATGGCATCACTACTCATGAATTTGGGTGAACTCCAGGAGTTGGTGATGGACAGGGAGGCCTGCAATTCATGGGGTCACAAAGAGTCGGACACGACTGAGCAACTGAACTGATTTTCAATTTTTTGTGGAAGTAAACAGCATGCATAATAGGTAAGTAGATTATGCTTCATGAATCTTTTACAAAACCATTTAACCACCATCCTGATCAAAAAGAGAATATTACTAGCATCCTAGACACCTACCCACACCCATGTCTAAATCACTACTCTTGCCCTCATCCTTCTTAACCAATCTGACTCTTACAAGCAGAAGTTAATTTTGTCTGCTGTAATCTTGAATTAAAACCATGCAGTGAGTACTCTTTTGTTTCTAATTTTATCATTATTTTTATGATATTCATCTATATTATTTTATGCAGTTAGTTGTTTCTCAGTCCTCTCCACTACAGTCAGCAAACTTTTTCTCTAAAGAACCAGATAGTAAATATTTTCAGCTTTGGCCACCATATGGGCTCTGGTAAAACTCCACTGCTGTGGTGTGAAACCAGCCTCATGATACATAGACAAATAGACCTGTCTCTGTTTCAATTAAACTTTATTACAGAAGCAAATGTAGGTCAGATTTTACCCGTGGGTCGTAGTTTATTGTCTCCTGCCCTATTCCAGTGCATTGTAAGGATTTATCACAATTTCTCTCTCCATTTTCTTCTTCATGAGTATATTAGTTTTCTATTGCTGCTATAGGAGATTATCAACTTTAGCAGCTTAAAACAGCACACATTTATTTCCTCCAAGTTCTGTAGGCTGGAAGTCCAGGCGGGCTCAACTCATTCCTTTCTTCCAGGTGCTATGAGGCTGATATCAGTGTCGGCAGACCTGGGATCATATTCAGAGGTTCTGGGAAAGAAATTGCTTCCCACTCATCCTAGTGGTTGATAGAAGATGGCCCCTTGTGTTTGTAGAATGGAGGTCCCTGTTTCCTTGGCAACTGTCAACTTGAAGTTGTCTTTAGCCCTTCCAGGTCACTTTTAGTCCTTGCACATGGTTCCCTCATTCTCAGAGACAGTAACTTAACATCAAATCCCTCTCATACTTGGAATATCTTTTCTAGAAACTGTATTGTTTTATGTTCCACATTTAAATGTATAGTCTTCCTCAGTTGATTTAGGGTATGGTATCAGGGAGTGCTGAAGAATCATTCTTTCTTCTATGTGGCTATCTGATTGACCCAGCACTATTTATTGATCATACTGCCCTTTCTCTACTGCTCTGTGGTGTCAGATTGTCATCAATCAGTGGCCAGGAATATGTGAGCTTACATTTGGACTACTTATTCCATTGATCTGATACTCTATCCTTACACTACTAATGACTATAGCTTTATTATTTAATATAAGTGATATGATAGTATGTCTTTGAATTTTGTTCTTCAGGATCGTGAGTCTGACAGAGTTTGACCTGAGACTGATTTTGATTGGCATGTGCTACGTGGTAGGGAGTTTGTAAGGGTGGTCTCCATTTGCCTCTAACCACTGAAACTACCAGCACTTCCTATAAAGAACTAGGTCTCATTGTGTGAATTACTTGGCTGTGGTCAGTTTGCTATGCATTGCTGGATAGTTTTGTTCTTTATCCTGAAGACAAATAGGAGACAGTAAAACAATTTAAGCAAGCAAATAGTTTTTATTGCTTTTTAATAAAAAAGTTAGATGAGACAATAAGTTTCATGGTTAAATAGATGAATTTCATGGTTAAATCTTGTTTTAAACAAATATAATAACAGTCATAAAGAAGATAGGTGATGAACTTGGAGTTTATTGAAGTGGTCAAAGCTAGAAACGATAGGGCCCTGAGATAAGCTGTGACAATGGTCATATAGAGAAAGTGGTGGATATGAGAAAGATTTAATGGGTGCTACTTGGAGATTAATTATATCTGGAGTGTTGACTCCATTGATAAGGGACATAATACCTAACAATGCTACTGACAAAGAATTCTGGAGAAATTATGGATAAGGATAATGGGTTGAACATTGATCATGTTGAGATTAAGTTACCTGCAACCTAAGTGGAAATATTTATCAGAGGGAAATAGGGGCTGGTTCTTGGCAGATAAGTCAAAGCTGGAAATATATACTGGGGAGTGTTTTGCATTTAGATGATAACTGGAGCCATGATTGAATCAGATCATCCAGAGAATGTGTACAAAACAAGAATAAAAAAGTATTATGGATAGAATGTTGGTGAATTTCACCACCTATAAGGCATGCTAAAAAGAGAGAGTACCTCATATTACAATTGAATCTTCAATCACAGAATTATTGCCATCTCAAAATAATAACTACTCTACTTAAAATAATAATATCACACAGAAAAATATTGATCTTAACTGTCCTTTTCTGTAAAAGTCCATCAAGATAGTACTTTCTGCAACTGAAGCATTACCTATAATGTTAATCAAGTTATATGATCACATCAGAGATTAAAGTGAGGAAGACAGTCATAAATGATAATTTTCATGATGCAGCAAGGTAGTCTCATTTTATTTAACAACAGATAATGACTTCCCTGATGGCTCAGATGGTAAAGCGTCTGCCTACAATGCTAACTTGGAGACCCAGGTTAGATCCCTGGGTTGGGAAGATCCCCTGGAGAAGGAAATGGCAACCCACTCCAGTACTCTTGCCTGGAAAATCCCATGGACAGAGGAGCCTGGAGGGCTACAGTTCATGGGGTCGCAAAGAGTCAGACACGACTGAGAGACTTCACTAATGACAGAGAAGTGGAAGCGGAAAAGTCTCAGCTGGAAGTGAGTTCTCAGGCTTTCATGCTGCTGCTACCACTGCTAAGCCGCTTCAGTCGTGCCCGACTCTGTGCCACCCCATAGACAGCATCCCACCAGGCTCCACAGAATAGAGGAAATTCTCTTGGAGCATAGAGATGGTTAAAATGAGATGGTTAAACTGACAGGAATTTGATGTATCCTTATCTTCAATCCAGGGTTCTATTTGCATGCACTGGGTAGACATTGGATATGTCCAGCTTCTGATGATGAGGTTGAGAGTTCCTAGTGATCTCCCTGAAATTCCTAGCAGGACCTGTACAGTGAAATACCTGAGATGTAGATAATAGTGAAAAGCAAAGCATGCTGGGACAGGAAATCCACTCCCCCAGGCCAACTGTCCTCAACCTGTAAAGAGTCTGTCGCCCTCAGGGCTCTTGAATAAAACCACCAAAGGCCATCAGTTCACGGATTCCATGTTGATTTCATCCAGTAAAGAAGCTGCTTCATCCACAGGGTAGCAAAACAATATAAAATTAGAGGAGGGAATCAAATCAATAGTCAGTCCAGTGAGAGACAGTATGTGTTCTCCTTTGAGCTGTTAGCTGGTGTGCTGGGTGAATACAGATAAGTTGATAAATGGCTGATTCAATAGACTGGTAGCAAACACACGCTTTGCCGGAGACAACTTTTTCAGTCACCATACATCAAACAGACAGTGTCAGCCTTTGAGAATAAACCTGTGAAGCCTTGTTGTGCTCTTTGAACTACCTCTGAGACCAGAGACTGAAAAGGGGCCTGAGGATTCCTCTGAATCCACTGGGAGGATTGAAAGCTTCAAAGAGGAGAGCCATCATATCCAAGGGGAAATACACTGATTGAAGGAACCAGTGTGAAATAGTCTTTAATAATTACCAGAAAGCTGGAATCGACTGGTGTTTTGCTGAGCTATATTTTATCTTTATTGGATTAACTGTGACACAGTAGGTTATGTCAAAGGGAATCTGCATGAATATTAAAAGTAAATGTGGTGTGAATAATAGATAACTTACATTAGATGCACCAGCATGCAGTAATTTTTATTCACCTACATAATTAGATTAAAACAAATCTGCTGAATAAAATACATTGTCTGACTATAATCCAGTTTGAAACACCCAAAAGTTATGACCATAAGGATGTTTGCTGGTATTTTACATATAAATACATAATTCACCCTAAGAAATGTTTTCTAAAAGGTTCCTGGTAGTTACAAGAGTAGGTGATTGTGAACATTAATATTCTTACTATTGTAGTAAGAAATACCCTTCAGGTCAAATTAAGACTCCTACAATGTTGATACCAGAATAAAACCACCACCACGTAACTTTTATATTCATCTCTGGGAAGTCAGCTCTATTTCTCTTCTGAGCTGGGAAAACTGGCATTAAGATTTTGCTGGTAGATCTCAGTCCTCCCAGTCTCCAAGCTGGCATCTTCTCATCTCCCTCATCTGCCCAGATGCTGTTCACCACTGCTGAAGAAATTCAGCTGGAATCTGTTGTAACAGAAGGCGGGTTCCAACACTGTCTAATTCTACCCAACTGTGGATGCTGGGGACTCCCTGATCTACCTCTCTCCGCTTCTGGGCTTCTGGTTGTCCTGGGCTATTGAAAAAGAGTGTATCCATGTGAGGACGTTTGAATATGGCTCAGCAAAATCTGTGGGAGGCGTGGGCATCACTTCTACTGGATTACGTACAGGCAAAATGCTGACAGATACAGGCCGAAACCACCCCTCCCACACACAGAGGGCCATGTGGCTCATCAGGCAGGTGATAAGTGGGGTTTACTCTCAGGCTGATGAATGGGCTGCCAGTCCCAGCTGGTGGTACTAGCAAAAGATGGTGTTGGGCTCTTTCTGCTGATGCTGCTTTCCTCCATTTGATGCTCAGGTGCCACTTGTCTCCCTCATCTAGTTCCTCTTCCCCTTTCTCAGCCCACTGCACCACAGCTAAGGTGAATCAGTAAATCAGACATTCCCTGATTTGTCCCAGTCACATCCTGACTTGCTCATTTGGTCCCAGAATAATGAATAACAATGCGCCTTTTCATTCTCAACAGTGACCTAATTGGACATGAAGTTATGTGATCACCCTAGTCTTGTCCAGTCTTGCTGGGAGATCACTATCGAGTCCCCCAGTCTTCTCTTGCAATCTGTTGTTACAGCACAAACTTGTTTCCTTGCCTCCTTCTGGGCATTATGCTCAGGTTCTTAACAGCCTTTTTAAATCTCTCTCCACAAAAATCAGCTCTTGCAAATGAAAAGTTTGGCTGTCCAAGTAGGTTTCTGAGGCTGGCTTTTTTTAGAAGCTCAAAAGGGAACATTAACTGCTTTGCTTTCTTGTTATATTCCTACCAATCTAATTCTCCTTGAGGCAATGTAGATGGCTGATGACTGAAAGTGTCATAAACAGAAAGGTCCAGAAAAGAAGCCTCAAGGGTTTGAGTGAGAAGTTATTTTCTCACCATTCTCCCACTTCTAAGTTCCTAGTTGCAACTTGCAGTCTCAAGATATTCTTGTCACATCTTATGTGCCTGGTGTAAGTTTTATGGAAAAATAATAATCCCTATTAATTATTGAGTATCCAGCATCCACCACACAGGGTACCTCCCTTGCAACATCCTCTAAGCAAGTGGTTATTATCATTATCCCATTAAACAAAGAAGTTAACTCTCCTGTACAAGGCTGTACACCTTGTAAATGGTGGAGCCAGAGGTTAAGTCTGGTCAATTTGACTCCTGATCTCAGGTACTTAAAACAAAAAGCACTCCTCTAATGACCAAACCTTGCAGATCTATAACTTGACAGATTAATTAAAATACAGTATAAACTTTCTAATCCTGAGAGGGAGGAAGGTATGATAAATGCTATCAGAAACCCATTTTCAATTGTGTCGCATGTACTTAGTCACTTCAATCATGTCCAACCCTTTATGATACCATGGACTATAGCCAGCCAGGCTCCTCTGTCCATGGGATTCTCCAGGTAAGAATACCGGAGTGGGGTGCCATGCCCACCTCCAGGGGATCTTCCCGACACAAAGATTGAACCCGTATCTCCTGTGTCATTTGGTGGATTCTTTACCTTTGAGCCACCTGGGAAGCCGTCTTCGGACAGGATGGACCAAAAGCTTTCCCTCAAGAATTGCTCTTTTCTCATAGTTATTCCTGTCTATGTGCCTTTCAGCTCAGAGACAAGTTCCCTGCAAGGAAAGGGTCAATGGAGGTGGCAGTTTGGTTAAAAGCGGCAAGTCTCTCCCTCCAAAGGCAGGGTGTCAGGGTGAAACGTGGCACCTGAGCTCCACCTACTGTGCTTCTTGAGGTTGCTTTAAGCCCCAGAGCCCAGCTGGCCCAGAACCCAGATCCACTCTGCTCCCAGGTACCTACAGTCAGCTCTGAGGCCCCTACTTCCTGAATAGCCATCAGAGAAGCTGCCAAGATCAGACGGGCTGCATCCTCCCACCGTGTCTCACAGGCAGTGAGAGCTGAAGGGAATCATGACAGAGGTAAAAGCTGCTAATGTAACAAGATACATGTATTTAAAAGGATGACTGAAAACAGATGAATATGTTTTAGAAATCTAATTCACCGTGTAGATGCTTGAGAGCAGAAATCATTTAAGCTAGTCTCTCATGAGAGCTGATACAGTACATAAATAGAATAACTAGCCATTATAGATGTAGACTGCTTTAGGATTGTCAAAGCCATCACCCTGAAATTACTCCAGCGATATCTAATCTCCATCATATAGTCGATATGTGTGGGGACCTATGTTGATAAGGTGGAATTAATCTCTCAAAGGTAAGGCTGTTTTTTCCCCTGATCGAGTTAGGTGTTCTTCAGTGATGGATGAGGTCAAACCGTGAGCAACAGAGTTTGTCAGAATTAACACAGGTGTTCCTACATGTGTTGTTTGGGTTGTGATTCTCAATTGTGGCTTTTGTTGTTCCCTTCTCAACATTTCACCACTGTGGCAGATGCTTCCTGAGTGTGCACCCCTTGTATTGCTTTACATCCCTTGGCAGAATGGTACTGTGTCAGGGCCTCTCATGAGGTTACAGACAGTGGATCTTGTATAGTTTTATCTCCCTTGATCAATGTAACGTATGCATGAAGTAGAAAAGCAAATAGAAGAGAGAGCCTTATAAAATACAGCAAGAGTCTTATCACCTCAAAACTTCCCACTGCACTCTCCAAGGGCAATCCTATTTCTGTTTCTAGGGTTTTTTGACAGTTAGACATGAATCTGAACAATTTGTTTTTAGGGTTAATTTTTGATGTGCAAACTTTATAACAGTTTAACTTCCTGATATGATTGAAAATAATATTCTTAAATATCTTCCATACCCTCTTTTTGTTCTCTCAGTTTATAACAGTTATATGACAGTTTTTAGTACTGCTAATTCTTACTTTTGAAACTGCAAATGAAATTTGTAGCCCCTGGTTTCATTCCATATATCTTTTTCCTTTTGTTTAAAACTTTTTATTTTGTTTTGATGTACAGCCAATTACCAAGCAATGTTGTGGTAGTTTCAAGTGAACATCAAAGGGATTCAGCCATACATATACATGTATCCATTCTCCCCAAAACTTCTCTTCCATCCAAGCTGCCACATAACACTGAACCAAGTTCCATGCTATACAATAGGTCCTTGTTGGTTATCCATTTTAAATACAGCAGTGTGTCCATGTCCATCCCAAACTCCCTAACTGTCCCTTCCCCGTCATCCTTCCCCTTGACAACCATAAGCTCATTCTCCAAGTCTGTGAGTCTCTTTGTTTTGTGAGTTCATTTGTATCATTTCTTTTTAGATTCCACATAAAAGGGATGTCAAACAATATTTGTCCTTATCTGCCTGACTTAGTTCACGCAATATGACACTCTCTGGTCCAACTATGTTGCTGCAAATAGCATTATTTCATTCTCTTTAATGGTCGAGTAATATATTGTATATATGTACCACATCTTCTTTATCCATCCCTCTGTTGATGGACATTTAGGTTGCTTCCATGTCTTGGCTATTGTAAACATTGCTGCAATGAACACTGGAGTGTATGTATCTTTTCAGATCATATTTTTCTCTGGATATATGCCCAGGAGTAGGATTGCAGGGTCTTACGGTAGCTCTATTTTTAAGGAACCACCATACTGTTCTCCATAGTGGCTATACCAATTTACATTCCCACCAACACAGTAGGAGGGTTGCATTCTCTCCACACCCTCTCCAGATTTTATTGTTTGTAGAATTTTTTTTTTTTTTTTTTTGTGAGACCAGACACTGTAAAACTCCTAGAGGAAAACATAGGCAGAACACTCTCTGACATAAATCACAGCAATATTGGTTTCAGTCTGTCTCCCAAAATAATGGGAAAAACCAAAAATAAATAAATGGGACCTACTTAAATTCAAAAGTTTTTGCACAGCAAAGGAAACAAACAACACAAAAAGACAACCCACAGATTGGGAGAAAATAGTTGCGAATTATATGATCAGTAAGGGATTAGTCTCCAAAATTTACAAACAGCTCATGATGTTTAACAGCATCAAAACAAATAACCCAGTCAAATCTTAGGACAGAAAAGTAGGTGTTTCTCTAAAGAACACATACAGATGGCCAATAAGCACATGAAAAGATGTTCATCATCGCTAAATATTAGAGAAATGCAAAATCAAAACTAGGAGATATCACCATCCAGTATGGCTATCATTGTCCATACATTTTTGAAAATGTAGATCAAATCCTCAGATTTGTAAAGTAAGAAATTTTTAGTGCATATATCGTTCCCACCTCCCACCCTATCCTCTCACCTCCCAATCTATGTTAAACATTTAATTGCAGTTCTTGTTTGACTACAAGTTGATTACAAAAGTTTATAACCACTAAATATCCTAGCATGATTGTAACTATATAAATATTGCTCACGAAGTCAGAGCCTGCTGCAGTTAAATTTCATTGTCTGTACTTCCTAACATCACACCTCCCTCCATCATTTGAATAGCAATAATCCTACTATCAAAGTTACTGGTGAAATGTCTCTTCTCTTTCCCTTTAAAACCATGACATATTGGATCATTTTATATCTGGGCCATGAGTTGTACTTTTTTCCTGTCATTTCTTATTGCCTTTTTTTTATAGTTGAAGGAAATGAATCCCTTCATCATATGCTAAATGTTTTGCTGGGTCCCTTTCTTTTACTTGATATACATCCGTATCTCTTGATACTTTACATCAATCCCACTAACCCCACATTCTAATTTGGATTTGCTGCTTTGTATGCCAACACTTCAGCTACTGTCTTAGTATTTCTTTTTATTGGATTCACGATTTCAATAAATTCTCTCTTTTGGGTGCTGGAGTATATCCTCAAGTAATTTTCTGATATGGTGAATACAAAGTAAACTTCCTGAGTTTTTGCATGTTTGGAATGATTTGGTTTTGCTCAGAATATAACTCCATGTTGGTTGGGTTTTGTTGTTGTTGTTTTTTTTTTTTTTTGATTCATGCTGCTTTATGGATACCAGACTCTTATTGCAAAGATTCCTTATTCTCCATAGCTTTGGGACCTTTTGTCCTCTCACTCCTTTAGTACCTTCCTCTACATTCACTCTGCTTTCTCTCTCTCTGGATATCCTGGTAGATAGAGGTTTGAACTCCTGGACTGATCCTCCATATCTTTCACTATTCCTATGTGCTTCTTGTCTTTTTACTCTGCATTCTGGAATCTTCCAAATTTTATGGCAATCATGTTCCAGTTTCCAAGAATATTGTGTCTTCTCTTAATGTTTGTTTTTTTTTTTTTTAACAACCTGACCTTGTTTTATATGTGACATCCCATTTTGACTCTCTGAAGATCCCAATCACATTTTTTCAAGAAGTTTTTTTTAATTAAAATGCTTATTGAGATAACTGAGATTTGTGTGTGTGTGTGTGTGTGTGTGTGTGTGTGTGTGTGTGTGTGTGTGTGCACATGCTCAATCATGTCTTAACTCTTTGCAACCCCGTGGACTGTAGCCTGCTAGGCTCCTCTGTCCATGGATTTTTTCAGGCAAGAATACTGGAGTGGGTTGCCATTTCCTACTCCAGGGGATCCTCCCAACCCGGGGGTTGAATCCCCATCTCTTTCATCTCCTGCATTAATAGGGAGATTCTTTACCTAAGAAACTCAATTGGGATTCAATGCAGTTGTAAAATAAAATACACAGAAATCCTAAGCATCCTTTACCCAATTTCTGCCCCTACCCAGAATTTTCAAAACTGTAGTATGATATCACAATCAGGATATTGACCATACACGAATCTTACTCAGATTTCTCCAGTTTTGCTTGAATTCATTTATGTGTATGGTTGTGTATTTAGTTCTGTTATTTGTGTAGGTTTGTGTATTCTTTGCCACAATCAAGGGTAGTAGTTCTATTACTACAAGGATTTTTTATGTTGCCTTTCTATAACCTTCCACCTCCCTTTGCTCCCTTCATCTCTACTTGACAAACTTTAATCTGTTCTCTATGCCAATAATTTTGTTATTTTAAAATGTTACATAAATTAAATCATATATTATGCAATTTGGGGGGATTTGCTTTTTTTATTCAGCATAAATTACCTGGAAATCCATCCAAGTTGTTATGTGTATTGATATTTTGTTCTTTATTTTTCAGTAGTATTTACGATATGTATGTAACACAGTTTAACCACTAACCAGCTGAAGGACACCTGGGCTATTTTCAGCTTTTGGTTATCATTAGTAAAACTGCTGTGAAATTTTCATGTAGAGTTTTTGTGTGAACACGTATAAATACCCAAGAGTGCAAATTCTGGGTTATATGGTAGATGCATGTTTAGTTTTACTGTGACTGCTGCCACTATCGCAAAGTAGCAGTGCCACTGCACATTACCACCGATAATGTAGACGTGATCTGGTTATGGCACATCTTCACCAGAATTCTAAGTTATCATTATTTTCTTATTTTAACCACTCTAATAGGTATGTAGTGATATTTCATTATACTTTTAATCTGCATTAACTTCATGACTAATGATGAATATCTTTTAATGTGCTTATTTATTATCTGTATATTCTTGTCAGTGAAATGTCTCTATGTATCTTTTGCCCATTTTCTGATTGGATTCTTTGATGGATGGGTGGGAGTTCTCTATATATTCTCTATATTAGTTCTTTACTGGGTATATGGTTTGTGAAAATTTCCCCCAGTCTGTAGCTTGCTTTTCTAGCCTCTTTACATGGGATTTTGCAGTGCAAAAGTTTTAAATCTTGAGGAAGTCCAAATGCAATTTGGACTAGATCCCAAAGATTATGACCTATGTTTTCATATTCTAAAATTTTTATATACTTTTTTTACATTTAAGTGTACGATTCATTTTGAGTTGGTTTTTTTAAAAGATGTGATGATCTAGTCGAGGTTTAATCTTTTGTCTATGAATGTCCAATTGTTTCTGTATCATTTGCTGAAAAGTCTCTCCTTCCTTTGTGAATTGCGTTGGTTCTTTGCCAAAATCAATTGAGCATATTTGTGTGGGTCTATTTCAGGGTGCTCTTTTCTGTTCCATTGATCTGTGTGTATATCCATTTGTCAATACCATACTGCCTTGGTTATGTAGCTATATGCTGCTGCTGCTGCTAAGTCACATCAGTTGTGTCTGACTCTGTGCAACCCCATAGACAACAGCCCACCAGGCTCCCCCATCCCTGGGATTCTCCAGGCAAGAACACTGGAGTGGGTTGCCATTTTCTTCTCCCATGAATGAAAGTGAAAAGTGAAAGTGAAGTCGATCAGTCATGTCCAACTCTTCGCGACCCCATGGACTGTAGCCTACCAGGCTCCTCCATCCATGGGATTTCCCAGGCAAGAATACTGGAGTGGGTTGCCATTGCTTTCTCTGATGTAGCTATATAGTAGCTATATAGGCCTTAATATGTGATAGTGACTCCTCCCACTTTTTCCTTCTTTGTCAAGGTTGTTTTAGCTATTCTGGGACTTGTGCCTTTCCATATAAATTTTAGAACAAGCTTGTCCATGTACATACAAACCCTAGCTGGGATTCTGATAAAAATTTCAGTAAACTGACAGATCAGTTTGGGGAAACTAACATCTTTACTAGGAGAAGGCAATGGCAACCCACTCCAGTACTCTTGCCTGGAAAATACCATGGATGGAGGAGCCTGGTAGGCTGCAGTCCATGGGGTTGCTAAGAGTTGGACACGACTGAGTGACTTCACTTTCACTTTTCACTTTCATGCATTGGAGGAGGAAATGGCAACCCCCTCCAGTGTTCTTGCCTGGAGAATCCCAGGGATGGCAGGGCCTGATGGGCTGCAGTCTATGGGGTCACACAGGGTCGGACATGACTGAAGCGACTTAGCAGCAGCAGCAGCAGCAGTAACAACATCTTTACTATGTCAAGTCTTCTAATTCATGAACACTGCATGTCTCTCCGTTGGTTTAAGTCTTCCTTGATTTCTTTTATCAACATTTTTTAATTTTCAGCATATAGATCCTATATAGGTTTAAGTTTAATTTTTAAGTTTATTTATTTTTAAATGGAGGAAAATTGCTTTATAGTATTGTGTTGGTTTCTGCCATACACCAGCATGAATCAGCCATAGGTATACATATGTCCCCCGCCTCTAGAACCTCCCTCCTACTTTCCACCCCATCCCACTCCTCTAGGTTGTCACAGAGTGCCTGATTTGAGCTCCCTACATCATAGAGCAAATTTCCACTGGCTCTTTGTTTTAAAAATGGTAATGTATAAGTTTCCATGCTACTGTCTCAATTTGTCCAACCGTCTCCTTCCCACACTGTGTCCACAAGTCTGTTCTCCATGTGTGCATCTCCATTGCTGCCCTGCAAATAGGTTCATCAGTACCATCTTTCTAGATTCCATATATATGCATTAATATATGATATTTTTCTCTTTCTGACTGACTTCACTCTGTATAACAGCCTCTAGGTTCATCCACCTCATTAGGACTGATTCTAATGTGTTCTTTTATTACAGCTGAGTAATATTCCATTGTTTATGTGTACCACAACAAATTTGTCCATTCATCTGTCAATGGACATCTAGGTTGTTTCCATGTCCTAGCTATTGTGCTGCAGTGAACATTAGAGTACATGAGAGAGAGAGATCAGTCGCTCAGTTGTGTCCGACTCTTTGCGACCCCATGAACTGCAGCACGCCAGGCCTCCCTATCCATCACCAGCTCTCGGAGGTCACTCAGACTCACATTCATCGAGTCAGTGATGCCATCCAGCCATCTCATCCTCTGTCGTCCCCTTCTCCTCCTGCCCTCAATCCCTCCCAGCATCAGAGTCTTCTCCAATGAGTCAACTCTTCGCATGAGGTGCCCAAAATACTGGAGTTTCAGCTTTAGCGTCATTCCTTCCAAAGAAATCCCAGGGCTGATCTCCTTCAGAATGGACCGGTTGGATCTCCTTGCAGTCCAAGGGACTCTCAAGAGTCTTCTCCAACACCACAGTTCAAAAGCATCAATTCTTCGGCGCTCAGCCTTCTTCAGAGTCCAGCTCTCACATCCATACATGACCACAGGAAAGACCATAGCCTTGACTAGAGTACATGAATCTCTTTCAATTATGATTTTCTCAGAATATATGCCCAGTAGTGGGATTGTTGAGTCATATGGTAGCTCTATTCCTGTTTATTTAAGGAATCTCCATACTGTTCTCCATTCCCCTTATGGCTCAGCTGGTAAAGAATCTGCCCACAATGCAGGTGACCTGAGTTTGATCCCTGGGTTGGAAACATCCCCTGGAGAAGGGAAAGGCTACCCACTCCAGTATTCTGGCCTGGAGAATTCCTGGTGGCTCGGATGGTAAAGGGTCTGCCTGCAATGCGGGAGACCCGGGTTTGGTCCCTGGGTTAGGAAGATCCCCTGGAGAAGGAAATGGCAACCCACTCTAGTATTCTTGCTTGGAAAATCCCATGGATGGAGGAGCCTGGTCCTACTACTGGGGTCGCAAAGAGTCGGACACAACTGAGCAACTTCACTTTCACTTTCATACTGTTGTCCATAGTAGCTGTATCAATTTACATTCCCACCAACAGTGCAAGACAGTTTCCTTTCCTCCATACCCTCTCCAGCATTTATTGTTTGTAGACTTTTTGATGATGGTCATTCTGACCGAGGGCTTCCCAGGTGATGCTAGTGGTAAAGAACCCCCTTGCCAATACAGGAGACATAAGAGACAGCAGTGCAATCCCTGGATCAGAAAGATCCCCTGGAGGAGGACTTGGTAACCCACTCCAGTGTCCTTGCCTGGAGAATCCCATGGAGGGAGGAGCTTGGCAGGCTATAGTCCATAGTGTCACAGAGAGTCGAGCATGGCTGGCAAGTGACTAAGCATGCATTCTGACCAGTGTGAGGTGATACCTCATCAGAGCCTATATATGTTTTGTTAAGTGTGTACCCAAATATTGTCATTTCTATGAAGTGGTTATAGATGATATTGTCCTTGTTATTTAGATTTCTACAGGCTTATTGTAGTATATAGAAATGGGATTGATTTCATATGTGTGTTGATCCTATATACTGTGACCTTGCTGAATTTATTTCTTACTGCTCTCTTATATATTCTTTGAAATTTTACATATAAAGCATCATATCATCAACAAGAAGAGATAATTTTCTGTCTCTTCCTTTTCAACATGTATGTCTTTTACCTCATTTTCTTGCTTCAAGAGCTAGAACTTCCAGTACTATGTTGAATAGTATTTACCTTATTCTTTATCTTAAAAGGCAATCATTCTCTCTTGTCATAATATTAATTTTTGGTAGACTTTTTGGTAGACACTCTTTATAAAACAGAAGTAATTTCCTTTTATTTATAACTTGCTAAAATTTTTATATCATCAATGTGATTTGAATTTTGTTAAATATTTTTCTGCCTTAATTGAGATAGTCCTATGCTTTTTCTTATTTAGCTTGTGGATACAGTAGAATACACTGACTAATTTTTGAATGTTGAACCAGCCTTACCTACCTGGACTATATCCAACTTGTACATAGTGCATGATTCTTTTTACATATTGTTAGATTCAACTTGCTTATAACTTATTGAGGATATTCATACCTCAGTTCAGAAGAAATATTCATATATAGTTGTACTTCTTGTGCTATCTGTCTGGTGTTATTATCAGGGTAAGGGATTCTATACCATTTTCCAGACTGAAAGTCTTCAACCATATTTTTTAAGTTCTATTCTGTTACCTACAAATTTTCTGTTTCTAACTACTTATTTATTTTTGTCTTTCCAGAATAAAACAACAGAATGGGAAAGACGAGGGATCTCTCCAAGAAATTAAGAGATACCAAAGGAACATTTCATGCAAATATGGGCTCGATAAAGGACAGAAATGGTATGGACCTAACAGAAGCAGACGATATTAAGAAGAGATGGCAAGAATACACAGAAGAATTGTACAAAAAAGATCTTTATGACCCAGATAATCACGATGGTGTGATCACTCACCTAGAGCCAGACATCCTGGAATGTGAAGTCAAGTGGGCCTTAGAAAGCATCACTACGAACAAAGTTAGTGGAGGTGATGGAATTCCAGTTGAGCTATTCCAAATCCTGAAAGATGATGCTGTGAAAGTGTTGCACTCAATATGCCAGCAAATTTGGAAAACTCAGCAGTGGCCACAGGACTGGAAAAGGTCAGTTTTCATTCCAATCCCAAAGAAACGCAATGCCAAAGAATGCTCAAACTACCACACAATTGCACTCATCTCACATCCTAGTAAAGTAATGCTCAAAATTCTCCAAGCCAGGCTTCAGCAATATGTGAACCGTGAATTTCCTGATGTTCAAGCTGGTTTTAGAAAAGGCAGAGAAACCAGAGATCAAATTGCCAACATCTGCTGGATCATGGAAAAAGCAAGAGAATTCCAGAAAAGCATCTATTTCTGCTTTATTGACTATGCCAAAGCCTTTGACTGTGTGGATCACAAGAAACTGTGGAAAATTCTGAAAGAGATGGGAATACCAGACCACCTGATCTGCCTCTTGAGAAATTTGTATGCGGATCAGGAAGCAACAGTTAGAACTGGACATGGAACAACAGACTGGTTCCAAATAGGAAAAGGAGTACATCAAGGCTGTATATTGTCACCCTGTTTATTTAACTTCTATGCAGAGTACATCATGAGAAACACTGGACTGGAAGAAACACAAGCTAGAATCAAGATTGCTGGGAGAAATATCAATAACCTCAGATATGCAGATGAAACCACCCTTATGGCAGAAAGTGAAGAGGAACTCAAAAGCCTCGATGTAAAAGTGAAAGTGGAGAGTGAAAAAAATGGCTTAAAGCTCAACATTCAGAAAACGAAGATCATGACATCTGGTCCCATCACTTCATGGGAAATAGATGGGAAAGCAGTGGAAACAGTGTCAGACTTTATTTTTCTGGGCTCCAAAATCACTGCAGATGGTGACTGCAGCCATGAAATTAAAAGACGCTTACTCCTTGGTAGGAAAGTTATGACCAACCTAGATACCATATTCAAAAGCAGAGACATTACTTTGCCAACAAAGGTCCGTCTAGTCAAGGCTATGGTTTTTCCTGTGGTCATGTATGGATGTGAGAGTTGGACTGTGAAGAAGGCTGAGCGCCGAAGAATTGATGCTTTTGAACTGTGGTGTTGGAGAAGACTCTTGAGAGTCCCTTGGACTGCAAGGAGATCCAACCAGTCCATTCTGAAGGAGATCAGCCCTGGAATTTCTTTGGAAGGACTGATACTAAAGCTGAAACTCCAGTACTTTGGCCACCTCATGAGAAGTGTTGACTCATTGGAGAAGACTCTGATGCTTGGAGGGATTAGGAGCAGGAGGAGAAGGGGACGACAGAGGATGAGATGGCTGGATGGCATCACTGACTCGATGGACTTGAGTCTGAGTGAACTCCGAGAGTTGGTGATGGACAGGGAAGCCTGGCGTGCTGCAATTCATGGGGTCGCAAAGAGTCAGACACAACTGAGCGACTGATCTGATCTTATATTCCATGCTTTCGGGGTTCTTAAATGTCTCATGATTCTTAATTTTCCATTCATGAAAGTATGGGTATTAGGAAGCTGATAAGAAGTTCCATGTAAGTAGGTGGGGCTTGATTACTTCAGAGAGCAAGTCATCAGTACATGAAATATTATTTAAAACTTCCTCAAGGAGAGAAGGCTTTTTAAAAAAACTCAGAGACATAAAACAGAGCAGAGATGTTTTCCCTAGAGTACACACACAAGTAGATCTGTTTGCTGTTTAGAAGGAAGATGATAGCAGGAAAAACCCTGAGAGGTATAAGCTATAGCAAATGAAATGGAAAGGACTGGTGACAAGTGGCAATGAAAAACACAAAATTATTTCAAGTTCTATATTTGGAACTGTCTGATTTTTCCTACCTCTTCCCTTATTGTCTTCTGTTTTGTTTTATTGGCAGATATTTTCTAAGTAAGTTGAAATTATGGTTGGTAGAAGTTAGGGCAACTATCTTAGTGCCCAAGCTCAAGAAAAAAATTTTGCTTCATTCCAGATTTTATGGGTATCTAGATATTAATAGATTGTATCCTAGATTATATACTCATGTTTTCAAGTTGTTATTTTGAATCAAAATCTAGCAGAATGTATTATAAAATTTATTTTAAGAAATCTGAATCTACCCCAAAGATTGAAAAAAATAGTAGAATTTTCATCCAGTTTTTCTTTTTATAAAGAATAAGAAACATCCCTCTAATTTTTAAAGCACTAACCAATTAGGAAACTCTTCCACTTCTTATCTATAAAGAACATGATGTTTAAAATTTTAGCTTTAATCTCAGACATAAAGTCCTCCCCTCTAGTCTCACTTTTGTGAATCTAGTTCCATAGGCTGGGTAATACATGGGATACACAGCTGGGGCAATCCAAGCTTTAGCCAAAGATAGAATATGAACTCAGGTGAAGAATGTAATAAAACTTGAAAAAAGCCTGGAACAAGGTTATCAAACACCAGAGACCTCATCTGTCAGCTAAGTTCACAGGGCAGACAAAAGACAAAGATGCAATGCCTTTTTTTAGATGAAAAGTTTCTCTCCAGCCAAGAAAGATTCTGTAATGGTTTGGGGTAAGTTTCGAAGAGCAAAGGAGGTCCTCAGATGTCATCACTATCATTACTGACGGACAGTCTGATCAAATACTTCCAATGGCACGGAAGTCAGTAGGAGATTGCTCATACTACCAGAAAATATTTCTTCTTTAAACTGTTCTATACATTATTAACTCCCTGAAGTAAGAATGGCTGTGTGTCTTGGTTTGCCCAGAGCAATTATAGGTTATACCTACCATCCTAATATGACTATTAAGTGTATACACTTTCATTCTCAAAGGTCTCCTGGTCATCTTCCTACAATTGCTAATATTTAACTCTAGTTTTGTTTCTGAAATTATGAGGTTCTCCATATATGAGGATAATCAATACCCCCCAAAAAAGATGGTCACTTAGAGGAAATACACTTAAAATAGGAAGCAAAATCTCATGATGAAAAGTGAAAAAAGTGTTTTGATTGGGCAGCACTTCAAAACTGAAACTTTAAAGTATAGCAAAAAGCCTATTTATCTTGTGAAAGTGAAAGCCGTTCAGTCGTATTCAACTCTTTGAAACCCATTGACTATACAGTCCATGGAATTTTCCAGGCCAGAATACTGGAGTGGGTAGCCTTTCCCTTCTCCAGAGGATCTTCCCAACCCAGGGACTGAACCTAGGTCTCCCATATTGCAGGTGGATTCTTTACCAGCTGAGCCACAAGGGAAGCTGCTTTAGGTGTGAGGCTAAGTTGTTCGAGACTTCTCTTGTTTCCTGAGGTAAGATAGTATTGCTATAACCTTAGAACTGCTTTTACCATGTCCCATAGGTTTTGGATCATTGTGCTTTCATTTTCATTTGTCTCTAAGTATTTTGAATTTCCTCTTGATTTCTTCAGTGAACCATTGGCTGTTCAGTAGTGTATTGTTTGGCCTCCCTGTGTGTGTGTGTGTGTGTGTGTGTGTTTTCCCCCAGTTTATTTCTTATAGTTGGTTTCTGATCTCATAGCATTGTGGTTGGAAAAAATGCTTGATATGGTTTCAATTTTCTTAAATTTACAGAGGGTAACTTTGTGGCCCATCATGTGATCAATCCTGGAGAACAGTCTATGTGCACTTCATAAGAATGTGTACTCTGCTGCGTTTGGATAGAATGCTCTGTAAATATCAATTAAGTTCATCTGGCATAATGCATCATTTAGGGCCTATGTTTCCTTATTGATTTTTCTGTCTGGATGATCTGTCCATTGGTTTGATTGGGGTGCTAAGTTCTCCCACTACTATTGTGCTACTGTCAATTCCTCCTTTTTAAGTGTCATTTGCCTTATATATTGAGGTGCTTCTATGTCAGGTGCGTATATACTTACAACTATCATATATTCTTTTGGACTGAACCTTTGATCATTATGTAGATCCCTTCTTTGTTTCTATTTTAAAGTCTGTTTTGTCTGATATGAGTTTTGCTACTCCAGCTTTATTTTGGTTTTCATTTCCATAAAATACCTTTTTCCATTCCTTCACTTTCAGTCCACATGTATCTCTAGATCCAAAGTGAATCTCTTATAGACAGCATATATACAGGTCTTATTTCCGTATCCATTCTGTAGTCTATGTCTTTTGGTTGGAACATTTAATCCAACATTTAAAGTAATGATTGATATGTATATTCTTATTGCCATTTTATTAATTGTTTTGGATTTGTTTTTGTAGATATTTTTCTACCCTTCCTCTTTTGTTCTCTTATGATCTGATGACTTTCTTTAGTGCTGTGTTTGGATTCCTTTTTATTACTTATGTGTATATCTATATAGATTTTTGGTTTGTGGTTACCATGAGGTTTTGATATAGTAGTCTATACACATATACATGATTTAAGCCTCTGATCTCTTAATTTCAAATGCATTTCAAATACCTCACATTTGTATTCTCCTCCTGTCACAATTATTGGTTTAGATATAATATTTGTATGTGGATGATTGCCTACCTTTACTGTATGTTCACCATTACCAGTGAGCTTTTTCTTTCATAATTTTCTTGTTTCTTGCTGTGGCATTTTCTTTTCTACCCAAAAAAAGTACCTTTACAATATGTTCTAAAGCTGATTTAGTGGTACTGAATTCTTTTTGATTTTGTTTGTAAAGCTTTTAATTTCTTCATTGAATCAGAATAAGAGTCTTGCTGGGTAGAGTATTCTTGATTGTAGATTTTTCCCTTTCATCATTTTAGATGCCACTCCCTTCTGTCCTGCAGCTCACTTACTTTCTTCCAGTTCGCTTTATCCATTATTCTGCTATTTATTATGCTATTTATTCCTTCTAGTGTATTTTTCACTTCAGTTATTATTTTCTTCAACCCTGGTTGGTTGTTCTTTATTTTTTCTAATTCTAAACTTTCTGTAACTTTTCACTCTGCATCCATCCTTTTCCCAAGTTCTTGGATCATCTTTATTAGTCTGAACTCTCTCTCAGGTAGATTGCATATCTACACATCACTTCAGCTGTTCTGAGGTTTTATCTTGTTCCTTCATTTGGAATATATTCCTCTTTCTCCTCATTTAGTTATACTTCTATTTTATTTTTATGTATATGGAAGATTAGTTCCAGATCCCAGCCTTGGAGAAGTGGCCCTCTGTAGGGGATATGCTGTGTGTCCTAGTAGTACTGCTGCTGCTGCTGCTGCTAAATCGCTTCAGTCGTGTCCGACTCCGTGCGATCCCATAGACGGCAGCCCACCAGGCTCCTCCATCCCCAGGATTCTCCAGGCAAGAACACTGGAGTGGGTTGCCATTTCCTTCTCCAATGCAGGAAAGTGAAAAGTGAAAGTGAAGTCGCTCAATTGGGTCTGACTCTTCATGACCCCATGGACTGTAGCCTAACAGGCTCCTCCATCCATGGGATTTTCCAGGCAAGAGTACTGGAGTGGGGTGCCATTGCCTTCCCCGTCCTAGTAGTACACGCCCCTCTTAAGACCAAATGACCGGGGACCAACTTGTCCCCAGGTAGGTTCTGACCTGTGTTTGCAGACTCAATTCCACAGGCTGTGGGACTGTGTATCTCATGTTTCTGGTGTCTGCCCTCTGGTGGGTGAAGTAGGTCAAGAGGCTCATGTGGGCTTGCTGGTGTGAGGAGCTGGTGCCAGCCCACTGGTGGTGGGGTTGTGTCTTGGCCCTCTGGTGGGCATGACCAGGTCAAGGGATGTATCTAGAAATGGCTCTGGGTTCAGGAAGCCTTTAGGCACCATGTCTGTTGATAGATGAGACTTATTACTGTACTATTGTTTGCTTGGCCTGAAGCACTCCAGCCCTGGAGCCTAAAGGCTATTCAGTGGGGCCAGGTCTTGGTGCCAATATCCCAAGAAAGACCCACAGCCACCTCCCACCTCCCCAGAAGACCCCTCAAGACTAGCATGTAGGTGTGGCCCAGGCTCCCACAAAGTCATTGCTCACGCCATGGGTCATGGTACACAGAAGACCTTATGTGCATCCTGCAAGAGTGGACTTTCTGTTTCCCTCAGTACTGTGGAACTTCTGTGATCAAGACCTCCTGGCAGTCAAAGCCAAATGCTCTAGGGGCTCCTCCTCCCTGATAGACAGCCTGACATAGGGTCTTAGAACTCTCACACCTGTGGGAGAACTTCTGTGATATAATTATCTTCAGGAGCCTGGCAGGCTACGGTCTATGGAGTCATGAAGAGTTGGACACAATTGAGCAGCTTTCACTTGCCTTTCCAGTCACCCACCCAGGGGAAATGATTATATGCAAGTGCACTGCTCTGACCCTTTCGTTGTGGTTTCTTCTTTGTCTTCAGATGTACGATATCTTTTTTATATATATAGGTTCCAGTCTTTCTATTGGAGAAGGCAATGGCACCCCACTCCAGTACTCTTGCCTGGAAAATCCCATGGTCGGAGGAGCCTGGTGGGCTGCTATCTATGGGGTCACACAGAGTCGGACATGACTGAAGTGACTTAGCAGCAGCAGCAGTCTATTGTTCAGCAGTTAGTTGTGATTTTGGTGTTTTCATTGGAGGAAGTGAAATGAGGTGAAAGTCTCTCAGTCACGTCCAACTCTTTGTGACCCCATGGACTATATAGTCCCTGGAATTCTCCAGGCCAGAATACTGGAGTGGGTAGCCTTTCCCAACCCAGGGATCGAACCTAGGTCTCTTCATGGAAGGAGGTGAGCTCAAAGTCCTCTACTCTGACATCTTGTTGTCTCTCTTTGGCTATTTCCAAATCTTATCTCCAACCAAGATGGGTTCAAACCCACCTTTCAAATGTGAAATTATTCTGGTAATAATTATTTTGGCTAAAGATTTCATATAGCAGGGCTACAGCTAGCCAAGAACATAAGACCTTTTAAATATGACCTTGAGTATGACTGCTGATAAAATATTATATGAAAGAAATCCTTGTAAATCATAACTTTGACTTGTCCTGTCTTTTGAGAAAAATGAGAAAAAGCCTTTTTCATTGTAAAATTAGGTAAATCTCTACAAATAACCTACCTGTGTAATTAAGTGTCTTAGGTCAAATTCCCTTGAGGCATACTCTGTGACAAGGATTTAAGTTTAAATATGCATAAATTGAGGGAGTACTCTTAAGGAAATATCCTATAAGGAAGGAGTGAAGCAGGATAAAAGGAAGAGTAAGAACTGAGCAAGCATGTGGAGCAAAACTGTACCACCAAATTATGTGGTTATGGCCATTCCTGGGGATGGAGGCTGATACTTAAGAACCATGAGGTAAAAGCAGTTTCTACTGTGGGGAAGGTCATCAGTGAGCTGTAACAGCCAACATTCACAGCAGCCTACTAAAAGAGACTGGTGGGACACCAAAACAATGTCTACCATAATCAACCCCTTGGACTGCCCAAATCCACTTGTTTCTCACATTTCATTCAGTCTATCCAGAACCCAAGCACAATTGGTCCCGGATTCTGTGCTCATAATCCCTAGGGAAAATTACAAGAGGGAATTTGTGGGTGAAACTACAGTATTTGGCATTGCAGTTAGACCCTGATCACAATTGGTATTACTATTACCATCCGTCATCATCAGTTGTACTTCTTTTATTCTTAGCTCTTATTTCTGATTCTATATGTCCTTTACCTGATGGGATGACCTGGATCTCAGGCACTTATGAGGCCATTGTTTCTGTACTTGCCCATTTACAGGTGAGCTTGAGCATCGGTTTACCAAGAGACACCTAAGCAAATTACCTTAATACCAAACATGTTCTTCCCTGCTCCACTGTATAGCAGCATTCCTACCACTTATAATGATCAGAGACAATTACCCCTACCAGTGTGATAACTGCCTTCTGTGCCTATTGGTCTACTCGCTCAGGGAACTCAGAGTGATCATGCAGCAACTTTCACTTTAAATTGAGTGAGACTGACTGTGTCCTCTGGTAGAAGTATCTCCCCATCTAGGAACTGGGACCATTAGACTGACAGTATGGAGTTGTGAGGATGGGAAGCACAGACTCTCCCATAAACTCTCTGGGAGAAATGAAGAGCAGGCCCCTTTACCTTTACGCTTTGTTTCCTGGACTCAGTATTCTAGCCAGTTAACACTCAGTATCACATAATAGTCACCCCTCTGCTTGAGTCTCAATGTTCTGAGAGCCCATAGAATTTAGGTGTGGTGCTGGGAAAGTTGGGAGGGTGAGTGTCTTAGACTAGTTCCTGTGAAACAGACCTGAGTAAAGGGTCTGAAAGTAAGAGGCTTATTTGGGTGATGATTACAGGAAGCCTTCATAAAGGCGTGGGTAAATAAAATAGGAATGAGAAGGAAAACAATACACATGTATCAATGAATTAGTTACTGCCCTTGGCAACTTTGAATCAATCTCAATAGCAACCTTTGGAGAGATTGTGAAATACACCTCAGAGTTTTCCACCGGAGGAGCTAGGAAGCTAGAGTATTTATTCTCCAATTCCCATTCATAATTGGCTGAGGGCTATGCTTCATTTTGCCCTCTATGTGGGTTAGAGCAAGCCCTCTGAGAGTTATAGAAGTTAGCAGTAAGACACTGCTGGCAAGTATGGTGAGCACCAAGGACATATGGTAAAGACACCAACAGAATTTACTGCAGGAAGTTTCCACCACCCAATTAAAGAGGGATTTACAAGAGATGTTTAGCCTGAGTTACTTTAGGAGAAAGAAAGCTACATTTGTTATATACTGGATTTTCTGGATGAATGTTTACATACCTTACAACTGCATTCATAGCTCACTTTGATATAAGAAAACCAGTTCAGAAGGTTGTTGTGTACACCATCAGAAGCATGAGAAGAATGACTGGACCACAGCTAAGAATTTGCAGTATGGCTCCTAGTGGGCCTCATTTTCTCCCCTTGGTAAAAAGGCAGGCACCTAATTCCAAGGAGTTTTATTTCTGTAAAAAGCATTAAAGTTCTGGGGTAAGAGGAACTATAAAATGATGCCATAAAAGTTGACAGATCTCAATTTACTGGTAAAGAAGTACAAATAGCACATATCAGAACTGCATTAGCCAAGACTCTCTAATTACAGATATTTATTAAAATTAATTTAATAGCCAGTAATCTAAAATTTTAAAAGCACTTGTGAGAATCAAATAAAATGGAATAAGAGCAGAGTGCAATTTAGACTTTTAAGGAAATTATGGACTAATGATTTCTGCAGGAATCTTATGACAAAACTATCCCAGACTTCATACACACTCTGAACTGTGTCTGAAACTCTACAGTAAGCCAGATACAGAATGTTCTATGTTTAAGGGTATGACAATTTTAATTTACTTGTTTGAGAGGAATAAGCACAAAGAGCTTCAACAAAGACAATAGTATGTTAGAGTAGAATGAATGTAAGGCTTTAATCAGAAGATCTGGATTTTGGTCTTATCTTTAACACATGACTAGGAAAACAGCAATGGCACCCCACTCCAGTACTCTTGCCTGGAAAATCCCATGGCCAGAGGAGCTTGGAGGGCTGCAGTCCATGGGATCGCTAAAGAGTCAGACACGACTGAGCAACTTCACTTTCACTTTTCGCTTTCATGCACTGGAGAAGGCAATGGCAACCCACTCCAGTGTTCTTGCCTGGGGAATCCCAGGAACAGCAGAGCCTGGTGGGCTGCCATCTATGGGGTCGCACAGAGTTGGACATGCCTGAAGCGACTTAGCAGCAGCAGCAGGAAAACAGAGTTTCTAAGCTTCACCAAACATATTTCCTGAAAGTGATAACAATGATACCTTTCTATACACATTATTGCACAGTTATATTAACTGAGATTTTATATATGTATATATATAAATACTTCGTAAGCCATGTATGTTCAACATGGTTAAAGTCTTAGATTATAGTACAGTAATAAAAGTGCAAAGCAGAGAGAGTTAACCAGAACCAAAAAATAAAAATCCTATACCATGCAATTAGAAAGCAAAGATGGATGGTACATAATAAAGGCAATTTTGTGTATACCACTGATAAAAAGGAAATTTTGTTGAATCACTGTGGTAGTGTCTTCTATTCCTTACATCTATCCAGTCCTCTCTTCTCCTGGACATGTGAGGATATACTTTTCCCTGCCAGTTTGGAACTGGACGGAGCTACAGGACCAGTTTTAAGACAGCAGTCTGTTAGCAGAAGTGATGGCTGACTACTGGGCTAAGAATTTAGCTGCCAATGCAAATTCTTCCAGCACTCCCTTCCCCTACAAAGGTGATTAAGGAGGCCTCAGCTGAGACAGTGGAACAAAAAGATCCAAGCTACCTGGAAAATGAGTTGCTAAGTGGAGGACCATTGCCCTGGAGGTTCACTTGGACCCACAATAGACTTTGCATCAGCAGGAAACTCTGTGACACTAAGTTTGTTTTATTTATTGATTTTGTTACTGCAGCATAATTCAGCCTATTTGACTAGTATAATCAGTAAGGTCATTGTCAGGGACTTCTGCTTTTCTTCATATGACACAACCACAGAGCTCTGAAGATGCTGAACTTTAGGCATCTGGATCTCATATATGTTATTAATCAAGAAAACTGTTTTGTAGCAATACTTTTCAAATCTTTTAATTTACTAACTTGAATTAGGCTGAAGGAAAGTGCCTTTCCCTCACACACAAGTGTGCTCCCAGAGCCACTGCTGAATTTTTCCACTATCCCAAATTTATCTTATTTATTAAATATGTAGTATGATGCACCTGGCTAATTGCAATGTGGTTTCTAAGAGGATGGAGATGATTTTGTTATTGTTTATTCATGATCCCACATTCTTCTAAAAGGATTTGGAATATAAATGATGAATTATTCTCCAATTTCCTTAACTGGTCTTATTCTATAGCAAATCGCATCGCAATGAAGCAATCACTAAAGACCTGGAATTAAGTATAATGTACAGGATATGTCCATTTATAAATATTGTAAAATATGGATTATAAATAAGAAAACTGAGCAGCCAGAAAGATGTCTCTATCATTACCACAAAATCTCCATGACCGTGGGCAAATTATTTATGTTCTATAACCATTTCTTGGATGTGAGAGCTGGACTGTGAAGAAGGCTGAGTGCCGAAGAATTGATGCTTTTGAACTGTGGTGTTGGAGAAGACTCTTGAGAGTCCCTTGGACTGCAAGGAGATCCAACCAGTCCATTCTGAAGGAGATCAACCCTGGGATTTCTTTGGAAGGAATGATGCTAAAGCTGAAACTCCAGTATTTTGGCCACCTCATGCAAAGAGTTGACTCATTGGAGAAGACTCTGATGCTGGGAGGGATTGGGGGCAGGAGGAGAAGGGGATGACAGAGGATGAGATGGCTGGATGGCATCACTGACTCGATGAATATGAGTCTGAGTAACCTCCAGGAGTTGGTAATGGACAGGGAGGCCTGGCGTGCTGCAGTTCATGGGGCTGCAAAGAGTCGGACACGACTGAGCGACTGATCTGATCTGATAACCATTTCTATATCTGTAAAATTGGGAATGTGTTAGTCATTTCAAATATACCATATAAGTAAAGACGGGTAGTACTGGGGAAGGGGGACTTATATAGAGGATAAGAAAATGTTCCAAAGGACACTCAACTCATTAGAAAAGAGACTTGCAAAGTAAAATAAAAAAGAACATCTCATTTTAAATTGCAATGCTTTATCAAGTATATATTTGATTTTTATTCTCTTTTAAAGAACTGGCTGGAAAAGAATAACTGCCTTTTAGACAGAAGAGGGGTTATGGGGTGAGTTTCTGTAAGGCACACTTTATTTACTAAGTCGCTTTGGATCTGCTCTTTTAAATATAAATCAATGACCCTAACCTTTAAGATACGTGGTTTTGTGGTTTGGAGTTTTGTTTCTGGTTCTCATTTATAGTAAAGCCTAATGTAGTGGTTGTCAAAGTGTGGTACCTGGACCAGCAGAAGCAGCAGCATCTGGGGACTTTTTAGAAATGTAAACTCAGCCCCACAGCACCTACTGAATCAAAAACTTGGGGTGGGGCCAGGCCATCTGCTATAATAATCCTGCCTGTGCATGCTAAAGTTGGAGAGACATTGGACAAAGGATCTTTTTATATTTATATTTCATATTTAGAAATATGCAAAAAACACCCTGATTCATTAAATGTATACTAGTATTCAGAGATCATATATAAATTGAGTACCTGTAAGACACCAGGTGGTGTTAGTAGTAAAGAACCCACCTGCAAATGCGGGAGATGAAAGAGACATGGGTTTGATCCCGGGGTCAGTAAGATTCCCTGGAAGACAGCATGGCAACCCACTCCAATATGCTTACCTGGAGAATCCCATGGACAGAGGAGCCTGGCAGACTACGGTCCATAGGATCACAGAGTCAGACATGACTCAAACGCCTTGGCACAAGACCTTTCTAACATTGCTGCTGCTAGGTCGCATCAGTCGTGTCCAACTCTGTGCGACCCCATAGACGGCAGCCCAACAGGCTCCTCTGTCCCTGGGATTCTCCAGGCAAGAACACTGGAGTGGGTTGCCATTTCCTTCTCCAATGCATGAAAGTGAAAAGTGAAAGTGAAGTCGCTCAATTGGGTCTGACTCTTCATGACCCCATGGACTGTAGCCTAACAGGCTCCTCCATCCATGGGATTTTCCAGGCAAGAGTACTGGAGTGGGTTGCCATTGCCTTCTCTGTCTCTAACATTAAGAATCTATATTTTCTGGTTCTCTTAGACTAAGATCTGACACCCTAAATTTCAAAATGGAGCTGGTTTTTATGTTTAAGTAATAAACCCTTGAAAATATGCAATTTATATTGGAAGTGCTGACACAATCTTAATGATAGCATTGCAAATGGCGATGGTATAATTAAGCTTCGATCTCCTTTGGGGAAAAAAAGAGGGAGAGAGAATGTGAAGAAGGAGGTTACTGTTCAATGAACTGCTCTGTCATTTGCTGCAGTGATTCTTAATTGTGTCTCATTACAGCAAGGTGATCATTACTCTACTTGTCTGTCTGATTTAGAGACCACTAAAAGTGTCTTGTAACTTGCAGCCGTCTCCTTTGCAACAGTCCTTTGCCTCTCACCCTCATTACTCAGAATCTGTCCAATTATTTGTCATTAAGGTAATAAAAAGGACTGCAGCAGAAAATGTGGGAGGTAACTGTTGGAGGTCTGCCCAGGGAAGAAGAAAAAATGCAAACTGTTTTCAAGGCACTGGGAAGGTGACATCGTTAATTAAGTGTTAGGGAATATGCAAATCAGCCCCACTCTCAAGAGACTGTAATAAAACTGAGAAAACATTATTATCACTGCAAGTAAGAGAAGGCTGTTTTACCCCATCTGGAAGATTGTCATTTTCCGGTGGAGACTCAAGCAAGGAAGGGAGGAGGCTAGGAAGGAGAGAAGAAGGTGGGATTGTTCGGGACCATTGAGTGTGCTTAGGCTGTTAAGAGTTCAGAATTAAGGTGTCAACACGGAGGGCCAGTGGATTACAACTTTTAATGAGGGATGTTTGTCTAATCACAGGATTTGCACACCCAATTTCCTCTACAAAATGACTTACAACTCATCAACAGGCAGTGTTTTTGTAGGTTAAAAGAAGGGGAGAGGAACTGAGGTGGAGGCTGACAGCTGGCACAGCAGGCATCTTGGGTGTTTTCTAAAGGCAGTAATGAAGCACTGGAAGGTATATGGACACTTGCTTATTTATTAAAAATACTCTGACCACCAACAGAAGCCTCTGGGCCTTTGCTCAAGGTGAAACCTCTGCCTGGAATGCCTTTTCTCCATTCCTCCTACAACATTTTGTTACTCTGGCTAACTTATCTCTTATCTTTTAAAGTTCATAGTGTCAATTCCCTGTGCAATCTATACCATGTCCACCCCAGATGAGTGTGCCAAAGCAAGAAGAATGTGCTTGTCGTGCAGATACAGCTGCGGGGAAGGTTCTCTTGCTTTCTTATTCTATCCAGGTTGCAGATGTTTATATAAAACCTTCTAGTAGGGAGATATGGGAGTCATACCTGACCCTAGAGTTTCCAAGGCTGACTTTCATTTGATCACAAGGAAATGAAAGTACATCTCAACAACATTTAGGAACAATCATCTTGCATGCTGCATGACATAGCACCTGCTGTTTAAACAAGCCACCCCAAAACTGTGATGTTTAATTATGACTCGGGGTCTATATGTGTGCTGGGCTTTCATCACCTGAATGCAGGGTTAGTGAGTCTACGATTGGGTAGGCTGACTCCTTCACATATTTGGGTGTTCATTGGCTCTAAATTGGCCTAGAAAGGCCTTGATTTGAACAATTGGGATCTTCTTCAGTGGGTCTCTAATCCTCTGGTAAGTTAGTGTATGCTTGTTCACAGGCTGGTGATAGGGGTTCTGAGAGAGTATAGAAGCATGCAAGAAGTTGAAGCGTAGGCTTGGAACTGGTGCACTCTCACTTCGGTCCATTTTATTAGTCAAAGGATTACTGTAGAATCAAAGGGTAGGAAACTGCTTCCACCACTTCATGGGAAGAGCTACAGTGTCACACTTCAAAGGACTTGGCAGCAGGCAGGATTGAAGAATTGAGGTACTCAATCCTCATTTGTGGCCATGACCAGAGCTAACTATTCTATACTGTATGGATCATGGTGGGGTGCAGGGAGGGATCTTATTTATGCCGCTTCCCTCTTAACCAGGAATGAACTTCCTTGCTGTATTAATTTCCCGAAGCTGCTGTAACAAATTACCTAGCAGATTACAAAAATGTAAATTTATTCTCTCATGATTCTGGAGGCTCAAATTTTAAAATCTAGAGTCATGTTCCCTCCAAGGTATCTTGGAAAGAATTCTTTCCTTGCCTCTTCTAGCTTCCGGTGGCTCCAGGTATTTCTTAACTTGTGACCACATCACTCCAATCTCTGCATCCCTGGTCACATTGCCTCCTCCCTTTCTGTCTCCTATAAGAACACCTTCCACTGGATCCAGAGTCTAACCATATAATCTATGAGGATAATGGGCTCCTCTTAAGATCCTAACTTAATTTGAAAAGACCCTTTTTTCCAAAAAAAGGTGACATTTATAAGTTCTGAGGATTAGGACATGGCTGTATCTTCTTCAGGGGCACCATTCAGTCAACTGTGCTTGCCTTGACCTTATTACTGTTGCTGATTCAGTTATGAGACTAGAAATAGCTCCCATCCCCTCCTTATGTAGATGGAAAAGCAGAAGCCTGTGGAGATGATGAATGGCAAGACTCTGCAAATGACAGTGACTGGGGCATTCCATGTCCTTTCCCATTTCTGCTCTATTTCAGTCAATAGTTTCAAGTGGGAAATTATATCAGGGATCATGCTCATAGAAAACTGTATAACAGTGTTCTAAGAACTCAGAAAGCCTGGGAAGTGAGTGACTCTGGAATTATTAAATCTGGTTACACATGCCTTAGAGCTCACTGACTCGTGTGAATTCTTTTTCAGTTCAGTCACTCAGTCGTGTCCGACTCTTTGTGACCCCATGAACCACAGCACGCCAGGCCTCCCTGTCCATCACCAACTCCTGGAGTCCACCCAAACCCATGTCCATTGAGTCAGTGATACCATCCAACCATCTCATCCTCTGTTGTCCCCTTCTCCTCCTGCCTTCAATCTTTCCCAACATCAGGGTCTTTTCAAATGAGTCAGCTCTTCGCATCAAGTGGCCAAAGTATTGGAGTTTCAGCTTCAACATCAATCCTTCCAATGAACATCCATTGTCCAGCATCATATTAATGTAGCAAGATAGGGCCTGAAAATGTTATACTTATTAACTTTATTACTAATAAGCTGTCATTTACTGTATGCCAAGATCCATGATAAGTGCACTATATATATTTATTTAACCCTCACTGTAAACCTTGCAAGGTAGGTATCCCTATCCTAGTTGTATAGATGAAGAATTTGAGGCTAGAAAAGTCACCTAGCTAGTCCTATGTCCACTCAGATAAGTGCTGGAACTGGGGTTCAAATCCAGCTCTAACTTCCTCCAAATCCCAGCTTCTAGAAAATAATGTTCATTTTTCTGATAAGCTTTGTACAGATTTGTAAATTTCACAGACTGAAAGAAGTAATGAATCCCCTTCATTCCTATCACTTCACACCCCATTTCTAGAGAAGAAGTTCTGGATTTTACCTTTCATCTGAATTTCAGTCAATAAGCCTATGTGACAGACTTTCCAAACTCAAAGTGAAGAAAATTCTTCAGAGAAGCGGAGGATATCACACATGTGCCAGCCCATTTGAGTAGCCTTTGTTTAAACTACTCAAGCCCACTTTGGGGCCAGACTTAGCCGTGCATAATATCCCAGAACAAACAAACCCAACTCCAAAAACTTTGGCAAACTGATGTTAATTTTACAAAATTTTTTAATAGTAATGGAGAATTAACATCACACATCCGATTGCCCATAACCTAAAAGAACAATTTTACTAGAAATCTTTGTTTCCCTAGCCTTCCCTCCCCTTTATCATCCAGTATATTACTACCTTCTCCCATTTTCTCTACAATCTCTTCAAATGCCCTTTATTAACTTAGTTCTTCCCTCAGTTTGAGTCCCCAGTTCAATAATATAAGAAAGACAAATACCATATGTATTATTTATTTATGGAATCACAAATATGACACAAATTAGCCTATATATGAAACAGAATCATGGACAGAGAGAACAGAGGGGTGGTTGCCAAGGGGGAGAGGGTTGGGAGGAATGGACTAGAAGGTTGGGGTTAGCAGATGTAACAGAAGTAAGCTTTTCTATATAGTATGGATAAACAAGGCCCTACTCTATAGCACTGAGAACTATATTCAATATCTTATAATAAACCACAATGGAAATAGTACACTTTAAAAAGAAAGTATATATATTTACACCTCAGTCACTGTGCTGTACAGCAGTAATTAACACAATGTTGTATACTTCAATTTAAAAAATAGGAATTACTGACCACAATGCAGTAAGAGTAAATCTCAATAACAGGAGAAAAACTATTAAAAATTCCAACATATGGAGGCTGAACAACACACTCCTGAATAACCAACAAATCACAGAAGAAATCAAATTCTGCATAGAAATGAATGAAAATGAAAACACAACAACCCAAAACCTGTGGGACACTGTAAAAGCAGTCCTAAGGGGAAAGTTCATAGCAATACAGGCATACCTCAAGAAACAAGAAAAAAGCCAAATAAATAACCTAACTCTACACCTAAAGCAACTGGAGAAAGAAGAAATGAAGCACCCCAAGGTTAGTAGAAGGAAAGAAATCTTAAAAATTAGGGCAGAAATAAATGCAAAAGAAACAAAAGAGACCATAGCAAAAATCAACAAAGCCAAAAGCTGGTTCTTTGAAAGGGTAAATAAAATTGACAAACCACTAGCCAGACTCATCAAGAAACAAAGGGAGAAAAATCAAATCAATAAAATTAGAAATGAAAATGGAGAGATCACAACAGACAGCACAGAAATACAAAGGATCATAAGAGACTACTATCAGCAATTATATGGCAATAAAATGGACAATGTGGAAGAAATGGACAAATTCTTAGAAAAGTACAACTTCCCAAAACTGGATCAGGAAGAAATAGAAAATCTTAACAGACCCATCACAAGCACGGAAATTGAAACTGTAATCAGAAATCTTCCAGCAAACAAAAGCCCAGGTCCAGACGGCTTCACAGCTGAATTCTACCAAAAATTTAGAGAAGAGCTAACACCTATCCTACTCAAACTGTTCCAGAAAATTGCAGAGGAAGGCAAACTTCCAAACTCATTCTATGAGGCCACCATTACCCTAATACCAAAACCTGACAAAGATCCCACAAAAAAAGAAAACTACAGGCCAATATCACTGATGAACATAGATGCAAAAATCCTTAACAAAATTCTAGCAATCAGACTCCAACAACACATTAAAAAGATCATACACCATGACCAAGTGGGCTTTATCCCAGGAATGCAAGGATTCTTCAATATCTGCAAATCAATCAACGTAATACACCACATTAACAAACTGAAGAATAAAAACCATATGATTATCTCAATAGATGCAGAGAAAGCCTTTGACAAAGTTCAACATCCATTTATGATAAAAACTCTCCAGAAAGCAGGAATAGAAGGAACATACCTCAACATAATAAAAGTTATATATGACAAACCCACAGCAAACATTCTCCTCAGGAAAATTGAAAGCATTTCCTCTAAAGTCAGGAACAAGACAAGGATGCCCACTTTCACCATTACTATTCAACATAGTTTTGGAAGTTTTGGCCACAGCAATCAGAGCAGAAAAAGAAATAAAAGGAATCCAAATTGGAAAAGAAGAAGTAAAACTCTCACTGTTTGCAGATGACATGATCCTCTACGTAGAAAACCTTAAAGATTCCACCAGAAAATTACTAGAACTGATCAATGAATATAGTAAAGTTGCAGGATATAAAATTAACACACAGAAATCCCTTGCATTCCTGTACACTAATAACAAGAAAATAGAAAGAGAAATTAAGGAAACAATTCCATTCACCATTGCAATGAAAAGAATAAAATACTTAGGAATATATCTTCCTAAAGAATCTAAAGACCTATATATAGAAAACTATAAAACACTGGTGAAAGAAATCAAAGAGGACACTAATAGATGGAGAAATATACCATGTTCATGGATTGGTAGAATCGATATAGTGAAAATGAGTATACTACCCAAAGCAATTTATAGATTCAATGCAATCCCCATCAAGCTACCAACGGTATTCTTCACAGAGCTAGAACAAATAAGTTCTCAATTTGTATGGAAATACAAAAAACCTCGAATAGCCAAAGCTATCTTGAGAAAGAAGAATGGAACTGGAGGAATCAACCTGCCTGACTTCAGGCTCTACTACAAAGCCACAGTCATCAAGACAGTATGGTACTGGCACAAAGACAGAAATATAGATCAATGGAACAAAATAGAAAGCCCAGAGATAAATCCACGCACATATGGTCACCTTATCTTTGACAAAGGAGGCAAGAATATACAATGGATTAAAGACAATCTCTTTAACAAGTGGTGCTGGGAAAACTGGTCAACCACTTGTAAAAGAATGAAACTAGAACACTTTCTAACACCATACACAAAAATAAACTCAAAATGGATTAAAGAGCTAAATGTAAGACCAGAAACCATAAAACTCCTAGAGGAAAACATAGGCAAAACACTCTCTGACTTACATCACAGCAGGATCCTCCATGACCCACCTCCCAGAATATCAGAAATAAAATCAAAAATGAACAAATGGGACCTAATCAAACTTAAAAAGCTTCTGCACAACAAAGGAAACTATAAGCAAGGTGAAAAGACAGCCTTCAGAATGGGAGAAAATAATAGCAAATGAAGCAACTGACAAACAACTAATCTCAAAAATATACAAGCAACTTCTACAGCTCAATTCCAGAAAAATAAATGACCCAATCAAAAAATGGGCCAAAGAACTAAATAGACACTTCTCCAAAGAAGACATACAGATGGCTAACAAACACATGAAAAGATGCTCAACATCACTCATTATCAGAGAAATGCAAATCAAAACCACTATGAGGTACCATTTCACGCCAATCAGAATGGCTGCTATCCAAAAGTCCACAAGCAATAAATGCTGGAGAGGGTGCGAAGAGAAGGGAACCCTCTTACACTGTTGGTGGGAAGGCAAACTAGTACAGCCACTATGGAGAACAGTATGGAGATTCCTCAAAAAACTGGGAATAGAACTGCCTTATGATCCAGCAATCCCACTGCTGGGCATATACACTGAGAAAACCAGAATTGAAAGAGACACGTGTACCCTGATGTTCATAGCAGCACTGTTTACAATAGCCAGGACGTGGAAGCAACCTAGATGTCCATCCACAGATGAATGGATAAGCAAGCTGTGGTACATATACACAATGGAGTATTACTCAGCCATTAAAAAGAATACATTTGAATCAGTTCTAAGGAGGTGGATGGAACTGGAGCCTATTATACAGAGTGAAGTAAGCCAGAAACAAAAACACAAATACAGTATACTAACGCATATATATGGAATTTAGAAAGATGGTAAAAATAACCCTATTTTCAAGACAACAAAAGAGACACTGATGTATAGAACAGACTTTTGGACTCTGGGACGGGGAGAGGGTGGGATGATTGGGGAGAATAGCACTGAAATATGTATAATATTATATCTGAAATGTATTAATTGTTCAAACTAATCACTGTCATGTTATAATTTGTTCATATTAGATGTTTGTAAGGTTTCTGATAATCAATAAAAGAGATTCTTGATAAAAAAAACAAATTAATGGAAAAGTTTATTAATTTATACTTCCCATAATATTTATTATATACTTTATCACCCTTCTTTAATATTGTGAATATTAATGTTCTTTAAAAATTTTATTAAAAAATGAAAATTTCAGTTTAAAACACATTGCATTTTAAATTTGTCAATGAGTCTCAGGAAAATAATTTTCACTTTGTCATGGCTTCCTGCTAAGATATCTGAATATTGAACATCTAATTAATAATGGTGATTAAGTATACATCATGGTTCTAGAAAAACTGGAAACTTCATTGGTTCTGGATTGTCCACTCTCCCATTTGTATTTATCAGGGTAACCTAGACACTCCAACCAAATCAAACTGAACAAAAGCTGTAAAATTCAGGCTAGACACAACAAAAGCTTCTTTTTCATTCTTGTCATGGTTCAGTGTGGGCTGCTTCAAGGTTGGGGAGGGAATGCTTTGCTCCACAGTCTTTTAGCAGACACATTATCGGCCTCAGCCCACATCTTTGATCCTTGTCTCTGATTGTCAAGTAGGACAGATATGAACAGTTCTTGCTGTCAGCGTCTCACCTGCAGCATGCATCGTGGCTGGCATGCTTGTTCTTTCTTTGGAGAGCTCTGAACTCTCGCATCACTACGAACAAAGCTAGTGGAGGTGATGGAATTCCAGTGGAGCTATTCCAAGTCCTGAATGATGATGCTGTGAAAGTGCTACACTCAATATGCCAGCAAATTTGGAAAACTCAGCAGTGGCCACAAGATTGGAAAAGGTCAGTTTTCATCCCAATCCCAAAGAAAGGCAATGCCAAGGAGTGCTCAAACTACCGAACAATTGCACTCATTTCACATGCTAGTAAAGTAATGCTCAAAATTCTCCAAGCCAGGCTTCAGCAATATGTGAACCGTGAACTTCCTGATGTTCAAGCTGGTTTTAGAAAAGGCAGAGGAACCAGAGATCAAATTGCCAACATCCGCTGGATCATGGAAAAAGCAAGAGAGTTCCAGAAAAACATCTATTTCTGCTTTATTGACTATGCCAAAGCCTTTGACTGTGTGGATCACAAGAAACTATGGAAAATTCTGAAAGAGATGGGAATACCAGACCACCTGATCTGCCTCTTAAGAAATCTGTATGCAGGTCAGGAAGCAACAGTTAGAACTGGTCATGGAACAACAGACTGGTTCCAAATAGGAAAAGGAGTACGTCAAGGCTGCATATTGTCACCATGTTTATTTAACTTATATGCAGAGTACATCATGAGAAATGCTGGACTGGAAGAAACACAAGTTGGAATCAAGATTGCCGGGAGAAATATCAATAACCTCAGATATGCAGATGACACCACTCTTATGGCAGAAAGTGAAGAGGGGCTAAAAAGCCTCTTGATGAAAGTGAAAGTGGAGAGTGAAAAGGTTGGCTTAAAGCTCAACATTCAGAAAACGAAGATCATGGCATCTGGTCCCATCCCTGCATGGGAAATAGATGGGGAAACAGTGGAAACAGTGTCAGACTTTGTTTTTCTGGGCTCCAAAATCACTGAAGATGGTGACTGCAGCCATGAAATTAAAAGACGCTTGCTCCTTGGAAGGAAAGTTATGACCAACCTAGATAGCATATTCAAAAGCAGAGACATTACTTTGCCAACAAAGGTTCGCCTAGTCAAGGCTATGGTCTTTCCTGTGGTCATGTATGGATGTGAGAGCTGGACTGTGAAGAAGGCTGAGCGCCGAAGAATTGATGCTTTTGAACTGTGGTGTTGGAGAAGACTCTTGAGAGTCCCTTGGACTGCAAGAAGATCCAACCAGTCCATTCTGAAGGAGATCAATCCTGGAATTTCTTTGGAAGGAATGATGCTAAAGCTGAAACTCCAGTATTTTGGCCATCTCATGCGAAGAGTTGACTCATTGGAGAAGACTCTGATGCTGGGAGGGATTGAGGGCAGGAGGAGAAGGGGACGACAGAGGATGAGATGGCTGGATGGCATCACTGACTCGATGGATGCGAGTCTGAGTGACCTCCGGGAGCTGGTGATGGACAGGGAGGCCTGGCGTGCTGCGGTTCATGGGGTCGCAAAGAGTCGGACACGACTGAGCGACTGATCTGATCTGATCTGATCTGAACTCTCGGGGTGGTGTTGGAGGAGAGCACTCAATCCTGGCAATTGAGAGCTTAGAACAGCAGTGGGATTAATATCCCTGAGGGCAGCTCTTGGTCTGTGGAAGGATGACAGATGTGAGCTACTACACAGATGCTGCCCGCTCCCAACCTCTGGGCAGAAAAACCTGGGTGGGATTTTGTAGGTCTCTCAGGTCTCCTGAACTATGCTCCCTTTCCTTACCCCAGTGACCTGAATACCTCATCCTTTTAATAGCTTCCTTCACCCACTATCTCTGCCTTCTCAGCCTGCTTCTGGGATCACTGTCCCAATAAACTGTTGGGTTGGCCACAAAGTTTGTTCAGGTTTTTCTGTACTAAGATGTTATGGACTCTTATGAGTCCCAAATGAACTTTGTGGCCAACCCGATATTTATACCTGAGTGAGTCTCTTTCAGGGGAACCCATGCTAAAATATTCAGGGATATATGTTCTCTGCATCTTAAAGTTCTCTTATCTTCTGGGTCTTCCAAAAGAAAGTGCAAGAATGTGGAGGACGGTATACAAGGGATCCACGGGTCAGACCTGGAAGGGGCAGATATCACTGCTGCCCACATTCTGTTGGCTAGAATTCATTCACGTGGGAGGCTGAGAAATACTACCTTATTGTCCTCTCATGAGGAAAAGGAAGTAGCAACCCAGGAACACACAACATTCTGTCCCATGTTACCTTAGTAAAACTCATATTCTAGTATCCTAAGAAGAGGAGCTGAACTTGTCCCCTTGTCAGTGATGTCAGAAGTGTCAGAAATTAGTGCTGCAGTTTTCTTTTTATTCTAGGAACATCTAACTTGTTCTACTTCTTTCCCCAGAAATTATGGCTTGTAGTTTCTTTCAAAGGAGTTTGCACTTACCAAATGACTTGTCCCTTGTGATTGTAACTTGTATTATTTCCCTTAAGCATTCACCTAGTTACAGAAGTGATGTTCTTGACTGCAATACGCTTGTGCAGGTATACGTTTATTAGTACTGAGTATAAACTTAGTCAATATTTTGAGTATCTCTAGGAAACTTTGTGCCTAGTCATGCTGGGATGGATAACAAAATGTATGTGGATGGAGCCCTTACATAGTTCAACTCACTAACTGTATGAACATGAACAAATTAACTTCTCAGAGATTCAGTTCATCTTATGTGAAAATAAGGATAGTAATATTAATTTTGTTTTAATTTTTAGTTGTTCACTTATGTGGAAACATCTAGATACATCGCATGCACCCAAAAGATGTGGATGTCCCTTCTGGAATGCTCAACATTGTCACTAACTTATACAGGAGAGAGAAAAAAAATCAAAATTGTTATTTATCAACCAATTCTTCTTTCCAATAAAGTCTTTTTTAATTCCTATTTTTTTTTAATTTTGCTTAACTTTACAATATTGTATTGCTTTTACAATACATCAAGATGGATCTGCCGCCAGTATACACGTGTTCCCCATCCTGAACCCTCCTCCCTCTCCCCTCCCCACACCATCCCTCCAGGTCGTCCCAGTGCTCCAGCCCCAGGCATTTGTTATCGGGCATCGTACCTGGACTGACGACTCGTTTCAGATATAATATTATACATATTTCAATGCTATTCTCCCCAATCATCCCACCCTCTCCCCGTCCCAGAGTCCAAAAGTCTGTTCTATACATCAGTGTCTCTTTTGCTATCTCGTAAATAGGGTTATTTTTACCATCTTTCTAAATTCCATATATATGCGTTAGTATACTGTATTTGTGTTTTTGTTTCTGGCTTACTTCACTCTGTATAATAGGCTCCAGTTCCATCCACCTCCTTAGAACTGATTCAAATGTATTCTTTTTAATGGCTGAGTAATACTCCATTGTGTATATGTACCACAGCTTGCTTATCCATTCATCTGTGGATGGACATCTAGGTTGCTTCCACGTCCTGGCTATTGTAAACAGTGCTGCTATGAACATCAGGGTACACGTGTCTCTTTCAATTCTGGTTTTCTCAGTGTATATGCCCAGCAGTGGGATTGCTGGATCATAAGGCAGTTCTATTCCCAGTTTTTTGAGGAATCTCCATACTGTTCTCCATAGTGGCTGTACTAGTTTGCCTTCCCACCAACAGTGTAAGAGGGTTCCCTTCTCTTCGCACCCTCTCCAGCATTTATTGCTTGTGGACTTTTGGATAGCAGCCATTCTGATTGGCGTGAAATGGTACCTTATAGTGGTTTTGATTTGCATTTCTCTGATAATGAGTGATGTTGAGCATCTTTTCATGTGTTTGTTAGCCATCTGTATGTCTTCTTTGGAGAAGTGTCTATTTAGTTCTTTGGCCCATTTTTTGATTGGGTCATTTATTTTTCTGGAATTGAGCTGTAGAAGTTGCTTGTATATTTTTGAGATTAGTTGTTTGTCAGTTGCTTCATTTGCTATTATTTTCTCCCATTCTGAAGGCTGTCTTTTCACCTTGCTTATAGTTTCCTTTGTTGTGCAGAAGCTTTTTAAGTTTGATTAGGTCCCATTTGTTCATTTTTGATTTTATTTCTGATATTCTGGGAGGTGGGTCATGGAGGATCCTGCTGTGATGTAAGTCAGAGAGTGTTTTGCCTATGTTTTCCTCTAGGAGTTTTATGGTTTCTGGTCTTACATTTAGCTCTTTAATCCATTTTGAGTTTATTTTTGTGTATGGTGTTAGAAAGTGTTCTAGTTTCATTCTTTTACAAGTGGTTGACCAGTTTTCCCAGCACCACTTGTTAAAGAGATTGTCTTTAATCCATTGTATATTCTTGCCTCCTTTGTCAAAGATAAGGTGACCATATGTGCGTGGATTTATCTCTGGGCTTTCTATTTTGTTCCATTGATCTATATTTCTGTCCTTGTGCCAGTACCATACTGTCTTGATGACTGTGGCTTTGTAGTAGAGCCTGAAGTCAGGCAGGTTGATTCCTCCAGTTCCATTCTTCTTTCTCAAGATAGCTTTGGCTATTCGAGGTTTTTTGTATTTCCATACAAATTGAGAACTTATTTGTTCTAGCTCTGTGAAGAATACCGTTGGTAGCTTGATGGGGATTGCATTGAATCTATAAATTGCTTTGGGTAGTATACTCATTTTCACTATATCGATTCTACCAATCCATGAACATGGTATATTTCTCCATCTATTAGTGTCCTCTTTGATTTCTTTCACCAGTGTTTTATAGTTTTCTATATATAGGTCTTTAGATTCTTTAGGAAGATATATTCCTAAGTATTTTATTCTTTTCATTGCAATGGTGAATGGAATTGTTTAACAATACAAACTAAGAATTTTCTAGAAATTCTTCAGTTTGTATTTTTAGATTTTGAAGCTATCTAATTAGTCTTTTTGTTTGTGTCATGCCTTTCTCAAGAAAGTATTCAAAATTACTCCTTCAGGAAGCACTTCCTAAGGAAATACTCATAAATTCACAAAAATTTAAGGTGTGGGAAAAAATCCCATTATTTTTCAGTTCAGTTCAGTTCAGTCGCTCAGTCGTGTCTGATTCTTTGCGACCCCATGAACCACAGCATGCCAGGCCTCCCTGTCCATCACCAACTCCCGGAGTCCAACCAAACCCATGTCCATTGAGTCAGTGATGCCATCCAACCATCTCATCCTCTGTTGTCCCCTTCTCCTCCTGCCCTCAATCTTTCCCAGCATCAGGGTCTTTTCCAATGAGGCAGCTCTTCACATCCGGTGGCCAAAGAGTTTCAGCTTCAACATCAGTCCTTCCAATGAACACCCAGGACTGATATCCTTTAGGATGGACTGGTTGGATCTCCTTGCAGTCCAAGGGACTCCATAGCATATAACTGGAAGTAACTAAATGTCCAATAATTGGAGATTCATTAAGTTATGGCACATCCATATAATGGGCTATTATGTGTTCATCATAATTCATGACTTCAAAAATATTTAATGTCCTTAGGAAGTGTTCATCCATAAAGTTATATGAAAAAAGATACAAATTTGAATATGCTATACAGTATATAACACAAAATACACATATATAAATTAACAACTGGAAGAAAATATATTAAAACATTAATACTATATCAACATTGTAACAATATACCTGCTAGCAATAGGATTATGGCTAATTTTAATTTTATTGCTTTGCTTTATTTCCTATAATAAATTTGCTATTATGAGTATATATTTCCTTTACTATTGTAAAATTATTAAAATGTGTTAAATTTCTTTTTCCAAATGTATTTTGTGTACATAATGATGAGTCTGTTTTAGCTACAATCCAGGTGTGCTGGAAGAGTTTCCCTGAGACCCATGGAGCCTTTTGCTAGCAAACTTTGCAACAGGTGAACAAAGTTGTACAGGGCATATTATTTACAGCATTTAATTAGGGCAAAAGTGCTTAAATAGGAATGTGATCATGTTGTTCCAGAACTAAAAATTCTCTGGTGGCCCTCACCCACTGCCTTCAGAACAAAGCTCCAATCCTTTAGGGTGGCACCTGAGACCATCTCTGTCAGCCCTTGCCTGCTTCCGCAGCTGACCTTTCGTTCTGCCCATCGTACCGCTCTCCAGCCACAGTGACTTTCTGGCAGTTTGGGAAACACATAATGCTACCTCTGGTCTCAGTGCCTTCAGATTGCTGTTTGTTCTTGGAAGAGAATAGGGGTGAGTGAGCAGAAGGGGTGAGAGAGAAGAGCCAGTATATGGGTGCATCATCACACTATTGCTATGAGGAAAGAGACTCAGTTCACTGGTCTCTCTTGAGAAGCCTATAGAAGTCCTCCCATATTCTCCACTCAAAGGACAAGAGTTACAAGCATTTATCCATCAAGTCCCATCTTCTGCTGATTAAGAGTTGCCACAAGGGCATTAATGCCCTTTCCTGTTTGAAAAGCATGCACAGTAGGGATGCCTGCCTCTCCCTGACTCCCCTTGACTTACTCCTGTTGACCACTCAAAATTCATTTCGGAGTTTCTTTGGAAAGACTCCCACGATCACCTTCTATACCAAACTCCTAAAGCTCCCTTAGGTACCCCTACTCCAGGAACCGTTAACATAAAGCTCTCCTGCAACTAAAATAGCATCCTATAATCATGCAGTCTGCACTTGTAAGCCTTTTCTCCTATTCCTGGTGCCACAGGGGCAGAATTTTCCTTCCATTTCTGTGCTGCCAGTATCCTGTACCTGCACAGGATCTGGCAATAGTAGGCACTTTATACATATATGTCAGTTGAATGAGTGCAGCAGGTAGTGATACGCTTTTAACTAAGCATAATAAACATTATGCCTATATCCCATATTGTCTTCAGGCAGCCAACTGAGTTATTCTCCTGAGCCAAGTCTCAATAACCTCTACTCCGAAACCACATTTCATTGAAATCTCGGATAACCTGCAGAAAGCAGAGCTATATGAAAGCCTGTATCATGTTACCTGTGTGCCAAGAAGATAAACCAATCCCTATAGAGAACTTACGCAGTATAGCACATCACAGTAATACATTTGTGCCAAATCAGCCCCCTCCCAGCTTTACAATTGTTCACACATCCTCTCTGCCAACCTGGATATGCTTTCTCAGTCAGACTTGGCTTCAGACCTCATCGTTAACAGTCCCTTGAGATCCCCAAAACCTCAATTCTGACTTCTACAGGATCCTTTTTTTTTTTTTTTTTTCCTAGTCCGGGGCTGTCCCTAAAAGTCCCCACTCTGAAAACTAAGGCTAAGATTTACTTTATTTTCCTCAATATGCTTTACATATTACATTTTATTTTATTCATTAGAAATGCCAAGGGGTAGTTTTTGTATGTAATTTGTATAATGGCACAAAGATAAAAATATAAGTAATAAATACTATTTTTTTTACCAACAGTTATTCAGCCCTATTATCAACAAAATTTAAGTATCTCTGTCAAAATTCTTAACAGTGTCCTCCTGTTCCTCATTTCTACCACATAGCACCCAAGTTCTCTGCTAAATACATACTGAGAAAGTAAAGAATATTAAAGAGATAACAAATTATTAGCCTTTCCAAGATATTCACAGGTTCCTGATTGTACCATATTTTTAGTTGTGCTTTTGGTCAATCCACACTTCTGTGTAGCCAGAGGCATGCCTAGCACCGCTGTCCCTATAATCTCAGACACCTTACAGTCTCTTGTCGCTCAGTGGGGCATCTGGAAGAATCAAAGAGCCTCAGAGTTCTTGAGTAAATTAGAAACTGGAACCACTCAATACTAATAATTTCCGTTAAGTCATTAAACATTCTTTTCTCACAAACAAACCGATACAGAAGACATTTTGTAGTTGAGACAAGGGAGTCAATATTTTTCTGTTAAAGGACAGACAGTATATAGTTTAGGCTTTCTGGGCCATATGATTCATCTCATCTATTCAGCTCTGCTATTGTAATGCAAAAGAGCTGCAAAAGACACTATGTAAACAAATGGAGGGGCTGTATTGCAACACAATTTTATCTAAAAAAGCAGGTGGTAGGCCAAATTTGGCCCATAGGCTGCTGCTGCTCCCTGGTCTGGATAAATCAATATTATTCTCAAAAATCTAAAAAGTTCAAAGGAAAACAACCCTCTCAATAATTAAACTCTTATTTACCAGGTTTACCAGGAGGACAACAACACAGCTATTTCTTTTATTCAAGCCAAAGTATCAAACTGACCCAGAACTCTATGATCGGTGGTCTCCAACATCTGGCACTGAGGCAGCTTGACTCTCACAGAGACCTACTGATCTGAACTCAAGGTTTTCTTCAGTTTTCAGTAATAACCAGTAACTCACAGTAAAGTGTATGCTAAATAAGGAAATCTAATTACATTCAAATAATCAGAATCTGTAAATTTTGTTTAAAAGTAACAGGAAAAAGCTAATTTGATTTCCTAATGTAATACACAAAAACACGTTTCCTGTATCAGAGACTCCCTGGAAATCCTGATGGAAGGCTCCAGTTTGACATCTTAAAGGAAAAGGAGATGATCCTCTTGGAAAAAGACAATGAGCAGGCTGTGTATCTGCCCACTTCTGCTTTCTCTTTTTCAAGTCTTTTTCTTGCTGAAATTGGCTTTGTACTGATTAGAAGCTATGGTTTTCAGAGAATTCAAGATAGATTATTTTCCATAAGGTTGCATAAGCACTTCTATTTCCTATTTAGGGTTTAGTTTTACTTGAAGAAAAAAAAAAAAAAAAACTATGAGTCAGAGGAACTTGAGTGCATGGAAAAGTTACTACCAAGGATTGTAGACCAGAAAATGAGGGGTTTGAAGATTCAGTTACCTCTAAGTAAACCCCAAATCCAGGAAGGCCTTACAAATAGCTGTGAAAAGAAGAGAAGCAAAAAAGCAAAGGAGAAAAGGAAAGATATAAACATCTGAATGCAGAGTTCCAAAGAATAGCAAGAAGAGATAAGAAAGCCTTCTTCAGCGATCAATCCAAATAAATAGAGGAAAACAACAGAATGGGAAAGACTAAGGATCTCTTCAAGAAAATCAGAGATACCAAGGGAACATTGCATGCAAAGATGGGCTTGATAAATGACAGAAATGGTATGGACCTAACAGAAGCAGAAGATATTAAGAAGAGATGGCAAGAATACACAGAAGAACTGTACAAAAAAGATCTTTACGACCCAGATAATCACGATGGTGTGATCACCGACCTAGAGCCAGACATACTGGAATGTGAAGTCAAGTGGGCTGTAGAAAGCATCACTACGAACAAAGCTAGTGGAGGTGATGGAATTCCAGTGGAGCTATTTCAAATCCTGAAAGATGATGCTGTGAAAGTGTTGCACTCAATGTGCCACCAAATTTGGAAAACTCAGCAGTGGCCACAGGACTGGAAAAGGTCAGTTTTCATCCCAATCCCAAAGAAAGGCAATGCCAAAGAATGCTCAAACTACCACGCAATGCACTCATCTCACATCCTAGTAAAGTAATGCTCAAAATTCTCCAAGCCAGGCTTCAGCAATATGTGAACCATGAACTTCCTGATGTTCAAGCTGGTTTTAGAAAAGGCAGAGGAACCAGAGATCAAATTGCCAACATCCGCTGGATCATGGAAAAAGCAAGAGAGTTCCAGAAAAACATCTATTTCTGCTTTATTGACTATGCCAAAGCCTTTGACTGTGTGGATCACAATAAACTGTGGAAAATTCTTAAAGAGATGGGAATACCAGACCACCTGATCTGCCTCTTGAGAAATTTGTATGCAGGTCAGGAAGCAACAGTTAGAACTGGACATGGAAGAACAGACTGGTTCCAAATAGGAAAAGGAGTTAGTCAAGGCTGTATATTGTCACCCTGTTTATTTAACTTATATGCAGAGTACATCATGAGAAATGCTGGACTGGAAGAAACACAAGCTGGAATCAAGATTGCCAGGAGAAATATCAATAACCTCTGAAATGCAGATAACATCACCCTTATGGTAGAAAGTGAAGAGGAATTAAAAGCCTCTTGATGAAAGTGAAAGTGGAGAGTAAAAAAGTTGGCTTAAAGCTCAACATTCAGAAAACGAAGATCATGGCATCTGGTCTCAACACTTCATGGGAAATAGATGGGGAAACTGTGGAAACAGTGTCAGACTTTATTTTTCTGGGCTCCAAAATCACTGCAGATGGTGACTGAAGCCATGAAATTAAAAGACGCTTACTTCTTGGAAGGAAAGTTATGACCAACCTAGATAGCATATTCAAAAGCAGAGACATTACTTTGCCAACAAAGGTCCGTCTAGTCAAGGCTATGGTTTTTCCTGTGGTCATGTATAGGTGTGAGAGTTGGACTGTGAAGAAGGCTGAGCGCCGAAGAATTGATGCTTTTGAACTGTGGTGTTGGAGAAGACTCTTGAGAGTCCCTTGGACTGCAAGGAGATCCAACCAGTCCATTGTCAATGAGATCAGCCCTGGGATTTCTTTGGAAGGAATGATGCTAAAGCTGAAACTCCAGTACTTTGGCCACCTCATGCGAAGAGTTGACTCATTGGAGAAGACTCTGATGCTGGGAGAGATTGGGGGCAGAAGGAGAAGGGGACGACAGAGGATGAGATGGCTGGATGGCATCACTCACTCGATGGATGTGAGTCTGGATGACCTCTGGGAGTTGGTGATGGACAGGGAGGCCTGGCGTGCTGCGGTTCGTGGGGTCGCAAAGAGTCTGACACAACTGAGCGACTGAACTGAATTGAAACCCCAAATCTTTATACCTTCCCTCACTGAGCCGCTCCTCTAGGCCAGGTGCTTTCACTTAAGAAATTCATTGGCATCAGACAGTGGTAAGGAAGAATTTATCTCTTAGATCTTAGATCAACTCATACTGATAACCAGTTTTCAGGGGTAGCTTACTTAAAACAAAACTAATGCATTTGACTCTATTAGCATATTTAATTTTTTAACTTATAGTCTAATTTAGGGGATTTTAATCTTTTTGTGAGATGGACCTCTTTAGCAATCTGCTCATGACTTTGATCCCTTATCAGAAATTAGGTTATTCAATTCATAAATTAAGTTACATAAGTAAACATGTACATGTGAATACAAAGGAAACCAAATTTATTGAGGTATGATTGTCAAAGTTTTTTAACGTCTTTTTTTCCGCCTTTTCCATTTTTTTGTTGTTGTTGTCTCTACTTCTTCACTTTCTTGCCATTCTTTCTCTTTATTCTCTTAGTAAACAGATTGAGGAAACAAAAAAAAAAACCAAACTTTTAAATAAGCTAAGAATCTCTGCATTTCTAAGATTCCATGTACCTACCAGTAACAGAGGAAGCTAAAAATCCAGCCAACTAAGAAAACACTAATCTTTCACCTAATTCAGTTTTAGGTAAACCATGGACTCACCTCATCCTTGATGTGGAATGTGTCTACCTACTATAGACAGTAGGCATTATTTTCTTACCATGGCATTATTCTTCCAACCAGCACCTCCATATATGGGGATCTATGAGGGATTGAGGGCAGGAGGAGAAGGGGAAGACAGAGGATGAGATGGCTGGATGGCATCACTGACTTGATGGGTGTGAGTCTGGGTGACCTCCGGGAGCTGGTGATGGACAGGGAGGCCTGGTGTGCTGCGGTTCATGGGGTCGCAAAGAGTCGGACACGACTGAGCGACTGATCTGATCTGATCCATCATTTGGATCTCAACTTGAATAACATACCACCTCTGAGAACTTTCACGGACTCCCAGGATTCTGGGCAAGAATACCACACTTTGCAAACCAGCTGTACACTGAATATCAGAGAACTCAGCAAGTCATACAATACCTGTAATTTCCGATTTACATTTTAACATGTCTGTTCCCTACATCAGCTTCCTTCCAGTGCCCAGTACAAAACCTTGAATACATACAGACTCAAGGAGTATTTGTTGGAGGAAAAAAACATTCAAACAAGGCAGGCCTCCAGCACCACATTTATTATCATTCCTTGCTTTTATACCAAACTTGGACTTTTCCCAAGAAAGCCCTACAGCTGGATGGCCTAAGGCACCTCTTTCAGATTAATAACTAATCTACTAGAATTTCTAGTTGAATCTTCAAGACTTTCTTTTCACCAAAAGACACGTGTTAGAATGTTCATATCAGCACTATTCATTATAGCCACAAACTAGACACCACCCAAGCGCTCAGCAAAGATAGACTGGATGAATAAGTTATGATATATTTACATACCAGAATACCAGAAGGCAATGAGAATAAAGAAACTAATAAGTAAATCATATAACCAATTCTGAGTCAAAAAAGAAAAGTGTAGTTGCCCAGTTGTGTCTGATTCTTTGTGACCCCATGACTGTAGCCCCCCAGGCTCTTCTGTCCATGGAATTCTCTAGGCAAGAATACTGGAGTGGATTGTCATTTCCTTCTCCAAGGGATCAAACCTGGGTATCCCACATTGCAGACAGATTCTTTACCATCTGAACCACAAGGGAAGCCCTGAGTCAAAGAAGCCATTAAAAATGTACTTAGTAGATGAGTTTATTAAAAATAAGTGAAATAGGAATTATTTTTTCAACAATGGTTCTAGGACAACTAGATGAAACACACAGAACAAAAAATTTGGACTCTTACCTCATATTGTATACAAAAAGTATACCAACAAGGACTAAAATATAGGCATAAGTATGCACAATCTTGGATTAGGCAGTATTTTTAAACAATACCAAAAGCACAAACACCACAATAAAAATAGACAAATTGGACTTGATCAAAATTTTTAAACTTTTGTGTTTAAAAGGACATCATTATACATATTTCAATGCTATTCTCCCAAATCATCCCACCCTCTCCCGTTCCCAGAGTCAAAAGTCTGTTCTATACATCAGTGTCTCTTTTGCTGTCTCGTAAACAGGGTTATTGTTACCATCTTTCTAAATTCCATATATATGCGTTAGTATACTGTATGTGTGTTTTTCTTTCTGGCTTACTTCACTCTGTATAATAGGCTCCAGTTCCATCCACCTCATTAGAACTGCTTCAAATGTATTCTTTTTAATGGCTGAGTAATACTCCATTGTGTATATGTACCACAGCTTGCTTATCCATTCATCTGTGGATGGGTATCATATCTGAAACGAGTCGCCAGTCCATGTACGATGCCTGATAACGGATGCCTGGGGCTGGTGCACTGGGACGACCCAGAGGGATGGTATGGGGAGGGAGGAGGGACGAGGGTTCAGGATGGGGGAACACATGAGGGAGGAGGGATGAGGGTTCAGGATGGGGAACACATGTATACTTGTGGCAGATCCATCTTGATGTATGGCAAAAGCAATACAATATTGTAAAGTTAGGCAAAATAAAAATTAATTTTAAAAAAAAAAGGACATCATTAAAAAAATGAAAAGAGAGCCCAAAATGAAAGAAAAATTTTGCAAATCATGTGCTGGATAAGATATCTATATCTAGCTGCTGCTGCTGCTAAGAATCTTCAGTCATGTTCAACTCTATGCGACCCCATAGACGGCAGCCCACCAGGTTCCCCGATCCCTGGGATTCTCCAGGCAAGAACACTGGAGTGGGTTGCCATTTCCTTCTCCAGTGCATAAAAGTAAAAAGTGAAAGTGACTATATCTAGAATGCATAACAAAGTATTACAACTCACTAAAAAGGCAACTGAACCTAGAAGTGGACAAAGAATCTAAACAGTTTTCTAAGGAAGATACCAAAACCCCTAAGCACATGAAAAGATGCAATGTTATTGGCCATTCAGTTCAGTTTAGTCGCTCAGTCGTGTCCGACTCTGCGATCCCATGAATCGCAGCACGCCAGGCCTCCCTGTCCATCACCAACTCCCGGAGTTCACTCAGACTCACGTCCATCGAGTCAGTGATGCCATCCAGCCATCTCATCCTCTGTCATCCCCTTCTCCTCCTGCCCCCAGTCCCTCCCAGCATCAGAGTCTTTTCTACTGAGTCAACTCTTCGCATGAGGTGGCCAAAGTACTGGAGTTTCAGCTTTAGGGAAATGCAAGTCAATGCCACAATGAGATGCCATTTTATACCCCTGAAAATGGCTATCACTGAAAGATAGACAACCACAGGATGCAGAGAAATCAGAATTCTCATACACTGTTAGTGGGAATGTGAAATGGTACCCCTACTTTGGAGAACAATTCGGTAGTTACTCAAACATTTAAGCATAGAATTATCATGTGATCAATCCAGCGATTACATGCCTAGGAATGTATCCAGGAAAACTGAAAACACATGTCTGCACGAAAACTTGTACGTAAGTATTTATAGTAGCATTAGTCTTAGAATCTAAAATGTGGCAACAACCCAAATATTCATATACAAATTAATGTATTTTAAAAATGTGATGTATCCATACAATGGACTGTTATTCAGCAATAAAAGAAATGTGTTGGTACATGCTACAACATGGGTGAATTTTTAAAACATTATGCTAAATGAAAGAAGCCAGTCACAAAGGAACACGTTTTATGAACAAGTTATGAAAATTTATTGAGTGGTATGTTGATCATTTTTTAACCTTTTAATGTCTATATTTTCATGAAATAATTTTTATCTGGAAAAAAATATAACTTGGTCTGGTAAGCAAGAAAATATTCTCCAAAACTACTCATATATCCAACTAGCTATAGGAAACAGTGAATGTGTTACCTTAAAGGGAATTGGGGGTTGCAGATGGAATTAAGATTGCCAATCAGCTGATCTTAAAATAGGGAGATAATCCTGGATTATTTATGTGGCCCCAATGAAATCAAGCTTCTCAAATGTGGAAGCAGGTGGCAGAAGAACAGTCAAAGTAACGTGATATGACCTGAGAAAGGTTCAGCTTGCCATTGCTGACTTGAAGATGGAGGAAAGAGCTACAAGTCAAAGAATATGGCAGCTTCTAGAAGCTGGAAAACTCAAGGACATGTGCCTACTCAGAGCCCACAGAAAGGAATGCAGCCTGGCAGACACCTTGATTTTTAGCCCAGGGAGACCCGTGCCAGACTTCTGACCTCCAGAACTGGAAAATGGTAAATCTAGTGTTGTTTAAACCACTGAGTTTATGGTATTTGTTTCAGCAGCCATAGAAAACTAATACACTGAAAAACATCAGTTTCTAAATACCTATGCTATGCTATGCTAAGTTGCTTCAGTCATGTCCGACTCTGTGCGACCCCAGAGACGGCAGCCCACCAGGCTCCCCTGTCCCAGGGATTCTCCAGGCAAGAACACTGGAGTGGGTTGCCATTTTCTTCTCCAATGCATGAAAGTGAAAAGTGAAAGTGAAGTCACTTGGTCGTGTCCGACTCTTATTGACCCCATGGACTGCAGCCTACCAGGCTTCTCCGTCCGTGGGATTTTCCAGGCAAGAGTACTGGAGTGGGATGCCATTGCCTTCTAAATACCTATTAAATCAGAATTGAACAGAATCTTCTTAAAGATAGCCTCAGTAAACAGGAAAAATTACAGAAGTCATTTTCTTTAACGAAGCAGAATAACATTGCATATGGACATAGACCCAGCACTGATGTTAACCTCTCATATATCTCACCTATGACCAGTGATAGTAGATCCCAGTAAAGAAGAGAATTAATAGCTAACGTGCCCCCAGATGACCCAAACCCTGGCAAGTGGCCAATTTAATAAGGTGTTCTGCAGTAAGCTAATAAATCTAGATAGCTGTAAAAAGTAGTGGCAGTAAGAGAGAAATGAGTGGGAAAGTCTCGAAAGTTTTTGACTTAGATCTTATGACGTTCAGTTAAGTAGTGCTCTCCAATTTTGCTCGAATTTCAAAGCTCAAATGTCAGACAAGATTTTTAATAGATTCTTTTCCAAAACCACAAAAGCCACATTGAAAGGAAAATGGGATGGTTAATTCTTGGAGCATAAGTATATTTTAAAAATTTACTCTAGTTTCACCTTTGCACGTGCAAAAATAGTGACAAGTACAAAATGAGCCTGAAAGTATGGTAAGAAAAGGTGGCAAGGTGGCAGTCATGAAAATGACTGTTACCACAATCTTAAGTATATTCAAGCAGTGTTCTGGAAACCACAAAACTTAGAAAACATGACCCCTGCACCATTTCCTTTCCCTTTAAATAGGAAATACTCAAATTACCCAATAGAATAAAACTCCTCTCATTCTCTTTCACTCATAAAACCCAAAAAGACAATGTGTGAGTTCAGGCAAAGGGACAGCCTCCTCCATAATTTTAATATGGCTGAACTTTTACCCAGAAATTATATAACACACTAAGTTTTAGGAGAAATAATACTGTTTCTACCCTATTCAAATTAGAATATTTTTCAGATTACAAAAGTGTTTCCCTGATTCAAGACATAGCATTCAACTGTGAAATCAATTTCTAAGTCCAGAGAGTAACATTTATTCCTAGTGCTACTGTTCCATGATTCCATGAGAGAACAATTCCATTCCACTCTGAGACTTTGGGCAGAGATCAGAGCAAAGGTCCTGATATCATAAACTTTCCAACAATGTCAAATCCCAAAACAGAAAAGAGGAGGGAAGGGCCTCTGCACTCCTTCCTGAAGCTCATCAGAGCCCTTTCTTGGTTGATCTTAGAGAGATAAATTACCTCCCTCTGTGCACTCTTTAATTTTCTCTCTTCATATTCAACATGAAGAGGGACCTGAGAAGGTTAACTGAAGAAGGTTAACTCACACGCAATATGCATTACCCATTGCCCTTTCCTGATTTCAAATTAAGTATATAATTAGTGGGAAAGGAAATCCATGCCTTCTGGTGATGAAAAATTAGGAAATCAATAGGTGGTTGCCTCTGCAGGGACTCAGGGGAATTTGGGGTCGTCAGTTGGGGCTGCCAGTTATAATATCTGAAGTGGCTACACAGGCATCCTGTTCAAGCCTCAAAGCACTGAACAGATGCCCCACTTCTGGGCTGGCTGGCTCTGAAGACTTGATAAGAGAAGTGAAAAGATGAAATTGATCTGAGAAAATGTAGGTAACAAAGTAAAGGCAACAAGATTGCTTTTAATACTTCCAGAAAGCTTAGGAAACAAGAGATTTATACACATTTCTCAAAATATTAAAATGGAGAGAAACTATTTTCTCCTCCTTTCCCCCGCAACCATTCCAAATGATGCATTCCTTCCAGCACTGTCTCCTGCTTCACACAGGAAGTTGTTATGCAGCTGCCCTCTTAGGTGTTGGAGGATATATAGCACTTTTACCCTTAATTGTGTGCTGCCTTGATTTTATGGCCTGCCTGCACAAGCCAGCATTATTTTAGTGCTGTTTAGGGGATGAACACATTAACTGATGTGTGGAGCTTTCTGTGTTCATAAACTCCTGCATATGGGGACTTGAATCAACCTTCCTGTGTAAATTTTTTCAGTGACACCATCCTTTTCTAAACACTGGTAACCTGCGGCCAACTGAGGAAATAAACAGTCAGGTTCATTTATTTGTGTTCGGTCTCTCTCCTCTGTTGTACAGTGCTGTGTAGCATACAGTTTCAACACTACATAAATAAACCACAGTTGTATTCATTCACTTAGGTTTATGAACAGTAGAATCCAGAATTGTTTTTCTGCATTACAAGCCTCAATTACTGCTTTTAAAGAAATAGACTATTTAATTAGCACCACTGGATTTTCCCCCACAAGATAGATGTAATGTCTCATGTAGTGATCTGTATTTTAGAACTTTATTATAATTTGTGCAATAGAAAATTAACCTAGATTGAGATCACAGGTGTCCTTCTGAGGTATTTTTAACCTGTTTTGTTTTTTTTTTAAGTTAAACATAACTGCTATTCCTTTCCCTTTGACTAGCTTACCAGGAGAGGCTCCTCCTTCAGACCTCATGGATTTTAAAAGCAGGGGCTTTGGAGGGTCGCTGAGTCCAATACGACTGAGCAACTTCACTTTCACTTTTCACTTTCATGCGTTGGAGAAGGAAATGGCAACCCACTCCAGAATTCTTGCCTGGAGAATCCCAGGGATGGGGGAGCCTGGTGGGCTGCCGTCTACAGGGACACACAGAATTGGCCACGACTGAAGTGACTTAGCAGCAGCAGCAGCAGACTTAGATTCTACTCCTAACTCATTCTACATGGGCTCTCTGGACCTTGATTTTAGTGCTTTTAATAGAGAATATTTTTCCTATATTTTAAAGTATTTAATACAACCATCATGGATAACAGTATGGAGATTCCTTAAAAAACTAGGAATAAAACTACCATATGACCCAGCAACCCCACTAGTAGGCATATACCCTGAGAAAATCATAATTCAAAAGGATACATGTTCCCCATGTTTATCGCAGCACTATGTACAATAGCCAGGACATGGAAACAACCTAAATATCCATCAACAGATGAATGGATAAAGAAGTTGTGGTACATACACAATGGAATATTATTCAGCCATAAAAAGGAACAAATTTGAGTGATTTGAACTGAGGTGGGTGAACCTAGAGCCTGTTATACAGAGTGAAACAAGACAGGAAGAGAAAGACAAATATTGTATATTCACACACATATATGTGAAATCTAGAAAAATGGTCCTGATGAACCTATTTGCAGGGCAGGAATAGAGATGCAGATGTAGAAAATGGACTCGTGGACATAGCAGAAGGAGAGGGTGGGACAAAGTGAGAAAGGAGCATTGGCACATATACACTATCATATGTAAAATAGACAGCTAATGTGAAGCTGCTATGTAACACAGGGAGCTCAGCCCAGCACTCTCCGACAACCTAGAGGGGTGGGATGTGAGGATGGGGGGATATGCGGAGTGGGAGGGTGGGTCCAGAGGGAGGGGATATATAAACTTATGGCTAATTAACATCATATGGCAAAAACCAACACAACCTTGTAAAGCAATTAAACTCCAATTAAAAATTTTAAAATTAAGTATTTAAAACATTAAAGGATTGACTATAATACGCTTTGCCACTGGAATGACTCATACTCCAAGTCTCAGATTTATCTAGGGAGCCAGTGGACATGAGCAAACTCCGGGAGTTGGGGAAGGACAGGGAAGCCTGGCATGCTGCAATTCATGGGGTTGCAAAGAGTCAGATACAACTGAATGACTGAACAGCAACAATTAGCTCATCCCAATTGATGCACAGATGTATCCCCAGTCCTTTATATACAGGAAGTATCCATAGTAGACACTTCATAAACTCTTAGTACATGTTTTTCCTCACTGAACAGTGCTACTAACCAGGATATACACTCATTGGCATGGTTCATGATACAGCAGTCTTGCTTTCCATGCGTTCTAAGTTCTCTTGAACTTGGCATATTTTTGTAGCTACAAGAATGAAAGGCCCATCCTGCACTATTTGAGCCGTGGCCAGGCTTCCAGTAATCATACTCTGTAGAGAAGTCTTGTGTGGCCTGCCTTCACTCTTACAGCAACAAATCATATTGGGTTAAAAGTTGTGCTAAGTTCATCATACTATCTCTGGTAAAATAAACAGATATTTTCTAAACTTTATAGATTGGAAAGAGCCCTCTTGGTCAAAGTTAAAGAAACAAATTCACTTGTGTCACTAGAAAGAACTGAATAAGACGTTTTCTACAAAACCCAACCTATCATGGGTATAAACTTTTTTCTCTTTGGTTTGTTGATTTGAGGACCCTCATGAGTCTTTAAAGTTCTTGAGTACTTGAGATTTTTGAAGAGTAAATCTTGAAAATTATGGAAATAGTAATTCTTTTCCTTCCTCTTTCAATGGGACACTACATCCAGACAAGAGACCTCCGACCTTTGATCCTGTATACATGACCAGATAAGGGCAGAAAGTGAAGAAAATAAGAGAAGGGATGAAAGGAAAACAAAAGTTCAGAAAGGAAAGAGACAGGAAAAAAAGCGTATCCAGAGAACACGATACAGGGGAATTCTTAGGCAGTCCAGTGGTGAGACTCTGGGATTCTACTTTAGGGGCACAGGTTTAAACCCTGGCTGGAAAACTAAGATCCCACATGCCATGCAGTATGGCCAATAAATAAATAGAGAAAATAATATAAAAAGGAAAACATGGCTTTTGGAAACCAAAAAAAGACAGTGGGAAATTTGGTTAATAAAATTGTTAAACTAGTGAGCAATGAGATGGAGGAGGAAATGAGACACATCCCTTAAAAGTGAACTATGTTGGAGATACCAATCATTGTGACCAAACAGATCAGACAAAGTATAGAGAAGAAAACCATACAACTTGAAGGCCAGGTCTCAATGACAGAGCAAAGAGGAAAAATAAGGTGAGTATAATAATAACTAATAATAATAACCTAGTTAGAATGATAATTAAGGCAAAGGTAGAAAGAATTTTGTATGAGTTGTATTGACAGTTCACTCAATTTTTTTTGTTTTTACCAGTATAAACCTATGCTATGCTATGCTAAGTCACTTCAGTCGTGTCCGACTCTGTGTGACCCCACAGAGGGCAGCCAGCAGGCTCCCCTGTCCCTGGGATTCTCCAGGCAAGAACACTGGAGTGGGTAGTATAAACCTAACCCCAGCTATAATGATCCTTCCTTCACAACCAGCACCACCTACCAGGGTTCTGGCATCATATAAATACATCTTTGTTATTTTCTACTGTGGACAAGTGCTTTGCCCATGAACTTGGAATTCTTAAAGCTCGCTGTTTTCTGAGAGACCTAAATTCTAGCTGAACTAAAAAAAAAAATCAATTGGGAAAATGAAAAATATAGCAGGATACAGTAAGGACCACACACGTAATGTTTGGCTGCTTTATCTTGTTTCTCACTCTTATGTACATTTTAAAAAATCTATGAGCATTTTTAGAAAAATAAAACCACCAGGATATTTGGGAAATATTAAAACTCATGACATTCACAGAAGAGTGAGGAGGATGAAAAGAAACGAGACAAGTTGATGATGGCATCAGTTAAATACGTTCCCCTTGAGGTGCTCCAAGAAGGGAAGTTGTTCAGCCATAAAACAAAGACAGTTCATCGTTCTGCATGACTATCCCTGAAAATAGACCAAAGTGTTTTTCAAAATCTCCAAAAGCTTCAAAAGGAGGGAAGAAAAGTTCTTCGAAAACTCAAGTCACAATGGATCAGAAAATATGTGAAGCTGGAATAGAACTAAGGAAGGCTTTGATGCCACACAAAAGGTGTCCAGAATAAAGCACTGAGCAGAACAACCAGTCTCAGAACCTAAATGGTAGAAGCAGTAGAAGATTAGGTTGACTCAACCATCCATATTTGTTACTTTCAAAAAGAAATTAAAACTAGTTTTTCAAAATTTTCAACTCTACTTTTTCAAAATAATACATATATATACACAAATATATATACATATACAATTCACACACATACATGTGTGTACATATAAATATATACACATATAAACAAGATATTAATGATATACATATAATATGCATGCATATGTGTATGCTTTGTGTGTATATATTATATGTGTAGAGATACATATATGTGTGATATGTGTGATGTATGTGTGTGGTTTTTTTTTTTTTTTCAATAGGTTTTTTCTTATTTCAAAGAGTTGTTCTCTCAGGACTGAACAATATTTTACCAGAAAGGAATATTCTGGAAAAGGTTAAATTTAAAATTCATAAAAGTAGACTTGGTGGTGTAAATTTCCTGTAGGTAAGAACATTTGAGATCTGGTACCCAATAGGCACACAATGATCATTTGTTATCTGAATAACAACTGCAGAGTTATGAAAGAGAGAGGTCATTATTATACTTACAGGCTGTGTATATAGTAAAGGATTTCAGTGACCCCAGAAGCCCTTATTTACTATTTTTATTATTGTTTGGTGAAAATCAATTGTCATAATTTCTAGATTAAAAAGGAAAACCCTACAAAAGCAAAGAGAAGAGGAAAATCATGGGTTCAAAATTCTCTCCTAGGAATGAAGTCCAGAGGTTCACTTCCTGATGCCTGCAATTATATTGTTACATTCCTCCTCTGCTTCCTATTGGCACTAGACTAGTTACATAACTTCCCTGAACTTCACTTCTCATCTCTAAAGTAAAATTGATGAGTCCCCTTTACCTTCACTCAAGCCACAGGATAGAAATGTTAAAGAAGGAATTAGAGGGGACAGAACTCAAGAACTGAGCAGCCTGAGTCTACACCACTCACTCCAAGCAAAATCTGCCAATTATGACTTTCAGATAGGATGTTAAAAGGTACAGAAACCTTTTTGGAAACAATAGAAATCAGAAGTGAAGCAACATTTTTAAAGTACTGGGAAAGCATTACCTCTAACATCTATACCCAAACAAAATGGGCTCTAAAAAGTGAACATGAAATAAAGATTTTTGCAGATCTACAAAAATTGAACAAATTTATCCCCAGAGAGGAATCCACAAAGGCAACACATAAGAGCTGGTTGGACCCTTTAGTTTTGTCTCAGGTGTATACAGGAATTCATCACCAGCAAACCTGCACCATGAGAAATGTTAAAGAAAGTCCTTTGGGTTGAAGGATAGCAATCCTATTGGACGGAGACCTGGATCTATACAATAGAATGAAAAGCACCAGAAGGAGAACTCTACAGAGCCTTGTGTCAAATCTGCCCACTACCATCTCTTGAGGAAAGATGTTCCATGAGGATCTCTGGAGGACAGTGACAGTGTTACAGATTGATATGCGTTTACTTGTCAAGGCTGAGGCTTCTGCCTACTTCAGGGTTTCATGATATATGAAGATATATTTTGACAAGTTCCCAGGGGTTGTGGAGAATGGCTATTTCCTGAACCAACAGATTGAATGGGAAACACATTGCATAACTTTTCTCTGAGATCTCTAATTATAAATTGCTGAGTAGTGTGATGCACTGGGTCACAAGAGAACTCCTCCCTTTCTTCCCCATTGTTCACCAAGGTGTCTAGACCAACTGGAGCATGCCTCTGTAACATTGCTCCTCCTCATACCCAGATAACTGCTCCAGTTCACAGTTCATTCCCCTTCTCCACAGGCTGCATAGGCTGTGGTCTCTCACCTGGTCTCTCTTCTCTCAAGCCCATGTTCACTGATGGCACCAATGAGCAACTTGGAGGGAAGGATCACAGCATTTTAAATGAATTGTATTCTATTCATTTTGGTTCACAAACCATTTCAGTTCTCCCTGAAACCCTCTGGGAATGGTAGTTGATAGATATGTGTTAATATAGTAGGATTTCAGTTCAAGAAAAAATTCCATATAAGAGGTATTCAAACATAACAAAAATGAAACAAAATTGAGTAATACGGTTTTATAAGCTGAGTTATGTCCTTCTCAAAACCTACAAAAGTGAAACTCTTGACCCCTCTTAACTCAGACTGTGACTGTATCTGGAGATTAGGGTCTTTGCTGCTGCTGCTGCTGCTAAGTCGCTTCAGTCAGGTCTGACTCTGTGCGACCCCATAGACAGCAGCCCACCAGGCTCCCCCGTCCATGGGATTAGAGAGGGCAATTAAGTTAAAATTAGGTCACTGTAGGGGCGGGGAGGGGTCTAGACCAATATGACTGTTGTCGGTATAAGAGGAACAAACTTGGACACATTCATGCACATACATAGGCCGAAAAGTGACCACTGCAATAAAGTGGATGTCTACAAGTCAAGGAGAGAGTCTTCAGAAGAAACCAACCTTGCTGACACCTTGATCTTGGACTTCAGCTTCCAGAGTGGTGAGAAAATAAATTTCTGTTGGTTAAACCGCACCCCCAAAGTTAGAGTCGCATCACAGACAGAGTTGGGCTGGGGGAAAAACTCATAGAAAAGGCAAAAGAAAGACCTCACAAAAATACCAGAAGGGAGCTCCTTGTCCTTTGACAAGCAAAGTACTGTTACTTTAAAGGAACAAAAACATGGAATCACTTCAGCAATAAGATGTTAGTCGGACATCAGGTACATTCATGAATATTAAAATGGGGACCAATTAGTGGCAATGAATCAAAGACAAAGTGCCACTACACGCCGCTGGTTAGAGGGAGATCACACCCAGGCAATGGATAAGGTGGAGTCAGAATGAGAATCAGAGGATCTGGGATGCATCGTGGACTGCAAAAGAGAGCTAGGATTCTACAGGTTCATATGGGGGCTAAGGATGATATTTTAGGTAGAATGAAAAAAGGCAATAAAGGATACCTTTGCCCTGTGCTGAAAAGTGGTGTGTGAATTATCAGTTCTGTTACAACTCATTCACCATCTGAGAATGAAGTTAGCTGAGATAAGGCTAGAAAAGCAGGTCAGGGCTAATTATGGAGGATATCAATGCTAAGGTGATTAATTTATTCTTAATTGGTAAGGAAAAGTCAAGTCATTGAAAGTTCTCACTGACAAACTCTTAGTCATTATGCCAATAACTAGACTGAGGGTAATATTCCAGGGATCTATCTATATTATTACCTGGATTTACTCTCAACTAAAAGTGTGAAATTTAGAATTAACCAAGGGTAATGTGTGATGGCAGTGTATCCTAGGCTGTGAAAATAAATCTGTGGAATATGAACAGACACACACATAGAGTTTTTAAGTGGATTAATTTTCACTGCAAATGAACACGTGTTATATGGTATTACTGCTCATCTAAATTCTATAATCCTTTTAATATAACAGAATCTAATTGACCCCGGTGGGCTCCACAGGGAGCGGCCATCACAGGTGTGTCATCTTTTCTCCCCCCGTAAGAAGGTACAATTACACTGCTCGATGAATCAAAGAAAAGAATGAATGATTTTTCCAGGAAGATAAACCAAATGTTAATTTTATATAGTCGAAGATGTATGAAGCTCACAATGTGTTTTCATTTTCTCAAAATAGAGCTCTTAAAGTCAAGCTTAGAAGAGGGGGAATTCTAATGCTGCTTAGAGCACTGATGCCCTCATGTGGGAAAAAAACAGTTCACACAAATTTCAACCTCTAGGACACCTGGGGAAATTCTACATGCTAACCTTATTGGAAGAAATGGTTATAAATGTACATTTGGAATTTTCATTCTGTCATTAATGTTCTTTAGGCATCTTTGTTTAGCGTTAGAGGCCACTAAAAATCAGCAGGAAAGGCACAGGGTGTCAATAAATCATTTTTCTTATAATAATAGATACAAGAATTTTTCGGCTTAATTTGACTTTAATATAAAAATATATTACAGCTTTTGATCAGATCAGATCAGATCAGTCGCTCAGTCATGTCCGACTCTTTGCGACCCCACGAACTGCAGCACGCCAGGCCTCCCTGTCCATCACCAACTCCCGGAGGTCACTCAGACTCACGTCCATCGAGTCAGTGATGCCATCCAGCCATCTCATCCTCTGTCGTCCCCTTCTCCTCCTGCCCTCAATCCCTCCCAGCATCAGAGTCTTCTCCAATGAGTCAACTCTTCGCATGAGGTGGCCAAAATACTGGAGTTTCAGCTTTAGCATCATTCCTTCCAAAGAAATCCCAGGGCTGATCTCCTTCAGAATGGACTGGTTGCATGTCCTTGCAGTCCAAGGGACTCTCAAGAGTCTTCTCCAACACCACAGTTCAAAAGCATCAATTCTTCGGCACTCAGCCTTCTTCACAGTCCAGCTCTCACATCCATACATAACCACAGGAAAAACCATAGCCTTGACTAGGCGAACCTTTGTTGGCAAAGTAATGTCTCTGCTTTTGAATATGCTATCTAGGTTGGTCATAACTTTCCTTCCAAGGAGTAAGCGTCTTTTAATTTCATGGCTGCAGTCACCATCTGTAGTGATTTTGGAGCCCAGAAAAATAAAGTCTGACACTGTTTCCACTATTTCTCCATCTATTTCCCATGTAGTGATGGGACCAGATGCCATGATCTTCGTTTTCTGAATGTTGAGCTTTAAGCCAACCTTTTCACTCTCCACTTTCACTTTCATCAAGAGGCTTTTTAGTTCCTCTTCACTTTCTGCCATAAGGGTGGTGTCATCTGCATATCTGAGGTTATTGATATTTCTCCCGGCAATCTTGATTCCAACTTGTGCTTCTTCCAGTCCAGCATCTCTCATGATGTACTCTGCACAGAAGTTAAATAAGCAGGGTGACAATATACAGCCTTGACGTACTCCTTTTCCTATTTGGAACCAGTCTGTTGTTCCATGACCAGTTCTAACTGTTGCTTCCTGACCTGCATACAGATTTCTCAAGAGGCAGGTCAGGTGGTCTGGTATTCCCATCTCTTTCAGAATTTTCCACAGTTTATTGTGATCCACACAGTCAAAGGCTTTGGCATAGTCAATAAAGCAGAAATAGATGTTTTTCTGGAATTCTCTTGCTTTTTCCATGATCCAGTGGATGTTGGCAATTTGATCTCTGGTTCCTCTGCCTTTTCTAAAACCAGCTTGAACATCAGGAAGTTCACGGTTCACATATTGCTGAAGCCTGGCTTGGAGAATTTTGAGCATTACTTTACTAGCGTGTGAGATGAGTGCAATTGTGTGGTAGTTTGAGTGTTCTTTGGCATTGCCTTTCTTTGGGATTGGGATGAAAACTGACCTTTTCCAATCTTGTGGCCACTGCTGACTTTTCCAAATTTGCTGGCATATTGAGTGCAGCACTTTCACAGCATCATCTTTCAGGACTTGGAATAGCTCCACTGGAATTCCATCACCTCCACTAGCTTTGTTTTTGATAAATGGTACTAAATGTGTACCTTGAAGTACTCCATTCCTTATATCTGTTTAATATTATCAGTGCCAAGATGCTGACTTCTTGATGAAGGACCGTACAAACTTGTAGCTATGCCACAAAAGCCTTACAAACTTGTAGCTATGCCACAGCCTGCAGTTTCTGTACCCTGATATCCCAGGGGAAAACCTGCTTAGAATTAAGAAACTTGCCCTAAAATTCAGTCTGTCCTCTTCACCAGGCAAAGTTGCTACCTTTATTTGCTTTATTGGCCTATATTCACATTTAGGAGGCCTGGAAGAAAAATGGGGCATCAACAGAGCCAGATAAGAGGCAGTTGGAGGAGCAGGAGGAAACCCAGAATTTTTTATTCACCCTATTTTGTTATAGATATGCTGACCTAGTTATATTCCCCAATATGCAAAGATCCAGAATTCCAGATAGAATTCATACTATCTTTGTTGGAAGACACACTCCCCTAGGCCAGCCCTCACAGACTCAGACAGGATGCTGAAAACATCATCAAAGAGTGTGTACAGCCAAGTAGAAGTTTATTACTCACAGCCACTGCAAGGAGCACGTCATCTTTTTTTGATCACAGGGTTGTTCTAAGGTTACCACAGTGAACTGTGAGGTCTCAGTGTTGTCATCTTTCCTGTTGTGTCCCCTCCCTGCTTCACAATCTCCCTTCCTTCCCTCAACCAGTTACCTGTTCCCCTCACCCTGTGAGACATGCTCCCCATCAATGACAAGCTGCTGTAAGGAGAGCTGCTGCTGCTGCTAAGTCACTTCAGTCGTGTCCAACTCTGTGCGACCCCACAGACAGCAGCCCACCAGGCTCCACTGTCCTTGGGATTCTCCAGGCAAGAACACTGGAGTGGGTTGCCATTTCCTTCTCCTATAAGGAGAGCAAAGGGATTTATTTCATAGCACTGGTGAATTAGAAACAGATGCCAGTATCCCTGTGTTGAGAAGGATTCTGAGGTATGTGTAGGCTCATTTGGCAAATGTATTGGAACTGAAAAATGATGTCTCCCTTGAGGATGTGTGTGTGTGTGGCTGTGTAGAACAGGTCATGGAAGGGCCAGTGCCGCATTCGTGAGGTTTAGATTTTGTTCCTCTCCTTTATATGTGTTAGGCTCCCGGAAGTCCTCACCATTCTCTGATGACCTCAGAGGTCTGTGTCCTCTTATCCTCACTTCCCTTCTTTAACTTCTGTTTGCTCTTTAAGACTCAACTCTTATCCCTTCCATTTTGGTCTCACAGCACATTGTTCATTTAAGTCTATTTTAGCTCAAAATATACAAAATGTGACTATCAACATTTAGGTTCTATTAATATGTGTGTTAAGATTGAAGGCAGAAGGAGAAGAGGGCAACAGAGGAAAAGATGGCTGGATGGCATCACCGATGTAATAGACATGAACTTGGGCAAACTCTGGGAGATGGTGAGGGACAGGGAGGCCTAGCGTGCTGCAGTCCATAGAGTTGTGAAGAATCAGACACAACTGGATGACTGAACAACAGCAGCTGTGTGTTACCTGAGGGTGGTAATTTTGCCTAATTCAAGTTTTCATCTCTGGAGCCTACAATGGCGTTCACTCAAAAATAGGCACCAATTTTTCTAGGAATAAAACACAGAGAGAATGGAAAAGATGGAGGAGTTCTCTCTCCAGAAGTATGTGATACTTTGCCTGGTATGTGAGGAACTTAAGCTTCATTGCCTATGAAAGAGATTTCAAGCTTCAAAGAGAAGGTGGAGTTGCTTCATGAAAGAAGCATCTTCTTCAGTCTCCCAACAGCCACCCTGGCACAGCACTCAAGTCCCTTGATCAAAGCAAAACTCTCATTTTTAATATTTCTCAAATTTTTGGTGAACTTTCTGTGTTTGCACAAAGTCCTTTATATGTGTCACATTTGCCTCTTGGTCCTCGGATCCACTCTCCACATATTCCTGCTTTGGTCTGAACACTAGGGGCTGAAATCACAAATCACATTTTCAGCAGGGTCCAGTCAATGGGAGGCAATGGCAGGAGAAGAAGAAGCCAGGGTATTTCTCTCTCTTTCTCTCTGCTTTGGGCAGTGTGTCCAGAGGTGGCTGTGTCTTCTCCATGCTCCCTACTTCTGAGCTGTGCCCACGGTATTTCCAGCTCTCCACAGGTGAGCTCTTCCTGGCTCCCAGATGCTGATAACAGCACTGCCTCCATCTTTGTCTTCCCGTCCCAAGCAGTGAGAGCAATTCCCGAAGTTGCTAATCCCTCCTCTTGGCTCTGTCAATTTTAAGACATTTGTTACAAGATCCCTGTATTAAAGTACATCTAGTAAACCACCTGGTATAGGCTCTATTTTCCTGCCATAGACCCGCAACGGATGCACTGTGCTAGAGCTGTTCATGTATGTTTTGAAATGTTACATATCATCTTCACATCAAATGGGAGCACATTACAGTATTCCCCATTCACCATATGCAACATACTTATGGGACTACAGAAATATAGTGAGAGGTATATCAGAGGGAAGAGCACCCTGAAGATTCTGAACAGATACTAGACCAAAGGGGTAAAATTAAAAGCTGTAATTTGCAATAGGATTAAGGAGTAAGACAAAAGGAAAACTACTGGTAAAGAATCCTCCTGCCACTGCAGGAGATGCAAGAGACACAGGTTCAATCCCTGATTCGGGAAGATTCCCTGGAGAAGGAAATGGCAACCCACTCCAGTACTCTTGTCTGGAAAACTCCACGGACAGAGGAGCCTAGTGGACTACAATCCATGGGTTGGCAAAGAGTCGGACACAACTGAGTATGCACACATACACATTTATAAATACAAATACATATTTATAAAATATCCTCCTCCGTGTGTGAGTCGCTCAGTTGTGTCTCTTTGTGACCCCATGGACTGTAGCCCACCAGACTCCTTTTTCCATGGGATTCTCCAGGCAAGAATATGGAAGTGGGTTGCCATTTCCTTCTCCACCCATGTCCTATAGGAAAACAAGTAAGAGTGGGACAGAGAGAAAAGGTAGGGGAAAAAAAAAAAACTAAAAACTATATTCGTGCAGAAACTCATAATGACCCCATCCTCTGGTGCAACTTTAGAGAACACTGGCCTATTGCAATACAAATTGGACCAAATGGTGAAGGAACTCCAGCATCATCACAGGGCTTTCTCGCTTCGTAACACAGTGCAGTGGAGCACAGCGCAGACGGAGGCGGGAAGGAAGTCCTTTATGTGTTTCACATTTACCTGCTTGCCTTCAAACCCCAGGGCAGAGATTCAGTTAGGGGTGGGATGGGGGCAGAACATATTACTGCATAGAGGCTGCAAAATAGATGGAGAAAAACCAACCTGGAGTTTCCGCCAGCCCCTGTCTCAATTGGCAGTTGAGACAGAGGAGAAAAAACCCACAGCAGACACCCTGTGCCCTGTTTTATTCCTCACAATTGAGTTTTTAGCTGAAGGGCGGAGTCTGGAAAAGAATGTAATTTGCAGCTGCATACCAGAGGTGACTGAAAAGCTCAAGCACAAAATGAAAAGCTCAAAAGCTTTGGGGCCTCATTTTAACTCAAATTATTACCAGAATTGCCAAACAACTCAAGAACAGTCAAACAAAGGCAATCAGAACACAGAACATTTTTTTCTTTTCAATAAAACTTTAATATCCCATGCCATGTGTTTTATTTTTTGTATAATTATATTATCCTTATTTTTTTACATCTTGTAATCATTTTCATCTGAAGAGTTAGTCTCCCATAAATAAAGCAAAACCTTTTCTCTTATATTTTGAAAATATTTTTGGTTCATAATTGGTTCTTGCTTTCTTTTTCAGACACACCAAATAGACATATGTGAGACATCTGCATTGTTATAATCTATAATTTCCTCCAAAATTTCTTACATTTCCTTATCTACTTCCCTGCTTTTCTTTCAGATTCTCTTAAGTGTGTCCCCACTTTGCAGATTTACACTTGGGTCATATAGATTCTGTTAAATTCATTTTAATTTAAAACAAGGAGATCATCAGACAGAGGTGGCTTTAATTCCATGGCAGCCTACATAAGCAAACCAGAATCTGAGCTTGAAAAGGCCGTGAGGTTACAAAATTGAAACCTAAGGACCACTACTCACAGACAGGCTTTAAGCAATAGCCAATCAATAATTTTTTTGCTTTACTTCTACCTTTTCACTGTGAAAGTCTTTCCAGGATCTCCTGTCAATCAGATTAGATCAGATCAGTCGCTCAGTCGTGTCCGACTCTTTGCAACCCCATGAATCACAGCACCCCGGGCCTCCCTGTCCATCACCAACTTCTGGAGGTCACCCAGACTCACGTCCATCGAGTCAGTGATGGCATCCAGCCATCTCATCCTATGTCATCCCCTTCTCCTCTTGCCCCCAGTCCCTCCCAGCATCAGAGTCTTCTCCAGTGAGTCAACTCTTCGCATGAGGTGGCCAAAATACTGGAGTTTCAGCTTTAGCGTCATTCCTTCCAAAGAAATCCCAGGGCTGATCTCATTCACAATGGAATGGTTGCATCTCCTTGCAGTCCAAGGGACTCTCAAGAGTCTTCTCCAACACCACAGTTCAAAAGCATCAATTCTTTGGCACTCAGCCTTCTTCACAGTCCAACTCTCACATCCATAGATGACCACAGGAAAAACCATAGCCTTGACTAGACGGACCTTTGTTGGCAAAGTAATGTCTCTGCTTTTGAATATGCTATCTAGGTTGGTCATAACTTTCCTTCCAAGAAGTAAGCATCTTTTAATTTCATGGCTGTAGTCACCATCTGCAGTGATTTTGGAGCCCAGAAAAATAAAGTCTGACACTGTTTCCACTGTTTCCCCATCTATTTCCCATGAAGTGATGGGACCAGATGCCATGATCTTCGTTTTCTGAATGTTGAGCTTTAAGCCAACTTTTTCACTCTCCACTTTCACATCAAGGCTTTTGAGTTCCTCTTCACTTTCTGCCTTAAGGGTGGTGTCATCTGCATATCTGAGGTTATTGATATTTCTCCCAGCAATCTTGATTCCAACTCCAGTCCAGCGTTTCTCATGATGTACTCTGCACAGAAGTTAAATAAGCAGAGTGACAATATACAGCCTTGACGTACTCCTTTTCCTATTTGGAACCATTCTGTTGTTCCATGTCCAGTTCTAACTGTTGCTTCCTGACCTGCATACAAATTTCTCAAGAGGCAGGTCAGGTGGTCTGGTATTCCCATCTCTTTCAGAATTTTCCACAGTTTATTGTGATCCACACAGTCAAAGGCTTTGGCATAGTCAATAAAGCAGAAATAGATGTTTTTCTGTAACTCTCTTGCTTTTTCCATGATCCAGCAGATATTGGCAATTTGATCTCTGGTTCCTCTGCCTTTTGGAGTGCTCCTAATCATTTCCAGTTTAGCACTGCCCAATTCAAATTGATAAATGTTCAAATGAATGCTTCAAATTTTCAATGTGTCTATTATCTTTTACCAGTCCTTTATTGCTTATAATTCATTTTTAAGAAGTTCTGTATGCAACTAACTATTTTCTCTATCTCTCCCTCTCTTTTCAGTTCTCTTTACCTCTGATTTTGCTGTCTTTCACCTGTAGGAAGTTTTGTGTATCTTTGTTATTATTTTCTGATTAGTCATCTATGAAAAACTTTCACATTTGTTGGCCTTGCTATCATAAATTCTAACAAAACAGGAAGACAGGACTATATAAGATGATATACCCCAAAAAATCATTAAAAGCAAAATAAGGGAATATTGTTTGTTTGTTGCTGTTGTTCAGTCACTAAGTCCTATTCAACTCTGTGATCCCGTGTACAGCACACCAGGCTTCCCAGTCCTTCACCATTCCCTGGAGTTTGCTCAAACTCTTGTCCATTGAGTCCAGCCATCTCACTCTCTGTCACCCCTTTTCCTCTTGCCCTCAATCTTTCCCAGCATCAGGGTCTTTTCCAGTGAGTTGGCTCTTCACATTATGTGGCCAAAGTATTAGAACTTCAGCATCAGTCTTTTCAATAAATATTGAGGGTTGATTTCCTTTGGGACTGACTGGTTTGATCTTGTTATCCAAGGAACTCTCAAGAGTTTTCTCCAACACCACAGTTTGAAAGCATCAATTCCTCAGCACTCAGCTTTCTTTATAGTCTAACTCTCACATCCATGCATGACTACTTCAAAAACATAGCTTTGACTATATGGACATTTGTTGGCAAAGCAATGTCTCTGCTTTTAATACTCTGTCTAGGTTTATCATAACTTTTCTTCCAAGGAGTAAGCATCTTTTAATTTCATGGCTGTAATCATCATCCACAGTGATTTTGGAGCCCAAGAAAATAAAATCTGTCATTGTTTCCACTGTTTCCCCATCTATTTTCCTTGAAGTAATGGGACCAGACGCCATGATCTTAGTTTTCTGAAGGTTGAGTTTTAAGCCAACTTTGTCACTCTCCTCTTTCACATTCAACAAAAGGCTCTTTAGTACCTCTTCACTTTCTGGCATTAGAATGGTATCATCTGCATACCTGAGATTGATGATATTTCTCCCAGCAATCTCGATTCCAGCTTGTGAATCATCCAGCCCAGCATTTCACATGATGTACTCTGCATATAAGTTAAATAAGCAGGGTGAGAATATACAGCCTTGACAAACTCCTTTCCTGATTTGGAACCAGTCTGTTATTCCATGTCTGGTTCTAACTGTTGCTTCTTGGCCTGCACACAGGTTTCACAGGAGATAAGTAAGGTGGTCTAGTGTTCCCATCTCTTGAAGAATTTTCCAGTTTGTTGTGATCCACACATTCAAAGACTTTAGCATAGTCAACGAAGCAGATGTTTTTCTGGAATTCTCTTGCTTTTTATATGATCCAACAGATGTTGGAAATTTGATCTCTGATTCCTCTGCCTTTTCTAATCCATCTTGTACATCTGGAAGTTCTTGGTACACATACTGTTGAAGCCTAGCTTGAAAGATTTTGAGCATTACCATACTAAGCATGTGAAATGATCACAACTGCATGGTAGTTTGAACATTCTTTGGCATTGCCTTTCTTTGGGATTGAAATGAAAACTGACCTTTTTCCGCCCGGTGGCCACTACTGAGTTTTCCAAATTTGCTGGCATATTGAGTACGGCACTTTAACAGCATTATCTTTTAGGATTTGAAATAGCTCAGCTGGAATTCCATCACCTCCACTAGTTTTGCAATGCTTCCTAAGGCCCACTTGACTTCACACTCTATCATGTGAGTGACACTAGGTGAGTGATCACATCATGGTAATCTGGGTCATTAAGACCTTTTTTGTATAGTTCTGTGTATTCTTGTCACCTCTTAATTTCCTCTGCTTCTGTTACATCCTGTCATAACTAACCTTTATTATGCCCATCTTTGCATGAAATGTTCCCTCAGTAGCTCCAATTTTCTTGACGAGATCTCTAGACTCTAGTAGCAAGCCATTCCAGTATTCTTGCCTTGAGAACCCTATGAGGAGTAGGCAAGAATACTGGAGTGGGTTGCCATGCCCTCCTCCAGGGGATCGTCCCAACCCAGGGATTGAACCCATGTCTCTTATGTCTCCTGTATTGGCCAGCAGGTTCTTTACCACTATGGCCACCTGGTAAGCCCCAATTTTGGAAAAGAGAACACAAATGTTGTATTATTTTCAAATTGTATTACTATATGCCTAGAAAACCCCAAAAGAAGCAGCCAAAAATGTAATGCAAGCAGTAACAATTTGATATGTCCAATTACAAAGAGATTATAGAATCATTATATATCACTTTCCAATATACTAAATATATCCAATTGGTATATTTACTAAATATAACTCCAATTGAAATTATGAGAGGAATAATCATTTAAATCAGAATTTATTTAATAGTAAGTGAAGGATGAAGGACTGATGCTAAAGCTGAAACTCCAATACCTTGCCCACCTGATGCGAAGAACTGACTCATTGGAAGAGATCTTGATGCTGGGAAAGATTGAAGGCGGGAGGAGCAGGGGATGACAGAGGATGAGATGGTTGGATGGCATCAACAACTCAATGGATATAAGTTTGAGTAAACTCTGGGAGTTGGTGATGGACAGGGAGGCCTGGCGTGCTGCAGTCCACGGGGTCGCAAAGAGTCAGACACGACTGAGTGACTGAACTGAAGTGAAGGATAAAAAGAAAACTTTAACCAATAAAAGGAATTTGTTGACTCATGCATCCAAAATGTCCAGAGGTAAAAGCAGGTTTAAAATGATGTTCAATATTGTGGTACAGTGTTAACCTATATCATGATTCTATCTGTTGATCTGTTTTCTTTTATGTCCTATAGGAAAAATCACCTTTCCTCCAACTACTAAACAAAAGTCCTGGGCTTCTTTTTAGCTGGTTCGCCTTAGATCATAAATCTATCAACTAGTCATTATGAGTAAGGGAATTCCATGTATTAATTGGCTTTGGACTGAATAATGTGGCTATCCTGAACCTGTCAATATAGCAATGAGGTGGAATTATCTATATTTAGAGTTTGGGATGGGAACAAGCCTAAACAAACCTGCTCACTCTTAATGGAATAGGGTGAAAGAGACATTGAGAAGGCAACCACAATTGATAATGATAATGCTGACACTGATGGTAGCAACAGTAATAACAGATAAAATGATTGCATTTTAACATGGATCCATTATTGTGCTAATCTCATTCTTATCAGATTTAAATATATTAACCTCATTTGGTTCTTGTGTAAACTAAGTAATATTATTCACACAAACTGCTTATTATCTAATACTAATGAAAATAATAATTATTATCATGAAAGGAATAGTAATTATAAGTCATAATAAGGAAAGTAATAGTAATAACAATAATATCGTTGTTGTTTAATTGCTAAATCATGACTGGCTCTTCTGTGACCCCTTAGACTATTGCCCACCAGACTCCTCTGTCCATGGGATTTCCCAGGCAAGAATACTGGAATGGGTTGCCATTTCCTTACCCAGGGGATTTCCCGACCCAAGAATGGAACCCACATCTCCCGCATTGGCAGGCAGATTCTTTACCACGGAGATACCAGGGAAGCCCCAACAATAACATTAGCAGCACTGATACTCAAAAGTCTTGGGGAAATATGTAGTTTTATTCTTCTAACTTTATAGACTAGGTAACTGATACTTTAAAAATGTACATAACTATTTTAGGGTAAGTAGAGGTTACTTTCGGAGAAGGCAATGGCACCCCACTCCAGTACTCTTGCCTGGAAAATCCCATGGATGGAGGAGCCTGGTAGGCTGCAGTCCATGGGGTCGCACAGAGTTGGACACAACTGAGCAACTTCACTTTCACTTTTCACTTTCATGCATTGGAGAAGGAAATGGCAACCCACTCCAATGTTCTTGCCTGGAGAATCCCAGGGACAGGGGAGCCTGGTGGGCTGCCTTCTATGGGGTTGCACAGAGTCGGACACAACTGAAGCGACTTAGCAGCAGCAGCAGCAGAGGTTACTTTCACTCCACTTTCATGCATTGGAGAAGGAAATGGCAACCCACTCCAGTGTTCTTGCCTGGAGAATCCCAGGGACGGGGGAGCCTGGTGGGCTGCCATCTATGGGGTCACACAGAGTCGGACACGACTGAAGCGACTTAGCAGCAGCAGCAGAGGTTACACAAGCTGGAATCAAGATTGCCAGGAGAAATCTCAATAACCTCAGATATGCAGATGACACCACCCTTACAGCAGAAAATGAAGAACTAAAGAGCCTCTTGATGAAAGTGAAAGAGGAGAGTGAAAAAGTTGGCTTAAAGCTCAACATTCAGAAAACAAAGATCATGGCATCCAGTCCCATCACTTCATGGCAAATAGATGGGGAAACAGTGGCTGACTTTATTTTGGGGGGCTCCAAAATCACTGCAGATGGTGATTGCAGCCACGAAATTAAAAGACGCTTACTCCTTGGAAGGAAAGTTATGACCAACCTAGACAGCATATTGAAAAGCAGAGACATTACTTTGCCAACAAAGCTCTGCTATAGTTTTTGCAGTAGTCATATATGGATGTGAGAGTTGGACTGTAAATAAATCTGAGCACCAGAGAATTGATGCTTTTGAACTGTGGTGTTGGAGAAGACTCTTGAGAGTCCCTTGGACTGCAAGGAGATCTAACCAGTCCATCCTCAAGGAGATCAGTTCTGGGTGTTCATTAGAAGGACTGACGGCTGAAGCTTAAGTTCCAGTACCTGGGCCACCTGATGCGAAGAGTCGACTCACTGGAAAAGACCCTTGCTGAGAAAGATTGAAATCAAGAGGAGAAAGGAATGACAGAGGATAAGATGGTTGGCTGGCATTACCTACTAGATGGACATGAGTTTGAGCAAACTCCAGGAGATGGTGAAGGACAGGGAAGCCTGGCGTTCTGCAGTCCATGGGGTTGCAAAGAGTCCGACATGACTAAACAACAGCAAATGTATTAGAAAGACATAGAAACAACCTAAACATCCATTGACTGATGACAGGATAAAGTAAATGTGATGCATATATACAATGGAGTACCACTCAGCCATTAAAAAAAAGAACAAAATAATGCCATTTGCAGCAACATGTATGCCCTTAGAGATTATCATACTAAGTGAAGTACATCAGAAAGAGAAAGACAAATACCATACAATATTACTTTATATGTGGAATCTAAAATATGACACAAACAAGCTTATCTACAAAACATACTCACAGACATAGAGAACAGACTAGTGGTTACCAAGGGGGAGGAGGGTGTGCGGGGATGGAAGGGGAGTTTGGGGATAGCAGATGTAAACTAGTATATATAGAATGGATAAACAACAAGGTCCTATTGTATAGCACAAGGAAATATATTCAATATCCTGTGATAAACCATAATAAAGGGCAATATTAAAAAGAATGAAATAAATAAATGCACCCCAAAATTGAAAGAAACATGGCTTAGAAACAAAAAAAAAAATGTCTGAAGAAATGGAAAGTTTTACCTTGTTCTTAAAGAGAAATATTCTATATTGAAAAGATTAAAACATGATTTTGTGGCAATCAATGAAATTCCCAGTAGAAATGTGTGTGTTTATGTGTATTTGTGTATGGTGGTGTTTTGTTTGGGGAATGAAGGCAGAGAAAGTAGAGCTCACAGAATATTTCATTTATAACCTTAGCTACCCACTCTCCTGCATTTAGGCAAGACTAGGTGACTAATTTAGACCTGTGCTGTCCCATATCATAGCTACTAGCCACATGCAGTGGCTGAAAAGTAAGTTAATCATTTTCCCAAAAGTTAAAATCTAATTTCTCAGTCATATTAATCACATGTCAAGTGCTCACATTTCATTAACTACAAATGGTGAGTGGATACTATATTGGACAGTACAGATGACAGACCATTTCCATTATGGTAGAAAGTTCCGTAGGAAGTGCCATTCTAGACAATGAGTTGTGAGAGGAGGAAATACGTGCCCTTTTAACTTGTGCACAATTCTCCAGCTGCTGGCTGCTTTCCCCTGACTCTGGTGACTGAGGAGCTGAGAAGTGTTGCTGTAAAGTGTTGGCCCTTCTGTCAGCCTCAGGACCTGAGAAGTTGCGGAGCAAATGACATCCTCTGCCTCACTCACACACCAACTCATGTGGTAGATACACTCTGAGAAAGAAATAAACTCTTGTGTTAACCCACTGAGCTTTGGAGGTTGTTTGCTACCATAGTTTACCCACTTATGACTAAAACTTAGGTGGTTTTACCTACTAAAACTTAGATGCTGCTGCTGCTGCTGCTGCTAAGTCGCTTCAGTCGTGTCCGACTCTGTGCAACCCCACAGACGGAAGCTCACCAGGCTCCCCTGTCCCTGGGATTCTCCAGGCAAGAACACTGGAGTGGGTTGCCATTTCCTTCTCCAATGCATGAAAGCGAAAAGTAAAAGTGAAGTCTCTCAGTTGTGTCCGACTCTCAGCGACCCCATGGACTGGAGTCTACCAGGCTCCTCCGTCCATGGGATTTTCCAGGCAAAAGTACTGGGGTGGGGTGCCATTGCCTTCCCCGAAAACTTAGATAGTGACAGATATTTTAAGAAAGATGAAAACTTGGCAAACTGATTCAAAAGTGAAAATATAATAATAATCAGTAAAAAATAAACAACACTTAGGAACATTCTGAAAGAAAGATAAAGAGCAAACTTCTGATATTATAGATATTAAAATATATAATAAGTTACAACAATTGAGAGAGTGTAGGAATAGGCAGACAGATCAATGAAAGAGAATGGATGTGAGAATAAATGAAAATTTAGTGTGAACTAAAGGTCTCATTTCTAATTACCTGTGTTCACTCCTGTCTCCCTGCAGCGCTAACCAGAGTCTTAGTCTTTGAGATGTAGTTTCTCTGTTTTTCTCAGAAGACATGCCCCTGATAGAGCCATCTAGCAGCTGGGTCCACTAATACAATGTGCCTTTATGATTTTATAATCCCTCAGTCCCATCCTCAATGAAGTTTATCTCCACCCTGTTTTCTAGTTAATTGTAATTGCCCGAGGCATTCTACTAACTTATTGTCTGTTAACATTTCCAATTCCTTAGAGTCCTACCCATAAGGCCAATCCTTTCTTATCGGCCTCACAGTTCATATATTTTGAATGAAGATGGAATCTGTGCTTCACTTAGCACAATCCTCTATGAAACTTATAAACTTATATTTTACCCACTTAAATCTGAATTCTTCTGTCTGTGGTCGCTCACTTCTTCTCTACATTGCAGAAATAGTTATATCCTATAGAAAACATGCTCTTTATTTCTTTAATCTCATTAACATTTTATGATTTCTAAATCTAAACTCTCCAACTATTCCTTTACTCGTAAGTACACATACCTAATAAAATAAATATTACATACTAATAGAGTCCCCATTGCCAAGTAAAATTATACCCACAATCTCAGTAATAATGTTGATCCCCAATTTCCTTAGACATATTCTATTCAAATCTGACATCCTCTATAATTTACTTATATTTTTCAGTCCAAATAATACCTGACTGTCCATTCATCTTTATTTTTCCAGTGTTCTATGGAGACAGACAAAATGGTTAGGCTTTGGGTATAAATTTTTGGATTTTCACATTCTGTATACCAAAACAAGTACTAGATTTATCAATTTGAATATTAAAAATAAATACCAGAGTTATTAGAAGAATAAGTGAGATAATATTTTTGTAATGTAACAAGAGGTTTTTTTCTGCCTGTGACCCAAATGATAAAGACAGCAAAGAAAAACAGTGATAAATCCGTATATATTTAACAACATCAGCAAAAATAGCAACCAAAAAAAAACCACTACATAATGCTTTATATGTAAAAGTTAAATCATAATGAGTAAAAATGAGAAAACTTTAATATATATGAGAGTTTACATATTTTGTAAGAAAAATAAAAGGAAAAAAGAAGAAAGGAAAAACTTCAGTAGAAATTTGGACAAGGATATGAAAAGCCAAGTCATAAAATAAGATACACGAAAGAAAACACACATATAAAAGATATTCAAACTCCCAGGTAATCATAGAAATGCAAATTTTAAAATGCTGAATTTCCCCCAAAATATTAGAATATTAAACAAATCACTAAAATTCAGGATTGAGGCATGATGCAGTGAAAAAGACAGTAATATTAGTGACAGAAATGCAAGATGTTAAAACTTTGAAAAGAACAGTGTTTAAAATACATTTTAAAGTTTAAGAGAGACTTCCATTTGTTGTAATAATCATAAGACTTGAAATTTACGGCAAGGAGGTAATCCCAGAAGTGTGAAAAAGCCTTATTTTGACTGGCAGAAATCTGGAACTGTACAGCAAGAGAAGGATGGTTAAAAGTTGGAGGTAAAAACCTACAGTGCAGTATTTTTCAGGCGCCTAAAGTGATGATGGGCTTCCCTGGTGACTCAGTGGTAAAGAATCCGCATGCCAGTGCAGGAGATGTAGGTTCAATCCTGGGGTGGGGAAGATTCCCTGGAGAGGAAATGGCAACCCACTCCAGTACTCTTGTTTGGAAAATTCCATGGGCAGAGGAGCCTGGTGGGCTGCAGTCCATGGGGTTCCCAAAGAGTCAGACACAACTTAGCAACTAAACCACAACAAGAAAGTGATGATGCATATCTGTATTCACTTACATGGGGGAGGAAAGGTCCAGAACATATTATTGAGAAAAATAAATTGGTATCTATCTGCATGTATATGTGAATCCATCTATGTAAAAACAAATGTGTGTATGTATGTGTAAAAAGAGAATGAAAAACTGTTAAAGGAGTAATTATTATCTCTAGCTAGTAGAATTTCAGATGATTTTTACTATTTCCTTTGTACTTTTCTAGTTTTTTTTCAAATTTACAGTGTGTCTGCTATAATAAAAATCATTCACATAAATAAAAATGAAAACAAAGATATTATAAATATTATAGAGCAAAGTAGGAAATGTTTGTGGTATTTTATGACAAAAAAGTCACAATAGAGTTACATGTACACTATGATTGCATCTTCAAAATAGGTGAGCTTACTGACAAGGAATATAAAAGAGTAAGAAAATAAAGAAGTAAGTAAGTGATACATTGTTGAATTGACACAGTTGATTTTTCTTTTGTTTAAAAACTGTCAATTATTGTTCTGTTACTTGTTCCATACACATTTTATGAAATTTAAGTATTTAATAGAACAGGTAAAATCAGTAAAAGAAAAAAGGTGGTTTGGTTGATGAAAAAGAAAGGTGGTCAGAAGAGAGTTGCAAACTGCAGAAAATTTGAAAGAGATCTGGCATGGTTATAAATTGTTTATAACCATGTTATAAATTGTTATAAATTGTTTAACCCCCACCATACCCCCAAATCAATCAATAGGGAAATTTCTTCCTAAGAATATTTAAAACAGCATTGATAGAGATCTGAAGTAGCAAAAGAAAATACCAACTGATTTCATAACCTTCATCTACACCTCTTAGTAGAAAATATTCCTAGTAATAATGATGGCCAGAGAGAAAATAAGGATACGCTCATTTAAATTTATATCAACACTAAACCGGGCCTTGCACTCAAGAGTTTCCCACAAATCAGTGATAACTCACAATGGATTTTTCCAGTGTAATTAAACAAACTCTGCCAGACCAGCCCCTTCCTTTGCCCATACTTTGGAACTCTGTTAATGAATTATACATTGAATATCCACACATCATTCAATAATGTGATGAATGCCTTATGGTCAAAAGTCCCTTGGGTGGAAGGAAGATCTCAAAAAAATAATCCTGGGGTTTAACTGACACACTCTTCAGAGAAGATTTTGTAGTGGGCATAATAACTTCTGCATATTTCCATCTTACAAGCCTAGGAGTCTCTCTGAGGATTCATCAGAAGGAATCCCATAAGGTGTGGAGAAAAGGGAAGCCTCCTACACTGTTAGTGGGAATGTAAATGGTATAGGCATTATGGAGAACAGTATGGAGGTTCTTTAAAAAAACAAAAACAAAAATAGAGCTACTGTATGATCTAGCAATCCCACTCCTGGGCATATATCTGGAGAAAAACATAATTTGAAAAGATACATGCACCCCAGTGACCACTGCAGCACTACTTAAAATAGCCAGGACATGGAAGCAACCTAAATGTCCATTAACAGAGGACTGGATAAAGATGTGGCACATATATACAGTGGAATATTACTGAATCATAAAAAGCAACACAATATATTTGCAGCAAATGGATGGACCTAGAGATTGTCATACTAAGTCAAACACAAAGACAAATAGCATATGATATCACTTATAAGTGGAATCTTAAAAAAAAAAAGAAAAGGGTACAAATGAGCTTATCAACAAAACAGAAATAGATTTACAGATTTAGAAAACAAAACGATGGCTAAAAGGGAGTTAAGGGAGATGGAGGGATGAATTAGGGAGTTTGGGATTGACATATACACACTACTATATATATAATAGATAACTAATGAGGACCTACTATATATATATATATATATATATATATATATAGCACAGGGAACTCTACTGAATATAGTGGCCTATATGGGAAAAGAATCTAAAAGAGTGGACATACGTATATGTATCACTGATTCACTTTGCTGTACACCTGACACTAACACATTGTAAGTCAACTACCCTCTAAAAATTTTTTTTTCAATAAAGAAGGAATCCTAGGTTCCTGACCCAGAAAGATGCTCCTGACTTCATGGGTACCTAATGAACCAATGGCACCCCACTCCAGTACTCTTGCCTGGAGAACCCCAGGGACGGTGGAGCCTGGTGGGCTGCCATCCATGGGGTCGCACAGAGTCGGACACGACTGAAGCGACTTAGCAGCAGCAGCAGCAATGAACCACTATGAGTTGCATTCATCTCTGATAATAGCCTTTTGACTCCAAAGGAAAGAATCAGGAAACTACAAAATGTTAGCTGTGGAAGCAAGGAGATACTGTACAGCCATCACAGTGCCAGAAGCTGCCTCAAGGGCAGTTGTAGGAGAACTTTTGGGAATTTTGGGTGGGTGACTGAAGCAAATCGATAGGAACTTTCTATCCTCCACTGCTTCCATTAAAGCAGCCATACTGTACTATTTTCACACATTGGACTTCCCATAGATCTTGGTTTGAGGTGCAGGGGAAAATTGTAGAAAGACTTTAAATTGGACCAAAAGATTCTTGTGCATTTTCAATGAAGAACAAGGCATTATCTAACACATCCTCTAAATTATCTATTCTGTGGAGACTTTGGGCCTTTCCTTATCCTTGAGTTATTTTTCACTCTGTTAAACAGGTAAACTGGTAGCAAAGCAGCACTTGTCCACAAACATGGAAATTCTGTCCAGTGAGGGGAGAATTGGTCCACTCTCCCCCTCCAAAAAAAATCAATTCTGCATCTATTTATAAATTAATTTCTGTAATTCTGATTCAGCTTTAAAAGTGTAGTATTTAAAGTTCATTTAAGTAGTTGTAACATATTACTGGCTTTCTCATTACTTAATGAGTTAAATAAACTCTAGCTCAGACAGTAAAGCGTCTGCCTGCAATGCAGGAGACCAGGGTTTGATTCCTGGGTCAGGAAGATCCCCGGAAGAAGGGAAATGGCAAACCACTCCAGCACTTTTCCCTGGAAAATCCCATGGATGGAGGAGCCTGGTAGGCTACAGTCCATGGGGTCACAAAGAGTCGGACACAACTGAGCGACTTCACTTTCACTTCACTTGGGCATGTATTCATGTTATATTTGTATGAAATTCATGGTTTTACACTTCTAAAAAACACTTCCAAAAAACATAAAAGGATAATATTGAAACTAAGTCCAACCCCAATCCCCTCTTTCCATATATGAGGGAAAGGCACAGAGAAATCAGCTAAACTTTCCTCACCAAAGAAATCCTCCTTATTAAATGAACATAATGAACATGCGATGCTGTTAACTCATTCATGCTGTGGGGTGATTGTTGTTGGGAAACCCCCACACTTTGTGTATCTATGGTAACACTGAGGCTGAATTACTAGGAGAAGAAGCTGGAGTCACAGGATTTAATTCCAACTCTCTTAGTTCTAAGGATATGACTCAGGCAAACTACCTTTTTTCAGCCTCAGTTTCCTTGTCTAGAAAATGAGGACAACAATACTACATACTTTCCTTTTAGAACTGGCATAGCATTAAATGAAATAATGCTTATTATGCTCTTGGAACCATGCCTAGAACACAAAAAGTATTCGGTGCTATCATCACCCATGCTAGTCTAAGGCACAGTTGTTTATAGAGGAATTATCATGAAATGCATGAATACAAAATATAGGGATACTTGGATTTATCCCTTAGGATAAAATTATAAAGTATTATACAATTGAATTTTATTTTAATACTATTAAAATATATCTCATTTAATTATGTAGAATTACTTAATAAAATTAAAAATAATTTTGTGGCACTTATAGTTACCTCCTTTGTTATTGGATATAACTGCTTTAAGACAGACCCCATCTCTACACAGGAGTACATTGTAATTCACCATAACAATACTTCTAAGGTGAATACTATGGATAATCTGGTCAAATAGTCCAATTTTTATATAATTAGGTGACAATTTAGTAAAATCAAAATTATTTTATTAGTACCACAAATGCTAATTTTAATAAACAATAAGCAATAGTATACTCTCATCTTTCACATATGATTGTGATATTTAATTATTATATATTTCTCAACAGCATTTTACTCAACACTTTTATAAATATTCCCTTCCAAGCATTTACTACCATGTTTGTACACAGAAGGTGTTCAGTGAATATTGTTAAATAATCGATAAACTACTGTGCTGAGTGCTGTGTTTAACTGCTCAGTCATGTCTGACTTTTTGCGACCCCATGGACTAGCCACCAGGCTCCTCTGTCCATGGGGATTCTCCAGGCAAGAATACTGGAGTGGGTTGCCATTTCCCCTCCTTCAGGGGATCTTCCCAACCCGAGGATTGAATCCAGGTTTCTCTCATTGCAGGCAGATTCTTCATTGTCTGAGCCACCAGGGAAGCCCATAAACTACTGTACACTGTATTTTGTGTCCTATTGAAAATGATATGCACCTGTGACCTTAAAAAAGACTAGGAGTTGATCATCTGTTCTTCATGTGCACAGAGAGAGCTCATACCCACTTTTCATTATTTTGTCCTCTAAGTTCTCTCTCCCTCTGTAGTTCTAGGATGCTCTATAATTAGAAGCCAGCCAGGCATCAACTACTTCCTCTGGGCAAGTTTGTGCCTTAACACCTCTCAGTGACCTTCCATGCTAATTAAACTCCGTGTGAGAATAAAGAACATTGGTACTTAACTGAAATAAAAAGCAATTAAGTGGAAACATTTGGAGATGATTGTATGTTAATAAGAAATCTTAATCAATGTGTATACCTATGAGACTCACAGAAGCACCTTTGAAGAAATCACATTTTCTAATCAAACAAAATACAAACTTTTTTGTTTTTAAGATGTGCACAAGCACATAAGTCTTTGATTTATTTCACAGGCGGAAGGAAAAATTGTCTCTATTATTCTCTTTGTACTTATCTGAAAATTACTGAAATATCCCTGAAGCAAAGTTTATTTTCTCTAGTATATTAATTGAAAGTACTAAAAAGTATTAAAAAGCAGAGACATCACTTTGCCAACAAAGGCCTGTATAGTCAAAGCTATGGTTTTTCCAGTAGTTAGTACGAATGTGAGAGTTGGACCATAAAGAAGGCTGAGTGCCAAAGACGTGATAGCTTCAAATTGTGGTGATAGAGAGGGCTCTTGAGAGTCCCTTGGACAGCAAGGAGATCAAACCAGTCAATCCTTAAGGAAATCAACCCTGAATATTCATTTCAAGTACTGATGCTGAAGCTCTAATACTTTGGCCACCTGATGCAAAGAACCTACTCTTTAGAAAAGATCCTGGTATCCTGGTGCTGGGAAAGATTGAAGGAAACAGGAGAAGGGTACGGCAGAAGATGAGATGGTTAGATAGTATCACCAACTCAATAGACATGAATTTGAGCAAATTCTGGGAGACAATGAAGGACAGAGGTGACTGGCATGCTGCCAGTCCATGGGGTCATAGAGAGTTAGACACGACTTAAAGACTGAACAAAACACCAACAAATTTTATCCAAGAAATCTAAACTTGGGTTTTTTACCTTTCTGAATTGTTTAAGCACATTAGTCATTTGTATTTTAAGTGCATAATAAAATAGAGTAAATGCAGAAAGTTTAGATCAAAAGTTAGTAAACTCTAGTCACAGGCCAAATTTGGCCCTGTCCTTTTCTTCACAGTTTAACAGCTAGGAATGTTTTTTATGTTTGTCAAGAGTTATGGGTAAAAATAAAAAAGAATATGAGACAGGGACCATATGTAACACACAAAGACTAAAATATTTACTACTGGACCTTTGACAGAAAAAGTTTGCCAATCTTTCATTTGGTTGATAGCCTGAACTGGAATTATTAGTATAACTCACATACATAAAACCATCCTAATTCAAAATAAGATATAGTTAAAATTTTAAAATAAGAAATTTAAAATTTACTCATTAAATAATAAATTAATTCAATAAACATTTAGTCCTTCCCAACCATATTCCAAGGAATGTTCACGCAATTAGCTTACTTGTGTCTCACAAATGATTGAGGCTGAACTCCTGATTCCTCCTTTTTTATGAAGAACCAGACCCAGGACTAGTTCATTACATTGTCCCATGGCTGACACTGATATGTCTCTGATTCCAAAAACTGATTCTTATTGTATCATACGCCTGGGTTGGGAAACTAAGGTCCCACGTGCTGCATGGCACAGCCAAAAAAATCAAAAACATCAAGAACATGCAGGAATGCTTCTAATGACCACTGGTTTTTTTGATTAATAGATAAGTGATTTGTTTTAAATGTTAAATTTTGGTAATGAACAAAGCATTTGTTCCTTAAATAAGATATTGGCTGGAAGTTTAATACACTCTGGTCGTCTTTCCAAATACTCTCCTTCTCCTATTTCCTGCGACATGGGATACCCTTCAACCTATTTGACAAGGTTCAAATTAATATAGTCTCTGAATTACCCAATCCAAATTAGTGAGGTTGCTCATATCAACCACAAATATTTCAGCATGCTTTATACTATCTATTCAGGGCACATGATGCTGTGCAGAGTAACTGCAATAGGTGTTTCTGACCCATAAAAAAGTTTTAACAGCTGTAAATATATGAAAAGAGGACGTAACAATCAGAATTCTTTGAGGGCTTCCTTGGTAGTCCAGTAGTTAAGAATCTGCCTTGTAAGGTAAGGGACACCAGTTCAATCCCTGGTCTGGTAAGATTCCACATGCTGCAGAGCAGCTAAGCCTATGTGCCGCAACTACTGAGCCCAAGCAAGTGCTGCAGCTCCTGAAGCCTGTGCACCTGGAGCCTGTGCTCGACAACAAGAGAAGCCCCCACAATGAGAAGCCCACGCACCACAACAAAGAGTAGCCCCCACTCGCCACAACTAGAAAAAGCCTGCGTGCAGCAAGAAGACCCACCATAGCCAAAAATAAATCAATCTTTTTAAAAAGTCTTTGATATTTCTCCAATTTTTGCTAGAAAAAATTGCAAATACTATTATTTGCAATACTATAATTTACAAAAATCTACTGGAATTAATGACCATCCAGATAAACTGAACATACTATCTTCCAGAATACTGTATATTAGACACACATGGACCCCTCATGAATATTCACAGACCCCAAAGGAGCAAAGAATATTGCATATGACATGCCTAAAAATAAATCTTGGCTAATGTTGATAAAGGGAAATATTGGCTGCTAAAATGATGCATTATTCCTCTTTTCACTTCAACGTTTTGTTCCCTACTTTCATTAAGTTTTATTCTTCATCATACTGTTTATATTCATGTCTTCTACAAGCTTAGTATTGTGTTAGGAATTATGCCATTATATCAAACAACATAGAAGGAATACATTAGGCCCTCAGGGACCTTAGGATCTATTTTAGAAAGCAAGAATATATTCTGTTGATTCCAAGATTAAATTTTTCCCTATATTAACATTTCAAATTGAGATATGTCATCCAGTTAGCTACTGACCTGGGTAAACTCAGGCTGTAGTTATCATTGCCCAAACATGCTCGAGACTCAGTCCTAGTTATTTATAGTCATCGCTTCAGCTGAATTATGTGCATAGCTGGTGCTACATATAGTGAGTTTAATTACATTTGGAATAACTTAAAATAGTACCTCATGTCATAGAATTGAACTGAAAAATCTGTGTATGCAGAAAAATTCACTGAAACTGGGCATACAGTTTAAACAAATGAAGCCAATAGTTGTTTTTGGAAGAATTCCATGTTTTTTATAATTCCATATTCTATTATAAAGCAAAAATCAGATATGTCATGGCACCTGAAAAAAACAAAGATACTCCAAAAAAGTTGAAGATGTGTGACATTTTATTGTGTGTATATATAACTGTGATTATATACTAAGCAATGCAAGTGAGAGCAGGAGATTGCCAAACCTTTAAAATAGATGAGAAATTTCAAAACAGGAGGCTACTATGATTATTGCTAAGGGATTGCAGTATGCATAGTTCAGTTGGCAGCATTTCCTTCTTTCTGTCCTCCTGATGTATAAAATAATGGTATGTCCTGGAAATCATTGTCATCTTCAATCTGACAAAATACAGTACTTACAAAACTAATAACAAGTGAAGCAAGGCAATTTGTACCAAAATCAAATGAGTGGTTTGGATAGTGCAGGACTTTCATAAAGGCCTGGGAACACTCTGAAATGAAAATAAGAGCTGAGCTTTTGGTAAAGACAAGCTGGACTTTAAAAGTTGCAATAAAGGTCACTGCCTGACATTGAGGTATAGACATAGGCTGATATGGTTATTGTGATCTAGAATAACCACATCAAGAGCAGGAATTGTGGGTTCAAATCCTCACTCTGTCGTTGACTAGCTGTGGGGTAATCAGTCTTAAACTCTCTGGGGGCCTCAGTGTTCACATCTATAAAAAGGCAATAATAACTGTGACCATTTCATAGTCCTGCTGTAAAGATTAAGTGAGCAAATAGATTTAAATGCTTTTAAAAAATCCTTATTGAATAAATCAACAAATATGAAATAAACAAACAAAGGTAAAGGTATTGCAGGCAAGACAAGATCAGAAGCAGATTATCTGCAATGAGATCAAGCCTGGTGAAGACACAGATTTAGCCACAAAGAAAAATAAAGTTCTGAGAATTCTCACAGACCTCACATACCTCAAAATTATTTAGGTCAGAGTGAGGAATCTGAGTCCTATTCTGTAGTTAATGTGGGTCATGTGATCTTTATTTCTCCTTCATTTTAGAAGAAAATTTTATTAGGTTTTGAATTTTAGATTGGTAATTTTTTTCTTTCAAATCTTTAAAAGTTTAATATTATTTTGTTGTCTTCTAACTAATATTGTTTCTGTTGGGAAGTTATCAATGACTTCTAATTGAAATCAATGTAGTTTTAAATACATATATATATGTATATGTGTCTATATATATGTATATAGAAATATATTATATATCTTGCTTGATATCTGCAGGCTTTTTAAAATGTCACTTGAAGTCATTAGTCATTTTTGGAAAATGATTGATCATTACCTCTGCTTCTGCCAAAATCTCTCTCTCCTTTGCTTCTCTAATTACATCTATAATAGACTTTAGAGTCTGCATTATAGATATTTAACATCAGTTTTATTTTTCCCTGTTTTCTCTATGCTTCAGTTTAAATCTTCTGTCTTGAGCTATCTTTTAGTTCACTAGTTGTGCCTCCTGCTGCTAAATCTATTTATTAAGTTCTTAATTGTGGATATTGTATTTTTCAATTTAATGACTTCCCTCTGATCATTTTGTATAAATTCCAATTCTCCAATATAATTATTCATCTTCTACTCTATTTTCTGGAACATATTAATCAGAATTATTCTAAAGTCATTGTGTAATAATTCCAATATTTAGTTCACCTGTAAGACTGATTATACTGTCTGTGTTTTTGTTATTGTTGTTGTTATTTGGTTGTATAATCCTATTATTTGACAAGCCTAGTAGATTGACCAAATGCTAGACATTGTTTATAATGAATTAAAAGTTGTGGATGATTCTTCATTTTTCTATCAGGGTTAATATTTCCTTTGCTGGACAGAGGGAAAGTGAATCTTCTTAATTCATTCAGGGATTGAGCCAAGTTAAGGCTGGATTGCTTGTACGTATGATAGCTCAATTGGTAAAGAATCTGCCTGCATTTCAGGAGACCCCAGTTTGATCCCTGGGTTGGGAAAATCCACTGGAGAAGGGAAAGGTTACCCACTCCAGTATTCTGGCCTGGAGAATTCCATGGATTGGAAAGACCATGGGGTTGCAAAGAGTTGGACACAACCGAGGTACTTTTACTTTCTTTCAATATACATATTTATGGCTTGCTGTTACTCCCAAGGTCTAGTGCCCTAGGACTTTCAGCTGAGAACATAATCTGCTGTCACTTGCTTATTTAACTTATATGCAGAGTACATCATGCAAAGTGCAGGGCTGGATAAAGCACAAGCTGGAATCAAGATCGCTAGGAGAAATATCAATAACTTCAGATATGCAGATGATACCACACTTATGGCAGAAAGCCAAAAAGAACTAAAGAACTTCTTGATGCAAGTGAAAGAGGAGAGTGAAAAAAACTGGCTTAAATCTCAGCATTCAGAAAACTAAGATCATGGCATCTGGTTCCATCACTTCTTCACAAATAGATGGGGAAACAATGGAAACAATAACAGACTTTATTTTGGGGGGCTCCAAAATCACTGCAAGTGGTGACTGTAGCCATGAAATTAAAAGAGGTTTGCTCCTTGGAATAAAAGCTATGAAAAATATAGACAGTGTATTAAAAAGCAGAGGCATTACTTTGCTGACAAAGGTCCATATAGTCAAAGCTATAGTTTTCCCAGTAGTCATGTATGAATGTGAGAGTTGGACCATAAAGAAGGCTGAGTGCCAGAGAATTGATGCTTTTGAACTGTAGTGTTAGAGAAGACTCTTGAGAGTCCCTTGGAGTGCAAGGAGATCCAGCCAGTCCATTCTAAAGGAGATCAGTCCTGGGTGTTCATTGGAAGGACTAATACTGAAGCTGAAGCTTCAATACTTTGGCCACCTGATGCAACTAACTGACTCATTGGAAAAGACCCTGATGCTGGGAAAGACTGAAGGTGGGAGGAGAAGGGGACAACAGAGGATGAGATGGTTGGATGGCATCACTGACTCAAGGGACATGAGTTTGAGCAAGCTCTGGGAGTTGGTGATGGACAGGGAAGCCTGGCATGCTGAAGTCCATGGGGTCACAGAGTTGGACACGACTGAGTGACTGAACTGAACTGAGTCATTTTAGACTCCCAAATGGTATGATGCCTCTGTCTTCCAGAGTGGCCCTCTGCCCGGGCAACGTTCTTCAGTTCTCAGCCTTCTGCCTATGCCCAAAACCAGCAAATTCTGGGAACACTGGTTATAGATTGTTTTCTCGCTTCTCCACAGTTAACCCCTCTCTGGAATCTTATCCTCTTTAGCCTGACTTCTTCAGAAGCTCACTGATCTCTTTAAATTCAGGATTTGTTCATTTTATTTGGCTTTTCTATTTATCTTTGTAAAGATTGTTATTTCACATAAAACTAACCCATCTTACCTAGACAGAGCGACCTCAAACCTATAGGCCTTTAAACAAGAAACTGATATAATAAAAGTGCTATTTGTTAGAGGGTAAAAGGTAGAAGACAAATTGAGAAAGATGGAACAGACCTTGAAAAAGGTGGTAATGGCAGAATTAAAAGGAAACTATAAAACTGAGAGCATAATTTCTAATCTTTGTTACATCTCCAAGGTAGATACCTATGGCTCACTTTATAGAGGAATCAATAAAAACTTAGATATACATTATTGTCTTTCCCACCTCCCAAATCTATATATTTCCTCTATGGCATAGAGTGGTAAGGAATCCACCTACCAATGCAGGAGATACATGTTCAATCCCTGGGTCAGGACGATCCCCTGGAGGAGGAAATGGCAACCCACTTGAGTTTCCTGCCTGGGAAATCTCATAGACAGAGGAGCCTGTTGGGCTACAGTCCATGGGGTCGCAAAGAGTTGAACACAATTGAGCATCTGAGTGCACAAGCATATAGTAGAGCTTATTCCAAAGTGGCTCTGCCATCACTGAGCCTCAGTTGTCTCATCTGTCAAATGAGAATATCTATTTCATACAATTGTGACCAGTGAGACTAATACATATGAAAGCAATTATTTAACTATAAAGAGCTATATGTTGTAAGAGTAATTGGGATTTCTTTAATCAGGCATGGTAATACACACAAGACATGGAAATGACTTCATGAAGGAAGAATTTTTTTTTTATATTCACAGATCCCTCCCTAGAAATAGTAATACAAGGCACGGCATGCCATGCTGGGCCCCATGGAGAATCACCAGGATTTTCAGGAGGCAGAGGGAGCAAAGGAAAACTGTGAGCAAAAGCCTTTACTATGGTTACTATAGGAAGGGATGGCTGAGGCAGGGAGCACAGGCTGAGGATTGACTAGTTTGAATAATTCCAGTAGGTCTGGGGCACAGAGGCTGTCTTTAGTTGTCTGGTACCAGGCCCTCATCTGATTGGGGCAGGAGGACAGTGGCCCCAGAGTATGAGAGCCCAAATAAAGGAAGTGTTGTGGTTTGCATATGAAAGACACACTCACAAGTGAGTTGTTTGTAATACTTTGGAATTAGCTAACCCTGAGAGGGGGAAGGCAATGGCACCCCACCCCAGTACTTTTGCCTGGAAAATCCCATGGATGGAGGAGCCTGGTAGGCTCCAGTCCATGGGGTCGCTAAGAGTCGGACACGACTGAGCGACTTCACTTTCGCTTTCCACTTTCATACGTTGGAGAAGGAAATGGCAACCCACTCCAGTATTCTTGCCTGGAGAATCCCAGGGACAGGGGAGCCTGGTGGGCTTCTGTCTGTGGGGTCGCACAGAGTCGGACACGACTGAAGCGACTTAGCAGCAGCAGCAACCCTGAGAGAGACTGTCCCTTCTGGGTCAGCAGGACTTGAGAATCAAAATGCAGAAACAAAACATGATTAACACAGTAATGCATTTATAGTATAGTAGTATAGTCTCGGAGAAGGCAATGGCACCCCACTCCAGTACTCTTGCCCGGAAAATCCCATGGACGGAGGAGCCTGGTAGGCTACAGTCCATGAGGTCACTAAGAGTCGGACACAATTGAGCAACTTCACTTTCACTTTTCACTTTCATGCATTGGAGAAGGAAATGGCAACCCACTCCAGTGTTCTTGCCTGGAGAATCCCAGGGACGGCAGAGCCTGGTGGGCTGCCGTCTCTGGGGTTGCACAGAGTCAAATACGACAGAAGCAACTTAGCAGCAGCAGTATAGTCTACTATAACAGTATTGAAGTAGTTATCTTTCTCAAGTACTGATATTCTGCTAACTCTGAGCTCATGAAGAATAGCAAAAGAGTCACTTTGGTTGCCTATGATGAGATGTATATATAGACAGTCAGCTCTTCATGGAGACTCTTATGCTCAAGGGGAACAAAAAAGGAATCTGTGTTCTCTTGAGTAAAAATTATATTTATAATGGCATCAGTGATATCTCACTAATTCAGTGTTATAAAATGTCTAAAATATGATGTTGATAACAATTGTATTTCAATTAATAACTTTAAAATTTCATGTTTATTTTTAAGCAGCTGTTGCTTGTTATACAAATAGTTATTTTCTCAAAAAAAATATCACACTAGAAGCATATTTTTTAAATACACTGCACTGTACAGATTATCCCCATTGTTTGTTTTTATTAAATTCTCTATCTCAATCTTAAACACATTTGTCATTTGGGCAAACTAAGAAATTAACTTCCTTCTCAAGTACAAATGCTTGTGGGGGCAGTTTTTGCAGCATGGGAGTCTGTTAGTCCCAGATGTATTAAGAGAAAAAAAGTGCCCAAGCTGTACAATACTGTTTTCCTGAACGGTAGGCAATTAAACTAAACAGTTTCAGAACTGCATAATTTATTAGTTCAAAACCAAAGTATATATCATAACAATCAATCCCAAATGATAAAGAATTTTATTTTCCAATTATTGGAATAATTCACCTTTTTTTTACAGAATGCAATATGTTTCCATAATACAATAAACTCGTTACCCATCTGCTGCCTTAAAACTGTAACACATATTTTGTAATCTCCAGTAGGTCAGGCATTATGTCTCTAATTCTATTCTCCTGTGCCACACACAGCAAACAAATACTGTTTTGGCTTCTTAGTGGCAGTCAAAATTGTGATGTTTACAAGTTTACTATCTTATAAACTCAATGAGGCAGTTAGAAAGGAAAAACAATAAAATTCTGGGCCAAACATCTCCAGGAGTCTATCTAAAGGAAATGTTAATTATCAAGTCACCTTGTCCTAATAGTGAGGAAAGGCTAATTCCAGCAATAACCATGCCTTCTTCCTGTAATTCACTCATAGCACAAAAAAACAATTTCTAAGAATTAGAAAGTATTTTTGCTTTATTATGTTGTTATGAGAGAAGGCAATGGCACCCCACTCCAGTACTCTTGCCTGGAAAATCCCATGGACGGAGGAGCCTGGTAGGCTGCAGTCCATGAGGTCGCTAAGAGTCGGACACGATTGAGCGACTTCACTTTCACTTTTCACTTTCATGCGTTGGAGAAGGAAATGGCAACCCACTCCAGTGTTCTTGCCTGGAGAATCCCAGGGACGGGGGAGCCTGGTGGGCTGCCGTCTCTGGGGTTGCAGAGTCGGACATGACTGAAGTGACTTAGCAGTATGTTGTTATGAATACTACTCAACAAAAATAAAGTTCAAGTATAGTACATCTACATTCAGGATCAGCTAAGGAATCTGCCAGGCCTAGTACAAACTGAAATTGAAGGGCGCTTGTTGATGTTCACGTGTCACCCTCTCACATGGGGGACACATCGGAGACTACCACAAATCCCCAGTAAACCACTCCTCACTAGGCCTGTCCCCGAAACAGACACAATGACACTATTTCCCTATCTCATTTCTTTTATTTCTATATCAAGTGTTTGAGTGAACTCCTTCACAATCCCCATTTAGCCACTGTCAAATTAGACATTTTATCTTTAATTTATCCAAAATACCTGTTTTGCATAGAAAACCAAAATGCCTTTGTGGGTCTTTTCAAACACCAGTCATGAGAACTAGCAGTTGGTTCACTTTTCAGAGCCAGTCACAAAACTGGATGGCCCTTCATTTTCATGGACAAGTTGGTGGGTTTGGGAAAGTAGGAATGAAGGTATATCTGAGATGAGCACAACTGTTCTGCATAAAAGTGGGAGAAGAATTTGCTGTTTGAGGAGTAATTTAGGAAGGCTAGAGCAAGGAGAAGAGAGGGGAGAAGATGCAGGAAACAAGCTTTGTGATATGCTGTATGATTCTTTTTCTTAACCCCAAGACTATCGACAAGATTTGTGTGACTAGGTATTTCTGAAACTCAGAAAAAAGAAAATGCAGAGTGCTACCCTGGGTCTCTATAGCATAGAACTGTGGCAACTAATGCAAAAGAAATAGAAGGATGACTAAGGACTCTTAAGAGCAAGAGAAACTTCAGAGATTAGTCACTCTTATAAGGAAGAATGGGAATTTTGGACTTCCATGGGCCATGAAATTAAAGAACTAGAGCCACACTTTCTAGTTGCGGAGGTAATGGGTATTCCAAAGTCCCAAGTGACTCTCACATTAACAATCATGAGGGCTTTACTGTGTGCCAGCCCTCATGGTCACAACCCCACACCTGTCAGCTCTTCTACTCATTCCTATCAAAGAGATACTATTTTACAGACAATGCAGATAGGACACAAGGAGATTACAGAATTTTCCCAGGATCAGACACTTACTAAATATCGGAGGTTAGACCAGAAAATAGGCAATCAACTTCCAAAACTAACGACTAAAACTCTATCTCATGTGATGTCCCAGGGGGTCCAGGAAAGTAGATACTATCATTCAGAACTTACAAGTGAAGGAACTGAAGCCAGAAACATTAAGTACTTATTCAAGGAAGCTAGTCAGTGCAGAATCAGGATCAAAATAGATGTGGCTGATTCCACACCTTTGCTTTTCCTCCCTTTTGGCTCATCTGGACATAGCACCAAGGTTCATATTCTAGCCCTGTCCTTCATGGTCTGTGCAACCTGAGCAAATCACCAAGCCTGCTGGATTCTTCTTTTTCTCATCTGTAATGTTGCAATTATAACTACTTTTAAGTATTTCTTATAGGATATAAAATAAGACATATGAGCAGGAGTGTATTATGCAAATAAATAGTATATTTGCTGCTGCTGTTTTGGAATGAGAGGACAGTACGTCCCATGATGCTTTTCACTCCCCGATTGCTCAGTATATACTAAGGAGAGAAGGAAGAGATATATATTTTGAACAATGTTAATTTCATCCCACGGCTTTTGATTATTCATCCCTCTGAGTGATCCAGTCTCATTACGTTCAGTCATTCTCTCTAAATGCTTGGCAGGCATCCAAACAGTTATTTGTTCAACTCAATAATCTAAGTTTATTGTCTTAAATAAATCACACCTGACAAATAACTCATGCTTCAAAATGATCTTTAAAAATGAGTACTAAAGTGACATTGTCAATTCCAAAAATCACAGATGATTTTAAGGCTTTCAACAAAACAACTTAAAAGCTTGACATTTTAATTTATTGCTATACTGCTTCCTATAACTGTACTTTGACTGGTTTTCACCACATACTAGGCAGTAATTTTTTTCATGTGAAATATAATTTACACTTTAAGAAGACATGAGCTAACAGGGGTATAGGCATGAGCAAGGTAAACATAAAACTCTTCTTGAGGAGCCAATGCTTCACTTTATTTAATTTTCACTTTTTTTTTTTAATTTTTATTTTTTTTTCTTCTTCAGAATTTTTATTTTTTTATTTATTTTATTTTTTTAAATTTTATTTTGCTTAACTTTACAATATTGTATTGCACATTTTCAAAATGTTAATATCAGAGGCCACAAATGTATAAAAAGCAAGGTATATTTAATTTCCATAAAAATATATTGGACACTCATTTGTATAATCTTGGAAGCACACCGAGGAGTGTGACAAAATACATTTCTCATTGTATGTTATAAAAATAAAAGAAAAGAGGATTAATAATATGAATTATCACAAATACTGGACTTTAGAAGCCACACTAGGAACAGATAAAGTAATGAAATGTCTAACCAACTTGAACAATGTAAGGTTAAAATCAGGCTTCCTGACACACCATATTAAAAAATTGAAAGATAAAAAACCATAAGATTTCTTTCCTTCTACTAATTTTGGGGTTTTTTTCCTTCCTCTTTCTTCAGTTGCTTTAGGTATAAAGTTAGGTTGTCTATTTGATGTTTTTCTTGTTTCTTGAAATAGGATTGTATTGCAATAAACTTCCCTCTTAGAACTGCTTTTGCTGCAGCTCATAGGTTTTTGAGTTGTCATGTTCTCATTGTCGTTTGTTTCAAGAAATTTTTTTTTTATTACTTCAGTAACCTGTTGGTTATTTAGAAACATGTTGTTTAATCTCCATGTGTTTGTGTTTCTTACCGTTTTTTTCTTGTAATTGATATCCAGTCTCATTGCATTGTGGTCAGAGAAGATGCTTGATATAATTTCAATTTTCTTAAATTTACTGAGGTTTGTTTTGTGACCCAAGACGTGGTCTATCCTGGAGAATGTTCCATGTGCACTTGAAAAGAAGGCGTATTCTTCTGAATTTGGATGGAATGTCCTGAAGATATCAATAAGATCCATCTCATCTAATGTATCATTTAAGACTTTTGTTTCTTTATTAATATGCTGATTTGATGATCTGTCCATTGATGTGAGTGGGGTGTTAAAGTCTCTTACTATTATTGTGTTACTGCCAATTTCTCCTTTTATGTCTGTTAGTGTTTGTCAGGGAAGGCAATGGCACCCCACCCCAGTACTTTTGCCTGGAAAATCCCAAGGACAGAGGATCCTGGTAGGCTCCAGTCCATGGGGTCGCTAAGAGTCAGACATGACTGAGCGACTTCACTTTCACTTTTCACTTTCATGCATTGGAGAAGGAAATGGCAACCCACTCCAGTATTCTTGCCTGGAGAATCCCAGGGACGGGGAGCCTGGTGAGCTTCCGTCTGTGGGTCGCACAGAGTCGGACACGACTGAAGCGACTTAGCAGTAGCAGTAGCAGTAGTGTTTGTCTTATGTATTAAGGTGCTCCTATGTTGGGTGTGTAGATATTTATAATTGTTATGTCTACCTCTTCGATTGACCCCTTGATCATTATGTAGTGTCCTTCCTTATCTCTTATAATCTTCTTTAAGGTCTGTTTTGTCTGATATGAGGATTGCTACTACAGCTTTATTTTGCTTCCCATTTGCATGGAATATATTTTCAATCCTCTCATTTTCAGTCTCTATGTCTTATGAGGTCTGAAGTGGGTTTCTTATAGACAGCATATATATGGGTCTTGTTTTTGTATCCATTCAGCCAATCTGTGTCTTTTGGTTGAAGCATTTAATCCATTTATATGTAAAGTAATTATTGATATATAGGTTCCTATTGCATTTTCTAATTGTTTGAGGTTGATTTTGTAGATCTTCTTTCTTCTATTGTATTTCTAGAAATAAATGAAAAAGAAATGAAATAAACAATAGTAAAGATTCAAAACACTAAAAGCTGGTTCTTTGAGAAGATAAACAAAATTGGCAAACCCTTAGCCAGACTCATCAAGAAAAAAAGAGAGAAGAATTAAATCAACAAAATTAGAAATGAAAAAGCAGAGGTTACAACAATTCAGAAATACAAAGGATTATAAGAAACTATTATGAACAACTATATGGCAATAAAATAGATAACCTGGAAGAAATGGACAGATTCTTAGAAAAGTTCAATCTTTCAAGACTGAATCAGGAAGAAATAGAAATTATGAACAACCCAGTTACAAGCACTGAAATTGAAGCTGTCATCAGAAATCACCCAAAAAGCAAAAACCCAGGAACAGATGGCTTCACAGGAGAATTCTATCAAACATTTAGAGAAGAGCTAATGCCTATCCTTCTAAAACTCTTTCAAAAAATTGCAGAGGAAGGAACATTTTCAAATTCATTCTATGAGTGCTCCACCACCCTGATACCAAAACCAAAGAACACACAAAAAGAAAACTCTAGGCCAATAACACTGATTTTGCAAAAATTCTCAACAAAATTTTAGCAAACAGAATTCAGCAACACATCAAAAAGCTCATACACCATGATCAAGTTTGGTTTATTCCAGGGATACAAGGATTCTTCAATGTATGGAAATCAATCAATGTGATACACCATGTTATCAATTAAAAGATAAAAACCATATGATCATCTCAATAGATGCAGTAAACGCCTTTGACAAAATTCAGCACTTATTTATGATTAAAACTCTTCAAAAAATGGGCATAGAAGGAATTACCTCAAGAAAATAAAGGCCATATATGATAGATCAGATCAGATTAGATCAGTCGCTCAGTCATGTCCGACTCTTTGTGACCCCATGAACCGCAGCACGCCAGGCCTCCCTGTCCATCACCAGCTCCCGGAGGTCACCCAGACTCATACCCATCGAGTCAGTGATGCCATCCAGCCATCTCATCCTCAGTCGTCCCCTTCTCCTCCTGCCCTCAATCCCTCCCAGCATCAGAGTCTTCTCCAATGAGTCAACTCTTCGCATAAGGTGGCCAAAATACTGGAGTTTCAGCTTTAGCATCATTCCTTCTAAAGAAATTCCAGGATTGATCTCCTTCAGAATGGACTGGTTGGATCTTCTTGCAGTCCAAGGGACTCTCAAGAGTCTTCTCCAACACCACACTCCAAAAGCATCAATTCTTCGGTGCTCAGCCTTCTTCGCAGTCCAGCTCTCACATCCATACATGACCACAGGAAAGACCATAGCCTTGACTAGGCGAACCTTTGTTGGTAAAGTAATGTCTCTGCTTTTGAATATGCTATCTAGGTTGGTCATAACTTTCCTTCCAAGGAGTAAGCGTCTTTTAATTTCATGGCAACAGTCACCATCTGCAGTGATTTTGGAGCCCAGAAAAACAAAGTCTGACACTGTTTCCACTGTTTCCCCATCTATTTCCCATGTAGTGATGGGACCAGATGCCATGATCTTCATTTTCTGAATGTTGAGCTTTAAGCCAACATTTTCACTCTCCACTTTCACTTTCATCAAGAGGCTTTTTAGCCCCTCTTCACTTTCTGCCATAAGAGTGGTGTCATCTGCATATCTGAGGTTATTGATATTTCTCCCAGCAATCTTGATTCCAACTTGCGTTTCTTCCAGTCCAGCATTTCTCATGATGTACTCTGCATATAAGTTAAAAAAAACATGGTGACAATATGCAGCCTTGACGTACTCCTTTTCCTATTTGGAACCAGTGTGTTGTTCCATGACCAGTTCTAACTGTTGCTTCCTGACCTGCAGACAAATTTCTCAAGAGGCAGATCAGGTGGTCTGGTATTCCCATCTCTTTCAGAATTTTCCATAGTTTATTGTGATCTACACAGTCAAAGGCTTTGGCATAGTCAATAAAGCAGAAATAGATGTTTTTCTGGAACTCTCTTGCTTTTTCCATGATCCAGCAGATGTTGGCAATTTTATCTCTGGTTCCTCTGCCTTTTCGAAAACCAGCTTGAACATCTGGAAGTTCACGGTTCACATATTGCTGAAGCCTGGCTTGGAGAATTTTGAGCATTACTTTACTAGCGTGTGAGATGAGTGCAATTGTTCGGTAGTTTGAGCATTCTTTGGCATTGCCTTTCTTTGGGATTGGGATGAAAACTGACCTTTTCCAATCTTGTTGCCACTGCTGAGTTTTCCAAATTTGCTGGCATATTGAGTGCAGCACTTTCACAGCATCATCTTTCAGGACTTGGAATAGCTCCACTGGAATTCCATCACCTCCACTAGCTTTGTTCGTAGTGATGCTTTCTAAGGCCCATTTGACTTCACATTCCAAGATGTCTGGCTCTAGGTCAGTGATCACATCATCATGATTATCTGGGTCTTGAAACTCTTTTTTGTACAGTTCTTCTGTGTATTCCTGCCACCTCTTCTTAATATCTTCTGCTTCTGTTAGGTCCACACCATCTCTGTCCTTTATCGAGCCCATACTTAAAGCATTCCCCCTAAAATCAGGAAGAAGACAAGGGTGTCCTTTTTTCCACTATTATTCAACATAGTTCTGAAAGTCCTAGCTACAGCAATCAGAGAAGAAAAAGAAATAATAGTAATCCAGATAAGAATGAAGAAGTAAAGCTCTCACTGTTTGCAGATGACTGATACTGTACATCAGTTCAGTTCAGTCATTCAGTCATGACCAACTCTGTGCGACCTCAAGAATCGCAGCAAGCCAGGCCTCCCTGTCCATCACCAACTCTTAGTTTACTCAAACTCATGTCCATCGAGTCCTTGATGCCATCCAACCATCTCATCCTCTGTCGTCCCCTCTCCTCCTGCCCCCAATCCCTCCCAGCATCAGAGTCTTCTCCAATGAGTCAACTCTGCATGAGGTGGCCAAAGTATTGAGGTTTCAGCTTTAGCATCAGCCCTTCCAATGAACACCCAGGACTGATCTCCTTTAGAATGGATCTCCTTGCAGTCCAAGGGACTCTCAAGAGTCTTCTCCAACACCACAGTTCAAAAGCATCAATTCTTCAGTGTTCAGCTTTCTTCACAGTCCAACTTTCACCTCCATACATGACCACTGGAAAAGCCATAGCCTTGACTAGATAGACCTTTGTTGGCAAAGTAATATCTCTGCTTTTTAATATGCTTTCTAGGTTGGTCATAACTTTTCTTCCAAGGAGTAAGCATCTTTTAATTTCATGGCTGCAGTCACAATCTGCAGTGATTTTGGAGCCCCAAAAATAAAGTCTGACACTGTTTCCACTGTTTCCCCATCTATTTCCCATGAAGTGATGGGACCAGATGCCATGATCTTCATTTTCTAAATGTTGAGTTTTAAGCCAACTTTTTCACTCTCCTTTTTCACTTTCATCAAGAGGCTTTTTAGTTCCTCTTCACTTTCTGCCATAAGGGTGGTGTCATCTGCATATCTGAGGTTATTGATATTTCTCCTGGCAATCTTGATTCCAGCTTGTGCTTCTTCCCACCCAGCGTTTCTCATGATGTACTCTGCATATAAGTTAAATAAGTAGGGTGACAAGATACAGCTTTGATGTACTCCTTTTCCTATATAGAATGAGTCTGTTGTTCCATGTCCAGTTCTAACTGTTGCTTCCTGACCTGCATATAGGTTTCTCAAGAGGCAGGTCAGCTGGTCTGGTATTCCCATCTCTTTCAGAATTTTCCACAGTTTATTGTGATCCACACAGTCAAAGGCTTTGGTATAGTCAATAAAGCAGAAATAGATGTTTTTCTGGAACTCTCTTGCTTTTTCCATGATCCAGCAGATGTTGGCAATTTGATCTCTGGTTCCTCTGCCTTTTCGAAAACCAGCTTGAACATCTGGAAGTTCACGGTTCACATATTGCTGAAGCCTGGCTTGGAGAATTTTGAGCATTACTTTACTAGCGTGTGAGATGAGTGCAATTGTTTGGTAGTTTGAGCATTCTTTGGCATTGCCTTTCTTTGGGATTGGAATGAAAACTGACCTTATCCAGTCCTGTGGCCACTACTGAGTTTTCCAAATTTGCTGGCATATTGAGTGCAGCACTTTCACAGCATCATCTTTCAGGATTTGAAATAGCTCAACTGTACAGAAAAAACCCTAAAATAGTATCAGAAAATTACTATAACTAATCAGTGAATTTAGCAAAGTTGCAAGATACAAAATTAATACACATAAATCACTTGCATTTTTATATACTAACAATGAAAAGTCAGAAAGAGAAATTAAGGAATCAATCCCACTCACCATTGCAACAAAAAGAATTAAATATCCAGGAATAAACTTACCTAAGGAGATGAAAGAACTGTACGCAGAAAATATAAGACACTAATGAAAGAGAAGAGATGGCTGGATGGCATCACTGACTCGATGGACATGAGTTTGAGTGAACTCTGGGAGTTGGTGATGGACAGGGAGGCCTGACGTGCTATAATTCATGGGGTTGCAAAGAGTCGGACACGACTGAGCGACTGAACTGAACTGAATGAAAGAAATCCAAGATAATATAAACAGATGGAGAGATATTCCATGCTCCTGGGTAGGAAGAATCAATACTGTGAAAATAACTATACTAACAAACACAGTCTATAGATTCAATGTGATCCCTATCAAATTACTAATGGCATTTTTCACAGAACTAGAACAAAAAATTTCACAATTCATATGGAAACACAAAAGACCTCATATAGCCAAAGCAGTCTTGAGAAAGAAGAATGGAGCTGGAGGAATCAACCTTCCTGACTTCAGGTTATACTACGAAGTTACAGTCATCAAGACAGTATGGTACTGGCACAAAAACAGAAATATAGTCCATGGAACAAGATAGAAAGCCCAGAAATAAACCCATGCACCTATGGGTACCTTATTTTTGACAAAGGAGGCAAGAATAAACAACGGGGAAAAGACAGCCTCTTTAATAAATGGTGCTGGGGAAACTGGATAGCTACATGTAAAAGAATGAAATTAGAATACTTCCTAACACCAAACATAAACATAAACTCAAAATGGATTAAAGACCTAAATGTAAGGCCAGAAACTATAAAACTCTTAAAGGAAAACATAGGCAGAACACTTGGTGACATAAATCAAAGCAAGATCCTCTATGACCTACATCCTAAAGTAACAGAAATAAAAGCAAAAGTAAACAAGTGAGACCTGATTAAACTTAAAAAGCTTTTGCACAGCAAAGGAAACTATATGCAAGGTGAAAAGAAAACTCTCAGAATGGGAGAAAATAATAGCAAATGAAACAACTGACAAAGGATTAATTTCCATAATATACAAGCAGCTCATACAACTCAATACCAGAAAAACAAACAACCCAATCAAAAAGTGGGGAAAAGACCTAAACAGACATTTCTCCAAATAATACATACAGATGCCTAACAAACACATGAAAAGATTCTCAACATCGCTCATCTTTGGAGAAATGCAAATCAAAACTACAATGAGATATCACCTCACAATGGTCAGAATGCCCCTCATTAAAAAGTCTACAAACAATAAATTCTGGAGAGGGTGTGGAGAACAGGAGACACTCTTGCACTGTTGGTGAGAATCTAAATTGATACAGCCACTATGGAAGACGGTATGGAGATTCCTTTAAGAAACTAGGAATAAAACCACCATATGACCCAGCAATCCCGGAAACTAATTGAAAAAGACATATGTATCCCATTGTTCATTGCAGCACTATTTACAATAACTAGAACATGGAAGCAACCTAGATATCCAATGACAGATGAATGGATAAAGAATTTGTGATACACATACACAATGGAATATTACTCAGCCATAAAAAGGAATGCATTTGAGTCAGTTCTGATGAGGTGGATGAACCTAGAAACTATTATACAGAGTGAAGTGAATCAGACAAAGCAAATACTGTATTCTAACACAAATAAATGGAATCTAGAAAAATGGTACTGAAGAAATTATTTATAGGGCAACAAAGGAGAAACAGACTTAGAGAATAGACTTATGGACATGGGGAGAGGGGAGAAGAGAGTGAGATGTATAGAAAGAGTAACATGGAAACTTACATTACCATATGTAAAATAGATAGCCAACAGGAATTTGCTGTATGGCTCAGGAAACTCAAACAGGGGCTCTGTATCCACCTAGAGGGATGGGATGGGGAGGGAGGTGGGTGGGGGTATATATGTATACCTATGGCTGATTCATGTTGAGGTTTGACAGAAAACAGCAAAATTCTGTAAAGCAATTATCCTTCAATAAAAATAAATTAATTTTTTAAAAACCACATGATTATCTCAATAGGTGCAGGGAAAGTCTTTGACAATATTCAATAACCACTTAAGATAAAAAAAAACCTCTCCAGAAAGAAGACAGAAACATACCTCAACATGATAAAAGCAATATATGACAAACCCACAGAAAACATTATGCTCAATGGTGAAAAACTGAAATCATTTTCTCTAAAATCAGAAATGTGACAAGGGTGCCCACTCTCACCACTACTATTCACCATAGTTTTGGAGGTCCTAGCCACAGCAATCAGAGAAGAAAAAGAAAGAAAAGGAATCCAGATTGGAAAAGAAGAAAACTCTCACTGTTTGCAGATGACATTATCTTCTACAAGAAACCCTAAGGATACCACCAGAAAATTACTAAAACTAATCAATGAATATAGTAAATTTGCAGGATGTAAAATTAATGCACAGAAATCCCTTGCATTAATATACACTAACAGTGAAAAAACAGAGAAATTAATGAATAATCCCATTCACCATTACAATGAAAACAATAAAATACTTAGGAATAAATTTACCTAAAGAAACAAAAGACCTATTATAGAAAACTATAAAACACTGATGAAAGAAATCAATGATGACATATATGCTGCTGCTGCTGCTGCTAAGTCCGCTTCAGTCGTGTCCAACTCTGTGTGACCCCAGAGATGGCAGCCCACCAGGCTCCCCTGTCCCTGGGATTCTCCAGGCAAGAACACTGGAGTGGGTTGCCAGTTCCTTCTCCAATGCATGAAAGTGAAAAGTGAAAGTGAAGTCGTGTCCACCTCCTAGTGATTCCATGGACTACAGCCTACCAGGCTCCTCCATCCATGGGATTTTCCAGGCAAGAGTACTGGAGTGGGGTGCCATTACCTTCTCCAGATGACACATATAGATGGAGAAATATACCATGTTCATGGATTGGAAGAATCAATATAGCAAAAATGAGTTTACTCCCCAAAGCAGTCTATATATTCAATGCAATTCCTATCAAGCTACCAATGGTATTTTTCACAGAACTAGAACAAATAATTTCACAGTTTGTATGTAAACACAAAAAAATCTTGAATAGCCAATTCAATCTTGAGAAAAAAGAATGGAACTGAAGGAATCAACCTTCCTAACTTCAGACTATACTACAAAGCTACAGTCATCAAGACAGTTGGATACCTTATTTTTGACAAAGGAGGCAAAAATATATAATGGAGAAAAGACAATCTCTTTAACAAGTGGCAGCCTTCAGAATGGGAGAAAATGATAGCTAATGAAACAACTGACAAAGAATTAATCTCAAAATATACAAGCACCTCATGCAACTCAATTCCAGAAAAACAAACAAGCCAATCAAAAATTGGGCCAAAGAACTAAACAGAAATTTCTCCAAAGAAGACATTCAGATGGCTAATAAACACATGGAAAGATGCTCAACATCACTCATTATTAGAGAAATGCAAATCAAAACCACAATGAGGTATCATTTCATGTAAGTCAGAATGGCTACCATCAAAAAGTCTACAAGCAATAAATGCTGGAGAAGGTGTGGGGAAAAGGGAACCCTCTTACACTGCTGGTAGGAATGCAAACTGGTACAGCCACTATGGAGAACATTATGGAGATTCCTTAAAAAACTGGAACTAGAACTTCCATATGACCCAGAAGTCCCATTGCTTAGCATACACACCAAGAAAACCAGAAGTGAAAGAGACACATGTACACCAATGTTCACTAAAACACTGTTTACAATAGCTAGGACATGAAACAACATCCACCAGCAGATGAATAGATAAGGAAGCTGTGGTATATATACACAATGGGATATTACCCAGCTATAGAAAAGAACGCAATTGAGTCAGTTCTAATGAGGTGGATGAAACTGGAGCCTATTATACAGAGTGAAGTGAATCAGAAAGAGAAACACCAATACAGTATATTAACACATATATATGGAATTTAGAAAGACAGTAAATACGATCCTATATACAAGGCAGCAAAAGAGACACAGATGTAAAGAAGAGACTTTTGGACTCTGAGAGAAGGCAAGGGTGGGATGATTTGAGAGAGTACCACTGAGACGTATATATTACCATAGGTAGAATAGATGACCAGTGCAAGTTCAAAGCATGAAGCAGGGTACTCAAGGCCAGTTCTCTGAGACCACCCAGAGAGATGGGGTAGAAAGGGAGGTGGGAGGAGAGTTCAAGAATGGGAAAACACATGTGCACCCGTGAGTGATTCATGTCAATGTATGAAAAAAACCACCACAATATTGTAAAGACATTATTCTCCAATTAAAAGAAATAAATTAATTAAAATAAATTGAGCTTCCCTGGTGGCTCAGACAGTAAAGATTCTGCCTACAATGTAGGAGACCTGTGTTCAGTCCCTGAGTTGGGAAAATCCCCTGGAGAAGGGAATGGCAACCCACTCCAGTATTCTTGCCTAGAGAATCCCATGGACAGAGGAGCCTGGTGGGTACAGTCCATGGGGTTGCAAAGAGTTAGACACAACTGAGTGACTAAGCACAGCGCAAGATTAAAATCAATGAATAAGTAGATGTTTTTATTTATTCTTTAAACATAAAGAATGGTCATAATTTCAATAAGTTAAAGTTATTATGTCTTAGTGGAAGAATGTATTGGCCTGAATAACCCACAAAAGGATATCATCAAAACAATTTATACTAAATATATGAGTTCTTTGCTTTTTATTTGGATGTAAGCTTTGGGCGCAACCTAATTTTGTGTGATGTTATAATTAAAAAAGAAAAAAAAAGGCAAAATGGTTGTCTGTGGAGGTCTTACAAAAAGCTGAGTAAAGAAGAGAAGTGAAAGACAAAGGAGAAAAGAAAAGATACACCCATCTGAATGCAGAGTTCCAAAGAATAGCAAGGAGAGATAATAAAGCCTTCCTCAGTGATCAGTGCAAAGAAATAGAGGAAAACAATAGAATGGAAAAGACTAGAGATTTCTTCAAGAAAATTAGAGAGACAAAGGGAACATTTCATGTAAAGATGGGCTTAATAAAGGACAGAAATGGTATGGACCTAACAGAAGCAGAAGATAGTAAGACGAGGTGGCAAGAATACACAGAGGAACTATACCAAAAAGATCTTAATGACTCAGATAACCATGATGGTGTGATCCCTGACCTAGAGCCAGAATTCTGCAGTGTGAAGTCAAATGGGCCTTAGGAAACACCACTATGAACAAAGCCAGTGGAGGTGATGGAATTCCAGTTCAGCTATTTCAAATCCTAAAAGATGATGCTGTGAGGGTGCTGCACTCAATATGCCAGCAAATTTGGAAAACTCAGCAGTGGCCACAGGACTGGAGAAGGTCAGTTTTCATTTCAATCCCAAAGAAAGGCAATGCCAAAGAATGTTCAAACTACTGCACACGTTTCACATGCTATCAAAGTATTGTTCAAAATTATCCAAACTAGGCTTCAACAGTATGTGAACCATGAACTTCCAGATGTTCAAGCTGGATTAAAAAAGAAATAAAACAGAGTAACAAGAGATCAAATTGCCAACATCTGCTAGATCATAGAAAAAGGAAGAGAATTCCAGAAAAACATCTATTTCTGCTTCACTGACTATGCTAAAGCCTTTGATTGTGTGAATCACAACAAACAATGGAAAATTCTTCTAAGATATGGGAATACTAGACCACCTTACCCGCCTCCTGAGAAATCTGTATGCCGGTCAGAAGCAACAGTTAGAACTGGACATGGAACTGTGGACTAGTTTCAACTTGGGAAAGGAGTACATCAAGGCTGTATATTTTTATCCTGCTTATTTAACCCATATGCAAAGTACATCATGTAAATATGACAGGCTGGATGAAGCACAAGCTGCAAGTCAAAGCTATGGTTTTTCCAGTAGTCATGTATGGGATATGAGATTTGGACCATAAAAAATGTTGAGTGCCAAAGAATTGATGGCTTTGAACTGCAATGGAGAAGTTGGAGAAGACTCTTGAGAGTCCCTTGGAGAGCAAGAAGATCAAACCAGTCAATTCTAAAGGAAATCAACCCTAAATATTAATTGGAAGGACTGATGCTGAAGCTCCAATATTTTGGCCATCTGATGTGAAGAGCCAACTCATTGGAAAAGACCTTGATGCTTTGTGAAAGATTGAAGACAGGAGGAGAAGAGGGCGACAGAGGATGAAATGGTTGAGTGGCATCACGAACTCAATGAGCATGAGTTTGAGAAAGCTCCAGGAGATGGTGAAGGACAGGGAAGCCTGGCATGCTACAGTCCATGAAGTCACAAAGAGTCAGACTCAAGTGAGGGACTGAACAACAATAACTAAATAATGGATATAAACTGGAAATATCCAATTAAGAAGAATTGGTAAAACTGGTACAATTTCCCATTCTTTTTCCTAGATCATTAAGCTTCCTCTTCCATGACAGAACAGAGAACATGTTATGATTAATCCAAAGCGTTAACCGAAAACTAACCTGCGTTCTCCCCCTGACTGCTTAAACTACTTTCTCACTCAATCAGAAGTCAATATAAAACTAGGTAGCTTAATTTAAATGGTCCTCCCTTTGGTCTGTCCTCAAGTAATCATCATCCTCATGTCCAAAAAAAACAGAAAGAAAGCAAATTAAGTGCCCATGTAAATATACTGGAATCGAGATATGCTATAGTCTATGTGCCAGCAGATAACTGGGAACAGAATGTTTTGTGATTAAATACAACACATTCCATGCAATGTTATAGCTCAGTAAGTATAATTTTGTAATACAGTAACTAGATCCAAAAAGAGAGCCTTAAATTACTTAGATAGAAACCTATTTACAATGTTGAACTTTTCTGTCAGATTCAGATTGTGATAAATTAACATAATTTTATTATTAGTTTAAAATATTAACAGAATAAGTTTTCAAATGTATTGCTCAAAATTTGCCTCATATTAATAATTAAAGTAATAGACTGTTAAGTGCTTATGTAATAAAAATAACAATTCAGGGTTATTTTGAATACCATGTATTGACTGTTTAACTTGTTTTCATATTCAACCACCTACAGGGATGCCTACATTTCTTTAGGAGGAATAAGTATGTTTCTTCCACATAGGAATATTTCAGGTCACCCTAAAGAAGTCAAATGCTAGCATATGACACAGTTACCTGGTACTTTGGGGACTATCCACCAGAAAACCAAGTTAATTTAGACAAAGATATAGGCTTCTTTTTTTAACTTGAAATTATAGGGTCAGCAGAGTAGAAGGTCCTAAAGGCATCGGCTAATTAAGCAATCCTCTGCTGCACTGAGGCTGTTTAGAGATTTCATTTTAAAAGTAACCCATGGATCAACTATATACACACACGCATACATGCATGCATACACAGACACAGGTAGATGAGTGCATGTAAAGATTGGGGAAAGGAATAAGATCTGGAATCTAGTTACTGGCATTCCAAGCAATAAATGCTGGACAGGGTGTGGAGAAAAGGGAACCCTCTTACACTGTTGGTGGGAATGCAAACTAGTACAGCCACTTTGAAGAACAGTATGGAGATTCCTCAAAAAACTGGGAATAGAACTGCCTTATGATCCAGCAATCCCACTGCTGGGCATACACACTGAGAAAACCAGAATTGAAAGAGACACGTGTACCCCAATGTTCATAGCAGCACTGTTTACAATAGCCAGGACTTGGAAGCAACCTAGATGTCCATCCACAGATGAATGGATAAGAAAGCAGTGGTACATATACACAATGGAGTATTACTCAGCCATTAAAAAGAATGCATTTGAATCAGTTCTAATCAGGTAGATGGAACTGGAACCTATTATACAGAGTGAAGTAAGCCAGAAAGAAAAACACAAATACAGTATACTAATGCATATATATGGAATTTAGAAAGATGGTAACAATAACTCTGTTTACGAGACAGCAAAAGAGACACTGATGTATAGAACAGACTTTTGGACTTTGGGAACGGGAGAGGGTGGGATGATTTGGGAGAATAGCATTGAAATATGTATAATATCATATCTGAAACGAGTCGCCAGTCCAGGTACGATGCCTGATAACAGATGCCTGGGGCTGGTGCACTGGGACGACCCAGGGGGATGGTATAGAGAGGGAGGAGGGAGGAGGGTTCAGGATGGGGAACACATGTATACTTGTGGCAGATCCATCTTGATATATGGCAAAAGCAATACAATATTGTAAAGTTAAGCAAAATAAAATTTTATTTTAAATAAATAAATAAATAAAAGAGAATGTAGTCGAAGGGTACCTCGGACTCAATGTACTGTTTTTGTAACTTTCTGTGAATAGACAATTATTTTAAAATAAGTTTTATTGTTGTTGTTTTTTTATGAAGTATCTCCATAGATAATTATGCCTCAGTGAAATGACACATTACTACATTTTGAATTCTAAATCAGTATCATGGGAAAAGATCTAAATGGAAATTATTAAAACAACAAGGCATTAGTTTGCTGTCATCACCACTACTTTTTGATCCAAAGACCTGGGTTCGATCCTTGGGTTGGGAAGACCCCCTGGAGAAGGGAAAGGATACCTACTCCAGTATTCTGGCCTGGAGAATTCCATAGACTATAGTCCATGGGGCCCGCAAAGAGTCAGACACAACTGAGTGACTTTCACATACAATATTGTAAAGTTAAATAAAATAAAATTTAAAAAATAAATAAATAAAGGTAAAGTTCATTAACCTAGAAAAATAAAAAAGTAAACAACTAAATTTAGGTTAAGATTAGCATCATAATTAGTGGTGTGTTTTTAAATGTTTTAACAACCAGTTCTTGAGTAGGGAGCCCTGGGATTGTAGCATTTGTCATATTCCATAGTGTAAATGTTCCACCATGGCCAGCTGCAAACTACAAATATAATAAGTGGCTCACAAATTTAAAATTTAGCAATCAGTTCTCATATGAAACCTGCTTCATCAGGAAGGAGAATGAGCTCTGAGTGGGTATATATCCTCAGTACCTTTGACTCTCTGTCCCACAAGGAGGGTCACAGCTGGACAAGGGCCAGAACTGAGCCTCTCTGACTCAGGTTCCCTCTTGTTTAGCTCTAAATCATCTTACAGAACAGCTTCATCTTTCCCAATCCTCTTCTGCTCATTTATTTTATATCTGAACCAGAATTCAGCCAAGATCAGAAGTATCTGATAAAAGTTAGAAAGACAAGCTCATCATGGATTATTTACTGGTGAAATTTTTATTTCCATGGTTTTCCTATCGTATCACATAGCACAAACATGCCATGGGCTGTAACCAATTTGCTTATCACAGATTTTAAAGAACCAAAGCACCTTTTTATATTAGTACCCAGTACATTCCAGTAATCACTCTCACAAATGAAGAATGAGAGCTTCTTTGGAGATTTTGTGTTCTTGACTGAAAATTCATTTCTCTTCTGTCAGAAAGAATCATGCTTTATGATAAAGCAGGTGTCTTTGTGGGATAGGACAGCAACTGAGCAGTGGGAGAGTCCAAGGATACTTAGCTAGGCAAACCAGATTCTTCTTAGCATTGACAGGTGGTGATTGGTGCCAACATCAACCTAACCATAGCTGGTTGGTCCCATATAAAAAGTTTAATACACATACAGAAGGCAAATAGGCACTTGAAAAGATGCTCAACATTGCATATTATTAGAGAAATGCAACCCAAAACTACAACGAGGTATTACCTCACATTGGTCAGAATGGCCATCTTTGAAAAGTCTACAAATAACAAATACTAGACAGGATGTAGAGCAAAGGAACTTCCCTATACTGTTGGTGGGAATGTAAGTTGGTGCAGCCACTATGGAAAACAGTATGGAGGTTCCTCAAAAAACTAGAGTTGCCATATGATTCAGTAATCCCACTCCTGTGCAAATATCCAGACAAAACTATGGTCCTAAAGGATACATGTTCCCCCATGTTCATAGCAGCACTGTTTACAATAGCCAAGACATGGAAACAACCTAAATGTCCATCAACAGATAAATGGACAAAGAAAATGTGTTACATACATACAACGGAATATCACTTAGCCATAAAAAAACAATGAAATAATTTCATTTGCAACTATGTAGATGGACCTAGGATTATCATACTAAGCGAATGTAAGTCAGAAAGAGAAAGACAAATACTGTAGATCATTTAACTGTGGAATCTAAAACATGACACAAACGAACTTACAAAACAGAAATAGACTCATAGACATAGAGAACAGACTTGTGGTTTTGAAGGGGCAGGGGTAGGGGAGAGTTGGATTGGGAGTCTGTATATTTCTGCAAAATATACAGAATGATTAAATAAGGTCCTATTATATAGCACAGGGAACTGTATTCAATATCTTTTCATAAACCATAGTGGAAAAGGAAAAAAACTTCAATACAAAATGGACTGACAAAATTCACAAAGAATGATTTGATACCACATTTTAAACAACGAGCTTCTCTGGTGGCTCAAATGGTAAAGAATCCACCTGAAATGCAGGAGACATGGATTTGACCCCTGGGTCAGGAAGAACCCCTGGAGAAGGAAATGGCAACCCACTCCCAGTATTGTTGCCTGGAGAATTCCATGGCCAGAGGAGCCAGGCTACAGTCCATGGGGTCACAAAGAGTCAGAAATGATAGACTGACTAACACTTTAAACAATGACTCTAAATGTTAAGACAGCAAAATTGGAGGACAACTACGAAAAACCAAATTGATTTTAAATTATTTAGAGGCCTGATTTGCATTTAGTCTTTCCAGAAAAACATCTGCTTCATTGACTATGCTAAAATGTTTGACTGTGTAGATCACAACAAACTATGGGAAACTCCTAAAGAGATGGGAATACCAGACCACCTTACTTGCCTCCTAAGAAACCTGTATGCAGGTCAGAAGCAACAGTTAGAACTGGACATGGAAAAATAGACTGGTTCCAAATTGGGAAAGGAGTACACCAAGGTTGTATATTGTCTCCTGCTTGTTTAACTTATATACAGAATACATTATGTGAATTTGCCAAGCTGGATGAAGCACAAGCTGGAATTAAGATTGCCGGGAGAAATATCAATAACCTCAGATATGCAGATGACACCACCCTTATGGCAGAAAGCGAAGAACTAAAGAGCCTCTTCATGAAAGTGAAAGAGGAGAATGAAAAAGCTGACTTAAAACTCAACATTCAAAAAACGAAGATCATGGCATCTGGTCCCATCACGTCATGGCAAATAGATGGGGAAACAATGGAAACAATGTCAGACTTTATTTTCTTGGACTCCAAAATCACTGCAAATGGTGACTGCAGCCATGAAATTAAAAGATGATTGCTCCTTGGAAGAAAAGCTATGACAAACCTAGACAGCATATGAAAAAGCAGAGACATCACTTTGCCAACAAAGGTCTGTGTAGTCAAAGTGATGATTTTTCCAGTAGTCATGTATGGATCTGAGCGTTGAACCATAAAGAAGGTTGAGTGCTGAAGAATTGACTATTTGGAACTGTGGTGTTGGAGAAGACTCTGAGTCCCTTGGACAGCAAGGAGATCACACTAGTCAATCCTAAAGGAAATCAATCCTGAATATTCACTGGGACTAATACTGAAGCTGAAGTTCCAATACTTTGGCCTCCTGATGCGAAGAACCAACTCATTAGAAAAGACCCTGATGCCAGGAAAGATTGAAGGCAGGAGGACAAGGAGGTGACAGAGGATGAGATGGTTGGATGGCATCACCACCTTAATGGACACGAGTTTGAGCAAGTTCCAGAGATGGTGAAGGACAGGGAAACCTGGCATGCTGCAGTCCATGGGGTTGCAGAGAGTCAGATATGACTGAGCAATTGAATTACAAAGTTGAGTGGATGTCAAGGAAACTATGCTGAGTGAAAAAAAAGTCAAATCCCAAAAGTTACATATAGTATGAGTTCACTGATATAACATACTTAAATGACAAAATCATAGAGATGGAAACAGGTTAGCGACTCCCAGAAGTTAGAGATAAGAGGAGGCAGGAGGTAGGTGTTATCATTTAAAAGGCAGCACAAACACAAGGAATGTTTGTGGGAATGGAACTGTTTTGTGTCTTGACTATGGTGTGATAATGCATATCTCACATATGTTGAAACTGTATAGAACTAACACAAACACACACATATACACAAATGAGTGCACATAAAGCTGGATAAATCTGAATAAGACGGTGCGTTGTATTAATGTCAGTTTCCTGGTTGTGATGTTTTCCTATAACCATGTAAGATGTTACCATTGGTAAATCTGGGTCAAAGTTACATGGAATATTATATTATTTCATACTGTTGCAGTTGATTCAACAGTTATCTTAAAGTTTAATGAAAACAAGTTTTATAATGAACATAAAACAGCACCCTATTTATTTAGAACTTTAAAATTTTTTCTCAGACATGTGTTATATTTTTTATGTAAAGGTTAGATTGCTAGGTGGCTGAGGTTTTAACAATACTGTAAATGATACCATTTTTTTAAATTTAATTTCTAATTGTTCACTTCAAGTATATACAACTGATTTTGTATGTCTATTTGTATATTCAGTAATCTTGCTAAATTTGTTTAATTATAATGGTTTATTTTTACATTATTTTACATCTTCAATAAGCAAAATTATATCTGTGAATTATGATAATTCTATTTTTTTCTTTAAAAGCTTATGTTTTCCTTTCCTTTTTAAATTTTTTTCAGTTTTATTGGGATATAATTGATATATATCATTCTATAAGTTTAAGGTGTGAAATATAGTGGTTTGACTAACATTTGTTCTGAAATGATTACCAGAATAGATTCAGTTAGCATCTATCATATGCTAACTCACATAGATACAAGAAAAAATTTTCTTCATGTGAGAACTCTTAGGATTTATTCTAACATTTTCACAAATATCATATAGTACTATTAACTATAGTTATCATATTATACATCTCTAGTATTGTTTGTCTTATAACTAGATGTGAGCAACTTTTGACCTCCTTCAAATTCCACATCCTTATCCCACCACTACACAGCAACCACAATCTTATGTCGTTTTCTATACATTTAGCGTTTGGTTTAGAGTTCACATATAAGTGAGACCATATAGTATTTTTCACTGTCTGACACATTTCATTTAGCATAATACCTTCAAAGTCCATCCATGTTTTCACAAATGGCAAGATTTCCTCATTTTTTACAGATGAGTAATATTTCATTTTATGTATATGTATCAGATCAGATCAGTCACTCAGTCGTGTCCGACTCTTTGCGACCCCGTGAACTACAGCACGCCAGGCCTCCCTGTCCATCACCAACTCCCGGAGCTCACTCAGACCCACGTCCATCGAGTCAGTGATGCCATCCAGCCATCTCATCCTCTGTCGTCCCCTTCTCCTCCTGCCCCCAATCCCTCCCAGCATCAGAGTCTTCTCCAATGAGTCAACTCTTCGCATGAGGTGACCAAAATACTGGAGTCTCAGCTTTAGCATTGTTCCTTCCAAAGAAATCCCAGGGCTGATCTCCTTCAGAATGGACTGGTTGCATCTCCTTGCAGTCCAAGGGACTCTCAAGAGTCTTCTCCAACACCACACTTCAAAAGCATCAATTCTTCGGTGCTCAGCCTTCTTCACAGTCCAGCTCTCACATCCATACATGACCACAGGAAAGACCATAGCCTTGACTAGGCGAATCTTTGTTGGCAAAGTGATGTCTCTGCTTTTGAATATGCTATCTAGGTTGGTCATAACTTTCCTTCCAAGGAGTAAGCGTCTTTTAATTTCATGGCTGCAGTTACCATCTGCAGTGATTTTGGAACCCAGAAAAATAAAGTCTGACAAGGTTTCCACTGTTTCTCCATCTATTTCCCATGTAGTGATGGGACCAGATGCCATGATCTTCGTTTTCTGAATGTTGAGCTTTAAGCCAACATTTTCACTCTCCACTTTCACTTTCATCAAGAGGCTTTTTAGTTCCTCTTCACTTTCTGCCATAAGGGTGGTGTCATCTGCATATCTGAGGTTATTGATATTTCTCCCGGCAATCTTGATTCCAACTTGTGTTTCTTCCAGTCCAGCATTTCTCATGATGTACTCTGCATATAAGTTAAATAAACATGGTGACAATATACAGCCTTGACATACTTTTTTTTCTATTTGGAACCAGTCTGTTGTTCTATGTTCAGTTCTAACTGTTGCTTCCTGATCTGCATACAGATTTCTCAAGAGGCAGATCAGGTGGTCTGGTATTCCCATCTCTCTCAGAATTTTCCACAGTTTATTGTGATCTACACAGTCAAAGGCTTTGGCATAGTCAATAAAGCAGAAATAGATGTTTTTCTGGAACTCTCTTGCTTTTTCCATGATCCAGCGGATGTTGGCAATTTGATCTCTGGTTCCTCTGCCTTTTCTAAAACCAGCTTGAACATCAGGAAGTTCATGGTTCACATATTGCTGAAGCCTGGCTTGGAGAATTTTGAGCATTACTTTACTAGCGTGTGAGATGAGTGCAATTGTGCGGTAGTTTGAGCATTCTTTGGCATTGCCTTTCTTTGGGATTGGGAAGAAAACTGACCTTTTCCAATCTTGTGGCCACTGCTGAGTTTTCCAAACTTGTTGGCATATTGAGTGTAGCACTTTCACAGCATCATCTTTCAGGATTTGGAATAGCTCCACTGGAATTTCATCACCTCCACTAGCTTTGCTCGTAGTGATGCTTTCTAAGGCCCACTTGACTTCACATTCCAGGATGTCTGGCTCTAGGTCAGTGATCACACCATGCTGATTATCTGGGTCATGAAGATCTTTTCTGTACAGTTCTTCTGTGTATTCTTGCCACCTCTTCTTAATATCTTCTGCTTCTGTTAGGTCCATACCATTTCTGTCCTTTATCGAGCCCATCTTTGCATGAAATGTTCCTTTGGTATCTCTGATTTTCTTGAAGAGATCTCTAGTCTTTCCCATTCTGTTGTTTTCCTCTATTTCTTTGCATTGATCGCTGAAGGCTTTCTTATCTCTTCTTGCTATTCTTTGGAACTCTGCATTCAGATGTTTATATCTTTCCTTTTCTCCTTTGCTTTTCACTTTTCTTCTCTTCACAGCTATTTGTAAGGCCTCCCCAGACAGCCATTTTGCTTTTTTGCATTTCTTTTCCATGAGGATGGTCTAGATCCCTGTCTCCTGTACAATGTCACGAACCTCATTCCATAGTTCATCAGGCACTCTATCTATCAGATCTAGGCCCTTAAATCTATTTCTTACTTCCACTGTATAATCATAAGGGATTTGATTTAGGTCATACCTGAATGGTCTAGTGGTTTTCCCTACTTTCTTCAATTTCAATCTGAATTAGGCAATAAGGAGTTCATGGTCTGAGCCACAGTCAGCTCCTCGACTTGTTTTTGCTGATTGTATAGAGCTTCTCCATCTTTGGCTGCAAAGAATATAATCGATCTGATTTCAGTGTTGACCATCTGGTGATGTCCATGTATAGAGTCTTCTCTTGTGTTGTTGGAAGAGGGTATTTGCTATGACCAGTGCATTTTCTTGGCAAAACTCTATTAGTCTTTGCCCTGCTTCATTCCGTATTCCAAGGCCAAATTTGCCTGTTACTCCAGGTGTTTCTTGACTTCCTACTTTTGCATTCCAGTCCCCTATAATGAAAAGGACATCTTTCTTGGGTGTTAGTCCTAAAAGATCTTGTAGGTCTTCATAGAACCGTTCAACTTCAGCTTCTTCAGCGTTACTGGTTGGGGCATAGACTTGGATTACTGTGACATTGAATGGTTTGCCTTGGAAATGAACAGAGATCATTCTGTCGTTTTTGAGATTGCATCCAAGTACTGCATTTCGGACTCTTTTGTTGACCATGATGGCCACTCCATTTCTTCTGAGGGATTCCTGCCTGCAGTAGTAGATATAATGGTCCTCTGAGTTAAATTCAGCCATTCTAGTCCATTTTAGTTCACTAATTCCTAGAATGTCGACATTCACTCTTGCCATCTCTTGTTTGACCACTTCCAATTTGCCTTGATTCATGGACCTGACATTCCAGGTTCCTACACAATATTGCTCTTTACAGCATCGGACTTTGCTTCTATCACCAGACACATCCACAGCTGGGTATTCTTTTTGCTTTGGCTCCATCCCTTCATTCTTTCTGGAGTTATTTCTCCACTGATCTCCAGTAGCATATTGGGCCCCTACTGACCTGGGGAGTTTCTCTTTCAGTATCCTATCATTTTGTCTTTTCATACTGTTCATGGGGTTCTCAAGGCAAGAATACTGAAGTGGTTTGCCATTCCCTTCTCCAGCGGACCACACCCTTTCAGATCTCTCCACCATGACCCGCCCATCCTGAGTTGCCCCACGGGCATGGCTTAATTTCATTGAGTTAGACAAGGCTGTGGTCCTGGTGTGATTAGATTGACTAGTTTTCTGTGAGTATGGTTTCAGTGTATTTGCCCTCTGATGCCCTCTTGCAAGACCTACCGTCTTACTTGGGTTTCTCTTACCTTGGGCGTGGGGTATCTCTTCCCGGTTGCTCCAGCAAAGCACAGCCATCGCACCTTACCTTGGACGAGGGGTCTCTGCTCACCGCCGCCCTTCCTGACCTTGGTCTTGGGTTAGCTCCTCTCGGCCGTGCTTAGTGCGCAGGTCCTTACCGCCGTCCTTCCTCGGTTGTGGGGTAGTTCCTCTCGCCCGCGCTCTTAGTGCGCCACGCAGCCAGCGAGGTGCTCTTAGTGCGCTGGTGTATATGTATATGTATACCATAACTTTTTTAGTCCTTTTCTTGATTCATTGTACTAGCTAAGATCTCCAGTAAAATACTGATTAGAAATTGTTTTAGGACATATCCTTGCCTTGTTCATAAATTCATGAGAACATGCTTATATTTTACCACTGCATGTTAGCTCAAAGTTTTATTGAATGTTTTTGCTCATCTTTTTATACTATAATATGATTTTTCTCATTATTCTGCTAGTGTGTGTTTCACATGTGTCATATTCTACCCTTTCCATTTTTTTTCTCAGTGCAGTTCAGTTTGGATATTTCTTGATGACTAGTTTTTCAATTTGCTAAGAATATCTTCTGCTATCGAATCAACTCTTAAACCCATCCAATAAGTTCTTAGTTTCACAAATTACTTTTTCAGTTCTAATATAGTTAGTTTTTTCATTTAGACTTAAATTCTCTTTCAAAATTTTCCAAATTTTGACCAATTTTGTTCATGTTTTTCTCTATCTTCTTTAATGTATATTTAATAGTTATTTTAAAATACTTTACTGCTAACTCCAAGATTTCAATCATTTTCCATTGCTTGTTTTTTCCTTTATCAGTTTTATTTTTCTCCCGTTTTCACACCTGGTCACTGTTTTATTATATCTAAGAAATTGTGACTAAAGCAATCATGGAAGGATGCGAGGGATTCAACCCCTGATCAGGGAGCTATATCCCACATGCCCACAACTAAGAGTTCACATGCAGCAATGAAGGCCCAGTGAACCAATTAAATTAATAATAATAATAATAAAACACAGGATCACAGAGACTGAAGTTGATGTTGTTTTCCCCAAGAGATGGTTCACTCTTTCCTCTATTAGGCAGATGGACAGAGGAGCTGATCCGAGTGAGGATGGACTGAAGCATCAGATACTCTCTCTACTTCTGGACTCAAGCATCTTGAGCATGAGATCAGTCCTAGTTGCAGTTCTATCTACCAAACCAGAAGACCATGGGATGCTGGCCTTGCATCAAACACCCCATCATGCATTCAATTCAGTTCAGTTCAGTGGCCCAGTCATGTCTGACTCTTTGCAACCCCATGAATCACAGCACGCCAGGCCTCCCTATCCATCACCAACTCCCAGAGCTCACTCAGACTCACATCCATCGAGTCAGTGATGCCATCCAGCCATCTCATCCTCTGTCGTCCCCTTCTCCTCCTGCCCCCAATCCCTCCCAGCATCAGAGTCTTCTCCAATGAGTCAACTCTTCGCATGAGGTGGCCAAAATACTGGAGTTTCAGCTTTAGCATCATTCCTTCCAAAGAAATCCCAGGGCTGATCTCCTTCAGAATGGACTGGTTGCATCTCCTTGCAGTCCAAGGGACTCTCAAGAGTCTTCTCCAACACCACACTCCAAAAGCATCAATTCTTCGGTGCTCAGACTTCTTCACAGTCAAGCTCTCACATCCATACATGACCAATGGAAAAACCATAGCCTTGACTAGACGAACCTTTGTTGGCAAAGTAATGTCTCTGCTTTTGAATATGCTATCTAGGTTGGTCATAACTTTCCTTCCAAGAAGTAAGCGTCTTTTAATTTCATGGCTGCAGTCACCATCTGTAGTGATTTTGGAGCCCCCCCCCCCAAAATAAAGTCTAACATTGTTTCCACTGTTTCTCCATCTATTTCCCATGAAGTGATGGGACCAGATGCCATGATCTTCATTTTCTGAATGTTGAGCTTTAGGTCAACTTTTTCACTCTGCATTTTCACTTTCATCAAGAGGCTTTTTAGTTCCTCTTCGCTTTCTGCCATAAGGGTGGTGTCATCTACATATCTGAGGTTATTGATATTTCTCCCGGCAATCTTGATTCCAGCTTGTGCTTCTTCCAGCCCAGCATCTCTCATGATGTACTCTGCATAGAAGTTAAATAAGCAGGGTGACAATATACAGCCTTGACGTACTCCTTTTCCTATTTGGAACCATTCTGTTGTTCCATGTCCAGTTCTAACTGTTGCTTCCCGACCTGCATACAAATTTCTCAAGAGGCAGATCAGGTGGTCTGGTATTCTCATCTCTTTCAGAATTTTCCACAGTTTATTGTGATCCACACAGTCAAAGGCTTTGGCATAGTCAATAAAGCAGTTCAGTTCAGTTCAGTCACTCATTCGTGTCCAACTCTTTGTCACCCCAAGAACTACAGCACTCCAGGCCTCCCTGGCCATCACCGACTCCCAGAGTTCACTCAAACTCATGTCCATTGAGTCGGTGATGCCATCCAGCCATCTCATCCTCTGTCATTACCTTCTCCTCCTGCCCCTAGTCCCTCCCAACATCAGAGTCTTTTCCAATGAGTCAACTCTTCACATGACATGGCCCAAGTATTGGAGTTTCAGCTTTAGCATCATTCCTTCCAATGAACACCCAGGACTAATCTCCTTGAGAATGGACTGGTTGGATCTCCTTGCACTCCGAGGGACTCTCAAGAGTCTTCTCCAACACCACAGTTAAAAAGAATCAATTCTTCAGTGCTCAGCCTTCTTCACAGTCCAACTCTCACATCCATACATGGCCACTGGAAAAACCGTAGCCTTGACTAGACGGACCTTTGTTGGCAAAGTAATGTCTCTGCTTTTGAATTTGCTATCTAGGTTGGACATATCTTTCCTTCCAAGGAGTAAGCGACTTAATTTCATGGCTGCAAACACCATCTGCAGTGATTTTGGAGCCCAAAAAATAAAGCCTGACACTGTTTCCACTGTTTCCCCATCTATTTCCCATGAAGGGATGGGACCAGATGCCATGATCTTTGTTTTCTGAATGTTGAGCTTTAAGCCAACTTTTTCACTCTCCTCTTTCACTTTCATCAATAGGCTTTTTAGTAAGCAGAAATAGATGTTTTTCTGGAACTCTCTTGCTTTTTCCATGATCCAGAAGATGTTGGCAATTTGATCTCTGGTTCCTCTGCCTTTTCTAAAACCAGCTTGAACATCTGGAAATTCATGGTTCACATACTGCTGAAGCCTGGCTTGGAGAATTTTGAGCATTACTTTACTAGCATGTGAGATGAGTGCAATTGTTTGGTAGTTTGAGCATTCTTTTGCATTGCCTTTCTTTGGGATTGGAATGAAAACAGATCTTTTCTAGTCCTGTAGCCACTGCTGAGTTTTCCAAATTTGCTGGCAGATTGAGTGCAGCATTTTCATAGCATCATCTTTTAGGATTTGAAATAGCTCCACTGGAATTCCATCACCTCCACTAGCTTTGTTCATAGTGATGCTTTCTAAGGCCCACTTGACTTCACACTCCAGGATGTTTGGCTCTAGGTGAGTGATCACACCATCGTGATTATTTTGGTCGTGAGGATCTTTTTTGTACAGTTCTTCTGTGTATTCTTGCCACCTCTTCTTAATATTTTCTGCTTCTGTTAGGTCCATACCATTTCTGTCCTTTATCAAGCCCATCTTTGCATGAAATGTTCCCTTGGTATCTCAAATTTTCTTGAAGATATCTCTAGTCTTTCCCATTCTGTTGTTTTCCTCTATTTCTTTGCATTGATCACTGAAGAAGGCTTTCTTATTTTTTCTTGCTATTCTTTGGAACTCTGCATTCAGATGCGTATATCTTTCCTTTTCTCCTTTGCTTTTCACTTCTCTTATTTTCACAGCTATTTGTAAGGCCTCCCCAGACAGCCATTTTGCTCTTTTGCATTTATTTTCCATGGGGATGGTTTGATCCCTGTCTCCTGTACAATGTCAAGAACCTCATTCCATAGTTCATCAGGCACTCTATCTATCAGATCTTAGACCTAAGCAAATTTTACAAAGAGAAAATCGGCCAAATACTTAGGGATTTTTTAGATTTTAGTTTGTAAAGCCAATCCACGTAAAAATACTTGCTGGTTTTTCTTCCTTCCAATAGAGCATCTATGCCTATGGCAAGCTCAGTCCTCAGCCTGTCCCCAGACCTGGCAGATCCCCCTAGGCATGCATATCTCAGCACATCAAAAAAGAGCTCTTCAAACAACCCAACTTAAAAAATGGGCAAAAGACTTGAATAGACATTTCTTCAATACACACACAAACACACACACACACACACACAAATGGCCAACAAGCACATGAAAAGATTCTCAATATCATTAGTCATTGATGGTTTAGTCACTAAGTTGTGTGCAACTCTTGCAATCCCATGGACTGTAACCTGCCAGGCTCCTTTGTCCATGGGATTCTCCAGGCAAGAATACTGGAGTGGATGCCATTTCCTTCTCCATAGGATCTTCCTAACCCAGGAATTGAACCCAGGTCTTCCTACATTGCAGGAAGATTCTTTACCAACTGAGCTATAAGAGAAGCTCCATCATTAGTCATTAGAGAAATGTAAGTCTAAACCACAAGAAGATATCACCTTGTACCTGTTGTGAAAGTTCCTCATTCATGTCAGACTCTTTGAGACCCCATGGACTGTATAGTCCATGGAATTCTCTAGACCAGAACACTGGAGTGGGATCAGTTCAGTGGCTTAGTCATGTCCAACTCTTTGAGACCCCATGAATCACAGCACACCAGGCCTCCTTGTCCATCACCAACCCCCAGAGTTCACTCAAACTCATGTCCATCGAGTAGGTGATGCCATCCAGCCGCCTCATCCTCTGTCGTCCCCTTCTCCTCCTGCCCCCAATCCCTCCCAGCATAAGAGTCTTCTCCAATGAGTCAACTCTTCACATGAGGTGGCCAAAGTACTGGAGTTTCAGCTTTAGCATCATTCCTTCCAAAGAAATCCCAGGGCTGATCTCCTTCAGAACGGACTGGTTGGATCTCCTTGCAGTCCAAGGGACTCTCAAGAGTCTTCTCCCAACACCACAGTTCAAAAGCATCAATTCTTCAGTGCTCAGCTTTCTTTATAGTCCAACTCTCACATCCACACATGACTACTGGAAAAACCATAGCCTTGACTAGACAGACCTTTATTGGCAAAGTAATGTCTCTGCTTTTTAATAAGCTGCCTATGTTGGTCATAACTTTTCTTCCAAAGAGTAAGTGTCTTTTAATTTCATGGCTGCAGTCACCATCTGCAGTGATTTTGGAGCCCCCAAAAATAAAGTCAACCACTGTTTCCACTGTTTCTCCATCTATTTGCCATAAAGTTGAGTGGGTAGCCTTTCCTTTCTCCAGGGGATCTTCCCAAATCAGGGATTGAACCCAGGTCTCCTGAAATGCAGGAGATTCTTTACCAATTGAGCCACAAGGGAAGCCCTGTACCTGTTGGTGTATATTATCAAAAATACAAGCTATAACAAATGTTGATGAGTAAGGAGAGAAACTGAAGCCCTCTGACATGGCTGATAGGAATGTAAAATGGTTCAGCCCCTGTAGAAAGCAGTTTAATGATTCCTCAAAAAATTAACATAGAATTACCACCATTTTAATTTCTCAGTATATAGCCAAAGAAATTGAAAATAGGTGCTCAAACAAATACATGTACATGTGTGTTCATAGCAGCAACATTCACAACAGTCAAAATATGGAAACAATCCAAATATCCATCAATTAATGGATTAATTTGTTTATGAATGCATAAACAAATTATAGTATATATACACATATATATGGGAAAATATTATTCAGTCTTAATTATGAAGTAATGGTACATACTGTAAGACAAGTAAACCTTGGATTATTACAATAAGTGAAAGACCGTGGATGCAAAAATACAAATATCATATAACTCCATTTATATTAGATAGCCTAAAGAAGTAAATCCGCAGTGATAGAACATAGACTGGTTGCTTCCAGGGGCTGGGGCAAATAGAAGAATGAGGAGCAACACCTTGGTGGACACAGGGTTTTCTTTGGGGATGATGAAAATGTGTTGGAACTAGGCAGAGCGGGCATAACACTGCAAACATACTAAATGCCACTGGACTGTTCATTTTTAAATGTTTAATTTTATGTTTTGTGAATTTCGGCTAAAACAAGAACGGGTTCTTCCCCCTAGGGAAGTTTAATTTGAATACCTCTCTATGCTTCATTAACTCTACAATGTCTTTTAAAAAATGATGTAAAATTTTTTCCACATCTTTCTAGTTGGTGCAGTGAAAAGAATAGCCAACTCAGAAGTAAACCTCTACATGTTACATTTTTAAGTGTTTTTAATCATTTGTGACTTTGGGGAATTATTTTGTTGAGGTACTTATTTCCTTCTTTATTTTCTGTCTCTGATGATCCTTCAGACTCTCTCAGAACAGGGACCTTGAGTATTTTCTTCATTGCTTTCTCTGTACACCTAGTGTGCTAAGTCACCTCAGTCATGTCCAACTGTTTGTGACCCCATGGTCTATAGCCCGCCAGGTTCCTCTGCCCATGGGATTCTCCAGGCAAGAATACTGGAGTGGGTTGCCATCCTGCCTCCAGGGGAGCTTCCCAATCCAGGGATCAGACCCTTGTCTCTCACGTCTCCTGCATTGGCAGGCAGGTTCTTTACCACTAGCGCCACCTGGGAAATTCCCATACATCTAGAGCAAGGTTCAAGTCACAGCAGGCATTCAACAGACAATTCCTGAATACACAGAATGTTTTCAAGAGGAACTGCACCTTTCTCTTTTAATATTAATTCATAAAGTAGTGGTTTAATTGCTCAGTTGTGTCCTACTCTTGTGACCCCACGGACTGTAGGCCACCAGGCTCCTCATTCCATGGAATTTCCCAGGCAAGAATACTGGAATGGGTTGACATTTCCTTCTCGGGGGGATCTTCCTGACACAGGAATTGAACCTGGGTCTCTTGCATTTCAAGGATTCCCTTGTAGCTCAATTGGTAGAGTTTGCCTGCAATGCAGGAGACCCAGGTTCAATCCCTTGGTCAGGAAGATCCCCTGGAGAAGGAAATGGTCATCTACTCCAGTATTCTTGCCTGGAAAATCCTATAGACAGAGGAGCCTGGAGGGCTACAGTCCATGGGGTCGCAAGAGTCAGATATGACTTAGTGACTAAACCACCACCACCACTCCTGCATTGCAGGTAGATTCTTTACCAACTCAGCTACAAGGGAAGCCCATTAGTTCATATAAAACTCCTATTTATCTTTGTCCCTGAAATAAGTATGCTGTTGTTGAGGGTTATATTTCTATTGTCTCTAGAGCAAAAGGGCTTCCCTTGTGGCTCAGCTGGTAAAGAATCTGCCTGCAATGCAGGGGACCTGGGTTCGATCCCTGGGTTGGGAAGATCCCCTGAAGAAGGGAGAGGCTACCCATTCCAGTGTTCTGGCCTGGAGAATTCCATGAACTGTATCACCAATGGGGTCGCAAAGAGTCGGACACAACTGAGTGACTTTCACTAGAGCAAAAATTCAGAGGGGAAGAATGGAGAATAATTTTTTCAAGTCTAGGTCACAACATGATAAAAGGAGATTCACTGACACCAAAGATTCACACACAAAACAAGTAAGCTGAACAACTATCGAATGCAGCTGAAGTGAAGGTAAGTTGCTACTGTTATCCTAGAGCATTATAAGATCGTGGCAACCTAGAAGGCTTCATATAAAAGACTGCTCTGCAGACAAGACCCAACATGAAGTGGCATGAATTAAAGCAGTCGGGTCAGGTGCTATCTTCTCAAGCAATTCTTGAGATCAGAGGGTGACAAAAAATATTTGCTTACCTGATCTCAACTGACTGACCAAAGTCTGAAGAACCAAAAAGAGATCTTTCCAATCAATGAACCTGCTCTGAGCAGTGGTTTTCAAGGGCTTCTCAGCTCTCCTTTAGCTCAAACTGCAACGTGAAAACAGCTCTGAAGATATTCACCCAGCCTTGCTTCATTAAATGTTCTCACCAAATTTAGATCTCACTTCAAGCATGTGGGCGCTTAGGTTTCCAACCAACCTTGATGATTTTGGAATTTATGTTACAAGTTCCACTGATCTGGTGGGAAATTGGACTTAATATTTCTAAATAAATAGGACTTAGCAGGCAAGAAAATGGTTAAGGAGTCTTCTAAAAAATCAAATAGCTGTTTTGGAAAATGGAAACAACTTGAATGCATTAAGATCACCCTTGAAAAAGTATTTAGTTTAAAAAATATACAATTCAAGTTCCTGGTGCTTACTTCTTCCTCTGTCTTGTACTTCCTTGGAAGTTTAACCAGAAAGGTAAGAGTTGAAATGTATCATTATATCTTCCAAGATTTTATTTCCAGGTAGCTTGCACTGAATAAATTGTTCTTTATTTTCACATGCTTTTAGACATATAATCTATCATCTCCCATGCCAAATTCACTCATTTTGGGTTTGCTGTACAACAAACATCTAGCAACACATTCAGAACAGTCTTTAAATAGATTTCATGTGATGTGCGTATTGCCTTATAGGTAGTATTTTATATGTGAAGTATCTTTAGTAGATCAGATAAAAATATATACTAGCTAACTTGTACAGGCACTATGGAGAACAGAGTGGAGATTCCTTTAAAAAATGAAAATAGAACTGCCATACAATTCATAAATTGCATTGTTGTGCATACACCCCAAGGAAATAAGAATTGAAAGAGACACGTACCCCAATGTTCGTGGCAGCATATTAACAATAGCCAGGACATGGAAGCAACCTAGATATCCATCAGCAGATGAATGGATAAAGAAGTTGTACTACCTATAAACAATGAAATATTACTCAGCTATAAAAAGGAATTCATCTGACTCGGTTCTACTGAGGTGAATGAAACTGGAGCCTATTATACAGAGTGAAGTAAGTCAGAAAGAGAAACACAAATACTGTATATTAACGCATATATATGGCATTTAGAATGATGGCAACAATGATCCTACATGCAGAGCAGCAAAAGAGACGCAGATGTAAAGAACAGAGTTTTGGACTCTGTGGGAGGTGAGGGTGGGATGGTTTGAAAGAATAGCACTGAAATGTGTATATTACCATATGTAAAATAGATGACCAGTGCAAGTTTGATGCATGAAGCAGGGCACCCAAAGTCAGTGTTCTGGGACAACCCAGACAGATAGGGAGGGGAGGGAGTTGGGAGAGGGGGTTCAGGATGGGAGCACATGTATACCCGTGGCTGATTCAAGTTGATGCATGGCAAAAACCATCACAATATTGTAAAGTAATTATCCTCCAATTAAAATAAATAAATATACATATCAGATCAGATCAGATTAGTTGCTCAGTCGTGTCCGACTCTTTGCGACCCCATGAACTGCAGCACGCCAGGCCTCCCTGTCCATCACCAGCTCTCGGAGGTCACTCAGACTCACATCCATCGAGTCAGTGATGCCATCCAGCCATCTCATCCTCTGTCGTCCCCTTCTCCTCCTGCCCCCAATCCCTCCCAGCATCAGAGTCTTCTCCAATGAGTCAACTCTTCGCATGAGGTGGCCAAAATACTGGAGCTTCAGCTTTAGCATCATTCCTTCCAAAGAAATCCCAGGGCTGATCTCCTTCACAATGGACTGGATGGATCTCCTTGCAGTCCAAGGGACTCTCAAGAGTCTGCTCCAACACCACAGTTCAAAAGCATCAATTCTTCGGCGCTCAGCCTTCTTCACAATCCAGCTCTCACATCTACACATGACCACAGGAAAGACCATAGCCTTGACTAGGCGAACCTTTGTTGGCAAAGTGATGTCTTTGCTTTTGAATATGCTATCTAGGTTGGTCATAACTTTCCTTCCAAGGAGCAAGCGTCTTTTAATTTCATGGCAACAGTCACCATCTGCAGTGATTCTGGAGCCCAGAAAAATAAAGTCTGACACTGTTTCCACTGTTTCTCCATCTATTTCCCATGTAGTGATGGGACCAGATGCCATGATTTTCATATATATACACTAAAGTGTGACAGTAACATGTTTACCTTACCACCTTAATATCATTCATTATTTTTGAGTCTTTCTTAATTCTTGATAAAGCTTGGATTTTGACACATTGATAACATATATGATAATTTTATAAGTTCAACTCAGTAAGACTAAGTTTAATTTCTATATAAACTATAGACCTGACATTCAATAAGTCCTTGGAATCTGAAAATAATAACAGTAATAAATTATTTAGCTTTTTTCCTTTTTCTCAAGAAGGTCATGTTTAATTGCTTCCCAAAATGACTTCAACATCTTGGGATCAATAAATCTGATTTATAGATCATCTCAAAACATTCTTCAAAACAGAAGAGTACCTTCCTAACACTGGTGTGGTATTTTCCCTTTAATTCTCATTTTTGCCTGCTAATCTTCACTGTGTGAGAAAAAGAGGTATTGATTTTATCTACAGTTTCAAAAAGCAGCATTTGCAGAGTCCTTCCAATTAAACCTCCTTGGCATTTCTCGTTTTATTTATGAATGACCTCTGTTTGCGAATGCATTTATTAGAAAGCAATCATAAACTCTGAATATTCCTGGTGGCCACTGATTTAAATAGGTACCAAAATTATCCTTTTCATCCTTTGTAGGATGAAGGCTTCCCTGACATCCAGGAGTTGGAGAAATGCTCGAGATAGGCATTTCCATTTCAGGTTGTTCCTGGGTGAGCAGGTGCTGCAGGGCAGGAGTGGAGAGCACACTCTCCACTCACAGGGCCACCAAAAGGCCACTGGGACAGAAGGAACAACCATTTCTACCAAAAAAAAAAAAAAAAAATGTGGTAACATTGCATGGGTTGTGGGATCACTGGATCAGTGCAGTGATTTTCTCAGTTGAACTTTGTGGTTTATAAAAACCAATGTGTCCCCAGAGGAAGGCAATGGCACCCCACCCCAGTACTTTTGCCTGGAAAATCCCATGGACGGAGGATCCTGGTGGGCTCCAGTCCATGGGGTCGCTAGGGGTCGGACACGACTGAGCGACTTCACTTTCACTTTTTTCACTTTCATGCATTGGAGAAGGAAATGGCAACCCACTCCAGTGTTCTTGCCTGGAGAATCCCAGGGACGGGGGAGCCTGGTGAGCTTCTGTCTGTGGGGTCACACAGAGTCGGACACGACTGAAGCGACGCAGCAGCAGCAGCAGCAATGTGTCCCCTTGTTAGAAAAAAAAAATCACTTCTTTAATGTTGAGGGCAATGGGTGCTGAAAACTATATATTGCATGCCCCAAGCTCTCTAGTCAGGGCCTCTAGCTGGTGTAAGAGGCTGGAAATTACCCACCACCACCACCACCTTTAAACACATTCTGATTTTGTTTGTGCCTTTACTTCATTTACAGAGACAGTTTCCTTATCAAAATTCACTTTTTATAAAAATGAGATAGATCCAGAAACAACTCTTGTTCCCCCTCCAAAGTTTAAACTTATTTTGTACTTTCACTTCCTTAAGTTCTGTTCCTCCTTTCGGATCATCTACTTTTTGGTGACTGTCTTTCTGTGCAGAAACAGCAGCATGAGCGATAATCAGATGTTTCCCCAGATATCCTTGGAGGTGTTGAGTGATACATAGTGAATTATCTGTCTAAAATTGGGAAAATCATGAATAGCAAAAGTTTGGGGTAGGCAGAGGCTTCTGTTGGCCTATTTCAGCAATGAAGCCTGTGCATGCATGCGTGCTCACTTGTCTCTGACTCTTTGTGACCCCGTGGACTGTAGTCCTCCAGGCTCCTCTCTACATGGGATTCTCCAGGCAAGAATACTGAAGTGGGTTGCCATTTCCTCCTCCAAGGGATCTTCCTGACCCAGGAAACAAACCCACATCTCTTGCATCTCCTGCATTGGCAGGGGGTTCTTTACCACTAGCGCCACCTGGGAAGCCCGGAGTCTAAATGAAGCCAGAGCAGTAAACAAACCTTTACCATGTTCACTGAGACTTTGTTGTTCAGTCACTAAGTTAGGTCTAACTCTTTGCGATCCCATCCTGGCTGATATGGCTCCCAATTCAAAAATCTTAATTTCTCAGAAAGCTGCCCCTTTGCATCAGATCAGATCAGATCAGATCAGTCGCTCAGTCGTGTCCGACTCTTTGCGACCCCATGAACCGCAGCACACCAGACCTCCCTGTCCATCACCAGCTCCCGGAGGTCACCCAGACTCACACCCATCAAGTCAATGATGCCATCCAGCCATCTCATCCTCTGTCGTCCCCTTCTCCTCCTGCCCCCAATCCCTCCCAGCATCAGAGTCTTCTCCAATGAGTCAACTCTTCGCATGAGGTGGCCAAAATACTGGAGTCTCAGCTTGAGCATCATTCCTTCCAAAGAAATTCCAGGATTGATCTCCTTCAGAATGGACTGGTTGGATATTCTTGCAGTCCAAGGGACTCTCAAGAGTCTTCTCCAACACCACAGTTCAAAAGCATCAATTCTTCGGCGCTCAGCCTTCTTCACAGTCCAGCTCTCACATCCATACATGACCACAGGAAAGACCATAGCCTTGACTAGGCGAACCTTTGTTGGCAAAGTGATGTCTTTGCTTTTGAATATGCTATCTAGGTTGGTCATAACTTTCCTTCCAAGGAGTAAGCGTCTTTTAATTTCATGGCAACAGTCACCATCTGCAGTGATTTTGGAGCCCAGAAAAATAAAGTCTGACACTGTTTCCACTGTTTCTCCATCTATTTCCCATGCAGTGATGGGACCAGATGCCATGATCTTCATTTTCTGAATGTTGAGCTTTAAGCCAACCTTTTCACTCTCCACTTTCACTTTCATCAAGAGGCTTTTTAGTTCCTCTTCACTTTCTGCCATAAGAGTGGTGTCATCTGCATATCTGAGGTTATTGATATTTCTCCCAGCAATCTTGATTCCAACTTGTGTTTCTTCCAGTCCAGCATTTCTCATGATGTACTCTGCATATAAGTTAAATAAACATGGAGACAATATGCAGCCTTGACGTACTCCTTTTCCTATTTGGAACCATTCTGTTGTTCCATGACCAGTTCTAACTGTTGCTTCCTGACCTGCATACAGATTTCTCAAAAGGCAGATCAGGTGGTCGGTATTCCCATCTCTTTCAGAATTTTCCATAGTTTATTGTGATCTACACAGTCAAAGGCTTTGGCATAGTCAATAAAGCAGAAATAGATGTTTTTCTGGAACTCTCTTGCTTTTTCCATGATCCAGCGGATGTTGGCAATTTGATCTCTGGTTCCTCTGCCTTTTCTAAAACCAGCTTGAACATCAGGAAGTTCACGGTTCACATATTGCTGAAGCCTGGCTTGGAGAATTTTGAGCATTACTTTACTAGCATGTGAGATGAGTGCAATTGTGCGGTAGTTTGAGCACTCTTTGGCATTGCCTTACTTTGGAATTGGGTTGAAAACTGACCTTTTCCAATCTTGTGGCCACTGCTGAGTTTTCCAAATTTGCTGGCATATTGAGTGCAGAACTTTCACAGCATCATCTTTCAGGATTTGGAATAGCTCCACTGGAATTCCATCACCTCCACTAGCTTTGTTCGTAGTGATGCTTTCTAAGGCCCATTTGACTTCACATTCCAAGATGTCTGGCTCTAGGTCAGTGATCACATCATCATGATTATCTGGGTCGTGAAGCTCTTTTTTGTACAGTTCTTCTGTATTCTTGCCACCTCTTCTTAATATCTTCTGCTTCTGTTAGGTCCATACCATTTCTGTCCTTTATTGAGCCCATCTTTGCATGAAATATTCCCTTGGTATCTCTGATTTTCTTGAAGAGATCCGTAGTCTTTCCCATTCTGTTGTTTTCCTCTATTTCTTTGCATTGATCACTGAAGAAGGCTTTCTTATCTCTTCTTGCTGTTCTTTGGAACTCTGCATTTAGATGTTTATATCTTTCCTTTTCTCCTTTGCTTTTCGCTTCTCTTCTTTTCACAGCTATGCATATGCTATGCTAATGCTAAGTCACTTCAGTCGTGGTCCGACTCTGTGTGACCCCATAGACAGCAGCCCACCAGGCCTCCCCATCCCTGGGATTCTCCAGGCAAGAACACTGGAGTGGGTTGCCATTTCCTTCTCCACTGTGTGAAAGTGAAAAGTGAAAGTGAAGTCGCTCAGTCGCGACCGACTGGTAGCGACACCATGGAATGCAGCCCACCAGGCTCCTCCATCCATGGGATTTTCTAGGCAAGAGTATTGGAGTGGCTTGCCATTGCCTTCTCCATTGTATATGCTATTAATCCATATAAATTAAATGGCATATGTTAAACAGGATAAAGTTTAAATCTGTCTGTAAGTTATTCTTATTAAAGATGTATTAAATAAACCTTAAAATGAGTTATTTGAGATATCCTGATTCAACATATTTTTAATGAACAGAGTATATGATTTTTTGGTAGTTTCAAGGAGCATTTCCGAGATTGTATATTACTGGGAAAGGGTAAGGGTGAGCCCGTAGTCTCATCAGTTCCTTGCAACCCTGTCTTCTCTGACACTATTCTTTGAAGAGTGCCAAGACAGAGGCTGCCCTCAGCTTTTACAACGGCTTCTAATCAAAGGGATGTAACAGAAGGTAAGCCTTGGAGCTCAAGCATCACTTTGGTTGAATCCTAATAACTTTCACTTCAGTAATCTGCCAAGGCTGTACAGTAATTTTGAAGAAATTACTTCAGCTGAGAACCAAAGAATTGAGGCTTTTGAACTGTGGTGTTGGAGAAGACTCTTGAGAGTCCCTTGGACTGCAAGGAGATCCAAACAGTCCATTCTGAAGAAAATCTACCCTGAATATTCATTAGAAGGACAGAGCTGAAGCTAAAACTCCAATACTTTGGCCACCTGATGCAAAGAGCTGACTCATTAGAAAGACCCTGATGCTGGGAAAGATTGAAGGCAGGAGGAGAAGGGGACGACAAAGGATGAAATGGTTGGATGGCATCATCAACTCAGTGGACATGAGTTTGAGTAAGCTCCAGGAGTTAGTGAAGGAAAGGGAAGCCTGGCATGCTGCAGTCCATGGGGTCACAAATAGTCGGACATGACTGAGTGACTGAACAACAACAAATTTTGAAGAAAATTATTACCTGTCTCCCCTTACAGTACATAGAAAATGTTTAGTAGTAGAAGAATTCAAAGAAAATTCTCTGTGTAAAAATTTCATTGCTAGTACAAGGTCTATTTATTAGGAAACATGATCATTGTTCAAATTTAACTACTTCTTTTGAAAAGCTATTACCTTGAATTAGAGTTCCAGCTTCAAACTGCTTGATCAGGGAGATCAGGTATATGGGAAATAAGATTCTTTGTATAAACAAAGTAATGAATTGTGAGATTGGGGTGGGGGGTGCTGTTTCTAGCTTCCTCCCCCTTGAAATCTGCACCACAAAGTTAAGTCAAATTCTCATGTGTTACATCAGCTCCTATTACTTGCCCAGCCCTAAGTTAGTTGTTACAGAAATTGCCAAAAAATATTTAGAAGGCAAATTTTAATTCGGTGTCAAAAGTCAGAAATATTCAGAATTGCACAATTTCACTGCTAGAAATTTATTCAAATGAAATAATTATAGATATACAAAAAATTTTTTCTATAAAGATGTTAATCAGTTTTTTCTTTTTAATAAAATCAGTGAGAAGGTGGTGATAACCTAAATGTCCAAGAATAGGGAATTGTTTAAGTTAATTTCCACACAAAACAAATGGAGTCAACAAGGGCAAGGCTTTGCAGTCACGTGTAGTAGGATTGGAATGACAGCTTCACTCATGACCAGTTCAATCTTGGGCAAGATACTTAGCTTCTCTAACAGCTATTTTCATGTCTGTAAAATGAGGATAACACTTTATAAAAAAGCAATTAGGGGGAATCAAATTATATAAGTTAGATACACTATGTATCACAGAGTCTAGCATATAGTAAGTACTCATCATATAATTAATATTTATTGCAGTAAAAATAAAACAGGATGCAAGTATTAAAGTTACATTGTAGAATAATATTTTCCTATAAGAAAATGTTCACAATTTATTCTTAAATCAGAAAAAAAGCTATTAATGAAATAGAGTATAGTAAATGACATTATCTTTTTTAAAAAAACCTAAACAATTATCTGTTTGGACATAAAATAGCAGAAAAGGTACAACATACTTTAATAGTGTTTACTCTTAATGATAGAATTATGGATGAATTTTGCTTTATATTTTTTAGGTGTTTTGCTTCCATAAATAGTTTATGTACTGCTTAACTGAGGGCTTCCCCTGTGGCTTAGCAGTAAAGAATCTGCCTGCAATGCAGGAGCTACGGAGACACAGGTTCAATCTCTGGATCAGGAAGATCCCCTAGAGAAGGGCATGGCAATCCACTCCAGTATTCTTGCCTAGAGAATCCCATGGACAGGGGAGCCTGGTGGGCTACAGTCCATGGGGTCTCAAAGGTCTCAGAGTCAGACACCACTGAAGCAACTTAGCACGCACACACTGCTTAATTGAATAAACATGTTTATGCAAACATAAAAAGGTGACTACTGCCACAGAAATAAAATAATTTACTGTAAGGAGAGGAAGAGATTGCTTTCAGCTAGGGAGATTATGGGGCTTCCCTGGTGGCTCAGCTGGCAAAGAATCCACCTGCAAAGTGGGAGACCTGGGTTCAATCCATGGATTGGGAAGATCCTCTGGAGAAGAGAAAGGTTACCCACTCCAGTATTCTGGCCTGGAAAATTCCATGGACTGTATAGTCAATGGGGTCACAAAAAGTCAGACTCAACTGAGTGCCTTTCATTTCACTTCAGGGGGATTAGGGAAAGCTAAGGGAGGCTATCATATACGTAAGGGTCTCCAGAGTATATGTGGGATTTGGTTAGGCTTGGACTTGGAGGACACTTCCAAGAGAAAAGGGAAGGAAGGGAAATGTAAAAGGTCTAAATGTTTAGGCTTGTTTAGGAAAGAACTCATTAAGTTCAGTTTGCATGAAGTAAGGAAAGGGTTTCCCACATCTAGATCAGAAAGAGTATGAAGGTCCAGATAAGAATTAGGGCTTTATTCTAAATCTGAAGGTTCTAAGCAAAAGGTTAACAATGCTCCTGGAAAGAAAAAGAATAGAACTGCAGTTAAGTAAATTAAGGAAGAGCTTCACATTTTACCCTCTGCAGATATCCCCAGTGTGATTTTAGTGTATTAAAACCTTTGCAAAATTGAACCTTTAAGACAGAAAAACAAACCATATTTAACTTTGTTTAATTCAGTAGTTGTATATGGATCAAAACACTCTTTCTCTATGCCACCTGAAGAATGCCATCCAGTGCAGATGAACTTGGATAGAGAAGGAACGGAAAGATGGTTCTGAGTATGGGAGTCCTGTTCATGTGGGGAAATCATCAATGAAATGTTTCAGAGAGGCTTTTTTAGGACCCTAAGAAGCAGAATGTTGGAAAGGAACACACTAAGGGATGAAAGAGAGAAGGCGGAAGACAAACTTTGTCTCCTTCCTCATCCTGCCTGAGCTGACCTCACCTGCAACATAATGACCCAAAGGCTCTGTCATGAGAAATCAGGTGGGAAATCTTTATGGCGTAAGATGCAAGGGGAATAAGTTCATTTGTACTATTTTTTTAGAGTCCACATACAAGCAATATCATGCTATTTGTCTTTCTCTGACTTACTTCACTCAGTATAACAATCTCTAGGTCCCTCGCTGTTGCTGCAAATGGCATTATTTCATTCTTTTCTATGGTTGAATGGTATTCCATTGTATATGGGTACCACATCTTCTTGATCCACTCCTCTGCTGATGGACATTTAGGTTGCTTCCATGTCCACTATTGTAAGTAGTGCTGCAATGAACACTGGGGTGCATGTATCTTTTTGAATTGTGGTTTTCTCCAGATTTACGCCCAGGAGTGGGATTGCTGGATCACATGGTAGCTCTTTTTTTAGTTTTTTAAGGAAACTTCATACTGTTCTCCATAGTTACATGCACCAACTTACATTCCCAACAACAGTGTAGGAGGGTTCCCTTTTCTCCACATCCTCTCCAACATTTATTGTATGTAGATAAATTGGGAGATTGAGATTGACCTATACATACTACTAAATGTAAAATACATAATAATAACCTATTGTATAGCATAGAGAACTCCACTCAATACTCTGTAATAACTCTATGGAAACAAAATATTAAAGAGTAGATATATGTATATGTATAGTTGATTTACTTTGCTGTACAGAAGAAACTAACACAACATTGTAAATCAACTATACTCCAATAAAAATTATTTTTTTAAGAAAAAGATACAATAGGAGATGTCAAGAGGGTCAGTCTTGGAAAAAGCAAGCACTTAGCTCCTAGTATAACCCACCCTTTCCAATCCCTCATTAGACACAGAGACAAAGGGGAAGGTCGACAGCTCTCTGGCTGCTGACCAAGTGAAAAGGAGCAGCAATGAAGTCCCATGTGGTTCTCCATGCCCTTTCCCAACCTGCTGCCTTCACATCACTACCTTTATCCGCATGGCACTATCCACATGTGTCATTTCATTAATAAACATAACAACTCCATTGAAGCAGGTGGAGCAGATAACCTCCGTTCACAAGTTTGTTAAAGTTAAGACTATAATGAATACACTCCTAAAGAGGCCTCTACCACATGGCCACAAGGCAACAATTTAATCACAAAGTTCTGGAAGCATTTACTAACTGTGATTAATAAATACTAGCAATTACAAACATACAACATAAATATACAAACAGATATGCTAACAAATATAAATATTACTTAAACAAGTCATAACTATAAAATGAAAAATGCCAGTATTACATGTGTAAAATATCCGAAAACGGTGTAAAAATATGGGAGACTTTGGCAAACAATGGGAGTGATCAGAGAAAATATGCACAACCATCACATCAAAATCAACTGATTTCTAAAATGCGCTTAGTTGTGTCTTGAATAACATAAGGCACAGTTAAGAGGACTGCTCTGGAACTATCCCAACTTGTTGAAACACTTTATACATTTTACTTTTTTAAATTATAGCATATACCACTGTTCTAACAAACCCATCTAGTTTCTTTATTATTGATGACTTGATAGAGTAAAAATAAATTTTAGTGACAAATGTGGGGATGGGGAGTGACATGAAAAACAACGTAGTAGATTCTTGTATCCCATGGAATATCCTTCTCTAGAGCCAAACACCAAGTTATCAGTCTAGTTTGTAAACTAGAGAAAAAGCACCGGTCCTCAAAGATCCCTTGTTGAACTTTTTTGTAGAATAAAGTTAAGGCAATATTTTTACTAAGTCATGGGGGAAAAGAGAGTTTAGAGTTTGGATTTGTTAAATTATTAGGTAATTGCTTGTTGTTCCACAGAAATTATGAAGTAAGTTGAACTGCAGCCAATTACAAATTTAATTTTGCCAAATGTACTCCCAAAAGTCTATACATCTGGGTCTAGGACAAGTGACTAGAAACTAGAAACACTTTAGTAATGCTTAAAGATAGGGAAATCAAATTTATTAGGTCTCGTTATAAGCACATCAAGCACATTTTGTAATAATTTTTATAAAGAACTACAGTTTAATGGACACTTCAGGGTGTGACTAATTATCTAACTTCAGATATCTGAAACAAAGAGAGTGGAAAGTTCTCTGAAGCAAAAATGAGATTCAGATGATTAGACTTTTGTGTATGTACATGCAAAAAGCCTCTTGATGAAAGTGAAAGAGGGGAGTGAAAAGTTGGCTTAAAATTCAACATTCAGAAAACTAAGATCATGGCATCTGGTCCCATCCCTTCATGGGAAATAGATGGGGAAACAGCGGAAACAGTGTCAGACTTCATTTTGGTGGGCTCCAAAATCACTGCAGATGGTTATTGCAGCCATGAAATTAAAAGATGCTTACTCCTTAGAAGGAAAGTTATGACCAACCTAAACAGCATGTTAAAAAGCAGAGACATTACTTTGCCAACAAAGGTCTGTCTAGTCAAGGCTATGGCTTTTTCAGTGGTCATGTATGGATGTAAGAGTTGGACTGTGAAGAAAGCTGAGCACCGAAGAATTGATGCTTTGAACTGTGGTGTTGGAGAAGACTCTTGAGAGTCCCTTGGACTGCAAGGAGATCCAACCAATCCATCCTAAAGAAAATCAGTCTTGGGTATTCATTGGAAGGACTGATGCTGAAAGTGAAACTCCAATACTTTGGCCACCACATGCAAAGAGTTGACTCATGGGAAAAGACCCTGATGCTGGGAGGGATTAGGGTTAGGAGGAGAAGGGGACAACAGAGGATGAGATGGCTGGATGGCATCACTGACTCAATGGACATGAGTTTGGGTAAACTCCAGGAGTTGGTGATGGACAAGGAGGCCTGGCATGCTGCAATTCATGGGGTCGCAAAGATTCAGACATGACTCAGCGACTGAACTGAACTGATGCATGCATGCACATGTACATATGTACAAAGATATGGAGGGGGTGGAGAGAGAGAACTATAAGTTGAAAAATAGGTGGGAACAGAGATAGAAATTATATTTATTTTCCTTAATGATATTTAAAAAAGCAGCTCAGAAATATATTTAACTGATCACTCCTTATTCTAAATTTACTCCATCAATACTTAAAAACAGTTTCTTAGCTGGAATATTATAGTATCCATTTTTGCCTGAGTTTATAGAATCTCATGAGGTTTTAAAAACTCATTAGCTAATACAATTGCTCTAGATCTGGAGGTTCACTAATAAAATAAAATTCTCTAGTGTTTAACTAGCAAATTGTACTTGATAATTGGTTCTTTGTAAATTGCACTTTGATGGACCTTGTCCACAGCATAGTTGATGGAGGGGAAAATACATATAAATCAATTAAAAATTCACTGTCTCTATATTTATACCATGAGTAGCTTAAATGCTATGTTTCCTGGACACATTAACTATTGAAATACAAGAGCTATATATACCACTCAATTTTACATCTTATATAAAAGTTTGTCCTTTAAATATTTGAATGTCATGTATTTCTTTTCTTGATTCATATTTTAGTAATTTGCATCTTCAATACTTTCATAAAGAGCCAAGTCCAAAGGACTGGATCATCTTGAATGAAGTTAACCTGACAAGATTCTCTCTAGCATACATCCAATTGTAACGTGAAATTTGAGATTACTTCTAAGGATTTTACAAGTTTTGCTGATCTGGAAGGAATAAAGCTACACTTTTGCTATTATAGAAAACTCAGTGTGGTCAAAACACGATTTCCACTGACCTGGAAAGTTTTTTCTCTTTGGCCTCAACTCTTTAAGAAATAATGTTATTTCTATTTTTTTACTTTCCTACAATGCAGTCTTTTTTAACTTGATTCACTTATACAGGTTTACCACCAAATATTGTTACTGATCTGCTTAAGAATACAATATCCCCATCATGAAAAGGGAGGCAATATTCCTCAGAATATGGACATTTAACAAAATTCATTTTCCTAATTTCCAAGTAACATAAGGGAATTCATTTGGAGAGAAAAACACAACTTATGAGACAATCTATACTTAGAAAAAATGTGGCAGGATTCTCTTCTCTCGTTTATTAACATATGTAGATATTTATACTTTAATAGTTATCTATGTACATGTATACATACATGAATATAAATGTATTTACAATAATCAAATGTGCTTATACTAATTTATTGGCTGTAAAATATTAGTTTATCTTTAATACTTTGACAATTGCAAAGCTTTGTCAGAGAAAATGATCACACAATTGTGACATTTATGTTTTCTCTTTTTATCTCCTGTGTGCAAGTGATGTAGTAGGTACAGTTTGGGAAAGGAAGGATGGTAAGATGGAGGCATTTGATAAGTATACTGAATTCAGTTCAACAACTTATCAAATGCCGTCCATAATTAATATAGCAATAAGTTTCATTGTTGTAGAATATATGAAGGAGATTATATAAAGACTGGATATACAAAAATACTTAGGGAAATAAATCATTCTTAACATTCAGGATGGCTATGGTTTTACTTGTTTAAACTCACAATTACCCTTTGCATTTCTTACATACAATGATTTCTCATATCTACAAATGAATGGATTTAGATAATTTAGTCTGCTCTTATTTCCATATCTTTACACCAACACCATGTTACATAATTCAATACAGTTTTATAATAATATTTTGAGATTTCATACAGCAGGCTCCTCTTTGTCATTCTTCCTATTCAAATTATCTTATGTATTATTAAACATTTACCCTTTCACATGAATCTTAAAATTCTTTTCACAACTTGAGTGCAAAAAAGAAAAATATTTGAGAACTTTGATTAGAATTTCACTGCCTTTATAGCATAATTTGTGTAGAATTGACATCTACTAAATACTAAAATCACTGCAGATGGTGACTGCAGCCATGAAATTAAAAACGCTTACTCGTTGGAAAAAGGTTATGACCAACCTAGACAGCATATTAAAAAGCACAGACATTACTTTGCCAACAAAGTTCTGTCTAGTCAAAGCGATGGTTTTCCCAGCAGTCACGTATGGATGTGAGAAAAGTGAAGAAAGTGAAAGTGAAGTCGCTCAGTCATGTCCGACTCTTTGCGACCCCATGGACTATACCCCACCAGGCTCCTCGCTCCATGGGATTCTCCAGGCAAGAGTACTGGAAAGGGGTGCCATTTCCTTCTCCAGGGGATTTTCCCAACCCAGGGATCGAACCCGGGTCTCCCGCATTCCAGGCAGACACTTTAACCTCTGAGCCACCAGGGAAGCCCTTGGATATGAGAATTGGACTATAAAGAAAGCTGAGCACCAAAGAATTGATGCTTTTGAAATGTGGTGTTAGAGAAGACTCTTGAGAGTCCCCTGGACTGCAAGGAGATCCAACCAGTCGATCCTAAAGGAGATCAGTCCTGAATATTCATTGGAAGGACTGATGCTGAAGCTGAAACTCCAATACTTTGGCCACCTGATGCGAAGAACTGACTCATTGGAAAAGATCCAGAAGCTGGGAAAGATTGAAGGTGGGAGGAGAAGGGGATGACAGAGGATGAGATGGTTGGATGGCATTACCGACTCAATGGACATGAGTTTGAGTAAACTCTGGGAGTTGATGGACAGGGAGGCCTGGCATGCTGCAGACCATAGGGTCACAAAGAGTCAGACATGACTGAGCGACTCAACTGAACTACTAAATATTTTTATCATTAAATACGGCATATCTCTCCATATATTCAGGTTTTACTTTGTGTTCAATAAAATATTATAATTTACTCATTAAGTCTTATGTGTGACTGTAAGAAGGTGCTTAAGATCTCTGAAAGGTTTAATGTGGTGCTTAATAAATCCTTCCAGCCATATGAAAGGGCTTCTAGAAGTCTCAAGTTTATTGTTTCAAAACAACATGAAATATCCAGAACAAGACTAAGTCTAGATTAAGAGGTATGTCTCAGAAAGAACTATACATGTGGTTTGGCACATAGAGTGAAATAGATGCAAATATGTTGAAAATCCACTGATTGAGACACCTCTAGGCAAAAGAGTTACCATCTTGTGGTAAAAGTGACTTAAGCTAAAAGGCTTAGGCTTTTAAAATGTAGAAAAGGCCTCTGGACTCTCAGTTTCCTACCAGCAGGAAGATGGTTGAAGAAAACATTGCAAAGGGTATATTCTTTAGTGCCCTCACTTCCCTGGTGGCTCAGACGGTAAAGCGTCTGTCTACAATGAGAGGCCCGGGTTCGATCCCTGGGTTGAGAAGATTCCCTGGAGAAGGAAATGGCAATCCACTCCAGTACTCTTGCCTGGAAAATCTCATGGACAGAGGAGCCTGGTAGACTACAGTCCATGGGGTCACAAAGAGTCAGACACAACTGAGCACTTTCACTTTCACTTCACAATGGCCAAGGACAGTTATGGAAAAGGAAGAAGTCCCAGAAAGCAAAGACAGGAACAATGGAGAATACTGGACTGAGAACCTACATCAGTAAACAGAACCACAGCCTAATAAATGAATGATTCCCATCCCAGAATAGAAAGACCTGGCAATATTTGACCACTGGAATGTCAAATTTTCTATGGACCAATGTCTGTTACAGTGTCTCATGATCTCCTTTTCAAATGTGAGGGTTTATTTGGTTATTTTTATCCTGTCTTATTCGGAGAAGGCAATGGCACCCCACTCCAAAAATACTCTCGCCTGGAAAATCCCATGGATGAAGGAGCCTGGTAGGCGGCAGTCCATGGAGTCGCTGAGGGTCTGACACGACTGAGCGACTTCACTTTCACTTTTCACTTTCATGCGTTGGAGAAGGAAATGGCAACCCACTCCACTATTCTTGCCTGAAGAATCCCAGGGACGGGATGCCTGGTGGGCTGCCATCTATGGGGTCGCACAGAGTCGGACACGACTGAAGTGACTTATCATAGCATCCTGTCTTATTATTATATGTTGGCTGTGTGGTGGTAAATAACTTATCTTTTTATTATATATCAAAGAGTTTTTAATCAAAAGGAGCCACATGTGGACCCTATAGAAATCATTATATCCTAGACTTTGAGCCCAATGCCTTGAATGGAAAGTTTTGGGGTATCTGAGATAAGGATGAGACTATTTTACATTTGAGGAGTTGAGAATACTTGTGGTCATAGGAGTGGACAGTGGCAGATTGTACTCTGCATACCCTTACATTTTGCCAAGTAACTGCAATACCTTACTTCCATGTGGGGGTAATCTACCACATTTCTTTTCACTGGGCTCAATCATGGTAATGAACTCAGCCAAGATTGTTCTAATTGCCTAACCAATCACAGCTGACAATAGACATGTGTACCACAGAGTTTAATATTTTTGCCACTGAAATGAGTGTGGTGCTTTGTTATATGACATTATTATTCAAAAAACTAAGATCATTGCATCTGGTCCCAATGCTGCGGCTGCTGCTGCTGCTACTAAGTCGCTTCAGTCATGTCCGACTCTGTGCGACCCCATAGATGGCAGCCCACTAGGCTCCTCTGTCCCTGGGATTCTCCAGGCAAGAATACTGGAGTGGGTTGCCATTTCCTTCTCCAACGCATGAAAGTGAAAAGTGAAAGTGAAGTCACTCAGTCATGTCCGACTCTTAGCGAGACACCAGCAACTGCTTCAGGGGCTTTTGAATTCTGCTGCTGCTGCTAAGTCACTTCAGTCCTGTCCAACTCTGTGCGTCCCCATAGACAACAGCCTACCAGGCTCCCACGTCCCTGGGATTCTCCAGGCAAGAACACTGGAGTGGGTTGCCAATCAGATCAGATCAGATCAGATCAGTCGCTCAGTCATGTCCGACTCTTTGCAACCTCATGAATCGCAGCACGCCAGGCCTCCCTGTCCATCACCAACACCCGGAGGTCACTGAGACTCACATCCATCGAGTCAGTGACGCCATCCAGCCATCTCATCCTCTGTCGTCCCCTTCTCCTCTTGCCCTCAATCCCTCCCAGCATCAGAGTCTTCTCCAATGAGTCAACTCTTCGCATGAGGTGGCCATACTACTTCATTGCAAATAGATGGGGAAAAAAATGGAAATAGTGACAGACTTCATTTCCTTGGGCTCCAAAGTCGCCACAGATGGTGACTGTAGCCATGAAATTAACAGACATTTGCTCCTTGGAAGAAAAGCTATGGCAAACCTAGACAGCATATTAAAAAGCAGAGAAATCACTTTGCCAACGAAAATTTGTCTAGTCAAAGCTATGGTTTTTCCATTAGTCATGTATGAATGGGTGAGTTGGGCCATAAAGAAGATTGAGCATCGAAGAACTGATGCTTTCAAACTGTGGTGCTGGAGAAGACTGTTGAAAGTCCCTTGGACTGAAAAGAGACCAAATGAGTCAATCCTAAAGTAAATCAGTTTTAATATTCATTGGAAGGACTGATATTGAAGCTCTAATATTTTGGCAACCTGATGTGAAGAGCCAACTCATTGGAAAAGACCCTGATAATGGGAAAGATGAGAGCAAGAGGAGAAGGGGGTGACAGAGGATCAGAAAGTTGGAGGGCATCACTGACTCAATGCACTTGAGTTTGAGCAAACTCCGGAAAATAGTAAAGGACTTGTAAAGCCAATAGAGCACATAAGTTAGAATACCAAAAAAGTTGTATTCTAAAATTACATTCCCAAATTTATATTCTATAAATTGGAATACAAAAAAAAAAAATCTGATGAGCCAAAATTTGGTAGGAAAGGATGGCCAGAAGAACAAAAATGGAGAACAAATAGTAAAACTTAAACTCATCTATATCAAAAATAACATTAAATGTAAATACACTAAACACACTGAGGTAGAGAAATTTTCAGACTGAAAGAGCAAGATCAAATGACATGCACCCTACAAAAAATATTTTTTTAATATAAAGACACTGAGAGGATGAAAGTAAGAGGATAGAAAAATATATAACATGAAACCAGTAAGTATAAAAAAAGTTTGTGTGCCTATAGAATAACATAGACTTCAAGAATATTAATAGGGATAAGGGAAAATATGTCATAATGACAAAAAGAGAAATTTATCAGTAAGAAACATCAGCCCTAAACATGTGTAACACCTAAATAATCAGCTTCTAAACATATGGAGAAAAAAATTGATGGAATAACAGAGAAAAATCAAAATATCCAAAATCATACTTGTAGATATTTAACACCCTTGTCTTAGTAATTGATATTAATAGAATAAAAACTCAGAAAGTCTGTCAACAAGCCAAACAACAGAATCAGCTAACTTGACTTAAGTGATATTTATAAAATATAACTCCAGTACCTGCAAAGCATACAATTATTTTCAAGTGCACATGGAATGGTCACTGAAATAGACCATATGCTAGCCCACAAAATAAGTCTTAGTAAATCCCAAGCTGGGAAATCTTGAAAGTATGCCCTCTGACCACATTGTAATTAAATTCAAAATCAAGAAGTTATATATAGTAAAATTCAAAGTATTTTGAAATTAAGTGACAGAACCCTAAATAAACCATGGATCAAGCAGAAAATCATTACAGGGACTTCCCTGGTGATCCGGTGGCTAAGACTGGATGCTCCCAATGAAAGAGGCCCAGGTTCAATTCCTGGTTAGGGAACTCGATCTCACATGTCACAGCTAAGAGTTCGCATGCTGCAACTAAAGACTACCCCATGCCACAACTAAAAGATCCTGCATGCCACAAAGATTCCACATGACACTACTAAAACTTGGCACAGCCAAATAAATAAACTTTTTTAAAAATACTTTTTAAAAGTAAATATTTTATATAAAAAATACTAAAAACACAACACTTCATAATTTGTGGGATAAAGCTAAAATGTTATATAAGAGAATCTTTATAGTTTTAAAAGACTATATTAGAAATATAAAGTTTAAAATAAATGATTTACATATATGCTTTAGAAAACTAGAAAAATAAAAGCAAATTAAACCAAACTAATTAGAAAGATCATAATAAATATAACAATAGAAATCAATGAAATAAAAAATATACAACAGAGAAAATAACATTTTTGAGTCTTTGAAATGTTAAGAAAATTAATAAAACCCATAAGTACTGGTCAAGAAAAAAAAAAAAAATTTAGTGCCAATAGTAAAAGATGAGATATCACTATAGATTCCCACATGACTACAGCCATGAAATTGAAAAACGTTTACTCCTTGGAAGAAAAGTTATGACCAACCTAGATAGCACATTAAAAAGCAGAGGCATCACTTTGCCAACAAAGGCCCATCTAGCCAAGGCTATGGTTTTCCCAGTGGTCATATACAGATGTGAGAGTTGGACTATAAAGAAAGCTGAGTGCTGAAGAATTGATGCTTTTGAACTGTGGTGTTGGAGAAGACTCTTTAGGGTTCCTTGGACTGCAGGGAGATTCAACCAGTCCATCCTAAAGGAGGTCAGTCCTGAGTGTTCATTGGAAGGACTCATGTTGAAGCTGAAACTCCAATACTTTAGTCACCTGATTCAGAGAGCTGATTCATCGGAAAAGACCCTGATGCTGGGAAAGATTCGGGGCAGGAGGAGAAAGGGATGACAGAGGATTAGATGGTTGGATGGCATCACCGACTCAATGGACATGGGTTTGGGTGGGCTGGGAGTTGGTGATGGACAGGGAGGCTTGGCGTGCTGCGATTCATGGGGTCACAGAGTCAGACAGGACTGAGCAACTGGACTGAACTGAATATAAAAGGATAATAAATGAACAAAATGGACAACTTTTGCCAGTTAACCCGATAACTTAGAGGAAATGGATATATTCTTTGAAAAGTATTATTTACCATTAGTTCCATCTGTAGGATTTTCCAGGTAAGAATACTGGAGTGAGTTGCCATTTCCTTCTCCAGAGGATCTTCCTGACCCAGGGATCGAACCCAGGTCTCCCGCATTGTAGGCAGATGCTTTACCATCTGAGCCACCAGGGAAATCCCACCAAGGTTAGCTCAAGAATAAGCAGAATGGCAAATTTGTATATATTTATTAATGATATTAAGTTAAAAAGGAAAAGAAAAAATTTTCCAATAAACAAAACTCCATAGCTAGATGGTTTCACTAGTGAATTTTATCATATATTTAATAAGGAAATAGTGACAATTTTACATAAGATCTTTCACTTACTAAAAAAAAGAATGCTTCTCAATTCATTTTATGAAGGAAGCATAACAATAACAAAATCAGACAAAGATATCAGAAGAAAACATTATTACAGACTATTATCTATTGAGAACAAAAATGCAAAAATTCTCAACAGAATCATATCAAATAGAATCAGCACTATGTACCAAGATAATACTTCATGACTAAGTAGGGTTTATCCCATGAATGCAAAGTTATTTAAACATTTAGAAACTGATCAGTGTAATTCATCACATCGACAGAACAAAAGAAAAAGTCAATTTAATATCTCAGTACTTTAAGAAAAAGCACTGGAAAAATTCAAACACTTACTTATAATAAAAACCAGAAATAGAAGGGACTTTTCTTAACTTGACAAAAGGTGTACATAAAATACTTACAGCTAACCTACTTAAAGATCAGAAACTGAACACCAAGAGCAGAAATAAGGCAAGAATATCCACTCTTCCTCCAGATCAGGAACAAGGCAATGGTGCCCACTCTCACCACTATTATTCAATATAGTTTTGAAAGTTTTAGCCACAGCAATCAGAGAAGAAAAATAAAAGGAAATCAGATTGGAAAAAAAGAAGTAAAACTCTCACTATTTGCAGATGATGTGATACTGTACATAGAAAGCCCTAAAAATGCCACCAGAAAATCTGAGCTAACCATCTGAGCTAACCAACAAATACAGTAAAGTTGCAGGATATAAAAGTAATATGCAGAAATCCATGGCACTCCTATACACTACCAATGAAAAATCAGAGAGAAATTAGGGAGGGAAATCCCATTTACCATTGCAACAAAAAGAATAAAATACCTAGGAATAAACCTACCTAAAGAGACAAAAGACCTGTATAAAGAAAACTAAAAGACACAGATGAAAGAAATTAAAGATGACGCAAACAGATGGAGACATATATCATGTCCCAGAGGGATGGTATGCGGAGGGAGGTGGGAAAGGGGTTCAGATTTGGGAACACGTGTACACCCGTGGCGGATTCATGCTGATGTATGGCAAAACCAATACAATATTGTAAAGTAATTAGCCTCTAATTAAAATAAATAAATTTAAATTTAAAAAAAAAGACATAGAGATGGCCAAAAAACATATAAAAAGATGTTCAACACTGCTGCTTATTCAGTTCAGTTCAGTTGCTCAGTCGTGTCCAACTCTTTGCGACCACATAGACCACAGCATGCCAGGCCTCTCCATCCATCACCAACTCCCAGAGTTCACCCAAACCCATGTCTATTGAGTTGCTGATGCCATCCAACCATCTCCTCTTCTGTTGTCCCCTTCTCCTCCTGCCCTCAATCTTTCCCAGAATCAAGGTCTTTTCCAATGAGTCAGCTATCCGCATCAGGTGGCCAAAGTATTGGAGTTTCGGCTTCAACATCAGTCCTTACAATGAATACCCAGGACTGATTTACTTCAGGATGGACTGGTTGGATTTCCTTGCAGTCCAAGGGACTCTCAAGAGTCGTCTCCAGCACCACAGTTCAAAGGCATCAATTCTTCAGCACTCAGCCTTCTTCATAGTCCAACTCTCACATCCATACATGACCACAGGAAAAACCATAGCCTTGACTAGATGAACCTTTGTTGGCAAAGTAATGTCTCTTCTTTTTAATATGCTATCTAGGTTGGTCATAACTTTCTTTCCAAGGAGCAAGTATCTTTTAATTTCATGGCGGAGTCACCATCTGCTGTGATTTTGGAGCCCAGAAAAACAAAGTCAGCCACTGTTTTCACTGTTTCCCCCTCTATTTGCCATGAAGTGATGGGACCAGATGCCATGATTTCGTTTTCTGAATGTTGAGCTTTAAGCCAACTTTTTCACTCTCCTCTTTCACTTTCATCAAGAGGCTCTTTAGTTCCTCTTCACTTTCTGCCATCAGGGTGGTGTCATCTGCATCAGATCAGTCGCTCAGTCGTGTCCGACTCTTTGCGACCCCATGAACCACAGCACGCCAGGCCTCCCTGTCCATCACCAGCTCCCGGAGGTCACTCAGACTTACACCCATCAAGTCAGTGATGCCATCCAGCCATCTCATCCTCTGTCATCTCCTTCTCCTCCTGCCCTCAATCTCTCCCAGCATCAGAGTCTTCTCCAATGAGTCAACTCTTCGCATGAGGTGGCCAAAGTACTGGAGTTTCAGCTTTAGCATCATCCCTTCCAAAGAAATTCCAGGATCGATCTCCTTCAGAATGGACTGATTGGATCTCCTTGCAGTCCAAGGGACTCTCAAGAGTCTTCTCCAACACCACAGTTCAAAAGCATCAATTCTTCAGTGCTCAGCCTTCTTCACAGTCCAGCTCTCACATCCATACATGACCACAGGAAAGACCATAGCCTTGACTATATCTGAGGTTATTGATATTTCTCCCAGCAATCTTGATTCCAGCTTGTGCTTCCTCCAGCCCAGCTTTTCTCATGATGTACTCTGCATAGAAGTTAAAGAAGTAGGGTAACAATATACAGCCTTTACGTACTCCTTTTCCTATTTGGAACCAGTCTGTTGTTCCATGACCAGTTCTAACTGTTGCTTCCTGACCTGCATACAGATTTCTCAAGAGGCAGGTCAGGAGGTCTGGTATTCCCATCTCTTTCAGAATTTTCCACAGTTTATTGTGATCCACACAGTCAAAGGCTTTGGCATAGTTAATAAAGCAGAAATAGATGCTTTTCTGGAAATCTCTTGCTTTTTCCATGATCCAGCAGATGTTGGCAATTTTATCTCTGGTTCTTCTGCCTTTTCTAAAACCAGATTGAACATCTGGAAGTTCAAGGTTCACATATGGCTGAAGGCTGTCTTGGAGAATTTTGAACATTACTTTACTAGTGGTGAGATGAGTGCAATTATGCTTCCTAAGGCCCACTTGACTTCACATTCCAGGATGTCTGGCTCTATGTGAGTGTGAGTGATCACACCTTCGTGATTATCTGGGTCGTAAAGATCTTTTTGTATAGTTCTTCTGTGTATTCTTGCCACCTCTTCTTAATATCTTCTGCTTCTGTTAGGTCCATACCATTTCTGTCCTTTATCGAGCCCATCTTTGCATGAAACGTTCCCTTGGTATCTCTAATTTTCTTAAAGAGATCTCTAGTCTTCCCCATTCTATTGTTTTCCTCTATTTCTTTGCATTGATCACTGAGGAAGGCTTTCTTATCTCTCCTTGCTATTCTTTGTAACTCTGCATTCAAATGGGTATATCTTTCCTTTTCTCCTTTGCTTTTCACTTCTATTCTTTTCACAGCTATTTGTAAGGCCTCCTCAGACAGCCATTTTGCTTTTTTGCATTTTTTTTCCCTTTGGGATGAGCTTGATCCCTATCCCTGCACAATGTCATGAACCTCCATCAATAGTTCATCAGGCACTCTGTCTATCAGATCTCATCCCTTAAATCTATTTCTCACTTCCACTGTATAGTCATAAGGGATTTGATTTAGGTTGTACCTGAATAGTCTAGTGGTTTTCCCCACTTTCTTCAATTTAATTCTGAATTTGGCAATAAGGAGTTCATGATCTGAGCCACAGTCAGCTCCCAGTCTTGTTTTTGCTGACTGTATAGAGCTTCTCCATCTTTGGCTGCAAAGGATATAATCAACCTGATATCAGTGTTGACCATCTGGTGATGTCCATGTGTAGAGTTTTCTTTTGTGTTATTGGAAAAGGGTGCTTGCTATGACCAGTGCGTTCTCTTGGCAGAAGTCTGTTAGCTTTTGCCCTGTCTCATTCTATATTCCAAGGCCAAATTTGCCTGTTACTCCAGGTGTTTCTTGGTGCTTAGAGAAATGCAAATCAAAACTACTATCACCTCACACCAATCAGAATGGCCATCATCAAAAAACCTACAAACAATAAATGTTGGAGACAGGGTGGAGAAAAGGGAACCTCTTGCATTGTTGGCAGGAATTTAAATTGGTACAGCCACTATGGAGAACAGTATGGAAATTCCTTTTACAATCTAGGAGTAAAACTACTACATTACCCAGCAATCCCACTACTGGGTGAACATATCCTGAGAAAACCATAACTGAAAAAAGATATATGTAGCCCAACATTCATAGCAGCACAATTTACAGTAGCTAGGACATGGAAACAACCTATATGTCCATCATCAGATGAATGGATAAAGAAGTTGTGGTAGATATATACAATAGAATATTACTCAGCCATAAAAAGGAATGCATTTGAGTCCGTTCTAGTGAGGTGGATGAACCTGGATCCTGTTATACAGAGTGAAGTCAGAAGAGAAAATCAAATTTTGTATATTAACATATATATACAGAATCTAGAAAAATGATACTAATGAACCTATTTGCAAAGCAGGAATAGCAATGCAAACATAGAGAACAGACTTTGGATATAGTATGGGTAGGAGAGGGTGGGAAAAACTGAAAAAGTAACATTGATGTATATACATTACCATGTGTGAAATAGATAGCTAGTAGAAAGCTGCTGTGCAGACACAGGGAGCTCAACCCAGTTCTCTATGACAACCTAGAGGAGTGGGATGGGGTGGGAAGTCAGGGGAGGTTCAGGAGGGAGGGGACATATTTGTATTTGTGGCTTATTCATGTTGTTGTATGGTAGAAGCCAACACAGTATTGAAAAGCAATTATCTACCAATAAAAATAAATTTTTAAAAATAAAAATATCCACTCTTGCAGTTTCTATTTAATATTATACTGGAGGTCCAGCCAGTGCAATAAGACAAGAAAAAGAAATAAATGTTATAAAGATTAAAAACAAGTAAACCTGTTTATATTGTCAGATGATGTTTATCATATAGAAAATACCAAGGAATCTACCCCCAAAAACTACTAAAATTAGTAAAGGAATTTAACAAGATCACAAGATACAAGATCAATATATGAAAATCAGATATAAATTGGTAATCATTGAAATTTAAGACCTCTTATCTTCAAGAGAAGTTGTTAAGAAACTAAAAACCCATGTCCTACTGGAATAAAATATTCACAAAATATATGTGCATAAAAGATAAAATATGAACAAGAATCTTTTACACATATTCCACAAGAGAAGACATAACATATATAATAAGCATATTAAATGATGCACAGTCATTAGTCATCATGGTAATCCACATTAGAGCCAAAAATGAGATACTACTAGGGTGCTGTGCTGCTATGCTGTGCTTAGTCACTCAGTCATGTCCAACTCTTTGTGACCCCATGGACTGTAGCCCACCAGACTTCTCTGTCCATGGGGATTCTCCAGGCAAGAATATTAGAGTGGGTTGCCATGCCCACTTCCAGGGGATCTTCCCAACCCAGGAATCAAATCCAGGTGTCCCACATTGCAGGTGGATTCTTTACCATCTGAGCCACCAGGGAGGCCAAGAATACTGGAGTGAGTAGCCTATCCCTTCTCCAGGGTATCTTCCTGATCCAGGACTTGAACTGTGGTCTCCTGCATTATAGGCAGATTCTTTACCAGCTGAGCTACCAGGAAAGCTCTAGGGTTACCAAAATTAAAAGTATGAAAATTCTAAGTGTTGATAAAGATGTGCAAAAAATTGATTTTCATACATCCCTAGTGGGTACAACTACTTTGGCCATTTTGGAAAAGAGTTTGGTAGTTTTTAGGAAGTCAAATGTACATTTATCAGGACTTCTCCGGTAGTCCAGTGGCTAAGACTCCACGTTCCCAGTGCAGAGGGTCCGAGTTTGATCCCTAGTCTGGAAACTAGATCTCATATGCCACAACGAAAAGAGTTCACATGCTGCAACTAAAAGATCCTGCATGCCACAGTGAAGATCAAAGATCCCACATGGCATGACTAAGACCCAGGAGAGCCAAATAAATAAAAATAAATGTTTTTAAAATATATATAGACATTTTATCACATGATTTGGCAGCTCCACTTCTAGGTATTTACCCAAAGAGAAATGAATATATATGTATACCTCCAAAAAATTTTCAAAAATGCTATTAGTTTTGTTTGTAACAGTCCCAAATTGAAAACAACTCAAATGTCCATCAAGAAGGGAATAGATAAAAACACCATAGAATGATCATAAGGTGATGTCATAGTCAACAATTTTTTTTAATTACTGCTTTAAGCAGTAATATGGATGATTTTCTAAAACATAAGACTAATGGAAAAGATCATACAAGTCCAAGTACAAGCGAAACAGTTTCTAGTCAAAGAAAATCAATGATAGGTGCCAAGAGAAAGGTGGAGTGACTGACTGAAAAGGGATGCAAGGAAACATTCTGGAACGAATGACATAGAAATCTATGTCATGAGTGGGGTGATGGTAACATGGGTGCATGTTTGTCAAAACTTGTTAAACTATTCACTTAAACATATGTTTATAAATTATGGCTCAATAAGTTTGATTTAAAAAATAATCACTCTGACAAGAACAACGAAGACAGTCATGGGGCAAGGATAGAAGGAAAAAAAATCATGAGGTACGCACAGTAAGTTTACCTCTTCATTTGAGGATAGGAAGACATTCTTGTAACTGCAATAATGACTCTCTATTCCCAGATAAAGACTAATGAGAATAAAAGCAGTTTCAAAGAACTCAATTCAGCCCTTGGTAGAACAGGCTTTTTTTTTTTTTCATTGAAAGATAATTGCTTTACAGTATTGTGTAGAACAGGCATTTTTTTTTCCAGAAATTTAGATTTTAATAAATCAGAAGTACCAAAAAATGAATGGAATATTAATGTGTTACAAATATTGATGTCTTTTTTATTAAGTTTATTTAACTTTACAATATTGTATTGGTTTTGCCATATATCAAAATGAATCTGCCACAGGTATACACGTGTTCCCCATCCTGAACCCTCCTCCCTCCTCCCTCCCCATACCATCCCTCTGGGTCATCCCAGTGCACCAGCCCCAAGCATCCAGTATCATATATCGAACCTGGACTGGCAACTCGTTTCATATATGATATTATACATGTTTCAATGCCATTCTCCCAAATCATCCCACCCTCTCCCTCTCCCACAGAGTCCAAAAGACTGTTCTATACATCAGTGTCTCTTTTGCTGTCTCGTATACAGGGTTATTGTTACTATCTTTCTAAATTCCATATATATGTGTTAGTATACTGTATTGGTGTTTTTCTTTCTGGCTTACTTCACTCTGTATAATAGGCTCCAGTTTCATCCACCTCATTAGAACTGATTCAAATATATTCTTTTTAATGGCTGAGTAATACTCTATTGTGTATATGTACCACAGCTTTCTTATCCATTCATCTGCTGATGGACATCTAGGTTGCTTCCATGTCCTGGCTATTGTAAACAGTGCTGTGATGAACATTGGGGTACACGTGTCTCTTTCAATTCTGGTTTTCTCAGTGTGTATGCCCAGCAGTGGGATTGCTGGGTCATAAGGCAGTTCTAGTCCCAGTTTTTTGAGGAATCACCACACTGTTCTCCATAGTGGCTGTACTAGTTTGCATTCCCACCAACAGTGTAAGAGGGTTCCCTTTTCTCCACACCCTCTCCAGCATTTATTGCTTGTGGACTTTTGGATCGCAGCCATTCTGACTGGCATGAAATGGTACCTCATAGTGGTTTTGATTTGCATTTCTCTGATAATGAGTGATGTTGAGCATCTTTTCATGTGTTTGTTAGCCATCTGTATGTCTTCTTTGGAGAACTGTCTACCTAGTTCTTTGGCCAATTTTTTGATTGGGTCATTTATTTTTCTGGAATTGAGCTGTAGGAGTTGCTTGTATATTTTTGAGATTAGCTGTTTGTTGCTTCATTCACTATTATTTACTCCCATTCTGAAGGCTGTCTTTTCACCTTGCTTATAGTTTCCTTTGTTGTGCAGAAGCTTTTAAGTTTAATTAGGTCCCATTTGTTTATTTTTTATTTTATTTCCAATATTCTGGGAGGTGGGTCATAGAGGATCCTGCTGTGATGTATGTCGGAGAGTGTTTTGCCTATGTTCTCCTCTAGGAGTTTTATGGTTTCTGGTCTTACGTTTAGATCTTTAATCCATTTTGAGTTTATTTTTGTGCATGGTGTTAGAGAGTGTTCTAGTTTCATTCTTTTACAAGTGTTTGACCAGTTTTCCCAGCACCACTTGTTAAAAAGATTGTCTTTAATCCATTGTATATTCTTGCCTCCTTTGTCAAAGATAAGGTGACCATATGTGCGTGGATTTATCTCTGGGCTTTCTATTTTGTTCCATTGATCTGTATTTCTGTCTTTGTGCCAGTACCATACTGTCTTGATGACCGTGGCTTTGTAGTAGAGCCTGAAGTCAGGCAGGTTGATTCCTCCAGTTCCATTCTTCTTTCTCAAGATAGCTTTGGCTATTCGAGGTTTTTTGTATTTCCATACAAATTGTGAAATTATTTGTTCTAGCTCTGTGAAGAATACGTTGGTAGCTTGATAGGGATTGCATTGAATCTATAAATTTCTTTGGGTAATATACTCATTTTCACTATATTGATTCTTTCAATCCATGAACATGGTATATTTCTCCATCTATTAGTGTAGAACAGGCATTTTTAATGTGAAATAAGGAAAGGGACATTAAAAGGTAATGGGGACTAAGTCTTATTCCAGGAGGCACTCTAGCAGAAGCAGAGAAGAAGCATATACTATTCAGAACATTGATATAACCCATTGGTTTCATAGAAGTAGAACTTTCCTACTTCGGAATTATGAGGCTATATGACTATATTTTCTGTTTTCAATATGAGCTAGATTGAATTGTCCTGGAGAATAAATGCTTGTTCTTGGGAGAGATGAGAACATATGTCTTTAATTTTAAAGAAACAGATATGCTCACAAGTCAAGCTGCAGAGCCCTGGATGCCCACTTCCACTCCATCCTTCTTCTGTGAACAGCAAAAGATCTTAGACACCATTGACCCTTTCTCTCAGAGTCCAGACCAAACACCCTAGATCTGAATCTTGGTTATTTGAATGTGGGATAAGGAATACTTCCAAGTACTTGATTTTCTTTGGGTTTTGGCATGAAGACCCCATGCAGGTGGGTTAGGATTATCAAGAGATGAGAAGGAACTCAAAAAAAAAAAAAAAAAAGGCACAAACCTTGGATCAGAGGAGCAGGTTAGCAAATGGCTTGAATCCTTAGGCAACTCCCTTTGGACTCCTAGGTAAACCATATCTAGCAAGAAATTTAAACTTGACCCCCTTGTGTTATAATTCCCATCACAAACTGTATATACCTTCAGTGAATAACTGTAAATTTCCACAAAGGTTGATAAGATGATCTTGGGGAAGCTCAAGCCAAGTTACAAAGGAGAAAAGAGTCAGCCTTTCTGAACTTCATAGGGCCTCTGATCGGGGCTTAACTTAGATCTGATAAAGTGTGTTGAATTCCATGAAAACCAAACTAGTTCAGTGAGCCTGAAAGGAAAAAATGAGTAAAGGGGGAGAAGCAGAAGCTCCTTCTTTTGGAAGCAAAGTGCCAGAATGCTAAGAGAAAGAGGGAAGGAAGATATTCTCAAGCAATAAAAACCAAGAGTGACAAATATTTACTGTGTACTACAGTGCACCTGGTACTATTACAAGGCCTTAGGGCAGAGCAGCTCTTACAGGCTCCCAATCACATTAGAAACAGGTATTATTATTATTTCAGCAATAATGAAATTGATGTTCAGGGGATTCTAATAAATTGCTAGAGGCTATATAACTAGTTAATGTTGCATGATGTCAGGTTTAAAATTCAAGTTTCTACAGGTTAGAAATCATAATTTAGAAAAAGAAGAAAAAGTCACAGAATAGGAAAGAGAAATGAATTCAAACTCGCATAGCAGGGAGTGCAGCAAGAGGAGGGTACACAATTTCTATGGTATGAGGCCAGGATAACACTGAAACCTTACTCTTCTTGGATGTGGCAATTAGCTAATTAGCCAGCAGTCACCACTCTTCTGTGAGATCCTTCACTCTGAAATCCTCAGACTAGCTGAAGCCTCTTTTTTCTTGAATCTTAAAATGTAGCTATAGATACCAGGAGAGGTATCGTCTCCATCTGGAAACTCGTTAAAAATGCACATTCTCAGATCCATCCCAAGAGCAGAAACTCTGGTGGAGAGGTTCAGCAAATGCATTTTTAATATAATTTTGTGTTTTTTAGTCTAAAACAACACAGATTTGTTATCTTGCAGTTATGTTGGTAAGAATTCCTAAATAGACCTCACTTGGCTAAAGTCAAGGTGTCAGTAGGGCTAAGCTTCTTTCTGGAGATGCTAGAGGAGAATTCACTTTCCTGCTTTTTCCAGCTTATAGAAGCCACCTGATTTCCTTGGCTCATAGCCCCTTATTCCATCTTCACAGTCAGCAGCAATGAGTCAAGTCCTTCTCACGTCACACCACTCTGACCTCCTCTTCTGCTTTTAAGGAGACTGGTCCTGACTGGACCCACTCAGATAATCCAGTAGAATCTCCCTAGTATAAGATCAACTAATTAGTAACCTTAATTTCATCTGCAATTTTGTCTGGGCTTAGACTATAGACATCTTCAGCAGCTATAAGTAGTCAGGCGGAAAGTGTTGCTGGCCACTCAAAAGTTTGAGATCCAGCACTTAGGCCTCAGCATTTGTCAAAGGCTTGTCCCCAGGTCTCCCCAGGCCACATGATTAGAGCTCCAGTTTCCAGAATCTGAAACTGCTGCTGCTGCTAAGTCGCTTCAGTCGTGTCCGACTCTGTTCGACCCCATAGACGGCAGCCCAACAGGCTCCTCTGTCCCTGGGATTCTCCAGGCAGGAATACTGGAGTGGGTTGCCATTTCCTTCTCCAATGCATGAAAGTGAAAAGTGAAAGTGAAGTCGCTCAGTCGTGCCTGACTCTTAGTGACCCCATGGACTGCAGCCTACCAGGCTCCTCTGCCCATGGGATTTTCCAGGCAAGAGTACTGGAGTGGGGTGCCATTGCCTTCTCCGGAATGTGAAACTAGACCATAGCTAAAAGGTCCGGGTACAAATGATGTTATTAGGGTGAAATCACAACCACCAGGCTGCAATGAACTTTTCCCTGCTACTGAAGCTTGTCACCTTTGAAATATCATCATTAAGAATCTGGATGGTATTCAAGAGCTAGTATAATTTACAAAGAATCTGTTAAACAAGCCAGGCTTGTGGAGTTGTTCCGCTACATGAGCATTTTTCACTTTAATGATTAGGTTGAGAAGAAAAGGAACCAGCTCTCCTATCCAGATAGTCGAGCTGAGCTGTCTTTTCTCAGATGCTTCTATGTCTACGACAAAAGCTTCACACTGAAAAATAATGGGCCCTGGTTGTTGGGTCATTGAATATTCCTTTATTCCTCCTAATCTCCGCAGTAACAGAATTTGGATATATGAGTAGCAGACAGAGATCACCGATAATGCTCTGTCTTGGTTGAAAACATTTTGCCAAAGATGCTGTGCACATTTCCTCAGTTGGATTTTTTCATTAAATTTCTTTGTACTTTTTTTTTTCCTCCAAACTTGAACCTGACCTAATGTTCACCTTGATATTTAGTTGATGCTGACTGGCTTATTTTCTTTCTTTCTTTTTTAATATGCAGTGTTCATAAAAACATGTTTTAAGAGTTACATGTGGGCAAAAAGGTTACTCGAGCCGAATTAAACCAAATTACAGTAAGTAACAATAGAGGAAATAAGATATTTCATTAAAATGATACATTCTTATTATGTATTATCATGTATTTAATACAGAACTTGCTATACATCACAAGTGTGTTATTACTATGCATATTTAGGATAAGAAAGTAATGAAAACAATATTTCATTCTGTAATAGTAAAGTAGTTTTATGGGCAAAATTTGAATGGGAAGCAGTAAAATCAAAAAGTAAACCTGATAATCTCTGAAATAAGGTTAGGATGGAAGGGTAGGTATGGGGAGAGGGTGCTTGAAAGAGATGTGGAAGGAAACAGATCACTGGGAGAGAAAATAAATTCCCAATTGTTCGGCAGTAGGTCTGTGTTTGTGAGTGCTAAATTTAGCGGGGGCTCCAAGCTGTAGTGAACCAGGGTTCACTTTGATGGGGAAAGCAAGAAACAATTGAACCCCAGGGTCAAGAGAGTCACCACCATTTCTTGAGTAGGAGGAGACAGTTGAAGATGAAAAATGTGCTAAAATAAAGCAAGAAGGAAGTGGTCACAGTCTTAAGGGAATGAGGAGTAGGACAGCCAAAAACTCCAGACAGAATCAGGGTGCTGCAATAAATTTACCCCAAACAAATACATGGAGGCAAGCCCATTTCTCCTTCTCAGGTTCAGAGGGTTATTTTCTCTGTGCACACTGGAATGGCCTGGAAAGTCTCTACCTCTGGAGTTATGCTTCCAGATTTCTCTTTACTCGGGAATTGAAGCAAAAGAGTACACACTTAAAATGGTTCAGGAAACCATGACATAACATTTCAAGGTATTTAGGAACCCTAGGATGTGTGAGACACACACAATGCCTTTGCATCTGAACTCAAATCCAGTGGCATGGGCTTCCCTGGTGACTCAATGGTAAAGAATCTGCCTACCAACGCAGCAGACATGGGTTTGATCCCTGCTTCAAGAAGATCCCACACGCCACAGAGCAACTAAGCCCATGCACCATAACTAATGAGCCTGTGTGCCACAACTAGGGAAGACCACAGGCCCTAGAGCCCATGCTCCACAGTAAGAGAAGCCACTGCGATGAGAAGCCTGAGCACCACAACAAGAGAGCAGCCACTGCTCACTGCAACTAGAGAAAAGCCCACGCAGCAACGAAGACTCAGTGCAGCCAAAAACAACTAAATAAATAAAAATTATTTTTAAAATTCCAGCAGCGTGTGAATCCCACTTTAAGCACAAGGAAAGTATATTGCCTTCATTTGTTCACTTTAAACGACCTGAGTATAATTCACACTGAAGTTGCTATGAAGGAGGAAGTAGGATAGATTAACCTTTCGGTGCCACACCTGGTCTCCGGATTTCCCAACGTGTTAATGAATTTCCTGAGATGGGAGCGTCAGACCTGCTGGCAGTACATTAATCTGAGGGAGCATGCAGCAATACATCCTCCAGACTCAAAGGTGGGTGAACCAATTTAGAAAATGTTAAATCAAGTCCAAGCCGTTCCCTAAAGACAGTACCAACTGCAAAGCCCAAAGACATCTGGAAAAGTTACTCTGGCACAGCTTACTCATTTGCTGCTGAATTTCTAGCCTACTTTCTTCATCTGCATCTAGAAAATAGGGGATTTGACCCTATGCCTCTCTGAAATTCCTGCAGAGTAAAGAGGAACTATAAACATAACAAGAAGCTATTTCTCAAATGTACCAACCCATAGGTCAGCACCTACTCTGTTCAATATGCCTGTGGAGATAGATATTTTTAATGAGCAGCCTGACTATAGAGATAAATATATGCTTTTAAAAAGATATCTTGTCATTGGAAATAACTGAGGATGAGAATCTACTGGCAAGTAAGCATTTTTAAAGTAACTAACTTTTAGATTTTTTTTTTTTTTCTGGTGGAATCCAAAAGCATGTTTAAGATGGGCTGGAGAAAATGATAAGCAGATAAGAAGATAGCACAAAGCAATCTCATTCTTAAAGGGATTTACTAAATTTAAACACCTGAGGCCAAATCCAGTGTGAACAAAACTGGAAAGCCCACCTGGGCTGTGTTCTGGAGGAGTCAGGCTGGGCAACACTTCACAGAAACCAAGAGGCGTCTATGCAGACGTGTGCAGAGTAGGAACAGGAAGAGGGACAGGATCCTGGGGATTCTTCGACCTCAGTATATAAACCCAATGGATGGAGAGAATTGCAAATAAAATGGAGATGGTTCAGGGAGAAAGAAACTGAAAAGTAGCTCCCCCAGCCCCACCGAGAGCCTGGACAGTGAGCTAAGCAGAGGGCAGACTTTGCTCTGTCCTGCTCCAAATGATTCCTTCGTCCAAATTCTCACTTCCCCGGGACCAGGGCAGGGAAGACAGTTTCTCTTTGTTACTCTAGCCCTAAAACTGAGTGGGATACCAGGCATAGAGCAGAGGGGTTCATAAATGTGCAGACTGAATCAATATGGCAACCATTCAACCCACATGTGAAACCACATGTGGTGGGATCATATCCCCGACACTTAATCCTGGTGTTCCCTTGGGTTTCCTGCCCCTCTGCCTTAAAACTTATACCCGGAGGGCTTGGCTTTTTCCAGGAGCCTGCATGGATTGGCAGAAGTTATGTATTGTGTGAGCTGCCATAGGCTATAATACTGTAGCTTTGATTTCAGGAGATACTATTAGATTACTTGCCAAAAAACTCTACAGCAATTCACATTTCAGAAGTTTATGCGTATACACTTTTCCCTGCTTTCCTACCTAAAATTATTATCCTCATTCTAGTTTTTGACAATCAGATAGGTATAAAGGGAAAGTTAATAACTGCTTTCATTTATATTTTACTCGCTACTAGTCAATGTGAGCATATTCTCATATATTTATTGGCAATTTGTATTTGTTCATCTGTAAATTACTTATTCATTTTTAATCTATTTTTCTATTACATTGTCTCTTTTGTTTATTTGTTTTTACCAATTTGTAAAAGTCCATTAAACATGATAGATATTAGCTCTGTTACACATTTTAAATTTGCTTCCATATAAAATTCATCTGTTAATTTTGCTTATGTTATCTTTGTGTGCCCACTGTGGTGAATTTAGGCATAAAGAATGTTAGGCACCTCCCTGGTCATCCAGTAGCTAAGACTCCGTTGCTCCTAATGCAGGAGGCCTGGGTTCCATCCCTGGTCCGGGAACTAGGTCCCACATGTTGCAGCTAAGAGTTCATATGCCACCACTAAAGATCCACGATAAAGATCAAAGAAAAAGTCCTGGCACAGCTAAGAAAACAAAGAAAAATTTTTTTTAAAAAAAGGGACATTAGCTGTTTTATATTTTGGTGGAGCAGTGGAGAAACTGACTCAGGGTTAAGAATCAAAGAATGCTGTCCAATCCGTGATGCAGAACCAACCCATCTGGGATTATTACACCCAAGACACGTGCCAGCAACTTGCTTCACTACAACCACAGGGCTAACGTCCCCACGGTAGGTAAGCAGGCCTCTCTCTTCAGTTGGACATAATAAGGAAGTATGTCACCCTGACCACAAGTTTGCAGCTCCCTTGAGATCTGAGGGTCACCTGTCTTAGGATGTAGCTGAACATGAGGATGGCAGAACAGGCAGACAGAAGCCAAGCGTGGCAGCATTAAACCCCTGCCTGAAACAGTCTTAAAGTCAGTGATTCCTCTGTATTCCCTGTTCAATGAAATAACAATTATTCCAATCATTAAAGCTTACATCAGGGTTTCGGATACTTGAGCCGAAAATGTCCTAAGAGATGCAGAAGATACCGTGTTCTGATACTTTTGTTTGTGGTGGATGTTTAAAAACATTTTCTATGTTTCCGACAATAGATCAATTAATCTAGGAAATGACCCATACTATTTAGGTTTTCTAATTTATGTTGGAAGCAGCAAGTAAAATTCTTTAATGATGTGTTGTATATCATCCAGTATTTTCAAATACCTTTTAATTCATTAGTGCTGTTCTTTCAAAGGGAAACAGTGTTATTTTGTTGACAAAGGTGAAGAAAATACTAGAGCTCCACATTGGTCAGATTTCTCAGTTCAGTTCAGTCACTCAGTCGTGTCCGGCTCTTTGCGACCCCATGAATTGCAGCACACCAGGCCTCTCTGTCCATCACCAACTCCCGGAGTTCACCAGATTCACGTCTATCAAGTCAGTGATGCCATCCAGCCATCTCATCCTCTGTCGTCCCCTTCTCCTCCTGCTCCCAATCCCTCCCAGCATCAGAGTCTTCTCCAATGAGTCAACTCTTTACATGAGGTGGCCAAAGTATTGGAGTTTCAGTTTTAGCATCATTCCTTCCAATGAACACCCTGGACTGATCTCCTTTAGAATGGACTGGTTGGATCTCCTTGCAGTCCAAGGGACTCTCAAGAGTCTTCTCCAACACCACAGTTCAAAAGCATCAATTCTTTGGCGCTCAGCTTTCTTTATAGTCCAACTCTCACATCCATACATGACCACTGGAAAAACCATAGTCTTGACTAGATGGACCTATGTTGGCAAAGTAATGTCTCTGCTTTTGAATATGCTGTCTAGGTTGGTCATAACTTTCCTTCCAAGGAGTAAGCGTCTTTTAATTTCATGGCTGCAGTCACCATCTGCAGTGATTTTGGAGCCCAGAAAAATAGTTTGACACTGTTTCCACTGTTTCCCCATCTATTTCCCATGAAGTGATGGGACCGGATGCCATGATCTTCGTTTTCTGAATGTTGAGCTTTAAGCCAACTTTTTCACTCTCCCTTTCTCAGTGGACCCCAAAGCAGTAAGCCTCCACAGAACACCAGGTGAGAAACACTGCTGTCATGCCAGCACCACAGTCTAAGAGTAAAGTTCACTCTATAGTTTGTTTTAGTTCTATTTTGCAGATTTTTAAAATTTATTTTTAGATACATATTCATTTGGTTCAAACGCCAAAAATATGAAATGTCATTTGGTAAAACATCTCTCTACATCCCCCATACCACATTTATCCAGTTTCCTGTCTGGCCAGTGTTATGTTTAATATTCCTATTTCCAGATAATCTTTAAATTAATATGAATATAAAAATTGTATATACTACACAGCTACATATATTCACACCTATATATTTTATTTTTGTAGTGCTTTAGATAAATGGTAATGGCACCCCACTCCAGTATTCTTGCCTGGAAAATCCCATGGATGGAAGAGCCTGGTGGGCTGCAGTCCATGGGGTCGCTAAGAGTCGGACACGGCTGAGCGACTTCACTTTCACTTTTCACTTTCATGCAGTGGAGAAGGAAATGGCAACCCACTCCTTTGTTCTTGCCTAGAGAATCCCAGGGATGGGGGAGCCTGGTGGGCTGCCGTCTATGGGGTCACACAGAGTCGGACACGACTGAAGTGACTTAGCAGCAGCAGCAGCAGCTTACTGTATATGTATATGCATATATGTATATGTATGATATGTATATGTGTGTGTATATATTTGTCAAAATTTTTCCCCTGATAATGTATACCAGTGACCTCTCTACCTTAGAGATAGATAACACAATGTTCTATTATAGATATAGAGCATGACTAATCAGTTCCTTGCTGATGGCATTAAGATGTTTTTGCTATTATAAATAACTCTGTTGTGAATAATCTTGTACATGTGTCATTTCAAACATACTTGAGCATATCTACAGGATACATGCTGAGACATGGAATTTCTGGATGACAGGATAAATACATTTGTAAGTTTGATATATACTTTTCAGTCTCTAATTGCACTAATTTGCATTCCCACCAGTCATGAATGTCTGTTTCCTCCACTGCCATGCAAAATATTATATCTTAATCTGTGTACAAATTAGATTTGTTTACAAATATTTGATGGCTTTTTCATCTTGTGTCAGCTACAAAGGACTTTTCCACTCTAAGGCTAAATATTATTCTCCATGTTTTCTTTTTATTATTATGTGTTTCACTTTTGAGACTGACTTTACCAATTTTCCAATTTTCATGCTAAATATTGTGAAATATACTAGGATATTCACCTACTCCAATATTATTTCCTTTATAGTCCATCTTTTCCACATTGATTGAGATTAAACCTTTATCATACATAAGGAGTCCATTTCTTGATTTCATAGCATTGATCTCCCTATTCATTCTCCAGTGTCATAATGTTTAACACCTGGAGAAATATGGTCTATTTTTTAGGTGATAGCTCTGGTCTCCCTTCTTGCTTTTCTTTTATTGAGCTTTGGTTATTCTTAGTTGAGATGGACCAATTTCTTGAAAGACACAATCTACAAAAACTCACATAAGGTGAAACAGATTTTCTGAACAGGCATACCTATGTATCTTAAATAAATTGAATCAATAATTAATTGCTTTCCAAAACAGACGGGGAAGGCAATGGCACCCCACCCCAGTACTTTTGCCTGGAAAATCCCAAGGACGGAGGAGCCTGGTAGGCTCCAGTCCATGGGGTCGCTGAGAGTCGGACACGACTGAGCAACTTCACTTTCACTTTTCACTTTCATGCATTGGAGAAGGAAATGGCAACCCACTCTAGTGTTCTTGCCTGGAGAATCCCAGGGACAGGGGAGCCTGGTGAGCTTCCGTCTGTGGGGTCGCACAGAGTCGGACACGACTGAAGTGACTTAGCAGTTCCAAAACAGAAAGTGTCAGATCCTGATGGTTTCACAGGTGAATTCTACCAAACACTGAAGGAAAAAGTTATACCAATTCTCTACCATCTTTTGTAGAAAATACAAGCAGAAGAGACTGTCTTATGAGGCCAGCATTATCCTAATACCAAAATCGGATTGTGGTGCTGGGGAAGATTCTTGAGAGTCCCTTGGACTGCAAGGAGATCAAACCAGTCAATCCTAAAGGAAATCAGTCCTGAATGTTCATTAGAAGGACTGATGCTGAAGCTCCAATACTTTGGCTACCTGATAGAAAGAGCCAACTCATTGGAAAAGACCCTGATGCTGGTAAAGATTAAGGCAGGAGGAGAAGAGGGAGACAGAGGATGAGATGGTTGGATGGCATCATCAACTCGATGGACATGAGTTTGAGCAAACTCTGGCAGATAGTGAAAGACAGGGAGGTCTGGCATGCTGCAGTCCATGGGGTGGCAAAGAGTCAGACATGACTGAGAAATGAACAACAACAACATTGTAATAAAATAAAACTACTGATCAGTAACTCTTCTGAGCATAGACATAAAAATCTTCGACAAAATATTAGCAAATTGAATCCAACAAGATATATATACACCATAACTAAGTGGGATTTATTCCAAGTAGCCAAGGTTGGTTCAGCATTCAGAAACCAGTTTATGCAATCCCTCACATGAACAGGCTAAAGAAGAAAAATTATGTCATATCAATAGGTGCAGAAAAAACATTTGACAATTCAACATGCATTTTCAGCAAACTAGGATTAGGCTTCCCACCTGACCTAAACTATCACTGGATGGATATTAAAGTCCTGACTCTCCTCCAGGCTTCCTCTGATACCATCCCAGCGGGGAGGTGAAAGAATAAACTCCAGGGGGGCTGGAAGTCCCAGCTCCCTGTGTGGTAATGATTGAACAACTGAACACATATGCCCACCCCCACCCCAGCCAAGAGAGGTGTTCATTTCAGCCTGGTGAGTTTGGAAATCTAGGGTCTTCTCTCTGCCTTTGTCGGTATTGCGGAGGTGGGAAAAGGACACAGTTCTCTATGACAGCTGGCTGGAGTAGAGAGGTTACTGTCTAAAAGCTTTCTGTCTTGCTTGGTTGTGCATTTCTCTATCCTTTAATAGGAGAGTGTGGGCTTCTGTAGGGCTTTATCTTACATCTTGGGGTTACCGGGTTCTTAGCTCCAAGTTGGAAGAAAAAAGAAAACCCAGAGCTCTTACCACTAGGCTGTTCACTCGGTTGGAGATTTAGCCAGATACCCTCTTCACTCCACTTTTCAGAGCTTTCTGGTGTTTTGTATGTAAAATCAGGGTGCTTCCTTAGACTCAATGATAGGAAGAGGGAAAAGCACACCTACAATATCTTCCAAAAATAGAAATCTTACTAGGTATTTGAAAATCTTTTTGTTGCAAATACAAAATGTAATATTTTATCCTATAATAGCATCTGACAATGTTCTGTGTATATATGTAAGCTATTAATGTGTGCGCATTCATTTTTTTACCTTTTGTTTTGTATTAGAGTATAGCCAGTTTAACAATGCTGTGATAGTTATAGCAAAGGGACGCAGCCATACATATACATGTATCTATTCTCCCCCAGACTCCTCTCCCATCCAGGTTAACACATAACATTTAGCAAGATTCCCTGTGCTATACAGTAATCCGTTTTAATAAAGAAGTGTATGTTAGCACCCACTCACTGAATTTTTTTTGCTCTAGCCTTTTCTAGATATACAAACATATTGTCATAGATTTTTCTTTTTTTCACTTTTTATTACTTTTTTTTTTCTTTTCTGTTACATGCTGCTGCTGCTAAGTCACTTCAGTCGGGTCTGACTCTGTGTGACCCCATAGACGGCAGCCCACCAGGCTCCCCCGTCCCTGGGATTCTCCAGGCAAGAACAGTGGAAGAGGGGAGAAATTACCAAATTACAGTGTTAATTAATGGTGGTGAAATTCTTTGTCTTCTTCCTCACTTAGAGATATTTTGTCCCTGCTTAAGCCTGATACTGGATTTGGGCTAGGATATTATTATGATATTGAATGCTTTTAACGAGAAAGCTTTTGATGTCAAATGACTTTATAAACCTAAAGATTTGATGACCTAATATTTTCTTTTTATAATATTTATATAATAAACTATATTCATAGAATTCCTAATGTTGAATCATCCTTGCATTTTCAGAATAAATATCATTTGGACTCAATATATTTTTTAGCATGCTGCTAGATTCTATTTGCTAATATTTTATTTAACATTTTATATCAATATTTATAACTGAGACTGTTCTTTAGTTTTCATTTCTAAACATTCTTTGTCTAATGTTGGTATTGACATAATGTTTGCTTCATTAAGAGAATTTGGAAGCTTTCCACAAACTTTCAGTTTATTTTTTTTAGTTTCTTTTCAATTTTTTTTTTTGTTGGAATCTCTACTTATTAATTGCCTTGATAGATTTCACCTATGAAACTATCATGTTCAGTAAATTGGGAAAGTAAGCATTTGTCAAGTTCCCTTATGTTTTCCTATGAAGTTCAGTTTGTTTACATTTTACAGTCTCATCTATGTATGTTTTGACAAATTATACTAGTTGAAAATCATCTATTTTGTTTATATTTTAAAAGTTGTCTTCTTAGAATCAAATAAATTCATTTCCTATGATCCTTTGAATTGCCTTGGGATCTGGGTTATTTATGCCTGTATTTTTGGCCCTTTATTTTTTGAAAAACATGACTGGTAGGTTCAGTTTTGTTTTTCTTTTTTCTTCAGAAAATCAGCTTTTAGTTTTGTCTGTTATATATTTTGTCTATTTTCTAGAGGATTTTATTTTGCTGTTATCTTCAATTTTTAAATTTTTTTCTTTCCTTTGTACCTTGGTTCACTTTGCTGTTTCTTTTCTGATTTTTTTTAATCAAACACTTCATTTTTTTCATTAATACTAGTTTTATTGATATTAATATTTAAGTCAGTATACTCCTTGGTAAAACTTTAACTGTATCCCATGTAATTTTTTTTAAATTTTATTTATTGAAGGACAATTGCTTTATAGAATTTTGCTGTTTTCTGTCAAACCTCAACATGAATCAGCCATAAGTATACCTATATCTGCTCCCTTTTGAACCTTCTTCCCATCTCCCTCCCCAACCCATCCCTCTAGGTGGATACAGAGCCCCTGTTTGAGTTTTCTGAGCCATATAGCAAATTCCCACTGGCTATCTATTTTACATATGGTAATGTAAGTTTCCATGTTACTCTTTCCATACATCTCACCCTCTCCTCCCCTCTCCCCATGTGCATAAGTCTATTCTCTATGTCTGCTTCTCCATTGCTGCCCTGTAAATAAGTTCTTCAGTACCATTCTTCTAGATTCCATACGTATGTATTAAAATACAATATTTATCTCTCTCTTTCTGACTCACTTCACTCTGTATAATAGGTTCTAGGTTCATCCACCTCATCAGAACTGACTCAAATGCATTCCTTTTTATAGCTGAGTAATATTTCATTGTGTATATGTACCACAACTTCTTTATCCATTCATCTGTTGATGGACATCTAGGTTGCTTCCATGTTCTAGCTATTGTAAATAGTGCTACAATGAACAATGGGTGTATCCCATGCTGTCTTTTTAATTATTATCTTTTATCTGCTTCACAACTTTTTGTTTGTATTTTCCTCCTTAACTGAAAAGTTGTTCAAGGTTTTGGGTTGTTGCTGTTTTCCCTAAAGGTAGAAATGCTGCCTTCTCTCTTTTTGTTATTTTCCCACTTTAATATGTTACACTCATAGTGTCCATACTATTTCTACTTTTTTAAGCCATAAAAATTACTCTGTGGCCAAAAATATGGAGCCAATGCCATATTCTTTTATGCCAATCCCAGGAGCGTTTGGGGGTAAAAAAATCATGGAGTCTCTAATTTTAAAATGTTAGGTATGTGTACCATTCAACTCAGACTGTCATAACAAAACATCATACATTAGGTGGCTTAAACAACAGAAATTCATTTTCTCACAGTTCTGGAGTTTGGAAAAGTTCAAGATCAAGATTCTTGCAGAGTTCAGTTTCTAGTGATGCTTGTCTGGGGGTCTTGCCTTTGAGTGTAGAAGAGGGAAAGATTTTCCTCTTTCTCTTCTTGTAAGGCCACCCATCTTATTGTTTTAGGGCCCCACTCATATGACCTCATTTAATTTTAATTACCTCCTAAATTCTCCAAGCCAGGATTCAGAAATACATGAACAGTTAACTTCCAGATGTTCAAGCTGGTTATACAAAAGGCAGAAGAACCAGAGATCAAATTGCCAACATCCACTGGATCATCAAAAAGGCAAGAGAGTTCCAGAAAAACATATATTTCTGCTTTATTAACTATGCCAAAGCCTTTGACTGTGTGGTCACAACAAACTGTGGAAAATTCTAAAAGAAATGGGAATATCAGACCACCTGACCTGCCTCTTGAGAAACCTACATGCAGGTCAGGAAGCAACAGTTTGAACTGGACATGGAACAACAGACTGGTTCCAAATAGGAAAAGGAGTATGTCAAGGCTGTATATTGTCACCCTCCTTATTTAACTTCTATGCAGAGTACATCATGAGAAATGCTGGGCTGGAAGAAGCACAAGCTGGAATCAAGATTTCTGGGAGAAATATCAATAACGTCAGCTGTACAGATGACACCACCTTTATGGTAGAAAGTGAAGAACAACAAAAGAGTTTCTTAATGAAAGTGAAAGAAGAGAGTGAAAAAGATGGCTTAAAGCTCAACATTCAGAAAACTAAGATCATGGCATCTGGTCCCATCACTTCATGGCAAATAGATGGGGAAACAGTGGCTGACTTTATTTTGGGGGCTCAAAAATCACTGCAGATGGTAACTGCAGCCATGAAATTAAGACACTTACTCCGTGGAAGGAAAGTTATTACTAATCTAGACAGCATATTAAAAAGTGGAGACATTACTTTGCCAACAAAGGTCCATCTAGTCAAGTCTATGGTTTTTCCAGTAGTCATGTATGGATCTGAGAGTTGGACTGAAAAGAAAGCTGAGTACCGAAGAATTGATGCTTTTGAACTGTGTCATTGGACAAGACTCTTGAGAGTCCCTGGACTGCAAGGAGATCAAACCAGTCCATCCTAAAGGAGATCAGTTCTGAGTGTTCATTGGAAGGACTGATGTTAAAGCTGAAACTCCAATACTTTGGCCACCTGATACAAAGAGTTGACTCATTTGAAAACCCTGATGCTGGGAAAGATTGAAGGCAAGAGAAGGGGACGACAGAGGATGAGATGCTTGGATGGCATCACCAACTCAATGGACATGAGTTTGACTAAACTCCAGGAGTTGGTGATGGACAGGGAGGCCTGGGATGCTATGGTCCATGGAATCACAAAGAGTAGGACACAACTGAGCAACTGAACTGAACTGAACCTCCTAAAGGCCTTGTCTCCAAATATAGCCATGCTGGGGTTTAATGGTTCAACATATGAACTTGGAAGAAAATTTAGTTGATTGCACTATATATGAATCAAAAATCTATCCTATTGATTGTGTTCAGTTCTGTTCGGTTCAGTCGCTCAGTTGTGTCTGACTCTGCAACCCCATGAATCGCAGCATGTCAGGCCTCCCTGTCCATCACCAACTCCCAGAGTTCACCCAGGCTCAGGTCCATCAAGTCAGTGATGCCATCCAGCCATCTCATCTTCTGTCGTCCGCTTCTCTCCCTGCCCCCAATCCCTCCCAGCATCAGAGTCTTTTGCAATAAGTCAACTCTTCGCATGAGGTGGCCAAAGTACTGGAGTTTCAGCTTTAGCATCAGTCCCTCCAAAGAAATTCCAGGGCTGATCTCCTTCAGAATGGACTGGTTGGATCTCCCTGCAGTCCAAGGGACTCTCAAGAGTCTTCTCCAACACCACAGTTCAAAAGCATCAATTCTTCGGTGCTCAGCCTTCTTCACAGTCCAGCTCTCACATCCATACATGACCACAGGAAAGACCATAGCCTTGACTAGGCGAACCTTTGTTGGCAAAGTGATGTCTCTGCTTTTGAATATGCTATCTAAGTTGGTCATAACTTTCCTTCCAAGCAGTAAGCGTCTTTCAATTTCATGGCTGCAGTCACCATCTGCAGTGATTTTGGAGCCCAAAAAATAAAGTCTGACACTGTTTCCACTGTTTCTCCATCTATTTCCCATGAGTGATGGGACCGGATGCCATGATCTTTGTTTTCTGAATGTTGAGCTTTAAGCCAACTTTTTGGAAAACAACAGAATGGGAAAGACTAGAGATCTGTTCAAGAAAATTAGAGATACCAAGGGGACATTTCCTGCAAAGATGGGCTTTATAAAGGACAGAAATGGTATGGACCTAACAGAAGCAGAAGATATTAAGAGGTGGCAAGAATATACAGAAGAACTGTACAAAAAAGATCTTCATGACCAAGATAATCACGATGACCTAGAGCCAGACATCCTGGAATGTGAAGTCAAGTGGGCCTTAGAAAGCATCACTACGAACAAAGCTAGTGGAGGTGATGGAATTCCAGCTAAGCTTTTTCAAATCCTGAAAGATGATGCTGTGAAAGTGCTGCACTCAATATGCCAGCAAATTTGGAAAACTCAGCAGTGGCCACAGGACTGGAAAAGGTCCGTTTTCATTCCAATCCCAAAGAAAGGCAATGCCAAAGAATGCTCAAACTACCGCACAGTTGCACTTATCTCACATGCTTGTAAAGTAATGCTCAAAATTCTCCAAGCCAGGCTTCAGCAATATGTGAACCGTGAACTTCCTGATGTTCAAGCTGGTTTTAGAAAAGGCAGAGGAACCAGAGATCAAATTGCCAACATCCGCTGCATCATGGACAAAGCAAGAGAGTTCCGAAAAACATCTATTTCTGCTTTATTGACTATGCCAAAGCCTTTGACTGTGTGGATCACAATAATTTAAGACAAGACTTGTTTAATTACATTTTGGGGTTTTTTGGTTGTTGTATCATTTCTTTCTTGATAATGCTTTTGTTTTGGGTCTCCTTTTCCTATCTTCTTTTGAATCCTTTTATACTCTTTAATTCATATTTCAATTATTTTAATTTTTTTCAGTTCTCTCTTCTGTATATCTTACTGTACATGTTTTCTACAATGCATGACAGATGAGCCTTCCTCCAAGTTGTTTTCCTCCATGACAATTTTTCTTTCTTCTACTTACTTCCTGAGTTCTACCAGCTCATATTTTATTTCTTCTCATTGCCTCATCATTTTTTCCCTGAGTTTTTGCTTTGATTTTTTGTACATGGTTTTACCTCAAAGAAGCAACTGGATCATAAAGCTTTTGGTCCATATTGAAATATGTATTCATAATTTTCATCTGTCCCAGGAAAACAATTTTTTGGTGAATATTACTTGTCAATAAATTTTACTGCTAATTTCTCCTATTTTGTAATATATTTTTATAGATGCTGTGCAAGCTATTTTATGGACCAACTATTTTCAAGGAATTTCTGTAGGCGGGGAGGACCACTGTAGCATTCTAGGATTTCATATCACAGAGGGCTCTCTTCTCTTCAGCAGACACTGGTAACACAGCTTTCTGCAAGTAACTGGCCTGTGGGATTTTGTTTGTAACAGACCCTCTTCCCCTCCTCTGAACCTAATTGCTTCTCCAGGGTGTGTTCTCTTTCTCATCTCTATCTATCTCTATTTCTAACATCTCTTTCCCCTCCTTCTCTTGCTCATGCCCAGTGTCTCTTGTATGAAATTAAACTTATTTTGGCACCTTTAACAAATTATTTCATATTCTCTTTCCCAGTTTCTCAGAAAATGGCATTTGTGTTTTTGTTTTTATGTCTCTTTGTTGATTGATTTTGTTTGGTTTCCTGGAAAAGATGGAGATTGCCTTATCTGTGTAGTGTTCATCCTAGAAATCTTCCACTAGAAATTATGCAATCTACAGTTAGGACAGAACATGTAGATTATATAAACCAGCTACTCAATTGATGCCTGAATACAACCTTGTTTTATTAATTTCTGTAACTCTGGCACTACAGTAATGTGTGAGCCTAGGGTACCACTGGGTTTGGTACAGCTGAAAGAGCCACAGGCCAGGAACATATATAAAAGATTTGGTGTTTAATATTTCCTTGGCCACTGTCCAAAGTAAAGCAAGACAATTTTCTGTGTGGGCCTCCAATTCTCCAACTGAATTGGGTGAAAGGATCACAATTAACCCTCCTTTTTAAGAAAGGTCAGCAGTTTTTATAAATATTTGGACAAATATATGATGATATCAGATTTCAGGATATATTCTATATTATAAAGATAAAATTTTATATTAAAAATACATGATTTATACTGAGTCAAACTTCTGAAAGAGTCCTCAGCCATGACACCTCCAGGACGGAGATGTCCCAGTATATCTTCATTATATCCTTACTAGGCTCAAACTTTTTAAGTTTGGCTTTTCCAACAAACATAATTTAAAAGCATGGGGAGATGTTTTCCCTTTTCCCAACACTTGGCATTTTAATTATTAAATGCTTTTCCACGTTAAATTTTGAGTGCACAAGCCATGCTGCTATCTAATAATTTAATTTGGAAAACAAATTATATGTAATTTCCCTGACAACCTGAAATCTGTAAACCACTAAAAGAGAGCCAAGTCATTGACCTGCATGATAATTAATGTTGATAATAAAATTACATTTTACATTGCAAAGGTCTAAAAATTCACAATAATTCTTCGTATCTTTTTTTGCTTACTGACATTAGGAAAATAGAACAAGTTTGCTTCACCTCAAAAAAACTGAAGTTTTTAATATCTGCAAAAAGAATCATCTTTATTAATAAAACTGTGAAGATAAGACAGTTGTAAATGCTCTAAGTCAAAACGTGCCTTTTCCACCGTAACCTAGAGATCTGGGGAGGTGGTTTAAATTCAATCACCAAGGGACAATTTAGCAAGTATCTAAAACTTGGGCATTACTTACTGTGGCCTTCTAATCTTTTATTTCCTAACAATCATATTTGTGTTCAATAAACCGGTAACTAAATATAAACAGGACAGAATAACTAATGCCCAGGTCCTAGATGCTAACTAGATTGTTTACTTTTGTTTGTGATAAATAAAGTGCTATATTGGATTCTCACAAAAAATAGGTTTGTTTTAAACTTTAAAATGAAAATATACTTGATAAGTATTCTTATCATGACTAAACAACCTAACCTAAAATAAAAATGCAAACTTTCTCAGCTTGCCTCGCCTACTGTTCGTTTTACAAACTCAACTTAATCTGTTTGATTTGCTTGACAAAGCAGATGTGTAACACAAACTACTCTCTCAGCGTTCCTCAACATTATTTCTAATGTTTTCAAGGTATATGTACTGAATGTATCCCCCTCAAAATTCATGTTGGTAGCTTGACCCCCAATGTGATGGTATTGTGTCAGGAGGGTGGAGTACTTCTGAATGGAGTGCTTTTATGCCTTTATGAAAGAGACGTTAAAGAGTTCCCTTGTTCTTTTCTTCCACATGAGGACACAGCAAGAAGATGGCTGTCTATAAACCAGGAAGCCACCACTTAATAGACACTAAATCTGCCAGAACCATGATTTTGAACTTCCCAGTCTCCAGAACTATAAGTGTTTGTTGTTCAAACTACTCAGTATGTGGTATTTTTCCGTGCATGCTAAGTCGCTTCAGTCACGTCCAACTCTTTGCAACCCAACGGACTGTAGCTCGCTAGGCTCCTCTGTCCATGGGATTCTCCAGGCAAGAATACTGGAGTGGGTTGCCATTTCCTCCTCCAGGGGATCTTCCTGACTCAAGGACTGAAAGTATGTCTCTTATGTCTCCTGCATGGGCAGGCAAGTTCTTTACTTCTAGCGTCACCTGGCGGGGAAGGCAATGGCACCCCACCCCAGTACTTTTGCCTGGAAAATCCCATGGAAGGAGGAGCCTGGTAGGCTCCAGTCCATGGGGTCGCTAAGAGTCGGACACGACTGAGCGACTTCACTTTCACTTTTCACTTTCATGTATTGGAGAAGGAAATGGCAACCCACTCCAGTATTCTTGCCTGGAGAATCCCAGGGACGGGGGAGCCTGGTGAGCTTCCGTCTATGGGGTCGCACAGAGTTGGACACGAGTGAAGCGACTTAGCAGCAGCAGTAGCAGCAGCAGCGTCACCTGAGAAGCCCCCTGATATTTTTGTTACAGCAGCCCAAATGCAAACAAAATACAATTATCCCATTTTGCTGCTGTGGAGTGGATTGCCATTTCCTTCTCCAATGCATGAAAGTGAAAAGTGAAAGTAAAGTCGCTCAGTCGTGTCCGACTCTTAGCGACCCCATGGACTGGAGCCTACCAGGATCCTCCGTCCATGGGATTTTCCAGGCAAAAGTACTGGGGTGGGGTACCATTGCCAGAATTCAATAACCAAAGAGGCAAGGCAGGAGACAGGAGTAATGGAACGTAGACTTTACTCTGTTATCTGCCTGACTTAACCCCAAACCCCTGATCTCTCTACTCAGCTTTGTGAACACACACTTAAACACTCCCATAGGAGAAGAGGAAAATACCATGTCCCACACTGCACTGCCACAATCAGAATCCACAATTAACACACAGTTGGAAAAGGGACTTGGTGAAGTTATAGATGCCACTCCCACTCACATTTTATTCAACAAGGCAAATCACAGGATCACATTAAACTACCCTGTGTTCAAAAACAGGAGAGAGAAAAATACTTGGTAGGCAGCACTGATGACTGTGGCGTTTAGTCTAGAGGTGGTATCTGTAGTTTATGAGGCTTATGAAGTCAGCTTGTACTTAATGTTGAAGGACTTTGAGCTCCATGTTCTAGGACATCCGGAACCACTGAAGGTTTTGAGCAAGAACATGACACCATAACGGACTGAGCAGCAATCTGAATTCCCATAAAAGACATGGGCTACTAGACTCTGAGACCTGCTCTCCAATTATCGTTTCAAACCAACCTAGTTCATGCTTTTTTCTCACTCATCAAAGAAGAACCTGGGGCATGCCTCCTCAGGCCAGCTTCTGCCTCCTAAGAACCACAGAACGATATGATCTTTTAACACTAAAAGGAAAAGCTATTATCTGGCACAGGGTGAAGAGTCCTGCTGACACCACTTCAGGTGAATTGTAGTTGTATGTGGCAGGAAGGTGATCGAAGGCTCTCAGAGGAGAGCAGCCTGCCCCCAGGAGCAGGTACTATCACACAGCTGTGTAATTGAACTTGTTCCTTTTATTTAGTGGCAAAACCTTAGAAGTTCCCTCTCTGAAAAAGAAAATGCATACAAACAGAGACACAGAAAATATAAGCCTGTACTATGATTCATCTTGTTTTTTAGGGACAGATTCCAAGCTTTATGCTCATCAGAGTAAAAGGTGGTTGGGCCCATTTCCTTGAGTCTAGACAACTTGTGGCCACGTTGTTGTCACTTCATGTACTTTAAGACTGACATTATTTACAAATTCCTTCTACATGCGGTTCTTTTACAATGTCTAAGATAGAATCTTGTAAAATTAAATATTTAATACTATGAGACAATGTGTATACATATATATAGATATGACTATATGTAACTTTATGTAACAATAAAAAATTATTTATATATAAAATATATTTAAAAATTAAGGGTGTTAAATACAATAAAAATGGACAAAAGACTTACACACTACTCAAAGGAAGATATATGAATAGCAATTAAGTACATGAAAAAATGCTCAGTATCATTAGTTATCAGGGAAATGTAAATTAAAACAACATGATCCTACCATACCAACTAGAATAGATAAAATTAAAAAGATTACCAATATTAACTACCATTGAGGATGTGAAACAACTGAAATTTTCATCCACTGCTGTCAGGAGTGTAAAGTTGCACAAATGACCTGGAAATGTAAGAAGTTTCTGATAAAGTTATACTTGCATTTACCCTATCACTGAAACATTTCACTCTCAGGTGACTACCTTAGTGAAATTAAAATAAATGTTCACAAAAAGACACAAAAATATTCCACCTGCTTCATTCAAAACACCTAAAAAGTAGAAATCAACCCAGGTGCAAATGACAATATATTTATACAATGGAAAACTACTCAGGAATGTAAAAGAACAAGCAATTGCTTCTTCAAACAACATGCTTGAATCTGAAAAGCATTTTACTAAAAGAAAGAAATTGAACACAAAAGTTCATACTATATGATTCCATTTATATAAACTCCTAAAATAGGCAAAGTTAATCTATGGCAACAGAGCCTTCTACTGTGACCTATGGGTAGACAGAGCAAGTTTTGACTGCAATGGATAAATGGGAATTTTCTAGAATAATGGGAACATTCAACATCTTAGTGTATCAATAATGCAGGAAATATGCATTTGTCAAAATTCATTGCGTACCGCAATCAGGATTTGTGCATTTCACTATATGTTACTATATCTCAAAATATTAAAAATAGTTATTTAATAACCTGATCTAAATAATGACAGCTAGAATTTCATAGAAATGTATTAGCCCTGATACATCTGCTATATTTAGTTCCTATTTTGGAAACTTCTAACATATAGCATGATAAAATATAGGAATCAAAAAACTGGGACTAGAACTGCCTTATGATCCAGCAATCCCACTGCTGGGCATATACACTGAGAAAACCAGAATTGAAAGAGACACGTGTACCCCAATGTTCATAGCAGCACTGTTTACAGTAGCCAGAACGTGGAAGCAACCTAGATGTCCATCCACAGATGAATGGATAAGCAAGCTGTGGTACATATACACAATGGAGTATTACTCAGCCATTAAAAAGAATACATTTGAATCAGTTCTAAGGAGATGGATGGAACTGGAGCCTATTATACAGAGTGAAGTAAGCCAGAAACAAAAACACAAATACAGTATACTAACGCATATATATGGAATTTAGAAAGATGGTAAAAATAACCCTATTTACGAGACAACAAAAGAGACACTGATGTATAGAACAGACTTTTGGACTCTGGGACCGGGAGAGGGTGGGATGATTTGGGAGAATAGCATTGAAATATGTATAATATTATATCTGAAACGAGTCGTCAGTCCAGGTACAATGCCCGATAACAAATGCCTGGGCCTGGAGCACTGGGACAACCTGGAGGGATGGTGTGGGGAGGGGAGAGGGAGGAGGGTTCAGGATGGGGAACACGTGTATACTGGCGGCGGATCCATCTTGATGTATTGTAAAAGCAATACAATATTGTAAAGTTAAGCAAAATAAAAAAAAAAAATTTTTCAAAATTCCTAAAAAAAAAAAAAAATAAAGTGCAATGATTGTTAAAAAAAAAAAAAATAGGAATCACAAATCGAAAGTCTGCAGTAGACAATAGCCAACATAAATCAATAAAATGGTCTGGATAAAGCAGTAAGGAGTTGGCCCATGGTGAACTGCAGAGAGAATGCCACATTTTAGAAGCCTTCAGATATGGCTCCAGCCAATGTTTGCTTCTTGGATTTGCTGGCCCAGAGTTACTATGTTTACTGGTTTCTCAATAGAAATCAGAAAAAAAAAAATTATATATATATATGAAACATACCAACATTTATATTTTCAAAATTAATTTTAATACTAAACACCAAGCAAGACAAAAATTGTGTTTGATATAAATTTTAAGCAACATAAAGTGACCCTAGCCTTCTCAGCCCCACCTAGACTCCAGTTATCTCACTACAGAATTGCTTTCTAAGATCAAAAGGAAGCAGGAAGAAATAATCATTGCTCAGAAACTATATGTCAAGACATGCTTCCTTAACCCAATCAAACCCAAGTTCTTTCTGGTTGGTAATGGAGGGAGAACATCATTTCCAAGTCTTTCAATATTTTCCTCCTTCTTGCTAATGTCCCTTGTCACCTCTCCATGCCAGCCCTAGGAGACACTATTCACAGTTGAAATCTATGCCATATCACACACACACACACCTCAAAAGCTGATGTCAGACTTAAATTCTTAAACTCAGCTTCAATAAAGTTTCTGAAGAAAAAAGAACATACAGAATGATAATCTAGTTTGTGAGATTAAGTTATCTCAATCTATTATGTAATCTTTCACTTATAATGCCATGGCATTGACAAGCAGATTCTTTCCCACTGCCTCACCTGAGAAGTTGTAGACCTCTGCATCTCTGACTAAATACTAACCTGCATCCATGGATCAAAGGCAGATTAATCTCACACCCCACTTTTCTTGGGATAATCCTTAGTATATGCATATTTTGTTGGCATAATTATTAATAGCTTCTCTTTAACTCTCAGAGTTGGCCTGGTTTGAAAGACAAATTTTACAGTCCCCCTTGTCAGAGGGCACCTTAGAACTGGAATAATTATCATATCTAGACTTTGAGCCTATAACCAAGAGGGAAGGAAAGTTTTTTCTTGCCTATCCATGGCTCACCTTTTACGTGCCAATTTCCTAGCAAAAGAACCTATAAATAACAAAGAATTCCCTTTGTTTTTGAAATGATTTTAAAATTCATAATAAAAAAACAAACATTGAAAGTCAATGGACATGTGGTTTGCTGAAACTAAGCATTATATGAAAAGATTATCTGAGTCCCTAAATCCTTGATTTTAATATGACTGTAGTACATAGAATTAATAATAGATTTGAGAAGAAGACTTGATGGTATAAAAGCAAGATCTCTGACAAAAGGAAATGGAATTGATAAAATGGGGGAGGAGGAATGAAAGCAAGAGGGCATATTGGAGTCCTTGAGAAAACATACCTTGTCCCACCTTAAAAGTCAAGATCCTGAGTGAAGTCGGTGGGTTAAAGTTAGTGAAGACTTTACATGTGTTCAGGGGGTCACCAGGTCAGAGGGTGCCTGTGCCTCTGGTCTCAGTGCAGAGTTGAAGGGGAGCTACAGGCCTTAGACAGAAACCTCGTACCATCATGGTGTGAGAGCCGCAGAGTGTCAAAGGCTAAGTAAGGCATACAGGCAGGCAGATGAGGGCAACCCATAAACACTCAGACAATCCAGCTAGTGTGAACAGAACATCAGAAAATCTCTAGAAACTCATTTTCCCTTCTACTTTCTCCATGCAGACTAATTCACGGAAAACTTTTTGTAGACCACCAACCTCACAAGTTCTCAGACTTATGAGATGTGTTAGTGTCATGACATTGGATATTGCAGCCTAAAAACTAGATAACTTCACCTTTCAAATTCTGCAGCAGTTGTAAAATGTAATGCTTTTTTGAAAATATGTATATGTGCCTGTTTAATTGCATGCCTAGAAAGAAAAAGTATGCAAAGACCAGTGTTCATCTCTGAATGTTGAGATTAATTGTACATTTTTGCAAAGAATTTGATTGCTTTTTCCATCAGAAAAAAATAAGTAACTGTTTTTTATATTTTGCACTGATTGATGTGTGTAGTATGAAATACAGAATTCTTTACACAAAGGTAGAAACTGGTTACTTATTTCTTTAATTTGAAGACTCATTATATTAAAAAAAAAAAAGTCACATCATTTCTCAAAGTAGAACTAATGCAAACACTACTAAGCATCACTCTTTCTAACACGTGATTGTTTTTGCAGCATATCTTATATGGTCATCACCAACAGCAAGCCTTAGGAGGCATTACTACAAAGAATTAGAATCATGTTTCAATTGTTGGTCTTGTATAAGACAATACATGGAAGGCCCTAAATTCCCTTTCTCTGCTTATAGATTGATACATTAAATTGTTCACTGTATTTTAAAAAATAAAAGAGAACAAGAGAGTCTTTAGAACCCCACATGTGGGGCTCATATATGGCTGAGAAATGGGTTGTAGACCAGCCAACCTTCATGAGTGGTTCAAAAAGGAAACAGATGGCCTGACATGTTAGCCAGAGTCCTTGGCAGATGAGTGATCACAGAGGATACCAGTCAGTGATGGAGGACAATGAGCAAATGACCAAGATGAGACTCATCTTTGCGGGTGCAGAGGACAACCATGGGCACGTTGCCCTGCCCAGTATCATGAAGCCCAAAAGCCCTTGGAAGCTTAGTTGCTACACTGGGGAGAATGACCAAGAGGGTAAGAATCCTAGTTTTTGACTATGTTTATGTTGAAATGCCTGAAAAATAAAGTTGGCTGAGTTTACCTGGAATCAGGGTAACTAAATTTTCTGCTTTAAGTGAAAAGGGGGTATGAAATGAAGGCTACATTTTTGGTTTTTGCACATCTGTGTCTGTGACCTGTGAATTTCTTAGCCACCACTCTATTGTATTTCCCCAGGTACTCTATGGTTTTTGTTATTGCTTTCCACCTGATAGCATAAAAAGCCTAAAAATCTTAAGGAAAAGCAAGTTTGGTGACTGGATTGCATCAAAAATATATATATTTGAAGTTGATACAACACCCAGAGAAACCATAAATCTGACCTCTGCATGGCATTTCAAGTAGTGGACTCATTATCCATAACCATGTTCCCACAATCAGGAAATGTAATTTCTGTCATTTGTTTCAAACTCTGCCCCCACCAAAACCTGAACCTGAACTGCCAAGAATAACAAAATTGACAGATTTGTAATTCAGCTCTCCATTTCCCCTTCCTGTTTGTTTGATGGATGTGTAGATTAGCAGTGAAATGGCCCAAGACTAGCAAGAAAATGAGGGGAAAATATCTGGTCGTGGTCTCATAACAGAACTTTACTAATATAACCTGCCCACCTTCTGCATCTGTATCTTTGCTTTAACGTGTGCACACAGAGAGGCGTGCACACATGCACACACACTCACCCTCTACAAAACAAACCTATTGTTCTTAATATTTCTAGAGCAAATACATCTTTAAAATAGGAATGCATTATTTGTACTTTAACTTTTTAAATTTACATTGGTCCACTTGTATTTTTCTTTAATCTCAGGGAGATCCTTTTAAAGAAAAATTGTCCTTGGCCTCCAAAACTCTCTTCAACTAAGCCTCCACATTCTTCTCATAAATCCAACATATGGAAGGCCTGTACCTTCCAAGCCCTGTACCTTCACACAACAACCTCTTGTCCTTCATGGATCTCCCATCCAATTAGCCATCCTCTTCCTTTTCAACCACCCAAGCCAGAGTACCAGCCTCAGACCTTTGCCATTGCCCTTGCACATGATGGTGGATCTTGGATGCAAGATTTGCATTTGAGGATGCAAAAGCCTTAAATGCCCTCCCTCCTCTCAGCCCCATGCACAGGTCCACTGCACATAAACAAATTACCTGTTATGTGGCCAGATCTCATTCACCATTATACCTAGACATTGCTCTCCTCCAAGGTCTCCACTTACACATTCCTTTCCTCTGACCATAACTCATCTCTTTCCATTTTTTTCTAAATTCCACACTTTCAGTGACTGTTTTTTATGATCATTATGATCTCTAGATCCTTGAACTCTGTCATGCCTCTTGGATGTCCAAGGACCTTTTTCTGGACTCATTGACTCTCTAACTGTTCTGGACCCAATGGCAGTCATGATCACTAATACGCTACCACCTTACTTTCAAAGATACTCCAACTTTTTGCTTTCCTCAGTATGGCCCCATTACCCCTTGCCAAGCATCCATGAAAGATACTTCTAGAAAGACAACTTTATTAACCTGAAACAAGTTGTCCTTTTGTGCCCTGTTGGATCTTTCTCATATTTCTTGAGCATGGTATCTAAACTCCCACCTCCAACGCCATCCAGGATCCCCCAGTTTCAGCCTTACCAAGATCAATCAATGGATTATTGATCTCAAAATATTTCTCTATTTTGCTTGATTCCTGCTTTGCTCCAGAATTTTTCTCCCTCTGTTTTGCATTTTCAGTCTCTCTCCCTCCAAGTTCCTTCAACTAAGTTAAGCATCATACTAAATTTTTCCCACATCTTAAAACACTTCCCTCTGCTCTGACTAGAATGAGATGATCATTTCATGTCTCTTATCTTTTTAATCACAATTTATTGAACAAGGACTCTAATTCCATTCCCCCTTCTGGCTTCCCACTCACCTCTTACCATTTAGGACCAGTCTTTCCTTCTCAGAGACCACATCTCAGTGCCTACCCTCCATCTTTTCTCTGAAATCTTTGACACTGCTCACCCTAGCCTCACTGAAATTTCTCTCTTGTATTGGCTGAAACTGGCCCTCCTCCTACCTTTCTGATCAATCTCTGCCCCATTTTTAGCTCTGCTTTATCCTCCTGCTTCCCCTGGTGTAGGAAATTTCATGACTATCCTCAGCCAGGAGCTTTATATATACCCTTTTCTCCAGGGACTATCCCCCTCCTAACATTTTCAGTCATCTCTCAGATATCTTCATTTGAACATCCCATTTAGATCTCAAAGTGAGAAGTTGCTAATTTGAATGCATCTTTTTTCCCCCATCTACCACTTTTCCCAGAATTTTCAATTTTTTGTTAATATTCTTTATCATCCTTTATGTCACACAGAGTTAAACCTCAAAGTAATTGTCAAGCCATATATCATCTTTTCCTCCATACCCAGGCTTTGTCTAATAGCCAGCATCTTACAAACTTTCTGCTCTATCTGAAGTCATATTTGTGATGACTCACCTTATATTTTAGTTTGAACTCTTGGTATCACACATTGAAATTCCTGAAATAGCCAAATTGCCTCCCCTCTCATCTCTTCCTTCTCTGAGACAAGCCAGATACTTCAGCTGAACTAATCTTTTGAAGGCATAGATTTAACAATACAACTTCCCCTACTCAAAACAGTCAATGGCACCCCACTGTGGTCTTAGTTAATGACAAACTCTCCATTCTGGGATTCGAGGACTTCTACTATATGGCCCCAGCCTGTTTTGCAGTCATGTATTCTACTTATCCTCATTCTCTAATCATCTGAGGAAACTGAAGAAAAATACTGATAAGGGTTAAAACTGAAACACTTCTTTTTCCCCTTACTTTGTATGTCCTCTGTAAGATTTATCATTTAAAATTACCTACTTAAATGTGCATGTACTCACAGTTCAGTCACTCAGTCGTGTCCAACTCTTTGTGACCCCATGAAATGCAGCACACCAGGCCTCCCTGTCCATCACCAACTCAGGGAGTTCACTCAAACTCTCATCCATTGAGTCAGTGATGCCATCCAGCCATCTCATCCTCTATCATCCCCTTATCCTCCTGCCCTCAATCCCTCCCAGCATCAGAGTCTTCTCCAATGAATCAACTCTTCACATGAGGTGGCCAAAGCACTGGAGTTCAGCTTTAGCATCATTCCTTCCAAAGAACACCCAGGACTGATCTTTAGAATAGACCGGTTGGATTTCCTTCCAGTCCAAGGGACTCTCAAGAGTCTTCTCCAACACCACAGTTCAAAAGTATCAATTCTTTGGTGCTCAACTTTCTTCGCAGTCCAACTCTCACATCCATACATGACTACTGGAAAAACTATAGCCTTGACTAGATGGACCTTTGTTGGCAAAGTAATGTCTCTGCTTTTGAATATGCTATCTAGGTTGGTCATAACTTTCCTTCCAAGGAGTAAGTGTCTTTTAATTTCATGGCTGCAGTCACCATCTGCAGTGATTTTGGAGCCCAGAAAAAGAAAGTCTGACACTGTTTCCACTGTTTCCCCATCTATTTCCCATGTAGTGATGGGACCAGATGCCATGATCTTCATTTTCTGAATGTTGAGCTTTAAGCCAACTTTTTCACTGTCCACTTTCACCTTCATCAAGAGGCTTTTTAGTTCCTCTTCACTTTCTGCCATAAGGGTGGTGTCATCTGGATATCTGAGGTTATTGATATTTCTCCTGGCAATCTTGATTCCAGCTTGTGCTTCCTCCAGCCCAGCATTTCTCATGATGTACTCTCCATAGAAGTTAAATAAGCAGGGTGACAATATACAGCCTTGACGCACTCCTTTTCCTATTTGGAACCAGTCTGTTGTTCCATGTCCAGTTCGAACTGTTGCTTCCTGACCTGCATATAGGTTTCTCAAGAGGCAGGTCAGGTAGTCTGGTATTCCCATCTCTTTCAGAATTTTCCACAGTTTATTGTGATCCACCAGTCAAAGGCTTTGGTCAATAAAGCAGAAATAGATGTTTTCTGGAACTCTTTTGCTTTTTCGATGATCCAGCGGATGTTGGCAATTCTATCTCTGGTTCCTCATGTACTCTAGTAAATTTTTTATCTTTAACCTCCTGTCATTCTGTGGGTAGATCTGGATAAATGAGAATGACAAAGAAACATATTTCTCAAGGAGCCAACACTAAGGACTTCCCTGGTGGTGCAATGGGAGACTCTTCACTCCCAATGCATGGGATCCAGGCAGGTTTGATCCCGGGTTGGGGAACCAGATCTCCATGCCACAACTAAAGATCCTGCATGCCACAACTAAGACCTGGAGCAACCAAATAAATAGAATAAATTAAAAATGTTTTTTTAAAAAGCCGACACTCTTTGTTCCTAAATAGAGCTAGAACACTGAGTTTAAAAAAGTTTAACAGAATGCCAGCACTAGATAAATGATATTTATTATTATGGCTCTGACTTAGTCTAAACTACATTCTTCATAACTCTGTAGAGATTAAGCCTAATACTTACAAACTTATAGCAATGCAATGAATTCTTTCCCATAGACAAGCAAATTAGGCAAGCAAATTAAAGTCCACCCAAACCAGTTTTGAAATTGCAAATTCATTTCCAACATTCCTAATCCACCAATTCATCTGTTCATTGGATTCTCCTTTAAACTTATTGTAACATCTTTTTCCCTCATTTAATTAATGAGTTAAACAATGTGTTTGAGATATATTTATTTTATACATGTATAAGAGTCATGTACCTTCATCACTCTGACTACAGCTACCACTGAGGATGTCAGATTTGCCAGCCACTCACAGAGAACACCAGCAATCACTCCAATACTACAAACCTAAAGCCTTACTTAGCCTACTGGCACCCATTGTGTTTATGAGTAAAGGAGCTTCTGCACCTACCTTCATCTTTTCCCAGGGGTTATGGTGAGGTGGCATCAAGTTAGCTTGGGGGTAAATATAGTATTTGGGCTTCCCTGGTGGCTCAGACGGTAAAGTGTCTGCTGCGATGCAGGAGACCTGGGTTTGATCCCTGGGTCGGGAAGATCCCCTGGAGAAGGGAATGGCAACCTGCTCCAGTACTCTTGCCTGGAAAATCCCATGGACAGAGGAGCTTGGAGGGCTACAGTTCATGGGGTCGCAAAGAGGCGGACACAACTGAGAGACTTCACTCACTCAAATATAATATTTAGGAGGACCCTAGCAGCACCCTCGAAGAAGGCAATGGCACCCCACTCCAGTACTCTTGCCTGGAAAATCCCATGGATGGAGGAGCCTGGTAGGCTGCAGTCCATGGGGTCGCTAAGAGTCGGGCACGACTGAGCGACTTCACTTTGACTTTTCACTTTCCTGCATTGGAGAAGGAAATGGCAACCCACTCCAGTGTTCTTGCCTGGAGAATCCCAGGGACGAGGGAGCCTGATGGGCTGCCGTCTTAGGGGTCGCACAGAGTCGGACATGACTGAAGCGACTTAGCAGCAGCAGCAGCAGCACCCTAAAAGGCTATATGAATTAGCACACACCGTTCCTAAAGCCTCTAATATGTGTCAAGGGAATGTCTTAAGCCCTAGGAAAAATCCAGTTCATCATAAGGAAAGATTTTACAGATAAAGAGAACTGAATTGCAATCCTAGAAAGGTGAGTCTTGCCAACACCAATCAAAAAGCAAGTCAGTGTGAGAAGTGGGGTGGCAGTCTGTGGCCCAGAAGGCTCAGCACCACTGGAGTATTGCTGTGTGTCCAGTCCACATGCTCTACCTGAGCCATCCCATGGTCTCACTGAATTCAGCAAAAGATAGATCCCCACTTGGAGTGGGGAGGGGTGCATTTATCCTTCCCAGAAATCTGCTAAGAAGAACCGCTGCTACAGCTAAGCATAAAACTAAGAGGTCTCACTCTTTCAAGCCTGAGCAAAGGACAGTCTAGATCTAAGTTCTTCCCAAAAGTCAATCAATTCATTATCACCTCCACCCCTTCCCTGAGAAACTGGGGGACAAGGGAAGTCTCTGCATACGATCCCTGAATGTCTCCAGCATTTCCTAAATATTTGGCCAGAAATAGACATAAAAGAGTGCTGTGTATTGGCCACTTAACCTACTTCATCCCTGCCCTATTAGGACAACAGTGCTCTGGGTGTAGCCCACACACATGCCCCTTTCTAGCCTTGGACAGCTGCCAAGGATGCTGTCAGCAAGCCCAATTCTAGAGTTACCCCAGAACAATAAAATCTCACTCTTCTTCTGACTCTTCAAAGTCACTTAATTTCCCCCTTTTTCCCATTCATTCACATTATAAAAACATTGTTCTAGTTTAGGTGGAATTTTTTTCCTGCTTCATTACACTTGCTTTTTTTTTTTTTTTTTGGACTTCCCTCCGCTATATCTGCAATGAGTACACACCACCTCCCTTGCAGCCTCTCTGCTTTTAGCAATAATTTGCACATAATGGAACAGCCAGAGGGGGTTTGATCAATGACCTCTGTCTCAGAGATGCTGTTCCTAGGGAAACACATCTGCCAACATAAAGTATTGGAGCAATCACAGCTCAGTGAACGCAGTAATAAGCAACTGTTACTCTGGCGCCATCAGTCATGTTCAGTTACAGACCTGAAAGGAAATGGCACCTCAGGGAGCAATGTCCTTCCATAAATTTGGGCAACAATGAAGAATGATTTGCAATCAAGTAATAAAAGGCCCCAAAAAGGTCCACCATGCATACTAACATCCAGTATAGCTGACAAAGGAAATAAAAAACCTTGGCATTGTTTGCTCGTTATGTAAACTACACAGCTGTCCAAGCAATTAAGATATGATTTTGGGAATTCTCTCGTAAAAATTTGCTAACAGTGCTTCCACTTGTGAAAGTGACATTCTTCTTTATCAGTAAAGTGCATTTCATTAAGGTAATGCAATTTCATCAAGCTTAATAGTAGGAATTGCTTAACCTTATGGCAAGAGTACGTAAACAACATAAAATTAATGTCACTCCTCATGTGAGGGAATAGATCTGCATCAGTGACAGTGCTGATCCAATAATAAAGAAAGCCAATGGCAGAGCCTTCAGGTCCAGGGGCTCTGGAGGCAAACAGCTGCTCCCTAACTCACATGTTGGAAATTTGCACCGGCAATAACACAGTTAAATGTTAACTTTCATGCACACTGTTAGCCTAAAAGGAAAGAAACTATTGAAGATTGGTGAGAAAAAGGGGCTGACTTTAGAACAAAACAGGGCACTGATCTTACCGAGAAGAGGCACAGGCTTGCTAAGCAATCAAAAGAAATGAAAAGGAAAGTAACATTCCCAACCGAACCAAGTTGCATTAGTCCGAGAGATAAATGACCCCTTCAGCTTGTTGTAGACCCCACAGCCATTGTCTCTTACACTGGAGGTCTTCTCTGGACACCAGGTAGTGGATGGAAACAGGAAGTCCTTGCCAAGAAGAATTCCATTTGGACTCTTCACTTGCACCAATTCAAGCTAAGCTGAATTTCCCCCTCACAAAGCAAATGCTATTACAGAGTTCCCACAGGAGAGCTGGTACTTGAAAATCACTGTCAATAGAAGAAAGAGCCCTTCATCTTCTAAACAGAGCCCAAAAACATGGTTACCTTGAAAAGTTTCAGCCTTCTCTTCAATGTGTACTTTCATCAAAATTGTTTATGATAAACACAATTCATTCACTTCAAATCTCCTTCTCAAATTTCCATAGTAAAGGAGTGGGGAAAAATGAAAGCAAATAATCTAGATTATCTCCAGATTATGCAATTAACAGCCAAATGATTAGATACTTATCCTGCAAAGAAGCTCACTCCTTCTCAACTGAATACATAGTCACTGCTCACTATGTGTTTCCAGATGTGAGAATGATGGAGGCCATGCCTTTAGAAAGCAAGTGGTCTAATAAGACAAGCATGCAAATAAAGAATGAAATGAGCGTCACTTTGATTTGGTATCAGCAGTAGAGAGGAGTGCAGGTTTAATTTTGACTGTGGGGTAAGATTGTGAGTCTTCATGACCACGGTAGCATTTGTTGATGAGCAGGCCGTCCCAGAAAACGATGCTATCATGGAGTCCTTTGAGAAGAGGGTAGAGATTTTTAATGAGATGCACTAACAGATGTGGCTGGATTGAGAACTGAGCCAGATCATGGAAAGCCTTGAATGACTCAGGGTTCTTTGGGAGCCAGATGGCACATTCAGATGAGATCATCAAGGGAAGGTTAATAATGGGATATTTACAGAAGTGTGGGCAGGATTAAGGGAAAGTAACAAGGGAAAGTGAAATAGTTTATAACTACCAAATACAGGGAGTCCTTATCACCCTGGAGGATATTGAAGATGGAAGAATTCAGAAACCTAAAGAAAAATTTATAGCTGTAGCTATCAGATTCAGTGTCCCAGAGAGAGCTGTAGTCTTAGAGGGATACACCCAGCAAGGAGGAATGCACAGGAACAAATACTTTGATGACTCTCTGTCTCCCCCAAAGGGAAGCCAGAAAGCAAGGGAGCCCACAGTTTCAGTCAATAAATGTCAGTCCCAATGACAAAGCACAGGGGGAAAAAAAAAAGGATAGTGAGTTGATCTAGAGAGGCACATGGTAAATATCCAGCAAAGCCTAATTACCATGATAAGAAATTTAGACAGGGTTTAACCACTTTAGTTATAATTCTGGTATTAATTCTATGAGAGTAGGACTGTAAGATTCTCATTTTAGATTATGAGCTATTTAAAAGCAAAGGACTGTGTCTTTATCATCGTTTTATCCCCTGCATCTCATGTAGGCAGGCACAAGTAGCAATGTGAGAATATTAGTGACTAGCAGTTAAACAAGACTGATACTGTCAAGCCTCAAATACCACAAAGAATTTTTGCTTATGGACTCAGGAAACTCACAATAGTCCCCTCAACAATAACAACAACAGTAAATGGATGTCAAAATTCATGGCATGCTACTTTTGCAGTACAATTTTAGGTCAGCCCTGAGTATATGACCAAATCCTGAATGGACTAGAGTTTTACCCTGGCCATGTGTCTTCTATTGCAAAGGGAAACCAAAAGCAAGTCACTGGGCTCTAAGGCCACCAAATCGTTAAACTCTATATTGTATGCTGTGCTTAACATCGGTTTGGGTCCACAGAGAGGATGAAAGCACACTACACCAGCTCCCTCTGCCTGCCGAGAACTGGAGACAAGGGTCACTTTTCCCTGGAGATGAAAAGGGAAGAATAAATGTAGCAGCCTTGTAGTACAAAGAGCCTTGAGCTTGTTATGAGCGGCCCCAAGTTTGGGGCCCAGAGCCACAGTATATGACTAACATGACCATCAAGTCTCTGAACCTCACTGAGCTGGAGCTGCTCACTGTTCAGGTCAAGATAATTCCTACAACCAAGGTTGTAGCTAGCATAAATGAAATACCATGTAGGAAAGAGGTTTATAAACTGCCACACAGCATGCAAGTAGAAGGTATTTTTCTGGCCACTGCTTTCTAGCATTCAACAATTATTCAGCCACTGCAGAGGCATCATATCAACTCCTCCTCCCCCAGTAATAAGTAAAAGGGTAAAACTAAACAATCTGGGGGTTAACAAGTTTTTCTTGGACACTTCTTTCATGACTTTACAGCACATAAGAGAGAAAGTAATCAGACTTTTCAATTGTATTTTATTTATTGTACCTATAAATGAAGCCTGTTGTCTATTGTTTGATTTATTCAGATTACTCTGTCAGTTTCGCTAAATTTTCCATCAAATCCACACGTGCAATGAATAGCTAGCTGCTGCTGCTGCTGCTAAGTCGCTTTAGCCATGTCCGACTCTGTGCGACCCCACAGACGGCAGCCCACCAGGCTCCCCCATCCCTGGGATTCTCCAGGCAAGAATACTGGAGTGGGTTGCCATTTCCTTCTCCAAAGCATGAAAGTGAAAAGTCAAAGTGAAGTTGCTCAGTCGTGTCCAACTTAGCGACCTCATGGACTGCAGCCTACCAGGCTCCTCCATCCATGGGACTTTCCAGGCAAGAGTACTGGAGTGGGGTGCCATTGCCTTCTCCGAATAGCTAGCTACCACTTTTAATTCGTCATAAATGCCCACAGAATGCTGTGCTTCAATACCCTATACCAGGATTCTCAAGGCAGTCAAATGATGGAGATAATGGACAATAAAAATATAGCTATGGGAGGTAACTATACTATGGGAAGTTTCATCAAGTATGTTGATGGATGATCAGGGGCACTAGAATGTTAAAGCAATGGTAGTTCTTTGTCAGAAATGTTCAGTCAACTGCTATTTTTTTTTCTGTTTTCACTGAGATACAGCTGACATACAACATTGTATTAGTTTCAGATTTATGACCTAATGACTCAATATTTGTATTTATTACAAAATGATCACCACAATAAGTCTAGTTAACATTTGTCACCATACAGTTAACAAATTTTTTTCTTGCAATAAGAACTCTTAAGATCTACTCCCAATATCTTTCAAATATATAATACAGTATTAGCAACTATAGTAAATAAGCATTCTGTATATTACATCCTCAGGACTAGTTGATTGATTTATACTTATTTAATCGCTGAAAGTTTGTACCTTTTGATCTCCTTCACCTATTTCACGCATTCACCCATCCTCTGTCCCAGCCTTTGGGAACCACTAATCTTTGTAGTTAAGAGCTTGGTTTGGTTTTTTTAGATTCCACATACAAGTGAGATAATAAAGGATTTGTCTTTCTCTGTCTGATTTATTTCACTTGACATAATGCCTTCAAAGTCCATCCACACTGTGGCAGGTGGCAAGATTTTATTCTTTTATATGGCTGAAATACACACACAAACAAACACACACACACACACAATTCTTTATCCGTTCTTCTATCAATGGATACTTTGGTTGTTTCCATGTCTTTTCTACTATAAATAATGCTGCGATGAGCATGGGGATGCAGATATCTTTCTGAGATACTATTTTTGCTTTCTTTGGAAAAATACTCTGAAGTGTTTTAAATTCTCTCCCCCTCATATGCTTCCACCACTATGACCATAGCTGCTGCTGCTGCTGCTAGGTTGCTTCAGTCAGGTCCAACTCTGTGCGACCCCATAGACCATAGCAGTCAGCCTGTAATAATGGCCAAATCTGTTGATTTTGCTTTCATCTTGATATCTGTCTTTATGAGGCAGAATAATGTAGTTTTAATAACCGCTCCCTGGAGCCATATGGCCTGGGTTCAAATCCTGTCTCTGCCATTACAAGTCACATGGCCACAGAAAAAAGTTATATAAACTGGTTATGCCTTCATTTCCTCAAATGTAAAATGGGAATAATAAGAGAACCCACTTCATAGGGTGTTACAGTGCCTGGCACATGGCTTTACAAGTACTTTTTAATTTAAAAACTGCTTATGATTTCGAAAAATAAACATTTTTGACAGTTTTCTGGTTCTCTGTAAACAATTCCTTTATTTCTAAATAAGAACTTGGAGACCTTCTTTCTAAATCAGTGGTTTAATGCATAGTTCTCCAGGTATGTTGGTTTCAAATTCTAATGTTGTTAAAAATTTTGCTTCTAAAAATTTGTTCATGGACTTTAATGACCACCATGGAAAATCCTTTCACCAAATCCACCAACAACTCTGTCAAAACACCTAGACTGTAGGCCAAGATCTCTGCCATAGAGAATTGGGTCACTAACTAGCATGTGTGAGAAATTCACTTAACTTTTTGGCATTTGAACGTCCCTAAATTCAACAACACTGAAAGAGGAGGTGCTGGGACTTGGAAACAAACCTATGAGTGCTTTCAGGGATTCAGACATGAACAGAAATGTTCAGAGATGACAGTGGGTTTCAGAATTCCCTCATTTAAAAGTTGGCAAGACCAACAAGGACCTACTGTATAGCACAGGAACTATACGTAATATTTTGTAATAACTTCTAAGGGAAAAGAATCTGAAAAAGAAAACATATATATGTAGTTGTTTAGTCACTAAGTCGTATATGACTCTTTTGTGACTCCTTGGACTGTAGCCTACCAGGCTCCTCTGTCCATGGAATTTCCTAGGCAAGAACACTAGAGTGGGTTGCCATTCCCTTCTCCAGGGGATCTTCCTGACCTGAGGGTCAAACCTGCATCTCCTGCATTGGCAGGCAGATTCTTTACCACTGAGCCACCAGAGAACCGCACTGAAGAATTGATGCTTTTGAACTGTGGTGTTGGAGAAGACTCTTGAGAGTCCCTTGGACTGCAAGGAGATCCAACCAGTCCATTCTGAAGGAGATCAACCCTGGGATTTCTTTGGAAGGAATGATGCTAAAGCTGAAACTCCAGTATTTTGGCCACCTCATGAGAAGAGTTGACTCATTGGAGAAGACTCTGATGCTGGGAGGGATTGGGGGCAGGAGGAGAAGGGGACAACAGAGGATGAGATGGCTGGATGGCATCACTGACTCAATGGATGTGAGTCTGAGTGAACTCCGGGAGTTGGTGATGGACAGGGAGGCCTGGCGTGCTGTGATTCATGGGGTCGCAAAGAGTCGGACACGACTGAGCGACTGATCTGATCTGATCTGATAGGGTTGGCTAAAAAGTTCATTTGGTTTTAAGTAAAAATAAAAGACACACTTTTCATTTTCACCAAGAACTTGATTGAGCAACATATTCACTAACTGAATCAACTTTTTGGCCAATCCAATCATACATATGTGTGTGTATTAATGTCTGTGCTATACACCTGAAACTATCACATTGAAAATCAACTATACTCCAATAAGTAAATAATTTTCCCTCCTCCCCTCCCCCCAAAAAAGACAAGAAGACATTTCTGCATAGCCTACCTAAATCTGCTAGGTAGAATCGCTAATTCAATATTATTATGCCCAGGAACTTCTCTTGCTTCACATTTCAGAAAGGATGAGTAATATGGGATGGACAGAAGGGTGAGGGAAATAGCCTATGAGAGCGGTTTGATTTGAAGTCTCTCACTCTTCTCTGCATTTCAACAAGCAATGAGAAGTCATTCACTATGAGACACACAGCATGATACCCTTCTCTGGGTATCCCTGCAACCTAAAAGGATAGAGAAGATACCCAGAAAACTCTTAACTGCCCTTGGTAATGGAAGCACCAATGTGGAAGGATGTTAAAGCCCAAACCTGAGGTTATTGGCTCATTTAGGACAGCAGCCCTTAAGGCACCCTCACCACAGGCTCCTGCACCTGGGTAGCTCCAGTCCACCTAGAAGCAACTGTGGTAGAATATAAAGGACACTGGACAGAGACTCAAAAGACCTGGATGTGAGGCCAGTCTCACAAGTTCACACAACAGAAAAGTATTTTTCAGAACTTTGGAGTCTAGAAAAAATGGATGGACAGACTTGGACATAAAAGCTATGCATCTGAGGGTCTGTGATCCCTGCTGACTCAGCTTTATTCAGAGCTATCTATGGTATCATTGGGCTTCACTGGTAGAGAATCCACCTGTAATACAGGAGACCTGGGTTCAATCCCTAGGTTGGGAAGATCCTCTGGAAAATAGAGAGGCTACCCACTCTAGTATTCTGGCCTGAAAAATTTCATGGACTGTATAGTCCATGGGGTCACAAAGAGTTGGACACAACTGAGCAACTTTCTGTTCAAATTGATGCTTTTGAACTGCGGTGTTGGAGAAGACTCTTGAGAGTCTCTTGGACTGCAAGGAGATCCAATCAGTCCATTCTAAAGGAGATCAGTCCTAGGTGTTCTTTGGAAGGAATGATGCTAAAGCTGAAACTCCAATACTTTGGCCACCTCATGCAAAGAGTTGACTCACTGGAAAAGACTCTGATGCTGGGAGGGATTAGGGGCAGGTGGAAAAGGGGATGACAGAAGATGAGATGGCTGGATGGTATCACCGACTCGATGGACATGAGTTTGAGCAAGCCCCAGGAGTTGGTGATGGAAAAGGAAGCCTATCGTGCTGTAGTCATGGGGTTGTAAAGAGGTCAGACATGACTGAGTGACTGAACTGAGCGACTCTCAATTTCACTCTTCATGATATCATTATTCTCATTTCTTAATCAAAGATGCTGCTGCTGCTAAGTCACTTCAGTCATGTCCGACTCTGTGTGACCCCATAGACGGCAGCCCACCAGGCTCCCTCGTCCCTGGGATTCTCCAGGCAAGAACACTGGAGTGGGTTGCCATTTCCTTATCCAATGCATGAAAGTGAAGTCGCTCAGTAGTGTCTGACTCTGTGAGACCCCATGGACTGCAGCCTACCAGGCTCCTCCATCCATGGGATTTTCCAGGCAAGAGTACTGGAGTGGGGTGCCACTGAAGCACAAAGACGAGGCAAAACACAGGCTGACACATTAACCGGTATGGGGCATTAGGATTTGGACATCTTTGGGGGGCTATGATTCTTCCACACCAGTATTATGTTAGGGTGAGAGGGATGTTTAACAACCTTTCACAAAAAGTGTCAGACTACCATTCAGGGAGGTCTTTCTGTGAATCAGGCTACCGGCACTAAACACCTCTCCTCCACAAGGAGATAACCAAGGGTCTCTCCCACTCCCATCATCAGGACACTCAGAACTCAAAGCCAGGAATAACAAGCCAAAATAGAAGAATTCAGAGAGATCAATGACTCACAGATAGTAAGTCAGGCAACTAGACTTAGGAACACATATAAAGCTAAGCATCCATAAGTTCTAACTAACTTAAAGACTATCTCCTAGGAAGTGACATTAGACAAAAGAATCTGGGAATATAAACCACCCCACCATGTCCTAGATTAATGCTAACCCCTTGACCACACTGTCAGTTTTATCACCCATTGCCTTTTTCAACAAAAACTATAAAGTGATCACTGATATGAAATCAATGTAGTATCATTATAGTTCCAGAACTTAATATCTAACATTGAATGGATGCTCAACAAGCCTACAAAAAATACTGAATGAATGAACGCTATTCGGGGGCCTATTCTCTAATAGCTACACAAATGATAATATTTTATATGAGATTTTTTAAATTTCTATAATCACACAATTTTTAATGAAGATCAGCAACCACTGTGATGAAACATATGCTATACATTAATAAAGCTGTATGTTCACACAATGGGATAATGTATATATGTCTAGATGTGTGTCTGTGTGTGTGTGTGAGATTTCATGTCATTAAGGAATAGTTAAATCCTGCTCTGCTCTATAATAAATGACTAACATGCCTACATAGAGGCCAGGAGTTTTAAGTTCACACACTTATAGAGGGCAGACAAGCAACAAAGGCAGGAATCAGGCAGGACAGAAAGCAAAGCTGCCAAGTGTTTACTTCTCAACCAGACCCAAGCTGGTCTCCAATAGCAATCACTGCACAAGGTTGTCAAAAGGATACAGAACCATAGAAAATGCTTTGCTAACCAACTAAAATAGACAACAGAACACCTCCCTGGACTCTGTAAACAATATTGCATAGTTCCTTTACTCAGACCAGGAGAGGGGTATTGCTTGGGGTCCTCCCCAGACATCCTGTGATTCTAAAAAGAAAAGAGTTCTCCCCAAGTGAAAGCCAGCAGAGTAACAAGGGAAGCGGTAAGACAGGTGATTAATTCTTTTTAAAGCAGTAAACCGACAGATCTAGGGGAAAACAATCTGTAGCACCTAATGACCCACCAAAAAAATGGTAGTGATCTATCATCTATCAAGGGAGTAGAAGTGGAAAGTAACGGAACTTGTTTTAATTATGACAATTTAATTTTCACAAGGCTATAAAGACTGTAGACATAACAATTATTGAAGTGTAGTGCATGCATGCATGTACATGCACACACCCAATATCATTAATTTATATAATGATACAGCAATGGGAATTTTGCTTTTGAGGGAGGAGACATTTAAGTTGTTTTTTTCTCCCTATAATTTTACAGTTTAGGACATTAACAATCTAGGTTCTGAGGTGAAGATTTTAAATAATGGTCAATGCTACTATAAATTTTTCTCAGCCACTTATGCCATAAGTTAAGATATTGAATATTTGGGGGAAATTTGCAACTAAAGATCAAAATCTTCCAAGTCTCTGTACCTAATGAAAGAAGCTTAATGAGAAGGGTTTTTATTAATCAAAACTTACCTCCAAACCATTTATTCGTTCACAGTCAATTTTTTAGCTCCGACTCTGATTAGTTTTCATCCCAATCCCAAAGAAAAGCAATGCCAAAGAATGCTCAAACTACCACACAATTGCACTCATCTCACATGCTAGTAAAGTAATGCTCAAAATTCTCCAAGCCAGGCTTCAGCAATATGTGAACCATGAACTTCCTGATGTTCAAGCTGGTTTTAGAAAAGGCAGAGGAACCAGAGATCAAATTGCCAACATCCGCTGGATCATGGAAAAAGCAAGAGAGTTCCAGAAAAACATCTATTTCTGCTTTATTGACTATGCCAAAGCCTTTGACTGTGTAGATCACAATAAACTGTGGAAAATTCTGAAAGAGATGGGAATACCAGACCACCTGATCTGCCTCTTGAGAAATCTGTATGCAAGTCAGGAAGCAACAGTTAGAACTGGACATGGAACAACAGACTGGTTCCAAATAGGAAAAGAAGTACGTCAAGGCTGTATATTGTCACCATGTTTATTTAACTTATATGCAGAGTACATCATGAGAAATGCTGGACTGGAAGAAATACAAGTTGGAATCAAGACTGCTGGGAGAAATATCAATAACCTCAGATATGCAGATGACACCACCCTTATGGCAGAAAGTGAAGAGGAACTAAAAGCCTCTTGATGAAAGTGAAAGTGGAGAGTGAAAAGGTTGGCTTAAAGCTCAGCATTCAGAAAACGAAGATCATGGCATCTGGTCCCATCACTACATGGGAAATAGATGGAGAAACAGTGGAAACAGTGTCAGACTTTATTTTTCTGGGCTCCAAAATCACTGCAGATGGTGACTGCAGCCATGAAATTAAAAGACGCTTACTCCTTGGAAGGAAAGTTATGACCAACCTAGATAGCATATTCAAAAGCAGAGACATCACTTTGCCAACAAAGGTTCGCCTAGTCAAGGCTATGGTCTTTCCTGTGGTCATGTATGGATGTGAGAGTTGGACTGTGAAGAAGGCTGAGCGCCAAAGAATTGATGCTTTTGAACTGTGGTGTTGGAGAAGACTCTTGAGAGTCCCTTGGACTGCAAGAAGATCCAACCAGTCCATTCTGAAGGAGATCAGCCCTGGAATTTCTTTGGAAGGAATGATGCTAAAGCTGAAACTGCAGTATTTTGGCCACCTCATGCGAAGAGTTGACTCATTGGAGAAGACTGATGCTGGGAGGGATTGAGGGCAGGAGGAGAAGGGGATGACAGAGGATGAGATGGCTGGATGGCATCACTGACTCGATGGATGCGAGTCTGAGTGACCTCCGGGAGCTGGTGATGAACAGGGGGGCCTGGCGTGCTGCAGTTCATGGGGTTGCAAAGAGTCGGACACGACTGAGCGACTGATCTGATCTGATCTGATCTGATCTGATTATAGACGGTAAAGCGTCTGTCTGCAATGTAGGAGACCTGGGTTCTATCCCTGGGTTGGGAAGATACCCTGGAGAAGGAAATGGCAGCCCACTCCTGTATTCTTGCCTGGAAAATCCCATGGACTGCAGAGCCTGTAGGCTCTGCAGTCGGTAGGTTACCGTCCCTGGGGTCGCAAAGAGTCGGACACGACTGAGCAACTTCACTTTCACTTTTTTGATTATAGAATTTTTTGTCATTTTTTTTATTTCTAATTGAAGGTAATTGCTTTACAGAATCATGTTGGTTTCTACCAAACATCAACCTGAATCAGCCAATTAAATCAAAAGGTTGATATCTTCTCTCTTTACAGTGTTAGCAATTCCACCCACCCCTGGTATTAGAGACTATTTGGAGTACAGAAAAACTGAGGCCACTCACCTTAGACATTTGATCTTTTAACAATGCAAGTCAGTTTCCAAAAGATTGTCCTTTAGGGTACAATGCAGTGTTTTCAATTAATTTGGTATCTATAGAAATTTGGGGACTGTTCGTTGCTTTTCCTATGACAAAATAACAAAGCTTTAAATTGGAAAGTTCTTCTGCTAAGACCCTATTTCACACTATAGTGTCGAATGTTGCCAGTCTTTGATGTGCCATTAGTATTTCTTTCCCAAACACAAAGCTATATACTAAGTACAGCCTTTATAATATGTTCAAAAATTTTTTTTTCATTTCACAAGTAACTCATGACCCAGCTGATCCATGAGAACAATGGCTTATCCTGGAAGAAACAAAAACAAAAATCACAACAAAAACCAGGGTGGTTTAGAAAGGGCAGTTTCAAAGCCTGGAGTTTTAAAAAGAAAAAAGAAAAAACACACACACAAAACAAAACAATTAATACATTAGGGAATTCAGTCAGGGTTTTGTAGAATTACAAGTTTTCTCAGCTATAAAGAAACATATTGGATGTTTAGAGCACAGCCCATTCTTCACTGCTTCAGTTGTTTCCTTTTGTTTACAAGTCTCTGCCATCCTTCTTTGTGAATTGAATGCTAAACTATCTCTGGAGAGATGTTATATTGCTTACAGAATGCTTCAGCAGATGGTGCTTCCTGTTGCAACAGAAGGCTGTGATTATACCTGAACTCTTCAAGAACTCTAACACCGAAAAACAAGATAAATGAAGGTCTTGAAAAGTTTTATCTCTTCCCTCCCTAGCTATATAGATGCTCAGCCAACCACTGGTCCTTCTTTGTCAATTTACCAAATAAAAGCAACTCTCCCCACCTCATCCCATCTCCTCCAGACCAAGGAAGCCTTTTTTTTTTTTTTAATGGCTTACATCTCCTATCAGCAGAGTTTGTTTAAGAATTATTAAGAGTATTGCTCATTCAGATGCCTGGTCACTGTGCATTCAGATATTTGAACAACCCATTATAAACAATAAAGAAAAGGGAATAGGTCTTTATCAGAAAGTGTCTATAAAAATAAATTGAAATACTGAGAAGGCCACCTGATGCCAAAAATTCAGGGCTATTGAGAAATTTATCTCCACACACTTTGAGAGAAATTGTCCTCTTCGAAAGACTCTTGGACGCATCCTTTGCAGTAATGCCGTCACCTTTGAAACTGAACAGCACTTCTTGGTGAGTCTCAAGGACCTGTCACTTTACCCTTGAACCTCTTTTCTATTTTTCTCTCCCTAAATGTCTTTCATGCATTTCCTGCCATGATCCGTTTAGTTCACTGTCCCAAAGTGAAGGGTAATTCCTAATTTGTCTTATCCTGCCTCTGCATTCAAAGGAAAAATGTCACAATATATAATAGACACAAGAGGGAAGAAACCACATACACACATAGTTACTTCATAGATATAAACTGGAAGGTAGCAGAGTTCCTCTTTAGAACTCTGCTGATACACAGCATCCTGAAGCTTTAAGCCCTTTATTTATATAATGCCCTGATCTGGCCTTCTGTTATCCCCATGATTAACCCATTAGCCAAAACTCTTCCCTCTCGTAACACAAAACACTCACTCTTAGGGCTCTGCCTTCTCATATGACAATGGATGAGAAAGATTCAGGCAGGTTGTAGCCAAAGTGAAACCCAGCCTTCTAAGGAAATTCATCATGTGGAATTTCAGAGCTGGAGACTATTCAAACAATCATCTAATTCATATCCCTCATCTCAGAGGGGAAATAAAACCCAAAATGTTTATTGATTTGCCCAACACCATAGAAAGAGCCAAGATTATCCTAGAACTTAAGTCTAGTTATTAAACATATCACCAGCCCTGGTCTTAAATATGCAAAATCTCACAAGTCCTGGAATGAGTAAAGCATCAAAAGTTTCAACTGATCTCTGGGTTTGGTGCATTGGTACATCTAGCTACCACCTTTATGCACCTTTAGCCAGAAAAATCAACCTGCAGACCCTTCTTGAGTGACGTCACTATCTGCTTGCATCCAAGGTCACTGTCAAGGTCAGGAACTGCGGACATAGTGATCAGATCAGATCAGATCAGTCGCTCAGTCGTGTCTGACTCTTTGCAATCCCATGAATCGCAGCACGCCAGGCCTCCCTGTCCATCAACAACTCCCAGAGTTCACTCAGACTCAAATTCATCAAGTCAGTGATACCATCCAGCCATCTCATCCTCTGTCATCCCCTTCTCCTCTTGCTCCCAATCCCTCCCAGCATCAGAGTCTTCTCCAATGAGTCAACTCTTCGCATGAGGTGGCCAAAGTACTAGAGTTTCAGCTTTAGCATCATTCCTTCCAAAGAAATCCCAGGGCTGATCTCCTTCAAAATGGACTGGTTGGATCTCCTTGCAGTCCAAGGGACTCTCAAGAGTCTTCTCCAACACCACAGTTCAAAGCATCAATTCTTCGGCGCTCAGCCTTCTTCACAGTCCAGCTCTCACATCCATATATGACCACAGGAAAAACCATAGCCTTGACTAGATGGACCTTTGTTGGCAAAGTAATGTCTCTGCTTTTGAATATGCTATCTACGTTGGTCATAACCTTGCTTCTAAGGACTAAGCGTCTTTTAATTTCATGGCTGCAGTCACCATCTGTAGTGATTTTTGGAGGTCAGAAAAATGAAGTCTGACACTGTTTCCATTGTTTCCCCATCTATTTCCCATGCAGTGATGGGACCAGATGCCATGATCTTCGTTTTCTGAATGTTGAGCTTTAAGCCAACTTTTCACTCTCCACTTTCACTTTCATCAAGAGGCTTTTTAGTTCCTCTTCACTTTCTGCCATAAGGGTGGTGTCATCTGCATATCTGAGGTTATTGATATTTCTCCCGGCAATCTTGATTCCAACTTGTGTTTCTTCCAGTCCAGCGTTTCTCATGATGTACTCTGCATATAAGTTAAATAAACAGGGTAACAATATGCAGCCTTGACGTACTCCTTTTCCTATTTGGAACCAGTCTGTTGTTCCATGTCCAGTTCTAACTATTGCTTCCTGACCTGCATACAGATTTCTCAAGAGTCAGATCAGGTGGTCTGGTATTCCCATCTCTTTCAGAATTTTCCACAGTTTATTGTGATCCACACAGTTAAAGGCTTTGGCATAGTCAATAAAGCAGAAATAGATGTTTTTCTGGAACTCTCTTAAAGTGAGAAATAGATTTAAGGGCTTAGATCTGATAGATAGAGTGCCTGATGAACTATGGAATGAGGTTCGTGACATTGTACAGGAGACAGGGATCAAGACCATCCCCATGGAAAAGAAATGCAAAAAGGCAAAATGGCTGTTTGGGGAGGCCTTACAAATAGATGTGAAAAGAAAAGAAGCAAAAAGCAAAGGAGAAAAGGAAAGATATAAACATCTGAATGCAGAGTTCCAAAGAATAGCAAGAAGAGATAAGAAAGCCTTCTTCAGCGATCAATGCAAAGAAACAGAGGAAAACAACAGAATGGGAAAGACTAGAGATCTCTTCAAGAAAATCAGAGATACCAAGGGAACATTTCATGCAAGGATGGGCTCGATAAAGGACAGAAATGGTACGGACCTAACAGAAGCAGAAGATATTAAGAAGAGGTGGCAAGAATACACAGAAGAACTATACAAAAAAGAGCTTCACGACCCAGATAATCACGATGGTGTGATCACTCACCTAGAGCCAGACATCCTGGAATGTGAAGTCAAATGGGCCTTAGAAAGCATCACTACGAACAAAGCTAGTGGAGGTGATGGAATTCCAGTTGAGCTATTCCAAATCCTGAAAGATGATGCTGTGAAAGTGCTGCACTCAATATGCCAGCAAATTTGGAAAACTTGGCAGTGGCCACAGGACTGGAAAAGGTCCATTTTCATTCCAATCCCAAAGAAAGGAAATGCCAAAGAATGCTCAAACTACCGCACAGTTGCACTTATCTCACATGCTTGTAAAGTAATGCTCAAAATTCTCCAAGCCAGGCTTCAGCAATATGTGAACCGTGAACTTCCTGATGTTCAAGCTGGTTTTAGAAAAGGCAGAGGAACCAGAGATCAAATTGCCAACATCCGCTGGATCATGGACATAGTAATAGTCTATTTATTTATGTTCAAGGAGAATAACAATTTTTATTAATATGGTTTACCCCAGTTAAGACTAGCAATATTTCAAGGACTCAATAGCCATATTTGGGTAGTGGCTACTATGTTAGCACAAGTCTGTAGAGTTTGAATAACAATGTCCAAAAGTTATAATGCTTCATTCTCATACATTTCTTAGCTAATCATAAAAAAGCCAAAATATGCAATGTCTGTGCTTTTCTTTTCTTCCTGCTTATCCCAATATGTCCTGGCCTTATGCCACCTCATGGTTTAATACCATACTCAGAGTATTGGAGAAGGAAATGGCAACCCACTCCAGTGTTCTTGTCTGGAGAATCCCAGGGATGGGGGAGCCTGGTGGGCTGCCATCTATGGGGTCGCATAGAGTCAGACATGACTGAAGTGATTCAGCAGCAGCAGCAGAGTATTTAGAAATTAAATCTTTTATTATTTTTGTGCTACAGAAGTTTTGCTTCCCTTTCATTATTGCAATAAAGTAAAACACTTTCCATTCCTGCTACCACACATCTTAAATCTTCTATCCCCTAAAAATGTATAGGCCCAGCGTGTGCATGTTGTCAAGCAGACTCTGAGCCATTAAAGCCTGAGCCAATAAAAAGGAAGTTTATTAATAACAAAGGGCAACATGGCAGATGGGAGAATCTAGGTTCATCCAACTTGGAAACTAAAGACCAAAAGAAATGTCTTATGGGCCATGTTGGAAAAATGTCTCTAAACTACAGCAGCTGACTTCCTTCTGTTCCCTGGCTCACCTGAGCTGCTGACTGAATGAGAAACTCGAGAACTGCACGTTGGTGAGAAAGAGCTCAGGCTAAACCTTCTGCGTTCATCCCAACTGCAGGATTCTCAAACAAGAAACTGTTAAATATCACGGAATGAAGAGGAAGGGGCATTGAAGAATAGTGAGAAAGAGTGAGAAAGAAAGAAGGGAGGGGAAATAACAAGAAAGGATATAGAGAAGTGACAAATTATGCAAAAACTACATCTCTAATTCAGAAAACAGTTATCTTTGCAGTACTACCACCCAGTGGTTCAGCGGACCTGCCCCAAGCCCCAGTACTTAGAGGCCCCTGATATAGGCTTTTGGCTGTAACATCCCTCAAAGGAAATATCTGTGAGCCCATAAGGAGAGCCCACCTGAGACCCATCCACCTTCCTCCTTCCAGATAAAGCTGTGTGTATTCAGGAGCCTAGAAATCCATGCCAATAAGACCCTCAGGTGCCTGGAGGGTTCGTGAGGGCCTTATCTTCTGTCTGCGTCAAGATGATGATCCCTGGGGCTGCTCAGGAGTGGCCAGAGCAGCTGTCTGGGTGGAGAAATGAAAGGGGGCTTGACAAGGTGGGAGCATCCCTCAGCGAGCACACAAAACAGCTCAGGATTTGGAAGGGACTCAGAAGCGGGAAGGGGAGGGATCTGTATGTTCTGGACCCACAATGTTAGGGCCTGGTGACCTTTTTCACATAAGGCAGTCAATCCAGTCATGCAGTATTTCTACATTTCTCATTGGGAGAAAAATATGCTGGATTAGACCTTCCTGTAATATTTTTCTTCATGAAAGGGTCTTTCTTTCACTTATGGCATCTTACAATTACAGGCTGCCCACCCGGATCTGCTAGTTCTAACTTCAACGCACAGGTGCAGCGTGGGCACCAGGGTCTGTACTCCTTTCCTTGTCAGTGTGTAGTTTATGCAGAAAGCCTGAACCAAGCCAGGGAGCACTCCTGGTTTGAGAGCCTGAAATCACAATCAAAGAGCTGCCCGAAGTCTGCATGAGTCCAATCCCAGTAGTCCATAGACTACACAGCTCCACTCAGAACGGAGCCAGAGGGGTAGAAAAGTTAGACATTTATGCAGCAAATCTGTAGGAACCACTTAAGAGATGCAAAAAGAGAGCTATCTGAATCAGACAGAGAAAGCTGAAAGACCATTTTTATTTGGTGAATTACTTTGGCTTTAGGGATACAAAGGTAATCAAAAAAAGATGGAGTCTTGGTGATTTAAGCATATGGAGTTCTCAGACATACATTCATTTTAGGTTTTTTTTTTTCTCCTCCCACATTTTTGGAAAATTTATCCTAGCAATTGCTTTCTTGATGGAGACATGAATTATGCTTTCTGAATAGTGATGAGTAAATTTAAAAGGGTTCAGGGCTGAATGCATGAATACTCAGTCAGCTCCTTCTTCTTAACTCATAATTCCAGCCTTCCCAACCATTAAAATCAAATGGGTAAGCTTGTAAGAATAGGCTTGCTTAAAATACGGTCAGGACTTCAGTCCAATTTGGCTTGGACCAGGTACATCATAAAATTATAAAAGAAAGAATTAAGACAAAAGTGAACCTCAAAAATATCTCAAGTTTAAAAGTTAAGATGATTGGTTAAAAAATTTAGGACTGTTAATCTCTAAGAAACAGTAATTTGATCTGTATGATATTTAGTTTGTAACAACTAAATATTTTCTGATTTTCAATCACTTCTTTTCTCCTTCAAGTTTCACATGTAAGAGAGAAAATACTGCATATGAAGTATTGTAGTATATATTACATATATATACTGTTATATATTAGAGGTACAAGGTAAGTGAGACACCAGTCTTTTTAAACACAAACTTGAGATTTTTAAACCGACTGACATTCAATCCAAATTGTTTACCTACCAATGACAATGAGTCCATCGCTTATCGGCAGCCTAAAAGAAAAAACTTGAATACCATTTGTTACCTGTCTTTTTAAATTTTCTGGCAGCATATGTTTGTGTGTGTTTGTGTGTATTTATCTCTGTAATCACTTTTGTGTGTCTTTGTTTCCCTCAGGGTAACTCTGCATGAAGGTAAAGACCCATCACCATAATCAGATCACCACTTAATCATTTTAAGTTCTACTTCATACCTTTACACTAACAAGTCAATATGTGCTTGGTTGCTAAGTCATGTCCAACTCTTTGTGACCCCATGGACTGTAGCTGGCCCGGCCCCTCTGTCCATGGGATTCTCTAGGCAAGAATACTGAAGTGAGTTCTCCAGAAGATATTCTCCACCCAGGGATCAAGCCTGCATCAGCGAGCAGATTCTTTACCAGCTGAGCCACCTTACACTAACAGTTTCCATTCATCACTAAGTCTCCAGACAATCTAACCAGACTTGAGTTCCATCTTTATTAAGTTCAGGTACTAACAGTAGATACATGGGTATTATTGTATGTGTGAAATGACTGACTCTAGTCAGAAAGAAAAGGGAAGTTCTCAATTTAGAGAACAGGGACAGAATTAAGTAGGTATTACACACTTCATGGAGTTTATTTGGTTTCATTATGCAGTATCTACAGTTAGTCACACGGGAGAAGGAATAAAAGAGGAGTGTGAGTTAGGTGTTTAAATTTGTTCAAGTATTACAGTAATGAGTTCCACAATTTACCCCCCCCCAAAAAAAAGTACAGTAAAACACTGCTCTAAAATAGCATAGCAAGCCCCATTAGTCACTGTGGGGAAAGCAAAGTGCTTTAATTCCTTCCAAACTGTCAAGAAGACAGTGAGAGATGGAGCGCTTAAAAGTGCCTTTGTTAAGGATGTTATTGTTAACCCATCTAGAAATAAAGGTGGTGCTGGGCTGGGGGAACATAAAAAAATCCTTTCTTTGTATATCATGTTATCTTTTCTCAACTAGGACACTCTATTACCACAAATTTGGGGGCTTGAAACAACATATGCTTATTCTCTCACAATTCTGAGGGTCCTAAGTCACTTTTACAGACTTAAAATCAAGGTGTCAGCATGGCCACGATCCCTCTAGAGACTTTGAGGGAGAAGCTGTTTCTTGCCTCTTGCAGCTTCTGGACACTAACGGCATTCCCTGGCTAGGGTCACATCACTGCAGATTCTGCCACCATGGTCACATTGGAAACTCCTCTATTCTGCATGTGCATGCGTGTGTGCATGTGTGTTACATCACCCTTGGCCTCTCTCTTAAACACATGTGTATTTGCATGTAGGGCTCACCTAGAAAATATAAAATACTCTTCCAGCTCAAGATACTTAATGAATTGCATCTGAAAGAAAGTGAAAGTTGCTCAGTCATGTCTGACTCTTCACGACCCCATTTATTGTAGCCTGCCAGGCTCCTCTGTCCATGGGATTCTCCAGGAAAGAATACTACACTGGGTTCCCATGCCATTCTCCAGAGGATATTTCTGATCCAGCAATCAAACCTAGGTCTCCTGCATTGCAGACAGATTCTTTACCATCTGAGTCACCAAGAAAGCTTTTTTTCTTTTTCTTTTTTTGTTTGTTTTTGTGGGGTTTCCTTTGCTTGGTTGATTTTTTGGTCATGTAAGGTCACATTTACAGGATCCAGAAATTAGAATGTGGATACCTTTAGGGAGTCCTTTTATAGCCTACACAGACACCACTGAGGTGAATGGTAGTATCTCAAGTCCTTGAGGGTAATCTCCAACTGCTGCTGCTGCTAAATCACTTCATTCGTGTCCGACTCTGTGTGACCCCATAGACGGCAGCCCACCAGGCTCTGCCATCCCTGGGATTCTCCAGGCAAGAACACTGGAGTGGGTTGCCATTTCCTTCTCCAATGCATGAAAGTGAAAAGTGAAAGTAAAGTCGCTCAGTCGTGTCGGACTCTTAGCGACCCCACAGACTTCAGTCTACCAGGCTCCTCTGTCCATGGGATTTTCCAGGCAAGAGTACTGGAGTGGGGTTCCATTGCCTTCTTCGACACAGTAGCTGCTGCTGCTAAGTCGCTTCAGTCATGTCCGACTCTTGTGCAATCCCATAGACAGCAGCCCACCCGGCTCCTCTGTCCCTGGGATTCTCAAGGCAAGAATACTGGAGTAGGTTGCCATTTCCTTCTCCAATGCATGAAAGTGAAAAGTGAAAGTGAAGTCGCTCAGTCGAATCCGACTCTCATCGACCCCATGGACTGGAGCCTACCAGGCTCCTCCGTCCATGGGATTTTCCAGGCAAGAGTACTGGAGTGGGGTGCCAACCCAGCATCAAAATACTAAAGATGACAAAGAATAATTCCCTTATCTCTGCCCCCTAGCAATTCTAATGAAAGGACAACATGGGCAAGGGTACAAACACAGATCCCTATACCCACAGCCACCTTATGTGGCCCAAAACAGCATCTACTTCCTTAAGAATGTGACTCTGAAGGGCTTTCTGACAAGCCCAGGTTTTCCTCACCTTGACAAACCATCTCTTGTGATGATGCCCCTTCGCACCGCCATCTTATTTAAATCCTCATTTTCATGTCTACATTTTATCACCACCCACTCATTCCTAATTCTCTAAATTGTCTTCCATTTGTCTTCATCCCTCAACTGAAATAGTTCCTTCCATGTCCTCTAAGACAAGTGGCAGTCCTGGTCCCTGTCTTCCTCACCCAGTCCTGACCCTCCCCTTCTTCCATTTCCCTACTCTCTTCTCACTGGCCTCCCTTTTGAATATGAGCTTGGACCTCACACTGCTCTCATACACTCTTGCTGCTCTCAGAACTCTTAATCTTTTGTGGCTCTTGAATTGATATCACCAACTGCTGCCCTCACGTTCTCATCTGGTGACCCACAAGTACCTCCTAGAAAGCCTGATAAAATGCATATTCCTGGATCCCATCCAAGATCCTAGCTCAATAGATCTGAAAAGGAACTCAGAAATTCCATCTTACATGCATTCAAGTGATTCTGATGCATGTGATCTGGAAGCCAGGATTCAAGAAACGCTGTTCTGGAACCATATTACTATTGCCTCATGAACCCACTGAGGTGTTTGTTCACCACCAAAAACTAAACTTACATAAAAAGCAAATATGACCTCACCAGACTGACCTTCCTCTTTTGTTTCCCTTAGTGATATTACCATACTTCCAGACATCCAACAGGACATCTTAGACTCTGTCCTTGGCCCCACTGTATCCAGATTCCAATCCACATCTAGAATATTACACTGAACACCCTGTTCACTCTCACAGACTATAGAATCATAGAATTCTTGAGAGAGGAAGCTCTGAGAAGTAATCTAACGATCCCAGTTCTTCCAACTGTCAGGACCTTGAAGCCCAGAGAGGTCATATTAGAAGCTGCAAAGCACCTGAAAATACCCCTGGGGTCAGAAGTTCATAAAAGAGATCCTACAGCCCAGATTTTCTGAATGAGCGTGCTCTCTGAAGCCAGACTGCTTGGACTTAAATCCCCAGCTCGGCCACCTACCAGGTACATGATATATGACACAGAAAAGTAACCTAACTTCACAGTGCCACCATTGCAAAATGGAGATAATAGTAATTCCTACTAGTTTGCTGTGAGGATTAGTGGGTCAACATATAGAAAATGCATAGAACAATATACGGGCTTAGTTGCTCAGTTGTGTCCAACTCTTTGTGACCCCATGGACTGTATAGCCCTCCAGGTTCCTCTGTTCACGGGGATTCTTCAGGCAAGAATACTGGAGTGGGTTCCCATGCCCTCCTCTGGGGATCTTCCCAACCCAGGGATTGAACCCAGGTCTCCTGCATTGCAGACGGATTCTTTACCAGGTGAGCTACCAGGGAAGCCCCATAGAACAGTATACAGGTAATGGTAGTTAAGTGTCAGCAATCACTATTATAACCATAAAGCCACCAGGAGTACCTCCGAAATTAAAGTTTGACTTCTGTTTCCAATACCTGTCTGCTAACTCTATAATTTTGCATCACACTTGTACTGCTCAGTCTAAAGGACATCATTTGACTGAGAAAAAGGTTGCAGACTCCCAGCTGTCACAATTTTACAGAAATGAAGAACATGCAAGCCACAGGTATCAAAAAAATGAGGTGCAGCTCCACCATTTGCCTGAAAAATAAAGGTTATCTATGACACATACTATATAGCTGGCATGCAGCTATTATTATAAAATATTCATTGGCACTACAAAATGCTGCAGGCACTGCACAAAATATAAAGTAACAATCTCTCCAGGCCCTAATTGATTATAGGCCATATATTTTTAAGGGAAGATGCTACTGAGTTACTTAACAGAGAATGAAAGACTCTAGGCTTTTAGGCAAAGGAAAAATCATATGGTCTTGAAGGACAGTGACGATTTATGGTGTGTCTAGAGGGTATATCTGTGTTTCTTCTTCAGCAGCAGCACATCTGAACTGTCCACAGGCTTTGTACAAAGCAAGTGCGGTGCTGGTCCTTACACTGACCCAAGCACAGCTTCCAGTTATAGGATTATCACATAGACTAAAGATCTCTCCTATTTGAAGTCAGACACAGGGTTACTAGACAACATTATGTGCCACAAATATCAGATCACAGCCACAGGACCACAAAATTTTCAATTATGTTTGCATGGGATAGGTTAGAAGGAAAGAAAATTGCAGCTGAAATGAAAAAAAATATTTGAAAATGACTTTTCACTTGGGGAATTTTCAAGTCAAAATATTTTTACTCATTGTATCGTTACTACTCTATTGTTTAACTGTGCTTTTCCTCCCTATCCTTTTTCTTTCCTTTAAAAGAAGAGAATGCCCTTAAGATAAAATTTTGTGTAAATAACAGTAAACCTCAAGACAAGCCATTCAAGACTTAATTTTTTAAAAAATAAAATCTCATGTCTTTTTCTACAAGGCCCCTTAACATATGAGCGCAAACAGCGCTCTTTTCAGCTATCCTTAAGAGACAATAATCCCCAAAGTCAGAGAAAATTCTTAGTTGACAACCTCGTCATTTGAAAGTGTGTATATGCATGTGTTCCACAGTCTTAAAAATAGCCAACACTAAGAAGAAATAAATGGGGAGAGGAATGCTAAATGTAAAACAGTGTCACCTTTTTCTCTTTTCCTTTTCTATTTTATCTTTCATTCAGTAGAAGTTCACACAGTGACACCTAGTGCAGCTGGCGAGGCTATGACAGCCTAGGAGAGTGAATGAGAGAAGCTGCTTGGCAAACTCCAGGTTTAATTTCAGCTAATTCAGTAAAACTGAAAAGCTTGCCTTTCGTCTTAGACCCCAATGTGCATGCATATCCTAATTATCATTTGAATCTATTTAAAAATGTATCATGCTTATGGACCATAATTCCAGCTCAGTTCATTTCCTAACAGTTAGAAATGCTGGATCATTAATATCCATAATGAAGTAGAACTGCAATTAAAGGACTCAGCAAAAAAAGCCCCCCTCTTTCTAAGAGGCTTGCCAAGATAAGCTCAGCAGGTTTGGAGGACTCTTCCTAAGCATTTCTATGGTGTTTTCTCCTTAAAGATCTCCCTTCCTCTGAGTCTGTTACAGGAAACCCGCCAGAGACCGGCAGACACTGTGTGCCACATTTTGCAAAGCAGCCTTAAGACATTCTAGTCAACTGATCTCTGACTCAGATGACCTTCTATATCAGAACAATCCAGAAACTCCCTCAGCGAGGTTTGGTGCTCTTCAAGTGTCAAGATCATGCTGCCCAGCCGTGGTATCCCCTCAACAGCTACAACAGCCTACAGCCTTACATACAATAAGCGCTCAATTAATTGTTGCTGAATGGATTTTCTTTTGTTCTGTTTCTACTAAGGGCTGCCTCTTTAAATTTCTCTCATTCCTATACTTCTGTGTCACTCATGTGCGTTATTTTCTACCAATTCTGTTTGGAGACGGGATAAGAGCTAAAAGAGACTCCAATGGTGAGAAATACACGCCACACACATAGCTTTAACTTCTGCACTTGGGGAGGGGCATTTGTCAAAGCTCCACTACTTACTCTGACAGAAGGTCATGGGTGCAAGATGAAGCCATCTCCCCAATACTTGAGAGTAGGATTGCCTGAGGAATCTTTATCAAAAAATTTCACTGTTACTCACATCAAGTTTGAGTCTATAAGCTAAGCTGCCCCAAGACATAAATTCAAAATGCCATGCCTTTCCACAAAGGAAATTCAACATCTCAGAACGAATTCTAAATAAAGGTGTACATAAAAATAGGTCTACTCATTACAGCTGATTCATCATAGCAAAATTAAAAGGATACAACTTAAATGTCCAATATTATCCATCCATTTAATTAATGTGGCTGATTATCTACCCCAGTGTCCTGCTCCAAGTCCCAGGCCTGCCCTTCCCACTAAGTTCACCAGCTGTTGATACAGAATTTCCAGCCCCTGGCAGTTTCCTACCTCCAGTGCCTCTGTCTCTCTTGCTTTTTTTGTCAGACAGCTCTCTCTGGCACCCAAGAAGGGCCAGGGAGTCAACACTCCCAGAGGGTCACTTCAAGGAGCAAGTGGTGAGTGACCATGGACGTTCCACATGGTGTCTCTGTGGATCTGCAACAGGACTGCCCCGCCCCCAACCCCCGCTGTGACCCCATGGTAAACCTCTCATCAGTGTACTCCCCTCCCTGCCTCACTTTCCCCGTTTATCATCTGTGGTTGTTGGGATCAGCTCTGAATACTGCCACCCCCAAGTCCTTGTCTCAGGTCTGGAGAGCCCAAAGTCAGCCAATTAGGCTATATGCATAAATGAATATGCAGTAATAAAAACTAATGCCTACATGCCAGATTCATACTCTTTCCAGAGCTTGAGTTGGTGACTGCCCACAGCTGAAAACCAAGGTACCACGTACCCTGATTTTCTAAAGGGACCACAGAGCAGCCACACAAAGTCAGAAGCCAGACGTCATTTCATCTGGTTTACACAGAGGCAGCAGAATCAGCCCTTCTCCTCCCAGCTTTTCCCTCCCATTGTCCCTATGAAGACAGCTGGCAAGGTTGGAACATCCTGAGCCTTTGGGTGAGGTGCTGAGTTCATGCTGAGATGCTGTCTCCTCCCCTTCTGTGGGATGCTCCTTCCTGCCCAAAGCCAAGAGATGAAGCTCCAAAGGAAAACTTGTAAGAGTTGCAGAATGTCCTGAAGGAGGAGAATTGAGAATCTTGCTTCCCTGCATGAAGGTTGCTGAGATGCAGCAGCCAACAGCTGCATCTGAAGCCAGGGAGAACTGTGAGAGGGGTCAGCATGTGCCCTCTGAAGATCCAGACACAGTGGGCACTGGAAATGGTGCTGAGTCTGATGGGGAGCCTTCTAAAGGAGGGGGTGCCTCCTGGGGTAGCCAAGATAGTAAGGCTCAAAGAGCCCAGAGTGCAACCTCTTAGGGAAGCCAGCAGGGTGGGTCCACATATAAGAGTGTTCTGTGGCCTTGGAGAAGGCAAAAGTCACCTTCAGCAATTCCTATGACTCCTCATAATGGGGATCAAGATTTGGGAGGGCCTGGGCTCTAGAGGAAAAAGAGGCTTACCTAAGAGAAGGCATCTGAGGCCTTGATAGCTTACAGATCAGGCCCATGGAGAAACTGTACACAGCTGTCCCTCTCAGGAGGCTCCCAGGGACGGAGGAGGGCAGAATGAAGCCAAATACCACCCCAAGGAAACTATCCATAGCCCCTCACTCAGAATAAACACATCCATCAAATCAGATGGAACCAGAAAGTGGTGGAGACCATCTCCTCAACAGGCACCTGAGGACCGTACTCCTGCCCCAGGACCTGAGGTGACAGCTTAGGATTGGGCAGGGAACAAGGACTAGAGCCTGGTCGTTCTCCCCACTGCCGCCCCGGCTTCCCAGCACCAGGATCAAAGAGCTATCCTATTCTGGAGAGGAAACAAGCAAAGCTTTGAAACTTGAAGTGTTGAACACAATTCATTCAGCTTTAAAAAAGTGAAAACAGGACTGTTACAGTAAGAGAAAGCAATGGGAAAGTTGGAAAATCTGACCAGGATGTCATTAAGAGCTGACACCCCAGGAGGAGAGGAGTTTAAGCTAAAAACAGTGACGGGAAGTAAAACCATGTCACATGTACACCCAGAACACCAACTCTTCAATAAACCTATTACTTTTATGAAAAATTCTCAATGATGTCACAAAATACTTATGTATATAGATAGTGGACAGGGAAGCCTAGCATGCTGCAGTCCATGGAGTGGCAAAGAGTCGGACGTGACTTAGCAATTGAACAACAACATACAGTAAAATATAAAATATTAAGTGAAAAGCGTATAATATGCCATTAGAGTTGATGGGAAGGAAGGAGGGAAGGAAATAGATGGATTGGTAAAGAAGGAGACACACACAATTTTAAGCAAAGTTATCTTTGAAAGTTAAAATTATAGGTGACTTTATTTTCTTTATAATACTCTATTGTCTATAAATGTCTTAAGGCAAGAACTTCTGAAATTATAACTTGTGAAATTAGAAGAAAACGTTAGAAGGATAAATAAGAAAATAAGTACCAAGATACAGTCTTCTTTTAAAAATATAAACTTCAGCTCCTGCATCTCACTCTACTTGCAAACCAGAACCTGCCCAGGACTAATGACTGACCACAAGCTGCAAACGGCCCTGAACAATGCCCTTGTCCCCTGCTTACCTAAGTAATAAAATTCTCACAGGGACCACGATTCTATTACTCAATATGTAATAAATAAAAGGTTAAAAACAATAAATTAGTAGGGGAAAGAACATTAAAGGAAAATTCCTTTACCTTATACTGTATTTACATGAATAACATTTTGTTACTGTGGACAGTCCTAAGAGGGAGGGAAGAGTTAGATAGAAGACCTCCACTGGGTAATATGTTTCAAACCACTGTGTCCCAAAACCAATTATCCTTTGTGTTTTAGAGAAAAACCAGGGACCTTGAATACAATCCTAGACAAGACACCGAGGCAGAACAGCACAGTGCTGTGGACACTGCTCTGGAGCAAGGTCAGTCTGGGTTGATTCAAGTTCTGCCACTTCTTGGCTGTGTGACTTTGGGCAAATGACTTAACCCCTTTGTGTCTCAGTTCCCTTATTTAAAAGGGTTCTGAGAGTTAAATAAGTCAACACATTAAAAGTTCTTGGAAGAATGCCTGATGCTCAGTGAGTGGCCCAGTGAGCCTCACGGGGATAACTGAACCACAGACTCCTATTAAGAAATGACAGCTTTCATTCATTTAGGAGTGTATCAACCAACAGTGAAATTTTCAACTTCTCTTTCACCCATCTTTAAGAAGCTCCATGACTTCAGCAACTTTACCCAGAAAAACAAGAAATCACAGATTCTGATGTCACACAAATATCACTGTCATTGTCATACAAGTAGTAAAGTTACCTTCTAACTGTGCCTTGGTTTCCTCATCTCAAGAGTAAAATGACTGTTGCCATTTGCCCCACCAATTTCACAAGAGCAGTAAGCGAGAGAATGTATGTGGAAATAATTTGAAAAAGTAAAAAGCGCTATATAATATAAAAAATTTTAAATAGACCAATAATTAAAATATGAAGATAAGACTAAACTTGGGCCTTCCTAGTTCTTGAGAAGAACCCTCACAAAGACTAAAATCTAAATTATGTCTAAATTTTATCATTCCAGGCTTTCTGGGGTTATTGCTACTATTTATTTATTTTTATTTTTATTGAATATAGTTGATTTACAATATTAGTTTCAGATATGCAGTATAGTGATTCAGTATGATTCATTTATATATCATGAGATTATATGTGTATAAAATAAATAAGCAATAGGATATATTATACAGCCATTATCATGGCCATTATTTTGTAATAACTTTAAATGGAGAGTAACTTTTTACTTTTTGTATATGGCCACTAGAGTCGGACACGACTGAGCGACTTCACTTTCACTTTTCACTTTCATGCATTGGAGAAGGAAATGGCAACCCCCTCCAGTGTTCTTGCCTGGAGAATCCCAGGGACAGAGGAGCCTGGTGGGCTGCCGTCTATGGGATCGCACAGAGTCGGACACGACTGAAGTGACTTAGCAGCAGCAGCAGTAGCAGCAGAAAAATTTTAATTGCATGTATAACCCACATTATGTTTCTATTGGGAAGTGCAGCCTTGGACAATAACAGGTCCATTTGTAAGAAGGACTTGGAAACACAGTCTCAGTAAATGAAGTACCTGGAGGCATGTGAGATGGGAAACAGCAGGATTCTGGCACTTACAGTTTTGTACCACATCTTCCCTTTGTTACTAGTTGCCTGAACATTAAAGCATACTAGAAAGGTAAATATAAATTCTAGTAGGCTGAAAAGAAACATTAAATTACATGACCTTTCTTAGACAGAGTTGCTATGAAAAAAATCACAACCACAATCATGAGCATGCACTTATGGTTCCATAGAAGTGCCTGCCGCGAGCCTAAGACCACAGAGCCCCCAGGTGTGTCCAATGTTTGCCTCAATTACCACAAAGCATGCTTGAACAGACATGGGAGAACATTTAAGCCAGACATTCAGGGGCTACAGAAATCACAAGCCCCTGTGATGCCTTTTATAGACGGTGTGGTCTGAGAGATGTCAACTTCATAGAACAGAATGAGGAGATGCATGCCACATGCTGAGTTCTAAAAGAACATTTTGGAAGGATAAGACCAAGAGCAGCAGGAAAGGGCCTTTCTTATCTATTCAGTTCTGTATATATATACACCAACAATTGTGGACTTTCTGGACCATGGGCAAACAGAACATAAAAATAGTTTGACTTTAGCCAACAAAGATCCTCACGCCAAAGAACCAGCCACATCTCCATTTCGGGTACAGTTTACGTTTGGTGCCAGCCACCTGAGTTCAAGGCGCATGTGATAACTAGACTGTAGAGGGCTTGGCTGCTTGCAGTGGATGCATTTGAGGCCAAGTGCATGATGCATCAAAGAGAAAAGGAGACGAAGATTCACTACAATATGAATCAATTTAAATTATATTTAATGTTGCATTGGTTTCCATAAAAAGAAGACCTAGAATTAGTAATGAATATTGATTTCCAATTATTGGAAGGGAAGAATTCAACAATTAAATGAGAAGTAAATAACTGTCCCACATAGACCTATTCTGAGCAGAAAAAAAAAAATAGTACACAGAGCAATTACAAATATAAATTCAGAGAAATGTATTTTAAATGTTCAGTATCAGTAGCCAATTCTTAAAAATTTATCAAGGCAATATCCTTCTTGCTTATAAGGAAACAGACAATACAATTTGAAAAGAAATCATACCTACAAGTATTTAGAATTGAAACAAAAAAATGACTGTTAAGTATCTCATCCTCAAAACACTGAAGTTTTATAAATATCTTTTGAAGAAATTCCAAGTGAAGTATCTTTAGTGCTCTTCTACCTTAAATTCTTAACTTTACATGAAAAGTAGGTAAAAACAAACTTCAAAAACTACAGCACACAAGATGTCAATGCTGTAGAACTTGTAAGGAGACCACTAATAAGGAGAAAGGCTACGGGAAATTCGTTTGAATTCAGTTTTTTTTTGTTTTTTGTTTGTTTGTTTTGTTTTGTTTTGTTTTTGAGCCAGCCAGCTTGTCAGCTTGCCACAATTTTTTTTTCAGAGTTTGTCTGTTCGGGATGTTGGCAGGGATGGTCAACAAATTTCATCATGAAGGCTACCCAAGCTCTGTGTTGAGAAGGACTCTGAGGTCACGTCTGTGCTCAGGCTCAGTAGGAAGGAGCACTGCCATTGATTAGTGATGTGTGACTGGAGAGGAAGTGGCTCTCCTTGGGCCATATCTTTGCTTTCCCTCTAAAGGAAAGTACAGCTGTAGAAACACCTTTCCTACCCACAATTCTGATCAGTGTCAGTTTATTTAGATGCAATCATTTCACAAGCTAATTATTATAGAGTCAGACCACTCCACCCAGAAAAGCAGGGTGTAGGAGATATTAATTCCTGAGCTCACCTTTCTACTCCTCTGACCTTCATTTTTACAAAAGGTACTTGTACTTGCTCATTATCGCTCTTTTAAGGGCACCTTAACCTCTTTATGGTGACCCTGCTTGGCTCAGAGGGTAAAGCGTCTACCTGCAGTACAGGAGACCTGGGTCCGATCCCTGGGTCAGGATGATCCCCTGGAGAAGGAAATGGCAAGCCACTCCAGTACTTTTGCCTGGAAAATCCCATGGACAGAGAAGCCTGGTAGACTACAGTCCATGGGATGGCAAAGAGTCGGACACGACTGAGTGACTTCACTTTCACTTTCACTTTAACCTCTTTCACCTCCAAAACAAAAAGTTCTTCTCCAACACATGAAAATGTCTTTGCTGTGTATAAACCAGGGGATGATAGAAATTCTGCAAAAGCAAAAATCTTCTGTACCCTCCCCCACCAACAAAAATCCCATTTACCACCAATATAATGTTCTCTTCTCAAATTATTCAGACCTAATTTTTTGACTTAATTAATGCCAGCGCTGCCCTTTCGCTCACTGCCATCTGCCAGGAGTCATCTCCCAGGCAGAAAGGTCATAGTGCTGAGTGTGACACAGGCACCGGAGACACGGGGGATGTAGGCTTCCCTCGCCTTGTCATTCATCTCTCCCGCACCAACACCAGCCAGCATCAACTATCACTGTCAATGGCGGACAGTCACATATCATCAATTAGGGGTGGCAAAAGCTCAGCAGCTTCTGAGCTTGCCCTAAGAAAAGCATGCAGATGCTTGTACCCACTTGGCTAAACAACTAAAATGTGTAGGAAGGAAAGCACATCTTTTCCAATTAGAATGCTATCTGTTAATGCAGAGAGCATAGTCATAGATTGAGCCACATGGAACTGCCATTTTTCTAAGCCAGTGACAGTCAATTACTAGCAATTCCAGATGGTTCAAACTAACAGAGTACAGACTGTCTGCACCAGTTTGGCAAGTACTTAACTAGGACCTGAACTGAGTTTGTTACCAGAGACATGTAACGTGATAACCAAGTATCTTATTTCAGAAGCATTTCAGGCTGTTACAATTACCTAATGAAAGGAAATATGCTTCTATGAACTGAATACCTATGTCAGGCTCTGCAATGGGTATCCAGTGATACCCCTGTGCTAGTGGAAGAGACAGATACATGAGGAAGGATCTGGGAGAGGGAAGCCAGGATTCATAGGGAATACATCAGAGATCCACCCAGACTCCTCTGGAGGGGTCCAGGCAGACTCTTGGAGGAGACAGCATCTTGGCTGGGTTTTCAAGGATGTGTCAGGAGAGCAAAACTGAAGTCCAAGAGTCGGTGGACTGAGAGAAGGGGGTGGTGAGGACAGAATCAACTTCTAGGCAGTCCCGCTTCCAAAAAAGTTTGGCAAAGAATGTTTCCATTCACAGCATCTCTGGCTTGTTCCTGCCATTCTGATTCATTATAACTGTCTTTTCCAGCATTAACTCAGGCCAGTGGTTGCAATGAATAAATAGCAACATTAAAATACCACCAGGAAAGAGTCATCATTGTCAGCTTCTGACTGGAGAGAGAAAATGTCTTAAAGCTTCATAGGTGCTGTTTAATCTGGGGACCCATGTCAGATTAACTAACTAGACAAATACCTGGGGTACTCAATCTTGCTACTAACATTTTAATCCCTCCCAGTCCCATTCAAATTGTACCCAATATCTGGTGACTACAAATAACATAAAACAGATCTAAAATTCATTTTCAGGGGGAAAAAATGTGCAAGGAGCGAGGTCCACCTCTGCAATAACCTTCTCATTACAGGATTGCCATTTGAGATTGCTCGGCTGGCATTTGATTCCTGCAGTGTGTGGAGTCCCCTCTCTTGCTAATTTAGCAGCTGCAGGTCAGACCTCGCTCTGCTTTAGAACTGCATTAAGGGAATTGTCTTCTCTGGCTGGGAAAGACCGCTGGAATCCAGAGAAGGAAAAACAAAGGGCGCCCTCCTCAGAGAAGCTGCCAAACGCTCAGACCTTTCATGTTGAATTACACTTGTCACCCTGGGATCTGTGTTGCTGGCCTCTTCCCCCTCCCATCTGCAGTCGTCAAATCCTCCCCATTCAGAATCCACAGTGAGCATTCAACTGCTGCAACCTGGGGAGAAAATCCAATACTTTTCTACATCTCATTATTAAAGCAAAAATGGAACAGTAGCTGCCCAATTCAGCTTATGTAGGAAACTCAGTGAATTACATTGCCATGAACTAAAAAAATAAATCCAAATGTTAGCATCTCTGGGACTGAGACAGCAACAAGAAAGGTACCTTGGGCAGAATCATAGACCTCTGCACAGGGAGCCCAGCCTGGCATCTGAGTGATCCTGGCAAGGATCTTATCTGCCCCTCCTTTTTTTCTCACATGGTTCCCTTTGCAACTTTTTCAGCCTTTGGGACCTTGATCAAGGAGCAGGCAGATCTACTTTGTCAGCTTAACTGAGCTAAAATACTACAAGCTAAAACGTACAGTAGCACTCCTCCTTCTAAGCTAAAGATCTCCTTTGGGTGAGGAGTGCGGAAGTTGAGGGAATAACAGGCAGAGTGCTAGGTCATTCCCCAACTGGAACAGTTACAAAAAAATCTTCTAACTGAGGCATAACACACATACAAAGAAGGGCACAAATCATATGTGTTCAGTGACTACCTTTGTGGAACCTGCACCCAGATTAAAATCAGAACATTATGCCAGAAGCCCCTCCCTGGGATCCCATCCTGCTTCTCCCCACAGCCAGGGTAACCACTCTATTGACTGCTAACACCATTGATTTATTTGACCTCAATGGCACCCCACTCCAGTACTCTTGCCTGGAAAATCCCATGGACGGAGGAGCCTGGGAGGCTGTAGTCCATGGGGTCGCTAGGAGTCGGACACAACTGAGCGACTTCACTTTAATTTTTCACTTTCATGCATTGGAGAAGGAAATGGCAATCCACTCCAGTGTTCTTGCCTGGAGAATCCCAGGGACGGGGGAGCCTGGTGGGCTTCCATCTATGGGGTCACACAAAGTCGGACATGACTGAAGCAACTTAGCAGCAGCAGCAGCAGCAGTAGGATACTTTTAAGAGACCCATGCTGAAGCTGAAGCTCTGATACTTTGGCCACCAGATGTGAAGAACTGACTCATTAGAAAAGACCCTGATGTTGGGAAAGATTGAAGGCAGGAGAAGAAAGAAGGGGACGACAGAGGATGAGATGGTTGGGTGGCATCATTGACTCAATGGATATAAGTTTGAGCAAGCTCCAGGAGTTGGTGATGGATAGGGAATCCTGACATGCTGCAGTCCATGGGGTCACAAAGAGTCGGACACGACTGAGCAATTGAACTGAACTGAATCATGCTGGGACAACAGCATAAACCAGGCTGTCTGTGACCAACCCAGATGTATGTTGTATAAACATCAGTCACATCTGGTCTGTTTCCCAAGGCACTTTACACTGACCCCTATTCTAACACGTGTCATATTCTGCATAGTTGCCAAGTTTGCAACAAACTCCCTGCTTCTGGAGGTCAAGGTCAAGTCTGAGTCTTCTCTTTTTTCTCCCAGTATCATTCAGTGACTGTCTCATGCCACCTGATAAAGGATCCAACAGCACTTGGGTTTCCAAATTCCTATCCCTCATTAGTAGGTTGGGCAGAGAATATACCATTTTATCTCCATCCTGGCCTGATGATGGGGTCTTCTGGAGGATGATTTTGCCTGAGGAAAGTTTCCTGTCAGCCAAGAGTCTGCCTGGCCCCTTCCTGCAATCAAACCATCATATGACCTGTGCTCTCAGCCTGCCCATTTTTTGTGCATACCTACCCCACCCTCCCACCTGTATGTGTGTCTGGCAGGGGGAGGGAGGAGGCAGGAGAGAGGGGAGAAAAAGACCCTCTCCTTGACTGTCAGGCTCCTCTCAGCCCTCCAGGCCTCAACCTGCAATGTCCATCTTTGTAGGACCCACATTGCCCAGTTTTAGCAAGAATCTTGATAAGTCAATCTAAAAAGAACAGCCACCTTCAATACCTAACAACTCTCAGTGTCTGATCAAATTCCTCATCCACCACCCTTGGTACCTGACCACCCTGGCCAGCCTTCAGCAAGCATCCTGTCCAGTCCATTTAGTCACAATGCCCCCATACTCCTGATGTTTCCTCTTAGCAATTTTCCATCCATCACCCCCCGCCCTGCTCCTCAGCTATAAATCCCCACTTGTCCATGCTATACTTGGAACTGAGCCCAGCTCTAAACTGAGGTCTCTTTTCCCTGATTGCAATAATTCCTGAGTAAAATCTGTTTTTATGCTTTAACTACAGTCAGACTCTGGTTTTCTTTGGGAGGGAGGGCACATGCTGTGCACACATGTGTGTGTTTCTTCTTGGTTCTGCTGCCACTGGTCTGTGTTAAAACAAAAAGCTTCCTTTCCAGCCCCTACCCCTCCACTCCTCACATCCACCATTTGACCTGCAGGCAAATGAAGCCATTCAAATATTTGCTCATCATGTCATCTATTCCCATCCGACCTTGCAATTCCTGTCATGCCCCACATGTCAGTTTGAAGCATAACGTCATTAATACCTCCAGCGCACTAATGGATGCTTCACACATGAACGCATTAATGAAATGTGTTATTGTTTTCCCTCACAGGACATTAACAATCTACCTCACGCTGGGTCCCGGAGCCCCTCAGAGTTGCTGAAAACCACTAGCTATCAAATGAACCCTCAGTTCCGCCTCAGTAACTTTAAGTTCAAGTTTATCACTGAAGCGTCACTCATGTGAGAAGAAAATACAAGCCTCTGAGGGCTTTGGGGCCCAGCTTCAATTACCATAAAGAGTAACAGGCAGTGATGGCTGCAGGATGGGTGGGGGGAGCCAGCGCCCCATGGAAACAAATCCTGTCAAAATGAAATAGGAAAGATCTGGGTGTCACTGGCATGATTTGTTTCTTGTTTCTCCCCTTTGTCTATGGGCTGATGGCTTGAATAATGAAGATGGTATTGGTTTTCTTCCTGAGCTCACTGGCACAGGAGGTCTGCTTTTCTGACGCACAGCTGACATATTAAGAGGGATTAAAGTTTCTGTACACAGGCAATGTTTAAATTAGCTTCCTTAAGCCCCAAAGAAATCTTTCCAGCTGATTTGCAAAATGAACCCCAGCACGGCCCGCAGCCACCCTGCACTGGTTGCCTAAACAGAGCCTCAGGTTTCTATTTGGCCAGCTGTTTTGCAAAATCGGAAGAAAAGGAAAGGTAATTCCCTTTCAACGTTGCCTCAGCCAGTATTTCTTCCGTAATTAAAATTGAAAGCTTTCCCCAACAGGTTCTCAGAGGCTCTCCTGGAGAAACAGATTTCTCTTTTCCTATATAATTAAGCACAAATTGTAAGGTGTGGGGCTTTGCATTGCGGAGGGACGGATGGTCAAGAGGTGTTCCATGCAAGGCTGGGGGACAGCTTTTGTGTTTGGTTAGCTGTTAGGAAATGCTAATTGCCTTTTCTCTTGCCATTAGGCACTAATCCCCCGCTGTGCCAGAAATTTTTTGCAGGCTGGGGCCAGAAAGGTGGAGGGAGATATACAGCACAAATACCACACAGAGAATCACCTGCACTGGGAAATTGCTGCTCGGCCAGGAAGGTGATTGTTCACCCAGCATTTGTGCCAACAACATGCCCCCAAACTTCTTTTCTTCTTGTCCTTGGGAGCAGGCTTAAGAGCAGGTACAAAATCCAGTCTCTGAATGTCTCAGGTCACTAAGCGTGTACCCTACACTTAAAGTTTCCAACAGCAATTAAGCATCTAATCAAAAACTCCTGGCTCAGGAACAAAAGTCAAGGCTTAACTCTTTCCTGGGCTTCTGACTGCAAGGAGATCCTTGTTGCCTGCCTGTCAGAGCTCTGTCCCTGCGTCCCCACATCTATCCTCTGAAGGGGAGACAGCACACAGCAAGCTCCCAGAGCCCCCCAGCACAGCCACCTAGAAAGCTCAGGAGGACAGTGTATGTTCCTTCTCCCTCCCACAAATCCCGTCAAAATGGGCTGGACCCACATCACCCTAACACCTCTGCCTCTGCAGGTCTCATCCCAGAAATGCCCTTGACTTTTAAAGAACCAGAGCTGTGAGCACAGATGACAATTTTTCTGTCATTTTACTTTAGCCCTGTGCAAAAAGCCTCCAGGGCAGCCCTAAGACTCTGTTCCCCTGGTGTTGACACCCTGTACGGTCATCACTGCCCTCTCAGCATAGACAGAATCTGTGACTTTTTTCTAAACAATTGAGTATGGCCAAGGTGAAGGAGTTTGGCAGATGTTATGAAGGTCTCAAGTCAAAAAGGTATATTAACAAAGGAAATTATCCTTTGGGGCCTCGTCACGTGAAAGCTCATCAAAGAGGAACCAGGCCTTGTACAAGCCAGAGACCCTCCTTGCTGGCTGGCTGAAGTAAGCAGCCACACTGAAGCCGCCTATGGGGAGGAATTTCAAGGCCTCTAGGACCTGGGGGGCCTCCAACAACAATCAGCAAAAAGCTGGGGACCCAGTCTTAGAGCAACCAAGAAATGAACTCTGCCAACAACCTGAATGAGCATGAAAGGGCATTCCTCCCCAGGCCAATGTTCACAGGGCAATGTGGTCCTCCCAACAGGTTTATCAGAGCCTGGTGAGACCCCAAGCAAAGGATGCAGTATCTGGACTCTTGACCCATAAAATGTGTATTTTTAAGCCTCTAATTTGTTACCCAGAAAATAACTAATACAAGTTGGATACATTCAGATCCAACATTTTTAAATGACTACTGATTCAGCTATATTGCAGCCATGATCTTCATCATTAATATCTTCAAATCACCAGGCAATTAATATGTTCCTTCTATGCACTGCCGCCTGGGAGCATGGTGCATATTTTGAGACCACTGTGTGAGATATTCTATCAGTCATTTCTCATTTCTTCTCAACCTTACCTTTTTAGTCCCTGAGACAGCCCATGTTGCAAAGAAAGACCTTAAAGCAAGTGGAAAACTACATTAAACAAAAAGATATGGATCCTATGCTTGCACACATATATTGCAAAGATATATTCTTTTTCTTTCAAGCTTCACATGTACAAATAATGAGAAAATCATATTTTATTCCTGTTTGTCTTAAGCCTCACTTAGTCTTTGGTTCATAAACTTCTGGACAACTTTCAAAGTTCTCAAACAATAAGTTTTGTAGTTCAGATCATTTTAGAAATCAACTGCCATATACCAACAGGACTTTTCCCCCATGAAACTTGACAAGCTAAATCTATTTATATAGAAAAGCAGACCAAGAAAGATGAAGATACTTTTGAAGACTCTAAATATCGGATACAGTAATAATTTATAGTATATTATAAAGTGTGCACGATGATTTAAAGAAATAATAAACCAACAGAATAAAAAGAAGTGCCCAACACAGGCCCATGCAGGTACTGAAATTTGATATATAGAAGATAGGACATTACAAACCAGTGGGAAACAATGTCCTGCATAGTAAATGGTACCTGATGATAGGTTTCCAAAACAGAGGTGGGGATGACTAAATTCCTAAATGGAGATTTCTTCCACTTTCTTCCATTTCATTTAACTACCAAACAATGAAAATAGAAGTAAAAAGGTACAAGCCAATATTTTTAAACTATAACACAGAAAATAGTTACATAAATCATGTTACTTCACTGTATTTTGCAACCATTTCATTATTATCTTAAAATACTCTAAGATTCAGTGGGGCTGACTGACCTTTTAAAAAATATATTAATTACTGCCTATGATTCAGCTTTAGAACACATGCTAAATTTGTGATTGAGAAAGGGGATTTGTTTTCTTAAAAAACAGTTTTAACATGCCTTTGGACTAACACAAGCCAAACATAGAATATATTTCAAAATCACAGGATTATGAAGATTCGATAGGAGTATGAATGCAACAAGATTGGTCATAAATTGTTAAGTATTGAAGCAAAATAATGGGCATCTAGGGCTTTATTATGCATGTATTTTTAAACTTTTCCATAACTTTTTTTTTAAAGAAAAGAAAGGGTATTTGATAAAGCATCTCAAGAAAGTAAGCTATATAGAACTTGTGTGCTATGATTTTAAGAAAATACACATGTATATGTGTGCATATATATAATATGGATATATAGGCATACTAAAATATATGTGCATAGAAGTTATGCTATATATACACATACATATATACATAAGTAACATAACTTTGGGGAGTAGGCAAGTCTGCATTCTTATGCCTTTATGTTACAGGTAAGGATCTTAAACCCTCCTGGGTGGTTATCTTCTGTTTGCCCTCCAGATCCCCTCTCCACCTTTCTCTGGTGACCTGCAAGGGTGAGGCTTAACAGGATCCCAGTCCCTCTAACTGGGTCTGGGCTATGAAGAGCATTAGAGAGACATAGGGCTTCCCTGATGGCTCAGCTGCTAAAGAATCTGCCCACAATGCAGGAGACCTAGATTCAATCCCTGGGTTAGAAAGATCCCTGGAGAAGGGAAAGGCTACCCACTCCAGTATTCCTGCCTGGAGAATTCAATGGACTGTATGGTCCATGGGGTTGCAAAGAGTTGGACATGACTGAGCACCTTCTACTTTCAGAGAGACATATGGGAGGGAGGTGGAAGGTAAAGTCACAGGATTTGTTACCCTGACTCTCTCTCCACCAGACAGCCTCCACATGGGCTATAACCTTCCACTGAAGGTTACCATACCTCTCAAGAAGACCAGTTCTACAAGACCGCTTTCTGCTGGGCTCCTGAAACTGATCCCCCTCTCTTTTCTCTTCTGGACATAGAATTTGCTTCAGCTCAGCTGCTACTATCCCCAGATTCCTGCACAATCCCTTGGATGGGGTTATACTCACACCTTCATAACAGTTCTGTGTGCCATCTGCTTTCTTTAAGGACCCTAATTACCATACTCTTCATTAAACAATAGATGGCACACAGTTATGATGAATAGAGATGGGGAGATTTTATTTTCTACATGTGCAAGTATTTCCAATACTGCATTTATATTCTAGGTGATTCCCAGGCTGAACACAGCATAGGTAGGAGTAAATTTTAAAAGTTGTAGAATTGGGGGTATCGACTAGATACTTACTGGTCCACAAACTAGTTCCCTTTGCTAACAGACATGAAAGGAACTAGAGAACAGTCCTTTCTCTGAAAAGCCCAAATTGTGAGAGTAACTCAGCTCTTCTAACTTTCCCCATATTCAAACCTAGACTCAGTGCTATAACATTATTAAGGCACAAATATTACACTATAATTACCTGAGTACACGTATTTATCTCCTCCAATAGGCTATAAGCAATTCAAGGAAAAGAGTCTATTCATTCAACTTTATATCCTCACCATCTAGCATAGTGTCTGGCACATAACAGACACACAGTAAATGTTAATTGAATGAATAAATGTCTACTTGGATAAATGAACGCCAGTGGGGCCAGTGTATTCCATAGCAGGGCTCTAAACAGGGGCTCTTCTCACCTTCTAGTTGCCATCTGGCTTCCAAAAGCAGCAGCAAATCCAAATGTGACCTTCATACCATGGAATAAAGAATCTTTCTCATCTGAATCACTCCCATCTGCCTGGCTACAGTCAATGGAAGGTCTTAAGGCTGAGACACACCTTCATTCGTTAAAAGGGGATGGGGGAGCAGATGGCAAATGAAGGTACTAAAGCTCATTAATTCCTAATGGAGGCTTCCTCCTGGATATAATTAGAACAAAAAGAAGGAAGAGCCAAAGGAGGAGTGCTTGGGAGATAAAGTAGGCAGCTGGAAGAGGTTTATGAAAGGTATAAACCCTCAGGGAGCTTTCCATTAGTGAGGATAATAATACCCACACTTCACAATGGCATAGTTTTCCATAACCAGCAAAACACATCTGCATACATTATTTCATCAGAGTCTCAGGAAAGGATTGTGAGACATCAAGGAGAGTTTTATTTTTCCAATCGCATAGATTTAAAAAGTGGTACTCAGAGAAGTTAGGCCACCTGCCCTGAGTAACATGGCTAGAAAGTGATAGAATAAGGATGGATTTAAAGCATTCTGATGCTGAGTTTGGTCTCCATCCATTCCATGGCTATAAATGGAAAGAGACTCCCAGACCAGTTCTGAAAAGCAAGTGATACTCCACCCTGTTCAGCTATTGCATACCATGGTCTTTTCTTCCATGCCCACTACCAATCACTTAAAGACATCCAGTTGCCTTCTATTTATGATTGGCAAGTGAAACACAGGAGTTCTTACGGGCCCACAGTTTTTATCTCTTTATGTTCCCATGGAAGACCAAGCCGAGAGAGAAAGGAACTCTTCCTATTAGACCTAGTTAACTGACTCCATGTATTCCCATTGTTCCCAACACAAAATAAAGGTATTTAAATATACAGTTGCATAGAAATTAAGAATTACATATTGTACTTTGATCTTATGGAAAGTGTACAGCATAGATCTGAGATATCAGCATTAAATGCAGAGACTTTATTATCAAGGGTTTGCTAATCATACTCAACATCAGTCTATCCAAAAAAGGATTACATTACTCGAAAACTGACTCTTCGCATTAAAGTAAACTTGCCCCTTGAAGTCTTTTCCTTCCTCTCTCAAAGGCACACAGCTGACAGTTCAAAAGCAAGCAGAAGCGGAAAAGAAAAAGGAAGATGTTCTATTTAACCAGCATCAATTGCTTATAGCCATCCTGTTCTCAATATCCTTTCCCCTCAAGGAAGCATTCAGCCAACATTTTTATTGGACTGATGCCCAGATAGCTCCATTAATTCATGCAACTACCTTTGTTGGAGCGCTCCAGGCATTATTACTCATGAATCCTACAGAGCACAAATATATCTCTAGAAAAACTGTCATTTGTATTACATATGACCTTAAAGCATCTTCATAAATTATACCTTCAAAGCAAACTAGAGAGCACCACAATCTTTTGCTGTGTTAGTCATCTTAATTTCACCAGACCTACTGTCTTTTATTTACATATACAATGTAATTAAATCTGTTTCAGTGAGCTAAGTCTTTCGGCTTCATCAATATCATAAGGTACTTTTGATGATGCATGATCTTTAAATCTGTAATGGTATCTTTCTACTCTGTGGGTTTCATTGGTTCATACTTGTCCTCTAATTATGCCATCCTGTGATGTATTCTAGCTATGATGTGGACTCATAGGCTGTGGTTTACTTCTGATACTACATCTAGTGTGTAACTGAGCAAGAAAAATTGTACTTTGGCTTCATATACATTAGACCGTTTAGCATGAAACCTGTCCATTTTCAAAGATTTTTGGCAACAGAAATATAGTCAATTATTATATTAGTTACCTTATCCTAAAGTGTCAGTGGCCCACCATGGTAATAAGAAAATTCTTTCCCAAAATAAGTACCATTTTATTTCTAACTGATTATAAAATGAGCACTGTTTTTTACCCAAAATTTCCATGAAATATTTTAATAAATATTCTTGTTTCACATTAGGAGTTTAAATGAATAAAGCATTATTCACATAAAGGAAAGAAGTACTTTGACCTACTATACTATTTTCTAAAAGAAACTGGAATCACAGTTCATGTTAATATCCTGAAGATGATCTGGGACATACAAAAATTCAGTATTATCTGTGAACACTTTAGCAAAACTTTTTTGTCTGCAGACAGAAAGCAACAATGTCATTCAGCTATTTACATATGGCCCAGATATTAAAAAGGAACTGTTTCCTGCTCTCTGTGAAGGAAAACTATGCATAAATATCACTGGGGTCATTATCAACTGCACACAAGGTAACAGGTAGCTTACAACAAAGTAGTGTCAGGAAAAAAAAAAATGGATGTGGAGCAAGAAAATCTGTCTTAAGGCATGATTGGGGGTAAAAGATTAAGGATAAATATTTGTGTTGCCTGGCAAAGTTCTCCAAGTTCCCAGATAAGGAAAGTTCTTTCACACAGATATGGAGTTTTCCAGGAGAGTTCTAGAACCTTTCAACCTCAGAATATATCTGGCCTGTCCTCTTTTCAAAAGTTAAACTGGTGTGATCTTGGAGAAATGGGAGTTGAACCAACTCTTAGAGCTCTTCAGAAAACAGGGATTTCAGCTTCCTGACTTAACCATGTTGATTCTATCTAGTTTATTTTATATGGCCATGTTTACCACACTTACAATGCAGCCCAAATCCACCTGTTCTTTTTTTTTTTTTAAGCAGAATTCACTCATTTATTCAATAATTATATATTGAGCACCTCTTACATTCAAGGTACAACTTTAGGAGCTGGGATTAAACAAGAAACCAAATTCTTCCTCTTGTGGTCTTTATTATTCTAGCAATAAACTATTCAGCTCCAGTAACATCCATATTTCTTGTATGACATCGGGTCAACTACTTTGATCAAAACTAGTTTTGTTAGAATTCCTTTAACAAAAAAAACTCAGCTACATGAAAATCAACATTAGGTTTATACTCACAATTTGACCACATTTGGGGCTGGTTTTTTTCTATTATTTGTCATCCTCGTGTTTCCTAGAGGTGTACCCTGAACTGAAGAGCTGTTTTCCCTCATTCTGGAATGACACCCAGTTCAACCCTATATGCCTCTCTGAAGGAACACACGTGGAATGTGAAGAAAAAGGGTGCCTACCCAGCTACAGGCCCATTCAACCTTGGGAAAAATGGAATTGTCCTTACACCAAGTTTCCTAGGAAAGATACAAGGAAAGGCTGTACTGTAATTACTACTCCAGGTAATGTGTAATGACTACTACTGTGCTTTGACCTCACAAACATTAGAATAGTTACGCAACTTAAGTACTTAGCAACTCCTTGAGGAACAGATGAGGAAACAGGCCAGAAAAAGATAAGTGACTTGTCTACAATTAAGAACTCTGGCAAATGGTGGTGCTGGTATTCAAACTGAGGCCTGTCTGATTTCAGGGGTTCCTCTCTTATGAAAAACCTATGATGTTATTTATCTAATAAAACCACAGAAAGGAATTATCAGACTTTAACCATCACTATTTCACATCCTATAGAATGACATAACCCAAGATGAAAATACAGAGTTTAAACATCAGTCATGTATTGTCAGTTCCTTCTCTGAATCTTAGCTATGAATCTATATTTATTTTGAACATTGTTTTGTATGCAATCTTATAAGAAGACCATCTATGTCTGTATAAATTAAAATATAAAAGAAAAATATTCAGTGCAGATATCTGGTTCACTTACCTTGAACAAAGGAGCTTCCAGTGCTTCCACTTTTGAAGATGGGGAAAGATCAGACAGGAATGAAGTTCACTTTAGTTTGGTCCAGGAACAAAAAGATTCACAGTTCTTGGAATAAAGAAAGAATCAGACCTTGTCAGGACATTTGGTTCTAATTACTAGTGACAAAATATTTCTACAATGCAACTACATAAAAGTAGTTGAGTCATTTGAGCTACAGAAGTTGAAAAACAATGATTATGATCAAGATAGGATTATTATTGCATATACTTTTGATTCTTGGGAGTGAGTCTTCCTTTCTCTTTTCCTTACTAAAATTAAGATTTTATGGTCTATCAGTGTAAAGTTGATAAGTAAACAAGATAATTTAATATTATGTTGATAATGAAACATATTCTTTGTAAAACATAAATTCTCTGGAGTCTTAGTCTCTCAATTCCACTTGCTCTATCCCAACAAAACTTTCTCTGTCTAGTATCTAGCCATAGCTTTGCTCAATAAAGCAAAGTGAAGTTGCTCAGTCATGTCTGACTCTTAGCGACCCCATGGACTGCAGCCTACCAGGCTCCTCCGTCCATGGGATTTTCCAGACAAGAGTACTGGAGGGGGTGCCACTGCCTTCTCCGCCAATAAAACAAAACAAAACACAAATCATCTAATGCTAACCATTAGAATGAAGACCTGGCTCAGAAGACAAAAAAATGCCATTTGACATAAAACAATAGGATGTCGTGGTCTAAACTACTCATCTGGCAGATACCATAAATCCCTGAGCACCATTAGTTAGTTGTCTTTTCAGATAAACTCAATGAAAGCTTATTGAATAATTTTCCATGTGCAAGCACTGTGCTAGATATTAAGAGCAAGGAGGCAAATAGAAGATTTATCATTGAAGAAAGGGATATATGCAAACAATCCTGACATCAAGTGATAATTTCAAGGATAGACAGAAAAACAGCATACTTTTGAAGAATAATGCTAACTTGATACGATATTTTTTCTGATTTATTATAAACCCTTGCGAGCCATAAATTTGTATTTTCCAGGATCTTTGTATTCATGAGTATAAGGACAGAAATTCGATATATTCTAAAGTACATGTGTAACCTGATATCGGCTTCAGACACAGGTAGATCAGACTTTTTAAAGAAGACATAAGAATTTCTTTATCTACTCTTTGGCTCTGGTTTTCTCTATATTGGCTTCATTCTTCAAAGATCGTCTAATAGTGGGATTGAAGATAGCCTCAGAAATACTGCACCTGGTTAGTAATCTTGGGAGAAAGAGCTTCTCTTCCCCATAGTTTAAGTCAAAAGTCATGGAATTCATTCCTAGTAGACTGTTCTATGTTGTATGTCCATCACCATACAAGCCACTGGGGCCAGAGGGATGGGATACACTGACTGGCCAATCTGAGTCATGTGCCTCCTGCCAGAGCTCCTGGAAAATCCAAAGCACATGACTGAGAGCTGTAGGGGGAGGTTCATCTAAGGGAAACCTAAGTGTAGTTATCATACAAAAGGGAAATGTCTCCTGAGCAAGGCAAACACCATGCACCCACCACAAAAGTGAAAAGTGAAGTCGCTCAGTCGTTTCTGACTCTGCGACCCCATGGACTGTAGCCTATCAGGCTCCTCAATCCATGGGATTTTCCAGGCAAGACTGCTGGACTGGATTGCCATTTCCTTCTCCAGGGGATCTTCCTGACCCAGGAATCGAACCCTGGTCTCCAGCATTGCAGGCAGACGCTTTACCGTCTGAGCCACCAAGGAAGCCCACCACAAAAGGCACTCAGCAAATATTTGTTAATTGATGTATTGATTAGTAAGCCTGGGATAAGTGTTGCTGCTGCTGCTAAGTCGCTTCAGTCATGTCCAACTCTGTGCGACCCCATGGACGGCAGCCCACCAGGCTCCCCTGTCCCTGGGATTCTCCAGGCAAGAACACTGGAGTGGGTTGCCATTTCCTTCTCCAATGAATGAAAGCGAAAAGAGAAAGTGAAGTCGCTCAGTCATGTCTGACTCTTAGCGACCCCATGGACTGCAGCCTACCAGACTTGTCCATCCATGGGATTTTCCAGACAAGAGTACTGGAGTGGGGTGCCATTGCCTTCTCGGCTGGGATAAGTGAGACGATGGTAAATACTATGTGTGAAAAGAAACAGAGCCTAGATAAATTGTGAAATGAAGCTACAGAGGCAGGCAGTATCCTGCAAGGCTTTTTGGAAATAAATCAACAAAAAGGAGCGGATCTTGACTGTTTTGCACCATTTGAGAATTAACTGAGTCTGTAATCAATAAACAATCCTGAGGGCTTGCTAAGGTGAGTGCTGCCTTCCATGATATGAAAAACATGTCATAGGTTTCAGAAAGTGAACATGGCTAACTGTGATTGCCACAAAACAAGAAAAATAAATAGAAATCTTAAATGAGTCCGTAAATCACAACAGATACAATTATGAAAACTAGACTATACATTTACCAGACTTTCATTATTACTTTAAAAGACTTCCCTAAAAAGCCACAAGGAAAATATATCTCTTATTTGAATCATGGAATGATCTGAAATGGCAACAAACCATTGCTTCAAAAGAAAATCAATTAGTCCTATAAAAAGTGTCTATAAAAATGCACATAATTTTGATAATGCATTATATTTGCAAGGTAGAGGAACCTTTAAAAGTGCATCAGTGACTTAAATGACTTTTCATTGTTATACTACCTTAAACAAGTCTTACTTAATGCATTAAAAGCTTTGTGCGGTTCTTACTTTATCCAACCAGGAACTAGAACATGTTTCAAGAGGTCTTCAAGTCCAGCCACCTGCCTCCCAGAAAAGCTACATGTACAATATCATAGACAATGACCTCACATGTCCATGCTGGCATTTCATAATTCATGCCACTTGCCCAGGTCTTTGCAAAAGTCCATTTTTACATGGAAATGATTCATTTAGTATAATTAAAAAGCCATAAATTAAAAAGCCATAAGTTTTCACTTCGGAGAAGGCAATGGCACCCCACTCCAGTACTCTTGCCTGGAAAATCTCATGGATGGAGGAGCCCAGTAGGCTGCAGTCCATGGGGTCGCTAGAGTCAGACACAACTGAGCGACTTCACTTTCACTTTTCACTTTCATGCATTGGAGAAGGAAATGGCAACCCACTCCAGTGTTCTTGCCTGGAGAATCCCAGGGACGGGGGAGCCTGGTGGGCTGCCGTCTGTGGGGTCGCACAGAGTCGGACACGACTGAAGTGACTTAGCATAGCATAGCAAGTTTTCACTTATTCATTCAGAAACGATTTTTAGTTCCTATAAACACTGTGCTAGAAAATGACATGCAAAAATGAATGAAATATGTCTCTTGCTCCTAAGGAACTCACAGGCTAAAGACACCAAGGTGAGTCAAAAATTACCATACAGTGTGATGAGCACGGTGCAGAAGGAAATGGCAACCTGCTCCACTATTCTTGCCTGGAGAATCCTGTGGACAGAGGAGCCTGGTGGGCTGCTGTCCATGGGGTCGCACAGAGTAGGACACAACTGAAGTGACTTACCATGCATGCATGCGTTGGAGAAGGAAATGGCAACCCACTCCAGTGTTCTTGCCTGGAAAATCCCAGGGACAGAGGAGCCTGATGGGCTGCCATCTATGGATCGCACAGAGTCGGACACGACTGAAGCGACTTAGCAGCAGCAGCAGCATGATGAGCACGGAGACAGGGAGACACATGCAAGGTAAGAGGGGCTACAAGCCCTCTCTGTACCTGGTCACACTAAAAAGCTGGGGGAAAAAAAAGTTGGTCACTCTGAAATAATTCTGATTACAGTATCTCCAAAGATTTATATGTTCCTAATTTCTCCATCATTTCCACACTAAGGAATTCCCTAACTGTCCCAAAACTAGAGTGTGTTTTATATGGAAAAACTGTTACAGGGCAATCATTAACAGAATTTACTAATATAATACCCAACCAGAGAAACCACTCTTTGCCATGATAAGTTTTTCAAACTATGAGAAGCAGTAGGGCTGAAATGAATCTAGTCATGAATGAAAACAAAATGATTGAATGAAAACAGTTTGTTTAAAAGTATACACTTGACATTTCCACTCCAGACACACAGATTAAGAGGCTGTCTATCAAGGCAAATCAATTTGAAAGTTGAGCCTGACTCTCTCCACCCTCAAGAAGTGATTTGCAGGTATTTGTGGCCTTTCATTTTGGTTTGACTGTTATTTCATGTTTTACTGGTAATTCTTCTTATGGAACATTAAGAACATTCATTTGTTCTTTGGTCAGGTTTATTGAGGTATAATTTACAGTCAGTAAAATGCACCCTTTCTAGCATACAGTTCTATGAATTTTGACAAATGTGTATAGTCATGCAACCACCACCACAGCGAAGATAGAAAATAGTTCCAATATCCTGAAATTTTTTTCCCTGCCCCTTGGAAGTCAACTTCTACCCCTCAACAACCATGGTAAATAAATAGAAGCCCCTGTTTCCCAATGTTTAGCTATTAAAGTGCCACCTTTCATAATTGTGCCTCTACCTGCACATCACCCACATCATTATTTATTTAACAATTATATGGGTTGTAGTTTTATTGAGAAATTTATTTTCAAATGGACATTTATTCTTTACTATTTTAAATGAGAATCCCTTGCCATAAATAAAACTATGAACAATATCCAACAATATAAAACTCTATCTATATGAGTAGATGTACCTCCCCAGGTCCTGAGTTCTTGAATGTCCCTGGTGGGGCCAGTATACACACCTACGCATGCTTTTGGAAACACACCAGTGATGGTAGCTATCCCATGCTGTAAATGCTTTCTCCTTGACTGTGTATTCTGTGTATGCTCAAAGAGTCAGATTAGAGCTCAAGTAAAGCATTAAAACCTATTTAAAATTACAAAATTAAAATCTATTTAAAATTTTAAAAACTATTAAAATTGCAACTTCTTTCTACCTACATCAGGCCTTGGATGCCTACTGCTTATTTGCCAAACAGGTTGCTACTGCTGCTGCTGAGTCGCTTCAGTCGTGTCCGACTCTGTGCGACCCCATAGACGGCAGCCCACCAGGCTCCCCCGTCCCTGGGATTCTCCAGGCAAGAACACTGGAGTGTGTTGCCATTTCCTCCTCCAATGCATGAAAGTGAAAAGTGAAAGGGAAGTCGCTCAGTCGTGTCCAACTCTTAGCGACCCCATGGACTGCAGCCTATCAGGCTCCTCCGTCCATGGGATTTTCCAGGCTGGAAAATCTGGAATGGGGTGCCATTGCCTTCTCCGCCAAACAGGTTACCAAGACTGATTTTTATGGAAATACAGACCAGATGAACCTTCATCCTCATCTCTTCAAAATGGTCCTTTCTAAGCAAGATCAAGGCCAGTGTGATTCAGCAACACCTATTTTTGTTACAGTTGACCTATGGTATCTCCTTACTCTAGATGAAAAAATGGAATAGAACCTTGGCCCCCAAAACACTTAAAGAATTTATTCACCAATTCTTATCTTTGTGTGAGTATTATCTTATATATCTGGTGATTGCTATAGGAATCTATGTCGATAATCAAATTTTTTTTTTTTTTTACATTTTTAAAGGAAATACACTATTGAAATTTCTTCTAACCCATGGTCACTATGCTCCTTGACAACAATAGTTGACCTTCATGATATTAACCATCTCTTCTGTTTGAAAGGGACTAAAATGTTTGTTCTGCTTCCTGTTTAATAAAGCCATAAGAAGGATTAATGAGGGAAAACCTCTAGAATACTCCAAGCACTTTCCAAAAAGGCAGCAGTAAAACAGCAGGTGCCTCTTGTGAACACACATTTGTCTTCTTCCTGTAAACTCATCCTGAAGGACATCAGGCTTCCAGCTTATATTTAATTGGCTGATTATGTTGTCACTCTTGAGCTCCTTGCCAAGTTACAGGGAAGAGTTTTCTTGGAAACCGTAGCTCCCCAACTTTCTCCAGCTATGCAGTTTAATTACATCTAGCAAAATGACAACAGAGCTCCTAATTAGCCTGGAGATTAATTACTGCTGAATCAGTCCAAACACCACAGCTACCAAATTCAACACAGGTGCTTAGATGAAGGGAAAGAGTTTTCTCAATACCCAACAGAAGGTGGACATGGAAGGTGTGCTTTATGACTCTCTTCCTGCGAGCTTAAATACACAACCTGTGCAAAATACCTTGTGTCTTTAGAGCCAGGATACACTGAAGTATTTGAAAAAGAACTAGACTCAAAAACATTTCAAATACTGATATCACATATTCTGAAATGTGCATACTTTCTTGCTATATAAATTTGTGCAAACTAGAGCTCCATTTCCCCTTCTCATTTTACTGAGGAGTCTAAAAATCCTACATAATTCATCTACTTCTTCAAAACTATAAATGAAAGAGTGATATAGAGAAAATAAAAAGCAAGCAAAAAATCATGCTGTGCCTCGTGTTCATCTTGTGACTTCTAAGAGTGTCTGTAAGCCTGTAGGGTGGATACCACAATACCAGGGTGATAAATGCATTGTCATATCAAAGTCTTGAAAGCCAACACCACACAGTGGAAACTCCTATTTTCAATTGGAGAATGCCTGAAAGAGGAAAAGGCTAGATTAGCTAGGTAGAGAAAGAAAAGAGTTGATTCCACGTACAAATGTTATCCATTTCTTACTTCTCTTTATGTACAAGTCACTTGAGGTATGTTTAAATATATATACACCTAGAATCCAACAAACATGAATTAAACCCCCAAGTGATTCTATATCTGGCCAGAGTTGAGACCAGCTGGTCTGGAGTAACCAAAAGGTTGCCCAGAGGGTGTAACTGTATAAGACTTAGGAAAGTGACAAAACCAGAAAATGGAGAAGTAGACCAGAAAGAATGAAGCTACAAATCAGAATTCCAAAAGCTCAGGGACTTCCCTAGTGGTACAGTGGCTACGACTCTCAGCTCCCAATGCAGGAGGGCCAGGTTTGATCCCTGGTCAGGGAACTAGATCCCACAGGCCAAAACGAAGACCCTGTGCAGCCAAATAAAAAATTTTAAGTTAAAAAAAAAATTCCAGAATCTCATATTCAAAAGAAATTCAAGGCATGTGGAAATAGAGTCATGCTTGATTCTTAAACCACGTAAGAAATAAGCAAACTATCCCCTAATTAGAAGTTGATGTGATAGCGCTGAAGAAGCACTTTTAATGCATTGGTAGGATGCAAGTCTTTGTTGGTTTGATTTCCTGTTTGCTTCTTTGTGTGTTCAGAGGAGTTGTGGGATTTTGTTGGAAATTTTAAAAAAAAATAAATAATCCTGACGTTGACTAAAAAGAAAAATTACTCAAACAACCCAAAGGGAAATCCATGGGAGGGAAGGAGGAAATGAAGTCTGAAAAAGACTTTGTGGAAAGATTCAAGAAAGAGAAATGTACACAAATGCATAGGCCTGATGCGTGTGCCTCACTTACACCAGGACTGGGCAAAGCTGCTGCAAAGCCATTTGCTTGCACAGGACTGGAGGAGAGAGTACATGGCTGCCAGGAGAGGAATGTTGTCAGAGCGACTTCAGAATGAGCTCAGCCACGCTCTCCAGCACTGGGAGGCCCGACCACTGTGCAAGCAGCCGCCCCACCATCTGTACAGGGTAGCTCCTCGGTGCTGGGCCAACCCAAGCTGGGCCACAAGGCCACCTCCTGGGACAGCTTCTGTGTGTGGACACACGCCCACATCCACACGTGGTAGGAAATGGCACTCAGAGAGAGGTGTCCCTGTCATTCTCAGCTTCTGAAGTGGCACTGCTCAGGGTGATGTGACTTGAAATCCAAAGATACATGTTCAAGACTCAAGCCTACATTTTACTTCCTGGATGACCGCTAGCAAATCATTTCATTTCTGTGAGCTATAGTGTCATCATTTTGTAAATGGACATAACATAGAATTTTAGAGTTCATCCAGTCTAACCATTATCATTTCACAACTGAAGAAATTAAGAACCAGAGAATATAAAGTGAATGCCCACCTTCAGCCAGCTAATGGATGGGTAAGCAGAATTCACGCTCAAATTTTCCAGCTTGAGTTACCTTTCTTCCCTAACCATTGGAATCTTCTGCCTCAGTACTTCCTCTGACTTTCAGGACTAGTTTAAGAAAGGAGGCTAGGAGGGTAAGAGCTTCTGGCTCGTGATGGTGAACTGAAACCACATCTCACTCCCAATACCTCCCCAAAAGCCCACAGAAATTATGGAAAAGATTTTTTAAAGGAGAAAGAGGAATAAACAGATGAGAAGGGAGGAAAGGGTACCAGCAATGAACTCCGATAAATCCTAGGAGATTACAACCACACTGGGATCAGATTGGTGAAGAAAATTTTTTTTAAGTAATAAACCAGTTTCAGTTTAAAAGGGGTGCCTTCATCAGTGAAAACATTATTTCCCTCTCCAGGGTATCTTCCCAACTCAGGTATCCTAACTGGGTCTCCCACGTTGTAGGCAGATTCTTTACTGTCCAAGCCACCACGGAAGCCCTTAAAAAGAATATATAACTTTAAACCTAATATTAGTGCATTAAATATATTTATAAATATGCAATATTAAATATATGTTAATTCATACAGATAATAGACTACTACTGTGCAGCATTTGGCATTCATAGAAGTAGGGAAGACCTTCATATACTGACACAGAAAGGTAATAATGTAATGTCACATGAACAAAAGAGGCATCAAAATGATACAAATAACACAAAGCTATGAGTGCATGTCATATGTTCCTATAGTAAAAATAGAAAATACCTAAGTGTTTGTCATGTAAATGCCTACCAGATTGTGATAAGCACCATTTTGTACATAAGGAAAATGAGAAACAGAGAGGTTAGGTAATTTGCCCAAGGTCACAAAGCAACAGCTGAGTAATGAAGGGGCTGGGACACAAATCAAGGTCATGTGGCTCCTGAAGTGACGTACTTCCCAGCAGCTCTCAGCCTGCAGAATTGCAGAGAGGGCTCTAAAAAGAGCTCTGGATTGAGTTAGGGAGGTAAGGAGTGAAGATTCCCCAGTTTACTTTCACATTTCTCTATCGTTTAATAGTCTTCAATAAGAATGTATTTTTCACTTTAAAATTGGCTCTTTTTTGAGGTACAGTTTTATGAATTAGAGCACATGCGTGGGTTCATGTAACCACCAGCATAGTCAGGATACAGAACAGTTTCATTACACCCAAAACCTCCCCGTTGCTCTCCCCATCTCAAACCCCTGGCAACCACTGACCTACTCTCCATTACTATACAGTTGACCCTTGAACAGCAGTTACAGTTTGAACTACACGGGTTCAGATTATACATGCGGTCCACTTATAGGTGAAATTTTTTATAGTAAATACTGTAGCACTACACAAGTTTGCTTGAATCTGCAGATGCAAAACCATGGGTAAGAAGGGCTGACTATAGTTATATTCTGATTTCAACTGGGAGGGGTGGTTGGCATCCCTAATCCCTTATTGTTTAAGGGATAACTGTAGTTCTAACTCCTTGAGAACATCACACTGTATGTAGCCTTCTGATGTTGGCTTCTTTCATTCTACAGAGTGCCTTTGCAATTGCACAATTAATCACATGCATCAAAAATATGCTCCTTTATATTACTGAGTAGTATTCTATTCCATGAATGCAGCAGTTAAAGCACATTTAGGCTGTTTCTAGTTTGGGGCGATTATGAATACAGCTACTGTAAACATTTGTGTAGAGTTTTTGTATGAACACAAATTTTCATTGCTCTTGGGCAAACACCTAGGAGTACACTTGCTGAGTCTTATAAGTGTGTATCCTTCATAGAAAACTACCAAGCCATTTTCTAGAGTTGCTAGACAATTCCCCATTTTCAGCAACAGTGGTTTACAGTCCCTATTGCTCTACATTCTCATCAACATTTGGTACTTTCAATATTTTAATTTTAGCCATTCTGATAGGTGTGCAGTAAGAATATATTACTTAAACTTTTTAAAAATGGAACAGAATTGAATGGCATAGGTAAGTATAAAATGAATTATCTCCTAAGCTGTTGGTAGGTAGAAACACAAATAAGAACTGTTTGGGGATATTCCTTTCATCCATTAAATATTCCTTGAGCACCTAACATATATGTCCACTAGGCTCTTCATATATGTCCACATGTTTCAAAGGCTTAGGAATTCTCACGTACTTTATGATTTTATTTTGTCATCACTATCTTCTATTTACTTATAATACCCATAGTCTGTGTCATATAACACTAAAATGTAGCTTTTAAAAAGCAGTAGAGCTCAAAAAAGATAACATATTAAACTATTGTTTACATTAATAATTTGTAATTTTGGAAGACACTGAACAAAAGGAAGTTCAGCTATAGAATTTTACCTGTTTTTTCCACCCTGAATCTCTTTGTTTTGTCAAAACAGGTAGAAGAGTTAGTTTATTTCCTACCAAGGCCCTGTGAGTGCTTGACAATGAGAAATTAATTAGAGAAGATATAAGAGCCAATTGATTTTCTGCTTGCCAACTGTGGACACTCTGCAGATTATATATGGAAGCCAGAAAGAAAATAGGAAAAAAGGCAAAGATGTGTGCCTGGGTCAGAAAGCAGCAAGGGGCTGCCCAGGAATTCAATTACAGTAATCCCTGCTGGCTCAGGACTTCCCTGCAACTTTGCACATCCTTCTTGCCAAACCTAGGCCACCTGGGCCAAAGGACTCCAAGTGTAATGCTTTAGCATCTCAAAGACCTCTTTCTCCTGGTTTGTATAGACTGTCAACAGCATCTTCAATGGTAGAGAGAGAATCAGATCAGATCAGATCAGTCGCTCAGTCGTGTCCGACTCTTTGCGACCCCATGAACTGCAGCACGCCAGGCCTCCCTGTCCATCACCAGCTCCCGGAGGTCACTCAGACTCACATCCATCGAGTCAGTGATGCCATCCAGCCATCTCATCCTCTGTCGTCCCCTTCTCCTCCTGCCCCCAATCCCTCCCAGCATCAGAGTCTTCTCCAGTGAGTCAACTCTTCGCATGAGGTGGCCAAAATACTGGAGTTTCAGCTTTAGCATCATTCCTTCCAAAGAAATCCCAGGGCTGATCTCCTTCAGAATGGACCGGTTGGATCTCCTTGCAGTCCAAGGGACTCTCAAGAGTCTTCTCCAACACCACAGTTCAAAAGCATCAATTCTTCGGCGCTCAGCCTTCTTCACAGTCCAGCTCTCACATCCATACATGACCACAGGAAAGACCATAGCCTTGACTAGGCAAACCTTTGTTGGCAAAGTGATGTCTCTGCTTTTGAATATGCTATCTAGGTTGGTCATAACTTTCCTTCCAAGGAGTAAGCGTCTTTTAATTTCATGGCTGCAGTCACCATCTGCAGTGATTTTGGAGCCCAGAAAAAGAAAGTCTGACACTGTTTCCACTGTTTCTCCATCTATTTCCCATGTAGTGATGGGACCAGACGCCATGATCTTCGTTTTCTGAATGTTGAGCTTTAAGCCAACTTTTTCACTCTCCACTTTCACTTTCATCAAGAGGCTTTTTAGTTCCTCTTCACTTTCTGCCATAAGGGTGGTATCATCTGCATATCTGAGGTTATTGATATTTCTCCCGGCAATCTTGATTCCAGCTTGTGCTTCCTCTAGCCCAGCATTTCTCATGATGTACTCTGCATATAAGTTAAATAAACATGGTGACAATATACAGCCTTGACGTACTCCTTTTCCTATTTGGAACCAGTCTGTTGTTCCATGACCAGTTCTAACTGTTGCTTCCTGACCTGCATACAGATTTCTCAAGAGGCAGATCAGGTGGTCTGGTATTCCCATCTCTCTCAGAATTTATTCTCAGAGAGAGAATAGATGCAAAAAAGTCAGTTTGGAATATAAAAATCCATTACTTTTATTTATATTTATATTTATTTTTATTTATATTTATAAATTTATTCTCAGAGAGAGAATAGATGCAAAAAAGTCAGTTTGGAATATAAAAATCCATTACTACAAAGAGGCCGAACAACATGGCCCTGGACTAAAGGAAAATCAGGAAAAGAAATTATTCTCAGAAATTACTTTTAGCCAAAGACAGTATTATATTCAGGGAAAGACCTGCAGTTCTCCCCAGGGTAGTCTCATGTTGGTTCCTGACCCCAATTCTCCTGTGTGTGCTTAGTCGCTCAGTCATGTCCAACTCTTTGAGACTATAGCCCTCCAGGTTTCTCTGTCCATGGGAATTCTCCAGGCAAGAATACTAGAGTGGGTTGCCGTGCCCTCCTCTAGGGGATCTTCCCAACCCAAGGATCAAACCCAGGTCTCCCACATTGCGGTCCAAGAAGCCCCAACTTTCCTAAACAAGGTTAAATTTAACTAATTGGCTAGAAATGCTTTTCATAATTCTTTTGTGTAGGGTCCTAATCATGGAGACCTAGAATTTTAAATTGGTTGAATATGTGATTCAAATTTTAGTTCAGATTCCACAGATGGGACCCCGAGCCATGGAGGAGCAAGAGGACAGCAGTGTCAGAGCAGAGCCATGACCAGAAGGAAAGTTTTCAGATACCAAGTCTAGAACACAGGTTAAACTTACTTTACATAATTGTTCTGCCTCTTCAAGGAGAGCTATCCATATGCATTGCTTTTGGATATTACTGTTATCATCTACCAAAAATGATGTTCATATTGACATTCCTCGCAGAAATGCCCCTCAAGAAGGGAAAAGGGGAAACAGAGGAGGAAAATCTTCAGAAAGAAACTATTGCAAAGTAATGAGAATAACTTTTTCATTAAAGCTGGTTTTAAGCACAAATAGCTCATTCTTAATGAGATTCAGTTGATTATAAATATTGTACAATTTTACCTCATCATAATCGTATTCTAGTCTTCCTGTCATTCCAATCAAGATGCATGATACAGCTTCAAATTCCTCAGTTTTTAAGGACTGTGAAATTCAACCACAATACTTCAACTATCACTACCCAAGAACTACTAGTATGGACTTGGCCTTCAAAGAGAGCAAGAATAAAAGGGACCCAAGAAAATGGATGAGATTTCTGGAAGCAAAGATAAGTAATGGATTTTCCACTTCCAGGGAGTTCATTTCTCAGGTATATAAAAATACATTTAAGTTATGCCTACTCAAAATCCTATCTAACTTTTATGTTCTTACCCTTATTTAGGGGCTTCCCATGTGGTAAAGAACTTGCCTGCCAATGGAGGAAATGTAAGAGACTCAATCCTTGGGTTGGGAAGATCCTCTGGAGCAGGAAATGGTTAACTACTCCAGTATTCTTGCCTGGAGAATCCCATGGACAGAGCAGCCTGGTGGGCTACAGTCCATAGGGTCTCAAAAAGTCAGACGTGACTGAAGAAACTTAAAACAGACAGACCCATATTTAAGATCTAGAGCATCTAATATATCTGATGATGTGATCAGTCCTAGCAGAGTGATTGCCAATGCTGGTTAATCATCCCGGTTTATCTATCTCTGCTTAAACTACCTGAATGGATACTTTTATTTCAAGACTTTACAAATAATTACTAAGCCCTAACTATGTGTCAGGTGCTATTTTTAGCAAATAACATGTAATAATTCATTTAAATCTCAAACAAACCTATGACATAAGCATTACTGTTATCCTCACTTTACAGCTGAAGAAACTGAGGCAATTGAGGCTAAGATACAGGTGATCAAAGTCACAGTGTATAAAAGCTGGGAAATAAGCCCATGCTTGAAAAGAAGCAAAACCCATTAATGAACAAATTATGTAGAGTTTGAGAGTTAATTTAAGTGTATGTGGGAATAGATAAGGATATATAGTAAATTATTAAGAATTAACATTGATGACCATGGTCTAGGTTTATTGTTAACTCCACCTTGCTATATAAGCTATTAGCAACAAGTGATAAGAAGCAGATCTTTATCCTGGGCTACACGCATCTCGCTGAGTGTCTCGCCAGTTATATTACCTGATGCTGAGTGTCTCTTCTGTTTCCGGTAGCTCCACACCTCACACTTTTCCATACTGCCCTTGTTTGGATCACCCAGTGCCTTTTTTCAATAACAAGTAAACATACTGCAAAGAGCCTTAACTCCTTTCCTACTATTATGCCACTTGGTTCCTTAAAGCAGAGAGCTTTCTTGCCTTAACTATAAAAATTTCATGTCTACAACACAAATGAACATATCTATGAGACAGAGACAGACAGACAGACAGAGGAGGTGGGTGAGGGAGGAAAGGACTGGGAGTTTGGAATTAGCAGATGCAAACTATTATTTATTAAACAACAAGGTCCTATTGTATAGCATGGGGAACTCTACCCAATCTCCTGGGACAATAATGGAAGATTTTTTTAATGAATGTATGTATGTGTATAACTGATTCATTTTGCTGTACAGCAAAATTTAACACATTATCAACTATACTTCAATAAAATTTTTAAAAATAAAAATTTCCTGTGACTGTCTACTGCTCCAACTATTTGCTGCTGCCTTCACCAGCACTGAATGCGTAATTCCTTCCACTGGCATGCCCTCTTTAAATGCCTTCTTAGAACCTGTTAATATCCCCTGGGTTGTATAGGTCTCCCTGGCTGTGACAGCATCCAGTTCAAGGACTGCCCATAGACTGCTGCTGCTGCTGCGTCACTTCAGTCGTGTCCAACTCTGTATGACCCCATAGACGGCAGTCCACCAGGCTCCCCCGTCCCTGGGACTCTCCAAGCAAGAACACTGGAGTGGGTTGCCATTTCCTTTTCCAATGCACGAAAGTGAAAAGTGAAAGGGAAGTCGCTCAGTCGTGTCCGACCCTCAGCGACCCCATGGACTGCAGCCTACCAGGCTCCTCCGTCCATGGGACTCTCCAGGCAAGAGTACTGGAGTGGGGTGCCATTGCCTTCTCTGGTCCATAGACTAGAGCTTCTTAAACCCAAATGTTCATATGAATCACCTGCTGGTGTTAAAATACAGATTCTGACTTAGTATCTCTGGGGTAAAGCCTCAGATGCTGCATTTCTAACAAGCTTCTAGGTGATACTTATGCTGTTTCAAAGACCACAATACAATCAGCAAGAACCTCACAGACTCATCACCTCTTCCTTACCAGTTTCTTTTATCCCACCATTCAGTTCATTTCAGTCACTAAGTTGTGTCCAACTCTGCGACCCCATGGACTGCAGCATGCCAGGCTTCCCTGTCCTTCACCATCTCCTGGAGCTTGCTCAAACTCATGTCCATTAAGTCGATGATGCCATTCAACTATCTCGTCCTCTGTTGTCCCCTTCTCCTCCCATCTTCAATCTTTCCCAGCATCAGGGTCTTTTCACATGAGTCAGTTCTTCACATCAGGTGGCCAAAGTATTGGAGTTTCAGCTACAGCATCAGTCCTTCCAATGAATATTCAGGACTGATTTCCCTTAGGATGTACTTGTTGGACCTCCTTGCAGTTCAAGGGACTCTCAAGAGTCTTCTCCAACACCACAGTTCAAAGGCATCAATTCTTCCTCTCACATCCATACATGACTACTGGAAAAACCATAGCTTTGACTAGATGGACCTTTGCAACTACCTAGTCACACAGCCTTTGGCATAAGCCCTCTTGGACCATTAACTCCACTCTAGAGCCGCCAAGCAGATGACTCACAAACTGCATAACAATTATACCAAAGAAGTTCTTTCACTGTTAAAATTCTAGGACCCACAACAAATTTCCCAACCTGGGGATCTGGCAAAGGGACTGAGAACTCTCAGGGAACTTGACTTTGGAGGCCGGTGGGACTTGATTACAGAATTTACAAAGAACCAGGGAAACAGTCTCTTGGAGGACACAAACAAAACCTTGTGCACACCAGGACCCAGGAGAAAGGAGTAGTGACCCCACAAGAGACTGGCCCAGACTTGCCTGTGAGTGTCCAGGAGTCTCCAGCGGAGGTGTGGGTCAGCGGTGGCCTATTGCAGGGTCGGGGCACTGAATGCAGCAGTGAGTGCATGGGACCTTTTGAAGGAGGTCGCTATGATCTTCATTACCTCCACCACAGTTTGGTCTCAGGTCAAACAATAGGGAGGGAACAGGGCCCCGCCCATCAACGGAATCCCACCATTAATGCCCCTGTATCTTCCTTCCATCTCCCGCCTGAGCTGCAGCACCTGGGTTACATATAACAAGTGTCTGAGTTTTTTTCCTCCTGTTTCTATGGTCACTAAACATGTATGTTTCTCAGTTCTCCCAAGAATATAATCAACCAAATAATCTAGAGATTTTCTCATTCAGGGCGGCTGAAAGAATGAGAAAAACATCACCAGCACTACCCTTAAAATTTTAATTCATAAATAGATAGGCTGCAAAGCTGCCCTCTTCTTAGCTCATATTTATTCTCCTCTAGCAGCTGGAAGTCTAACTTATGAGGAAATGGAAAACAGATGAGAGGAGGGCTTTGCCCAAGAGAGCTTTCATCAGTAAAGTACCAAAGTAATTACTGCACCTGACAAATTCCTACTCCTTGTTTTAGCCCAGTTTTAATAAAAGAAAGATTCAACAATGGTTTATATTACCTGGCATTGCCTTTAATTTCATCAAGCTCCAGCATGAAGACTTGCCACATTTACACTAAACTTCTTTTTACTCCTGAAGTTCATTTGTGAAGGCAGCTGCTGGGGCTTTAATCATCTTTTCTTCAATCTTTCATTTCTAACACACTGTGAGTGATAATGGTTCTCCCAGGCCCCCCTGCAAACTAGGCAAATTCTCCTTCATGTTACTCCCAGGTAGTCAGTGGTACAGAAAGCATCTACTAATTAAGAACTGAAAGGCCATTTCAAATGCTCTGGCTATAAAGACTTACCATTTCACATTCACAGTGGGCTCCATGCAAAGGTAAGGTCCTCTGACCTGCTGGACCAGGCAGTATTTCTCCTAACTTAGGAACAGCAGGCAAACTCTTGGCATTTCAGAGGTTCTGCAGAAATCTAGGGTAATGAAATGCTGCTCATGTTTGAGAGCACAAAGCCCTTAGAATCACCTTGTCAGTATTAAGTAGATCACAGGAGTTCAAATCTCAATCACTGAGGCCCCGATGTCTCAAGGAGTACTTAGAAAAACCTCAACAATGTTTTATGCCTCCAGGATCATTCTTTTCACACTGATGCTACTTAAAAAGTTTATTTCCTATGATTTTCTCTAAAAACCTGTAGGCTGCAAGCTGTTGCATGATTTGAAGAGTGTTTAAAATTCCATCTGGCTCAGACGCTAAAGCGTCTGTCTACAATGAGGTTCGGTCTGTCTACAATGAGACCTGGGTTCGATCCCTGGGTCAGGAAGATCCCCTGGAGAAGGAAACGTTAATCCACTCCAATATTATTGCCTGGAAAATCCCATGGACAGAGGAGCTTGGTAGGCTACAGTCCATGGGGTTGCAAAGAGTCAGACACGACTGAGCGACTTCACTTTTTCACTTTAAAATTCCATCTAGAAAAGTTACTGTTCAAGATGGCAATACAGGAAGATCCCAAACTGACCTCCTCCCATAGACACACTGAGTTTAGAGCCACATATGGACAAGTTTTTCTCTTAAAACCTAAAGTTAGGCTGAGTGGCAAACAAGAAAGAAACCACATGGAAACAGACATAGTCTCAGTATAAACCCTGCTCCCCACACAGCGAGCCACAACCAGAAGAAAACTCAAAACCCAGGATTTCTCCCCAAGAGGAAAAACTCTGAGCCCCACATTGTACACCTTACCTTTCAGTACCTGCACCTGAGAGAGGAGCCCCCAAAAGCTCTAACTTTGAAAGCAAACAGGACTCACATCCAAAGACCCGCAGGACTATAGCATCCTGAGAGCATGCTTTTTTTTTTTCTTTTATTCATTTATTTATTTATTGAGAGCATGCACGTGCTCAGCTCTACCCACTCCAGGACCCAGCTTGGAGGCAGCCAATCAAGCCCTGAATTAACTGAAGGAGACTCACCAGATGATAAGAGTGTTGTCCTGAGGGGCAGGCATCTAATTAACACCCACCTCTAGGAGCCTACTGGAACTCTACAGCGAGGGAGGCTGGGGAGGGGGCCATTTTTCATACTTTCCCTTTGCTCTGGAGCACCAGCATCATCCAGAAGGGAGCTTTTACCTGCGTCTAGTGCCCAGGTCTCTGTGGCTGCCACCAGGGGCATTGGGTACCTCTTGACTATCTGGCTCTGGAGGCAAACAGAGCTTGCATTCCTGGTCCTGTGGGACTGTAATAATCAGTATTGACCAGAAAAGAGCTCATATCCTAATTTTTGCAGCTGCTACCAGAGGACACGTCTGTAACACCAGCCTCTGGCAGCCAGTGGGGCTTACACCTGTAGGTCTCACAAGACTGTAACCAAAGGAAAAAGAGTTCTTAAGTAGCTACCACTCCTCAGGGCACAGCAATAGGTAGCAGACCCAGAAGCCTGTCTCTGGGAAGAAGTGCTTAGTCATTCAGTCATGTCTGACTCTTTGCAACCCCATGGACTGTAGCCCTCTAGGCTCCTCTGTCCATAGGGATTCTCCAGGCAAGAATACTGGAATGGGTTGCCATGCCATCCTCCAGGGGATCTTCCCAACAATGGAACCTAGATCTCCTGCATTGCAGGTAGATTCTTTACCATCTGAGCCACCAAGGAAGCCCAAGAATACTGGAATGGGTAACTTAGCCCTTCTTCAGGGGATTTTCCCAACCCAGGAATCAAACTAGAGTCTCCTGCATTGCAGGTGGATTCTTTACCAGCTGAGCTACCCGGGAAGTCTCCTGGGAAGAAGGCCTATTAGCTAATCATCATGGATGTGGCCTGAGGGGCAGGCTTCTAATTAAACACACATCCAGGGGCTGACTATAACCTTGGAGGACAGGCACTACCTCCAGGCTTTCCTACTGCTGTGCTCCAGGGAGCCAGTGTCTCCTGGAGGGGAGCTTTCCACTTGGCCCCAGCCTTGGCTTTTGCATCCAGTGCCCCCAGGTTTGCAGTTGCTGCCTAGGGGATGCCCTTTGATCACCTGGCTCTGGTGGACAGGGGATGGGGTGCTTGCATTCGTGGATCCTACAGGATTGTGACAAATCAAAGAGCCAGTTCTGGGAAGGCAGCCAACCCGGGGACTGTGCGGACAGCAGACTGACGCCGCCCCCACCCCCACCCGCCAGTCTCTCTCTGAAGGAGGTTTCTTGGCTTGTCCTGGAGCTCTGGCCTGAGGGGCAGTTGTGAAATCCCCCACACATCTAGCAGACTCTGGAGCGGCTCTCGAGCAATGCAGGCTGTGGGTGCCATCTTGGTAATCTTCTGTCTTGCTCCAGCTCCCCAGTATCTCCCAGAAAGAGCTTATTCAGTTGTTTGGAGCTCCAATTGTTGTGACTTTCAGATCACCTGGCTAGCAGAGTATACACTATGATCCCACAAAAAAAAAAGTATATATTTTCATACTTTAAAAAGCCACTGCCTGAGGGGTCTGGCTTCTAAACAGTCTGAATCTAGATGCTGAGAACTTCCCCCTAGAAACACTGACAGGTCTTGCCACATCCTCAATTACTGAGAGTTACTAAAATTATAATAGGCTGCTTGGATAAGCACAAAGGTTTGAGAGACAGCAAAGCATTGGGGCAGGGTTGAACAAGGTTCATCTCCTACACGAGGGCACTCCTTCAGGGCTGGGAGAAGTGGTTGTTTCATCGACTGTACAGAAGCCAATACGAAGTATCAAGCAAAATGAAGAAACAAATGAAAGAACAAGGTAAAACCTCAGGGGGAAAAAAATCTTAATGAAATGGAGGTAATAGGAAAAGAGCAACAAGATAAGCATCTCCAAATAAGGGGTGAAGATGACAGGGCCAGCTGACAAGAACCATCTTTCTTGACAATTTCCTCGTCATCCCCATCTGGAATGTGGGTAGTCAATATCCTGGGATAGAACTGATCCTGGGACAATGAAAAGCCCTGATCAGACTTCTACTTCTCTGAGATTAGCTTGAGGCATCATCTGGTCTGCTTTCCTGGGAGCTCTCTGATTTTCACAAAGGAGACCCAAGTGTATTGTAGAGGGAGTAGAGGGGAATTTTATAATGATAAGAGTCAATCCAACAAAAGGACATAACATATGTAAATATGTATGCAGCCAACATAGAAGCACTTAAATATATAAAGCAAGCACAAACAGATCTAAACAGAGAAACAAACAGCAATACAATGGTAGGGTATTTTAAAATCCCACTTACATCAATAGATAGATGATCCACATGGAAAATCAATAAGGAAACATCAGCCTCAAATGACACATTAGATCAAATGAGATTAACATACAGAACATTCCATCCCAAAGCAACAGAATACACATCCTTCTGAAGTACACATGAAGCATTTTCTAGGATAGGTAATATGTTAGGTCAAAAAACAAGTCTTAATAAATTTAAGAGGGCTAAGTTCATATCAAGTATCTTTTCCAGCACAATGGTGTGAAACTAGGAATTAATTACCTGAAGAAAGGTGGGAAAATATGTGGAGCTTAAACAACGTAGTACTAAAAAACCAATGGGTCAAAGAAGAAATAAAGAGAAAAATTTGAAAATACCTTCAAACAAAAATGGAAATATACCAAAATTTGAGGGATGTTGCAAATGCAGTTCTAAGAGGGAATTTCATAGCAATAAATATCTACTTCAAGAAACAAGTCTCAAATAAACAACCAAACTTTATTCCTCAAGGGAGCAGAAAAAGAAGAACAAATGAAACTCAAAATTAGTAGAAGGAAGGAAATAACAAAGGTTACAGTAGAAATAGAGACCAAAATGACAGTACAGAAGTTCAAATTTAGAGCTGGTTCTTTGAAAAGATAAATGAAATTGACAAGTCTTTAGCTAGACTTAACCAAGAAAAAGAGGACTCAAATAATATCAGAAATAAAAAGGAAATATTACAAATGATACAGCATAAATACAAAGGATCATAAGAGGCTGCTATGAAAAATTATACATCAACAAACTGAACAACTTAGAAGAAATGGATATATTCACAGAAATATACAATCTACCAAGACAGAATCATGATTAAATAGAAAATGTGAACAGACCAGTTACTAGTAAGAAGTAATCTAGAAGGATGTCAACATCATTAATCATCAGTTCAGCTCAGTTCAGTCACTCAGTCGTGTCCGACTCTTTGCGACCCCATGAATTGCAGCACACCATGCCTCCCTGTCCATCACCAACTCCCGGAGTTCACTCAGACTCACATCCATCAAGTCAGTGATGCCATCCAGCCATCTCATCCTCTGTCATCCCCTCTCCTCCTGCCCCCAATCCCTCCCAGCATCAGAGTCTTTTCCAATGAATCAACTCTTCCCATGAGGTGGCCAAAGTTAAATAACTGGAGTTTCAGCTTTAGCATCATTCCTTCCAAAGAAATCCCATGGCTGATATCCTTCAGACTGGACTGGTTGGATCTCCTCTCAGTACAAGGGACTCTCAAGAGTCTTCTCCAACACCACAGTTCAAAAACATCAATTCTATGGCACTCAGCTTTCTTCACAGTCCAACTCTCACATCCATATATGACCACTGGAAAAACCATAGCAGAATGTGGTCCACTGGAGAAGGGAATGGCAAACCACTTCAGTATTCTTGCCTTGAGAACCCCATCAACAGTATGAAAAGGCAAAATGATAGGATACTGAAAGAGGAACTCCCCAGGTCAGTAGGTGCCCAATATGCTACTGGAGATCAGTGGAGAAATAGCTCCAGAAAGAATGAAGGGATGGAGCCAAAGCAAAAAGAATACCCAGTTGTGAATGTGACTGGTGATAGAAGCAAGGTCTGATGCTGTAAAGAGCAATATTGCATAGGAACCTGGAATGTCAGGTCCATGAATCAAGGCAAATTGGAAGTGGTCAAACAGGAGATGGCAAGAGTGAACGTCAACATTCTAGGAATCAGTGAACTAAAATAGACTAGAATGGGTGAATTTAACTCAGATGACCATTATATCTACTCCTGTGGGCAGGAATCCCTCAGAAGAAATGGAGGAGCCATCATGGTCAACAAAAGAGTTTGAAATGCAGTACTTGGATGCAATCTCAAAAACGACAGAATGATCTCTGTTCGTTTCCAAGGCAAACCATTCAATATCACAGTAATCCAAGTCTATGCCCCAACCAGTAATGCTGAAGAAGCTGAAGTTGAATGGTTCTATGAAGACCTACAAGACCTTTTAGAACTAACACCCAAAAAAGATGTCCTTTTCATTATAGGGGACTGGAATGCAAAAGTAAGAAGTCAATAAACACCTGGAGTAACAGACAAATTTGGCCTTGGTATACGGAATGAAGCAGGGCAAAGACTAATAGAGTTTTGCCAAGAAAATGACTGGTCATAGCAAATACCCTCATTAATCATCAGGGTAATGCAAATCAAAACTACAAGATATCATTGCAAACCTATTAGAATGGCTACTATCAACAAGACAAGAAATAGCAAACACTGGTGAAGATATGGTGGAAAGGGAACCCTTGTGATTGTTGGTGGGAAAATAAATTGGTGCAATCATGATGAAAAACAGTTGAGAGGTTCCTTAGAAAATTAAAAATATAACTACCATAGGACCTAATAGTTCCACTTCTGGGTATTTGTCTAAATAAAACACTAACTTAAAAATATATTTTCACCTCCATATTCATTGCAGCATTATTTAACAATAGCCAAGACATGGAAACAACTGAAGTGTCTATCAATGGATGAATGAATAAAGAAGTTATTGGGTGTGTACACTTATATGCTTGGAATGCAACACTGTGACAGAAATAACTGAGCAATACACTCCATGCCTGGACCCCTGCATAAGACCTATAGAGTCCTTCACCCCAAGTGGCTGAATCCATGGAATATTATTGTAATTCATTTATAATCTACCTAAAACAATCTAGAAGTTTGTTTTTTTTTTAATGTATACAGCAAAGGGTAATGCCTAACTACTTTAATTCTAGCACATGAACTTGCAGAGTGGTACAGAAATTTACTGTATGACTATTTACACTTTGTGCCAGTGTATAAATTCTTCATCTCTCCATTGATAGCTCATCATGAGATTACATGATCACTTAACACATCAGTTCTTCAAAGGAGGCAATTTCAATTACATGGAAGCCTCCCAACATTGTCATTAACAAGGAAACATAGTAGGAGGCAAAATCCCAGGCTAGATGTTCATATGGAAGAACTAATGATTACCTCCAAAGTCCACATTTCCTTAATTATAGCATCATGTTCAGTAAAGTTAAAGCTTTGTCAGCCATCTCTGTGTTTATGGGGCAAAGGAATTTGTATCATTCAAAATTGACATGTTGTACAAGGGAAGGTTACCATCAAAGAGGAATGAAATAGATTGCACTGCAGTCTTCCTTTTTAGAACAACACATTTTCCCAAAAGGGAGAAAATAAATAGAAGGGTAAATCATCTCTGTTGTTACATTATTTCTAAATTCTGCAGTCTTGTGACACCCAAAAAAGAATGCACTCCACAGAGTGTATACTCAAACATGAAGCAGCTTGATTGCTAGTCCTGACAATTGCATAAATTAATGACAGCTCTCCATCAAGAAAAGATCTAATTTGATGATGTTTCAAAACAATGTCTAAATTTTTTGCAGTACCCAGATAAGATGTAACAAATAATTTCAGTTAGTGCTTCTTGGGCTAGATGTGACAAGCTACTACCTAAATGAAAGAAATATTCTTGTTTTCTGTGATTATTTCTCCTCTGAAGGATAAAATAAATCTAAATCTAGATCTTTTACAAGATACACTATTAAGCTGGACTCAATACTGCCCTATAAAACGGAGAAGGTTGACTCATGGGGTTAGAAAGTAGTGAAGAGGTGGAAGTGTTCGGTCGCTCTGTCATGTCTGACTCTCTGAGACTGCATGTACTGTAGCCCACCAGGCTCGTCTATTCATGGAATTTCCCAGGCAAAGAATGCTGGAGTGGGTTGCCGTTTCCTTCTCCAGGGAGAAGTGAATGAGAAAGAGAAAGGAAGTATATCCTACTGACAATGATGAGAGAGAAGAAATTATCCAATCTCTCCATGTTAGTACCAGGTGACCCGGTCACTCAGCTGACCTATATTTCCTTCCCAGGTTTGTGAAGGGAATGAGGAAGGAGAGAAATATTTGCCAGGGAAAGGATTCTAGCTAACATAGTCTTAGATAGTACAGTTCAACAGAAAATGATATCAGCCTGAATCTGAGGAGTCTTGATTCCTATCCCAGCTTTACTGATTTTCTCCATGGCTTTGGAAATGCCCCAGTGCCTCCAGTTCTCCATTTTATCACCTGTAAAATGGATCATCTCTAAACTATTGCTTTCCAGAAAACATACATAGTAGCACAAATGATTTATAGAGAATGCTATGCAAAGATTATTCGAGCTAAGTGATGTTCGCCAAGAGAAAACTGTGTCCACCTCTCTATTTGAATTTATGATTTGATCATATATTTTTAATAATAAGGTCATACGTTAAATTGGCCAAGAAGCAAATGAGTCACTCTAAATGTTCCTAATAAACTTGTATTAGAATCAATTTCTCAGGAGGTAAAAATCAAACAAGTTTTTCGATCCATCTCAATCTAGAGTCCCACGCTTTCCACCATCTTCCTAGTTACAACAAGCTGCTGTCACACCTCGAGTGTGAACCAGCCAGTAGGGCTCATGCTAGTTTCTCTGCCCTCTCCATAACAGCCCTCGACAAAATATCTTTGGAGGGGAGACCTCATTCCCCACCTCCACATAGTCCTAGAATGTGCTTCTTACGTCTGACTTTCCCCTCTCCCCAGAGTCTTTCCCAACTTCTCCTGCAGAATCAGCCTTCCTCAAGATGTCACCCCCCGTCTCCCTCAGCACACACCAAACTATCCCCTTGGCTGCTCACCCCCAGAATGATAGAGTCCATCCCATGTCCTCCCTACAGAACTGTCTTTGGAGTCCACTGGTATTGATGGAGGCCTCTGCAGACATTCCATGGGGTTGCAAAGAGTCAGACACGACTGAGCAACTTCACATTCACTTTTCTGCAGAGTTAGTCTCAAAGAAAGAGTGTATTCTTTGTGGGTGGAAGGGTGCGACGAGCTCAGCTCATCTCTCTACAGCAGCGTTGCTGGGTTGGGGGCAGTGAGTCCTCTAACTGCAAATACAGCTGTTTTCCATTATAAGTCATCACGTTCTGGAGGATGTGGGCTTGTGGATCTGAAGCCTGACCTCTCTATCTACACCCAACCTAGGAAGCAGTTCCTAAGACTGCTTTTACAAGGCCAACTTTAACCCAACGTCCAGAGTATTCCCCCGGCCACATTATCCTGAAAGCGCTCTTGCTGCTTTCCAGGGTCACTTTCACCTACAGAAACTCATATTAACTCCTGGAGACAAGACAGATATGGACTGGTACACAGTTCACTCCAGCTCTCCTATCACCAAATTTCTGCCTCTGTGGTGGGGAAAGGAGCTTCAGTGCTTCCACCAATGGATCATGTGTGTGTTTCATAAGGAAGCAGATGACTCAAGTTACATGAATATATAAATTAATTCCCCCCAAAGACCTAAAATGGAAAAAAATCTGTGAATTCTCACAAGTGTACCTGGTGAATGGAGAGTCCCAGTGGGTTCAGCAAGGTTGGGAATGGGAATCTGGGGACCCTACGCCCGTGGTGTCTCATTACGCCCTGCCTGCCTGAGCTCAGAAAAGACTCTCTCTTACTACTCCTTCATCTTCCCCATCACCAAAAGGATGAGTCAGATTCGCTGTCCCTAAGTTCCCTGCCAAGCCAGACACTCAAGGATTTCTATCATACTCTTTTCTTCCATAAACAGCGAAAGCAACTGCTTCATTTTACCTTACCAGCTCACTTTTTGGTAGTCAGATTTCCAATGGAAGCCCAGAATTATTTCTATATACACTAAGTTGAGAAGCAAAGAAAACACTTACTTTTTTTCCCTCAATATAAAAAATTCCACAATAAAATAATACGGAAATGTAACTTAGAAAGAGATAGTAGCCCATTATCTTACTTCTCTTGTGAAAATAAGTTGGTTACAGTTTCGTTCACAGTTTTATAAGACAAACGTGCATTATTCTTACTATTAATATTTTAATAAAAACATATTTACATTAAATAGACTTATTACAAAATTGTCTTTGTGTTTAGAAATCCTTTCTTGTCAGCAAGTATAAATCTCTCTCTTTCTTATCAACTGCATTAGATTCCTCTGTGGGTCTGTACCATAATATGGGTACATCCTTTTAATAAAATTTTTGTCCGATTTCCTAATCACAAATTTCCTAAACACACAGTATCTTTATACATGTAAATGACTATTATAGAATAATTAAACCGAGACTGGAGCTTACCAACTTATTTTAGGTTGTGTTTTGGTTTATTAATAAACCAACATGTCAGCATCCATCATTTAATCAAATATGGCACAACACACTGTCCTGGGAGGCAAATAAGGGGTACCCAGAATGTAAGTTATTATATACGATAAAACTTAATTAACCATTTGCCTCAAAACGATTATATCTCTTTTAAAATGTCTGTCTCCTTTGTTTGCTATAAATATTCATTTAGATACATAAAACATACTAAGCAGCATTTTCTCTGCATCCCATCAAGCAAATTCACTGAGGCGTGAGGGCTATATAAGCAGTGGAGCAGAAGACCATGCTATTACATGGATAAATGCTCTGGAGTTACTGAAGCAAGACAAAAACAATCACGGGAACATGGGTTTGGAATATGCTGAAGCAACCATGTTTGGGGGGATGGGGGAAAAAAGGAGAGTTGCTCATAAATAAGAAAATACAGATGTGATGATATTCCATAAAATTGAGTGTGTTTAGTCTGATTCAGACAGATTGTTACTGTCATGCTATCTGCCTATCAGATATTTTAAGTTCATCAAGAATCCATGGTCAGTTAACAGACCTACATAATGGAATGTTTTATAAGATGATTTTCTTTTAATCACCCAGAGGTCTAATAGGGTGGTTGGCCTGCTTCCCTAATAAAATTTAAATAGCTTTGCCTCAGGTCAAAGTGAAGTCGGCCATCCTACAAGGAGTTCATCTGTGACATCCATAATAGCTGCCCAGTCTCAAGGGACCATTTGAGGTTACTGCTTCTGTCAGAAAATAAATAGTCACACACACACACACACATACACGCACTGCAAGCAGCAGTTTCCTAGCCAAAATGAATTTCAATCCATAGTCTATGTTTTTGTTTTTAAGGGCTGAGCAAGCAAACTAACCTCATTCTATATCTTCCTGGCCCAGCACCCTTCACGACTTCCTCCTCACCTACTGCAGAGTTCCGAGATTCCCTATAGAAGGTACCACAGCCAGAGGCCAGCAGTCCAGCACCTCTCTGCAGGCCCCATTCTCGTCCCTTGGGCTATAGCCTTGACTCTCTAGTGGTTCTGTGGCCTCCCCCTGCCCCCATTTTCTGCCCACTTGCTTCATCCATGCTTCTATTGTACTTTCTGCTTGACTTTCGGTGGCGTCTTCAGCCTTGGGCCCATTCTCTAATGCTGAGCCCAGATCCCAGGGCCTAAGGCCCTTAAATGGGAGGAGATTGAACCTACACAGTTGATAGGCCTTTAACTGGTAATTACACACAGCACACATGTGCAAGGGCACACACACATACACACATACACATACACATGTTAATAAATGTATCTAACCATGTATGGGTAAACCTGCCCAGTTACTTTTACAAGTAAAGCTCAAAAGGCTTCCCAGACTTGATTTCGCTCCCTACATATCTTTAGGTCCATTTTCTCTTTGTGGGTAACCTTACTGGGCACACATGGTAATAAGGTGAGATGACCATGGCAGCTCTAGTCCTTCAAGATCAAGCCCAGGAAAAAAACATCTCTGCCTCATCCTTGAATTCTCAGACATACATTTGATTGTGTTTTACTGGCTTTCAGTCTGTCTCATGACATTCCCTGAACCAAATGTTTTCTGGCCAGAAAATCGTAAACACTGATGCCTTCCAAATGCACCTGAAGCACAGGTTAAGGACTGGAGAGAACCTCCAGAGATTCTGAAGATTTACTGCTGGAAGAAGAGAGAATGAATGTTGGGGTGAATGATCAAGTACCTGGACGTTAAGATAACCAAACCAATTGCTTCATATTTTTGTGCCAATTATATAAATTAAGAAGCAGTTCAATCAAGAGTTTCAAACGACTCACAGGCTCAAATACTAGGACGACTTAGCAATCACGTAGCTCCTGGCTGTTTAAAATGTGCTTCCCAGACTAGCAACAATAGCATCACCAGTTTTAGAGTTGCAGCATCTCAGATCCCCTGGCCCTGCTGAATCAGAATCTGAAGTTTAACAAGATCTGCAGTATATACAGTAAGGTTGAAAATGAATAATCCAAATTTAACTCTCAGTTTACAGATACAGAAGCTGGGATGAGACAGATGAAGACCCTTGCCCAAAGTCATACATCCTGTAAGTGGGATACTAGAATCCAGGTCTCTTTTCACATGTGGGAGGCTTTACTCCAAATTGACGCTACTTTGCACTGTCAATTTTTCAACCAATCACAATTATATTTTCAATGATGCATTTGTTATTAAAACATACAAATCAGGAAAGAAGTCAGCATGGCATAATGGTTCAGAAGTACAACTCCGAAATCAAAGAGGTCTGGATTCAAATCTCAGCTCCAGCATTTATTACCTCAGAAATTTGGGAAAGTTATTTGGCTGCTGTAAAATGTGGCTTCTCAATACCTACCTTACAGAATTATTGTAGGAATTGAAAAAGGTATATTATATATATATAATATATTATACATTATATATTATACATCTATGACATATATTATACATATATGACATATATTATACATATATGACATATATTATACATATATGACATATATTATACAATATATGTCATATATTATATGTGTCATATATTATACATATATGACATATTATACATATATGTGTTATATACATACACATACATATATATGTTAACAACTTAATCAATATGTTGGGCATGTGGAGCTTAAAAATATTATTTTTATCATTTTTCATAGAATAACCTTTTCCAACCATTTATTCTTTTCATCTCTGTCTTCGGTGCCTGCCATCAAGAAGACTACATTCTCTCAGAGGAGGTAGAGTAGCAGCAAACTAGGTCGTGACAAATGCTAAGCCATCAGCATGCACAAAGTGCCACCAAACCACAGAGAAGAAGCAATTAATTTTGCCTAGCAGAGGAGAACAGGCTCCTCAGAAAAAAATCATATAGCTTGTACCTGAAGGGGGCTTGAAAGTGCATCAAGGTATTCAACTGTAGTGAGTTTTTGAGGAATTAACATATATATGGTGTTGAGGGTTGAGGGCATCAAAAAATTAATAAGATAACATCCCCAACAGCATCATAAGATCATCAAGTGCAGAGCTATACGTGACTGCTATTGGAGGCTGTGAGGCTCAGCCAATTATCTCCCCACACTCTTGCCATTATATGGGGCCATGAAATTAGTTGTAACAAAGAAGGGGTAGACATAATGTGTATCTGATCCAGAGCAGAGCATGGGAGAGAGGGCCCAAGAACACACATTCCATCTGGTGCAGTCACAAGATGGTAGAGCTTTGTTCATTGGAAGGACTGATGCTGAAGCTGAAGCACCAATACTTTGGCCACCTGTTGCTAAGAGCCAACTCACTAGAAAAGAAAACCCTGATGCTGGAAAAGACTGAAGACAAAAGGAAAAGAAGGTGGCAGAGGATGAGATGGTTGGATAGCATCCCTGACTAAATGGACATGAGTTTGAGCAAACTCCTGGAGATAGCGAAGGACAGGGAAGCCTGGCGTGCTGCAGTCCATGGGGGTCACAACGAATCGGACATGACTTAGTGACTGAACTACAATAAGAACTTTGTGATAGCTTCACAATAGAGTTTCCCACTGCCCGAGTTAGTCATGCTGTGTGGGCTAGAAATACACTTTGGTGGAGTAAATCGCTTTGACTTGGGGTTTGCTTATTATCATACCATAACCCAGAACACTTGATTCACATGGGATGATAATATTCATGAAGGTGACTCCAAGGAAACTATGACTTCAGAAGGGGTAGAGGGAGGGAATTGACTTCAAATCAAGTGTGTTTTGCGGGGTGGGAGGCGGGGCCGGAGGAAGTTTCTTACTAAACCTATCAAAATGTGTTACTAAGCAATACCTGCTAATCATATTTCCCTGCTCAAACAACAGTATTTTTTAGAATTTCATCTTGAAATCCTCCTAAGGATGCACCCTCTCGCATGACTAGTGAAACCACCATACGTCACCAGGTCATAGTGCATGTCAGTGTTACAAAAACAGTTATGAATCGCTTTAAACAAAGCAAATCCATCTGTCCATCTTTCCATGCTACTTCAAAGCCGCCCGACCATCTAAAATCAAACTTCTCTGGATTAAATAGGCTACAAGGCTAAAGCCCAGCAAGTGTCTCTTTTAACCTCTAGCAGATTTTCACAGCCCAGTGGCAAACTCCTCCAACAACATTTCTAATGGGAGGCTGACAGACTTCTAACTAAAGCAGTTCCAATGTGCCACTATAATAACCTACTTCTTTTGATTGCATTTATTTTTAATGATTATTTTCCCTGAGTGCCAATCCAACCTGTGCTTCCAGCCCAGGAAGAGGGGGGAGGGGAGGAAGCCAGGACCTAGAACGTTGTCTTGGGCTGCACTGCCACCTAGAGGTACTGCGGAAGAACTGCCTCATTGCTCTTCAAAGAGCAGTGGCCGCTATTGAAATAAAGTGGGACCTTCCTCCCTCTGCATAGGGTTGGGTAAAATAACTGAAATGAGCCCCTCAGTTTCGCTTAAACAAAATATAATAAAACAATCATAAAATATATAATAATTTTTTACTTAACACACCCAAGGTGGTCTTAAAGAGGGAGATCCTTTAAGAAATGGTTCTGAGAGCTCTTAGAAAAGAACAGTTTTCAGTATTACAGCAGTTAGATTTGATTTGCAGCTTGAACTGCATAGATGGAAAAATCATTTGGAAACGGATTGTTGCCAAAGTCTGAATAGGTCTATCTGGTCAGAACTACACTTCGATTGCAAAACTGAAATTTATTCAAAAGTTATTCAGGCTCAAATCAGAAGCCAAGAAGTATCATGGAGATAGAAAAAAGGACAAGGCTGATGATGTCTTGATTACTGAAGTTCTGCAAATGACAGAATTTTGACAGGTGCATCCCTAATTGTCATTATTTCAAGGGCAAAGTCAAAAGTTTGTTGTTGACAAGGTTTTTAACATTCTCCTTAGGCAATGTCAGCTTATACACAAACACAAGCTATTTTAAATAAACCGGAAAAACTTGTATTTCAGGAAGATGCTATTTCCAAATGATTAGTACAACGAACACACACGTTCAGGGAAAAGATAATTTGGGCAGGCTTCGGGAGAGGTAATGATTTAGTCCACATCACTAAAGGCACTTGCAATGAAAGAGGGGCAAAAACCTGAGATGAATCATTCAAGGGCTTGGGGATTTTCAGCTGAAATCTCTCTGTGACATTTTAAGCCAGGAATGATGGGCTGTTCTTTGAATTTAATGAGCACATGCACATTCAGAAACACATCCCAGGACCACAGACTGTGTGGCTCTCTTGGTTTGCATCACTTCTCTGCGATCAAAAAACGTGGGTTTTGAAGTTGAAAAGACAAGAAAGCAAAGAAACAAAAAGGGGAGAAAAAAGTTATTTTGCAATGCAAAAAGCCTATTACCCTTACTGGTACAAAATTCAAAATTAGGCAAATTATCAGTTCCACTCACTGCAAAAGGGTTATTTTGGGAAAGTCAAAACAGCACAGTTAAAATAACTGTTTAAATTTTGAGCACTTACAACGGTCCTGGTGTTATCTTAGGGCTTTACTCATTTAGTCCTCAAACCACCATGTAGGGTGGATACTCTCACATCCCCATTTTACAAATGAGGACAGTGAAATCCAGAGAGGTAAAATAAAGATCAAAACCCAGGCAGTTATTCTGACTCCAGAGTATCCATTCTTAAAAACCATGCTATTAAGCTATCTCATTAAAGAACATTTTCTATAGGACAACACAAGAAACTACTGCTTTTTCCAGTGGGATTTTTCAAGACAGTGCCCCTTGATGACTTGATGAAAGTCATTGCCTTCCTGGACCATTCCTGCCGCCACTCTGTAGGTTTCTTTTCCTGCTCAGTGCCCATTCAGGTCAGATCACCTCACTAATAGAAGAGGCCATAACCGTGCTAGTGTTCAGGACCTAGTGGCTTTCCCTCTTGGACCCTGCTCTGGTTGGAGCTGAGCCAGCCCATTCTTCAGTCACCCCATGAGGAATTTCCTTTTCCCACCCAGAGTCCACATGTGCCCTCCCCTCCCAGGTCTTGGGTGAAGGTGACTTTTCTGAAGTCAATCTGAGGTAGGTGTTCAATAAACAGTTGAATAGGATCAATGGAGGTATTTCTGAAGCTTAATCAAGCTGGAGGCATTTTTCAATATTGATGGGGTTCCTGGCAGCTCTTCTAACCTCACCCAAGATCCCTGATGGCTAAAGGTAGAAAGTAGTCGATGGCCTACAGACATTCCTTGCTTTCCCTAAGATGCCCTCTGAAAAAAACTGGAACACTGAAAAGCCTCAATAATAAGGATTTTTACTGGTTCAGGGAAAAAAAAAAAAATCAGCCAACAGAAATAAAACTCGCCTGCAAATGTCATTAAACTGAACACTTCTTTGTTATAGATCCTTTCCAGTGAGCATGAAAAGAAGGTCATTTAATTGTAACCCCCAGAAACTGCCTCTGTTAATGTAACATGTTCAATTGGTTTAATTATTCAGTCTTATGCTATCAGAATGTGATAAAACCTAAATTGTCCATGCAGTTGGGGAAAAGGAAAAGTAGAGGGAAATGAAATTCCCAGGCACGTCTCTAATATTAATTCCACTGAACCTTAGCTTGTTTCTCAGGTTCAGAAGTATTGAATGAATGAATGAACAAATGAACCAACAAATCAACCTTTGAAGAAACAAGTGAATGAAGAAACCAAGATGGCCCGGGCTAATCAAAGGCAAAATGTCACCACAGAGAGCTCCAGTAATATATCTACACAGTGGACAACCACATAGACCACTCCTTCCCTGTGCCTCGGCAGGATCTGTGGCCAGGAGATGCATGTTGTCTAGTGACCTGGCTGGCCTGGCCAGGAGTCAGCCAGCTCCAGAAGACTGAGTCCTACAGAGCCAAAGAACATGCATGGCATCATGCCCGAGAGAGAGAGCACCAGAGATGGAAGCCAGAGGAGCCTGTCTGAAATGGGTTTTCAGGACAAAGGAGACTGGTAGTGGGTATTGGGAGTCAGGAGAGAGCCAAGGTGAGGATCCAAGAGGCCAGTGAGTCAAAGGACATTGGTCCAAGCACATTAGACTAGATGAGTGGGATCGCTGTTAGTGCCAGCACTGAAACCACAAGAATTTTATTTCTTTGGCTGGCCTTTCTATTTGCTTTGTGTTTATTTTTTCTAAATGGGAATTACATGTACATTAAGCAAATCTCCAAAAAGATTCCAAAGGGTATACTAAATGGTAATCTCACTCTCACCCTTGGCTCCCAGCTCCCCAGTTCTCCTCCCCTGAATTTCTTCTGGGTCCTTCCATAGGTAGCCTGTACACATATAAGCATAAATGTATTTACATCCTATGTATCACAAATCATATCATATTATACTTATCAGTTCTTTATCTTTCTTTTACATTTACCAGTACATCTTAGAAATGGTTCCATAAGTATATGGAAAGCTGGTTCATCTTAATGGCTGAGTAATATTCCTTTGCACAGACCCACCAAAATTAATCCTGTTAAAATGTCTATTTAGCTCCTCTGTAAACTTTGCTATAACAGAAAATGTTGCAGTGATGGACATGTTGGGTGCATGTGAATATATCTGTAAAAGTGAAAACAGGTTAATAAAGTTCATTTTAAATTTTGATAGGTATTGCCAAATTATTCTCCAAAGAGGTGATACCAATTAATATTCCAAACCGTACTCTGGTATCCAAGACATCTGGGTTTGGAGTCTGATGTTGATGGACAGGGTTTGATGGAACATCTACTACATGCAGACACACTTGTCCCTCACAACAAGCAGAAACTTGCTCTTCCACAGTGCTATTGTTTATCAGATAAAAGTTGGTTAAATGGTTTTTCTAAAGCTACATGACAAACCTAGGTATGTCAATCTGCTACTCACAAGCTGTGCAACCTTGGGTAAATGATAACTTACCCAAGAGAGGTCTCAGTTTTCCCAAAGAATTTGTCAAAAAGCTGGAGTCATTATCAGCTAGTCTTCCAGTTCTCAGTCTGCAGTACCTTGTAATATGGCAAAAATTCAGATCTCCCATGGGGAAAAGCAGGCAATGGCAACCCACTCCAGTACTCTTGCCTGGAAAATCCCATGGATGGAGGAGCCTGGTGGGCTGCAGTCCATGGGGTCGCAAAGAGTCGGACATGACCGAGCAACTTCACTTTCATGCTTCACTTTCATGCACTGGAGAAGGAAGTGGCAACCCACTCCAGTGTTCTTGCCTGGAGAATCCCAGGGACAGGGGAGCCTGATGGGCTGCCGTCTCTGGGGTTGCACAGAGTCGGACACGACTGAAGTGACTTAGCAGCATAGGGAAAAGAAAAGCAAAGGTCCTGGCTCATGAACATGCATTAACATAACTGGCACAAAAAACAGAGTCACTATGGGTCCCCTCCTCTCTTATGACCAGCTCAACTCTTCATATGAAACAAGAGCTAGGGAAATGGTCACAACTTAACTCAAGCCAATCCAGTAGGAATTTACCATGTACAAGAGGAGCTGGGAAGGGGTGACGCTGGAGCCATGTGGGCCCTCAGAAGCTGGTGACCTCTGCACCATGTTTCCCCCTTGAATTCCAGCTAGAAGTATTTTCAGACAGAATTTTCTTACCCTCTACTCTCCGATTTCTTCATCTTGGTGAAGAACCTCCAAACAACTCCAAACAACTCTAAATACTACTGTTGTTCTTTCAGTGGTTGAAAACTCTGGCCAATCTCGAGGCTGACCTCAGTGATGGCCTGACTCCCAAGATTCACTAACATCTCTCCTGACAGTGTTTCCTGCGATCACTTCCTGCATGGAAAGCGTAACACACAGATGTCACCATGGATGTCACCTGTCCTCAAGTGCTGTTCTGAAAAGTGGATAAACCTGTGAATGGGATGGGGCCATCCCTAAGGTTCCTAACAACACTGCTGGACTCTGAGTGCCTGAAAGTAAAAAAAAAAAAAAAAACTGTTCTCTGCATCTCTTTGGTCCTCTCTTCCCTACCATGCACGCTTCTCAAAGCTTCTAGCTCTAGCAGGAATTCTGAAAATGTCTGAGGACTGTGTTTGTTTCCAAGGGTAACTGGAACAAATGACCACAAACTATGTGATTTAAAACAACACATATGTATGCTCTCTCAATTCTGGACGTCAGAAGTCCAAAATCAAAGAGTTGACAAGTCCAGGCCCTCTATAAAGGCTCTCGGGGTAAATCTGGTCTATACCTGCCTCTTAGTTTCTGATGTTTCTGGCTATCCTTATGGTCCCTTGACGTTGCAGCTGCATTGCTCTCATCTCGGAGTCCATCATCACATGCTGTCCTCCCTGCCTGCCAGTCTGCCTTCTCTTCTGATGCGCATGCCAGTCACATGGGACTAGGAGTCACCCTGGTCAGGTATGATCTCTTCTTAGTTTGAGTATATCTGCAGAGACCTTATTTCCAAGTAAAGTCACATTCACCAATACTAAAAGTTAGAATTTCCACATATCTTCTGGAGGGGATACAATTCAACCCACAACTGTGATTTAATGGAAAGTGCAAGTACATGAGCAAGTTCATACTTCGCAGAAAGAAGAAAGGAAGGAGGAAGGAAAAGAAGGGAAAAAACTGAATTTTTCATAAGATACACATGATAAGGAAGTATCATAATTTATGTATCTAAGTATCACATCAGGAGGGAAAAAAGGCCATTTTAACTTGGTTTTCTGAATTTATGTCCTGCAAAGTCATTATGTGATTTGTAGTCCTTTATATAACTGAGGACACATCAACAGCTCTTTTCCTCTTAGTTAATTTCTTCTTTTGCCTAATAGCTTGTTTATTAAAAAAAAAAAAAAAATTACCTGACAGTGAGAGCTTGGCATTAAATACTCTGAGTATTTTAGGTTAAGGTCTTAAGGGGGAAAAATTACTTCTAAGTTTAACAGGGGCTTCCCTGGAAGCTCAGTTGGTAAAGAATCTGCCTGCAATGCAGGAGACCCCAGTTCAATTTCTGAGTCAGGAAGAACCGCTGGAAAGGGGATAAGCTACTCACTCCAGTATTCTTGGGCTTCCCTGGTGGCTCAGCTGGTAAAGAATCCACCTGCAATGCGGGAGACCTGGGTTCAATCCTTGGGTTGGGAAGATCCCCTGGAGAAGGGAAAGGCTACCCACTCCAGTATTCTGGCCTGGAGAATTCCATGGACTATATAGTCCATGGGGTCACAAAGAGTTGGACACAACTGAGCGACTTCACACACACACACACACACACACAACGGGAGTCACTAATGATAGGGCCATATGATTCTAGTTGTCCTTCTTTCCTTCTGAGCCTGAAACAAAGCCCCCACATGTCTTGTGCCTTTACCTACACACTCAAGAGAAGGAAGGGAGGGAGGGAGGGAGTGAAAAGCCAGCCCCACTCTCAGCTCCCAGTCCTGCAAAGGAGGAATAAGTGTGTTGGCTTGAAGACAGGAACCCTGGGCTCTCCATCTGGCTCTGAAACCACACCAGACCATCACAAGCTGTCCAGTTACCTCACCAATTAAATACAAAGTGCTTAGGATGGATAATCTCTAAAATCCCTCTCACCAGGGGCATCCTAATCCATTCTCACTGGATTAGGTGCACGGAGAGGTGAGTGTTTCTTCTGCTCAGCATCCAGTTGAGAAGTCATGAACTGGTTCTTAGAAGAACTTGAGAGCTTCCAATACTCAAGAAGGAGGGAGAAAAGCCCTATGGAAACCAGTCATTCTAAAACAAAAACAGCAAGGGACCTGGCCTGCCATAGAGCAAATGCCATTGAGATGAGTCAGAATGTGAATCTGAGCAAGGGTCACGTTACAGTCTTTTCCCTGCTTCCAAGGAGTCAAAACAACAGAAAGCTGTTTCCTATCATTTAAGATAGATAGATAGATAGATAGAGATAGAGATAGATATAGATACACTTAATAATAATTAAGTAGTGAAATATTTTCTTCTCCAAAATCATCTGGACTCAGTAAATCCAGTATTCTTTAACACACACATTGTCTGAGGCCGGGTGCTATAGTGGAAAGACTCAAACAGGTCTAGATTAAATCCTACCACTGCCCTCAGGCCCTCAGTCAACTGAGCTAAGTCACTCACCTTAGTTAAGTGTGTTTCCTCTTCTGTTAAAACAGGAGTTCTTGAAAGAATACCATGAGAAGATTTGTAGAAAGTTTGTGGGACACAGTATTTAGGAAATACTTGTTTTTCTAACTAAAATAAGAAATATATGTCCTCTCCACACCTTGCCCAATCTAAGTGAGCCACAGTCTAGTTGATGCTCTGCAGTATCCTCTGGTATCAGCTCCCTTTATGATAGCACATCTGCACGAGGTCAGCCGAACACGCCGTGATGTGTATTTTCAGTTGTTCATCTGTGTACTTGCCCAGTGCTCCCACTGAAATCCCATCGAGTCTACAGTCTCCAGAGTTATAAACTCCTCAAAGGACCATATCCATTTACAGCCATTTGAACAGCCTCTAAAATGATAAGAGGCGCAGAGTGCACATTAACCCAGTGGCTAGTGGAGAAGCCCACGGGAACACACATTCTCTCAGGCCCTACACAGCTGGAATTTATCAATGGCTCCATTTCCTCCAGCGCAGAGGAGATGGCCTCTTCTGTGATCTTGTCAACTAAATGACATGTTCCTCAGGAATAGGGAGCATACTTTTGTTTTCTTTCTGCCCAGCCTTTCAGAGAGCATTTCCTCTAATCGATGCTACGTGAGTGTTTAGTTGGCCAACTCTATGTCAGGTTGTGTTCATTTAGATGAACTTTATGTTTGAAATGATAAATGCTCATTTCCTATTTCCAAAAAGCATCTATGAATTTTTTAAAAATCACTTCACATGTAAGTATTAAAATAGGTCTCAAAATGTTTGGTTCTGTGCTTCTATTTAGGTTCTCAAAATTAGAAGATGAAAAGGCAAACTATGGAAGAGTGTAAAAGCATTCTTCCTTTATAACATTTAAATCACTTAATAACTTACAAAGAAAAAAAAAATAAAGGTACAAAATTATTGTGTTGTGGCAGTAGTGAGACTAATAACCCACCAAAGTACCAATCCACAGAAACTGTAATATGTTGTTACCTTATTGGCAAAAGGATCTTTGTGGGTGTGATTAACGATCTTGAGATGCAGAGGGCATTCTGGATTATTTAGGTCATCTCAAGAAAATCACAAGGATCCTCAGAAGAGAAGGAGCAAGGGAGGAAAGTCAGAACCAGAAAGAGATATGAAGGCAGAAAAGGAAGTTGAAAGATGTCACTGCTGGAGGGTAGGGGGAGTGATGTCATGCCAGGAGCCACAGAACGTGGGCAGCCTCTAAGGAGCTGGAAACAAGGAACAGGTCCTCTCTGCAATCTCCACAAGAAATTCCATCCTGTTGACATTGTGATTTTAGTCCATGAGACCCACTTTGTATTTGTGGCCTCCGAAACTGTAAGATCACTCTATGCTGTTTTCAGTCATAGGGTTTGTGATAATTTGTCAGATCAAGAAGAAAAACAAGACAAAATACATATAACATACTAATTATTGGGGTGGGGGGCGTGATACCAAAATTAAGAGGTGTTACTTGTAAACAAACTAGAAAGTTTAATGGATTAATTGTATTTACATTTTTTTAGTATTAGCAGAAAATAATCTTATCCATAGGCCTTGGGTAACTCATAGGAAGTGAGAAGGCTTAAGAACCAGTGCAGATTACAGATTACAAGCAGATATCAAGCAAGGGGAGCTCAGTCCTGGGGAGTACGGCCACGGCCATGCCCCAGAGGGTCCAGGGTCCAGCCAAGACACTGCCACTGTAGCACCCCTCTACCATCACTGTGGGGTGAGCGATTTAATAACTACCTTTAAGTCTGTATCACTCCTTTAAAGATAGGTACTAAGTCGAGGTTGTACACATAATCCTGGGTTTTAGAAGATGCAGAGAAGAATGTTTGTTCCTTTAAGTTTCTCTCAGGATCTGTGGAGTTCTGCTTCCCACTAATAGCCATGGTGTGGGATTCCAGCTAAAGAGGAAGGGTACTCAGATGCTGGTAGTATAGAAAGTGACAAATGGCTGTCAGAGAGTCTGATAACCTGAATTATCTAGCACAGTACTTAATTAAGAAATTTAAAATTCTATTGTGAAGACCCATTTGTCTGTAGTAAGGAAAAACACAGGCAGGTGAGTCAAAAACTTTGGAATGAAATTCAAGTATCTAAATTAGAGAATATTTGAAAATTGTGTTCCATGTAATACTAATCCACCTCTTCCATCCCTCCCTTCCTCTTTATTTACTCCCTTTCTTCCTTTCTTTCTTCCTCCCTCCTTCTGGACACATCAGTTGAAAGTCCAATGAGCTACTCTCTGGAAATAAGGCTTACTAGAGATGCGCAATCTGGGAGGATCTAGTGAGAGTGTTTTTAAATGCAAAAACGTTCAAAAGCTGGAATAAGTACCCTGTTAATATCTGCTTCCTAGGTAAATAGAGTAGGCGACAGTTAGTGGTATTACTCAGATCATAGTCTCTCTGATGTTTTTGTTTTTGTTTCCCTAAGTGCCTAAGTTACCTAAACATGTCAGTTATAAAATTGTTCTTTCACCTTCTTTTTCAGGTATAGAGAAAATGGTACTTAAATTTTTTTCACGGTCATTTTCACGGTCACGGTCATAGGTAAACAAGGTACAGCCAGTTCCATCTCTTAAAATTAAGACTTCACAGTAATACAAAAGCATGTCGATAATTTTGGATATTAGGAATGGTGCCTAGATTTGTAAATTCAGTTTGAGTTACAGAGACAGCTAATTTCATGTAACACCTCACTGAAATTTCTCTAGAATTAAGAGAATTCTGAAAGGCTATACGATAGCATAGTTCAATGGGTTTAGTGTATACCAAAGGCATATATGTTTTGTAAATCCAGGAGTTGTTTCCAGAAATTATTCTAATGAGCAGTCCTTTTCTAATACTCTGGGTGGAAAGTTGTAATTGGATCTGTTATTAAGGATAAGAAAGAAGCTGCTTGTAAAGTTAAATAAAATAAAAATAAAATTAAAAAAAAAAAAAAAAGAAAGAAGCTGCTCAATATTTGGAAAGTTTCCTGGTGGTAGTTATTCTGTGACATGTGTATCTTCTAAACTGGTATTCAGGAGGGTTCTTAGAAGGAACACATCTCTGTGTGAGGGATTAACTCTAGAGTAGTCTTGTCCTGGGAGAAAGCAATGGCACCTACTCCAATACTCTTGCCTGGAAAATCCCATGGATGGAGGAGCCTGGTAGGCTGCAGTCCATGGGGTCGCTAAGAGTAGGACACAACTGAGCGACTTCACTTTCACTCTTTTCACTTTCATGCATTGGAGAAGGGAAATGGCAGCCCACTCCAGTGTTCTTGCCTGGAGAATCCCCGGGACGGGGGAGCCTGGTGGGCTGCCATCTATGGGGTCGCACAGAGTCGGACACAACTAAAGTGACTTAGCAGTAGCAGTGAGAGTGGGTACAGAATGTCTGTGGCAGTATAGGCAGGAAGAGTGTACAGCTCTCTCTTTCCCTCCCTCTCCCCTTCCTTGCTTCCCTTCCTCCCTCCCTCCTTCTGCTTGTTTTATAGTCCATGCAGTCTCTCACCAAGAGGCAGAAACAGAATAATCCTATGAGGCAGAATGAACAGCTAATCTAAACAGCAGGGCATGAAGGGAAGGAAGCAGGACTCCATCAGCATGTGGAGGCAAGGATAGGAGAGCACAGCTGAGACAGAACTAGGGTCAGGCTCTCCCCACATTCTGTCCTCAGACAAAAAGATGGTGTAATGGCACTTGATGATGACAGCTTTCTCTTTTTTTTTATTTTAAATGGACTTTCGTGGGGTTTTTTCCCCTTCAGTATTATTGAGATATAATTGACATGCATTGTTTAGGCTTGCAGTGTATAGCATAATGACTTGACTTACATACATCATGAAAGTCATCATTTCATTTAGATTAAAAATGTAAAAAACATAAAAAAAAGTTTTTCTTGTGATGAGAACTCCTACCTCTTCTCTCTTAACTTTCATGTATAGCATTCAGCAGTGTTAGCTGTATTTAGATTACAGCTTTCTTAAGTCACACGGCTCCAATTTGGACCAGTATCCTTTTGCACCTGGCAAAGTCTCCCATCCTGGGATCTCCCTTCAGTATCTTCCCCAGAATATTCCTGTGCTGAATCTCTTATGTCCTGTATTCTGTGTCACTTACTCTTTCTTTGTTGGAACAAGTTCTCCAAGAACTTCTTTTAAAAGCATGTATAGTGTATGAAAGAGTTTTCTGAGATTGTGAATGTCTTGAAATTGTCATCATTAATGACATTTACTGACAGTTTGGCTAGGTACGGAATTAAAGGTTAGAAATTATTTTCTTTCAGAAATCTGAAAGCACTGTTTCACTGCCTTGTGCTTCTGGTGTCTCCATTGAAATGTGCACAGCCATTCTAATTCTTGTTTCCTAATTTTATTTTTTCTTTTCTCTGGAAACTTGCAGAGACCCTAGGCATAGGGTCCTAAGAACCTTGTACTCTGTCTTCATTCCCTCTGATTTCTAGATAGGCTGTTTCAGTCTAGCAATGTGTTTTTTGGCTCTGAAAGTTTGTCTTGAGCATTTTCGTCATCCTGATTTCTCTGCTGTTGCCTTCTGGAATAGCTATTTTTGAATGTTGGCCCACCTTTCTCTCCTGGTTTCTCTGTGCTTTTCTTTCTGGAAGACTCCTAGAATCTGTATTCCAAACTCTGGTGTAGATTGTTTACTTTTTAAAACTTTTACTGTCTTATTTCTAAGAGCTTATTTTTGCTCAATGAATGTTCTTCATTGATAGTACCTTATTCTTATTTCATGGCTGCAATAGTCTTGTCTCTCTCTAAATATATTAATGATAGCTTTTTTTCTCTGCATAAGCTATATTCCCCCCACCCACCCCAGGTTGATATTTTTCTGTTTATTTGCTCTCAATTTTACATTTTAGAGCCTTTCCATAAAAATCCAGTGACCCTTCAATTGTTCAGAGGAGCTAAAATCCTGATTGAAAGCTCCGAGTAATGGGAGCAACTTGCCAACTTTGAACTTTACTGTATGGTAAAGGGGACAGGGCCTATTTCTTAGAAAGGGGTCTTTCCTCTTAGCTGACCAGTATTACAGGGAAAAGTCTTTCAGTCTCTGAAAGACAAAAGCATCAGTGTCCTGAAAGCTGAGTGCATATTATCAGCTTTTAGCACTGAGCACTCAGATAGTGTCACTTAACTCTCCTGCTTTTTGAATAGTACCAACACAGTCAACAGTGCCCAGCCTAGCGCCTAATCTAGCATCCCTCCCTTTCACTCCAGAAAATACATCTCCAGACTTTGGTCACAGTAGTAGTGGCACAGCAGGGGAGAATATTTAAGAATAGAACTGCCTCTCAAACTGCTTCCCCCTGCCCACCTTCCCTTTTAAACCCCATGCTTCCACCAACTCCTGAGCTTTGGGAGAAATCTGCAGTGTAAATCTAGATTACTCTCAGCTTTCCCCCACTACTGGCTTCAGATTCAGCTTTCTTAGGCTGTTAGCTCATTTCCAAACTTTCATCTGCTCTCCAGTTTCATAACCTTGTTGCTATTGTCTTCTGTCTTTGCAGGTTTGTACCTTTAAAAGAAATATCCATTTGACTCTAGTTTCAATGGAGTTTTAGAGAGAAGAAAAATGATATACCATCTCACCCCAGAAAACATTCAATATTTCTGATTCTTAACCCAGTTATCTTCAGTCTTTAAACCTTCCTTATTTCCTCAGCCTATGTTCATGACTATAAGAGGGATGATTAAATCAGGTTAGTTTCAGAGCTCCAGTTTTAAGGCAGGAGTAGACTATACAACACATTCCTGCAAGGGCCAACACATTTTATCCTTAAACTTCAGCACACTTGATGGTCAAGAACTACTGGCCACATGCATCTTTTTCTTCTGTGAGATTTAGCTTGCTAACATATAAAACAGCATATATGGTGTGAGCACCAGACTCCCCTTGCTTGGAGCCTCAAGGGGTATCTATGTGTTAGCAGTAAGCAGTGGATCAGAGGTGCAGGACAGAGGAGGGAACCAAGCCCTCCTTCCCACAAAAGGCTTCCAGGCTGAAGCAGCCCTGAATGAGAGCTTATAAAAAACTAACATCTCTACATCAAGTTTGGAGTTTTGATTACTGCATGGGAATTCTCATCTGAATATACTACATTTGCAGCTTCTCATTCAGGGTAGGGGTTCTTATAATACTTGGGGTCATGGTCTCATTGGGTCTATGGATAAAAATCCCTATTTCTATCTCAGATGGGGAAAAAATTACATGTTTTCGGTCACTGCCCACCAGAATGTAATCTGCTTGAGAATCTGTCTTACCCACTACACTTCCCCAGTATCTAGAATCATATCCAGGACATGGTCAAGCTCAATAAACACAAGTGAATTAGTCAGGGAAGAGCTAGGAGGGAGATCCCCAAGGGCCTGAGAGATCATGCTAAAAAGTTTTGGGGTTTTATCTGAGACAAATATCTATTGCTGGAATAACCAATCGAGAAAAGATGGTATTTATGGGAAATTAATGGACATGGAACAGACTGGTTCCAAATAGGAAAAGGAGTACATCAAGGCTGTATACTGTCACCCTGCCTATTTAACTTATATGCAGAGTACATCATGAGAAACACTGGATTGGAAGAAACACAAGCTGGAATCAAGATTGTCAGGAGAAATATCAATAATCTCAGATATGCAGATGACACCACCCTTATGGCAGAAAGTGAAGAGGAACTAAAAAGTCTCTTGATGAAAGTGAAAGTGGAGAGTGAAAAAGTTGGCTTAAAGCTCAACATTCAGAAAACTAAGATCATGACATCTGGTCCCATCACGTCCTGGGAAATAGATGGGGAAACAGTGTCAGACTTTATTTTTCTGGGCTCCAAAATCACTGCAGATGGTGACTGCAGCCATGAAATTAAAAGACGCTTACTCCTTGGAAGAAAGTTATGACCAACCTAGATAGCATATTCAAAAGCAGAGACATTACTTTGCCAACAAAGGTTCGCCTAGTCAAGGCTATGGTTTTTCCAGTGGTCATGTATGGATGTGAGAGCTGGACTGTGAAGAAAGCTGAGCACCAAAGAATTGATGCTTTTGAACTGTGGTGTTGGAGAAGACTCTTGCCTGTCCCTTGGACTGCAAGGAGACCCAACCAGTCCATCCTAAAGGAGACCAGTCCTGGGTGTTCATTGGAAGGACTGATGCTGAGGCTGAAACTCCAATACTTTGGCCATCTCATGCAAAGAGTTGACTCATTGGAAAACACTCTGATGCTGGGAGGATTTGGGGGCAGGAGGAGAAGGGGACGACAGAGGATGAGATGGCTGGATGGCATCACCGACTAGATACACATGAGTTTGGGTGAACTCCGGGAGTTGGTGATGGACAGGGAGGCCTGGCATGCTGTGATTCATGGGGTCACAAAGAATCGGACACAACTGAGTGACTGAACTGAACTGAAAGAACATTAATTTTACTCCTAAAACCACACTGGAACTACTCATAAGACTCCCCATGAAGAGATCTTTATCCAGCTCCTAAGTTGTATCCTGCTGCACAGCAATGGGATGATGTGCCAGAAAACTGGAGTTGAAAAGTTTTTAGAAAGCCAAAATCCTAAGAACAGCGTGGGACTCTACAAAAATATATTTCAAATGCCACGGAACATGGTTTATGCACTGCCACCCTGCAAGGTCAAAAGTTAAAGGGTCTTACAACTAAATTTCCACTCTCTGAAAATATTTAAGAAACATAAATTCACAAATAAACCTGATACACAGGTGCAGAAAAAAAATTTTAATGAGTAATTATTCCTAGAATTTTGCACATGAAAGTTTATCTTGCCCTGCAATTTCAAGTTGAAGCATTTGTGCCTATTTTCCATTTTCAGCTATGAAGACATATCTTAACATCTAGATCTGGGTAGAAGAGATGTTATTTTTACTTTAAGGCTTGCAAAACAATATGCTTTGCTAGGGATGTATTCTCATTTTGTGGTGTTTTGGGTATATCCACTGAGATCCCTGTTGACAGGCTACATCCTATTATTAACATAAAGATTAGCTTCCATGTAGTTAGAAATCACCACCACTACATTTACTGTCATTTAGATTCAAAATCTTGGTCAGAAGTCTTGTATATTCTTAATCCCTTCAACTACTTCATCTAATCAGCTCTTAATAACTGGAAATCCCATACTTATAAGTACTCCATTCACAACTTTACATTCTAACTCCGTTGGCCGCATTTTTCTTTGTAATTTCCTTCTCTTTTAATCCACTCTACACAATATCCTATCCTATATGATACACCAACTTTGTGTCCATCAAAACACCAAGAATATATGTGAGAGGTTAATGAACTTATGTCAAAATGAATCCTCTACAATGCCCCATCCCCCAGGTAACATGGTAAATTTCAGGAGTTGTCATGTACTTATGGTAGTACCCAGGGTCCTGAACAAGATAAATGCAATCAATGGTGCTTCAAAGTTTTCTTTTTTAATTGACTGATCAAAGTGCCAGGTACTGTTCCAAGCCCTTTTCATATATTAACTCATTTAGTCTTCATAACAACTCTGTGAGAAAGCTACTGTCATCACCCCTATTTTACCAGTGAAGAAGCTGGGATACACAGAGGTTATGCCCCTTGCTCATAGTTACCTACTGGTAAGTACATGGGGCCAGGTTCAAACCAGGCAGACTGGCTGCAGAGTTCATACCCATGGGCACTAAATATGCTCTTATTTATTTATACTGTCCTTGTCCACTGTGTATGAGTGTCTCTGTGTATGTGTGCCTGCAAAAACTCTGCAAATCCTGCCTTAAACAGTTAATTTTTGAAGGACTGTGTAAAGCAGAGGGGAAGCAGCAGCAAGCAGGGATAAAGCTCAGGGCATATGTCTAGCTGAACAAATATAAGAACAGTAAGGATGCTGACCAGCTGGAAAGGTGCTACACAAAGATAGCAGGCGGCATCATCCTGGTTTGGGGTCAAGAGGGTAAACTTCCTGAAGGAAGTGATGCTTATGCTAAAACAAAAAGGGACTTCCCTAGTGTTCCAGTGGCTAAGAATCTGTGCTCCCAATGCAGAGGGCTCAGGTTCGATCCCTGGTCAGGTAACTAGATCTCACATGCTGCAACTAAGAGCTCACAGGCTGCAACTAAGACCTGGCTCATCCAAATAAAAAAATAAACGTTAAAGAAAATATTAAAACAAAAGGATGAATAAAAGCTATCTGGGGGACAGGGGGCAAGCAGTGTTGGCGGTGGGGGGGGGGCGGGTGGTCAGAGAAAGGAACTAACCCCTGAGATCATGAGGATGACCAGAGCACATCCTGAAAATTCTCTATGACAGCCTCACTGTTCCTAACCATCACACTCCAAGCTGGTCATCTGGCTGAGATGACAAGGCTATGCCACAGCACTGCAGACCATATGTTCATCCTCTTCTCACCCAGGCCAGAAAACAACAGGGTTCTCAGGCACAGTTTCCTGAAGGCACATCCTAGAACTAAAACTGCTTCAGGGATGCCTGCAGCCATGCTGAAAGGGAACACCCAGAAGGCCCAAGTAAGCATGCTGTACTGAATTTATAATGCAGAAAACATTTGTAGTTCCTTGGACATTTGCATTGCTATAAAAATTATACTTTATGCGATAATTATTAATGGCTTGAAGAGACATAAACAGTACAAACGAAATATAGCTGATACTATGAAAATGTAAACCATGTAAATCAAAATCATAAAACAATTATTCAATACTCAGAGGCCTACTTAATATATACATATGAAATTTCTTACACACATATGCAATAAAAGCCCACAAAAACCATCACTCTAAAGTCATTCACTATACAAATATGAAAATAAATCTTTATCTTTAACCTCAGTTTTATCTTCAGCAAGAGGGTTGTGCAGTTTGGCTTTATGCAAATCACATTTAGTATTAAATAATCAAATGTCACATATGTCATATAAAGCAGCAAGTGGAAAAAAATAAAATATGAAAATGTATGAGGCTAAAAGTTAACAGTGAAAAATGTCTCCATATTCAATGTTCTTTTACATGATGAAACTAAAATATTATCCAGTGTATCAGGATACATAAAAGAGTGTAGCATAATTGTGATTTAAAAGCTCTCAAAGGAAAAATTGAGCCAAGATGAGTTACTTGCACAGAACTATGCAAATGTATTGAATTAAGTCTAAGTTAAAAACATTAGATACTTTTGTTCTTACCAAAAATATTATTTATTTAAACTTGTGAATACCTTCATGAAATCAAATGTTAGTAATATTCTTGATTTCCATTGCAAGGCAACAGAAAGAGCTTTTGTTTAAACAAGATTGCTAACTGGAATTTTAAGTCTTTAATTTGGATTTTTTTGCAAAAATATTTATCCAGGTTCAAATAGCTAAAGATGATGGCTTTGTCTATCAGAGGTACCGTTGTAATCTAATCAGTTTGGGTGAGCTGGTGGTAAAACCCAGAAGCAAAGAACAAGATGATTCTTCTATATCAAAGGTACATTCTTATATATAAATTGTAAGACAAATATTGACACTTTGCTACATGGAACTGTTTTAATTCAACAAAAAAGGGATGTTCTTATATTACTTAGTACAATAAGTAAGAACTATTATTTCTGTTTTTCTCAGCAAGCTATTTGGCCTGGCCCTATGAACCAAGGCAAATTCAAGTCTCTGTCTGGGAATAACTTGATTGGTTCAGGTCACTGAAAACCAACACCTGAATACCAGGCCTCAGTGAGCCAGCCTGGGTTCAGGTGTTGACTCCTTCAGCCTTTAGAGACATTTTGGTGGGGAAGTCTGGGAAGCAACATAGCTTCCAGCGAGCAGGACCCACCAGGCTGTGTGCAAGAGTAAGTCATCAGTCACCTCAGACAAAAGACTCCGACTTGCCTGTCCCTTAACCACAATACCCCTTCAAGTTTCCAAAACCACACAGAACATTTTATTCACTGTTCATCATTTAAGAAAGAGAATGCAGGGAGAGTTAGGAAATTTGCATTATATTGGAGATTATGCTTCTAAACCATGGAGAGATTCAAGCATGCATACTTTCATTTGGCAAAATGTTAAATCATTCTAAGTACTAGTGTATTTTTCTTTCAGTCATTTCAGTTCAGTTTCTCAGTTGTGTGCAACTCTTTGCGACCCCATGGACTGCAGCATGCCAGGCCTCCCTGTCCATCATCAACTCCAAGAATTTACTCAAACTCATATCCATTGAATCAGTGATGCTATCCAACCATCTCATCCTCTGTCATCCCCTTCTCCTCCCGCCTTCAATCTTTCCCAGGGTCTTTTCCAATGAGTCAGCTCTTCACAACAGGTGGCCAAAGTATTGGAGTTTCAGCTTTAGCATCAGTCCTTCCAATGAATGTTCAGGACTGATTTCCCTTAGGATGGACTGGTTGGATCTCCTTGCAGTCCAAGGGACTCTCAAGAGTCTTCTCCAACACCACAGTTCAAAAGCATCAATTCTTCTGTGCTCAGCTTTCTTTATAGTCCAACTCTCATATCCATATATATGACCACTGGAAAAACCACAGTATTGACTAGATGGAGCTTTGTTGGCAAAGTAAGTCTCTGCCTTTTTTTTTAACATTATTATAATTTTAATGAAAAAGTTAAACTAGGGATCTCTAAATTTTGGAATCCTAGTATTAATCAACTACAAATAAGTATTAGCCCCTATCACCAATGACTGAGATGTTTCTTTCTAATGAATTGACCATTACATTTCCAAGATCTGAAATGGCCAACAGACCATAGAAAGAGACTTGTTTATGCTCCTGTTTGAAACCAACAGCTTCAGCAAACTGCTGGCCTTGATTCAGGGCCAATGTCTCTGCTTTTTAATATGCTATCTAAGTTGGTCATAACTTTTCTCCCAAGGAGTAAGTGTCTTTTAATTTCATGGCTGCAGTCACCATCTGCAGTGATTTTGGAAATCAAAAAAATAAAATCTGCCACTCTTTCCACTGTTTCTCCATCTATTTGCCATGAAGTGATGGGACCAGATGCCATGATCTTTGTTTTCTGAATGCTGAGCTTTAAGCCAACTTTTTCACTCTCCACTTTCAATTTCATCAAGAGGCTCTTTGGTTCTTCTTCACTTTCTGCCAAAAGGGTGGTGTCATCTGCATATCTGAGGTTATTGAGATTTCTCCCAGCAATCTTGATTTCAGCTTGTGCTTCATCCAGCCCAGCGTTTCTCATGGTGTACTCTGCATATCAATTAAATAAGCAGCATGACAATATACAGCCTTTTCCTATTTGGAGCCAGTCTGTTGTTCCATGTCCAGTTCGAACTGTTGCTTCCTGACCTGCATACAGATTTCTCAAGAGGCAGGTCAGGTGGTCTGGTATTCCCATCTCTTCCAGAATTTTCCAGTTTATTGTGATCCACACAGTCAAAGGCTTTGGCATTAATGAGATATAATTCATATACCACAATATTCACCAGTTCAAATACACAATTTAATGGGGTTTAGTATATTCACAAAGTTGTACAATATTACCACAGTACAATTCCAGAACATTTTCATCATCCCCTAAAGAAACTATACGCATTAGTAGTCACTCTATTTCTCCTTCCCCAGCCCCTGGCAGTCATTTGCTGGTGTGTGCTTTTTAAGTGAAATGTGACAACTTTCCTGCATATATGTTTTCAGTTGTGTGTTGCTTTATATGTTCTCATCAGAACTTTTAACACAGAATTCAAACCATGAACTTTATAAGTATTCTGAGATTTAAAAATGCCCTCTTCTATATACGAACTTTTTCTCTTGCAAAAATATTTTCATTCTTTATACATAAAAAATACATTTTTCTGTCTCCACTGGAGTTTAAAACATTACTATTACAGCCTAGATTATTGTATCCAGCAAGGATCTCATTCAAATATGAAGGAGAAATCAAAAGCTTCACAGATAAGCAAAAGTTGAGAGAATTTTGCACCACTAAACCATTTCTCCAACAAAAACTAAAGGACATTCTCTAGAGCAATACAATAATAGTGGGAGACTTTAATACCCCACTCATATAATCTGGCTGTAATAGACAAAGTAAAGAGGAAAACATATTTACTTATGAGCCTCAAAAAATTCAGTTCACTCAGGAGAGTTTAAAAAAAAAAAGACTTATTTGTTCACTCTGTGGAGGTTTATTGACTATTTTGTGGGTTTGGTACCACTTTGGGTAGTAGGGAGGAAGAGGTGACAAATGTGATCCAATCCTAAATAATATATTGTGGTAAAGATAGACTTACCAATACAAAATATCAAGATGTGCCTAAAGATGAGGACACCCAAACTGGACTTTTTGTTTCCTGAACTTTTCATTTCGAGAACAAACCTCCTAATATAAGATGAATTCACCATGATTTTTTTTTAAGTGTTCTTTGTGATTAAAAACAGAAAGCCATTGGTTAAGAAATTACATATACTCCTCCCCACCATCACTCCCCTTTTTCTTCCCATTTCCCTCCCACCCTTATTGATCCTTTCCTTTGTCCATTTTCCCCTGCAAAAAATAAAAAAAAAAAAAAAAAAAGAATATGTGAGCAGGGCCTGAAACATTTTGTTATGAGAAAGGCAAAAAGAAAATGAAAAAAAAAAAAAACATTACTATTTTTCCTCCCAATTAAATTTTGTTCTTGTATAAAAAGTGAGAAGAATCAATGCTCCAATATTTAAAAAGCATGAAGGACGAGAGTCCTAACTAACTGTGGCCATCATGCTCTCCTTCCCACTGCTATGAGCTGAGAGGGTCCAGGTCTGAAAGGCCATGCTGCCTGCTTACAGAGGAGGAAAACGGATCTATGTAGGCTGGTGACCACAAGACTAGTTAATAGTGCAACTAGGATGGTAACTCCCATTTCCTAGTTTTCCAGTATTTAATGTTGGAAGTAAGTGTTATAGGTTATCTACAAAGTCAGCAATCTTCTATAGCTTTGATCTGAGCATATGATTTTAACCACTTTAAAAACATTTACATGCCATCTGGTAAGATTTTGTAATGACAAAACAGGTATATTTAACCAGAGGGTCCAAATCATTCATTGAAACACAGCAAAAAAAAAAAAAAAAAAAAGAGCCAAGGTTCTGGAGTGTTGGGAGCCGGTTTTCTGGATTAGCGCTCCGCCCGTGACATTGGTCATGAGGAAGGAGGCTCAAAACGCAAGGGCAAGATTTGAATCTCAGGAGCTCCTTGGAGGTTCTCAAGCATCTACCCCAAAAAGGCCAGAGTCTGCCTACATTCTGCTTTGTGTTCTCACCTCTGACTTTACAGGGGGCTGTCCCCCACTACCTTTCTCTGAGAAAAGAGCTAACTTACAGCTCCAGTTAATAATTCCTGAGTGTGACAGTGTTTCAGCCTACAAACCCCTTTTGGAAATCCTCTAGCCTGCCTGAATAGGTTTTTCCGGCCACATGTGATTGCTCAGATCCTCCCAACTGTGAGAGGCATGAGATGTTCTAAACTGTCTAAACACAGATTCCTTTGAGCAGTTAAAAGATTGATTAGAAATTGTATTGGTGAAGGGTTTTTCACTTGTTGGGCCAATGTTTGCTGCTAAGTCTCCATATCCCTTACCTATTGTGTCCTTGGCAGTGTATTGATTGGTATAATTGGTTTATAGAAATGTAAGTAGTTAGCCTTAATGTTTGTTACCTGGGACCCCTGAGTTAATCTTTGTTACAACCCACCACAACTTTGCCCTATAGATATGCAATGCCAATGCTTTTGGAGGGTGGCGCCTGACTTTAAAATAATCACCTTTAGAGAAAATAAGTTCCTTAAAATGTTAATAGGCCTCTGGGCCAGAAGATGATGTAACTCACCTAAACTTTTGCATGTGATAGGTTTGAAAGCCTGGCTCAGGGACTGCTGTCCCTGCATGACTCCACCCCTTCCCTCATTATCCTCTATGCATAACTTAAGAGATAAAAACTACTTTGGAAAGTAAAGTACGGGGCCTTGTTCACCGAAGCTAGGTCTCCCCATGTCGTTCTTTCTCTTACCTTCTGGCTGAATTATTCAGCCTCCTCTCTCCACAAAATGTTCTCACTGAATTTCCTTCTCACTGAGCTATCATTTCATCCGCTTTTCTTCACTGAATTTCCTCCTCACTGAGCTAGCCTCATTTCTATTATTTTTTATATCTTTAATTAATATTTTAATAAGCTATTGTTTCCTGCTCACCTATGCCGTCTCCCCTTCGAAATCCCTGGATCCACCGGGGCTGGACCCTGGCACTGGAGGGACTGCAGAGCACTGCTCAGATTCCACACATGGTAACTCTCCACACGACAGTGTCCACAGGATGTACCACTCTACATAAGAAGCAAACAAGCCACATACATTCAGTTCTCTGAGAATGAAGGCTTCACAGGCCAAGGATGTTTGGATTTAACCACTGCAACAATTCTTATCTGGGTTGACTTTTGGGGACTGATCCCACTCAGATTGGTAATTGTCATCCTCATTTTCATCATTTTTTTTTTTTACTTCTCTGGAGAGAGAAAAAGACAGATAGAGAAAGATTACTGGAGTATAAAACTGAACCATAAACAGAGCAATAAAATAGCACTGCTGAGCACTTACTATGTGCTACCCAGACAGCATTCTAAATCCTTTGTAGGTCCTGACTTATTCCTTGTAGCAACTATACAATTTTGTTGTGACCCACATCATATGTGAGGAAATGAAAGAAAAAAAAAATGAAGAAATTTCCCTTGGGTCACAAAGCTAGAGAAGTGGCAGGGCTGGGATTCCAACCATGCAGGTGGGCTCCAGTGCCTGCATTCTGAGCACCAGACCACACACTCATGCACGCACACACACCCCAATGCATACATACATGTGTACACGCTCACATGCACACACAGGCTACTCCTGCCCTCTCTTGTAGTTTCACATGATTTATATATAGTCTGCCACACACAGCTCACTCCTTAGGACTCTGGAACATGGCTCCTGTTTCCAGCTAATGCTTATGATAAAAGTCATTGCTTTATTACCATTTATGATCATGGAGATAACAGATGGTTAAAATTCAGGGGGAAAAGTCTTCCTCTTGCCTCTTCCTAAATTTCTTGCAGAATTAACTTCTAGAGGCAATATTGGACAAAAAATACCCACAATCTTAAGAAAAAGAAGTCTCCTACCCCTGGGGATGCGTGGGAAATACACCCTCAGACAAGCTGAACCGCAGTCTCCGGGTGAGGAGAAGGTGACAGCTCACACCCGAGAGTCGCACCTCCCTGCAGTGTCTGGCACTTCCCACGAAGTGCTGAAGCTTGTGCCGCTCCCCCATGGCCAGTACCTACCTGCTCTGTGACTGCTCAGGCCAGTGGAAAAGCGAGGAAAGGCTGGGCTGACTCTTTCAAGCCAGGCCTTAGTAAGGTCTAGAGACCTCCCTGGTGACCCAGTGGCCAAGACTCTGTACTCCCAGTGCAGGGGGCCTAGGTTTGATCCCTAGTCAGGGAACTAGATCCTGCATACCACATCTAAGACCTGGCATAGCCAAATAAATAAATAAATGTTTTTAAAAAAGACGTCTGGCTACTCTGAGCTGCGATAAAAGCAGCCCAGGGATCTTCACTGGAGAGAAGCCAGCAGAGAGGTCCCGAGGGCTGAGATGCACAGGGAGGAGTATTCTGGCAGCAGACGGGCAAACCGTGTCTATGTCCGTGTTCCTCTGACTGCAAACACATGAGGGAGAGGAACTGTGGACACTCCGGTGAGATCCAGTCAACTTCAATAATTATCAAAACTAAAAAGTGGTGTTCTAGGCAACTACAGTTTGGGCAGTCTGTTACACAGCAATAGATGCTGATTCCCAGGACAGTGACACTATTGAAAAGGAATAGACTGTAATCCACAAATGTCATTAAAATGTTTCAGCAGCCACATCCAAAATGTAAAGAGAAATAGGTGAAATTAATTTTATTAATATATTTTAACTCAGTATTGCAAAGATATTATCATTTCAGCATGTTACCAATAAAATATCAATGAGGTATTTTATAATGTTCATACCATCTTCAAAAGCCAGTATTTATTTAATACATTCAGCGCATCTCAGCTTGGACCAGCCACACATCAGGCAGCCAATGGCTACTAAACTGGTCAGCATAGCCCAAGAAGGAGCTGATATGCACTAATCTTTGGAAACCACTGCCATATGAGTAGGAGAAAAAGGAAAAACTGGTTCTCGCTCTTTAGAGTTCATAAAATCTATGCTACACATTTTCACATATTCCTTATTTAATACATGCAATGCACACCCACAAAATCCTGATGGGTAACAGATGAGCATCAGTCTACTTTCTTAACAGATAAGGGAACAAAGACTCAGGAAAAGAAGGGAGTTGAATCTTCTTCACAGTTCAACCCATAAACCATATCAGACTCAGTTCAGAATTTTAACCTCCAGAACTGTATGATAATATATTTTTATTGTTTAAACCACTAAGCCAATGGGGATTTGTTACAGTGACAATAGAAAATTCACCCAACTTTCAAATGCAAAATAGCAACCATTTGGTCATTCAACAAATGTCTGATTTATGCCAAGCTCTGGGACCCTCAACCAGTGAGCTTTGAAAGAGAGAGAGACAGCTGTCTTCTAAATAAATTATTAGCAGATGCCTGAAAGAAAGTTGCTAACATATAAGCACAGCGTTTGCAGGAACACAAAGGGTGCACTACAGCCATGCTGGGGTGAGGGGAAGGCAGGCTTTGTGGAGATGGAGTTTCATGGAGACTTTGACAGTGGAGCAACCTCTTGATGGGATAGGAATTCACCTCCATTTAATGAGGGAGATCCTAGGTGTAGGAAACAGCACGCACGAGGCAAAGAGGCATAAAAGAACGTGGCCATGAGAGGAAGCAAAGTTTGCTGTGTCTATAGATTATCAGTCATTTGGGAAGCAAGATAAGAGATGCAAACAAAGTTAGGTGATGCTGGGCTCTGAGGGACACTTTGCCACTTGCTAGGGAACTTGCACTCTCTGCTATAGGTAGAACACCAATGTCAGGGTGCGAGAAAAAAAGTATGAACTGGATTTTCACTTATCAAGATTACCCTGATTACAGGGTAAAGAATGAACTGATGTTGGAGAAACTCTGAGGCAGAAACTTAGGTGCCTCCTGAACTAACTGGGGTAGGAAATTCTCAGGCCTCAAGAAGAACAGAGAGAGAAAAAACATGGACAGATTCAAGAAAGATTACAGAGAGGTCACTAAGTCAATGGGGACCCAGAACCCACTAAAGGTAGGTGAATGAGAAAGCCAGGAAGGAGTCAAGACTGATTCTGGGTGACTATTTCTTAGTGATAATGCTGGTAATTCCTGAGAAAGGGAATGTAGAATGGGGAATAATTTAAGAGAAAAATTAACACATTAGATTTTAGATATGTTGGGGGCAGTCATGCCTATGGAATTTCCATCTGTTGGTGGGTGGGAATGTGATCATGGAATTTTTTTTAAAGATGAGATTAAAATACAGAAAAATACAGAAATTGGAAGTCATCAGCTAGACAAAGTTCTAGAAACCATGACGGTAGAAAACAGTCAGAGAGAGAGAGAGTAAAGAGGAAGAGAGAACAGAATGTTCAGATTACCAACATTAAAGACAAGCCAGAGGTTCAGAGTAGCAAAAAGTCCCAATTTTGCCACTTAGTATTAGGTTGATGCAAAAGTAATTGTGGTATTTCATTGTTAAACTTTGCTGTTTTGATATTGGAATACATTCTTAAATAAATGCAGCTCTGTTATACATCATTTTAATATGCATTTCTCACTTTGTGTTTTTCACTAATGACTTATTACTCGCTATTTATTTTATATTTATTTTAGACTATAGAAATTATGTTAGACAAAAAGCAAATTCAAGTGATTTTCTTATTTGAGTTCAAAATGTGTTATAAAGCAGTGCAACAACTTTCAACATTAACAATGCATTTTCCAGGAACTGATAACTAACATACAGTGCAATGATGGTTCAAGAAGTTTTGCAAAGGAGTGGGGAGTCTTGAAGATGAGGAGCCCAGTGGCTGGCCATCAGAAACTGACAACTGATAAGAGAAGATCATCTAAGCTGATCCTCTTACACTTGCACAAGAAGTTGCCAAAGAACTCAATGTCAACCATTCTACAGTTGTCTGGCACCTGAAGCAAATTGGAAACATGAAAAAGCTGACCGAAAATCAAAAAAAATTGTTTTGAAGTGTCATCTTCTCTTATTCTATGCAACAACAACAAAACCATTTCTCAATTGGATTGTGACATGCAACAAAAAGTGGATTTTATAATGACAACTGGTGACAACCAGCTCAGTGGTTGGACCAAGAAGAAACTCCAAAGCACTTCCCAAAGCCAAATTTGCACCCAAAAAAGGTCAAGGTCACTGTTTGATACTCTGCTGCCTGTCTGATCAAAAACAGCTTTCTGAATCCTGGTGAAACCACTACATCTGAGAAATATGCTCAGTAAACTGATAAGATGCACTGATAAGATGTCTGTTTCAGACAGTGCAAATCTTCAACTCTTTCAGTTCAAGTTTTTATGACATGACATGGTAGGAAGTATCTTATGAGATCTAAATCAAGAATTTAACATGTTTTCCATTATACATAAAGTTCTAAAGGCTGTAAAACTTTTAAATGATAAAGTTACCTGTGGAAACTATACTGTTTTCATTTAAGATTTGGGTACTTTGCAAGTAAATCTGATGCCACAATAATAAAGCAAATTAAAGTCTTTACATGACTATTTACTTTTAATTTTCATATTTAATATATTGTTAACATAACGTAGAGGCCTCAAGTCAGGCCATAATACTATAACAACAAGTTTTAAAACTCCTTGATAAATGGTTCACAGGAAGTGCTTATGTTACCAAAACACTTCTGCATAAGGTGTTTTAGGTAAAGAAATGTAAGCCTGGGTGGAAGCTACACTGTAAACAGCGTGGCTGCCAAGCTAACCCAATTCACCCACAGGAGCAGGTGAGGGAAGGGGCATAGACAGCCTCCAGCTCTCCTATCTTTATGATATAATAAAGAGGATTGATCCTGCACTCTGGGTATGACCATGGCAATCTGGAGTCATTTAACTGTAATATGATTCCACAAAACAATTCAGTGTTAAATAGTGATTATGTTATTCAGTGGAGTCCAGGCTGTTAAACATACAGAAGCATACACTGTCAGAGCTAGAAAGGGCCTTAGGCACCATCTTCTTCAGCCCCTTCCCTCACTGTACAGATTCAGTAAAGTTCAGTTCAGTTCAGTCGCTCAGTCGTGTCCGACTCTTTGCGACCCCATGAATCCAGCATGCCAGGCCTCCCTGTCCAGCACCAATTCCTGGAGTGCACTCAAACTCACGTCCATCGAGTCAGTGATGCCATCCAGCCATCTCATCCTCTGTTGTCCCCTTTTCCTCCTGCCCCCAGTCCCTTCCAACATCAGAGTCTTTTCCAGTGAGTTAACTCTTTGCATGAGGTGGCCAAAGTTTAGAGATACCTAAAAGAGACTAAGAGACTTAGTCAAAATTGCACAGGTGTTCAGGGTAGACTTAAGACTGGACTTTGAATCTCCTGATACCACACTCCTCCAATGTGCTGGGCAGAAGCCAAGAGCCACACAGAGAGCCTGACTTGCAGCATCCTTTCCTGCTCAGTAGGGGTAGCAATTCAGCAACCACAGCTTGAGGCCAAGGTAGCACTGAGCCCCTTATTCTACTAAAGTTAAGATTCTTATGAAACCAGAATCTCAGAAATAATCAGGGGAAGAACTACATGCCTAAAGTTATGTTTTTGCTTTGTCAGCAACTAAAGATCATTATGCACGGATGTGAGAGTTGGACTGTAAATAAGGCTGAGTGACAAAGAATCAATGCTTTCAAATTGTAGTGCTGGATAAGACTCTTGAGAGTCCCTTGGACTGCAAGGAGATCAAACCAGTCAATCCTAAAGGAAATCAACCCTGAATATTTGATGGAAGGACTGATTCTCGAGTTCCAATACTTTGGCCACCTGATAGGAAGAGCTGACTCACTGGAAAAGACCCTGATGCTGGGAAAGATTGAGGGCAAGAGGAGAAGGGGCTGGAAGAGGATGAGATGGTTAGATAGTACCACTGACTCAATGGACATGAATTTGATCAAACTCTGGGAGATAGTGAAGGACAGAGGAGCCTGGAGTGCTGCAGTCCATGAGGTCACAAAGAGTCTGACACAACTTAGCAACTGAACAAAAACAAAAAGATCATTAGCCTAGATTTTGTTAATGCACATTTTTTTATATTTAATTCTTTTAGACCAGCAAAGACTCATCTTTTCATTTGTGACAGAAAACTGTACAGAAGAAATAAATCCAACATAAAACACTGTTATTAAAAAAAAAAAAAAAAAACACTGTTATTTCTTAAGACTACTGCAAGTATTAAAGTACAGTTAAGTCCAAATTCCTCAATGATGTAATTTTCATTCTAATCCACATCCTAAAATATTATTTATTATTAACACCATTGCCTTAGCTTAATAATTACCTGAGTAATAATTTAAACAAAGTGCTTCCAACTGGCATGATATACAATTTGCTTTATTGAGTTTTTTCCCCCCTTTACCTTGGAAAATGTCATAATAGACAGTTATATTCATAATAGTCTCTCGTGTTTAAAATCTAGCTCCTGGAATTGATTCATACACGTCAACTATTAGCTTTGTGATGACATTTGCAGAAATGTCAATGATTTCTCAGATGCACCTGCTTTGTTTGGCAGCAAAGGTATTATATTTTGCCAGAGTTCACAGTGAACAAGCAGCACTACCAGTTTTTATAAAAACTACATTTAATTGTTTCTCCAACTACTACTGCAAGACTAGACAGTGTTTTCTGATGCAGACTCATGTTAGGGTCAAGAATCTTGACACATGCAACAGCTAAGTGAAAATTCTATCTTGCATCCAGTTTTCCAAATATAAGGCAAAACTTTACCAAACTTCCACTATATTCAAACCATCTTTTAAGCTGTTTTACAAAATAATTCCCCATAGATCTATAAATACACACACACACACACACACACACACCATTAAGTGAAGGCTTTGATTAGGTTTCCTGAAATGTTAGCTTTTGAAACTAATAAAAGAAAATAAAAATATTCCCCTGTTGAGTTTGGTAAAACAAATAGTTAAGAAATTAGATTCAATTTTTTACTTAAAAAAAAAAAAAAAGGTTTGAGCCTAGTTATTCCAGGAACAACTCCTAACTAGATTTTTATTTGTATCCAAAAAACTAAAAAAAAAACCTACAGTCCAAACTTTTGTGATTTAAGCTTCTTACTTCCAAAAGTCATCCAGGCTACCAAGTGTTCTCTGCCAATAATTTGAGAGAGAGAAAAATGATAGCTTAAGGTAAGCACTCAGGAATTAAATGTCCTTCAAAAGTACATCTTCTCTTGGCCAGAAGCAAACGCACTTCCCCCTTCACCCTAACATCCCTATCATCATTTCCTATCAAGATTCAGCAGCCTATGTCACTGCTGTCCGGTCCACCATATTTCAATCTCCCCCAGGGGTTATGCACATGATCATCCATCATACTACTCTCCTGCTTCAAACCCTTTAATGCTTCCCCCATCCCTTAGAGTAATGTTGAAATGCTTACCCAACTGATAAGGCCTCACTTGTATGTGGCCCCAGCCAACCTTCCAGTTTTATCTGCCACCTCTCCCCCTTACTCACAAGGCTCAAGTTACCCTGGCTGTCCCCCTATCTCCCCAATGTTCCAAATTCCCTGCCACCTTAGGACCTTTGTACCTGCTGTCCCCACTATCTAGATTATTCCTTGCCCCCATTAACCCCCTTTACCACGTTTTTACCTACCTTCTAGATTTTTAGGTAATCCTCTCTTGAAGTTCAGTGTTTTCTAACTCTGAAAAGTTGATATTAGGTTTTCCTATTATTAAACCTCTTGACTTATGTATTTTCCCAGCACAACTGTAACTGACAAAGTTATTTATGTGTGTTTTTGTTGAATCAGCTGGAGACAATTTCCCTTAGGAAAGGAGAACTGTGTGTGTTGTGGGGCCGGGTGTGGCTACACAGTCCAGTGTGGGAGATGGGGAGGGTGTGGTAGGTGCTCTGGAGCAGGGAAAGAGGGAAGAACCAGGTAACAGGGAGAGACTACTATGAAACCTCTACCCATGAGCCCCCAAATCCATAGAGAACCTTAAAAAACCTAAACGAATGTATTTCTAGAAGAATGGGTAGTGCTGCTAAATTTCATAATCAATATGTCATGGGGTAAAATAGCGACTCCCTTTGAAGATGCAAGAGGGTGGAGGTCAAGAGATGCATAATAACCAAATCTGAAAAATTGTGGTTAGGGAATAAAACTGGAACGTAGCCAGGAATTACGACATGTGCATTATATGAGTTTAGTGTCTGTCTGCCCCTGAGAGCAAACCATGTGAGGGCAAGGATAGTCTGCTTTATTCTTTACCCTCTGCTTAGCTCACACTGAAGTGCTTTTCATGTGGTGGATACAATTAAATATGTGCTGAATGAATCTGTTCTGTATTTCATTGCCTAGTTTTTGATTTTTATTATATCAAGTTCACAGTTCTAAAGCTTAAAACAAGGAGTAATTCCAACTTAAAATAGTGAACTCAGAAATTCCTTTTAAAGTTTATGTGTATATGCTACAAAGCAGTCTTTTCATGGTGGTGAGGACAGACGTCAGTGATCACATCATGTCAGATGCTATATTATGAACTTCTTCTTTGACCCATCTGGTTCCTTGTTCAGGTTGTTGTTCAGTTTCTCAGTTGTGTCCAATTCTTTGTGACCCCATGGACTGCAGCACACCAGGCTTCCCTGTCCTTTACCATCTCCCAGAGTTTGCTCAAACTCATGTCCACTGAGTCGGCAATGCCATCCAACCATTTCATCCTCTGTTGTCCCCTTCTCGTCCTGCCTTCAATCTTTCCCAGCATCAGAGTCTTCTCCAATGAGTCAGCTCTTCAATCAGGTGGCCAAAGTATTGGAGCTTCAGCTTCAGCATCAGTCTTTCCAATCAATATTCAGGGTTGATTTCTTTTAGGATTGACTGGTTTGATCTCTTTGCTGTCCAAGAGACTCTCAAGAGTGTTCTCTAGCACCATAATTTGCAAGCCTCAATTCTTCAGCACTCAGTCTTCTGTATGGTCCAGCTCTCACATCTGTACATGACTACTATGGTTTATAGCTTTGACTATACGTACCAGAGATCAAATTGCCAACATCCACTGGATCACGGAAAAAGCAAAAGAGTTCCAGAAAAACATCTATTTCTGCTTTATTGACTATGCCAAAGCCTTTAACTGTGTGGATCACAAACTGTGGAAAATTCTGAAAGAGATAGGAATACCAGACCACCTGACCTGCCTCTTGAGAAATCTGTATGCAGGTTAGGAAGCAACAGTTAGAACTGGACATGGAACAACAGACTGGTTCCAAATAGGAAAAGGAGTATGTCAGGCTGTATATTATCACCCTGCTTATTTAACTTATATGCTGAATACATCATGAGAAACTCTGGATTGGAAGAAACACAAGCTGGAATCAAGATTGCCGGGAGAAATATCAATAACCTCAGATGTGCAGATGACACCACCCTTATGGCAGAAAGTAAAGAGGAACTAAAGAGCCTCTTGATGAAAGTGAAAGTGGAGAGTATAAAAGTTGGCTTAAAGCTCAACATTCAAAAAACTAAGATCATGGCATCTGGTCCCATCACTTCATGGGAAATAGATGGGGAAACAGTGTCAGATTTTATTTTTTTGGTCTCCAAAATCACTGCAGATGGTGATTGCAGCCATGAAATTAAAAGACGCTTATTCCTTGGAAGGAAAGTTATGACCAACCTAGATGGCATATTAAAAAGCAAAGACATTACTTTGCCAACAAGGGTTCATCTAGTCAAGGCTATGGTTTTTCCTGTGGTCATGTATGGATGTGAGAGTTGGACTGTGAAGAAGGCTGAGCGCCAAAGAATTGATGCTTTTGAACTGTGGTGTTGGAGAAGACTCTTGAGAGTCTTGGACTTCAAGGAGATCCAACCAGTCCATTCTGAAGGAGATCAGCCCTGGGATTTCTTTGGAGGGAATGATGCTAAAGCTGAAACTCCAGTACTTTGGCCATCTCATGTGAAGAGTTGACTCATTGGAAAAGACTCTGATGCTGGGAGGGCTTGGGGGCAAGAGGAGAAGGGGACGACAGAGGATGAGATGGCTGGATGCCATCACTGACTCGATGGACATGAGTCTGAGTGAACTCCAGGAGTTGGTGATGGACAAGGAGGCCTGGCGTGCTACGATTCATGGGGTCGCAGAGTCGGACACGACTGAGCAACTGAACTGAACTGAACTGATACGTACCTTGTTCAGGTAGGACAAGTCATAAGAGACCCATGTAGCATTCTGACACAATGACATAATAATAACAAGAGAATAAACACTGCTCACAGTAATAATGGGGACAGAAATGGTATTCAACCTCAATACAAACACATAACCAAAAATAATTGTATACTATTCCAAATGAGTACGAATCCTGGAGAAAAGAACAAGTTTTCCAACTCTCTTCACCTCTTCACCAAGGTGACATACTGCATCATCTACTGCTCCCTGGCACAGAGATCCTCCAGAATTCCAAATAGGATATTCCAAATAGGATATTTTTCCTTTACCTGGATTCCAGGACAAGAAAAGAATTTCAGAAACGGGAAGAGTGAAGAGGAAGATGGGATAATTTTGCCTCCTCTTTGTCATTGATACTCAGCAGGGGGAAAAAATCATGTGATGGTTTTATCTCTACAAGGGATTTAATTCTTGGTGCAATTACTTACCTTCACGGGGCAGAAGGGGACCACTGGGAGTACTGCCTGTATAAGGACAAAATACCCAACAAACAGAGTGGAGGTTTGTCAAACAACCTCTTCAGCAAAGTTAGACAACAGTGAAAGACCCCTTCCAGTTTGGACCCACTCTCTCTCTTATCACAGCCAGTTTTTCTCCAAGGTATCCTGGGACACATTTTTGTCCCTCTGCTTCAGCAGCATCATGAAGATCAGCCTTGTTTCATGCCAACACAGAGGACTGCTCTCACAGGCTACCTCTTACCTCAAAGAGAAGAAAAAAACTGTGCACATGTCGAACATTTCATAAGTTACCAGGATGATGATGACAACAGCTACCATTTCCAAAAGCTCCTTATGTGCTACATGATTTATAGACAATATCTTCAAACCTCAAACTATCTATAAAAGGAGCCAAACTTTTTCCCACTGCCAGGTGAGGAGTTAAATAAGACCTTGTAAGGCCAGGACCAGGGTCTAAACTGACTCTATCACCCCTGTCACTGCACAAACAATACAAACTCAAGAGGCATGCCCACAAAATTTTATTTGGCTGTGGCACCCACATAATTTTGAACAATTTTCACTCCAAACAGTGGTGATTATGAGTCAACTTCATTATTCCAGATACAAAACACACAAGAATTCCCTTAGCTATGATGGGGCAAAATTGGAGTTTGAAAGTTCCACACTTGCTGTTATCTGGTTTATAACAAAAGCAAAATACAAAGGCCCTAAAGGTCAACTTTCTCCTTGTGGGGAGTCAATGAGTAATCATTCAAAGCTACAGATTCTCAGGATAATGCTCCCAAATCAGCACAGCACTCCGTGCCTCAGCCCTGGCATGCACAGAGGAGCCGGCAGCACAGTGGAAGATGTGAGAGGCGGAGTTAAGCTGAAGATCCCGCCCCTTCCACCACCTCGCCGCTCACTGGCTGTGTGAAATCAGGCAGGTGTCTTCCTGTTTCTGCCTGCATTTCCCTATGTGTTAAATTAAGGAGTCAGTAAGGGCACATTCCCCACTCAGCAAGCAGGATGAGAACAGAGGACAACCTGACTAGAAATATAGGTTTCTGGGGTCTGAACAAGAGAGGCAGCAGCCCTGACTGAGATAGAGGAATGACTCTTTGTGGTGCCAAAAAGTATCCAAGTGCTCATCTACTCTGGTGCCACACCTCCTGCTGCTGCTGCTGCTGCTGCTAAGTCGCTTCAGTCGTGTCCGACTCTGTGCAACCCCATAGACGGCAGCCCACCAGGCTCCCCCGTCCCTGGGATTCTCCAGGCAAGAACACTGGAGTGGGTTGCCATTTCCTTCTTCAATGCATGAAAGTGAAAAGTGAAAGTGAAGTCGCTCAGTCGTGTCCGACTCTTAGCGACCCCATGGACTGATGTCCATGGGATTTTCCAGGCAAGAGTACTGGAGTGGGGTGCCATTGCCTTCTCCGGCCACACCTGAGACAGCATCAAAAAATAAGCCTCAAAAGCAATGAAACTATATTCAACTTCCTTTCTCTTCAGACCATTTTCTTCCAGTGGAAGGCACCAGAGTGAAGTAAAAGCAAAGGGGAGAAGGAAATGAATGGCCTCCCCCAAAACTAGATCCCCTACCCATTGATGTTTTAAGTAATTGCATTTGGTGGGGAACCAATCAGAATCCAAGGGGGCATCACATGGAAGCCATGAGTCGAACTTTTACTTAAGTGAGCCAAAAGTCTGTGCGTCTAAATGACTTCCCACAGGCACACAGATAAAATAAATAGTGGTACCTTCTCCAAGTTCTGACTCAAATGTCACCTTCTGGTGCAGCTACCCTGACCACACTGTCTGTAGCCCATTGCCTCACTATGAGGCCTGTCACCTTTCCCTCTTTTTGTTTTTATAACATTTATCACTTTCTATCATTCTATGTATTTTACTTATGTTTGCCCTGTGTTATGTTTCCCACACTGGAGCATAAGCTCCATAAGGATAGGGCTCCTTGCTTTGTTAGTGGATCTACTGTAAGCACTAGCCCAGTACATGCACAAAGCAAGTATACCAAAAATATTTTTGAAGATGTAAAAGTCAGAAAGATATCTCACATAAATATTCAAACAATAAATTATTCATGACAGGTACGTAAATGGCCTTAATTTTATTGTAAGATTTTATAACGTGGTGGTTTTCGATCAAAGTGTATTAATTATTGATTCAGAGAGTCCATTTACCACTAACATTTGACAGCTTCTCAATCCTCTGGCCTATACCAACAATCTCACCATGAGTTTCTACCCACTTATAGTGACCATATAAATCATCCCAGTACAACTGCCTCAAATCAGAAAATTTTAAGCCATGGCAAAGTTTCATCGTGATTCAGATCAGATCAGTCGCTCAGTCGTGTCTGACTCTGCGACCCCATGAATCACAGCACGCCAGGCCTCCCTGTCCATCACCAACTCCCGGAGGTCACTCAGACTCACGTCCATCGAGTCAGTGATGCCATCCAGCCATCTCATCCTCTGTCGTCCCCTTCTCTTGCTCCCAATCCCTCCCAGCATCAGAGTCTTTTCCAATGAGTCAACTCTTCGCATGAGGTGGCCAAATTACTGGAGTTTCAGCCTTAGCATCAGTCCTTCCAAAGAAATCCCAGGGCTGATCTCCTTCAGAATGGACTGGTTGGATTTCCTTGCAGTCCAAGGGACTCTCAAGAGTCTTCTCCAACACCACAGTTCAAAAGCATCAATTCTTCGGCACTCAGCCTTCTTCACAGTCCAACTTTCACATCCATACATGACCACAGGAAAAACCATAGCCTTGACTAGACAAACCTTTGTTGTCAAAGTAATGTCTTTGCTTTCGAATATGCTATCTAGGTTGGTCATAACTTTCCTTCCAAGGAGTAAGTGTCTTTTAATTTCATGGCTGCAGTCACCATCTGCAGTGATTTTGGAGATCAGAAAAATAAAGTCTGACACTGTTTCCACTGTTTCCCCATCTATTTCCCATGAAGTGATGGGACCAGATGCCATGATCTTAGTTTTCTGAATGTTGAGCTTTAAGCCAACTTTTTCACTCTCCACTTTCACTTTCATCAAGAGGTTTTTTAGTTCCTCTTCACTTTCTGCCATAAGGGTGGTGTCATCTGCATATCTGAGGTTATTGATATTTCTCCCGGCAATCTTGATTCCAGCTTGTGTTTCTTCCAGTCCAGCGTTTCTCATGATGTACTCTGCATAGAAGTTAAATAAACAGGATGACAATATACAGCCTCGACATACTCCTTTTCCTATTTGGAACCAGTCTGTTGTTCCATGTCCAGTTCTAACTGTTGCTTCCTGAACTGCATACAAACTTCTCAAGAGGTAGATCAGGTGGTCTGGTATTCCCATCTCTTTCAGAATTTTCCACAGTTTATTGTGATCCACACAGTCAAAGGCTTTGGCATAGTCAATAAAGCAGAAATAGATGTTTTTCTGGAACTCTCTTGCTTTTTCCATGATCCAGTGGATGTTGGCAATTTGATCTCTGGTTCCTCTGCCTTTTCTAAAACCAGCTTGAACATCAGGAAGTTCACGGTTCACATATTGCTGAAGCCTGGCTTGGAGAATTTTCAGCATTACTTTACTAGCGTGTGAGATGAGTGCAATTGTGCAGTAGTTCGAGCATTCTTTGGCATTGCCTTTCTTTGGGATTGGAATGAAAACTGACCTTTTCCAGTCCTGTGGCCACTGCTGAGTTTTCCAAATTTGCTGGCATATTGAGTGCAGCACTTTCACAGCATCATCTTTCAGGATTTGGAATAGCTCAACTGGAATGATTAGTGAAAGTCAAATGCCAAGTGGCATCTAATTTTTTCTTCATAACAAATTCAAGAATTCATTTTGAATACAGTTTTCTTCCTTTTCAGACCATATGAAAGGTAATACAAATAGCTAAAAAGGTCACCTATCACATGTAGATGCTTATTTAGCATAATTGATTTAGCAAATTATGGCAGTGGGGCTCCTGGCCCAGGCCATGACAGCTGGTCACTCAGGGCTATTTCAACCCAGGGACTGACCCTGTCTTCTGTGCCTCCTTTCCTTGAATATAATCTAAAGTATTAAAATGAACCAACAGTTTCAGCAACAAAAGGTTTTTCTATAAAGCTTATATATCTGTGGGTATGAGTGAGCAAGAGTTATCCATTCTCACTGGGTTCTCTGAACTCACTGGTCTATCCCAGGAAGGTCTTCTGTCACCTCGGGCAGATCCCTCTCAGCTACACACTAACGACCTTGGAGATCCTTTCTTGATAGCAAAATTTGTTTTTTTCTTAATCTTCTGCATACTCATGTTTAATCAAAGGAGCAACCAGAATTGAATCAGGAGGTCAAATTCCCCCTTCCACCCCTAACCTTTTAATAACCAAACACAAGTGTCATACACTTTCTATGCCTCAGGTTTCTCACAAAAAGTAAGAATAGCATTATATTTCTTACTTTCTTTCTCATACAGGTTACAGGGATGAACACAACGTGGAAAATTATGTGAAATAAAATACAATATAAAAGTCAACACACTTTCATTGTATTTACAATCATTTTAAGTCATATTTCAGTTGAACAACATGCATTATTATTGCCTGAATCTTATCATTAATTTCAACCAGTCTTTGCGTTCCTTTTTTTTTTTTTTTAAATTGGCCATATCTCAGCATGTGGGATCTTAGTTCCCTGACCAGGGATTAAACCAGCACCCCCTGCAGTGGAAGCAGAGAGTCTTAACCACTGGACTGCAAGGTAAGTCCCTGAACCAGTTATTTCTTACTTCTTTAGTTAAAAAGAATACTCATTCCAGTGTTTCACAGGGTATGAAACAGGACCAACTGAAGAATCTAGAGGCTAACTTGAGATCAGACAGCCATCGGTTCTCCGTTCAGCCACCTCTTCACTTAATGCCTGTTAAAAAATTACAGACAATAGACTTACTTGAAAAATTGTACTAGCCACGGGTTTTGTTTTTTTTCCCAAGAGAGTATAATGAACCATGGCTTGAACTCTAGTTTTATAGTGATTAATGACTGTTGGTAGCACACTAACTGTGGTCAAAATCATTTCCTACTTTAAAAAAATATTTACCATGAAACCAAAAGATATGAAAGCTTCTCAGATGAAAGACACCATCTTACTAGAGCAAAAGGAAGCACAGATAGTTACCCACATAACCTTAAAATACCAAAGGTATTTCAATGGTACCTTGGGATGTGTAAATCACCCGAATCACTACCTGAAAGAATAAAGCTGAAAACATGGCTGTTGTGGAACCTGGACCTGGCACAAGCTCACACCCAGGGAGTGTTTCATCTATGCTTCCAGCACATGTGGAAGCCCCTGTTACACCTCCAATCACACTCCACCCTCAGCCCCACTGCCCCCTTGTTTGTGAGAGGTGCTGCTCCTCCTCCGGCTGCCTGAATTTTTGCTTACTGCCAATGGGATTCTGATTTTATCTACAAGAAAACAAAGAAGTTATTTTTTTTCTCCAGAAGCTCACTTTAGTGGCGTCCTTGGCTCTGTAGGAACTTGCCCACCTACTAAGGCAGAGGTTAATATGGCCAGATGCCACTGGGAACCCCACTTCTCACACCCAATTCTTTTTGATAGCCTGGATCAGTGGCTTATAATCAAGTTCATTTTGACAAAGGAAAAAAAATAGCATTCTCCAGGATAGCCTGTAACTCTCCAGTGTAACTTTTTTGCTTCTCTGTTTGATTTCTCACCTCAATCATATCTACCCATTCTTGTACATTAAGAGAGATTTTCTCACACATAACAACATACAGCAGCAAAACACCATCTGCACTTCTGAAATAAGACTTGGCAATACTTATGAATCTGGAAAACAGAAACTCTCATTATGTAACAGTTCTAATCGATCAGTTTGGTGCTGCCTCATTCTTCATCTTTTATGCTCACTTTTTTCTCATCTTCTAAAATAATCCCTGGTTGAGAAGAATCTAATGGCAGCCTATTACTGTGAAAAAGCCATCCCCAAGGCCTAGAGTAACCTGGTGAAAGCGAACAGGATAAGAATCTGGGCTACTGGTTTAGAAGAGCAATCATTCTCTCCACCATGTAATTCCAAGAATACAAACAAACCCCAAAGCAGAACTAGAACAAGGCCGAAAGCACAATTTTTTTAAAAAAGTTTCAGCCTCAGCAACAAGCTGGAGAAGGCAATGGCACCCCACTCCAGAACTCTTGCCTGGAAAATCCCATGGACAGAGAAGCCTGGTAGGCTGCAGTCCATGGGGTCGCTAAGAGTCAGACATGACTGAGCGACTTCACTTTCACTTTTCACTTTCATGCATTGGAGAAGGAAATGGCAACCCACTCCAGTGTTCTTGCCTGGAGAATCCCAGGGACAGAGGAGCCTGGCGGGCTGCCATCTATGGGGTCGCACAGAGTCGGACACGACTGAAGCGACTTAGCAGCACCAGCAGCAAGTTACCAGATCCCATATGTGGGACACAGAGAAAGATGGAATGAGATGTACATCAGAGACAGATTATTTAGGGGGTGGGGGGTAGGGAGTATTGTGGGTGGGGGAAAGAACTAACCGTGTGGAAAACCACAGGGCACATGCACAGAGTATGGGATGGGGTGAGGGGGAGGTGGGGGGCATCACCAGAGGAAGGGCATACCTCCACCCACATTTCCTAACTCTAAACCTAGTGCAGCACGTCACAGGATCTTAAACAAGGCCATGTCAACCACATGTATTTTTTTTTAATTGGAGGATAATTGCTTTATAATGTGTTGGTTTCTGCCATGCAACAATGTGAATCAGCCACAAGGTGTGTGTGTGTGTGTGTATATATATATGTCCCCTCCCTTTCGAACCTCCCTCCCACCCCATCATCCCACCCCTCTAGGTTGTCACAGAGCATGACATTAAGCTCCCTGCATCATATAGCAAATTTCCACTGGCTATCTGTTTTACATATGGTAATGTTTATGTTTCAATGCTACTTTCTCAATTTGTCCTACCCTCTCCTTCCCCTACTGTATCCACAAGTCTTTGCTCTATGTCTGCATCTCTATTACTGCCCTGCACACTGATTCATCAGTGCCACTTTTCTAGATCCCATATATATGTGTTAATACACAATATTTGTTTTCCTCTGACTTATTTTACTCTGTATAATAGGCACTAGGTTCATCCACTCACTAAAACTGACTCCAATTCGTTCCTTTCTATGGCTGAGTAATAATAGTCCATTGTGTATATGTGTACCATGATTTCTTTATCCATTCATTTGTTGATGAACATCTAGGTGGCTTCGATGTCCTAGCTATTGTAAATAGTGCTACAATGAACATTGGGGTACATGTGTCTTCTTTTTTAATTTAAATTTATTTATTTTAATTAGAGGCTAATTACTTTATAATATTGTATTGGTTTTGCCATACATCAACATGAACCCACCATGGGTGTACACATGTTCCCCATCCTGAACCCCTCTCCCACCTCCCTCCCCGTACCATCCCTCTGGGTCATCCCAGTGCACCAGCCCCAAGCCTCCTGTATACTGCATCGAACCTGGACTGGCGATTCATTTCTTATATGATATAATACATGTTTCAATGCCATTCTCCTAAATCATCCCTCCCTCCCTCTCCCATAGAGTCCAAAAACTGTTCTATACATCTGTGTCTCTTTTGCTGTCTCGCATATAGGGTTATCATTGCTGCTGCTAAGTCGCTTAAGTCGTGTCCGACCCTGTGCGACCCCATAGACGGAAGCTCACCAGGCTCCCCTGTCCCTGGGATTCTCCAGGCAAGAACACTGGAGTGGGTTGCCATTTCCTTCTCCAATGCATGAAAGCGAAAAGGGAAAGTGAAGCCGCTCAGTCGTGTCCGACTCTTAGCTACCCCATGGACTGGAGCCTACCAGGCTCCTCCGTCCATGGGATCTTCCAGGCAAAAGTACTGGGGTGGCGTTACCATCTGTCTAAATTCCATATATATGCGTTAGTATACTGTATTTGTGTTTTTCTTTCTGGCTTACTTCACTCTGTATAATCGGCTCCAGTTTCATCCACCTCATTAGGACTGATTCAAATGTATTCTTTTTAATGGCTGAGTAATACTCCATTGTGTATATGTACCACAGCTTTCTTATCCATTCATCTGCTGAGGGACATCTAGGTTGTTTCCATGTCCTGGCTATTATAAACAGTGCTGCGATGAGCATTGGGGTACACGTGTCTCTTAATTGTGGTTTTCTCAGGGTATATGCCCAGTAGTGGGATTGCTGGGTCACATGGTGGTTTTATTCCTAGTGGTTTTAAGGAATCTCCATATTGTTCTCCAACATGCTACTGCTAAGTCACTTCAGTCGTGTCCGACTCTGTGTGACCCCAGAGACAGCAGCCCACCAGGCTCCCCCGTCCCTGGGATTCTCCAAGCAAGAGCACTGGAGTGGGTTGCCATTTCCTTCTCCAATGCATGAAAGTGAAAAGTGAAAGTGAAGTCGCTCAGTCATGTCTGACTCTCAGCGACCCCATGGACTGGAGCCTACCAGGCTCCTCCGTCCATGGGATTTTCCAGGCAAGAGTACTGGAGCGGGGTGCCATTGCCTTCTCCGATTGTTCTCCAACATGGCTGCATCAATTACCTATTCCCACCAATAGTACAAAAGGTCCCTTTTTTCCACACCCTCTCCAGCATTCCCTCCAGCATTTATTGTTTGTAGATTTTTTGATGATAGCCATTCTGACCAGTGGCGAGGTGATACCTCATTACAAGTCTGATTTGCATTTCTCTAATAATGAGTGATGCTGAGCATCTTTTCATGTGTTTATTGGCCATCTGTATTTTTTCTTTAAAGAATTGTCTGTTTAGGTCTTCTGCCCATTTTTTAATTGGGTTGGTTGTTAGTTTTTCTGATATTGAGCTGCATAAGCTGCTTGTATATTTTGGAGATTAATCCTTTATCACTTGCTTCATTTGAAATTCTTTTCTTCCATTCTGAGAGTTCTTTTTTATCTTGTTTAGTTTCCTTGGGGAAGGCAATGGCACCCCACCCCAGTACTTTTGCCTGGAAAATCCCATGGACGGAGGATCCTGGTAGGCTCCAGTCCATGGGGTCGCTAGGAGTCGGATACGACTGAGCGACTTCCCTTTCACTTTTCACTTTCATGCACTGGAGAAGGAAATGGCAACCCACTCCAGTGTTCTTGCCTGGAGAATCCCAGGGACGGGGAGCCTGGTGAGCTTCCATCTGTGGGGTCGCACAGAGTCGGACATGACTGAAGCGACTTAGCAGCAGCAGCAGCAGCAGCTGTGCAAAAGCTTTTAAGTTCAGTTAGGTCCCATTTCTTTATTTTTATTTTCATTATTCCAGGAGGTAGGTCAAAAAGGATCTTGCTGAAATTCATGTCAAAGAGTGTTCTGCCTATGCTTTCCTCTAAGAGTTTTATAGTTTCTGGCCTTACATTGGGTCTTTAATCCATTTTTAGTTTTTTGTGTGTATGGTGTTAGGAAGCATCCTAATTTCAATCGTTTACAAGTAGCTGTCCAGTTTTCCCCGCACCACTTATTGAAGAGACTGTTTTTCCTCCATAGTGTGTTCTTGGCACCTTTGTCAAAGATAAGGTGCCCATAGGTTCATGGTCAACCACATACATTTTTTAATGGTTTGTCTGTCTCAACAGAACTCAAAGCATCTTGCCTCTCCTGCCCAGTGATATCCCAGCATTGCAATACGGTTCTTCTATAATAAGAGTTTTCATTTGGAAATCAGTTTCCAAAAAACTATTCCATTGGTTTTCACTTTCAAGCTGTCTTTGGATTAGACAAGGGCCAACAAGTCAAAGTTCAGCGAAGTACAGAGGAATGAATCTGGCTTTCAAACAAAGTGACCTTCACAAACTATATGTCAGATCACACATGTGCACACAGACACACACCTGCAAGCTGGCTGACTTAGGGAAGGAGTTAATCTACAGATAAAAGGAAAATCCATGTTCTATTTGTCCATGTTATTAGATGGACTTAGTTATATCTGTGTGTGTACATGCACATAAACATGTCTATGTGTATACATATAAATGTATATATGCAAGAATATTCTATGTATATATGTATATGATACATATATATGCCATGCTCTCTAACAACTGAACCAGTATCTTTTCACGAATTAAATTGAAATGAACTTTCAACTTTGGTATCTTGAAGGATATAACAGGGAACCACAAATTTACAAAAATACCCATTGTGAAGAGGGTAGTCAATCTGTTCTAACATTTCTGGTTATCAAAATAAGAACTCTTTAGATGAGAAAAAAATAAATGATAATTTGCATATTTTCAACTCCTTTTTCAGATTATGCAAATTTGGGAAGTCAAAACAGTACTTTTTCCTTGTTCTGAGAAGTATTACTTATATATTCCATTGTGAAGAAGTGGAAGGAACATACATGCAGCTACACTTTTGACCATAATGGCAAACTGGGCATCAGTAAGATCACGTTACCAATAAAAGATGACACCTGATCACAAAGTCTTTCCTTAGGCACCATGTGTAAAACTATACCTCTCCCATTTATTTTTTTAATTTGATTTTCATCCAATTCCCTCCTTTGGGATGTAAGTTCCTTTCAGACTAAGATTTAGTCAACTTTGTTTATTGTGCATCCACAGTCCTACAACAGCACATGACTCACAGGAATACGCAGGAGTGCTGCTGCATAAATGAATCTGTCATCTCTGGCTCTAAATTTGGTTTGGTTGATCTCACTGGGTAAATATATATCTAAGTTATCTGTCAGTCTTCCTTTCCCAAATTTAGGCCTTAGCCAGAACAGAGGAGGACTATTCTATACACAAGGACACACATGCCCCTACTTATATACACATGTATCATACCAAGAGAAAAAGCAAGACCTGTGTATGCGTGCATGCTGTGCTTAGTCCCTCAGTCATGTCCAACTCTTTGTGACCCCATGGACTGCAGCCCTCCAGGCTCCTCTGTCCATGGGATTCTCCAGGCAAGAATACTGCAGTGGGTTGCCATGCCCTCCTCCAGGGGATCTTCCCAACCCAGGGATCGAACCCAGGTCTCCTGCATTGCAGGTGGATTCTTTACCATCTAAGCCACCATGTATCATGCAGAAAGAAAGAGCAAGACCTGCGTCTGTGTGTATATAATCCTATAGAAAATAGAATCAAGCTAAAGAAGGTCTTCTTCCCATTATTCACTGAAAAAGGAACTGTACCCAGGGTGACACCTCTATTTTCTCAAAGTCATCCTTGCAAAGTCTCATGAGGAAACTTGGCTTCCCCACTGCAGCAGCCCCAGCCAGCACAATCTTGTGAGGCTTCTGTGAACCACAGCATTTGTGCTTATCATCCACCATCTGTTTAGGGAAAGAAAGCCACCATGGATGACAAAGGTAGTGTCAGCTTTCTTCCTAGTAAGTTATATGGCTCGAAAACTAAGTGTTCATGAATACAAGTGCCTGCAAAACCAACTACCTGTGATGAAAGAGCTAAGATGAGCTTTCTTGAGGAGCTAATAGCAACACTGTCTTCACTGGAAGATCCCAGGGCTTCCAACCCAGGATGGAAGCTGCACCCCTGAGCCATACATCTCTTCATCCCTTATATTCAGGAAGCTTTTTTTGTTAATTTTTAGTCAGCTATTATAAAACAGTCTTTCATTACACATATATATCACAAAGTAAAAAGAAGAAATCTATGTACCTGAAACTACAGTCAATGATGTTATGGAACAAAATGGCCTCAAAAGGAAACCTGTGAGTTTTCCCTAACTTGGTAGAGAAAAACACTCTCCTGTGTTTCATATGTATAACCTTTATTTTTTAAATATCAGATCAGATCAGATCAGATCAGTCGCTCAGTCGTGTCCGACTCTTTGCGACCCCATGAACTGCAGCACGCCAGGCCTCCCTATCCATCACCAGCTCTCGGAGGTCACTCAGACTCACATTCATCGAGTCAGTGATGCCATCCAGCCATCTCATCCTCTGTTGTCCCCTTCTCCTCCTGCCCTCAATCCCTCCCAGCATCGGAGTCTTCTCCAATGAGTCAACTCTTCGCATGAGGTGGCCAAAATACTGGAGTTTCAGCTTGAGCATCATTCCCTCCAAAGAAATCCCAGGTCTGATCTCCTTCAGAATGGACCGGTTGGATCTCCTTGCAGTCCAAGGGACTCTCAAGAGTCTTCTCCAACACCACAGTTCAAAAGCATCTATTCTTCGGCGCTCAGCTTTTATATTAAATTTAAATATAAATTTATTTATTTTAATTGGAGGTTAATTACTTTACAATATTGTATTGGTTTTGCCATACATCAACATGAATCCACCACAGGTATACACATGTTCCCCATCCCGAACCCCTCTCCCTCCACCTTCCCCATACCATCCCTCTGGGTCATCCCAGTGCACCAGCCCCAAGCAACCAGTATCATGCATTGAACTTGGACTGGCAATTAGTTTCATATATGATATACATGTTTCAATGCCATTCTCCCAAATCATTCCACCCTCTCCCTCTCTCACAGAGTCCAAAAGACTGTTCTATACATCTGTGTCTCTTTTGCTGTCTCGCATATATATGGAATTTAGAAAGATGGTAATGATAACCATGTATAACCTTTAAAACAATGCCCATGACATGTTTTAAAGATCATGGGCAGATAAAGATCACAGGATGATACATGTTTTTCTACTGAAGATGGAGCCTAGGTGAGCAGTGATTTAAGGGCTTATGTCTGTGTCTCAAAATTGCCTTCAAAACTCTCCTGCAAACCCTGTGATCTCTGGAATCCCCTCTGGTGCTGGTACTCCACCTCTGAGTCCTACTCATTGTAGTCTCTCAGGGTAGACAGGCTACTGTCAAAGCAGTTTTGGGGTAGGGTGTCAACATCACAATTCATCCTCTGCATGGGATCCCAGAGGGCCAGAGAGCCACAGTCCTCACTCATGCAGGGAGACAGAATGACCTAGTGACAAAGGAGAGGACCTTTGTACCTGAAGGCTGGCAATGTTGAAGACAACACAGCAGTGAAATCAGACAGCAAGGGAATCAAGAAGACTGATATTTTCATTCTTGCCAAGAGCCACAGTGTTTTCCATGATTAAGCATCAGGGGAAATAAAATGCTCAGAGCAATACAAGTTCATTCTATGCAACAATCAATTAAGATAAAGACATTTAAATCAAAAAATCAATAAAATAAACTATTTTTTTAAATTACCTTCTTTATTTCCTGATAAAAAGAAAAGAATTAAAATATCCAGGACATAAATGCAATCTCAAATTGTGTTAAGAAAAAGGCACACAGAACATATGAACCTTTCTACTCTAATGTGATCAGACCATATTCTGAAGAGCTATCCATTTCTGGATATTATTTCTACTGAAAAGGGAAGCCGAGAACCTGGATAAGAAACTCAACTGATGACATGACACTTAAAACCCTCAGGTCAGTGCACTGAGTTTAAATTGTAATGGTTTCTCTCTCCAAATACCTGAAGAGCTGACACAAAGAGAATATACTGCCTCAGGTTGCACAAGACAAAATAAGGGTCAACTGAACCTTTCTGGGAGTCACATCTCTAATCAACATGGCAAGAATAGCAGGCAATTAGAAATGTGGCTCTGGAATGGTTTGACATCTGAGATGAGTTTTCTGCCACTAAGTGGTGACATGTGTGGAAGACTCCAGGGGAGAGACTTAACAGGGAGGTGCCTCACACAAAGGCTGAAACTCCTAAGTCTAGAGTTGGGAAATTCTAACATTTTATAAGTGAGAGAGAAATTAACATCAAAGAGGAGAATAAAAGAATCAAAGAAACTGCATTTTTTTAATTTACTTTGGCTTTTCCACTTGATTTCCATAATTAAGTTTATATTGAAATAAAAACAATGGCTACAACTTATTTAGTCCCCACTACACACGGGGCACCATCCTAATCACCTGGCATACATGACGTCATCAGAACGAGGCAGGGTACACAGGTCTCCAGATATAACAGTAAGACATGGGTGTTCTTAGAGAAGAGAGGGTAAATTAGTTCATTGGTATCTTTTCTTTTAGAATCCACACATAAGCGGTATCAAATGATAGTTGTCTTTCTCTGTGTGACTTCCTTCCCTTGACACGATAACCTCCAGACTCAATGACTTAGGGAATGAACTTACGGTTACCAGGGAGGGGTAAGGATGGACAGGAGGGATAGACTGGGAGTTTTGGATTGATATGTATTAACTGCTGCATTTAAAACAGATATACAGTCCAGGTTCGATGCATGATACAGGATGCTAGGGGCTGGTGCACTGGCATGACCCAGAGGGATGGTATGGGGAGGAAGGTGGGAAGGGGTTCAGGATGGGGAACACGTGTACACACGTTGCGGATACATGTTGATGTATGGCAAGACCAATAAAATATTGTAAAGTAATTAGCCTCCAATTAAAATCAGATCAGATCAGATCAGTCACTCAGTCGTGTCCGACTCTTTGCGATCCCACGAATCTCAGCACGCCAGGCCTCCTTGTCCATCACCAAACCCGGAGTTCACTCAGACTCACGTCCATCGAGTCAGTGATGCCATCCAGCCATCTCATCCTCTGTCGTCCGCTTTTCTTCTTGCCCTCAATCCCTCCCAGCATCAGAGTCTTCTCCAATGAGTCAACTCTTCGCATGAGGTGGCCAAAGTGCTGGAGTTTCAGCTTCAGCATCACTCATTCCAAAGAAATCCCAGGGCTGATCTCCTTCAGTATGCACTGGTTGGATCTCCTTGCAGTCCAAGTGACTCTCAAGAGTCTCCTTGAACACCACACTTCAAAAGCATCAATTCTTCGGCGCTCAGCCTTCTTCACAGTTCAGCTCTCACATCCATACATGACCACAGGAAAAACCATAGCCTTGACTAGGCAAACTTTTGTTGGCAAAGTAATGTCTCTGCTTTTGAACATGTGATCTAGGTTGGTCATAACTTTCCTTCCAAGGAGTAAGTGTCTTTCAATTTCATGGCTGCAATCACCATCTGTAGAGATTTTGGAGCCCAGAAAAATAAAGTCTGACACTGTTTCCACTGTTTCCCCATTCATTTCCCATGAAGTGACAGGACCAGATGCCATGATCTTCGTTTTCTGAATGTTGAGCTTTAAGCCAACTTTTTCACTCTCCACTTTCACTTTCATCAACAGGCTTTTTAATTCCTCTTCACTTTCTGCCATAAGGGTGGTGTCATCTGCATATCTGAGGTTATTGATATTTCTCCCAGCAATCTTAATTCCAACTTGTGTTTCTTCCAGCCCAGCGTTTCTCATGATGTACTCTGCATATAAGTTAAATAAACGGTGACAATATACAAACGGAGCCTTGACGGACTCCTTTTCCTATTTGGAACCAGTCTGTTGTTCCATGACCAGTTCTAACTGTTGCTTCCTGACCTGCAAACAAATTTCTCAAGAGGCAAATCAGGTGGTCTGATATTCCCATGTCTTTCAGAATTTTCCACAGTTTATTGTGATCCACACAGTCAAAGGCTTTGGCATAGTCAATAAAGCAGAAATAGATGTTTTTCTGGAACTCTCTTGCTTTTTCCATGATCCAGGAGATGTTGGCAATTTGGTCTCTGGTTCCTCTGCCTTTTCTAAAACCAGCTTGAACATCAGGAAGTTCACGGTTCACATATTGCTGAAGCCTGGCTTGGAGAATTTTGAGCATTACTTTACTAGCGTGTGAGATGAGTGCAATTGTTCGGTAGTTTGAGCACTCCTTGGCATTGCCTTTCTTTGGGATTGGGATGAAAACTGACCTTTTCCAATCTTGTGGCCACTGCTGAGTTTTCCAAATTTGCTGGCATATTGAGTGTAGCACTTTCACAGCATCATCTTTCAGGACTTGGAATAGCTCCACTGGAATTCCATCAGCTCCACTAGCTTTGTTCATAGTGATGCTTTCTAAGACCCACTTGACTTTACGTTCCAGGATGTCTGGCTCTAGGTCAGTGATCACACCATCATGATTATCTGGGTCATGAAGCTCTTTTTTGTACAGTTCTTCTGTGTATTCTTGCCACCTCTTCTTAATATCTTCTGCTTCTGTTAGGTCCATACCATTTCTGTCCTTTATCAAGCCCATCTTTGCATGCAATGTTCCTTTGGTATCTCTGATTTTCTTGAAGAGATCCCTAGTCTTTCCCATTCTGTTGTTTTCCTCTATTTCTTTGCATTGATCGCTGAAGAAGGCTTTCTTATCTCTTCTTGCTATTCTTTGGAACTCTGCATTCAGATGTTTATATCTTTCCTTTTCTCCTTTGCTTTTTGCTTCTCTTCTTTTCACTGCTATTTGTAAGGCCTCCCCAGACAGCCATTTTGCTTTTTTTGCATTTCTTTTCCATGGGGATGGTCTTGATCCCTGTCTCCTGTACAATGTCACGAACCTCTGTCCGTAGTTCATCAGGCACTCTATCTATCAGATCTAGGCCCTTAAATCTATTTCTCACTTCCACTGTATAATCATAAGGGATTTGATTTAGGTCATACCTGAATGGTCTAGTAGTTTTCCCTACTTTCTTCAATTTCAGTCTGACCTTGGCAATAAGGAGTTCATGGTCTGAGCCACAGTCAGCTCCTGGTCTTGTTTTTGCTGAATGTACAGAGCTTTTCCATCTTTGGCTGCAAAGAATTTAATCGATCTGATTTCAGTGTTGACCATCTGGTGATGTCCATGAATAGAGTCTTCTCTTGTGTTGTTGGAAAAGGGTATTTGCTATGACCAGTGCATTTTCTTGGCAAAACTCTGTTAGTCTTTGCCCCGCTTCATTCCGTATTCCAAGGCCAAATTTGCCTGTTACTCCAGGTGTTTCTTGACTTCCTACTTTTGCATTCCAGTCCCCTATAATCAAAAGGACATCTTTTTTGGGTGTTAGTTCTAAAAGGTCTTGTAGGTCTTCATAGAACTGTTCAACTTCAGGTCCTTCAGCGTTACTGGTTGGGGCATAGACTTGGATTACTGTGACATTGAATGGTTTGCCTTGGAAATGAACAGAGATCATTCGGTCATTTTTGAGATTGCATCCAATTAAAATAAATAAATTTATATTAAAAAATAAGTATTTTACTTCAGGAAGGTCTGGGAACAATGTTTTGATATTTTATTTCATTTCAGTTATTCTTCCCATGGATTATTTTTATACTTATTAAATTCAGAGTCAAAGAAAAACAAACAGAAATACAAAAAGGACCTACTGTACAGCACAGAGAACTCTGCTTAATATTCTGTAATAACCTAAATGGGAAAAGAATTTGGAAAAGAACAGATACACATATACATATAACTGAATCTCTTTGCTGTACACCTGAAACTAACAAAACATTTTCAATCAACTGTACTCCAACAAAAAATAAAATTTTTACAAAATAATAAAGTAAAAATAAAAGAGGGTAATCCTAAATATAAGCCACATAAATCTAAGTCAAAAGTATTTTGGTGCCATTAGCTAATGTTTAAAATTAACTAAAAGAGTAATTTAACCACCAAACTCTCTCTCAATATACTGCTCAATTTTGAAGTCTTCATCCCAGAACAGGAATTTCATATCATATCTCAATCTACCAAGCTAACTTCGTGTGTGTAAGTTTCTGTACATTTTTTCTGTCAGTCTTATCATTTATGAAACTCTTTCTGAAACTGATTTTAGATCAATCTGTAAGAAACCTAAGGAAGCCATTCTACTATAATATAGTACAAATTCAGCTCCATGTCATTACTAGTCAGAATTTTATTTATTTCTTAATCTATTCATATTTTTGATAAGGAATAAAGGAGAAAAAATCCTGAATGAAAAATCAACTCTATTAATATATAGAATCTAAATTAATAATATAGCTATAGATCGATTTTATCAAACTCAAATTATATAAAAACCCTTTTAAAAGTAAACTATCCTTATCTGCCCAAAGAGTACTTTCATTACAATTAAATATGTAAAAACATAAAATAAGTTATATTTTTGTTAGCATTCTTAGAAAAAACACAAAACTAAAACAAACATACAAGTTAAAACCCAGCAAGTCCACAAAAGAAATAAAATTAAATTTACAAGATGCTTTTAAGTTTTTTAAAAATTTATTGAAGTATAGCTGATATATATTATATAAATGACAGGTATACAATATAATGACTCACAATTTTTAAAGGTTATACTTCATTTATAGTGGCTTCCTTCATAGCTCAGTTGGTAAAGAATCTACCTGCAATGCAGGAAACCCCGGTTCGATTCCTGGGTCGGGAAGATCCACTGGAGAAGGAACAGGCTAGCCACTCCAGTATTCTGGCCTAGAGAATTACATGGACTATACAGCTGCAAAGAGTTGGACACAAGAACTGTACAAAAAAGAGCTTCACGACCCAGATAATCATGATGGTGTGATCACTGACCTAGAGCCAGACATCCTGGAATGTGAAGTCAAGTGGGCCTTAGAAAGCATCACTATGAACAAAGCTAGTGGAGGTGATGGAATTCCAGTGGAGCTATTCCAAATCCTGAAAGATGATGCTGTGAAAGTGCTACACTCAATATGCCAGCAAATTTGGAAAACTCAGCAGTGGCCACAAGATTGGAAAAGGTCAGTTTTCATCCCAATCCCAAAGAAAAGCAATGCCAAAGAGCGCTCAAACTACTGCACAATTGCACTCATCTCACACGCTAGTAAAGTAATGCTCAAAATTCTCCAAGCCAGGCTTCAGCAATATGTGAACCGTGAACTTCCTGATGTTCAAGCTGGATTTAGAAAAGGCAGAGGAACCAGAGATCAAATTGCCAACATCCACTGGATCATGGAAAAAGCAAGAGAGTTCCAGAAAAACATCTATTTCTGCTTTATTGACTATGCCAAAGCCTTTGACTGTGTGGATCACAATAAACTGTGGAAAATTCTGAAAGAGATGGAAATACCAGACCACCTGATCTGCCTCTTGAGAAATCTGTATGCAGGTCAGGAAGCAACAGTTAGAACTGGTCATGGAACAACAGACTGGTTCCAAATAGGAAAAGGAGTACGTCAAGGCTGTATATTGTCACCATGTTTATTTAACTTATATGCAGAGTACATCATGAGAAATGCTGGACTGGAAGAAACACAAGTTGGAATCAAGATTGCTGGGAGAAATATCAATAACCTCAGATATGCAGATGACACCACCCTTATGGCAGAAAGTGAAGAGGGGCTAAAAAACCTCTTGATGAAAGTGAAAGTGGAGAGTAAAAAGGTTGGCTTAAAGCTCAACATTCAGAAAACGAAGATCATGGCATCTGGTCCCATCACTACATGGGAAATAGATGGAGAAACAGTGGAAACAGTGTCAGACTTTATTTTTCTGGGCTCCAAAATCACTGCAGATGGTGACTGCAGCCATGAAATTAAAAGACGCTTACTCCTTGGAAGGAAAGTTATGACCAACCTAGATAGCATATTCAAAAGCAGAGACATTACTTTGCCAACAAAAGTTCACCTAGTCAGGGCTATGGTCTTTCCTGTGGTCATGTATGGATGTGAGAGCTGGACTGTGAAGAAGGCTGAGCGCCGAAGAATTGATGCTTTTGAACTGTGGTGTTGGAGAAGACTCTTGAGAGTCCCTTGGACTGCAAGGAAATCCAACCAGTCCATTCTGAAGGAGATCAGCCCTGGAATTTCTTTGGAAGGAATGATGCTAAAGCTGAAACTCCAGTATTTTGGCCACCTCATGCGATGAGTTGACTCATTGGAGAAGCCTCTGATGCTGGGAGGGATTGGGGGCAGGAGGAGAAGGGGACGACAGAGGATGAGATGGCTGGATGGCATCACTGACTCGATGCATGTGAGTCTGAGTGACCTCCGGGAGTTGGTGATGGACAGGGAGGCCTGTTGTGCTGAGATTCATGGGGTCGCAAAGAGTCGGACACGACTGAGCGACTGATCTGATCTGATCTGATCTCAGTGACCTTCACTTTCCATTTACAGTTATTGTAAATATTGGCTATATTCTCCATGTTGCACAATATATCCTTGTAGCTCATTTTATATCCAGCAGTTTGCACCTTTTAATCCTGCCCCTATATTGCCCCTCCTCCCTCCCCTCTCACCATGGGTAGTCACTAGTTTGTTCTCTATATCAGTGAGTCTGCTTCATTTTTGTTACATCCACTAGTTTGTTGTATTTTTTTGATTTCACAGATAAGTGATATCATATAGAATTTGTCTTTCTCTGCCTGACTTATTTCACTTAGCATAATGTCCTCCAAGTCCATCCATGTTACTGCAAATGGCAAAATTTCATTCTTTTTATGGCTGAGTAATTTTCCATTCTATATATATTTACATTCCCACCAACAGTATATCAGTGGTCCCTTTTCTCTAGAGCCTAACATTTTTTATTTGTGGTATTTTTGATGACAGCTGTTCTGACAGGTGTGAGGAGACATCTCATTGTGGTTTTGACTTGCATTTCCCTAATGATTAGTAATGTTGAGTACGTTTTCATGTGCCGAATGGCCATCTACATTTCTTCTTTGTAAAAATGTCTATTCAGTTCTTTACCCATTTTTTATCAGGTTGTTTGTTTGTTTGATGTTGTGTTAAATGAGCTATTTATATACATTGAATATTAACCCTTATACATGCTAAGTCACTCCAGTAGTGCCTAACTCTCTGCAACCCTATGGACTGTAGCCTGCCAGGCTCCTCTGTCCATGGGATTCTCCAGGCAAGAATACTGGAGTGGGTTGCCATGCCCTTCTCCAGGGAATCTTTTCAACCCAGGGACTGAACCCACATCTCTTATGTCTCCTGAATTGGCAGGTGGGTTCTTTACCACTAGCTGCTGCTGCTGCTAAGTCGCTTCAGTCGTGTCCGACTGCGTGCAACCCCATAGATGGCAGTCCACCAGGCTCCTCAGTCCCTGGGATTCTCCAGGCAAGAACACTGGAGTGGGTTGTCATTTCCTTCTCCAATGCATGAAAGTGAAAAGTGAAAGTGAAGTCGCTCAGTCATGTCTGACTCTTAGCGACCCCATGGACTGTAGCCTACCAGGCTCCTCCGTCCATGGGATTTTCTAGGCAAGAGTACTGGAGTGGGTTGCCATTGCCTTCTCTTCTTTACCAGTAGAGCCACCCCTTATAAGTTATACCATTTCCAAATATTTTCTCTCATTCAGTAGGTTGTCTTTTTGTTTTGTTTGTGGTTTCCTTTGCTATTCAAAAGCTTTTAAGTTTGTTTCTTTAAAAAGGAAGAAGAAATCATTGGAGGCTTCTAGTTCAGTGTGGTGGATAGAACACATGAATTTGTCTTCTTTCCCTTTTGAGATCATTAATATGGAATTCCAAAGGAAATAAACCAATAAAAGTTAAAAGAATGGGAGAGGAGTCCATCAGCAGTCAAGTGACCTAAACACGTTGCTAGAAAAAGGAAACTGGGTGCCAATGTGATAACAAAGGGAGGAGGGCTGGGGAAAAGGAGATCCAGAAGATGTGTGTGGGAGGTTCTGCTGTAGAGCAAAGAAGAAACAAATGGTTGTGTAGAACCCCAGAAAGTGAGAAGGAGGGTTGAAAATAGAGACTCAAATTGTATAGTAAGGTACACTGCCTCTCCAGCCCATACCTGCTCTTACTCTATAGAAGAGCAGGTAAGCCAGAGCTGATTCCAAAAGAATTGATGCTTTTAAAATGTGGTGTTGGGAGAAGATTCTTGAGAGTCCCTTGAACTGCAAGGAGATCAAACCAGTCAATCCTAAAGGAAATCAGTCCTGAATATTCATTGGAAGTACTGAAGCTGAAGCTCCAATACTTTGGCCACCTGATGTGAAGAACTGACTCACTGGAAAAAACCCTGATGCTGGGAAAGACAGAAGGCAGGAGAAGAAGGGGCTGACAGAGAATGAGATGGTGGATGGCATCACCAACTGAATGGACATGAGTTTGAGCAAGCACTGGGAGTTGGTGGCACACAGGGAAGCCTGGAATGCTGCAGTCCACGAGGTCATAAAGAGTCAGACGTGACTGAGCGACTGAACTGACTGATTTCAAAAGCAGCAAAACATTGTTTGTCTTTTTAAAAAATAACTGAATGATTCCCCAAAGGAAAGCTAAGGCTTCTCTTTGAACATCTATGCCCCATGCACCTAGTAATCAAGGTCACAGCTTCGCGCACAGAGCTCTGAGGAAGATAATCTTTCAAGGAGACACCTTAAGCTAAACATATCTATTTGCCTAGTTACACAGGAATCTGTATAGTACTTTACAGCCAATAAGAGGCTCTCACATAAATCATCTCTGACTCTCACGCAACCTATCAGGCAGGCAGGAAGTCTGGAACAAGGAAGAAAGCACTAATTGCATAAAGAGAAAGACAACCCATTGCTCATTAGCTGAGGGACTTTGAACAAGTTATTAAACATGTAACTCAGTGTCTTCAGCTATAAAAGAGGAAAATTTGTACCTTCCTCAGGGAAAGTTTGAGAATTTGATTTTTTTTTAATTATGAAAAACAGCATAATTAACTACAGTCAATAAAATGTAATTATGGTAAGATAGGACAGTTTATTATTAATCCCTTTTTACAGATGAGACGTTAATGAACAAAATGATGAAAACAACTGTCTCACATGTTACAGGCAAAAATTAGCATAGCCTTAATAAGGACTCTGGTCTTGTCACCCCTGACTCTTACTGTTAAGTGCCTATATGATCTTCATCATATGCTGTATCAAAGCAAGAAATTCTGTCTTCTCTTGCAAACATTCTTTTAGTCTAAAGATTTGGGAGATGTCAAAATAAGTAAAAAGTGTCTAGGAGCATCAGTGACTCTAGCATAAAGCAAAGAATTGGTTCAAATTCTATAATAAAAGCATAGTATGTATAGTCTAATGATCTCTGGAAATCAGATATAAGGTTGACATTGATAATTTTCCAAGGAGGATACTGGGAAGAATTTTTTAAAATTCCAGAGGTTTAAATGGCAATAGCCCACAAAATGTACTTAATTGTCAAAACTCATTCAGTATGAACACTGGAAAGAGCACTAAAGATTATCTTATGAACAACTGGAAAAGCAAAGTGAGGTACCCAAATTTTACAATGCCACTTTCAGGGATGATTATTTTTTTAAGCACCCATTCTCATTTTAGCTGAGATATTTCCATTAGTTATAGAGAAAACCCACATGCAGAAAGTGAATCCAGTTCTGTGCCAGAACCAATGTGCATTAGCAAGTGACAGCCTATTTATTTTAAGCATCTCTTCCCCAACTCTACATTCAGTGATGTCAGCTTGGTAGCTTGAAATCAGAAATGGTGGAGTAATTATTCCATGGAAATTGTCAAATACTACAAATTCCTCCTTCCCTTCCTCTCTGCAGAGCCTGTTGGTAAACATCTACCAGCACAGCAGAGTGAAACCAACCTACTCAATAGAAACCAAACAGAGCAAAGGCCAAAACCAATCACACTTTTGCTTTCACTTCAACAGGTTTCTCTCTCACTTTCTGCTGATCAGGGATCCTCTAGATCTAGAACTTTCACAGGGAAAATAAATATTCTTTTCATTTAATAAATATTCACTGAATACATGTACCTCACAGTAAGCTGGGTATAGGGCTACATGACTAGGAAAGACGGTGTCCCTGCTGTCATGAGCAGACAGTCCACTGGACACCTAGGGCCTGAGGGTAGTTGGTTGGGAAAGACAATAAAAGAAAACTGAGATCTGATGGACAACTGTTCAAGGGATCAGAAATATATATTCAATTCAGTTCAGTTCAGTTCAGTTCAGTCGCTCAGTCGTGTCCGACTCTTTGCAACCCCATGAATCGCAGCACGCCAGGCCTCCCTGTCCATCACCATCTCCTGGAGTTCATTTAAACTCATGTCCATCGAGTCAGTGATGCCATCGAGCCATCTCATCCTCTGTTGTCCCCTTCTCCTCTTGCCCTCAATCCCTCCCAGCATCAGGGTCTTTTCCAATGAGTCCATTTTTCGCATGAGGTGGCCAGGTATTGGAGTTTCAGCTTTAGCATCAGTCCTTCCAAAGAACACCCAGGACTGATCTCCTTTAGAATGGACTGGTTGGATCTCCTTGAAGTCCAAGGGACATGCAAGAGTCTTCTTCAGCACCACAGTTCAAAAGCATCAATTCTACAGCGCTCAGCTTTCTTCACAGTCCAACTCTCACATCCATACATGACTACTGGGAAAACCATAGCCTTGACTAGATGGACCCTTGTCGGCAAAGTAATGTCTCTGCTTCTTAATATGCTATCTAGATTGGCCATAAATTTCCTTCCAAGGAGTGTTTTTTAATTTCATGGCTGCAATCACCATCTGCAGTGATTTTGGAGACCAAGAAAATAAAGTCTATCACTGTTTCCACTGTTTCCCCATCTATTTGCCATGAAGTTATGGGACCAGCTGCCACGATCTTAGTTTTCTGAATGTTGAGCTTTAAGCCGACTTTTTCACTCTCCTCTTTCACTTTCATCAAGAGCCTTTTAGTTCCTCTTGACTTTCTGCCATAAGGGTGGTGTCATCTGCATATCTGAGGTTATCGATATTTCTCCCGGCAATCTTGATTCCAGCTTGTGCTTCTTCCAGCCCAGCATTTGTCGTGATGTACTCTGCATATAAGTTAAATAAGCAGGGTGACAATATACAGACTTGATGTACTCCTTTTCCTATTTGGAACCAGTCTGTTGTTCCTTGTCCAGTTCTAACTGTTGCTTCCTGACCTGCATATAGGTTTCTATCATACCTATGCAAAAGGTAGGCTGGTACCCCAATGTTCATTGCAGCACTATTTACAATAGCTAGGACATGGAAGCAACCTAGATGTCCATCGACAGATGCATATATAAGCCATGGCATATGTGTGTGTGTGTGTGTAAATATATATATATATATATATATATATATATATATATATGCTATGTTAAGTCACTTCAGTCGTGTCCGACTCTGTGTCCATTATATATATATATATATATATATATATATATATATATAATGGATTATTGCTGCTGTTGCTGCTAAGTCGCTTCAGTCGTGTCCGACTCTGTGCAACCCCAGAGACGGAAGCCCACCAGGCTCCCCCGTCCTTGGGATTCTCCAGGCAAGAACACTGGAGTGGGTTGCCATTTCCTTCTCCAATGCATGAAAGCGAAAAGTAAAAGGGAAGTCGCTCAGTCATGTCTGACTCTTAGCGACCCCATGGACTGCAGCCCACCAGGCTCCTCCATCCATGGGATTTTCCAGGCAAGAGTGCTGGAGTGGGGTGCCATTGCCTTCTCCGATAATGGATTATTACTCAGCCATAAAAAGGAATGCATTTGAGTCAGTGCTAATGAGGTGGATGAATCTAGAACCTATTATAGAGAGTGAAGTAAGTCAGAAAGTGAAAAATAAATATTGTATATTAACGCATATGCATGAAATCTAGAAAGATGATACTGATGAACCTATTTGCCGGGCAGCAGTGGAGATGCACACATAGAGAACAGACTCGTAGCCATGGTGCAGAAGGAGAGGGCGGGACAAATGGAGAGTATCATGGAAACATATACATTACCATATATAAAATAGATAGCCATTGAGAATTTGCCGTATGAGTCAGGGAACTCAAACTGGGGCCCTGTGACAACCTAGGAGGGTGAGATAGGGTGGGAGGGAGGTTCAAGAGGGAGGGGATATATGTTTGCCTATGGCTGATTCATGTTGATGTATGACAGAAACCAACACAATATTATAAAGCAATCATCCTTCAATTAAAAATAAAAAAATTTTTTTAAATGGTAGGCTTCCCTTAAAAACAAAAAAAAAAGAAAGAAAGTAGAGGCCTTTAAAATTTTTTCTTGCCAGGGAGTCCAATTTGATTCTGAAATCTGATCCATCCACTGCTTCAATATGATTACATATGTTTTAGGTTGCTAATAATTCATACACACTGAAATATCCTGAGTCCAGCTGCCCTGTACCTATCTTTTTGAGTTTCTTTCTCATCACTGTAGATATGTCAGTTCTGTTTTATACGGGTCACTGAGGGCTTCCTCAGCTTTGCATTTTTCCTGAAAGAAAAAGATTTTTTTTTATTTAAATAAATTCTTCAAAACCATGTAGGTGAGAAACATATTGTGTCAAACTAAGGCTGATGCCAAGTCTCCTACAGAGACAGTTTTCCAGTCTTTCTGTTTAATGCAAAGAGAGACCAAAAAAATATCAAACTAAAATTTAAAAAAAAGAAATTTTCTTACAATTTTCTTGAACACATTTCCCCTTTAAAACAAAATGCTGTTGATATCTTCAATTTTGACATTTCAATGGTTAAAACCCTTTGAGAGTGTCTTGGTCTCATTCAATGATGCCTGGGGTGTATTAATATTTTCCAAAAGGTAGAAGTTTCCTGAGTTACACTTCACTGCTCATCAACTTTGCACTTCACTGCTTCCCCAGAAACCTGCAGGAAAGTTTAATTACTTTTTCATTTGATTTTCTGAAGAACCGAAGGGTGATTTTCTGAAATGTTATTTTAAAAAGAAAGTAGCCAAAAATCCTATTAAGATCTGACTTTTTCACATTATACCAGGATCAGTTGCCCTGAAAACTAGTCCACTTGTAAGCTCCCAGAGCTACAGTTCACTAAAACAGCATACAATCTTCAGATTTGCAAACACTATGTCCTAAAGTAATCTGAGCTCAAACCTCGGGAAAGCTAAGAAAAGCCAGTCTTGGGCTTCCCAGGTGGCTCAGTGGTAAAAAGAAGCATCTGCATGCTGAAGCAGGAGACGTTGGTTTGATCCCTGGTCCAGGAAGATGCCACGTATGCAGGAGACGTTGGTTTGATCCCTGGTCTAGGAAGATGCCACGTATGCAGGAGACGTTGGTTTGATCCCTGGTCTAGGAAGATGCCACGTATGCAGGAGACGTTGGTTTGATCCCTGGTCCAGGAAGATGCCATGTATGCAGGAGACGTTGGTTTGATCCCCGGTCCAGGAAGATGCCACATATGCAGGAGACGTTGGTTTGATCCCTGGTCCAGGAGGATGCCACGTGCTGCGGAGCAATGAAGCCCATGCACCACGTGCTCTAGAGCCCGGGAACCACAACCACTGAACCCACATGCCACACCCTAGAGCCCGAGCTCCTCAACAAAAGAAGTCACCACAATGAGAAGCCTGTGCATTGCAACAAAGAGTAGCCCCCACTCTGTGCAACTAGAGAAAAGCCTGCACAGCAGTGAAGACCCAGCTATTGATTAATTAAATGATTTTTTTAGTCAGTCTTAATTGATTCATCACTTAACTCACTGGTTCATCAGATAAGGAAAAGGCAATTTCGATCAACTGTGTATTTACATTTATCTCAGTTTACATTTTTTCATCCCAATCCTTTATTCTTCCGTGGTTTCCATTTCTGGTTCCCTGAGGTATGAGTTGGCCTCTCTCACCTGTGTGGATAACATCCTTCTGGGCAGTACAACTGGTTTAAAAGCTACTAATCAAAACAGAAATAAATGCAGAATGGTTTATTTAAAAGCAAGTGGTGCTAAAGAAGGAGCTATAATAAAGTTATTACAGTAATCTTCTTGAATGGACAAGGAGAACCCACAAAGTGGTAGTATATGTTTCCCTCCATGCACAATTTCTGTAGCATTTTCTCAAGACTCGGGAAAAAAAAAAAAAAGCATTAAAAATAATTTCAGTGACCAACCATTGCGCTGAGGGCCCAAGACACAGATGCAAGCCCGTTATCTTGCCAGACTCTTGTGGCTTCATATCAGCATAATACTATGTCCACTCTTGGCCAGACTACTTCTCACATGTATTAGTGATACTATAAATCCATGTTTCGTGTTGACCTTTTGAAATGGCATGATTTCTATAAAGGTAATTTAGAACTACAGTGTCTACTTTGGCAAACTTTCAAAATGAACAAAAGAGGGAAAGGAGTTAAAATATACATCAAAATGGAAAAGGAATAAAATGGTTAAAAATAATAACAATGATTTCAAAATGACGGCAGTACTCCGGTCATCTGAAATTCACATATTTGGTACCATGAAGAATCCAAAAGCAGACTGAAAATCAAGAAGGAATGAACAGCAGCCTGCGAGATATCCCTCCTTGGCACAGGAATAACAGGGATTAAAATACAATTCTAGTATACCTGATCATTTTGCTTTCTGAGTTTTCAGGTACCCAGGAAGGAGAGAAGGATTGACCATCATAAATTGTTACACAGTAGCCTGACAGCAAGAACACAAATGAAAATGCACACAAGAACTCAAAAAGCCAAGCTGAACTACCATCCCCACAAATCCTGGGGATATCACTATACCACAGCCCAGGACGAAACTCATAATGATGACCCTGAATTTACAAGGAAAGCTGAAGTTATTTTAACAGTTATTAAAAACAAGGCATCGAGTGACTCCATATGTTTACCAAAAGATGTATGATGGACTGCCCACGGCAGCACTATGTGCAACAACCACAAAGTACCAAGTACCCAAACGGCCATGAACAGTAAAATGGATAAATGAATTGTGGTATCTTCACCCAATGAATACTCTATAGCAATGGAAATGAAAGATCTACAAAAGCTCACAAGCAACAGTTTTGAATGCTAGAAGCCAAACCCATGTTGTGCAGGGGGACAGAGAAGGGCTGTAGTGATGGGAAGGGAGCTTGGGGGCTTCTAGTAACATGCTGTTTCCTGATCTGGGTGCTGAGTATGCAAATCGAGTATGCAAATCTTTCCATCTGGAAAGACTAGGCAAGCTGCACACCAACTCTCTGTCCTTTTCTCTATGTGCATTTGTCTCTGAAGAACACATTCACAAAATATTACACAATACACTTGGAAATGTAAATTTTTTATCTTCATGGTAAATCCAATCATGAATACTTCACAATTCAGATTTCAAGTAACCAGAGACAACCCTCTGCAAAATCTGAAGCGCATGATTTATCTTTCCTACCTCAGTTCCACATTCTCTTTCTAGGGCTTTTCTACTTTTTGAAAAGCAACTCCCAACCAAGTGTGGTTACACACCACACCCTCATTTCTCATTTCCTCAGGAGAGTTTAACACACAAATCTCCCAAGATGCTTCGGTAGGTCTGTGGCAGGACCTAAAGCCTGCATGCCTAGAAAAGCTCCCTGCTGCTGCTGCTGCTGCTGCTGCTGCTCCTAAATCGCTTCAGTCGTGCAGTCCCACAGATGGCAGCCTACTGGGCTCCCCCAGCCCTGGGATTCTCCAAGCAAGAACACTGGAGTGGGTTACCATTTCCTTCTCCAATGCATGTAAGTGAAAAGTGAAAGTGAAGTCTCTCAGTCGAGTCCGACTCTTAGCGACCCCATGGACTGCAGCCTACCAGGTTCCTCCATCCATGAAATTTTCCAGTCAAGAGTTCTGGAGTGGGTTGCCATTGCCTTCTCCTAGAAAAGCTCACAGGGGTGGCTAATACTACTGGTCTTCAGAGCCTGACAAAAGATGCAACATAAAACCAGTGTCTGCCAAGCTCCTGGGACCTGAGGAATGCCCCATCCCAGGAATCTAAGCATAGACATTTTAGGACTCATATCTGTTACAACATTCTTGGCATCCCTATGCCTTTCTAACTGCATCTTTGTTTAGGCAGTTCACTTCAGCTGCTCAGTCATGTCCAACCCTTTGCGACCCCATGGACTGCAACACACCAGGGTTCCCTGTCCTTCAACCATCTCCTGGAGCTAGCTCAAACTCAGTCAGTTGAGTGGATGATGTCACCCAACCATCTCATCTTCTGTCATCCCCTACTCCTGCCTTCAATCCTTCCCAGCATCAGGGTCTTTTCCAATGAGTCAGTTCTTCACATCAGATGGCCAAAGCATGGGAGTTTCAGCTTTAGCATCAGTCCTTCCAATGAATATTCAGGACTGATTTCCTTTAGGATGGACTGATTTGATCTCCTTGCTGTCCAAGGGACTCTCAAGATTTATCTTCTCCAACACCACAGTTCAAAAGCATCAATTCAACTTTCTTTATGGTCCAATTCTCACATCCATACATGACTGCTGGAAAAACCACAGCTTTGACTAGGAATTTTGTTGGCAAGGTAATGTCTCTGCTTTTTAATATACTGTCTAGGTTGGACATAGCTTTTCTTCCAAGGAGCAAGCATCTTTTAATTCCATGGCGGCAGTCACCATCTGCAGTGATTTTGGAGACCAAGAAAATAAAGTCTCTCATTGTTTCCACTGTTTCCCCATCTATTTGCCATGAAGTAATGGGACCAGCTGCCATGATCTTGGTTTTCTGAATGTTGATTTTAAGCCAGCTTTTTCACTCTCCTCTTTCACATTCACTGAGAGACTCTTTAGTTCCTCTTTGCTTTCTGCCATAAGGGTGGTGTCATCTGCATATCTGAGGTTATTGGTATTCCTCCCGGTAATCTGAATTCCAGCTTGTGCTTCATCCAGCCTGGCATTTCACATGATGTACTCTGCATATAAGTTAAATCAGCAGGGTGACAATATACAACCTTGTCGTACTCCTTTCCCAGTTTGGAACCAGTCCATTTTTCCATATCTGGTTCTAACTGTTGCTTCTTGACCCCTGCATCCCTGTCAGCATCCACCAACTCAAGGACAAAAACTAGCAGTTAGGGACAGTAAAGTAAGAACCAGTTCCTTCTGGAGGGAGTTTTGCACTATTTCTCATTAAAACTTCACCTTTGGACTTGTTAGATAGTGTCTTTTCCACAGAATTTGCAGAGGGAAGGAGGGAGAAGGAGGGAAAGGAAATGAGCAAGCAAGCAGTTAGTCTGCCTGGGAAAGTGCAGTGAAGAAAAGTGCTGGCATGACTTGCCAGATGGCTGAGGCTTCTTAAATCCAAGATGTCTCTCCCGTGAGGGGGCTCAGTTTGAAGTTAGGATATTGTGAAAAGTGAGACTGTAGAGTGAGACTGGAGGGGTAGACATCAAAATGAGTAAGCCCTCTTTTCCCAGGGTGCCATCTCAAAGTCATGAACACAGGTAGGCCAAGACTTTTCTTGACAAATAGAAAAATGTTAATAACTTTACAGCCACCCCAGAAACTTGGTATGTGGTTCTGAAGTGTTTAGGCATTTGGAAGGGGTGCCAGGGGAATATAACATATGTACAGGGATTTTTCCCAGATTCAAATAAATATTTGAAAATTTTCTGGTGCATATTTTATCAGATGGAAGCAATTTTTTTAAAAATGCTCTCTGATCTCTCCAAAACTGATTCCTATAACATAGGAAATCTCAAAAACAGAGTATCTGAAAAACATTTTTTAGCAGCTGTAAAGGTTAATTTTATGTGTCACTTTAGCTAGGCTGCAGTGCTTAAAATATTTGGTCATACATGTCTGGATGGTGCATGAGACTAATAGATTGTACATGAAATTTATAGATTTTGAGTAAAGTAGATTACCCTCCATAACGTGGGTAGGCCTCTCCCAACGAGTGGAAGACCTTTATATGAAGACTGACCACCCACAACAGCAGGAATTCTGCCAGTCCACTGCCTTTGGACTCAAACGGCCATTATCAACTCTTCCCTGGGTCGCCAGTCTGCTGACCCACCCTGTAGATTTCAAACTTGCCAGCTTCCATATCATGTGAGTCAATTTCTTAAAATAAATCCAGCCCCCGTCTCTATATATTCACACCCACTCACATCTTCTTAGTTATTTCTCTGGATAACCCTAACTAATATAATGAGTTATATATCATTTTACTTTCACTGGAGTTAATTACATAAACAAATGTACCAGTTTCACAGTGAATATATGTTAACACTGCTTAGAAGAGTTGAGTAAGATTGTTCAGCTTACTTACAGTTGAATAAGTTGAATTCAATAAGAACTGAATTCTTACTTGGCTGCTGAATGAGAATTTTAATTTTAAATATCATTCAACAGAATAGGTCACTTTTTAAGGGCCCAAATGCTCACCTATAATGTAACATTTTAATTCTTGCCAGGGTTCATTAGGATTGTAACAGCCTGTCTAATAGCTATAAAGACTTTTGTGGACTTTTATTAGCCTGAAGACAGCTTATTCTCTGTAATCTTTTAGGAGAGAGGCAATGCACTGTTCAGACCAATATAAAACCTCCAGATCTGTACACACAGAATCAATCTAACTCTCATTTCTGGCTTGGTGCCATGCTTTAGCCTCCCATGAATTTGGACTGAAGACTAGGACTGCTCAGACATAGTGCATGTTCCTACAGCATCAATTAGCTTGTCCCCTAGGTCAACAGGTGAATGATGCAGGAGTGGAAGTTGCATTTCCCAGCATGTCAATGCTCTGGGCCCAAGTAACAGCCACCCAATGCAAGCCCATTACTACAGCTGAATGCAGTCAGCTGAAAGTGAACACACAGTGCTGGGCATAATGCCCACTCCCCGGGCACTTCCTCCTGGCACAGACTGTCCACATGCTTTGTCCTTGTGCATGCTGTCCTTTTCCCAATGACTCAGTGGTCACAGTCCATATACCTCCATCCATCAAATTACCTTCACTTTAAAAAAGAACCCACAAAATCCTATATTTTCGCTGTTTAAAACATCAACAGTTGGGGCTCGAACAAGATGTCTGAGGAGTAGGTAGATGAATACATCTCTCTCCAAAGATACATCAGGAATACACCTTCAGATATAGAAATGCAGGCAGAACACCAGCTGAGAGCAGACAGGAGTACCTGAGCAGCGGAAAAGAATATACAGAACCACACAAAACTCAGTAGGACAAAGGAACTAGGGGGAAAAACAAGAGTGTTAGTAGGACTGGACCTGCCCTGGGAGGGTGGGGGAAACTGAAGCAGGGGTCTGATCCCCACATTGGGGCAATTGTCTGAGTCAGAGGAGAAACATTCAAGGCTGAGAGTGAAACAGCTGATCTGTGGAAGCCTAAATGGAATGAGAATCAGACAGTCCTTGCTTCAGCCATACATTTGCCCGACAGGAACGCTAGTCTGGAAGACGCAACAGCTGGGAGCTGGAGTTTAGGGATTGTGGAGCAATCCCAGGGCAAGTGCTGCTGTTGACTGTGGAGAGACAGACTGAGGGGATGTGAGGGAGGAGATCCTGGTGGGAAATGCCAGTGGAGGAAATCAGGCAGCCACGGAAGCAAGGCGATACCGCTGAGTCATGCACAGGGGATACAGCCATCACCATAGCCTCTCACTCCCCGCACACACCAACATCAGCAGCTGAGCAATAGAGAGGCTGGCCAATCAAATGCCAGATGCACTGAACTACAGAGTAGGACCCCACCCGGGGTGCTCCTTTAAGAGACTAATGCGCCAGCCCAGGGGCCCCCATCTAGGTACCTGACACGCCAAACAACAGAAGGACCCCAGGAAAGGGAGCCTGCTAAATGCCTGAATGGGAGGAGCTACGGAAAAAGACTAGCCAAAGAGGCCTTCGAGGCTCGAAAAAGACTCCGATAGGGCCATAGCTCCTGCAGTAGCAGCCCATGTCCCTGCACAGTTGGTGCTGCCAGGGTCCTCACAAACCAAGCAGCTGCGCCACCTTCATGCTCAGCTCTCACTAGGGCAGAGCTGCACAGGCCAAAAAATGTCTTGCATCTATGAGCACAGGGTTGCTTCGGTCGTTTCCAACTCTTTGTAACCCAGTAGACTGTGGCCTGCCAGGTTTCTCTGTCCGGGAGGGGAGTTCTCCAGGCAAAACACTGGAGTGTATTGGCCAATACTGGTCACCATACCCTTCTGGAGCACTATATATCCTGCTGCCCTAGCCACCAACTCCCCTGAGTACCTGGTGCTGCCAGAACTCCTGCGACCCAAGAAGCTGCACCACCTCCACACCTGGCCCTCACAGGGGCAAACCCAAGTCCTGCAGGGCAGCCTCAGGAGAAAACTCCAGTGAACAAACCACATGTAGTGGTGGAAATAAAACCACAATTGAAACTCAGGGGAAGTATGGCTAAGGAAGAAAACGCAAAACCTTCCCACCAGCTGTATTAGCGGCAGATTAAATCCACACGATCAACTAGGCAGACTCTGTGTCTATGGAATATATAAAAGATCATCGAAAGCTTCCACAAAAGAAAACACAGTAGTTTAGAGAACTGTGGACACTGGAGGCAAGAACACACAAGAACAGGACGAGATTAGAATCTGAGTTACCCGCACAGGAGGTCCGGAGACCAGCACAGTGTTGGAGGGCAACCTAGGGAAGTAAGGTGGACTGTGACTCCCAGTGAGGGAAAGGACTGACAGCAGTGACTCAAGAAAAACATTTATTACTCTTATTTTTTGTCCGTTCTATAGATTCTTTTGGATTTTCCCTTTTTTCTCCACTCTGTTGTCATTCTCCATTTTATAGGCACTATAAAATCCAATTAAGCCTTTGAGGTGTTTTTTTTTTTTACACAGTCACATTTTTTATTGTTGTTATAAACCTCTGCCCCTGTCCTGGGCAGCTCTGTGGAGTTTTCCTTTTCTATTTTTTTTCTATTTTTTTCTCTTTTTTTAATCTTAATTTTTAATTTTTTAACCTATTATTATTTCATCTACATGTATTTCTTTGTTTAGTTTTCCTACTGTTCTTATCCCCTTGCAATTAATCTTTAACATATATATCTTCTTTGTCTACCTCTATCTAACTTTGCATATCTATTCTTTCTTGTCTTTCTCTCCTTCACCTCAAAATATTTGTTAGTTTTATTTTCATTGCTTTATTCCCCAATTGGCACCTTGCTTTAGTTTTGTTTTCCTGTTTCTGCTTTAATTAGTTTTGCTCTGGTGGATATAATTTTTGGTTTCCTTTGTTTGCCATGTCAATCTATTGTACTTTATTTTTGTTGCACTATTTTGATTTTGATTATGGGTGTATATGTATATGTGTATATTCCATCACACTTTTATTGTTTTTATAAACCTCTGCCTCTACGTTGGGCTATTGCAATTCTGTGCAGTTTTCCTTTTGTTTTCCTTTTTTCTTTCTTCTTCTGTTTTTTTTTTCTTTCTCTTTTTTATAATTTTAACTTTTAATTTTTTAAAACCTATTATATTCTTTCTACATTTATTCTTTTGTTTGCCTTTCCTACTGTTCTTTTCCCCTTGCAGTTAATCTTTAATATATATAAATCTTTTTCATCTACCTTTATTTAACTTTGCATATCTATTCTTTCTTTTCTTTCTTTCCTTCCCTCTCAACATATTTGTTAGTTTTTATTTCATTTCTTTATTCCCCATCTGGCACCTTGCTTTAGTTTTGTTTTCCAGTTTGTACTTAAGTTAGTTTTGTTCTTAACTCATAAATATAATTTTTTATTTCATTAGTTTGCTGGATCAATCTACGTACTTTACTTTTGTTGGACTATTTTGACTTTGCTCATGGATATGTAAGTATATGTGTATATTTCATTATTTTAATAATTATTTGTCTGATATTGTAATTGCCATTTGTCTGGGGGTTCATCTTTGGTATCTTGATTTTGGATATCTGTTTTAATCTCACTTAATGCCATAACAAACCACTTGTGGAATCTTTATTCCTGACCAGAGATCAAGCCCTAGGCCTTTGGAGTGGGAGCACTGACTCCAAGATCCTAGACTACCAGAGAACTACCCCTAGGGAGTATAAAATAGTGAGAACTCATACAAAAGAAACCACTGGAATGCAAGACCCTGCATCACCCAACCACCAGTAGCACCCTATGCAGGATGCCTCATCTAAACAACAAACAAAACAAAAATACAAACCAAACCATCAACAGACAGGATTACCACCTCACTCAGCCTTGCCCATCAGAGGAAAAACAAACAAACAAAAACCTGTATGTTTACAGGTTTTGTTACACAAACCACTGGACCAACCTTAGGAGGGCAGAAACCAAAACGAAGAAAGAATTTGACCTCCTTTAAGGAAAGAATTCACCTTTCTCTGGAGCCTGGGAAGAGGAGACCTCAAACACAGTAACTTTAAAAAAAAAAAAAAAAAAGTAAAAGGCATAGAAATACTGCATAAATGAAGGAACAAACTAGAAACACAGAAGTCCAAAGAAATGAAGAGGAAATAGGCAAACTCCCTGAAGAAGAATGAAGAATAATGATAGTATAGATGATCAAAAACCTTGACAACAAAATGGAGAAAATGTAAGGCTCAATTAACAAAGACCTAGAAGAATTAAAGAATAAACATACAGAGACAAACAACACAATTACTGAAATTAAAAATGCTCTAGAAGGAACCAATAGAAGAATATCTGAAACAGAAGAACAAATCAGTGAGCTGGAAGATAAAAAGGTGGAAATAACTTCTGCAACTGAGGATAATCTCAGAGACCTCTGGCACAATACCGAACGCACCAACATTCTAATCATAGGGGCCCCAGAAGAAGAAGAGAAAAAGAAAGGATATGAGAAAAATTGTGAAGAGATTAGAGCTGAAAATTTCCTCAACATGGAAAAGGAAATAGTTAATCAAGTCCAAGATGCACAAAGAGTCCCATACAGGATACACCCAAGGAGAAACATGCCAAGACACACACTAATCAAACTAACAAAGACTAAACACAAAGAAAGAATATTAAAAGCAGCAAGGGAGAAGCAACAAGTAACATACAAGGGAAACCACATACACTTAATAGCTGATCTTTCAGCAGAAACTCTGCAGGCCAGAAGGGAATGGCAGGATATATTTAAAGTATTGAAAGGGGAAAATCTACAACCAAGATTACTGTACCCAGCAAGGATCTCATTCAAAACTGATGCAAGAATAAAAAGCTTTTCAAGCAAGCAAAACTCAAGAGAATTCAGTACCACCATACCAGTTTTACAACAAATGTTAAAGGGACTCATATGGTCAAGAAATAAAACAGAAGAAAAAAGATCTACAAAACCCCAGACAATTAAGAAAATAGCAATAGGAAAATATATATCAATAATTACTTTAAATGTAAATGGATTAAATGCTCCAACCAAAAGACACAGACTGGCTGAATGGATACAAAAACAAGACCCATATATTTGCTATCTACAAGAAACCCACTTCAGACCTAAAGACACATATAGACTTACAGTGAGAGGATGGAAAAATATATTCCATGCAAATGGGAAGCAAAAGAAAGCTCGAGTAGCAATCCTCATATCAGACAACATAGACCTTAAAATAAAGAAGATTCCAAGAGATAAGGAAGGACACTACATTACGATCAAGGGATCAATCCAAGAGGAAGACACAATTGTAAATATCTATGCACCCAACAGAGGAGCACCTCAATACATAAAACAAACACTAATAGACATAAAAGGAGAAATTGATAGTAACACAATAATAGTAGGAGACTTGAACACCTCACTCACACCAATGGACAGATCATCAAGACAGAAAATTAATTAGGAAACACAAGTCATAAATGATACATTAGGTGAGATGGATCTCATTGTATCTTCAGGACATTCCATCCAAATGCAGAATACAACTTCTCAGGTGCACGTGGAACATTCTCCAGGATAGACCACATCTTGGGTCACAAATCAATCCTCAGTAAATTTAAGAAAATTGAAATTATATTGAGCATCTTCTCTGACTACAATGCTATGAGACTAGATATCAATTATAAGAAAAAAACTGTAAGAAACATAAACACCTGGAGGCTAAACAACATGTTTCTAAATAACCAACAGGCTACTGAAGAAATTAGAAGGGAAATCAAAAAATATCTAGAAACAAATGAAAATGAAAACATGACAACTCAAAACCTATGGGATGCAGCAAAAGCATTTCTAAGAGGGAAGTTTATAGCAGTACAATCCTACCTCAAGAAACAAGAAAAACATCAAAAAGACAACTCAACTTTACACCTAAAACAACTGGGAAAAGAACAACAACAAGAAAAAAAATTAATAGAAATAAATCATAAAGATCCGAGCAGAAATAAATGAAAAAGAAATGAAAGAAACAATAGTAAACATTCATAAAAATAAAAGCTGGTTCTTTGAGAAGATAAACAAAATTGATAACACTTTACCAAACTCATCAAGAAAACAAAAAAGAAAAATCAAATCAACAAAATTAGAAATGAAAAAGGAGAGGTTACAACAGACAATGCAGAAATACAAAGAATTATAAGAGACAATTATGAAAAACTATATGGCAATAAAATAGATAACCTGGAAGAAATGGACAGATTCTTAGAAAAGTTCAATCTTCCAAGACTGAACTAAGAAGAAATAGAAATTAGGAACAACCCAATTACAAGCACTGAGATTTAAGCTGTGCTCAAAAATCTCCCAAAAAACAAAAGCCCAGGACCAGATGGCTTCACAGGAGAATTCTATCAAACATTTAGAGTAGAACTAATGTCTATCCTTCTAAAACTCTTTTAAAGAATTGCAGAGGAAGGAACACTTCCAAACTCATTCTACAAGCTCACCATTACCCTGATACCAAAACCAGACAAAGGTAACACAAAAAAAGAAAACTACACACCAATATCACTGATAAACATAGATGCAAAAATCATCAACAAAATTTTAGCTAACAGAATTCAGCAACACATCAAAAAGCTCATACACCATGATCAAGTTGGATTTATTCCAGGATTTCAAAGATTCTTCAATATACACAAATCAATCAATGTGATACACCATATTAACAAATTGAAAGATAAAAACCATATGCTAATCTCAATAGACGCAGAAGCCTTTGACAAAATTCAGCACCCATTTATGGTTAAAACTCTTCCAAAATGGGCATAGAAAAAACCTACCTCAACATACTAAAGGCCATATATGATAAGTCTACAGCAAACATTATTCTCAATGGTGAAAAACTGAAAGCATTCCCCCTAAGATCAGGAACAAGACAAGGGGGTCCAGTTTCACCACTATTATTCAACATAGTTTTGGTTCTAGCTACAGCAATCAGCGAAGAAAAGGGAAAAGAAATAAAAGGATTGGAAAAGAAGTAAAGCTCTCACTGTTCACAGATGACATGATACTCTACATAGAAAACCCTAAAGATAGTATCAGAAAATTCATGTTTATTTAACTTATATGCAGAGTACATCATGAGAAATGCTGGACTGGAGGAAACACAAGCTGGAATCAAGATTGCCGGGAGAAATATCAATAACCTCAGATATGCAGATGATACCACCCTTATGGCAGAAAGTGAAGAGGAACTCAAAAGCCTCTTGATGAAAGTGAAAGTGGAGAGTGAAAAGGTTGGCTTAAAGCTCAACATTCAGAAAACGAAGATCATGGCATCTGGTCCCATCACTACATGGGAAATAGATGGAGAAACAGTGGAAACAGTGTCAGACTTTATTTTTCTGGGCTCCAAAATCACTGCAGATGGTGACTGCAGCCATGAAATTAAAAGACGCTTACTCCTTGGAAGGAGGGTTATGACCAACCTAGATAGCATATTCAAAAGCAGAGACATCACTTTACCAACAAAGGTTCGCCTAGTCAAGGCTATGGTCTTTCCTGTGGTCATGTACGGATGTGAGAGCTGGACTGTGAAGAAGGCTGAGCGCCGAAGAATAGATGCTTTTGAACTGTGGTGTTGGAGAAGACTCTTGAGAGTCCCTTGGACTGCAAGGAGATCCAACTGGTCCATTCTGAAGGAAATCAGACCTGGGATTTCTTTGGAGGGAATGATGCTCAAGCTGAAACTCCAGTATTTTGGCCACCTCATGCGATGAGTTGACTCATTGGAGAAGACTCTGATGCTGGGAGGGATTGAGGGCAGGAAGAGAAGGGGACGACAGAGGATGAGATGGCTGGATGGCATCACTGACTCGATGAATGTGAGTCTGAGTGACCTCCGAGAGCTGGTGATGGATAGGGAGGCCTGGCGTGCTGCAGTTCATGGGGTCGCAAAGAGTCGGACACGACTGAGCGACTGATCTGATCTGATCTCTGATCTGAATCAGTGAATTTAGCAAAGTTGCAGGATACTAAATCAATACACAGAAATCAATTGCATTTCTATATACTAATAATTAAAAATCAGAGTGAGAAATTAAGGAAGCAATCCCATTCACCACTGCAACAAAAAGAATTAAACATCTAAGAATAAACTTACTTAAGCAGGCAAAAGAACTGCACACAGAGAATTATAAGACACTAATGAAAGAAATCAAAGATGACATGAACAGATGGAGAGATATTCCATGTTCCTGGGTAGGAAGAATCAATACTCTGAAAATGACTATACTACAAAACAATCTACACATTCAATGCAATCCCTGTTAAATTACCAATGGCATTTTTCACAGAACTAGAACAAAAAATTTCATAGTTCATATGGAAACACAAAAGACCCTGAATAGCCAAGGCAGTCTTGAGAAAGAAGAATGGAGCTGGAGGAATTAACCTTTCTGACTTCATATTATGCTACAAAGCTACAGTCATCAAGACAGTATGGTACTGACACAAAAACAGAAATATAGACCAATGGAACAAGATAGAAAGCCCAGAAATAAACCCATGCACCTACAGGTCCCTTATTTTTGACAAAGGAGGCAAGAATATACAATGGGGCAAAGACAGCCTCTTCAATAAATGGTGCTGGGAAAACTGGACAGCTACATGTAAAAGAATGAAATTAGAATACTTCCTAACACCATACACAAAGATAAATTCAAAATGGATTAAAGACCTAGATGTAAATAAGACCAGAAACTATAAAACTCTTAGAGGAAAACATAGGCAGAACACTCGATGACATAAATCAAAGCAAGATCCTCTATGACCCACCTCCTAGAATAATGGAAATAAAACAAAAATAAACAAGTGGGACCTGATTAAACTTAAAAGCTTTTGCACAGCAAAGGAAACTATAAGCAAGGTGAAAAGACAACCCTCAGAATGGGAGAAAATAATAGCAAATGAAACAACTGACAAAGGGTTAATTTCCAAAATATACAGGCAGCTCATACAACTCAATACCAAAAAAAAAAAAAAACAATCAAAAAGTGGGAAAAAGATCTAAACAGACATTTCTCCAAAGAAGACATACAAATAGCTAATAAACACTTGAAAAGGTGCTCAATATCACTCATCATTAGAAAATCCAAATCAAAATTACAATGAGATATTACCTCACACCAGTCAGAATGGCCCTCATCAAAAAGTCTACAAACAATAAAAGCTGGTAGGGTGTGCAGAAAAGGGAACACTCTTGCACTGTTGGTGGGAATGTAAATGGATACAGCCACTATGGAAGACAGTATGGAGATTCCTTAAAAATCTAGGAATAAAACCATCATATGACCCAGAAATCCCACTCCTAGGCATATACCCTGGGGAAACCAAAATTGAAAAATATACATGTATCACATTGTTTGCAGCACTATTTACAATAGCTAGAACATGGAAGCAACCTATATGTCCATCAACAGATGAATGGATAAAGAAGTTATGGTACATATACACAATGGAATATTACTCAGCCATAAAAAGAAATTCATTTGGGTCATTTCTAATGAGGTGGATGAACCTAGAACCTATTATACAGAGTGAAGTAAGTCAGAAAGAGATAAATATCATATTCTAATGTATATATACAGATCTAGAAAAATGGTACTGAAGAATTTATTTGCAGGGCAACAATGGAGAAACAGACATAGAGAATAGACTTATGCACATGGGGAGAGGGGAGGAGAGGGTGAGATGTATGGAAAGAGTAACATGGAAACTTACATTACCATATGTAAAATAGATAGCCAATGGGAATTTGCCATATGGCTCAGCAAACTCAAACAGGGGCTCTGTATCAACCTAGAGGGGTGGGATGGGGAAGGAGATGGGAGGGAGTTTCAAAAGGGAGCCGATATATGTATACCTATGGCTGATTCATGTTGAGGATTGACAGAAAACAATAAAATTCTGTAAAGCAATTATCCTTCAATTGAAAATAAATTTTTTTAAAAAATCAACAGTTTATTCTGCACTGGTATTCTGGACTGTTTTATGTCTCTATTAAGAATGTAACATGGGACTTTTTATTGTGCTAACATCTTATTAGGATGGTTACTATTTTTTGAGTATTCTGGTTGCAAAGCTATACAGATATGGAGAGACTGGCCCCATTCCTACTTTTTTTCCCCATATGTCCTATGTGTGTTTGCAGAATATTAGGTTTTTCTGGAATGCCTATACTATGTTAGAGCAGAAATTCATGTACTGTAATTAATTCATTAACATCCCCAAGCTAACCATATCTGCCAGACTGAAGTACATACTATGCCAACAGATCCCAAGAAGGAAAAGAAAAACTGTTTGTATCACAAAGGCTTACACTAGTTTATGGCATGTTTGTCTGAAAACATGACCTATGAACATCCTAAAACATGAATTTTCTAAGCAAATGTCAGTTGACTCCTCACAAATTCTTATACCTCAGCCAGAGTAGACTAATTCTATTTTACAAGAACGAGAATTATGAGGTGACTGTCACATGAAGGGATGAACTGTACAGCCGCCACACCTAAGGGACTGGCAACAAGCCAGACCATGCTGCCACAACCTCCCTGACCCTCCACCTGGGGACCCTCCACCTGGGGACCAAGGAGGCTCCTGGCAGGGGAGACTTATACCACTGCATTCAGGTTTCAGAATGAATAACTCACTTGCACTTTTTTGTTTTCTAGTCAGACATAATACTCTAGGTCAGAGATACCATTATGACAAAAAGGCCACTTAGGCAGCCTTCATAATTGTGTAGTTACAAATGATCACAAGCAAGTATCATGGCTCATATGTATGTATGTGCTAAGCCACTCAGTCATATCCAACTTGTTGCAGCCCCATGGACTGTAGGCCACCAGGCTCCTCTGCCCACAAAATTTTCCAGGCAAGAATACTGAATGGAGTGCCATCTCCTTCTCCAGGTGATGTCCCCAACCCAGGGATCAAACCTGTGTATCTTGCATCTCCTGCCTTGGCATGTAGATTCTTTACCACTGCACCAACTGGGGTGCCCATGCCTCAAAAAAAAAAAAAAAAAAAAAACAGGTGTGAGTATCTTTGAAGGGCAACCCTTGGGACTTCTCCCCCGACTTGGGGCTTCTCTGGTGGTTCAGTAGTTAAGACTGTGCTTCCAATCCGGGGGACCCAGGTTCAGTCCCTGGTCAGGGAACTAAGACCCCACACGCTACACAGTGAGACCAGAGAAAACAATGGGGCAACCCTTGGTGGAGCCTGTATTTGGTACTGACCCAAAAAGATACAAGACACAGATCTTTTGTGGCTATTCAAATTTCTTATCTCTATAAAAAAGAAATTTCATATTTCCATAATGTTTGCTTTTCTTGTGTTTAAGAAATATATAATGTGATACCTACCTTCTGAACAAACTTGCAAGTATACAGAAACATATAATGTGATACCGACCTTCTTAACAAACTTGCAAGTATGAGGTATTGTCACGTGCACCATATCACATGGCAAACCTCTAGAGCTTGTTCATGTTAAACAACTGAAACTATAAACCACTGAACAGCAACTCTTCATTTCCCAATCCCCTAGCCTCTGGCAACCATCATTATACTCTCTAAGAGCTGGCTACTTTAGATACCTCATAAGTGGAATTACACATGATTGGTCCTTCTGTGACTGGTTTATTTCACTTAGTATAATGTCCTCAAGGTCCACCCATGGTGTCACATACTGAGTGATATTCCATTGTATGTGTACATCCCATTTTCTTTCTTCATTAGTCTGTCAATGAACGCTTGAAATGTTTCCACCTCTTGGCTACTGTGACTAGAGCTGCAAATACCACAGGTATACAGATGTCTCTTCAAGATGCTGATTTCAATCCTTTAGCTCTATGCATGCAGAAGTGAGATTGCTGAATCATATGGTAGTTCTATGTCTAATTTTTCTGAGGAATCTCCATATTGTTTTCCATAGTGGCCACACTTTTCATTCCCAGCAACAGTGTACAAAGGTCCCAATTTCTCGACATTCTCACTAGCACTTAATACTTTCTGTGTTTTGGTAACAGCCATCATAGCAGATATGAAATTATATTTCACTGCAATTTGATCTGTACTTCTCTGATGACTAGTGGTGTTGAGCATCTTTTCATCCCCTAAAAGTTTTTGTTTTTGTTTTTGTTTTACCTGAAGGACAAAATATCGCAACAATGAAAGGAAATACCACTGTGGTAACAGAAAACATAACTCTCATCACTAAATTTCCTTATTTTTAATCAAAAATAATGCCATTCCAATTGATTTTTTAACATGTTTAAAAATGTGACAGATAAGTACTTTTAGCTTTAAATAAAGATAAGGAAAGACAGTGGGGTGAAAGGTGTTCTGGTCATCTCAAAGCTTTCAGAGTTCGGCCTTCCTCCCACAAGAATACACCTAATAGAGCAGCATAATCTGGAGGCAGAAAATACTGTACAGCAACATATATTGAGCCTGAACAAGGTAAATCTAAAAAGTACAAGAACATCCAAGAGTGAAAAAGAGAGTAAAGACAGACTACCTTTGGGTCAAAATACTATCCCACAAAATTGGAAGGGGAACAAGTAACATGATTAAAGTTCTAAGTTCTAGTTCTAGTTCAGTCTCTCAGTCGTGTCTGACTCTGCAACCCCATGAATCACAGCACACAAGGCCTCCCTGTCCGTCACTAACTCCCGGAGTTCACTCAGACTCACGTCCATCAAGTCAGTGATGCCATCCAGCCATCTCATCCTCTGTCATCCCCTTCTCCTCCTGCCCCCAATCCCTCCCAACATCAGAGTCTTTTCCAATGAGTCAACTCTTCACATGAGGTGGCCAAAGTATTGGAGTTTCAGCTTTAGTATCATTCCTTCCAAAGAACACCCAGGACTGATCTCCTTTAGAATGGACTGGTTGGATCTCCTTGCAGTTCAAGGGACTCTCAAGAGTCTTCTCCAACACCACAGTTCAAAAGCATCAATTCTTTGGTGCTCAGCTTTCTTCACAGTCCAACTCTCACATCCATACATGACCACTGGAAAAACCATAGCTTTGACTAGATGGATCTTTGTTGGCAAAGTAATGTCAACTGACACTTGAATTTACCAGGGCATGTTCACGTGGAGGAAACAGGGACTTCAAACTGAAAACAGTATCTTTTTCACCTCACAAAATATGCAAAATTGGAAATTTATATGGAAAGATTGGATATTTCACCATGCTTCATAAGTTGACATTGCTGGCAACACTGGGCATACATCCTGCATGGCAGCATCTGTCCCTGCTCCCAGCAGATAAAGCAGAGACTGGCACTGTGCCCCAACTCCACTCTAACAAGTCAGTGTTTCCCGCATGACCCAGAGGTTTTGAGTCCCCCACTTAGTGACATCACACAACCCACAAGATGGTGAAGATGGGCAGGGGGTGGGCGGTGGTAGGGGACGGGTACCAGGAGATAATCTGACCAGGGCCTAGAGTCTCTCTTGCTAAACTATAACACCACCACACAAGATAAATGAAGATAATTTCCCTACTGAAGAGAGGAAGAAACCCCCCTGAATTTAGTTGGTCTGCTTGATTTCTGACCTGTAGTGAGAGCTCAACCCAGACTATCTACCTTGTGATTCCCATTCATTACACTCAATGGTGCCATCACCTCTGGAAAGAGAGTAACTGACCAATAAACTTTGATTTTTGACTGGATACAATTTAAAGCACACAATTCTTAGTGCAGCCCTAGGTACAAGTAGATTTAAAAAAAAGGGGGGGGGGGTTTAAATGAAGGAATTGAAGGAAGCCCTTTAAAAAAAACTATTACATTAGAAAGATGGTAAAAAATAACCCTATTTACGAGACAACAAAAGAGACACTGATGTATAGACCAGACTTTTGGACTCTGGGACCGGGAGAGGGTGAGATGATTGGGGAGAATAGCATTGAAATATGTATAATATTATATCTGAAATGTATTAATTGTTCAAACTAAACACTATCATGTTACAAAAAAAAAAAAAAAAAGAAACAAAAAAAAACTATTACATATTATATACATATATAACTATACAGTCCATGGAATTCTCCAGGCCAGAATACTGGAGTGGGGTAGCCTTTCCCTGCTCCAGGGGATCTTCTCAAACCAGGGATCAAACATGAATGACAGAGGGAAAAGGCAAGAGGAGTTTCTTCTGTGGGCAAAAGACAAAGATGATCCTTAAGACTGGGACCAATTTAAGATGAACTTCTTTAACAATATCATGCCCTCAATTTAAATGACAGACAAGATCAATAAGCAGGAAAAATGGAGAAAATAATGTTTTCAATCTTTTACAGTTCTCGAAGAGTTTAAGTTCCTTTAGGACAGTATTTTTCACACTTGAGTAACATACATACCTTATTAAAGAAAATATTTCCCAAGGACTCTAGAAATGATGTAAACACTGTTTGTATCATGCTACTTAACTATGAACAAACATAAGCCAGATGTAAGCTCCTTATGGGCTTCCCTTGTGGCTCAGCTGGTAAAGAATCCACCTACAATGAGGGAGACCTGGGTTCGATCCCTGGTTTGGGAAGATCCCCTGGAGCAGGGAAAGGCTACCCTATTCCAGCATTCTGGCCTGGAGAATTCCATGGACTGTATAGTTATATATGTATATAACATGTAATAGTTTTTGTTTTTTTTTTTTAAGGGCTTCCCTGGTGGCTGAGCTGGTAAAGAATCTGCTACTTTTACTGATAATGCCAAAACATTTATGTGCCCTACACACATTTGCAAAACCAATGGAATGATAATTAGCAACATTCATTTAATCTGAAAGGGATCACCTCTGCTGAAACTACATCCCCACAGCTAATGTCAGCAAGTACTGACAGCTTGAGAGCTGCACTTTTGAGCCACATTTACAGGACTGAAACCCCGTTCCCCCATCACTTTTCTATTGGGAACACAGACAACCCAACACTTTGTGTTGTCAGTCTTGGATACATCATTTACACTAAGCCCAATGGTGTGCCTTCCTCATCAGCCCAGGACAAAGAATGTAGTACTGCAGGTGCCACACAATCAATCTGAAAAACAGAGGCAGGTTTTGAAATGGTGTAGTCAAGTCTTTCATGTAAGAGTCATTTGGATGATTGCAAATGTCCTCAGATTAATTGGTTTTATATTATCATATAATGCAAAAAAGCAAGAGAGTTCCAGAAAAACGTCTATTTCTGCTTTATTGACTATGCCAAAGCCTTTGACTGTGTGGATCACAATAAACTGTGGAAAATCCTGAAAGAGATGGGAATACCAGAGCATCTGACCTGCCTCTTGAGAAACCTGTATGCAGGTCAGGAAGCAACAGTTAGAACTGGACATGGAACAACAGACTGGTTCCAAATAGGAAAAGGAGTATGTCAAGGCTGTATATTGTCACCCTGTTTATTTAACTTAGATGCAGAGTACATCATGAGAAACGCTGGGCTGGAAGAAGCACAAGCTGGAATCAAGATTGCCGGGAGAAATATCAATAACCTCAGATATGCAGATGACACCACCCTTATGGCAGAAAGTGAAGAGGGGCTAAAAAGCCTCTTGATGAGAGTGAAAGAGGAGAGTGAAAAGTTGGCGTAAAGCTCAACATTCAGAAAACTAAGATCATGGCATCCTGCCCCATCACTTCATGGGAAATAGATGGGGAAACAGTGGAAACAGTGTCAGACTTTACTTTGGGGGGCTTCAAAATCACTGCAGATGGTGACTGCAGCCATGAAATTAAAAGATGTTTACTCCTTGGAAGAAAAGTTATGACTGATCTAGATAGCATATTGAAAAGCAGAGACATTACTTTGCCAACAAAGGTCCGTCTAGTCAAGGCTATGGTTTTTCCTGTGGTCATGTATGGATGTGAGAGTTGGACTGTGAAGAAAGCTGAGCACCAAAGAATTGATGCTTTTGAACTGTGGTGTTGGAGAAGACTCTTGAGAGTCCCTTGGACTGCAAGGAGATTCAACCAGTCCATTCTAAAGGAGATCAGCCCTGGGTGTTCTTGGGAAGGACTGATGCTAAAGTTGAAACTCCAATACTTTGGCCACCTCATGCGAAGAGTTGACTCATTGGAAAAGACTCTGATGCTGGGAGGGATTGGGGGCAGGAGGAGAAGGGGATGACAGAGGATGAGATGGCTAGATGGCATCACTGATTCGATGGATGTGAGTCTGAGTGAACTCCGGGAGCTGGTAATGGACAGGGAGGCCTTGCGTGCTATGATTCATGGGGCTGCAAAGAGTCAGACACGACTGAGCCACTGAACTGAACTGAACTGAAAGTGAAAACAAAAATATTTAATCTTCTAAGACTCCCATGTATACAAGTAAAGACCCAAAGGACCCCTGACTTGAGAAGCATTGTTGACATAGTCCGAGGATGTGCCCAGAGGTATTTTTCCACTTATTATATAGCACCCTAGGTCCTTCAAGTGTCAGAAACTCCTAGGTATTTAAAAATGTGAGACAATAAACTTCTGAAAGGTCAGCATCATTCTAGTGCCTGGGACACCAGCAGGCACGTGAATACTGAGGGAGTTAGAGAAAGAATTATAGAAAGATGCTTGAGCTACTGCATCTATACATCTTTATATTAAGAAATACAGACTAAGGTCTTAAGGTTTAAAATTCACTTTTCTCTTTTTGTAATTACTCTGACAAAAGCAATTACAAATTTGGAAGACCCCAAATATTCACCAGCTAAAGCAATGAAACTGTCCTTTTGAGGAACTGATTTCAAAGAAATTATATGTGTTATTCCACCATTACCACTTTCCTCAGTTGAAACAGTGCTTATTTCCCATTTCACAATGTGGCATGAGACTAATACAGCCAGAGAGAAGCAGCCTGAATACCAAGACAAATAATCTCTTCCCATTTCTTCCTTCCAATGACATACCAAAGTCAGATGCCACCTAAGCTTTAACAAGCTACACATGAAGCAAGAAAGTATATTGTACACACTCTCTCATGAGAAAAAAGTAGACATTTGAATCACTTAACCTTTCCTACCATCTAAAAGGTCTCTCCGCCATCAGCCACCACGCTTCCATTCAAAGCAGATTAGCCTGATTCAGCTACTTCCATTTTACAAATGAAATAAGATCATGTAGCCTGGGAAGAAATGGAGAAACAGGAAAAGATGTTTATACGCTCAAAGTGACAGGAGTAGTATGACTATAAATTTGAACAGTGACTCAAGATAGGAGTAAATGAAAACTTCAGGCTAAAAAGCAAATCGGAAAAGAGTCTGTGGTTCTTGGAACAGTCTTCCAGTGACACCCCATTTTAAGCATTTCTCTTTTTGCCCACACCGTAAGGCAGAGTAAACAATCTCTCATCAAAATCTGACAGCAAACTCGCAAAAATCAGTGAGGTCTGAGCATCAGAGCCAGCCATTGCCCCAACGGCCAACAGTGACAGTCCTCTAAGGATGGGAAAGCCGGCATAACTTTCTGGGGCCAGGAGGCCAAAAAGAAATTACTATCTTGAGATGTAACTCAAATATTAGAACCAGAAAGGGTCACCATTAGCAAGCAGAGCTCATAAAAACTAAGCCACACACAGACTCCTGCTGGGTCCAGGAGCAAGGTTTGAAAGTTTCAAGATAGAGCTGTTGTCTTAACAGACAGGTTTCTCCCACTCAGGAGTAGGGTAATATAGTAATTGTGATAGAGGATATACTGAAAAGAGAAAACAAAAAGCAACATACCAGCAACAGTTAGAAAATAAAGATACATAGAGAGATATACAGATAAAGATATAAAGATATTCATTTACCTATATATCTATCTCTATATACCTCCAGTTCCGAATGCATAAAAGGCAGAGACTAACTGGAAAACTCATGGCTAGCACACTGATGGGGTCCAAAGCCAGTGCCAAAGGAAAGCATCACACACAGTCAAAAATACCCCTGAACTTCTTCCAGGACTGAGGGTCAACCTACTGTTATGTCTCAAGGCCGGAACAATCTTTTATCTCCTTGGATGAGCATCAGACAGTACTGGCCATATGAGTGAAAGAAATGGATTTTTATCTTCAAACACTATAAACACACTCCAAAGCACCCAGATGCTCACATTTGGAAAATACTCAAGAGCTGAGATCAACCAGAGAAGAGCCAATTTAACTCTCACATCAAAAGCTGCCTCAAGGCCATAACCTCATTGAGCACGAAGAGAGAGGAAACTGAGGCCTCACTCCGTGTCTCCAACCCTCTCTCTGTGTTTATTTCTCTTGGCATCCACCTCTCTTCTCTCCCTTTCCCATCTTGCAAAGCACCATATCATGTAGCCAAAGTGGGAAAAGCTCTAACGTGGAACTCAAGAAAGGGAAATGTAAAGGAAACCCTGACCAGTGCTGAAACTATGCCTCTGCCCACTTGTAGCTGTGTGTGTGTGTTTTTAAAATCTCCTAGTGAAGTGGGTCTGGCCCTGTGGAACCTGTTGCTCTTTTCCTCTCTATTTTAGTCATCATCTTTATAGTTATTTGTCAGGCTGAAATAAACCACTTGACAACCCATATCCAGGTCACACATGGGTAGTTTCGGTTCTTCCCAACTAAATTTCTTGATTCTAAATTATTCAGCAGAAGACTCTTCAACACTCTACATGCAGAAGGGATACAAATCAAGTGAAACAGCTGACCACACAGGTTCAATTTTAGTGCCTGAACAAATCCCACCCCAGCCCTGTCTGGCAGGTCACCAAATCACACTAACTGCTATTACACTGGAAGCACCCACTCTGAGTGTGGTCTGGTTATGGGGGAAAAAATCAGTGCCCATTCACAAAGGCACTGAGGTTCCAGTGCTGCTGGAACACTGTGTTTCTGCTTCTGAAGATGTGGGATTCTAACTTAATTTATTGATGTGTATCAGTCCACAAATGACATTATCACTACAAATGGAAATGAGAAAAGTCTGAAAAGTGTTGGCTCTGACTCCGAGAGATGAATTCCTGCCATGCCCCTGCCTCAGTCAAATGCTCAATATGCACGGTGTGTGTGTGTGTGTGTAAGTGGCACACATATGCACCCATATGCACACACACACACCCTATATCCTCTACTTGCCAATCTCAGAACATACCAGCTCTCAGTAGGAACTGGAAAGTACAGGGATGCATGCTCCATCGCTGAGTTGTGTCTGCCTCTTGGCAACCCTCTGGACTGTAGCCCGCCAGGCTCCTCTGACCATGGGATTTCCCAGGCAAGAATGCTGGAGTGGGTTGCCATTTCCTTTTCCCAAAGTATAGAGAGGGAACCAACAAAAGAAATGAAGAGAAAGCAGGCAGCATGAGCTGCAGTCTCAGTATATGAAGCAAGGAATCAAAGAACACAGGTTTATTTGATTCATTCAGCAAATACTGAGTACATTTACTAAGTACCTACTAGGTACAAACCCCACTTTCACCAAGATAATGCCCCTGGCACCAGAAATTGGCTAGGCTAGGTTATTACAGGTCTGCTCTCTGTTTCTCCCCAGACATTCTCCAACCACTTCATATGCTTTTTTGGCCTAATACAATCCTCCTTCCAGAGTTCTCTTATATAACTACATTGCCTTGCCCATTCTGGCTTCACCTGCCGGTTGACCTCATTCCAGCTTACTAGGAAATGGTGACAGCCCAGCATGACCCTCTTAACCATTTATACTGGCCCAGCCCAGGTCAATAGATTACATGGCTGCTCAAGACACTCCCCTCCTTGGCCTTTAAGGAAAAGAGTCCCTCAGTTTTCTAAGAAGAAATGAACTTAAGAATATATTAACAACATCCCAGAGACCATTTTTATTCTTTTCCAATGCAATATTATTTTCTAATTATCACCATTATTGATGACTGAGGAATTTAACACACATTTGCTTAATATTTTGATCTAAGAGCTTGAATTTATCTTTGAAATGGAAATCACCACTACATTTTGCCTCTACAGGAACCAAACATTCTCATATTCTCCTCAAAGTGTACATGAACACCTCCAAGGATAGGCATGGCACAGGGTGACCTGGGGGGAGATGGAATGCCAGGTGGGAAACTAAGCCACCAGATAAAATGGCACACCTTCACAGAGAGACAATTTTCCCCTTGGAAGAAAATATAACATTTTAAGTTAAAACAAGCCCCAATATAGAGTAAAATGAAAAAATACAGTACATGACTTTTTAAGATAAGAACTCAAGAAGGCTTCAAAGAAAGTTCCTGTTCTCAGTCTGTTGGTCAGGCTATGCCCACAATATATGGAGCTTCCTGCAAATAACTCTCCTGCCTTTACAGGCTCTTCAAGGAAATTTGTGAGAGATTTTTCACTCACACTATGAAATTCTTGAGAGCACAAATCAAAATGGAGTAGGACGCTATGGTCCTTGCCCCTGAATGCCTCTTTTATCTTTGGAAAAGCTTTAGTCAAAGAATAAGTTTAATCAGAGAAATGAGAACTTGCAGAAATTAAAACGGTCCAAGGAGACCAAATAATAATGTACTCATTAAGCAAAGTCAATGGCCTTCAGTTCCTTCTCAAGGACTATAGATAATACTCTGAGCCATATCCTGTGAGCTGTCTGGTAGAGACCGACACCCCCACCAGGTGGAAGAAATTAACTACATGATAACCAGACTGTAGCCATGAAACAAGCTGCCACAATTCTGAGATTTGGCCTCAAAGAAATGGAAAGAAATTGACCCTGGTATTGAAGATTAACTGTACCTAAAACAACCAAGACGACACTGGTCAGACCACTGATGACCAATTTGAAGACAATTGTGAGAGATGACTTTTTTTTGCATGGTGCCCTTCCCTCTGTCTATAAAAGCTCTTACCCCTGCTTCTGGGGTGGGGGTGGGGGGGTGTGGCAGGACTCGGCCTTTGGACAGATGTCCAACCCCCTACACCCATTGTCAGCATCTGAAATAAAGCAAACTTTCCACCAACCTGGCCTCTTTATTGGCTTTTAAACAGCAAGCAGCCAGACCCGTTTTTTGGTAACAAAACTACATATCCTCTCCCTCTTTGTCTCACAGGGACCTAGGACAGTGTGTAAGACAGTGCCTGGCACAAAACAGGCACTCTAATGTGTGCAGAAGAATTTGGCTGAAATAATGGAAATAACACTGTCAATGACAAAAGTTTTTCTTTTTTTAATCACATTTGAATGGGAGGAAGGGAAGGTGAACAGCTGTATGAGAACATGGAATAGAAGCAACCCAATTTACCCAAACAGCTAATGGCTGCCAAATAAACAATCAGATGAAGCAATTCAGTTCAGTTCTTCTCTACTTGAACAAGTACAGTAAGGCAAATATTGTACTTGTTAATCTCACAGAAAACATTCATAGGGCTTAGGACACAAGTCTACCGAATGACACTGGTGACGTTAAATTTAATAACTTATGAAGAGTTGGAAGAGCATTGTGATAATAATAATGTCACCAATGATATTAAGTCCTGGTTTAACAATGACCTTAAGAAGGTTATTTTGATCATTTGAAAGTTGTGTCAAATATTTCCTACTGAGACTTGACAACTCTGAAAAGTAATTCAGTGTGTGTGTGTGTATAAAATATGGTGTGGGCTCACCTCTCCTTATTCCTAATATTGTTACCTTTTTGAACCAGTTGGATCCAAACCAAGTTACAGATGAAAGATGATTCAAAGTATATGGCATATAGCAAAGTTTAAATTTTTCTACTTCCCTGGTGAAAGCACTGCATTTTCACTCATTTGTAAATAATAGAAAAGATGGGTATCACATACACACACATTGTGTACACAAGCCATCTTATACTGCAATAAGTCACCTTCCATATCCAGTATACTCCAAACCTTCCAAACTGGAGGGAGAAGCTGGGCAGAGGAGGAATTGAGGACCCCCAGCCCTCAGGTCCAGAGAAGGCAATGGTACCCCACTCCAGAACTCTTGCCTGGAAAATCCCATGGATGGAGGAGCCTGGTAGGCTGCAGTCCATGGGGTCGCTAACAGTCAGACAGGACTGAGCGACTTCACTTTCAATTTTCACTTCCATGCATTGGAGAAGGAAATGGCAACCCACTCCAGTGTTCTTGCCTGGAGAATCCCAGGGACAGGGGAACCTGGTGGGCTGCCATCTCTGGGGTCGCACAGAGTCAGACACGACTGAAGCGACTTAGCAGCAGCAGCAGCAGCAGCCCTCAGGTCTAAGCTGCGAATGGTGAGCCAGGCCACTGCTGCCTTCTGCAGCTATTTCCTTTGCTAAGTCTTATGCCTCAAATACAGAACTGTCAACCAAAATCATACCTTTCAGATCTTCCTAACAATGGCAGCCAGAGATCCATAAAATATCAACAGAAATCCAGAGAGCAGAAAAACATTTTCTAGTATTAACATGTTTGTAGCTCCTGAGGAAGAAGTGAAAATAGCTCAAGACCTACCATGACTCCAGGCAGAGACAGATACAAATTAATCTCAAGAAAACTTGACTATCGTTCCCTCAAGTAACTTGATGTTATGTTATTTCTGTAGGAGCCACAGGAGTAGAGTGTCTATTTTTCACAATTTTATCATTTTATTTTTGGTTTAAAAGTGAGAGCTTTTTGGTTTACAACATCTGGAAATCAAATGCTCTTTTATTAACTGGACAAGTCCCTTAACATTTTTAGGTCTAAAATTCATCAATCAGAAATAAAAAAAGTGTATGACCCCATCTAATTCTGAAAATTAAATGAATGAACTTTTAAAATAGGTATCGATGAATATCTGTGTCTAGTAATATAAATGCACAATAATGTCTTGTTTTCTACACAGCAGCAGGAAAACAACAAATACAAAAACTACTACAGAATGCCAAACTGTCTAACAGCGGGGCCACAGGACTGACACTCAGGTGCAGCCTAGAGGCCTGGAGTAGAAGGTGATGCAACCAAGTCACTGAGAAGCCAGGTCTCCTAAAGCAAGTCAGGGAAGAATCTCCAATCGCTGTGTAACTACTCTCTAACTACAGAGTGCCCTTTTCAGGGCCCAGATACAAGCAAGTAAAACTTTCTCCCCAAACTCAGACTCCGAATTTGCCCTCATCCCCGAGGCGTGCCTGGAAGTCCTGTCAGGCCCACCGGGGCTCGCCAGGTCCCAGGGGCAGCCAGAGCAGCCGCCTCATCCTTGTCACCCTCCTCCTCCTTGCTTTCCCCCGGGGTTGGACCCACCTGGTTCTTGGAAGAGAACAATATTTAAACAAGGATCGAGGTAGCTTTTGTTTTTCCTTTTAACAAACCTTACGGGAATTAATATGCAGATGCGTGTTAACTTTTGATCTTGAACTCTATTTCAACAGTGTTATTGTTTCTTTAATACTGGCTACTTAATGGGTATAAGATCTTCAAAAGTGAAAAGGAGAGTGAAAAAGTTGGCTTAAAGCTCAACATTCAGAAAACTAAGATCATGGCATCCCATCCCATCACTTCACGGCAGATAAGATGGGGAAACAGTGGAAACAGTGGCTGACTTTATTTTGCGGGGCTCCAAAATCACTGCAGATGGTGACTGCAGCCATGAAATTAAAAGACGCTTACTCCTTGGAAGGAAAGTTATGACCAACCTAGACAGCATATTAAAGAGCAGAGACGTTACTTTGCCAACAAAGGTCTGTCTAGTCAAGGCTATGCATTTTCCAGTAGTCATGTATGGATGTGAAAGTTGGACAATAAAGAAAGCTGAGCGCCGAAGAATTGATACCTTTGAACTGTGATGTTAGAGAAGACTCTTGAGAGTCCCTTGGACTGCAAGGAGATCCAACCAGTCCATCCTAAAGGAGATCAGTCCTGAGTGTTCATTGGAGGGACTGATGTTGAAGCTGAAACTCCAATACTTTGGCCACTTGATGCGAAGAGCTGACTCATTTGAAAAGACCCTGATGCTGGGAAAGACTGAGGGCAGGAGGAGAAGGGGATGACAGAGGATGAGATGGTTGGATGGTATCATTGATTCAATGGACATGAGTTTGGGTAGACTCCAGGAGTTGGTGATGGACAGGGAGGCCTGGCATGCTGCAGTCCATGGGGTCGCAGAGTCAGACACAACTGAGCAACTGAACTGAATTGAACCGATCCTTTTATTAATTTTGTCTTATTTTCAAGAGACCATCACTCTGTCATACGCCTTATGTAATGTTTCTTTGGTGATTCTCATACCTTGTGAATATGCATTTGGGTTGTTTTACTTTATTCACATCAATTTTCTCCACTTTTTAAACTTTTTATTTGGATTTCTTTTAGTTATGACTATTACATTTACTCTCATTCTGGATTTTCTTTATTGCTTACTACTTTGCTTTTAATATAATAAAAATAGATGATTTGACTGACACATTTCTTCAAGTTGGTGTTCTTAAACAGAAAGCTAAATACTAAACATCTGAAGAACTCTTTCTTCTTGCATAGTAAAAATAAGGTCAACACTCACAGCATCTGTCAAGCTGTAAATGCCACTGATACTTGCCATCTGTAAATTTAACTGGTAAATTATGAGAGGTGTTCTATTAAGAAGCTCTGGGCTTAGCAATCTAATTGCTAAGTAAATATAATTCTGTACAAGTAGAGAGCTAATATATTGAAATGAATTTTATTATTAGTGCAATATAAATTGTTATTGATTTTGAGTTTATGTGCTTTCCTGTTTATTCTAAAGATTGATTTTTCCACATAAAGTTAAAAGTAGCTACCTCGGTAATGCCTTTAAAGCTTTACAAACATACTTATTAAACTGAATCTTTGAAACATTATCATTATTCTGTTAGCAATTAATAAGTATCTATTTTTCAAAATAGATGAGTTAATATTTTTAACTGTTTAGGCAGAAATGTTTTTTTCCTTTCTTTTTCAGAAACGTTTTCTTGAATACTGCTCGTCCAATTTCCTTCCTTAACACACACTGACCTTTATACTGTTTTAAATTCTTTTATTGTTTTGACCTTCTTTGTCCTTTCAATAAGCCCCTTCACTGAAGTCATCAAGAAACACGGATTATTCCAAATGCCTTATGTACACACCCTCTCATTTCCACTGATTTTAATCTACTTCAGACATATTACAACAGTTTCTATCACTTCATAACAACACAGCAAAGTAATTTAAAACAGCAACTGTTTTATTTGCATAATTTCATTGCCATCAACTTGGGTAGGGCTCAGGTAGGTGATTTTTCTGGTGGCTTGCCTAGGATCATGTAGTCATGGTAGCTTTATTGTGGCTTCATGGTCTTAAAGGGCCTCACCCATACGTTTGGATGTTGATGCTGGCTGCTAGCTGGACGTGTGTCTTCAGAAGGCTCACACTGGCTTTGTCACATAGTGGCAGTGTTTCAAGAGGTTTAGTAGTAGGTCACAAATGCTTTTCGAGCCTCAGCATCTATCGTATTTGTTAATATTCCACTAATCAAGTCACACGGCCAAGCCCTAAGTCAATGGGGAGGGGATTATACAAGGTCATGAACATAGGGAGATGTACTTTATTGGAGGCCCTTACTATAACAATATACCATGGTTGTTAGTCACTAAGCTGTGTCTTACTCTTTTGTGACCCCATGGACTGTAGCCCACCAGGATCCTCTGTCCATGGGATTGCTGCTGCTGCTGCTAAGTTGCTTCAGTCATGTCCGACTCTGTGCGACCCCATAGACAGCAGCCCACCAGGATCCCCCGTCCCTGGGATTCTCCAGGCAAGAACACTGGAGTGGGTTGCCATTTCCTTCTCCAGTGCATGAAAGTGAAAAGTGAAAGTGAAGTCGCTCAGTCGTGTCCGACTCTTAGCGACCCCATGGACTGGAGCCTACCAGGGTCCTCCGTCCATGGGATTTTCCACGCAAGAGTACTGGAGTGGGGTGTCATTGCCTTCTCCTAAGGATTGAACCCACATCTCCTGCATTGGCAGGCAGATTCTTTACCATGGAACCACCTAAGAAGCCCAATAATATACCATACCTAGCCTCTTAATAAATCCTCTCAGGCTCCTCTCCTAAGAAACTCCAGTTTATTCTATACAACCACAGCTGGACAGTCCTTCTTAAATACTAATTATTCTATCATTTTGGAGCTTAGTGTTTCTCAACCAGTGGTAATTTTGTTCCCCAGGAGACATTTGGCAATAACAATTTTTAGTTGTCATGATCTGAAAAGTGGGAGATGCCACTACCATCCATTAGAGGCCAGGGGTGCTGCTAAACATCCTATGTTACACAGGCCCAGCCACCCATAACGAAACAAATTATCTGGTCAAAAATGTCAGCCGTGAGATTGAGAAAACCTTCACCTTTGCTCATCAACCCCTAGAGATGCCCCAATAAAAAAGAGAATGAAGGGTAAACTCTGTCCGGACGTCCAAAATCTACAATCTGATCTCACCTTATATATACAAACATTTCTCCCTTTAGTCTCAATCAGGGTTCCTACTGTTCTCCAAATATGCCACACTTGATTGCATGACTAACTTGATAGCTCCTCACTGTGACAAAATGTAAATACCAAACATCCTTTAGCTTTTTTCCTTCTGCCTAACCAAATCATTTCCCAGCCTCAGGGGAAGAGTTGGATCCTGCTTTTCCTACCAAAGTTTCCACAATTTCACTGTGACCTTACAAGGACATTGCGTAGCATGTTCTATGTCAGCTCAGGCCACAGAATGCTTTTTTATTTCTAGTCTTTTTATTTCTAGTCTTTTTCACAGTTTTATTTGTCATTATAAAGCTCTGATTCATCTGGAATATATTTTGGGTCAGGTGTGAGCTGACAGATTCAGCTTTATTTTGTCCTGAATTTCTACCTAGTTATCTCAACACCGTTTATGTAACAATCTCTTCCCCTAGGATTTAAATACCACCTTTAGCACGTACTAAATTCTTGTATATATTTCAGTTTATTTCTGGACTTTCTAGTCTGTTCTATTGGGGAATTACTCACATTTTGAAAGGATTCTTTAGCTTATAAAAAAGATTCCTAGAGGAATCCTATTGGATTGTCTTTTGCATTTTTAACTGTTTAAAGTACTTCACAAGGTCCTAAGGAATGCTTTTGAATAATCCCAGCAATATTCTCAGGGGAATGCCAAGCTTACATAATCTGTCTCTTATATTTTGAATAATTAGAGAAAAGAGAGGAGGAAAAAAGAAACAAGAGGCATTTCTTTTCTATTTTAGCGTCCAGAAACAGCTAAAAGCAGTGCATAACTATCTCCTTGGCATGAAATATACTTTACTGTGACTTAAGTCTGAGGGTGTGGCATTGTCTGCAATTTGTGAAAAGATCCTATGGAATACATGGGCTACCTAGAAGCCACTGCAGTGCCCTAACACAGGTCCTGCTGAAATCAACACATCTGACATTGTTGTAGTACACAGAAACCCAGAGTATATACAATTAAATATCTGAATGAAAAGAGAGAAAATATTCCTTCCAGAGTTATCCAACTTACTCTTCTCTCATAATAAGTGACTGAAGAAAAGTAGATTGCAATGTACCATAATAATGTCAAGTAAAAATTTAAATGCATTACAAACAAATGATAAAAACAAGGAAATATAAATACTTAAAACATACTTTTTTTTACTTTATCATTATTTAGAGGGGTAGATGGGGCAGAGAGATGCAAAATGCATTGTTTTTGTATGAGATGCCAAAATTTCATATGCAATTACCCCTTGATTATCTATATCTAAATTTGAAAAGAATTTGTCTTACTTTAATACGGAAATTTTTAAACAGGCTTATTTAAGTATATTTTCAAAGTATTTGTTGCTAGAAATTCTATTTTCCTGAAAACATGAGCAGATAAGGGCAGACATGTGAAATACTATGACTCTTTTGTAAGCTTCTTTAATTTTGCACAGGTCAGAAGTGATAGTACAGCCACAAAAACGGACAATCTTCAATATAAAAAAGGAAAGACAAGGCCATAGATTTGTGGCAGAGATACAGTTGAGCCAGGATTCTAAGCATGATAAATGCATGAAAAGTCTTTAAAGTAACCTTGATTTGTACTTTAGGTTTTTCAAAGGAGAGAGATGCCATCAAACTTGAGAATAACAGATACGTTTTTTAAATCTGTCACATAAGTGAAGGAATAGTGAGAATGTCTGAAGTTAAAGACCACCTATGTTCCAAAGGAAAGGGTATTAGGCCCTGCTGTGTGAAAGAATCACTGTCCATAGATAAAGATTTTTTGGAACACAGTCACACCCATTCGCTTTCACGCTATAGAAACACAGCTGAGTAGCTGCAACAGACACATAGCCTAGAATATTTATTCCCTGTCCCTTTGCAGAGAAAGTTTGCTAACACTGCTACATATGAAGAAATGCATTGGCAAAGAATTTTCTTAATTTCAAACCATTCTACCCTGAAGGTAGTATCAGTGCTTCTAAAAATTCTTCAAACCCAATAAAAACAGAATAATTCAACTTACAAGAGAATTAAAGTCATCACAAGGGAATGGTGATAGGATAAAAGAATAATGCAGAAATACTATTAATGATATTTTACTTACCATTTTTTAAAATAAGAAAATACCAACTAACCAGAATCTTGTGCAATTTTGTCTGGTTGGTAAGTTTTTCTGTTCCTCAGCAATACAGAAGAATGATAAATTGTGCTTAGAATGTATTAATTTTCCCTTTAATGAAGAATTGCCAAGCCTCCTATTAGAAGGCAAAAAGGACCATGGTTTCATGGTATAATATTTCCCATCTTGTTTCCCTGCCAGTGGTTTGAAACCACTGTAAACGTAAATGTAAATTACATTCAGAGCTAAAATGCAGGACTTAAAGAGTTTGACCTCAATTTCATTGCTGCTTTTTCTCTAGTTGGTTTCTGATCAAAAACATTCTTAGTTTAATTTTGAATTGTTCAGCTGTATATGTGTGTGTGTGTGTGTGTGTGCATGTAACTATAAAATGTCTCAAAGTCTTTTTGAAAGCAGGCAGTATTTATAAATTATAAATAATTGTAAACAACTATTAGATGGTTATGTTCATTTTAATATTGGTAAATTTGGAATGATAATTATGTCAATATTTCCTTGTTAGCAATTTCCTATTTATTTTAGAACTGGTCAGGACACACACAACTTTTTCCCAAACTTGTATTCTAACAATAGGCAGATCATGTTCTAAGAACACAATGAATTTTTTCCTAGGGAAGCCTATATTTTATCTCCAAACTCAAAAATGACGTTTAGCTCTAGAGAATGCAATGTGTGCATTGTTAGATCAGAGATACATTTATATTCACCTAAAATAATGGAGAAATGTACATTTCTGTGTGACATGAAAGTTGTTCCCAATTCTATAATATGAAAAGATGTTAAAATATTAATCCCATTTTTCAGACCAAAAAAGATTAAAGCTCCTAGTCCCAGAAGTACAAAATGAGACAAACTATATCAGACAGAAAGAGATCTATAAAAATTTAAAATCATCCCTATTCCTTTGGAAAGGATTATATAATTCAGAATACAAAGGCTGAGGTATTCAAATAAGGTTCTTTTCACCAAAACCCAGGAGCCCCAGCTTAGCAATGAGCTAAGACACTCATTTTTTTTAAACTAATACAGTAACTGGAAATACAGAATCAGGATTTCTAATGTTGTTCTCTGTATTCCTTAATTTGCAACTCTTTAATGTTATAGAAGATGAGAGAATAATATGAAAGTTAACTTTAAAAAGAAAGTAACAGGTCACATTTGTACCATACAATGAGATAGAATTCTTGCCCACCAATGCATTTGTTGAGAATGTAATACCTTTGAAGATGATTTTTTTAAAACAATGTAGATTTCATTATGTCTTTTATGCTCCCAATTCATGTCTCCCAGTAATAAACAAATTATTAAACTTTATATTTACAGTTGGAAAAAGGAATTTCCTCAAACTATTTCAAATTTTGTTTGTTTTGAAACCTAAAAAGTCCCAGGGCCTATATACAAATATTTGTTCTATGTATTCTGCAGTTTTTCTATGAAACCCCCCATTTCATGAAAGATTATTATAAACCTTCAATTTCATTCAAAGAACTCAAATTTCACAAAGTGGACTATAGCTAATAAAATAACTTCTGAAATATAGAGATTCTTGAAATGGGTAACTTCATCTCTGGTAACTCCTAAATGTTTTTCTTTCCTTAGCTTATATAATTCTAGTAAATGGTGTTCTAAGGACAGAGGCCAAAATAACTGAAAGGCGTTTCATTAAAGTTTTCCAAATATTTCTTTCTGAACTTTTTTTTTTTTTGATTTTGTGTAGCCCTCATTTCTCCTTTCTTTTTTTTTTTTTTATCAAGAATCTCTTTTATTGATTATCAGAAACATTACAAACATCTAATATGAACAAATTATAACATGACAGTATTTAGTTTGAACAATTAATACATTTCAGATATAATATTATACATATTTCAATGTTATTCTCCCCAATCATCCCACCCTCTCCCGGTCCCAGAGTCCAAAAGTCTGGTCTATACATCAGTGTCTCTTTTGCTGTCTCATAAATAGGGTTATTTTTACCAACTTTCTAAATTCCATATATATGCGTTAGTATACTTTATTTGTGTTTTTGTTTCTGGCTTACTTCACTCTGTATAATAGGCTCCAGTTCCATCCACCTCCTTAGAACTGATTCAAATGTATTCTTTTTAATGGCTGAGTAATAGTCCATTGTGTATATGTACCACAGCTTGCTTATCCATTCATCTGTGGATGGACATCTAGGTTGCTTCCATGTTCTGGCTATTGCAAACAGTGCTGCTATGAACATTGGGGTACACGTGTCTCTTTCAATTCTGGTTTTCTCAGTGTATATGCCCAGCAGTGGGATTGCTGGATCATAAGGCAGTTCTATTTCCAGTTTTTTGAGGAATCTCCAGACTGTTCTCCATAGTGGCTGTACCAGTTTGCATTCCCACCAACAGTGCAAGAGGGTTCCCTTCTCTCCGCACCCTCTCCAGCATTTATTGCTTGTGGACTTTTAGATAGCAGCCATTCTGATTGGCGTGAAATGGTATCTCATAGTGGTTTTGATTTGCATTTCTCTGATAATGAGTGATGTATCTGTATGTCTTCTTTGGAGAAATGTCTATTTAGTTCTTTGGCCCATTTTTTGATTGGGTCATTTATTTTTCTGGAATTGAGCTGTAGAAGTTGCTTGTATATTTTTGAGATTAGTTGTTTGTCAGTTGCTTCATTTGCTATTATTTTCTCCCATTCTGAAGGCTGTCTTTTCACCTTGCTTATAGTTTCCTTTGTTGTGCAGAAGCTTTTAAGTTTGATTAGGTCCCATTTGTTCATTTTTGATTTTATTTCCAAGAATTCCTAAGTACATTTGAGACGTCATGAAGACTTCCTTTACATACATTTATTTGTTGACAAAATTTACTGACCGCAACCCTATCCCAGCACTGGGTTTCTCCTGAGCAGCTGTAGGCCTGTGCATATGACATGAATAGCCCAGGAAGGAAGCCAATAGGATCTGGGACCAAGGGAGGGGAGGCCATAGCAGTCTGCTACAAGTCACCTTGGTTTAGCCTTAAATGAAGTTATCAGAAGCTATTTTCTGGGAAATATTTAATGATTGCCAGAACTCTCTGAATAAAATGGAAACGATGGCAAGGATTTATAAGGAAGCACAAATCAACGCACAGCTAACAGCAAGCTTCCTCTTCACTTCATGATGTCATTTAGGGCTGAAAGAGATACGGGTGGACAACATCAACATTCTCTTACTGTCTACAATTTTTCCAAAGTTTTTTTAACCACATCCAGGATGTCATTCTTGCAGGAACTGAGTTTACACATTCCAAACTAATATGACAATAATTATTCAAAGACCAAACTCTTGAAAAGAGAAAGAAGACGAAAGAGGACTATCTAATAATAGTTTATTAGAGTAGATTGTGAAATGTACTTTTTATGAAGTTTACAAAAATTCAACCCTCAAATTTACCTTACCCCTGAAAGTCAAAGTCGCTCAGTTGTGTCCAACTCTTTGTGACCCCCTGCACTATACAGTCCATGGAATTCTCCAGGCCAGAATACTAGAAGGTAGCCTTTCCCCTCTCCAGGGGATCTTCCCAACACAGGGATCAAACCCAGGTGTCCCACATTGCAGGCAGATTCTTTACCAGCTGAGCCACAAAGAAAGCCCAAGAATACTAGAGTGGGTAGCCTATCCCGTCTCCGGGGGATCTTCCTGACCCGGGAATTGAATCAGGGTCCCCTGCATTGCAGGCGGATTCTTCACCAATTGAGCTATGAGGGAAGCCCCTACATATCCACTAACCCCACCACCCCATCCCTCCTCACCTTCTGCTCCTGCCCTTCCAACCAGACAGAGGCTACAAATGGAACATTTGGAAACACACACAATGACCACACCTAATACAATTTCTAGACCATAAAAATCAAGTAAAAAAGTAAAAAATTACAGGGGCAAAGATCTAAAGATGTCAAAGTTTCATTTTAGGATGCTTAGAAAAACAGTGATAGTAGATAAGATAATTGTTAGTGTTTTCATTTTCATGTGTGTTTAATAATAATGAGGTTTCTACTGAGTGTTTTCATGAGCACACGAATGGTGTTTCATATTTTCATGAAAACAAATTCACTTATGTGAGAAATGCAATGTAAGGACAGGTTTTATATTTCTCTAACATGTTTTTCTCAAATCATTCAACCACCATCGGAAGTTCCCATCATTATCACTTTGAGAATAGAACTTTTTTTTTTTCTCATAATTGAGTAAATCCTAAAATTAGCCAGGCTCTCCTCAAGAGATACCATTGTTAGTAGGAGAAGAAGATGGCAGAGGACTAGGAGGACGTTGAGTACATCTCTCTCCATGGATACATCAGGAATACATCACTTTAGACACAGAAGTGCACACAGAACACCAACTGAGAACAGACAGGAGTACCTGACCAGTGGAAAAGAATATATAGAACCACACAAAACTCAGTAGGATGAAGGAACTAGGGGGGAAAACAGGAGTGTTAGTAGGACTGGACCTGCCCTCAGCAGGTAGGGGAACTGAAGCAGGGGTCTGATACCCACATTGGGGCAATTGTCTGAGTCAGAGGAGAAACATTTAAGGCTGAGAGTGAAACAGCTTATCTGTGGAAGCCTAAATGGAATGAGAATCAGTCCTTGCCACAGTCACACATACCCTGGACAGGAATGCTGGTCTCCTGGAAGGCGCATCGGCTGGGAGCTGGAGTTTAGGGATTGTGGAGCAATCCCAGGGCAAGCGCTGCTGTTGACTGAGGAGAGAGGGATTGAGGAGATGTGAGGGGAGGAGATTCTGTTGGGAAATGCAGGTGGAGGAAAGCCAGGCAGCCATGGAAGCAAGGAGATACTGCTTAGTCATGCATAGGGGATGGAGCCATCACCATAGCCTCTCGCTCCCCACACACTCCAGCATCCACAGCTGAGCGATAGAGAGGCTGGCCCATCAAATGCCGGATGCACTGAACTACAGAGTAGGACCACACCCAGAGAGCTCCTTTAAGAGACTGATGCGCCAAACAACAGAGAAGGACCCCAGGCAAAGGAGCCCTTTAAATGCCTGAACGGGCGGAGCTACAGAGAAAGACTGGCCAAAGGGGCCTTCTGATCACCAGCTACAAGAAGCTTAAAAAAAGACTCTGATAGGGCCATAACTCCTGTGACAAAGGCAGTCTGAGTCCCTGCACACTTGGCGCCAGCAGGGTCCCCACAAGCCAAGCAGATGCGCCACCTTCACGTTCAACTCTCACTGGAACAGAGCTGCCACAGGCAAAAAGTCTTGCCTCTATGCACTCAGGGTCGCTTTGGTCGTGTCTGACTCTTGACCCTGTAGACTGTGTCTTTTCAGGCTTCTCTATAAGAGAGGGGGTTCTCCAGGCAAGAATACTGGAGCATATTGGCCAATACTGGTTGCCATACCCTTCTGCTGCTGCTGCTGCTAAGTTGCTTCAGTCATGTCTGACTCTGTGTGACCCCAGAGACGACAGCCCACCAGGCTCCCCCATCCCTGGGATTCTCCAGGCAAGAACACCGAAGTGGGTTGCCATTTCCTTCTCCAATGCGTGAAAGTGAAGTCACTCAGTCGTGTCCAACTCTTTGCGACCCCATGGACTGCAGTGCACCAGGCTCCTCCATCCATAGAATTTTCCAGGCAAGAGTACTGGAGTGGGGTGCCATACCCTTCTAGAGCACTATATATCCTGCTGCCCTAGCCACCAACTCCCCTGAGTACCTGGTTCTGCCAGAACCCCTGCAACCCAGGCAGCTGCACCACCTCCACACCTGGCCCTCACAGAGGCAAACCCAAGCCCTTCAGGGCAGCCTCAGGAGCTAAACCCCAGTGGATGACCCACATGTACATGTGGAATAAAACCACAACTGAAACCCAGGGGCAGTGTGGCTAAGGAAGAAGACCCAAAACCTTCCCACCAGCTGTATTAGCTGCAGATCAAAACTACACAGTCAACTAAGCAGACTGCGTGTCTATGGAATATACAAAAGGTCATTGAGAGCTCCTACAAAAGAAAACGCTTTAGCTCTGATAGCTGTGGACATTGGAGGCAAGAACACACAGGAGTAGGACCAGATTAGAATCTAAGCCGCCCCACAGTAGGTCCAGAGACCAGCACAGTGTTGGAGGGAATCCTAGGGAGGTGAGGTGGACTGTGACTACTAGCGAGGGAAAGGACTGTGACATCAGTGACTCAAGAAAAACATTCATTATTCTTATTTTTTGACTTATTCTGTAGATTCTTTTCGATTCTTGCTTTATTTTGTTTCACTCTCTGTTGTAGTTGTTGATTTTATTGGCACTAAGAAATCCAATCAAGCTTTTGAGTTTTGCTTTCTTTTTCTCAGTCACACTTTTAATTGTTGTCATAAACCTCTCCTGTACATTGGGCTTTTGCAATTCTGTGGAGTTTTCCTCTTTTTTTTTTCTCTTTTTTTTTATTTTAATTTTTAATTTTTTAAACCTATTGTTATTTTTCTACATTTATGCCTTTGTTTGCTTTTTCTACTGTTCTTTTCCCCTTTCAGTTAATATTTAATGTATATAAATCTTCATTATCTACCTCTATTTAACTTTGCATATCTATTCTTTCTTTCTCTCGTTTCCTCTCAACATATTTGTTAGTTTTATTTTCATTGCTTTATTCCCCAATTGGCACCTTGCTTTAGTTTTGTTCTCTAGTTTGTGCTTTAATTAATTTTGCTCTGGTAGATATAATTTTTGGTTTCCTTTGTTCACCGGTTAATCTAATGTACTTTATTTTTGTTGGACTGTTTTGATTTTGATTATGGGTGTAAAATGTATATGTGTATATTCAGTCACACTTTTTATTGTTTTTATAAACCTCTGCCTCTACAATGTGCTTCTGCAGTTCTGTGGAGTTTCCTTTTCCTTTTTTCCTTCTTCGTTGTTTTTTTTCTCTCTTTTTTTAATTTAAATTTTTAATTTTTTTTAACCTATTATATTTTTTCTACATTTATTCGTCTTTCCTACTGTTCTTTTCCCCTTGCAGTTACTCTTTAATGTATGTAAATCTTCTTCATCTACCTTTATTTAACTTTGCATATCTATTCGTTCTTACTTTTCTTTCTTTCCTTTCCTCTCAACATATGTGTTAGTTTGGATTTCATTGCTTTATTCCCCACTTGGCACCTGGCTTTAGTTTGGTTTTCCAGTTTGTGCTTCTTAGTTTTGTTCTTAACTCACAAATATAATTTTTTATTTTCTTTGTTCGCCAGGTCAATCTACTGTGCTTTACTTTTGATGGAATGCTTTCACTTTTCTCATGGGTGTATATGTATATGTGTATATTCCATTATTTTAATTACTATTTGCCTGATTTTGTAACTGCCATTTCTCTCGGGTTCATCTTTGGTTTCTCATTTTTGGAAATTTGTTTTAATCTCACTTAATACCACAAAAAACCACTTGTGGAATCTTCGTTCCTGACCAGAGATCAAGCTCTGAGCCTTTGGAGTAGGAGAACTGACTCCAGAGAACTAACCCTGCTGCTGCTGCTGCTAAGTCGCTTCAGTTGTGTCCGACTCTGTGCAACCACATAGACGGCAGCCCACCAGGCTCCCCTGTCCCTGGGATTCTCCAGGCAAGAACACTGGAGTGGGTTGCCATTGCCTTCTCCAGAACCATACTCTTCACTAGATGGACCTTTGTGGGCAAAGTAATGTCTCCGCTTTTAAATATGCTATCTAGGTTGGTCATAACTTTTCTTCCAAGGAGTAAGCGTCTTTTAATTTCATGGCTGCAGTCACCATCTGCAGTGATTTTGGAGCCAAAAAAAATAAAGTCTGACACTGTTTCCACTGTTTCCCCATCTATTTCCCATGAAGTGATGGGACCAGATGCCATGATCTTCGTTTTCTGAATGTTGAGCTTTAAGCCAACTTTTCACTCTCCTCTTTCCCCTTCATCAAGAGGCTTTTAGTTCCTCTTCACTTTCTACCATAAAGGTGGTGTCATCTGCATATCTGAGGTTATTGATATTTCTCCCAGAAATCTTGATTCCAGCTTGTTCTTCTTCGAGCCCAGCATTTCTCATGATGTACTCTGCATAGAAGTTAAAAAAGAAGGGTGACAATATACAGCCTTGACACACTCCTTTTCCTATTTGGAACCAGTCTGTTGTTCCATGTTCAGTTCTGTTGCTTCCTGACCTGCATACAGATTCCTCAAGAGGCAGGTCAAGTGGTCTGGTATGCCCATCTCTTTCAGAATTTTCTACAGTTTATTGTGATCCACATAGTCAAAGGCTTTGGCATAGTCAATAAAGCAGAAATAGATGTTTTTCTGGAACTCTCTTGCTTTTTCGATGATCCAGCAGATGTTGGCAATTTGGTCTCTGGTTCCTCTGCCTTTCCTAAAACCAGCTTGAACATCAGGAAGTTCACGGTTCATGTATTGCTGAAGCCTGGCTTGGAGAATTTTCAGCATTACTTTACTAGCATGTGAGATGAGTGCAATTGTGCGGTAGTTTGAGCATTCTTTGGCATTGCCTTTCTTTGGGATTGGAATGAAAACTGACCTTTTCGAGTCCTGTGGCCACTACTGAGTTTTCCAAATTTGCTGGCATATTGAGTGTAGCACTTTCACAGCATCATCTTTCAGGATTTGGAATAGCTCCACTGGAATTCCATCACCTCCACTAGCTTTGTTCGTAGTGATGCTTTCTAAGGCCCACTTGACTTCACATTCCAGGATGTCTGGCCCTAGGTGAGTAATCACACCATTGTGATTATCTGGGTCGTGAAGATCTTTTTTGTACAGTTCTTCTGTGTATTCTTGCCACCTCTTCTTAATATCTTCTGCTTCTGTTAGGTCCATACCATTTCTGTCCTTTATTGAGCACATCTTTGCATGAAATGTTCCCTTGGTGTCTCTGATTTTCTTGAAGAGATCCCTAGTCTTTCCCATTCTGTTGTTTTCCTCTATTTCTTTGCATTGATCACTGAGGAAGGCTTTCTTATCTCTTCTTGCTATTCTTTGGAACTCTGCATTCAGATGCATATATCTTTCCTTTTCTCCTTTGCTTTTCACTTCTCTTCTTTTCACAGCTATTTGTAAGGCCTCCCCAGACAGCCATTTTGCTTTTTTGCATTTCTTTTCCATGGGGATGGTCTTCACGCCTGTTTCCTGTACAATGTCACAAACCTCATTCCATAGTTCATCAGGCACTCTATCTATCAGATCTAGGCCCTTAAATCTATTTCTCACTTCCACTGTATAATCATAAGGGATTTGATTTAGGTCATACCTGAATGGTCTAGTTGTTTTCCCTACTTTCTTCAATTTCAGTCTGAATTTGGCAATAAGGAGTTCATGATCTGAGCCACAGTCAGCTCCTGGTCTTGTTTTTCCTGACTGTATAGAGCTTCTCCATCTTTGGCTGTAAAGAATATAATCAATCTGATTCGATGTTGACCATCTGGTGATGTCCATGTGTAGAGTCTTCTCTTGTGTTGTTGGAAGAGGGTATTTGCTATGACCAGTGCATTCTCTTGGCAAAACTCTATTAGCCTTTGCCCTGCTTAATTGCATACTCCAAGGCCAAATTTGCCTGTTACTCCAAGTGTTCCTTGACTTCCTACTTTTGCATTCCAGTCCCCTATAATGAAAAGGACATCTTTTTTGGGTGTTAGTTCTAAAAGGTCTTGTAGGTCTTCATAGAACCATTCAACTTCAGCTTCTTCAGCATTACTGGTTGGGGCATAGACTTGGATTACTGTGATATTGAATGGTTTGCCCTGGAAATGAACAGAGATCATTCTGTCATTTTTGAGATTGCATGCAAGTACTTCATTTTGAACTCTTTTGTTGACTATTATGGCTACTCCATTTCTTCTAAGGGATTCCTGCCCACAGGAGTAGATATAATGGTCATCTGAGTTAAATTCACCCACTCCAGTCCATTTTAGTTCACTGATTTCTAGAATGTCAACATTCACTCTTGCCATCTCTTGTTTGACCACTTCCAATTTGCCTTGATTCATGGACCTGACATTCCAGATTCCTATGCAATATTGCTCTTTACAGCATCAGACCTTGCTTCTATCGCCAATCACATCCACAAATGGGCATTGTTTTTGCTTTGGCTCCATCCCTTCATTCTTTGTGGAGTTATTTTTCCATTGATCTCCAGTAGCATATTGGGCACCTACTGACCTGGGGAGTTCCTCTTTCAGTATCCTATCATTTTTTCCTTTTCATACTGTTCATGGGGTTCTCAAGGAAAGAATACTGAAGTGGTTTGCCATTCCTTTCTCCAGTGGACCACATTCTGTCAGACTTCTCCACCATGACCAGACCATCTTGGGTTGCCCCATGGGCATGGATTAGTTTCATTGAGTTAGACAAAGCTGTGGTTCTAGTGTGATTAGATTGACTAGTTTTCTGTGAGTATGGTTTCAGTGTGTCTGCCCCCTGATGCCCTCTTGCAACATCTACCGTCTTACTTGGTTTTCTCTTACCTTGGAGACATGGGATATCTCTTCATGGAGCTCCAGCAAAGCTCAGCCGCTGCTCCTTACCTTGGACTAGGGGTATCTCCTCAGCGTTGCCCCTTCTGACCTTGAACGTGGAGTTAGCTCCTCTAGGCCCTCTTGCGCCCGCGTAGTCACCGCTCCTTGGAGGTGGGGTAGGTCCTCCGGGCTGCAGCCCCTGTCCTCGGGCGTGGAATACGTCTGCCCAGCGGCCAACCCTGACCTCGGACGCGAGGTAGCTCCTCCCGGCTGCCGCCCCTGACCTCAGATGTGGGGTAGCTCCTCTCGGCCGTTCCTGCGCCGTTTTGGCCGCCACCCCTGACCTCGGACGTGGGGTAACTCCTCTTGGCTGCCTGCCCTCGGGCATGGGGTCCTCCCGGCTTCTGCCCCTGACCTCGGACGTGGGGTAGCTCCTCTCAGCTGCGCTAAATGCGCTGCTCCCAGCGCATTTCTTTCATTCAGTTCAGTTCAGTCGCTCAGTCGTGTCCATCTCTTTGTGACCCCATGAATCGCAGCATGCCAGGCCTCCCTGTCCATCACCAACTCCCGGAGATCACTGAGACTCACATCCATCGAGTCAGTGATGCCATCCAGCCATCTCATTCTCTGTCGTCCCCTTCTCCTCCTGCCCCCAATCCCTCCCAGCATCAGAGTCTTTTCCAATGAGTGAACTCTTCGCATCAGGTGGCCAAAGTACTGGAGTTTCAGCTTTAGCGTCACTCCTTCCAAAGAAATCCCAGGGCTGATCTCCTTCAGAATGGACTGAATGCAATTGGTTTCTGTGTATTGATTTTGTATCCTGCAACTTTGCCAAATTCACTGATTAGCTCTAGTAATCTTTAGGGTTTTCTATGTACAGTATCATGTCATCTGCAAACAGTGAGAGCTTTATTTCTTCTTTTCTGATCCTTTCATTTCATTTTCTTCTCTGACTGCTGTAGCTAGAACTACCAGAACTATGTTGAATAATAGTGGCGAAAGTGGACCTCCTTGTGTTGTTTCTGATTTTAGAGGGAATATTACTCTGCCACAAAAAGGAATGCATTTGAGTCAGTTCTAATGAGGTGGATGAACTTAGAACCTATTATACAGAGTGAAGTGAGTCAGAAACAGAAAGATAAACACCATATTATAATGTATTGAACTGTGGTGTTTGGAGAAGACTCTTGAGAATCCCTTGGACTGCAAGGAGATCCAACCAGTCCATCCTAAAGCAGATCAGTCCTGGGTGTTCATTGGAAGGACTGATGATGAAGCTGAAACTCTAACACTTTGGCCACCTGATGCAAAGAGCTGACTCATTTGAAAAGACCCTGATGCTGGGAAAGATTGAGGGCAGGAGAAGAAGGGGACCACAGAGGATGAGATTGTTGGATGGCATCATCGACTCAATGGACATGGGTTTGGGTAGACTCTGGCAGTTGGTGATGGACAGAGAAGCCTGGCATGCTGAGGTTCATAGGGTTTCAAAGAGTCAGACACGACTGAGCGACTGAACTGAATGCATATATACGGAATCTAGAAAAATGGTACTGAAGAATTTATTTACAGGGCAACAATGAGAAACAGACATAGAAAATAGACATATAGACATGGGGAGAGGGGAGGAGATGGTGAGATGTATGGAAAGAGTAACATGAAAACTTACATCACCATATGTAAAATAGATAGCCAATGGGAATTTTCTGTATGACTCAGGAAACTCAAACAGGGGCTCTGTATCAACCTAGAGGGGTGGGATGGGGAGGGAGATGGGAGGGAGTTTCAAAAGGGAGGAGATATATGTATACCTATGGCTGATTCATGTTGAGGCTTGACAGAAAACAAATTTATGTAAAGCAATTATCCTTCAATAAAAATAAATTTGAAAAAAAAAAGAATTGTAGTAAAACAATGACACACCAGGGTGTTCACATGCCTGTCAGATATTTACCTGTTTGATCACCTCTCTATATATTAAACTATTGAAGTACTGACTAGGGTACAATAAATAATGCAATGTAACTGGTTTTGAATTCACATTTGAATTGACTGAATAGTTTATTTATACATGGAAGTAAAATATAAATGGAAGCTCTCAAGAAGGACTGAAGCAGATAATCCTCTAAGAGAGTGCCAGGAGAGCTAAGGAAAATGGAGATGTTGCCATAGTTACCAGGAAACACAGTACTAGAATCTCAGTGTCAGAAAGAAATTGAAAATGCAGCAAAATAAGCTCAATTCAATGGTCATTTTTGCCTCTGTACTTTAATGTGATCTTGGCCTTTGGAAACAACCCAGAATGGGGAGGGACGGGTAGGGGCAAGGTGTGTAGTGTCTTAAATTCTTCCTATTGGCAACAATCTGTTCTTATGAAGCTCTCTCTCTGGAGCCTCTATTACAAATCAGTGTAATCAGAGACACAGATCAGATCAGATCAGATCAGTCGCTCAGTTGGACACGACTGAGCAACCCCATGAATTGCAGCACACAGCCTCCTTCTAAAATGATCTCCTGATTAAGGAATTGATCTGACCTGTATATCATTCACGGAAACCCACCACCATCAGTAACCTAGGAAAACTGAAGTTCTAGTAGAGTCACCCTTTTGTCAGTTCTATATCACCAATGGGAGCTTTTTTGTCTCATAGACAAAGTCAGTAGTAAAAATCTAATAGTTGCTTATCATTAGCCCCAGCATACCCTATATTCACTTTTTCTTCATTTTATTTTAGTAAGACTTATAAATGATATTCAAATATTTATAGCAAGCTGATCAAAGGGACCACAATCACAATATTCACAGATGAAAGACACAAAGAAAGGCAGAGAGAGGAAGAAAATTTCTATCTGTAACAGGGCTTACACATAATAATAAACTAGGCCTAAAGTAAAATTGGGCTAGGGATTTTCCTGATGGTCCAGTGATTAAGAATCCACCTTCCAATGCAGGGGTCATGGGTTTGATCCCTGGTGTGGGAACTAAGACCCCACATCCTGGGGGGCAACTAAGCCCACATGGTGCAACTACTCAGTCTGCACTCTGCAACAGGAGAAGCCCACAATGAAGAGTATATGCACCTCAACAAAGACCCAGGAGAGCTAAATTTAAAAAACAAAGAAAGTTGGGTATTATGAAGTAAATTTATTATGTCTTCCTATTAACTGATTTTTCTCATATAAAAGTTTGTAGGACTCTGAGAAGTCTACTCAGTCTACCAACTGCTACATAAATGATGGAGATTATAGATAGAAGTATAATTAGAAAGAGGAACATCTGTGAAGTAACAAACAGGAAGGGAAGCATGCTAATGTTGGAAATCTAACATAAGTCGGTGAGCCCAGTGATCTGTAAGTGTAGCACTGTGTATGTGTGGTAAATGAGTGAAAAATACTTGAGGAGCTTGAATTCATGTCTATTCGATATCACCTGACTTTTTCCATTCAGATCCATTTCTGGACCTTGTATCTCATATATGCAAAGTTCCACAGGAAGAAATTGAGTACAATCACTTTCTTCTAGAACATCAATAGGTCATGACTTAAATGCCATCTGAGAGCAGATGAGTTCCATAAAGAGCTTTATGTGTGATTCTCCAGAATTGGTAAGTGATTGTCTCATATATTATCTTTAATCAGAGATTTTAAAGTGTAAGAACTTTATATGCTTATCATTTTAAGTCATATATGTTTTGTACATAATATGTACTCAGTATATCAAGAAAACTCAAGAGAATTAACTGAAAAACTTCGTAAATTATATACTTGGATTAATTTGTACAAAATATTTTAAAGACTAAGCATTAGTATTATAATATCTCTAAAGAATATGTACAAATCTATGAAATAAGATGTATGTTTAAATAGTAAAAGGAGAGAAAAAAATCCACACATAAACACACATGCACATAAGAAACCAAAAAATGCAAAATACGATTAAGAATATTTTTAAAAATCAGTGTCAAAAATCATCAAAGGACTTGTCTGGTCACCCAATGGATGGGAATCTGCCTTGCCGTGCCAGAGACACAGGTTCAAGCCCTGGTCCAGGAGGCTACCACATGTACAGAGCAGCTAAGCCCATGCACCACAACTACTGAGCCTGTACTGAAGCCCACCAGCCCGAGAGCCCATATGCTGCAACTACTGAGCCTGCGTGCCTGAGAGCATGTGCTCCACAACAAAAGAAGCCACTGCAGTGAGAAGCCTGTGCATTGCAACAAAGAGCAGCCCCCACTCGCCACAACTAGAGAAAGCCCACATAAAGCAATGAAGAATCAGTGCAGCCAAAAAAAATAAATAAATACAAGTAATCATCAGGAAACAAATTAAAATAAGATACCCTCTACATAATATTGGCTATGTGGTTAACAGAGCACTGAAGTTTCCAATGGTGTGGCAAAACAGGCATTTCCATACATCACTATTAGAAGAATAAATTAGACTGTCTTCTTGAGGACAGTTTAGCAATTTTTATTTGAAATCTTTAAAAATGTTCATTTTGTAACTTTTGAGCCAGTAATTCCTTTCGATGGCTTCATTCCAATTAAACAATAAAAAATGTAAACATTTGAGTGCAAGAACATCATATTTCTCATGAGTGAAATTAGAAGCAATCTGTGTGTTTTGTAGGTTCAACATAGTAATATTTAAATAAATTATATAAAATTTCTATAATGAAATAGCAAGCAAGCATCTAAACAATTTTTTTGAAAAAATGGATAAAAATAACATGGTACAAATTTAGATGGAAAACAGATACAAAACTATTTACAGGATGATTCATACTGAAGTATGTTATAATAATGCCACATCTTAATTTCATTTTAATAAACTAAAAATGTTTCATTTGATCATAAAGATCCTAAGTCAGTGATCAACACGCTTTTTCTTAAAGGTAAGATCACAAATACTAATAGTTTAGGCATTGCAAGATTTAATTTGTATTTTATTTTGTATCTGATCACAGGCTAAGAGGCAAAATCAAAGATATCATAGAGGTTACCATATAACCATTAAAATACAACAAATTAAAGTTGTAAAATCATTTTCAGGTTGTAGACATTTTAAAAATAACAGGCAGCTGACTACAATTTTCCAACCCCCATCCTATATTGACAAACTTAGTAAGTTCTCAAGTCATTTTCTGGTTTAAAATGTCCTATTCAACAGGTGTGAATATTAATACCTGCCCTGGGCACCTCACGGATTATAATAAAAAGCTGATGTGTAAGGAAGCTTTGGGCAAATATAAAATTTTTTAAAAATCACAATACGGAAGAATCTGCTCTCACCTGGAGTTCCTTTTTCTTTTTTCTGCCCACGTAAATCCTACCATTCCTTCAAGGACTATCTGAGATTAAACCCTTTTCCAAGAGGCCACTCCCACTCCTAAAGCTCCAGCAATCTCTTTCTTCTTCAGACGATGAGAATACCATTTAGATTTCTGCATATGGTGGCGCTAGTGGTGAAGAACCTGCCTGCCAATGCAGGAGACATGAGAGATGTAGGTACGACCTCTGGGTCGAGAAGATCCCCTGGAGGAGGGCACAGCAACCCCACTCCAGTATTCTTGCCTGGAGAAACCCACGGTTAGAGGAGCCTAGCAGGCTACAGTCCGTGAGGTCACAAAGAGTCTGAAACGACTGGGTGACTAACACTTTTACTTTCATGTGTATGTGACATTATTTTTTTCTCAAATAAAATGATATGTATCTTGAGGAAAAACTTGTCTTGGACATTGTTTTCTATCTCTCACTGCAAATAACTAACCATAATCATTTTAATTTATTATACATTTAAAATGGGCTTCCCTGATGCCTCATCAGGTTAAAAAATATCCACTTGCAATGAAGGATATGCAGGAGATGCGGGTTCGATCCCAGGGTCAGGAATATCCCCTGGAGGAGGAAATGACAACCGGCTCTAGTATTCTTGCCTAAAAAATCCCATGGACAGAGGAGCCTGGTGGGCTACAATCCAAAAGGTCACAAAGAGTCAGACACGACTGAGCAACAGAGCACACACATATGTACATTTAAAATATACCAATTAAATTAAATGATAGGAATTGTACTATTGCCTCTATTTCAGAAACACTCAACTTTGTGATCCCAGGGAATAAGACTTAACTACAAAGCAGTCTTTTATTTTAAATTTTTAAAAGACATGTATCAATAAAAACAATCAGGTACAAAAACATCATTTAACTTTCCAGGGAAGCAAAACTGCTTCCAGTAAACCACAGCTACCACCATGACCTCCCACTTCACTGCAAACTGAAAACGGTAACAGTTTATGATCAAATACCTAGGACTGCGGAGTCCATTTACTTCCAATAATCATAGGGAATTGATTGTCTATATATTCAGTTATTCTAAGCTATTCTCATTTACAAATATAAAATCTCAATTTTTATGACATGAAATCATTATATGTCATTAAAAAGAAGCTGCAAAACTTCAAATAGTGATTAATAATGTGCATGTGGTGACCCTTCACACTGCACATATTCCAAACCAATATCCCCTCAGTGTTTCTTATTTCATTACTTTTATCTTAAAATTTTTTTTCATGTATCTTTGGCAAGCTATGACAAACCTAGACAGCATATTAAAAAGCAAAGACATCACTCTGCCGACAAAGGTCCATATAGTCAAAGCTATGATTTTTCCAGTAATCATGTACAGATGTGAGAATTGAACCATAAAAAAGGCTGAGTGCTGACAAATTGATGCTTTCAAATTGTGGTTCTGGAGAAGACTCTTGAAGGTCCCTTGGACTGCAAGGAGATTAAACAAGTCCTAAAGGAAATCAACCCTGAATATTCATTGGAAGGACTGATACTAAAGCAGAGGCTACAATACTTTGGCCACCTGATATGAAGAGCTGACTCATTGGGAAAGACCCTGATGCTGGGAAAGACTGAAGGCAAAAGGAGAGGAGGGCAGCAGAAGAAATGGTTAGATAGCATCACCGACTGAGTGGGCATGAACGTGAGCAAACTCCGGGAGATAGTAGAGGACAGGGAAGCCTGGTGTGTTGCAATCCATTCGGTCGCAAAGGGATGGACATGACTTAGCAATTGAACAACAAATCTTTGGCAAAGATACTTTAAGCAACCAAGTATTATTTGGAACTTATCCCTGAATGACCTAATTGTATACTAAATGTGCTAGGTATTATGAAGAATGTGAAGAAGTACAAATAACCTCATAAAATCACAGTAGACTATGCTGTAAGGCCAGGGAACAGTCGTTCTCGGTATACCATTTCTCAGCTTTCTGGAAGTGAGATAGATTTTAAACAAAAAAAAAAAAAAAGGAAACTCCAGGAGATAGTAAAATCAAAAGAGATGCCCGCAAGGCCATCATTAAAAGGTCTCAGTGCAGTTCAGTGGCTTAGTCGTGTCCGACTCTTTGCAACCCCATGAATCGCAGCATGCCAGGCCTCCCTGTCCATCACCAACTCCCGGAGTTCACCCAGACTCACATCCATCGAGTCAGTGATGCCATCCAGCGGTCTCATCCTCTGTCTGCCCCTTCTCCTCCTGCCCCCAATCCCTCCCAGCATCAGAGTCTTTTCCAATGAGTCAACTCTTCACATAAGGTGGCCACAGTACTGGAGTTTCAGCTTCAGCATCATTCTCTCCAAAGAAATCCCCGGGCTGATCTCCTTCAGAATGGACTGGTTGGATCTCCTTGCAGTCCAAGGGACTCTCAAGAGTCTTCTCCAACACCACACTTCAAAAGCATCAATTCTTTGGCGCTCAGCCTTCTTCACGGTCCAACTCTCACATCCATACATGACCACAGGAAAAACCATAGCCTTGACTAGACGGATCTTTGTTGGCAAAGTAATGTCTCTGCTTTTCAATATGCTTTCTAGTTTGGTTGTAACTTTTCTCCCAAGGAGTAAGTGTCTTTTAATTTCATGGCTGCAGTCACCATCTGCAGTGATTTTGGAGCCCCCAAAAATAAAGTCTGACACTGTTTCAACTGTTTCCCCATCTATTTCCCATGAAGTGATGGGACCAGATGCCATGATCTTCGTTTTCTGAATGTTGAGTTTGAAGCCAACTTTTTCACTCTCCTCTTTCACTTTCATCAAGAGGTTTTTAAGTTCCTCTTCACTTTCTGGCATAAGGATGGTGTCATCTGCATATCTGAGGGTATTGATATTTCTCCCGGCAATCTTGATTCCAGCTTGTGCTTCTTCCAGCCCAGTGTTTCTCACGATGTACTACTCTGCATAGAAGTTAAATAAGCAGGGTGACAATATACAGCCTTGACACACTCCTTTTCCTATTTGGAACCAGTCTGTTGTTCCATGTCCAGTTCTGACTGTTGCTTCCTGACCTGCATACAAATTTCTCAAGAGGCAGGTCAAGTGGTCTGGTATGCCCATCTCTTTCAGAATTTTCTACAGTTTATTGTGATCCACACAGTCAAAGGCTTTGGCATAGTCAATAAAGCAGAAATAGATGTTTTTCTGGAACTCTCTTGCTTTTTCGATGATCCAGCAGATGTTGGCAATTTGGTCTCTGGTTCCTCTGACTTTTCTAAAACCAGCTTGAACATCTGGAATTTCACGGTTCACGTATTGCTGAAGCCTGGCTTGGAGAATTTTCAGCATTACTTTACTAGCGTGTGAGATGAGTGCAATTGTGCGGTAGTTTGAGCATTCTTTGGCATTGCCTTTCTTTGGGATTGGAATGAAAACTGACCTTTTTCAGTCCTGTGGCCTCTGCTGAGTTTTCGAAATTTGCTGGCATATTGAGTGTAGCACTTTCACAGCATCATCTTTCAGGATTTGGAATAGCTCAACTGGAATTTCACTAGCCTTGTTCGTAGTGATTCTTTCTAAGGCCCACTTGACTTCACATTCCAGGATGTCTGGCTCTAGATGAGTGATCACACCATCGTGATTATCTGGGTCATGAAGATCTTTTTTGTACAGTTCTTCTGTGTATTCCGGAGAAGGCAATGGCACCCCACTCCAGTAATCTTGCCTGGAAAGTCCATGGACAGAGGAGCCTGGTGGGCTGCAGTCCATGGGGTCGCTAAGAGTCGGACATGACTGAGCGACTTCACTTTCACTTTTCTCTTTCATGCATTGGAGAAGGAAATGGCAGCCCACTCCAGTGTTCTTGCCTGGAGAATCCCAGGGACGGGGTCGCACAGAGTCGGACACGACTGAAGCGACTTAGCATTAGCATTAGCATCTGTGTATTCTTGCCACCTCTTTCTAATATCTTCTGCTTCTGTTAGGTCCATACCATTTCTGTCCTTTATTGAGCCCATCTTTGCATGAAATGTTCCCTTGGTATCTCTAATCTTCTTGAAGAGATCCCTAGTCTTTCCCATTCTGTTGTTTTCCTCTATTTCTTTGCATTGATCACTGAGGAAGGCTTTCTTATCTCTTCTTGCTATTCTTTGGAGCTCTGCATTCAGATGCTTATATCTTTCCTTTTCTCCTTTGCTTTTCGCTTCTCTTCTTTTCACAGCTATTTGTAAGGCCTCCCCAGACAGCCATTTTGCTTTTTTGCATTTCTTTTCCATGGGGATGGTCTTCACGCCTGTCTCCTGTACAATGTCATGAACCTCCGTCCATAGTTCATCAGGCACTCTATCTATCAGATCTAGGCCCTTAAATCTATTTCTCACTTCCACTGTATAATCATAAGGGATTTGATTTAGGTCATACCTGAATGGTCTAGTGGTTTTCCCTACTTTCTTCATTTCAGTCTGAATTTGGTAATAAGGAGTTCATGATCTGAGCCACAGTCAGCTCCTGGTCTTGTTTTTGCTGACTGTATAGAGCTTCTCCATCTTTGACTGCAAAGAATATAATCAGTCTGATTTCGATGTTGACCATCTTGTGATGTCCATGTTGGAAAAGGGTGTTTGCTATGACCAGTGCATTTTCTTGGCAAAACTCTATTAGCCTTTGTCCTGCTTCATTCTGTATTCCAAGGCCAAATTTGCCTGTTACTCCAGGTGTTTCTTGACTTCCTACTTTTGCATTCCAGTCCCCTGTAATGAAAAGGACATCTTTTTTGGGTGTTAGTTCTAAAAGGTCTTGTAGGTCTTCATAGAATCGTTCAACTTCAGCTTCTTCAGCGTTACTGGTTGGGGCATAGACTTGGATCACCATGACATTGAATGGTTTGCCTTGGAAACCAACAGAGATCATTCTGTCGTTTTGAGATTGCCTTCAAGTACTGCATTTTGAACTCTTTTGTTGACCATGATGGCTACTCCATTTCTTCTAAGGGATTCCTGCCCGCAGGAGTACATATAATGGTCATCTGAGTTAAATTCACCCATTCCAGTCCATTTTAGTTCGCTGATTCCTAGAATGTCGACGTTCAGTCTTGACATCTCTTATTTGACCACTTCTAATTTCCCTTGATTCATGGACCTGACATTCCAGGTTCCTATGCAATATTGCTCTTAAAAGGTCTACAAATAAAGAATTCTGTAAAGAGTATGGAGAAAAAGGAACCCTCATATATACTGCTGGTAGTAATGTGAACTGGCATAGCCACTGTGGAGAACAGTTTGGAGGTTCCCTAAAAAACTAAAAGCAGAACTACCATATGACCTTGCAATCCCTGCAATCCCACTCCTGGGCATATACCTGGAGAAAACCATACTTCAAAAAGATACATGTGCCCCCATGTTCATAAGAGCACTATTTACAATAGCCAAGACACGGAAGCAACCTAAAAGTCCATCAACTGAGGAATGTATAAAGATGTGGGTGTGTGTGTGTGTGTGTGTGTGTGGATGCAGGTGAGGGTCAACAAAGCCCCAGATGTTAAAATATCAGAATAAAAAGACATGTGTAATACATATCCCCAAAGGCCCCTCTCCTCTGTCTATGTGCACACTCCTCAGTGGGTCCACAGGTGCCACAAGACCAAAAGAAGGGAGCTTCTGCCCAGAGCAGTTGAAGTCAAATATCCAAGGAATAGCTTTTTACATAGCATAGTCACATCTACTACAAAGTGTAAAATGACTTAAATATTTATGAGACCCAGGTTTGAAATCCACTACCCCTGAGAATGTCATTTAACCACTCAAAACCTCTGTTTTAAAAAAAATATATATATATATATGCTCAATACTGGTGATAATATATATCAAATTTTTGTGATAATCTAATGAAGGCAGGCTAGAACTATAAAGCACTATGTAAGTTTTAGCATTTGTAGTTATTTTAACTATAAAATAGTTAAAAGCATAAAAATAGATTGACAGAAGTGAATTCTAAAGTGTTTATGGTTGAAATAATATATGCAGAATTTTCTTTAAGTGATCCCAGAAAACAAACAAAAAAGTGGAGATTGATGACAGAAGATTGAAAAAAATAGTAATTATTGAAGCTGAGTGATGTACATGGGAATTCATTGCACAGTTCTTCTTTTGTGTATTCATGAATGTTTTCATAGTAAAAAATTTTAATGTAATTTGAGAGATAAAGAAGCATTAGCAATCATTGGAGTACTGCTATTTTATTCAAACCCAAACTCTACTGTACAATATTTATTTTTGCTATCATGAATCAAAAGCCAATGCTCTCTCTATTAGACTCCTGGATTACTAAGATTACTTGATCTCTTTTCAATGGCTCCAAATATCTCCAGGCTAAAATTGACTTAGGTTAATCAAATTCTTATTATAATCCAGTTGTGTTAAGCAATGGAATTCCTAATGGTAAAACTATAATCAACATGTTATGACTGTTTCATGATGAAAGGTCCTATCCAATTAGGGAATTTCCCTTATCAAAGGCCCTTCACCCTCAAGAGAGCTTCACTGAATAGCAATGGAGGTTGCTTAATTAGTGAGGTTAAAACATCCTTCAGAAACAAGGTCAAGATGACATTTCTATCTGTGCCAAGTAGATGAAAGAATCCTCCAAACACAGCACTCAGAATCTTGGTGTGAAAATTTCTTTAAGACTTAACCAACAGAAGGAAAGGGAAAATACATTGAACTTAATGATATCAACAAATTTTTCTAGCACATTCTAGGTATTAGAATTACATAAGTATTTCCATAAAGTTTCCATAAAGTGACCAACTTTTGCTTGAGAAAACTTTTCCCCAAATTCATTGTTTTAAGAAACAAGAATCTTTTAAAAACAAACAATCATGAAATGTAATTCCATAACTATAAAACAATCAACAGAGGAAATTTAAAAAGAAGCAATTCTCTGAAAATCTTCTTTTCATGATATCTATAAAGCCTCTTAAAGAGACTGCAGGAAATATTGAGTTAGTCTGTGATTATCTCTCAGGAAATGAACAATATAAAAGACCCTTTAATCAAAATACTGTATTCAACAATACAGCACTTGATAATCAGTGTTTGTTAAAGGAAAAGAGAGAGGATGATGCATCTACACAAATATACGTGGTGGTGTCAGATCATTCAAACTGCAAAGAATCATTTCCTTTTTCTTCCCACAAAAAAAAAAAAATCTCAATAACAAACCCCCCAAATTCTTTGCTACATCTGACCAAACAATTCTGCATTTTCTAAATGATTAAATTATTGGTAGACAGCATCAACTGTCAAAATTCTCACTTAATTTTGTATACTTTAATATAGTTTTGTGTACTTTAATACAGTTACAATGATATAAAGATGTAAGATGCTAAGTTTCAACACTTCATGCCCTTTTTACCTCTTTTTGCTACTTCAAAGGCCAAACTGAGCTTCACATTACTAGCTAACTGTTCAGGATAGCTACCACTGTCACCCAATCTTGAAGAGTCACAAAGCTAAATGAGAGAATACAGATTCATGCATTGAGGAACACTGTTGAGGTTTGACAGAAAACAACAAAATTCTATAAAGCAATTCAGTTCAGTTCAGTCTCTCAGTCGTGTCCGACTCTTTGTGACCCCATGAACCGCAGCACGCCAGGTCTCTCTGTCCATCACCAACTCCCAGAGTTTACCCAAACTCATGTCCATTGAGTCAGTGATGCCATCTAACCACCTTATCCTCTATTGTCCCCTTCTCCTCCTGCCTTCAATCTTTCTCAACATCAGGGGCTTTTCAAATGAGTCAGTTCTTTGCATCAGGTGGCCAAAATATTGAAGTTTCAGCTTCAACATCAGTCCTTCCAATGAACACTCAGGAATGATCTCCTTTAGAATGCACTGGTTGGATCTCCTTGCAGTCCAAGGGACTCTCAAGAGTCTTCTCCAACACCACAGTTCAAAAGCATCAATTCTTCTGCGCTCAGCTTTTTTTATAGTCCAACTCTCACATCCAAACATTAAAAAAAATTTTTAAGTGAAAAAAATGAAGAATGGAGAGAAGTCATCATCAAGTCTAGAAAACAGCATGAAGACCCACCTGCTGTAAGTTAGTTTCAACTTCATCCATTCAGAGTCACTGGAAATTGACAAAGGGAACACCTTGCCTTTCACTACCCTCCACCTTATTTTTTAAATATTAACCCCCTTCAATGTGTTTTTTGTTTCTACTTGACAAACCAATTAGTCTAATGGAAATTATTAACCCAAAATAAAATTCTCTTTTCTCAGCCTAAATTGTGAAAAGCCATAAGAGAAAAGCTTTGTTTTTATGAAGACAAAGTAAAATGCATAGTATTATGTGGGGTCATGTGCTTGACTGAAAGTACCTTGAAAACTGTTCTAAAAGCTGTTAACACTATGGAAGTGTATGACTGCATTACTATAGATGCCAGCCAAATTATCACAAGCAACTATGATAGTAGGATACAAAAGCTGACCCGAATCATAGCCAGGAATTTGGGTTATAAAGTTGAATGCCCCAGCTACAGGGTTGCAGCGTAGAAGAACAGCACCAAAGGCCAAGTGACTGCAGAAATTGAAGCTGCTCAGACCAACATCTTTTAAGAGAAGTCTTAGAAGTCCATTACCCACTGTCCCCTTTTTTAAAAGAGATTAACTGAAAGCCTACTTTGCATGTTCTCCAGGAATACCCAAAGAATGCATCTCTGGCCAACCATTCTCTCCTCCACTCGCATCCCTTCTGCTTGGTACTTTGGGATCCTTGACCCTTCCCATCTATGTCCTATGCATTCTAAACACTGAACTGAGCACTGCTTGTAAAAGCATTATTTACAATATGCCAAAATTGGACAGCCTCAATGTCCAAAAGTAATAGACCTGATAAATACAAAAAGTGTGACATATCAATGATATGGGATACTGTACATTAATTAAATTAATGCATCATAACCATATGCCTTAATACCAGTGTAATATTAAACAAAAGAAGCAAATCACAAAGTAAGGTAAACAGAATGATTCCAGTCATTTTAAAGAGGCAAAATTAAGCAATTTTTTAAGATGCATAACATATGTGGTAAAGCTATAAATAAAAACAGGATGATGGTTATCACAAGGGTCAGGCCATTTATGGTCTCTATTTTAGAAACAGGGTAATGTACTGAAGGAGAAGGCAATGGCATCCCACTCCAGTACTCTTGCCTGGAAAATCCCATGGACGGAGGAGCCTGGTTGGCTGCAGTCCATGGGGCCTTGAAGAGTCAGACATGACTGAGCGACTTCACTTTCACTTTTCACTTTCATGCATTGGAGAAGGAAATGGCAACCCGCTCCAGTGTTCTTGCCTGGAGAATCCCAGGGACGGGGGAGCCTGGTGGGCTGCCATCTGTGGGGTCGCACAGAGTCGGACACGACTGAAGCTACTTAGCAGCAGCAATGTACTGAAAGGATTTTTATTATTGGATAATATTTTATTTCTTAAGATAATTGATAGCTATACAAGTGATTTCCAGTTAGTCTCTATGCTTTATAATTATCTTTCAAATTGTCTATATGCTATAAATACCATTTACATATAATTTTTCAAATACACATAATTTTTAAAAATAAAACTAAAAAAGACTTTTGTACTGAAAATGTTATTTGTGAAACATCTGAAAACAGGGCTTTGGAGTTATAGAGGATGGTTGCTGCTGCTGCTGCTAAGTCACTTCAGTTGTGTCTGACTCTGTGCGACCCCATAGACAGCAGCCCACCAGGCTCCCCCATCCCTGGGATTCTCCAGGCAAGAATACTGGAGTGGGTTGCCATCTCCTTTTCCAATGCATGAAAGTGAAAAGTCAAAGTGAAGTTGCTCAGTCATGTCCGACTTTCAGCGACCCCATGGACTGCAGCCTACCAGGCTCCTCCATTCATGCGATTTTCCAGGCAAGAGTACTGGAGTGGGGTGCCATTGCCTTCTCCATAGAGGAGGGTAGGAAGGCTATAATGGGCAAAAGTGCTATATAAACTGTTACTACTAATTTAGGCTGTGGAAGGACTGATGCTAAAGCTGAAATTCCAATACTTTGGCCGCCTCATGCGAAGAGTTGACTCATTGGAAAAGACTCTGATGCTGGGACAGATTGGGGGCAGGAGGAGAAGGGGACGACAGAGGATGAGATGGCTGGATTGCATCACCAACTCATTGCACATGAGTTTGGGTGAACTCCAGGAGTTGGTGATGGACAGGGAGGCCTGGCCTGTTGCAATTCATGGGGACACAAAGAGTCGGACACAACTGAGCAACTGAACTGAACTGAACTGTTATAAAATATGGGATAAGTCACTGGAATCATTGTGTAAATGAAGTCCCCAAATAAGTAGTATGTGTGTGTGAGTTGGGGCTCAGTAAAGAGGTAACACACGCATGAACGTGAACTGTTATGAACCACAGTTCCTAGAGAGATTGTGGACAAGCTGAAGTAAGAGATGAAAATCAACAAAATCAGATGTTTCCATAAAAATATCTGTCTGTTGGAGGAAGGTCAAGTTGCCATGAAGTAATAACCTGCTTAACAAAACAGCACTGGAAGATGGGATGGACCTAAGTCCATGTGAAGATGGTAGGCCCCAAAATGTGTTATCAATCAAGAGCAAATGTTATGCCAACATTTACTGTATAAAAGTAGAGGTAGTTAAGTAGAATCATGAGAACTAAGCAGGTTACTATTATGACACAGAGAGTGCAGGCCTTTCTTAAGAAAAATCTACTGTAAAGTCTAGACATAGGAATGGTGGAAAACAAAAATGTTGCTCCAGCAGGAACCCGCATTCTTAAGTTCCCATGGCTACAAAAAATTCAGGGGCAGAAGCAATCCAGAGCTGGATAATAATCTGGATAGGTATCCAGAGCTACCATCATTCATCGAATTTCATAAGGAGAACTCCTAAGAATCATCCTTGGTATCTTCTGTTCTTCATGTACTATTCCAGTTTCTCAGGAATTTCTAATCCATTTTAACTCACCAATATCTTATTCCTGAGTTTGTACTGTCACTGCCCTCGGATACCATCATCTCTGGTCTAAACCATATCAATAATGATTACTAGATGAGAGTCCTGCTACTCAAAGTTTGTTTCACATGCAAGCAGCATCAGTGCTCTGTAGGGACCGGCCAGATATACAGATTCTCAGACTACACCAAGACCAACTGACTCATAATCTGCATTTTAACAAAACTCCCAGGGGGTTTGTGTGCACATTAAAATCTGAGAAGCACTAGATTAAAGGGCATTAGACACTTCCTTAGGATTCTATGGACAAATGGCAGTATTAAGCCAAATTAGTTCCCACCAATCTAAGGGTAAAGAGAAAGAAGGGCCTTCATTCGTTAATAACACGTCTAGACCTTTACTCTCTCCAATGACAAAGAATACTCAGAGCTCATGTTTCAATTTGTTGATGTAATCTGTTATTTGTAGCAGCTCTTGAATTGCAATTTCTGTTTTTGTGGTTTAACTCCAAGTGGTAGGAGGATGGAGATAGGAATTCTCCTGCATCTTCTTGTGGCCCTTAGTCCAGTGACACAAACACCAAAAGGACCAAGAAAATCTTGCTATTTAAGCAAGAAGGGTCTTCAGGAATAACAATATTATAAATAGACCAGGACATCTAAACAAAAAGTCTGTGTGTTCAAAAACAGATGAATCTCAAAACATTATGTTGAGTAAAAGAAGCCAAACACACATACACAAATACACATTGCTCTACAATCTCATGTAAATGAAGCTCAAGGAAAGATAAAATTGGAGAAGGAAATGGCAACCCACTCCAGTACTCTTGCCTAGAAAATTCCATGGACGGAGGAGCCTGGCGCAGCCTACTGTCCATGGGGTCGAAAAGAGTCAGACACCACTGAGCGACTTCACTTTCACTTTCACTAGTGTCAAGTGTTTAAGACTCGACACATCCATTGCAGGGGGCACAGATTTGATCCTTGCTTAGGGAATTAATAATCCCACATGCATGCGGCACACTCAAAATTTTTTTAAACAGAAAAGGTAAAATAAGTTATGATGATAGAAGAAAGAAGAATGGTTATTTCTGAGGGAGGGAGAAGATTATGACTAAAGAGAAATATAAGAGACATTTCTGAAGTGATGGAAATATTCTATATCTTGATGTGGGTGGTGGCTACATGGATATTTACATATGCAAAAATTCACTAAGCTGTACATTTAAGAATTGTTCATTTTATTCCATGTAAATTATACTTCAATAAGAAAAAAACAAAAATTAATAAAATTCATATGTTAAATATGATTTTTAAAAACAATTATAGTTAATTTACAATGCTATGTTGTCAGTTTCATGTGTACAGCAAAGTAAATGTAATTTATATAAAAGGGAAAACTTGAATGTACTTCAGCACAGTATTTTGAAAGTTCCATCTTAACAAATCATAGCCTAAAATCAGAAGTGGGAAACCTAAGGCCCCTGGGCTACAGCCACACCCATCTGTTTACAGAGACTGAATGCTATTCAAAGCTTAAAATATTTACTACCTTGTGCTTTTCAGAAAAAATTCACCAACCCCTGCCTTAGTTCACAACTTTTTTAGGAATTCATGACTATCTTAGAATCCAGTGAAAGCAATAGATTATCTACCCAGGAAAACACACAGCTTCTTAAATATAAAGTGTTTAATTTTAACATTGACATTAATTTTAACATTTAATATGACATTTAAAATGTCATAATTTCAGGAAATTCACAGATCCTCTGAGGCAGTCATCAATCCCAACTTAAGACTTCCTGTTTGAGGTTTTCATCACACTCTACTGAGAACCATCCACAGATTGGCTCTCTTTTCTTTGAACCACAAATGATTGGACTTCCATTTCACACTTTTTTGCTCCATGGAACTACTCACAGTTATAGGCAATAACAAAGTTGCCCAGGTCACAACATCTAGTCCTGTGTCAATCAAATTTTTTCTCCCTCTAGGTGACAGTCTATATACTACTTAGCCGTAAGAAGTCTTTCTGAAAATGTAATATAGTTTGGTGCCAAGGGAGACCAAAAATATCAGAAGTGAGGAACTAGCGGGCCCCAGCCTTTGTTTTAGGAAAAAAAAAAAAACACAAAACAAGAGTTTACAGACAGAGAAGTGAGCAGTGTCGCAGTCACATGTGAATAACATTGCATGTTTCCACTCCTGGGCATACACCCAGAGAAAACTATAATTGAAAAAGACCTATACCCACCAATGTTCACTATAGCACTGTTCACAATAGCCAGGACATGGAAACAACCTAAATGTCCATTAACAGAGGAATGGATAAATAAGATGTAATACATATATATAATGGAGTATTACTCAATCATAAAAAGGAACAAAATTGGGTCATTTGTAGAGACTGTCATACAGAGTGAAGTAAGAAAGATAAAAATAAATGTATATTAATCTATGTATTTCGAAGCTTAAAAAATTGTTATAGACTATCTTATTTACAAAGCAGAAATAGACATGCAGACGTTGAGAACAAAAGTATGGATACCAAGGGGAGAAGGTGGGGAAGGGTATGGAGAATGAATTGGGAAATTAGGATTGACATATATAAACTATTGATACTATTTATAAAACAGATAACTAATGAGAACGTACTATATAGCACAGGAAATTCTACTCAGTGCTCTGTGATGACCTACATGGGAAGGAAATCAGAGAAAAGGGGGATATGTGTATACATATAGCTGATTCGTTTTGCTGTATGGTAGGAAATATCACAACTATATTCCAATTAAATCTTTTTTTAAATATTGGCAAATTTATTCAATAGATCAAAAATGTGGAGGAAGAATATATGGGGATTCCTTGGTAGCTCAGAGATAAAAGAATCCACTGCCAATGCAGGAAACATGGGTTCGATCCCTGATCCAGGAAAATCCCACATGCCCTGGAGCAACTAAGCCTGAGTGCCACAGCTGCTGAGCCTGAGCTCTAGAGCCCGGGAGCCACAGCTACTGAGCCCACTTGCAGCAACTACTGAAGCCTGCACACCCTAGAGCCTGGGCACCGCAGCTTTAGAGGAGCTTCCCCTTGCCACAACGAGAGAAAAGCCCTCGCACCAACGAAGACCCAGTGCAGCCAAAAATAAATAAATAAAAAATTTTTAAAAAAGAATATAGACAAAGTAAAAAATTGTGGACCAAACAATGGAATGTGTATGGATAATATAAACTCTTTTAGAGCAGGGCCATTTTTGTGCATCCTCTTAGTCCTTGCAGTGCCTTACACATTGTAGGAACCTAACAAGCAATAAAAAAATAAAAGCATGGATTAAATTAAACCAATTTATAAAAACAAAGTCATTATTTTATAAATAGGTTTAAGCTTCCTGGGAGCACTATGATAGTTTGATTTATTTTGAATTCCAGAAAAAGACAACCATGAGTGGGGAACACTCCCTATGTTTCTATAATTCTGAATTCTTATTCATGTGCTCATACAACATATATTAAATGTCTAGTTGGTGGGAGGCTGGCCAAGTTATTAGCACCATTTATTGTTCTAAAAGAAGCACTCACAGAAGTCATTTGAGGAGGACAATGCATGTTTTGACCAATTTCAGAATAATAAAAAAAAGTCTTCACACCAAACAAAGACACTGTAGCCAGCATGATCTCTGATCTAATGCTAGTTCTTCAATTTTTCATTACTGCCTTCCTCGCTGCTGTATGAACAGTGGGTGGCATTCAGCAAAAGCTGATTAATGCTGGGATTTCCAATTGAAATGCTGAAAATGCTGAAAATTGAAGGAATGTGCCCCCATGCTGACAATTTGTTAATCAAAAATTGTCATTTCTACCACCATGCAAGCTCTAACTCATGTAATTTTCTTCCCAGATGCAGTATTATATATTCTTTCAATGAGATTGAATGCTTTTTTCTGAACAGTAAAAAGATAATATGGGTTCATCAAGAGGCTAAGTCTCTCCAAAGAATCAATTTCCAAAGTGGAGGGAACATATTTTGTTCATATTTGCTACTTCTTGTATCAAGTTGATTAAGAATCCATAGATTTGTGTGGACTCTGAACTCTTACAAGTTTATTTAAAAAGAATTTTCTTGATTATCAATTCTATTTTTAAAGAAAAGTAGATGTGTGTATTCATTTCTAGTAGTTGGCAACCCACTCCAGTGTTCTAGCCTGGAGAATTCCAGGGACGGCGGAGCCTGGTGGGCTGCTGTCTATGGGGTCACACAGAGTCGGACACGACCGAAGCAACTTAGCAGCAGCAGCAGCAGCATTATCAAGGCTTCAGAGCAATTGGCACACATCAGCCCCCACCCCAGTACTTTTGCCTAGAAAATCCCATGGACGGAGGAGCCTGGTAGGCTCCAGTCCATGGGGTCGCCAAGAGTCGGACACGACTGAGCGGCTTCACTTTCCCTTTTCGCTTTCATGCATTGGAGAAGGAAATGGCAACCCACTCCAGTGTTCTTGCCTGGAGAATCCCAGGGACAGGGGAGCCTGGTGAGCTTCCGTCTATGGGGTCGCACAGAGTCGGACACGACTGAAGCGACTTAGCAGCAGCAGCAGCAGCCTATACAAAGTGGCTATCTTAACATGGACACATGACAACTATAAGAACCACCATATTTAGGAGGCAGAATGGACTCAAAGAGGGCTTCCCAGGTGGCGCAAGTGGTAAAGAACCCACCTGCCAATGCAGGTAGATGTAAGAGATGCAGGTTTGATCCCTGGGTCCGGAAGATCTCCTGGAGGAGGGCATGACAACACATTCCAGTATTCTGCCTGGAGAATCCCTTGGACAGAGGAGTCTGGCAGGTTGCAGTCCATAGGGTGGCACAGAGTTTGGCACACCTGAAGCAACTTAGAACACACACACACGGAACTCAAAGAAAAAAAAAAGGACATTAGGCCCTGTGGCTCCTAAACCACAGGGGACATGGGCCAAAACTCTCTAGTGGTTCTCATTACCCTTTCCTCTTGACTTGAGGTCAAGGACACTTCCCTTCCCCATAAGGGTATACCAATGACTCATTTCAAGATAGTCCCTCCCCACAACTCCAACTTCTATCTTCTCATACAAGCTGAGGGTAGGTGTTTGCCATCCTGCAAAACTAATATCACATCCCTTAATATGCCCTATGTGGGTGGCCTAGTATCTTTTTTATATATACAAATTAACTTTATTTCTTTGTATCAGCAATAAAAGGTTAGAAAAAATTTTAAAATTGAAAGGTATACTTCATTTATGAATTGGAAAGATGGCAGCTCTCTTCAAATTGATCTAAGTATTTCCAATAAAAAGCCAAGTAGGTATTTTGTTGTTGTTGTTGTTCAGTCACCAAGTCGTGTCTGGCTCTTTGCAACCCTGTGAACTGCAGCACACCAGGCTTCCCTGTCCTTCATTATCTCCCAGAGTTTGCTCAAACTCATGTCCATTGAATCAGTGATGCCATCCAACCATCATCTCATCCTCTGTTGTCCCCTTCTCCTCCTGCCCTCGATCTCTCCCAGCATCAGGGTCTTTTTCAGTGAGTCAGCTCTTTGCATCAGGTGGCCAAAGTATTGGAGCTTCACCTTAAACATCAGTCCTTCCAATGAATATTCAGGACTGATTTCCTTTACGATTGACTGCTTTGATCTCCTTGCTCTCTAAGGGACTCTCAAGAGTCTTCTATCAATTCTTTGGCGCTCACCCTTCTTAATGGTCCAACTCTCACATCCATACATGGTTACATAGCTTTGACTATACGGACTTTTGTCACCAAAGTGTTTATAAACGCTGACAATTCTTCCAAAATAACTTAAAGTTCTGCAAGGAATTTGATAAGGAAATTCTAGAGAATTTTTGATGAGAAAATTATTCTAAATATTGTCTAAAAAGCAATCAGGGAAGGATGGAGAATAAAAAGTTTAAAAATTAAATATATGAAAGGAATTCTTTCACATATTAGAATATTTAATAAAAAATATATAGAAAAACAAGATATTAGCACCGTAATTGACAAAGTAATGTAATAGAGTGGATAGTCATTAAAGTGTGACCAGTTTTACAGGTGATCCTGTATCTGCAAGCAGCCCTGAAACAAGATACAAACAGCAAAGATGTGGGAGACTTGGCATGTCTACCTAAATGTATACCCCAAGGATACAGGAGCCACTAACTAATAAAAACAATTCAGAGATGATTTCTCTAATTTTTCATGCATTTCAGCCAAAACTAAACCTTCTTGTGGTTTTCCCATATTTCTTAGATGAGTTGCTGTTTGCTTCTATTCATTGATCTGAAACTCAAAGAACAAGGCCAAGGAAAAGAGTGCCTGCCACTACAAAGGGATTTTTTGAAAAATCTAATGGAATTATATCCAACACTTCTTCTTCTCTGCTCCGTAATTTATGTAAAGACAAAATATTTTCATTATGAAACATTTAGCCATTCTAAACTCTTTAATAATGATGATGATGACCAGCTTCAATTCCACATTATTTTATTCTTTTAAATTCATACTTTAATACTTTGTTAACCACAATTTCAGCAAAATCAATGGGTTCTACCCCTATACTCATCAGTTACCTTTAAATAAAAATGAAGAGAAAAATCAAGTCATTATCTATGTCAAACTATATACTCTTAATTCTTGTCAGATGATTTACAAATCTTCTGGGGACAAGATGGTTCTGGGTAAAATCAATAAAAATTCATCACTAGTATGGGAATGAATTTTAAGTACTTTGACTTATAGTCGATTCAAGTCAATTTTAAAATCATGTAGCTGCTTTGGAAAAGAGTCTAGCTAGTCCCCAGAATACAGAGTTCCGATATGACCCTGCAATTCTAATCCCAGGTATACAGCCAAGAGGATTGGAAACAAATATATATTCACACAAACACTCATCCACACAAACACTCATAAGCAAATACTCATAGCAATATGATCATAGAAGACAAAAAGTTGGAACAATCCAAATGTCTGTCTATTGACAAATGGATAAACAAAATGTGGTATAATCAACCACCAAAGGAATTATTCATCCATAAAAAATGAAACACTGATCCATGCTACAACATTAAAACCTTAAAAACATTATGCTAAATGAAAGAAGACAAACACAGGGACTTTCCTGGTGGTCCAGTAGTTAAGACTCCAAGCTTCCAATGCAGGGAGCATGTGTTCCCTTCCCTGGTCAGGGATCTAAGATCCTACGTGATGCTCAGTGTGGCCAAAACAAAAAAAATGAACCCAGACACAAAAGACCACTTAAATCATATGATTCCATTTATATACAATGTCCTAAATAGGGAAATTTATAGAGAAAGTATGACAGAAGATGAGATGGCTGGATGGCATCACCGACTCAATGGACATGAGTTTGGGTAGACTCCGGGAGTTGGTGATGGACGGGGAGGCCTGGTGTGCTGAGGTTCATGGGTTAGCAAAGAGTCGGACATGACTGAGCAACTGAACTGGGCTGAACTGAACTGACAGAGAAAGTAGATTAGTAGTTACTGCAGGCTGCAGGGAGGAGAAATAGGGAGTGACTGCTAATGGGTACAGGGTTTCTTTAGTGGTATAAAATTCAATAGAGGGCTTCCCTGCTGGCTGGTTCCAAATAGGAAAAGGAGTACGTCAAGGCTGCATATTGTCACCATGTTTATTTAACTTATATGCAGAGTACATCATGAGAAATGCTGGACTGGAAGAAACACAAGTTGGAATCAAGATTGCCGGGAGAAATATCAATAACCTCAGCTATGCAGATGACACCACTCTTATGGCAGAAAGTGAAGAGGGGCTAAAAAGCCTCTTGATGAAAGTGAAAGTGGAGAGTGAAAAGGTTGGCTTAAAGCTCAACATTCAGAAAATGAAGATCATGGCATCTGGTCCCATCACTGCATGGGAAATAGATGGGGAAACAGTGGAAACAGTGTCAGACTTTGTTTTTCTGGGCTCCCAAATCACTGCAGATGGTGACTGCAGCCATGAAATTAAAAGACGCTTACTCCTTGGAAGGAAAGTTATGACCAACCTAGATAGCATATTCAAAAGCAGAGACATCACTTTACCAACAAAGGTTCGCCTAGTCAAGGCTATGGTCTTTCCTGTGGTCATGTATGGATGTGAGAGCTGGACTGTGAAGAAGGCTGAGCGCCGAAGAATTGATGCTTTTGAACTGTGGTGTTGGAGAAGACTCTTGAGAGTCCCTTGGACTGCAAGAAGATCCAACCAGTCCATTCTGAAGGAGATCAATCCTGGAATTTCTTTAGAAGGAATGATGCTAAAGCTGAAACTCCAGTATTTTGGCCACCTCATGCGAAGAGTTGACTCATTGGAGAAGACTCTGATGCTGGGAGGGATTGAGGGCAGGAGGAGAAGGGGACGACAGAGGATGAGATGGCTGGATGGCATCACTGACTTGATGGGTGTGAGTCTGGGTGACCTCCGGGAGCTGGTGATGGACAGGGAGGCCTGGCGTGCTGTGGTTCATGGGGTCGCAAAGAGTCGGACATGACTGAGCGACTGATCTGATCTGATCTGCTGGCTCAGTGGTAAAGAATCTGCCTCCCAGTGCAGGAGACATGAGTTTGATCCCTGGTCCGAGGATCCAGCATGTTATGGAGCAACTAAGCCTGTGTACCACAACTATTGAGCCTGTGCTCTAGAGCCCAAGAGCTGCAACTATTGAGCCCTCACTCCTAGAGCCCATGCTTGACAACAAGAGAACCCACCACAGTGAGAAGCCCACACGCCACAACTAGAGAGTAGCCTACACTCTCTGCAACTACAGAAAAGCTCGTGTGACATCGAAGACCCAGCACAGCCAAAAATAAATAAATAAAATTATAAAAAAGATTCAAAATTTGATAGAAGTGATAATTGTACAATTCAGTAAATATACTAAAAACCCCTGCATTATACACTTTAAAGGGGTGCTGTGGTTTGTAAATTATATCTCAATAAACCAGTTATTTCTTTAACACATGTAAATCCATAAAAATAAGTACAGTTAATATTTTCAGTGTTGCAAATTATCTCCTAGTGGGTATCCACCAATCAATCCATTCAAAAATGGTTCCATCCGTTGTTGCTGAGACTATAGCTTGGGATGCCTCTAAGCCTTGTTCTCTATATGCAGGAAACATGACATGCTTTCTGCTTCATAGGTCTGTTAAGGTAGACAATGCCTCAGGAACTTTTCTTCCAAGTTTCCCCTCAATCTTTAGTTGACATCACGCTTCCTGCTCTCTTGTAAATATTCATTAATGAGTATATCAGGCTTCCCTGGTGGCTCAGTGGGTAAAGAATCCTCCTGCAATGCAGGAGACTTAGGAGATGCAGGTTCAACCCTTGGGTTGGAAAGATCCCCTGGAGGAGAAAGCATGGAAACCCACTCCAGTATTCTTGCTTAGGAAATCCTATGGACAGAGGAGCCTGGTGGGCTACAGTTCATGGGGTCGCAAGAGTCTGACACAACTTAGTGACTAAACCACGACCACAGTGAACTTATCAATATTAGTGGAGAGCCTATTGGTCAGTAAATAACAACTACCATTTCTCTAGGAGACCAACAGCTTAACTCAGTTCAGTTGCTCAGTTATGTCTGACTCTTTGTAACCCCATGGACTGTAGCAAGCCAGGCTTCCCTGTCCATCACCAACTCCTGGAGCTTACACAAACTCATGTCCATCGAGTCAATGATGCCATCCAACAGCTTTACTAGGCTCATAAAAATGTAAATTAAATATGCATAAATTTATGGAAATATATGGATAAATATTATATATAGAAACCATTTTATATTTCTTAATTAAAACTGATATTAAAAATACGTAAAATAATAATAGTAAAACAAGTCTACAACCCACATAAAACTGATTTTATTTATGCATGCATGCATATCTTTTATGTGCTAATAGAATTTTTATAGTTGCAATCAGAACAAACTAATATGCATTGTTTAATAATATTTCATGGTTTCATAACAAACCCTTTGTGCAAAGTGAAAATGCAAGCAACCATTCTCCTAATAAATATTATAAAGTTAGATTGAATATCTTTAGCATATAAATATATATAGAATATAGAAATATTCACAATTTATATCTATTTAATCTGTACATATGAAATATTAATATTTAACCTTGGCTACTTCATAAGGATAAATTTATGCATGAGGTATGATATGCCCTTATTACAAATTAACATGTTACCTCCAAAAGGTTACCAATTTAAAGTGCCACTACAAGGAATATGTACCAATTCTACGATAACACTGCTGATACTGTATGCTTTTTTTAACTATTTTAGTTGGCATGTTTTAGCTGTCCAGAGTTATTTATTTCACTTATTTATCCATACAGTAATAAGACTTTAAGATCTTTCAGTAATAAGATTTTACTTTTTATTTGTGGCCCCCTAATCATTTATTTACTCAATACTGATTATATACCTATTATCTGTGATTGCCATGTGCTCAGTCATGTCCAACTCTTTGTGACCCCATGCACTGTGGCCCTCCAGGCTCCTCTGTCCATTAGATTCTCCAGGCAAGAATACTGGAATGGGTTGCATTTCCTTCCCTAGGGGATTTTCCTGACCCAGGGATCGAACCCATGTCTCCTATGTTTCCTGCATTGCAGGTGGATTCTTTACCCGCTGAGCCATCAGGCATTTTCTGTGAAGTACCACGAAATGTCCCTGTCCTCTCAGAGCTTACAGTCTAGTGAAATGCATTGATACCCTCTTTTTTATTAATCCTTCCAAGTTTGAATGTCTTCTTTATAAATGTGAATTTTTTTTAATATTGTATATATCAGCCCCTTTGGGTTTTTTTAGTGGTATAGAAATCTCAAATACATATATTCTTGAAGCTACCAATCATCCATTTACACCTTTTTAAATTTCTTCCAGAAGGAATAAGTTATCCTCCTTCTAGATATTTCATAAACAATTTAATCTCTGTCAATCTCTATTATAATTTGGTTCAATGTTTACATTTTTATTCCATATGGATTGACTTTGAAACACAATGAAGCAGAGACTCACCTTAAACTACTGAAATGTTACCCTGTTTCTATAATACCCTATCTTAAACAACCCTTCCTGAACCTCTTTAAACATACAGAGTTTTATATACATATATTGTCTATGTTGGTACTCTCTAGTCTATTGTATTAATTGACATTCCTATTATTATTGCAGTAAATACTGTTTGGGGAATTGCAGGTTTATGGACTAACCTTGATAGTACACATAAAAAAAGAACATAAATAAATAAGTTAGTATGTAATAAAAATAATAATAAAAACTAAGTAAGTCGAAGTAGGTAGATAAGGGTTGTGAAATATTTGTATTAAAAGTTAATCTTGATAAATGTATTGCTAGGTCTGTCTTCAAGTGAGATTTCCTATAATAGTGGAACATAATTTAGTAGACAGAAAAAAGGACAATTATGAATGTTCCGAAAGATTGCTGCTGCTGCTGCTGCTGCTGTATCACTTTAGTCGTGTCCGACTCTGTGTGACCCCAAAGACGGGCAGCCCACCAGGCTTCCCGTCCCTGGGATTCTCCAGGCAAGAACACTGGAGTGGGTTGCCATTTCCTTCTCCAATGCATGAAAGTGAAAAGTGAAAGGGAAGTCGCTCAGTCGTGTCCGACTCTTAGCGACCCCATGGACTGCAGCCTACCAGGCTCCTCCGTCCATGGGATTTTCCACGAAAGAGTACTGGAGTGGGGTATAACAGATGAGTTCATGCTGGTAATAATAAAAATAGAGCTATACCAATAAATATTAAAAAACTTGCTCCCTGAAGTCAGAAGCTGGATCCATGGGGACAGGGTCTACTGGACGATACTTTATCAGAATGATATGGAAATTCATGAAAAGCTTAATTAGGCACAGTTTGGGACCCAGAAGAGTTAGGAGGCTGGAAATTCAGTAGGGAGTGTTGAAGCAGCCATAAGGGACTTTTTTATATGATGGGACTTTAAAGGAGAGCATTAAATGCTAAGAAGCCAGGAGGGAAGAAGGCAGGAAGGAAAGGAGAGATGGCTATAGGCTAAGGCAGCAACAAACTGCTTCTTAAAAAGTAAGATGAAAGATACTTAAAAGACTAGTTTTTGGTAGAGAATATACAAAACTTGAACATTATTGAACAGAGCTGACCTATTTTAAGACATAAATGAAATTTAATTTTTAGTTATTTTATGAAACTTAAAGTATTAAAAACAACTATAATGAACTGTCCAAGGCTACAGAACTGGTGTCAATGCTACTTGCTTGCGTTAATTTGCTTTTTCCAAACATTTAAGGCATTTAAAGCTTCCTGGGCACAGTTGCTTTCCTGCCCGTATCCACTGACCAAACCACCCCAACAAACTATTTTCAGGTGGTGCTATCACTGAAAACTGGAGAAGGCAATGGCACCCCACTCCAGCATTCTTGCCTGGAAAATCCCATGGACGGAGGAGCCTGGTAGGCTGCAGTCCATGGGGTCGCTAAGAGTCGGACACGACTGAGCGACTTCCCTTTCACTTTTCACTTTCATGCATTGGAGAAGGAAATGGCAACCCACTCCAGTGTTCTTGCCTGGAGAATCCCAGGGACGGGGGAGCCTGGTGGGCTGCTGTCTCTGGGGTCGCACAGAGTCAGACACGACTGAAGTGACTTAGCATAGCATAGCATCACTGAAAACACCACCATTACCTTTCTTCTACATGAGAGCTCAAGTTTACTCTTTGGGCATTTCTAGCTAAATGCCTTGTAATCCTGAGCTACAACATATAAACTGAAACTGCCAATCATGAAGAAGATTCTCTAAAGAAAATATTAGAATAAGAAAGTAATTACATTGGAGGAGAGGTCTAGAAAACAGTGAACAACAAGCAAGCAGAGGAATAAAAGCAGTCTTATCCTGAAAATTAACTCATTTAAGTCTGACACCACAAAAATGCCCAAGTTGGCAAATAAAAGACTACACACTACGAGTGATTTGGGCCCCAAATCACGGACAGAGCATGCCAACTCTTCTAGCACTGTACTGCTCTTAACATCAGTATCCACATCACCAGGGATCTTGTGAGAACCACAGAATCTGCATTTTAATAGCATCCCCAGGGGATTCATATGCACGTGAAATGTTTAGAAGCACTGTATATTAAAATTTGATGTTTGCTGCTCTAGTACACACTCCTCCAAATATTTCTGTGCATAGAAACTATAGCAGAAAATGTATTTTTCAGGGATATAAACTAAAAAGCTTAGTACACGCATGCTCAGTTATGCCCAATTCTGCAACCGCATGGAATGTAGCCTGCCAGGCTCCTCTGTCCATGGCATTTTCCAAGCAAGAATATTGGAGTGGGTCTCCATGCTCTCCTCCAGGGGATCTTCCCAACCCAGGGATGGAACCTATGTCTCTTTCATCTCCTGCATTGACAAGCAGATTCTTTACCCTTAAGGGTTCTATTAGTTAGCCAGTATTTGGATACTTTCAGTATATGGTAGCAGGTCATTAATTTCCTCCTCAAACTTAATACCAATGTGGTAGGAAAATACAATAGCAGAGGAAACTAAAGATATAAATCAATGATATCAATGGTGTTTTTTAATCACTGGAAGGAATTAGTTCTGTTATATAGATGGGTCATACTGAGAAATGATGGCCAGTGAGCTCATGTAAGTGTCTCTGAAAGACAGCACACAGCCATAAACATTAACCATCATATTAGAGACCTAGTTCCTGAGGGGACTCTTCCTTTCTAAGAGAATTCTTCTCTGAGGATTCTTCAGTGCTTCATTCCTAGATTCACTTTGGAGTCTTATAACAACCAGTAATTGAACTTGGCCCATCAGTATTATACCCTGTGGTGTCAAGACATGAGTTGGGGGGGCAGGGTACAGAAAGAAAAAGAAATCCACACTGGAGACTGGATTACCCATGCTCTACTTCCAACAAAGCAGAGTTACCAGAGTGACTCAACGTTTTCAGTAGTAAATACACTAGTTGAGGGTTAGAAAAACAGGTAATGGGAACAAAGTCATGACTCAATAAAGTAATGCTGAACGGATAAATGTCTTGTAGACATTAAAAACTTAAATGCTGGGATGGGTGCATCTGCTTGGCGTTTAGCTTCTTTCTTGAAAGAGAATTATAACAGTACATTGGTGGATGGTGAAAGAATCCAAATAGAATATGAGACCTATCAGCTGGCAAATATCAGACTAGATCTATCCTCTTCGTTCAAAGTTGAGTAAATTAGGAAAATTATATAAAACGCAGCATTTGAAAATCAAAGAATACCAATGTTCCAAAAATAGAGAAAATTTTTTCTTATTAATACTATGAACTCAAATAAAAAACATGAAAGAAACTATATAAAATTAAGAAAAAAAATGATAAAAATAAACTGAGATGCCAGATGGATGTAAAGAGGTAGACAGCAAGGACACAATACAAACTTAAACCTAATATTGCAATAGCTAACTAAAGCTTATCTAAAGCCTATCTAACTAAAGTCTATCTCAAAGACACTACAGGGTAGAAGAAACAGAGATGATGATGATAAGATAAAGAGAAACAGCAATTGATTACAAAGTTCCAACCAGCCGGTCACTGATATCATTGAGAGAAAAAAAAAAAAATCAAAGTGAGACTTCTAGCTAATGACTGACTTAGGAAGTCAGCAAAGCATGTTCCTCAAAACAACTGCAAACAATAATCTGTGAAATATTTGTGCTTAAAAAAACAGCTGAACTTTAAGTCGGAACAGTGAGAGTCTGAAGCATTCTTGTCTGAAGCAGCTCCAATCACTCCCCAGCTCAGTAAGGTTCTGCCAGGGCAGGGGACAAGTTGTGCTACGGTGGAAGGAAGTTTACTCCATGTGGAGAGATGGCAACACCCATGTCCAGTGGCATTGTTGGGAAGTGATGACCTCAGTGATGAGTGAATAAGGAGGGCCAATAACTGCCCAAGGTTGAGGTCATGACTGGGGCAAGTATATTTCTGGCTTAAGTTTGGCTAGAGCTGGGGCAGGGGGTTGGGGGTGGGCAAGGGGTGGTGTGGCTGGGAGCAGGGATCAACTGCAAATAAGAACAAAGGGACTTCGGGGGATGATGAAAATGTTCTGAAATCAAAAATCATTGAACAGTTTACCACTTAGCATGTGTAAATTTTATATGAAATTTTAAATTTAAAACTGTATACCCAAAGGAAAACTTGCTAGGGTGAAAAAAAAAAGTCTAAATCTACAGCTCTAATGAGACCAAGCCCCTGGCAAAAAGTAATTTAATGTTGCTCAGTTTTTAATTTGTCTTGACAACCGTTTCATTTTTGTGATTAAAAGCTATATAAAAAGAATGATCTTATCTATGCAGGAAAAGAAAGCCAAACAAAAAGATTACTTACAAAGGAAGAACATTTATACTGAACTTGAGCTTCTCCTGTGCAAAAGTAAATGTCATAATAATAAAATAAATTTTTACAGAATTTTAATAGGACAAATTGAGCTCTTGGAATTATATGCCAGGCTAAGATGTAGCTCTTGTCAAGGAAATAGAAATATAATCAAGTCTGCTCATTTGATGTACAAAAGAGTTAAGTATATAGTTACAGTTGATTCCTCTGAATAGCAAACTACATACATTTCAGATGGAATTTGTCAACAATATTTTTCCACAATATTTCTTAGAAACACATCTGTTGCAAATCTGAGGACTCAAGTTCAGTTGTCTTCAGCGACAGGCAAGCAACACAAATATAGGAAAAAGGCCGGGTGTATTTCCATGGTATGCCAGAGTCACTATTTTGGGGGTTTAGTGCTGCTCTTCATACATAGTTTGTGCATCAGGGAAATTTTAGGGAATAATGAGGACTGTGTTAAACTGGAGAAGGTTCCAGAAGATTGACACTTTTCAAGAATGAGAAACCAAAACCTTATTGCTGGGTCTTTACATTTTTCAAAAGAAATCAAATTACCTAGATTTTATACTAAAAAATCTTCAATTCACTCATCTGAAAATAGTTTGTCTAGAATCAGTGGCTTTCATGATGTTTTATGCCATAGAAGCCTTTCTTCAAATTAAATTCTCCATAAAACACAAAATATATGAGCCAGAACTAGATTATCTTTCAAATACCTGTGATTCTGCTGCTGCTGCTGCTGCTGCTAAGTCGCTTCAGTTATGTCCGACTCTGTGCGACCCCGTAGAAGGAATCCTAAATAAGAGTTGGCTGAATAATGAATGGTCTATTATCTAGCTAGGCAGCATATTTACCTTATGCCAGTTTAATTCATTAGGTTAGCTCAATTTAACACATATTAAGTGATTATTATGGACCAGACACTGTGCTTTTATGGATGCATGATCCCACCACTGAGAATCATACATACCTATTTCAGGGCAGGGAAAGTAGAATAACACAGAGGATGTAGAAAACTCTGCTTCTAGAGGAAGACATCACCCAAGGGCACATTTCCACCATGCCTTAAAGGATGGGTTAAGTTTTTCAAAGTTAAAGTAGGACAGTGGGTGTCTGGAAAAGCCTGAAGAAACACACAGAGGTGTTAAAGTACATAGTACTTCCAGGGAAAATGAGACAGCTTGCACACAAAAGGAAGCAGCACCCAGAAATTAAGCATCAACTGTTTACTGGTGAGTAATTCAGTTACAGTAAGCAGTCATCTTCTTATCGGATTTGCATGGAGGAGGAGAAAAAAACAGGCCACAGAGTGGTTAGGATGTAAACCCTAACTTACATGAATAAAACAGTTTATATAATTATATACTTTAAGATTAAAATCATAAGGATAATTTTATTTTTAATTGTTTTCTTTTTGTATTAACAGATTGTAATCTTAGAAATTAAGACTAGAAATGCTGATGAGAATCAAGCCCATGAGAGGCTGTGTTAAAATCTATACAAAATCTATACAAAAATGAACAAAAATGAAGATGCCATGCTCCCTATTTGCTAGGACTTGGTGTTTAACAGAAAAAGGGATTTTGTGGAGAAGCCATTCTTCTTCAGTGCAGGAGAGGTCAGATGAATTAAATTCTCTCTCCAGAATTCTGAAATGCTCTCTGCAGAGACCAAGAGAAGGATTCCAAAAGGTCAGAGCTTTTTGCCATGACAACATGGTATCTCAGAGGGCAGAGGCAAATTCCAAGTTTCCCAAGCAAACGTTGACACATTCCTAGCATCTACCACCAATTATGGAATAGTGAATATTTGAGGTGTGCCCTACCATGAGAGTTTTCATTCTCATTTTACCTCTTGAGCTGAGGGGGAGCTGGAAGGTGGGGCCTGTGCTAGGGTTATAGGATGGGATGAGCAAGGCTTCATCTCCCTGCAACATCCTACATGAATCATAGGCTCTGACATTTCTCTCAGCTCTTGACTCTGCTGAGACTTAAGAATCCTGAAGGTCTTTGTTTCAGATTAATTCTCTGCCCCTGGGTCTTTGTTGCAAATCTTGGTCAGCACTGTGAACTCATGGCTTTCCAGGGCAGGCAGCTTGTGGAAGACCAAGGAAAGGACTTGATCCACCTCAGCCCAGAATGTGGGCACATTAACCTCAGCTTCCCACCTGTCACTGCTGTGACCCTTCTGAGTCACATTCCTTCTCCTGGGCATCCTCCTACGTGGCTCTCAGCCCAACTCCCACCAGGAAGGGAGGATCTGCCTGTCACAAGACCTCTTATGACCTTTGGGGATGCTTTAGGAAAACTCTGGAAGATGTGATTCAGCCAGCCTGGGCCTTGTGCCTCCTCGCCTTAGGAGCCACAAAAGGGGCTGGGCTGTCACCCCTTAGGCACAGAGTCACCATTCAGAGGAGGGACACATTCATGCTTCTTCCCATCCTGCCTTTTCTGCATCCTGTGGGCAGTGGACACACTGTGCTAAGTACTGGGTCCTATCAGAGGAGGAGACTCCCAGCCCCACTGCTGGTTGTGGTATGTGGAGCCATCCTGAATTTCCTTCAGAATCAGTGAGGTAGGGCATCCCACAGCTCCCATAGCACACCATGAGGAGGCCACAGCCCTTTCTGCCCTTACTCTCCCCTCTGGTAGGTCAGAAGGTGGGAATGCAGAGGTGCCACCTTCTGAGAGAAATGAAGTGTCCAGAACAGAGCCCTCCCATCCACTCAGGGCAGCCTTTGTCTTTCTGCTTCCTACTTCTCTCCTCCAGCCCCCGAAACTCCCTGGCCCCTGGCTGACAATTAGGATGCCACACCTCGTCCCACATGACCACTAACCTCAACTGTGCTTTCCTGCTCATCAGGATTCACATGCTACTACCAATTTCTTAGGCTCTAACAAAAAAAAAAAAACCCTGCCATGGTAACTTCCAGAATTCCTCTTCATCTCTGGCTTTGGCTCTTGATATCAACCCCTCCCCCAGCCATCATCTTTCCCAGTTCCTCATACACCCCTTCAGGTATTTGCCTTGCTCCCTTAATTGTAGAAAAACCATTCTTTGCATGAGACACAGAGTCCCTCCTCACTACTGTTACTTTCTCTCTACTTACCACCAGTGAAGCATCTGCGCTTTTAGCCAAGGCCAACCCGTCAACCTGGGACTTATTCCTATTATGCTATTCTCCTGCACCATGACACTGCCTCTCTTGCAGTTCTCCCTTTCTTTCCTGCATCATGGTTTTCCTCCCACTTCACTGACTACTTTTCAGTCTCTGCTTATTGGTTCCTACTTTTTCCTCCAAATTCTTAATGTTGGGGTGTACCAGGCCTGGTCCTTAGAGCTTTCTTTCATTAACAATCATTGTCTGGATGATCTTATCCAGTCTCATGGTTTTACATGCCTTTCTCCTTCTCTCCTCCCTCTCCCCCTCCTCCTTCATCTTCTTCTTCATCATCATCATCATCATCTAACCTTAATCTATCTTTCTATCTAGTTGTCTATAGTCAGGACCTTCCCTGAGGAGTATTAAGCTTCTGTGTTGAGAACAAACTGTTAGAAGTATGGTCTCAGGCAGAAGTTGGGGTTAGTTATTATACTACTGAAGTAATAATAGTAGCAGAGCAAATGAGAGGTGGTCGTGTTATGAATTCATTTCAGAAGGTAGAGACAACAGAGTGGACTGGATATGGACAGTTAGGGAAAAAAATGTCAAGGAAGACATCAATGTTTTTGTCCTGAACACCTGCAAAGATGCTGTTGCCATTAACTGATGTTACGAATACTGTGATTGGATCATGTTTCATATGTGTAATGAGATAATGGATGGGCACAGGGAATCAAGAATTTACTGTTCTATAGATCATGGCAACTGGTCCCATCACTACATGGGAAATAGATGGAGAAACAGTGGAAACAGTGTCAGACTTTGCTTTTCTGGGCTCCAAAATCACTGCAGATGGTGACTGCAGCCATGAAATTAAAAGACGCTTACTCCTTGGAAGGAAAGTTATGACCAACCTAGATAGCATATTCAAAAGCAGAGACATCACTTTACCAACAAAAGTTCACCTAGTCAAGGCTATGGTCTTTCCTGTGGCCATGTATGGATGTGAGAGCTGGACTGTGAAGAAGGCTGAGCGCCAAAGTATTGATGCTTTTGAACTATGGTGTTGGAGAAGACTCTTGAGAGTCCCTTGGACTGCAAGGAAATCCAACCAGTCCATTCTGAAGGAGATCAATCCTGGAATTTCTTTGGAAGGAATGATGCTAAAGCTGAAACTCCAGTATTTTGGCCACCTCATGCGAAGAGTTGACTCATTGGAGAAGACTCTGATGCTGGGAGGGATTGAGGGCAGGAGGAGAAGGGGACGACAGAGGATGAGATGGCTGGATGGCATCACTGACTCGATGGGTATGAGTCTGGGTGACCTCCGGGAGCTGGTGATGGACAGGGAGGCCTGGCGTGCTTCGGTTCATGGGGTCGCAAAGAGTCGGACACGACTGAGCGACTGATCTGATCTGATAGTTTAAGATGAATATTGGACATTCAAGTATATGTGTTGATTAGACAATCTGGGCATACAGATTGTCTATCCCATGAAATCACGAGTTCCACTTTTAAATTCTATGTCTTTGCCATGTTAGTTATAGCTATTTGCATATAGTAAATAAACATTATAATTGAATGTAAAATAGTCCTCAAAGTTATTTTTAAGTTTATTTTATCTTCCTTCCATTTTGAGATATAATTGACATACAGCACTGTGTGAGTTTAAGGTGCACAGCATAATCAAGGTTATTTTATTGTGACCCTTCTGGGGTCCTTCTGAGCTGAGTACCCCAGTAATCCCATGGCAGGACTCCTTATTCCATAGCACTCAACATACTAATGTAATGATTTGTCCTCCTCCACAGCCCAGACTTTGTATTCAAGTACCATTAAGGTATTATTATGCCAATCACTATCCTAGGCCCTGGACATATAAGACACTATTGTATTATTTAGGCAAGAATGAGTGAGTAATTCAACAAATGGAGACAGTAAACACAGAAAAAAGGGGGCAATGTTGAGATATATCAAGATTAGAACACAGTCACTGGCTTCATGTTTGAGCTGAGCAAAAACACGGGTTTATAGTTATACCAATCCCTAACACTGGACAGTTTTGTAGGGTGGAGGGTGAGTGTTCAGAAATTTTAATTTGCATTGCCTTTGGACAACAAGGTTCAGCTCACTGCTCTTCATCACACTATGAACCACCAAAGCTCAGTTTATTCATCCCCATCCCCTAAAAGCACGTGGGCACTGGGTTGGCTTCCTGGTTCAAGCAAACCAGTCATTTCTCTTATTATGCCCTCTTCAGGACCATGTCAGCTTCTATGCCAAGTACTCAGACTTCCATGCTCTCCCTTCCTGCTTCTCTTCTGCCTACCCTTGGGAGGTTCCACGTCCTACTGTGATCTTCATTCCCAGTGTCACTTACTTCATGCAGCTGATAGACAGAGGAGGTGGGATATAGGCAAGAGAACTATAGCCACCTCCCAGGTGAGCTCTCCAGAAAGATCTAACATAACCAACAGGAGCAGGAGGGGAGATTCTATCATTTGTTTTTGGTATTTGTCATATTATCTATGTGCTATTGATAATACAAAGCACCTCCTCAAGATTGGAACATTGGCACTCTCCTAAATATCTCCCCTCCAGATTGTGAGCACACATATAGAAGTCATCAGTGAATTTTGCCTGGGGCAAAAAATTCCTGGCCACTGGTTCTTGACAGTACTACCCTCCACATTGCTTCTCTGGGCCCAAGGACACCATGATATTAATCAAATTCAAGTCTGACTTTTAACTTCAATGTATCTTAGACAAGGGCCTTCCTTCTCTGCTCAAGTCCCTTTTATCCACAGTCCAGGGGATTTGGGGTGGGGGAGAGGGTATGGAATGCTGTCCCAGCTTAAGAGTGGGTTAAAACTCCTTCCCTAGATAGGAAGGACATTTACCTCCATTATGCCTTCCCTGAGCACACCATGGTGGAGAAAAGCAGCAGACATACAACTCTCTGCTTAGAGATATATAGAGTGTATTGGGGTGGTACTCTGCCCCACCCACACATTAATAAAAATGACAGGAGCAATCCTCCTCAAGGGATGCAGACACTGGGGAGACTACAAAGTTTTCTGACTGTGCTGGGTCTTCTTGAGCAGACCAGAGTTTCCTTCCGAGGTGAGAGCTGAGAATTAGGGTGGGTTCTTTGGTTGGGTGGCACAAGCCACTCGAGGACAGTGCCGAGGGCAGTGGCGGGGGGCCCCCAGGACTGAGGCCAAGTGGAGTTGATGGGAGCGGGAGTGGTGCCGGAGCTTACTATCTGGGGAGTGGGTAACATCCATGAAAGCCAGGCCCATCTGCTTCTCAGGGGGTGGAAACTGAGCCTTGGGGTCCCCTCTTGTCTTCTCTGTCTTAGTTTGTCCCTTGGGACTTTTGGCTGGAGTCAAGCTTTTTTCCACATTTTCTTTTCTGGTGCTGGCCACTTTCTCAGATGCAGAGGACATGGATGCCTCATGCCCTTTGCCTTTTGTCTTGGGTGTAATACAGTGCAGAAGAGATTTCATCTTATTTATCAGGCCATATTCTGGAAGGCTGGGCCTCTTGTGAGTATGGCCTTGCACTACCTGTCTCTGAAAGACCTGACCTTGTAAAGCTCGGCCCTCCAATGGCTTACCCACAGTGAGCTGGCCCAGGAAAGGCTGGCCTCGTGACGCTTGGGGCACCACAGGCTGGGCATTCTCGGGAACCCTTGCTGGTTTGAGGATGGCACTGAGCTTGGCTTGACTGTCTTGCAGGTCCTGATTCTGAGAATCCTTCCCCCTAGGGACTCCAAGAGGTAGCTCTTTGAGTTTAGGCTGAGGGCAATGCTGAGGACTGTGTTGACAGGAAGCATCAAGGTGAAAGCGATGTCTCTGTTGCCAGGAGCTGCGGGGTGTCCTGTTCAGAAGTATCCCTTCTGGCCTCTGGCCTTCAACAGAGTGACTTTTTTCTCTTGTGGAGGAGAGTGTGAACCCAGCATCACCTTCTCCATGGTCCCCAGTCAATCTGGGTTTGCCTGGCTCCTCTCTCTTTTCTGCCAGTGCAGGGACTTGGGCTGAGTCCTTGCTCTTGTCAGGACTATGGGGCTCAGGGCTCCGGGGCTCAAGGCTCCAAGGCTCCTCTAGACTGGGGTTGTTTGCACTGGCCTCCAGCTGAACACAAAGCACCTGAGCCTCTGTCATGTCCCCACTGACTAAGATACTGGAAGCCCAGTGGACAGAACCGTGGGGTACTATGCTGGAACTGGGTTGCTTCTGTTTCTGGTGTACTGCCTTTGACTCAGTGGCCAGCTGTTCTTTCAGGTGGAGCCACTCTGGGTCTGGGGCACATGGCACATCTGGTGGGATGGGGAGTTCCTGGAGCAGGGGTTGTCCTTGGTTGTTTAAACTCTCAAGAGACTCCTGTGTACATACATCCTCTGACGTTCCTACAACTTGTTCCCTGGACTCTCTTGCCTTTAAGGGAATTCCAATTTGTGCCTCTAGGATCTTCTTTCTCAGATGGAAATTCATTTTGGCCAAGATGTGCTCCCCAAGTGAAGAAGGCCTCTCAGGCTCTGTTTGGCTTTCTATAGGCAGCATCTCAACTACTCCTTTCACCTGCGCATCAACCTGGAATTCTTCTGCAGGGTTTGAAAGAGCCTCATTGGCCTCTTGAAAGCCTGGCCCAGGACTTGGACCCTGCTCTTCAGGTGAGGTCACCTGAGTCAGAGGTTCTGTTGAGAATTCGACAGGCTCAGGCACCATCTCTGTGATCATAGCTGGGGATGTGATTGACGTGGTTGCTGGGGCCATGGCCCTGGAGAGAGCCACACAATAAAGAGCAGGCAGCCCTGACAAGAAGACCAGATACTTGTGCCGTAAAGTTATCTCCAGTTTCTCAATGGCTGCCTCTGACAGGACTCCAGGCAGCTTAGGATGTTCAATGACAGCTTTTGGTGAGACCTGTTGCTGCTGATCAAGGGCCACTGGCATCCCGGGTATAACTTCCTGTTGAAGGTCCTGGTCAGCTGCTGCCTGGAGTTCCAGGGGCTTGCTTTCCAAGATGCAGCTGAAGGGAGTCACTTCCAGGCCCCCAGGAATTATGCACTCCCAAGAACTATATACACAGGCAGGGATGTTGCCCTGGTGAATTTGCCCACATTTGGAGTCGATATGGCCCTGCAATATTGCCTTGGCCTGGTCAAACAAGTGTGGCATGGGGACTGACAATGGGTCCACAAGAGGTGAGAATGGGTCATCAGCTCCAGTGGCCTCCAGAGATGTAGACTGGGGGCCATTCACACTGTCTAGGGCTGTGCTGCTCCAGGATATAGTCTGCTGGTTAGTGGGTGACAGGAGCAACTGGATGGACTGCTGGATCTTCTGGGGCAGGCCCCAGCGGTGGTGAATCAGCTGTCTCTGGAGGTGGTATTCCAGCACCCTCCTGGTGTGCTGTGGGAAGATTAGTTCCCTTGTGAGGACTGAGACACGCTTCCCCGGCCAGAAAGTTTTCAGAGTCTCAGAAGACTGGACTTTGTCACCGGCCTTACACTCCACGGGGCTCTGGACATATTGATCTCTCTGGAAAACATCTGGCAAGTCCCACTGAAGCTGGAGCTGCCTCTGCAGCAGGTGCCACTCCAAGGCTTCACACTCGTCCAGAGTCAGAAATGGGACATTGATGCTAGCTTGTTGGTGATCAGATGGAGCAACACAATCTTGCGAAGACAGAGAAGAGAGTGGAGTTGACTGGGTTGGAGTTTTAGGCAGCAAAGGGAGGAAGGAGAGTTCCTTGAAGAGAAAGGGATCCTTCAAGTGGGGCTTTGACATGCTCTCATCGTTGGAGAGGCCTTGAGAAGTCAAGAAGGTGTCAACCAGCGACTCACTGTGCAGAGAAGGCAGGCCACAGAAGAGCTGGCTGTATTTTGGTTGCACGGGGCCCACTGAGTCACTAGCCTGTTGCCCAGACATTAGATAGAGGCCACTTATTTCTTTAAGGGCTGAAGAGGGCAAGGCTAAAGCCTTATGGTTGGGGATTTGCTGGTAGAGGTGTCTTTGTTCTGGATCCGTAATGCACCATTCATAAACCCAGAAGGCCTGGGTAGGCTGGCCGGCCATACCTGAACCCCAGTTCTGGTATGCAATGGTCTCAAATTTCTCAACAGAGAAATGAGAAGTATTATTGTGGATGAAAGAAACTGGTTGCTTACATACAGTTTGGTAAAATAGTGGCGGCTTTGGCATCAGCTGCCTCAGGGACTCTTCTACACGCCTGGGGAGACCCCACCTCTGGAAATGCATCCATTTTTTCACATGGACCTCAAGAAGTCTCAGGACTTCAGGACTCAGGAACGGAAGGTGGGCAGGGAGGACAGTGACCATCGGCAAAGCCACTGGATGTGTCAGGGTAGTAATTTCTTGTTTCAGGGTCAGCAGAGAGACCTGGGGATTTAAGGGCTGCTGGACTTGGTTCCTACAGATGAGGCTGAGGTTGCTCTGCATCATCTCCTGCAGATTCACTGAAATTCTAGGCTCCTCAGTCCCTGAGGGACCCTCTAGCACTTGGAATCCCTCCTTTAGCTTGAGATGTTCAGCCCAGTAATCATGGATGCCGGCTGCACCAGGTGACTGGGCCACTGACTGGGCTAAGGATTTCTGTGACACTGTGAGGGTTGCAGATGGAAGTGAAAGGTCTTTGGAGTGTGGGGAACGATGCTCCAGACTCTGCTCAAAAGTCACATCAGACATGGACAAAACCTCTCGGCAAGAGGAGCCCTGAGAGGTATCCCCTGAAGTGGGGGAGATTAGGGTGTTCTCACCCAACAACTGCTGAATCTCCAGAGCCATGGTGTTGCAGGTTTGGCAGCAGGGATCTGCACACAGGATCTGCCGCACATTCCCCTCCTGAGGTAGCCAGCCCTGGCTGGGAAGGGAAACAGCAAATGTTTGTTACTGATGGACAGTTTATTACTGTTTGTTACTCTTGGCCAGTGTGTGGCCTGGAGATTGGGCCTGCCCTCCCCTAGTCCCATAAACTCTGAGGCCTGCAACCACTGGGTGTTTAAGTGTCTATTTTTCTTCCTAGGGAAATGCCATTTGGCAAGCTATAGGGGGCTGGGCTGAGAGCCTGGAGCTTGTTGGGCAAGGTCTCAGACAACTGATGGAAATACAGGGCCTTGAGAAACTGGGAGGTGGGTGAGCTCTCTGCTGATGTGTGCTGAGAAGCTGAATTAGGAGAGGGGAACCAGGCAGGTGGGGGAGACAATGGTTAGCTGATGGGGCAGCACCAGAGACATCACCAAGTAGAACCTGGAGTCAGCCTCGCTTGGGGCCACGGAAGTCCTATGGGAACTCTGCATTCTAGGGATTAGGAGATGCACACAGCATCTCTCAAGAGCCAATTCCTCATTCTGCAGAGCTCTTAAGAAGGGAATAATATGACAAGCTCCTGCCTGAGGGTTGTCCCAGGAACTGGCCTCCCTGAAGACAGAACCAGAAGAGGTAATGTCAGCAGGGTCCAGGGGTCTGCCCTTGAAAGGGTGTGGCTATAAAGAGAATATGAAAATGATGACTTGTTTATGCACTTAACTATCCATTCTCCTGACTGGGTAACTTGTCTCATGGTTGGGAGAAAACCCACAGCGTTAAATTCTGTCAAATCCTGACTTCCAGCACCTTTGTGAGCCTAGCCCAGAGCACAGCTGGAAGACCCCTCTCCACTGAGACGTCTGACCCAACCCTCTCCTCCAGCAACTCTCACTCAGGGCTCCAGGCTCCATGTGTCTGGCTCCCTCTCAGCCATTTTCCTTCTTCCCAACCCTGCTGCAGGCCAAACACAGAAATTACCACAGGCCATACTGGGAGGTGGGAGACTGCAAAAATCAAGAGATCACCTTCTCATGACTGAGAGCAGCTCCCACAGCTTGTCAGCTTCTTTCTGGGAATGTCTTCTAGCTGAGAAACCAGGAGACAGTGTTACACAGAAGAAGAGGGGATTCAGGGACATCCTACAGGAATCTAAAAGCCTTGAATGATAGGAGACTGCAGACCCCTACCCCACCCCCCATAAAAGTCTTCTGGGAGAATCTGTCAACTTGGGAATTGGAGCCTTCAGCAGTTAGAGCACCTGGTGCCTGGCACTAAGGGTCACTGGGGGACAGGGTCCATGGGAACCTCACCCCCAGGGGAGGGAAGTCAGGGCAGAGACTGGGACTTTACCTCTTGATGCTGCATCTCTAGCCCTTTGTCTGACTTTTCGGTGACGCTTAAAGATAAAAGAGTTGGAGTGTGAAGTTGGGACACCATTTTCTTTTTCACATCCAAACCAAGACAAAGCTAATATAGATTACCTAATCCTTTTTAATGTACCTGGTATTTTATTTAACTTCCTAACTTTCCATACTCATATTTTTTTATCTCAATATTTGTCTTCTCTTATTTCTGATTCATTTTGAGGCTCTTCTGTCCTCCACACCTCCCATTTATTTCCTAAGATAAGTTCTGTATCAAGCTTATAATGGAACAAGAGAAAGGGTAGAACAGAATAAAGTTGTATAGATTTAATAACCAAAGGACTTCAATTTACAAATGCCTTAATGGACCACAAACCAGAAAAATCTCCCAGAAAGGGAAGTCTTCTAATATCCAGTGAGGCCCAATCCGTTTCATCTAAGTCTCAACCCAAGCCAGATAGAGATGTTCTTGATTTTTCAATTACAATATAGTGCAGGGATGGTCTGGTAAGAAATGATTTCTAGGCACTGAGAAGAGAAATACCATATAAGAGTAACTAATGGATGGTAAAAAAAATAATATGAGTGGGGAGGTAGACAGGTGACAGGTTGAGAGGAAGGATAAAAGGAGAGACACTGGGAGCTTAAAGCATCTTATCTAAGGCTTAATTAGTTCAGTCCTGGTCATAGTGTTTCCCTACCCGGCAGCAGCTCCTTTTATGTTCCGTTAATCCATGGTAACTCTTTTTCACTTGCCAGATAATTAGAATAATAATGAAGATGGAGCCATAGGTATATAAGGGATACCCCAAATCCCAGAGAACAAAAGTCTGGCTCAGCATGGTCTAAACCTCATAATCACAAGGAGACCAATCATCCCTATGAATGTAGGCATTCAGGGTCCTGGCACCTACTGACTTCCAATGCTTGCTACACATTGTCATCTCCACCTCACAGATGACGGAACCAAGCCACCAGACTGCATCACAAAGCCCTTCTGTTCCACAAGGTAGGTATGGTATCAGAGAGCTTCACCTGTCTAGGAAGTCCATGTGGTAATTCCATCGCAGATGAGGGGGTCTGGTTGTAAGGAATGAAGGTGCCACTCACAGGCAGTGTCTGTGGTCCCACTCTGTCTTCACTGTCCATACCCTCCACCAGCCTGATGGCCAGTCTGGTTATGGCTTGGAAATGGAGAGCTTTGATGTTACGGGCAGTGGGTGATGGGAAATCAGAGGTGCATGAAGGGACCATGGCTGAAGTGGCAGGGACAGGTAAAAGTGGTAGCATCTTTAAAATGACATTGTGGGAATCAGAAAGGAATGCCTCCCAGACTGTATGGCCTCAAGCTTGCGGATGAGTGAGAAGAGACTGTAAACACTGCCTTCCATTGAGACACACTAATGAGATTTCCTTGTGCATATCTTATAAGAGTTAGTTTTCTAGAGCTGTTTTTAACTATGTTACAGAATTCTGTCTTCTCACAGAGATGCGTACCTGCAGAGGTGTGTACCTGCAGAGATGTGTCAGTGACCACTTCTGACTTAAAGTCATAAAGTAGTTGCTGATTGTGGTTAGATCTACTCATCCATTCTGGATGTCTGCTGTTTGCCTAAAGGAATTTTGTTTGTTGTTAACTAGAATTTTTTAAAACTTTAAGCAAGCCAGTTGTTTTCTAATTCATCACCAGGGCCCATCACTCCTATATGCTGACCATTTATTTACACATTTATGTTACTTACCTGACCTCTGTGGATATTGTCATATTTCTCTAACACTCTAATTTTTAAGTTTCTTTGAGGAAAAAAATCTTTCCCTAGTGACAGTGGTCTCACAGCCAAAAAACCTTGAGCTCAAAATCTCTGAAGATACTCCTTGGTCCTTTCTCCAGTATCTAATCTTTAACCCAACTGAAGACTGCTGCTGCTGCTGCTGCTAAATCATTTCAGTCATATCCAACTCTATGCGACCCCATAGACAGCAGCCCACCAGGCTCCTCTGTCCCTGGGATTCTCCAGGCAAGAATACTGGAGTGGGTTGCCATTTCCTTGTCCAATACATACATGCAGGCTAAGTCACTTCAGTCATGTCCGACTCTGTGTGTCCCTACGGGCAGCAGCCCTCCAGGCTCCTCTGTCCACAGGATTCTCCAGGCAAGAATTCTGGAGTGGGTTGCCATTTCCTTCTCCCAACTGAAGACTGGTGAGCCCTCAATCTATGCTCAGCCCTAAGCAAAACAGTGTTAAGAGTACAGACATTTGAGTCATGCTGCCTTTCTGCTATCCAGACAGCCTATTATCCAACATAAGACATCACATAAAGCAAGAGCCAACAATTCAAAACACACGGGATCATATACTCACTTGTGAGGCCCAGGTCACAAACATCCCATTCCAGAAGAGAAAAAGAATAGTGAGGATCAGCATGGTGAGAGAGGGCTCCTGGCTAGATTAACATTAGAGTTAGGTCTAAAAGTGCAGCCTACAGGCAAACGGAGTGTATTCTAGGTGGGAGAGAAACTTGCTAACAAACACAGAACACTGAGGAATGGGCCACTAGTACATCTGGCAGTTAGAAATGTGGTCCATTTCTAGCAGAGGCGTAGGTGGGCAGACTGGGGAGGACTTGTAGGATAAAGATTGGAGAAGTTGGGCCTCTTGATAAAGGATCAATGCATTTAACTGATTTCAATCACTGAAATTGTTTTTTGTTTTTTTTTTTTAAGTAGACATACATATACAGGGTGGGCTTCCCTTGTGGCTCAGCTGGTAAAGAATCCATCTGCAATGCAGGAGACCTGGGTTCGATCCCTGGGTTGGGAAGACCCCTGGAGAAGGGAAAGGCTACCCACTCCAGTATTCTGGCCTGGAGAATTCCACAAACTGTATAGTCCGTGGGGTCTCAAAGAGTCAGCACAACTGAGTGACTTTCACACTTCAATATGCATGGTACAAAATTCAATAGGCAGAATAAGGTATGTATAAAATATGTTTTCTTCTCAACCTCTTATCTCCCATTTTTCTTCCCTTGAAACAGTCATTTCTATCAGATTCCTGTGTATCTTTCTTAACTAGTCTAATATAGTCAAAACCAAATGGATTTGTATGTATTTCTCCAAGAACGATAGTATAGACAGTTTTCTCTCTTATTTAATTTGATAATTAAATATATCTTGTGCATGTCACTTTTTAAAATGGCTGTCATGTCTTCCTTGATATGACTATAACACAAGTCACCTTCAGTTCTCTATTCATGCATATTTACTTCAGTTCAGTTCAGTTCAGTTGCTCAGTCGTGTCTGACTCTTTGCAACCCCATGAATCGCAGCATGCCAGGCCTCCCTGTCCGTCACCAACTCCCGGAGTTCATTCAGACTCATGTCCATTGTGTCAGTGATGCCATCCAGCCATCTCATCCTCTGTCGTCCCCTTCTCCTTCTGCCCCCAATCCCTCCCAGCATCATAGTCTTTTCCAATGAGTCAACTCTTCACATGAGGTGGCCAAAGTACTGGAGTTTCAGCTTTAGCATCATTCCTTCCAAAGAAATCTCAGGGCTGATCTCCTTCAGAATGGACTGGTTGGATCTCCTTGCAGTCCAAGGGACTCTCAGGAGTCTTCTCCAACACCATAGGTCAAGGGACCTTTTGCACGGAATAAAAATCTCACATATATAAATCCTTGTATACACATATCGGTATATATGTAAGAAAAATTCCTACAAGTGAACTGATATCTTAACAAAATTGTCTTTCAATTCACAGAAATAGTACATCTCTCCACTTTTTTAGGGTATTTTTATTTTCTCCTAGAAATTTTTTAGTTTCTTTGTACAAGTCTTGTACATATTTTGTGAATTTATCCCTATGTCAAATCTATGATGTTATTCAAAGTGATATTGTTTTTTATTTCAATTTCTAATGTTTCTTGTTTGTATATAGAAATAGAAATTGAATATTTATCTATGTTGCAATCTTGCTAAATTCACTTATTAGTTGTAGTAGCTATGTTTTGTAAATTCTTTAGTATTTTACAAATCGATGATCAGATCAGTCGCTCAGTTGCGTCCGACTCTTTGCGACCCCATGAACTGCAGCACGCCAGGCCTCCCTATCCATCACCAGCTCCCGGAGGTCACCCAGACTCACACCCATCAAGTCAGTGATGCCATCCAGCCATCTCATCCTCTGTCGTCCCCTTCTCCTCCTGCCCTCAATCCCTCCCAGCATCAGAGTCTTCTCCAATGAGTCAACTCTTCACATGAGGTGGCCAAAATACTGGAGTTTCAGCTTTAGCATCATTCCTTCCAAAGAAATCCCAGGGCTGATCTCCTTCAGAATGGACTGGCTGGATCTCCTTGCAGTCCAAGGGACTCTCAAGAGTCTTCTCCAACACCACAGTTCAAAAGCATCAATTCTTCGGTGCTCAGCCTTCTTCACAGTCCAGCTCTCACATCCATACATGACCACAGGAAAGACCATAGCCTTGACTAGGCGAACCTTTGTTGGCAAAGTGATGTCTCTGCTTTTGAATATGCTATCTAGGTTGGTCATAACTTTCCTTCCAAGGAGTAAGCGTCTTTTAATTTCATGGCTGCAGTCACCATCTGCAGTGATTTTGGAGCCCAGGAAAAAAAAAAAAAAAACAAATTGATGATAATATCTGACAACTCTACATCTTCTTTACCAACCTGAATGCCTTTGATTTCTCCATTATTGCACTGACTAGAACATCCAGTATAATGCTGACAAGAAGTGGTGAGAGCAGACATATTTGCCTTGTTACCAATCTTAGAGGGAAAACATTCCCTTTTTTTGCTCCTTAAACTTCATAATTTCACATCTCTTATCTTTAAGTCTGCTGTTCCTTTCTTCTGCCTGCATAAATCTGCTGTTAAATCCCTCTAGGGAATCTTTCCATCCACTTACTGTATTTTTAGCTCTAGAATTTCTAGTTTCTTTTTATTTTTCTTTGTTGACATTCTCATTTTGTTCATATATTTCTTATTTCCTTTAGTTCTTTACCTGTGTTTTCATTTAGTTTCCTTCAGAATATTTCAGAGAGCTGTTTTAATGTCTTTATTTGGTAAATCTAATTAATGCCTGTGCTTCTTCAGGGATAGTTTGTGACAGTTTATTTTCTTCCTTTAAATAGACTATGATCTCCTGTTTATCGGTATCCTTTGTGACTTTTTTGTTGAAGGTTGGGCATCTGTAAAAATAGCTACCTCTCTCAGTCTTCGCAGACTGGCTTTATGCTGGAGTAGTCCTCTCATTAGCTGGGCATTCTGTTAGCCTAGCAATCAGCTCAATGGAAAAGTTTAAGGTCTTCTCAGGTCTCTTATAAACAGGTGTCTTGGCTGGACATATTTATGGCTTTTTCAATTCCCTCATACACATAGCTACATTTGAGTGTCTCAGTCTCCCAAAGAATCTCATTTTAGCTTCTTCTTTGGGCCTTCAATGGTCTACTTTGTGTCTCCATCCATAATCTCTTACCCAGGAGGTCTGTAGTCCCCTTATTTATAACTTACATGAGCAGTATCCACCATTTCTCTCTGTCTAAGATGCATAGAACTAACTCATTGGAAAAAACCCTGATGCTGGGAATGATTGAAGGTGGGAAGAGAAGGGGACAACAGGGGATGAGGTAGTTGGATGGCATCACCAACTCAATGGACATGAGTTTGAGTAAGTTCTGGTAGTTGGTGATGGACAGGGAAGCCTGGCACATTGCAGTCCATGGGGTCACAAAGAGTCAGAAATGACTGAGCAACTGAACAGAACTGAACTGAAAAAGGCCATTTTTAGTACTAGTCCATGGACTCCAGTCTGGCTAGGAAGATAAGTGAGCATATGATAAAGGTGTAGGATAGTGAAAGAGTTTAGTCACTGAATTGAAAGTCATAATAGGCAAAACTGGAAACAGTCCAACTGTTTATCAGTTGATGAATGGATTAATAGAATGTCATATACATAAAATGGAATATTATTTAGCAATTAAAAGAAATAAAGTACTGATATATGCTATAATATGGATAAACCACAAAAACATTATGCTAAGTGAAAGAATCCAGTCACAAAATATCCCATATTGTATTATTCTATCTATATACCAATAAAATTTCCATAAAGGCAAATATACATAAATAGTACATTAGTTTCCTAAGCCTAGCAGCAGTGAGGGAAAGCAGATACAGGGTTTCTTACTGGAGTAAAAAAAATTCTGAAATTGATATGGTGATGGTTACACAACTCTGAATACACTAAAAGGCACTTAATTGTAAACTTGAAATGGGTGAACTAATGTAGTATGTGAATTATAGCTCAATAAAGTTATTTTTTTAATAACTTTAAGACTTTAGACATACAAAAATTGAAAGAATCCATCATCAGGAATCCACAAAGGATTTTAAAGGAAGTCATTTAGACAGAAGGAAAATTATACCAATTGGAAATAAAATCACAGAAAGGAATGAACTATAAATGGTAAGAACATGGATGAACATATATTTTTCCTATTATTTATATCTCTGAAAATAATTGACTGCCTGAACAGAAATAACAACATATTATGTGTTTTGAAATATATGTATAAGCAAAATGTATGACAATACCATAAAGGCAGAGAGAGAATGGAGAAACTGAAATATACTACTGTTAATGTCTCCTACATATGTAGTGTTATGGTATCACTTGAAGTTAGTTGTTAAAATGTTGAAGAGTTAAACAGTAAACCCTAACACAACTATACAAAATATGTCCTCTGACCATAATGGAATTAAATTAGAAATCAATTACATAAATACATCTGGAAATCATCAAATATTTGGAACCAAAACAGTTCAGTTCAGTTCAGTTGCTCAGTCATGTCCGACGCTTTGTGGCCCTATGGACTGCAGCACGCCAGGCCTCCCTGTCCATCACCAACTCCTGGAGTTTCCTCAAACTCATGTCCATTGAGTCAGTGATGCCATCCAACCATCTCATCCTCTGTCGTCCCCTTCTCCTCTTGCCTTCAATCTTTCCCAACATCAGGATCTTTTCAAATGAGTCCGTTCTTCACATCAGGTGGCCAAATAACACACTCCCAAATAAATCAGTAAAAGGAAAAAAATAAAAAAAAGGAAACTAAAAGTACTTTAAACTTTTAAAATATATTCTGAATGAAATTATAATAAAATTTGTGGGACATACGGTGAGAGAAATATGTAGTACTAATCAGGTATATTTAAAAGAAGAAAACACTCAAATCAACAATTTCAGCTTTCATCTTAAGAAACAAAAAAGCAAATAAAATTCAAAGTAAGGAGAAAGAAGGAAATAATAAATATGAGAAGGGAAACCAGTAAAATAGAAAACAGAAAAACAATAGAGAAAATTGAGAATTTCAAAGGCTGTTTCTTTGAAATTATCAATAAACTTGATAAATTCTACCCAGATTGATCAGGAAAAGTGAAGTGAAAGTTGCTCAGTTGTGTCCAGCTCTTTTTGACCAGTCCATGGTATTCTCTAGGCAAGAATACTGGAGTGGGTAGCCTTTCCCTTCTCCAGGGAATCTTCCCAATCCAGGAATTGAACCCAGGTCTCCTTCATTTCAGGCAGATTCTTTACCAGCTGAGCCACAAGGGAAGCCCAAGAATACTGGAGTGGGTAGCCCATCCCTTCTCCAGGGGATCTTCCCAATCCAGGAATTGAACCAGGATCTCCTGCATTGCACAGATTCTTTACCTACTGAGCTATCAGGGAAGTGATCAGGAAAAAGAGAGGATCAAAATTACCAATACAGGGAATGAGAGAGATGACATCACCAGCAACTCTAGAGATAATAAAAGAATAAGAGACATGATGAGCAACTTTATGCCAATAAATCAACAACTTTGATGACAATGACAAATTCCTTGCAAAACACAAACTACCAAGGCTCACACAAAAAGAAACAGACAACCTCAGTAGCCTTATATCTATAAAGGAAATTGAATTTTTAGTCAAAGACCTTCCCACAAAGATAAATCCAGGGTCAAATGTCTTTACTGGTTATTGCTACCAAACATTTAAGGAAGAAACAATAACAATTCTTTACAAAATCATTTGTAAAATTGAAAAGGAGGGAATATTCCCCAACTTGTTCCATAAGGCCAGCAGTACCTTGATGCCAAAACCAGAAAAAGATATTATTTTTTTTTTAAGTACAGTTAAATATCACTCATGGGCATAGATAACAAAACTTTTAAGAAAAGGTTTAGCAAATTGAAACAAAAAATTTTTATGAAAAGGATAATACATCATGACCAAGTGAGGTTATCACAGAAATACAAGGTTGATTTAACATTTGAAAAGCATCATACTGATGCAATTTATAACATTAACAAACTGAAAAAGAAAAATATCATTCCAACAGTGTAGAAAAAACATTTAACAAAATCCAACATGCATTCCTAATTTTTTTAAATCTCAGCAAACTAGAAAAGGAATTCCTTCACCTGATAAAAGGCATCTATGAAAACCCCATTGGTAAGGTCATACTTAATGGTGAGAGACTAGATGCCTCTCCTCTAAGATTAGTAACAATTCAAGGATATCTACTTTTGCAACTTCTATTAAACATTGTACAGAAGGTCCTAGCAAATGCTATGACATTAGAGGAGGAAACAAAAGGCAACTAGACTGGAAAGGAAAACTGACTTTATTCACAAATGATATGATTGTCTATGCAGAAAATCCTGTGGAATTTGAAAACAAAAAAGTGCTATTAGAGCTATAAGTGAATTTAGCAAGGTTGTAAGATATAAAGCAGATATACAGATTCAGCTGTATTTTGGTAAACTGGTAATGAACAAATGGAAATGTAAATTTGGAAAAATCAATACCATTGAAAACAGTATAAAAACATGAAATAGTTAGGGATAAACTTAGCAAAAATATAAGAATAATAATAATACACTGCATCTTTAAAACACTCCTCAGTTCAGTTCAGTTCAGTCGCTCAGTCATGTCCGACTCTGCGACCCCATGAATCGCAGCACACCAGGCCTCCCTGTCCATCACCAACTCCCAGAGCTCACTCAAACTCACGTCCATCGAGTCAGTGATGCCATCCAGCCATCTCATCCTCTGCCATCCCCTTTTCCTCCTGCCCCCAATCCCTCCCAGCATCAGTGTCTTTTCCAATGAGTCAACTCTTCGAATGAGGTGGCCAAAGTACTGGAATTTCAGCTTTAGCATCAGTCCTTCCAAAGAACACCCAGGACTGATCTCCTTTAGAATGGACTGGTTGGATCTCCTTGCAGTCCAAGGGACTCTCAAGAGTCTTCTCCAGTATCACAGTTCAAAAGGATTAATTCTTCCGTGCTCAGCTTTCTTCACAGTCCAATTCTCACATCCATACATGGCCACTGGAAAAACCGTAGCCCTGACTAGACGGACCTTTGTTGGCAAAGTAATGTCTCTGCTTTTGAATATGCTATCTAGGTTGGTCATAACTTTCCTTCCAAGGAGTAAGCATCTTTTAATTTCATGGCTGCTATCACCATCTGCAGTGATTTTAGAGACCAAAAAAATAAAGTCTGACACTGTTTTCACTGTTTCCCCATCTATTTGCCATGAAGTGATGAGACCAGATGCCATGATCTTCGTTTTCTGAATGTTGAGCTTTAAGCCAACTTTTTCACTCTCCTCTTTCACTTTCATCAAGAGGCTTTTTAGTTCCTCTTCACTTTCTGCCATAAGGTAGTGTCCTCTGCATATCTGAGATTATTGATATTTCTCCTGGTAATCTTGATTCCAGCTTGTGCTTCTTCCAGCCCAGCGTTTCTCATGATGTACTCTGCATGTAAGTTAAATAAGCAGGGTGACAATATACAGCCTTGATGTACTCCTTTTCCTATTTAGATAACTTTTTAAATTACTCAAAAAATAGATATATTTTGTCCATGGATCAGAAGATTCAATATATCAACAAATGGTGCTAGAATAACTGGTTATCAGATATCTAAGAAAAGGAATTTCAATCCCTACTTCACAGTATATACAAAAAAAGTGTTAAAAATGGATCACAAATTGAATGCAAAGTCTAAATGTTAAAATTTATAGAAAATCCATAAATATGACTAAGGCAAAGATTTCTTAGATATAATTCCAGAAGTATGATCTATACAAGACAAAACAAGTAAGCTGTACTTTATCAAACATTTAAGATATCTTACCTCTGAAAGACACTGTTAAGAAAATGAGAATGTAAGTCACATAGTGGGTGAAAATATTTGCATATCATACATCTCAGAAAGGATTCATATCCAGAATATATAAAGAACTCTCAAGACTCAATAATAAGAAAGCAAACAGTGCAATTTTAAAAAGAGGAAAGAATTTGAACACACACTTTACCACAAAACTGGTGAAGCACAGGAATGCTGTACCCAAGGCCACTATTGTAACTGCAGTGAAGACACTGAGAGCCCTGGAATTTTCAGAGCTTCCCCACTTCCTGTCTCTATTAATATTGCTTAATAATAACTCACCACAATACTTAGCAAGCTACAATAGCACATACTTATTGTCTCATGGTATCTTTGGGTCAAGAATCCAGACATACCTGGATCTTCTGCCTCATGGCCAAAATCAAGGTGTCAGCCTACCTTGATTTGGATGCAGTCTCATCCAAAGTTTCAACTGGAGATATGCTTCCAAGTTCATTCAGCGGTTGTGGCATAATTCAGTTCCTCAGGCTCTTCTGGAATGAAAGCTTCTTTTCCTCATTGCTTATGTGTCACGGGCCACCTTCAGTGCCTTCCCAGGTGGGCCTCTCCAACATGGCAGCTTACTTCATAAAAGTATACACACACCAAGAAGGCAATCGAGAGTTGGCTAACAAGACAGAAGTAAGTGAATTATGGAAGGTGACACCCCTCAATGTTGCCATAATGTATTATCAAAAGCAAGGTACTGAAGAAGAGGTGGTCATACAGTGCTATGAGTATCAGGAGGCAGGGCTCAATGGGAGTCATCTCAGAGGCTGCCTATCACACTGGCCTCAGAAAATGCAATTCTCTGGGGCAATTTATTTTTAATTCCCGAAATCCAAGGACAATTCCTTCTAATCACTTTAAGCATACTATTTTCAGTCAATTCTTTGAGCTGATAATTCTATATGAAACTAGATTTCCTTGCTTATTTCTACCAGCATCCAGTCTGGTTTCATTCTGAGTCACAGTAGGGTCCCTGTTGATCTATGTGCCTGCTTTTGTGTGTGCTTCAAACTCCTTCTGGAATAACTCTTTCTTTATCCATTGTAGAAACTCTTGTCTTTTAAGATTTAGCCTATGCAAAGATACCTTTAAAAAATTATCTAAAGTTGTGGTACATATACACAATGGAATATTCAGATCAGTCGCTCAGTCGTGTCCGACTCTTTGCGACCCCATGAACTGCAGCACGCCAGGCCTCCCTATCCATCACCAGCTCTCGGAGGTCACTCAGACTAACATTCATCGAGTCAGTGATGCCATCCAGCCATCTCATCCTCTGTCGTCCCCTTCTCCTCCTGCCCCCAATCCCTCCCAGCATCAGAGTCTTCTCCAATGAGTCAACTCTTCTCATGAGGTGGCCAAAATACTGGAGTTTCAGCTTTAGCATCATTCCTTCCAAAGAAATCCCAGGGCTGATCTCCTTCAGAATGGACTGGTTGGATCTCCTTGCAGTCCAAGGGACTCTCAAGAGTCTTCTCTAACACCACAGTTCAAAAGCATCAATTCTTCGGCGCTCAGCCTTCTTCACAGTCCAGCTCTCACATCCATACATGACCACAGGAAAGACCATAGCCTTGACTAGGCGAACCTTTGTTGGCAAAGTGATGTCTCTGCTTCTGAATATGCTATCTAGGTTGGTCATAACTTTCCTTCCAAGGAGTAAGCGTCTTTTAATTTCATGGCTGCAGTCACCATCTGCAGTGATTTTGGAGCCCAGAAAAACAAAGTCTGACACTGTTTCCACTGTCTCTCCATCTATTTCCCATGTAGTGATGGGACCAGATGCCATGATCTTCGTTTTCTGAATGTTGAGCTTTAAGCCAACCTTTTCACTCTCCACTTTCACTTTCATCAAGAGGCTTTTTAGTTCCTCATATTACTCAGTCATAAAAAGGAATTCATTTAAGTCAGTTCTGATGAGGTGGATGAACCTAGAACCTATTATACGGAGTGAAATAAGTCAGAAACAGAAAGATAAATATCATATTCTAACACATATATATGGAATCCAGAAAAATGGTACTGAAGAATTTACAGGACAGCAATGGAGAAACAGACATAGAGAATAGGCTTATGGACATGGGGAGAGGGGAAGAGAGGGTGAGAGTATGGAAAAAGTAACATGGCCACTTACATTTCCATATGTAAAACAGACAGCCAACAGGAATTAACTCTATAACTCAGGAAACTCAAACAGGGGCTCTGTATCAATCTAGAGGGGTGAGATGGGGTGGAAGATGGGATGGAGGTTCAAAAGGCAGGGGATATATATGTATACCAATGGCTGATTCATGTTGAGGTTTGACAGAAAAGAACAAAATTCTGTAAAGCTATTAACTTTCAATAAAAAATTAATTTTAAAAAATGTCCACTAAAGCTCCCTCTATACTCATATTCACACTGCATTCTACAGGCTGGGTGAAGTTCCATTTACTCACTTTACCAACATTTATTGAGAGACTAATCTGTGCCTGTCACATACTAGTCTGGACTCAACAATATCTGTAGAGCCAGCAAACTAATGAATGGTGATAAAGATAAATGGAGTGTAGAGTGCATTAAACAGGGCTGAATCTGTGCTTCAGGGGACCAGAGCAGAGAACAAGGAGTGTCTCTCCATCTTGCTGAAAACTTCTGCTTCCTAAGTACAATCATAGCAGTCAGTCACTGATAGTGTGATGTTCCTTAACTGCTGCTCTGCTTCTGTGGGAAGTCAGCACTCTTGCTTCTCATGAAGACTCCTTCCAGACCTCAAGATCATGCCATAATTTGGAGCTCATGTTTATTAGTGCTTTGGGAAATTTCAGTTAGTATTAAACAACATCAGCACCTCCTGTCTACCTCATTCTCTTGAGCTGAGTCCAGGAAGACTCAGCTTCAATCCTTGGAAACCCCAAAATAATTTAGTTAATTTAGGATGGCCATGTTTTCCTAGGCTGGCTGAAGCCAGTTCACTGTACTATATAAACAGGAGTAAACAAAGAGACACTGTATCTACAGAGGAAGAAACTAAAAGGCTAATGCTAGATGACTTTGGCTAGGAATAGGCTCCAAAAGCACTGCGGTGAGGCACTTGATTCCTAAACCAACAGTCAGTCACTAGAAAAAAGGAAGATCACTTAGGGCTTGCATTTCCTCAAAGAGCCGGAGTCTCGAGGAGGAATTAAAAGACTTTTTCTTCTGGTTATGCTTAGAGTCTCATCTGGGTCGATAACACCCATTTGTGTAGTGGTGTTGTTAAGTGCATTCTGCATTTCTTATAGACCCTAAGTTCTGCTGGTTTTCCATTTTGTGTTAGGTATGTGGCTTTCCCTGAGGCTCTCACACCATCTTTCAGGCACATGCTTCCAAAAGCCAATTATCAATCAATTTGAAAATTTTCACCCTAATGTGCAGATGCTGCTCATGCTAAATTTCCCTAGCTCAAACTCAGGACAGAGGAGATGCATTTTTATGCTTCCTGCACATGTCTACAGGGTAGCTACCATCTTGTAAGCCAGGCTGCAGTGCCTCAGAATTTAGGATAAAAGCAGGAAGCTTTTGAATTTGCTAATTTTTGGTCTTATCATTTTACTTTGTGGAAACAGGCTAAATTCCAAAAGTCTGTAGCTCTCCCCTGTGGTCAGAGAAATCACCTGTAGCAAGTCTATATGTTGCCCCTTCTCCACTAGCCCTGATTCACCATTCAGGCTCCACCTCTGCAGAACCAGGTGGATGTGATGAGTTGGTGACTATTTTCTAGAAGTGAGTTTTAAAGACTTGGTCTGATCAGTCATTCTGGCCCACTTTCGAGGAAAGGAAAAGGTACTGATCCCATGATTTCAAACTTCTCTGTTGCGGAGTTATTGATACAGCTTTCATTCAAAGAAGAACACACGCTCTGAGGAAGGCAGTGAGGGCCATTTAGCTTCACCTGCCTCCCTTCAAACCTCAATGAAAAGTTACAACTTCTTATCCCACCTTTGGAACCCTCTTCGGTTGTTTCCACCTATCCTCTCTTTCAGAGGTTTCAGTTCAGTTCAGCGCAGTTCAGTCGCTCATTCATGTCTGACTCTTTGTGACCCCATGAATTGCAACAAGCCAGGCCTCCCTGTCCATCACCAACTCCCACAGTCCACCCAAACCCATGTCCATTGAGTCGTGATGCCATCCAACCATCTCATCCTCTGTCATCCCCTTCTCCTCCTACACTAAATCTTTCCCAGCATCAGGGTCTTTTCAAATGAGCCAGCTCTTTGCATCAGGTGGCCAAAGTATTGGAGTTTCCGCTTCAGCAGTCCTTTCAATGAACACCCAGGACTGATCTCCTTTAGGATGGGCTGGTTGGATCTCCTTGCAGTCCAGGGGACTCAAGAGCCTTCTCCAACACCACAGTTCAAAAGCATCAATTCTTCGGCGCTCAGCTTTCTTCACAGTCCAACTTTCACATCCATACATGACTATTGGAAAAACCATAGCCTTGACTAGATGGACCTTTGTTGGCAAAGTAATGTCTCTGCTTTTCAATATGCTGTCTATGTAGGTCATATTTTTCTTCCAAGGAGTAAGCGTCTTTTAATTTCATGGCTGCTATCACCATCTACAGTGATTTTGGAGACCAAAAAAATAAATTCAGCCACTGTTTCCACTGTTTCCCTATCTATTTGGCATGAAGTGATGGGACCAGATGCCATGATCTCTTGTTTTCTGAATGTTGAGCTTTAAGCCCACTTTTTCACTCTCCTCTTTCACTTTCATCAGGAGGGTCTTTAGTTCTTCACTTTCTGCCATAAGGGTGGTGTCATGTGCACATCTGAGGTTATTAATATTTCTCCTGGCAATCTTGATTCCAGCTTGTGCTTCTTCCAGCCCAGCATTTCTCATGATGTACTCTGCATCTAAGTTAAATAAACAGGGTGACAATATACAGCCTTGACGTACTCCTTTTCCTGTTTGGAACCAGTCTGTTGTTCCATGTCCGGTTCTAACTGTTGCTTCCTGACCTGTATACAGGTTTCTCAAGAGGCAGGTCAGATGGGCTGATATTCCCACCTCTTTCATAATTTTCCAGTTTATTGTGATCCACACAGTCAAAGGCTTTGGCATAGTTAATAAAGCAGAAATAGATGTTTTTCTGGAACTCTCCTGTTTCTTCCATGATCCAGCGGATGTTGGCAATTTGATCTGTGGTTCCTCTTCCTTTTCTAAAACCAGCTTGAACATCTGGAAGTTCACAGTTCATGTATTGCTGAAGCCTGGCTTGGAGAATTTTGAGCATTACTTTACTAGCATGTGAGATGAGTGCAATTGTGCGGTAGCTTGAGCATTCTTTGGCATTGCCTCTCTTTGGGATTGGAATGAAAACTGACCTTTTCCAGTCCTGTGGCCACTGCTGAGTTTTCCAAATTTGCTGGCATATTGAGTGCAGCACTTTCACAGCATCATCTTTCAGGATTTGAAACAGCTCAATTGGAATTCCATCACCTCCACTAGCTTTGGCTTGGGGCCCTGGGGCCTGAAGCTGAGCCTGGAGGTTTGAGAATAGGCTACAGTGTCAGGGAGGGGGTGTCCCAAAACTGACTCAACTCAGGGAGGTATCTTTGTGACACTTATGTAACCCAGAAGTACCTCAGCTTAAATGCGCTATGGCTTCCAGCAGCTTCCACTGCCCTTCCCACCTGTCTCCTGCCATCTCCCCTGCACTTCCTGCTCCAGCCACTTCAGCCTCCTCCCTGGTGTTCAAACATATTGGACTCACTCCTACTTCAGGGCCTTTTCAGGTGCTGCGCCCTCTCCCTGAAATGCCCTTGCCCCAGATCTTCACATTCCACTTCATTCCAGGATGTCTGGCTCTAGGTGAGTGATCACACCATAATAATTATCTGGGTTGTGAAGATCTTTTTTGTACACTTCTTCTGTGTATTCTTGCCACCTCTTCTTAATATCTTCTGCTTCTGTTAGATCCACACCATTTCTGTCCTTTATTGAGCCCATCTCTACATGAAATGTTCCCTTGGTATCTCTAATTTTCTTGAAGAGATCTCTAGTCTTTCCCACTCTGTTGTTTTCCTCTGTTTCTTTGCATTGATCACTGAGGAAGGCTTTCTTATCTCTCCTTGCTATTCTTTAGAACTCTGCATTCAAATGGGTATATCTTCCCTTTTCTCCTTTGCTTTTCACTTCCCTTCTTTTCACAGCTATTTGTAAGACCTCCTCAGCCAATCATTTTGCTTTTTTGCATCTCTTTTTCTTAGGGATGGTCTTGATTCCTGTCTCTTGTACAATGTCACAAACCTCTGTCCATAGTTCATCAGGCACTCTATCAGATATAGTCCCTTAAATCATTTCTCACTTCTACTGTATAATCATAAGGGATTTGAGTTAGGTGATACCTGAATGGTCTAGTGGTTTTCCCCACTTTCTTCAATTTCAGTCTGAATTTGGCAATAAGGAGTTCATGATCCAAGCCACAGTCAGCTCCTGGTCTTGTTTCTGCTGACTGTATAGAGCTTCTCCATCTTTGACTGCAAAGAATATAATTAATCTGATTTTGGTGTTGACCACCTGGTGATGTCCATGCGTAGAGTCTTCTCTTGTGTTTTTGGAAGAAGGTGTTTGCTATGACCAATGAGTTCTCTTGGCAGAACTCTATTTACTTTTGCTTTGTTTTTGCCTAATGAAGTCTTCTCATTTTTCATGAGATCACTGCTACTTTTGAGTCTTTTCCCCAACAGCTGTCATTCTCATGTCAAGAATCAAATGAAAGTAAAGGCTCATCTTTTATATTTGCACTTAACATAACATCCGGTTGCTACTGATTAGGAGGCTCCTCCTCAGACTTTCTCAGTAATTTTTTACAGAGAGGTGTTCCTAAACCACATTCTGATTCTCTCTTTCCCTTGTATTGTGGCAGAGCAATACCTACCCCACAAACTTCGCCATTATAAATAAGCAAGTTCTCTGCAGAGAATATACATGTTTCTTTTAATATACACTGCCATACAACCCAAGTTGCCATGTATATTTTACTGTCTTACAAACACATAGGCAGTTTTTTGGCTGAAACATTACCAAGGGAAGATTCATGTTGTCATCTTATTTCCTCTAGCTCATAACAGCCAGATAAGATGGCCCTGTTATACCTTTTGTCCCACTTTTTGCCTCCCTGGCTTTATTCTTCTTCAAAATTGAGTTAGCTATTCTGGGTCTTCTGTTTCTCCATTTAAGCTTTAGAATCAGTTTGTTGATATTTACAAAACGACTTGCTGGGATTTTGATTGGGATTATATTGACTCTATAGGACAATTGGCAAGAACTGACATTTTTGATAACATTGAGTCTTCCTTTCCTTGAATATGGAATGTCTCTATATATTTGGCTTTTCTTTGGTATTCATCAGAGTTTTGTCATTTTCCTCATATATATCTTAAATTTATTCTGTTAGATTTATATCTAAGTAATTTTTGGAGGTACTAATGGAATGAGTTTCTAATTTCAGATTCCACATGTTCATTACTGGTATACAGGAAAGCAATGAGCTTTTTATATTAACCTTATATCCTACAACCTTGCAATAATCACTTATTGGTTCCAGTTTGTCAGTTCTTTAGATTTTCTACATAGACAACCATGTCATCTGTTGTCCTCTCACAATTTACTCTCAAAGTCTAAGCCCCATCAATTTAAAATGACTTGAGATTATTTGGATTTGGATGTATTTGTTTTAAAGTTCTATTTTACATTTTCTGCTTTTAGAGGGAAAAATATTGGCCAAGAAAATGGAGCTATCTCAGGTAAAAGGAACAGAAAGGTTCTTAGAGCCCGTGGTCAGGGCCAGGAAGTGTTGAGGGGTGGTGTGTGTGTGTGTGTGTGTGTGTGTGTGAGGACAGTTTGCTTTATTGGTGGATGGTGGCTCTAGTTCACCACAATTCCTCTAAAAACAGATTTCTGAAGCCACTGATTAACAACTGAGTATAGCTAAATAGTGATTCTTGTTATCCTTAGAGAATAATTGTTGCAGCAAGACTACAATGTATTAGGAAGTAGCTGTGGTTAGTTTGCTGATACACTATTAATGAGTCAGTTCACTTACAGAATAACCCTCCTAATTGGTTCGCTGTTGTTCAATAATTCTTACTGTGTTGTATGAAAAAGTCAATAAGAACCAAATGCATATTTTATTGATTTTCTTCTAAGGAATCATTCTTAAAATTTTTTTCAAGTATGTTTTCCCAGGTCTTTGAACGGTGTTTCTCAATTTTTTAACATAAGAATCTTATTGTCTATTTCCTAAAACTTTTGCTATAACTCTGGGAAGGGGCTTTCCAGAAACTATTTAGAAAGCTAGTAACTTCTATGTATCCCCCTCAAACCAAGAAGATACTGTAAACCTTTGCTGTTATGTAGTCTGTTACCAAAAAGGGGTGGGGAGGTGATGGCTTTTTAATATTTGTTTTCTAAACATAAACACGCATAATATAATGGATATGCTTTTTCAATCCATTCATTTCTCCCTCTCTTCCTGAAGTTTCTTACATATACTTCCCATCTGCCTAGGATCCAGCCAGTTCACCATTTAATAATCATTGCTTACACTTCCTATTCCTTTTGAGGTTGTTTCTTCCTTTAAATCTATTAAAACAATGCTCCAATAAATATGCTTTTACGTATGTCCACAAGTTAGAGGATCAGCCTCTTATACAAAGCAGGGTTTTCTTCAATCAAAGGTATATCGGTATCAGAACAGATCTGCTAGAACTTCCAACCACACAGACTCTAAAAACAAGCTTAAGAATGCTGTGCTCCGATACTGGATGCTTGGGGCTGGTACACTGGGATGACCCAGAGGGATGGTATGGGGAGGAAGGAGGGAGGAGGGTTCAGGACGGGGAACACATGTATACCTGTGGCAGATTCATTTTGATATATGGCAAAACCAATACAATATTGTAAAGTTAAAAAAAATAAAAAAAGAATGCTGTGCTCACATCACTCCAATCAAAGGGAAAGCAGACTTTAGCCCACAATGTTGCCCTTGTCTTTTAGAGGTAAGTATATTTAAATCAAAAGACAAAAGTATAGTTCACTAATCAAAAATATATAATGATCCTAAGGCTATGTTTTTCAAATTACAAGTTCAGACCCATTAGGAAGTCATGAAATCATTTTAGGGAGTCACAATCAGGATTGTTTTAATGAACTAGGATAGAGAGGTTAGAAAATATCAGGGGAAATCACATGTAGTAAAATTAGGATTGCTCCATAAAAAATTGAGTTCAGTTATAGATCTCTGAACACATGTTTATAACTGTGTATAAAATTAAAAAAAAAATAACTGTGTATAGAGGACCACATCATAAACTATATTTCTTACTGTGGGTCACAATAAAAAAAAATGTGAAAAACATTTCACAGAAGGTTTCTGAGGAAAACACAGTGGCCATGGAAATAGTAACTGATCATGAGAAAGGTCCACAGTGAAGGGCTGGGTTTTGCACTCTCTTTCTTGGGTGTGGAGTGCCAGTTCCTTTTGCTGTAAGTTGGGGGCTTTCACAGCCTGTGTGCATGAAGCCTGTGGGCAGTGTCTGTGGACTACAGGTCCAGCCTTTCACTTCAAGAAATTCCCACATGAAGTCTATAAAACATTTATACATACACCCATACTCCTCCACTGCCTCATGGCTAATGCCCGATCAATGGATGCTACAATTAGGTCCATGGACTTTTAAATGAATTTAAAATAAACATTATCATTCTAGATGTTTATGACAGACAGGGAACTTGGTAACTCTCTGTTCCAATATTCACTTATAGACATGGAAACTGAACCCAGGGCAATAAAGCAATGTCTTCTGAGTCACCGAATGTTATATGTAAAACTAAAAGATAAAAAATTAAAAAATAAAATATTTAAAAATTAAATAAAATTTTTTTAAAAATCACAACAACAAAAAAACTAAAAGAAGCCATCATGTTGCCAACCATGAGATTTTAAAAAATTATATAATGAAGAATATAATTAATTTGTAATGTAGGAAAATTACAAAGTACAGATAACTGAAAAGATGAAAAACATAAATATATACAGCCAATATATCCTCCAATAGCTGAATGAATAATCAAACTGTGGTAAATATATACAATGGAATATTACTCAGCATTAAAAAAGAAATGAGCTATCAAGCCATTTAAGACATGGAGGAAATATATATTGCTAAGCGAAAGAATGACAAAATGACAGAATGATGTCTGTTCATTTCCAAGGCAAACCATTCAATATCACAGTAATCCAAGCCTATGACCCAACCAGTAACACTGAAGAAGCTGAAGTTGAACGATTCTATGAAGACCTACAAGATCTTTTAGAACTAACATCCAAAATAGATGTCCTTTTCATTATAGGGGACTGGAATGCAAAAGTAGGAAATCAAGAAACACCTGGAGTAACAGGCAAATTTGGTCTTGGAATACGGAATGAAACAGGGCAAAGGCTAATAGAATTTTGCCAAGAGAATGCACTGGTCATAGCAAACACCTTCTTCCAACAACACAAGAGAAGACTCTACACATGGACATGAGCAGATGGTCATCAACGAAATCAGATTGATAATATTCTTTGCAGCCAAAGATGGAGAAGCTCTATACAGTCAACAAAAATAAGACCAGGACCTGACTGTGGCTCAGATCATGAACTCCTTATTGCCAAATTCGGACTTAAATTGAAGAAAGTAGGGAAAACCACTAGAGCATTCACGTATGACCTAGTCAAATCCCTTATGATTACACAGTGGAAGTGAGAAATAGATTTAAGGGACTAGATCTGATAGATAGAGTGCCTGATTTATACAGTGGAAGTGAGAAATAAATTTAAGGGACTAGATCTGATAGATAGAGTGCCTGATGAACTATGGACGGAGGTTCGTGACATTGTACAGGAAACAGGCATCAAGACCACCCCCATGGAAAAGAAATGCAAAAAGCAAAATGGCTGGTGAGGAGGCCTTACAAATAGCAGTGAAAAGAAGAGAAGCAAAAAGCAGAGGAGAAAAGGAAAGATATAAACATCTGAATGCAGAGTTCCACAGAATAGCAAGGAGGGATAAGAAAGCCTTCCTCAGTGATCAATGCAAAGAAACAGAGGAAAACAACATAATGGGAAAGACTAGCGATCTCTTCAAGAAAATTAGAGATACCAAGGGAACATTTCATGCAAAGATGGGCTCGATAAAGGACACAAATGGTATGGACCTACCAGAAGCAGAAGATATTAAGAAGAGGTGGCAAGAATACACAGGAGAACTGCACAAAAAAGAGCTTCATGACCCAGATAATCACGATGGTGTGATCACGCACCTAGAGCCAGACATCCTGGAATGTGAAGTCAAGTGGGCCTTAGAAAGCATCACTACGAATAAAGCTGGTGGAGAGGAAGGAATTCCAGTTGAGCTATTTCAAATCCTGAAAGATGATGCTGTGCAAGTGCTGCACTCAATATGCCAGCAAATTGGAAATCTCAGCAGTGGCCACAGGACTGGAAAAGGTCAGTTTTCATTCCAATTCCAAAGAAAGGCAATGACAAAGAATACTCAAACTACCGCACAATTGCACTCATTTCACACGCTAGTAAAGTAATGCTCAAAATTCTCCAAGCCAGGCTTCAGCAATACATGAACTGTGAACTTCCAGATGTTCAAGCTGGTTTTAGAAGAGGCGAGGAACCAGAGATCAAATTGCCAACATCCGCTGGATCATGGAAAAAGCAAGAGAGTTCCAGAAAAACATCTATTTCTGCTTTATTGACTATACCAAAGCCTTTGACTGTGTAGATCACAATAAACTGTGGAAAATTCTTCAAGAGATGGGCGTATCAGACCACCTGGCCTGCCTCTTGAGAAACCTGTATGCAGGTCAGGAAGCAACAGTTAGAACTGGTCATGGAACAACAGACTGGTTCCAAACAGGAAAAGGAGTACGTTAAGGCTGTATATTATCACCCTGTTTATTTAACTTAGATGCAGAGTACATCATGAGAAATGCTGGGCTGGAAGAAGCACAAGCTGAAATCATAATTGCCAGGAGAAATATCAATAACCTCAGATGTGCACATGACACCACCCTTATGGCAGAAAGTGAAGAACTAAAGACCCTCTTGATGAAAGTGAAAGAGGAGAGTGAAAAAGTGGGCTTAAAGCTCAACATTCAGAAAACAAAGATCATGGCATCCGGTTCTATCACTGCATGGCAAACAGATGGGGAAACAGTGGGAACAGTGGCTGACTTTACTTTGGGGGCTCCAAAATCACTGCAGATGGTGACTGCAGCCATGAAATTAAAAGACGCTTACTCCTTGGAAGGAAAGTTATGACCAACCTAGACAGCATATTCAAAAGCAGAGACATTACTTTGCCAACATAGGTCCATCTAGTCAAGACTATGGTTTTTCCAGTGGTCATGTATGGATGTGAGAGTTGGACTATAAAGAAAGCTGAGCGCCAAAGAATTGAGTTTGAACTGTGGTGTTGGAGAAGACTCTTGAGAGTCCCTTGGACTACAAGCAGATCCAACCAGTCAATCCTAAAGGAGATCAGTTCTGGGTGTTCAATGAAAGGACTGATGTTGAAGCTGAAAGTCCAATACTTGGGCCACCTTTTGGGAAGAGCTGACTCATTCGAAAAGACCCTGATGCTGGGTAAGATTGAGGCCAGGAGAAGGGGACGACAGAGGATGGGATGGTTGGATGGCATCACCGACTCAATATACATGGGTTTGGGTGCACTCCAGGAGTTGGTGATAGACAGGGAGGCTGGCGTGCTGCAGTTCATGGGGTCGCAAAGAGTTGGACACGACTGAGTGACTGAACTGAAGTGAACATACATACATATAAAAGAATATTACTCATCCATTAAATAGAAACAATATCATTTGCGGTAGCATTGATAGACTTAGAGAATACGATACTAAGCAAAGTAAGTCAGATAAAGACAAAAATCATATGATATCACTTATATGCAGAATCTATATATATATACAAAAGTGACTTTATCTACAAAACAGAAATACACTCATAGAACTTACAGAACAAACTCCTGGTTCTTGGGGTGAAAGGAGGCAAGGAATGAATTAGGAGTTGGGGTTGACATGCTATATTTAAAGTAAGTAACCAACAAAGACCTACTGCATAGCACAGGGAACTCAGCTCAGTAGTCTGTAATAATCTAAATGGGAAAGGAATTTGAAAAATAGATACATTTATAATGGAATCACTTTGCTGTATACCTGAAACTAACAGAATATTGTTAATCAACTATACTCCAATATAAAATAAAAAAAATTTTAAAGGGACCTCCCTGGTAATCCAGTGGTTGAGAGTTCACTTTGCAATGTGAGGGACACAGTTTCCATCTCTGTTTGGGGGACTAAGATCCCACATGCCACAGGGCAACTAGGCCTGCGTGCTGCAACTGCTGAGCCTGTGCACCACAACTAGAGAGCCCGCACACCAACTCAACAAGAGATCCTACATGTCGCAACAAAGATCTTGCACACAGCAACTAAAAACCAACACAGTTAAACAAATAAATTTTTTAATTTTAAAAAAAGATCAATGGTTGCCAGGGTTTGGGGGGACGGGAGAAAGGGATGAATAGGCGGAACAAATGGAATTTTTAGGGCAATGAAACTCTTCTGATACTGTAATGGTAAATATATGTCATTATACATTAGTCAAAACCCATAACAGGTATAACACAGAGTGAACCCTAACATAAACTATGAATGTTAGTTTATAATAAAATCTATCAGTATTGTCTTATCAATTTTAACAAACGTACACCACTAAATGAAAGATGTTAGCAATAGGGGAAACTGCGTATGTGACCAAGGATGAGGAGGTATATGAGAACTCTCTACATACTGCTTAATATTCTGCAAACCTAAAACTACTCTTTAAATCTATTCATATTTTTATATGAGACTATAGCATGAATGGAGAAGGCAATGGCACTCCACTCCAGTACTCTTGCCTGGAAAATCCCATGGGCAGAGGAGCCTGGTGGGCTGCAGTCCAAGGGGTCGCAAAGAGTCAGATACGACTGAGCGACTTCCCTTTCACTTTTCACTTTCATGCACTGGAGAAGGAAATGGCAACCCACTCCAGTGTTCTTGCCTGGAGAATCCCAGGGATGGGGAGCCTGGTGGGCTGCCATCTATGGGGTCACACAGAGTCGGACACGACTGAAGTGACTTAGCAGAAGTAGCAGCATAGCATGAATATTTTTGTAACATGCTTTTTTCCACTACCATGTCCATACATTATTAATTATCTTTGCACAGATTGAGTCTGGACACAGTGGCGATGGTAAAGTTAGTCAAGGATAGAGATGAGGCAATGGAAGGAGGATGATTCAGAGGATGCAGGAATTTAGGGGCAGGGGATATTTACTCAAAGTTTCACAGAGGAGAGGGACTAGAAATTGCGCAGATGAACAGATATAACTAAGCCCTTGAGTCTGAGCGTCTTCAACAGGCTGGGAATTTGAGGAGGGCAGGGAGTTTCAGTTCCTGTTCCAGGAGTCCTGGTCCCCTGCTGGTAAGAGGCTGGCATGACAGGACTGAGTAAGAACAAGAAGAAGCCTCAAACATTCACTCTGGAGCTCAGCAATAACCTTTCTTCTAGGATGAAGTGAGCAGGTACAAGAGACACTCAGTCATGATGGTCAGTTGTCTGAAATACCCGTAACAGGAATCTGCTGAGGCACTTGGAAGCCTGCAGGGCACCAAGGGAAGGACCTGCTCCACCTCCGCCAAAATGTGTGCACATTAACCTCGGCTTCCCACCTGACCTTTCCGAGTTACATTCCTTTTCCTGGGCATTCTCCTAAGTGGCTCTCAGCCCAGCTCCCACCAGGAAGCGAGGATCTGCCTGTCACAAGACCTCTTATGACCTTTGGGGATGCTTTAGGAAAACTCTGGAAGATGTGGTTCAGCCAGCCTGGGCCTTGTGCCTCCTCGCCCTGGGGGCCACAAAAGGGGCTGGGCTGCCACCCCTTAGGCACAGAGTCACCATTCAGAGGAGGGACACATTCATGCTTCTTCTCATCCTGGCTTTTCTGCATCCTGTGGGCAGTGGACACACTGTGCTAAGTACTGGGTCCTATCAGAGGAGGAGACTCCCAGCCCCACTGCTGGTGTGGTATGTGGAGCCATCCTCAATTTCCTTCAGAATCAGTGAGGCAGGGCATCCCACAGCCCCCATAGCACACCATGAGGAGGCCACAGCCCTTTCTGCCCTTACTCTCCCCTCTGGTAGGTCAGAAGGTGGGAATGCAGAGGTGCCACCTTCTGAGAGAAATGAAGTGTCCACAACAGAGCCCTCCCATCCACTCAGGGCAGCCTTTTTCTGCTTCCTACTTCTCTCCTCCAGCCCCCGAAACTCCCTGGTCTCTGAACACTAGGATACCACACCTGCCCCCTTCCTGTGTCCCTAGGCCATCCTTTTCCTCATATTCTGGGTGTCTAGTGTTTCTCTGTGATCTTTCCTTAGTGCTTGTGTTCCAAGAATATGTTCAACCACCACGACCTTTCCATACCCACCTGGCCCTCAGTTGACCACCAAATCCTTAGGACCTAACAGAAACTTGCCGTGGTAACTTCCAGAATCTGCCTCTACTCTACTTCAGCTTTGGCTCTCCATACCACTTCTTCCACCCCCAACCACAGTACCTTTCCAGCTCCTCACTTAGCCTTTTGAGCCGTTGCCCAAGCTCCATTACATGTGACAGCAACCTTTCTCCTCTTAATACACAAAGTTTCACCTCAATGCTTCCTTCTCTCTACTAACCACCAGCAAAGTGTCTATTTTCTCCAAAATCATCTCCTGGACTTGGACATTCGCTGCCATCTCCTCACCTCTACACCACCACATGGCTCCGGCAGTTCTCCCTGCATCATCAGTTTCTCTCTCCTTGATTTCATCCTTTCTCTCAACATCCAACATGTTATGTCTCTCATTTTTAAAAAATAAAAACACTCTCTGGGGTTTATCTACAGCTTTCTCCCCATTTGTCTGCACCTCCATGGAACAAACCTCTTTGAAGGAACTGATTACACTTGCTATCACCAATTACTCTCATTTCATTCGATCTTGAATCCACTCCAGTCATGCCTTCACCTCTATCACAGGTAAATATGTTCTTCTCAAGGCCATTAGTGTTGCTAAATCTAATGGGGACTCTGCATCCTCATCTTACTTGGCCAATTCACAACTTTTATTGCAGTTGATCACTTTCTCCTTGTAATATGCCAGTATGCCACACTCTTCCAGATTTCCTCCTTCCTCCCTGGTTTCTGCTTTTCAGTTTCCTCTGCTTACTTTTCCTCTTTTTCTTCCCAATTTCCTAGCACTGGAATATCCCAGAGCCCAGTCTTTAGACCTCTCCTTCATTTATACTCATTCTTTTAGTGATCTCATATGGTCCCATCGTTATAACTCTCTCTCCATTTCTCTCTCTTTCTCCAGCCACGGCCCTCCATGTGCACTGTGTGGAGAATAGACTGTTGGAGGTATGGTTTCAGGAAGAAGCAGACTATGAAACTACTGTAGTATTGGTAGCAGCAGAGAAGACAAAAAGGAATTTTTGAATTTTGAAGGTATAAACAACAGGATTTACTGATAGACCAAAAGCAGACTTTTTAGAAGCAAAAGTCAAGGATGGCACCAATATTTTGGCCTGAACAACTGGCAAGAGAAAGGTGCCATTAACTATGTGGGAGCAGGTCTGGTATGTGTGATTGGGTGGTGGTGGTGGTACAAGGAATCAGTTCATTTCTGAAATAAATACTGGATATCCGAGTATATACAGTTCTGATTAGACAATTTGGGCATGTGAGACTGTCTACCGCATAAGATAATGATCTCCATGGAGGCGAGGCCTGTGTTTAGGTGACTGCTGTGTCTGACATACTTTCTGGCATGCAGTAAGTACTCAAATATTTTAATTGTTGAATGCAAGATGATTCTCAAAGTCATCTTTATTGTGATTAATTTTATTATTTTTATTGGAGACATTATCATCAACTGATTTTCATTCTAGGAGGCATTTATTCCATGCAACTGAAAGGCAATGAGGGGCAAAGAGTCAACAGAGCTATAGCAAGCTCCCATACAGGTTACCTCTTAAAATACAATCAATAACAACAAGGTGCTGAGAGGGGAGATTCTATAATTTGCTTCTGACATCTGTCATATTAGCTATGTGCTTTTGATAAACACAAAGCACCTCCTCAAAGAAGAAGCACTGCAACACTCCTCTAAAAGTCTCCCCTCCAGATTGTGGGAATATATAGTAGTTATCCAGTAACGCTCAAAATTCTCCAAGCCAGGCTTCAGCAATATGTGAACCGTGAACTTCCTGATGTTCAAGCTGGTTTTAGAAAAGGCAGAGGAACCAGAGATCAAATTGCCAACATCCGCTGGATCATGGAAAAAGCAAGAGAGTTCCAGAAAAACATCTATTTCTGCTTTATTAACTATGCCAAAGCCTTTGCCTGTGTGGATCACAAGAAACTGTGGAAAATTCTGAAAGAGATGGGAATACCAGACCACCTGATCTGCCTCTTGAGAAATCTGTATGCAGGTCAGGAAGCAACAGTTAGAACTGGACATGGAACAACAGACTGGTTCCAAATAGGAAAAGGAGTATGTCAAGGCTGTATATTGTCACCCTATTTATTTAACTTATATGCAGAGTACATCATGAGAAATGCTGGACTGGAAGAAACACAAGTTGGAATCAAGATTGCTGGGAGAAATATCAATAACCTCAGATATGCAGATGACACCATCCTTATGGCAGAAAGTGAAGAGGAACTGAAAAGCCTCTTGATGAAGGTGAAAGTGGAGAGTGAAAAAGTTGGCTTAAAGCTCAACATTCAGAAAACGAAGATCATGGCATCTGGTCCCATCACTTCATGGCAAATAGATGGGGAAACAGTGGAAACAGTGTCAGACTTTCTTTTTCTGGGCTCCAAAATCACTGCGGATGGTGACTGCAGCCATGAAATTAAAAGATGCTTACTCCTTGGAAGGAAAGTTATGACCAACCTAGATCACATATTCAAAAGCAGAGACATTACTTTGCCAACAAAGGTTCGCCTAGTCAAGGCTATGGTCTTTCCTGTGGCCATGTATGGATGTGAGAGCTGGACTGTGAAGAAGGCTGAGCGCCGAAGAATTGATGCTTTTGAACTGTGGTGTTGGAGAAGACTCTTGAGAGTCCCTTGGACTGCAAGGAGATCCAACCAGTCCATTCTGAAGGAGATCAGCCCTGGGATTTCTTTGGAAGGAATGATGCTAAAGCTGAAACTCCAGTACTTTGACCACCTCATGCGAAGAGCTGACTCACTGGAGAAGACTCTGATGCTGGGAAGGATTGAGGGCAAGAGAAGGGGACGACAGAGGATGAGATGGCTGGATGGCATCACTGACTCGATGGACGTGAGTCTCAGTGACCTCCGGGAGTTGGTGATGGACAGGGAGGCCTGGCGTGCTGTGATTCATGGGGTCGCAAAGAGTTGGACACAACTGAGCGACTGATCTGATCTGATCTAATCTGATAGTAGTTATCGATGAACTGTGCCAAAAACGCACTAGATTCCTAGCTATCACTTCTTGTACTATCATCATGCACAATTTGCCTCTCTGGGGCCCAAAGACAGCAGGGAAGCCAGGACAGAAGTCAAGCATGATCTTTACCTTCAGTGTACCTTAGATACAGGTCTTCCTTCTGTGCTCAAGTCCCTCTATGCACAGTCCAAGGTGGAGCTGAAAGAGTCAGGCAGAATGCTTACCTACCTGTGAAATGGGTTTAAGCTCCTATACCATATGGGGTGTAGCAATCTAACTCTTCTACTCTCTCCATCACATACCACACTGAAAACAAGGAGGCACAACAGGTGGTTCTTTGCTTAAAGGTATAGAGTTTATTCAGAGAAGGAATGAACACCAGAATATTAATGGAAATGATGATGACTGCCTTTTCAGGAGGATGCAGAAGTCTGCGAACCCCTGAGCTCCTTCTTCCTGGACTGGGTTCTCTCCTGGGGTAGACAAGTACCTTCTGCTGAGGTGGAAACTGAGACGTGGGATGGATTTTCTGGCTGAGTGGTACGAGTCAGCGGAGGACTGCGCTTGGAGCTGCCACTGGAGAGGGGCAGGAAACAGGACTGGCCAGATTGCAGGGACTCCATGGACTGTCGCTGGAACTCACTGTCCAGGCACTGGAGCGCATCAAAGAAGTCCTCCTCCTTCTCCAACTTAGCTCCCTTCATGGGGCGTTTGGTGGAAGGTGGACTCTTCTCAGCCTTTTTTGTCTTGGTTTTGGCCACTTTCTCATCCTTACAGCGGAGAATGCATTCCTTATGCCCTTGACCTTTCGTGTCAGGGTTAATCCACTGTGTAAAATGCTTCAGCTTATTTCCCAGGTTGGCTTCTACTGCTTTTGGAAGGATAGGGGTCTTGTAAGTATGAGCTGTCTTTACCAGACCCTGCAGCTCTTGCCCCTAGAAAGGGTGGCCCTATAAATTTTGGCCCTGCAAAGTTTGGATCTGAAAAATATGTGGATCCTTTTAAATGCAAACTGTGGAACACCAAGTTGGTCCTATAAGGTCTGGCCCTTTAAGCCCTGAACACTTCCAGACACGGCATTCACAGGAATCCTTGTTTGGGTGAGGTCATTCACCTTGTTCTAACAGCCTTACAGACCATTCTCATCTTTGGTCCCAAGGAATCTTGGAGGATGCTCTAGGAACTCAAGGTAAGGGAGATGCTGGTGAAAGTACGGACAGGGGGCACTAAGCTAAGAGTTTGGAAATGGTGTCTCTACAGACCCAGACAGAACCTTTCTAGTCCCTACTCACTCAAGGCAACCATGCTGGCCAAACTAAAATTTTACCTAAGAAAGATCCTGAAGATACATTTGAGAAGTCGGGGGCTCTTGGAGTTTCAATTTAAAAGTGTCCTACTAGAACCCTGGCACAGCAAATGCTCTCTGGTTAGAGAGAGATTTGGCACTGCACCCCTTTTCTGTGGTTCTCTGAAGCTTTGAGTTTCCTATGTCCCTATTCTCCCGGCTACTGCAGGGAGTTATCTAAACAAAGAGATTGGTAACAACATCTGGTGAGGCTTACTGCTGCTGGTTCAGGCCTGACAGTATTCAGGGTATCACTGCCTGATCCATGTAGGGACTGACTGCTGCCACTGTGTCTAGAGGCTTATTTTCTGGGGTGCAGAGAACTGAGCTGCTTCCAGGGCCCTTGGAATTCTGTGGACCCAGTGATTTAGGTTCCAATCACTGCAGATATTCCAACAGATGAGGGTAGGGACAATTCCCTAGCAGATTTTCATCAAGATGGCTCTACATCGCTGTGGCCTAGACAAGCAACTATGGGCTGGCCCTGCTGGCCACAACAGATCAGAAGAGGTCACTACCCCTCAGGTCTCCAGGTCTGCAGGCTAGGGGACACTCATACTGGTCAGTGTGCTGCCCTGGGACAGAGGCTGCTGGTCATCAGGGGAGAATAGCAACTGGAGGGACTGCTGTATCTTCTAGGGCAGACCCCAGCAATGGTAAATTGACAAATAAACCATTTCTAAAGGTGGAACTCCAGCAGCTCAGGGCATGCTCCATAAAAATACTACCTTGGCTCCTGAGGATTTTTAAATGGACTTCTCCAAACAGGTAGGCCCCTGGGTCTCAGGAAACAGGCTTAAACACATCTCAGGACTTAGGCTGTAGGGTTTGCTACATCTACATAGATGTCTGAGCAACAGCTAGCAAGCCCCACAGAAGCTGGAGCTGCCACTGAAGTGGAGGTGCCAATGCAAGGCTTCACAATTGACCAGAGTCAAAAATGGGACATTGATAGAGGCTTGCTGATAGAAAAATGAAGAAGCCCAAATTCAGGAGAGTGGGAAGAACGTGGGTCTAACTGAGGTAGAGGAAATTTTAGACAGTCTGGAGATTAAGAAATCATCGGGGGAAAAAAAAAGAGATCAGGATCGCCTTTTGAGGTAAGATGTTTAGGAGTAGACCAGGGACTTAATGTGCAGAAAAGAGGAACCAAGGAAAGACAGCTGTGTTCTGCTGCAGCCAGCACACTGAGGCCTCAGTGCATCCCCCAAGCAGTGGACAGAGACGACTTACAAACTGAAATGTGGAAGAGGGTAGAGCCAGGATCATAGGGTTTGGGATTTGTTGGCAGTGGTATTTGCACAGGGTCCACAGTGGATCCTTCAAAAACAGAGTTTGGGTAGACTGGCTTACCTCCCATGAACCTCAGGTCAAGGGAGATAAAAGCCCATCTTTTCAACAGAGGCCTTAGAGGTAGCATTCATGATGAAAGAAATGGTAGTGTTTCCACCCAGGACTGGAAAATTGGGGGGGCAGTATGACATAAGCTGCCACAGGAATCTTCCAAAATCTTGGAAACCCTCAGGTATAGACAGAAATGCATGCATTACATACAAATACTTAAAGATATATCAGCAACTGGGGGAGACGGGAACATTAGATGAAGGGAATCAAGGTAATAGGGTATTTTAGGTTTGTGAGCTTGGTGTTCAGGGAAAGAAAGGGAATCAGATTTTCAAGGGCTACTGACCTTGTTTCTTCAGAATACCTTCAGAGTTGCTCTTCTTCCTGACATGCTGGTTTACAGGAATCCTAGGCTCTTCAAGGCTCGAAGAAGACAGAGCTCCTGCGTCCAAGGGCAACTCTGGCCCTCGACGTTCCTGCCTTAGCTGCTGGTGACCAGCCCAGTATTGGCGGATGCTGATTGCACTGACAGACTTGGTGGCTGGCTGAGTGGCTGACTTGGCAGCTGACTGGGTTACAGATTTCTGATTTGTTAGTTGTGACACTGTGCGGGTTGCTGATGGAAGTGAAAGCTGTTTGAAGGGCAGGGACTCCTGACTCTGATCAAAAGAGAGACTAGACATGGACAAAACCTCTAAGCAAGAGGAGCCCTGAGATGGCCCCGATGAAGTAGGGGTAGTCAGCGTAGTCTCACCCGATATCAACTGCTGAATCTCCAGAGCCACAGAATTGCAAATTTGGCAGCAGGGGTCTGCACACAGGAGCCGCCGCACACTCCCTTCCTGAGGAAGCCAGCCCTGGCTGGGAAGGGAAGCGTGGCAATCGTTTGTTACTGATGCAGTAACATCTGCCTCTTTGCCAGTGTGTGGCCTGAGACAGACCTATGAGCTCTTGCTTTCTACCCCCCATGCTGTTATTACCACTGCTTTTCTGCAGAAACATTCAGCAGGTTAGGGCTAGCTAAACTGGACAAGGTCTCAGACAACTGGTGGGAACACAGGGCCTTGAGAAATTGGGAGGCGGATGAGCTCTCTGCTGACGTGTGCTGAGAAGCTGAATTAGGAGAGGGGAACCAGGCAGGTGGGGGAGACAATGGTTAGCTGATGGGGCAGCACCAGAGACATCACCAAGTAGAACCTGGAGTCAGCCTCGCTTGGAGCCACGGAAGTCCTATGGGAACTCTGCATTCTAGGGATTAGGAGATGCACACAGCATCTCTCAAGAGCCAATTCCTCATTCTGCAGAGCTCTTAAGAAGGGAATAATATGACAAGCTCCTGCCTGAGGGTTATCCCAGGAACTGGCCTCCCTGAAGACAGAACCAGAGGAGGTAATGTCAGCAGGGTCCAGGGGTCTGCCCTTGAAAGGGTGTGGCTATAAAGAGAATATGAAAATGATGACTTGTTTATGCACTTAACTATCCATTCTCCTGACTGGGTAACTTGTCTCATGGTTGGGAGAAAACCCACAGCATTAAATTCTGTCAAATCCTGACTTCCAGCACCTTTGTGAGCCTAGCCCAGAGCACAGCTGGAAGACCCCTCTCCACTGAGACGTCTGACCCCACCCTCTCCTCCAGCAACTCTCACCCAGGGCTCCAGGCTCCATGTGTCTGGCTCCCTCTCAGCCATTCTCCTTCTGCCCAACCCTGCCCCAGGCCAAACACAGAAATTACCACAGGCCATACTAGGAGGTGGGAGACTGCAAAGAGCAAGAGATCACCTTCGCATGATTGAAAGCAGCTCCAATGGCTTGTCAGCTTCTTTCCGGGAATGTCTCCTAGCTGATAAACCAGGAGACAGTGTTACACGGAACAGGAAGGAATTCAGGGATATCCTACAGGAAGTTGAAGGCGTTGAATGATGGGAGACTGCAGACAACCCTCCTCCCCAGTCAGCACTCTGAAGGCACATCTGGGTACAACTTAACCAGGTATGATGTGTTCTGCTAGACCTACTCTCATTTATCTGCACAACCACACTATGAGTGAGACAGCATCATGAGATGCCCATTTTATGGATAACAAGACTGGGAGATGAAATGACCTCTACTGGGTCATAAAACTAGTAAATGACACAGTTGAGGACATCTCCCCTACTTCCTCTTCACTCCCAGGGGAGAGGTGGAGAATTTTGGAACATTCCCAGGTTCTCATTTCCCACCCAAAAAGTCTTCTGGGAGGATCTGTCAACTTGGGGCACTGGAGCAATGGTTAGAGCACCCAGCGCCTGGCACCAGGGGTCACTGAAGGCCAGGGTCCATGCAAGTCTCACCCCCAGGGGAGGGAAGTCAGAGCAGAGACTGGGACTTTACCTCTTGGTGTTTTCTCTTTAGCCCTTTGTTTGACTTTCTGGTGACGCTTAAAGACAAAATAAAGTGTGAAGTGTCTAAACTGAGACAAAACCTGCAAATATTTCCTAAACTTCTTCTGCTTCAGTTCTATACATTCTGCTATCTTTTTCCCTGCTCTACCTTTTTCACCCCATCATTTCCTTTCTCTTCTTATTTCTGATTCATTTCAAACCTCTTCACACTCCATACCTCCACCCCCATTCCCTGAACAAGTTCTGTGGGAAATCAGAGTAAGACAAGAGATAGGGGAAAATGGAATAAAGGACAGGTGGTCTAGTAGACAAAGGACTTTAGCCATCCAAGGCTCTAAAAGTCCACCAGCTGAAAGGATCACCCAAATCTGAAGGTGTACTGGGATCCAGTCAGGAAACTTCCTCCATTTAAAAAAAAAAAAAACAGGGGTAAGGGTAATGAGAGACAGTGAAGGGATAAAACCTTGTCTGAGGCGTAATTGGTTCAGTCATGGTCATAGTGGTTCCCTACCCGGCAGCAGTTCCTGTTAGGTCCCAACTTTAAACCTTGGTGTTTCTTTTTCACTTGCCAAATAATTAATGCAATAATAATGATGGAGCCATAAGTGTAAAAGGGATATCCAACATCCCACAAAATAAAAGTAGGGCTCAACATAATCTAAACCTTACTAGCCATCCCTCTTCCTAGGCTTCCTAGGCTTCCTAGGCTTTAAGGGTCTTAGAACCTAACACCTCCAAATTCTAGACCTATCATCTCTGCCTCACAGAGCATAGAACCAAACCAGCAGACTGCATCACAGAGCCCTCCTGTTTCCTAAGTCATGCATGGCATCACAGACCTTTATTTGTCTAGGAAAAGCTCATGTGACACAGTGTTAAGGTGAGGGTGTCTGGTTGACTACAAAGGTTGCAGAGCCTGAGTCTAAAGATGACAAGTCACAGGAAGCAAATACTCCTTCATGCCCTCTTTATTCTCTCTATCCTAATGGCTCAGCCTTCAGCTCTCAGATAACAGTCTGGCATCTATCCCCAGATAACTGAGTCTTTATGTACACCGTGTGCCCTAAAAGAGAGATAGTGGATTGGTCAGACAAACTCCATGAACTATATAATCACTGTTCTGAGAAGATAACTAGGAAACACACAAGAGGACAGTGTATACATTATCCTATTAAGTCTTGGACAGTGAAGTTTGATGTCATGGGCAATAGGTAGGCAGTCATGAAAAGGACTATAATTATTGTGGCAAGAAAAGGACAAAGCTTCTGTTCTTTTAAACAACTTTCTGAGTTAAAGGAGTCCTCCCAGTCTGTGTGATCAAGCTTTTGATGGACTAGAAGAAACTGTAAACAGTGCCTTCCAAGGAGGAACATGAATGAGGCTCACTTCTGGAGCTTGATTTTCCAGAATGGCCTTTACAACTCTCAGTAGTATCCTGTGGAGTATCCACTCATCGAGGTGAGTTACTGGCAAGACTAAGGACCGCAAACTTAGACTCTTGGGTTGAATCCACCATGGCTGGAGTGGCTGGCTAAAATGTTTATGAAAATCTGAATCTGAACACCTTTAGGCAGGTCAAGATTTTTTCTGCTCAATCTTAGTACCCACCATCCCCATGTCCACTGATTTACATATTAATGTTAACTTCATGATCCCTGTCAACATTGTGATATGCCTCTAAGACTCCAGGATTTCTGAATTTCCTAAGAAGTTCTTGCTCTGATGAGAATGGTCCCATAGCCCCCAAATTCTCAGGCTATAAATCTCTGAAGAGGCTATTTGGTCCTTCCTCCAGCATTCAATCTACCACTGAACAGGTGTGGTGAGCCAACAATCTGTGTTCATCCCTAAGCTGCCCAGTCTCAAAGGTATAAAGACATTTGAGTTATATTACCTGCCAGCTCTCAAGTCACTTAAAAAATCTAGTTTAAAACACAGAAACTAATTCACAATCAAAACTCCACCTAATTAAGAGCTGAATCAGGGCTTTCCTGGTGGTCCAGTGGTTGAGAATTTGCCTGCCAATGCAGGGACATGAGTTCAATCCCTGGTCCAGGAAGATTCCATATGTCAGGGGGCAACTAAGCCCATGTACCACAACTACTGAACCCATGCTCTAGAGCCCAATAGTTGCAACTACTGAGTGCTCTAGAGCCCATGCTCCACAACAAGAAAGGCCACCACAGTGAGAAGCCTGCACACCACAACTAGAGAATAGCCCCTGCTCGCCAACACTAGACAAACTTTGCTGTTTTGTGCACAGCAACGAAGACCCAGCACAGCCAAAAATTTTAACAAAGGGTTGAAACAAGAACCAGCATTACCAGGAGCTTGGAAAGAAGGGTGTAAGGTGTTATTTAATGGGTATGAAATTTCTGTATGAGATGATGAAAAGGTTCTGAAAATGGACAGTGGTGATGGCTGCACAGCACTGGGAATGTACTTAATGTCACTGATGTACACTTAAAAGTGGTTAAAAGAGTAAAGTTCATGTTGTATAGATTTTAACACAATTTTTTTTTAAAAAGCTAAAAAAAAAAAACCAATCATTGGCATGAGGAATTTTTTTGCTATCTATCAGATCAGATCAGTCGCTCAGTCGTGTCTGACTCTTTGTAACCCCATGAATCGCAGCACACCAGGCCTCCCTGTCCATCACCAACTCCCGGAGTTGACCCAGACTCACGTCCATCAAGTCAGTGATGCCATCCAGCCATCTCATCCTCTGTCGTCCCCTTCTCCTCCTGCCCCCAATCCCTCCCAGCATCAGAGTCTTCTCCAATGAGTCAACTCTTCGCATGAGGTGGCCAAAGTATTGGAGTTTCAGCTTTAGCATCATTCCTTCCAAAGAAATCCCAGGGCTGATCTCCTTCAGAATGGACTGGCTGGATCTCCTTGCAGTCCAAGGGACTCTCAAGAGTCTTCTCCAACACCACAGTTCAAAAGCATCAATTCTTCGGTGCTCAGCCTTCTTCACAGTCCAACTCTATAAGGAAGAATATTCTGAAAATAATTTGGCAAAGAAACAGATTACTGAATATTTTTCTTCAATGTCCTTTTTACAGAAGAAAATAAAAACAAAATAGATCCTTAAATTTAAGATAATTTAAGAAGATTCTCACCCTGAAAATGGGATGAATTTGAGCCATTTCAACATTTCTCCTAAACTTGTAAATTCCATAATATAGGAATGAGAAGACATTTCCAATTAAAGAGAACTGAATGACAGGTTGTGTATATGTGTTAGTTGCTCAGTCGTGTCCGATTCTTTGCAGCCCCATGGACTGTAGCCTGCCAGGCTCCTCTGTCCAAGGAATTCTCCAGGCAAGAATACTGGAATTGGTTGCCATTCCCTCCTCCAGGGGATCTTACCCCCAGGAATCAAATGCAGGTCTCCTGCATTGCAGGTGGATTCTTTACCATCTGAGCCACCCAGGAAGCCCGAATGACAGGTTATTAATAATTAGTTAAAAAGCAGCTTGCATTGGCTTTTTAGCAGCAAGTCAAGATATCTAAAAAGTGACTTGAATTTTTTACAGTTGTCATTATTCCTCCCCAACCAAGCTCATGCTTCCTGCTCTGTGCTGCTGCAGGTGCTCTCAGTCTCCCGTTTAACCTGACCCAGTGTAGCACTGTGTGGTGCTCAGGGTCCCCCCAACCCCAGGCTATGAATGTAAGTAATTAACAAACTTCTGTCAGGCTTATAGGTCCAGTGTCAGGTGTCGTACTTTCAGACATCCCCAGGACCCCAGGGTAACCAATGGGACAAAGAGGAGGTGCACACAACACTCCATCTCCTGCCCAACCCACTCCTGCTTCCTGCAGCTGCTGCTGCAACTTCACTCAGTCTCCCTATAGCCTCTTTGCCCCAGAAAAAATCATCAAATTTGGCAAACTTGGTACCATCCAACCTGTATACTATTTACCTTAAAGATAATCCATGGCCACTGTCATCCCACTAGGCCATTAAAACCATCTGCTACAGACTCCTCTACTGCAACTTACCCAGGCCTTGCTCCTCCATCTCAGAGCTGAGGAGGTAGAGCCGAAAACAACCTTATACCTTTCTGCAGACCAGACCTTTAGTACAGACTTATTTATTGATTTACCTACTTTTTTGATTTATTGATTTACTACTTATTTACTGATTTACCTACTGACAGAGGGTGCTTGTGTGGATGGGACAGAGGGATCAGCGTCTTCCTAAACAAGGGCATATTTGCGTAATGAACACGTTGTCATTTTTGATGATGTGGACATGGATTGTCACATTTGCCCTTCCTGCCACATGGTCTACTGTGAATGGCAAACAAAGGAGATGAAGTACATCAAAGGCCTCTGTGGACTTTACACAGAGTCTTGTATGAAGGGCTACACAACTGCAAAGGATTCAGATTTGTCTGTTTTGAAAAAACTTGCTAAACCAGGACCCTGCTCTCATAATAATGCTATAGTGCCACAATTGTAACAGTAGAATTTCTTCAGGAAACTGTTCTGGATTACTTATTCACATGCAACATGGGTCATATCATAGCCCAATAAAGAAAAATCCTCACAAGACACTAGTGTAATTTTGTCCCTCCACACAAGCCTTATGAAGGAGCTTTGCTGTGTCTCATTCTCAGAAAACACTAGTGAACATCTATAGATGTCTCAGATGATGGGGAAAGAAAGGCACAGCTGCTGCCATACATAAGCAACATTTTTAGACACTAGCATTTTTATTAATGCCCAAGTGTTGGACAGGGAGTTAGATAGGAAGCCTCAGAAAAGTATTAGCAAGACCACCAGCGCTCCACAGCAGTCACTTTGCTATGCAGAAGTGTAGTAAAACGATAGAGGCACCAGAGGGCAGCACTTGCCTACCCAACGTGTCCCAAGGATTCTGTGACAGAAACTTTAAACGGCCATCTGTTCCACTGCCTCCCAATCCTGGCCTTACGTCAGAATTACTGGGAGGCTTATCAAAATATAGATTTCCTGGCCTCACGCCAGACTTAATGAATCAGAATCTCTAAAAGCAGGGTCTTGTAACCTATGTATTCAATTTTCAATAAGTGTCAAAATAATTTTCAAGCAACAAACACTGGGCTTTGGGTGTGCATTTGGGAGCAACAGGACTGCACAGAGCAACAGTGCTTCCTCCTACCCCAGTTTCACTGATATACAACTGGCACATAACACTATGAGTTTGCTGCTGCTACTAAGTCACTTCAGTCGTGTCCAACTCTGTGAGACCCCATAGATGGCAGCCCACCAGGCTCCCCCATCCCTGGGATTCTCCAGGCAAGAACACTGGAGTGGGTTGCCATTTTCTCCTCCAATGCATGAAAGTGAAAAGTGAAAATGAAGTCGCTCAGAGTTGTCCGACCCTCAGCGACCCCTTGGACTGCAGCCTTCCAGGCTCCTCTGTCCATGGGATTTTCCAGGCAAGAGTACGGTGAGGTAAACAATATAATGATTTGTTATATGCAGGCACTGTGAACTGGTTACCACAATAAGTTTAGTTAACGTTCATCACCTCACTTAGATTTTTTTTTCCTATAATATATGCAGGTCAGGAAGCAACAGTTAGAACTGGACATGGAACAACAGACTGGTTCCAAATAGGAAAAGGAGTACATCAAGGCTGTATATTGTCACCGTGCTTATTTAACTTATATGTAGAGTACATCATGAGAAATGCTGGGCTGGAAGAAGCACAAGCTGGAATCAAGATTGCTGGTAGAAATATCAATAATCTCAGATATGCAGATGACACCACTCTTATGGCAGAAAGTGAAGAGGAACTAAAAAGCCTCTTTCTTGATGAAAGTGAAAGAGGAGAGTAAAAAAGTTGGCTAAAAGCTCAACATTCAGAAAACGAAGATCATGGCATCTGGTCCCATCACTTCATGGCAAATAGATGGGGAAACAGTGGAAAACAGCGTCAGACTTTATTTTTCTGGGCTCCAAAATCACTGCAGATGGTGACTGCAGCCATGAAATTAAAAGACACTTACTCCTTGGAAGGAAAGTTATGACCGACCTAGATAGCATATTCAAAAGCAGAGACATCACTTTGCCAACAAAGGTTCGCCTAGTCAAGGCTATGGTCTTTCCTGTGGCCATGTATGGATGTGAGAGCTGGACTGTGAAGAAGGCTGAGCACCGAAGAATTGATGCTTTTGAACTGTGGTTTTGGAGAAGACTCTTGAGAGTCCCTTGGACTGCAAGGAGATCCAACCAGTCCATTCTGAAGGAGATCAGCCCTGGGATTTCTTTGGAGGGAATGATGCTGAAGCTGAGACTCCAGTACTTTGGCCACCTCATGCGAAGAGTTGACTCATTGGAGAAGACTCTGATGCTGGGAGGGATTGGGGGCAGAAGGAGAAGGGGACGACAGAGGATGAGATGGCTGGATGGCATCACTGACTCGATGGATATGAGTCTGGGTGACCTCCGGGAGTTGGTGATGGACAGGGAGGCCTGGCGTGCTGCGGTTCACGGGGTCGAAAGAGTCGGACACGACTGAACGACTAATCTGATCTGAAAATCACTGCAGATGGTGACTGCAGCCATGAAATTAAAAGACACTTACTCCTTGGAAGGGAAGTTATGACCAACCTAGACAGCATATTCATTTCCTTTTTTTTTTTTTTTTTTAGACAGCATATTCAAAAGCAGAGACTTTACTTTGCCAACAAAGGTCCATCTAGTCAAGGCTATGGTTTTTCCAGTAGTCATGTATGGATGTGAGAGTTGGACTGTGAAGAAAGCTGAGCGCAGAAGAATTGATGCTTTTGAACTGTGGTGTTGGAGAAGACTCTTGAGAGTCCCATGGACTGCATGGAGATCCAACCAGTCCATTCTAAAGGAGATCAGTCCTGGGTGTTCTTTAGAAGGACTGATGCTAAAGCTGAAACTCCAGTACTTTGGCCACCTCATGCAAAGAGTTGACTCATTAGAAAAGACGTTGATGCTGGGAGAGATTGGGGGTAGGAGGAGAAGGAGATGAGAGAGGATGAGATGGATGGATGGCATCACTGACTCAATGGACGTGAGTTTGAGTGAACTCCGGGAGCTGGTGAAGGACAGGGAGGCCTGGCGTGCTGTGATTCATGGGGTCGCAAAGAGTCAGACACGACTAAGCGACTGAAGAACTTTTAAGATCTAGTCTTTTGGCAACTCTCAAACACATAATATCATTAACTACAGTCACCACACGATACATACATCAGAACTTATTCTATACTTATCACTTATTCTATACTTATCACTATACATACTCCAGAACTTATTAATCTTATAACAAATTCTGTACCTCTTGATCGTCTTCATCCATTTCCCTCACTCCCTCTCCCTGACCAACGATCTATTCTCTGAATGAGTTTGGTCATTTATTTTTAGATTCCATACATAAGTAAGATCATATAGTATTTGTCATTCTCTGTCTTGAGATACAGTTCACTCAGCATAATGCTGTTAAGGCCCATCCATATTGTTGCAAATGGCAGGATTTCCTTCTTTTTTATGGCTGAGAAATATTTCATGATATCATATTCTATATCCATTCACTGCCAACAGATGCTTAGATTGTTCCAAGTCTTGGTTATTAAAAATAATACTGCAATGGGCATGGGTATTCAGATATCTCTGAGAGATAGTGATTTTCTTTCAGGTATATAACCAAAAGTGGGATTGCTGTGTCAAATTTAAAGCAACTTTTATTAAAAAATTCCTCCTATAATAAATGAGTTTGACCATCTCTGGCCATGACCTAACTTAGACAGTGGTCTATAAACAGAAGTTAAGAATTTAGGAACACAAGGAAGAAAGGAGAATCAATCCTGACAGAGAAAAATTACTATGTGCCAGGCCCTTTACACATCACCTCATTCAGTCCTTATCATCAACTCAGACCCAGGTATTATTATCCCAAGTTATATATGAGGAAATGAATCACCTATAAGTAAAGTTACTGCAGATGGTGACTGCAGCCATGAAATTAAAAGACACTTACTCCTTGGAAGAAAAGCTATGACCAATCTAGATAGCATAATAAAAAGCAGAGACATTACTTTGCCAACAAAGGTCCATCTAATCAAAGCTATGGTTTTTCTAGTAGTCCTGTATGGATGTGAGAATTGGACTATAAAGAAAGCTGAGCACCGAAGAATTGATGCTTTTGAACTGTGGTGTTGGAGAAGACTTTTGAGAGTCCCTTGGACTGCAAGAATATCAAACCAGTTCATCCTCAAGGAAATCAGTCATGAATATTCATTGGAAGGACTAATGCTGACGCTGAAACTCCAATACTTTTGCCACCTGATGTGAAGAACTGACTCATCTGAAAAGACCCTGATGCTGGGAAAGATTGAAGGCAAGAGGAGAAGGGGATGACAGAGGATGAGATGGTTGGATGGCATCACCGACTCAATGGACATGAGTTTGAGTAAACTCCAGGAGTTGGCGATGGACAGGAAGGCCTGGTGTGCTGCAGTCCCTAGGGTCACAAAGAGACGGACACGACTTAGCGACTGAACTGTAAGTAAAGTAACATTTGTCTGAGGTCATTTGGCAACTTAGTGGTGGATAGTTAGTTTCTAAACTCCACTAAGCCTTGCAACCTTCAATCCAATCAAATTGAGAGAATACAGACATATCATATGATTATAAGATGTTTGAAACTGCAGTCTACTCACATGTCCAGCCATTTTTAAAAAGGGCCACCATAAATAAAAGGAACTTAAACAAGAGCCAAAGAGCAAGTCTGGGTGCAAAGGTGTCCAGTGTCATCCAGATCACACCTATTTCTCATCGGTTATGCCCCTCAGGCATCAGGCTGTCACAGCCCAGTGACATTAACATCTGAGTGCCCCATTCACACTCCTGGTTTGATTACAGCCTCATCCAGTATCTTCTGACTAGAAGGTAACTTTCAAAGTAAACAAACCTATACAAAGAGAATGACTTGACCAGCAGGTGGGAGTATGCCAGGTCCTTTGCAATTATATTTCTCAGTGAAAACTAGTACATTAGCATGATGATTTATGCCTTAGACTCTTCAATTTAATTATAGTTGATAATTCAGTTTACATACAGTGGGTTTCCTGAAGAGACCAATTGGCTCAGAGAACCCTGTTAAGATGTAGTCTTTCTACTTTACAGCTGAGGAACTCTTGGCTCCTAGCTCTCCCTCCTTTCCATTTCTCTTGGTTACTCTTCACCCTGCTGACCAACTGCAGAGGTAGGGAGGGCCATTCTAAACATCAGGCTCCTGCAATGACAACAATCCCCAGCCTTCTCACAGGGGAGAGCAGCACCACTGCTTCTCAGCCTAAGCTGCCTTCCTCTTGTGTTTCTCCCACTAGTACAGAGTCAGTTCAGTCAGTTCAGTCGCTCAGTCATGTCTGACTCTTTGCTACCCCATGAATCACAGCACGCCAGGCCTCCCTGTCCATCACCAACTCCTGGAGTTTACTCAAACTCATGTCCATTGAGTCGGTGATGCCATCCAACCATCTCATCCTCTGTCATATCCTTCTCTTCCTGCCTTCAATTTTTTGCAGCATCAGGGTCTTTTCAAATGAGTCAGTTCTTCACATCAGATAGCAAAAGTATTGGGAGTTTCAGAGTAGTATCTATTACAGACTGTTTATAGAATAAAGCATTGGGTGGGGGCAAAAAAGTTTATCCAGAAGTGAATTCCGATAACTTTAAAGTAGGAAATAACAGTCAGAGAAGGAAATGGCAACCCATTTCAGTATTCTTGCCTGAAAAATTCCATGGACAGAGGAGCCTGATGGGCTCCAGACCATGGGGTCGCAAAGAGTTGGACATGACTGAGCGCACATGCACACACAAAAATACTCAAAATAGCTCAGAATGTGTCTGGTACAGATAAACTGCTATATGAGTCTCCTACAAAGAGGAGAGGGATTATTTTTGGCTGAAGTGATCTGGGAAAGCTTCATGATGTAGAAAAACAGCATTTAACTTGCTGCCTGAAGCAGAGATAGGATTTTAATTTGTGAAACTGGAAAGAGAGAGTGATCCACATGCAGGAGTTAGCATGCATAAAACTGCTGGAACCTCTGTGTAATGGTATGTGGAAATAACAGAGGGGTTTCTGAAATATTTATTGTACTCTGGGTACATGTATATATTCGATCTTAATGAAGTGAGGTTTAGATTTCATGTTGTCTTTGTGTAGTAACTAAGGTTGTGGATATCTCTTTGTGGGTGTATTTTTCTGCATCACGTGGACATGAACTGTGGAGATGGGTCTCCTAAATCAGACCATATGTATCTCTAGGTATAAATGTCTGCGTGGGTGCATTTCTCTACAGATTTTCTGATCTTTGTGGGTGTGCGCACATGCAGTCTTGGGGGGATGGGAAGGAAAGAGTAGAGGTGAGGAGGAGAAGGAAGAGGAGAAAGAGAATGAGAAGCTGTTGAGGTTAATCTGTGTCTGAAGCTCAAATGCGAATCCTACCCATCATTAGTATTTTAAATAGTTGATAACTGATGGTGCCATCATCCTTGGAAGTTCTTTTTCTAATAATAAAACATTTATTGGTAAAGGACAGCATCTCAAAATGCTATCTTTTATGTATCACATTCATTGTCTTTTCAAATGTCTTTTCATTTGTCCTTCCTTTTATCCATTTTAATCCTCTTTTTGGATTTTTTTTTTCTTTTGGTGTCTTTTTTCCTTATGCTCCCAGTCCTAATAATTTCTTTATTGGAATTTTGTCTTTCTGTAAGCTTTCCCCCTCTCCTCTAATTTAGAAAGCTAATACCATACCCTGGCTCAGAGGTTAAAGCGTCTGCCTGCAATGCAGGAGACCCAGGGAGACCCAACCTGGGTCAGGAAGATCCCCTGGAGAAGGAAATGGCAACCCACTCCAGTATTTTTGCCTGGAGATTCTCATGGACAGAGGAGCCTGGGAGGCTACAGTCCACGGGGTCACAAAGAGTCAGATATGACTGAGCAGACTTCACTTTCACCCACACCCCAGAAAACAAATGTTTTTAATTTGGGAAAGGGGTACTTCATGTTGTACCCCTAAAATATCTTTAAAGATATTTTAGATTTGATCTTTGGTTTTATCTTCACTGTCACTGCCACAGTCAATTCAACAAATTTTAACTGTGTGCTTTGGTGTATGTCAACAGCACTGTTCCAGCTACTGAAGAAACAGGGAAAAAATGCCTAGAATAGTCAACCAATTATATTAATGATCATCTTTAAGTAACCAACTTTTCTTTTCTCCAGACATAGGGATAAAACTAGAAGACAAAAAAGCAAGAATGATTTAGCTAGTTTTTCCAAGGGCATCTACTACATATCATCTTAAGAAAACTAAAGTAGCAAATAAATTCAGTGAATTTGCATATTTTTTCATATTTGTTAATATATTGCCATTCCAAGAAATGAGAGTAAATCAAAATTATGTTTAGTGAGCAGTATTTTTGCATCTGTTTCTTAGATATAATTCTGATATCCAAAGATGGTTTATTAATTAACTTAGTCATTTGCTTAATTATTAGGCTCCTAAGGTTAGTCAAGGATCTGGAAATATAATTTTAGCTAATATATCCTTATGAATTCTAGAATTCTAAGGACTTCATAATAATTTCAGAAACAATGGCTTGCTGCTCCTGCTGCTGCTAAGTCACTTCAGTCATGTCCAACTCTGTGCGACCCCACAGACAGCAGCCCACCAGGCTCTGCCATCCCTGGGATTCTCCAGGCAAGAACGCTGGAGTGGGTTGCCATTTCCTTCTCCAATGCATGAAAGTGAAAAGTGAAAGTGAAGTCCCTCAGTGGCTTGAAAATCACCCAAATTTAACAAGTCATAAATCTCCAAATTGAAAGCATTCAATGAGCCCCAAACAGGACAAATTAAAAGAAAATAATATCCAGACACATTATAATCAAGCTTCTTAAAACCAAAGATAAAGAAATCTTGAAAACAATGAGAGAAAAATACTGTTATAGTTCAAATGACTGAACTTCTCATCAAAAACCACACAGGCCAGAAGACGGTGTAACAACATCTTTAAAGTGTTAAACATCCACAATGTTATAACCAGTTAAAATATCCTTCAAAAATGAAGATGAACTAATATGCACCCCAATGTTCATAGCAGCAATATTTGCAATTGCCAAGATATGGAAGCAACCTAAATGTCCATCAACAGATGAAGGGATAAAGAAGATGTGGTATATATACAATGAAATACTAGTCAGCCATAAAAGAGAATGAAATTTTGCCATTTACAACAACTAACCTTAAGATGACCAATGTGACTAACCTTAAGATGGATTTAGAGGGTATTTATGCTAAGTGAAATAAGACAGAGAAAGGTAAATATTGTGTGGATCTAAAAAAAATAAAACAAATTAGTAAATATAACAAAAAGGAAACAGACTCACATATAGAGAACAAACTAGTGACTGCCAGTCAGGAGAGGGAAGAGGGGAGGGGCAATGTAGGAACAGAGGATTAAGAGGTGTAAACTATTATGTACAAAATAAAGCTACAGGATATATTATATAACACAGGAAATATAGCCAATATTTTACAGTAACTATAAATGGAGACTTAAAACATAAATCACTGTTGTACACCTATAATTTACTACATTGTACATCAACTATATCTTAATTTTAAAAGTATTAAAAAATGAAGATGAACTAGAAACATTCTCATAAGAAAGAAAACTAAGATAATTTTAGTATTTCTTTCAGCTCTGAAAGAAATGCTAAAGGAAGCTCTTTTGGCTGAAGAGACATGATCCCAGAAAGAAATGTGGAACTGAAGAAATCAAGGAAGAACAGAAAGGGTAAATGTCAGGAAAAACAGACTATTTTTCTACTCTTAAGTACTTTAAAATACCTATGAATGTTGAAAGCAACAATTACAATACTGTATTTATAGATGTAATATATAAGATACTGATAGAGAGACATGATAAAGGGAAATTTGTGGTTGTAAGGCTCCTGTGTTTTACTTTAAGTGATAAAATATTAAATCTAAATAGACTGTAAAAGCTAAGTGTGTAAATTGTAATCACTGGGGTAATCACTAAAAAATGATGGAAAGCTACATGGTCAAAAACCAATAAATAAATTAAAACATTCATATGCAAAAATTCCAAAAGAGGTCAGGTAAGAGGAAAAGAGGAACAACAGAGAAAACAGGAAAATGATATAATGCACAACTAAATCCAACCATTTTAATTATCATGGTAAATATCAATGGTCTATACATACCAATTAAAACATAGAAATTCTCACATTTAATTTTTAAAAGACCAAACTATATACAACATGATAGTTTCAAGAAATCTACTTGATAGATAGTACAAACTCTAATCAGAAAAAAAAAAAACTGGATTGGCTTTTACAGTGTCAGAATAAGCAGACTTCAGAATAAGGAAAATTATCAGCAGTAAAGAGGAAAATTATATAGTGAAGATTGGGGCAAATACCCAAGAAGACAACAATTTAAAATGTATATGCTCCTAAGAACCCAGAGCTCCAGAATATATGAAGCAAAAACTGACAGAAAATAAGCAGAGACAAATCTACAAATACACCTGGACATTTAAACACTCCTCTTTCTATGATAGGTAGATGGAAAATTAGCAAAGATAGAGAAGACCTGAACAATACTATCAACCAACTTGACCAGATGACATTTATAAAGCACACCACCCAACAGGAGCAGAATACACATTCAAGTGCACATGGAATATTCATCAAGATAGGCCATATTCTGGGCCATAAAAAAATATAGCAATTTTTTTTTTTTTGCAATTTTTTAAAAAACTGAAGTTGTGGACTGCTCTGGTGGCTCAGCAGTAAAAGATTCACCTGCCAATACAGGAGACATGGGTTTAATCCCTAGTCCAGAGGGTCCCGGGGGCTTCCCTGGTGGCTCAGACAGTAAAGAATCTGCCTGCAATGCAGGAAACCCTGGTTCAATGCCTGGGCCAGGAAGATCCCCTGGAGAAAGAAATGGCAACCCACACCGGTATTCTTGCCTGGAAAATTCCATGGACAGAGGGACCTGGCAGGCTACAGTTCATAGGGTCACAAAGAGTCAGACATGACTGAGGGACTAACACCAGGGGATCCCACATGCTGTGGAGAAACTAAGCCCATGCACCAAAACTACTGAGTCGGGGCTCTAGAGCCTGGGAGCCACAACTACTGAAGCCTGCTTGCCCTAGATCCCGTGCTCTGAAAGAAGAGAAGTCACTGCAGTGAGAAGCCGGTGCATCTCAACTAGAAAGTACCCCCCACCCCACTCTCTGCAACTAAAGAAAAGCCCATGCAGCAATGAAGATGCAGCACAGCAAAAAAATAATAATTTTTAAAAAACAAATTACACAGAGCTGATCATAAAAGCCTTAAACTGCAAGTCATTATTTAGTGACTAGAAAGATTTCTGGAAAATCCCCAAATATTTGGAAATTACAAAATGCTGATGGAAAAAATTGCTGATGAAAGAAATCAGGGAAGACCCAAATAAAGAGTCATATTAAGTTCAAAGATGGGAAAAATTAATTTAGTTAATGTCTCAACTTTCTCTCAAATTGATATGTATATTCCCAGAAGGATTTCTTACAGATTCATATGGAAAGGCAAAGAAAGTAGAATACCCCAAACAATTAAAGAAAAGAAGAGTAAAAGACTCATGTCATGTGATTTAAAGACTTACTACAGTAACCAACAGTGTGGTCCTGGAGAAAAGAGAGACACAAAAGTCAATGGAACAGAATAGGGCAGGGACTGGCAAACTGAGGCCTGTGGGCCAAATCTGACTGATTGTCTGTTTTTGTAAATTACATTTTATGGAATATAGTCATGTTCACAGTCATAGTCATCTGTTTACATATTGTCTATAGTTGCTTTAATGCTACCATAACTGAGCTGAGTGCTGCAACAGAAACCATTTGACCTGCAAAGCCTAAACTATTTAACATTTGGCCCTTCAAGGGAAAAATAATAATAAATTCCTGAAATAAAGAGTCTATAAATAAATCCAAAACATATATAGGCAAATGATTTTTGATCAAAGTGAAAAGCCAACTCAATGGAGAAATGACAGTCTTTTCAACAAATGGGGCCAGGATATTTGGACATCCATTTGCACACACCCCCAATAAAGACCAACTGAACCTTGACTATACCTCACACTTCAAATTAACTCAAGATTGATCACAGACCCAAAAGTAAAGCAGAATACTAAAACTCTTAGAAGAAATCACAAGAGACTTTGAGAGAGGAATAGTCTTAAAACATACTATCCAAGCAAAATTCATAAAAGAACACATTGATAAGTTGTACTTCATCAAAATTCTAAACTTCTGCTCTTTTAAAGATATTGTTAAGAGAATAAAAAGACAAGCCACAAATTGGCAGAAAATATTTGCAAATCAGATATTTGACAAAGGACTTTATCCAAAATATATGAAGAACTCTCAAAATTCCACAGTAATAAAACAGACAACCCAATTTTAAAATAGGCAAAAGAAGATATACAGATGGCAAATAAGCATATGAAAAGATGCCCCACATCATATGTCATTAGGGAAATACAAATTAAACCAATGAGATATCACTACATACCAATTAAAATGGCCAAAATCCAGAACACTGACAACACAAAATGCTGGCAAGGTTACAGAGGAACAGGAAATAATCTGTAATTTTTTTAATGGACAAAAGCCTTGGACAGCTAATCAAAGAGATACACAGATGACAAATCAGCACGTAAAAAGATGTTTAATATTATTAGTCATGAGAAAAATGCAAATTAAAACCACAATGAGATACTAATATAAACCTAACAGAATGCCTAAAAACCAAACCAAAACAACAAAAAAATGATGTTATCAAGTGCCAATCAGGATGTAGAACAAGTGCTCTTTCTCAAACACTGCTGTTGGAAATGCAAAATGCTACAGTTACTTTGGAAAACATTTTAGTGATTTCTTATAAATTTAACAAACTTGCCATACAGCCCAGTTCCCAGTCTCAGGTATTTACTTAAGTGAAATGAAAGCCTCTAGTCACACAAAAACCAGTATCTGCTTTTTGTCTTGTTTCTCTCTTGTTTTCCACCTTGATCCTGCCACCAGGTGTATCTCAACTGCTTTTGGCTTCTCAGCTTTACTCTCTGTTTTTCTTTCTTCTCTCTAATCATCCTGTTCCTTGCTGCCTCAATAAGTTCCACATCTTAGCAGGCCTTGGAACCTAACCCCTAGCACTGGCAAATGCTCCACCCAGAACTATCACTTTCGGTTATTAGCGTGATGTCATGCAAGCCCATTGCTCTGTTTTATCCATAAGCATTTTAGAAAGTATAATCATTTACTGAACTCTAGCTTTCCTCATCTATATCATTTTCTTAGCTCTTAATATTTATCATATCCCCAATGTTATCTAAGGTTCCAGGAAATGGAGTCCTGCATGTGACTTAATGACCAGAGTCTCTTAATTAAAAAAAAAAAAAAAAAGCAAAGTCCCTTATCAAATAAAGCAAACAGCAAAGTCTAAAATAAAATCTGAACTCCAGTTTAGCTTCTTAATTGTATATTATTGCTTTTCTTGTTCTAATCTAAATATTTGATGTCCTCAGGCACCATTTAAACTTTTCTATGAGGTTGGTCAAACCACCCACTCTCTTAATATTTTAGTCTCTACTTTGAGTACACCACCATTTGAGAGAGCTTTTGAACACTGTCTCCAAGAAGCCAGCAATTAGTAGATTTGACAACTGTTTATTCTGCACTTAAGACAGCACCAGAAAAAAAGCCTCTATGGATGACCTCCCTGCATGGATGGCATAAATCTCTTACTCCAAAATATTCTCTAAGAAAGAGTATTTACAGATACAATTGGTTTTGCAGTCAGTAGGGATATCTTGCCTTGTGATTCGATTTTCTTAGCTAGTTGTATGATTTTGTATGTGCATGAATGAAAGCATTTATAACATGGGTGAGTGGATGTGGATCCAACCTGTCAATGACAACCTCAGCTAAGGGTTCCTGCTTCAGGGAGAAGGAAATGGTCACTTATTCTACCAACTTGGAACTCATAGAGTTTTCTGGGGAAAAAAAATTTTTTAAAGACACTAGACCTACATGTTGAAATAATAGATCTTTTTTCCCTTAGTTTTTTCCTAGCTAAGATTATAGGGATTCTCTCAAATTATAAAAGGTTACTTAGCCCAAGTCTCTTTTTTGAACATGGTTCAGCCTCTATGACAACCAGGGATGGTATGGTAGGTGCAGGGAGATATCTCGGATCATACACAATTTAAGCTCTTGTGATCTGAAGGTTTCCTTTTTCTGACATTTCATCTTCTTTGTCCACCACAGTGTCATGTAGTGCTAGCTCTTAAAATAAATGTGTCTGATGATGACTTTCACTGTCCTATAGGACTGTGCTCTGAACTCTTAAGTGTGAAAAATGAATGTAGGTATTGAGACCAAATGAACCCTCTCATTTTTCAGTTTGCCTTTAAAATGAGTATATATCTTCTCAGTAAGTCATAGTATTTTATAATGGCTAATCAAATTATCTTTGACTGTGGATCACAACAAACTGAGGAAAATTCCTCAAGAGATGGGAATACCAGACCACCTTACTTGCCTCCTGAGAAATCTGTATGCAGGTCAGGAAGCAGTAGTTAGAACCGGACATGAAACAACAATTTTTCCAAATTGAGAAAGGAGTACGTCAAGGTTGTATATTGTCACCCTGCTTATTATTTAACTTCTATGCAGAGCACATCCTGCGAAATGCCAGGCTGGAAGCACAAGCTGGAGTCAAGATGGCCGGGAGAAATATCAATAACCTTAGATATGCAGATGACACCACCCTTATGGCAGAAAGTGAAGAAGAGCTAAAGAGCCTCTTGATGAAAGTGAAAGAGGAGACTGAAAAAGTTGGCTTAAAGCTCAACATTCAAAAAACGAAGATACGGCATCCGGTCCCATCACTTAATGGCAAATAGATGGGGAAACAGTGGAACAGTGACAGACTTTATTTTGGGGGGCTCCAAAACCACTGCAGATGGTGACTGCAGCCATGAAATTAAAAGACACTTGTTCCTTGGAAGAAAATCTGTGACCAGCCTGCTGCTGCTGCTGCTAAGTCGCTTCAGTCGTGTCCGACTCTGTGCGATCCCATAGACGGCAGCCCACCAGGCTCCTCTGTCCCTGGGATTCTCCTAGACAGCATATTAAAAAGCAGAGACATTACTTTGCCAACAAAGGTGCAAATAGCCAAAGCTATAGTTTTTACAGTAGTTATGTACAGATGTGAGAGTTGGACCATAAAGAAAGCTGAGTGCTTAAGAATTGATGTTTTTGAACTGTGGTGTTGGACAAGACTCCTGAGAGTCCCTTGAACTGCAAGATCAAACCAGTCAATCCTAAAGGAAATCAGTCCTGAATATTCATTGGAAAGACTGATGCTGAAGCTGAAACTCCAACACTTTGGCCACTTGATACGAAGAACTGACTTATTGGAAAAGACTCTTGATGCTGGGAAAGATTGAAGGCAGGAGAAGGGGACGATAGAGGACAAGATGTTTGGATGGCATTACCAACTCAATGGACATGAGTTTGAGTAAGTTCCGGGAGTTGGTGATGGACAGGGAAGCCTAGCGTGCTGCAGTCCATGGGGTTGCAAAGAGTCAGACATGGCTGAGTGAACGAAACTGAATCAAATTGTAAGACAGTAAAAGGATTAGGACTAATCTTTTAGACATACAGTTATAGAGACAGTCCTCACTTGGCACAATTTCAATATACACAAATTTCACTTACCACAGTTTAGTTAAATAATACCAATATGCACACAAATTTCAATTACCCATAGGATATTTATTCACTGTAAGTAACTGCATGAAACACAAACCTCACTTCTAAGTTTTTAGTCCACAAATCACTACATAAATAACAGATGAGCACCATAGTGAGTGGCAAATGCATCACTTCTTTCAAACTGACTGGTCTCAGCCCATGGGTTATTCAGTTCACACAGAGACAACAAAGAATATTACTCTATTGTCTCCATATCTCTGGATATGTAGCACTTTACGAAAGAAGATACTCAAAAGAAGGAATTAGCCAACAAAGGTTGAGGTACAGTAAAGGATCAAAAAGTGATAATGCTGAAGATGAAAACTGAATCAAACATACATGAAGTTACGGAAGAGATAACTGACCATGGATGACACTGCCACCATTCGAGAGACCCTAGAAAAGCAGCGAGAGGAATGAGCAAAGCATAAATGAGGAAAGGATGATCATGTTCCAGAGCAAGTGATGCTGGAAAAATAGTTCACATTAAAGTAACCCTCAGAGAGATTTTATAACATTGAAAAAAAAAAGGATAAAATTTTGGAACCTGATCTAGACTTGGAAAGAACATGAGAATTTGGAAAGGCATAGAAAAGATGCTCACTCCATACCCTATGCTATGCTATGCTAAGTCACTTCAGTCGTGTCCGATTCTGTGTGACCCCATAGATGACAGCCCACCAGGCTTCCCCGTCCCTGGGATTCTCCAGGCAAGAACACTGGAGTGGGTTGCCATTTCCTTTTCCAGTGCATGAAAGTGAAAAGAGAAAGTGAAGTCGCTCAGTCGTGTCCGACTCTTAGCGACCCCATGGACTGCAGCCTACCAGGCTCCTCCGTCCATGGGATTTTCCAGGCAAGAGTGCTGGAGTAGGGTGCCATTGCCTTCTCCGACTCCATACCCTAAGTTACATTATAAGAAGGCAAGCACTATTCAAACCATTCTTGATGAGTTTTTTCTTCTTTTGGTAGAAACTGTTCTAATGAATCTTAGCAAAACAATTCAGATGGTGTGTGAGAACATTATTTCCACTGCTACAATATGCAACCTTCTTAAAAAAAGTGTTTCAAAGAAGAACACAAACTTTCCATGTATATGGACTATAATATTACAAAATGAAACCTCTTTTTTTCTTATACAAATTACTCCATAATTTTGAAACTTAAAAGCATCAGTGAGTAGTTTGATTTTAATACTCAGAAGCTTTTGAATAGTAGTGCCAAAGCCTTTGACTGTGTAGATCACAATAAACTGTGGAAAATTCTGAAAGAGATGGGAATACCAGACCACCTGACCTGCCTCTTGAGAAATCTGTATACAGGTCAGGAAGCAACAGTTAGAACTGGTCATGGAACAACAGACTGGTTCCAAATAGGAAAAGGAGTACGTCAAGGCTGTATATTGTCACCATGTTTATTTAACTTATATGCAGAGTACATCATGAGAAATGCTGGACTGGAAGAAACACAAGTTGGAATCAAGATTGCTGGGAGAAATATCAATAACCTCAGATATGCAGATGACACCACCCTTATGGCAGAAAGTGAAGAGGAACTCAAAAGCCTCTTGATTAAAGTGAAAGTGGAGAGTGAAAAGGTTGGCTTAAAGCTCAACATTCAGAAAACGAAGATCATGGCACCTGGTCCCATCACTACATGGGAAATAGATGGAGAAACAGTGGAAACAGTGTCAGAATTTATTTTTCTGGGCTCCAAAATCACTGCAGATGGTGACTGCAGCCATGAAATTAAGACGCTTACTCCTTGGAAGGAAAGTTATGACCAACCTAGATAGCATATTCAAAAGCAGAGACATTACTTTACCAGCAAAGGTTCGCCTAGTCAAGGCTATGGTCTTTCCTGTGGCCATGTATGGATGTGAGAGCTGGACTGTGAAGAAGGCTGAGCACCGAAGAATTGATGCTTTTGAACTGTGGTGTTGGAGAAGACTCTTGAGAGTCCCTTGGACTGCAAGAAGATCCAACCAGTCCATTCTGAAGGAGATCAGCCCTGGGATTTCTTTGGAAGGAATGATGCTAAAGCTGAAACTCCAGTATTTTGGCCACCTCATGCAAAGAGTTGACTCATTGGAGAAGACTCTGATGCTGGGAGGGATTGGGGGCAAGAGGAGAAGGGGACGACAAAGGATGAGATGGCTGGATGGCATCACTGACTCGATGGATGTGAGTCTGAGTGACCTCCAGGAGTTGGTGATGGACAGGGAGGCCTGGCGTGCTGCGGTTCATGGGGTCGCAAAGAGTCGGACACGACTGAGTGACTGATCTGAACAAAAATAATGGGGGATTTTTCATTTAACAAAATCAATGAAGTACTCACACCTACATAACTCTTCAGTGTTGAAAGACTTATTGAAAAAGATATAAAACACACCCTCCAAAATATCTCATAAGTAGGAAAGACCACTCTGTATGCCTTAAGATATTAGTTAAGAATTTAGAGACAGAGGAAGGGAAAATCCTTAGCAGTAGTATCTTGGTAAGCTTTCTTTACAAAAAAAAAAAAAAACACAAAACTTTATATCTCAATATTTCTAATTAGAGTGTACTAAATATTAGCTTTACTGCTTTTTTCATTTCCCTATTCTTTACCACTGACCATAATGGACTCTTCAATGTTTTGACAAAAAAATTTTTGTCACTAAACAACTGTAATTTTTCCCATTGATTTTTAAGATCACAATTTCAGCCTATATAGTTCTTTTTATGGTCCCAGACAACCGTGCAAAGAACTGCCTGTGCTAGAAAATGAATTACATTAACAATCATTTTATATTGATTAGACCAGGAGTTTTCATGCTATGCTCAGCAAAATCCTGGGTTTCAATAAAGTGTTTTAGGGCTTCCAAATATTTCAGAAGTGTTTGACTTTAACTTCATTTTTTAAATGTAGTTTATTTTTTAATTAATTTACTATTTTCTAGAAGCTTTAGATTTATTGAAAAATGGAGACAATGCTGAAAATTCCCATGTACTTCCCTTTCCTCTCTCCCCTCAGTTTTATTATTAATTATTATTATATTAGTATGGCACATTTGTTATTATTAATGAACTTATATTAATACATTATTACTCTTAAAGTCTACATTGTATTCAGATTTCCATTGTTCTTATCTAAAGTTCCTTTTCTTTTTCTGGATCCCACCCAGGACACCACATTACATTTAGTTGTCATGCATGTCTGCTGAGGCTCCTCTCAGCTGTGACAGGACTTCCCTTGTTTTTGAGGCTGAGAACAACTGGTCAGTTATATTGTAAGATGTCCATGGGGTCGCTAGAGTCGGACACGACTGAGCGATTTCACTTTCACTTTTCACTTTCATGCACTGAAGGAAATGGCAACCCACTCCAGTGTTCTTGCCTGGAGAATCACAGGGACGGGGAAGCCTGGTGGGCTGCCATCTCTGGGGCGGCGCAGAGTGGGACACGACTGAAATGACGCAGCAGCAGCAGCCCCTCTATTGGAATTTATCTATTGTTTTTTTAATTAGACTGAGATTACAGGGCTTGGGGAGGAAGATTACACAGATAAAGTGCCATTTTCATCTCACAGTAACTATTTTTTAATAATAAATAGACAATATCATGCAGTCTCTAATGGGCCCTCTACAAAATTTTTTATACACTGAAAGCTACCAAACTATGAACTCTTATAAAAATTACTGTAAAATGTCTCCTCTAATGGCTCTGTTTGGGTTTCCCAGGTGGCTCAGATGGTAAAGTGTCTGCCTGCAATGCAGGAGACATGGGTTTGATCCCCCCGGTCAGGAAGATCCCCTGGAGAAGGAAATGGCAACCCACTCCAGTACTCTTGCCCAGAAAATTCCATGGACAGAAGAAAATCCTGAGATTGCAAGATAGTACATAAAAATAAACTGTCATATTTTACAACCACTCATCTATATGTATGGGCTTCCCTGGTGGTTCAGTGGTAAAGAATCCATCTGCCAATGGAGGAGCTGCAGGTTCAGTCCTGGGTGAGGAAGATCCCCTGGAGAAGGAAACGTCAACCCACTCCAGTGTTCTTACCTGGGAAATCCCATGAACAGAGGAACCTGACGGGCTACTGTCCATGGGATCTCAAAAGGGAAAGACACAACTCAGTGACTAAACAACAAATCTGTATGTATAAAGACTTTTCTAATGCTGTTCAAAACAAGTCAGAGATTCGAACAAAGGCCATTTCCTTCTCCAGGGAATCCTCCCGATCTAGGGATCGAACCTGCATCTCTTAAGTCTCCTGCACTGGCAAGCAGATTCTTTACCACTAATGCTACCTGGGATGCCCAGCAAACAAAAGGGCAGGGCTCAAAGGTAAGATTAGATCAGCTACTCAATAAATATTTGTAGAAAGAATGAAAAAAATATGAGCCAACCAATAAATAATGAGTGACTTGTGCTACTGGCACTAGGCTCCATTTGAGGACTCTGAACAGAGGGTTGAAGCAATCAGAATTGCGGGTTATCAAATGTCTTTGTATGGACTAAATGTTTATGTCCTCCTACAAATTCACATATTGAAACCCTAACCTCAAAGTGATGGTATTCTGAAGTGAGGCCTTTGAGAGGTAATTTAGATTAGATGAGGTCATGAGGGTAGAACCCTCATGAATGGGATTACTGTATATATGCCCTTAAAAGGGTCACCATAGAGCTCACTTCCCCTCTGTTTTCCACGATCTCAGATTATAACAAAAAGATGGCCATCTATGAACCAGGAAGCAGGTCCTCACTGGACACTGAAGCTACTTACTGGCACCTTGATCTTGGACTTCAGTCTCTAGGACCATAAGAAATAAATTCTGTTATTTAAAAGCCACCCAGTCTACAGTATTGTTACAGAAGCCCAAACGTACCAAGACAGTCTTCAAGTTGTCACATAATCATAAGTATTATCTTTCCAAGTTACCATTATTAACTCTCAAATATATATATATATTTCAGTGTATTCATTCCTGTAAATATTCAAATCTACAAACAACTTCCCCAGATGAGCTGAGGAGATGTCACAAGCTAAGACTGCCTCCTCCTCTTCTACATCCTTTATTTTTACCCTCTCCAATCGCCTCACACAGTAGCCCTCTTAGTCAGATGCACTAGTTAGCCACTGTAACCCTTCAGAGAATTTCAGCTGAGATCTGGATATCCAGCACACTCTGATGTGGTATTTGCATTTCATGCTTAATTTGTCTATAACATTACAAATTCCACACTCCTACATTCCACTGTTAAAATCATAATACTATTTTGGTACTTCTCTTTTGCAATGAAATTAGCATTTCCATGTAAAGTAGAAAAACTGTTGGTTGTCTCCCTAACGTGTCTAGGGGCGTCATCCAAGCCTGAAGCTTAAATTCCCAGCACCTGGGATGAGCCATACACTTGTACAGGTTTCTCAGTGCACTGAAGTGCTGCCGTGGACTCCTGCCTAGGTCTCTTCATGGCAGAGAATGACCTGGCTGACTTCTCCTTTGGTAAAACTGAAGGAACCTGAGATCAGAGACACTATATGGGAGTTTTCTACTGAAGTGAATTTTCTCCTTACCCTTATAGGATTTTCTGACAGAATTAAAGAGCATGTAGGCTGTACTGTTAAAGGAGGTACCAGGAATCCAGTGAGCCTAGTGCCCAAAATAAGAAAGCTTAAGGGTTTTCCAACTAGTGCTCACACCAGAGCCTGCACCCATCACTCCAGGGAGTGTCTCAGAAAGGGGCCTAGAAGAAGGCAGAAGAGCCTCCAAAACATTTCCATCAAGTTCGGGGACATTTATTCCTCATATTCATGAAGATTTCCAGGATTTGTGTGACTATTGGTCGTAGTTTATGGAATCTTGCCATCAGAGAACTGACAGTTTAAGCAGGAGAAACAAACAAACACACTTTTCAGACAGGGTCAGGGACATGGATAGAAACGTCCCAGATGATATTTTTGACACATTTTTCAATTTCATAACTCTAATTCTAACCTTAAAAATCTACAAATTGTTCATATACTCATTTCAGTGTATGAAGAGTGAAGAATAAATTGGTAAACTGCATCCCAATTTAGATGTATCCAGGCAGAACCCAGACTGAGAAGACTTCGGTGGCAGCTGGAAAAGAGGGCAAGGGGCCAAACTCACAGCCTGTAGAATCCAAAATTAACTTGTTTCAGGGTTATCTTGGCAGTACTCTGGCTTGCATTTCAATCCATTGTCCTAAAACCTTAACAGAAAGAAAAGTGTTAAGTCTTTATGTTGTGGGGTAGAGGCAGTTATTTCCCCAGAAATCACCTGAGTTTGAGAAGACAAGTGAGAACCTGGGGCTCTTCTCTACCTCCAGAACCTTCTCTCTGGTCTTCTGGCACCTGTCATGTCCCAGGGATTTAATCCTTACTCAGTCTACTCACCTTCACCTGTTCTTTTTCAGCATGGCCAATATTCCTCTCCCTTTACTCCATCCCATAAAAGCAGGCCCTAAGGGAGTCTCATGTCATTATGTAATATTCTTTCCTACTACTACCATCCCTCTGAGCTATCTGCAACTCCAAGCCATGCCCAAATGTCAAGAAACTGAGCCTATTTTTCCTATATTGAAGCAGGCAATTTAGAAGGAATAATATTGTAATGAAATTATGGATATTTTTCCTATCCTTAAAAATTTCAGTATGGTGGCATTAGCATTGATATTATAATAAATGAAATAATGTTTTCTTTAAATGTTTTATAAAATCATAAGCATATTTGTCTTAAAATAAAATATATGAGTGTGTGTGTATTAGGCACTCAGTCATGACCGACTCTTTGTGACCCCATGGACTGTAGCCCACCAGGCTCCTCTGTCCATGGGATTTTCCAGGCAAGAATACTGGAGTGGGTTGCCATTTCCTTCTCCAAAGGATCTTCCTGGCTCAAACCTGGGTCTCTCACATTGCAGACAGATTCTTTACTTTCTGAGTCACCAGGAAATTTAAATACTTCTATAAAAATGAACCACCCTTATGGCAGAAAGTGAAGAGGAACTAAAAAGCCTCTTGATGAAAGTGAAAGTGGAGAGTGAAAAGGTTGGCTTAAATCTCAACATTCAGAAAACGAAGATCATGGCATCTGGTCCCATCACTACATGGGAAATAGATGGAGAAACAGTGGAAACAGTGTCAGACTTTATTTTTCTGGGCTCCAAAATCACTGCAGATGGTGACTGCAGCCATGAAATTAAAAGACGCTTACTCCTTGGAAGGAAGGTTATGACCAACCTAGATAGCATATTCAAAAGCAGAGACATCACTTTGCCAACAAAGGTTCGCCTAGTCAAGGCTAAGGTCTTTCCTGTGGTCATGCATGGATGTGAGAGCTGGACTGTGAAGAAGGCTGAGCGCCGAAGAATTGATGCTTTTGAACTGTGGTGTTGGAGAAGACTCTTGAGAGTCCCTTGGACTGCAAGGAGATCCAACCGGTCCATTCTGAAGGAGATCAGACCTGAGATTTCTTTGGAGGGAATGATGCTCAAGCTAAAACTCCAGTATTTTGGCCACCTCATGCGAAGAGTTGACTCATTGGAGAAGACTCTGATGCTGGGAGGGATTGAGGGCAAGAGGAGAAGGGGACGACAAAGGATGAGATGGCTGGATGGCATCACTGACTCGATGAATGTGAGTCTGAGTGACCTCCGAGAGCTGGTGATGGATAGGGAGGCCTGGCGTGCTGCAGTTCATGGGGTCGCAGAGGGTCGGACACGACTGAGCGACTGATCTGATCTGATCTGATCTGATAAAAATGAATAGCTTACAAATAAATACTTAACCTATTGCTATAACAAAATACTATTTTTATGTAAAAATACAGAAATTTTTTCCATACATATCCCATATATACCCTAATCATGCTTCTGTCCTCTCCGTGCCAGCCTAACTCCTACTAGAACATTTTCTAGTAGAAGTCAGATAATGTGAGTCCTTAGCCTCCTGCCAGAACATAAGCTTCATGCAAGTAGGTACTCCTTTTTTGTTCACCACTGTATCCCTAGCTTTAAGTACAATGTCTGATAAACAGTATCAATATTGCTTAATAAGTGAATGTACACCGGCATGCATTTTTATACAAGACAGGAACACTAAAGCAATCAAGTAGAAGCAATTAGAATGTATGTGTGGACTTCTCGGATGGTCCAGTGGTTAAGAATCCTTCTGTCAATGCAGGGGACACGGGTTCAATCCCTGGTCCAGGAAAATCCCACATGCTTCAGGTCAACTAAGCCTGTGAGCCACAACTACTGAGCCTGAGAGCCCTAGAGCCTATGTCCTGCAACAAAAAAAGCCACCTCAATGCGAAGCCCACACACTGCAACTAGAGAAGCTTTGGCTAGCTACAGCTAGAGAAAACCCCACATGAGGCAACAAAGATCCAATGCAGCCAAAAAATAAATTTAAAAAAATTTTTTTAAAATGCATATGTTATATGGGTCTTGTTGCAGTATTAATAATGGATAACACTTATTAAGTATTTATTAGGTACATATGTTAGGCACTATGCTAAGCACTTGTATGTAAAAATATGATATAGCCATTATTATTCATTTTAATTTTTTAAAACCTGGAGGAAACAATTTTTGAGAAGTTAGTATTGTTACTATATATCTACATATAATATCTCCTTTTAATTTAGCAAAGTACTAAATAATCTTCATGAGTTACTCTTCAATAAGATTACAGAATAATTTTAACAGTGTTCACATTTGCAAGCTGCAATAAGGATTTTGATTCCTTAATTCTAGCATGTTGCCAAACCAGCTCAAATTTCTTCCCAGAAAACAAATACAAACATCTGTGGTACTGCTGCCCCTGTCACAAGGTTCTGGTGTGGGAAAGTTAATCAGTGATTACAAAATTCTTTGTAAATACAAAGTGCCATAGAAATGCAAAACATCTACAACAACAGTAATTAGTTCTAATCATCATCTTTTTTGTGTGCAGCTGTCTCTCAAAATTCACTTTGGGAGTTTAATCACCCCATCTCAACAAATAAAGTAACCGCCCTTTTTCTCAGATCCTAATAAGAAGCTGTCCCTCACTCCTCCCCCCAGCCACACCCAAGCCACCCTCCATTCCCTACACACGTCCTTCTCCCACATGAGAAAACACTGAATGCTGACATTAATAAGAAAAACAAGTTCAAATTAAGCCTTGAGCCTTTTTCAGTTCAGTTTAGTTGCTCAGCAGTGTCCGACTCTTTGCGACCCCACGAACCGCAGCACGCCAGGCTTCCCTGTCCATCACCAACTCCCAGAGCTTGCTCAAACTCATGTCCATCGACTCGGTAAAGCCATCCAACCATCTCATCTTCTGTTGTCCCCTTCTCCTCCCTTCAATCTTTCCCAGCATCAGGGTCTTTTCAAATGAGTCAGTTCTTCACATCAGGTGGCCAAAGTATTGGAGTTTCAGCTTCAGCATCAGTCCTTCCAATGAATGTTCAGAACTGATTTCCTTTAAGATTGACTGGTTGGATCTCCTTGCAGTCCAAGGGACTCTCAAGAGTCTTCTCCAACACCACAGTTCAAAAGCATCATCAGTGCTCAGCTTTCTTTATGGTCCAACTCTCATATTCATACACAACTACTGGAAAAACCATAGCTTTGACTGGATGGACCTTTATCAGCATAGTATTTTAAAACCCTTGAATTTTAAACAAAATTGGGTACAAGACCCTGGAGAAATATACACATTTCAAAATATAACACCTCCCGTCCCCTACACAGGTAGGAACCTTTTCCTCCATCTAAGCTCCAGTAACGCTCAGGTAACTATGCTAAAAACAAAAATCATGGCATCCAGTTCAATTTACTTCAAGGCAAATAGATGGGGAAACAATGGAAACAGTAAACAGATTTTAACAGACTTCTGATCTAAAATCACTGCAGACAGTGACTTCAGCCATGAGTTAGAATACGCTTGCTCCTTGGAAGAAAAACTATGGCCAACCTAGACAACATATTAAAAAGCAGAGACATTACTTTGCCAACAAAGGTCCATTTAGTCAAAGCTATGGTTTCTCCAGTGGTCATGTATGGATGTGAGAGTTGGATCATAAAGAAGGCTGAACACCAAAGAATTGATGCTTTTGAGCTGTAGTGTTTGAGAAGACTCTTGAGAGTCCCTTGGACTACAAGAAGATCCAACCAGTCAATCCTAAAGGAAATCAATTCTGAATATTCATTAGAAGGACTGATGCTGAAGCTGTAACTCCAATACTTTGGCCACCTAATTAGAAGAGTCTACTCATTAGAAAAGACCCTGATGCTGGGAAAGACAGAAGGCAGGAGAAGAACGGGACGACAGAGGACAAGATGGATGGATGGTATCACTGACTCAATGGACATGGGTTTGAGCAAGCTCTGGGAGACAGTGAAGAACAGGGAAGCCTGGCGTGCTGCAGTTCATGGGACTATAAACAGTCAGACATGACTGAGCAACTGAACAACAACTATGCTAAAAAACCAGGTTGACAAATATTGTTTATTTTGTAGTGTAAGGTTCATAATATGCATTGAATATATTTAACAATCATCAGATCAGATCAGATCAGATCAGTCGCTCAGTTGTGTCCGACTCTTTGCGACCCCATGAACTGCAGCACGCCAGGCCTCCCTGTCCATCACCAGCTCCCGGAGGTCACTCAGACTCACACTCATCAAGTCAGTGACGCCATCCAGCCATCTCATCCTCTGTTGTCCCCTTCTCCTCCTGCCCTCAATCCCTCCCAGCATCAGAGTCTTCTCCAATGAGTCAACTCTTCGCATGAGGTGGCCAAAATACTGGAGTTTCAGCTTTAGCATCATTACTTCCAAAGAAATTCCAGGATTGATCTCCTTCAGAATGGACTGGTTGGATCTTCTTGCAGTCCAAGGGACTCTCAAGAGTCTTCTCCAACACCACAGTTCAAAAGCATCAATTCTTCGGCGTTCAGCCTTCTTCACAGTCCAGCTCTCACATCCATACATGACCACAGGAAAGACCATAGCCTTGACTAGGTGAACCTTTGTTGGCAAAGTAATGTCTCTGCTTTTGAATATGCTATCTAGGTTGGTCATAACTTTCCTTCCAAGGAGTAAGCATCTTTTAATTTCATGGCTGCAGTCACCATCTGCAGTGATTTTGGAGCCCCAAAAAATAAATTCTGACACTGTTTCCACTGTTTCTCCATCTATTTCCCATGTAGTGATGGGACCAGACGCCATGATCTTCGTTTTCTGAATGTTGAGCTTTAAGCCAACCTTTTCACTCTCCACTTTCACTTTCATCAAGAGGCTTTTTAGCCCCTCTTCACTTTCTGCCATAAGAGTGGTGTCATCTGCATATCTGAGGTTATTGATATTTCTCCCAGCAATCTTGATTCCAATTTGTGATTCTTCCAGTCCAGCATTTCTCATGATGTACTCTGCATATAAGTTAAATAAACATGGTGACAATATGCAGCCTTGACGTACTCCTTTTCCTATTTGGAACCAGTCTGTTGTTCCATGACCAGTTCTAACTGTTGCTTCCTGACCTGCATACAGATTTCTTAAGAGGCAGATCAGGTGGTCTGGTATTCCCATCTCTTTCAGAATTTTCCATAGTTTATTGTGATCTACACAGTCAAAGGATTTGGCATAGTCAATAAAGCAGAAATAGATGTTTTTCTGGAACTCTCTTGCTTTTTCCATGATCCAGCAGATGTTGGCAATTTGATCTCTGGTTCCTCTGCCTTTTCTAAAACCCAGCTTGAACATCAGGAAGTTCACGGTTCACATATTGCTGAAGCCTGGCTTCGAGAATTTTAAGCATTACTTTACTAGCGTGTGAGATGAGTGCAATTGTTCGGTAGTTTGAGCATTCTTTGGCATCAATTTAACATTCTTGTTTGTACTGTCTATGGCTTCTTGAGTAGTTGCAATAGATCATATGGCCCACAAAACCAAAAATATTTACTATCTGGTCCTTTATAGAAGTAGTTCGCCAACCCTTAATAGGGTATGAATACAGGTTGTGACTTCCCTGGTGGCTCAGATGGTAAAGCGTCTTGTCTACAATGTGGGAGACCCGGGTTCAATCCCTGGGTTGGGAAGATCCCCTGGAGAAAGAAATGGCAATCCACTCCAGTACTATTGCCTGGAAAATCCCATGGACAGAGGAGTCTGGTAGGCTACAGTCCATGGCGTCGCAAAGAGTCGGACACGACTAAGTGACTTCACGTCACTTTTCTCTTTCACTCACTGGAGAAGGAAATGGCAACCCACTCTAGTGTTCTTCCCTAGAGAATCCCAGGGACAGGGAAGCCTTTGGGCTGCCGTCTATGGGGTCACACTGAGTCAGACATGACTGAAGTGACTTAACAGCAACAGCAGCATAGGTAGAGAAAAGGGACTTCCTGATGGCTCAGACAGTAAAGCGTCTGCCTGCAATGCAGGAAGACCCAGGTTCAATCCCTTGGTCCGGAAGATCCCCTGGAGAAGAAAATGGCAACCCACTCCAGTACTCTTGCCTGGAAAACCCCATGGACAGAGGAGCCTGGTAGGCTACAGTCCATTGGACTGCAAAGACTCAGACGTGACTGATCGACTTCACTTTCACTTTCATAGGCAGAGAAAAGGTCTGAGGCCAGAGTCTTAGGGCACTTCAATATGATAAGGAATCTGAGAAAGAAAGCTTCATGAATATAGGCAGGAAACCAAGGGAGTGTGGTATCTCCAAAGTCAAGTGAACATCTATTTGAAGGTCCAAGGAAGTAATCGACTATGTTAATATTGCCTAGTGGACAAACAAGATGGGGACTGAGAATTAAATGCTGGATTTCATAACCTGGAGGCCACTGAGGACCTTCACAAGAGCATTCTCAGTGGAATGGTAGGGATGAAGGTCTAATTGAAGTGTGGGTGCAGTAAAAAATGGAGAAAGAGGCCGTGGGGACAGATAACAATTATGCTAGAAAGGAGAACAGAGAAAAGAGTCATAAACTGAAAATGGTTGTAGAACAGAGTACATTTGTTCTGTGGTTTGTTTTTTGTTAAGATGGTATTAATATATCAAGGCATGCTTATGTGCAGATGAGAATATGGGAATGATCTATTAGAGATGAAAATGATGAAGATGAAGATGGGTGAGGAGAAGGGGTTGAATTATGATATACTGTGGAAACTTCATCCCTACTGGAAAGAGATGAAGTTTCAGCAGTCAGATGAAATGATTCCCTGTGTTAAACATCTGAAGTGAGCGTGTGTGAGTGTGTGCATGCTGTTGCTTCAGTCGTGTTTGACTCTTTGCAACTCTATGGACTGTAGCCTGCCTGGCTTTCCTGTCCATGGGATTCTCCAGGCAAGAATATTGGAGTGAGTTGACATGCCCTCCTCCAAGGGATCTTCCTGACCCAGGGATCAAACCCACACCTCTTATGTCTCCTGCATTGGGAGGCAGGTTCTTTTACCACTAGCACCACCTGGGAAGTCCCTAGGACAAGCTCCGGTCCTCGACAAAGAAAGGAAACAATTTATCTGAAACAGAACAATTAAAATGGGCGCCAAGGCAGACAGCTATCTGGTCTCACTCCTGTAAAAGGCAGTGGTTTGGGAGGCCCACAAAGGGCCACGAAGGGACGATCTCAGGTGACCTGTCCATAGATGGAACGCATCCTGCAGACTCTGAAAACAAAGCTGACTTGCAAGCCGTATCGCCTGCTACTGACAGACCGCACTCCCTAGGTTGGTTTTCCTTTTGTTACCCTTTACTAACATCTCATTCAGGTATTTCAGCTTTCAACAGGGAATCTCCATAAAGCTGTATGTCCATGTAAGAATTAGCGTGGTAAAAGAGCATGATCTCCTTGAGGCTAGGGCAGTGAGGGAAACTGTGACCAGGAATGGGTGAACGAATTCCACAGGTGGTGCTCGACCACAAAGTCCACACATTCTTGATTTTCATTCCTTAAAAATTCTGTGTCTTATTTCATTAAGAAGAGGAAACCCTGGACTTCCCTGGTAGTCCAATGGTTAAGAATCCCCCCTTTCAGGGAAGCAGATCTGGGTTAGATCCCTGGTCAGGAAACTAAGATCTCACACGCCTTGGGGCAACTAAGCCCAGACATAACAACTACAAAGCTCACGCGATGCAACAAAATATCCCACATGCTGCAACTGAAACCCCACAGAGCCAAAAATTAATTAATTTTTTTAAAAAAAGAAGAGGAAACCTTAAAAATTCATAGAAGCGTTTGGGTAAAAAGGAGGACAGGTACTAGTAAGATCACGGTTTAAAGTCATATAGTTTTTCTTATAAAATAAAACTCTGAACTTCCAGTTTAACACTCCAGAAACACTCCAGGAGAGGAGGGGAAGTTTGCCAACACTGTCCTCTGAGTTTCTCCTTTTCAGGGGGGCTCTTTAACCTCAAGAACTATAACTGATCCCAAGCATACAATGTTCTTTCTTTCACATTCTGTTACAAGTGTACCCAAAAGTCCTCCTGCCTTTGCAGGGTAGGGACAAACTAGAATATTTAAAAGCCTTTCCAGGAGGCTGGGAGAGAATGAAGGCAACAGAAACTGCAGAAGCAGGAAAAAGGAAATATGAAATCTAGGCACATGGGCTTTGAAGCCAGATGATCTTGGATTTAAATTTTGGCTCTTATTGACAGTATAACCTTGAGTAAGTCACTCAACCTCACTGAAGCACAGTTTCTTCATTTATAAAGTCAGTAAATTTCTACCTACCTGTGTTAGTTCAGAAGCAAGAAGCAGATACCAAGATCAGACTAGACTTGCAAGTAACTGGGGGAAGTGCCTGTGGGAAAAAAAAATGGGGAGAAAGCTGGAGAAGGCTGAGATGTGCCAGATGTGACACACATCTGACCCAAAAGAAGGAGCGAGGGAAAGAAGGAAGACAGTACTGGAGGGGCCTCAGAATGCCACACTTTCAGAGAGTTTCTGCAACGCTGATGTAGGATTCTCAGGCCAAAATCTTCTGTCAGAGGTGCCCTCTGTCTCACAGGAACAAGCCTGCTGCACACCATCACTGGCTAGAAACAGACCACAGGAAATGGGGCCTTGGAGCAAACTGTGGTGCTGTTGTAGAGCACAGCAGCTGAGGACATCAATTATGCTGCCCACAGTAGGAGTCCTAAGACACATTCCTATGATCACACACATCTCCCTCCCCACAAGAGCCTGGGGAGTAGCTCCTCCATGGTTCCATGGGAGGAAGGGCCTGCTGAGTGAAACAGACTGTCATCCTCATCACCACCACTGATCTCAGGCCTGCAACTGGTACTCACACCCTGCCTCCTCCTTTCTAAATTTCCCTCACTGTCATCTGTCACCTTGGCTGGTCTTGTTGACTCACCTGGTAGGGTGACCTTGAGACAGGCTGGGACCCGGGACCCTCTGCTGCAGTGCCAGCAATGCTTGTAACTAGACACACATCTCCTCCAGCAACAAAATACAAAGAAACTATATAGGACTTAAAATAACTGCACGCACACCACAGTTAGGGCAAATTCTGGACAAAGGACACAGAGACCAAAAATCCCAGCTGCTACTTTTGAAGAGCCTGGAGCAAAAGGAGGAGAGTCAGGAGCAAAAGCAGGGTACTGTGCATGCTCCTTACACAAAACATCACCTAAGGGGTGGGCAAACCACTTGAGCCACTCCTGGCCAGATCCCTGGACAACACCCCTACCCTTACCCAATAGCACCTAGTAAAGCCTAAGGTCTCAATTTCTTGTCTGGCCTGTGGTCCATTTCTGTTGATTAAGGAGGCCAAGAACCTGATCAGTAACATATTTGTCAACCTGAGCCTTCATTCCTGAAGGGTCTGGTAATCATGCTGTGAGTAACCACACCCTTCTCAGACTAGATCTGCTGCATGTGTCCAATCAAAAGGGCAAGGAAATGCCCCACTGCGTCACAGAAATTCCGTACTTATTCCCTCCCTGTCCACCTTGAGTAAAAACTGCCTTACTATTTCCTGCTGATCAGGGTCAATTACTTCTGCCAATATGGTGGCTCTTCTCTCAGGCTAGTCCCTGGACACAGAAGTCCAAAATGCGCTGGTGGCAGCCAGTGCTTATAGTTCAATAAGAACCTTGTTGTGTCCCCTGGCAAGATTACACCTTCTTTAGATACCAGAATCTCCAACTCTACAAAGCTCAGAGGTGCAGAGGCAGGAAGTACAAAACCCCTCTCTGGGTCCTCAGGAGTAATGGGTAAGTGGGGTTACTTCTGCTTGCACCCCTTTCTTCCCAGACCCATGTATTCTTCCCCCTGGGGACCTAGCACACGTAATGTTCTCCCCACATATACTACATGCTGAAGGATGGTGCCCCATCCTTTCAGTGTTTCCACCACACTGGCACTTTAGCTGAGCCTTTAAAAGGCTGTTCAACATTTTCTGAGGCCAGCTGCCCCTGGATGGTACAGTATGTGATATGACCAGTGGGCCTGTGCTCACAGGCTCACTCCACACATCCTTCACTCTGACGAGGTTCCCATGTTGGGATACTAAGTTATGTGAGAATCCCTGCCTGAAGATCAGGCATTTCCTAAGCCCCTAAATAGTGATGCTGACTGAAGCACTACAGGTAGTGCCCGCCAAAAGTCATATATCCCTGTGAAGATGAACCACTGGTCCTGCCATTGTGGGAGAGACCCAAAACAGCTGACTTGCCACCAAGTAGGTGGTTGATCTGCTCAAGGAAAAGTGCCCTATCAAGGGCTCAGCATTGGTCCCTATTGCTGACAGGTTGGATATTCAGAGGCAACAGAAGCCAGAATTCCAAGAGCTTACAGTGTGATTGTCCCACTGGAACTTAACATATGCTCCAAACTGCATCATTTCCTACCAATGACACTTCCAACAACATAGGATTCTCTAGATCCTATTGGCAGAGACTTTTCTTTTCTAGGTCTCACTCAAAGCAGGCAGCCCTTCTGTTACTCTATGTGAGTCACAGCAATGAACCCAGCTGTAGAAAATATTGTTTCCCGAACCCGAGGAGGGTGCTGTGCTTCCATCTTTGTGGTAGGGGACACAAGATGCAGCGATTTGTTTTATACTTTGGAGAGCTATGCCAATATACTCCAGACCACTGGACTTCTAAAAACGTCACTGAAATGGCAGGTTTCTGAATCCCTGTAGGGTTTTACTCCCACCCTCTAGAGCACATCAGTATACCATCAATAAAATGGATTAGTGTGATGATTTGTGGAATGTCCAGTCACTCTAGATCTCAGCTATATGACTGGACAGGAAAGCTGACATAGCCCTGAGATCAAAATGTAAATGAGTTATTGTTGGCCATCCCTTCTTTTATGATTTGAAGTGAAAAGAATGTTTTTGTCAGATTAATGGCCATATACCATATACTTAAAGCCTTATTGATCAGTTCTAGCAATTAGACCATATCTGGCACAGTAACTATGATGAAGGCTACTGCTTGTTTAAGCCAGCAATGGTCTTCAGTCATTCTCCAGGGATGTGATACTGTTTCCAATTTAATATCTTGGCTTGGAGAGGAAGGAAGGTGAAAGAACAATTTCAAAGGTTTCTACTTGACCATCTTTACTATATCTTTAACCCAAAGTGAGGGTTACTCTAACATCCAAGTATATAAATGCAATCAAAAATAGGAGAAATAACCACTGAGAGTATCCACAAACCCAGCAAGCCTACTTGGAGCCAGACGTTAGCAAGAACTTCATTTATTATTTGGTCTCTGTAGGCAAATTTGGAAAACTCAGCAGTGGCCACAGGACTGGAAAAGGTCAGTTTTCATTCCAATCCCAAAGGCAGGCAATGCCAAAAGATGCTCAAACTACCACACAATTGCACTCATCTCACATGCTAGTAAAGTAATGCTCAAAATTCTCCAAGCCAGGCTTCAGCAATATGTGAACCGTGAACTTCCAGATGTTCAAGCTGGTTTTAGAAAAGGAAGAGGAACCAGAGACCAGATTGCCAACATCTGCTGGATCATCGAAAAAGCAAGAGAGTTCCAGAAAAACATCTATTTCTGCTTTATTGACTATGCCAAATCCTTTGACTGTGTGGATCACAATAAACTGTGGAAAATTCTGAAAGAGATGGGAATACCAGACCACCTGGCCTGCCTCTTGAGAAACCTGTATGCAGGCCAGGAAGCAACAGTTAGAACTGGACATGGAACAACAGACTGGTTCCAAATAGGAAAAGGAGTATGTCAAGGCTGTATATCGTCACCCTGCTTATTTAACTTCTATGCAGAGTATATCATGAGAAACGCTGGGCTAGAAGAAACACAACCTGGAATCAAGATTGCTGGGAGATATATCAATACCCTCAGATATGCAGATGACACCACCCTTATGGCAGAAAGTGAAGAAGAACTAAAGAGCCTCTTGATGAAAGTGAGAGAGGAGAGTGAAAAAGTTGGCTTAAAACTCAACATTCAGAAAACGAAGATCATGGCGTCTGGTCCTATCACTTCATGGGAAATAGATGGGGAAACAATGGCTGACTTTATTTTGGGGGCTCTAAAATCACTGCAGATGGTGATTGCAGCCATGAAATTAAAAAACGCTTACTCCTTAGATGGAAAGTTGTGACCAACCTAGACAACATATTAAAAACCAGAGACATTACTTTGCCCACAAAGTTTCATCTAGTCAGGCTATGGTTTTTCCAGTAGTCACGTATGGATGTGAGAGTTGGACTATAAACAAAGCTGAGCACAGAAGAATTAATGCTTTTGAACTGTGGTGTTGAGAAGACTCTTGAGAGTCCCTTGGACTGCAAGTGGATGCAACCAGTCCATCCTAAAGGAGATCAGTCCTGGGTGTTCATTGGAAGGACTGATGTTGAAGCTGAAACTCCAAAACTTTGGCCACCTGATGCGAAGAGCTGACTCATTTGAAAAGACCCTGATGCTGGGAAAGACTGAGGGCAGGAGGAGAAGGGGATAACAGAGGACGAGATGGTTGGATGGCATCACCGACTCAGTGGACACGGGTTTGGGTAGACTCCAGCAGCTGGTGATGGACAGGGAGGCCTGGCATGCAGTTCATGAAGTCGCAAAGAGTCGGACACGACTGAGCGACTGAACTGAACTATTAGAACTATGGTCATGCTTTGGGTCTCCAGGTAGCAAAGTCAACTCAGACTGTGGGTCTAAAAATGTTTGAGTATTTTCCCCTTCCCAATATATAATTACCCAAGTAAGCTTCCATAGGTGCCTTTGGAAAAAAAACTAGGGGAATCATCATAGGATATACTTGCCATGCTGTGCTACCTATTTTTCTCCTAGAAACACCATGCTCTACTGCTATTGCCACAACTCATGCAGCTCAAGTCCCTTGACTGTTCCCTTAGACCTTGAAGGTCATTACAATTATTGTGGCCTCTATTACCTTAAACAGGCTTCCCAGGTGGCACTAGTGGTAAAGAACCTTCCTGCCAATGCAAGAGATGCAGGAGATTCAGATTCAATCCCTGGGTCAAGAAGATCCCCTGGAGAAGGGCATGGCAACCCACTCCGGTATTCTTGCCTGGAGAATCTCATGGTCAGAGAAGCCTGGCGGGCTACAGTCCCATAGGGTTGCAGAGTTGGACACGATTTAGCACACACATACTATTACATTAAAGCTCCTCATCCCCATGGATACTTATGAGCTCAGCTCTGTGACCACCTCTCCTACAACTGGCCCTGATCTGTAGAGAAGAGCAACCACTATGATCCTGGTGTTACTCTCACCAGTGCTTTCCTGATGGCTTCCATGAATGGGTTGTCTCCTGAACTCTCTCATGGAATATAATCAATGGGTATGTTGGGTGGCCTCACATAATACAGCCATTGCTTCTTGGCCACTTTCCTTAGCCTTCTACTATCTGCCAAGATAGCTCAAGCGTTTCTACTTTACTCAACATTGCTGTCACTTTGCTAAAGACTAAGAACTACCCCAGGCCCTTAAGGTTCGTGCTAGGGTGTTAAATCCTATTATCCCAAAACTGTCCAGAAGTGTATACATTCTCACTTACCTAGTCTTATATTTCAGGTCCCCTGACAAAGCGCCATCAAAATACAATTCCATGTATATCACCTTGCTTCTGCTAGTACATGCTAGCTAATTCCTGCAGTTCCTCCAGTGTATGACATCTTTTCTCCCTTATCAGCAAGTTGTGCTAATATTTGACTCTTAAGTTACTGGCCTGGCAGCCTGGAGAGGAGGTGGGGATTCTTATGGATGTACACTTTGCCTTATGGAAGGAGAGATTCTACATCTTATGTCTGTCAATACAGAAGTGCTAGCTCTGTTACAGAGCAGTTCACTTCTGCAAATTCTTATGGTTGAGAGGGGTCTTCAGAGCCATATCCTTCGAAGCATCCATCCAGATGTCCCTACCTCACAAGTCAGGGTCCCAGGTTTTCCCAGCCAGGACCCTGAACTTAGCATAACAGACTTGACTTTACTGTTTTTAATGTCTCTGGAGCTCTGCCAACCTAATTAGATTATCTGTTTGCTATTCAGTTACATCCTCTCTTCCACTGCAGTAATAAGGGCTCTCATACTTAGACTTTAACTATTTGTTAATAGCCTTCTGATTCTCATTGTCTCTCTGCCAAGTGAGCATCAGTTCAGCTTAGCAGTAGCCAGCCAATTCCACTGTCTTCATATACATTGTCTACATATACATATCATGTACATTCATATACCCCTCATAACTTCTGCAGTTGGATCATCACATGAGCAAAGTCAATCCCCTCAACAAGGAAGATTTCCCAAGCCACCTCCAGTGAACTCTTTAGCTACTGGAAAATCACTGTGTGCTAGGGACTACTTATGCTTCACAAACTACCCAAGAGGGAATAATCTTTGTCCACTGGGAAACGGGTGAACCATGCCCAGAACCCCACCTTACCACCTGTTTTCTTGGACAATGTATACTGGTTGAATTATCTAAGAAGCAGATATCAAGATGAAAACAAATATATAAGAAATTTATGGTGAGGGCAGGGTGAGCTCCTGAGAGAGAAAATGGGAGAGCTCTCAGAACATGATGCAGGTCTGACCCCTGTGTAGGAAAGAGGGAAAGAAGGAAAGTTAGCCAGGAAGAGTCTTAGACTGTGACACCATTCAAAGAAAATTTTGGCAAGGCCAATGGGAAATCCTCAAGCCAATGTAGTCTGTCAAAGGAGTCCTAATCTCCCAGGAATGGCCTGCCTTTGCAGCCCTGCTGTGCTCAGTCATAGGCTGAGAACAGTCCATGGGAAGTGTGGTTTTTGTGCAAATACAGTGGTGGGTTCAGAGTGCAGCAGCTAGGGCTGCAAGTTAATTAAAGTCTGCAGTAGGAAATATGAGAGGTACAATCTCATGGCCACCACAACACCTTATAGGATTATTGTGAGAACAAAATAAAATATATAAAGGCTTATTAATATATCTGCTGCTGCTGCTAAGTCACTTCAGTCGTGTCTGACTCTGTGTGACCCCACAGACAGCAGCCCACCAGGCTCTGCCGTCCCTGGGATTCTCCAGGCAAGAATCTATTGTATAACAAATGCTTAACATGTGCATTTTGTTAGTTCTTGTTACAATCATTATTATTGGTAGCTGGTTCTTGGCCTATCTCATTAAGAGGTTTAAGAAGTTGTATTTAGCTACAGAATTAGGGGGACTCTTTTACAGAGACAGGGCAGGGAAGTCAATTTGGAATTCATTAACACAAGCAGGTGTGAAGTCACAAAAATCTGAGCTAGGGAGATGGCATTTGTAATTGACAGGAAGAGAAACATGAGAAATATTTAGAAGGACAAATCATCATAAATTAGTAATTATGCTATGCTAAGTCACTTCAGTCGTGTCCGACTCTGTGTGACCCCATAGACGGCAGCCCACCAGGCTCTCCCGTCCCTGGGATTCTCCAGGCAAGAACACTGGAGTGGGTTGCCATTTCCTTCTCCAATGCATGAAAGTGAAGAGAAAAAGTGAAGTCGCTCAGTCATGTCCGACTCTTAGCGACCCCATGGACTGCAGCCTCCTAGGCTCCTCCGTCCATGGGATTTTCCAGGTAAGAGTACTGGAGTGGGGTGCCATTGCCTTCTTGCTCTAATGAATGAGAGGGAATTTAACAAAGAGAAATCAACAGCTCCAGAGTCCTAAGGAAAGAGGTGGTTAAGTTGACAGGGTGGAGTGGACATTTGTTTTTGTTTTTGATCTGCCTGACATTCCTTTCCCCCTCTTCTTCAGAGAACTTCCCTTCCTTTACTCCATGAGTTCTCAAGGGACTGCCAATTATAGTATTCTACTTCCTGGCCATAGGGTAGGCATGAGACCCAGACCTAGCCAATTGTAGAGTTTTATACTTCTGGCTACAATGGTTGTTCACAGTACTGAGAACATGACACAGGCATTTCAATCAGTTAACTCTGAAGCAGGGCAAAGGCTAACAAAATTTTGTCAAGAGAACTCACTGGTCATAACAAACACCCTCTTCCAATAACACAAGAAACAACTCTATACATGGAATCACCAGATGGTCAATACTGAAATCAGATCAATTATATTCTTTGTAGCCGAAGATGGAAAAGCTCTATACAGTCAGCAAAAATGAGACTGGGAGCTGACTGTGGCTCAGATCATGAACTCCTTATTGCAAAATTCCAAAATCACTGCAGATGGTGATTGCAGCCATGAAATTAAGAGATGCTTACTCCTTGGAAGGAAAGTTATGACCAACCTAGATAGTATATTCAAAAGCAGAGACATCACTTTGCTGACAAAGGTCCATCTAGTCAAGGCTATGGTTTTTCCAGTGGTCATGTATGGATGTGAGAGTGAGACTGTGAAGAAAGCTGAGTGCTGAAGAATTGATGCTTTTGAACTGTGGTGTTGGAGAAGACTCTTGAGAGTCCCTTGGACTGTAAGGAGATCCAACGAGTTCATTCTAAAGGAGAGCAGTCCTAGGTGTTCTTTGGAAGGACTGATGCTAAAGCTGAAACTCCAATACTTTGGCCACCTCATGCGAAGAATTGACTCATTGGAAAAGACTCTGATGCTGGGAGGGACTGGGGGCAGGAGGAAAAGACTCCTGGAAAAGGCAGAGAATGAGATGGCTGGATGGCATCACCAACTCAATGGATATGAGTGTGAGTGAACCCTGGGAGTTGATGATGGACAGGGAGGCCTAGCATGCTGTGATTCATGGGGTTGCAAAGAGTCGGACACGACTGAGTGACTGAACTGAACTGAATTGAGACTTAAACTGAAGAAAGTATGGAAAACCACTATATCATTCATGTATGACCTAAATCAAATCCCTTAAGACAGCAATGGTCTTCAGTCATTCTCCAGGAATGTGATATTGTTTCTAAATTACCATCTTGGCTCAGAGAGGAAGGAAGATGAAACAACAATTTCAAAGGTTTCTACTTAACCATCTTTGCTATATCTTTAATATAGTAATACACTTCCACTTTATAAAGTGGAAGTAACAAATATATTCAAGGGATTAGATCTGATAGAGTTCCTAAAGAACTATGGACATAAGTTCGTAACATTGTACAGGAAGCAGTAATCAAAACCATCTCTAAGAAGAAGAAATGCAAAAAGGCAAAATGGTTGACTGAGGAGGCCTTACAAATAGCTGAGAAATGGAGAGAAGTGAAAGGCAAAGGAGAAAACCAAAGATATATCCATCTGAATGTTGAGTTCCAAAGAATAGCAAGGAGAGATAAGAAAGTCTTCCTAAGTGATCAATCCAAAGAGATAGAGGAAAACAACAGAGTGGGAAAGACCAGAGATCTCTTCGAGAAAATTAGACATACCAAGAGAACATTTCATGCAAAGATGGGCATAATAAAGGACAGAAACAGTATGGACCTAACAGAAGCAGAAGATATTAAGAAGACGTGGCAAGAATACACAGAAGAACTATACAAAAAAGATCTTAATGACCCAGATAACCACAACTGTGTGATCACTCACCTAGAGCCAGACATCCTGGAGTGCATGTCAAGTGGGCGTTAGGAAACATCACTAAGAACAAAGCTAGTAGAGGTGATAGAATTCCAGCTGAGCTATTACAGATCCTAAAAGATGATGCTGTGAACGTGTTTCACTCAATATGCCAGCAAATTTGGAAAACTCAACAAAGGCCACAGGACTGGAAAAGCTATTTTTATTTAATCCCAAAGAAGGGCAATACCAAAGAATGTTCAAACTACAACACAATTGCACTCATCTCACACTCTAGCAAAGTAATGTTCAAAATTCTCCAAACTAGGCTTCAACAGTACGTGAACTGAGAAATTCCAGATGTTCAAGCTGCATTTAGAAAAGGCAGAGGAACCACAGATCAAATTGCCAACATCCGTTGGATCATAGAAAAAGCAAGAGAGTTCCAGAAAAAAATCTACTTCTGCTTCACTGACTATGCTAAAGACTTTGACTATGTGGATCACAACAAACTGAGGAAAATTCTGAACGAGATGGGAATACCAGACCACCTGACCTGCCTCAGGTGGTCAAGAAGCAACAGTTAGAATCAGACATGGAACAATGAACTGGTTGCAAACTGGCAAAGAAGTATGTCAAGGCTTATATTGTCACCTTACTTATTTAACTTATATACAGAGTACATCATGCAAAATGCTAGGCTGGATGAAGCACAAGCTGGAATCAAGACTGCTGGGAGAAATATCAATAACCTTAGATACGCAGATGACACCACCCTTATGACAAAAAGCAAAGAAGAACTAAAGAGCCTCTTGATGAAAGTGAAAGAGGAGAGTGAAAAAGCTGGCTTAAAACTCAACATTCAAAAAACTAAGATCATGGCATCCGATCCTATCACTTCATGGCAAATAGATGGGGAAACAATGGAAACAAAATAAAGTGACAGACTTTATTTTGGGTTCAAAAATTTTCTGAGAAAATTTTTCTTGGGTTCAAAAATCACTGCAGATGGTGACTGCAGCCATGAAATTAAAAGACGCTTGCTCCTTGGAAGAAAAGCTATGACCAACCTAGGCAGCCTATTAAAAAGCAGAGACATTACTCCGCCAACAAAGGTCCATCTAGTCAAAGCTATGGTTTTTCCAGCAGTCATGTATGGATGTGAGAGTTGGACTATAAAGAAAGCTGAGCGCCAAATAATTGGTGCTTTTGAACTGTGGTGTTGGAGAAGACTCTTGACAGTCCCTTGGACTGCAAGGAGATCAAACCTGTCAATCCTAAAGGAAATAAGTCCTGAATATTCACTGGAAGGATTAATGCTGAAGTTGAAGCTCCAATACTTTGGCCACCTAATGCAAAGAACTGACTCTTTCTTTAGAAAAGATCCTAATGCTGGGGAAGATTGAAGGCAGGAAGAGAAGGGAGCAACAGAGGAAGAGTTGGCTGAATGCCACCACCAACTCCATGGACATGAGTTTGAGCAAGCTCTGGAGTTGGTGATGGACAGGGAAGCCTGGTGTGCTTCAGTCCATGGGGTCAGCAAAAAATCGGACACAACTGAGCGAATGACCTGAACTGAACTTTTATATACAGATGCTGGGGAAAAGATGTTTTCTTTCTTCTTTCCTCTCAGGGTGCTAAACTGCAAAACATAATCCTGAAACCCTTCCCCAAGTTCCCCCCATCTTCTTACTGTATTCAGGAAGCCAAGCTGCAGTAGGATTGAAAATAGGAGTGAAAGGGGCCACACAGAAAGAAAAAACAGATCTAAGAGATGACATTTTTTACAAACCTATATTCAGCTCCACTTTTGACATCCCAATTACATAAACCTTGTTTTCCTTTGCTCAAATTTGTTAGAATTAGATTCCTGTCACTTGTGAGAGTTCAGGTGTATGAGGAGAGAACTCATTTGATAAATTTGAGGTAATGGGAGGAAGATTAAAAGGAGTGAGTACAGACTTAAGAGAATGAACTTATGTCTGATGTGGGGGGAAGGATGAGGGGAAGGGACAGTGGGTAGTTTGGAATGGACATGTACACACTGCCATATTTGAAGTGGATAACCAACAAGGACTTACGGTATAGCACATAGAACTCTGTTCAATGTTATGTGGCAGCCTGGATAGGAGGGGAGTTTGGGGAAGAATGGATACACGTATATGTATGGCTAAGTCCCTTCACTGTTCACCTATAACTATCACAACACTGTTAATTGGCTATATACCAATACAAAAAAGAAAAAAGTATAAAAAATAAACTAAAATAAAAGGAGTGAGTCAATGGCAGAACAAAAAAGACTATTTCCAAGGAATTCCCTTGGAGTCTAGTGGTTAGGATTCTGTGTTTCCATTGCAAGGATCACAAGTTCGATCCCTAATCACAGAACTAAGATCCTGTAAGCTGTGTGATGCAGCAAAATAAATAAATAAAGACTATATTCCAAATTAAAGACAACCACATACAGTGCATAAAAGTATATGCCATCCCTACTATGTCCTTGTGGTTATAGTTTTAAGATAATATTTTATAAAGGGCAAAGCAATATTTGTGAAATTTGAATTACAGAACCAAACAATTTTACAATCGTGGGCAATATAATAACTGACATTTATTAAGTCCATACTTTATGCCAAGACCTTTATATGCATTATTTTATTTAACTACCATTTCACATGTGAGAAGAGGACCAAGAGTCAGAGATGTTAAAAGACCAACCCAAAGGCATAATCTACCAAATGCAGGTTTGGGATCCAAGTACAGATCTCTCTGACTCCAGAACCCATGCTCTTTTCCAATATAATATGTGGCCTCTCTGGAGATCAGTGTGTGTCTACTACATGAGACTAAAATGCTTTCAAATTCACTGATATCATTTTACTAACATTCATAATTCCTCTACTCACTGGAATTCTTAAAAACTGATGAATAAGTATGACTGACTGTTTTTCAGATAATAAAATTTATGACTATATTTAGTACCTTCGAGGACTAGAATATGGAGCTTCCACTCCTGCTTAAGTCTAATACTGACTTTACACAGGCAGTGCAAACCATTTTGATATAAATGGTAAATCTTACAGAGAGAAACCAGAAACACAAAAGTCTGTAATCTTCTGGAGAATTTATCCCCTGTTTTTCACCAGAATTCCCACCCAGAAGCCTAGAAAACAGATAATCCCTTTCTCTGCCCTTTCCAATCATGTTGTCCAAGGTATCTAAAGGAAATTTATGTAAAACAAATGAATATACTCAATAGGTACAGTATGATAAATAAAAGGTTCTTCATTTTCTTCTGTCTTTAAGACACTTAGTATAAATCTTCATTGTCATTTATAGTCTCAACAAGAGACATTTTCCATATGAGAATTCACTGGGCATATGGAAAACCTTGGCTGAGCATGATATGCTCACCAATTTCCTCTAATGGGGATATTTATCATGCTTCTGGGTATTGGCAGTAAACAGCTCAGAATTCCCCATTACCTCCTAGTCCAGTCTGGTTCCTTCCACCAACGCCTCCACTGAAACTGCTCTTGCTAAAACCCCAGCAACTCCCATTGCCTAATCCAATGCGTACTTTTTAATGATTATCATTCTGGAACTCAGCAACAATTCCTAAGTTGGTCACTGCTTGCTCTGTTCTTCTGCCTTCCTCTGTCTTTTTCTGGTTTCATTCTTTGCAGATTTTCTTCTGTCTAGTCACTCCTTCAGTCTCTTTCTAAGACTTTCTTCTTTTTCTTAATTTGTCCCTAATCTCCTTCTATGGTCTCTCTATTCACTCTCCCTGGATGGTCTCAACTATATTCATGACTTCAGCAACTACCCCGATGACTCCCAAATCTACACCTCCAGTCCTTTCCTCTCTTGTGAACTCCCAATCCATATATCTTTCATCTCTCTCTGGAAGTCCCACAGGTATCTCAAACCTAACAAAGCATAACTGAACTCCTCTTCTCAGCAGTACCTGGACCTTCACCTCTGTCTCTATCTCCGTCAGTGTCTCCATGGTCCACAGTCATCTCACCCTGGCCTGAGGAGTCTTTCCTCTCCTTCCCCCATCTCATCCATATTCCTTCACTTGTCCAGCTTCTACTCATTCTTCTTGTTTCAGCTTAGACATCATTTCTATCAGGAACCTTTCACCAACCCCACAAGTCTGTGTAAGATATTCCTTCTATGCTGCTGCTGCTGCTAAGTCGCTTCAGTCGTGTCCGACTCTGTGCGACCCCATAGACGGATGCTCACCAGGCTCCCCCATCCCTGGGATTCTCCAGGCAAGAATACTGGAGTGGGTTGCCATCTCTTTCTCCAATGCATGAAAGTGAAAAGTGAAAGTGAAATCGCTCAGTCGTGTCCGACTCTTAGCGACCCCATGGACTGGAGCCTACCAGGATCCTCCGTCCATGGGATTTTCTTGGCCAAAAGTACTGGGGTCGGGTGTTCCTATAATACCTTAAATTCCTCTCATAACACTTAACACAATACAGGTTTATAACTGCCAGGTTACTTGTCTATGTCTTTCAGACTCTAAGCAGGAAACATGTAAACTGTTCACTGCTATTTAATATGTCCTTAGTGTCTAACACAATCCCTGGCAAATAATAGGTGTTCATGATATATTTGTCAAATGAGTGAATATATGAATCACTGAATCTTAAGCTGGATCCAAGAGTTCAAGAATGTTCACAGTTCAATATGTACTGTGCTTATCATGTGCCATTTTATTTCCTAAATTGTATACTGAATATGTTCCCTTATATTACTTATAATCCCATTGTCTTGACTCAGATTCCAATCATTTCCTGGCTGGGCTACTACAGCAGTTTCCTAACTCAAACCTCGGCCTCCTCTGCTACATTCTCCACATAGCTTCCAGAATGATGTTTCTAAAATCAAATTAGATCATAATACTCTCAAGCTTACAGTGTGTTCACTATAGCCTGCAGGAGAGTCCCAGTATTAGGCACAGTGTTACAGAAACCTCATGCTTTGGCACTTGCCAACCTATTCTCCAGCCACATCACTCACCACTCCCCAACAGGTACTACACCTCGCACACACTATCCCCAACTGTCTACCCCAACTCACTCTTATTCTTTCAACAAAATGTCTACTGACCATTTAATATGTGCCAAGCAATGTTCCAGGTAGTAGAGAGTATGTGACAGATAAAAAGACAAAAATCCTTGTTCTCCTGGTACACAAATTATCTTTCTACTCAAATGCCACCTTAAGCAAGATGCCTTTCTTTAGAGCTTCCACAGAACTATATGAATATCCTTATGGTGCTGAAGAAGACCCTTGACAGTCCCTTGGACTTCAAGGAGATCAAACCAATCAACCCTAAAGAAAATCAATCCTGAATACTACTTGGAAGGACTGTTGCTGAAGCTAAAGCTCCAATATTTTGGCTATCTGATGTGAAGATCTGACTCATTGGAAAAGATCCTGATGCTGGGCAAGATTAAAGGCAGGAGGAGAAGGGAGCAGCAGAGGATAAGATAGTGAGATAGCATCACCAACTCAATGGACATAAATTTGAGCAAACTCCCAAAGATAGTGGAGGACAGAGGGGCCAGGGGTCACAAAGAGTCAGACACAACTTAGCAACTGAAAAACAACAACAAATGATACATTAGCACAACTTGCTGTAATTACTGGTGTACCTGAATGCACGCATATATTAAGATTTTATGAGCCCTGAAGCTTATGCAATTTGGTTCTGTGTGTGAGAGGGCATCTTTAGGGAAAACAATTACTAATCTAATATTGCTGTATCCTTTCCAGGGTCTTTCATTTCTATACCTTCCACTCTATAGTCATACTCTATGCCAGCTCACAGAGTCCTTTCTCCCAAGTCTATTATCTTTGTTTACTGCTTGCTCATGAAGGCCAGTACAGAACAAGAATCTTCACTAGGAGCTCTATCTACCTGTCCTCTCTCAGGAATGACAATGCTCAGGAGCTTGCTCTTGAGCTAGTGGATCACTAATTATAACACTTCATTCCAATTCTTACATGCTTTACGGGAAATAGGAATCATCTCCAAGCACCACTCACTGGCTCTCCAGAGGCTTCCAGACACTTCAATTCGTTTTCAGTCTATTCCCATCAGGCACAGGACCTCTTAAAGCAGATTAAGAACCTGTACAAGAGTGTTCCCAACAATCACCAAAGAACTTCAAAACTGTTTACAATAGGGGCTGTCACATGTACAAAGAGCAGACTCAGAGTCCAGACTTAGAAAAATTCTTTCTGGCTTCCTCACACAGTTTATATAAGACTTTAAGTCTACCTAAATCTGCAAGCTTCTTGGTCAAAAATCACTTTGTCTGCTTCCTCTGAAGTATATATCCTATTGATATTATTTACATATATATACACACACACACACACACACACACACACACACACACACACACACACACACACACATATATATATATATATTTCCTGAGCTGCCCCAAATCAGAGAATCAAAAAATTTTAGAGTAATAAGGGAGGCAGAGTAAAAAAAAAAAAAATATATATATATATATATATATATATATATATATATATAAATGCCTGTTTATTTAACTTATATGCAGAGTACATCATGAGAAACGCTGGACTGGAAGAAACACAAGTTGGAATCAAGATTGCTGGGAGAACTATCAATAACCTAAGATATGCAGATGACATCACCCTTATGGCAGAAAGTGAAGAAGAATTAAAAAGTCTCTTGATGAAAGTGGAAGTGGAGAGTGAAAAAGTTGGCTTAAAACTCAACACTCAGAAAACGAAGATCATGGCATCTGGTCCCACCACTTCATGGGAAATAGATGGGGAAACAGTGGAAACAGTGTCAGACTTTATTTTTCTGGGCTCCAAAATCACTACAGATGGTGATTGTAGCCATGAAATTAAAAGATGCTTACTCCTTGGAAGGAAAGTTATGACCAACCAGGACAGCATATTGAAAAGCAGAGACATTACTTTGCCAACAAAGGTTCATCTAGTCAAGGCTATGGTTTTTCCAGTGGTCATGTATGGATGTGAGAGTTGGACTGTGAAGAAGGCTGAGCACCGAAGAATTGATGCTTTTGAACTGTGGTGTTGGAGAAGACTCTTGAGAGTCCCTTGGACTGCAAGGAGATCCAACCAGTCCATTCTGAAGGAGATCAGCCCTGGGTGTTCTTTGGAAGGAATGATGCTAAAGCTGAAACTCCAGTATTTTGGCCACCTCATGTGAAGAGTTGACTCATTGGAGAAGACTCTGATGCTGGGAGGGATTGATGGCAGGAGGAGAAGGGGATGACAGAGGATGAGATGGCTGGATGGTATCACTGACTCGATGGATGTGAGTCTCAGTGAGCTCCGGGAGTTGGTGATGGACAGGGAGGCCTGGTGCGCTGCGATTCATGGGGTCACAAAGAGTCGGACACGACTGAGCGACTGATCTCATCTGATCTGAATATTTATTTATTTTTGGTTGTGCTGGGTCTTCATTGCTATGCACGGACTTTCTCTAGTTGGGGCGAACAGGGGCTTCTCATTTTGGTGGCATCGCTTGTTGAGGACCATGGGCTCTACAGCACTGGCTCAGTAGTTGCGGCACACAGGCTTAGTTGCTCCATGGCACGTGGAAACTTCCTGGACCAGGGATCGAATCTGTGTACCCTGCATTGCCAGGCAGATTCTCAAGCACTGGACCACCAGGGAAGCCCCTCCAAATATGTATTTTCGTATATATATATTATGTGCAAGCTCTTGTAAGGAATACAAAGATAAAATATGATGCCAGTTCTCAAAGAACATATAAAAAAGTATTTCCATGGCCAGATTTTTCTTACGTGTATTGTTATTTTTTTTCCCTCCTTTCTCCAGCTCTGAACTGGATTTTAAACCAGTTTCACTAATAAGTTACATGCTTCTGGCACAAATTAGAAGTAAATGCAGGAAAAAAAAAAAAAAGCATACTTATCAACTAATAAGGTCAGGAAGGAACAGTTAGAACTGGACATGGAACAACAGACTGGTTCCAAATAGGAAAAGGAGTATGTCAAGGCTGTATATTGTTACCCTGCTTATTTAACTTAATATGCAGAGTACATTATGAGAAATGCTGGGCTAGAAGAAGCACAACCTGGAATCAAGATTGCCAGGAGAAATATCAATAACTTTAGATATGCAGATGACACCATCCTTATGGCAGAAAGTGAAGAAGAGCTAAAGAGCCTCTTGATGAAAGTGAAAGAAGAAAGTGAAAAAGTTGGCTTAAAGCTCAACACTCAGAAAACTAAGATCATGGCATCTGGTCCCATCACTTCATGGCAAAGAGATGGGGAAACAGTAGCTGACTTTATTTTTGTGGGCTCCAAAATCACTGCAGATGGTGACTGCATCCATGAAATTAAAAGACACTTACTCCTTGGAAGGGAAGTTATGACCAACCTAGACAACATATTAAAAACCAGAGACATTACTTTGTCAACAAAGGTCTGTCTAGTCAAGGCTATGGTTTTTCCAGTAGTCATGTATGGATGTGAGAGTTGGACTATAAAGAAAGCTGAGCGCAGAAGAAATGATGATTTTGAACTGTGGTGTTGGAGAAGACTCTTGAGAGTCCCTTGGACTGCAAGGAGATCCAACCAGTCCATCCTAAAGGAGATCAGTCCTGGGTGTTCATTGAAAGGACTGATGTTGAAGCTGAAACTCCAATACTTTGGCCACCTGATGCGAAGAGCTAACTCATTTGAAAAGACCCTGATGCTGGGAAAAACTGAGGGCAGGAGGAGAAGGGGACGACAGAGGATGAGATGGTTGGATGGCATCACCAACTCAATAGACATGGGTTTGGGTAGACTCCGGGAGTTGGTGATGGACAGGGAGGCCTGGCATGCTGCGGTTCATGGGGTCGCAAAGAGTTGGACATGACTGAGCGACTGAACTGAACTAAACTATCAACTAATCTCCTAAATATTCAGACATATTCAAAAGAGAGAAAACTGCCTTTTTAATATCTTAGAAACAGGCCACTCATCCTAGAAATTAGCTAAATTTCATTTGCTGGAAACTAAGCAACTGAGCTCTAAGGAATGACCAAGGGTTTCTGTGGGCTTCCATGGCCTTAGCAGATCTGCATAACTGATGAGTCCAACACTGCAAATAATTCAGTTTTGAGGCAAATAAAGAATTTCAGGGCATACAAAATATCTACCAAATATTTATGTTTGTGCCTTTGTAACACTGAGAATAAAACATGGTCTGTGTCCTTAAGAAACTCATGGTCTAGTAAGAGATGCAGAAATCCAGCAATTAATGAGATTAGAAAATAGCAGAAATGATGACAGGAATAAGCACAGGGTACTACATAAACCCAAAGGAAGAGTACTAACCTAACTGATGTGAAGGATATAATATCTGGCCTAACTTTTAAAATAAGGTTAAGTTTTAGACAGCAAAACTGTGAGACAAGATAAGGCAGCTTGCATACAGCAGTCAGGCTAACAATCAACAGAAAACAACTTTGGCTTATTTAATTAGAAGAGGAGTCTGTTGAAAAAATATTATGTAGTTCAGCAAATCCCTGGAAAGACTGATGATCCTAGATTTAAAAACAGATAGAGGTGGAGAAGGAAATGGCAGCCCACTCTAGTATTCTTGCTGCGAAATCCCATGGAAAGAGGAGCCTAGCAGGGGGACGTAAAAGAGTCAGACATCATAGTGGTTTTGATTTGCATTTCTCTGATAATGAGTGATGTTGAGCATCTTTTCATGTGTTTGTTAGCCATCTGTATGTCTTCTTTGGAGAAATGTCTATTTAGTTTTTTGGCCCATTTTTTGATTGGGTCATTTATTTTTCTGGAATTGAGCTGTAGGAGTTGTTTATATATTTTTGAGATTAGTTGTTTGTCTGTTGCTTCATTTGCTATTATTTTCTCCCATTCTGAAGGCTGTCTTTTCACCTTGTTTATAGTTTCCTTTGTTGTGCAGAAGCTTTTAAGTTTAATTAGGTCCCATTTGTTTATTTTTGATTTTATTTCCAATATTCTGGGAGGTGGGTCATAGAGGATCCTGCTGTGATGTATGTCAGAGAGTGTTTTGCCTATGCTTTCCTCTAGGAGTTTTATGGTTTCTGGTCTTACATTTAGCTCTTTAATCCATTTTGAGTTTATTTTTGTGTATGGTGTTAGAAAAGTGTTCTAGTACCATTACATGCCAGTCAGAATGGCTGCAATCCAAAAGTCCACAAGCAATAAATGCTGGAGAGGGTGTGGAGAAAAGGGAACCCTCTTACACTGTTGATGGGAATGCAAACTAGTACAGCCACTATGAAGAACAATATGGAGATTCCTCAAAAAAACTGGGAATAGAACTGCCTTATGATCCAGCAATCCCACTGCTGGGCATACACACTGAGAAAACCAGAATTGAAAGAGACACGTGTACCCCAATGTTCATCGCAGCACTGTTTACAATAGCCAGGACTTGGAAGCAACCTAGATGTCCATCCACAGATGAATGGATAAGAAAGCTATGGTACATATACACAATGGAGTGTTACTCAGCCATTAAAAAGAATACATTTGAATCAGTATTAATGAGGGGGATGGAACTGGAGCCTATTATACAGAGTGAAGTAAGCCAGAAAGAAAAACACAAATACAGTATACTAACGCATATATATGGAATTTAGAAAGATGGTAACAATAACCCTGTTTACAAGACAGCAAAAGAGACACTGATATATAGAACAGTCTTATGGACTCTGGGAGAGGGAGAGGGTGGGATGATTTGGGAGAATAGCATTGAAATATGTATAATATCATTTCTGAAACGAGTCGCCAGTCCAGGTACGATGCCTGATAACGGATGCCTGGGGCTGGCGCACTGGGACGACCCAGAGGGATGGTATGGGGAGGGAGGAGGGAGGAGGGTTCAGGATGGGGAACACATGTATACTTGTGGAGGATTCATTTTGATGAATGGCAAAAGCAATACAATATTGTAAAGTTAAGCAAAATAAAATTTTTTAAAAAGTCAGACATGACTTAGTGACTAAACAACAACAAAAACAATAGTGTTTGGCAGAGTAAAGCTTTAATAACAACAGGAAAAAAAAAAAAAAAAAACAGAGGGCTTCCCTGGTGACTCAGTGGTGAAGAATCCACCTGCCAAATGCAGGAGACACAGGTTCCCTGCCTGATCCAGGAAGATCCCATATGCCATGGAGCAACTAAGCCTGTATGCCACAACTATTGAGTCTGTGCTCTACAGCCCGGGAGCCACAACTACCAAGCCCATGTGCTGCAACTACTGAAACCTGCAAAACCTAGAGTCTGTGCTCCGCAACAAGAGAAGCCAGTGCCCTGCAACTAGAGAGTAGCCTCCGCTCACCACAACTAAGAGAAAAGCCTGAGCAGCAAGGAAGACCCAGCACAGCCAAAAATAAATAGATTTTTTTGATTAAAAAAACAAATCCAGCATTAACCCTTTAAATAAGAAAACAGATGAAAACAAAAGGATACTTCACAGAGTAAACACAGCCAAAATCACACCATAACCAGTCCAATGAAGAGGCTGGTGCTGCTGTCATTGAACCCTGGATGCTTCAGCTAAAATTGCCAATGCTGCTGTACTGAACACTATATACTGGAAATGGACAGTGGATGCTAGTACTGGATATTGGATGTCCAGCTAAGCATTGGTTGCCCCATTGGCAAAGTTCAAGACTCATAAAATTGGTGATTCCTGAACCACAGGAAGGAGGTTTCAATGCCAATTATTAAAAAAGAGTCACTATAGGACTTCCCAGGAGAAGGCAATGGCACCCCACTCCAGTACTCTTGCCTGGAAAATCCCATGGATGAAGGAGCCTGGTAGGTTGCAGTCCATGGGGTCACTAAGAGTTGGACACAACTGAGCGACTTCACTTTCACTTTTCACTTTCATGCATTGGAGAAGGAAATGGCAACCCACTCCAGTGTTCCTGCCTGGAGAATCCCAGGGACGGGGGAGCCTGGTAGGCTACCGTCTGTGGGGTCACACAGAGTCGGACATGACTGAAGTGACTTAGCATAGAACTTCCCTATAGTGGATAAGAATCCTACTGTCAATGAAGGGGACATGGGTTTGATCTCTGGTCCAGGAAGATTCCACGTGCCTTGGAGCAACTAAACCCCTGTGCCACAACTACTGATCCCTTGCTCTGGAGCCTGAGCACAACAAGAGAAGCCACCAAAATGAGAAGCCCATTCACTGCAACCAAGAATTGCCCCGGCTAATCACAATTAGAGAAAGCCCATGCAAAGCAACATAGATCCAATGCAGCCAAAAATAAAATAAATAAATAAAATTTTTTAAAGAGTCACTACAGCAGCATTCTAAGGAGATGAGAAGGCAAGAGAAAAGGCACAGGTAAATGATTGTACTGGAAAAGAATGATCCTAAATCAACACCCTAAGTTTTAAACTCAAGAAAATACAAAACAATGAGCAAACTAAATCCAAAGCTAGCACAAGAAAGGCAATAAGGAACATAATAGAAATCAATAAAATAGAAAACAATGAAGCAAATCAATAAAATCAAAAGACCAGAACTGATAAACTATCAAGTAGATTCACCAAAAAGAGGTAAGGAGAACAAATTTCTAAAGTAGAAATAAAAGAAACATCAGCAGCAACCTTAGAGAAATTAAAAGAAATATAAAGGAATGTTATAAACAACTTTATGACAATAACTTGGACAATTTATACAAAACAGACAAATTCCTAGTAAGATACATATTGTAAAAAATAACTCAAGAAGAAATGGAAAGTCCAAATAGATCCATATCAAGTAAAGAAATTGAATAAATAATTTAAAATCTCTCAACAAATAAAAGCCAAGGCCCAGATAAACTTTCAAATGTGAATTCTATCAAAATTTAAAGAATAAATAATATCAATCTTTCCCAAACTCTTCAGAAAATAGTAGAGGAAAGATCACATCCCAACTCATTCTGTTAACTCAGCATTACCATGACAGAAACACTGGACAAAGACATCAAAAGAAAAACAAATCATAAACCAACTTTTCTCATGAATATAAATATAAAAATTCTCAACAAAATAACAGGCAGCTGAATTCAGCAAAATATAAAAAGGATTAAAAAACATGATCAGGTGGGATTTATCTCAGAAATACAAGATTTATTTAATACATAAAGTTAATTAATGTAATATCCATCATTACAAGGAAGCCAGGCCTCCTTGCTGGCTCAGATGGTAATGAATCTGCCTGCAATGCAGGAGACCTGGATTTGATCCCTGAGAATGGAAGATCTCCTGGAGAAGGGAATGACTACCCACTCCAGTGTTCTTGCCCGGAAAATTCCATGGACAGGCAGGCTACAGTCCATGGGATCACAAACAGTTGAAGAGTTGGACACGACTGAGCAACTAACACACACACACACACACACACACACACACACACACACACACCATTAACTGAATAAAGGACAAAAAACTACATGATCTCCTTAACAGACACAGAAAGAACCAAACTCCAACCAATTCATGAAAAAAAATGTCAACAAACTAGGAAGAGATGAGAATTTCCAGCCATGAAATTAAAAGATGCTTGCTTCTTGGAAGGAAAGCTATGACAAACCTAGACAGTGTATTAAAAAGCAGAAACATCACTTTGCCAACAAAGGTCCATATAGTCAAAGCTATGGTTTTTCCAGTAGCCGTGTACAGATGTGAGACTTGGACCATAAAGAAGGCTGAGTGCTGAAGAATTGATGCTTTCAAATTATGGTGTTGGAGAAGACTCTTCAGAGTCCCTTGGACTTCAAGATCAAACCAGTCAATTCTAAAGGAAATCAATCCTGAATATTCATTGGAAGGACTGAGGCTGAAGTTGAAGCTCCAATATTTTGGCCACCTGATGCAAAAATCTGACTTACTGGAAAAGATCCTGATGCTGGGAAAGACTGAAGGCAGGAGGAGAAGGGGGCGACAGAGGATGAGATGGTTGGACAGTATTATCAACTCAATGGACATAAGTTTGAGCAAAATCAGGGGACAGTGAGGGACAGGGAAGCTTGGCATGCTGCAGTCCATGGGGTCACAAAGAGTCGGACACTACCTAACAACTAAACACCAACAACAATAAATGTCAGTTTTCCCAAGTGGCGAAGTGGTAAAGAATCTGCCTGCCAATGCAGGAGATACAAGAGACACAGATTCAATCCTTGGGTCTGGAAACGGCAACCCACTCTAGTATTCTTGCTGGAAAACTCCATGGACAGAGAATTGACAGAAGAACCTGGAGGGTCTGTAGTCCATGGAGTTGCAAAGAGTCAGATGCAAATGAGCACACAGAGCACACAGGATAAATGGCATCTATGAAAAACCTATGGATAACATCATCTTTATGGAGACTATGAAATATTGAATAATTTTCTCCTAAAAATCAAGAGCAAGGAAATGTCTGCTCCCACCACTTCTGTTCAACATTGCACTGATGATTCTAGCCACTGCAACAAGGAACAAAAAGAAATAAAAGGCATCTATATCGGGAAGGAAGATGTAAAACTGTCTTCATTCCCTAATAACATGATGTTGTATGTTAAAAAACCATGGAACAAAAAAAAAAAAACACCACACATATAAGAACTCATATATAGAACTAATTAGTTCAGAAGGCCACCAGATTCAAGATTATATAAAAATCAATTGTGTTTTTAAATACCAGCAATGAGTACTCCAAAAATTAAAAACACAATTCTTAGGATTAAACAAAATAAATACAAGAGCTATACACAGGAAACTACAAAATACTTGTGAGATAAAAATCTAAATAAATGGAGAGACATTTCATGTTCACAGAAGGCTAAATACTATTATATATCAATTCTCTCTAAATCTATGGATTCAATGCAATTCCTATTAAAACACAAGCTGTCTTGTTTCAGAAACTGACAAATTGATACTAAATTTTATATGGAAATTCAAAGGACAGAATAAACAAAACATATTGAAAAAGAACAAACTTACATTTTCTAATTTCAAAACTTAACATAAAGCAACAGTAATTGAAATAGCATGATACTGGCATGACAGTGACATAGATCAATAAAACAGAACTGAGAGTCTAGAAATATATCCTTACACATATAGTTAACTTATTTTTGACAAAGGTACCAAAGCAATGTAATGAAGAATAAACTGTCTTTTCAACAAATGGTGCTGGGACAATTGGATAGCCGGAAAATTGGAAAAGATGAGTTAATATCCTTGCCTCACATACTACACAAAAATTCAACTTAGACCACAGACCTAAATAAACAAGGTAAAGCTATAAAATTTATAGGAGAAAACCTTCATAACCATGGATCAAGTAAAAAGTTCCTAAAACATAAGCATACCATAACAATACCAAAAATATAATTCAGAAGAGAAAATATTGCTAAAGTGGACTTAATCAAAATTTAAAAGTTATACAATAAAAGTTAAGCAATAAAACAAGGAAGAGACAAGCCACAGTCTGACAGAAAATATCTGTAAATTAGATGCCTGATAAAGGACCTGTATCCAGAATATATAAAGAACTCAATAAGAGGACAACACAAGTTTAAAATGGGCAAAAGATTTTGTTTTACATTTTAGAAGATGTATATATATGGCTAATAACTACATGAAAGAATTCTCAACATCTTTAGTAATTAGGAAAATTAAAGTTAAAACCACAATAAGACACCACTTACCATCTATTAAAATGTCTATAGTCAAAAAGACAACAAAAAGTGTTGGAGAATATGCAGATAAAGTGGAACCCTCAAACATTGCTGGGGAGAATGGTATAGCCACCTAAGAAAAGAGTTTACAGTTCCTTTAAAACTTATATATAAATGTATCCTGAGGTGCAAGTCGCTCAGTCGTGTCCAACTCTTTGCAATCCCATGGAATATAGAGCCCATGGAATTCTCCAGGCCAGAATACTGGAGTAGATAGCCATTCCCTTCTCCAGGGGATCTTCCTAACCCAGCGATCAAACCCAGGTATCTTATGTATCTTGCTGCTGCTGCTAAGTCACTTCTTATGTTCCAGGAATTCCACTCCTAGGTATCTATCTAGGAGAAATGAAAATATATGTCCACACAAAGACTGTATGTAAATATTCATAGCAGCAATATATTCATAATAGCCAAAACCCTGAAATAAACCAACTTCCATTTGCTGGTGAATAGTTAAACAAAAAATAGGGTATATGCAATTGATTACTAGAAAATAAAAAGGAAAGAAGTGATATGTTACAACATGCACAAACCTCCAAAACATGCTAAATTTAAAAAGCCAAGTATAAAACATCATATATTATATAATTACATTATATCAATTCCATTATATCAAATGTTCAGAAAAGGTAAATCTATACAGACAGAAGGCAGATTTGTAGTTGACTGGGGGTAGTAAATCAGATTGATTATATTCTTTGCAGCCAAAGATGGAGAAGCTCTAAACAGTCAGCAAAAAGAAGACTGGGAGCTGACTGTGGCTCAGACCATGAACTCCTTATTGCCAAATCCAGATTTAAATTGAAGAAAGTGGGGGAAACCACTAGACCATTCAGGTATGGCCTAAATCAACTCACTTAAGATCATTCAGTGGAAGTGAGAAATAGACTTAAGGGATTAGATCTGATAGACAGAATACCTGATGAACTATGGACAGAGGTTCGAGACATTATACAGGAGGATCAAGACCATCCCCAAGAAAAAGAAAACAAAAAAAGAAAAATGGTTGTCTGAGGAGGCCTTACAAATAGCTGTGAAAAAGAAGAGAAGAAAAAGCAAAGGAGAAAAGGAAAGATATACCCATTTGAATGAAGAGTTCCAAAGAATAGCAACAAGAGATAAGAAAGCCTTTCTAAGTGATCAATGCAAAAAAATAGAGGAAAATAATAGAATGGGAAACACTAGAGATCTCTTCAAGAAAATTAGAGATACCAAGGGAACATTTCATGCAAAGATGGGCTCAATAAAGAACAGAAATGGTATGGATCTAACAGAAGCAGAAGATATTAAGAAGAGGTGGCAAGAATACACAGAAGAACTATACAAAAAAGATCTCCACAACCCAGATAATCACAAAGGTGTGATCACTCACCTAGAGCCAGACATCCTGGAATGTGAAGTCGTGGGTTTTAGGAAGCATCACTACGAACAAAGCTAGTGGGGGTGATGGAATTCCAGTTGAGCTATTTCAAATCCTGAAAGATGATGTGGTGAAAGTGCTGCACTCAATATGACAGCAAAATTGGAAAACTCAGCAGTGGCCACAAGATTGGAAAAGGTCAGTTTTCATTCCAATGCCAAAGAATGCTCAAACTACCGCACAATTGCACTCATCTCACATGCTAGTAAAGTAATGCTCAAAATTCTCCAAGCCAGGCTTCAGCAATATGTGAACCATGAACTTCCAGATGTTCAAGCTGGTTTTAGAAAAGGAAGAATAACCACAGATCAAATTGCCAACATCTGCTGGATCATCAAAAAAGCAAGAGAGTTCCAGAAAAACATCTATTTCTGCTTTATTGACTATGCCAAAGCCTTTGACTGTGTGGATCACAATAAACTGTGGAAAATTCTTCAAGAGATGGGCATATCAGACCACCTGACCTGCCTCTTGAGAAACCTGTATGCAGGTCAGGAAGCAATAATTAGAACTGGACATGGAATAACAGACTGGTTCCAAATAGGAAAAGGAGTACATCAAGCCTGTATATCGTCACCCTGCTTATTTAACTTCTATGCAGAGTACATCATGAGAAACGCTGGGCTGGAAGAAGCACAAGCTGGAATCAAGATTACCAGGAGAAATATCAATAACCTCAGATACGCAGATGATACCACCCTTATGGCAGAAAGTGAAGAAGAGCTAAAGAGCCTCTTGATGAAAGTGAAAGAGGAGAAAGAAAAGTTGGCTTAAAGCTCAACATTCAGAAAATTAAGATCATGGCATCTGGTCCGGTCATTTCATGGCAAATAGATGGGGAAACAGTAGCTGACTTTATTTTTCTGGGCTCCAAAATCACTGCAGATGGTGACTGCAGCCATGAAATTAAAAAGCACTTACGCCTTGGAAGGAAAGTTATGATCAACCTAGACAGCATATTAAAAACCAGAGACATTACTTTGTCAACAAAGGTCCGTCTAGTCAAGGCTACGGTTTTTCCAGTGGCCATGTATGGATGTGAGAGTTGGACTGTGAAGAAAGCTGAGCGCTGAAGAATTGATGCTTCTGAACTGTGGTGTTGGAGAAGACTCTTGAGAGTCCCTTGGACTGCAAGGAGATCCAACCAGTCCATTCTGAAGGAGATCAGTCCTGGGTGTTCATTGAAAGGACTGATGTTGAAGCTGAAGCTCCAATACTTTGGCCACCTGATGCGAAGAGCTGACTCATTTGAAAAGACCCTGATGCTGGCAAAGATTGAGGGCAGGAGGAGAAGGGGACGACAGAGGATGAGATGGTTGAATGGCATAACCAACTCAATGGACATGAGTTTGTGTAAACTCTGGGAGTTGGTGATAGACAGGGAGGCCTGGTGTGCTGCGGTTCATGGAATCACAAAGAATGGGACACGACTGAGCGAGTGAACTGAACTGGGGGTGGTAACTTCAAACTGGCAGGAGGGATCTTTCTGCAGTGGTAAAACTATTCTAAAATTGAACTGTGGTGGTGGTTATACAAAACTACAATTCAAAATCATTGAATCGTACACTTAAGTAAATTCTATGGTATGCAAATTCTCAATAAAGATGTTCAAAACAATTGCAGAATGATTGAATACAGAACATAAGGAAAAGAAGAGACCTAAATCCACATATCAACAATTATGTTCAATGTAAGTTGTATAAACACATCAACTGAACAAAAGACTTTGTCAGATTGGATAAAAATAGTAACCAACTGCCCTGGTGGCTCAGATGGTAAAGAATCTGCCTACAATGCAGGAGACCTGGGTTCGATCCCTGGGTGGGGAAGATCCCCTGGAGAAAGAAATGGCAACCCACTCCAGTATTCTTGCCTGGAGAACCCCACGGATAGAGGAACCAGGCAGGGCTTCAGTACATGGGGTCACAAAGAGTCGGACACAGACTGAGCAACTAAGCTCGCACATATGCTATCTATAAGAAATCCACTTTAAATAATAAGATATACATAAATAAAAAATTAAAAGATGAAAATATAAATACCATGGAAACGCTAATCAAAACAAAACAAAAGTAGTGACTTCCCTGGTGGTCCAGTGGTTAAGTGCCAATGCAGGGAACATGAGTTCTACAGGGTCACTCATTTGATTCCTGATCCAGGAACTAAGATCCCATATGCCATAGGGCAACTAAGCCTCTGCACCACAACTACTGAGTCCATATTCCACAACTACCTAAGTCCATATTCCACAACTACCTAAGTCCATACAACCCAGAGCCCGTGCTCCACACACAAAAGAAGACACTGAAGTAAGAAGCCCACACACTGCAACTAGAGAGTAGCCCCCACTCGCCACAACTAAAGAAAGCCCATGAACAGCAACGAAGACCCAGAGCAACCAAAAATAAATAAATAAAAATTTTAAATTAAAAAAAAATTTTACCTATAAAAAGAAAACTAATGTGGCTATACTAATGTCACATAAAGTAAACTTCAGAACAAGGACCACTACCACGAATAAAGAGCTACATTTTGTAATGATAAAAGAGTTAATTCACAAAGGCAGCATCACAATGCTAAATGTATATGCACGAACAACTGGTACTCAAAATACACAAAGCAAAAACTAGTATTACTAAAAGTCAAATTCACAAGTAAACACTACTCTCTCAGTAATCAATAGAAAAAGCAAATAGAAAATCACAGAGATATAAAAGACCTGAACAATACTGTCAACCAATTTGACCTAACTGACATTCATAGAGTACTTCAGCTAACAAAATTCTTTTAAAGTATCCATGAAAGATTCACCAAGGTAGACCATATTTCTAGGCCATAAAATGAAAGTTAATGAATTTAAAAGCTATGAAGTCATACAGAATATATTCTTGAACCATAATGAAATAAAATAGAAATCAATGACAGAAAGACACATGGGGAAATCCTAAGATAATTGGAAATTAAAGATACTACAAATAACCCATGTACCACAGCCTAAGTCTTAAGGGAAATGACAAAATATTTTTTAATTGAATGAAAATGAAAATATGACATATTAAAGTTTGGGGATATTTATATTAGTAAGAAAGAATGTTCTGAAATTAGATATTGGTAAGCATTGTATGACACTGTGAATATACTGAAAACCACTGAATTATATAGAGGTTGAATTTTATGGTATGTGAGTTATATCTCAATTTAAAAACATTGACGAGAGAAGAAAGATCTCAGACCAAACTTTTAAGATTCTACCTTAAACTAAAAAAAGAAAAACCAAATCCAAAGAAAACAAAAGGAAGAAAATAGTAAAAATAAGATTTGAGTTTGATAAAATTACAAATAGAAAAACAATAGAGAAAATCAATGAAAACAAAAATTGAGTTTTTGGAATGATTAATAAAATTGACAAATCTCTAGAGAAACTAACCAAAGGGATTAAAAAAAACAACAAAACAAACTTCCATTATCTGGAATAAAATAAGGGACACCACTATAGGAATTACAGATGTTAAAAAGGATAAGGAAATATTATGAACAATCTGCCCATTGTATTAGTTTTCTATGTTCTTTAACAAACTACCATAAGCATAGTGGTTTAAAACAACACATTTATTATCTCACATTTTTAAGAGTTCCCACATGGTTTAGCAACATGCTATATTTAGGGTCTCAAGAGGCTGCAATCAAGGTGTTGGTTGGGCTGTGTTTTCAAATGGAGGTTTGACTGGTTAACAGGCAGAATAATGATCTCTGAAATACACCAACCTAATTCTGGGATCCTAATCCCTAGAATCTGTAAATATGTTATTTTACATGCAAAGCTTAAACTTCTTATCCTTATTCATCAGAGGCCCAACAGAATGAAAACCACAATCACAGAAAACTAATCAAACTGATCACATAGACAACAGCTTTGTCTAACTCAATGAAACTATGAGCCATGTCGTGTAGGGCCACCCAAGACAGACAAGTCATGGTGGAGAATTCTGACAAAATGTGGTCCACTGGAGAAGGGAATGACAAACCACTTCATTATTCTTGCCCTGAGAACCCCATGAACAGTATGAAAAGGCAAAAACATGGGACACTGAAAGATGAATTCGCCAGGTCGGTAGGTGCCCAATATGTTACTGGAGATCAGTGGAGAAATAATGCCAGAAAGAATGAAGAGATGGAGCCAAAGCAAAAACAACACCCAGTTGTGAATGTGACTGGTGATGGAAGTAAAGTCCAATGTTGTAAAGAGCAACATTGCATATGAACCTGAAATGTTAGGTCCATGAATCAAGGCAAACTGGAAGTGGTCAAACAGGAGATGACAAGAGTGAACATCTAAATTTTAGGAATCAGTGAACTAAAATGGACTGGAATGGGTGAATTTAACTCAGATGACCATTATATCTACTACTGCGGACAAGAATTCCTTAGAAGAAAAAAGGTAGCCATCATAGTCAACAAGAGTCTGAAATGCAGTAGTTGGATGCAATCTCAAAAATGACAGAATAATCTCTGGTCATTTCCAAGGCTACCCATTCAATATTGCAGTAATCTAAGTCTCTGCCTTGACCAGTAATGCTATAGAAGCTGATGGTGAATGGTTCTTTGAACACCTATGAGACCTTCTAAAACTAACACCCCAAAAATATATTCTTTTCATTATAGGGGGATGGATACAAAAGTAGGAACTCAAGACATACCTGGAGTAACAGGCAAATTTGGCCTTGGAGTATACAACGAAGCAGGTCAAAGGCTAACAGAGTGTTACCAAAAGAACCCACTGGTCATAGCAAACACGCTCTTCCAAAAACACAAGGGAAAACTCTACACAGGAACATCGCCAGATGGTCAATACTGAAATCAGATTGATTACATTCTTTGCAGCCAAAGATGGAGAAGCTCTATACAGTCAGCAAAAACAAGACAGGGAGCTGACTGTAGCTCAGATCATGAATTCCTTATTGTCAATTTCAGACTGAAATTGAAGAAAGTAGAGAAAATCATTAGACCATTCAGGTATTACCTAAATAAAATCCCTTGCGATTATACAGTGGAAGTGACAAATAGATTCAAGATATTAGATCTGATAGAGTGCCTGAAGAACTATGGATGGAGGTTCGTGGCATTGTACAGGAAGCAGTGATCAAGACCATTCCCAAGAAAAAGAAATGCAAAAGAGCAAAATGGTTGTCTGAGGAGGACTTACAAATAGCTGAGAAAAGAAGAGAAGCGAAAAGCAAAGGAGAAAAGGAAAGAAATTTCCATTTGAATGCAGAGTTCCAGAGACTAGCAAGGAGACATAAGAAAGCCTCCCTCAGTGATCAGTGCAAAGAAATAGAAGAATGGGAAAGACTAGAGATCTCTTCAAGAATATTAGAGACACCAAGGAACATTTCATGCAAGTTCAGTTCAGTTGCTCAGTTGTGTCTGACTCTTTGTGACCCTATGAACCACAGCATGCGAGGCCTCCCTATCCATTACCAACTCCCAGAGTTTACACAAACTCATATCCATTGAGTTGGTGATGCCATCCAACCATCTCATCTTCTGTCGTCCCCTTCTCTTCCTGCCCTCAATCTTTGCCAGCATCAGGGTCTTTTCAAATGAGTCAGCTCTTCACATCAGGTGGCCAAAATATTGGAATTTCAGCTTCAACATCAGTCCTTTCATTGAACACCCAGGACTGATCTCCTTTAGAATGGACTAGTTGGACCTCCTTGCAGTCCAAGGGACTCTCAAGAGTCTTCTCCAACACCACAGTTCAAAAGCATCAATTCTTCCATGCTTAGCTTTCTTTATAGTCCAACTCTCACATCCATACATGACTACTGGAAAAACCATAGCCTTGACTAGACAGACCTTTGTTGACAAAGTAATGTCTCTGCTTTTTAATATGCTGTCTGCTGCTGCTGCTGCTAAGTCGCTTCAGTCATGTCCGACTCTGTGTGACCCCATAGACGGCAGTCCACCAGGCTCCCTCGTCCCTGGGATTCTCCAAGCAAGAACACCTGAGTGGTTTGCCATTTCCTTCTCCGATGCATGAAAGTGAGAGTGAAGTCGCTCAATCCTGTCTGACTCTTAGCAACCCCATGGACTGCAGCGTACCAGGCTCCTCCATCCATGGGATTTTCCAGGAAAGGGTACTGGAGGGGGCAGCCATTACCTTCTCCGAATGTCTGACTCTGTGTTGCTGTCTAGGTTGGTTGTAACTTTTCTTCCAAGGAGCAAGCGTCTTTTAATTTCATGGCTGCAGTCACCATCTGCAGTGATTTTGGAGACCAAAATAATAAAGTCAGCCACTGTTTCCACTGTTTCCCCATCTACTTGCCATGAAGTGATGGGACCAGATGCTATGATCTTAGTTTTCTGAATGTTGAGCTTTAAATCAATTTTTTCACTCTCTACTTTCACTTTCATCAAGAGGCTCTTTAGCTCTTATTCACTTTCTGCTATAGGGTGGTGTCATCTGCATATCTAAGGTTATTGATATTTCTCCCGGCCATCTTGACTCCAGCTTGTGCTTCTTCCAGCCCAGCGTTTCTCATGATATACTCTGCATATAAGTTAAACAAACAGGGTGACAATATACAGCCTTGACGTACTCCTTTTCCTATTTGGAATCAGTCTGTTGTTCCATGTCCAGTTCTAATTGTTGCTTCCTGACCTGCATAATTAAGAACAGAAATGGTATGGACCTAACAGAAGCAGAAGATATTAAGAAGAGGTGGCAAGAACATACACAAGATCTATACAAAAAGATCTTCATGACCCAGATAACGATGATGGTGTGATCACTCACCTAGAGCCAGACATCCTGGATTGTGAAATCAATTCGGCCTTAGAAAGCACTACAAACAAAGCTAGTGGAAATGATGGAATTCCAGTTGAGCAATTACAAATCCTAAAAGATGATGCTGTGAAAGTGCTGCACTCAATATGCCACCAAATTTGGAAAACTCAGCAGTGGCCACAGGACTGGAAAAGGTCAGTTTTCATTCCGATCCCAAAGAAAGGCAATGCCAAAAAATGTTCAAACTACCGCATAATTGCACTCAAAATTCTCCAAGTCAGGCTTCAACAGTACATGAAGTGAGATCTTAAAGATGTTCAAGCTGGATTTAGAAAAGGCAGAGGAACCAAAGATCAAATTCCCAACATTCGCTGAATCATTGAAAAAGCATGAGAGTTCCAGAAAAACATCTACTTCTGCTTTATTGACTATGCCAAAGCCTTTGACTGTGTGGATCACAACAACTATGGAAAATTCTTAAAGAGATGGCAATACCAGACCCTCTGATATGCCTCCTGAGAAATCTGTATGCAGGTCAAGAAGCAAGTTAGAACTGGACATGGAACAACAGACTGGTTCCAAATCAGGAAGGGAGTATGTCAAAGCTGTATACTGTCACCTTACTTAATTTAACTTATATGCAGAGCATATCATGAGAAATGCTGGCCTGGATGAAGCAAAAGCTGGAATCAAGATTTCTGGGAGAAATATCAATAACCTCAGATATGCAGATGACACCACCCTTATGGCAGAAAGTGAAGAAGAACTAAAGAGCCCCTTGATGAAAGTGAAAGAGAAGAGTGAAAAGTTGGTTTAAAACTCCACATTTAGAAAACTTAGATCATGGCATCTGGTCCCATCACTTCATGGCAAATAATGGAAACAGTGAGAGACTATTTTCTTGGGCTCAAAAATCACTACAGTTGGTGACTGCAGCCATGAAATTAAAAGATGCTTGCTCCTTGGAAGAAAAGCTATGACCAAACTAGAAAGCATATTAAAGAGCAGAGACATTACTTTGTCAACAAAGGTCCATCTACTTAAAGATATGGTTTTTCCAGTAGTCATGTATGGATGTGAGAGTTGGACTATAAAGAAAGCTGAGCACAGAAGAATTGATGCCTTTGAACTGCAGTGTTAGAGAAGACCCTTGAGAGACCCTTGGACTGCAAGGAGATCCAACCAGTCCATCCTAAAGGAAATCAGTCCTGAGTATTCATTGGAAGGACTGATGTTGAAGCTAAAACACCAATACTTTGGCTACCTTATGCGAAGAACTGACTCATCTGAACAGACCCTGATGCTGAGAAAGATTGAAGGTGGAGGACAAGGGGACAGCAGTGGATGAGATGGTTGGATGGCATCACCAACTCAATGGACATGAGTCTGAGTAAGTTCCAAGAGTTGGTGATGGACAGGGAAGCCTGGCGTGCTGCAGTACACAGGGTCGCAAAGAGCTGGACAAGACTGAGAGATTGAACTGAACTGAACGTGCAAAGCAGCTTTGCAGGTGTGATTAAATTAATGGTCTTAAACTGGAGATTATACTGGATTATCTGGGTTGGCCCAACGTAATCACAAAGATCTATATAAGAGAAAAAGACATGCAGGTGAGTTAGAGAAGGAGCTGTGACAATGAAATAAGAAGTCAGAATAATGCAGTATGAGAAAGAATTGTCTAGCCATTGCTGGTTTTGAATACGAAGGAAGAAGCCAGAAGCCAAAGGATATACATGGCCTCCAGAAGCTGGAAAAGGCAAGGAATGGATTCTTCCCCATATCCTTCAGAAGGAATATAGCCCTGCTGACCTCGATGTTTAGCCCCACAAGATTCATTTTGGATTCATCCTCAGAATAATGAGATAATAAATTTGTATTGTTTAAAGCCACTAAGTTTGTAAAAATCTGATACAGCAATAGAAGACTAATACCATCAAGGAAAAGCATACTCCCTAAGTCACAAAAAGACAGATATCATATGATATCGCTTATTTGTAGAATCTTAAAAAAAATGGTATAAATTTACAAAACAGAAATATAGTCACAGATGTAGAAAAAAAACTTATGGTTACCAAGAGGGAAATGAGGGGGAGGATAAATTGAGAGATTTGGATTGACACATACATACTACTACACATAAAATAGATAACTAATAATAACCAACCTTATAGCACAGGGAACTCTACTCGGTACTCTGTAGTGACCTATATGGGAGTAGAATCTAAAAAAGAGTGGATATATGTATACCTATAACTGATCCACTTTGCTGTACAGCAGAAACTAACACAACATTGTAAATCAACTAGATTCCAATAAAAATTAGTTAAAAAAAAAAAAAAAAAAAAGAATACACTTCCAAGCTCACTCAGACTATCGGCAAAATTTATTTCCTGTGGGTATAAGGCTGAAGGCCCTGAATTCTTGCTGGCTATGGGCTGGAGGCTATCCTCAACTCCTAGAGGCTTCCTTAAAATGATAAAGAACTTCTACACAAAACCTACAACTAACATACTTAATGCTGAATAACAAATCACTGCAGATGGTGACTGCAGCCATGAATTAAAAAACTCTTGCTCCTTGGAAGAAAAGCTATGACAAACCTAGACAGCATAATAAAAAGCAGAGACATTATTTTTGTCAACAAAGGCCCATCTAGTCAAAGTTATGGCTTTTAGAGTAGTCATGTATGGATGTGAGAGTTGGACCATGAAGAAGGCTGAGCCCTGAAGAATTGATGCTTTTGAACTGTGGTGTTGGACGAGATTCTTGAAGAGATCTTGAAGGGGATTCTTGAGGTCTCCTTGGACTGCAAGGAGATCAAACTAATCAATCCTAAAGGAAATCAACCTTGACTATTCATTGGAAGGACTGATGCTGAAACTGAAGCTCCAATACTTTGGCCACCTGATGCAAAGAGCCGACTCATTGGAAAAGACCCTGATGCTGAGAAAGGCAGAAGGCAGGAGGAAAAGGGGGCAAAAGAGGATGAGATGGTTGGATGGCATCACCAAGTCAATAACGTGAGTTTGAGCAAGCTCCGGGAGATGGTGAAGGACCAGGAAACCTGGCGCACTGCAGTCTGTGGGTTGCAAAGAGTCAGACACTACTGAGCAACTGAACAACAACAGTCAGTCAGCAACTGACTTCCACTGGAAGTCACCAACAGAATATAGAAAGGACAAAAATTGTTCAGTGGCATTCTCATCACTTCCTCCTCCCCTACCAGTCTCTTTAATATTCCAACATGTTTTTATCTACAACTAAGGAGAAATTACCCTTATTCTCATGTTTATATTTCAAAATTTCATTTAAACTAATGACAAGGTCATATGCACTCTCACCCAGTCCTTTATCTAAAAGACAGTACCTCTAAATGTGTGGTGTGGTCTTTAACATGCTACTTCCTGCTCAAAAACTTGTAGGCGTTTCCTATTACCTAATACATTAAAGGAGAAGGCAATGGCACCCCACTCCAGTACTTCTGCCTGGAAAATCCCATGGGTGGAGGAGCCTGGAAGGCTGCAGTCCATGGGGTCGCTGAGGGTCGGACATGACTGAGCGACTTCACTTTCACTTTTCACTTTCATGCATTGCAGAAGGAAATGGCAACCCACTCCAGTGTTCTTGCCTGGAGAATCCCAGAGACGGGTGAGCCAGGTGGGCTGCCGTCTATGGGGTCACACAGAATCGGACACAACTGAAGTAACTTAGCAGCAGCAGCAACACATTAAAGCATCTGAGTATTTTGAGTTCCTTCCTTATCAAATAGCCCCTTTCCAACTTTTGCAATTCTTTATTTATTAAACATTTGCTGAACATACAGTGATCTCTACTTTCTATATAATAACATGAATATGATGACCGTATTTGTCAATCTCATTGACAAGAACTTGTGGCCATAATGGAATCAAATATTTGAACTCATACCATCCCAGAATACTTGCGGCATATGTTTGCCATAATTAAAGGATATCTCACATACACACACAAAGTTAAAACACCATTTCTATCTTGCAAGAGTAGGTCTGTGTGGTACAGGCTACTCCACAGCAACCTCTGACCCTGCTCAGAGTCCTGGCTGCCTCTAGACCTACCTTGTTCAATCCTACCTTGCTTTCCTTTTGCTACTCCTTTGACCTTGAAAATCTTACCTTGTGCATCATCATTCTATTCTGTGCCCCCCACTTCGGAGATAAGGTAAACATCTTCAAAATGTTTGTGCTCACCAATGTGCTCTCCTTTCTCTAAATAACTCTTGCAACATAACAAAAAATTGTCTCTTCCGAGTATGAGAACTTTGCATGTAATTGTTCTTTTTTTTCTTTCTACATGTAATTTTCTTTTAAAAATAAAGGAATTTTATAAACTTTTATACTGTCTGTAATACTTTAATATCAACAGTAAGTTAAATGAAAATTATGAGTTTTCCAGGGGGCACTAGTGGTAAAGAACCCACCTGCCAACACAGGAGACATAGGAAATGAGGGCTCCATCCCAGGGTTGGGATGCCATCGCCTTCTCTGGTGAAATCACTATTACAATGTAATTCTAAAGAAGGCTTGGGACCCCCAGACTATATGTAAAGCTCTCTTCTCTTTCATGTTACCAAGCAAAAAAAAAAAGAGAAACAAGTATTAACTTTAGAATTCTGTATATTAATGATTAGCAGCCAGTTCTTTCTTAGTGGCAGTACAGTTAAATGGTTAGGAATTTGGGGTCTAATGTCAGAATACCTGGATTTCAATCTCACTTCTACCACATATTAGCTATGGGACCTTAAGAAAGTTATTTAACATCTTTGTGCCTCATTTTCATCACCAGTAAAAGGTAGAAACAATACAGAATCTCAAAGGGATGGTGTGAAAATTAATGATTTAATATATTTAAAGAGTTTAGAATAGTATCTGGCACTTTGCTGAAAAGTCATAGCAATATGTAGTCCTTTCTTTTTACTTTATACTGGAGTATGGTTGATTATCACTGACTCGATGAATGTGAGTCTGAGTGACCTCCGGGAGTTGGTGATGGACAAGGAGGCCTGGCGTGCTGCGATTCATGGGGTCGCAAAGTCAAGAGTCGGACAGGACTTTGCGACTGATCTGATCTGATGGTTGATTAACAATGATGTGTTAGTTTCAGGTATACTGTGAAGTGATCCATTTATACATGTATCCTTTTTCAAGTTCTTTTCCCATTTAGGTTGTTACATAATATTGAGCAGAGTTGCCTGTGCTCTACAGTAGGTCCTTGTTGGTTACCCACTTTAAATATTTATCTTATATTCCCTATTGGTAAGTTTCATGACATTAAGAACAAACTGAATTCTTTTTTGGAGGGTCTCCTATAGTACATTAGATGTTCAAAAAATGTGAATTTGTATTTGAGATGTAGGGAGTGAATGCACAAGAAAATGAACGTAGGTAAAAATGTAAACACAATTTAAATAAAAAGTGTTGGCATTTCATTTGCATATTTTCAGTTATTTCTTTATAATTAGTGCTAGGGGCTTTATGACTCGGTTTTTTCCTTGCCCGCTTCAGAGAATGGTGTTTGGTGAAGCACATGTCAGAACTCCTGGCCTCCTGACAAGCTTTCTATTCAAACAGTCTGAGGTATGAGGTTGCTGCAGCAAAAACTGGGTTACATTAAAGTACATTACTTTGCTGCTGGAGATGAAAGGCCAATAATCTCAGGAAACAGCTCACTGAGAGTTGGGCCAGTCGAGCACTTTGCGAAGGCTCATTTGGACTCTTCGCCGTAGGGTACTGCGAAGCTGAGTACCCTGATGCCAGGGGTCGTGGGCTCGGAGACCTGAATGGGCAGCTGGCCTCGGCAGGAAAGACTGAGCCCGGCGAGGCCGCTGGTTGAGTCATTCTCACCTCCCCGGGCAGGTGCGGGCGGCAGGACGCTTCGGCTTAGCCACTGCGCGGGCGGGACTGGGAGCGGCCGCATTCCCCGCGGAGCCCCCTCCCGGGTCGCCTTCTCCGACGGGCACTGACCTTGCCGCGGGCGTCCGGGCTGCCGCAGTCCGGGCGCCGCAGAGTCTGGCGCTAGTGGAGGGCGAACACTGGCACCCGGACCCACGGCTCGTCGGGTCGGGCTGAGGAACCCAGGTGGAGCTGCGGCCCTCCCGCCATCCCTCGGCGCCTCATTCCCGCGCGCGGTCGCCGGCTGAGGCGCGAGGGCCGCGCGTCTCAGCGCCGGAGGGCGGGGCGGGGCGCGCGCCCCTCAGCCCGCGGCGGTCGTCTCGCGCGGGCGCGGGCGCGCGCGCCGCAGCCGCGCGAGGAGGGGAGGGTGGGTGTGCTCGGGGCGCGCGCGCCGCCGCCGCCGCCTCAGCCTGCCGCTCCGTCCGCGCCGCCTGCTCCGGGCGCTCGGTCCCAGCACGCCGGCTTCCGAGCGGCCATGGGCGACGCGGGGCCCGCAGTGTAGAGTCTGCCAGTCCCGGACCCGTGTCCCGCACCCAGAAGGTCTCGGTAAGCGGGGGCGGGGGCTACGGGGACCCGGCAGGCACCGTGAGGGGCGGGTCTGCGGGCAGCGAACAACCCTCCGCGGACTCAGAGGTGTTGTGTGGGAACCGTCCCCGAGGGGTCCCTGTGTAAGTGGTTCAACCCCGAGTTTTCCTGCCACTACCTTTGGGCGAGCCCCGGAGGCGGTGTGCGGAACCGCCCCCATGGAAGACCCCTGTGCTACTGGAGGCTCCCAGGGCTCCCTCTGCGTTTGCTACATTGGGAGGCCCAATGTGGAGGACACCATCCCCAGAGAAACCGTGCTCTGAGTACCTATGGGAGGGCAAAGGCGGTCTCTAGTATTGTCTCGATAGAAGACCATTTGGGAACATAGGGGAGCCGTAGGAGCCTGCACCTGGTAGGGACCCCACAGAGGAGCCCAGTATACAAGAGGACCCGAGGCAGTACCCTAGAACTGCCTGGAAGGAGCCGCTGGCTGAGAGGAGAGGAATCCTGCCGTGGAATCCAGGCCAGGAGTAACTTCCCATATGCTCAGAGGTCTTTGGCCTTGACCTCCGTCAGGGCTCAAAGTGCCCTAACTTGTGTCCCTCCTTCACGGTCGAGAGTCAGGGCTCCTGTGGGACTGCGTCTTTGCCCATTCGTCCCCTACCCCGTTAGAATTTGTGTTCTCTGTGGTAGTCCAATTGGCTTCAAGTTGGAGGCAAGAACTTCTTAGAGGGGAGAGGACCAATGATGCCTCTGAAGCAGAGAAAGGAGATTTGAGGCCCTGGGCTTGACCCTCAAGATTTAAAAAGCAATAAAACCAAGTAGAACAACTGACTCTGCCAGGTCCTGTAAAGAAGATCCTTTGACAGAAGAAAAAAGGATATGTAAGATTCTTGAGCACCCATGTGCCAAGTACTATACCAGGGAAGCTTGACATCGCATATAATTCTTACAACAGCATTATGAAATTATCCCCTTTTAAAAATTTGGCACTTTAGACTCAAGAGAGGTTTAGTGATTTGCCCAAGGTCACAAAACATGGGATCTTGAGATCTATTTTTCTAAGTTTATTTGGGAAAAAGTATCAAGGAGAGGCAGAAGCAAGAATATTTACTTGTTAATAAGTTGCAATAAGATACCAAGCATAGGGCTTTGCAGTGGTATACACACTCAGTAAATGTGATAATTAATTAAGTGGATGAAGACAGTTTAATTAGGGATGAGACTACTGCAGGAATTGATTTCCACTGAATCCCCAGATTTCAGGGTGTGGCTTCTTCACTGGCAGCCCCACTGTAATGATGCCTCTGGGTGGCTCTGTACTTAACTGGGTTTGGAAGAGGCCTCTGGGTATGGTCTTTGATGGGATTTGCTCAGGGGGACTAGTGGAACCTTTAAGAGGATGGAGTATTCTGAGACTACCCTCCCAGCTTGCAAAATCCTTGAGGGAGAAGAGAGAGTGATCACTGTTAGGAAGCATGACCCACAGTGTCTTTGTGGCCATCTGACTACGTGCACTAGCAGACATTGGTCCGCAGATACCACTCAGGACATCTAACCAATAGTGCTTCTGTGTGATGAGGGGGAGGCAGAAAAGGCTCAAAGCCAAGGAAAGCATACTGGGAGTCCATCGTCTGAGGAATGCAAAGGGTCTGTGCGGGACATAGTGATGCACCCTCATCTCACCGCCTGGGCTGTGGTAGCTTTCATTCCACCTGAATCCCAAGGGTGTGAATTTGAGACCAAGGATAGACTGGTTTCTTGTCCAAAAATGGAGTGGTGAGGGTGCTAAGCAATAGAATTCACCACAGAGCCATTCTGGAAGAGTCTTCCTATCCCCCTTCCTTTCTACTTCCACATAGCCAAACCTAGTGACATTCTCCTTTAATAGAATAGAGTTCCCTGGGCTCCTGGGGTTATATAGTGAGAAGAGAGATCAGACCTGTGAGAAAACAGAATAACCGGGGTGTGGCATCTCATGCACTGCTCAGTGAAGTAAACTGACAAAGGCTGATATTGGTTAAGCACCTCCCCATTAGAGAGTTGTTTATAATCCCTTCAATTCAAACTCCTCTCATCAGTTTAACACACCAAAATAAACAGTGATGTATTTTTTTTTTTTTAAGAAAATCAGAACAAGCCTGCAAATATGATCTTTGCTCTGATTCAGAGATTTATCACTGGAGTTTTATTCCTAAACTTGTATCACACCCACTCATGACCCTGGAAAAATTGTTAGATGGCTCCAGGTGCTAGATATCACTTCTTTAATATCAGCAATGGGTAAACATTAAAATTATAAAATTCTAAGAATATCTCTCCTGTAATTGCAATATGAGTCTGCAAATCAAATCATTCCTCAATGGGTATGAAGGATGTCACCAGGTGGCCTTAATCCTCTTTAATAAAAAAAAAAAAAAGCTCTCTAAAGAGAAATAAAAGAGGAGAACATGGCTCACACAATTTCACTTAAGTGCACACAAATGAGTCTGGATTTTTCAGTCTTTAATCTTCCTCATCTTCTCTGACCACATTCCTATGGTTTTCTTCCTCTACATTTGCCATCTCTAGACAATGCTTCTTGTTTCTCAAACATACGAATAGTAGGATCTTCCCCAGCCCATTTCTCATACTCCTTGTATTTTTTCCAGTACACCTGTTCTGAAGTGGATCATATTTATGCAAATATTTCTTTTTAGCTACAGAATCTATTATCTTCTAATCCTACATGCTTTTTTCCAGCAGTGCTCTTGGTTTCTGCTGTCTTCATTTCCCAGATTGCTTTATTCATTTCTAATGGGAATATCATTATCCACTCCAACCCCTCAATCTTAATGACCACATTCTGACAGAAATGCTTACCAGCTTTGGACCAAGAAACCAAGACCATCAGTGTCCAGCTGGAGACATGATTATTTTTTCCATTATAACATCTCCTTTCATTTTTCCTCCCCTTCCAGCAATCCCCTCAGAGACCCATATACATTTACTAAGTGCTACCAACTGCCAGGCACTATGCTAGATAAATATGAAAGTTTCTAGCCCTTGAGGAATTCAAATAGGATCAGTCTGCATTTCTTTAATCGTTTAATATAACAAGGAAAAAGAGAGAGAGAAGTACAGCTTTACAGAGTATCTATAGGAATCATCATGCATCACTGAAATGCAACTGCTGTTCTGTGCCTCCTCTAACAACCACATTCTCAGTCCCCGTGCCATTGCCCTGCCAGAATTTTTTTTGCCCATATGCTTTGAGTGAACGGGCCACACTCTTGGCTCTCTCTATGATAATGATGACAGTACCCTAGAGTCGGATAACTTATAAAGCCCTGTTATATACATGATCTCTATTTGGTTTTGAGAAATATTTCATCTTACTGGGGTCTTCTTACTAAAACAACAGTGTGCTGGCTGGCTAGCTGGCTTTCTCTCCTTTTTTTGTTGTTGTTTCATTTCATTTTGTTTTTTGAGCTCCTAATCAGACTTACAGGTCTCCCAGAGGGACAGCCCCAAAGATTCACTACAGTCACTACCTATCAGCTCTTAGGCCATGAAGAGGAGTTTCCTGTTGGGCCAAAGGCCAAGCAGTGTACTTACTGGTCAACCCTGGGACTTATCAGGGCTATCCTACTACCTGGCCTCAGAAAACCCAATTCTCTGGTTTGGGTTTCCCTGAAATCCAAATACATATTCCCTTAAACAGATTCGGCATACTACCTCAAACCAGTTCTTTGGGCTAATTCTTTTGTGAAGGCAGGTTTCTTTGCCTATTTCCCTCCAGCACCTGGCTGGCTTCATACTGTCTAACCCATGATAGAGTCCCCATATAGCTCCATGCCTTGGCATGTGCTTTTGTTTTGTTTTGTTTTGTTTTTTGATTTGTCTTTTTGACATGTGCTTCTATCTCTTCCTGGAATGCCGATTTTTTCTTCTTTTCCACTGGGGTAACTCCCACTCATATTTCAAAATTTAGCTCAAGCAACACTTTTTTTTTTTTTTAATTTTATTTTATTTAACTTTACAATATTGTATTGGTTTTGCCATATATCAAAATGAATCCTAAACTTATTTTTTTTAATCCTAAACTTATGCCCCCTCCACGCACACATACTCACACTGCTTTCTCACAGGCTGAGTAAGGTTCCATTTATTCATTTTACCAACAGGTACTAAGTGCCTAATTTGTTCCTGACACATAGTAGGCTGTACTCAGCAAATATATGTAGTATCAACAAATAAGTAAGTCGTGATAATTAAGGTGTAATGAATACATTAAATGGGGCTGAATCTGTGCCTCAGGGCCCTAGAGCAGAGAACAGGGAGTGTCTCCATCTTGCTGAAAAGCTCTGCTTGCTAAGTGCAATCACACCAGCTAATCACTGATGGTGTGCTATTCCTTAATTGTAGCTATGCTTCTGTGGGAAGCCAGCACTGTAGTTTTTCATGAAGACTAATCCCAGGCTCCCAGAGGCTACAGAGCCTAGCATAATTTTGTCCTCAAGTGTATTAAAGCTTTTGGACTTTCAGAAAATATTAAACAACAGCACCTCCCTCATGTCTCATTCTCATGAGCTGAGGCCTAGAAGACATTTTTACTCAGTCTTCAGCCCTTCTGCTCCTTGGAAACCCCAGAAAAGCCCTGTGCAGTTAGGGGTGACTGTATCTTCCTGGGCTGACAGAAGCCAGTGCTGCTGCACTGGATAAATGTTTAGAAGAAGAGAATGGAAAAAGACAGGGAGATACCAGTTAGACCCCTTCAGGATCTGTAGACATGAAAACTAATAGTAGTCTGTAGACTGCTACTGCCCCGCAACAGAATGGCGGACTAGAAATAGACTCTATGAGCACTGTGGTGAGGTGCTGGATTCTAAAGCAGCACCCAGCCACTGGAGATCAGCCAGGCTATTTCAGGCTTGAATTTCCTCAAAGACCAGCAGAGGGTAAGAGGACTCTTTGATTGCTTGTGTTTAAAGTCTCAAGGTTGAGGATGTGCACGGTGAACTTAAAGAGTCTATGCTGTGCATTCTGCATTTTGGAGACCCTGGTTCTACTGGTTTCCATATCCTTATGGCTAGTCACCTACTGTATTAGGTGTGTGGCTTTCCCTGAGGCTCTCAACTTTTTAGGCACATGCTACCTGGAGCCAGTTGTCAACAACCTTGAAATTTTTCACACTTATTTGCAGATGCTATTCATGCTAAATTTTTCCATCCCAAACCGAGGAGGGAAGAGATATGTTTTTAAGTTTACTGCACGTGCCCTCAGAGCAACTGCCATCCTCTGGGCCAGTCACAGTGCCTGGGCATACAGCATGAATGTAGGGGACTGTTGACTTTGGTAATACTAGTCTCTCTGTCTCTTTTTTAAATCACTGTGGTTATGGAAACTGGGAAAATTCTAAAATTCTGTAGCTCTCTCCTGTGGTTAGAGATATCACCCACAACTACTGTATGATTACCTGTTCTCACCTGACTAGCCCTGAGTCAGCAGTCAGGGTCCCCTCTGAGAGAGTAGAGTAGATGTGATGAGATGAGCAGGTGACCATATAGCTTCTAGAACTGAACTTTGAAGATTTGGCCTGATCAGTCTCTGTGGCCAACATTGAGGATGTGAAAGGGTAGTGACACCATGATCTCAAACTTTTTCTGTTGCCTAGTTAACATGCTCTGTGGAAGGCAGTAAGAACCACTTAGATTTTTCTCCCTCTCAATCTCAGTGAAAAACTAGGATTACTTTTAATATCTGCTAAAGCCACTCTGGTTGTTTTCCCTTGTCCCCCAATTTAGAGGGGAGTTTACCTTGTTCCTGCCTAGGGAAGTCCTCATAACCTCCAAACAATCACTTTTAGTTACTTTTGAGCCTTTTTCAAATAGCTGCCATTCCCATACAAGAACCATATGAAGACAAGTAAATGTACTTGACATTTAGCATGCCTAGTGAAGAGACTCGGGGAAGGCAATGGCACCCCACCCCAGTACTTTTGCCTGGAAAATCCCATGGACGGAAGATCCTGGTGGGCTCCAGTCCATGGGGTCGCTAGGAGTCGGACGCGACTGAGCGACTTCATTTTCACTTTTCACTTTCATGCATTGGAGAAGGAAATGGCAACCCACTCCAGTGTTCTTGCCTGGAGAATCCCAGGGACTTCCGTCTGTGGGGTCGCACAGAGTCGGACACGACTGAAGCGACTTAGCAGCAGCAGCAGCAGCAGTGAAGAGACTCCTGCCTATGGAGAGGGCTACTTCCCAGGCTCCTCAGAGCTACAAATCTTTATAGAGAACTTTGGAAGAGGTTCCCTCATGGTCTTCCCTTTTCTTATTTCTCCACCAGCTCCTGCTCTGGAGAAGGCAATGGCACCCCACTCCAGTACTCTTGCCTGGAAAATCCCATGGACAGAGGAGCCTGGTGGGCTGCAGTCCATGGGGTCGCTAAGAGTCAGACATGACTGAGTGACTTCACTTTCACTTTCATGCACTGGAGAAGGAAATGGCAGCCCACTCCAGGGTTCTTGCCTGGAGAATCCCAGGGTTGGGGGAGCCTGGTGGGCTGCTATCTATGGGGTCACACAGAGTCGGACACGACTGAAATGACTTAGCAGCAGCAGCAGCTCGCTATGAAGCAACCCCTCCTCCTCTTACTCCCACCACTTTGCCCTTATAAATAATCCCACTGTGTTGTAAGCATGTGCTCTTCAGAGAATGCCTTGCACGCACACATTTAAGGCTGCCCACGTATGTATTACTGCCTGACAAATGCATGTAAAGACTTTTCTTCCCTGAAAAAAGGTTCTGGTTGTCATCTATTTTAGTCTTCTCCAGATCATAGACTCAGACAGCCCTGTTCTACCTTCCTGTCCCTCTTACTCCCACCACCTGCTCCTGCTCCCATGAGGTTTTTTCCCAAGCTTTCTCTAAGTACACATCCTCTGACAGTCACATCATTCTTGGTACAATGTCTTTTTATCCCTCCTCCATCCTTGTTAGGAGGCAGAAAACCCCAGTTCCACACATCAGCAAAAGGAGTAATCATTAGATATAATTTATGGCATTTGTGCACCTTGATTTCCTTTTAACTCTTCTTCCTAGGACTCCTTCCAGCACAAGAGAGGCCAGGTTTTTCTCACCAGGCATTTATTTTTACCCATCACTAATCACTGCCACTTGTTTCTCTAGAAATTAGGACTGATTCTGTTAATTTCTCAAACACCCCAGGTGCACATCATGGATATTTCAAAATACTTAATCAAGGTGTCTTTTGTATATAGTTTCAGTCCTTCTCCATTAAGCATTAAGGGTTTCAGCCTCACTTTTGAAGTCTAATTCTGTTGCATCCTCACAATTGACTCTCATAATTAAAGCCATGTCAAGGTAAAATGACTTGGGCTCTCATTTGGATTTTTGATGCTTCTTTTTAATGCCTCTGCTCTACATTTTTCTGCCCTTGTGGGCATAAGGTGGCCTAGAAAACTGAAAGGAATAGCAGTCCTTGAAGATCCTGTGGTCAGGACTAGAAAGTGTTTTTTTATTTTTATGTCTTTCTGTCTGTTTTGATGGTGGATGTCATCTTCAGTCTCCATTGAAATTCCTTTAAGGACAGACTTAAAAATCCACTGCAGTGACATCATTAACAGTTGAGTAGCTTAATAGTGATTCTTAGCATCCTTACAGAGAATAAGGGTTGTGCAGGACTGCAATGTGTTGGGATATGCTTATGATTAGTTTGCCAATACACTATTAATCAGTTGGGTCACTTACAGACTGTAACCCTCCTAATTGGCTGGACTTTGTTCAGAGTTCTTATTATCTAAAAAAGCCACTAAGAATCAAATGCACACCATTGATTTTTTTCCTTCAATGAATCATTCTTGAAAAAATGAATTTGATATGGCTATTCCAGGCCTCCAAATAAGTTTTTATCAACCTTTTTTTTAACTTGTGCTTTCTTGCTGATAAACACTAATGTCTTATGACTGCTTTCTGAATCTTCTACCACAACTTCTGGGAGGGGTTTACCCCCAGCTGTTTAGAGAGGATAGCACCTTCTGTATCTTCTCAGGAACCAGGAGAATACTGTCAAGCTCTGCTGTTTTGTAGTCTGTGTTACATAACCCCCCAAAAAGGTGATGGCTTTCAATATTTGTTTTCCAAATATATTACAATTGATATGCTTTTTCAATCCACTATTTCTTCCCTTTTCCTAGAGTTCTGATATATATACCTTTATATGCCCAGCCAGTAAGAATCATTGCTCTGAAACTAGTGTTTGTATGGATTAAACCAGTTTTTTTCCTCTTTATTTTTATAGCATGAATATATCACAGGTTCTCTAATAATTCTCCCACTAAGGTAATTTTTACCTTCTTATGGCTGTAAAAATAAATGCTCTGATAAATATTCTTTTACATATGCCCACAGGTCAAACTCTTGCTATACAGTATGGTTTTCTTCAGTCAAAAGTATATTAGTATCTGGAGAAGGAAATGACAACCCACTCCAGTATTGCCTGAAAAGTCCTATGAACAGAGGAGCCTGGCAGGCTACAGTCCATGGGATGGCAAAGAGACACAACTGACCACGCATGCATGAATCTAGAATCATTTCAAATTAAAGGTTTTTTTTCTTTTAAAGTATGTTAGTATTGTCCAGATTTTCTAGACCCTCCAACCACACAGACTCTTAAGACAGGCTTGAGAATTCAATTCTTACATCATTCCAGTCAAGGGAAAACCATACCTTATACCCCACAATGTTGTCCTTGTCTTTCAAAGGTGAAAAGTGAAAGTCGCTCAGTCATGTCAGACTCTTTGCAACTCCATGGACTATACAGTCCATGGAATTTTCCAGGCCAGAATACTGGAGAGGGTAGCCTTTCTTTTCTCCAGGGGATCTTCCCAACCCAGGTAGCCATCTTTAAATCAAAAAACAAAAGCGTAGTTCTCTAATTAAAAATGTATAATTATTCTATGGCTGTTTTTCAAATCGCAGGTCCAGACCCATTATGAAATTATCAAATCATTTTAAAGAGTCACTATCAAGATTGCCCTTTGAACTAGAATAGAGAGGACAGAAAATATCTGGGAGCATGACATGTAGTAAAATTAGGATTCTTTCATAGAACTTTGGGTTCAGTTATAGGTCTATGAACATATGTTTATAACTTTGTGGGTACAGGGTTACATTGTAAACTATATATCTTACTGTGGGCCACAGTCAAAAGTGTGAAAAACATACCATGGAAGGTTTCTGAGGAAAACATTGTGGCCTTGGAAATAGTAATTGATCATGAGGAAGGTTCTCAGTGAAGGGCTGTGTTAGTTTTGCATTCTCCTTGCCTGTTCCTCTCATTGTAAGTTGGGAACCTGCTTTTCCACCTAACTGTAGAGCACAGTAGTGTGCATAAGGCATGTGAGCAGTGTCTTTGGACTACAGACCAAGCCACTCAGGAACCCCCTGGAGGCTTCCCTGGTGGTCCAGTGGTTAAGACTCCTCACTTCCAATGCAGGGGGCATGAGTTCGATTCCTAGTTGGAGAACTAAGATCCCATATGCCATGCTACATAGCCAAAAAAAAGGAAAGACAGATTCCCTGGGCCCACAGCCTCAGCAAAGCTCTAACATACACATTCTCTCCTCCACCCATAGCCCCACCCAAGCTGTGTAACCTCATATGCTCAAGAGCTCACATGGACTTTTAAAAGAGTATAGAAAAGAACATGAGCATTCTAAATGCTTAAGACTGCATATTCCGAACATACGCATTAACAGATAAAGAGCTGAAGCTCATAGCAGTAGAATAACATGTCCTAGGTCACAGCAGGTTCATAGCTAAAACAAGGCACCAAGTTGCCTCTGTGACTTTTTAAATTATAAAATGTGCAAGGTAGGAAAATTAGAAAAAACAGATTAACAAAAATGTGAAAAACATGCATCCTTTCTTAACAAAGATTAGATAACATGAGCATTTTTGTAACTTGCCTTTTTCATTAATGTTCATATATTTTTAACATCTTTGCACATTAATAAATTTACTTTTGCCTCAATGATTTTCATATTGTTCAATCTTCCATTGTAACATAATTTAACCATTCTTCTGTGGTCTAATATTTGTTTGCAACTGAAGGAAAAAATGAGTTTTTAATCACCTTAAACAGTTTCCTGAATTTGATCAGTAAATCTTGCCTCAATAAATCTCTGTTGCTACCATCCTGTAAATGACACTTATTCACAGCAAATATTCTTTAATCATATTTTAATTTTAAAAACAAATTTTACAAAAGGGGAAATGGAATCTTTCCTTTCTTACCAGTAAATTTATAAATTTTAAAAAATGAGCTGGGTTCCTTTAATAACAAGTAGTAGCAGGGCAAGCAGCTAGGCAGAGTAGGAATTTGCACTATTGTGGCACATAAAATAGTTGTTTCTAGAAAGAAGACGTAGCTGTCATCAGATTTTATGTGTATTAAGACGTCTCTGAAAAATTAAAAAAAGACTTATCCACAATTAATTAACTGGGAAATGTTATTAAATGCCTTTTCTCTTTCAGATACTTTGCTAGTCAGTAGAGGTAGATACTACACAGGGTAAAAACAATCTAATAGAGGAAACTGACATTGATTAAATAATCATCCTATTGAATATGTAATGACAAAGTGTTCTCAAGCAGAAGAGCACAGTGCTGTCAGCACTCCTACGTGGATTGGGGAATCAACAGTGACTTCCATGAGGAAACAATAGTTGGACTGAGCTCTGATAGATGAAGAAGCACTAGCCAGGAGGAAGGAATCATCAAAGGTCCAAAATGGAGAGAGCATGGCAAAAAAAGACTAAAAGAAAACCAGTGTGGTTAGAACAGAATAAAAAAGGAAGACCAGACTGAGGAGGGCCTTACAGGCCATGGTAAAGAAACTGATTTTGACGTCTTTCATGATGGTCCAGTGGCTAAGACTCCAGTTCAGTCCTCAGTCAAGGAACTAGATCTCACATGCCACAACTAAGAGTTCGCATGCCACAACTAAAGATCCCATGTGCTGCAACTGAAGATAGAAGATCCTGAGGGCTACAACTAAGACCTGGTGCTGCCAAATAAATATTTTGGAAAAGAAATAAACTGATTTGGGGCACTTTATCCTGAAAGCTTTGGAAAGCCACTGAAAAGTTTTAAGCTGTGGATAGCCCATAACACCTGAATGTCCCAGAGATATCTTTAATTCCACATGTATAAAATCCAACTTCATCATCCCTCTTTCTTATTTCCCAATTTCCATAATGGCACTACCCTTCTTGTTAGTTTTAAATTTAAATTTAAAACTGCCATCTCAATAAGTCAAGTGGGAAAATCCTAAATAAAATGCTGTATGACTTCACTTGTGTGTGGAATTTAAAAACACTGAACTCGTAGAAACAGAGAGAAGAATGATGGTTTCCAGAGGCTGAGGGGTGAGAGAAATGGGGGGATATTGGTCAAAGGGTACAACATTCACTTATAAGATGAAAAGATTCTTGAAATCTAAGGTACAGTGTATGACCATAGTTAACAATTCTATATTGTGTACTTGAAAGATGCTGAGTGTAGACCTTAACATTCTCATCATAATAACAACAAAATGGTAATTATGTGAGATAAAGAATGTGCTAACCTTATTGTGGTACACACTTCACAATATGATTATCAAACCATCACATTGTACAGTTTAAACTTAAGCAGCGTTATATGTCAATAGCATCTCAATATAGCTGGGAAATAAATATAACTTGCCTTCTCGCCCTTTCCATTGATCCAATCAAGTTGTCAATTATTCCTACATTTCTGTTTCCATAGTATCCAATCAACTCAGTATCATTCCTGCTGCTACCATTTCAGTTTAAACCCTCTGCCTCTTGCCTAGACTATTATAGTAGCCTTCTAATTGGCCTGAATCTCCTCCTTCCCTCTGTCACCTTTTTCCCCAAACTTAGGAAAGCAAGAGAGTTCCAGAAAAACATCTATTTCTGCTTTATTGACTATGTCAAAGCCTTTGACTGTGTAGATCACAATAAACTGTGGAAAATTCTGAGAGAGATGGGAATACCAGACCACCTGATCTGCCTCTTGAGAAATCTGTATGCAGGTCAGGAAGCAACAGTTAGAACTGGTCATGGAACAACAGACTGGTTCCAAATAGGAAAAGGAGTACGTCAAGGCTGTATATTGTCACCATGTTTATTTAACTTATATGCAGAGTACATCATGAGAAATGCTGGACTGGAGGAAACACAAGCTGGAATCAAGATTGCCGGGAGAAATATCAATAACCTCAGATATGCAGATAATACCACCCTTATGGCAGAAAGTGAAGAGGAACTCAAAAGCCTCTTGATGAAAGTGAAAGTGGAGAGTGAAAAGGTTGGCTTAAAGCTCAACATTCAGAAAACGAAGATCATGGCATCTGGTCCCATCACATGGGAAACAGATGGAGAAACAGTGGAAACAGTGTCAGACTTTATTTTTCTGGGCTCCAAAATCACTGCAGATGGTGACTGCAGCCATGAAATTAAAAGACGCTTACTCCTTGGAAGGAAAGTTATGACCAACCTAGATAGCATATTCAAAAGCAGAGACATCACTTTGCCAACAAAGGTTCACCTAATCAAGGCTATGGTCTTTTCTGTGGTCATGTATGGATGTGAGAGCTGGACTGTGAAGAAGGCTGAGCACCGAAGAATTGATGCTTTTGAACTGTGGTGTTGGAGAAGACTCTTGAGAGTCCCTTGGACTGCAAGGAGATCCAACCGGTCCATTCTGAAGGAGATCAGCCCTGGGATTTCTTTGGAAGGAATGATGCTAAAGCTGAAACTCCAGTATTTTGGCCACCTCATGCGAAGAGTTGACTCATTGGAGAAGACTCTGATGCTGGGAGGGATTGGGGGCAGGAGGAGAAGGGGACGACAGAGGATGAAATGGCTGGATGGCATCACTGACTCGATGAATGTTAGTCTGAGTGACCTCCGGGAGCTGGTGATGGACAGGAAGGCCTGGTGTGCTGCAGTTCATGGGGTCGCAAAGAGTCGGACACGACTGAGCGACTGATCTGATCTGATCTGAGGATAACTTCCCACCCATCTTTCAAGGTCCACTCTGACTCCCAGTTGTATAGTCTCACCGAGTTGTATGGTCTTTAGGCATTTCCGGAGAAGGCAATGGCACCCCACTCCAGTACTCTTGCCTGGAGAATCCCATGGACGGAGGAGCCTGGAAGGCTGCAGTGCATGGGGTCGCTGAGGGTCGGACACGACTGAGCAACTTCACTTTCACTTTTCACTTTCATGTATTGGAGAAGGAAATGGCAACCCACTCCAGTGTTCTTGCCTGGAGAATCCCAGGGACGGGGGAGCCTGGTGGGCTACGGTCTATGGGGTCACACAGAGTCGGACACGACTGAAGTGACTTAGTAGTAGTAGTAGTAGGCATTTCCAGATCTCTGTCTTATTTTTCTTTGAGTTCTGGTATTAAGTAGCTTGAGTGGTGAAACTCTGTTCCCCCACCTTATATTTCCAATGATAAGCTGTCAGTGTCTTGCACAAATTACTATTCAATAGGCCTTGATTATGATGGATTGAGAGCAAGTGGACTCTTTGTTCCACTTAGAACAGACGTTCCCCAACTGAATTCCGCTAAGACCCTTCAGGCTAGAAAATAGCAGACCAGCTCTGCAGTGTGCCATGTTGTGCCCTCACTTTCCAATCCCCTGGTACTACAGAGGAAGAGCAAGAATAATGTACATTTTTAACCTGTAAAGAATATAGACCTTTGTTCAACAGTTCAGAGAATCAAAGCAGAAAAGGTGAGCATGACATTAGTGAAGGCTTACAAGTGTGAGAAGCACTGTAAAGCTTGTAATGGGCTAGTTGTCTGTGATCGACAAACAGACTCATAAACAGGCATAGCTACTAATTAGAGAGGGCAAAGGAAGTGTTTGAGACCTTGACCACATGTATGAGGTGGCAAAGTTTGCTGAATGAGGCATTCAGTCCTCCAAAAATAGGAATTCATGCATTCTGATTCAAAAAGTAGGCATTTGATATGGACTGTTGTGTATAGCACTTGTCAGAGGAGCATTCCTTCAGTCCCAAGTCTGAAAGGTGTAGCTGCAGTCTTGCTTTATGCCTTAGATCATCTTTGGCAGACTTGGGTTCTTTGGTCTCCAACTATCTCAAAGTAGCAGAGACCTGGGGCCCCTAGGCCTATTTGGCTTTGGGACAGGAAGGGAGACAGAGATACCATCTCACATTTGTAGAGTGCTCTCTAGTCTACGTTAGTCTACTCTTAGTCTCATAATATCTCTGTGAAGTGTGCTGAGTAGATCACCCTCATTTTACCAACAGGAAAACCAAAGTCACAGGGCCAATCAGAAATAGAACCAAAGTCTTCTGACTCCTTAACAAGTGCTCTGTCCACCCCACCATGCTACTGAGTTCCAGAAAAGGGAAAAGCTGTTTAATAGCACTTGCCACTTAGATGAATGGTTGAAATGCATTGGCCTAACATGACAAGCCATCGGCTGAGTCTTGGCCCCTCTGCTTTCTGTCCACAGAGCCATGGGGGTGTTGATGTCCAAGCGGCAGACTGTAGAACAGGTGCAGAAGGTGAGCCTGGCTGTGTCTGCCTTCAAGGATGGGCTGCGGGACAGGCCTTCCATCCGACGCACAGGTGAGCTTCCAGGGTCTCGCCGTGGCACAGTAGAGGGCTCTGTCCAAGAGGTGCAGGAGGAGAAAGAAGCAGAGGCAAGTGCCCCAGCACTCCAAGAAGAGAGCAGTGTCAACCGTGCCTCCTGGGAGAGGCTCCGGGATGGGCGTGGAGTGGAGCCTGAGGAGTTTGACAGGACCAGTCGTTTTACACCCCCTGCCTTCATCCGCCCCACCCGGAAGCTGGATGACGACAAGCCTCCAGATATCTGCTTGGAGCCCAGAGAGCCTGTGAGTGTCCAAGAAGGGAAGAATCCTCCAGTTTTAGACCCTCTAAGGATCAGGGAGCAGGACAGGGAGGCCTGGGTATGGTTAAAGTAAGACTCAAAACCAGAAAGATGGAGCTGAGTCAGAGTAATCTTTGAATTTCTTCCCCAAGAATAAAAATGGTATATCCTGGATAGACTTAGTGATAAAACTTGAGGAAACAGGTCATAAGGAATGATACCATGGGGAGAGGTGGTCTTTTGCAAGCCCTCACACCTAAGACAATATTGCTCTCTATAGGAGGCATTTGGAAATTTGGGTTGGGTAGGGAGAGAGTCACAAAACTAGAAGTTGCTCTTGTATTTGGTGCCAAGAAACACAGGGATGCTGAGAGTCCTGCAATACCTGGGACAGTCTTTCACAAGAGATTTTTCTTTCCAAAAATGCTAATAGCATCCCTGCTCAGAAACACAGTCACAGAGGCCTGTGTAGCTAGAAAAACCTGCTGGTTCTTATCTTCCAGGGAGAAAGCTCTATTGCCTTAACAATGTCTTCAGTTGGAGTTGCTCCTCTAGGCTATTCCAGAGACACTCGGTCCCATTCAGGTAGCTCTGTGCTTGGTGGCCTAGGATCTTGCTGCTGTTCACTGCTGCCATCTTTCCCCAGGTTGTTAACGATGAGATGTGTGATATCTGTGAAGTCTGGACGGCCGAGAGTCTCTTCCCGTGCAGGGTCTGCACCAGGGTTTTCCATGATGGCTGCCTACGCCGCATGGGCTACATCCAGGGAGACAGTGCTGCAGAGGTGACCGAAACGGCCCACACGGAAACAGGCTGGAGCTGCCACTACTGTGTGAGCCTTGGCTGCAGGGACGGTGGGCTCCTGCACTGCTAAGGACTAGGCCCTTTCACTGGAGGCCCAGTCTTACAACACTGGTTTCCGGGCAGTGACCTGAAGAGTGTTCCAACAGTACATACAAGGGCTAGGACAGGCTTTCCCTAGCTCAGTACTGTTGACACTTGGGGCACAATAATTCTTTGTTGTGGGGGCTTTTTGCATTGTAGGATGTTTAGCAGCATCCCTAGCCTATACCCACTAGATACCAGTAACACTCACCTGCAGTGGCAACAACCAAAAATGTCTCCAGATATTACCAAATGTGTCCTGGGGGAACAGGACATTCCAGTTGAGAACCACGGAGCTGGAGAACAGAATGCATAGAATGAGACCTAGTTATTCAAAATTGATTCTGCTTGGAGCAATGGTGGTTCAGTTGTTAAGTTGTGTCCAACTTTTCCAGACACATGGACTGTAGCCTGCTAGGCTCCTTTGTCCATGGAATTCTCCAGGCAAGCATACTGGAATGGATTGCCATTTCCTTCTCCAGGAGATCTTCCCGACCCAGGAATCAAACCCAGGTCTCCTGCATTGCAGGCATATTCTTTACTGACCGAGCAATGAGGGAAGTCTTGCTTGGAATAGTATTTAATCTAATAGTTGATAGTTGTCATTCATTGTACTCATCTGTAAAACCAACCTGAAATCCTAACTGGCTTGCTTTCAGTAAGGATAGATTCAACCTCAGGAAAAGTTCTTAGTCCTGAGATCCTCATTTGGCCTTCTACATAACTCTTTGAAGCCTTTTTCTTCATCTCTGAAGTAATCATTTTGTGAATTAAGTAACAAAGACCTGTTGATTCAGAACTTTGCAAATTATACATAAATGTCCTCTAACTTTTGAGAAGAAAAAAATACAGATTCATGTCTATTTCTCAGTAAACCTGAGTAGAGTTCAAGTCTTGCTTTATTGATCTGTTGCCCTGCAGATCTTCACTATTCACTGATTTCAGAGTAAGGATTATAAGCTGATCCCCTCTTCTTCCTACCACCTAGGAAAAAGTAAAGATGTTTTACTTCCTAACAAATAACACATTCTCCATGGCTTGTCCATAAAGTGAAGTATAGAACAGTTACTTCTAGTCACATAAATACCTTCTCCCCAGCTGGAATATGACACAGCAGAGCCTCCTCTACAGGCAGTCTGTCCTAGTCATCACTCCTCCAAATGCTAACTTTTTCACTCACAGCAACTCTGTTTGGCAGTGCATCTCCTGTGATTCCCCAGCCACCTGTAATTTGGCTTGTGTATCCATCATTCTGTTGAACTGGCTCTTCTAAGGTCACCAGTGACCTAACTGTCAAGTTCAGTGACCTTTTCTCAGGAATCTTTTACTTGACCTCTCTGATGTATTTAGCACTTCTTATCGCTCCATTTTTTTTTTTTAGGGTAATAATATTTTTGTGAGAATCTTTACACAAAATATAGAAATCAGAGAAAATAGAAAATCAGTAAAATGCCATCTGACTTGTATAACCACTGTTAACATTACCTCTACATTGTACAACTCTCTTTTCTTGGCTTCCAATACCCTCTACTGATTCTCTTCCCAACTTTCTTCTCTGACCATTCTTCCTAAGTGCCCTTAGTTTCTTGTCCCAGACCTAAATGCTGGTGTCTCCCAGGGTTCTCCCGCTATATTCTCTCTCTCTGGATCTTCATCTACCTCGGTGGCTACTCCACCACCTAAATACTAATAATTCCCAAATCTGTGGGTCCAAACCTATCCTGTCTCTTAGACTTATATCCATCTTAATGTCTCACAAGTACATCACACTCAACATGCCCCAAAATGAATTCATCTTTTTCGCCACACCCATTATTCCCTCTATTCCTTGCCTCTGTAAATAGTAACACCACCACCCCCTAGTTACCAACCCTTACTCAATTCTCTGCCTCACTCCTCACATCCAGCGGGTCAGCAAGTCCTATGAACTCTACCTCCCAGTCTCTCTCAAAGCTTTCCCCTTTTCTTCATTCTCATGTCTTAGTTTAGGCACTCACCTTTTCTTTATTGCATCAACCACCTAACTGCCCTCCATGCCACCAGGCTTTGCCCATGTAACCCATTGTCTACACAGCAGACAAAGAGCTGACCATAACACTCCACACTTAAAAACCTTTCTGTGACTCCCCTTTGCTCTCAGGAAAAAGGTCCAGTTTGAAGGACTCAGTAAAGGGTATTTGAGGCACGTCACAATCAGGCTTCTGCTGACCTCACTTCCCTTATCATTTATCATTCCTCCCTACCCTCTCCCAAGACAGACACACACATACAGTCACACTCTACACTCCAGCTGTACTGAACGTCTCACAATGTTATACACCATTGTGCCAAGTATATACTAGGTGCTCATAAAGTATTTATTGAAAGAATGGTTTGGATTCTTCATGAAATCCACAAATGAATAGTCATGAAATGTCTGTTCCTATTTACTGATATTTTAGAGAGGAAATGATCTACTGTAAAGAATCTTTGGTAGTTTAAAGACTGTAAGACTGTAAATTAATGCTAACAAAATAACATGTCAGTGCTCTTTTGGAATTAAAACTTCTATGGCACCACTAAAAAGAAAAATTCATTTGGTTTTAGGAAATTTTTCATGATGGCATCTCTTTCAAAACCATTCTGGAGTGAAAGTGATACAACTTTAGAATTAAACAGTTTTACCAAATATGGAAACTGGAGTTAGAATTAAACTTTTTAAACTAAAATACTCTTTGAACACAGTCTAACACAGAGGCCAGATATGTAAAATAGATAAAGATGGAGCTTCTCTGGTTGATGGAGCTGAGGATTCACAACCCTACCCACTTTCCCCTTTTCGCTTGCAGCAGCTTCCTAAGGCACCACCAAGGAGCCCCTAAGCTATCTTGGAGAATAATCCAAAAGCCACTACTTTAGTAAAAGGGACTTTGGGGTGGAGCCAGGATAACTGGGTTCTGGGGATGATCCTGGCCAGAGCTGGACAGTTCTGAGCAAGTCCTTTCCCCTTTCTGGGGCCTCAGTCTCCTTGATTGTGAATGGGATGCTGGGATTAGATGATCCCATAATGGCCTTCCATCTGAAATACTGTTTCACCCTTCTTGATCCTTGGCCTTTCTTTCTGGCCTATATGGCCATTGACTTAGCTCTTCTTCTTTTTCAGGACAATCTCAACTTGCTGCTAACTGAGGAGGAAATGTACAGCCTCACAGAGACCTTTCAGCAGTGTAAAGTTATCCCTGGTAAGGCTGGGTAGTACTGGGCCAGGCAGGTTTCTCCTTCATACTTTCTAGGATGAACCATGAAAGGAATAATCTGGAATTTGGAGGGCAAGGGTGTAAATGGAACCCTGTTTGCAAGCTGTTGGCCCACCCGTGGTCACAGCCTGTGTTATCCTGGCTATGGAGACAAAGACTGGACAAAAGCTGTGGGCGTAGGGGCTCTGGAGGGTGCACTCAAGGTGAGTCGAGGTGCTCCAGATGCTGAGAGAAGGGTGGGCATGGCTAGCACGCAGTGCCTCCCCACAGACTGCTCCCTGACGCTGGAGGACTTCCTACGCTACCGCCACCAAACAGCAAAGAGAGGAAACAGTGACAGGGCTCTCAGTGAGGAACAAGAGGAGCAGGCAGCCCGCCAGTTTGCAGCCCTGGACCCTGAACACCGAGGGCATGTCGAGTGGCCTGATTTTTTGTCCCACGAGTCCCTCCTGCTTCTACAGCAGTTGCGTCCCCAGGTAAGGGCCAGCTGGGGTGAATGTCTGTGGGATATTGGATGACACAGCCCTGGGAAGCATGCCAGGCAGGTTGGGGGAACACCGGGTACTCTCTGAGCAGGAACCAGTACCAGGAAAGGGCTCAGGTTCCAGCCAGTGACAGGTGATCCAGTGCCTGGGCTGGGGAAACTTCCCAAGGAAGACTGATTTGCGCTGGACCTCACTGCAAATGTTGGTGCTACCAGAAAGGCTCCAGGCAGCTTCAAAGGGAGGTTACAGAGATGATAATGGAGGTAGGATTCTCTATGGCTTGACAGTTTACAAAATATTTTCATCTCCAAGGTCTTAATTTGTTTCTTCTTTCACAGAACTCTCTGTTAAGGCTTCTAACAGTCAAGGAGCGTGAGCGAGCCCGAGCCACCTTCCTGGCCCGGGGCAGCGGAAGCACTATCAGCGAGGCCGAATGCCATCGTGCCCAGCACTCTTGGTTCTGCAAACGCCCCACCGAGGCTCCTTCCTGCAGTGTCAGGTCCACTCCCTACCAATCCCTGCCCCCACTCACCTACCCTCCTCCTTTGTCCCTTGGTATGAAAGGTACCTGCCTCCCTGTCTCTTCTGCCCTTTCGTCCAATGAGAGGATCTTTCTGTGAATTAGGAGTAATTAGGCCATGACTCCTACTGGCCAAGGCATAGTTCAGCCTTGACTCCAAACTCTGTCACCCTATCAGAAAAGCCTGGATATGCATATCCAGGGGTTCACCAGAGCTTTGGATTCACCAGAATACGTGAGGGGCAGACCTTTCACACTTCTAACCACATGTCTTTGTACCCAACAGTGTCAGCCATGTGGGTCCCATAGCAGACAGCAGCCCAGCCAGCAGCAGCAGCAAGAGTCAGGTCCCTCTGCCCACAGAGCCTGAGTCCAGGTGAGTGACACCTCCTTATCTGGCTGTCTACACCCTGACTCCCCCGCACACAAATAAGATTGGGCATTACCCACCATCACCCCAAAACAACAAATGCCCACCCCAGAAACCAGACTTCAAGAGTGCACATTTGACCCCAGATCCATAGGGCTAGAGGGCTGTCAGCCTGGAAGCACAGTCTGCCAGCACCACGTCAGGCACAACCCAGGACTTCCCTGAGTTTTGCCCAGCTCAAGCCATGCTCCTGGGATCAGGTCTCCTGAGCCTCCAGACTCAGCAACCAGCCTCACAAATCTGTTCTTTGCTTCCACTCCAGATTCGTGGATTGGCCTACCTTCCTGCAGGAGAATGTCATCTACATCTTGGCTGCTCGCCCCAACAGTTTGGCCATTCACCTGAAACCCCCAGGATAGCATGGAGCAGAAAAGCTCAATTTGGGGACAGTGGCATTCTCTCCCTCCTTTCATTTCTCCCTTTCCCCACTAACCTCTGGTACTGAGACTTCTGGAGGTGGAGCACTGTCCACATCTCAGTTTATCACTAAGCTTTTTGGCACTGAAGTCACCATTTCCCTCACAACAGAGGTGGTCAATGCATTGCCACATGGAGAAGCCCTGGGAACTGTGGCAGCATCTTCTGCAGGACCACCCCCTGCCCTCACACTACAGACTGGACCTGCCACTGCACACATATATGTGTGCACACACATGTACACACAAACACACACACCTAGCTGTCCATGCCATCAGAGACCTGAGACTTCTTTTTTTTGAAGAAAGACCAAAGTTCTTTTGTGAAGCCCCTGGTATAGATTTGGGGGCGGAGGGGGGGGGGGTCTCTCTATTGGCCAGTTTTCATTTACAGTAGATCAGTCTCTGGCCAAGTGATTCTTAATAAGGGGGCATATCATACTCACATACTCTGCTAGAGATGCTGACAGACTCCCTCTTCCCACACTGAAAATCCCTTCTGTGATGAACCACTGTTCTAGTAGGTGTGTGCTATGTCCCTCGGATGTGTTGAGGTGGGGAAAATGGTTGAAGACCACCACTGCACTTATTATTTATTTATTATTTATTTAAATTCCAATTCCTGGTGACAGAGAAGGCCAACTAGTCTGTGGAGTGCCAATTAGAAAGGGGGGAGGCAGCCCCTCCCAGGGACCCAGAAATCTAGGACCCTCTCATCCAGGTCATTTAAGTCCAACAGTCTTTATTTAGCAGACCAGTCCAAACCCAAGGTGAGCCATCCTGACCCCTGTGTTTTAGGTGGGTGCTCATGGCCCAGAGCCCAAGGGCCAAATGGAACAGGTATGATGGCAGTAGTCACAGCCTTCTGGGTTAGGTGCTTCACCCAAGTCAGCTACCACAGAGACCCAAAGCCTGAGCTCCAGTAAGGGCAGGCCTGGATGAAAGAGGAGAGAAGGCTCATTTTTTTCCATTCTTTAGCTTAACTGCAGACATAGAAAAGTATGCCATGGTATGGCATACAGAGCCCTAAACAGGGACTCCTTTCAAACCACATGACAATGAGCATAAGAGGCTGGACCTAAGAAGACGATTTGAAGATCTCAGCTCTCTTGAACAGAGAAACTCTCAGCTAAGCCTCACATCAGGAGGAGGTGTTCCCTTCTCCCTGTTACTAAGATACTGCCTGAGTTGCTGCTTTTCCCCATTGCTCACTACATGTTCTTCCCCACAAGCTTAGGGCCTGGACCTGGCAAAGGAGGACTTTGGAGGCAAAAAGATGCTGCCACAAGGCCACCAGCCTGGCCTCTCAGCCCCAGCTGTTCTTCCTAAGTTCTTATCAAGTTCTCCAGTCAGCATATGCTATGGGTAAGCATAGGCCCTGAAGTTCAAGCTTCTGTTTCCAACCTCATGACTTAGGTTTAGCAAGGTCTGACTTGGTACTAGGAGTTATTCGAGAGGGGCTTGGCTCAGTCACAAATAAACTAACACATCCCCATTCCTTTAGGCACTTCTACAGAAGTCAGCATACAACTCAATTTTGCTCAGGGGATAGCGGGGAGCTGTAACTTGGGGCATGGTAAGAGCACTATATGGTCTCCTCCTGTAGAGATAGCGTGACCTCAAAGTCAAGTAAGAAGCTTCTGGGGTTGGATTATTTAAGACTGAAAAGAAGTAGACAGAAGATGAACTGGGTTCATGTGTATGGCTCCGTTCTTTGTAAATACTCCATAGCCACACTCCCAAAACTAATCAGTAGGAGGGGCCATTATTTAGTCCAGACAAAAAAAGAGATAGCACATGACTCTTGGGCCCAAGGACTGCATCTGAAGCAGCCCGGCCTGGGGTTCTGCACTGAGAAGATTAAACCACATTAAGCACAAGGGCTCTTGCTTACTCTCCTGGCAAATCACCTTTTATGTCAATGGCCTTGGGCTGCTTGATCTCAGGACAAGGCATTTTGAGTAAAAGCAAACTCTAGGCTTTGAGAGCTGAATAGCTTTTTTCTCCTGCCTCATCATCAGTCACAAGGATTGGAAGTCCATCTTCTTGTTCCCTGATCCTTCACAGACTGGGGTGATGCCTACATCTCTGGAGCAGCAGCTTCTAGCTTTCTGTGGGTGGTAAAGACTGGAGGCCACTAGAGCAGGCCAACTGTATCTCAGGGCCTGGCAAAACAGGCCCCAGGGTTCTTCCACAGTAGGATCTGACCCATTTGGGACCACCCCTCCCTATTTTGGGACAGCAAGCTTCCTTGGTGGGGACATGCTGCAAAGGGCCCAGGGGAGACACTGCCCTCAGGAAAGGATGGAGTGCCAAGTCACAAGAGTCCTAGGAAGCAGAAAAGGACGGAAAAGCAAGCAGTCTCTTCTCCATAAGCATCTAACTTTTTACCAAAGGAGAGAGGAGAGGTTCCATTGCTCCCTCAGTTAAGAGTTATAGAAGCTCTGTCCCAACCCGCCTTTCTGAGGTCTCCCCTTGCAGTGTCCTAATCCACAGGGCCTCTCTCCAGGATATATGGAGACATTCAAACTTGTATAAACCTCAGTTCAGTTCAGTCGCTCAGTCATGTCTGACTCTCTGCGACCCCATGAACCGCAGCACGCCAGGCCTCCCTGTCCATCACCAACTCCCAGAGTTCCACCCAAACCCAAACCTAGTGAAGGTCATTTCCTTTCCTTTTCAAGCCCTTTCATCATTGTGACTGTCTGAAATTCTGCCAAGTACAGAAATTAGTGTTTGACTGTAATAGGAGTATGAGAAAATGTTTCCATCTTAGCTACCCAAAATTGCAGAGATCAGTTCTTTTCCCAGTCACCCCCAACTGCACCACCACCCCCAGTCAAGGGAGGCTGAGGTTACACAGATGCTCCTCTGAAGACTACTTGCCCTCAGTCTGTTTTTAACCCACAGTCCTCTTCTCCATGCTCAGATATAAAGGCAGAGACATCTAGATGATGCAGTGGAGCTTTGGGACTGAGAGTCAGCTGAGGCAATAGCTGTAGCCACATAGCCTCCTCAGATTTGTCCCGTGGCTTCCTCTCATGAGGTCAGCCTTTCCCAGTAGATGGAGCCTCTATGCTTTTAAGCAACAGGCCCCTTTGATCCCAGGGATGGAGCAGTTTCCTCGCTCATAAATACTGATGCATTTAAAGAGCTCTTCCTTAGAGGATAGCCATGGCTGAAGCCATGAGCATATTGCCTCTTTTTGTCCTCAGCCTAAGTAACTGTGACTGCAGGCCAGACACTGGCTTTTCTGGCCCTGGTGCTCCCTATGGGATGTCACCCTGGCCTTGTTAGAGTGACCAAATATGGGGGTCCCCCATTTCTGTCAACAATATGGGAAGCACAGAATCAAACCACCTGGGAAGAGAGCACCTCCCTGGGTGTTGGGTTCAGGATTATGCCTAGGCTGCTGAGCCTCAACCTCAACCATTGCAGGTCTCATGGCCTCAGTAAAAGTGGTGCCAAGAAGCCTAAAGGCAAGAGATAAGCTCAAAAGAAGCTGTCTGGTAGGGCCCCAAGCCAGCCATGAATACCACAAAGCCAAGAGGAACCTCAAGGCAGGACTGGTAGCAGGCTCTGGTGATCCTGCAGGTCCCATCAAACAGAGTAAAGACAGATAACCTACTTGGCATTTTAAAGGCAAAACACTACTTATGCCAGAATTTCAGGGCATCCTGGCAGCACCTGTAGCCAAACCCCTTTTTACCCCTCTGTTTACAGTGAAATAAAATAGTTGCTTTCTCCACACCACCGGGTTTCAGCTTGCCCACAATCTCTCTCTGGGCCCTTAGCTTACAGCCCAGACAACAGAGACCTCCTTGAGTTGGGGGTATTAATGCATCGTGCCTATTCTCGACACTTCACCCTGGAGTGGAGTAGGACTAGGCATTTTCCCTGCTGTTGCTTTCTTGCTGCCACTGCTTTAAGCAACCTTGAAAGAAAATGAACAGGTTACAGAATCTCCAATAGACCCCACTAGCACTACGGAAAAACTTTCTTCCCTCTGGGCCACATGCCCCAATGACTCAGATCAGAGAGGATGTCAGGTCTGCTCGGGTCAGTGACTAAGAAGCCCAATAACATTCCAGTTTGTGTAGCATGGGTTGGGATGACCACAGATAAGAACATCAAGGTATAAGTAGCAAGGTCTTTCCATATCCATGGCGAAACAAAGGCCATCAAGCATAGCCTCATGTGAGAGATGGCCTCTGATTTGTCTGGCCAAATGCAAACTTGTAAGAATGGCTGTGAGAGCGCTCAAGTAGTAATGGAGGATCCAATGCTGTTCTTCAGAAGGTAACTTGACAGTAAGCTGAGGGGAACATCCCCAAGCCCTGTCTTCCCATCACTATAGCTGCATGCTCCTCCGCATGGCTCAGCCTTCACTCCAGAAGGAGCTAATATTCCCAGAGGCTGGGCACAATGGAAATCATAATAAAAAGATTGTGATGTTATTTTGGCTTCTGTTTTTTGTTGTTCAGGGCGCCTGCCGAGTTTCGGTTTGGTTTCCTATCATTGGCCAATTCCTGAATCTAAAACAGGAGCAGCTGTAGCCTCCAGGAAGCCCACAGCTAGGTTGCCAGGTGGAGGGGTGGGTGGGAGGAGGCAGGGACTCCACCATGGACACAGAGGAGATGGGGGCACAGAAGAGAAAAATCAAAGTTTTTGGGGAAACTGAGGAAGAGGTAAGCCCTCTGAGCCTCCCTGGTGTGTGTTCCCCCAAACACACACCATGGGCTAGTATTAGACATTCCCTTCCCAGTGTCTCCTGAACTACAAAGTGTGGACTACTAGTTGGCTGTTTCCTCCTGGTCTGGGCTCTCCTTGGTCTGAGAGTTTCCTCCCCATCTTTGCTAATTGTTTTAATGTGATATGATAGGTTGGATAAACTAAGATCTGGAAAAGCTTTCAAAGGACTATGGAATCCCCAATTCATCCTTTTTGCCTGGGAAGAACAGAGCCAGTCCCTGTAGATGTGAAAGCATCTCTAGACTTTGGATCAGAGGCAGATATTCTACTCTGAAACCACAGGAGCCCCAAACACAAATACAGCTAACTCTCGAGGGACCAGAGGCCATTAAGTTGCATGGTCCAACTATATGCAGATTTTTTGTCAATAAATAGGTACAACAGTACCACACAATCCTCAGTTGAATCTGCAGATGTGGAACCAGGGATATGGAGGCCCAATCATAAAGTTACAAGAGGATTTTTGTGGCAGGGACATCAGCTCCCCTAATTCCCACATTGTTCAACAATCAACTGTAATTGCTAACATTTTAGCACTTACTATGCACTGGGCAGTTCCAAGATTAGCATAAGCTAATCTTCAAAACAATCCTATGTGATTTGTATTACAGATGAGAAAGTGAAAGTGAGATTCCACAGTCACAAAGCTAGGAAGTAGGGGAGTCGGGCAGTCTGATTTCAGTGCCCATGCTCTTAATTTATTGTGCTGCCTGTCAAAGTACACCTCAAAGTTGCTGTATGGTCCAGCACCTTCTGTTTCCATCCCCAGGGAAGAGGCATACGTAGGAAGGCAGGCATGTAGCCCCCCATCAGAGGATTTCTTACCACTTGCACAACTCACTCCCTTCACTCACAGTCTCCCACACCACTCCTTCCTGGAATTCTCCCACAGAACTCCATCAGGCTCAGACACAATAACATCCTACAAATCCTTTCTCCTTTTTCCAGGGTCAGTGAAGTCAAGCATTGGGACAGAGAAAAAAGGCATGAAAGCTGGACCTCTGTGAGCCCTCATGACAAGAAAGGTTTCCCCACTCTCATTCAGACAGTCTTGACTGGAACTTCAGACCCTCCCAGCTCTGTTCCTCATACCAACTGCCACTTGTTCCCAGGGTTGGCTGGAGCTTCGGTTCCACAAAAACTTCCACCCACTCTGACTTTCCCTAGAGATAAAGAGGAGTGCACTTGAGCCAGAGTAGAGCAGTGATCGCTAAATTTGCTAAATGTGGAGTAATTAGTGTTCTCTCTCCCACCCCACTCATAGGGTTGTTTAGTCTAGCCGTGCTAAACTTCAGTTTCCTCATCTGTAAAAATCTAGAAAACACTTCATTTTGTCTGCCTCCCAGACTGATAGTTGAGTGAAGACAGGATAAAATTGGTAATTGAAAAGAGCTTGCTACACTGTAAAGCACTGAGTGAACAGCAAGAATTTCTGGCCCCTAAAGGCTGTGTGTGTATCATTCCATGCACCACCCCCTCCCAGGCATAGCTGGGGATACTTCCATTGGCCTCTGTCCACAGTGCTGAAGTTACAGCCAAGACTGTTAGGGATTTTCAGTCCCTCTTTTTTTTTTAAATATACTCATTTATTCATATTCACAGTCACTTTACATTATTACATTTTAATACTCATCGAAAACAAAAAATATAGAATGCTCCATGAATTTGCATGTCATCCTTGTGCAGAAGCCATGCTAATCATCTCTGTAATGTTCCAATTTTAGCATATGTGCTGCTAAAGTGAGCACTTAAGTCCCTCCTTGTCCCATCTAAGGAAGCATCAGAGACTACCAAACCCAAGGACTGCCCTAAAACTCAGAAGGTATTGCCAAAATTTTTTTTATTTAATTACTTTCAAGTATCTTTGTTTTTTAATAAACAATAACATTCCTTTATAATAGGTACAAAACAGGCAGGATGTGATTTAGCAGGTCAGGAAGAGCAGAGGATGCAGTCTTCACTTCATGAAGATGTAACCTGAGGCTACATGGAAAGAAAAGGTCAGAGAAGGGATGTGGGCGGGCTAGTATGCTGACTGGCACCCCTGGAAAAAGCTAATCAGAACCAGGCATCATGAACTGAACCACGGCCAGGGGAACATGGTCTTAGTAGCTGGAACTGAACAAGGCAAAGGAGGAACCCCTGAAGGCCTGAGAGGTGTTCACCCTATCAAGGAGCAGATTTGAGGGATGCAAATGGCTGATGTCTGGTAGATGGGACCAGTGAGGTTGATATGACCTCAAGAACAGAGCTAAGATCAAAGGTGGAGGAGGGGCAGATTTCTGCTCAATAGGACCAAAAGACAACTGAATATCAGGGAAGGTAGTGAAGCTGTACATGCATATGACAGAAATATGACATTGAGGGTGAAATGCCTTCCCAGGTCTCCAGTTCTCTTGAGGCCTGAGATGCCAGTAAGTGGTTAGGCACCTTCTACTGTTTATTGGAAGGACTGATGCTAAAGCTGAAACTCCAATACTTTGGCCACCTTATGTGAAGAGTTGACTCATTGGAGAAGACTCTGATGCTGGGAGGGATTGGGGGCAGGAGGAGAAGGGGACGACAGAGAATGAGATGGCTGGATGGCATCACTGACTCGATGGACATGAGTCTGGGTAAACTCTGGGAGTTGGTGATGGACAGGGAGGCCTGGCGTGCTGCGATTCATGGGGTCACAAAGAGTTGGACACAACCGAGCGACTGAACTGAACTGTACTGTAACCCCAGCCCTGAGGCCTGCTGAACTATAGGGAGAGCCAAGCTTGTACAGACCCACATGACCCCAAAACATCAGCATTGCTGAGCTGGAAGTCTTAATTTCTTTAGTTCATCCTCTTAGACCAACTGCTGTGCCTCCAGCTCTGAGCCCTGACCTGAGAGAAGAGATCCAATATCACAATTCGCCTATTGTCCTCTTTCCAGGTGGGGTCTGAGAAGCATGTGTCCAGAACCTGATGTTGCACGCCCTCTGATGGTCATTCCCAGTACTGTTCTCTTACCCCAAAGCAAAAAAAGAAAAAACCCCTTTGAACTTTTATGGTCATGCATTGGAGGAGGAAATGGCAACCCACTCCACTGTTCTTGCCTGGAGAATCCCAGGGATGGGGGAGCCTGGTGGGCTGCCATCTATGGGGTCGCACAGAGTCAGACACGACTGAAGCGACAGCAGCAGCAGCAGCAGCAGTCATTGCAGGGCTTCCCGGTGGCTCAGTGGTAAAGAATTCAGCTGCTAAGCAGGAAAGATGGGTTCAATCCAGGTCGGGAAGATCCCCTTGAGAAGGAAATAGCAACCCATTCCCATATTCTTGCTGGAGAATCCCAGGGACAGCGGAGCCTGGCGGGCTACACTCCATGGGGTCACAAAGAGTCTGACACAACTTAGCGACTAAAAAAACATGACAACTAGTCAGTGTAGGTTCAGAACAGGCAGGGAGACACTAGACAAGTATCTGGGAGTTAGATGACCGGTCAGTGTTCAAGTATCAGTGTCAAGATTAGGGCTCGTCGGAAAAGATCTAGGAGGAGGCTTAGACTGAGGCTGGATGGGGGAACTACCTGATCCAAGACTAAGACCAATATCAGTGTCTCAGGCTGAGGCCAAAGTTGGGGCTCATTGCAGGACTGAATTCTGGGCTAAACTGTCAGCATGAAGTGTGTATCCAAGTGATATGCCAAGAGTCTGACTACAGGAAGGAGTCGGTGGATAGTGGAGTCAACATGGTATTCCTATAGGAGGTGAAACATCAGATAAGTGCCATCCATTGGAGAACTTAAGAAGAGATATTGCCAGGGGAGAAGTACAAGTGATGGTGGACAGAATAAGGAAGTCACTAATTTCTAAGAGCCTTCCAACCTTAAAGATAGGAATAGCCAGGCTAGAGCCCCTTCTATCTTCAGAATGTGAATTTCTGTATTCTAGTTCCAGCTTCCTGTTAAAGCCCCCCACCAACCCTAGTACTGCCACATACAAATTATAGGATCAATTTTGGGACACAGGAGACGTTCAAGAAACAGTCCTGCATAAAGCCGGCAGTGTGGGGGTAGTCTTCCTTTCCCCCAGGATTCTCTGTTTCTACTGGCAACAGTGCTGGCAGCCTCCCACACCCAGATCTTAGCAACCCTGGGAGCCCCTGGCAACTGCTGCCATGGTGACAAGACAGGGAACTGAGAACAGACTGGGGGGAGCACTTCCTCTGGAGCCTTCAGGATATACGTGAGAGAGGTCTCCCCCTCCCATACACAGTCTGGGAGGGAACATGTGCTCCTGTCTAAACACCTCCTCACTGGCACCCACCCCCACCCCTGTCCCCGGTTCCAGTTCCCTCAGGGTGAGGAAATGAGGGACATCTATCGTTGTGACGTCTCCAGAGGGAGAGAGGGTGAGTAGGGGGTGTTTGGAACTGACAAGATCACAGATGCATGCATACAAAGGCAGACAGTGTCAGCGTACCAACAGCCATGAAGCCTTATTTCATCCACTTTTTGTCATGTAGACAGACACCAGCCTACACTTAATCATATATGTACAGTAACACAAAATCACATACCTACAATAAATAACATAGAATCAAGCACACTACCATGCAAAAATAATTAAACAGATACACTTTCACTCATAAATCACATGATAAACACAACACTACAAATAATTTCCAGACTCCAACGTTTATAGATGCACTCACATATCCAGATATCTGTGAACATACAGAATAAGTTAACTTTCTTGAGCATTAACTGCAGGCCAAGCTGTCAGCACTACATGCGTCACCTTAATTAACCCTCAACAATCCTATGAGGTACAGCTGTTTTCTATCTCCATTTTACAAAAGAGGAAATTAGGCATTGATATGGTAAGCGGCCTCACTAGGTCAACAGTCTGCCTTCAGAGCCTACTTCCTCACACCCTGTGCCACACCCTGAGGCACCCCTGGTTCCTCTCACACACACCTGATACCTAGGACAATGGGACACAGGACAGCAACTGCAAACTTGGCAAACAACAGAATCTGTGCCACCAATAACTGAAGACACAGCTCTGCCCCCATGAAGGTCTAAGCCTACACTTTAGCATTAGCGGGACCAGGTAAAGGCCGGTGACTAAACTCTGCCTCCGTGTTGGCACAGGCAAGGCTGGAGGAGGCAAAATAGACAGAACTGGAATAGGAAGAAGCAGAGCCTCCCACAGTCCAGGCCCCCATGAATCTGGAGGTGGAAGATTGAGAGCTCTTGGATACAAGGAGCCACTACCAGTCCTGAGCCCCCTCACCCTCCCTTTCCCACCTCCATGTCACACTATTTCATTCACGCACCACCCAACCTCCACTCCCTTTCTCATGCCTTCTCACCTCATCTCTCTATCCCATCCCTTTGCTACTCAACCCATCTCCGCCCCCATCCCCTTTCCCTCATCCATCTCCCCTCCCTCCACCCCCTCACCCATCTTCCCCCCTCCTCTCCCCACCCCCCACACGTGTTCTCCCCTGCCTCTACTCCTCTACTCCCTTAACATCTTCTCTCCCTCCTCTCTTTATCCCCCCTCACCCTGCCTCTTCTTTCCACACTTCCTTTTCTTCCTTCACACCCCTTTATTCCTGGAATACCCATCATGATAACTAGAAAGCCAGATTAGGCAGAGAATAGGCAGACCTGATTTTAGGACCCCTAAACTCCCCTCTTGTTCTGTTCTGTGTCCTAAATATTGATGCCCTCCAAGCTTCAGTTTCAAGCTCCATCTAGTTTGCATGACTTCATGGGTGTCCATACTCTGCCTCTGGGAAACCACAAGGAAAGAGAGGTGACAGCTTCTGCTCTAGCCCTTCCTTTGTCCTCAAAGCCCCCAAGAACTCCTTCCCTCTCTTCACCCCTGGATTACCCCCTCTCCACCCCCGCTGCCTCTAGCACAGATGGGCCTGGGAGACAGTGACGTGGGCGCTAGGCACCGTGTCTGCTCAAGCGTCGGCTTCCGCTGGCAACCGCCTCCGCAGCCCTGCCTGCTCTGAACATCGGGGACACTGGGGCTGAGAATTAATGGGGGTGGGGGTACTGAAATGGGAGATTATGAGGGTGTTAAGAAAGAAGATCATGTGGAACTGAGATGAAGGAATAAAAGGGGGACTAGGATAGGGGAGCTCATGGGAATAAATAAGGATTAAGAATAGAGTAAGGCAAAAGATAATGGGCGAAAGACAGGAGATCCTATGGGGCAAGAAGGGAGGAAAGTCAAACGGGTCTAAAACATGTGTTACCTTAATGGGAACTCAAAGGGGAAGTAAGATGAAAGAATATAGGAAGAACTTGAATCGGTATCATGGGGGTTGCTGAGAAGGGGCTGCTCATGACGGAACACAAATGAGAGAAACATACAGAGGATAAAAGGGTGACTCAGAAAGGGAATTATGGAGGTGTTAAAATTGTGGAGAACTACCAGGTTACAACGGAGAAGGCAATTGCACCCACTCCAGTACTCCTGCCTGGAAAACCCCATGGACGGAGGAGCCTGGTAGGCGGCAGTCCATGGGGTCGCTAAGAGTCGGACATGACTGAGCGACTTCACTTTCACTTTTCACTTTCATGCATTGGAGAAGGAAATGGCAACTCACTCCAGTGTTCTTGCCTGGAGAATCACAGCGACGGGTGGGCTGCCGTCTCTGGGGTAGCACAGAGTCGGACACGACTGAAGCGCCTTAGCAGCAGCAGCAACCAGGTTACAAAGGAAAGAGCAAAAGAGTACTATGCACATCTACCCGGGCCTATTTTGAGATTCGGTTAGGTCACATCAGGTCAATTCCGGGTCACGGTAAGGTAAAGCTAAATCAGGTCAGGGCAAGGTAAGTTCATGGTTCAGTGGAAGACAGGTAAGAAAGAATGACCTTTTGACCCTGGTCCAAGGACTACACCTCCCAGGGTGCACTATTCTCTCCCCTACTCTCCTAGATGAAGAAAGGAAAAAATGCCCAGAGTCACCGCCAACTGGTAGGCGCAGTTTTCCTTTAAGCCTGCCTTTGACGTTGCAGGGGTTCCAGAAGGTTCTCCCGAGATTCGAGCAGCGGCCAGTACGTCCCACCTTCTCAAACCGGAGATTGGACTAAAATAGTTGTCCCCCAACTCGGGTCTAAGCCCCACTGACCAACCAATAAAATCAAAGGGCGCGAAGAGTTGCCGCCCTCTGTCCCTTTCACCAATGACATGACCAGATAGCGAAGAGGTGTGGTTGATTGATTCCAGAGTGCACCAATCAGACTCATACCAATCACTGCCCGGAATGTGTGCGCGTGTGGCCGGGTGACAGGGGCGGAGGAAGGGACGGCTACCACAGAACCACTCGTTGAAAGCTGTCCAATTACAACAGAGGCTGAGCTGAGTGACGGGCAGACGGCGCAATGGGCAGTACGGAGGCGGAGCTGTGGGGGCGGGTTCCCGGGCCGGCTGTCTGCCGCCGGCGGGCGGGCGACTCCTGTCCCTAGTGGAGGCGGCGGAGCCAGAGCCGGGGGAGGGGGCAGCGGCTGTCTGACGGACCGCGGCGGCGCCCGCAGCTCCTCACCGGTGAGGGCGCCGAGCCAGGACTCAAGGGTCCCGGGGGTGGGGATGGGGGCGTCGCGAAGCCAGGGGTCTTAATGTCGGGGGGAGCGGGGATCGGGACACTAAGGGCCCATCGACTCTTCCGCCGCGGGGGTGTGGGGACGCGGAGACTGCAAGGTGCTTGATGTCCGCGACCCTCTTAGAGGGGGCAGCCAGCGTCTGAGCCGGGGGGAGGGTCGGGCCGGGTCGCATTGGGTTCTGCGGAGGCGTTTCTGAGCCATCCCAGTCAGCCAGCGCCGGTGACATCACCGACCACCCTCCTCCGCCGGAGCCCCCTCCCCTCTCCTCCCCTTCTCTCCTTGCCGCGCCTTTTGTCCCAGCTGAGCTCTGTCCCGCCCCACCCCGCCCATCTGCGAGGGAGGAGACTCCCCGTCAGTGACTTCATTGAGTAGATTCTTGGGGATTGGGGTCTCCTCCTCCCCAGGAGAGGCGAGAAGAACACACTGCCTCTAAGGCCCTCACAGACAATCACACCTGTCACAGGTACACACGCTGCCACTCACAAGCACTCGCTTTTCACACTGCCAACCTTACTGTCACACTGCCATACAGCCATTCACAATCAGCCAGACCTCGCTGCACCTGAGAGCAGGTGATCTCGGGACCCTACCCCTTCACTCTCCATACCTGGGGATCAGGTCCAGCTCCTGCTGCACCGGACAAGGCTCGCTGGGCAAGTGCCCGAGACCCTGAGGAGGTGGCTTCCAGAGCTTCAGCTTACCAAGCGGGCTCCGGTGGAGCGATCCGAGGTGAGGGGCTGGGCTGGGCATGTTTAAGCGCACAGTGCTCTCCTGCCCATCCCCAGCAGCACCCCCACTACAGGCCCGAGGAGCTTTCCGGAGCTTCCCACACTTCTGGGGAGAAGACTTCTTAGCCAGCTTGATGTTTAAAATTCAGCTGGAGCCCTTAAAACTTCGAGCGTGGACGCTGAATGGGTTTGTAAAGTTTCGGTAAGTCCCTCTGGAGAAGGGCACTCATATCCATACCAAGTCAAATTCTTCATGTCATATCCCCCTCCATTGCCTATCTGCTTCCTCTGTCTCATCTCATCCCCAATTACATATAAGAATCCCCCTCTGTCCCACCCTTACATTTGAATGAACTGCACCCCTTGTCATTCATCTCCTATACCAAACCATTCAGGCATCCATCTTCCACAAATACCTCCTCTAGTATTTCAACTCTTTACATCCCATTGGTAACCCATTTGCCACCTCAGACATTTCCATTTCTCATCCTTCATCCCCCTCCCTCAGTACTTCATTTTCTGTATCAATCATTCCCCTTTCCTGGATCAGTCCCCCTTGCTATTTCTCATTTTTCATTCCTGCCTCTACATTAACATTCTCTCCATCCAAGGCAGTGCCACACCATGGGATTCCTTTGTCATTCCAACATGTGGCTCATGGGTATGGGAGGGAGGGAATGAGGGAGGAGAGAAAAAAAGCAATTCCTGAAAGAGCTTGCCCTATGTCTGTGGAGGCAAGAGAATTATAGGTCTAGAACAGCAAGCAGGTGGTTGCCAGGGAGGAAACTGGCCATACAAAGAGGTAATGTAGGGACAGCGAGGGGAGGGTGAGAGCAGTACCAAGCCATTCCACTCACTCTCAGCCTAAAAGGTGCTATAGTTCTCTGGGGGCACCCTCTTGGTGTGATAGGATTCCTTCCCAGTTTCAGGGGAAAGAAAGTGTGGGCTGAGGCAGAGATGGTGGCAGACCACCCCCAGCTCCCTCTCAGACGGCTTTTACTGCTGCTTCCGAAAATGGCTGCCCTCCCCCAGATGCTCTTTCTTTTCTGCCTCCCCCATCTGCAGCCTCCCCCCACCAGGCATGACATGCTGGTAGGGAGAAGGGGGAGTACCCGCCTTACTGGAGCCTTCTCTTCATCAGAGTGAGATGACTCCCTGAACCATGAGTCAACCCAGCCACCTGTAACAGGCCCTGTAGGGGCAGGAGTTAGGGCTCTTGTCCTTGTCTACCTGAAGCCCTGAGGCCTCCCCTCACCCATTATAACCCTTACTCCTGCCAGGAAGCTCTGTATACCTCTCTGAAGCAATCAGAGGCAGAAAAGCAGGCCTCAGCTGTGGCTGCCAGCCCAGGACATTGCTAGAAAGACTATGGGCTTTGGCAGGGGTTGGCCAAGTCTTGGGTTGGAGAATGGCTTCTGGCCATTCCCCCAAATAGCTCTAGCTACAGGAAAATGCCCTTCCTTCATATCCACCACAGAGACATTGATGGAGGGAGATTAGAGTGAAAGAATTAGAGTCCTGTGTTTCTCCCTCATATAAATAACAAATGCCCTTGCACCCAGCATGCAAGGGATTATCAAAGGAGTGTGGGCCTGGCACTGGGCCAGATCCTAAACCATGCAGTAGGTGAGAGAGAAGACTGGTAGAAAAGGTATTGAGGAAATGTTGGTTAGTGCCCAACTGTCTCCTAAAAACTAAGGTTAAAAAGACCCTACCCTAGGATGCTTTTGTTCACTAACACTGATGCTTTGGTAGCACAGACATGTCTTCAAACACAGTTTTGTGTGTAGACTCTGGGAAATGAGTAAAGCAAACTGTTGCCCTGGTTAGAAGGGCAGTGTCACCACCACCACCAACCCCCCACCCCCCCACCCCCGCTAATGAGGGAGTTAGAAACAGCAGTTTCCAAGGCTGTTAGTCATCCTCTGATCTGAATCACACTTGAGGCTTAGCATAGTTTGGGGAGTGGGGGTAGGAAGACCTGGGGTCTCCAATGGCAGAGAGGAATTCAGCACCCACACCTGACTCAGCCTGGCTGGCCAAGGCATCTGGCTGAAGACCCAGGCCCGTCCCCAGTCCTGGGCCACTGCCCCAGCTGCCCTTAGCCTGGGCACCATGCCTGAGGCATGGCGTAGGAGACCACGATGCTCAGGTGACCTCACCCAGTACGCTGATCTTGGCCAGCTCCTGTGCGTGGATCTGTCAGTCCATGGTACCGCCGCATTCAGCTGGGCTCGTGGGGGTCCTCAGTCTGGCCCAAGGACCTAGGCCTTAGAATAGCCCCGAGACTTGGGCCACAGCCCCCAGCTTCCTGTTGGGAAAACCCAGGAGCTAAAGAAAGAATCAGAGAATCCTAGAATGTCAGAGCTGGAAGAGATCTTCTAGTCCAAACCTTTCATCATACTGATGGAGAGACAGAGGCCCACAGAACAGGCATGACCTGCTGAAAGTTACACAGTGAGTCATTTAGGAACTTCAGGATCATCAGGAATAGGACCGGGGTAGAAGGGAACAGTGGCATCAAGGATCAGCCCTGGTTTCTTTCAGAAACAAGGAGACCAGTGCTGGTCCAGTGGCTGTGATGGGAAAGGATTACTACAAGATTCTTGGGATCCCGTCTGGAGCCAACGAGGATGAGATCAAGAAAGCCTATCGGAAGATGGCCTTGAAGTACCATCCAGATAAGAACAAAGAACCCAATGCTGAGGAGAAGTTTAAGGAGATTGCAGAGGCCTATGATGTGCTGAGTGACCCTAAGAAACGGGGCCTGTATGACCAGTATGGGGAGGAAGGTAAGAGAGCAATGCCCTAGCCTGATACTGCATGTCTGTCCTTGTTGGGGGTCCTGGGTGACCTCGTTCTCAAAGCAGGGAACTGGAGACTGAGAAAAGGGTGAGAGGCACAAGTGTTCCCAGTACTGACATCCAGAGGAAAAAAGAGACCACACACTCCCCAGTCTCAGCTCCCCATCCCTCTCCCTGCCTTTCTCTGCCCCTCTCCCTCCTCAAGTTCAGGCCTTAGAGAAGCTAGAGCCAGAGGCCTTCCCCGCCCTTCTTTCCCTCCCAGCCTTATTAGTCCTGCCTGAAGTTCCTGCTGCTTCATTGGTTGATGGGGAAGGTTAGGAAAGGGAGTGTGTGGCTCTCTGAGGACAGAGCATTTACAATCATCAGCATAAAAGTTTGGCCCTTAAGCAGCCGGGAAATTAACCACTGGAGCTCTGAGCTAGAGATGGTTGTCCCCTTCCCTGCCCCATTCCTACCCACTTCAGGCCAGCAGAACAGAGTTAGAGTTTCAACTCCCTGAGGAAGTGGCAGGGATCCAAGAGTGGAACGGGAACTGCTGCTGGCAACTTGCCCCCTCCCTGGGGTAGCTGGTGGCCACGCACAGGGTGGCAGGAAAGGTCCAAATAAAGCCTCTGAGAGGGCGGCTCCTCCCAGCACATCCCACGGGCATGATGTAGCTGCTAATTCTGGGCCTGCCCCTCAGGGCCGCCTGCCACCCGCCAGCCACAAGCACCTGTCAGGCTATATTAAGAGACATTGTCACAGCTGAGGACTCTCCTTTCCGGGAGGAACTGCCCTTCCTCCCCAGTGGCATCTACCTTTCTTCCACTTTCTCCTCCTCAGTCTCCCCATTCTAGTCTCAAAATTAGACGGGCTAATGATATGTACTGTACCTGACACAGAGTAGGTACTCAAAAGAATATTCTTTTCCTCTCCCCAGCCCTTGCTTTGTGTTACATGACCCAATCCTCTGTACACCCTAGTCCTCCCAACCCTCTCTTCTTATTCTCCATGACAAAATTCCTTCCATTATTCCCTCCTCACCTATTAGACTTGCCAATTCCCAGATTCACCAGGCAGTTGCTGGAATTCTCAGTATTCTTTCAGCTAAGAAATGTTTCTCTCTGGATTAGAGAGATGGGAAAGGTAGTGGTGGGGAAGAGGAAAGCAGTGCAGACACCATGCCACCATGTGACCTGTCTAGGAATTGCATTCATTCTTCTGCTTGGCCTCATCTTGATTAGGAAAAAGGTAGGAGCTGGATTATTTAGTCGCCAAATTGTGTCCAAGGTTTTTGTGACCCCATGGATTATAGGCAGCCAGGCTCCTCTGTCTACGGGACTCGGCAGGCAAGAATACTGGAGTGGGTTGTCATTTCCTTCTCCAGGGCATCTTCCCAACCCAGGGATTGAACTCCTGCATTGCAGGCATATTCTTTACCATTGAATCACCAGAGAAGCTGGTAGACTTCTTTCTGCAAGACCAAACCTAAGTGAAGGGCAAAGCTTGGGCCCTAGGTCCAGACACTGGTTCTAACACAGATCTACACCCCAGGAGGGCTCCTGGGGATACAGAACAACCTTAAGGAGACATCCAGGGCCTGGGAAAGGAGAAGCAGCCTTGGAAATGTGGGTTGTGTTTCTGTCTGCCCTGCCCCCTCCCCAGTAGCTAGCCAGAACAGTTGTGAATATAGACTCTGTGCACCCTGGCTGGGGACAAGTTGTTCCCAGCTTGAAAAGCGGGTAGTAGTTGTACAGCAGGAATCCTTGTAGAGAAATTACCCGCTCCTGTCATCATCAGACCAATTTCTCTCACTGAGCTCTGCCAAGCTTCTTGAGTTCACCTGACAATCAGACCCCCAGTAGAAGGAAAGAACAGACTTTGAATCTTAGGAAGGATGAAGAGGCAGCAGTTACAAGTCACTGAATTGCTTGCCTCTTGGCCTCTTCAATGAAACCCAAATCTCCTCTTGTGGGCCCAGGAAATAAGAGGCTAATTCAGGCTCAGGCTTCCACAGCCAATAAATATCGAGATAAAGGCCCCAAAGAGAAGAGTCCCTTCCCCTAGCCTGGGCCCCAGCCCTGAGTCTGTATACCCTAGATCATTTCTCAGTGTTAACCTCCTTCTTCTCCCCACACATGCCCCACCCCCCACTACTCCCATCACCATCACCACCATGCCCCATGAAGACTGCCTCCAGGAATCTGAGCCCCTGAGATAGAACCTGACTCCAGAGAGAGTCGCTGGGGTCACCACTGCAATGTTTCAGTTCATTCATGCATTTTGGTTGCTCTGACATAAGGTATGGGGAGAAAGCTTGGTGTTGTGCACTCCAGGGTGTTGCACAGTCTACACTTGCCCCTTGTGTGAATGGTACCCCTTGGAGCTGTGCAACACTGTGAGCCCTGAGTGTGGGAATGAAGCATTTTAAAACTTTTTGTAGAGAAATAACTCTTCTCCAGGCTAATGATCTTTCCTACTTTTGAGGGCCCTCCTGATTTCCCATTTGGGTAGGAGTTAGAGAAAGAGGAAATTGTGCTTGAAGTAGACTGAGAGGGGACTTCCTCCTTGATGATACCCCTACCTTATTTGAGACAAGTCACTTACTAGCCCCCAGGATGGTCAAATTCTTTGTGACTGCCTCTTGCCCTGTCTTTGGAGATAAGTAAATCTGGGAGCCAGGTATGACTTGTAATATGACCCCAGGCCAGCTATTCAAGGCTTAGTGAGACATCTTTGGGTCACAGGTAGATGGAAGAGATTACAGCTCTGGAGGCTGCATCCTACAAGTCTTCTAGTCTTAGCTTTTCAGCCTCTTTGACCCTCAAGATGTGCCTTATTATTATTAAGCCTATAAAAAAGTAGAAATTATTCTTGCCAGAGATTTTTCTTAATCTATTAGGCCAGCCCTCTCTGTGGGAGTTAAAGGTTGCTTCTTTCTCTAGGCTGATGAACTGGGAGCTAGAGAGCAAGGGGAGGAGACTGGGGTGGGGCGGAGACCAGCCGCACTGCCCCTAACTTCTTTTCCCTCCAGGCCTGAAGACTGGTGGCGGTTCCTCAGGTGGCTCCAGCGGCTCCTTTCACTACACCTTCCATGGAGACCCCCATGCCACCTTTGCCTCCTTCTTTGGAGGCTCCAACCCCTTCGATATCTTCTTTGCCAGCAGTCGCTCGGCTCGTCCCTTCAGTGGCTTTGACCCAGATGACATGGATGTGGATGAAGATGACGACCCATTTGGCGCCTTTGGCCGTTTTGGCTTCAATGGGCTGAGTAGGGGTCCAAGGCGAGCCCCAGAACCACTATACCCTCGGCGCAAGGTTCAGGACCCACCTGTGGTGCATGAGTTGAGGGTGTCCCTGGAGGAAATCTACCACGGCTCCACCAAACGCATGAAGATCACAAGGCGGCGCCTCAACCCTGATGGGCGAACTGTGCGCACCGAGGACAAGATCCTGCATATTGTCATCAAGCGTGGCTGGAAGGAAGGCACCAAGATCACCTTCCCCAAAGAGGGCGATGCCACACCTGACAACATCCCTGCCGACATCGTCTTTGTGCTCAAAGACAAGCCCCATGCACACTTCCGCCGAGACGGTACCAACGTGCTCTACAGTGCCCTGATCAGCCTCAAGGAGGTGGGGCCTGGATCAGATCATGTTTTTACTGGGCAGGGGGTGGGAGTGATGGAAATTTTTTTCTTCCCCACTTTTACTTTTCTTCCCTTCCAATCACTCTACCCTACATTTTCCTCATTCTCTAATTTTCCCTAGGCGCTGTGTGGCTGCACCGTGAACATTCCCACCATTGATGGCCGAGTGATCCCTTTGCCCTGCAATGATGTCATCAAGCCAGGCACCGTGAAGAGACTCCGTGGGGAGGGCCTTCCCTTCCCCAAGGTGCCCACCCAGCGGGGAGATCTCATTGTCGAGTTCAAAGTTCGGTTCCCAGATAGATTAACACCACAGACACGGCAGATCCTTAAGCAGCACCTACCTTGTTCCTAGGCTCTGCCCTAGCCAACCCAGAGTCTACCACAGCAATACCCCCGACACTCACCCCATCCATTGTGCACCCAGCTTGATGTCCACTGGACACTGGCAACGTTTTCTAAAGTGCAAAAAACAAAACAAACAAAAAAAATAAGCCACTGGTTTTCAGGGGAAATGTTCCTATCCCTGACCCCTTTCAAAGCTGGGCTGCCCTGGGGGAGTGGGAGGGAGGTGGGGAGAGCTAGCCCAGACCAGGGGTCAATTTTCATGTCACAACCTTTGAATCCAGTTCCCACTCCAGTGGCTGGAGAATGACCTGAGTGCTACTTGAAGATATAGAGATTCCTTGTCCATGCCTGTAAATAGCATGTCCTCCTTCCCCTCTCAGCTTTGCTAATACCTCTCCTTTCCCTTCCCTTCAGCTTCCTCCTATTGAGGGAGGAAGAGGATAAAATGGACACTGCTTTCCCACCCCAGCCCCACCCTCAAGTCCACAGTGTCCAGGGTTATCACATACCTATTCATGCACACAAAACACATGCCTAGAGCTGTGTGTGCCTCTCCAGGGTTGAGATGGGAAGGGAAGGTCCGTAACCCATGAACCGGGCCATTGAGCACGAGACACTTTTCATTTGGGGCAGGGAAGTGAATGGGACCCTCAGCAGCCTTCTTGACAGCTACCCTGCCCAGACCCTGCAGAGCTGGAAGTTCTGTCTTCCCTGCGGCTCCCAGGAATGTGCAAGGGTAGAGGAAGGGGAGGGGGCCTGCTGTATTAAGGCTAAGAGGTGGAGGGCACGGTCTGTCTTCCAACCTTCATCAGGAAGGGAAAGGGCTTTGGGGTCAGGTGGCAGCTATTCCCCACCAAGAGATTCAGGGTCACAGGTTTCTCCCCACACCTCTGAACTCAGGGCCTAGCCACCCCTAAACTTCCAAATCCCATTTTTGTGATATATGAAGCTACTTATTTCTTACCCTTCATGGAGGCTGCGTGGGGAATTTCTAGCCCTTTGATGCCTGTGTGATCCCACCCCACTCCCACAATTGTATAAAGGTCAAATAGTGAAGGAGCTAGGGTAAGACTGCTTCAGCCAGGTTCTGGGATGGGGTTTTTAGGTTTTCTCACTTTGACAAGCCCTTGAATGTTTTTATAGTAGTTTTTTTGTATTTTTTTGTAATGACAGTATTATGAAAAAAAATAAAGTATTTTAAAAATATAGCATCTGAGCAAGAACGATGAAGCTGTGATGGGGGTGGATATTCACTGTCAGCCTCCCTCCTGAGCCTTGCTCATCTCTGTGAAGCCCAAGTAGGCCCTCAATATAAGGTAAAGCTGACTCCTTCTTTCCTTCCTCTAAGCCCAGATTTCCAGAATTTACAAAATGTGACCCAAAACTCAGCAAAGACAGAAGATACCACTCAGCTATCAGAAGAAACCAAGATTTGAAAAGAATAAATATCCTGCATTATAGGAAATAGAGACTATCCTCCACAAAGGATGTGCTAGCCAGAGAAAAAGGATCAGTCCCACGATGACCATGCCCTCCTGAATTTCAGTATCCCAATGCCATGAAGACAACTCTGTCTTCACCTGAGCCTGGGCTCCATACAGAGGCTGACAAAGTGTAGGCTTTTAATAGGGATCTTCCTGCCTTTGCTTTTTATCCTGGGACAACACCTATGAGAAAAGCTCATTCTTTTATTCAAGGTACTTTTGGTGAAGACTATTCCTTCCAGTGCAGAAACTGAGGGACTTCTGTTTACAAAACATATGCTAATATCCCATCCTGGGCAGGCAGATCCTTAATCCTGCATCCCCTACTCAGTGCTCTCCTATTCAGGTCTCCTAGGGTTGTCCGTCTCTTCAGATCAGATCAGATCAGATCATTTGTGTCCGACTCTTTGCGACCCCATGAACTGCAGCACGCCAGGCCTCCCTGTCCATCACCAGCTCCCGGAGTTCACTCAGACTCACATCCATCGAGTCAGTGATGCCATCCAGCCATCTCATCCTCTGTCGTCCCCTTCTCCTCCTGCCCCCAATCCCTTCCAGCATCAGAGTCTTCTCCAATGAGTCAACTCTTCGCATGAGGTGGCCAAAATACTGGAGTTTCAGCTTTAGCATCATTCCTTCCAAAGAAATCCCAGGGCTGATCTCCTTCACAATGGACTGGTTGGATCTCCTTGCAGTCCAAGGGACTCTCAAGAGTCTTCTCCAACACCACAGTTCAAAAGCATCAATTCTTTGGTGCTCGGCCTTCTTCACAGTCCAGCTCTCACATCCATACATGACCACAGGAAAGACCATAGCCTTGACTAGGCGAACCTTTGTTGGCAAAGTGATGTCTCTGCTTTTGAATATGCTATCTAGGTTGGTCATAACTTTCCTTCCAAGGAGTAAGCGTCTTTTAATTTCATGGCTGCAGTCACCATCTGCAGTGATTTTGGAGCCCAGAAAAATAAAGTCTGACACTGTTTCCACTGTTTCTCCATCTATTTCCCATGCAGTGATGGGACCAGATGCCATGATCTTCGTTTTCTGAATGTTGAGCTTTAAGCCAACCTTTTCACTCTCCACTTTCACTTTCATCAAGAGGCTTTTGAGTTCCTCTTCACTTTCTGCCCTAAGGGTGGTATCATCTGCATATCTGAGGTTACTGATATTTCTCCCGACAATCTTGATTCCAGCTTGTGTTTCTTCCAGTCCAGCATTTCTCCTGATGTACTCTGCATATAAGTTAAATAAACATGGTGACAATATACAGCCTTGACGTCTCTTTCACCCAGGGCTAAATTCTTATTCTAGCTCTTTCCTGAGGCCTGAAGCACTGGGATCCAGGTCTCCTGAGACAGACTGCTCTCTCCCACCTCTCTGTGGACATGGAGGATCTGGGATCTCAGAAACTGTCATGTCCCCACTGAGTACTCTGGGGATAAACTATGACACCTTAAAGGCCGAGCTATCTGACGTCAGGGGCACTTAAATGAGAAAGCCCTGAAGCTGGCCTTGCAGCTCTGCCTACAACCTAAGCTTTGCCATTCTCGGAAGTTACATGAGGGATTCGTGGTCATTCTTAGATCATCACTATTTTGGCCTATAAACACTGAGGACTGTGAAAGCCTATGAATATTCCTTCTGAGATTTGTCTGTTAGTTGCCTTGAGGCCACATCAGTGCCAGAGACTCAGATCCTGCAGGCCCAGACCCACTAGTGTTAAACATGGAACTCTTTCAAAGGTGGTGTTTTAGTTAGTTCCAAATATTATTTATAGGAAATTCTCTAAGAAAAATGGAAACTGAAATATAAGGCTGGGTACCCAGGCCATACTAAAAAAAAGTTAAATCCCACAAATTTTCAATCTGCTTCTGTAGCAGGTATTATTTCAGTTGAAGTGACAGACTGTGCCTTATACTGGGTCAGAATGGTTACTCCAAAGGCCCTAGTCTGGGGTGGAGAAGAAGGTTGTAAGAGTGGGAGCAAGGATTGAAGGTAGGCACTATGTAGGGGGCTTGAAATAAAACAGGGTTCAGGACTGGGGAACCAGTGGGGAATATTTAGCTTGCATTTAAACTAGAAGGGGATAGAGGAGCGGGCATTAGAAATTCCACTGAATAAAACAAAAGGGGATCCCAGTGGGGAGCAACCACCAGAAACCAGGACAGCAGCTACAAGGGATTCACTGTGCAGAGAGGGGAAACCCTAGAAAAGCTGGCTCCATTTATGCTGCAAAAGGTCCTCCCAGGTTGGAGGATGTAAAGGAACTGCTGAAGACTGCACAGTTGATTAGGTTTGTCATCAGTGTTCCATAGTGGTTGGGAGTGGGTGTCCTGTGTGTCAGCAAGTGACTCTAAAATAGTCCCAGAAGGGGACTTCCCTGGTGGTACAGTGGATAGGAACCTGTCTGCCAATGCCAGGGACATGGATTTGATCCATGGTCCAGGAAGATTCCACATGCCACAGAGCAACTAACCCTATGTGCCACAATTATTGTGCCTGTGCTCTAGAGCCCAGGAGCCACAACTACTGAGACCATGTGCCACAACCACTGAACACCCCATTCTGTAATTACTGAAGCCGACACACCCTAGAGCCCTCATGCCACAACTACTGAGCCAGCATGCTGCAATCACTGAAGCCCATGTGCCTAGAACCTGTGCCCCACAACAAGAGATACCACTGCAATGAGAAGCCCATGCACTGCAACGAAGAGTAGTCCCAGCTCGCTGCAAATAGAGAAAACCCATAAGCAGCAACATAGACCCAATGCAACAAAAATAAATAAATAAAAATAGTCCCAGAAAGATAAACAAAGATTGGCAGATCTGAATTGGTGAAAGAAAAATCAGCAATTCTGAAGATAAGTCAATTAAGATTATCCAATGTGAAGAATAGAAAGAAAAAGAAATGAAGAAAAATCAACGGAGCCTAGAAGACCTGTGGGACAACATCAACTATACAACATACAAAGAGTGGAAGTCCCAGAAAGAGAGGAGAGAGAGAAAGGGGGAGAAATGATAACCAAAAAAATAATGGCCCAAACTTTCCAAGTTAAATGAAATGCTAGTCTACACATTCAAGAAGCACAAGTTCTAGGTATGATAAACACAAAGAGGTCCACATTTAGACACACTAAACTGTCAGAATATATGACAGACAATCTTGAAAAAGGCAAGAGAAAAGTGACTCATCATGTATAAGGGATACGATTAACAGCTGATTTCTCATCAGAGCTATGAAGGCCAGAAGGCATTGGATGACACACTCAAAGTTCTGAAAGAAAAATTCTATAATCAAATGGCCAAAAATATACACAAAAATGGGAGAAAAATTAAGACCAGATTTAAAAAAACCAAAAATCCATTGCTAGCAAATCTGCTCTACAACAAATACTAGTAGAGTCTTTTAGGGGATATATATATATATATGCTAACTCACTTCAGTCATGTCCGACTCGGTGAGACCCCATAGACGGCAGCCCACCAGGCTCCCACATCCCTGGGATTCTCCAGGCAAGAACAATGGAGTGGGTTGCCATTTCCTTCTCCAATGCATGAAAGTGAAAAGGGAAAGTGAAGTCACTCAGTAGTATCCGACTCTTAGCGACCCCATGGACTGCAGCCCACCAGGCTCCTCTGTCCATGGGATTTTCCAAGCACCCCACTCCAGTACTCTGGGGTCTGACAGGGTCAGACATGACTGAAGTGACTTAGCATATTATATATATATATATATATATAGTGAACTGTGAACTTCCTGATGTTCAAGCTGGATTTAGAAAAGGCAGAGGAACCAGAGATCAAATTGCCAACATCTGCTGAATCATCGAAAAAGCAAGAGAGTTCCAGAAAAACATCTATTTCTGCTTTATTGACTATGCCAAAGCCTTTGACTCTGTAGATCACAAAAAACTGGGGAAAATTCTGAAAGAGATGGGAATACCAGACCACCTGATCTGCCTCTTGAGAAATCTGTATGCAGGTCAGGAAGCAACAGTTAGAACTGGTCATGGAACAACAGACTGGTTCCAAATAGGAAAAGGAGTATGTCAAGGCTATATATTGTCACCATGTTTATTTAACTTATATGCAGAGTACATCATGAGAAATGCTGGACTGGAGGAAACACAAGCTGGAATCAAGATTGCCAGGAGAAATATCAATAACCTCAGATATGCAGATGATACCACCCTTATGGCAGAAAGTGAAGAGGAACTCAAAAGCCTCTTGATGAAAGTGAAAGTGGAGAGTGAAAAAGTTGGCTTCAAGCTCAACATTCAGAAGACGAAGATCATGGCATCTGGTCCCATCACTACATGGGAAATAGATGGAGAAACAGTGGAAACAGTGTCAGACTTTATTTTTCTGGGCTCCAAAATCATTGCAGATGGTGACTGCAGCCATGAAATTAAAAGACGCTTACTCCTTGGAAGGAAAGTTATGACCAATCTAGATAGCATATTCAAAAGCAGAGACATCACTTTGCCAACAAAGGTTCGCCTAGTCAAGGCTATGGTCTTTCCTGTGGTTATGTATGGATGTGAGAGCTGGACTGTGAAGAAGGCTGAGCGCCGAAGAATTGATGCTTTTGAACTGTGGTGTTGGAGAAGACTCTTGAGAGTCCCTTGGACTGCAAGGAGATCCAACCAGTCCATTCTGAAGGAGATCAGCCCTGGGATTTCTTTGGAAGGAATGATGCTAAAGCTGAAACTCCAGTATTTTGGCCACCTCATGCGAAGAGCTGACTCATTGGAGAAGACTCTGATGCTGGAAGGGATTGGGGGCAGGAGGAGAAGGGGACGACAGAGGATGAGATGGCTGGATGGCATCACTGACTCGATGAATGTGAGTCTGAGTGACCTCTGAGAGCTGGTGATGGATAGGGAGGCCTGGTGTGCTGCAGTTCATGGGGTCGCAAAGAGTTGGACACGACTGAGCGACTGATCTGATCTGATATATATATATATATGTATATGGAGAAGGCAATGGCACCCCACTCCAGTACTCTTGCCTGGAAGATCCCACGGATGGAGGAGACTGGTGGGCTGCAGTCTGTGGGGTCGCTGAGGGTCGGACATGACTGAGAGACTTCACTTTCTCTTTTCACTTTCATGCATTGCAGAAGGAAATGGCAACCCACTCCAGTGTTCTTGCCTGGGGAATCCCAGGGATGGGGAAGCCTGGTGGGCTGCCGTCTATGGGGTCACACAGAGTCGGACACGACTGAAGTGACTTAGCATAGCATAGCATATATATATACATATATATATATCAGATCAGATCAGATCAGATCAGTCGCTCAGTTGTGTCCGATTCTTCCCGACCCCATGAACTGCAGCACGCCAGGCCTCCCTGTCCATCACCAGCTCCCAGAGGCCACCCAGACTCACACCCATCAAGTCAGTGATGCCATCCAGCCATCTCATCCTCTGTCATCCCCTTCTCCTCTTGCCCCCAATCCCTCCCAGCATCAGGGTCTTCTCCAATGAGTCAACTCTTTGCATGAGGTGGCCAAAATACTGGAGTTTCAGCTTTAGCATCATTCCTTCTAAAGATTTTCCAGGATTGATCTCCTTCAGAATGGACTGGTTGGATCTCCTTGCAGTCCAAGGGACTCTCAAGAGTCTTCTCCAACACCACAGTTCAAAAGCATCAATTCTTCGGCATTCAGCCTTCCTCACAGTCCAGCTCTCACATCCATACATGACCACAGGAAAGACCATAGCCTTGACTAGGCGAACCTTTGTTGGTAAAGTAATGTCTCTGCTTTTGAATATGCTATCTAGGTTGGTCATAACTTTCCTTCCAAGGAGTAAGCGTCTTTTAATTTCATGGCTGCAGTCACCATCTGCAGTGATTTTGGAGCCCAGAAAAACAAAGTCTGACACTGTTTCCACTGTTTCCCCATCTATTTCCCATGCAGTGATGGGGCCAGATGCCATGATCTTCGTTTTCTGAATGTTGAGCTTTAAGCCAACCTTTTCACTCTCCACTTTCACTTTCATCAAGAGGCTTTTTAGCCCCTCTTCACTTTCTGCCATAAGAGTGGTGTCATCTGCATATCTGAGGTTATTGATATTTCTCCCGGCAATCTTGATTCCAACTTGTGTTTCTTCCAGTCCAGCATTTCTCCTGATGTACTCTGCATATAAGTTAAATAAACATGGTGACAATATGCAGCCTTGATGTACTCCTTTTCCTATTTGGAACCAGTCTGTTGTTCCATGTCCAGTTTGAACTGTTGCTTCCTGACCTGCATACAGATTTCTTAAGAGGCAGAATTAAGCCATGCCCGAGGGGCAACCTGGGATGGGCGGGTCATGGTGGAGAGATATGACAGGGTGTGGTCCGCTGGAGAAGGGAATGGCAAACCACTTCAGTATTCTTGCCTTGAGAACCCCATGAACAGTATGAAAAGACAAAATGATAGGATACTGAAAGAGAAACTCCCCAGGTCAGTAAGGGCCCAATATGCTACTGGAGATCAGTGGAGAAATAACTCCAGAAAGAATGAAAGGATGGAGCCAAAACAAAAAGAATACCCAGCTGTGGATGTGTCTGGTGATAGAAGCAAAGTCCGATGCTGTAAAGAGCAATATTGCATAGGAACCTGGAATGTCAGGTCCATGAATCAAGGCAAATTGGAAGTGGTCAAACAAGAGATGGCAAGAGTGAATGTCGACATTGTAGGAATTAGCGAACTAAAATGGACTGGAATGGGTGAATTTAACTCGGATGACCATTATATCTACTACTGTGGGCAGGAATCCCTCAGAAGAAATGGAGTGGCCATCATGGTCAACAAAAGAGTCCGAAATGCAGTACTTGGATGCAATCTCAAAAATGACAGAATGATCTCTGTTCGTATCCAAGGCAAACCATTCAATGTCACAGTAATCCAAGTCTATGCCCCAACCAGTAACGCCGAAGAAGCTGAAGTTGAAAGGTTCTATGAAGACCTACAAGACCTTTTAGAACTAACACCCAAAAAAGATGTCCTTTTCATTATAGGGGACTGGAATGCAAAAGTAGGAAATCAAGAAACACCTGGAGTAACAGGCAAATTTGGCCTTGGAATACGGAATGAAGCAGGGCAAAGAATAATAGAGTTTTGCCAAGAAAATGCACTGGTCATAGCAAATACCCTCTTCCAACAACACAAGAGAAGACTCTATACATGGACATCACCAGATGGTCAACACCGAAATCAGATCGATTATATTCTTTGCAGCCAAAGATGGAGAAGCTCTATACAATCAGCAAAAATAAGACCAGGAGCTGACTGTGGCTCGGACCATGAACTCCTTATTGCCAAATTCAGACTGAAATTGAAGAAAGTAGGGAAAACTACTAGACCATTCAGGTATGACCTAAATCAAATCCCTTATGATTATACAGTGGAAGTGAGAAATAGATTTAAGGGCCTAGATCTGATAGATAGAGTGCCTGATGAACTATGGAATGTTATATATATATATATATATATATATATATATATATATATATATATATATATATATGATGCATGCAAGCATGCTAAGTCACTTCCGTCATGTCTAACTCTTTGTGATCCTATTGACTGGAGTGTACCAGTCTCCTCCATCCATGGGATTCTCCACGCAAGAGTACTGGAGTGGGTTGCCATGCCTTCCTCTAGGGGATCTTCCCAACCCAAAGATTGAACTCACGTCCCTTATGTCTCCCACATTGGCAGGCAGGTTCTTTACCACTAGTACCATCTGGGAAGCCCAAAGGAAGATCCCCTAGAGGAGGGCATGGCAACCTACTCCATTTATTCAACAACTCATTCTTGCCTAGAGAATCCCATGGCCAGAGGAGCTTGGCAGGCTCCTATCCATGGGGTCACAAAAAGTTGGACATGACTGAAGCAACTTAGCACACACATATGTAATATATATATATACATAGAGAGAGAGACAGAGACAGAGAGTCAACATAAAATCAATCAATGTAAAACATCATATTGATAAAACAAACAGGAAAAAAAAAAACCACATGATCATCTCAGATAAATTTTTATGCCAGAAACTCAGAAATAAGGAATAGCAGGAAAATTCCCCAACATGACAATGAATATTTATGTTTTTAAAAACCCATAGCTAGGGACTTTCCTGATGGTCCAGTGGTGAGAACTCCACATTTCCAATGCAGGGGGTGCAAATTTGATCCTTGGTCAGGGAAGTAAGATCCCACATGCTGCACAGTACTGCCAAAATAATAACTAAATATAAAATAATATTTTAAAACCCACAGCTAGCATCATACTCCGTGGTGAAAGGCTGAAAGTATTTCCCCTATGATCAGGAACAAAACAAAGATGTTCATTTTCACAACTGTCATTCAACATTATACTGGAAGTCCTCCCTGATAAGAAAAAGAAATAGAAGTCATTCAAATTGAAAAGGAAAGGTGAAACTATTTTCCCTTCACAGATGACATGATCTTATGTATAGAAGATCCCAAAGAATCCACAAGAAAGCTAGTAGAGCTGTAAATGAATTCAACAAAGTTGTAGGGTACAAGATTAACACAAAAAAATCCATTGTGTTTCTCTATACACCACAAATAAACATTTTTTCCAAAAAGGAACTTAGCAATCAATTCCATTTTTAATAACATATACAGTATCAAATAGGAATAAATCTAACCAAGGAGGTTAATAATGTATATGCTGAAAACTACAAAACAATGGCTGAAAGAAATTAAAGAACTATATAAACAATCCTGTGTCCATGGATCAGAAGACTTAACATTGTTAAGATGTCAGTATTGCCCAAAGTGATCTACAGATTCAGCATAATCTCTATTAAAATTCCAACTACCTTTCTCATAGAAATGGAAAGACCATCCTTAAAATCATATGGATTTTTGAAGAGTCTCAAATAGCCAAAACAGTCTTGAAAAAGAAGAACGAAGTTGGAGGACACACACTTCTTGATTTCAAAACTTATCACAAAACTATTGAAATTAAAAGAGTATAGGGCTTCTCTGGTGAAAAAGCGAAAGTGTTAGTTGCTCAGTCATGACCAACTCTTTACATTCCCATTGACTATAGCCTGCCAGGCTCCTCTGTTCATGGAATTATCCAGACAAGAATCCTGGGATGGGTAGCCATTCCCTTCTCCAGGGGATCTTGACCCAGGGATCAAACCCAGGTCTCCTGCATTGCAGGCAGATTCTTCACCATCTGAGACTCAAATCAATCTTGAAAAAGAAGAATTAAGTTGGAGGACTCACACTTTCTGACTTCAAGACTTACCACAAAACTACATTAATTAAAATAGTATAGGGGTTCCCTGGTGGCTCAGTGGTAAAGAATTTCCCTGCCAATGCAGGAGACACAGGTTTGATACCTGATCTGGGAATATCCCACATGTTGCAACTAAGCCCAAGTGCCATGACTATCGAGTCTGAGCTCTAGAGTTCAGGACCTACAACTACTGACACACAAGCTGCAACAACAGAAGTCATCGCACTGCAATTAAAGAGTTGCCCTTGATCTCTGCAGCTAGAGAAACCCTGAGCAGCCAAAAATAAATAGTAAAATAAACTTTAAATAAATAAAATTTTAAAACCACAATGAGATATCACTTCTACCAAATAATAGGATGACTATAATAAAACTTAAAAAAAAAAAGAAAATAAGAAATGTTTACAAGGATATGGAAAAATTGGAACCTTTGTGCATTACTGATGGGAATATAATAGTGCAGCCACTGAGGAAAACAGTTTGGTACTTTTTTAAAAAGTTAAAGGTGGGGACTTCCCTGGTGGTTCAGTGACTAAGACTCCATGCTCCTAGTGCAGGGGGTCTGGGTTCGATCCCTGGTCAGGGAACTAGATCCCACATGCTGCAACTAAGACTCAGTGCAGTCAAATAAATAAATTAAAATAAATATTTTTAAAAAGTTAAAGTTGGAACTACCATATGACATAGCAATTTTATTCCTAGGTATATATCCAAAAGAATTAAAAGCAGGAACTTGAACATATATTTGTACACCAAAGTTCATAGCAGCATTATTCACAATAGCCAAAAGTTGCAAACAACCCAAGTGTTCATCAACAGATGAATGAATAAACAAAATATAGTATATATACACACAATGGAATATAATTCAACCAAAAGAGAAATGAAAATTTTCATATATGCTACAACATGGGTGAATCCTTAAAACATGTGAAATTAACTAGACACAGAAGGGCAAATATTACATGAATCTACTTATAAGAGATGGGAATACCAGACCACCTGATCTGCCTCTTGAGAAATCTGTATGCAGGACAGGAAGCAACAGTTAGAACTGGTCATGGAACAACAGACTGATTCGAAATAGGAAAAGGAGTACGTCAAGGCTGTATATTGTCACCATGTTTATTTAACTTATATGCAGAGTACATCATGAGAAATGCTGGACTGGAAGAAACACAAGCTGGAATCAAGATTGCTGGGAGAAATATCAATAACCTCAGATATGCAGATGACACCACCCTTAGGGCAGAAAGTGAAGAGGGGCTAAAAAGCCTCTTGATAAAGGGAAAGTGGAGAGTGAAAAGGTTGGCTTAAAGCTCAACATTCAGAAAACGAAGATCATGGCATCTGGTCCCATCACTGCATGGGAAATAGATGGAGAAACAGTGGAAACAGTGTCAGACTTTATTTTTCTGGGCTCCAAAATCACTGCAGATGGTGACTGCAGCCATGAAATTAAAAGATGCTTACTCCTTGGAAGGAAACTTATGACCAACCTAGATAGCATATTCAAAAGCAGAGACATCACTTTGCCAACAAAGATTCGTCTAGTCAAGGCTATGGTCTTTCCTGTGGTCATGTATGGATGTGAGAGCTGGACTATGAAGAAGGCTGAGCGGCAAAGAATTGATGCTTTTGAACTGTGGTGTTGGAGAAGACTCTTGAGAGTCCCTTGGACTGCAAGGAGATCCAACCAGTCCATTCTGAAGGAGATCAGCCCTGGGATTTCTTTGGAAGGAATGATGCTAAAGCTGAAACTCCAGTATTTTGGCCACCTCATGCGAAGAGCTGACTCATTGGAGAAGACTCTGATGCTGGGAGGGATTGGGGGCAGGAGGAGAAGGGGACAACAGAGGATGAGATGGCTGGATGGCATCACTGACTCGATGGATGTGTGTCTGAGTGACCTCCGAGAGCTGGTGATGGACAGGGAGGCCTGGCGTGCTGCGGTTCAAGGGGTCGCAAAGAGTCGGACACGACTGAGCGACTGATCTGATCTGATCTGATAAGAGGTACCTAGAGCAGGCAAATTCACAGGGATAGAAAGTAGAATAAAGGCTACCAGAAGCTAGGGTTCTGAGAGGGCGAAGAGAGAGTTATTATTTCATGGGTACATAGTTTATGTTCAGGAAGATGAAAAAGTTTTAGGAGCAGATGCTAGTGATCATTATACAGCACTGTGAATGTATCTAATTTCTGAATCTGAATTGTACAGTTACAAATGTTTAAAATGAGAAATACCATGTTATGTGTATTTTATTATGATAAAAACAATGAAGTCTACATATAAAACTAACACAATGTTGGACTTCCCTGGTAGTCCAATGGTTAAGACTCCACACTCCCAATGTAGCAGGTACAGGTTTGATCCCTGGTTGGTGAACACTACACAGTACAGCAAAATAAATAAACTAGTAAAATATTATGTGTCAACTGTATCTCAATAAAAATTAACTAATTGACTTAAAAGAAACAACAACATTCAACATCAAACAACAATGGATTAAAGACCTAAATGTAAGAATTAAAACCATAAAACTCTTAGAAAAATTCACAGGAGTAAATCTTCATAATTTTGGGTTTGGCAATGGATTCTTAGATATGACACCAAATTTTTGAGCAACCAAAGGAAAAATAGAAAAATCAGTCTTCAACAAAATTAAAAACTTTTGTGCTTCCAAGGACACTGTCAAGAGAGGGAACAGATAACTCATAGAATGAGATGAAGTATTTGCAAATCATATATTTATAAGGGTTTAGTATCCAAAATACATAACATACTCTTAAATTCAACAACAAAAAGACAATCTACCCAATTTTAAAATAGGCAAAAGACTTGAATATAAGTTTTGCCAAATTATAACATATTTATGTAGCCAAAAAACACATGATAAGTGTCAACATCATTGGTCAAGAGGAGACTCTTGTATATTGCTGAGAAATGCAAATGTTTTGGTGGAATATTCAGATCAGATCAGTCGCTCAGTCGTGTCCAACTCTTTGTGACCACATGAATCGCAGCACGCCAGGCCTCCCTGTCCATCACCAACTCCCGGAGTTCACTCAGACACACATCCATCGAGTCAGTGATGCCATCCAGCCAACTCATCCTCTGTCGTCCCCTTCTCCTCCTGCCCCCAATCCCTTCCAGCATCAGAGTCTTCTCCAATGAGTCAACTCTTCGCCAAAATACTGGAGTTTCAGCTTTAGCATCATTCCTTCCAAAGAAATCCCAGGATTGATCTCCTTCAGAATGGACTGGTTGGATCTTCTTGCAGTCCAAGGGACTCTCAAGAGTCTTCTCCAACACCACAGTTCAAAAGCATCAATTCTTTGGTGCTCAGCCTTCTTCATAGTCCAGCTCTCACATCCATACATGACCACAGGAAAGACCATAGCCTTGACTAGGCGAACCTTTGTTGGCAAAGTGATGTCTCTGCTTTTGAATATGCTATCTAGGTTGGTCATAAGTTTCCTTCCAAGGAGTAAGCATCTTTTAATTTCATGGCTGCAGTCACCATCTGCAGTGATTTTGGAGCCCAGAAAAATAAAGTCTGACACTGTTTCCACTGTTTTCCCATCTAATTCCCATGTAGTGATGGGACCGGATGCCATGATCTTCATTTTCTGAATGTTGAGCTTTAAGCCAACCTTTTCACTCTCCACTTTCACTTTCATCAAGAGGCTTTTTAGTTCCTCTTCACTTTCTGCCCTAAGGGTGGTATCATCTGCATATCTGAGGTTATTGATATTTCTCCCAGCAATCTTGATTCCAACTTGTGTTTCTTCCAGTCCAGCATTTCTCATGATGCACTCTGCATATAAGTTAAATGAACAGGGTGACAATATACAGCCTTGACGTACTCCTTTTCCTATTTGGAACCAGTCTGTTGTTCCATGTCCAGTTTGAACTGTTGCTTCCTGACCTGCATACAGATTTCTCAAGAGGCAGATCAGGTGGTCTGGTATTCCCATCTCTTTCAGAATTTTCCACAGTTTATTGTGATCTACACAGTCAAAGGCTTTGGCATAGTCAATAAAGCAGAAATAGATGTTTTTCTGGAACTCTCTTGCTTTTTCCATGATCCATCGGATGTTGGCAATTTGATCTCTGGTTCCTCTGCCTTTTCTAAAACCAGCTTGAACATCAGGAAGTTCACGGTTCACATGTTGCTGAAGCCTGGCTTGGAGAATTTTGAGCATTACTTTACTAGCGTGTGAGATGAGTGCAATTGTGCGGTAGTTTGAGCATTCTTTGGCATTGCCTTTCTTTGGGATTGGGATGAAAACTGACCTTTTCCAATCTTGTGGCCACTGCTGAGTTTTCCAAATGTGCTAGCATATTGAGTGCAGCACTTTCACAGTATCATCTTTCAGGATTTGGAATAGCTCAACTGGAATTCCATCATCTCCACTAGCTTTGTTCGTAGTGATGCTTTCTAAGGCCCACTTGACTTCACATTCCAGGATGTCTGGCTCTAGGTCAGTGATCACACCATCATGATTATCTGGGTCGTGAATATCTTTTTTGTATAGTTCTTCTGTGTATTCTTGCCACCTCTTCTTAATATCTTCTGCTTCTGTTAGGTCCATACCACTTCTGTCCTTTATCGAGCCCATCTTTGCATGAAATGTTCCTTTGGTATCTCTGATTTTCTTGAAGAGATCCCTAGTCTTTCCCATTCTGTTGTTTTCCTCTATTTCTTTGCATTGATCACTGAAGAAGGTTTTCTTATCTCTTCTTGCTATTCTTTGGAACTCTGCATTCAGATGTTTATATCTTTCCTTTTCTCCTTTGCTTTTCACTTCTCTTCTTTTACAGCTATTTGTAAGGCCTCCCCAGACAGCCATTTTGCTTTTTTGCATTTCTTTTCCATGGCGATGGTCTTGATCCCTGTCTCCTGTACAATGTCACAAACCTCATTCTGGAGAGGGGAATGGCAAACCACTTCAGTATTCTTGCCTTGAGAACCCCATGAATATTATGAAAAGGCAAAATGATAGGATACTGAAAAAGGAACTCCCCAGGTCAGTAGGGGCCCAATATGCTACTGGAGATCAGTGGAGAAATAACTCCAGAAAGAATGAAGGAATGAAGCCAAAGCAAAAAGAATACCCAACTGTGGATGTGATAGAAGCAAAGTCCAATGCTGTAAAGAGCAATATTGCATGGGAACCTGGAATGTCAGGTCCATGAATCAAGGCAAATTGGAAGTGGTCAAACAAGAGATGGCAAGAGTGAATGTCAACATTGTAGGAATTAGCGAACTAAAATGGACTGGAATGGGTGAATTTAATTCAGAGGACCATTATATCTACTACTGTGGGCAGGAATCCCTCAGAAGAAATGGAGTGGCCATAATGGTCAACAAAAGAGTCTGAAATGCAGTACTTGGATGCAATCTCAAAAACGACAGAATGATCTCTGTTCGTTTCCAAGGCAAACCATTCAATGTCACAGTGATCCAAGTCTATGCCCCAACCAATAATGCTGAAGAAGCTGAAGTTGAACGGTTCTATGAAGACCTACAAGACCTTTTAGACCTAACACCCAAAAAAGATGTCCTTTTCATTATAGGGGACTGGAATGCAAAAGTAGGAAGTCAAGAAACACCTGGAGTAACAGGCAAATTTGGCCTTGGAATACAGAATGAAGCAGGGCAAAGAATAATAGAGTTTTGCCAAGAAAATGCACTGGTCATAGCAAATACCCTCTTCCAACAACACAAGAGAAGACTCTATACATGGACATCACCAGATGGTCAACACCAAGATCAAATTGATTATATTCTTTGCAGCCAAAGATGGAGAAGCTCTATACAATCAGCAAAAACAAGACCAGGAGCTGACTGTGGCTCGGACCATCAACTCCTTATTGCCAAATTCAGACTGAAATTGAAGAAAGTAGGGAAAACCACTAGACCATTCAGGTATGACCTAAATCAAATCCCTTATGATTATACAGTGGAAGTGAGAAATAGATTTAAGGGCCTAGATCTGATAGATAGAGTGCCTGATGAACTATGGAATGGTGGAATATTATTCAGCCATAAAAAAGAAATGATGTAGTAGTACATGCTACAACAAAGATAAATTTTCAAAATCTTCTGTTATGTGAAAGAAGCTAGACACAAAATTTCAGTTATATATTCCACTTATATGAAATGTGTAGAACAGGCACATCCAGAGAGATTGATAATATATTAGTGATTGCCAGGGGCTGGGAGAAGGGAGGAATGAGCAGTATGTCAATGGTATAAGTCTTGTTGAAATGAAGAATTTGTTTTGGAATTAGTGGTGGTGATTGCACAACCTCAAGAATATAAAAAAAAAAAAAAAAACTATGAATTTTACACTTCTTAGGGTGAATTCTATGCTATGGGAACTATATCTCGATTTTTAGAAATAATATTTTAAAAAATGAATAAGAGAGATTCATGCATAAGAGGTTGATATCCTGAGTCAGGTGAGGTAAAATAGTCCAGACACAAAGTCTAGCTAGAGAATAGGACCTGAGTGTGCTCTGAAGGAAGAGGGGAAAAGGCCAATGTTAGAGGTGGAAGATAATCCAGTAAGAAAGTAGGAATCAGTGGCAAAAAGGTCTGGTGGCTAAAAGGTGGTGAGAGTATTGAAAAGAGAGCTTCAGTCTTGAGAGTTTGAGAGGCAATAGGATCTAGTAGCAGAGATCCTGGAACAAAGATAAAAGTTAGGGGTGGAGTGAAAGAACGTTAAGTGAGTAAAAAGGCAAGGAGAGTACCCAGTGGCCTGGAAAGCTCCACAGGAGGAAGAAATAAAGTTTCAGAGGATGAGAAAAATAGATCAGCCAAAATATGGAGGCAAATGTCAGAGTGACTTCTAATCACAGAAAGAAGGCCACTGATGTGAATTATAAGGATGATGTAAGCCTGAGGTGATGTAGCCCAACATTGCAGTTGTAGCCCAAAGAAAGGGAGACAATGAACTAATATGGGTACACTGTGGGAAGATGGGTTTCTGTAGGTCCTCAGGCTGACAGAGGGATAAATAAGACAGTATGAGAGGGCTCACTCAGAGGGTTTAATTGGCTTTCAAAAGGGTCTGATGAGAGTGGGGATGCTGGAGAAGGGGAGAGAAGTTGGCTCAGGCAGAGAACCAGGGGTCATAGCCAAAGTGACACAGAAGACACAGCAGATTCCCAACCTACTTAAGCATCAGAAGATCAGCTTTCATGGTCACCCTATTGTGATCCTCTCAGCAGGGATCTTGCTACAAACTCATCAAGTTTTCCCAGATGGCTGCAGAAGACAGGATGCACAAACTGAATGGAGATAGAAGGACACAGCAAGCCTGGCAGGAATCACATTCCCCATGTCACTGACTTCAAGATGCTTCTTTTATTCCTCAAGGAGGGGTTTCTCTCACATTTCCTTCCCTATAGGATTACCTTCTCATATCAACCTCGGCTGCATGGGGGCCCTGCAACCACAAGAGGCCATGCTAGGAAGAAGGGAACAGGAGAAGAGATTCATCAATACCTGCTTTCCCAAAAAGCAAGCAGGTCTCATGTCACATGCACATTTTCTGGCAAATTCTCCTAGGTAACCAGGAGACTTGGTCAAATGTAGTGAAGGTAGAAGCAAAGGATCTCATAGGAGGCTCAGCAAAACTAGACTCCAAGAGCCCCAATCATTAGTACACAAGGCCAAAGAGTGACAACAGTAGACAGGCTCAAGTATGGAATAGTGTTTTGTACTTTATCCCATCTGATCCTCATAACCACGCTGTGAGGGACGAAGATCAAGTGTAACTCAAGGAGGAATCTGAGCCTTCAGTTCAGTTCAGTTCAGTTCAGTCGCTCAGTTGTGTCTGACTCTTTGTGACCCCATGAATCACAGCATGCCAGGCCTCCCTGTCCATCACCAACTCCCGGAGTTCACTCAAACTCATGTCCATCGAGTTGGTGACGCCATCCAGCCATCTCATCCTCTGTCGTCCCCTTTTCCTCCTGCCCCCAATCCCTCCCAGCATCAGGGTCTTTTCCAATGAGTCAACTCTTCGCATGAGGTGGCCAAAGTATGGGAATTTCAGCTTCAGCATCAGTCCTTCCAATGAACACCCAGGACTGATCTCCTTTAGGATGGACTGGTTGGATCTCCTTGCAGTCCAAGGGACTCTCAAGAGTCTTCTCCAACGCCACATTTCAAAAGCATCAATTCTTCAGCGCTCAGCTTTCTTCACAGTCCAACTCTCACATCCATACATGACCACTGGAAAAACCATAGCCTTGACTAGACAGACTTTTGTTGGCAAAGTAATATCTCTGCTTTTGAATATGTTATCTAGGTTAGTCATAACTTTTCTTCCAAGGAGTAAGCATCTTTTAATTTCATGGCTGCAATCACCATCTGCAGTGATTTTGGAGCCCTAAAAAATAAAGTCTGACTCTGAGCCTTAGGAAAGTGAAAAACAATTTGTCCCAAATCAGGACCCAAAAGGCCTGCCTATAGATATCCATTCCACTGTGTCTCACACTGCCACCTGGTGGGCAAGACCCACTGGCCAGCTCCACCATTCTTCCACTTCCAGGATGGACCTAGCAGGGAACCAACCAAGTGTGCTTGGTTCTAACTCCTTCCCATGACTCTCCCTGAGGAGAGCTTTGTTTTCTAAGAGGGTTGAGCTCTAGCAGCTGACATCCTTAGAGACTGTGGATGTGGCCCTAGGTCATGAAAAGGAGAGATTAAGATTAACCCTTGAGTGCTATGGACTGAACCGTCAGAACCTTACCTACCAAATGCTCCCTCTTTGCTCCTCTTCCTTCTGCACTGATGCTGAAAAACAAAAAGGAATGAGGGGCTTGGACTCAATTCTTATTCTCCTCTCGCTAGGCAAGTTGCAGACATTTATTACATATGAACAATATGATTTTCTACATTGAATTAATGAAATTCTGAGTTCTTATCCAGAAATCATTTTTAAAATGATTAAAGTATTTTCTATTTTTTTTTCCTTTGAAAATCTCAAACAAATGTTTTTTATATGTGATCCTCAGTTGATTTTTTTAGTTAGTAGTCCTTAATGATGGAGAAGGAAATGACAACTCACTCCAGTATTCTTGCCTAGAAAATTCCATGGACAGAGCAGCCTGGTGGGCTACAGTCCATGGGGTCACAAAGACTTTGCCACAACTGAACACATCACTACAATCCTTAATGAAAAGGGTAAGTAATCTCAGATCAACAAGGGCATAAATGTTTCCATTTGATAGGATTTTACCCCATGATAGAGCTTAGATTCTAGCATCTCAGCACTGCTCTCCAGATCAGCTCAATCACAAAGGAAACATGTGAACCAGAGATATCTGAGAAGGTGTGTGATGAATGTGTGTTGAAAGACTATTCTCCTATAAGTAACCTGAACTATCTTCATAATTCAATCCTGTGTTATCACATACAGTAGCTGCTAGCCACAATAGCTGAAGCACTTTGAAATGTGGCTAGTCTGAACTAAGGTGTGCTATAAGTGTAAAATATACACTGGATTTTAAATACAGTACCAAATAAGGATGAAAGATGTCTCAGTAATAATTTTTTCATATTGCTTACATGTTGAAATGACTGTTGAAAGGAAATTTCTGATCAAATTTGCTCTTTTTTTTTAAGGTTTTTTGATGTGGACCATTAGCAAGAGAGTTCCAGAAAAACATCTATTTCTGCTTTATTGACTATGCCAAAGCCTTTGACTGTGTGGATCACAATAAACTGTGGAAAATTCTGAAAGAGATGGGAATACCAGACCACCTGACCTGCCTGTTGAGAAATCTGTATACAGGTCAGGAAGCAACAGTTCAAACTGGACATGGAACAACAGACTGGTTCCAAATAGGAAAAGGAGTACGTCAAGGCTGTATATTGTCACCCTGTTTATTTAACTTACATGCAGAGTACATCATGAGAAACGCTGGACTGGAAGAAACACAAGCTGGAATCAAGATTGCTGGGAGAAATATCAATAACCTCAGATATGCAGATGACACCACCCTCATGGCAGAAAATGAAGAGGAACTAAAAAGCCTCTTGATGAAAGTGAGAGTGGAGAGTGAAAAGGTTGGCTTAAAGCTCAACATTCAGAAAATAAGATCATGGCATCCAGTCCCATCACTTCATGGGAAATACACGGGGAAACAGGGGAAACAGTGTCAGACTTTATTTTTCTGGGCTCCAAAATCACTGCAGATGGTGACTGCAGCCATGCAATTAAAAGATGCTTACTCCTTGGAAGGAAAGTTATGACCAACCTAGATAGCATATTCAAAAGCAGAGACATTACTTTGCCAACAAAGGTCCATCTAGTCAAGGCTATGGTTTTCCCAGTAGTCATGTATGGATATGAGAGTTGGACTGTGAAGAAGGCTGAGCACCGAAGAATTGATGCTTTTGAACTGTGGTGTTGGAGAAGACTCTTGAGAGTCCCTTGGACTACAAGGAGATCCAACCAGTCCATTGTGAAGGAGATCAGCCCTGGGATTTCTTTGGAAGGAATGATGCTAAAGCTGAAACTCCAGTACTTTGGCCACTTCATGAGAAGAGTTGACTCATTGGAATAGACTCTGATGCTGGGAGGGATTGGGGGCAGGAGGAGAAGGGGACAACAGAAGATGAGATGGGTGGATGGCATCACTGACTCGATGGATGTGAGTCTGAGTGAACTCTGGGAGTTGGTGATGGACAGGGAGGCCTGGCGTGCTGCAATTTATGGGGTCACAAGGAGTCAGACATGACTGAGTGACTGGTCTGATCTGATTTTTTAAAGTCTATTGAATTTGTTACAATATTGCTTCTGTTTTATGTTTTGTTTTTTTGGCCCTGAGGCCCAATGTGGGATCTTAGATCTCCTACCAGGGACTGAACTTGCACCCCTTGCATTGGAAGGTAAAGTCTTAATCACTGGAACACCTGGGAAGTCACTCAAATTTGCTCTTAATGCCTCTTAATATTTGCTCAAATGTCTCTTAATATTGTCAGTTGAAAATTTTGTATGTGACCACCAGCTTTTTCATTTTTCTCTGCTGTACAGCATTCTTTTAATGCTTATTACTCAGAAACACTCTTTCACAACAGACCTTTGTAGAATTGGTGATGACCCTCATTGAACCTTGGGTCTCACTGTGTAGTCAACTGTGAGGATTCATTTAAAAGTGAATTTCCTCTACACAAGATAAAGGAAATCATTTATCAAAGGCAATTTCAGTGCACACTATTACACACAATATTATGGGGACAATAATGGCATAATAACTATTAACATGCCAAAGAATACACAAACAATTGTGTTTGTTGTTAAAAACTTGAGATTTATATATAAATACTTTAAAATATGTATGAGAAAATGGATCGTGTCCTGTAAAACAGAAAAAAAGATGTGAACAATGGAAAAAATAGCCAAAAGAACATATAGTTGTTACCTCTGATAAGCAAAGCTTGAGGTAGAAGGTGTGGGAAAAAGACTCTTCCCCCCCACCCCACCCTTGGCCACTCTGCTTGGCGTGTGGGATTTTAGATACCAAACCAGGGATTGAATCAGGGCCCAACAAAGAAAGCATCAAGTCATAACCACTGGACCACCGGGGAATTCCCAAGCCTGCTTTTTGTTACAAGAAATTATATCTGACTTTTAAAACAACATGCATACATTACTTTGATTAAAAAAAAACAAAACAAAACTAATTTTAACTCCAGGAATCAAACCCAGGTCTCCTGCATTGCAGGCAGATTCTTCACCATCTGAGCCACCAGAACACAGATACTAAGGTTACCCTAAAAATATGCTCAACCCAGAAATCTAAAGCTTTGTTGGTTAACAGCCCAAAGGAGGAATAGTGTTTAGAACTGACAAAAGTATGGAGAGCTGAATCTGAGAACTGCACATAAAACCAGGCAATCAAAAGGGCTATATATTGAACATGTGAACAAATCTGCATGTTGGAAACCAGAGCCAATTAAAAAAACCAATCTGTCTCTGGTGACACTAAGAAAGTGAAACCAAGCAGGACCCTATGTGGCTCCTGGGCAAGAAGTTTTTCTGTGTTTCCCATTTCCTGTTTGTAGGAAATAGGCTTCAGCCTCCTAGACCTCTCCTGAGTTCCAAAGGGCAGGTTCAAACAGTTGCTAATCAGGGAAGGGAAGGGATGCAGAGACCAGGGAGGAGCAGTGAAGAAACAATAGTGCAGCCTTGGGACAGGATCCAGGTTTTGCCTCAAGGGATACATATATAACTGTTTTTGAGCTCTTCTGCAAAACTAATGACATGTGTGTGTGCTGTCATGTCCAAGTCTTTTCGACCCCATGATCTGTAGCCTGCAAGGCTCTTCTGTCCATGGGATGTTCCAGGCAAGAATACTGGAGTGGCTTGCCATTTCCTACTCCAGGGGATCTTCCCGATCCCCGAACCTGCATTTCCTGTGTCTCTTGCATTGGCAGGCGGATTCTTCACCACTGCTCCACCTGTGGAAGATGATAACTACCAGATGAAGCATTTTCATTCCAGAGAAGTCAGTTTGATAACCTCCAGAATCACAGAAGCTCATCAGGAGAACATGGAAAGCCAGATTAGAGGAATGCAAGTCCTGCACACACCCTGATCCTTTTCAACAACCCACCCTTGAACCATTGCATAAAGTTCAGTTTAGTTCAGTTCTTCAGTCCTGTCTGACTCTTTGTGACCCTGTGGACTGCAGCACACCAGGCTTGCCTGTCCATCACCAACTACAGGAGCTTGCTCAAACTCGTGTCCGTTGACTCAGTGATGACATCCAACCTTCTCAACCTTTGTTGTCCCCTTCTCCTGCCTTCAATCTTTCCCAGCATCAGGGTCTTTCCCAATGAGTCAGTTCTTTGCATCAGGTGGCCAAAGTACTGCAGTTTTCAGCTTTAGCTTCAGTCCTTCCAATGAATATTCAGGACTGATTTCCTTTAGGATGGACTGGTTTCATCTCCTTGCAGTCCAAGGGACTCTTAAAGAGTCTTCTCCAACACCACAGTGCATCAATTCTTCAGCACTCAGCTTGCTTTATGGTCCGACTCTCCCATCCATACATGACTACTGAAAAAACCATAGCTTTGACTAGATGGACCTTTGTTGGCAAAGTAATGTCTCTGTTTTTTCATATACTGTCTAGGTTGGTCATAGCTTTTCTTCCAAAGAGCATCTTTTAATTTCATGGCTGCAGTCACCATCTGCAGCAATTTTGGAGCCCAGGAATATAAAGTCTTTCACTGTTTCCACTGTTTCCCCATCTATTTGCCATGATCTAAGTTTTTTTGAATGTTGAGTTTCAAGCCAGCTTTTTCACTCTTCTCTTTCACTTTCATCAAGAGGCTCTTCAGTTCCTCTTTGTGTTCTGTCATAAAGGTGGTGTCATCTGCATATCTGAAGTTACTGATATTTCTCCCGGCAATCTTGATTCCAGCTTGTGCTTCATCTAGCCCGGCATTTCTCATGATATAGTCTGCAGAGAAGTTAAATAAACAGGGTGACAATATACAGCCTTGACATACTCCTATCCCAATTTGGAACTAGTCTGTTGTTCCATGTCTGGTTCTAACTGTTGCTTCTTGACCTGCATACAGATTTCTCGGGAGGCAGGTCAGATGGACTGGTATTCCCATGTCTTTAAGAATTTTCCATAGTTTGTTGTGATCCACACAAAAGACTTTGGCATAGTCAATAAAGCAGATGTTTTTCTGGAACTCTCTTGCTTTTTCGACGATCCAATGGATGTTGGCAATTTGATCTCTGGTTCCTCTGCCTTTTCTAAATCCAGCTTGAACATCTGGAAGTTCACGGTTCATGTATTGCTGAAGCCTGGCTTGGAGAATTTTGAGTATTACTTTGCTAGTTTGTGAGATGAGTGCCATTGTATGGTAGTTTGAACATTCTTTGGCATTGCCTTTCTTTGGGATTGAAATGAAAACTGATCTTTTCCAGTCCTGTGGCCACTGCTGAGCACATGGCACTCAAATTTGCTGGCATCTTGAGTGCAGTACTTTCACAGCATCATCTTTGAGGATGTGAAATAGCTCCACTGGAATGCCATCACCTCCACTAGCTTTGTTCGTATTGATGCTTCCTAAGGCCCACTTGACATCGAATTCCAGGATGTCTAGCTCTAGATGAGTGATCACACCATCATGGTTATCAGGGTCATTAAGATCATTTTTGTATAGTTCTTCTGTGTCTTGTCACCTCTTCTTAATATCTTCTGCTTCTGTGAGATTCATACCGCTTCTATACTTTATTGTACCCATCTTTGCATGAAATGTTCCCTTGGTATCTCTAATTTTCTTGAAGAGATCTCTAGTCTCTCCCATTCTATTGTTTTTCTCTGTTTCTTTGCATTGATCACTAAGGAAGGCTCTCTTATGTCTCCTTGCTATTCTTTGGAATTCTGCATTCAAATGGGTATATCTTTCCTTTTTCTCCTTTGCCTTTAGCTTCTCTTTTTTCTTTTCTCAACTATTTGTAAGGCCTCTTCAGACAACCATTTTGCCTTTTTGAATTTCTTTTTCTTGGAGTGATCTTGATCATTACCTCCTGCACAATGCCACGAATCTCCGTACATAGTTCTCCGGGCACTGTGTCTATCACATCTAATCCCCTGAATCTATTTGTCATTTCCACTGTATAAGCATAAGGGATTTGATTTAGGTCATACCTGAATGGTCTAGTGGTTTTCCCTACTTTCTTCAATTTAAGTCTGAATTTTGCAATAAGAAGTTCAAAATCTGAGCCACTGTCAGCTCCTGGTCTTGTTTTTGTTGACTGTATAGAGCTTCTCCATCTTCAGCCACAAAGAATATAATCAATCTGATTTCAGTACTGACCATCTGGTGATGTCCATGTATAGAGTCATCTCCTGTGTTGTTGGAAGACAGTGTTTGCTATGACCAGTGCATTCTCTTGGCAAACTCTGTTAGCCTTTGCCCTGCTTCATTTTGTACCACTGCATAAAACTCCTCACCGTTTCCACCTGTGCTGGGACACACAGGTTTTGTTTTGCCATGTAAATATATGTATTCCAAAAATAAATAAAATTCACATTTTTAAAGACTTAGTCCTCTCTAACATCAACTCTTTATCAAGTCAACATTAGCTGAATCAATACCACAAAATAAACACCAAAGTTTTCTCCAAAAAATCATATTTACCCAATGTTTTACAATATGTGGAAATGCTTATTCTACAGTAAGTTTTCAAACACAAAATTTGATCTAATATTGTATGTAAGAAATATGCAGGACTTCCCTCATGGTGCAGTGCATAAGATCCACCTGCCAATGCAGGGGACATGGGTTCAAACCTTGGTTGGGGAAGATACCACATTCCTCAGAGCCCACAGGTGGTAACTACTAGAGCCCATGGCATACAACAAGAGAAGCCACCACAATGAGAAGCTCACGAACCTCAACTAGACAGTGGCCCTTGCTATTGCAACTAGAGAAAGTCCACGTATCACGAAGATCCAACACAACCAAAACTAAGTGTCAACTACAAATTGGCTGATCTTCCCAGTAGCTCTCAGATGGTAAAGAATCTGCCTGCAATGCAGGAGACCCAGGTTTGATTCCAGGAAAGATCCTCTGGATAAGGCAATGGCAATCCACTCCAGTATTCTTGCCTGGAGAATCCCATGTCGGGCCACAGTCCATGGGGTTGTAAAGAGTCGGACACAACTGAGTGACTAACACTACTACTACTACAAATTGGCACTTGCCAAGAGCATTTGCTAGTGACTAAACAACAACAAGGGCATTTGCCATCTACCTGTGCTGCTGCAGCTGCCAACCGCCAATACCCACTAAAGGGAATTCAGGGTGGAAAGTGAGGCACTCTGTGCTCCAGGGAAACTGATGGAATAGGTCTTTAGATAGTTAGGAACCTATTTCATGATCCAAATTCTTACATCTCTTCATATCTAGAAAAGTACTAAATCCCTTCACAGTGACTAGCAGGAAATCTTTTGTAAAGTAAGGACTTGATTACGTTAACTTAACTTTCCCTTCACCAAAATTTTATACACTGACCTTCCCCTACTGCCTCTTTGAATCAGTCTCTCAGAGATATTTGAGGTGCTGTATGCTACACTGCAGTCCTCAGTCAGTCAGTTCAGTCCCTCAGTCGTGTCTGACTCTTTGCGACCCCGTGAATTGCAGCACGCCAGGCCTCCCTGTCCATCACCAACTCCCAGAGTTCACTCAAACTCATGTCCATCAAGTCAGTGATGCCATCCAGCCATCTTATTCTCTGTCGTCCCCTTCTCCTCCTGCCCCCAATCCCTCCCAGCATCAGAGTCTATTCCAATGAGTCAACTCTTCGCATGAGGTGGCCAAAGTACTGGAGTTTCAGCTTTAGCATCATTCCTTCCAAAGAACACTCAGGACTGATCTCCTTTAGAATGGACTGGTTGGATCTCCTTGCAGTCCATGGGACTCTCAAGAGTCTTCTCCAACACCACAGTTCAAAAGCATCAATTCTTCAGCGCTCAGCTTTCTTCACAGTCCAACTCTCACATCCATACATAACTAATGGAAAAACCATAGCCTTGACTAGACGGACCTTTGTTGGCAAAGTAATGACTCAGCTTTTGAATATGTTATCTAGGTTGGTCATAACTTTCTTCCAAGGAGTAAGCATCTTTTAATTTCATGGCTGCAATCACCATCTGCAGTGATTTTGGAGCCCCAAAAAACAAAGTCTGACACTGTTTCCACTGTTTCCCCATCTATTTCCCATGAAGTGATACAGTCCTCATTTTACCCCAAATAATACTTAATTCACAGCTCTCACACATTGTGTGTCTTTTTAGTGGACATAAGTAAATTCTTTTTTTTTTTTTTCAGTAACATTTCTGAGGACTTCCCTGGTGGTCCAGTGGTTGAGAGTTTGCCTTGCAATGCAGGGGATGTGTGTTTGAGCCCTGGTCAGTGAACTAAGATTCCACAAGACTGGGAGCAACTAAGCCCTGCACTCTGGAGCCACTGAGTGCCACAACTAAGACGTGAGATAGACAAAATTTAAAAAGTAACATTTCCTCCTATCTCTAGTAGGACATAGCTAGATCAGATCAGATCAGATCAGTCGCTCAGTCGTGTCCGACTCTTTGCGACCCCATGAACCGCAGCACACCAGGCCTCCCTGTCCATCACCAGCTCCTGGAGGTCACTCAGACTCGCATCCATCGAGTCAGTGATGCCATCCAGCCATCTCATCCTCTGTCGTCCCCTTCTCCTCCTGCCCTCAATCCCTCCCAGCATCAGAGTCTTCTCCAATGAGTCAACTCTTCGCATGAGGTGGCCAAAATACTGGAGTTTCAGCTTTAGCATCATTCCTTCTAAAGAAATTCCAGGATTGATCTCCTTCAGAATGGACTGGTTGGATCTTCTTGCAGTCCAAGGGACTCTCAAGAGTCTTCTCCAACACCACAATTCAAAAGCATCAATTCTTCGGCGTTCAGCCTTCCTCACAGTCCAGCTCTCACATCCATACATGACCACAGGAAAGACCATAGCCTTGACTAGGCGAACCTTTGTTGGTAAAGTAATGTCTCTGCTTTTGAATATGCTATCTAGGTTGGTCATAACTTTCCTTCCAAGGAGTAAGCGTCTTTTAATTTCATGGCTGCAGTCACCATCTGCAGTGATTTTGGAGCCCAGAAAAACAGTCTGACACTGTTTCCACTGTTTTCCCATCTATTTCCCATGCAGTGATGGGGCCAGATGCCATGATCTTCGTTTTCTGAATGTTGAGCTTAAAGCCAAACTTTTCACTCTCCACTTTCACTTTCATCAAGAGGCTTTTTAGCCCCTCTTCACTTTGGGCCATAAGAGTGGTGTCATCTGCATATGTGAGGTTATTGATATTTCTCCCGGCAATCTTGATTCCAACTTGTGTTTCTTCCAGCCCAGCATTTCTCATGATGTACTCTGCATATAAGTTAAATAAACATGGTGACAATATACAGCCTTGACGTACTCCTTTTCCTATTTGGAACCAGTCTGTTGTTCCATGACCAGTTCTAACTGTTGCTTCCTGACCTGCATACAGATTTCTTAAGAGGCAGATCAGGTGGTCTGGTATTCCCATCTCTTTCAGAATTTTCCATAGTTTATTGTGATCCACACAGTCAAAGGCTTTGGCATAGTCAATAAAGCAGAAATAGATGTTTTTCTGGAACTCTCTTGCTTTTTCCATGATCCAGCGGATGTTGGCAATTTGATCTCTGGTTCCTCTGCCTTTTCTAGGGATCTCTTCAAGAAAATCAGAGATACCAAAGGAACATTTCATGCAAAGATGGGCACGATAAAGGACAGAGATGGTGTGGACCTAACAGAAGCAGAAGATATTAAGAAGAGGTGGCAAGAATACACAGAAGAACTGTACAAAAAAGAGCTTCAAGACCTGGACAATCATGATGATGTGATCACTGACCTAGAGCCAGACATCTTGGAATGTGAAGTCAAATGGGCCTTAGAAAGCATCACTACGAACAAAGCTAGTGGAGGTGATGGAATTCCAGTGGAACTATTCCAAGTCCTGAATGATGATGCTGTGAAAGTGCTGCACTCAATATGCCAGCAAATTTGGAAAACTCAGCAGTGGCCACAGGACTGGAAAAGGTCAGTTTTCATCCCAATCCCCAAAAAAGGCAATGCCAAGGAGTGCTCAAACTACCGAACAATTGCACTCATCTCACACGCTAGTAAAGTAATGCTCAAAATTCTCCAAGCCAGGCTTCAGCAATATGTGAACCGTGAACTTCCTGATGTTCAAGCTGGACATAGCTAGAGTGCCTATCAAATACAGGACCTGACACATAGAAGCCCCCCAAAAAAATGCAGTAAGAGATTTGAAGGTAGTTGCTTCGGATTCCCCTCTAGAAGCCTGCGGGGCCAGCCCCTCAGGATGGCCCCTCACCTCTGCCCACATCTGTGTTCACGGCTGGGGCCCGCCCCGCCCTCTGCTCCCACTGCCGGCCGCCCCGGGGCCTCCCCACTTCGTCCTCCCACCTGAAACAATCCTCCTGGACATGAGCTTTACCCTCCTGAGGATGCCAATCCCTCCCGGAGGGGCGTTCCTTCAGGTTTCACAGTTCAGACCAGTCCAGACGTTTTTGGAACACTGGTCCCCTCAGGTGCAGGGGAATAGAGCGTGTCGATCCCGCGGTGCTACAACTGGAGCTGGGTTACTGGCCCTTCACTCGACACATCCTTCTGGATGAGATGGGAAGGGGAAAAGGGAGGAGGAAGAGGAAAGACGGGTCGGGCAAAGGGAGAGGGAAGGCGGAGGGAAAGGGAGAAAAACGAGTTGGGCAGTTTTATGACGCCAAAGCTACGGCCGCATGTGGAGGATGGCCCGCTCCGCGGTGGGACCTGGGCCCAGCCCCCGCACCCAGAGGCCTCGAGGATAGAGTCCTGTCCTGGAAGGGGCCCTGAGGCGTCCGAAAAGCCTTGCCCGAATGTTGGCTGTGCGCTCTGATCTCAAGTGTGCTTACTTCAGCGTCCTGAGCTGTTGTCCGCTAGTGGCCTCCAAGAAGCCTGAGAGGACAGTCCTGAGGCGTCCCCCGCCCATGAGCAGGCCCTCCCCGGAAATCTCCCCCTTTCGTTCATTCACCCTTAGGGTACTGAGCTCCAACTATGAACTAAGCGCCTGAAAGTGAAAGTCGCTCAGTCCTGTCCGACTCTTTGCAACCCTATGGACTGTAGTCCATGGAATTCTCCAGGCCAGAATACTAGAGTGGGTAGCCTTTCCCTTCGCCAGGGGATCTTCCAAACCCAGGGATCGTCACTATAGCAGGAAGAAAGGAGATTAGAGGCAATGATTTGGGATGACACAAGGTTCTCATAGGATAGCTCCTGGCTTCTCTGAAAAGTAGAGCTCTGCCATATATGTTAGGAGCCAGAAGAGAAAGAAGTAGAGGAAAGTGAACTGGTTTTGAGTAGAGTGGGAGAATTTACTAAGAAATAAATTACATAGCACCATGGTCAAGAAGCTTTGCCTCCTGTTGTGTGTGTGTGCCACATGATGGAGTTTGTGGGGATTTAGTTCCCCAATCAGGGATCAAACCCCCTCAGAGTCCTAATCACTGGACTGCCAGGGAAGCTTTGCCCGTTTTGATCACCTATGTATCCCAAATACTTAGAACAGTGCCTAGCACATAGCAGGCCCTTAATAAATGGAATGCATGAATAAAAGCATTTCAAATAATGATGGATTTGACCATGAGTCATAGACCATGAATTTATGGTGCCACCAACTTATCTATATGTGTGATTTTATCCAATAATGCTGAGCTCTGCCTTCCCAGAGAGCAGCTCTGGCATCGAGTTGGGATTTTCCCAGATTGAATTGATGAATGTTGATTAGGTGATGAACCATGAAGAGAGGGAGGAAATAAGGCAACCCTTGGAGAGGGAGGAAATAAGGCAAGAGGTTGTTTATGGACAAGGAGAAAGTGGAAAGATAAATGGACTAGATATCCTGAGAAGGTTGAAGAGTTGGTATTTTAGGATAAATCTGGAGGTTGAAGTTAGAGGGTGATATAAGACTATATTATTTCAGAAAGTAGAGTGTTTCCTGGTGATAATGCTTCAGATATGGCCATAGTTGGATAGGAACAGAGGTAAAGGACCCTGAGATGAAAATATCTAGGAACTGAGTCTACGTCATTGAATAGAGCTATCCACACTGATGCTTGGGTCTCCCATTGATTTCCTCCTTCAAGATCTCTGCTCTATGCCCCATCCAATCCCTTCCCCAACCTCAGAGGATCTGCATTGCATTCATGTTTCAATTTAAGCCCCGGATCTCAAAAGATCTGGCATGGCTCTGGGCCAGAAAACAGAATGGGATAGTTAGAGAGAGCTGTAATGGACATCTCTTTTATGCCATCTTATTTTGCTGAGAGCAGGCATGCACCTTTCCAAAAACAGTATGTCTGTGTCTCCTGGAGGAATGACCATACCCCTGCTTCTTTGGTCTCAGTCCACGTCCAGGTGAAGTGTTCTTCCCTCCATACCCTTACTCCAAGAGTGAGTATATGATTCAGACCTGTCAGATGAAGCATTCTATTTCCCTGTGTGCAGTTCAGTGAGTAGTTCAATGATGGACACATGACCAATTGCAATCCGTAAGGACAATATTGTCTCCGCAGCACCACATTTTCAGCTTCACTTGAACTTGCTACCCACACAACACCTGAAAATAGTCAGCACATAAGACAGAGTCAAGAAATGGAAACGGGGGAATTCGCTGGTGGTCCAGTGGTTAGGACTCCGAGCTTCCACTACAGAGGGCATGGGTTCGATCCCTAATCAGGAAACTAAGATCCTGCAAGCCATGCAATGCAGCCAAAAAAAAGAAAAAGACAGGAAAGAAATGAAAATTGAATCCTGATGACATCAAATTGAATCCCTGCATCAGTCCTATTACCTGAAGCCACCCCTACCCCTGGATTGTTCAGATATGAATCATACATTCCCATTTATTTACACTGGTTGGATTTTAATTTCTGTCACATATACCCAAATGATTACTCACAATACAAGGGGGTTCTCAATCTCTAACTCTGCCTTCTGGGATATCTATATACTATGGATACACAGAAATATAGATATAATAATTATATATATGTTAATTTCTTTGTGTCACAGATTCTCCTATGTTGAAAGAATATAACAATACCTACTTTAAAGGGTTGTAAAGATTAAATGAGATAATTATGTTAGAGTATAAATTTATCCCACAACTGAGGTACAAGAAACATTACTTTTCTAAATTAAACTAAATCTGGCTCAAAACTCTTATTTATCAGGGTTCTAAGATATCTAATATTAATCATGATTCATGTGGGAGTGGGGTTTTTCCCCTCTTTAGTGTGGTATATACATTGACCAAACAAAACAAAAAACATTTAGGAAAGAACCTCGGGTCTTGAGTCTGTCATGGTTTCCACTGGGATGTGCATCATCTAACTCATACAGTCCACACAGAGGCAAGTGACTCCACGGCGTCCCTGCCAAGTGTGTACATCAGCATCTTTTGCTACAGTTCCCCAGGCTATGTACTAGATATTTAGTGCCCTAACCGTTAAATCAGCTCTCCCTATGAGAAGTCCTGCTACCTTTTAACTGACTTTTAAAAATTTTTTTATTTATTTATTTTTGGTTGCGCTGGGTCTTCCTTGCTGTCCTCAGGCTTTTTCTAGTTGCAGAGCGGGAGCTACTCTCTAGCTTCGGTGCACAGGCTTCTCATTGTGGCAGCTTCTCTTGTTGCGGAGCACAGGTTCTAGGCACAGGGGCTTCAGCAGTTATAGCACTGAGGCTTCAGTAGTTGCAGCTCCCAGCTCTAAAGTGCAGGCTCAGTAACTGTAGCACATGGGCTTAACTGTTCCACAGCATGTGGAATCTTGCTGGCATGCCTGCTCAGTCAATCAGTCATGTCCAACTCTTTGTGACACCATGGACTATGCCCATGAAGCTTCTCTGTCCATTGGATTCTATAGGCAAGAGTGCTGGAGTGGGTTGCCATTTCCTTCTCCAACGGATCTTCCTGACCCAGGGATTGAACTCAAGTCTCCTGCATTGGCAGGTGGATTCTTTACCACTCTACCACCAGGGAAGTCCAACCTCCTAATTGACTTCTGTCACTCATGGAGCCTATTGCAACATCTCTTTTCTGTAGTCCCTGAACACATGGCTATCCTTGGGCAACTCCTCTTCTTTCAACTTAGCACTTCCTCCATCTTCTTCTTAAGAGGACGTGTAGAACAGGTGTACTGCAACTTTAATTTGGGACTAGAAAATTCAAAACCCATTAACTATTCCATAAGATAAGAAACCTATAATTCTTAGAAGAGAGGAGAGCAAAGTTACCTTTTATTCCTACTGAGTATCTCTTTTAACGAGTAGCACACAGCACTTGGGAAATTATTCTGCTGTAAATGTGAATAAGCTGGCACAGAATAAGTATTCAGTATTGTCTTCTCTATTTCCTATCACTCAACTTACTTTATTCATCCAGAGATAGCAAACTCAAATATCAGGCAGATAATACAAATGACTAAAAATAGACAAGTGTAAGAAAACAAAATCATTGCACAAAATAAAAAGAAACTAGTCTTTAGCCTTGGCTTTAACAAGGAGAACATGGTGAGCTGGGAAGCACAGGGCCACTAAAGGACCTTCTGCTGCTGCTGCTGCTAAGTCACTTCAGTCGTGTCTGACTCTGTGCGGCCCCAGAGATAGCAGCCCACCAGGCTTCCCCGTCCCTGGGATTCTCCAGGCAAGAACACTGGAGTGGGTTGCCATTTCCTTCTCTAATGCATGAAAGTGAAAAGTGAAAGTGAAGTTGCTCAGTCGTGTCCGACTCTTCTCGACCCCACGGACTGTGCCTACCAGGCTCCTCCGTCCATGGGATTTTCCAGGCAAGAGTACTGGAGTGGGGTCTCATTGCCTTCTCTGAAAGGACCTTCTACTTAGCTTTAAATGGTCTTGGTGGGAATGAGAGGCCTGTGTTGCCAGATTTTACCCAAAAATATTATTGTGTACAATCTACTAATCTTACAATGTTGGCTACTCATTCAAGTCGGCTTCCCAGGTGGCGTAGTGGTAAAAAATCTGCCTGCCAATGCAGGAGATACAAGAGATGCGGGTTTGTCTTAAAGTGGCGGGGGGCGAGAGGGGCACGTAATATGTATACCTACGATTGATTCATGTTGAGGTTTGACAGAAAACAGTGAAATTCTGTAAAGCAATTATCCTTCAATAAAAAAATAGATAAATTAAAAAAAGAGAGATGCAGATTTGATCTCTGGGTTGGGAAGATCCCTGGAGAAGGGAATGGCTACTCACTCCAGTATTCTTGTCTGGAGAATTCCATGGACAGAGAAACTTGGCAGCCTACAGTCCACAGGGTCGCAAAGAGTCGGACACGACTGAGCAACTGTGCATGTGTGCAAGTTACAAAAAAAAAAAAAAGAAACAAACTCCTGGCCACATTGTCTGGGCCAAGTCTTATTATGAGTATGTATCTTTAAGCCTTTTTATGATTTTTGCTGCTACGTATATACTGCTAGCTGTCAAATTTATATACCCTATATAGACTGCTTTACCTGCCACCTGACCTGCATCCTGAGAAATCTGTATGCAGGTCAAGAAGCAACAGTTAGAATGGGATATGGAACAACGGACTGGTTCCAAATTGGGATAGGAGGACATCAAGGCTGTATACTGTCACCCTGTTTATTTAACTTATATGCAGAGTACATCATGCAAAAAGGCAGAGTGGATGAAGCACAAGCTGAAGTCAAGATTGCCAGGAGAAATATCAATAACCTCAGATATGCAGATGACACCACCCTTATGGCAGAAAGCAAAGAGGAACTAAAGAGCCTCTTGATGAAGGTAAAAAAGGAGAGTGAAAAAGCTGGCTTAAAACTCATATTAAAAAAACTAAGATCATGGCATCATGATGGGATCATGGTCCCATTTCTTCATGGCAAATAGATGGGGAAACAATGGAAACAGTGAGAGACTATTTTCTTGAGCTCCAAAATCACTGAAGATGCTGACTGCAGCCATGAAATTAAAAGATGCTTGCTCCTTGGATGAAAAGGTGTGACCAACCTAGACAGCATATTAAAAAGCAAAGACATTACTTTGCTGACAAAGGTCCATCTAGTCAAAGCTATGGTTTTTCCAGTAGTCATGTATGGATGTGAGAGTTGGACTGTGAAGAAAGCTGAGTGCTGAAGAATTGATGCTTTTGAACTGTGGTGTTGGAGAAGACTCCTGAGAGTCCCTTGAACTGCAAGATCAAATCAGTCAATCCTAAAGGAAATCAGTCATGAATATTCATTGGAAGGACTGATGCTGAAGCTCCAATATTTTGGCCACCGATGTGAAGAACTGATTCATTGGAAAAGACCCTGATGCTGGGAAAGATTGAAGGCAGGAGGAGAAGGGGACGACAGAGGATAAGATGGTTAGATGGCATCACCCAGTCAATGGACATGAGTTTGAGCAAGCTCCGGGAGTTGGTGATGGACAGGGAAGCCTGGCATGCTGCACTACATGGGATGGGAAAGAGTTGGACATAACTGAGCGACTGAACTGGAATTGAATAGACTGCTTTCCCAAGCTTCATTGCATGTATCTAACTGCCTCCTGCCTAACAAACATATCCTTGTCACAAGAATCTCAAATGCAAATGTCTAAAATGGAACACACTGCCCCGTCATCCTAAATTGGTCACCAGGTTTGTGTTACTTATCTCAGTAAAATGGCACAAACATATACACCCAGTTCCCCCAAGTCAGAAACACTGGAGTCATTCTCAACTCCTGTTAGGGAAATTAAATGAATAGTCTTGTTTAGGCTTCAGAGAAAAAGCAGAGCAAGCCTCTGACCTTGCTTCTAACCTGCCTGGACGCTGCCCTGACTGTGAGTGACTGTGAGTGACTACCTGCTGTGAGTGAAAGCTTTGTAGCACCATAGATAAGATGAGGGAGAAATCTTGAGATTGATGAGACCCTGGAGAGGGCCTTGCCAACCAAGCCCCAGGCTTAACTATATTTCAAGTTTTACACAACAAAACAAACAGCATTAATATGAAACCAGAACTGCGATTTGGTCACAGATTGTCCTGGGATTATAAGCAGGAACTCGAATTGAAATCTTTGAAGTCTCACCCACTGAGTGGATGTGCTGCCTGGGACCCTTTCCCATTTGGGAATCCAGATGTACTGTGATATGGGAGTTCCCAATGCTGATTAAGTCTGGATGTTGGTCAAAACCCAGTTTGGTGATGTATTCTCTGCTCTTTCTATTTCTCTTTTCTTTTAATGTTAGTATGTTGAAAGCTAGATAATTCTCTAATAAATATCTGTATTATTTATTTGTATATAACAAGTGACTTATTTTGTTAACAAATCCTTTGAACCTGAGACAAAAGTGAAAACTTTCTGCAAAACAACTCCTCATTCCACTCCATCCCACTGGTAACCGAGTCTAATCAATTTTAACTTTGGAATTCTACTTGACTGTCATTCTCCACTCCCACCATCACTGCCTTGGTTCAGGCCTCATCTTTTGCCCAAACTAAAGCAAAGTTTCCCTAGCCAATCTCTTTCTTTCAATCTCTTTGCCCTCACTATAGTCAGAGTATTCTTTCCAAGACACAGACTTGATCTTGTCTCTTCCCTGCTCAAAATTTCTCAATTATTTTCCATTACCTTCAGGATAAAGTTCCAACTTCTTAGTCTGGTATTCAGGGCCCTTTGTGATCTCGTCTGTCCTACTGCTTCCCTTACCCCCACCTAATACAACAGATGCACTGAAACACCTTCAGTTTCCCTAACGGGACATGCTTTCTCTGCCCCACCACTTTTACACAGGCTGTTCCCACTGCTTGGATTGTCCTCTTGCTTCCTACACTCTCATTTTCTTGACTCTTCAAACCAAGCACTGATCTCTTCTGGGAAGCACCCTCTGAAAGCCATCCCCTTCCCCAAGCTGGTTAGATGTCCTCCACCCCCTTAGTACCCTGTGCATATCTCTATTTAACTTCTATTATTTGACTATTTCCCTCACTGAAATGGGAACTACTTTAGCACAGAGACCCTATCATCTGCCTCCTCAAGACTGAGCACAATACCTGATCCACAGGAAGCACTTAATAAATATAAGTGGAATAGGAGGAGGTAAGATGGTGGAGGAATAGGACGGGGAGAACACTTTCTCCTCCACAAATTCATCAAAAGAACATCTAAACGCCGAGTAAATTTCACAAAACAACTTCGGAATGCCGGCAGAGGACATCAGACACCCAGAAAAGCAACTCATTGCCTTCTAAAGGAGATCTTTAATCTATGCTTTCTGGTATATGTAATCAATTTGTGCCTATTACTGACTGGATCTGTCTCTCTCCTTTTCATTCCCTCCTTTTATCCTCCTGACCACCTCTGTCTCCTTCCTCCCTCTTTTCTTCTCTGTATAACTCCGTGAACATCTCTGAGCGGTCCAGTTGTGGAGTGCAGTATAGAAGGAGAAGTTTTTGAGACTACTGTAAAAATAAGACCAATAACTGGAAGCAGGAGGCTTAAATCCAAACCCTGATCCCACGGAACATTAATTGACAGGAGCTCATCAAATGCCTCCAAACCTACACTGAAACCAAGCCAATATACAGGCTACCCAAAGTGACCCCAAAATCATAGACATCTCATAACTCATTACTAGACACTCCATTGCACTCCAGAGAGAAGAAATCCAGCTCCATCCACCAGAACACCAACACAAGCTTCCCTAACCAAGAAACCTTGACAAGCCACCTGTACAAACCCACATACAGTGAGGGAACGCCACAATAAAGAGAACTCCACAAACTGCCAGAATACAGTAAGGACATCCCAAACTCAGCAATTTAAACAAGATGAAGAGACAGAAGAATTCCCAGCAGGTAAAGGAACAGGATAAATGCCCACCAAATCAAACAAAAGAGGAAGAAATAGCGAATCTACTGGATAAAGAATTCTGAATAATGATAGTGAAATTAATCCAAAATCTGGAAATCAAAACGGAATCACAGATAAATAGCCTGGAGAAAAGCATTGAGAAGATGCAAGAAAGGTTTAACAAGGACCTAGAAGAAATAAAAAAGAGTCAATATATAATGAACAATGCAATAAATGAGATCCAAAACACTCTGGAGGCAACAAATAATAGAATAACAGAGGCAGAAGATAGAATTAGTGAATTAAAAGATAGAATGGTTGAAATAAATGAATCAGAGGAGAAAAAAGAAAAATGAATTAAAAGAAATGAGGACAATCTCAGAGACCTCCAGGACAATATTAAACGTTACAACATTCGAATCATAGGAGTCCCAGAAGAAGAAGACAAAAAGAAAGACCATGAGAAGATACTAGAGGAGATAATAGTTGAAAACTTCCCTAAAATGGGGAAGGAAATAATCACTCAAGTTCAAGAAACCCAGAGAGTCCCAAACAGGATAAACCCAAGGCGAAACACTCTAAGACACATATTAATCAAATTAACAAAGATCAAACACAAAGAACAAATATTAAAAGCAGCAAGGGAAAAACAACAAATAACACACAAGGGAATTCCCATAAGGATAACAGTTGATCTTTCAATAGAAACTCTCCAAGCCAGGAGGGACTGGCAAGACATATTTAAAGTGATGAAAGAAAATAACCTATAGCCCAGATTATTGTACCCAGCAAGTATCTCATTCAAATATGAAGGAGAAATCAAAACCTTTACAGACAAGCAAAAGCTGAGAGAATTCAGCACCACCAAACCAGCTCTCCAACAAATACTAAAGGACATTCTCTAGACAGGAAACACAAAAAGGGTATATAAATTCGAACCCAAAACAATAAAGTAAATGGCAACAGGATCATACTTATCAATAATTACCTTAAATGTAAATGGGTTGAATGCCCCAACCAAAAGACAGAGACTGGCCGAATGGATACCAAAACAAGACCCCTACATATGTTGTCTAACAAGAGACCTACCTCAAAACAGGGGACACATACAGACTGAAAGTGAAGGGCTGGAAAAAGATTTTCCATGCAAATAGGGACCAAAAAAAAAGCAGGAGTAGCAATACTCATATCAGATAAAATAGACTTTAAAACAAAGGCTGTGAAAAGAGACAAAGAAGGTCACTACATAATGGTCAAAGGATCAATCCAAGAAGAAGATATAACAATTATAAATACATATGCACCCAACATAGGAGCACCGCAATATGTAAGACAAATACTAACAAGTATGAAAGGAGAAATCAACAATAACACAATAATAGTGGGAGACTTTAATACCCCACTCACACCAATGGATAGATCAACTAAACAGAAAATTAACAAGGAAACACAAACTTTAAACGATACAATAGACCAGTTAGACCTAATTGATATCTATAGGACATTTCATCCCAAAACAATGAATTTCACCTTTTTCTCAAGTGCACACGGAACCTTCTCCAGGATAGACCACATCCTGGGCCATAAATCTAGCCTTGGTAAGTTCAGAAAAATTGAAATCATTCCAAGCATCTTTTCTGACCACAACGCAGTAAGATTAGATCTCAATAACAGGAGAAAAACTATTAAAAATTCCAACATATGGAGGCTGAACAACACGCTCCTGAATAACCAACAAATCACAGAAGAAATCAAAGTCTGCATAGAAACAAATGAAAATGAAAACACAACAACCCAAAACCTGTGGGACACTGTAAAAGCAGTCCTAAGGGGAAAGTTCATAGCAATACAGGCATACCTCAAGAAACAAGTAAAAAGCCAAATAAATAACCTAACTCTACACCTAAAGCAACTAGAAAAGGAAGAAATGGAGCACCCCAAGGTTAGTAGAAGGAAAGAAATCTTAAAAATTAGGGCAGAAATAAATGCAAAAGAAACAAGAGAGACCATAGCAAAAATCAACAAAGCCAAAAGCTGGTTCTTTGAAAGGGTAAATAAAATTGACAAACCATTAGCCAGACTCATCAAGAAACAAAGGGAGAAAAATCAAATCAATAAAATCAGAAATGAAAATGGAGAGATCACAACAGACAACACAGAAATACAAAGGATCATAAGAGACTACTATCAGCAATTATATGGCAATAAAATGGACAACGTGGAAGAAATGTACAAATTCTTAGAAAAGTACAACTTTCCAAAACTGGATCAGGAAGAAATAGAAAATCTTAACAAACCTATCATAAGCACGGAAATTGAAACTGTAATCAGAAATCTTCCAGCAAACAAAAGCCCAGGTCCAGACGGCTTCACAGCTGAATTCTACCAAAAATTTAGAGAAGAGCTAACACCTATCCTACTCAAACTGTTCCAGAAAATTGCAGAGGAAGGCAAGCTTCCAAACTCATTCTATAAGGCCACTATCACCCTAATACCAAAACCTGACAAAGATGCCACAAAAAAAGAAAACTACAGGCCAATATCACTGATGAACATAGATGCAAAAATCCTTAACAAAATTCTAGCAATCAGAATCCAACAACTCATTAAAAAGATCATACACCATGACCAAGTGGGCTTTATCCCAGGAATGCAAGGATTCTTCAATATCCACAAATCAATCAACGTAATACATCACATTAACAAATTGAAAAATAAAAAACATATGATTATCTCAATAGATGCAGAGAAAGCCTTTGACAAAGTTCAACATCCATTTATGATAAAAACTCTCCAGAAAGCAGGAATAGAAGGAACATACCTCAACATAATAAAAGCTATATACGACACACCCACAGCAAACATTATCCTCAATGGTGAAAAATTGAAAGCATTTCCTCTAAAGTCAGGAACAAGACAAGGATGTCCACTTTCACCATTACTATTCAACATAGTTTTGGAAGTTTTGGCCACAGCAATCAGAGCAGAAAAAGAAATAAAAGGAATCCAAATTGGAAAAGAAGAAGTAAAACTCTCACTGTTTGCAGATGACATGATCCTCTACGTAGAAAACCCTAAAGATTCCACCAGAAAATTACTAGAACTAATCAATGACTATGGTAAAGTTGCAGGATATAAAATCAACACACAGAAATCCCTTGCATTCCTGTACACTAATGATGAGAAAATAGAAAGAGAAATTAAGGAAACAATTTCATTCACCATTGCAATGAAAAGAATAAAATACTTAGGAACATATCTTCCTAAAGAAACTAAAGACCTATATATAAAAAACTATAAAACACTGGTGAAAGAAATCAAAGAGGACACTAATAGATGGAGAAATATACCATGTTCATGGATTGGTAGAATCAATATAGTGAAAATGAGTATACTACCCAAAGCAATTTATAGATTCAATGCAATCCCCATCAAGCTACCAACGGTATTCTTCACAGAGCTAGAACAAATAATCTTTCAATTTGTATGGAAATATAAAAAAACCTCGAATAGCCAAAGCTATCTTGAGAAAGAAGAATGGAACTGGAGGAATCAACCTGCCTGACTTCAGGCTCTACCACAAAGCCACAGTCATCAAGACAGTATGGTACTGGCACAAAGACAGAAATATAGATCAATGGAACAAAATAGAAAGCCCAGAGATAAATCCATGCACATATGGACACCTTATCTTTGAAAAAAGAGGCAAGAATATACAATGGATTAAAGACAATCTCTTTAACAAGTGCTGCTGGGAAAACTGGTCAAACACTTGTAAAAGAATGAAACTAGATCACTTTCTAACACCATGCTGCTGCTGCTGCTGCTAAGTCGCTTCAGTCGTGTCCGACTCTGTGCGACCCCATAGACGGCAGCCCACCAGGCTCCACCGTCCCTGGGATTCTCCAGGCAAGAACACTGGAGTGGGTTGCCATTTCCTTCTCCAATGCATGAAAGTGAAAAGTGAAAGTGAAGTCGCTCAGTCGTGTCCGACTCTCAGCGACCTCATGGACTGGAGTGCACCAGGCTCCTCCGTCCATGGGATTCTCCAGGCAAAAGTACTGGGGTGGGGTGCCATTGCCTTCTAACACCATACACAAAAATAAACTCAAAATGGATTAAAGATCTACATGTAAGACCAGAAACCATAAAACTCCTAGAGGAAAACATAGGCAAAACACTCTCTGACTTACATCACAGCAGGATCCTCTATGACCCACCTCCCAGAATATTGGAAATAAAATCAAAAATAAACAAATGGGACCTAATTAAACTTAAAAAGCTTCTGCACAACAAAGGAAACTATAAGCAAGGTGAAAAGACAGCCTTCAGAATGGGAGAAAATAATAACAAATGAAGCAACAGACAAACAACTAATCTCAAAAATATACAAGCAATTCCTACAGCTCAATTCCAGAAAAATAAATGACCCAATCAAAAAATGGGCCAAAGAACTAGGTAGACATTTCACCAAAGAAGACATACAGATGGCTAACAAACACATGAAAAGATGCTCAACATCACTCATTATCAGAGAAATGCAAATCAAAACCACTATGAGGTACCATTTCACGCCAGTCAGAATGGCTGCGATCCAAAAGTCCACAAGCAATATATGCTGGAGAGGGTGTGGAAAAAAGGGAACCCTCTTACACTGTTGGTGGGAATGCAAACTAGTACAGCCATTATGGAGAACAGTATGGAGATTCCTCAAAAAACTGGGAATAGAACTGCCTTATGATCCAGCAATCCCACTGCTAGGCATACACACTGAGAAAACCAGAATTGAAAGAGACACGTGTACCCCAATGTTCATAGCAGCACTGTTTACAATAGCCAGGACTTGGAAGCAACCTAGATGTCCATCCACAGATGAATGGATAAGAAAGCTGTGGTACATATACACAATGGAGTATTACTCAGCCATTAAAAAGAATACGTTTGAATCAGTTCTAATGAGGTGGATGGACCTGGAGCCTATTATACAGAGTGAAGTAAGCCAGAAAGAAAAACACAAATACAGTATACTAACGCATATATATGGAATTTAGAAAGATGGTAACAATAACCCTGTTTACCAGACAGCAAAAGAGACACTGATATATAGAACAGACTTTTGGACTCTGGGACCGGGAGAGGGTGGGATGATTTGGGAGAATAGCATTGAAATATGTATAATATCATATCTGAAACGAGTCGCCAGTCTAGGTACGATGCCTGATAACGGATGCCTGGGGCTGGTGCACTGGTATGACCCAGGGGGATGGTATGGGGAGGGAGGAGGGAGGAGGGTTCAGGATGGGGAACACATGTATACTTGTGGCGGATCCATCTTGATGTATGGCAAAAGCAATACAATATTCTAAAGTTAAGCAAAATAAAATTTAATTAAAAATAAAATAAAATTCCATATATATGCATTCAAAAAATAAATAAATATAAGTGGATTGAGTGAATGAATAAATCTAGGCCAAATCATGGTACCAGTGGAGAACGCTTTCTTGCCCAAGATCACATGGCCAAACAGTGACAGAGCTAGAAAATCCATCTCCTCAACTTCAGCTCACGGTCTTTCTACCAGCCTAAGCTGGCAGCTGATGGGGCAGGGTGAGAAGAGAGGCACTGAAATGTATTGCAAAGGCAGATATTGAAGTCTGATCCAAAAAAGAGGAGTTGAAATGGAACAGAGTGGTGATTTTAGGGGAAAGAGGAACAAATGAAAAAAAAAAAAAAGTCTAGCACATTTGATTTACTGTCATCCTTAACATGAATGTTTGCAAAAAAGATCTCAGGCAACCTAAAGACATGAGATATAAAAGAGGAAACAGACTCTACCTATTAAAGATGGAATGAGGCTTATATTAATAATTAGGAACTTTAAAAGTGATGAAAGATGACTTCTCTGGTTCCCAGTGGTTAAGAATCTACTTGCCAATGTAGGGAACACAGCTTTGATTCCTGGTCTGGGAAAACTCCACATGCTGCAGGGCAAGTAAGCCCATGTGCCACAACTACTGACACCTGTGCACCCTAGAGCCTGTGCTCCTCAACAAGAAAAGCCACAGCAATGAGAAGCCCACTCACTGCAACTAGAGAAAGCCTGCACACAGCCAAAAATAAATAAAAATTTTTAAAAATAAAAGTGATGGAAGACATTTTCACATATTGAGGTATGGGGAAGTCATTCTGGCTTATAAATGATTTGACTTCAACTTTATACTAGCTACAAGCCTGTTTTGTAGTCTATCAAACACACATTGTACATCTGATTTAACCATTGAAGAAAAGGGTGCACTGTCCAAAAGTAAAGAATATCTGTTTTGAAGTTAAAGATAAATGCCTCCCTTTGTGGGAGGCCAATGCCGGTACTCCTTTGACGATAAGGCTCCCTTCCCAGGTACCAAGGCCATACTGACTTGTTGTGTACCAACTGATCTGTCTTTTTTGAAACATGGAAGAAATGTACCCCTGTTATGTCTTTTATTCGGACAAGATATAAAACTGTGCTGGAAACCAGGCTTCTTGGGAGCAGTTCCTCAGAGCTATGAGAGGCTGTCTCCCAGGTTACAGTCCTCAGCTTGACTCAAATAAAACTGTTCTCTATTCTAATCCATCTTTAGATTGGTTATTGATCATTTATGGCAACAAAAGAAAATTTTAACACAGCATATACTATGTACTACTCTAAGCATATAAATGTTTTCTTCATTTAATCTTCAAAACAACTCTATGTGCTAAGTAATAATATTATCCCCATTTTACAGGTGAGAGAATTGAGGCACTGAAAGATTGAGTCTTTTGAGACTTCACAAAGTGAAGTGGCAGAGCTAGGATTTAAATAAGGCAGCTTGATGCTAGAATCCGTGTCCTCAACCATAATGCCTGAAGGTAATTCTGATCTTAGGAATCAAGACAAAAGGAGATCACTCAGCTTTCTCTAAATGAAGTATGAGTTGTCTGGTGGGGGCAATGTTTTGGCCCTAAATTTAGACAGACTGTTGTTAGGTATGTGGGGGGATGGGAGTTCTTTGTTCTGTGATGCAGTGATGACCTCAGGGTAAACTGCCACTAGGCTGAGGAAAATGGAATGGCTGCCAGAGGACCTGCGTGGGTCTGAGGGGGTCGTGGGGCTTCTCTGGAACCAGCTGACCTATGCCCTAGCCTGCAGACACTGTGGCAGCAGCTGCCTTCAGAGTCCAGGGAATCTGATAACACTGTTTTTGTTCATGGTTTGGCAGATCCAGAGGTGGTGGCAGCTTGGGAGATGGCAGCAGCTTCAGCCCTGGTACTCTGGGGACAAGATGCGAGGCAAGGTGAGTGACACAGCAGTGCAGCTGGGTTAAACGATTCACCACATGTGAGTTCAGAGGAGAAGTCATAGACATCAATGTGGGCCCAAAGAGGTGATCACATAAGCCTTTCAGTGTGAAGCCGGGTGAGTTTTACCATTAACACAACATTTGAAGCCAGGTAAATGCTCACTGACCCTAGATGTTGAGTTATGTAAGGAAATGCTAGTCTCCAAATGTGGTTGGGTAATGGCCATTAACACAGATGGGTAAGGGACTGTTGTCCCCAGACGTGGGCCCCAAGTGAGTGACTGTCCACTCTGGGTGTAGACCAGAGACTGAGGGCTTCATGATACACTCTGTGTCTCTGGAAAGCCTTCACGCCTGACTGTATCTTTCTCCCCTCCCCAGGGCCTACCACTTCTGTACCGTGTGGCTTTCTTTGATTGCCTGTGGAAGCAGAAGTCAGAGGAGGAAGAGGAGGCATTTCTGGATCCACTGAAGACATGTTCTCTTCCTAAAGAAGCTCCTATTGGACAGCAAGTCACTACAGCCCCATATCAGCCATCTTGTAATTCTGAAGGCCTCCACAAGGCCCCAAGGACACTAGAGCAAGGACTCACGCAGACCCCAAACCCTCCCCGATCCTTTCCCACCTTTCAGATCTTGACCAACCTGCCTATGAGGGACACGACAACATCAGGGAGCCACCCACAGGAGAGAAAAAGCCAGTTCTTCTGGGGTCTGCCCTCTCTGCACAGTGAGTCCTTGGAGGCCATCTTCCTGAGCTCAGGTAGCCTTTCTTCCTTGAAGCTATCTGTTAGTCCCTCTGTCTTCTTTAACAAGCTTGCCTTCCTGCCTAGATCCCCAGTATTGCTGCTTCCCCGGTATGGCTTCCCAACCCCACTTCCCACCCAGGAAGCCCATACTACAGAGGATCTGGAAAGGATGGCCTCTGATCCTCAGCAACTTCCCTCTCCATCTTCCCCTCCTGTCCCATCACTTCCCCTTCATCTTAACCCCTTTCCCATGGACAGTAAGACAGTCCTATCTGGCACTGAGGCAAATACACAGTGGCTTACGTGGCAGAGAGAGATCCCTTGGGTCTCCGGGGATCAAACTCTGTACCAACAACCTAACTTTCAAAGAACGAGACCCTCCAAGCTCTTCTATTCATCTGAGGTCTGGTGGAAGGTGCCATGGGATCCTAGTCTCCAACAACACTTTCCAGACTCACTCTCTGCCTCCCTAGCAGAGAATCCCTCTAGTCTCCTGGGAGCTCTAACTAGGTCTGAGGCCCCATGGCAGACCATGGGGCAAAAGGAGGACCCCAAAATCCCTGAGTCAGCAATGCCAGCTACCAGCCTAACCCAAGCTTCTCTGCCAGAATGCCAGGGAGTCAGCCCTCTTGGAGGCCCTTCTGGATCTGAGGCCCTCTGGGAAACCATGAGGCAAAGAGAGAAGCCTCAGATCCCTGAGCCTGCAATCTTGGTCCCTTGCCAATCTGTAGTCCCCTTGATAGAGCCTCAAGGAATTAGCACCCTGGGAGTTCCACTTGCAGATAAGACTCAATGGGGAACCACAGGACATAAAGAGAGTACTCAAGCCTTTCAGCCCCCAATGCCAGCCCCCTGCCAGCCCCCAGACCCTCTGTCAGAAGCCCAGGAAATCAACCCTGAAGGAGGACCTTCTGCAACCAAGGATTTCTGGGGATCCTTAGGACACAGAGCTAACCCTATGGCCTCTGGGTCTCCAGTGTTAGCCCTCTGCCCTTCCCCACATCCCCTGCCAGAACTCCTGGGAGGCAGACTCCTGGGAGAGTCATCTGGATATGAGCCCCAGTGGAGATACAGAGAAAATTCAACAAAATCTTGGGCCTTGGAGCCTCCAGCCTTTGACCTCGACCCAGGACTCCATGGAACCAGATCTACTTGTGTTCCTTCAGAATCTGAGACTCCAAGGAAGGGCATGGAGAGTAAAGAAAATCTCTGTGTCTCTGAAGACCCAGTTTCACCTCCCAGCTTCCCCTCAGCTTCTCTGGAGTCCATAGGCACAGGTGTCCAGGCAGTCTTGTCTGACTCCAACGCTCTGAGGGGGGCCATGAGACAGAGAGAGAACCTCTGGACTTCAGAGTCCCCAGCCCCTGGCCACAGCCTATCTCTTGCTCCTGTTCTAGAACACCACAGAATCAGTCCTGTGGGAGGCCTCACTGGGTCAGAAACTGCATGGAAGGACACTGATCATTCCAGGAATTCCTGGGCTTCTGAATCCCTATCTCTGGCCTTCAGCACACCCCCAGTTCTTGTACTGGATCCCCTCAGAGCTAGCCCTATGGGGGTCCCGTTTGAATCTGAAGCTAGATGTGGGGAGCTAGGAGGGAGAAACGACTCCCGGACCTCAGAGCTCCCAGACTGCAGCTTACCCCAAGACCCACATGGAGCCAACTCCTTGGGAGTCCAGCCTGACTCTAAGCCTATTTGGGGGAACGTGGAGCAGAAAGAAATCTGTTGGGTTCCTGTGTCCCCAGTGTGGAGCCCCAGCCCACTCTCAAACTCTATGTCCAAGTCTCACATGAGTGAGCCTATTGGAGACAAACATGACTATAAGCCTGAGGAGGAAACAGTGAAACATACAGAGAACTATAGGACCACTGAACTCCCAGCCGCAACTCCCAGGTTCTCTGCTCTTCTACCAGATCCACACATTGACCTTGAGTTTGTGAGAAGGAATATGCAACATCTCAGAGGGATCCCCCAGGACCCCAACCCTCCAGCAGTGGATCCCCTACAGCCAATACCCTGGCCTCCTGCCCAAGCTCAAGCTCTGAAGATTGAGTCCAACCAACCTGGCCTACCCAAGGGAGGGCTGTTAACAGGGGCTAACGCAGAGACTCCATCCTCCAGGGGTGAGGCTATCCCAAAGGTACCCACCTATTCTGGGATCCAGCCCTGGCACTGGAGTAAGGAGCTGGAACTCAGGCTGGAGAAACTTCAGCAGAGCCCTGCTTCCAGATCTCCAAGTCAATCCTTCAGCAGCTCCCTTATCCTGAGGTCCACAACTCAAGCCACCCGGAAACTCTCTTCTTGCCCACCACAGCAGACTCATCCCCCAAGTCTGTGGCCCCACTCTTCAAGCTGTCATCCCCCCAAAGCTCAGAGCACAGTAACTCAGCCTGTCCAGGTCCCCTACTGTTATCACTCCCACTTCTCTTTCCAACCTCAGACACAAAAGCCTGGCAGGGCAGAACAAGGGTCTCGGAAAGAGCAAAGAAAGCAAGCAAAGACAGTGTACCAGACCTCACCCCAAGAGTCATGTGTTCACATGGAGGCTGGTGAGAACTGCCTGGGCCAGGAAGAGCCCTCAAACCCTGCGGTTCTAGCCTCAGGCAAGAGACAAGACAAAGCTTCAGCCCTATCTTCAGCCAAAAAGAGAGCCAGCCCCAGGAAACCCAAAGAAGGAGACCATGAAGAAGTGGATGCAAGTTTGGGGTCATCCACAGTTACAGAGGAAAGCCACCCAGCTCAGGCCAGATTAGTAGAGAACCCTGTCAGCAGACTTTCACAAAGATCTCAGCACAGTGACCAGTGCTCTCCACACACTGCTTTCTCCCCCCAGCCTCACTCCAAGTATTTAAGTTTCCAAGGTCAGAGACGGGCAAGGCTGGGAACTCCTGACATTCTGTCCCCTAGGCACTGTAAGCCCTGCCCTTGGGCATCGAAGCATCTTTCCTCCTCACCTCCCACTCCCCTTACCAGCAGTCTCCAAAGGATATTAGCCAAGTTTCTGGGTACCCATGGACCCATGCCCACCAAATCCATCACCAAAGGAAAGCCTGGTATTACTGGCACCCAATATAAGTATCCCAAGAAATGAAGCCAAACCAGTTGGGGGGCAGGGAGACAAAGGAAATCCTAATAAACTAGCTGAACTAGAAAAATCCCACTCACATCTTTTTTTGGAGTCTTGGGTACTGGAAATGTCAATTCCCTATGCTGCTGCAGCTGTTATATCCTCAGGATCAGGGTCCCACATGTAGAGAGCTTGGGATTCTATAGGCTTAACTTTCTTTTCTAGCTATTCACATATGATCAACCTGGAGTCCTCTACAGGGTGAGACTGTTAAGGCCAGGAAAGCACAGACCAGTGTTGCCCTTGAGAAACTCTGCAGGAAGTCAACAGAACAAAAATATACACAGGAGCACAAATGATCTGAGGCTAGGCAGCTGTTATTGGTCCTAGGCATGATTGCCTCCTTTACTTAATCCACAAATCTTTCTAGTCAGTTCTTGTCAGCCCTCTGCTCTCTTTCTCAGGTTTAGCTCATGCATCCCAAGGTCACAAAAGTTTATCACTTTTCCTGTTTAGTGGTCATCTGGATTTCTATCATATCGTATACCTGTTTTCCTATTGCAGTTTGTAATACTGTTATTACTTTTCTACTGCTGCCATAACAAGTTACCACAACCCAAAGTTCGTTAAGTCTGATATATGTCTCACAGGGCTAAAATCAAGAGGTTGGTAGGGCCGTATTTCTTTCTGTGGGCACTGGGTAGGGGTCATTCCTTGTCTTTCCCAGCTTCTAGAGGCTGCCCTCATTCCTCAGCTATTGGCCCTCCTCCATCTTCAAACCTAGCAAAAGAAAGTTAACTTTTCATATCACGTCACTTTTTCTTCCCTCTCCCATTTTTAAGGGTACTTTTAAGTAAATTGGGCCCATCTTGACAATCCAAGATACTCTTCCCATCTTAGTCAGTTGCTTAGCAACCTTAATTCCATTTGCAACTTTCTTTGGCCATATAGCATAACATTCATAGGTGCCAAAGATTAGGATGTGGACACTGGGGGTGGGGGGCAGGGGGGCTCGGGAATAGCATTATCCTGCCTATCACAGATATTCATTCAACCTGTTACATTTGCTGCAAATCAGATCAGATCAGATCAGTCGCTCAGTCGTGTCCGACCCTCTGCGACCCCATATATTGCAGCACACCAGGCCTCCCTGTCCATCACCAGCTCCCGGAGGTCACTCAGACTCACATCCATCGAGTCAGTGATGCCATCCAGCCATCTCATCCTCTGTCGTCCCCTTCTCCTCCTGCCTCCAATCCCTTCCAGCATCAGAGTCTTCTCCAATGAGTCAACTCTTCGCATGAGGTGGCCAAAATACTGGAGTTTCAGCTTTAGCATCATTCCTTCCAAAGAAATCCCAGGGCTGATCTCCTTCAGAATGGACTGGTTGGATCTCCTTGCAAATATTTTCTCCCAATTTATGTAGCTTATTTTCTAATTTTAAGGTGATTTTTACCATGCCAGAGTTTAAATCTACCAACATTTTTCTTTATGGCTTCTAAAACACTTTATTCTAGCACTTTCATTGATGTATACTTGTTTACTTATTTACTTATGGCTGTGCCTCGCAGCAGGTGCAATTTTAGTTCCCCAACTAGAGATCAAACCTGTGCCCTCCTCAGGGGAAAGGGTGCAGTCCTAACCACTGGACCACCAAGGAATTCCCACAGATATACATTTAGATTATTAATGTAACTTTTGAGTAGGGTATGGAGGGAATCTCTGATTCCCCCAGCCCTGCAAAAAGATGTCCAATTTTATCAACAGCATTAAAAAAATTTCTTCAACCCATCCCATTAGGTGCTGTACTTCAAAACACGGGTCATTTTTAAATCTAGGCTTCAGGTCTGCATATCTAACCACTTACTAGTACTGTCACATATTCAACTTGTCCAAAACCTACTTTTTCCCTTTAATCTTTTCTTTCAGTGCATGCGTTCCTATTGAAGGGGTGTACCAGGTCCACCCCAATACAAAGCCAGATGCCTGCCATCCTTGATTCCTCCTTTATCCTCAAAAAAAAAAAAAAAAAGATGACTATCTCGCTTTTTTTTTTTTGGTGTGGGGGAGGCATGTTGCAGATCTTAGAACTTAGTTCCTCAATCAGGGATCAAACCCAGGCCCACAGCAGTAAACGCACCAAGTCCTAACCACTGGGCCACCAGGAAATTCCCCAAGTTTTTTTTTAAGTGATTTATCAGGAAATCCCTAGTGGTCCAGTGGATAGGCCTCAGTGCTTTCACTGTGGAAGCCCAGGTTTTATCCCTGGTCAAGGAACTGAGTGGAGAAGGCAATGGCACCCCACTCCAATACTCTTGCCTGGAAAATCCCATGGATGGAGAAGCCTGGTAGGCTGCAGTCCATGGGGTCGCTTAGAATCGGACACAACTGAGTGGCTTCACTTTTACACGTTGGAGAAGGAAACGGCAACCCACGCCAGTGTTATTGCCTGGAGAATCCCAGGGACGGGTGAGCCTGGTGGGCTGCTGTCTATGGGGTAGCAGAGAAGTTCCATCTTTGCTTTTGCCTCTGTGGTAAACTGTTCGTCCTCTATCATCTAATTTGATGCCATATTCTTGATTAGAAACCCATCTTCTAATCATAGAACTTGATCTGCTATAAGACTACATTCCAATTTCTTCCTGAGAAACTTGTGGGGAAAAAAAGGGACTTGCTTTACAGTTTACCTATGGCTTTAAGTATACAGAATTCTGCAGGTGCATGTTGACAATAAACCATCCCTCACACTGCCTTCTACAGTTTACGAAGCACCGTCAATCATTTTATTGACATAGACTTTAAAGAAATCTTGAGGCCCCAGAAGAGCTAAGTGCCTGTTTGATGCTACACTGCTATGAGCACACGTGTCAGAAGCAAAACCAGGCCTCTCACAAGTCTGCTCTTGTTTTTTCCTAAACAGTCTATAGAATTCCAACCACCTTCCCTATAGGTATATTTTGTGTTATAATGAGTGCAAAGCAATCATTCTAACATAAATTTCTGTAACGTATTATTAGTACCCTTCACGTATTTTGTGGGATCTTGCCTTCTGCGCTCTTCCCACAGCTTGATGCAGAGGTACCAAATGTCTTTTCTCCAAAAGACCTTGCCTTTGGTCTCACTGAGGTTAGGCTGCCACAGGGATGAGATGGTGCAACAATGTAAGAGTAAGAAGACTGAAAGCTGAGCCATCAGGATACCTAAATGGTGTGAAAACCAAAGGAGGAGCGAAGACAAGATCTGGTAGAGAAAAGTGTCACAGTTAACAGGGAGAGTCAATGCAAATCACAAAAGTGTAAGAATATCTATTTCATAGCACATGAATTCAAGATGCCCCAATTTAATCAGTCTATGTAACTATCTTGAGTCCTTGCAGATTACCTACCTATAAAGGTCAAACTGGAGGCTGGTGTAAATACTAGAATGACTAGCTTGATTCAGCAGATTATTTTCTCCGCATCATACTCCTCTTCAGTAAGGCATCATGATACCAATCCCAGAAATACTAAGTGATTACACTGGTACATGTTGAACAAAGAAGACACACTATACCTGGACAAAACTATGCAAGCAATCATCTGAAAAACTAGGAGCAGGGGAGGATGTTTAGTTTAGAAAGAAACACATCCAAAACTAGAATTTTATATTAAAAAAAAAGCTATGTTTTTATAATACAAATTACATAAAGGTGGACATAATTGTAAGTGATCCTCAACCAGAACATGAATATATGAAATTTTTTTAGATGCATCAAGAGAAAATCCATCTCCAGAGACTATACCCCAACCCAGCCTTGGTCAGGAAGAGGGGACTCTACAGGCCTAGTCTCACCATCCCCATCAAATACAGGTAGAGGATGCCACATTCACCACTTCTGAAGTTCCATCAGGCTGCGCCCTGCCCTCCACTGCAGTCCTATCCAGTGAAACCACAGACACTGGGCAAGGCAGCAGTACACCAATGTTAATCAGGAGGGAAGAGGGTGCAACCTCACTTCTAGTATTTCACATTTGGAAAAGTGCCTTGGCAGTGAGGAGCAGCCCAAGGCCCTTCCCAGGAAAGAAGCAGGCACAGGGGCCAAGACTCAGGCTCCATTTTGACCCAACGTTTATTGTCCTTTTACAATATGTCGTTTTTGGTTTAGAAACTGCTTGTGATTAGTTTTCCAACATTAACTCAAAAGCATGTAAAATAAAAATCAACCTACTCTCTATATAAACACCCAGCAACTGTAGCCCTTCACCCTCCTGCCCAGGTTGGGTAGGGGAAAGGGAGGGCTTGGGCAGCATTGAGTGAAGTGCAGATGCTTTGCTGTGGGGACTGGTGATAATGCCTTTGTTCACACCCACAGAGGTTCCCTGCACTGCTCTAAACTACAGCAGAAATGGTGTAGGCCCCAGGCCCAATTCCTTGTTGGTAATTCACTCTCCGCCTCCCAAATGAAAATTGCTTTTATTTTATCGCTTTTGTATTAAATTTTTTTTTTTTTTGCAACAGTAACCCCCTGTCCAGAGTCTGACTGTAGCTGAACTGTTCAGACTGAGGAATGGAGCAGGCTGTGGGCGCACGCCTGGTCCCTCCTGGGTGAGCGCCCCCACCCTCAGGGAACAAGGTCCAGCCAGGCCAGCTCACTGCTTGCTGGCCATCACCACTTAGCCATACAGGTCATCATCATTATCTTCTGTGTACACACTGCCACCTGTGCCACCGCCACTGCCCTGACTGGGGCCAGCTCCACCCTGGTTTCCTGAAGGGAATCTGTATGAAGAGGAGAGGCAAAAAAGACGGTTAGGATAGGGCTTGTGTAGGATTTTCACAATTACCCCTTCTAGCATCCTTAGGACTCCCACTACCTTGGTTGTATAGTTCGCCAACATAGCCCACTGAAACCTAGTTACCTGAAGCTGCCAAAGCCCCGACTCTGCTGAAGGGTCTGAGCAAACATTTCGTACTTCCGGATGTCATTATCACTGACAGAACGGCGGGCAAAGCGCATGGCTTCCTCAAAGTGATCTCGGCGGATCTCAGGCACTGGATCATCCTCTTCTACTTCCTGCAGGATGGGTAAACACAGACCACCAGGGCTGGTTAAGGCTCTGCCTGGATTCCTTCCCTAGCCTTCCTGACCCCATTACTGCAGCAGCAGATTGGGCCTCTCCTATCCAACTTGAATATGCTGCCAGGTCAATATTCCTAAAACTGAGTCACTGCCTTGCTTAAAAACCTGCCAATGTATTCTGGAAATGGTAAAACTGTAGGGACAGATTTCACTACCGAGAGCTTATGGTGGGAATAAAAAGCTGATTAAAGTGACACAAGAGGGATTTCCCTGGCAGTCCGTGAGCTGACACTCTGGGCATCCAGTGCAGGGGGCATGGGTTTGATCTCTGATCGGGAAACTAAGACTCTGCACGCTGCAGCCAAAGAAAGGGGAAAAGGTGGCATGAGGGAACTTTTTGGGATGACAGAAATTTGTCCATCTCAACTGTGGTAGCAGTTACAGAACTTAAAACATATTTGTTAAAAAGCATCGAAGTAGTATACTAAAAATAGTGAATTTTACAATATGTAAATTATACCCCATAAGCCTGTATTTTCAAAAAGAAAATGTCAATGATTCTCAGTGCTTATCACAACTGAATTGTACCTTACCCACAGGCCTCACTTCCAGTAACACACAACCTCTTTAATGTATCCAGGTTCTCCCAATTCCTGCAGTTCTATTCGTCAACCAATCTACTTGGGTGACTCACTTCCTTTACCCAACCTCTATTCTCTTTATAGCCCAGGCTCACACCCTATCTCTTCTACCAAGAAGCCACTCAACTGCTGTGACTTTGGATCACTGTAGTTTATAAGCTTTTATGAGAGGGAGAGAAACATCACTAATGGTAAAGAAAGCCAATTACTTATTTGCTCATTAAGTCAGTTTCCATCACTGTGTCATGATACAGTAGGAAATAAGTGAGATAACAAGAGCCCCATCTTTATTGACCTTATATACACATACATATCACATTCTGCATTTGAATTACACTTACACTTTTCTTACACTTTTGTGATTATTCTTACACTTTTGTGATTATTCTTACACTTTTGTGATTTGCATTGACTCTCCCTGTTAACCATGACACTTTTCTCTACCAGATATTGTCTTTGCTCCTCCTTTGGTTTTCATACCATTTAGGTATCCTGATGGCTCAGCTTTCAGTCTTCTTACTCTTACATTGTTGCACCATCTCATCCCTGTGGCAGCCTAACCCCCTGAATTAGGGGATCCATGGAACACCAGGAATAGGTCCATAGACCCTAGCTTCTCAGCCCTGCTCTATTTGTTTCTATGCTCATTTCTTCTCAGCCTTTGTAATTCCTGATTGACATGGTTATCTACTCAGGATTTTCTCTTCCATGGCATGCTAAACATCTGACAGATGAACCTTCCAAAACCTTACACTCTAGGGCACTGTGGAGACTGTCCCCTGGCTCCCTACGACGGACACATCTGGGTTAAGGATGCAGACTCACCATTGCTGACGGGTTGGTCTGCCGCTCCCGTTCTCGCCTGATTTCACTCTCGATCGATTCACGAATGGCCAACTTGCAAGCACGTTGGCAAATCTCAGTCAAGTCAGCTCCAGAGAATCCATTAGTCATTTTAGCCAGGAACTCTAAATCCACATCCTAAAAGAAGCAACAGAGCTATCTTAGCTTTTAGCCTCTTTTCCCCTGAGATACACTGATCTTAGAGCCACCAAAGCACTTCCAATTCCACTTTGTTCCATCTCTGCCACCAGTTTTATTCCTTATTCTAGATCATCTTAATACCCTCAAATCTTCCATCCTTCCTTTTCAACCATAACCCCAGGAATTCCCAATGGAACTTTGTCCAGGAACCAAGGAGCATTCCACACAGCCTGCAGATTCATGACCCTGCGACCCAAGACCTTGCACCTGCCTTGGCAACTGGGGACTTGCGCAGGTTGGCCTTGAGAATGGCAACACGGGACTTCTCATCAGGAAGCGGGATATAGATGAGCTGATCAAGGCGGCCAGGTCGCAGGATGGCAGGATCAATGATGTCAGGTCGGTTGGTAGCGCCAATGATAAACACATTTTTCTTTGTGGACATGCCATCCATTTCTGTCAGGATCTGGTTGATGACTCGGTCGGCAGCCCCACCACCATCTCCAATGTTGCCACCACGGGCCTTGGCAATCGAATCCAGCTCATCAAAGAACAGTACACAGGGGGCAGCTTGGCGTGCCTGTGAGAGGGACAGATGGACTCGAGCATTAGCACAACTGGGTCTCTCAGACCTGAGAAAAAATGGAAAATAAAGTGACCTTCACTGCCTTAACTGAGCTGCCAGAATGGGATGGTCTTAATCTCCCAAAAGAACAGCCTCTACCCCTAACTTGTTCCCAAGCAAGTGAACTGATAGCCCAGCCACTTGCAGCTCACCTTGTCGAAGATTTCCCTCACGTTGGCCTCAGACTCCCCAAACCACATGGTGAGCAGCTCAGGACCCTTGATGGAGATGAAGTTGGCCTGGCACTCATTAGCAATGGCTTTGGCCAGCAAGGTTTTCCCACAGCCAGGAGGTCCATAGAACAGTACTCCCTTGGAGGGTGTCATGCCAAACTTGAGGAATTTGTCTGGGTGCTCCACAGGATACTAGAAGGAAAAAGAAAGAGGATTCAGGGTATCTCCCCCAGTTTGAGAGAAACCCAATCTAACAGAAGCATCCTCCCACACCATCTTATGGTGTAAGGCGACAGGCTTCTTGGTGCTTCCAACCTCAGAACAGCAGGTTCCTGAATCATGCTCATAATTTCTGCAATCAATGTGCCAACACCCCAATACCACTAGCTCAATGACAACATGCTGAGGCAGTGACCCACCCTGGACCAAGCATCCTACCTGGACCAGCTCCTGAAGCTCACGTTTGACATCCTCCAAGCCCCCAATGTCCTCCCAGGTCACCTGTGGCACTTCTACCACAGTTTCCCGCAGTGCTGATGGGTTGCTCTGGCTCAGGGCCCACTAAAAAGGGAAGAAAAACTGGGGATGAGAATTGCCAGGAAAGAGATCAAAGTGCATGTGCGTGTACCTGAAAGGGAGAGCGGCCCTTACTCGGAAGTCATCCATAGTAACTGCCAGGGAGTTCATGACCTCAGCATCAATGGTCTCATCTTCTAGGTCAATGAGGTCCATCTTCTTGCGGATGGCTTGGAGAGCAGCCTCAGAGCACAGGGCTGCTAAGTCAGCTCCTACATGCCCATGAGTCTCATTGGCTACCTGCAGAGAGAAGATCCACTTACTCTCCTGTCTCTGAGAATGAGACCTAGCTTAGATGTCTCTATTCTGCCTTAGATAACAGAACCCTGCCCTTTCCTCTGACTCCTATCTCTGGGTCCTCCATTTCCCTAAACACATATCAGCAGCCCTTTCATAAGCTGAACTTTAAGTATTCAAGCCTGCACTTGGGGCCTAGAAATAAAGCTGCCCCCAATATTCTGCTTCACCCTAATTCAGTGTAAACCAAGAAAAATGCCAACCCTAGTTTCCTGGATTCAATCTCAGATCACTTCCCTTTCCCTGCCTAGGAATTAAAATCAATCGCCTCACATCTGAAGCTTCTGTCCTTTGTCAATTCCCTTCTACTGTATGGAAACAAGACATCTGAACTTTTGGCCAGCCCTCATCAACATGCTACCTGTTCAAGGTCCACATCATCTGCCAGCTTCATGTTCTTGGTGTGGATCTGAAGAATTTCCAAGCGTCCTGTAGCGTCAGGGATTCCAATATCCACCTCTCTGTCAAAGCGACCTGTGAGATGATGCATAGACAGGGATCATTTCTGGTGCATAGGGAAGAAGGGCCCAGGCCTAAGGCGTACAACCATTCCACTGTGACCAGGAAATGTCTGGTGTTAGCACTGAAAGCCCCATATCTTGGGAAATCCCTCAGTTTCAGGCAAACCAGGATGGGTGGTTACCCTGGACATGACAAGGAATAAGGGAAAGAAAGGACCTTACTCTTTACCTAACTGCAAAGGGCTTCATGAAATCCTCAAAAAAAAAAAAAAAGAAATCCTCAGGTTTAGGTGACTTAGATGAAGGACAGATATGGGATCAACAGGATTAAGCCCACTGGAGGCATAATCTCCGCATGAGCAAAGACAACAAAAAGTTATTTGGGGTCCTTACCAAATCGCCGTAGGGCTGGGTCAATGCTATTGGGTCTGTTGGTTGCTGCCATAACAATGACATGTGCTCTCTGCTTTAGGCCATCCATGAGGGTCAACAACTGTGATACAATACGCCGCTCTACCTCCCCATGGGTCTGTCAGGACAAAATGTCTGGTCAGAAGTGAAGTCAGGACCTTTTAAAACCCTACTATCCCCTTGGTTAAGTTCCTACTTTCTCTCTTTTGGGAGCAATGGCATCCAACTCATCAATGAAAATGATAGCAGGAGCATTCTTCTCAGCCTCTTCAAAGGCTTTACGAAGGTTGCTCTCAGACTCACCGGCCAACTTGCTCATGATCTCAGGACCTGAAAGCAAATAGAACGCATGCAGTGACAAAAATACATCCTTCCTCAATCTCAAAAAGTATTCAGATATCTTGTCTGTCTAGCTCAGAGACAGGTCCTGGGTGAGAATGTGGTAACATCTGCCTACTTTCTCACAGCCCCTACCAACAATTATCCCAGGGTAGCCACCAAGCCAGGATAAAAGGAAGTCAAGGGGCTCAATACACTTATCTCAGTTGAGCTGAAAAGTATGAAGATGGCGACAGCAAATGCTGTGGGACCTCTGGCCAGAGCAGAAGGAGCACTGGTTGGACCCCTACCAGTGAATATCATTCTCAAAGAGATAGCTGATCTTAGCCAGTCTTCCTCCAAACCCTCTCAAATAAGTAAGCATAGACATTTTGAGTTCTCATTCTAACTTACTCCTCTTTAATGTCTTCAGCCTGTTAACGCTCTTTCTCAAGGTAGGATAGATCAAGGGACACCAGAATAGCATACCCTCCCGTTGCTGCTTATCTGTCTGCAATAGACTTTAGAATACAAGCACTGAAGTATACATGAGGCTATGTATACAAATAAGCATGTCCATGATTTCTGCTGCTCATGAAACTAGGTCATGCTTAGCTCAGAGTGGAGTCCAGCCAAACACAAAGTGAACCAAGTCTCCTACCATTGATCAAAAAGAAGAAGGCGCCAGTCTCATTTGCCACAGCTCGAGCAATCAAGGTCTTCCCAGTCCCAGGAGGTCCATAGAGCAGGATTCCCCGAGGAGGCTGAGGACCAGTACAGAGGGTTGATTAGGTTCAGACTCTCATCTTCTCCAAACCCCAGATACCCTAAAATGGCCTAAGGACTCTATTTAAACAGGATGAGAATTAGAGCTCAACTCGGAATAAGCCCTCAAATAGCAGTTGCTAGGAAGACACTTTACTTCAGACCATACTCACTCCTCTTTGCAGCAGAGATAATAATGCCAGAAAGCTGACAATACTTATAAATACATAGGAGACAGAGAGCAGAGAAACCACACTAAGAAACTCTTAGTGTGAGTGAGTCTAAAGATCCTGGATCTAGGAAAAGTAAGAGGGCATTAGGCCAAGGGCATGACTTTAGACAGGTAAGAGCCAAGGACTAGCTCAGCCATTTAAGAGTATTGGCCAGAGGCTCACTCACTGCTATAATCACAACCCTCCAGGATTTATTATCATGTGGGAATGCCTTCCCCTAACAACAGCCACAAGTTTTCCTCTTTGAAGTTGTCTTTTCTCTGGCTTCATCCACTGGAAGGATATGGAAAAGTACTCCCAGAAAAGATAAATTTATTTACACAATGTATACTAGGGAAAGGGATAGATGGAAACTTCATCTTCAGGGTGTCCTATGATACAGGAACAATTGGGATGTTACAATTTAGACCAGCAGTTCTCAAGTATTCTGGACTCAGGATCCTTAACACTGCAAATTTCCTTTACTGATATTGGGCAACACTTAGCTTCCCTGGTGGCTCAGAGGATAAAGTGTCTACCTGCAATGCAGGAGACCAGGGTTCAATCCCTGGGTTGGGAAGATCCCCTGGAGAAGGAAATGGCAACCCACTCCGGTATTCTTGCCTAGAGAATCCCATGGACAGAGGAGCCTGGCGGGCTACAGTCCATGGGGTCACAAAGAATTGGACATGAAGTTGACTTCACACACAAACATTCTAGACAAGCTGGCAAACTGGTGAGACTTTAAATAATAAATATTTAAAACAGACTACTTATATATTTATAGGGTTCATTAGATTCATTTATAGGGCCCATTAGATAAGAATGGTCTTTACATTTTGAAGGTTGTAATTAAGAAAAAAAATTCAACAGAGAACTTAAATGGCCTACTCTGTTCTAGACCATTAGTAGCTTTAACGAATTTATAGTGTTTTATAAACCTGAATATAGTACTTCGCCTCAAATCCAAGGCAATGATGAAACACAGATACGAAAACAGGTCCTAGGATTAGACAGTGAGTTGTTGTTTATCACCACCACAAGTATTCTGGGCTAACAGAGCCCAGAATACTCACCTTCACACCAATGGCCTTAAAAAGGGCAGGATGTCTCAAGGGCAACTCCACCATCTCCTTTATCTGAGCTAACTGTTTCCTGCAGCCACCAATGTCATCGTAGCCCACTTCATTCAAGGACTCTTCCTCATCCTGAAGATGGAAGAGAAAAAGAAAAGAAGGTAAGAAAACTCAGCAAAAGGTTGAGTTTCTCTAAAGCTGGTGTAGAGAATCTGCTATATGAGAAGATTCTCCTCGAAGGGGATCATGCCTCAAAGAACAATTCAAAAAACCCCAGGGCCAATCATTTCTTTATTTATATGGCCATGCTGTGCAGCTTGTGGGATTTTAGTTCCCCAAAAGGGATCAAACCCGCACCCTAAGCAGTAAGAGTGCAGAGTCCTAACAACTGGACTGCCAGGGAATTTCCAATCTTTGCTTTTACTTTATATTTATTTATTCATTCCATGGCACAGATTTCTGGTATAGCCTTTCCTCATTACATTGTCCTTAGTCTTATTGCAGTGGGTTCCCCTAAGACCTGAAGCTAGAAAGTGTGGGAAATGGGCAGGGGTCTAGATGTCATCATCAGCATCACTTCTTCAAAAATCATTTCAACCACTAGACTCATTAGGCTCAATCTAGATTTTAAAGATTATTGATATCAGATACTTCTAAAAAACACCTAGGTCCAGAAATGAATAGCTATGCTTTCCACCTCTGGGAAGTAGCTTAACCATCAAGCCTGAGGATTCCTTGGAACTACCACACTACTACCCTGCTGAGAAATCACAAAGTGGGATACCGGGATCAGGAAGAGAACTCACCTCTCGTTTGATAGGCTCCCCTTCACAGTGGATCACTGTGTCTGGCGCAACAATGCAATAAGGACTGGGATCTGTCTCCACTACTTTGAACTCTACAGCACGCATCCCACCCCGGACAAGGAAAATGTCTCCTGTGAGAGCAATCAGCACAAGAGCAGTCAGAGGTATCTATCACCAGACCAAGCTAAGAATTCCCCATCAGAACCTGGGATCTAGAATGCCAAGTTCACTAGATACTGTCCTTTCTCCTTCCCATCCACATCTTACTAAGCATCAGGCAAAAAGAGAAAGCTAAATTGTGAAAAGTCTCTCTGCCCCTCAAAAGACAGTGAATAAAACCTGATGTGCCAGGAAGAAGCCCATAAGATTTTTGACTTCTGGGGTATAGATAACCCAAGCGTACACAACCACCACCACCAGCAGAACTGTGCTAAGTATTAAATACACTGTGGACTGTGATACACCCCAAATTGCCCACCTCTTCCTTCAGAGATATAAGAGAAGATAGCTTACTGTACTGGGAACAAGGAGTGGGAATGGGAAAAGGGGGAAGTGCAAGGAAGCAGGGAAGGAGAGAGTACACATGTGCAGAATGTATATGTATGCATACATGTATGAGAATAGACGAAGATGGACCAAGGTTTACTTTGGGATATCCCTACAACAATAGCCCTTGAGTTCAGTCCTTAGAATTATTTCTCACCTTTCCGGATGGGTCGATAAGCTTCCAGGAAGTATGGCTTAAGGTAAACCTCAAAGAGATTGCCAGTGATGCCTTCCACTGTGTCATCGATGGGTAGTACATGGATGCGTTTGCCGTACTTCACATCAGGGCATGGCTGGATGCTGAGAATGACAAGCAGACTCCACATTACCAACCACATTGCAGCCCCAAGCTCTGGGTATCCAAAAGGGCCTGGCACAGAGAGCTGATGGCGAGCAAAAGAGAAAAGGCAGGGATGGCTTTAGGTGAAGAGAGCCAAGAGGGTAGGGTGGGAGTGAGGGCAAAGCAACAGCCAAGCAGAACAGGTCATACGCAGAGTAGAGTGATAGAGGGGGAGCCTCTAGTAGAAGCTGCTAGGACTGCCCACTCACAGGCAATGAGGCAAAAGAAAGACCCACACATCTGGAATCCCCACGAAGACACAGGAGGGAAGGTCTTCAATAAGACATATCCAAGGATGACCCATTCTGGTTACTACTGGTAACCCAACGTTACAAAAGGGGACCTTAGTCTGACAAGCGTCAGGGTCAGAGAAATACAAGTGAAAAAATCATCTCGGTCAGGTGGTCTGAGCACCTTGAGAAAGTGACTAAGCACTTCTAGGAAGAAGGCTAGAATAAAACCTAGAATCCCCCCAAAAGAATCAGAAGTCTGAGATGTTCCTGACCAGGTGACAAGATGGTTGGGTAGCAGTGGCCAGTGATGACTTCAAGATGGAGAAACCTCTTGCCTAAAGTCTAATCACTCAGACTGGAACTATCCTAGGCCTGGCTCAAACTATGCCTCTCACCTCGATTAGCTTGGATCTTTATACAAACCTGCTAGGAGTCCACCTTCCATGTCCATACTCCCATCTCATTCTAGCCCCGACAAAAGCCATCAATGCAAGGCTATAAGCTTATTTGGCAGATACAGCCCTCAAATGGCATTCTAAACCAAGGTCTACGGTGTGACCCCTGGTAGAAAAAAATAAAGGTACCAAGAAAGTCAAGAAATGCCAACCTGTCCCAAGGGTCATGAAGAGGCAGATTTTTGAAGTCCCAGAGGCAGACCCAAAACCTAAAGACAACCTAGATACCTAAGTCTTCCCATGGCCTGCAAGCTCCCAATATCTGCAGTTGCCAAGGCCTTAGTGGGGGTACTGCCTGTAAAGCAGTCAGTCTCTGGCCTCCCATCCCTGAGGGGCCAAGAACTCCACACACACCTGATAACATCCCCCAGGTGTACGCGAAGGTTATTCCGAACAACTCTATTCATTCGAATCTTCTCATCAGAACATGTGTCATCAGAAAGCACAATGCACACAGCTTCCCGCCTCTTCTTTCCTTTCAGCAACACTGTGTCACCTCGGAACAACTGCAGTTCATCCATCTTGGGCTGAGGAAAGAAGGTTAAGGCCTTTGGGTCACTGGGCCAGGGGATAAGCAGCAGCCCTGGAGGTTGGGATTCCCAGTAAACCCCATTCTATCTGTGGTCACTGCAAGAAAAATGAGAAAAGAAACCTGGGAAAAGCCCTCAGGTTAAGTGCAATAAGCAAAGATTGGACTGTGGACCCAACTTACCTGGGACAAGGACACCACACTGTTGTCCTCATTGATGGCTTCATCAACAATTAACCGATTGGGACGGTTTTTCTGTTTAAGAATGGCTGTTGATAAATCATCGCCTTTTGAACTAGAAAGAGAAAAAGAAGTCAGTTCCAAAACAAATTCCAGCAATGTCCCCACCAGTCTCTAAAACTCATACTTAGGAAAGAAAGAGTGCATTGATGAAGTTGTCCCCACATAGAGCTCAAATAAAGAGAAAGTAAGCCAAGATCAAGAATGCTTATCAAGTACATATTACAATTTCTGTTTCAGCAACTCTTGGTGTTCCGAGTACTGGTATCCCAGCTGTAAGGCCCCAGGTGATTTTGCCTAGGGTCAGGAAACTAAGAAAACAAAATAAAAGTGGAGACAGAGCAGTAATTAGAGAAATGGAAATAGTCTTAGACAGTATAGAATAGTGATTAAGAGAAGGGGCTCTGCAGTCAGACCTGTTGGGTCTGAATTCAAACCCTGCCACTTAGCTGTCATCTTGGGCAAGTGACTTGACCTCTCTGGAGGCTGATATAAAATGGGGACTACAGTAGCACTCATCACAGAGGATTACTATCTTAAGATATTGAGATGTTGAATGCAAAATGGGCTGTCTTAAGTGAGATATGAATGTCTGGAATATGGTATCTGACGTTTAGTATGATTAGCATTGCAGAACACAGCACAAGCTCTTTCTTTGCTGACCTTCTTGCAGTAAGTAAGACAACCTCCCATGGGGCTTGGAGAGGCCCCAAGCCCCACAGAGTAAGCCTGGAAACTATGAAGAAGAATCATTAGAATTAACCTTCCTACTGGCTAAACCTGCTGAACGCCAGAGCATTCTGTGCACCACAGGAATGCAAAGCATAAAGACCATCATATTTGAAAAAAGCGAACACAAAACACTATCAGATCTGGAGTCTTCACCAGAAAGAAGCTCAAGCTCAAATGGAGTTTCAAGGTTATCTCTGCAAAGACACACAACTCCATGGAGTTGGTTCAAAAAGTTAAAACCAAGCAATGCTGAGACATGGGACAAATCCAAATCCCTCTTGTCTAAACCAAGGTTGCCTTAGTCTGAACTCAGTTTAAACTACCTAAATAAACTATCTAAATAAACTACCTAAACCACTTCCCAACACCAATTTCTCTGTGGGCTCTCCCCTTAAAGAGAAGGTCTCACCTTTTCTTAGTAAGGCTCAGGAAAACATGGGCATTACCCCAAATAAGGAGGCCAGACAATGGAAGACACCAGGGAATAAATAAAAAGAAACATTTCCCATGGATTATTTTTTCACTCAACAAATTAACAAGGGGGGTGTCTGTGTGTGTGTGAGCTTCCTGGCACTAGCAGTCAGAATCTGTCTGCCGATGCAGGAGACTCGGGTTTGATCTCTGGGTCAGGAAGATCCTCTGGAAGAGGACATGGCCATGTACTCTTCAGTATTCTTGCCTGCAGAATTCCATGGACAGAGGAGTTTGGCAGGCTATGGTCCACAGCGTTGCACAGAGTTGGACATGATTGAAACAATTTAGCATGCACGCATATATTATTTTTTTCCTGGTGGCTCAGATGGTAAAGAACCTACCTGCATGTGAGAGACCTGGGTTTGATCCCTGGGTTGGGAAGATCCCCTGGAGAAGGGACTGGCTACCCACTCCAGTATTCTTGCCTGGAGAATTCCATAAATACACCAGGCACCGTTCTAGGATCTGGGAATTATCAGCCAACAAAAGACAAAATAGTATTCGTCTACTATGCGGGAGACCTGGGTTCCATCCCTGGGTCGGGAAGATCCACTGGAGAAGGAAATGGCAACCCACTCCAGTAGGATTGCCTGGAAAATCCCATGGACAGAGGAGCCTGGTGAGCTACAGTCCATGGGGTCACAAAGAGTCGGACACGACTAAGTGACTTCACTTTCACTGGAAATAGCTTCACAATTTGCAAGAAAAAAGATGTCTGTATTCTAGAATAACAGCTAGGAAGTTAACAGGATTTTTGTTATATCTTTTGGTCCTGATACATTCAAAAGTAATATTACACAAATCCCACTCATCTAAAAATGTTGTAAGTTTTCTGCTGACCCTCTCACATAGCCTGGATCTTTATTCATTCCCTTTTAACTAATTTCCAAGAGTGGAGTTTCCTTAGCTTAAATTTGCCTCCCCCAACCCAAAATCCCCTGGAGAAGGAAATGGCAACCCACTCCAGTATTCTTGCCTGGAGAATTCTACGGACAGAGGAGACTGGTGGGCTACAGTCCATGGGGTCACAAACAGTTGGCCACAAGTGAGTGACTAACTATTTAACCCAAAGGTGGTGATCACAATGCTGCAGAGGCATACTCTTCCAATGCTTATAAACATCCTGGAAAGCAACCATGGTCAATATGAGAGGGCAATTTAAATCCATAAATTCTCCCTCTCTCCCATGCATCAAAATATCCTTCAAGGGCTGCCCATCTTCCTGTCTGATGTATAGGACTAGGGCTAGACAAAAATAAAATATCAAGTGCCTCTAGCCATCACTTTGTATTTTAACCCCAAAGCTGCATTCTAGGATATCTCCATTCTGCCTACATTCCTAACCCTGGCACTGGAGAAGAGTGGGATGCTCTTAAAAGACCTTTAATTCCACATCTATTACTGAGATCAAAGGAAGTAACCTCTACATGATGGAATTCAGTTTGATCCCGGGCCAACAGTCCTGAAGAACTGTTTTGGGGGACATTCTCCTGGTCTTTGGCATGATTCAGGCCCTTTTCAGAACCCCAACGGGCCACAGGAGACTTGGACAGAGTTCAGGTAAGAGTCATCAAGATGACATAGAGATCAGAAACTGTCTTATGATGCCAAGTTCCAAGAATTCTGGACTTTTACTTTCAGTCTTAGAAACTAAAGACTATGAGACTACTTTAATTATTAAGTAGTTCTTTTAAATAGGCACCTGAGTAATACTTCATCTCAATTCAGAAACTTGAAAAAAAGGAACACGTCTCAAAAAAAAAAAAAAAAAACAACCACCTAAACTCTCAAGTCAGTAAAGTGATTTGCATAGAAGGGTTTCCACAGGATGGCAGTGTCTCCCCCTATACTCCTAGTATCTAAAGCTCTTGATTCTAAAACGAGCAGAGGTGGTCAGGTTTTATCTGATGCTTTTCTGAGCAGAGGGCCCAGGATTTCTCAACACAGCTACTTAGGGAAAGGAATGTGTGAGTTTAAGGGAACTCTAACCTTCACACCACAAAGGCTGAAATCTAGAAAGGCAGACAAAAAACGACCTGAGATTTGAATTTTATCAAGAACCTAAAGAATCCCACTTCACAACATCAAGGAAAACTGACGAAAGCCTTCTCGTATGAATAAGAGGCCTCAAGTATTATTAATGTGAAGGCGGCCAAAACCGAACGGCTGGGCCCGCCCTCTCCTCAACAGCCTCTCACCACTCAGGTCTTCAACTACTGGCCACGCCGACCCAGCCCTCTAAAAGGGCTTTCGTAGGCTTCCCTGAGCTCCCAGGCCTTTCCCAGCTCCGGCCTCCGCCTCGGTCTCCGGGCTAAGGCCTTCACGTGGCTCAAAGTCCACGCCCACCGGGCACAGTTAGGGCGTTGGGCCTGCCGCGGGGCCTGCGCTCTCCTGGGACCAAAGGCCCAAAGCGGGTGGCAGATCAGATCGCAGGTGGGCGCCGCAAGGCCCCGGTGCTCTGCGCCGTCAATGTGAGCCCGCAGACCTCACTAGGTCGGGACGGCCCTTCCAAAGGAGCCAATCAGGCCGGCCCGGGCCTGCATGACACAGCACGATCTGGCCCAGGCCCCGACCCAGGCCCAACGCAAGCCCCGCCTAGGGGGCGCGCGGGTGCGCAGCTGGGCCCGGTGGGGTCCGCGGCTCCTTGTTCGCCCCCTTCCTCTTCTTCCCTCTCCCTCGTTCCCTGTCTCCACCTCCAAGACGCGCCCACAGCCAGGCCCGGCTGGGCCTACCCAGCGCGGTGGGTCTCCCGGTGCGCGCACCCACAGGGGGCGGACGGGCGCGCGCACACACTCACTCAGCTCCGGAGGCCATGGCGCGCGCTCCTCCCAGCCGGCGGCTGTGGCGGACCGCGGGTAACGGCTCTGAGGGGTGGCAGGCGACCGACTGGGCCGGGACTCGGCTCTCCCGGAAGGGGGGCGAGTGGCGGCGACAAACGCGCAGGCCTCCCTCTTGTTTCCGCCCAGCGGCACTAGGGCGGTGGACGAGCGGGCGGGCGACGCTAGCGCCTGATCGGCGAGTGGGGAACGGCGGCGACGACTCAAACGACGGCTGCAGACGCTTCGCTAAGACTGAGCGGAGAAGAGCCGAATCATCGGAAAGAGAGGTACTCTCACCCCAGCCAATCAGCGTCTGCCCTGGCGACTCCCGCCCGCCTCTCCATGCCTCTCCCCAGCAACCCGCGGACCGAAGCCAATCAGGAAATTCGTTTGTGGCCTGGCTCCCGCCTCAGGGGCGCAACACGCCTAGTAACGCCACGTCAATTGGCCGCAACGCTACGCTTCCTCGACGGATTGGGATTTCCGACCAATCAACGAAAAGAATAGGGCCAGATCGACTGGCGAAAAGAGAGCCTTTATCCCTGGGAGGCAGACTCTCCCACTTGGCTCCAGTTCATTGGCTCCTGAGTTTACCCTACTAGAAAAACCTGGCACAATGGACTGAACCCTTATATTAGCCTAGTCCAATTGTATTGATAAACTACACGCCCGTCTTCTACCAAAACCTGAGTATCCACTGCAACCCCTCTCCTTGCTCCTTCAGGACGCCGGCTCCAGCCACCTTTATTCTGGACTCTTAACACCCCAGCTCTTAATCCACTCTACCCTATCGTCATTACACCCTTTGGTAATCGTAATCCCATAGGCTTTACAGTTTCTCGGGACTTGGAGATACATGCTTCCTTTCCACTGGCTATTAATATCCATGGCTAAAGGAGGGAGTGGACTCAAGTCCAGAACGGAGTCAAAAAGCAGCTACAGAACACACAACAGATTCAACAGAGCCCAAGGCAGCAAGAAAATTGTACAGAGTGTTGGAAGTCCTTGGGCCCAAAATCCAGGTTGTTGCTGTTAAATTGCTAAGTCGTGTCCGACTCTGCAACCTCACAGACTGCGGTGCGCCGGTCTTTCCTGTCTTTTAAAGTCTCCCAGAGTTTGCTCAAGTTCATGTCCAAATTGCCAGGTAGCCCTAACTATATTCAGTCTGCAGCTTTGGGGGCCCGTTGACTGAATTCACCCTTCACCCCCTATTGACACAGACATATTTGACTCTAACAGTGGAAATCCAAATTTGGGATTAGGGTGGGGGTGGGAAATTCTCTTCTCTAAGAATTTTTGCTTTCAGGTAACAAGGTTTAAAGGCACTGCTTCTTGAGTAAGAATTCCCTTAGCCCTTTCTTGAGGCTCATAAGGTAGATGATATTGGGAGAGGGTATCGTGGACAACCGGCACTCAACTGAATCAGAAAGCTGTGAGCCTTCCCACTCAAGTATATGTAGTAGGCAGACAACAGATTGATATGAAATTTTACTCAACACATGAAAAGGGAAACAGGATAAGAGGTGCTATGAGCAAGTCAATGCCTTGTTGGTGGAAGCAGGACTTCTCTGGAATCAGAATAGCAGTAATCAGACCAAATTTTGCAGGACTACCACCAACCTCTCCAATGCCAGACATATACTGGAATGATCAGCTCCAGCCACATTTCCCAAGGATGGGATGGCAGAAAGCCCTCCCCACAGATGGCCCACTGAAGCCCCAGTTCTGGTTCTTTGAAACATGGCAGCTACAGGTCACAAGTCTCCAGATGTCTGAAATTCCTCACGAAGGGTTTCACGGTCAGGGGGACGGATCCAGCCCAAACAGGTTTCTAAATACAGAGGGAGGGACCTGAAAGCAAAAAGGGTGATGTCTAAGGGAGGATAGGCAGAAGACTGAATAGCCATTCACTCCCTTGATTCACCACCACCCCCCAATAGGCCTAAGGACTCTAGAAGCCAGCTGCCCCCTTAACCTCACCATGCAGTATTCTCCTGTGGCACCTCAGTTTGGGCCTCCAGCCTCCGCCAGAGAGCAGTGGCCTCATCCCTCCGATCCAGCCTCCTCAGAGTCTGAAGCAGGTGATAGGAAGCATCTTGATTACCTGTAGCCCCACCCCAGAGCACAGGGCCTTAGAACTTGACACAGATTTAACGTCATTTTATAAAAGGGGAAACTAAGGCCTAGAGCAGTGATGTGTTTTGCCTACATGGAGTCAGGGGTACATCACTGCCAACAATGCATAACCCTGGGTATTCCCTGCCCAGGACAAAGGGCTCAGCTGACCATCCTCCTGCCCAACATACTCTCAGCACAGGTATGGTCTTTGTGTCTGAAGACATTAGGAAGCCTAGAGAACGCCTGGGAGGCCTTCACACATGCTTGTATGTCTTGCATATGTCTGCACAACTGTTATGTATCCCTACATATATACAGGCACAATCCCATTCACCCCTCCAATCAAAGAACGTCACTCTTACACTAATCCCCAAGTACCTCCCCCATGGCCCTCTCTGTCCTCACACATCTGTGCATAGCTCATGCCTGCAAATGTACATACCTGGGCACATCTGCACACTGAGAAGGAAGTCCTGTAGGGCTTTGGTATCCTGGCCAAGGGCCACCCATTCCAGTCCACGACTAATCAGGGCAGCTGTCTGAAGCTGTTGTAGTACCATATCTGATGCACACCCCTGCTCACAGCTGGAAGCAGACCCTGGGGACCTCTCCAAAAGTCAAGACATTTGTTTCCAGCCAGACCATCCCCAAAACCTCAATGCCGTATCTCTTGTGTTTGGAGTCCCTTTCTCTTAAATCTCTTGGTGGGCTAGGACACATGGAAAGGAAACCACCACCACCACAGAGAAAAACTAAGTCTAGCTCACCTTGTTCTTTATCCTTAGGTGTGGCCTGGAAGAGCAGCTCAAGACACCTAAAGTGGGATAGAGAGCAGGGGTAAAGAAGAGTTAACCTCAGAAACTCTGGGGTGAGTAGATTAGGAATAGAGCTCACCAACTCAGGTCCCAGTTACAAAATTATCCCTCCACACTTCCCCTAGGGTCCTGGTTGGCTTCCTGGACTCACCGGCTATATTCACTAATTGCCTCCTTTTGGGCCCCCAATTGCACCCAAGCTTGGCCCTGAAGCAGATGGGTAGCAGAGACCCAGTGTGAGCAGTGTGGTGACTCTTTGGTTCTTCTTCTGGCATCTTCCCACAGCCGAGGCCTCTTGGGAAGCAGAAATGATGTGCGGCTAAGCAGCTCCTCACATACGGTCAAAGCATCCTGGGCTCGGCCTGCCTGGATCAACGCTGCTGCCGCCTCCAAAAACAACTCAGGCACACAGGGCCCTGGGGGGCAAGGTGGTGGGGAGAACTGGGGTGGGAAGAGAATGCAATGCAGTATCTTGAGGAGACATGAACCACTACCTCCAAGGCTCTAGTATCATCACCAGGCTCTAGTACCATGCAGGGACCATCCACTGCTTGCTGCCCTCGATCTCCCTTGCTCTGGGAACCTTCCCAGTCTGGTCTCCCAGAATGGACAAAAAAAAGAGCAGAGGAAAAGTCAGAAAAAAGCACTCTTGCTCTACTCCAAAGGAAAATCCAACTCTCCCACCCCACTACATAGAAACGTGGCATACCCACCTTTGGCTCTGAGCCATCCAGCAACAGGGCGAGCAGGTCCAGGTAATGTTCTGCAGCATCTGCTGCCCTAAAGAGTCATAAGCCACGAGCCTCATCTTAGGCCATAGCAGGGCCCTCCAAAAGCTCTTAGCTAAGGGCCCTGGGGTGAGGGAAGGGTGAGGTGTGGGACTCCCAACATTGGCTCCGTATGGATCTACACTATTTACAGACTGGATCTGGGAGAAGACTTTATAGAGTTTTCAAGATACAGGAGGTTAGTGACAGGGAAGAGAGTCCTCAGCTCAGGTCCAGCAGCAAGGCAGGAAGCTGATAGTGGGGACCCGTGTCCCACTCCTGATTTATTTATCCTCTCAACTTGCAAGAACAGAAGCAGAGTCACACTACAGGGGAGGCATCAGAAGTGGGAAGGGGAGCTCAGGTGAGCAAGATGGAACCTCACCTTCCTGTCTGTAGGCATCGGCTTGCTAGCAGGTACTTGGCCTGGCTCTGTGTGCCACAGTGAAGGGGTGAGGCTGGGTCAGGTTGTGGGAGTAGTAACTCTACCTCAATGAGAAGCTGACGGGCTTCAGGGATATGAGTGATACTCAAAGCCTAACAAAAAGAGGAAAGTCTCTATAATCTCCAGGAACTATACATCCTTCTACTTAAACCTTGACTAGTCACATAAGCACAAGCATCTCAGCATTTCCTGCATCTTCGCCTGGCATAGTTCCTTACCTCAACCAGCAGCTCCAGACTCTCAATTTCCGCTGCTATGTTCCCCAGTTGCTGATATAGCCTGGAGGCCTCCAGAAGCGGGGGACCCCAGGTTGATCCCTCTTTCAGGGCTGCAACCAAGTAGAGCAGAGCTCTCTGTGGACTGCCCTAGGGGGCAGAAAGGACACAAAGGACACAAGCCTCAGCTACCCTCACAAAGTAGAAAGCTGTGGTTTCTCCAACTCATGCTAGGACGGTCTTTACCATCTTACGAAGACAGGTCCCCAGGGCCGTGTATACCTGGACCAACAGAGACCGTGGGCATAGACCTGAGGCCGCTTCATGCAGGCTGCTCAGTGCCTTGGGCAAGCTCCCTGTGATCAGCTCCTGGAGGCCTGTGGGCAAGCAGGCTGTGAGCTTAGAGAGGCCAACAGGGCAAGCGGGCCTGATGGGGAAGAAGAGCACAGAGAAGTTCCACCAAGCTGAATGGTACAGGACAGAAAAGATATGAGCCCAGAGGACTTCTTAAGACAGGAAATGGAGAGAAAGGGACAAGTCAGATTGTTAACTGGCCTTGACGATAGGCAAATGCTGTCAGAAGGACATCCCTCAAGCCTGGGGCATCCTGCAGGGTCAGCGGAGCATCTGACTCCTCAGCTGGGGGTCTCCAAGTTTTCAGAAGCAGCAGCATATCCTCAGAGGCTCTGCTCTGGGGAAGAAGGATGATGAGAGGTTCCAGGCTTGTAACTACCCCTTCTCTATCTCAGTCTACCCTGACTGGCTTTAAACTCAAGGATCCTCTTGATTCTTGTTCCCTCATTTCTAAGAGATTAATAACTGTGGGGAAAGGATATAGGTAGGAAGAAAAATCTGGGGCAGTGATAATCTTAATGAGTCTTCTCACTCAGGATAAGTCCACGAGGACACAGAGCAGGGACCATGTTTGTGTTACTGACGCAAAGACTGAAGCAGGGAAATGACTTCAGCAAGGTCACAAGAGCCCTAATTCTACCCAAGATAATCAAGCTCCCAAGAAAATCCCTCCAATGAGGAAAAAAGTGGAGCAAGGTCACTTAAGAGTCCTGAGAGAACTGGGGTCTTCTGAACACCAACCCAGCAGCCTTTCCAGCACATAATGATGATACTGCAGCTAGGAACGGTGAGAGGAGGAAAGAGACCCTTAGATCCAGATCACTATCTGAATTACCTGGCTAACAGTCAGGGTCTGCAGCAGCAAGGTCAGGTCCCCAAGACGGTTAGTGGTCAGCCAGAGGGCAGCCTGCAGGCCGGCAAGGTGGTGAAGGGCAGGGAGCAGCTCCGGCAGAAGGGAGGAAACACGGAGGGCGGAGTCCCACAGCCCCCGGAGCCCATGTTCCAGCCTGGCTCCCAGCTGCCCCTGCGTCTCCAGCACTGTAGAGTATACACACACATAGAGCTGAGGTGCAACCTCATCTCTAGCTTTCCTTCTCTGCAGGAGCCCAAAGGTCACAAAGGTGCTCCTGGTCTGAGGAACACATGGAGGATCAAAGAAGGGCATCTCTGCGGAGGTGACAGATTATGTTGTTCCTATCCCCCCTGCAAGAACTTAAGCCCAGACTGAGGCTGGCAGGGGCACGGAAGCCTCACCTCTCTCTAGGCCCTGCTGGATATCCTGTGCCAGGTCCTCAGTGAAACTCTGCGCCAGGTTTGCCCTCAGGGTGATAAAGTTGCAGATGACAGTCAGTTCCAAAGGGAGAACAGAAACAGTCGCAGGGAGCCCTGGAGCAACAAATGCTGATCTCACAGACCACTCTCAGGGGAAAGAGATCACCCCACCCCAACCAAAATGTCCTCAATAAAGAACCCACTCTGGTACTCTGGTAGATTATAAAACGGCCAGAATGTTTTCCAAATAGGCCATCTTGGAAAATGTTTCCTCAAATGCTTCCGGGGTGTGTGTGTGTGTGTGTGTGTGTGTGTGTGTGTGTGTGTAATGGAACAGCCGAAGGTTTTCCAAATAGACCATCTTGGAAATCACTTCTTCACACGCTTCTGTGTGCGTTATGTATGTATGTGTGTGTGTGTGTGCGCGTAAGGAAGAGAGAGATTCACCTGTACAATGATGATTCCATTCCAGTCCTGTCTGTGTCTTAAACAGGAGTTACCCCCTGAGTAATCGCTTCAATTCTAGACATGCAGAAGAAGAACTGGTCTCTGGATGTGGAGGGCAGGAGTCCCCATCCTGGGGAGGGCCCTACTTACCCCGCAGACTACAGAGGAGTCCCCTGAGCCCTTCCAGCACATCCTGAGCCAACTGCTGTCGCCTCAGAGGCAGACTTGAGTCCTGAGCAACCTGTCAAATGTAGGATGGGGTAACAGTACTTTCCTTGCAGCTGTGGCAAGGGGTTTCATTCTCCAGCCATTTCTGGTTCTTTAGGGGAGGTCAAGCTCAGCCCCTACCCACTGGCCAGAGTAAATCCAGTGCATACCCTTTTCCTAGTATCTGGGGGTTGCAAAGCAAGGGTCCCAGTAACAGCGTTACCTTGGCCTGTCGAACTAGCTGGTCATTCTTTTCCCTCCACAGGTCCAGGCAGCTGACGTGTGAGGCTGAAGAGCCCAGAGGAGTCTGGTGGGCCATGACAGGCAAGGCTGGGGCCAGGCACCTGAAGCGGGCTGCTGAAGGGTAAGCCTGAAGCCCCCACTGAGCAAGCAAGAAAGGGTTCGTGCACTTCTGCCCCCGACCAAGAATCCTTTGCAGTTCGCGGTGTTCCAGTCAGGACGGCCTACCGTTTCCGGGAGAAATGGACTCTCCCTTGCTTGGCGGGGATTCCACCTCCGCCTTTTCTACTCGCGCTTCTGGTTGGCCCAGTTGGCAAAATGCTAGGCGGCGGTTGGTCGTCTTCAAGGGTTACTTACTCCTCGCGGGAAATTGGAAGAAGAAACAAGAAGAGGCCAGACCAGAGAGGGAGGCAGAGACAGGCCAGAGACCTGAGGCGTGTCTGAGTGAGGAGGTCGTAGGGCTCGCCGTCCCGCTGTTCAGCCATCGAGGTTGCCAGAGCCTTGGGAAGTTGACCGCAACACCCGGAACCCGCAGCGAAGTCCTTCCCTCCCAGCTAAAGGGCCCCATCAGCCGGGAACTTCCCCCGCCGCGGCAGGCTGACCCGCCCTATGCATGCTGGGAGTTGTAGTACCAGTGGGAGCCGCCAGTTAAAGTCCAGCCCCAGAAGTCTCTTCAAAAAGAACTGACCAGGACTTCCTGGTGGTCCAGTGGTTGAGATCCCCAATGCAGGGATCACGGTTCGATTCCTGACGTTAGAGGATCCCACATGCCTCGGGGCAACTAAGCCCAGGAGCCACGACTACTGATTCTGCCAGCTGCTACAAGAGAAGTCACCCAAGGAGAAGCCCACCCACCACAAGGAAGAGTAGCCCCTGCTCCTGTCAACTAGAGAAATTTTAGGTGCAGCACCAAAGACCTAGCATAGCCATAAATTAAATAAATAAGAACTGACTGGAGATGGAGACCCTTGGTAATCAGCACATCCTATCACCATGAAGCACCAACATGCTCACCAGTCTGTTCAACCACATGCAGTCCGACTAGCTGGCAGTGCACCCCGTGCTTGTGCACGCTGCACTGCTCAAATGTACCTGCTCAATCCTTTCAACAAACGGAGAGAACAGAACTGGAGCTCCATATGCAAAGAAACAAACTGCAACCCTTGCCATCTACAAAGTCAACTCAAAATGGATAAACTGGACTCGATTAAAATTAAGACCTCTCTGCCACAAAGACACCATCAAAGATGTTAAGTCAAACCATTATGCTGTAAACCTTAAACAGTGATGTCAATTATATCTCCATAAAACTAGGGCGGGGGGGAGAATTCAGAGATGATTTCTCAATAGAAAATAAATATAAGAAAATTCAAAGAAAAGTCACAAAGTGGGAGAAATTATTTGCAAATCATAAACCTCATCTCTTAAAGTGGTCACATCTCTTCCTGTTCTGGGCACCCTCAAACTTCAAACCTCAGTCCTGACCCTTCTCCTCAGAAACTGCTTCCCATTTTTTTGGTGGACATTTCCATGAGGATTTCATGCCAGCACTTCAACACAACATAGAGGGGCACTGGAGACATCTGAGGATCTTCAGATTCATATGGTTTTGGCCCCAAGTTAGGAATAATCGATGGGACAAAGTGTGTTAGATGGGCAAGTAGGTCTGATCCAGGGAGGCCTCCACAGGAGAGAAGGGCAGAGTGTTCTGAAGTGAGAGTACACGTCGAGGAGGAGACACAGCACTACTGGGGCTTCAGACAATGAAAGTCAGTGCCCCATGATGCGGCTCTGTTATCGGCCAAAGCAAAAGAATTTAGTAAAATACATCCCATGGCAAAGGGAAATGGCAGGTGGAATAACAGTAGGGATTTGCAAAGAGTTGGGAGAAGTGAATTCAGACAACTCCAACCACTTCTCAAAGGGTCTTAGATGCAGCCAGGTCTGTGTAAGACAGCTGATCCCATCTGTGCCTGAATAAGGGAGACAGAACTTCCTTATATCCCCTACAGGACAGTCAGGGCTTCCCCATACCTCAGACACATATATTTACATTATTATTTTATTCCACTTTGGAGACAGCCCTTCAGTCGCTCAGATGTATCCAATGCAGGAGTTAGGAACTAGGTTCTACTATGATCTTGAATTATAAAATAATGAAGTCCCAGATGCCAGTAGGTCCTGGCTGCATGGTGGTAAGAGGTGTGGCTGAGCCTTTCTTGCAGATGATCCAGCACCCGTATAGACCAGGCTAGATTGTTCTCCAGCTTTCTGCTGGGTCAGAACTAATTGCCTGAACCAGGAGCTCACAGCACCATCTACTCGCATCACCAAAGCTATGCCTAGACAAAGTCCCACGCTGCTCACAATGAAGCCCATGGCCTCAAAAATGAACCTGTAAAGAAAGGTAGAGAATCTCAAAGGACACAAACAGTAGATTCTAGAGTCTTTTCCCCACTGAGGCAAAACCTTGTCCATTCTGGATGTTCACTGTTTAATCCAAAGTTCACCCTCCCCACAGCAACATTTCTCAAGCAAATCCACTCACTTGGGGGCAAACACCTTCCAGACCAAGAGATGCCTGCGGAGGATGGAGGCTGCCAAGACACAGGCCAGAATCTGAGGGAAGAGAGAAGGGGTCAAGTTATTTGGGAAGGGGAGGAGGAAGTAGCTCAAGTAGAGAGTTGCTGTAGACCCCTGTGAAGAATGGAAGGGGAAGGAAAGCAGTACCTGTCAGTGGAAAGAACTCTGGGCTAAAAGTTAGGAAACCTAATTCTTTTCTTGGCCCTACTATGACTTGCAGTGTGACCGTGGACAAGCACTATTCATCTGTGTCTCTTAACACTCAAGCTCGGCTTCTCAGGGTGGAGGGAATGTCAGAGTCATACACTCTGCCTCTGAGGGAAAGAAAGATTAATTATCACAGCTTGGCAAAGAATCCTGACCATCACCTCAGCTTTTCCAGTCTGTCCAATGGAGTAATCCCCAAAGGCAATCATCAAGTCCAGATCTAGCCTGTAGAGAGGAAACAATCCAAGACTAGGATGGAGACCCAGGTTCAAGTCTCAGTATTGCCATTTGAGGTCACTGGCCTTTGGGCAATCACTTCACTTATCTAAGCCTCAATCAAGGCTCTCTCGTAGGGTTTTGGCAAAGTGTGAAAGAAGGTGAAGTCCACACATGTGAAAAGATCACTAACTCCATGATCTGTCCCTTGCACCCACCTGAATACCAAGGACAAAGAGGTACTTGAGGCCCAGCTGCAGCAGTGCTGCAATGAAGTGGTGAGGTGCATCCCGGAGCCGCATCTCCATCCGTGGTTCCTGCTCCTCCTCAGGCCTGACTCTGGCCTCAGCTTCATTTCCTGGGGCTGCCGCCTCTTCTGGGATCCTTGATTTTCACACAGAAAGGGCCAGAGCAGGAGCAACGGGCAACCTACTGCCTCAGAGAAAGGCAGGGCTAGAATCAAGGAAAGACCCATGGACCAGGTCACCCTGTCCCCCAGTACTCTAGAGGGCTCAGCCTCCAATCAGCACAGGCCAAGGGGTGCCAAAGATCTAAAAAATGATCTTTCCCTACTCAAACGAAGGGGCTTCCTTTCCTTCCACAAAGCCACAGTGGAAGCAAGGAAGGAATGAGGAGGTACCTGCAAAGAGAATATGGGAGGCAAAGGTGTTGGCTCCCACCAGGAAAGCAGACAGCCAGGTAAAGTCACGACTCTCTGAAACTCCCACGAAGGCTGCATGCCATTGGATAGCTGAAAAGACAGGCTGGTGGCCGGTGGTATAGAAGGTCTGTGTGGCCATGAGGGCCCATGCAAAGACTGCATGCCACGGCACAGTAAAAGGACCTGGGGAAACAGATATGCCTCTTTACAGTCATGTCCCACTCCCTACCCCACAGCCCACTGCCCTGAGATCACACACAACTACCACCTCAGTGCTAAGTCTCCTACATACACACATCCTCAACACCCCAACCTTCTAATAATCAACACTCTGTTATTCTAATTCCCTCCCTGGCACAAAGCCCCACTGCTCTAATCTGTGGTCAACTTCTTTCTCTCATATACACACAGTTCATTATCTCTTATCACTGGAAAATCAGGAAATGCACTCATGAGGATGCAGCATTTTCATAAAAACTGAGTCTTAGAGTACTGTGTGTCTATCTCCTCCATGAATTCTGCTGGCCCTGAAAGTCAATGTGAGGGTTCAGTTAGCTTGGCCACAGCAGATAAGAGAGAAGACATCAGAAAGACTCTCTTGACTGGGGGGTGTGAGACCCTGTATCAAGGTGAAGATCCTGAGGAGCAATACCTCCCTAAAGATAAGAGGGGCCGAACTTACATCCCTACTGTCCGTGGATGAATCAGGGCTGAGACATGTATTTACCAGGGGTGGTGATGGGTATCCCGGCAGCAAGCAGATGCAGGAGAAGGAAGCTCTGCAGAAACAGAAGCAGGAACACAAGGCTAATGCGCTCTGCATGCAATAGCACAAGTGGGAAGGCCAAGAGGGTAAGGGCCGTGACCACAGCAGCTGAGTAGACGCTCCCCAACTGATAGGCAGCCACCGTCAGCAGACCCTGAGATTTGGTCCTCTCTAGCCGGCCCCGGAACTCCTCTTGTATGTGTCGGTAGATTTGAGGAACCACATAATCCAGGTCAGCCTGAGAAGTGGGGGGACCTGAGAAGGGAGTGAGGACAGTCCTGGTCCTTGGAGCACCTGTTGTGGCCTTCACCAGCACTGTCACAGGCCTCCAGAGCAGCAGCATGAGCCCTGAAGCGGCCAACCCTGCCACAGCCCGAGGCAACATAACTGACGCCCCAGAGACCAGGGCCCGGAGACGCGGGGGTGCTTCATCTGCCCCTGATGCCAATGCCCAGTAGGCAGCAGTGCCCAGTCCCATTAGGGGCAGCCCCCAGCGCACAAAGAGCACAGGGGGCTCAGGGCTCTTGAGATTACCATAGCAGCGAAGCCACAGCCGCACAGAGGCTAACAGGGCCACCAGCGCCCCAACACAAGCTCCATACCACAAATTCTTGGCTCGACCATCCACTGTGGATCGCAAGGGACTCAGCAAGGGAGAGGAGCTACAAACAGGTGTCTCTTCATGGCAGCGATAAAAAAGTCCAGCTAGCCTTATACATAAAAGCAACCCAACTCCAAGTCCCACGGCATGCCTGGCACTGTATTGCGGGGGACCTGTTGGAGTCAAAAAGCCAAGGCGAGGTATCGAGAGTAGCTTAGGTGGCAGCAGCTTGCCCTCCCAGTGAAGTCGGGCAACCAGGAGCAAGATGAGTGAGATCAAAAGGAAGGGGGCAACCCTGGCCTCGGTTATAATATAGCTATCGGAGAAGAAACCAGCAAAGCGAATGAGCAAGAGTAACAGGACTGGCCTGGGCATGGGAAGGAGAGAGGCCAGAGGCCTTTTCGATCCCCAGTTCGCCCAAGCTTTCCACAGAAAAGGCAGGAGTGAGCCCACTGCAGCCATGGCCCCTAGAACCACGGCATCCAGCTTCAGCCCAGTAGATGCCAGGAGTCCAGCACATACCATGGCGCCACTCAGACCCGAGGCCGTGGGTTTTAGGAGAGGGCCAAAATAGAAGGCTGGGGATGCTGCCCACTGGGATACCAGTAGGCAAAGAAAGCAGGTAGCAGCCAGAAGAGCAGCACCCCCTGCCATGCGGACCAGAGAAAAACGAGCCCAAGACTCAATGCACATGGCCCGAACTCCCCGCAGGAACTGCTGCAGCTCAGGGATCACAGTTTGGAGCGCTGCCTCAGCCCCCTGGGGGCTCTGCAGAAGTCGCTGGTAGTCAGCAGAAGCCTTGGAGAAGAGCTTCTGCAATCGATGCAGCTCCTGAACTTGAAGGTCCTGAGCAGTGGCTGAGTAGGTGTGAAGAAATCGGGACACCTGGCAAAAAAGATCAGAGGCCAAGGGGAGAAGCTCAGAGACATAAATTGGGACATAGGCAAAGATAGGTACTACCAAAGAGGGTACCTGGAAATCAGGATCCCAAAATCTCTCTAGGACAGAGGGAGAGGGAGGACATGGCTGTGAAATGTGTGATTAAGACTGAACAAGGAGTGGCCACGCTCCCTGCTGTCCTTGGTCGTGGGGTCATGGTTGGCTCCGAGGCCGCAGCATTCATGATGAACTTACTTCAGGTTGTGCGTGACCACTGGGTACATGTACTTGTCCCTGTGGGATTTGTCTTTGGATATTATCTAGACAGAAAGAATGATGAAAAGCTAACTGCCTTCCGGAACAAGAATCTGTTATATAAAAGGGAATTGAAACCTAATGAAGAAGTCACCTGGAAGTAATGGCTACAACTGAATTACAGAATGTTCACGTTTTTTAAATTATAAGAGAAATAAAAACACTAATTATTAAAAAAAAAAAAAAAGACTGAACAAGGGATAATCAAGTGGCTCATTATGATTCTCCCATGCCCAACTTAACTCTGTCACTTGGAAGCCCAGCCCATTACTTACCTGCTGGGCATTGAGATGCAGAGCTGAGGCTTGGGCCAGAGCGGAGAAGCGAGGCTGGGAGTCTTCGATCTCTGAGAACACCTCAGCTATCACCTCCCCGATGTTTCCAAATGGGATGGGCAGGCCCAGCAGCAGGGCCAGCGTAGGCACAAGGCTGATTTGAGGAATTATCTCTGGCTCCTAGAGAAAAGGGACAGGGGTCAACGGGTCCACCAAAGAGGTGAGGTCCGGGGACTTCCTGGTCCAGTGGTTAAGACTCTGTGATTCTACTGCAGGGAGAACAGGTTCAATCCTTGGTCAGTAAACTAAGATCCCTCATGCCATGTAGAGCAGCCAAAAAAAAAAAGAGGTAAGATCAGTGTTTGGAGTGGAAGACATAGGGGACTTAGGCAGGAAACAAGAGTGGAGGATACCCAAGGTCATGAATTTGGGGGATTAAAATGGAGGGATCCACAAGAATGCTATGATCATGATACAAGTTGAATAGCAGGAAACCACACAAAGCACATCTCAGGACTTACCTCTGCAGGAGCGCTGGGGAAGAGAGCTCTGGGACTATATAGAAAAAGTGCAACTGAGGTTTCCAGCTCACTCTCTCCTCCATGGTTCCCACTGATGGTCATCCCATGGTCCCCAGTCACCACCAGCAGTGTGTCGTTCTTCAGACGCTTCACAAGTCCCCTGGGGGGATCAAGAAATGTGTCAGGAGGTAGGGAGAGATAAATATTTTTTTCAGGGGCCCATTTACCCCCAGCCATAACTCCATTAGTGGGGCCTAGACATCTGGCAAAAAGATATCTCTTTAGCACCAACCCTACTACCCGAAACCACACACTGAGTTACTCAAAATGGATGAGACCACTAGTGTCAGAGAAAGGCCTAAAGACAGAATTCAACCAAAAAGGGACCCCAAATAAGGATTTTTTTCTTTTGGGACCACATATCTCAGACACAAACCCACTCCCCCAGCCAAAATCCCACACTCACTGGATCATTTTATCCATTTGGGTAAGTTTCTTAGCCATTTCAGGATGGTAAGGGTCATGCTTGTGGCCACAGTGATCCACACCCAGGAAGTGAGTAATCAGCACGTCCCATTCGTTACTGTCCACTGTGAAGGAGAGAACCTAAGCACATGGGATTAAGGCTCACTCTTCAACCCCAGCCAGGCTCTGATGTTCCTATGTCCAAGGACACAGGTCCAGGCCACTGCATCCATGGTAGGTTCAGAATTTGTAACTGACACAGCCCTCCCCACCGCCCAGTCTTGGTCAGGCCTGCCTCAGACCCTGTGCTCACTGGTTGGGTAGAGGTGTTTCATGATGCCATTGTCCACTGTCTCTAGGTCTCTGACATTGAAGGATGGGAAGAATAAAGCTTGGGAGAAAACTCCAGGGAAAAGATCATTCCAGGTTTCATCTCCCATGAAGACCACACGTCTTCCTGCAGGGACACGGGAGTCAGGGGAGGAAGAGGAGAGGTCTTTTAAAGATCTATCAGAATTCCCAACCATGCACTCCAAGGCACAGCAGTTCATTCAACAACTCTTTATCCTTTGAGGCCTACCATTTTCTACCAGGAAGCTTTCCCTAACAATACTCCACCCAGATCTCTTACTACTTGTTCCTATAAAAGGCTCTTCTAGTCCTCAGACCCTGCCTCTATCTTGGCTGCTCTGTTTTTCCTGGGTGCATCTTGCTTTTTCCCAGTCAATGAGTGTACAGAGTCTGGATTCTCTTTCTCCTCCACACTTTGTGAGGATACCAGACCCACAACTCTTCATCTCTCCCATGCCCCTTGACCAAGAGCTCCCCAAAAGTAAAATCAATACCCCGTGCAGATTAGAAACTCCAGGACACAGCCTGCACCTGTGCTCTCTGCAAGCAGGGCTGTGGTCTCTTTCTCCTTCCTGTACTAGCTAGTCAAACATGCAGCTAGGCACCCAAAGTTCTGATTCTCTGACTTCTAAAGAAATTTGCCAAGGTACTCCTGGCCTCCAAAGAGGACTAACCTGTACTGGAAAGCTGCTTAATGAGATTATCTTCCACTATGGCGCTGCTGGCAAAATTACTGCCAGCATCAACAAAGGTAGGCAGTGAGCCGGTGGTTAAGGCCTTGAGGCGCTGCATGGTGGTGGTCGGGGGGTCAGCCTTGGCTTGGTAGAGCCTGGCATGGTGGGGCTGACTTTCCAGGAGTCTCTGCAAGAAGCTCATTTTACCCAGAAAAGGCAGGGAGACAGGAGGCTCCCCAGAAACAGGTGAGCGCTGGGGCTGGGCAAAGTCAAATCGCAGAGCATCTATCACCACAAACACGAGCCGAGAGAATCGGGAAGCCATCCAGCAGGCCCCGGGTTCCCCTCGGCCCCCCCATGGCAGGGCTCCAGGGCCTGGGGGCTCTTGACAGCTGCTATGGTTGGTGAGCTCCCAACGGGTGAGCAGGAAGCCACTGGTGAACAGAGCAATGCCGGCGTAGAAGAGGAAGCTCACCCAGGCCAGGAAAAGCAGCACTGAGATCTTCTGCATCCTGGTAGTGGCAGGAGAGGGAATTCATAACTGTGAGGCAAAGAACCAGTAGATATTCTAGTCTCTCAGTACAAAGCCCTGTTAGAATCGCTTCCTCTTGGAAGCTCTCCTGAAGATAAACAGTCCCATAGCCAACCCAATGTAGTATTCCTCTCCATCAGTTATATGAAAGTTTCTGAAAGTGAGGTGTGCAGACTACTGGCATCAACCTGGAGTGGGTGTTTTAAAAGTGCTGACTTTCAGACTTCCTTGATGGTCCAGTGCTTAAGAATCCACGTGTCAACACAGGGGACACGGGTGGGATCCCTGGTCAGGGGAGATTCCATATACCCGTGCACCACAACTCCTGAGCCTGAACTCTAGAGCCCAGTGCTCCCTAAGAAGAGAAGCCACCACAATGAGACCAGGCACTGCAAGGAAGAGCAGCCCCCACTCACTCCAAGGAGAGAAAGCCTACGCAAAGCAAGGAAGACCCAGGGCAGCCAAAAGTAAAAATAAATAAAAAAAAACACGTCACCCGAGATCCCCGGAATCAGGATCTTTGAGGGTGGAGCATAAGAATTTGTATATGTACTTTAGGAGATCTTAATGATGGAAAACACAATCCAGGGGGAAACTTATTCCAAGTGGTAGACTGCTTTCCGAAAGCCCGCTTCTCCTCTCTGCTCGCCAATTTCAACACCCCTGGGGTGGCCAAGGCTCACAGCCACAGGGGAATCCAGGCCAGGCTGACGGCGCCGCCTGGCGGGGACTTAGGAGTCGTACTCCGCTTCCGGACACCCAGGATAGCCAGACGAGAAGCGCGACCCGGCTCAGCAGGACACAAGCGCGAGGTCTTAAGGCGGTTGGGCCTCGCTGGGACCCAGACGTCCAGATGACTTTGCCTCCTCCGATGGCTGTCCGGCCTCCGGCTGGACACCTTGACCGGGTACTGGGCCCGCCAGACTGCGAGCTCTGTGAGTGGAGTAGGAGGGTCCCTAATTTCTGGGAAAAGCAAGAGTAAGGGTGTTTAGGGAGCCCCTGCCTCACCTTGAATGGCGCCCGGAAGTGCAGCGACGGCGCCTGCGGCCCGGCACCACAGAGGTGCGAGTAACGGATAGAGCGTCCCGAAGGGGTCTTTGTCGCCATCTGCTGGCGCCCCCGAGGAAGTTCGGCAAGGAACGCAGGGCTTACAGTAATTTAGAATTGGGGACAAGGCATTAAGCTAGAAGAGTTGAGGGAACCACTGTCCATTCTTGGACAGATCTAGGCTTCTGAAGCCAAACTTAGCTTGAATATCATAGCTCTGCCACTGATTATCATTATTGGACATTATCTCGTCTGTAAAATAGGGATAATATTTATTTCCCCTTTTTTGTCAAGCTGACTCCAAATGATAGCTTTTATTATTCATCCTTCCCAAGTTTTTCACTGAATCTTACAACTCAGTAATAAAAAGACAATCAATTCGAAATTGAGCAAAGGATCTGAATAGACATTTCTCCAAAGAAGATACATGAATGACCAATTAACACATTAGAAGATGCTCAATATTTTTAGCCATCAGCAAAATGTTGGAGATATCACTTCAAACCCAGGAGGATAGCTATAACAAGTATTGGTATGGGTGTGAAGAAAGTTCTGTTCAGTTCAGTTCAGCCGCTCAGCCGTGTCCAACTCTTTGCAACCCCATGAACCCCAGCATGCCAGGCCTCCCTGTCCATCACCAACTCCTGGAGTTTACCCAAACTCATGTCCATTGAGTCAGTGATGCCATCTAACCTTCTCATCCTCTGTTGTCCCCTTCTCCTCCTGCCTTCAATCTTTGCCAGCATCAGGGTCTTTTCAAATGAGTCAGCTCTTCTAATCAGGTGGCCAAAATATTGGAGTTTCAGCTTCAACATCAGTCCTTCCAATGAACACCCAGTACTGATTTCCTTTAGGATGGACTAGTTGGATCTCCTTGCAGTCCAAGGGACTCTAAGGAGTCTTCTCCAACACCACAGTTCAAAAGCATCAATTCTTCAGGGCTCAGCTTTCTTTATAGTCCAACTCTCACATCCATACATGACTACTGGAAAAACCATAGCCTTGGCCAGACGGTTCTTTGTTGACAAAGTAATGTCTCTGCTTTTTAATATGCTGTCTAGGTTGGTCATAACTTTTCTTCCAAGGAGTAAGTGTCTTTTAATTTCATGGCTGCAGTCACCATCTGCTGTGATTTTGGAGCCCCCAAAATAAAATCAGCCAACTGTTCTCACTGTTTTCCCATCTATTTGCCATGAAGTGATGGAACCAGATGCCATGATCTTCATTTTCTGAATGTTGAGCTTTAAGCCAATTTTTTCACTCTCCACTTTCACTTTCATCAAGAGGTGCTTTAGTTCCTCTTCACTTTCTGCCATAAGGGTGGTGTCATCTGCATATCTGAGGTTATTGATATTTCTCCCTGCAATCTTGATTCCAGCTTGTGCTTCTTCCAGCCCAGCGTTTCTCATGATGTACTCTGCATATAAGTTAAATAAGCAGGGTGACAATATACAGCCTTGATGTACTCCTTTTCCTACTTGGAACCAGTCTGTTGTTCCATGTCCAGTTCTAACTGTTGCTTCCTGACCTCCATACAGGTTTCTCAAGAGGGAGGTCAGGTGGTCTGGTATGCCCATCTCTTTAAGAATTTTCCACAGTTTATTGTGATCCACACAGTCAAAGGCTTTGGCATAGTCAATAAAGCAGAGATAGGTGTTTTTCTGGAACTCTCTTGCTTTTTCCATGATCCAGCGGATGTTGGCAATTTGATCTCTGGTTCCTCTGCCTTTTCTAAATCCAGCTTGAACATCTGGAAGTTCACGATTTATGTATTGCTGAAGCCTGGCTTGGAGAATTTTGAGCATTACTTTACTAGCATGTGAGATGAGTGCAGTTGTGCGGTAGTTTGAGCATTCTTTGGTACTGTCTTTCTTAGGGATTAGAATGAAAACTGACCTTTTCCAGTCCTGTGGCCACTGCTGAGTTTTCCAAATTTCCAATATTGAGTGCAGCACTTTCACAGCATAATCTTTTAGGATTTGAAATAATTCAACTGGAATTCCATCACCTCCACTAGCTTTGTTCGTAGTGATACTTCCTAAGGCCCACTTGACTTCACATTCCAGGATGTCTGGTTCTAGGTGATAACACCATTGTGATTATCTGGGTTGTGAAGATCTTATTTGTACAGTTTTTCTGTGTTTTCTTACCACTTCTTAATATCTTCTGCTTCTGTTAGGTCCATACCATTTCTATCCTTTATTGAGCCCATCTTTGCATGAAATGTTCCCTTGGTATCTCTAATTTTCTTGAAGAGATCTCTAGTCTTTCCTATTCTATTATTTTCCTCTATTTCTTTGCATTGATTGCTGAGGAAGGCTTTCTTATCTCTTGTTGCTATTCTTTGGAACTCTGCATTCAAATGGGTATATCTTTTCTTTTTTCCTTTACTTTTCACAGCTATTTGTAAGGCCTCCTCAGACAGCCATTTTGCTTTTTTGCATTTCTTTTGCTTGGGGATGGTCTTGATCCCTGTCTCCTGTACAGTGTCACAAACCTTCGTCCATAGTTCATCAGGCACTCTATCAGATCTAGTCCCTTAAATCTATTCTCACTTCCACTCTATAATCATAAGGGATTTGATTTAGGTCATACCTGTCATGTATGAATGTGAGAGTTGGACTGTGAAGAAAGCTAAGCACCGAAGACTTGATGCTTTTGAACTGTGGTGTTGGAGAAGACTCTTGAGAGTCCCTTGGACTGCAAGGAGATCCAACCAGTCCATTCTGAAGGAGATCAGCCCTGGGATTTCTTTGGAAGGAATGATGCTAAAGCTGAAACTCCAGTACTTTGGCCACCTCATGTGAAGAGTTGACTCATTGGAAAAGACTGATGCTGGGAGGGATTGGGGGCAGGAGAAGGGGACGACAGAGAATGAGATGGCTGGATGGCATCACTGACTTGATGGACGTGAGTCTCAGTGACCTCCGGGAGTTGGTGATGGACAGGGAGGCCTGGTGTGCTGCGATTCATGGGGTCGCAAAGAATCGGACACGACTGAGTGACTGAACTGAACTGAACTGAATGGTCCAACTGCTGTTGGAATTGTAAAATGGTACATCAGCTTTTGAAAAGTTTGGCAGTTCTTCAGAAGGTTAAACAGACTTACCATATAACCCAGCAATTCCGCTTGTAGATATATACCCAAGGGAGATGAAAAACATGTGGCCACACAAAACCGTGCACATGAAGGTTCAAAGTAGCCTTATCATAATAGCCAAAAGGTGAAAACATCCCAAATGGCCTTCAATGATGAATGGATGAACAAAATATGTTATATCTATACAATAGAATATTGTTTGCCAATTAAAAAAAAAGAGAGAGATAAAGTAGTACAAGTGCCTACATGCTGCTACATGAACGAACCTTAAAAACATGCTAAGTAGGAAAAAACCGATCACAAACTAGCACGTATTTTTCCATTTATAAGAATACATAAAGCTACAGACACAGAAAGTAAATTAGTGGTTGTCTAGGGCCCAGGGGAGAGAGGAATGACTGCTGATGGGCACGGGGTTTTGTGGCAGGGTGGGACTGGGAGAGCAGTGATGAAAATGTTCGACTATGACAGTTGCACGACATGTGAACATATTACACATTATTGAATTCACACTTGAAGCAGGTGAATTGCAGTGTATGTGAATTATCTCAGAAAAACTACCATTTAAAACAAAACAGAAAACCTCTCTAGTGGTTTCTCATCTCAGAGTTGAGGCCAAATGATTTTAGTGGCCCTAGCAATCTACATACCCTCTCCGCACCTCCTTATCTGATCCATCTAGCTGCCCTTTACTTCCCAAACTCTGTCGCATCCACTATAGCCCCTAGCTCTCCCCAGTAAGGCAGCCACTCTCTGCCTCAGGTGTGTCTGCAATCTCCTGTTAGCTCTACTCCCAGATGGCCAGGTGTGTCTTCCTCGCATCTCCATGCTATGCTATGCTAAGTCACTTCAGTCGTGTCCGACTCTGTGCGACCCCAGAGACGGCAGCCCACCAGGCTCCCTGTCCCTGGGATTCTCCAGGCAAGAACACTGGAGTGGGTTGCCATTTCCTTCTCCAATGCATGAACGTGAAAAGAGAAAGTGAAGTCACTCAGTCATGTCCGACTCTTAGCGACCCCATGGACTGCAGCCTACCAGGCTCCTCTGTCCGTGGGATTTTCCAGGCAAGAGTACTGGAGTGGGGTGCCATTGCCTTCTCCACTCATCTCCATATCTAAGCTTAAATGCACCATCAGTGAGGCTTCCTGCAACACGCTACTTAATGTTACAGCCCCATCAAGTTCCCCATCTCCCTTCCTTTAATTTCCTCTGTAGCACAACTCATCAGCATCTTATTAACGATTTGTCCCCTCCAAATAGAATGTAAGTTCATTGAGAGTAGGAAATTTTATTACTGTATTCTCTGTTCCTGGCATATAGTTGGGATTCAATAAGCAGTTATTAAATGGATAAATTCTAATTCAGAAATATGTTGAAATATCCCTCTGCCTTCATCCCCAAAGCCCCTTATCTCTGTTCACCCTCTAGGACGACTGAGGCAGCCCTCTTACTGTCCTTCCAGCCTCCCATCTCTCTTTCAGATCCCCTGACCTCATAGCAGCAGGGCAGCTCTATCTAAAACACGGATTACCTTAATTGTCTTAAAATTCTTCATGGGAAGGGGAAAAACCCTTCACGCCTCTGCATCAGCCTCCCCTCGATAAAGTCCAAGCTTTCAGGACACTATCTCCCTGAGATTTGGCCTTTGCCACACAGTCACATCCCCTAACACCCCACCCTTCAGCCACAAGAAACAACTCTGAATGTTCTAACTTCTCTGGAGCCATGGGTCTTTGCATATCTTAGTCCCAAACCATCATCTGATGAATCCATCAGTTTTTCCAGCCTGAGCCCAGTGGCAGGGTTAGTAACCTTGCTGCCCACAGTGACATGCTCCTCCCCACAGGATCCCTCAGCCAGAACTTTCCTCCACCTCGGCATGCATCACTTTGTACCTCAGTCTGCTTCCTGTGAAAACAGGGATGACCAGGTTTGGGTTCTTTTGTAACCTATGTCTAGTATTGAGCTGGGAACATGGTAGACATGATTCAATGTCTTTGAATGAACGAATGAGTGTCCTCGGTCCCCAAGGACCCAATGAGCATCAGGCAGCACTACTCTACCAGGGCAGTCCTCTTTCCCTTTAGTAAAACCCCAACACTTGCTTAAATTCACAGCCCCACACTTAGCAAGAGGGGGGACTACTCTCCCCAGCTGGCAGTTTGGTAGACGTATGGCTTAATCCTTCCACTATATCCCACAGCTTCTCCTGAAGACAGGCAGGATGACTGACACGAGGTTCATTCTTATTCACAGAGGAATCGGTTCCCAAGACTTGACAGGACTGGAGGTTGGCAGAAGTCATCCAAGGAAAACACTGCTGATTTTCCCAACTTCATTCCCCAAGCAAAGAGGACAGTTTCAGTTTGCCATTGGCCAGTTTATTACATGATTAAAGTTCAAATAAAAAAATAATAACCAAAATCTTGGCAGGGAGGCTAGAGCCAGAGTCTGCCAGTGCTGCTTCCCTGTCCCCCACCTCCCTGCCCAAGCCCAGCTCCACTAACTCAGCTTGACTCGATCAAGTTCCTCATTGAGACTCGCATCTGTGCTCCGGACATCTCTGCTGCTCCTGCTGGAGACTGAGTCCTGGGCTTCTGGTACCGGGGCTTTGGTGAGGGCCCCATACACACCCATGGCCTGAGGAGAGGGACAGAGAGACAGCCATCAGGACATGTGGCAGGAGGCACAGCCCAACATACCAATGGCTCAAAGGAAGAAGGGAGAGCTGGGGCCAGTAAACTTGTTTTCCCTTTCTCTCTCTTAAGCCTCAGTCTTAAAAGTTTTGGAGTCTGTTCTAAGAATGTTACACACTCCCAGTGCAGGGTCACCCTCAAAATGCTAATATAGGTATCTGCAAAAAAAAAAAAGGATGTCTCAAGGGGTTTCCTTCCATCAGGGATGAGTGGAGTGTCTCATTCAGGGGACGAAGAGAAGTGTAGGTCTCAGGGCACTCTAAAAGTCTCTATGGTGGAAGTGATGATGGGCGGGCTGGTCTTGGTCTCTGGCACCGGTGCTGTGCTGGGTCCTCAGGGCACTCTAACCTGAGCCACCATACTGGTGACGTCGCCAGGGTTGGAGGGCAGCAGGATGGTGTTGGAGTCCTTGGCCAGTTTAGAGAACGCGCTGACGTACTGCTCAGCCACAGTCAGTGAAGCTGCTGCATCTCCATTCTGTGGCCACAGGGAGGATAAAAATCAGAAATCACAGACTTGGAGGGGAAGGAAGGAAGAAAGTGGAGAGAAATCAGGTTCCTAGAAAGAGGACATGCAAATCACAATACAAGAGATCACGGAATGCAGCTCAATGGAACCGAAAAAAGCGAGAATTTCCCCCAGGGTAGAAGAGAGAACCCCTTCTATTGCCAAATCCCGTCCCTACTCCCACCCAGGAGCCTCTCACATGCTGTGTCAGAGCTGCAGCCAGGATGCGAATAGCTTCAGCTTTAGCCTTGGCCTTGGCCAGAACTGCACTGGCCTCTCCTGAAAGAAAAAAAGAGACAGACCTTGATCTATGAGGTCAGGGTACCCCAAAGCTTCTGTTCTTACCAACCTTCAAAGACCCACACCCTGTTCATCCCTCAGCCTCTACCCTCTGCTGACCTGCTGCCTGATTTATCTGTTCAGCCTTTTCTGCCTCAGAGGCCAGGATCTGTGCCTGCTTCTTTCCCTCTGCCACATTGATGGCTGACTCTCGAGTCCCCTCAGACTCTAGAACTGTGGCCCGTTTCCGCCGCTCTGCCTCCACCTAGAAGCCCCAAGCAAAGAGAAACCAGAGTAAAAGAAAGACCTGACACCGATCTGCAGTTGGACCCATTTCAGTAAGGAAGAGGGTCCAGGTTTCCCATGCAACTGGAGTCTCCTGAAGTACTCTTCCCCGCTCCCCCCGTTCTCCACCTGCATCTGCATGGACTCCTTCACCCGGGGTGGTACATGGATATCCTTGATCTCATAACGGAGGCAGCGGATGCCCCAGCAGTCGGAAGCCTGGTTGATGGCATCCACGATGCTAGCGTTGAGGGACTCCCGCTCCTGGAGGACGAGAGGTGGAAGCTCCATGGCCTCAACTCACCTATCAGGAGGCTAGGCGAAGAAGGTCCCAAGACTGATCCCAGAAAGGACTGAGTGCCAGGTATGAGTCCTCAAACCCTAACTCTGGCTCAGATCCCCTTACCCGGAAGACTTTGTCCAGAGAGAGTTTGCCGAGCTCTGATCTCATGGTTGTCTGAGCTAGCTGGGTGACAGCATACTCAGGGTCTTCCACACCATAGCTTGCCTGAAAAGGGGCATGGAGACTGTAAGTGGCTTGGGGAAGGATTTTAGGAAGGAGAGCAACTCAGGAGCTGTAAAGGTAGATACCTTGTAGGGGTCCATGATGCGGAGGTAAAGGACTCCATCAATTTGCAGAGTTACATTGTCTGTAGGTGCGGGAGCAGGAGAGAAAGAAGGTCAGGCTCCTGGGTTCCAATGAGCTCTTTCTCCTGCCACCATGGCCTAACAGCCTCAGAGAACCCGTGTCACCCTGCACCCCTCACCAAGTGTCACAGCAGACTGCTCAGGCACGTTGATGACAATTTCCTTGAGACTCTGTACATATCGGATCCGGTCTAACACAGGGATGAGGATATTCAAGCCCTGGGAAGAGGAGTCACAGGTCTTCAGAAGGACGTGGGACGTGTAGGGTTGGAATCCAAGCTAGGCCTGGAGTGGGTAGGCAATCAATATAGATTCTGCCCAGAAAACAGAAGACTTGGGATGACACTGATAGATAGGAAGGTAAGGGTAGGAATGTCAGGCTGGATCTTTGAATGGAAGGGAAAATCAAGGGAACAGGAGCCAGCAGAGTAGCCTTCTCCATGCAGACAGGTGGAACTGAGAGGGTGAACAGAAGATATTTCCAACATGGGGCCTGTTGGATGCTAAGGCAATAGGAAAACGTGGTAAGATGGGTATGACAGTCAACAGTCTGAGCCCTGCCGGGTTTGGTCTAGGGTGTTAGAAGCCAAAGGTGAAGGCAGGCCCCACCAAGGTCTCACCCCATCCCCCCATGTCGTGAGGGAATTGGGATTCAGGCTGGCCCGTGGTGGGCAGAAGAGGTTCTCACAGGCTCCAGGATCCGGTGGAATCGGCCCATTCGCTCCACCACCCAGGCCTCCTGCTGTGGCACAAACAGGACCACGGTGTTTCGGGGCAATCCAGAGGAGGCGCGGCGCGGAGCGCGGGCAGAAGCCTGGACGGAGCCCTGAAAGGAAGAAGAGGATTTGCAGAGGCCCGCCAGCCAGGCAGCCCGCCCCTCTCGGCGCCCGTCCGGGAATCAAGTTCCTAAACCACGACCCTAAAGGGTGCTCGGAGAGGGACTCATGTGAGTACCATAACCTCCGACCTCAGTTCTCTCCCCAAACTTAGAATCTGGCCCATTCCCAGTTGAAGAGCCAGGTGATCTCTGGCCTGATCCTTAGAAAAGGATGCCTCGCACTCACCTTCAGCAAAAGGGCCCCAGTCCCCCGCGCCGCGCGCGCCAGCATTTCCCACTGCCACAGGGACCTCCGGAACCAACGAGACGCGTAGCGGAGCGGTCGCTCTATATGTCCGGACCTGAGCCTTTCCTCCCGTATTTCCACTCCCCCGGATGTACTTCCGGTCTTCCTCTTTCCCCTCCCCCTCCCATACTCAGCCAATCAGCGTTACTTGGCAGAAGCGTGAGTCAAGTTGTTCCCGGTGAGACCCAGATCTTCCAGAGAGCGCCCAAGGCCGAAGGTTCTTGTTCTCTCTGAACAAGCTCAAGCGTCCCAACACAGTGACCAACTGGAGGCTATTTTCCACATGTAGGTGGCCCAGATAAGCTTCCCAGAGTTCTTTACCCCTACTGGAGACTCAGTTTACCCTTCTGAGCGTATAATCGCCCCATCTGTCACCATAGCGACCAGGAGACTGGCGCTGCCTCAGAGCCAAGGTTGCCATGGTGACATTCTCTGGTAGTCCTGCTGTTTCGTACCCAGCCCTCCCACTGGGGACTGACCCCATTCCCGTTGCCATGGTGATTGGGCCTAACAGTGATTGGACTGAGATTTCTCTCCCATCTTTTCCCAAGGCACCATAGCTTTTTCTACCTCTACCCCGTCAGGGTCTATTAGGCCAGGTTCCTTTACACACATAGTCTAGCACACAGCCCCAGCATTCAGCGTTCACCCTGCACACATCTCTGATGCTCTGGCACATAAGACTTGCATAGTCATCCTCATTTTACATATCAGAGTGCTGAAACTCAGAGGAGCTAAAATCATCAATAGAACCTGTATAAGAATCCAGATCTACATTCGAAGTTCAGCTTTTATGGCAGAACCTTCCCCATCACACCACCCCATTATATGAAAAGAGCTAGACCAGACCCTAAGAATCATGGGGGTCTCCCCTAGACCTCCTGGCCTCACACCTTTTCCTTGGGAAAGGGCAGAGTCCCAGCTCCAGTTAGGTCCTCCCATCTCCATTCCCATGCTGTCCCCAACAGAATAAGTAAGGCTTAGTTCAAGTTTCCAAACAAGAATTTATTCTTTTTTTTTTTCTAAAAAAAAAAAAAAAAGAAAAAAAGTACCAGGTGCGATTTTTTTCCTGGGTTGTTTTTTTTTTTTCAAGTTTCAGCAAATGTTTGTTCCCCTCAGCCCAGCCCCAGGCATCAGAGCTAAGGCTGGGTCAGAGTCTAGACTGGGGAATAGGGTAGTTGGTAACTACATGACTGAGTTTGAGGGGTGCCCCTCACCCCAACTGAGGTAGGTGGGTCAGAATCTGGCCAGGAAGGAGGAGGCACCCTAGTCCTTGGCCCTGACTCTGTACCCTGAACACCTTCCTCAGTCAGGACCCCAAAGCAAAGAGACACAGGCAGAAGAAGGAGAGGGACAACCGGAGTCTGGAGTCCTAGATGTGTGTACAACTGCATGCACACACTCTCTCTCACATACATACCACACACACAACACACACACACAAACATACACACACACAAGTTGGCTTTCAGGAGGGGTGAGGTCAGGGAAGTGAAAGGCATTGGGGAGGACAGGGGAAGCTGAGCCTTTGGCTGGTGACTCAGTTCTTCTGGGATAACTTCTCTGCTCTCAGCTGAGGGAGTACACTTCTCCCACAGCCCCCACATCAGCCTCTTCAACTCCTGAGGTTGGAGCAATATCTGAGAGTGGGAAAGGAGGGGGGCAATGCCAATTATCAGGTTTGGGAGGTTACCAAGGCAATCCAATTTGAATAAATTATAAATTAAAAATAAATAAAATAATAAATGGCCCCTGCCCAGGACAGGGAGGCAATGCTGGCATGACTTGCCTGGGAACTTAGGACAACCTCGGGGTAGCTCCAGTTCCTCCCCACCGTTGCAGCCAGCCTGGGAAATCCCAAGGGAGGGGCCGGCACGTGGAGGACCCAGAACAGGGCAGAGTGTGGTAAGGTCAGAAGCTTTAAACACCCAAACGGTCAATTTGGGCATGAGCATGGTGAGGGCTTTAATTCAAGCCTGAAGGGTCTCTCGCCATCTCTCCAGGTATTCACTCTGCCCAGGATGGAACAGGATGGGCAGGTCCTTGGCCCACAGGGATTCAGGGCATTGACAGTCAGGGCAAAGGTGAGTAACGCGGATTGTGAGGGGCCTCGGTCACAGCCTGCAGTTCGTAGGGGAGCCCTGTGTCCAGTTCCAGGCTCCGGCGGGAAAAAAGCAGGCGGATATCGCCATGCAGGCTTAAGCGGCCTGAGCGGGAGCTCCGGAACCTGGGGGAGGACAGAGTGATCAAAGTAAGACTCCGGACTGATGAGAAGCGAGGGGAGATCTTATTCAGGGAGGACATACCTGAGTTGTGGAAAAGATACCTGGGCCTCCTGCCCGGCGGCCCCGGGGCCCTGTCCTCACCTGAGGTGCAATAAGTAGCAGAGGAGGCGGCGGGTGGGGCCAGCATTCCCCTCCTCACCCACAGGCACCAAAAAGAGGCGGTGGCGCAGGAAGGTCATGTGGGCAGCAGGCATGTCCGAAAAGTCAAAGGTCACGAGGAACATCTTCACCACAGTCTGGTTGGGGTTAAATAAGGTCTGGGGACAGGACAGGCAAGGTTGGTAGGGTTGAGGGGATGTTTTCCACTCCCCACTCCCAGTCCCCCTCAGGGAAAACTCACCACTTGGATGGTGCCCACCTTGGGCACACTGTAACCCTTCCTCCCCAGGGGACTCAGGTCCACGACACCCTGGGAAGGCCAAGGAGTTTTCAGTCAAGTAGGGTGTGGGAGATCCCAGACCACTCATCCATCTCCACCATCTCTCATCCTGGGACTTGGCCCCTGCCCCATAAAAGAGTTCTCTCCCACTAGGCCCGGACTCTTAGGTAAGAACATCTCAAGAATCCCTCCAGAGCAGTTCAACTACTGCTCTCCACCTGAGTGCCTTTCCCAATAAAGTCTTGCATTGTCAATTAAAAAAAAAAAAAAGAATACCTCCTGCCTCTAACCCCTCATGCGCTTCGGGTTGAGGTCAGGTCATACCAGGAAGGGAGCCGGGGCATTTTGCTCAGAAACGTCAAAGAAGGTGACAGTGACGGGCAGCGTGACATGCTGAGGGCAGTAGGATCCACTAGCTCCAATCTCTGCTGTGAAGCCCTCAATGTGGCCGGACGGTGCAAAGCGTCCTCGCAGCAATGATTCCTGGGGTTAGGGTAGGGAAACACGTGAGAAAGATGCTATCTGCTTTCCTTATCTATCCAAGCCACATGCTACCATCCCTTCCTGCAAGACCCACCAATCAAGGAATCCAAGGGGAACTACCTCAAAGTTGCCCAACAGGGTACGGCTGACAGCAGGGGTAGGAACAGGGGAGGCACTGGGAGGGCTCAGCAGGCCTGGTCCCTTCCGGAGGCTTCGAAGGGAGCTCCTGGTAGGGAAGAGGACATGTGAGTGGGCTGGTTGACTTGAGATATTCTGGGATGTTTGCTATTGTCCTTGGGCCCCACCTAAGGCCCCTTCCCTGAGGTCCCCTTGCCTGGGGTTGGAAAGAGAATTACAGACTTCTGCCCCATTTTCAGGGAGAAGCAGGGCACTTACAGCTTCAGACGACGGGCACCTTTCAGCCTCCGCCCCATGGGATTACAGTCTGTTGGGTCCTATGGAGAGGAAAGATTAGGTAAGGAGACTGGATGGAAGCCAGGCTCATCACAAGCTCTCACAGGAACATACCTCAAGCCATCACCTTTCCCCACACAGATATCCACGTAAGAGCAGACTACTTCCTCTCCTGGCTTACCAGCACAGGCTCCTTGGGCCCAGGCAGCAGGTGGCTCCAGAAGGGTGTGGCTTTGGCATCAGAACTGTTGGCAGCAGGAGGGTGGCCCAGGGTTCCCCGGCGCCTCCGAGGGGCTGGCCCCTCATCCTCAGAGCTGACATCCAGGGCTTCTCCAGCAGGAAGCAGCCTTCGCTTGGTGGGGCAGGGGCCTGGAGGTCCGGGGCCAGGGGGTGTGTGCTCGGGGCTGCACCCATTGGCAGTGCCAGGGGACTCCCTAGGCCAGGGGCTGCCCCCATTGCCCACCCCAGACACTAGGCTCTTACCCCCTATTTGTGCAAGACTGTGCAAATCAGTGTCAAGTGCGTGCAGCTGGCCTGGAGGGGCTGGCCCCAGAGACGCCCCCAGGGACCCCTGTCCCCTTGGATCTGGGGAAGCCCAGTCTCTGGTGTGCAAAGTACTGCAGGAAGCATTTGATGGGGGCAAGGGGGAACTTCGGGCCCCCAAAGTCCAAGGTGAGGTGGAGCTACCTCCTTGTTCCACAACACAGAGGCCGTGATGGCGGAAATGTTGGCTGGCCACGCCCAGTTTCAGCCCCAGTCCCTCTGGGCCCAAGAGCCCCACAGTAGGTGGCTCTTCAGGGGATAGTCCCTCTCTGGCCCCTAGTCCGGGGCCTCTCTTCAGCTCCCTGGGACCCTCGGTAGGTGGGGCTGGCCGTTTCAGGGCCCTAGGAGGCTCAGAGGCACCAGCTGGAGGGGAAAAGATGGATACCTGGTAGACCCCGGGGGATGTCGCCCCCCCGCTGGGCTGTAGCCCATGAGCAGGCCACCCTGGAGGGCCCCCTGCCTGACTGCAGGCTGCGAAGGGCCAGCCTCTGGCTCTGAGGATGGAGACGTCTCTGCCTGCACGTGGCGCATGAAGCCCCGCCTTCGGTCAGGGGGACCCCCCCACAGCCTTTATGCTGGGCTTGGGCTGGGGGACCTGGGGACATCTGTGCAAGAGAAGAGAAGAAAAGATGGTGAGAGGAATCCATGAATTGTCTCCCTCCCAGATGAAATTCAGATCCTCCCCTGGACTGGAGAGGTGATCTTGTGAGGTTCCAGTGGGGTAAAGATAACCAAATGCCCCAGATGGATTGATGGAATACAGAGGACACACTCAAAACTGCTGAACAGGTGACCCGTTTCACTCAAGTTTCTAACTGAATCTGCTCCCCCTCCCTCTCTCTGGCACTCACCCCGATGAAGAGGCCTTAAGCCTAGCTGTGTGTTCCCTCTTCCTGGCTGATGTTTTGCTCTCCTAGCTTGCAGTCTGGTCCATGCCTGCTGCACTGGCAAGGTGACTGCCACCATTCCGTGCAGCTCCTAGGCTCAGCTGGACCTTGAGGAGAGAAAAATGGGATAAGCCTGGCATAAGCCAGGATCTCTGGAGCCAGTGGGAGGGCTGTGCTCACAGAGTATACCCTAGGACATCCTCCTCCAGTTTATAGAGGTCATACTCCTTCACAGTACCCCTGCAGAGACGGAAGCAGTAGTCTTGGGATCCAGGGCCCAGAGGACAGAACTGGGTTATACAAAGAGTCACAGAGTGGCAGGTCTTAGCTCATTGTAATAGGATGTGACAAGTAAGTTGAGGGAGGAAAACTACTTGTCAGGGCCACCAGCTGGGGGACTCCTGCCCTGAATGAGATGGGAGATGAGAAACCCCAAGATCTAAAAGACTATGACAACTGAAAGGTGGCCAAGGCAAGAATTCAACTCTCCTAGTCCAGGCCACTGAGTTACACAACTCCTTTCCATCTACCTATCTCTAAAGGAACAAATGCCACTCCATAATTCTCAGGGCAGAGGTCTTACAAAAATATCCCCCCAGTCAGGGCTCCTTGGAAGTACAAACCTCAGGCTAGTTCAAAGTGGGTCTTTCAGAGTTAAACTCCCAATTGTCCCCAGCAGTCTGTCCCTTTAACAGGAAGCAACAAATCTAACCAAAAACAAGTCTAGAGGGGGCAGGGTGTGGAGGAAGCACTGCTAGAAGACACTCCACGGCCTGTCCCTCCCCCAGGCTCTGCAAACTAGAGATAAGGCAGTGACAGCCAGACAGCTGGAGCGCCTCGCTACTCCTCCCCAACACATCCAACAACCCAAAACTCAAACCACTGCTTTTCTGCCAGGGTACAAGATGGTCTTCACTAACTCGTCCACCCTCAGGAGCCCATATTGGGTGAGAGGATGTCAAATCGAAGGCTCTCTTCCTTCACGGGAGAAAACACTGCACGCAGGATCAAACTTATGCTTTGGTCAGTCGCCTTTGCTGCCTGCTATCCACAAAACACTTTCCCTTTCAGGGGGGAATGTTCCCTTATGCCTATCCAAGTCTTACCCTTCCTCCTTGGCTAGGCCAAATGCCATCCTCTCCATAAAACTTCCTCTGGCCATCCTGGACCATAAATATTTGTCTCTTCTGAGACCTCACTTATGGCAGTGTCACTGTCTCCTGTAATCCTGCGACAGTTTTGCTTGCTCTTTTAGGTAAGACTGACTATGGGGTTCTTGAAGATAGGTTTCACTTGAATTCTCTGCCTGACTCCAGGCACAGGGTAGGCACATATCAGGGCTCAGAAAAGTAGAATACAAGCCCCAGAGATCTGGGCAGCAGACAGTGCAGAGAAGAACTCCCAACATGAGAGAAGCAGGGAGATTAATTGTATGAGGAGAATCAGCAACAACAGAAACTGGGGCGGGAGGCAGGGAAAAAGGGAAGCTTTGCATCTAGGGTCTGAAAAGCTTTCCTACACCAAGTTCCCATTACTGCACCCTACACTATCCTGTTTCACCAAGTTCTCATTAGAACTAGAAGCCCTAAGAAAATTCTGGTTCCCTGTGGTGGGTGGGGTGTCTGGAAAGGGCAGGATGCCAATGGCAGCATTGTCAGAGGGTACAACTCTTCCCTCCTTGCCTCTACCCACCCTGTACAGATTCAGGAAGGGCCTTTTCCTTAGCACTCCCACCCCTAGGTCATCCCAGTTGACCTCTTCAGCCCTTGCCCTGGGGAAGCATCATGATAACATGATGCCCTACTTGACCCCAGCATGACTGGCATCTGCTCATTACCCCAGAGCCCTCTCAGTTCCTGCTCTGTCAATGAAAAGCTCTAAGACTCACTTCCCTGCCACCCAGCCAGTCTGGCTCTAGTCCATGGCTTCAAGCTGACTCATGGGGCAGGACTTGGGGAAGGGGAGGGGCAGGATAGGCCAAATCTCACTCTGGGAAGGGGTGGGCAGCAGCTGGCATCAAACAGCTGTGCCAGGCTGTGGCTGGCAAGGACTACAGCTCCCAACATGCCAAGGGAGCAAGGCCAGCAAAAACAACAAGTCCCAGAATACCATGGGGTCTGTACCTTCAGACACCTGCTAGGCCTGAGAGGTGGGATAGGTGGGTGTTGAGCTCCCAGACTTACCCTCCCTTTCTCTTCAGTATTAAAGATATCCATTTCTACCCTGATCAAGAAAGGTGGCAAGAACAATTCCTCTCCATGTGCTTTCCACATTCACCCAGTTCAGAAAGAACTGCTACCAGCTGCTCTACATTTTGTCCCCACAGGCATCTACACAAACTAGGGAGCCCATTCCCAAGGACTACTACTGTGGGTAGGTAGGTTACCCCTCTTCTATTTCACCAACCCCTTGCCTTTGGCCTAGAGCCCTCCACCCTTCCTGGAGAGGAAGCAAATCTTAGCACCTCCTCCAAAATGAGCCCAGGAGACTCACCCCAGCACCCGGGCTCTAGGACTCCTTGTTCTGACCGATCCTCCACCTCCTGTTTAGCCTCCCAGGTTCTGCCTCACCTTTCTCCTCCTCACAACCTGGGACAGGCCCCATTCCCTACTGGAGCTTCGGAGATTTGCTATTTCCCCCTACCACAAACTCACCCCGTTCCCAAATTGGCTCCGCCGCGGCGCCGCTGCTCCGGGCCCTTCCGTCCAGTCCCGGTGCCTCCCCTCGAATGCCGGGTCCTCCCCGCCTCGGGCCCCCAACCCAGACAAAGGGTGGCTTAGGCTGAGTCCTGCTCTGCTAGGTTCTCTGTTCAGTTTCGTGTGCAACACTAGCGGGCCCTGGCGCCCGCAGCCCCCAAGCCGCTGCCGCGCCCCCTCCCCGCGACTGTCCCTCCCCGCGGCCGCCCCGGCTCCGCGAAGCCGACTCCGCTGCCCCTCTGACTCACAGGCCATTTCCTACCAGCTGATGGGGCAGCCCGCCCCGCCCTGCTCCCCTCACACCCCCGCGGCCGCCTTCGAGGCCGCCACGCCCCCCTCAAGCTACGCCCCCATCGCAGCGACCATACTCATTGGCTTAAAGGAGGCCAGCCTCCACACGACCTCAAACGTGAGGCACGCCCCCTTCAAAAGATGCCTGTCCATTGGCCCATAAGGGGGCAGGCCTACTAGGGTTGCCCCGCCCATTTTAACCCCTCAACTGCCCGAGTCCAAAGCAGCTCTCAGCCCTGCCTTTTAACCCTTTCAAAGACGTCGGCCTCCCACTTCTCACCGCGCCCTTCCTCTTCAGAGGAAGGTTAATAGGACAGCCTAGGGCGTTCATAGACAAAGTTCAACATTCCCGAAAGTCAGCTTGCTCTTCCAACACTAGATTCCAAATATCCCCACTCCCATCATCTCTCCGTGCCTTGCAAACCAGAGACCACAGGGCTGTTGAAGCTCAGGAAGCTTCCTTCGTGCCAGGATAAAAGGGTCTTGAAGTGGGATCTCATCTCCTTCCATTGAGAAATGGTATTCTTCCTTCTTTTACTCTATATTGATGTTGTTTTGCCTACATTAGAGGACTTCAAGGGCTCCTGAGATAGGGATACATTTTAATTCAGGAACCTAGACATCATTATGTCTTTAAAGTTTCATTTTGAGATCAAACTGCTTCAGTCTTTCTGCCAGTACTCTTTCTATTCATAAGCCCTTGTTCAAGGAGGCAGAGCACCCAGGGAAAGTGGGATCAGAAGGCTTCTGCCCAGAGTAGGGGGAAATATGCCCAACTCTTGTGACAGAGCTCACCCCCATGACTCACAACTCCCTTGAAACTCCCCACCCTCCTCCTGAGTCACTGGGCCCCAAGCCCAGCTTAGACCCAACCAAATTAAGTGGCAGCAGAACCAGCATTCCTAATTCTTATTCTCTTATTACTGTAGCTCGCTAGGCTCCTCTGTCCATTGAATTCTCCAGGCAAGAATACTGGCATGGATTGCCATGCTCTCCTCCAGGGTATCTTCCTGACCCAGGGTTCGAACCTGCATCTCTTACGTCTTTCCTGCATTGGCAGGCAGGTTCTTTACCACTAGCACCACCTGGCAAGCCCTATTCTTTAAATGACCAGGATGGAAACCTTTGCGAGGATTAGACATTAAAAGACACTTTTTAGAGGGGCTGATCTATGGGCAAGCTAAGAAAACAAACAGTCCTGTCCACTTTTCCCTCTGCACTTGTGAAGTCAGACAATTTGGAACTTAAGAGGTTGCTAAGACTGGGGTCTTCCATAGAAAAAAGAGGCAAACACCAGAGCCAAAAAAGGGAAGACCCAAACTGAGGCCCCGGAGAACTGGCATCAGGCAGGGCATGCTCCCTGGCCATACCTTTGGAAGAGTGGAGTGAACTCTTTTGTAGTTCAGAAGGCACCAAAGCCCCAAGGTCCTTGTTTCTACCTTGCCTGTAGTGCAGGCCCTAAGGGCCCTGAAGTTGTCACTGGACAGTAGAATGAGGCTCTCCTCCCCTACTTCCTCCCTGTGCCCTAGACTTAGGAAGGACAAACCAGTAACAATTCCTCTAGCTTCCTTTCTCTTCACCTCAGACCAGGGGGAAACCCTGAAAAAGAAGTTGCCATGGACTGACTTCCTTGCTGGTTCCCTAATGCTAAGGAACAGGATTTAGGGAATTTTCAACACCCAGAACAAAGTTGCAGAGTACCAATCTAAGAGCCTACCTACCTTAGTAAAAGGTTACTGGGAAGACAGGTAGACATACAACACTGTAGGAAAGAAATAATCCCTTGGTGACCCCACCTTGTTCTATCTAACTGCCAAGACCATAGGCCCAGACCTTAGTCATCTGCAAAAGCCTAGGGGCAGTAGTTCAGGGGGAAGGATCAAAGATGTTCTAGGCCACAGTGTGCTCTGGGAGAGCAAGCAGTGTTGTACAATCAAGAGGCTTTACCTAACTGCCCTAAATTCTTACTTTGCTTTATTATTTTCATAGCAGTTATCACCAGCTGGCACTTCTCTTCCTCCTTCCCCCTCCCTCTCCTTTCTCTCCCCCTGCAGCCACACACACATTTCTTTCTCCCTGGGTTAGAATACAAACTCCATGAGAGCTGCAACTCTGTTGTATTCATTGTAGTCCTCCCAGAATCAGTATCAGTGCCTGGCACATAATAGGTGCTCAATAAATGTTGGCTCAAAGAAACATTAACCCCTGGGCTGAGAAGGCAATGGCACCCCACTCCAGTACTCTTGCCTGGAAAATCCCATGGACAGAGGAACCTGGAAGGCTGAAGTCCATGGGGTCGCTGAGGGTCGGACACGACTGAGCAACTTCACTTTCACTTTTCACTTTCATGCATTGGAGAAGGAAATGGCAACTCACTCCAGTGTTCTTGCCTGGAGAATCCCAGGGACGGGGGAGCCTGGTGGGCTGCCGTCTATGGGGTCACACAGAGTCGGACACGACTGAAGTGACTTAGCAGCAGGGCTGAGTGAAGAGTATTCAGAAGCTACTACTGCTGCTAAGTCACTTCAGTCGTGTGCGACTCTGTGCGACCCCAGAGACGGCAGCCCACCAGGCTCCGCCGTCCCTGGGATTCTCCAGGCAAGAACACTGGAGTGGGTTGCCATTTCCTTCTCCAATGCATGGAAGTAAAAAGTGGAAGTGAAGTCGCTCAGTCGTGTCCGACTCTTAGCGACCCCATGGACTGCAGCCTACCAGGCTCCTCCGTCCACGGGATTTTCCAGGCAAGAGTACTGGAGTGGGGTGCCATCAGAAGACCTGAGTCCTAATGCCTGGTCTTTCACTATGAGACCTGGAGAAAATATCAGTCTCTTCTTCCTTAATTTCCAAATCTGTAAAATGAGTTTGTATAAACAATTACCACTGAGGCCTCTAGAACTGTGACCTTATACTGCTATCATCCTAATAGCTATTGTTCACTCTTACCCATTTTCAGAGGATGGGTCCAAGCATGGATGCTCTGCTGCTAGTATGGAAGCAGAAAGTCTATATACTCCAGCCCCTGCATAGCAAACCAATGCCCTTTCTTTTCAAGCCCCACCCATTCAAACAAATGCCTCAATCTTGAGGAAGCTGGAGTGAGTCTGCCCTAAGCCCGCCTCTCTGAGAGACAATCTGGGACGCTGTGTTGCCATAGCAATCAGCTCCTCCTCAAAAGGCTTCAGCCTGCCCTTCTTTACCCCACCCTACCCCACGGCTTTGTCTGGCTTTGGCACCCCCTCCCTCCCCAGCCAGTCTCTCAGCCAGAGAAGACTGGCTTGGGGCCCCTTTCAGCAACACTGTCACTCTCATTCAGCCACTGTGTGGAAAGCAGGTTTTCTCACCCTCTTGCAGCCTGCCCAGGGGCAAAAAGAACTCTGGAACTACATCAAGTCGCCTCAGAGACTAGGCCCTAGTCTGGTTCAGATAGTCAGATTCCAAGCCAGGAGGGTGGGGAGCCATTCCCTGTCCCTCCCCCAGTGGAGACTGGAACCTCCCTTCCCAGTTCAGCCAACAATACTGGCTCACCTCTCAAAGCATGCATCACAGACCCTCAGCACTTCTCACCATTTCCCTCTCCCACAGAAGCCCAGAATTTTTGAGGGAATTAGGGTTCCCTACCCAGGAAAAGGAAAAGTGTGCAGAAATCAGTTGTGGCAAGTGGTAAAAATGTATCTACCACTCACTTGGGGGGGCTGCAGGGAGAGACCTTTGTAGTAGTGAGGGTGAGGTCTGGGCCTTGCTGCTGGTTACCTAGGTCTCTGGCCAATGAGTACAAAGCCTGGGGCAGGGCACAGCTCCTAGACAGGCAAGGACCAGGCCAGGCCCCAGGCGAGGAAGGAAGTGGGAAATGAGCACACCCAGAGCTTAAGGGCAGGGCAAAGTGGGGGAGGAGGGGAAAGACAGGGACTAAGGCAAGCTTCTAGGAGGAACAGGAACTACAGTGAGGGGCTACTCAGAACCTAAGGTGGTAAGTGTCCCGAGGGACACCAGCTAAGGGAAAAATATCCCAGTCTCAGCCAGACAGATACAGTCACACAAGCTCTAGTAGCAAGTGGGGCCTGCATCCTCTCTGAGCACTCAGGCCTGAAGGTGGAGTTAGGAGCTGAGGAGCCAGGAACACTGCAGACTGGCTTCTTCACCCCAGTAATCCCATCACCCTCATCCCTGAGACACAGTACAAAAACCTTTTCCTGGAGTCTCTACAAAGCCTCCAGACTTTCTCAAGGCACTAAGAGTTCTTCCCTCCTCAGCTGGGGCCTGCAACCCCTTCCCCTCACACAGTGCCCACAACCCTCATACCTTCTTCCTCCACACAGTCCCTCCCACACTCTGGACCACTAGCCCGTATCCATCACACAACGCCCCCCTCCACTTTCCCCTAAAGCGCCTTCATATCCCCTCCCCCTCAAGTATCATCTCCAACCCTTCACTTCACCTCACCCCCTCACATTGTACGTCCCAGACTCACAAAGCACTCCCGCCCTTCCCCTACAAGGGGTACCGGAGAATGCACCTCTTAGCCCAAACATTGAGCTCCCCCCTCCTCCTCCAGCTATTTTACTCCATCCCCACCTCAGCATTTCTCCAGATCTTTTCCTTCCCTGACGTGATCCTCCCGCCTCATGTCTACCCAAGCGCACCCCCGTACTTGTCCATTCTTCCACGCTCACCCGCCCCACACCTGTAGTTCCGTGAGTCCCGTTGCAACTGGGGAGGTAGTGGATTGGAGCAGTTACATAGCTGCCCCAGCTGCAGCCTCGGCCTGCAAACCTCGCCCCTTTGGTCCGAGCCCCGCCCCCGCAACGACACGACCCACCCTCTCCGTTGTCCCACCTCCCACCTTCCCCTGGCTCGTCCCCTTTCCTAGTTTCTTTAATTCCTGGGGCTCCTCCCCTGTAATTCAGGTCCTGCCCCTTTCTGGCTCCGCCCCTTCTCGTCTTCTTGGCGTCTCCACATTGAACCTCTGCTTGTCTTTCGTCCCACCCCGGTCCCCGCCCTCTTCTGGTCTTCGCCTTTCACTAGGATCCGCCCCCTCGGATTCCAGGCTGGCAGAACCGGTGCCAGGCTCGCTTCCACTGCTAGTCCCCTCCATCTCGGAGCCTCTCCTCCCCCCGCCCCTTCTCTGGCTGGCCTCACCCCGGCGCTGGCGCTGCAGCCCGGAACCGCTGGTTTTCATTGGCGGCGGTGGCCCCAGTGGATGGCGGAGGAGACAAAGTGATGGCTGCAGGTCGCCTGAGGGCCCACCCCGGCCACGTGCGGCTTCTGTGATGACAGGTCTAAAGGGGCGGGGCCTCAGCCCACAGTGTGCAGCCTGGGCTGACCGGATCCGGCCGGAGATGGGGAGCCAGAACCTGCGCCAAAGCGCTAGCTTGCGGGCGCCCGAACCTGGTTGGAGCCCTCCCAGGCTTTCGAGCTGTTGTGAGCTGCCTGCGGAACTTGAACCTCTTAGTGAAGGCGTCTGGGTTAGCGCGCGTATTTGCCCTAATAGGGGAGGTCTGTAGAGTTTGCAGGGGAAGGCAATGGCACCCCACCCCAGTACTCTTGCATGGAAAATCCCATGGACGGAGGACCCTGGTGGGCCCCAGTCCATGGGGTCGCTAAGAGTCGGACACGACTGAGCAACTTCACTTTCACTTTTCACTTTTATGCATTGGAGAAGGAAATGGCAACCCACTCCAGTGTTCTTGCCTGGAGAATCCCAGGGACGGGGGAGCCTGGTGGGCTGCCGTCTATGGGGTCACACAGAGTCGGACACGACTGAAGTGACTTAGCAGCAGTGGCAGCAGCAGTAGGGTTTGCAAAGTAGTGCAAAGAACTTCAGAATTCTGTGAAAATGCGGGAATCTGGTTTGCCGGGGTCTCAAGTCTGTGAGGCGGAGCAGTTTCTGTAGCCTACGGTGTGCAGGAGACAGGCAGTAAGAGTTAGGTCTGTAGCTGTGGAGGTAGGTTAGCGAGAAGTCTGTGAATTTTATGAGCCAAAGTAGAGCCTTTGCTTTATAAAAGTGTCGACTAAACTATGTGACTGTTACACACGTTCTGTAATTTAATTAGCGCTTGAGTCTTCAACTTCCCGGGAGCCTCACGAGTTCCCAAGTCCAGGGGAGGGCGATGCTTACGAGCTACCGGTAGATGGCAGCCCAGGTCCCTTGCAGAGCTGAGTGGCACTGAGCCCAGAGCCTAGTAAGCTTCTCGATGGAGCCGGAGGTATTGATGGCTGTGTGATGGACTGGACCTGGTGAAGTTATCTCAAAGTCTCAGATTCTTTAGATCTCTGTGACTTTCTTTCTGTGAGTAGTTAACAAGCGGCTTTACTAAACACCAATGGTGCGCTAGGCAAAATGAAAAAAGAAAAAGAAAAAAATGTTCTGCTCTTACGGAACTACTCAGATTGTCTTTCTAATACTTCTATAATGCTCAGTTCAGTTCAGTCTCTCAGTCGTGTCCGACTCTTTGCGACCCCATGAATGGCAGCACGCCAGGCCTCCCTGTCCATCACCAGCTCCTGGAGTTCACCCACACTCATGTGCATGAGTCGATGATGCCATCCAGCCATCTCATCCTCTGTCGTCCCCTTATAGAGGGTAAAATTGGAAGGGTTTTGTGTAGTGGAAAAAGCTCAAATTTGAAGTTTGGTTTGGTAAGGACTCTATGCTAGCTGTATTGGGCAAATTACTTGATTACTAGCTAAATTTGGGTAAATTACTAGATTTTAAAAAATAAACTTTTAAAAAAGGTTTTTATTATCAGGATCATTTTTAAAGTCTTTATTGAATTTGTTATAATATTGTTTTTGTTTTATGTTTTTGACGTTTTGGTGGGAGGCATTGGAATCTTAGCTCCCCACCAGGGATCCATCCCACACTCCTTGCATTCAAAGGCTAACGGCAACCACTGGACCACCAGGAAAATCCCTAAAAATAAACTTTAATTTTAAAATAATTTTAGATTTACAGAAAATTTGTGAAGATAGTACAGAAAGTTTCTGTGTACCCCACACTCAATTCTCCACTTTGTTCCCCACAATTGTTTAATTACATCTTACATTAGTATGGTACATGTGCTATAATTAATTAACCAATATTGATACATTATATATATCAATACATGTAAATAAGTATTTAGGATACATCCTAAAGGAGACCAGTCCTGTGTGTTCATTGAAAGGACTGATGTTGAAGCTGAAACTCCAATACTTTGGGCACCTGACTCGAAGAGCTGACTCATTTGAAAAGACCGTGATGCTGGGAAAGATTGAAGACTGGAGGAGAAGGGGACCACAGACGATGAGATGGTTGGATGGCATCACCGACTAAATGGACATGCTGCTGCTACTGCTGCTGCTAAGTCGCTTTAGTCGTGTCCGACTCTGTGCGACCCCATAGACGGCAGCCCACCAGGCTCCCCCGTCCCTGTGATTCTCCAGGCAAGAACACTGGAGTGGCTTGCCATTTCCTTCTCCAATGCATGAACGTGAAAAATGAAAGTGAAGTCGCTCAGTCGTGTCCGACTCCCAGTGACCACATGGACTGCAGCCCACCAGGACCCTCCGTCCATGGGATCTTCCAGGCAAGAGCACTGGAGTGGGTTGCCATTGCCTTCTCCGCAATGGACATGAGTTTGGGTAAACTTCGGGAGTTGGGGATGGACAGGGAGGCCTGACGTGCTGCAGTCCATGGGGTTACAAAGAGTCTGACACAACTGAGCAACTGAACTGAACTGATGCTGCTAAGTCGCTTCAGTGGTGTCCGACTCTGTGGGACCCCATAGACGGCAGCCCAGTAGGCTCCTCTGTGCCTGGGATTCTCCAGGCAAGAGTACTGGAGTGTGTTGCCATTGCTTCTACCCATTTCCCTTGTTCCTTACAGAACTGGTCTAATTGTAGAATAATATTATACTTAAGAGACCCTCCAACTGGCCACCGTTTGCCGTCCTCCAATGGATACTGTGGCCATGCAGCATCACATAGGAAGACCGGGTGTGTCTCCTTTAAGCCCTGGGGATCAAATCTATCCCAGTTTTTCAGGATACAGTTCAAAGGAGTGAGGCTGAAATTGTTAGCTCCCATCTGTAAGAGAGAAAAAAAGCGACCAGCGCCATTTTTCTACCGGAGGCGTCCCTCTCTGCTCTAGATGGGGGTGTAGACAGATTTTACACCAAAAGATTTTCCTTCCCCGTCGGACTTAGTCTGTCCCTTACCGACGCAGGCACCGTCCGTGTCCCTCTCTGCTCTAGTTGGGGGTGTAGACAGACTTTACACCAAAAGATTTTCCTTCCCCGTCGGACTTAGTCTGTCCCTTACCGACGCAGGCACCGTCCGCGTCCCTCCCGGTTCTACCACCGAGATGGGGTGGGGATGTACCAGGGGTAGACTTGATAGCATCCCTACTTGACGTCCAGCTTTTCACCCTTAACCTTGCTTGCCTCTGCAGCCACCTGGGGTGTAATCAGAGTAACCTGGAATGCCTCCCAAGCTAAGACCGCTGGGGAAAATATTTGTCACCTGAGTGCCTGTAAACCCAATCTGAGTAACCTTTAACCTCAGAGATGTTCTTGGAGCTAGAGCTCCATCTAGCTACCGAACTTTCGATTCCTAGCAAGGCTAGGCGCTTTCTTGACTACCAATCCAAGTTTGGGACCTAAACCACAGTACACAGTAACAGTATAGATCACAAGCCCCTTGAAAGTTTATGATCCGATAGATTAGGTTAGTACTTCTAATTCTCGGTTAGTACTTCTAATTCTCAAGGAGTTATGAAATGGTCAGAGGCCGAAAAGTTTGAACGAGAAAGGAGAGTTCGGTCCACACGCTTTGCCCATTTCTGGTCAGTTCCCGAAGGAGACATTGGGTACCTCTTGGCATTGGCAGGTTGGTATAACCCCCTGACAGGCTTCTGCCATAAGCCGTATGAACTGAACTGATACACTATCATTAAAGTCCATACTTTATCCTGATTCCCTTAGTTTCTACCTAATGGCCCATCCAGGATAACACACATTAGGTTTAGTTTTCATGTCTCCTTAAACTCCTCTTGGCGTTGATATTTTCTCAGACTTCCTTGTTTTTGATGATCTGAACAATTTTATAGTCAATTTTATTGACCAGATATTTCAGATATTTTGTAGAATGTCTTTCAGCTGCAGTTTGTTTGATGTTTTTCTGATGAGGAATCTATTGCAAATCCATTTTCCCATTCTGTAGCTTGCCTGTTTATTCTCTTAGTGGAGTCTTTCAATGTGCAGAGGTTTTTAACCTGTCCAGTTTACATCTTTTTGTTTATATTCAATGGTTTTTATGCTCTATTTAAAAAGTCTGTCTACTTGGAAATGAATATATTATCTTGGTTATTGTCTAGAAACTTTATTATTTTACCTCTTATTTAATCATCTGGAATAGATTTTGTGTATAGTGTGAAGTAGATGTCAAGATTCATTTTTCCCTCATATGGTTATTCAGTTGAATCAGAAACTTTTACAAAAACTGTTATAGTACAATTTCCAAAAAGTTAAGAGCAAGATTCTTACAAGAAGATAGAATGAACATATGTCAAAGATAAGCAAGTAAAGCATGTGTAATGAGCAATTGAGGAAATTAGGGATTATATTAGTCAGAGTTCCGGGTGTGTGTATATGTAGAGATACAAATGGAAAGGTTTTATTATAAGGAGTTGGCTCACAATATTGTGGAGGCTGACAAGTCCCAAACTGTCAAGCTAGAGACCCAGGATAGCTGATGGTGTAGTTCCAGTTCCAGTCCAAAGGCCTGAGAACCAAGAAAGCTGCCAATATAGTTACAGTCTGAAAGCTGGCAGCCTGAAGACCCAGGCAAAACTGATTTTTCAGTTCGAGTCCACTGGTAGGAAAAAAGACTAATGTCTCAGCTCAAAGGAAATCAGTCAGAGAGAAATTCTCTTCAGTCCTTTTGTCTATTCAGGTCTTCCACTGATTAGGTGAGGACCCTCCCCTGCCCCACCACATTAGGGAGAGCAATCTGCTTTACTCAGTGAAAGTGAAAGTTGCTTAGACCTGTCCGACTCTTTGGGATCTCATGGACTATACAGTCCATGGAATTCTCCAGGCCAGAATACTGGAGTGGGTGGCCTTTCCCTTCTCCAGGGGACTTCACAACCCAGGTGTCAAACCCAGGTCTCCAGCATTGCAGGCAGATTCTTTACCAGCTGAGCCACAGGGGAAGCCCTTCCTGAGTAAAGGGAGCTTTACTCAGTCTCCCTATTCAAATGTAATTTCATTCAGAACCATCCTTATAGACATATCCAGAATAATGTTTGACCAAATATTTGGTACCCTGTGGCCCAGTTAAGTTGACACATAAAATTAACCATCCTGGGTATTCACAGGCATTTGAAAAAAGAATGCGAAAATGAGATTTTAGGTTAGATATAAAAGTAGTTAATGTCTACAGGATAGTAACACCATAACGTTTTCTAATAATCAGAAATGCTTTGCATCATCACCAGACAAAAATCTGTTCGTTAACATATGACTTCACAGAGTTAGCCTTTATTTTTGTTTGTTTATTTATTTGGGGGGTGATTTCTTTTTTAAAAATTTATTATTGGCGCTTTACAATGTTGTGCTTCTGCTGTACAACAAAGTGAATCAGCTGTTTATCTATACATATGTCTCCTTCCTTTTGAGCCTCCCTCCCACCCCGCCTCCCCTCCCGCCCCTCTTGGGCATCACAGAGCACCAAACTGAGCTCCCTGTGCTATATAACAGCTTCCCACTAGCTACCTATTTTATACATGGTGGTACACAGAGTTCGGAGAAGGCAATGGCACCCCACTCCAGTACTCTTGCCTGGAAAATTCCATGGACGAAGGAGCCTGGTAGGCTGCAGTCCATGCGCTAGGAGTCGGACATGACTGAGCGACTTCACTTTCACTTTTCACGTTCATGCATTGGAGAAGGAAATGGCAACCCACTCCAGTGTTCTTGCCTGGAGAATCCCAGGGACGGAGGAGCCTGGTGGGTTGCCGTCTGTGGGGTTGCACAGAGTCGGACACGACTGAAGTGACTTAGCATAGCATAGCATACACAGAGTTAGCCTTTAATTAATAATAGATAATGAGTAAAGCAAAAGTTTGTTGCCTGGGTAATCTTTGGCTGTCCCTGCTGTCTTTTCTTTGCAGCATTTCCAAGTTTTGGATGATTTTTATTAACAAAACAATCCTTTCCCTCTTTTCTATGCAATGTCTGTTTTTCATAAAACACATGTTCATAATATATGATATGTTCCTGTCCTTCCTTGCACCATTGTTGCACTGTCTTAATTACTGTGTTGATATGTGATGATGCATATCCTCTAACTTTAAGATCATAAGATTATATTGACTATTCTCGGCCCATTCCATTTCTATATAAATTTTAGGATCAGCTGGCCAATTTTCATAGACACACATACACATGCCTATCTTCTAGGATTTTTATTAGGATTGCATTGAATGTACAGATAAAACAGGTTTTTTGTAATTCTTTGTTGTTCCAAATAATGCCAACATTCCCTTATTTAGTAAGAGTTGCATCCGGTCCCATCACTTCATGGGAAATAGATGGGGAAACAGTGGAAACAGTGTCAGACTCTCTTTTTTTGGGCTCCAAAATCACTGCAGATGGTGACTGCAGCCATGAAATTAAAAGACGCTTACTCCTTGGAAGGAAAGTTATGACCAACCTAGATAGCATATTCAAAAGCAGAGACATTACTTTGCCAACAAAGGTTTGTCTAGTCAAGGCTATGGTTTTTCCTGTGGTCATATATGGATGTGAGAGTTGGACTGTGAAGAAGGCTGAGTGCCGAAGAATTGATGCTTTTGAACTGTGTTGTTGGAGAAGACTCTTGAGAGTCCCTTGGACTGCAAGGAGATCCAACCAGTCCATTCTGAAGGAGATCAGCCCTGGGATTTCTTTGGAAGGAATGATGCTAAAGCTGAAACTCCAGTATTTTGCCCACCTCATGTGAAGAGTTGACTCATTGGAAAAGACTCTGATGCTGGGAGGGATTGGGGGCAGGAGGAGAAGGGATGATAGAGGATGAGATGGCTGGATGGCATCATTGACTCAATGGACGTGAGTCTGAGTGAACTCCGGGGGTTGGTGATGGACAGGGAGGCCTGGCGTGCTTTGATTCATGGTGTCGCAAAGAGTTGGACACAACTGAGCGACTGAACTGAACTGAACTGAACTGTGAAACTTTACAAGAGTCTTTTCACTTTAGGACCAGCGGAAAAATAATAATTTGGTGACTCTAAGCACACTGATCTTTTAAAACAGAACAAGGAGATTTTATTTTGCCAAGTAGACTTTCTGGGTCAAGAAGTAGAATATATATTTTAAGGCATTCCAGTGGTTTTAAATTTTCATATACTCAGTTTGAGTAACAGAGTGATATTCAAGTAGAGAAACCTCGTGGGTTATTAGACATATAGAGGAGACCAGTCTGAACTAAAGATAAAGATTTGGAACCTACTGACATATATAGATCTTCGTTTTCTGAATGTTGAGCTTTAAGCCAACCCTTTCACTCTCCACTTTCACTTTCATCAAGAGGCTTTTTAGCCCCTCTTCACTTTCTGCCATAAGAGTGGTGTCATCTGCATATGTGAGAGCTGGACTGTGAGGAAGGCTGAACGCCGAAGAATTGATGCTTTTGAACTGTGGTGTTGGAGAAGACTCTTGAGAGTCCCTTGGACTGCAAGAAGATCCAACCAGTCCATTCTGAAGGAGATCAATCCTGGAATTTCTTTGGAAGGAATGATGCTAAAGCTGAAACTCCAGTATTTTGGCCACCTCATGCGAAGAGTTGACTCATTGGAGAAGACTCTGATGCTGGGAGGGATTGAGGGCAGGAGGAGAAGGGGACGACAGAGGATGAGATGGCTGGATGGCATCACTAACTCGATGGATGCGAGTCTGAGTGACCTCCGGGAGCTGGTGATGGACAGGGAGGCCTGGCGTGCTGCGGTTCATGGGGTCGCAAAGAGTCGGACACGACTGAGCGACTGATCTGATCTGATCTGATCTGACATATATAGATAGCATATTCAAAAGCAGAGACATCACTTTGCCAACAAAGGTTCGCCTAGTCAAGGCTACGGTCTTCCCTGTGATCATGTATGGATGTGAGAGCTGGACTGTGAAGAAGGCTAAGTGCCGAAGAATTGATGCTTTTGAACTGTGGTGTTGGAGAAGACTCTTGAGAGTCCCTTGGACTGCAAGGAGATCCAACCAGTCCATTCTGAAGGAGATCAATCCTGGAATTTCTTTGGAAGGAATGATGCTAAAGCTGAAACTCCAGTATTTTGGCCACCTCACGTGAAGAGTTGACTCATTGGAGAAGACTCTGATGCTGGGAGGGATTGGGGGCAGGAGGAGAAGGGGACGACAGAGGATGAGATGGCTGGATGGCATCACTGACTCGATGGATGTGAGTCTGAGTGACCTCCGGGAGTTGGTGATGGACAGGGAGGCCTGGCGTGCTGCAGTTCATGGGGTTGCAAAGAGTCGGACACGACTGAGCGACTGATCTGATCTGACATATATAGATAGCTGTGGGCAAGGTTTAGAGTTTGAGGAGGAGGAAAAACAAAGGCCACACATGGAGACTTGAGGTTCTACTTCACATCTGTATTACATAGTTTGAAGACAAAAATGAGTCAGAAATAGTAAATTAAGGAGGAAGACGGCTCTAGATCTTATGTATGCATGTGTGTTGGACATGCCAGCAGGTCTTGGTCTGTGCCAGAGAACTCCTCATGGTGCTTATGACCACTGGGCAGGTCTTAGTCAGTCCTGAGTTCCTTCTCCCCACCACCTGCCCCTTCCAACTCCACTCGCCCCCACCCACTTACTCCCCCTCTCCCCAGCATTACTAAAATCTTTGTGTGTTTTGGCTATTGGAATTGGTAACTGTTCTCTTTTTGCCAGATGGGGTTGATTATCTCCAGAGGATGAGTTTGCCCATCTGTTCAGGTTCATAAAGATGTGAATTGAATTTCGACTTTCTTTTAGGATTTTCTCCTATCATACCCTGTGTGCTTGGCAGCATTATGCTGTGTGGATCAGCCTTCAGCCCCTGACAGCCAATCTTTCTCCTTCTGTCCACACAGCTAGGCCCTGGGAGCCCTTGGCTCAAAAGACAGATGTTTTGGGAGTTCTCTGGCAGTCCAGTGGTTAGGACTCTGTCGTTGGAAGAAGGAAGGAAGCCTTCAGGAAGCCTGGTCGGGGACCTAAGATCCCTGCAGCTGTGCATGTGGAAAAAAAAAAAAAAGATGTTTTGTATAGTGTATTTGCAGCTTGTTCCTTTAGCAACAGATTGTATAAACTTTTGTCTATGCATAGGGCCTATTCAAATAGCCTTTCTGCTTTTATAGATAAAATCTCAGTGATGAAACAAAATTTCCTTATTTCAGTTGAAACTGAAATGGTAGTTGGGGTTACCCTTTCCTTTGAGATTAAATAAAATTGCATCTAGGCCTTTACTACATATTTAGTGGGAAGTCTAGTGCCATCCTGGGCCTTCTGTGAATTCCAAGAGTGGGGAGAACGTTGAGTTATCATGACCATTCTGGGCCTAGGGTCCCTGGCCCTTGCTGAATTTGTAATTCACTAGTGTTTCACCTCCCTTGGCTGGTCTTTGTTTTGTTTTTTTCTAACCTAGACAGAATACTTTTTCTCCCCCAAACCCCTTATGGGAAGTATTTGTGAATGCCAGGCTTTACTGAAGCTTTGGGGGTGATGTAAGGAATAGAAAGATATCTACCTAAATAATTTAAAATTGAATATTTGAACCTCCCAGTTCCTTAAATATTCTTAAAAGACCTTCAACCATCTAAGGATTTTTTTTTTTTTTACCCTCTCTCATATTCCCCTGCACATCTCTCTATTCACAATGCTTTATTAAGCTAAACCATTTTTCTATACCCATCTCTTCTGGGAGTTTATATTTGCATATCAAAAGGCTTATTGTTATAGAAGACAAAATCCTTAAAGAAAACTTTAGGCCCTCTGACCCTAATCCTGAAGGAATGTGTTCTTTTTTGGTAATGAAAATACATTACTAGATCATTGGAGCATTATTCTTTGTTTTAAAGCAAGTTACTTTAAGTTCTGTGTTCCTCCTTTCTCAGAAGATAGGTCATATATTCTAATAACAAAAAAAGAACATTTAATATTTACAAATTGTTGGAAGTCCTCTGTTTTGAGATAATGCTGATTTGATTTTTATCTTTCTGTTAAAGAATAGTTTCCCAAATGAAGTATGAGAATTGTAAGTGTATGTCACTAAGGAGACCCCAGTTTTGCCTCAGGAGAGACTGTAAAAGGCCTGACAATAGTTGACATCTGCCTTGCTGTCCTATACCCCTGATTTGTAGTAGAGACCGCTAGTCTGCAGGGCCCAGGCTGCAAGCATACTCTTCTAGAGGTCATTTGCCTCCAAACTGCAGAAAACATCAATTTAGGATTCAAAATGGTTTGGACAATTAACGAATCCTTTAGTGTTCCCTGGAACTTCCACTGCTCCCTGGTATTTCCACTGCAAAGAAATGTTTGATTGTAGTAGCTTCAGAAAGAAGTCCAAGAAAAGAAAATTGCATCTCTTCACTTTTTTAAATTTATTTGGCTGCACTGGGTCTTAGTTGTGGCACTTGGGGTCTTCGTTGTGGCAAATGGACTCTCTAGTTGTGGTGCATGGGCTTAGTTGCCCTGTGGCATGTGGGATCTTAGTTCCCTGACCAGGGATCAAACCTGCATCCCCGAATTGCAAGGTGAATTCTTAACCACTGGACCCTCAGGGAAGTCCTTCTGGTTCCCTCTAATCACTTTTTGGTGAGAACATTTGCTTGGAGAGATGAGAACTTTGAAAGTATTAAGGATAAATCAAAATTATTTTCTCCATTTATTAAGGGCAAAGGGACTGTTTACCCTCTCCCCAGTTCTTAGAGTGTTTTATTAGAGACATGGTAAATCTAAGTCCTTATTCTAACCTTGGGAATCAAGATAAGTCTCTCTAGGGATTAAGTCTAGTCCCCAGTCTTTACAATATAGAGGTATCTCCTATGTCGTGAACTAAACGAACTTTAGATATTCAAACAAGGGTCTCTTTGGAGATGTACAGGAGATTATTAGGATGTGCAGCCTTTTGTCTCTTGAGATATTGTTCTTTCTTCTGCTTTGCTGTATATATTCGTGAGATTTTATCCTAACTTTGCAGTCATTTGCAGGCTATCTTTTATTAAAGGAAAATGGAGAACAAGAGAATGGTCATGTTCCAGGTCTTAGGCGAGTTCTTGGGATTGGCCACCAAGTTAGGATCCTTGACGTTGCTCAGGAAAGAATTTAGGAGTGAGCCATAGTAAAGTGAAAGTGGATTTATTTAGAGAGATACATAGGCAGAATGTAGTCCTTCTCAGAAGGTGAGAGGGCCCAGGGCTGTGGGAGTGGTTAGTTTTTATGGGCCAGGTAATTTCATGAGCTAATGAGTGGGAGGATTATGCCAACTATTATTGCCTCATTTTCTTTATCAACAAAATAGGGATTAAAATAGTTATATCTTTATTGACTGAAATCTGTATATCTAGCCTGGATTGCTTTCTCAGGGTCAATTACATATTACATACTGTCTAATGTGACTATCTGAAGGTTATCCCAGCACATCTCAAACTTAATATACATGTCCAAGGGACACATCTTTGTCCTCAAAACTACATTAACCATAGCATCATCTTTTTAGCCAGTCTGACTTTATTTATTTATTTTTAAAATTTATTTGGCTGCACCATTCAGTTTGTGGAATCTTAGTTCCCCAACCAGGGATTGAACCTGGGACCTTGCAGTGAAAGCACAGAGTCCTAACTACTGGACTGCCAGGGAATTCCCTAATCTGAATTTAAAACTCTCTCGTTTGCCCTCTCACCCAGTTGTTGGCTATGAAAGAAAGGATCTTCTCCACTATATTCGTAGTCATTGTCTGCCAAGTTCCATCATTTTTGCCTCCTTAACACTGATGGAAGGGTTAGGGGGATTGTCTCTTTCCTTCCCCCTCAGTTCTATATTTACTGCCCTAGTTTAGTTCCCCCTCATGTCCCATAGATCTTTCCTATCACTTATAAACTATTTAAAGATAGGAACTGTAATTACTATGTTACTTTTGTATTGTCTCTCTATGCCTGACTTAAAAGGTGTTTAATAAATATTTGTCAAATTGAGTTATTTATCTATTAATTATTTGATTCATTTATAGTTGCACCATGTGGCATGTGGGATTTTTCCTTGCAGTGCATCAACTAGTGGCACATGGGCTCAGTAGTTGCAGCATGAAAGCTTCCAGAATGCGCAGGCTTCAACAGTTGTGGTACACGGGCTTAGCTGCTCTGCACCATGTGGGATCTTAGTTCTCGCACCAGAGAATGAACCCCTGTATATCTCGCATTTCAAGGTGAATTCTTTTTTTAATTTTAATTGGAAGAAAATTGCTTTACAGTGTGCAGGGTGCGTTCTTAACCACTGGACCATAAGGGAAGTCTCAGGAAGGGTAAACTTTTAATGGTCTTGGAGGATGACTTAAGGATAATCATAAAGTTGGTAGAGGGCTCCCCTGGAACAGGGTTTGTACTCTGCTCCTTCTGCCTGAGAGTTTCCAAAAAAACAGCAGCAATGCCAGCCCTTGGTATTTGGCTTTACTGTCTTGAGATTTTTGGGTTTCCATTATTACCTATTTTCTTTGATCCTTCCCTCCTTCCTCCTCATTTCCTGGATCTCAAAACGTCTTAGTGCTGAGCTACCTGCCAGCTAAATCTAAGTGTCAAATTCATGCAAACGCTGAAGAACTTTCAAGTACTGTGTTGGAAAAATTAATGTAAACAGTGGGACAAGAAAGTTCTGGCTTTTTATCCCTGTTTGAGTTGCTTCTGAAGATACCCTAAGCTTTCTTATGAGCATAATTGTTCCTAGTCAAGTGCCTAGAGAGCAGAGGACCTTAGTGTTTTCTTCCTCTGAACTTTTAACTGGGAAACTGGGATCCCTCAGCATCTGCATCACAACCTTCAGACACTGACTGTTGCTTTGCTTAGTGTCTTTTCACCTCCCAGCTGCATTCCCCCATCATGTTCACAACCTAAATAGTAACAAACATGTATTGGGCATGTAGTATGCACCAAGTATTTATTTATTTATTTATTTTTGCCCATGCTGCGAGCAGGCTTTCTTTAGTTGGGATGTGTGGGTTTCTCATTGTGGCGGCTTCTCTTGTTGTGGAGTACATGCTCTAATGTGCATGGGCTTCAGTAGTTGCAGTGCGTGGGTTCAGTATTTGCAGCTCGTGGGCTCTAGAGCACAGGCTCAGTAGTTGTGGAGTATGGGCTTAATTGTTCAGAGGCACATCAGGTCTTCCTGGACCCAGGATTGAACCCATGTCTCCTGCTTTGGCAGGCGAATTCTTTACCGTTGAGCCACCAGGGAAGCCCTAATTTAAAAGCATTTTGTCATTTAAACCTCAAAACCGTCTTATGAAGTAGATACTATCATTATGTCCTGGGAAATTGAAGTCATGTAGCTTGCCCTAGGTCACAAGTACCAGAGCTAGGATTCAAATCCAGTTATGGTAGGCAGATTTCTAAGATGGCCCCCAAATGATCCTACCTCCTGGTGGTATTTATGTCCTTGTGGAATTCCCTTTTCCTGAGTGTGACTGCGTCTGATGAAAAAAAAAATAAGGAGATATCACTCTATTATTAGATTAGAAAATATTGTGACTTCCCTCTTGCTATTAGAATTTATTGCCTTCTTGGTTTGCATGCTTTGAGGAAGCTACCTGCCATTTTGGAGAGGTCCACATGACAAGGAACTGAGACCAGCCAATGCCAATAAGGAGCTGAGGCTCTCTGTTCAAGTGCCCAGGAGAAATTGAGACCTGCCAACAATCATATGAGTGAGCTTGGAAGTGAATCCTTTTGTAGTCCAGCTGGAATTTTGCTTGCAGTCTGTAAGAAACCTTGAACCAGAGGATCTGATTAAGCCATACCCAGATTTCTGACCCACAGAAACTATGAGATAATATTGAAAAATTTTTTAATTTTATTTTTTAACTTTACAATATTGTATTGGTTTTGCCATATGTCAAAATGAATCCACCACAGGTATACATGTGTTCCCCATCCTGAACCCTCCTCCCTCCTCCCTCCCCATACTATTCCTCTGGGTTGTCCCAGTGCACCAGCCCCAAGCATCCAGTATCGTGCATCGAACCTGGACTGGCGACTCGTTTCATATATGATATTATACATGTTTCAATGCCATTCTCCCAAATCATCCCACCCTCTCCCTCTCCCACAGAGTCCAAAAGACTGTTCTATACATCAGTGTCTCTTTTGCTGTCTCGTATACAGGGTTATTGTTACCATCTTTCTAAATTCCATATATATGCGTTACTGTACTGTATTGGTGTTTTTCTTTCTGGCTTACTTCACTCTGTATAATAGGCTCCAGTTCCATCCACCTCATTAGAACTGACTCAAATGCATTCTTTTTAATGGCTGAGTAAAGGCAATGGCACTCCACCCCAGTACTTTTGCCTGGAAAATCCCATGGACTGAGGAGCCTTGTAGGCTCCAGTCCATGGGGTTGCTAAGAGTCGGACACGACTGAGTGACTTCACTTTCACTTTTCACTTTCATGCATTGGAGAAGGAAATGGCAACCCACTCCAGTATTCTTGCCTGGAGAATCCCAGGGACGGGGGAGCCTGGTGAGCTTCCATCTTTGGGGTCGCACAGAGTCGGACACGACTGAAGTGACTTAGCAGCAGCAGCAGCAATACTCCATTGTGTATATGTACCACAGCTTTCTTATCCATTCATCTGCTGATGGATATCTAGGTTGCTTCCATGTCCTGGCTATTATAAACAGTGCTGCTATGAACATTGGGGTACACGTGTCTCTTTCAATTCTGGTTTCCTCAGTGTGTATGCCCAGCAGTGGGATTGCTGGATCATAAGGCAGTTCTATTCCCAGTTTTTTAAGGAATCTCCACACTGTTCTCCAGAGTGGCTGTACTAGTTTGCATTCCCATCAACAGTGTAAGAGGGTTCCTATTTCTCCACACCCTCTCCAGCATTTATTGCTTGTAGACTTTTGGATTGCAGCCATTCTGACTGGCATGAAATGGTACCTCATAGAGGTTTTGATTTGCATTTCTCTGATGAGTGATGTTGAGCATCTTTTCATGTGTTTGTTAGCCATCTGTATGTCATTGATAAAGATTTTTTAAATGTTATTGTTCAGTGTTACAGAGTACATATCAGTATATCACTCCCAGTTTGCTGATGGGAAATATGCTTGTGTAGACTTTTGAAGTCAACGTGGTGTATATATTGATAGCACTAAAATATTTTTGTTTTTTTAAATAAAAAATTTTAATTGAAATATAGTTGATTTACATTGTGTTAATGATTTGTACAGCAAAGTGAGTCAGTTATACATACTATACCTTCTTTTTTAATATTCTTTTCCATTATGGTTTATCATAAGATATTGATAGTACAGTAATTATTATAGTAATATTGTTCTCTGTGCTGTACAGTAACAGATAATAAATGCAGTTTTAAGCTATTAAGTTTTGGGGTAATTTGTTACATGACAATAGGTACTATACCAGGTGAATATGATTGGCTTCAAATTTCATGCCCTTCACGATTTTATTAGGTTGTTTCCCACTGCTCTATACTGTTTCCAAGTGCAGAGTGACTTTCCATCCTTTGTTGGATGGCCTCTGCATCCCCTAGGAGAATCTCTGGTTCCATAAGAGTTTTTTGGTCTCTATTCTTAGTTCCAGAACCCAGAAGTTCAACACTTTTTTAGTCCCTTGCTCTTGAGGTTAGGACAGCTGGGCTAAAGAGCTAGGTATTTCAACGTCCAGAAGTCCAGAGAATGCCCGTCAGGCATCTTTGTTGACTAGGCTGTGGAGTTGCTTTGCTCAAAATCTTTCTTTGGATATTTCTCTAAATTTGGACAAACCCTAGATAAATCAAGTCTTCCCCTTTCTCCAGGCTCCTACTTACAGCTAGCTAGGTTTGCTTTTGGAGGGCAAAGACCCTGTTAGATTAACATAGACCCTCCCTGGGTCTGACAGGCAGAATCCAGCTGTGCCAACGGCTTGCAAACACAGAAACTTGAGCAGGGCTAATGAGGAATTGGAGTTTCCCAGGTGACTCGTTGTAGAGAATCTGCCTGCCAATGCAGGTGATGAGGGTTCAATCCCTGGATGGAGAAGATTCCCTGGAGGAGGAAATGGCAACCCACTCCGGTATTCTTACCTAGGAAATCTCATGGACAGAGGAGCCTGGTAAGCTACAGTCCATGGGGTCGCAAAAGAGTCGGACACGATTTAGCGACTAACCAACAAATTAGTTTCAGTGTGGTACTTTCTTGTTAATGTTACAGAGGGATAGACTCTTTAAGGAAGTCGGACAGAAATTCTCAATGAAAAGAAGCTGTTCCTGCGTAGAAGCCCCGCCCACATGAAAGGGGCACAAAGCTCCAATTCCCGCCTCACACAGGTGCCGGGTAAGCCCGCCCCTCTCGGCCGTAAGCCTCGTTAGTGGGCCGAGTTGCCTTCATTCTTTGACTGAGGAAAGCGGAAAGGGACCCCGCCTCCTACGTGCCCTTCGGGGGCGGGGCGGCGGACTGGGCGTGAGTTGATTGGCTGGGAGGCGGGGCGCCACGGCTTGGCTCCATCCCGGCGCTCGCTCGGATCCCGGGTGGAGTGAGGGAGTCCCGATCGCCCTTACCTCCCAGCGATGGCGCCGTGGTGCCGCGCCCAGTCCCCCGCCTGCCGGCCGGTAGTCCCCACTATCGGGAGCCGGCTCAGACGGTGAAGACTGGAGCGGGTCAGACGGAGCGGCGGGACGCTGCCGGCGACGGGGACCATGAGGAGCGGCGAGACCCGTGGGGTCGATAGCGGGAACTGCCGCGGCACCTGCTAAGAGGCAAGAGGGAGCGGCGGCGGGGCTGGGGCGCGGCGGAGGATCGCCGGCAGCTCGGCCATGTCGCTGCTCTGCGTGCGCGGTGAGTGCGCGGACTGGGATGGAGGGACAGAGGTCGCGCAGGGATCTCCACGAGTTTCCAGTGGGCGTCGGGTTACCACCTTTTCCAAACTTCACGCCCCGCCCGTGTCTCGGGGAACCATTATGTTAACTCCTTTATGAACATCTTGAAGAGTCCTTTCCACTCTCTCTTGTTTTTCCTCACGCTCCTGTGAGGGACTGTTACCTCTCCGTTCCGGTGGCCATGTGACAGTGTTGTCGGCTGGCAGGCCCAGATCCTATTAAATAATATCCAGAGCTGTCCTCTAGTGAGAGTGGACGAGCTAGGGACCACAGATAGCGGGCGTCAGTTCAGAGCCGGCAGCCTCTATTCTTTTCTTCCTTCTCGCCGCACCGTAAAACCTCAGTCGGCTTAGTAGCTGGTTCTTTCTAATCGTGCTTTGAAGGAGTACAGCTGTCGTATCTCTTCTTCCAATGTATTTATTGGCGTCCCACCCCTCTGTTGCTTGTCTTTGTCCCCTGCTCCTCCTGTGTAGTCCAGGCTAACTGTATGCTCATATTCGACTTGAAAAGGTTGTGTCGGCTTCTCTTCTTTCAGAGCCGAGCGTAAGAAGTATGATTTACTTATTTATATTTACTTCTCTCACACTAACTAAAGGTGAAGTCCTTTATTGCTTTTCCACTGAGGACGCTTGACCCACCTGAGAAGATATTTTAACTCAAGAGCTTTTGGTTTTATGAGGAGGCAAGGTGTGTCGACTAAGCTTCATGAGGGTAGAGACTGTTTCTAAATGGTTTTTGTGTTCTAGGTGCCTGATATAGTAGAAGCTCAGGGCTGGTTTTGAATGAGTGCAGGGACTGTGATTTTAGAGATTATCAGATCAGAAAAAAGCAGGGTTTAGATTACGTATTGAATTTGATCTTGGGAAATTCAAGTTACAGCCTATCATATCCGTGTTGAACAAGGTGGGATAAGGTGGCTTGGTTGTGAGTGAGGGAATTTATCTATGAGAACCTTTTCCCAGCACCTTTCATTGGATAGAGTTCATGTTTCTTTTGATTCTGTGGATTAGAAGCATTGTTGGTTGTGATCTCTGTTAAGTGTTTCCCCCAGCTTCTGGCAAATGAAACTGCTTTCCTCTGTTCTCTCCCACTGTTTTGTTAAATCTGTATTAACCCAAAATGGATTTGGTTATTTCCAGGGATTATGAGACACACAGATATTTTCTTCTTTCATGGTTGATTTTTCATTAATCAGAATTTTGCTTTGCTTTTAGTAAGATATTTTCTCTCAGCAGCTGGGAATCTATTTATTCCTTTAGATCCCTGCTGTTGAGTAACAGGATTTGGGAGAGGTTGGGGTTTGCAGTGTCCTTAGGACAGTTTTAATTCTCTACTGCCACACTGTATTACAGAACTATCCTTTATGAAAGATTCTTCAGCCAGGAGCACTATTAAACCAGAAATTCCTCTTTAATTGAATTGATGCTTCAGAGAAGGAGCTGCTGCTTTCAATTTGTTCTAATATCCAGCAGCTTTCATTTTCAAGGAATTCTGTTTAGCTAACTATGTTCTTTCTCTGTATAATCGAAAAGAATCTGAAAAATAATGCATAATATATGTTAAAACTGAATCACTTTGCTGTATACTTGTAACTAATACAACACTGTGAATTAACCATACCTCAATTTAGAAAAAAAAATTCAAACAGTATTTAATCTGATGTTGAATTTGACAAACTGATATTGATTTAATCATTCAAAATGTCTCAATCAAGAAAGGGATTTCTTGGTTTAACCCTTTGCTAAGTCACTTCAGTCGTGTCTGACTCTGTGCGACCCCATAGACGGGAGCCCACCAGGCTCCCTGGTCCCTGGGATTCTCCAGGCAAGAACACTGGAGTGGGTTGCCATTTCTTTCTCCAATGCATGAAAGTGAAAAGTGAAAGTGAAGTTGCTCAGTCATGTCCGACCCTCAGCGACCCCATGGACTGCAGCCTTCCAGACTCCTCCATCCATGGGATTTTCCAGGCAAGAGTACTGGAGTGGGGTGCCATTGCCTTCTCCCGGTTTAACCCTTTAATCATGCCTTATCCCCTGCAGGTTAGGGACTCTCAGTAGTATGACTCTAGCCCTCCTTTTGGCCCTATGTTCTTGCTTGTCCTTATGCAGATTTGTTCATTCACACCATGGCAGTGTTCTGTGTTTTCTGCTTGTCGAAAATGTATTCTTCCTTTCCCAGCTTATAGTCTACTTTTGTTGTTGAAAATGTCCTCAGTTCCTCAGTCCGCAGTGGTCTTTCTCTTTTAATGCGTTAAATTCCTTAAAACATAAATTCCTTTCGATCTGAATAGTGCCGCTGATTTGGCGATGAATTGTATACCGCCTAGCAACTAGTCTTGCTCCGTGTTCATGGTGACCCAGACTAAGGAGATAAAAGCACTGGTCAAATCAGTTCTGGAATTCTGTGTTCAATTAGGGTATTTGATTCTAAGAGGCAAACTGGGAAGCTAGTTTGTTCAAAGGAGAATAATTAGAATAAGGAAGGGTGTAGAAACCATTTGAGGAATTGGGAGGTTTATTCTTGCAGAAGCATCATAATAGTAAATGAAAATTGTCTAAACTGTTGCTCAGACAGAACTAGGACAAGTCAGCCAGTGTTGAAAATGATAGGAGACATTTTAGCTTTCAACATAAGAAAGAATTTAAACAGAGTTGTTAACAAATGGAATGGACTATTTATGAGAATTTTTTGACATAGGATACTTAAGCAGAGATTGAATGAGTGGTAAAAGGAATTTCAACATTGAGTGGGATATTAGACTTGAATTTTGAAAAAAAAAAATTCTTTTATATAATTCACTTAGTCTTTCTTCAAGTATCTGGCACAACTTTCCCCCAATACTGTTATCTTTTGCTTCCATAGGAGCCTGTACCACCTAAGCAACTCCAGTAAACTAAATCAAGGATTTTAACTTTTGATGTCTTGATGTTCATGTCTGTTTTCTCCAAATAAATAAGCACTTTGAGAACTGAGTCTTTCCATATTTCTTTGTAATTGCTATAGTGCTTATAACTGAGCTCTGGATTTTTCTCCCTAATTTGAACTAAAAGTGACCACACTTGTTAAAAAATCTAAAACAAAAAAGTTTTTGGGGTATAAGAAGCAATATATGCTGCTGCTGCTAAGTCACTTCAGTCGTGTCCGACTCTGTGCAACCCCATAGACGGCAGCCCACCAGCTCCCCCGTCCCTGGGATTCTCCAGGCAAGAACACTGGAGTGGGTTGCCATTTCCTTTTCCAGTGCAAGAAAGTGAAAAGTGAAAGTGAAGTTGCTTAGCGACCCCATGGACTAACATACTGTTAATGACAGAAAATGGAGAAAATGCAGAAAAGTGTAAAAAGAAAAATAAAAATCATCATGCTTCTATCACCTGCTCAGCATCGTCAAGTTTTTGTTCTTTGCTTTCCTTGTTTTGTCTTTATTATAGAGGTGATATATATGTATGATAAGAAATTCAGTTTTAGGATGTGACGTGAAAGGACAAAGTTCTCCTGTCTTTATTCCCTATTCTTACTCCCCAGAGATAATTCCTGTTTACTCTTTCTTGTCCATCTTGGAAATTTTCATTACATTTAAGTATATAGATTCTACAATTGGAGGTATATTTAACTTTTTAAAAAGCTTAATGATTTATTTTCCTATCAGCTTTCGTGAGTTTAAATTGTTCCTTTTGATGGCTGTGGAGTACTGTTTCATTTTATGAGCATATGTAATTTAACCAGTTTCATGTTGATGAACAATCAGAATTTTTTTACTATTATAAATTTTGCCTTTATAAACAATATAATTTATAATTTTGCTGTTATAAACAATATCACAGTGAGCATCACTATAGATAGTTTTGTTATGTTTGGAGATCACCAGTCAGCTTTCTGTCTGTCTTTTCTGTGTGATTTGCTCATTGCTGTTTTCTTGGCATAATAATTACACTCACCTGGAGGGATCTCTCATCTCAGCAATACTCTATGAGAAACAGGTCCTTTCAGATCAGATCAGTCGCTCAGTCGTGTCCGACTCTTTGTGACACCATGAATCGCAGCACGCCAGGCCTCCCTGTCCATCACCAGCTCCCGGAGTTCACTCAGACTCACATCCATCGAGTCAGTGATGCCATCCAGCCATCTCATCCTCTGTCATCCCCTTCTCCTCTTGCCCCCAATCCCTCCCAGCATCAGAGTCTTTTCCAGTGAGTCAACTCTTCGCATGAGGTGGCCAAAATACTGGAGTTTCAGCTTTAGCATCATTCCTTCCAAAGAAATCCCAGGGCTGATCTCCTTCAGAATGGACTGGTTGGATCTACTTGCAGTCCAAGGGACTCTCAAGAGTCTTCTCCAACACCACAGTTCAAAAGCATCAATTCTTCTGTGCTCAGCCTTCTTCACAGTCCAGCTCTCACATCCATACATGACCACAGGAAAGACCATAGCCTTGACTAGGCGAACCTTTGTTGGCAAAGTGATGTCTCTGCTTTTGAATATGCTATCTAGATTGGTCATAACTTTCCTTCCAAGGAGTAAGCATCTTTTAATTTCATGGCTGCAGTCACCATCTGCAGTGATTTTGGAGCCCAGAAAAATAAAGTCTGACACTGTTTCCCCATCTATTTCCTATGAAGTGATGGGACCAGATGCCATGATCTTCGTTTTCTAAATGTTGAGCTTTAGGCCAACCTTTTCACTCTCCACTTTCACTTTCATCAAGAGGCTTTTTAGTTCCTCCTCACTTTCTGCCAAAAGGGTGGTGTCATTTGCATATCTGAGGTTATTGATATTTCTCCCAGCAATCTTGATTCCAGCTTGTGTTTCTTCCAGTCCAGAGTTTCTCATGATGTACTCTGCATAGAAGTTAAATAAACAGGTCCTTTTCCAGTGGGTAAAACTTTATGTTCACCAAAATCCTGAAGACCTCAGCTCTTTTAAGTTTGACCTGTGATTTTCACGTGCTTGTTTATCTTCTTTGATTATTTAAAAATTTATTTTCTATGTGTTAGTCGCTTAGTTGTGTCCCAACTCTTTCTGACCCTATGGACTGAAGACCACCAGGCTCCTTTGTCCATGAAATTCTCCAGGCAAGAATACTGGAGTGGGTTGTCATTACTTTCTCCAGGGGGTGTTCCCAACCCAGGGATTGAACCTGAGTCTCCTGCACTGCAGGCAGATTCTTTACTGTCTGAGCCACCAGGGATGCTGAATATTTATTACTTGTGTTTTTAAGACAGAACAAATCAATATCACTAGTAATGAGAACTATATCAAGTTGATGTATGTTGTGACTTGCCCTTAGAAAAACTTATATTTTATAAGCACATATCTTATAAGCACATATAAGAACAGATACTACTGTGAAACTCTTAGAAGGTAGACTCTGATGGACACTCAGGACACCTGTTGATTGTGGGTTAATTCTAGCCTGGGAAGACTCCAGAGATATATTTTGATTTATTATCACTCTGAAAAGTAGGAATAATAATGATTTTAGAGTTTTCAGGTGTAAGAACAGGTTGATCAAGGGTTTCTTCTCATCTTATTTCTGCAACATTGTCATCTGCCTCAGCTAACTCCTTGCTGCCGGGGTTTCGTCACATCAAGTAGTTTAAGTAGTTTCTGCCCTCATGACAGAGTTGCTGCTGGGTTCCTTTTGCTTAGCTGTGGCGTCAGGAAGTTGATTATGCCTTATTTGAGCCAGGCAGCAGGGAAGGGGAAAAGGACCAATTTCCTCTGCCAAAGAGAGTTGTCAAATTGTGTTCTTCCTTATAAGCAGTACATTCTGTAATTTTTTTAGTTTTTAGAGGTTAGGTTTCTAGAAGTTGCACTCTTTAGGCCAGCAGGCTGAGTGTTGATCCTGTTTTACCAGTGCAAGGTATTTCAGACTTTGCTATGTGAGTTTGTTTAAAGTTTGGGATGTGTATCATTGGTAAATATTTGTAGAGTACCTTCTCTATGCCTGTTTATGATACATATCTGTAGATAAGAGTCCAAGCAATCTACATAGGTCTTAAAATGTTAATATCTCCTTTCTTAGATAAACTCAGAATCCATAAGGATTATTAAATCTGAGTTGGGATAAGTAGAATAAGTTAAGTTCCTGCTAGAGTAGGGAAGTACTGCACTATTTTTTCTAACTTTTAAATAAAGCACTATTCTTTAAGTTGGGGTGTTCTATATATACATTATAGTGGACTGTCTTTAATAAAGTTCAGAAAAGAGTCAATATTTATATATTAAAATTTTTTTATTTATATGTATATTAAAGTAAACAAGTCTTTAAGTGTATGACTCACTGAATTATCACAAAGTGAACACACTCATGTGATCACCGCCTTGGTCAAGAAATAGAATACTACTAACACCCCAGAAGCCCACGTACTCTTCCTTTCAGTCAGTACTTCCTCCCATTTTCCCCAAAGGTAATGTTATACTATTCCAATGCTACAGAATAGTTTAGTTTTTTTTTTTTAATTATTAAACTTCATTTATTTATTTTTAAAATAAACTTTATTTTTTAAGAGCAGTTTTAGGCTCACAGCAAAATATAATATAGTTTGCCTATTTTTGAGCTTTTAAGAATTGATGTATTATTGACATAGGACTTCTCATAAATGGAATTATACAATATTTTTTGGGGGGATGCTTCTTCTGCTTAATCTTATGCTTGTCAGATGCTTCCACTTGATGCCTTTTGCAGTAGTTTATTTGTATTGCTGTGTAGTAGCTCAGTGTATGAATATGCCACAGTTTATTTACCTTTGCTGGACATTTTTTTTTTCCATCTTGGACTGTGATTTTATAATGCCATTCCAAATGTTTTTGTATTTTGTGTCTTTTGGTCTTACCTTCATATGTATTTCTGATGGGTGTGTGTATATATATGTGGGATCAAAATACTTGTTATGTTCAACTGTAGTTGATAATGTAAAACAGTCTTCTAAGATCTACCAATTTACCCTCCTAGTAACTTTATTTCTGATATTCATCAAAAAGAAAAGAAAAAAAAAGGAATTTGGTCAGGTTATCAAACCACTTCATAGGAATTAATACATACTTTTTGCATGTTAATCCTATAGGCTTGGTAATGTCTTTTTTTTTTAATGACCTGACCATTATGCTCAAATTGATGCCTCACATTAAAGACTGAAATCTGTGGCTCTTATTTTTTGAAAGAAATATTGAATTCTTGTTTATCATGCTGAACGAAGATAAAAGCTTAGCCCTGAACTTGGTGGCATTACATATTTTTAAAAAGGAATATCATTTTTCTAAAGAGAGAAGTCACATATTTTTATTTTTGCAACTTTTTTGTAAGTCTGAAATTATTTTTAGATGAAAAGTTTTAAAAGAAATTACTGACATGAGAAAATGCATGTGAACACGGAGCTCAATGAAAAATGAAAAAGGAGATGATGAGAAAGGTCAAACAGTAGGTAACTGTAGGGGGGAAAAGGCTGAAAAGATACATATCAAAATATTAACAGTGAGAAGCTCCTAATGGCCAAAGATGGGGAATTTGCAACATCAATAAGGATAAAACCCACAAGGTTGAAGTACATCAGCTATGTTTGTATCTATGACTTGGTCATACTGAAAATAACAGCAACTAGTTGGTCACTGTTGGAGGACCACATATTTTGATAAGATTTGAACTGTCAGAGAAGGGCGGTGAGATCCATAACTTATTTACTGTTGTATAGAATACTTAGGTGTAGCTGTTCCTCATGAGGAAGATCAGGCAACCAGCTTTGTATTTCCTGCTTTGTTGTGATCTCTCTGTGATTATTGAGAAAGAAAAGAAAAATGTAGGCATTGGTAGAATTTTGTGTTCAGCCTTATAAAGGAAATTGTCTCATTCTTCCATTTGTCTTCTTCAGTAAAAATGAATTCTCAGGTATAATCTCCAAAAGCAACTATTTGAGAGAGGCCCTGACATCAGGGCTTCTTTTTTTGTGTGTGCCAGCGATAAAATATGGGCGAAATATGACAAGAGAAATTTTGTGCTAGGGTGTATGTATACAAATTGTTTCTTCCTAAGCAATTATATAAAATAGGAAAAATAAATTCTTAATCACTAGAAAGTACATATTTCCCAAAAGAAAAATCTTCTTTTTTTCTTTCTATTACTTCTTTCTATGTATTTAGTTCTTAGTACTTTTTTGGGACTGGAGAACAGATAGGCCTGTGGACTGTGTTAGGCTATTAATTTTCTCTTGCAGCTGTTTGCCTTAATAATTTTCATAATGTTTTACTTTCTGTGATATTGAGAAGAGGCTAGAGGGCTGTGAATGAGGAAGATTCTCCTAGCAACTAAGGGACTGGACAGTGGGGAAGTAATTGCTTTTGTGTGTGATTCAGAGTGGGACAGAGATGATTCAAAGGGCTAGCTCACTGATGTTTCTGTTATGAGCCACATTTGTAGAGCCTTTATCTGCAAATGGATACAGAAAATCTGCTTGTCAAGGAGAGGGTGGTGAATGATACAGATAAAAATCTCTGTCTACCTCATTTTAGCCATCCACACCCATGATCACATCCTGGAGTATGTCACTCCTTGGAATGGTGCTCTGCCTTTATAATTTTAAACTTCATCATCTGACTATCTGATGATGCTGTCTAGTCTATCTTTCTTGCTTTTACTCTTACTATGCTTTACTAGTGTGATATGGGGTAGGTATGAAGAGTTTGGGTTTTAGGCAGATCTGAGTTAGTGAATATATTAGCTCCACCACTTATATGTTGTATATCCTTACATGTTACTAAACATTAATTTCTACATCTTTAAAGTTTATACATCTATTCAAACTATTTATGAAGCTCCTATTAAAGGTAGATACACAAGTAAAGAATATGATTTCAGGAACTTCCCCATCCATCAGCAGATCAAAGTTCTACTGAGCATAGCCCTGCCCACCAGAGCAAGACCCAGTTTTTCCACCACCAGTCTCTCCCATCAGGAAGCTTATACAAGCCTCTTAGCCTTCTCCATCAGAGGGAAGAAATAAGAAGCAAGAAGAACCACAGTCCCACAATGGCTAGAACCAAAAGTCACACCACAGAAAGTTAACCAGGATTAAAAAGTAGAGGGTTTTTGTTCCAGATGAAGGGACAGGATAAAACCCCAGGGAAACAACCAAATGAAGTGGAGATAGTCAACCTTCCAAAAAAATAATTCATAATGCTAGTGAAGATGATTCAGGATCTTGGATAAAGAATGAAGGCAAAGATTGAGAAGATGCAATAAATGTTTACCAAAGACATAGAAGGATTAAAGAACAAACAAACAAAGATGAACAATACATTAGAATTGTTACAATACATTAGAATAACTGATGCAGAAGAACAGATAAGTGACCTGGAGGACAGAATGGTGGAAATAACTGCTGCAGAGCAGACTATATAAAAAAAGAATGAAAAAAAAATGAAGACAACCTAAGAGACCTCTGGGACAACATTAAATGCACCTACATTCACATTATCGGAGTCCCAGAAGGAAGAGAGAGAGAGAGAGGAACCAAGAAAATATCTGAAGAAATAATAGCTGAAAACTTACCATGAAAACATGGTAAAGAATCTGCCTGCAATGCAGAGACCTGGGTTCCATCCCTGGGTTGGGAAGATTCCCCTGGAGAAGGAAATGGCCACCCACTCTAGTATTCTTGCCTGGAGAATTCCATGGACAGAGGAGCCTGGCAGACTACAGTTCATGGGGTTGCAATGAGTTGGACATGACTGAGCAACTAACATGTATGTACACCTAACATGGGAAGGGAAATAGTCAACCAAGTCCAGGAAGCACAGAGCCCCAGGCAGGATAAACTCAAGGAGGAACACTGATACACATAGTAATCAACATGATGAAAATTAAAGATAAAATATTAAGAGCAACAAGGGAAAAATGACAAATAACACCCAAGGGAACTACCATAAGGTTATCAGCTGATTTGTCAACAGAAACTACAAGCCAGAAGGCAATGGCATGATATATTTAAAGTGATAAAAGGGAATAACCTACAACAAAGAATACTCTACCCAGCAAGACTCTTATTCAGATTTGATGGAGAAATCAAAAGCTTTCCAGACAAGCAAAAGTTGAGAGAGTTCAGCACCACCAAACCAGCTTTACAACAAATTTTAAAGGAACTTCTTTAGGCAGGAGACACAGAGAGGGGAAAAACCTACACAAAATAAACCAAAAACAATTAAGAAAATAGTAAGAGGCTCATACATATCGATAATTCCCTTAACTGTAAATGGATTAAATGCACCAACCAAAAGACATAGACTGCCTGGGCAGATTGAGAACATGTGCATGTATGCACTTCCACTTATCACATCACTCTGCTTGACCCCTCAAATTGTATGTAATTATTTTATATTCCTCCGGGAGCTGGTGATGGACAGGGAGGCCTGGCGTGCTGCGGTTCATGGGGTCGCAAAGAGTCGGACATGACTGAGCGACTGATCTGATCTGATTTTATATTGTTAGGTTAATCATGTTTCCATTATGGTTTGCAACTATAATTGTCTTCTAATTTTTGTCTGGCTATTGATTGTGAAAACATAAACATCTTTTACTATTGTGATTATGTTTTTAATACTGATTATTTAATAAATAATTGCTTTTTAATAAATATTTTAAATTTAATAATTTCATAGCAATTATTTATTTAATACCATTGTATCATGATTGGTCAACAGAAAATCATAGAATTCTATATTACTAAGACTACTATTTAATAGAAAAGCAGTTTTTAAAATCCAGATACATAATAGAATTATCTTGTAATTTTTTGAAAAATGCAAATCCCCAGGTATTGTTCTTCTTCTCCAAAGCTCCAGATGGATTTCTAATGAGCACCCATGTTTAAAAACAACTGGACTATATGATAATCTTTTATGTAGTTTGTTTCATTTTTTTATTTCATATTTAGTGCTCCCATATCATTTAGTTTATGTTTTCTAATTTCTCTGCCTCTTTTTTTTGTTGTTGTACTTTCTCAAGCCTTTAACAAGCATTGTAGAAAAGCTTATGTATACATATATATAGTATGTATAATATAATATATATATTTTAGAAAATTTATGAATTTTTGCCTAGCTAAAAAAATTTATGACATCTTGATTCCACTTGTTTGACTTACTATAATAGAATGCTAAATTTCAAATTTATATTCACTCAAGACTTTGATATAGTTCCATGTATTTTGGCATTTAATATTACTGCTAAATGTCTAGAAAATTTATTATCTTAGTGATTTTAAAAAAAGAAAATTGAATGAGGTATGAAACTTCTAATCCAATTCTGAGAATATAGAGAAATACTATGTTGTTAAAAAAAAAAAAACAAAACCAGGAAATTAACAAGTGATACAGTATTATTAACTAAAGTATAGATTTTGTTCAAATTTCACAAAATTTTATGCTAGTGTCTATTATTTATTTTTGTACCTTATTTAAGTCTCCACATTGTATTTGACTGCATTGAGCAGCTGCAACAAATTCTGATAAATTCTGTTTTCATTTTTATTCTATTACAAATATTTTCTAATTTTCCTTGTTATGGCTTCTTAGATACACCTATCATCTAAAAGTGGACATTTAATTTCCAAATGTGTGGGATTTTGTTTAAAGTATCTTTAATATTAATTTCTCATTATGATATTAATTTCTCATTTAAATGCTTGCTTCTCTGCAGTCACCCCTGTGGTTTTTTTTTTCAGTCTAATTTTACTTAGGCTTTCAATGGCTAAGTTGAAGATATCTCTTGGTAAATGTCACATTGCACTTAAAAATATGTGGATTATTTTCAAATATCTTTTGATATTGATTCTACTGTAATTCCATAGTGACAAGAGAACAGACTCTGTATGATTTCAATATGTTTAGACCATGACATTTTTGCACCTTGTTTTATGTCCCTGGATATGTTCCAGTGTCTCCGAGTTTATAGTCTGTGGGAACTTGAATAGAATTTGTATCCTACTGTTGTGTGAAAATTGTATAAATTTTAATTATGTTGAATTGGCTCACAGTGCTTTTCAGGTCTACTATATCCTACTTCTCTGTATATTTATTCTGTTAATTTTGAGAGTTTGATATTGAAACTTCAACTAAAAATCTTAATTTATGTACTTGAAAATAATTGTAATATGCAATGAAACTATGTAACGTTGTTCTGTATTTTTCACGTCACCTGTAAATGTGTTATCATACATACTTTAATCATTAAAAAAGTAAAAATTAAAAAAGATACATTAAAGTCATATACATTAAAATGTACAACAAATATCAATCATACCTCAATAAAATATTGTTTAAAAATAATATGATTTCAGGTAATCATAAATACAGTGAAGATAAGAAAGTAGGATAAGGAGATTGAGAGTGATCTGAGTGAGAGCTAATTGAAGTAGGATTTTCAAGGAAGGCCTCATTGAGGAGGTAACAGTGGAGCTGAGACTTGAATGATGAGAAGGAACCATCAGAGACCTGAGGTAAGTTTTTCAGGCAAAGTGAATTGGAAGCAGATATTTTGAGGGGAAGGTGAAAAAGAAGGGATTACTAGAAGAGTGGTATATAGAGAGGTAGGCAGAGGCTAAGTCATATGAGGTCCTGTAGTTCATACCAAAGAGTTCCAATGTTACTGTAAACAGCATTGGAAGCCACTGAGTGGTTCTAAGCAAGAGCGATGCTTAGAACCATTTACGGCCAAATTGTGGTGAATGGACTGGAGTGGGTAGCCATTGGAAGCATGGGGTCCACTCGGAATGTCCATTGAGAGATGGATAAAGGCTTGTAATAAGGTAGTAGTACTAGAGATGGTGAAAATAGGTATAGCAAAGTATTACTGAGATGATTGTGAAACTGATTAGCACTATCCCAGGATTGAGTGAGCACTTCCTTCGGTATAAAAATCATCTTCATCCAGCTCTGTGACATCTATTTATCTAAGTTAGGAAGTCAGCCTAGACTTCTCAGTTGGGGAAGAAAATGTATAGTGAGGAAAGAAAGTTGTTAGGTTCAGTTGAGTTCATGGTGTCTGTAGGATAAGTTTCATGTAAAATATGTTGAGTTTAGAAGTATTAGTCTTGTTGCAGATGACCCTTCAAAATGATACCTAAACATGTAGAGCCATAGTTTAGTAGAGAAGCCTGTGTTAGAGATAAATTTTGGAGTTGTAGGTATTTGGTAGTAAAATCATTAGCTTGAGTGAAATTGTGTATGGAGGATAAAAGAGAAGAAAAATGAGCTAATGCTGTACCTAAGGGGTTGGGTAGAAAAACTGATAGGTTTGGTCAAAACTGTAGGAAAAGGGAGGTGCTGTGTCAGTATCTGAAGCCTAGACTAGAAGCAGTTTCAAGAGGGAATGATCAGGTGATCGAGATCAATGATACTGGTTGAGGATAAAGAAAAACAAGGTCATTGAATTTGAATACGAGAACAGTTTCATTAGAGATAGTGTGAGAGTGGGCTTCCCATGTTGTGTCAGTGGTAAAGAATCTGCCTGCTAAATGCAGGAGACCTAAGAGATGCAGGTTCCACCCCTGGGTCGGGAAGATCCCCAGGAAGATCCCTACTCCAATATTCTTGCCTGGACAATCCCATGAACAGAGGAGCCTAGTGGGCTATAGTCCATGGGGTCGTAGAGTCAGACACGACTGAAGCGACTTAGCATGCATGCACGTACGCAAGCAGTGTGAGAGTAGGCATCATATCAGAGTGGTTGAAGAATATCAGGGAAGGGAATAAATGGAATCAGCAGGTGTAGGCTACTCATTCAGAAGTTTTGCAGTGAAGAGAAGGGTGGGGATCCAGTGGTTAAGACTCCATGCTTCCAGTGCTTCCACTGCCAGGGGGCGCAGTTTGATCCCTGGTCCAATCGAGAAACTAAGATGCTGCATGCCTATGGGTATGGCAAAAAAAAAAAGAGAAACATTGAGAGTGGTCTTAAGAAAAAGGGTATTTGAATGTTTGGAGCTCAGAGGAAAGGGATCTATAAGAAGTCAAGATAAGTTTGGGGTTAATAGAGAAAATGACTGATTTCTATGTAAAGTAGAATGCAAGATTATTAGCTGAAGGTGGGGTGGTGGAGATGATTTAGCAAGCTCGAGGAGTGCTAAAGGATTCATTCATTCATTATTTCATTTGCTGTTATGCCACATACTTGGGGCAGAATTGTGATTTTAAAAAATCCCTTGCCTTCTTAGAAGTTATATAGACTAGTGAGGGAGCTAGATATTAAGTAAATAAGAATCATACAAATTAATGTAAAATTACAACTAGGAAAAAAATACAGCCATGATTTGTGCTATAAAGGAGAGAATATTATGAGACCATGTACTCAGAAAAGTTACCTACTCAAGTCAGAGAAGGATTACCTAATGAAGTGAAGGTTGAACTGAGATCTGGAAGAAGAGGAAGCCTTAGTGAGACAAGGGAAGAAAAATATTCTAGGCAGAAGAAATAATATGTGCAAAAGGCTTTGTGGTGAGGAGGAGGAGCTGAAAGAAGGCAACTACAACTGGCATGCACAGAGGAAGGGAAAACGGGTCAAGACAAGGGAGATAGGGCCTTGTAGGTCATGTTAGGGTGGAAGATTGGTGGGCATGATACTGAGGGGGAGGGGCAGAAGGGTAAAAGTTTATAAAGCATGGGGTTTGTAGTTGGATTTGAGTTTGAACTCTTTTTTTCTATCACTGAAAACTTTTGGCAAGTGTCTTGACTATGAAGCTTCAATTTACAAATGAATCTGTTCAGTGTAGGAGTTGAGAATTTAACCCTAAATGAGATCATGTGATGAACAGGAGACAGGGATCAAGACCATCCCCAAGAAAAAGAAATGCAAAAAAGCAAAATGGCTGTCTGGGGAGGCCTTACAAATAGCTGTGAAAAGAAAAGAAGCCAAAAACAAAGGAGAAAAGGAAAGATATACCCATCTGAATGCAGAGTTCCAAAGAATAACAACGAGAGATAAGAAAGCCTTCCTTAGTGATCAATGCAAAGAAATAGAGGAAAACAATAGAATGGGAAAGACCAGAGATCTCTTCAAGAAAATTAGAGATACCAAGGGAACATTTCATGCAAAGATGGGCTCAATAAAGGACAGAAATGAAAAAAAAAAAAAAGGACAGAAATGGTATGGACCTAACAGAAACAGAAGATATTAAGAAGAGGTGGCAAGAATACACAGAAAAACTGTACAAAAAAGATATTCATGAACCAGATAATCACAATGGTGTGATCACTCACCTAGAACCAGACATCCTGGAATGTGAAGTCAAGTGGGCCTTAGGAAGCATTACTGCAAACAAAGCTAGTGGAGGTGATGGAATTCCAGTTGAGCTATTTCAAATCCTGAAAGATGATGCTATGAAAGTGCTGCACTCAATATGCCAGCAAATTTGGAAAACTCAGCAGTGGCCACAGGACTGGAAAAGGTCAGTTTTCATTCCAATCCCTAAGAAAGGCAGTGCCAAAGAATGTTCAAACTACCGCACAGTTGCACTCATCTCACACGCTACTAAAGTAAGGCTCAAAATTCTTCAAGCCAGGCTTCAGCAATACGTGAACCGTGAACTTCCAGATGTTCAAGCTGGTTTTAGGAAAGGCAGAGGAACCAGAGATCCAATTGCCAACATCCGCTGGATCATGGAAAAAGCAAGAGAGTTCCAGAAAAACATCTATTTCTGCTTTATTGACTATGCCAAAGCCTTTGACTGTGTGGATCACAATAAACTGTGGAAAATTCTGAAGGAGATGGGAATATCAGACCACCTAACCTGCCTCTTGAGAAACCTATATGCAGGTCAGGAGCAACAGTTAGAACTGGACATGGAACAACAGACTGGTTCCAAATAGGAAAATGAGTACATCAAGGCTGTATATTGTCGCTCTGCTTATTTAACTTATATGCAGACTACATCATGAGAAATGCTGGACTGGATGAAGCACAAGCTGGAATCAAGATTGCTGGGAGAAATATCAATAACCTCAAATATTCAGATGACACTACCCTTATGGCAGAAAGTGAATAAGAATTAAAGAGCCTCTTGATGAAAGTGAACGAGGAGAGTGAAAAAGTTGGCTTAAAGCTCAACATTCAGAAAACAAAGATCATGGCATCTGGTCCCATCACTTCATGGCAAATAGATGGAGAAACAGTAAAAACAGTGTCAGACTTTATGTTTTTGGGCTCCAAAATCACTGCAATGGTGACTGCAGCCATGAAATAAAAAGATGTTTACTGCTTGGAAGAAAAGTTGTGACCAACCTAGATAGCATATTAAAAAGCAGAGACATTACTTTGCCAACAAAAGTCCATCATCTCACAGCCATGATTTTTCCAGTAGTCATGTATGGATGTAAGAGTTGGACTGCAAAGAAAGCCCAGCACCAAAGAATTGATGCTTTTGAACTGTGGTGTTGGAGAAGACTCTTGAGAGTCCTTTGGACTGCAAGGACATCCATCCAGTCCATCCTAAAGGAGATCAGTCCTGGATGTTCATTGGAAGGACTGATGTTGAAGCTGAAACTCCAGTACTTTGCCCACCTGATGTGAAGAGCTAACTCATTTGAAAAGACCCTCATGCTGGGAAAGAGTGAAGGTGAGAGGAGAAGGGGATGACAGAGGATGAAATGGTTGTATGGCATCACCGACTCAGTGGACGTGAGTTTGAGTAAACTCCCGGAGTTGGTGATGGACCCGTAGGCCTGGAGTGCTGCAGTACATGGGGTTGCAAAGAGTCAGACACGACTGAACTGAACTGAACTGAGATCATGTGTGTGAAATAACTTTGTAAGCTTTTACTCTTGGAGAGTCCCCTTTTCTCTCTTCATAAAGGGCTTAAATATCCTGAAACTTATAAACAAAGAGTTTATAAACATTTATTGATCACTTCCATAAAAATTTATTGAGCAATTAGCTACAGGTGAGGCATTGAACTAGTCATCCTGGGTATATAAAAATGAGTAAGAAATGGGCCTTGCCCTCAAGAAACTAAGAGCCAAGATGGGGAAACAGCTATATGTACAACTAAATATGTTTCAAAGTACAGTTTGGTAATTTCTAGAATAGAAGTAGAAAATAAAATGGGTGCAGAGATGGAGTGTTTGATTCCAGTTGAGAGAGAGGAAAGGCTGAGCTCAACTGGGAGAGTGAGAGGAAGGAGGTAAAGGTAGAGTCAGGTTTTTCTTCTTTTTTTAAAATTTGTAGAAACATTTTAAATATTTGAACTTGTTGGTATGTAACAGTATTTGTAGGACAGTCCACTGGTTGATTGATTGATTGAAATGTAGGTGATTTACAAAGTTTCAGGTGGAAGTTTTTCTTTAAGGTGTCATTAATTTGGATCAGAAACAAAGAATAACAGCTTCTGAGAAGTTGATTTTGATTTTGGACCTGTTAAATTTGAGGTGCTACCAATCTGTCCACATGTCACAGACAGAAACATGTCTTGGGAGAGCAGGATTAGAGATGTAGATTTGGTGCATTGCTTGTGAATCTTTTGAATAGAAGAATGGTGGCAGGGTAAATGTTTGCTCAGCAGCATCTTATATTTCATATAATATTATATTTCATCAACTATAAAATCTTTTGCCAGAGATTGTAAGAAACATCATTTTATGTATCATTAAGAAAAAATACTATTGATTGAGCTATGATCCATCATTCATTATAAAATGGATTTTTTTTCAGAGTTGTTAAAATATAAGAAAATGTCCCACCATCTTAGAATCAGTGAAATATTAAAACTAACATTTAATGAGCCCTTACTTTTGGCCAAACTCTCTTACTAATAAGCAGATAAGGATTAATAGTTTAATTCTCATGATAACCTTGTTAGTTTATTATTCTCATTTTACAGATGAGGGCAGTGGGCCCACAGAAATTAGTACTTTTATGTACTGTGTAGCTGAATTTAGATTTTTCTGCCTAACTATAAACTACAAGGAGATCAAACCAGGCAATCCTAAAGGAAATTAACCCTGAATATTCACTGGAAGGACTGATGCTGATGATGAAGCTCCAGTACTTTGGCCACCTGAAGCAAAGAGCTGACTCACTGGAAAAGACCCTGATGCTGGGAAAGATTGAGGGCAGGAGGAGAAGGGGGCACCATAGGATGAGATGGTTGGATGGCATCACTGACTTGATGGACATGAGTTTGAGCAAACTGCAGGAGATAGTGAAGGACAGGGAAGCCTGGTGTGCTGCAGTCCATGGGGTCACAAAGAGTTGGGCACAAATGAGCAACTGAACAACAAGAACTATAAACTATAAAATACAAAATTAATATATAGAATAGTGCTTTGGAACAAAAAAGTCTTATTTTATAAATGTTTAGGGGAAAATGGTTTTGTGCATTGTTGCCTGTGAATCAGTCTGACTATAGCAGTGGTTTCTGTTTTTTTAGGATGTATTCAGGGGCAACATTATAGCAGGTGTTTGTTGACTGCTATAAAACACTTGCTGTAATATATATATAGACACTCTGTATGTAGAGAGTTCATTATGGCTCTCGTTTAATAGAGTTTACAATTTAAATTCCCATTTACCCCTTGCGAGGAAATGTGATATAATGGAAACTCCAGGATTTTGGATTCAGGAGAACTGTTTTGAGTCTCACTGCATGCGTGCTAAGTCACTTCAGTTGTGTCCGACTCTTTGTGACTCTATGGACTGTAGCCTGCCAGGCTCCTCTCTCCATGGGATTCTCAAGGTAAGAGTACTGGAGTGGGGTGCCATTTCCTTCTTTATTGAGACTCACTAGATAGTGACTAAAGTTTCATCTCTCAATTTCTTCATTCATTTATCTTTTGTCAAATGGGAAAGATAATACCTGTGCCAGTCTCAGCTGGATTGAGGGTCAAATTGACAGTAAATATGAAAGTACTCTGCAGTTAAAAAAGAAACAGATAATGCAGAGTGGTACATATAACTGTTTTGAAAAATTTAGAAGCTGGAAGCTATTCATAAAGTCTGACCTAAGATATATCTGGGAATTCATTGGTCTTCCACTGAAATACAGCCACCTTTCATGTAAAATGAGATTATCATTATCTTGGGATATTGTATGCCAAGTCAACTTAAGACATAAAATTGTAGACTTTCTTTCCTGGCTAGGTCAGGCAGAGTGCTGGGCTGCTGTTCTTAGGCAGTTGATACTTGAAAATTTTAACATCTACTAGTTGGCACCCCACCCCAGTACTTTTGCCTGGAAAATCCCATGGACGGAGGAGCCTGGTAGGCTCCAGTCCATGGGGTCGCTAAGAGTCGGACATGACTGAGCGGCTTCACTTTAACTTTTCGCTTTCATGCATTGGAGAAGGAAATGGCAACCCACTCCAGTGTTCTTGCCTGGAGAATCCCAGGGACAAGGGAGCCTGGTGAGCTTCCGTCTATGGGGTCGCACAGAGTCGGACACGACTGAAGCGACTTAGCAGCAGCAGCAGCAGTCTTGAATATCAGAGAAGGAAATGGCAACCCACTCCAGTACTCTTGTCATGGACAGAGGAGCCTGGTAGGCTACAGTCCATGGGGTCGTGAAGAGTCCGACATGACTGAGTGACTTCACTTTCACTTTTATGCATTGGAGAAGGAAATGGCAACCCACTCCAGTGTTCTTGCCTGGAGAATCCCAGGGACGGGGGAGCCTGGTGGGTTGCCGTCTGTGGGGTCGCACAGAGTCGGACATGACTGAAGTGACTTAGCAGCAGCAGCAGCAGTCTTGAATATATCTGATTAAGAGAGCTATCATGTTGGTATTTGCATGCACTTAGTATATGTATTTTTGTCATGGATTCAACAGGAGTTTATTCAAGAGACTAAAGTTCATTGTCTTGTGCTCTCTATGAAGTCAGCCTAATATGCCTTACTGTTTTCATCTGAAGCACAATACAGCCTTCACCCATATAAGGCATTATTGTATACACTATATTATGTTGCTTGCAAAGATAAACAGATGTGGTCTATTCTTCAACTAGTTTGCAATCTAACAGGGAAGACAGATATGAGAGAATATAACTGTGTTACATAACTGAATATGATAAGTGACATTATAGATTTCATCTGGGTGATAGTAGGGAAAGCTTTGACAATTACTTTTCTTCAGTTTAAGAGCAATATATGCTCACTTAAAAAATTTTGGAAAGTACATCGAGAGAAAAATTATAATTCTACTGTCTCTGTAGTGTATATAAACTTTTCTTTTACATAAAATTGCATCATACTTTATATACAACTTATCCTGATTTTTTTTGCTAGTGGAATATTACCATTTAGAATAGAATTTGACAAAACCTTTCTGGGTTTATATCTTTAATTTTTGGAAACTGGAAAGGATCTTGTAGAATGTTTAAGAGGTGCCAATGTAATGATCCATTTGAAATTATGATGGCAGCTTATAAACTATTTGAAAGTATATATGAAAAAACAAGCAAAATAGACAAGGAAGGGAATATATTACTGTGTTAATAATGCTGATCTGCTTACAGTTAAGAGATCACTGTGTGCGCATGAATGCTCACTTGTGTCTGACTCTGTGACCCTATGGACTACTCCTCTGCCCGTGGGATTATCCAGGCAAGAATACTGGAGTGGGATGTTGTTTCCTACTCCAAGGGATCTTTCTGACCCAGGGACTGAACCTGTGTCTCTTGTGTCTCCTGCATTGCCAGGCAGGTTCTTTACCATTGAGGAAGCCCAAGCGATCACTGAAATGAAATCATAATAAATCACTGACATGAAATTATACCAATATTTGATAATTGAGGATTGGTTGCCAAACATGTCTTTGTGATGTCAGTAGCTATTGCTTTCCTTGGAATGGTCTGGCCATTTCTAGCAGAAGTCTGATCTAACGTCACTTACAGCCTCTGTTCTCCTTTCAAGATGTTAACTGCTGTTTTATGATCTGTAAATACTATTTACGTAATGTCTAGAAAACTTGCTGTCTACCTTTCTTGAGATCTAGGTCTGTACTTTTTGTTGCAACTGGAGAAGGGACTTAAGTTACTAAAAACTACACCACACACATGCAGACATGCCCGTGCACACATATATATTAATGATGAATTCTAGCTTGTAGCTACTTTGAGATATCTTCAACAGGACCACAGACTCTTTCATATAATAAGTAATGCTCAGTAAACATTTGCTTTGATTTAGTGTGTGTATGTATCAGTTGCATATCAGCAATTAATAACCTGTGGGCTTCTCTGTGGGATATTTAATGGATTTTTAATAAAGACTAAGCAGTAATTGTGATTTACATGCAAGAGATTTTATTACAGTAGTTTTAGGTATTGAAGTTAAAAACATTAAGCTGAATGAATAAAATAATATTCTTATTTTTCTTTCCATTCTACTGTAGTCTGAATGAGCTGCCTAATGAAGGAATTAGGTGGATAGATGGCTAGACTGACCTTGTGCTATGTGTGTATAACTAAGCTGGAATTATTTCTGATAAATAGTAACCATAGAAATCTGGTTGTATATTAATGTAAACTATTCCAACTGAGGTTTGTTTATTTAGAGAACATGGAAAAAGATACACTTGAGCACTTGCACATGCTCAGTTGTAACCTGGACTGTATTTACTTTAGAATTAGTCATCGGCTTTGTTAAAGTTTGACGTAAGTTGTTTGTCTTTTGGTTCGAGAAGGAGCTCATAGGTAGTACTTTTTTGATTCTTTGAGAAATTAAGTCTTTTTTTCCCCAAGGACAGGGTTACATATTTATACTTCATCAGTACTTAAGTTATGATAAATAGCATAGTAAAGTGGAGGATTAGCACTGATATTTGACTATTTCAGAAATGTAATCCTTGAATGAAATCATATGCATATTACTGTTTTGCAACTTTTGTTTAGTCACATAACCATATTTTTACAGACTTTATTTTTCTGTGCTTTTGTTCATGTGAGCATAAAATGAAGCATTAGCTATTTCAGTTGGTGTGGATTTAGTACAAATAGTGTATTGCAAGGAGAAAGCTATGGACTGCAAGAAGTGTGGCTTTTTGAATTTCAGATTTCACTGTTTATTTAAATGTGAGACCTTGGATAAGTTACTTAAACTCTCTGTTTTAGTTCATATGTAAAGTGGAAAGTTGTACACCCTACTGTAGTGTTTTTTCCAAACTGTAGGCACAATTACTTAGTCTTGAAACCAGCTAGAAAAGTATTATTTTGTGAGACTTTTGTTTCATAGTTTGAATTCTTTGGCCACCTGATGTGAAGAGCCAACTCCTTGGAAAAGACCCTGATGCTGGGAAAGATTGAGGGTAGGAGGAGAAAGGGACAACAGGGGATGAGAGGATTGAATGGACATGAATTTAAGCAAACTCCAGGAGATCATGAAGTACAAGGAACCCTGGCATGCTGCAGTTCATGGGATTGCAGGGTGGGACAGAATTTAGCAACTGAACATACATATATACAAATGGATGTAAGCAAATGGGAACTTTGTTGCAATGTAAGACATGTTTCTTACTATAGGCTGGGTTAAAAAAATTTTGAAAAACATTTTTCTATAATGTTGTTAGGATTAAGTGCCTACCATAGCTCCTGTTTTACAGACAGGCATTGAAAGAAAGATGGCATTGGAGAAATTAATATGGAATATTTTGGCTTCATTGGACTTTGTTGTATTTATACAAATTTGGTCTTTATTCCAAGAGCTATGAAATTGAAAGCTAGTTTGTTACTTCAAAATTGTTATTGAGTATGGATAATTATTTCTTATTTAGTAAATTATTTGACACATGAAGTTTTTTGATAAGTATTATTTTGGGAACTTACATAAACTGTGATGCTGGAGAAGACTCTCGAGAGTCCCTCAGACAGCAAGAAGATCAAACCAGTCAATCCTAAAGGAAATCAACCCTGAATATTCATTGGAAAGACTGATGCTGATGATGAAGCTCCAGTACTTTGGCCACCTGATGCAAAGAGCTGACTTGTTGGAAAAGATCTTGATACAGAGAGATGGGGGCGACATAGGATGAGATGGTTGGATAGCGTCATTGACTCAATGGACATGAGTTTGAGCAAACTCTGGGAAATACTGAAGGACAGGGAAGCCTGGAGTACTACAAAGAGTCGGACGCAACTTAGCGACTGAGTAACAACAATGCAGTAGGTAGAAGTGTACGTTTCTATGACCACTTGGAGTGCAATCTGGCAGTACCTAGCAAAGTTGAGACACACATACTTTATAATCTGGTGAATTCCAGTCCATGCACTTGGTCAAAGGAGACATGCAGGAGAATGTTCATTGCAGCATTATTTGCAATGGCAAGAATTTGGAAAGAACCTGAAAGTCTCACAGTAGAAGTCTGGATAAATAAATTGTGATATGTTCATGAAATAGAATGCTAAACTAAGTTACATGAATAAATTAAGCTTCACTTATCAATAATGATAAATCTCAAACCTAAAAGTGTAGGAAAGCAAGTTTGCAGATTCATTCAATATAATGCCATATATTTAACATTTAGAAACATCCAAACAGTACTGTATATTATTTATGGACACAAATACAAGTAGTAAAAAGTTTTTTGAACTGGAATGACAAGTATTACTGCTAGGATAATGGATACTTAAAGGAAGGGAAAGAATAGGACTAAGTAGGTATTTTAATGTTATCTGTAATGTTTTATTAAATCTTGAAAAAAAGATCTGAAGCAAATATAGCAAAATGTTGAGATCTAGTCAGTCTAGCTGTTATGTATAGGTGTGGTCATAATTTGTTTCTGTATGTTTAAAATATTTAAATAATAACATGTTTCTTTATAAAATTTAATATACAATTCATGGTACATATTAAATACTCAGTGGTATCTATTAAAAGATAGCACATTGTTTTGAAGTCCATAGAACAATAAATCTTTTAGGAATTAGGGCCTAACCTACTTAGATGATTTTCCAGGCTTTCTAGTAAAATGAAAAGTTAGGTGTAGACATAGGTTTAAAAAAGCATAAGGTAGAATTATTGAGTGTTTCTATAATGCAGAGCTAGACATTTTTCTTTGTAAGCATGAATCTACCACCTTACTATGCATGTTATTTGCCCACTGTTATCTAGGATGAGTCACAGTATTTGTGAGTACCCTTGAGAGGCTCTTGTGGTCTCTCAGATGGACTTTGTTGTAATTATGCTTCAGTGTGTTTTAGCTTGGCTCCTGCCCTTATTGTTTTACAGATGTCCTCTGCTGAATCATCATGAGCAATTTCTTGAGGATCCTGGTTAACCAGTTTTAGCACTTATTCAAAGATCTGTCGTGCCAAGCATTGTGAGCCTGCATTCCAGGTCCTCAGCATGTGCTAATGCAGTGATATTGGCTAGAACTTTTTGTGATGAAGAAAATGTTCCACGTTGGTGCTCTTCAGCATGGTGACCACTAGTCACCACGTAGCTATTGAGGTTTTGATTGTGGCTGGTGCAACCTAGGACTGACTCTTTAAGTTTACTTAATTTTGATTACTTTAAATAATCACATATAGCTGCAGGCTATCATATTAGTCAGTTCATCTCTAGTCTTTTGAAAAGAATGCTAGGTTTGATTACTAGCACTGAATTTCCTGAGCCAGTTTTCCTGGATGTAAAAGGGAACTAATATTTCTTGTCCTAACCATCTCTGGGGATCCTAGAGAGAAGTTAAAGAATATATGAGACCATGTACAGCAAAGATCAGTCATATGGGATGTTATGCACAGTTAACCCTTGAACAACACAGGTTTGAACGGCTGGGGTTCACTATTTGTGGACTTTTTTTCAGTAGTGAATACTGTTGTACTACATGATTCACAGTTTTTATTTTTATTTTTTGCCCCACAGCATGCAGGATCTTAGTTCCCTGACCAGGAATGGGACCCATGCACCCTGCAGTGGAAGCACAGAGTCTTAAGTGCTGGACTGCCAGGGAAGTCCCCACAGTTTAAATCCATGGATACCAAAACACCTGTAGAGACTGCAGACAGAACAACTGTGTATAGGGAGCGATCTTGACTGTGCAGAGGATCACGGCCACTAACCCTGGTGTTGTTCAATGGTCAGCTATATCAGGAGCCATAAAACTGCTGCTTATTTGATTGTGGTTCCACTTCTAGGGCTTTATCATAGGCAAATACATTAAAAAATTTTTATTTATTTAGCCATGCCAGGTCTTAGTTGCACCCTGCAGGATCTTTAGTTTTAGCTTGTGAACTCTTAGTTGCAACATGTGGGATCTAGTTCCCAAACCAGGGATTAAACCCAGGCCCTCTGCACTGGGAGCCCAGAGTCTTAGCCACTGGACCACGAGGGGAGTCCCTAGGAAAATACATTTTTTATACATTCCTGATTATTTTTAAGGATAGTCATCAGAGATTTTACAGTTTTATTAGTTTGCTAGGGCCGCTGTAAAAACGTACTACAAACAAGGTGGCCTAAACAACAGACGTTTGTTTCATGGTTGTGAGTAGTAGATAACAACATGGTTCCTGCTTTCATGGAAGGCGTAGACTAAGTGGGTGAGGAGATGATAGGTGATCAGAAATAAATACGTAAATACAAATCATAAATATTATAAAGAAAAAGAATTGGGAGTAAATAAGAGTTTTATTTTTGCAATGAATGGTTGAAGAAGGCCTCTCTGAAGTGTGGACATTTCAACTAAAACCTCAAAGATGAGAAGGAGCTATCTAAAATCAGTAGACTGTTGGGGTAGGGTGGAAGAAGAGCCTTTCCAATAGAGGAAATGGTCCTATTGAAAGGTCCTCTGGGTGAAAAGAGATTATAATATTCTAGGAACTGAAAGAAGGCCCAATGATAGGGTAGAACAGAAGAGAATAAAGCTGCATAAGTTGAAAAGTAAGCAGGGCCAGATCAGGCAAAATTTTGATTGCCAATGGGCAGACATTGAAGGATCTAATTTACATTAAAAAAAATTGTGAGGTAGAGAGTACTCTAGTGGCATAGTGGTTAGGATTCTGGGCTTTCACTGCTGTGGATGGAGTTCAATCCCTGGTCTGGGTCAAGAGGCGTGGCCTCACCCCCCCCAAAAAAAAAAAAACACAAAGAATCATGGGCTAGAATGGGTGTAGAATACTTTAAAGAGGACAGGATTAAAAACTGGAAGCTAATTAGTAGTCTACTGCAATAGACCAGGTGATATGAGGATGGCTTGATGCTAAGTCACTTCAGTCGTGTCCGACTCTGTGTGACCCCATAGACGGTAGCCCACCAGGCTTCCCCATCCCTGGGATTCTCCAGGCAAGAACACTGGAGTGGGTTGCCATTTCCTTCTCCAAGGCATGAAAGTGAAAAGAGAAAGTGAAGTCGCTCAGTCATGTCCGACTCTTAGCAACCTCATGGACTGCAGCCTACCAGGCTCCTCCGTCCATGGATTTTCCAGGCAAGAGTACTGGAGTGGGGTGCCATTGCCGTCTCCGGAGGATGGCTTTGGCTAATGGAAATGGAGATCCAGAATAGTGGATTGATTTGAGCACTGTTAAGTAGATAAGATTGACAGGACTTGATTGGAAATGAAAGGTGACAGAGAAGGGATCCTTGAGGGTTGGTTCACAAATTTCTGTCTTGAGCAAGTGGATGATGGCAGTACTGTTTACTGAGGTACCAAAGATTTGGTGAAAGAACAGCCTTGGTGGGAGGAGTAGTCGAGTTCACTTATAGAAATATTAGGTTTGAGAAACCTGGAAGACTGGTCTGCAAGTGGGCATTGGGAAATTGTAACCACAAAGATGGTATTTTAAACCATGGGAGTAGATGATAATCATTTAGCAAGTGAATGTAAAAGCAGAACAGGGTATGAGAGCAAGCTCAAGGGAACTCCAACAATCTGAGATTTTGGTAGAAATGATGACAAAGGAGACTGGAAAGGGGCCATCTCATATGCAGACACAAATCCACAGATGCCACGAAAGTCAAGATGAATCTGTTTCAAAGAGTGAGGAGTTAATGTACAGTAGAGTCAGATGAGAACTGGAAAGTGTCCATTGGGTTTGGTGGCATGGAGGTGACAGGCCTTGTCGAGAGCAGTTTCAGTGGAGTGGTGAGAGTAGAAGCCAGATTAGAATAGTTAAGAAGCAGTGGGAGGTGGGGAAGCAGAGATTAATGTGTGTTAACAGTTCTCTTATAGCACTTGTTCTCGGTTTGGATAATATGGCTGCTTCCCTGCTAGATTCAGTTCTTTAAGGGCAGTGGTGATGTCATAGTTACTTTTCTGACGTCTCTTAAGACCTCCTCTTGTACATAATTGACCCTCAATAAAATGTTGAGTGAATAAAACATCTTGTAGTTTCCACAACATACTATCCATTTTACTTTATAGTTTTAATCTTACACTTTTGAATCTATGTATTATAAACATTTCTTTTGTAATTTATAAATAAATATAATATATGGATCAATATGATTTTGATCCTTCATGGCCTCTTGTAGTGTATAGTTTTGGTTATTAAGAAAAATTTTTCATGTCCTATAGATTTTTTTGGAACGTGCTCTTTTTCTTTTTTCATGAAACAGTTAATGGTTTTTAAAAAAGTGTATACTTGCTATGTTCAGTTTATTCTACATTATTGTACATTTGTATAAAGCTGCTTCTTAGCCATCATTTCTAAAACTTGAAAGGGTAGGAAATGAAGGCGTTTTTATATTGTCATACCTATAAATGTTCTCTATCTTTCTAAGAATCTTGTCTAATTTTTTTCTTGTATAGCCTCCATGATAACACTTAGCAGGCATCTTTATCAACACAGTTATTCCTTTTCCACAGTCACTATTTTCTCTAAGCTAAATTTAAGTTTTGAGCCTATGCTACTTATTCCTCCATTGTAAGTATGTTCTCCTAAGTTTTCCCCACTTTACTCTTTTCCTTTCAGTATTCCTTTGCTTTGAACATTTCTATGCTCTCCCTTTATACTTTTCACTGTATTTAGGAATGTTAAGAGAGCCACATCCAGCAGATTATTCAGGTTAATTATTGTTGTTCAGTTCATGTCCAGCTCTTCGACCCCATGGATTGCAGCACACCAGGCTCCTCTGTCCTCCACTATCTCCTGGAGTTTGCTTAAGTTCATGTCCGTTGAGTCAGTGATGCTATTTAACCATCTCATCCCAGTAGCATGTTGGATACCTACCGACCTGAGGCTTCATCTTCCAGTGTCATATCTTTTTGCCTTTTCATACAATTCATGGGGTTCTCTCGACAAGAATACTGCAGTGGGTTGCCATTGTGTCTTCCAGTGGACCACAGTTTGTCGAAACTCTTCACTGTAACCTGTGTGTCTTGGATGGCCTTGCACGGCAAGGCTCATAGCTTCGTTGAGTTCTGCAAGCCCCTTTGCCATGCAAGGCTGTGATTCATGAAGGGGATTCAGGTTAATACACGCTCTTTGTTCTTAGCCAGGGCTTCTGTCCTGATCCTGTATCTACTTTTTGCTTTCCTTCTTCAGTGAGCAAAGTAGGGAACCGAGGAAGTCTCAGCAGCTGGTTTTTATCTTGCACCTTTAAATCCAGACCCAGGTGTAAGAAGCTACCTTGATTCCTTTCTTCTGGCACTGCTTATTTCCCTAGGACCACAGGGACTTCCTAAGAAAGAGGCATTATCAGTGCGATCTTAAGAGAGTACAGAGAGAATTACTGTTTTCCAGTCTCATAATTTTGTAGTTCCTTCAGTCTGCCTTTTTAGAAAAGCAGCACCAACCATCAAGTTGTGGGGATGAGTTATGAAAATAAGTCCATGAAAATAAGACGCGAAAGCTAAGGAGCTCAGTTATAGTTTGGGAAATTGTGTTTAAGATGAGCCGAGGCAAAGATTTGGGGGCTGAGCTGAGAATATCAGGTCTTTTGCTGTTTTCTTTTGTTTCTGGATGTTAACTACTGTAACCCTTGAAGGTCTTGGATGCAAATTACACTGTTGCTTTGATCTTAAAATTGGAGATGTCATTCAGCTCTGATAAAGTCCAACAGAATCTGAGGCATTGACAGCACATTGGCTGGTGCAGCCATTCCAATACTAGATTGAGACTGAGACTCTTGAGGGTAGAGAGGGTATCTATCTCTGTGTTCCTTGGCAAAGTGCCTGACAATAGTCCCTCAATAAATATTGAAGGAATGAACCTGAAATGTAAAAACATCTGTGTACCAGAGACTACTAATGCTCACCTACTCTGCCTTGGCTTTGGAAACTAATTCTTAATCCTTCACATACTTTATTTTCCCAGATCTTTTTCACCATCTCTGCGTTGTAGTCTATGGGGTCACAAAAAGTCAGACACGACTTAGTGAATAAACAACAACAGCAACCTGCACTACTTGGTGCAAACACCATCATCTCTTGTCTGGACCATTGCAGTAGCTATCCAATACACGTATTTTCTCATCCGTTTGTACTCCCCAAATTCTGAAAGAGATGGGAATACCAGACCACCTGATCTGCCTCTTGAGAAATTTGTATGCAGGTCAGGAAGCAACAGTTAGAACTAGACATGGAACAACAGACTTGTTCCAAATAGGAAAAGGAGTATGTCAAGGCTGTATATTGTCACCCTGCTTATTTAACTTATATGCAGAGTACATTATGAGAAACGCTGGACTGGAAGAAGCACAAGCTGGAATCAAGATTGCTGGGAGAAATATCAATAACCTCAGATATGCAGATGACACCACCCTTATGGCAGAAAGTGAAGAGGAACTAAAAAGCCTCTTGATGAAAGTGAAAGTGGAGAGTGAAAAAGTTGGCTTAAAGCTCAACATTCAGAAAACGAAGATCATGGCATCTGGTCCCATTACTTCATGGGAAATAGATGGGGAAACAACGTCAGACTTTCTTTTTCTGGGCTCCAAAATCACTGCAGATGGTGACTGCAGCCATGAAATTAAAAGATGCTTACTCCTTGGAAGGAAAGTTATGTCCAACCTAGACAGCATATTCAAAAGCAGAGACATTACTTTGTCAACAAAGGTCCATCTAGTCAAGGCTATGGTTTTTCCTGTGGTCATGTATGGATGTGAGAGCTGGACTGTGAAGAAGGCTGAGCGCCCAAGCATTGATGCTTTTGAACTGTGGTGTTGGAGAAGACTCTTGAGAGTCCCTTGGACTGCAAGGAGATCCATCCAGTCCATTCTGAAGGAGATCAGCCCTGGGATTTCTTTGGAGGGAATGATGCTGAAGCTGAGACTCCAGTACTTTGGCCACCTCATGTGAAGAGTTGACTCATTGGAGAAGCCTCTGATGCTGGGAGAGATTGGGGGCAGGAGGAGAAGGGGACGACAGAGGATGAGATAGCTGGATGGCATCACTGACTTGATGGACGTGAGTCTGAGTGAAGTCCGGGGGTTAGTTATGGACAGGGAGGCCTGGCGTGCTTTGATTCATGGTGTCGCAAAGAGTCGGACACGACTGAGTGACTGAATTGAACTGAGGTACATTCTCCAAACAGTAATCAGAGCTGTCTTCTAAAAATGTAAATCAGATCATGTCACCCTCTACCTTGATCTTCCAATGGCTTCCCAGTGTATATCTGTTGCTTTTTAAATTTGTTTCATTCCTAAGTTAGGAGAGCTGACATTCTGATAACAAGAAATTCTTTTATACAATATTTCTACTCCCCCCTTCCCAATACACACACACACACACACACAAACACACAGAGGACATCATTAGCAGCAGTCAGAAAAGCTTCAAAAGAGAGATACAAATACATTTTAAAAACCCAGATCTAATTAAAACATCCATGTAAAGTCAGTAAACCTTTCCAACCCTCTCATCCTCAGTAAAGCCCTCTAGTATATACCTGTCACATAATGGTGCCACCTACTGAACCCTCCCTAGCTTCTTCCATTCAAAATGGAGGAAGCTAACAAGGTTACCTTCTGGAAAAATACCTGTACTTTCCAGACCAGGAGAATGGCAACCTACCATGGTGATAAAGACTATCAGATCAGATCAGATCAGATCTGTCACTCAGTTGTGTCCAACTCTTTGCGACCCCATGAATCGCAGCACGTCAGGCCTCCCTGTCCATCAACAAGTCCCGGAGGTCACTCAGACTCATATCCATCGAGTCAGTGATGCCATCCAGCCATCTCATCCTCTGTCGTCCCCTTCTCCTCCAGCCCCCAATCCCTCCCAGCATCAAAGTCTTCTCCAATGAGTCAACTCTTCGCATGAGGTAGCCAAAATACTGGAGTTTCAGCTTTAGCATCATTCCTTCCAAAGAAATCCCAGGGCTGATCTCCTTCAGAATGGACTGGTTGGATCTCCTTGCAGTCCAAGGGACTCTCAAGAGTCTTCTCCAACACCACAGTTCAAAAGCATCAATTCTTTGGCGCTCAGCCTTCTTCGCAGTCCAGCTCTCACATCCATACATGACCACAGGAAAGACCATAGCCTTGACTAGGCGAACCTTTGTTGGCAAAGTAATGTCTCTGCTTTTGAACAGGCTATCTAGGTTGGTCATAACTTTCCTTCCAAGGAGTAAGCATCTTTTAATTTCATGGCTGCAGTCACCATCTGCAGTGATTTTGGAGCCCAGAAAAATAAAGTCTGACACTGTTTCCACTGTTTCCCCATCTATTTCCCATGTAGTGATGGGACCAGATGCCATGATCTTCGTTTTCTGAATGTTGAGCTTTAAGCTAACCTTTTCCCTCTCCACTTTCACGTTCATCAAGAGGCTTTTGAGTTCCTCTTCACTTTCTGCCATAAGGGTGGTGTCATCTGCATATCTGAGGTTATTGATATTTGTCCCGGCAATCTTGATTCCAGCTTGTGTTTCTTCCAGTCCAGCGTTTCTCATGATGTACTCTGCATATAAGTTAAATAAACAGGGTGACAATATATAGCCTTGACGTACTCCTTTTCCTATTTGGAACCAGTCTGTTGTTCCATATCTAGTTCTAACTGTTGCTTCCTGACCTGCATACAAATTTCTCAAGAGGCAGATCAGGTGGTCTGGTATTCCCATCTCTTTCAGAATTTTCCACAGTTTATTGTGATCCACACAGTCAAAGGCTTTGGCATAGTCAATAAAGCAGAAATAGATGTTTTTCTGGAACTCTCTTGCTTTTTCCATGATCCAGTGGATGTTGGCAATTTGATCTCTGGTTCCTCTGCCTTTTCTAAAACCAGCTTGAACATCAGGAAGTTCATGGTTCACATATTGCTGAAGCCTGGCTTGGAGAATTTTGAGCATTACTTTACTAGCGTATAGGTCTTTAAGTTGAACTGCCTGAGTTTGAGCCCCTGCGCTTTTACTTACTGGCTATGTAACCTGAGCAAATTGGTTAAACCTCTTCAAAACACAGTTTCCTTATGTGTAACATGAAAGTAATACCACTGCTTATCTCACAGAGTTTCTGTGGGGATGAAACCAGCATTTAAGGGATTAAAGTGGCACTGTATTTTCAAAAAATGTTAGATGTAGTTATTGTTTTCACTGATCTCACTGTCATCACCATAATCCTATTCTATTCCAATGTCTTGTATTTGTCTCCATTGTAGCATTTGTGTTGTAACTTTCTATTTCTACATCTACTTTCCCATAGACTTTAAGAGACCCATGTTTATTATTTATTTATTAAAAAATTCATTTTTAGTTGGCTGTGTCAGGTCTTTGTTGTGGCATGCAGGAGCTTCGATTTCCATTGTGGCATGTGGGATCTTTAGTTGCAGCATGCATGCTCTTAGTTGTGGCATGTGGGATCTAGTTCCCAGACCAGGGATCGAACCCAGGCCCCCTGCATTGGTAGCGTGGAGTCCTAGCCACTGGACCACCAGGAAAGTCCCAATAGACCCATTTTTAAATTTATATTCCACTTATATATAAAGGAGATCAGCCCTGGGTATTCTTTGGAAGGAATGATGCTAAAGTTGAAACTCCAGTACTTTGGCCGCATCATGCAAAGAGTTGACTCATTGGAAAAGACTCTGATGCTGGGAGGGATTGGGGGCAAGAGGAAAAGGGGATGACAGAGGATGAGATGGCTGGATGGCATCACTGACTCGATGTATGTGAGTCTGAGTGACCTCTGGGAGTTGGTGATGGACAGGGAGGCCTGGCATGCTGTGATTCATGGGGTTGCAAAGAGTCAGACATGACTGAGTGACTGAAGTGAACTATATATACTAGTGGCAAATATACTTGATGCACAATGTACATTTGGGTTAATCTAAATAAAGACTAATGTTTAAGAGCCTCTAAATTAGTGGACCTTTGTACAGAAAACACAGGCTTACAAAGTCTGGATAAAACATAAGCAACTTTTAATATTGCCTCCTAAGATCTAGTGGAGTAAAAGGGGATGATTCCTTTGCCATCTACGAAAATGGAGGGTTTTGTTTTGTTATATATGTTAACCTCAAAGAACGATGGGTAGAATTCTTCTGATAGCTTTTGGGTCCCCAAAGAACCTCAGTCCTTCAACCATTAGTTCTACTGTCTCTAACTGTCCCAGAGAAATGGTCATTGATCCTTCTGTTTTATGGGGCCAAGTAGATGTGGCCTTTACCCTTTTTTTTTTTTTTTTTTTGGACCATGCTGTGTGGCATGTGGAGTTTCCCAACCAGGGACTGAATTCATGCACCCTGCATTCGAAGTGAGGAGTCTTAACCACTGTACCACCAGGGGAAGTCCCTGGAGTTTACTCTTTAATATGTTTATGCATCCAAGGATTGGGCACAGATAACCCATTACTCCTAAGAATATGTAAGTAAAAGCCAATACCATGTTTATATTTTAGGTGTAGCACTGGCATCTAAACTCAAAACTGCCTTATTACAATTACATTGCATCAGTCAATTATATATTGTAAGGCTCATACTTTCTAATTATGTGAAAGAATTGGTAGTTACCAAATTGGTTACCAAAGAAAGTCTTGTTGCAAAGAAGTACTTATGGTATTTGTTTGGGGAAGGGGAGTGTATGTTTCAAAAAAGGAATTGTCTCATGAGCTAAAAAAGAATTTTGGCCTTAAAGAGTTTTTGCCCATTATAGGAGTTAAGATTTTGGTGTGAATAACTCCCAGGGGGAGATAGAAAGCAAGAGGTGCATATAAACTGCTGTAAAAATTTGGAGCAAGGATGCTATTTTTGACTAACAGTATGTTGGAAAAAATTTGGGAAATTTAGTAAGAGATAATATTAGTGTTTGGTGTTGAAGAATGAGTATTTAAACGTGGAAATGAAGTGTATTGTGAATTTTCTTATTAAGGACAAGAGTCATATGTTTATTAACAGATTTTCTTTTTTGCACAATTTACTTTCTTCCATTTTTTGATAACAGTATTAACAGTCATCATCACAGCTAACATTTATTGACTGCCTACTATGTGCCAGAATCTGTTCTAAGTGTTTTACCTTTGTTAACTTAATCCTCATATATCTGTTATCTGTATTTTAACTTTTTTCTGCTTTGCTCTTTCCTGCCAGACATTGCTTCTTTTTAAAAAAAAATTTTATCAAAATTCTATGCATGTATAGTTTAAAGGGTCAGGCAGTAAAGTACTGTACATTTTGTTAGGACAAACAGCAGTCTCCCTTCCTTCCCACTAGAAGTTTCTTTAAGGAGACCTTATTTTTTAAGGTTTTTAAAATAAAAAAAAATTTTTTTTGGCCATGTTTTGCAGCATGCAGGATTTTAGTTTTCTGACCAAGGTTTGAACCCAGGCCTTCACTCTTGCCATTTTCTGTCCCCACTCTTTAGCTTCCAACCGTAATCAAACTACCAGAGATCCCTCAAATGCACTATTTTTCCCCTCACTTCTGAAGATGCATAAAGAATAAAGATAGGAAGATAAGTCAAATGTAAGCTTAGCCTTGTGAAAACCAGCCAAGCCACACAACTAGGTTTCCTGGGAAGAACAGGAATCAGTTCCTCAAGAGAATAGAGTTTACTTGGGGAACTAAAAGATTCAGGATCCATGCAGTCATAATAAACAGGCCATCTTGTTACCACTCGAACCTCAGAAATTTGTCAGTGTGGAATGAAGATATAGTACTTGTTTGGTTTTTCTCTTTAATTTTTTTTTCTACTTTTGTTCTCACTTTTCTCAGACTTGTCTGTGTGATTCACATTTCTCTCCCCTAAGTGAGATGCTGATTGATTTGGTCAGTCACTATCCCTTATGCTTACTTCTAGCATAGTTTTTCTTTCACAACATCTGTTGAACAGCTGTGTAGTCTATCGATTGACTGCCCTTGGGGCTGATGGTCACTCTTGATTTAATTAAAGAGGGACAGGATGATGAAGTCATGTTGTAGATATAGGTACTTAAATACATGAAGAACTGCACTGAGTTGCTTTCCTTTGCTCAGGGTCAGTGATACAGTGTTTATTTCAGCAAGGCACCTAGGATGCAGAATGGACTCCTTTTCATAGGTGAATGCCACGTAGCTAGGTATAGAATCCTTGGATTGCCATTTTTTGGGTCATTTTGTCTTGAGAAGAATGTCGATAGATGATGCTTTTCACTAAAATATTTTTAGGTACTGATCCCTTCTTTTTTTCATTAATCTTATCTGATATCCTTGAGCTCTTTCTTCATCTGAAGAAAACTTTCTTCTGTATTTGAATATTACTTCTGTTCCATTTGTTCCTGTATCATTTTTTAGGAACGTGAGTTATTCATGTGCTAGAGCTTTGCTACTGTCTGTCTCTCCTTTCCCCTCACCTCTTAAAATTTTATTAATCTTTCATTTATTTTTTCTTTTTCATTCTTGGAGAATTTCTTTAATTTCTTCTTTAAATCATCATTTCAGTTTCTTCAGTGTTGAAAGGCTTCTTCTCTCTATATGTCTAATGAATTTTTTGGTAATTTCCCTCTTTCCTTTCTTTCAGTTTTAATTTTTATTATTAGTTTATTCTTTTTCTTTTTCTGGCTACAGCATGGCTTATAGGATTTCAGTTCCTCGACTAGGCATCAAACATAAGCCATGGCAGTGAAAGCCTGGAATCCTAACCTCTAGGCCACCAGAGAATTCCCGATAATTTTTCTTATGTTTGCCTTAATATTCTTATCTCACTGAGCGTTTTTTTTTTTTTTTTTTTAAATCTGCCTCGTAGGAGACTTCCTTATTATTTTAGTCTTTCATTTTGCTTTTGTGACTCTGTGTTTTAAATACTTAAGTTCTGTTCAGTCAGTCAGTCGTGTCTGACTCTTTGTGACCCCATGAATCACAGCACGCCAGGCCTCCCTGTCTATCACCATCTCCCATAGTTCACTCAAACTCATGTCCATCGAGTCGGTGATGACATCCAGCCATCTCATCCTCTGTCGTCCCCTTTTCCTCCTGTCCCCAATCCCTCCTAGCATCAGAGTCTTTTCCAGTGAGTCAGCTCTTCGCATGAGGTGGCCAAAGTACTAGAATTTCAGCTTTAGCATCATTCCTTCCAAAGAACACCCAGGGCTGAAGCTGTGAAATACTGCCTAAATTTTTTTTTTTTTGTGTGTGTGTGTGTGCAATACGTAATGTTAAGTGTTACTTTTGAGTGCTGTTTTCTTACTTTTCTTGTTTTAGAATCATTTCATGGTCTTCTTAAAAACAGTTAAAAGTTTGTTCCACCCAAGAATAATGAGATATTCATTCATATGTAGCTTTTTCCCCCCTCTAGAAACAGGGTATTTCCTAAATGGCCTCATTCTCCATTTCCTGTTAGAAACCTCTGCTTAGATTTTCACATAGGACCCTGATTGCCAGTTAAGTGAGCCAGCAACTTCAGGAAATGAGGAGTAGCCTTGGCTGGAAATCATCCGATTAGGGGAAATTTCTCATTGTGTAGAGTTTTTATTTATATTTGGCAAAGCTGCTATGTCAGGTTCAGATCTGGTATGGCCACGCTGCTGCTTTGTATCAGAATAGTCCTGTCTTATCCTAAAGAATGGGTCTGCTTGTGTAGCTACCTTTGTTGCACTAGAAAATGGTCTTCCACTTGATAGTTGATCATAAAGGAGAGGGAAGAAAAAGGACATCTTGCTAACCAGTCAGAATGCCTGAGTCAACTCCTGTGTTCAGTTGTTTGACAGCTGTCACAGCTGGTGCATCTTTACATCCAGTTCAGTTCAGTTCAGTCACTCAGTCGTGTCCGATCCTTTGTAACCCCATGAACTACAGCACACCAGGCCTCCTTGTCCATCACCAACTCTCGGAGTTTACCTGAACCCGTGTCCGTTGAATCGGTGATGCCATCCAACCATCTCATCCTTTGTTGTCCCCTTCTCCTCCTGCCCTCAATCTTTCCCAACATCAGGGTCTTTTCAAATGAGTCAGTTCTTCACATCAGGTGGCCAAAGTATCGGAGTCTCAGCTTCAACATCAGTCCTTCCAATGAACACCCAGGACTGATCTCCTTTAGAATGGACTGGTTGGATGTTCTTGCAGTCCAAGGGACTCTCAAGAGTCTTCTCCAACACCACAGTTCAAAAGCATCAATTCTTCGGCACTCAGCTTTCTTTATAGTCCAAATCTTACATCCATACATGACTACTGGAAAAACCATAACCTTGACTAGATGGACCTTTGTTGACAAAGTAATGTATCTGCTTTTTAATATGCTGTCTAGGTTGGTCATAACTTTCCTTCCAAGTAGTAAGTGTCTTTTAATTTCATGGCTGCAGTCACCATCTGCTGTGATTTTGGAGCCCCCAAAATAAAGTCAGCCACTGTTTCCACTGTTTCCCCATCTATTTGGCATGAAGTGATGGGACCAGATGCCATGATCTTAGTTTTCTGAATGTTGAGCTTTAAGCCAACCTTTTCCCTCTCCACTTTCACTTTCATCAAGAGGCTTTTGAGTTCCTCTTCACTTTCTGCCATAAGGGTGGTGTCATCTGCATATCTGAGGTTATTGATATTTCTGCCAGCAGTCTTGATTCCAGCTTGTGTTTCGTCCAGCCCAGCGTTTCTCATGATGTACTCTGCATATAAGTTAGATACGCAGGGTGACAGTATACGGCCTTGACATACTTCTTTTCCTATTTGGAACCAGTCTGTTGTTTCATGTTCAGCTGTAAACATATAATACACCATAATAATTGCAACTATATTAAAAATACATACTATACCAGATTGAAAACAGAAGAGTAGGATTATATGATTCCTGTCTTTTAAAATGTTAAAGAAAGAAAGTGAAGTCGCTCAGTCATGTCTGACTCTTTGCCACCCCATGGACTGTAGCCTACCACGCTCCTCTGTCCATGGGATTTTCCAGGCAATAGTACTGGAGTGGATTGCCATTTCCTTCTCCAGGGGGTCTTCCCGACCCAGGGATCTAACCCGGGTCTCCCTCATTGTAGACGGGCACTTTACCATCTGAGCCACCAGGGATGTTTAAAATGTTAACTTTTTAGCAAAAATGAAATGGTGGTTATCATATTTGACAAGTGACACTTCTTTAATGCTAGATTCTAAACAGGAGGTTGCAAACAGGGGAACTAGTGCCACAAGGCTTTGGGAATTATTTCATGAAGACAAAGTAGAACAAGGCAGGTTAGCCATTCCCAGTGCCTGAGGAACAATGTCACTGGGTGCAGAGTCAGTGTGAATAGGATTATTTCCTATAATCTCAAGGGTGCCAGTTGTAGATATGATTCTTCAGCAAGGTCAGAGAAACTCAGGAACTGAAGTTCTAGTGTTTTTGAGCATTAGGCATAGTGCAAATAAAAAGAGAAACAATCTCTTATTTTCTACTTTTAATTGTAAGCATCCTGGAGCCAAATGCTCTGCCTGTGCATTCTCCTCTCTTTTTTTAAAAAAAATTTATTATTTATATATTTGGCTGTACCAGGTCTTAGTTGCAGCATTTGAACTCTTAGTTTTGCATGTGGGATCCAATTCCCTGATGTGGGATCCAATTCCCTGACCAGGGATTGAACCCAGACCCTTGCATTGGGAGCACAGAGTCCTAGCCACTGGACCACAGGGAAAGCCCCTGAATTTTCTGTTTAACTCTGACTTCCAGAGTTTGCATATTGGTGGAGTCTTAAAGAGCTTGTGTTCAATTATGATTATCTCTTTTTTGCACATTTTCCTTTTTGCTTTTCATACCTGTTAGTGTCATAGTATTAGATGATAAGGAGGGATTGTGAACTGTAGCTGGAGCTCCTCTCAGCTTTGACTCTGAAAAAACTACCTTGAAATAACAAGTTTGTTGATCAGTCTGTTATGTTTTAACATCACTTTCAAATGATGTGACCAACAAGGTCTTGATTTCCAAAATATAAAACAGGTAATACAACTTAGTTTAAAAAACAAAAACAATCAACCAACAACACAATAAAAACAGGCAGAAGACCTAAAGAGACATTTCTCTAAAGAAGACAGGCACATGAGAAGATGCTCAACATCATTAATTATTAAAGAAATACAAATTAAAACTACAATGAGGTATCACCTCACACTGGTCAGAATGGCCATCATTAAAAAGTCTACAAATAACAAATGCTGGAGAGGGTGTGGAGAGAAGGGAACCTTCCTACACTGTTGGTGGCAATGTAAATTGGTGCAGTCGCTATGGAAAACAGTATGGAAATGGCAGCCCCCTCTAGTATTCTTGCTTGGGAAATCCCATGAACAGAGGAGCCTGGCTGGTTACAGTCCATGGGATCTCAAAGAGTTGGACATGACTGAGCTCACAAAAACACACACACACACACACACACACACACACACACACACACACACACACACACACACACACACACAATAGCCTGTCATGAAAAAGAATATGAAAATATATATAACTTAATTACTTCACTGTACACCAGAAACTAACACAACATTGTAAATCAACTATACTTCAATCAGAAAAAGAGCACCTGGGGTAGGAGTTAACTTTTCACTACTTTTTAAGTCATCCATTGAGTTTTAAAATTTTGGTTACTGTAGTTTTTAGTTCTAAAACTGACAGTTGGTTCTTCTTTATATCTTTCATTTCCTTGCTAAGTTCAGTTGAGTCGCTCAATTGTGTCCGACTCTTTGCCACCCCATTGACTGTAGCACGCCAGGCCTCCCTGTCCATTGCCAAATCCCAGAGTTACTCACACTCACGTCCATTGAGTCGGTGATGCCATCCAACCATCTCATCCTCTGTTGTCCCCTTCTCCTCCCACCTGCAATCTTTCCCAGCATCAGGGTCTTTTCAAATGAGTCAGCTCTTTGCATGAGGTGGCCAAAATATTGGAGTCTTAGCTTCAGCATCAGTCCTTCCAATGAATATTCATGACTGATTTCCTTTAGGATGGACTGGCTGGATCTCCTTGCTGTCCAAGGGACTCTCAATAGTCTTCTGCAACACCAGAGTTGAAAAGCATCAATTCTTTGGCACTTAGCTTTCTTTATAGTCCAGCTCTCACATCCATATATGACTACTGGAAAACCATAGCTTTGACTAGATGGACCTTTGCTGGCAAAGTAATGTCTCTGCTTTTTAATATGCTGTCTAGGTTGGCCATAACTTTTCTTCCACAGAGCAAGCATCTTTTAATTTCGTAGCTGCAGTCACCATCTGCAGTGATTTTGGAGCCCAAGAAAATAAAGTCTGTCACTTTATTTTATAAACTCTTTGCCAAGAGTTTCCAGCTTTTCATCTATTTAGTTCAATTACAAATATGTTTGTAATTATTCATTGAAGCATCTTTATGATGGCTGTTTTAAAATCCTCATCAGATAATTTCAACCCTCGTGTCATCTCAGTTTTAGCACCTGATTTTATTTATTTATGTGTTTTTTAAAAATTGTTTTGCTTAAAACTGCAGGTACATTTTGGAGAAAAGAATGGTCAGAACAGCTAAAGAAGCCTGGAAAGCAGAGAACTCATTTTGTTTTGTTTAGTTTGTTTGCTCCTAATCTTTTCTTGTTTGCAACCCCTACCTCAAGTGCTCTTTTTTTTTTTTTTAACTGAAGTATCAGGAACATTATAACATTATAGAGTATTTGATATTTAAGTGTGCACATATATTTTTATTACAAATAAAAAATAAAATGGATATCAAATTTAGTATAATATTCTAAGGTTAAAGTAGTGACAGCTGAAACAGTCTTTGTTACTCTCTAGGCATTAATATAAAAATTCATAATAAATTAGTAACTAGGCCTTCAAAATTCTGAGGATTTTATTTTTCAAGTAACACCAAGCACAATTTGATATTTCTTTAAAAGTGAATTTCCATGCTGTTGTTTTTTGCCGAAATCTGGTGCATGTAACTTGATCATCAGAACATTGTAATTTATGAAAATGGTTAATTTTTAAATGGTAATTGGAATATTTTATGTTTTAATGTCCTCCCACATCATTTCTTTTATCTCCTCTTCACCTCATTTTACAGAAACTAGATTGACAAAAATCTTCATTTTCTAGAACAAATGTAGCTTTCATTTCTATCTGAAAACCTTGAGGCCTAAGATAGTTAATGATTTTTGTCTAAGGGTCTATATAATGAACCGGAGAAGGCAATGGCACCCCACTCCAGTACTTTTGCCTGGAAAATCCCATGGATGGAGGAGCCTGGTAGGCTGCAGTCCATGGGGTCGCTATGAGCTGGACACGACTAAGTGACTTCACTTTCACTTTTCACTTTCACGCATTGGAGAAGTAAATGGCAACCCACTCCAGTGTTCTTGCCTGGAGAATCCCAGGGACGAAGGAGCCTGGTGGGCTGCCATCTATGGGATTGCACAGAGTCAGACACGACTTAGCAGCAGCAGCTATATAATGAACAGTGTCAAAGCCAAGTCTAGAATCAAGAACTCCCAGTTCCTAGACATTAGCAGCTGTGGCTTTTGCACCACTGCTTTCTAGGCTTAATGTAGCTTTTTAGGAGATGTCATTGAAATATTGGAAAACACTGAGTTTTTAGGTGCTGTATATTCATAATGATAAACACTTAAAAAAAAACACATTTTCCTCTGACTCTGATTTCTCTCAAAGGCCTAGAAAAGACCCTGAATTAGCAATGTTTCCATCCAGTTCCAGAGATACTTGTTGAGCAAAGACCATGTAGTTAATCTGTTTAAATAGACAAAATAAGCTTAAGACAAATGAGCAAAAGCAGAGTTTTGCAGATATAAAGTAGGGGAAAAATATACATCAGTTCAGTTCAGTTGCTAAGTCATGTCCGACTCTGCAACCCCATGAATCACAGCACGCCAGGCCTCCCTGTCCATCACCATCTCCCCAAGTTCACTCAAACTCACATCCATTGAGTCAGTGATGCCATCCAGCCATCTCATCCTCTGTTGTCCCCTTCTCTTCCTGCCCCCAATCCCTCCCAGCATCAGAGTCTTTTCCAATGAGTCAACTCTTCGCATGAGGTGGCCAAAGTACTGGAGTTTCAGCTTTAGCATCATTCCTTCCAAAGAAATCCCAGAGCTGATCTCCTTTAGAATGGACTGGTTGGATCTCCTTGCAGTCCAAGGGACTCTCAAGAGTCTTCTCCAATACCACAGTTCAAAAGCATCAATTCTTCGGCACTCAGCTTTCTTCACAGTCCAACTCTCACATCCATACGTGACCACTGGAAAAACCATAGCCTTGACTAGCGGACCTTTGTTGGCAAAGTAATTAATAAAACAAATTCAATGAGAACAGCAACATTGGTCATGTTAGGAAAAAGCATTTTTATTAGTAGATGATCCTTTGCATGGATTTCCCTTTGTTATGCACAGTGTTTTACAGATGTATGTGCATTTTTCTGGAAAGCAGGTGTGTAGCTTCTGTTAAATTATCGAAGGAGTCTGTGATTTTAAAAAGGTGGACTTTCTTATAATACAGTGATGGGAGAGAAGGCATATTGTTGCAGTTTCCCTGAGGAGTAGATGATGATAAAAATGATGTGCAATGCCTGGGGGAAACTAAAAAGGAACAAAACATATCCATTTCATTTTGGGACTTTCCTGGTATCCTCTCTTCTCTCTTATGCTGTTTTTCCAAAGCAGAAGATCCAGAAATACTTATTCTTGAAGAAATTAAATAGGAAAAGTTCTGGATTTAGGATACCGTTAAGTCCTTGTTTTAGCCTTGTGCCCGACCCAGCCCCCAGGACGTGGTACTCAAACTCTTAGAGATTTTGTGGTCTAATGGACTTTGTCTCTCATTGGACTGAAATACTGCTCTGTGCCTTTTAAAAAAATGTTGTTCCTTCTTTTCTTTGCTTGTCTATGTTTTATCCATTTCCTTAATCCTAGTTCTACTTCTATCTATTTGATAACATCTTTGATTATTAATCCCAGGCTTACTCATCTGTCCTTTCTCTTTGGCACATTTTATCTTAACATTACATTTTGGTTTACATTACATTTATATTTACATTAAGTTGAGCTACTTGATTAGCACTTTTCCTCCATGTGCTTGCATTGTTTTTGCTGTTTCTCTCACCTGCCTTGGGGTAGGGATGATATTTTTTTCTTTTTTCTTCTCCTCTTCCTCCTCCTGTAGCTGCCTCTGTGGCTGCATTCTGGTGAAATGGAAAGAACTAGACATAGAGTCAGAAGACCTGAATCCTTTATCTGGCTCCATTATTTAATCCATGTGATGTTCCCAATTGATTCTTAATGTGACTCAGCCACAGAACCTCTCTGAGCTCATAAAATGGAGATTAAAAAGGGAAATTGACATAAAACCCCAACATCCATTAATAGGAATGGTCCATTTTGGTGTTCTGATATAATTGGATGTAAATGGTTGTCTTTCAGAACTACTGCTTTGAACATTCATGCTCTTATACTGCGTAGAAGGCAATGGCACCCCACTCCAGTACTCTTGCCTGGAAAATTCCATGGGCGGAGGAGCCTGGTAGGCTGCAGTCCATGGGGTCGCTAAGAGTCGGACAGGACTGAGCGACTTCACTTTCACTTTTCACTTTCATGCATTGGAGAAGAAAATGGCAGCCCACTCCAGAGTTCTTGCCTGGAGAATGCCAGGGACGGGGGAGCCTGGTGGGCTGCTGTCTATGGGGTCGCAGAGTCAGACACGACTGAAGCAACTTAGCAGCAGCAGCAGCAGCTCTTCTACTGGAATCCTAACTTTTCTGCAACTTTATCTAACCAGCCGTGCATCTTTGTTTCAGCTTCTCAAGATTCAGGTTGGGAACGTGTGATTGCTATACCTCGATCTCTTTTGTCTTTGACTTCTTTTCTTCCCGCCCCCCACCCTTTCTTATTTTTGTTATTTATTTATTTATTTATTCCCTCCCTCCACCCCCTAGCTTTGACTTTTGCAGTGAGTTATAAAGTTCTGCTTACCCCCTTTTTCAGGATTTCTTCAGAAGAGGGAGAGTATTTTGATACTAGGGAGCCCAGAGGACAAATAGCCACCTCATGCATTTAATGCAGTATTTGTTTTTTGTTTAACACCATTTTGTGCATAGTTGTTTCAGTCTATAATTCCCTGATGACATATAATGTTGAACATCTTTTCATAGGATTACTTGCCATGGGTGTATCTTTTTTGGTGAGGTGTCTGTTAAGGTCTTTTGCCCATTTTAAAATCAGAGTGTGTTTTCTTACTTAGTTTTGAGTTTTTATATATTTTGAATAACAGTCCTTTATCATATGTGTCTTTTGCAAAATACACGGCTATCGCTTGTTTTCTCATTCTCTTGACACATTGTCTTTCACAGAGCAGTTTTTAATTTTAGTGAAGTCCAGCTTATCAGTTATTTCTTTCATAAATTATTCCTCTTATAACTAAAAAATCCATCACATGCCCTAGATTTATCTAGATTTTTTTCTCCTATGTTATTTTCTAGGAGTTTTATGTTTTACTTTGTGCCTGTGATCTGTTTTAAATTACTTCACTTTCGTGAAGGTCTTTGTCTAGATTCATTTTTTTTATGTTAATATCCATTTGTCCTAGCCCCATTTATTGAAAAAGCTATCATTGCTCCGTTTTATTGCCTTTGCTCCTTTGTTTAAAGATTGGTTGATTACATTTTCATGAGCCTATTTCTAGCTCTCTATTCTTTTCTGTTGATTTGTTTGTCTCTTCTTTTCCTAATACTATATTGTCTTGAATACTATTGACTTTATAAGAAGTCAGTGTTGGGTAGTGTCAATTCTCCAAATTTGTTCTTTTACTTCGATATTAAGTTGGCTATTCTGAGTCTTTTTCCTCTCCATATAAACTTTAGAATCAGTTTATCTGTATCCACAAAGTAACATGCTAGAATTTTGATTAGGATTCAAGTTAAGTTTTACATATGGCATGAAGTAAGGATAATATGTGTTATTTTACTGTAATTTATATTATTACACAGTATATTTTATGCTATTCTTGGATATATTTCTATTTTATTCCATTGGTCTGTGTCTATTTTCCTTGTACTGCCACACTGTCTTGATTACTGAAGCTTTTACAGTAAGTTGTGAATTAAATTAAATAGAAGAATAATTAAGAGAAATTGACACAAGACTATAAGGGAGAGTCCAGTGGGAGATAAACTTTGAATGAAAAGGAATAGATTTTGGCACTAATAAAATAGAGAAGGCCTCATAAATGTGCTGTATTACCCATCTGTTGGAAAAAGCAAGGCTTGCATGTCAGCTAAGGTGAAGCTTTTAGTTGTAATGCAGAACAAGGATAATGGCAGATCTGTACTCTGAGTTTCCTAAGTAGCATTGTGTCTTAAGATTTCCTTATCTTTTTTTCCCCCCTGTGACATTTAGGCTTAATCTTCTTTGACAGAAAGATAGTTGATGCTTTCTGGAGTTTAGCAGTTTTCCTGCTTGTGTGGTCTTTAATCTTTCCTAAGAGCTGGCAGGCTACAGTCCCAGCGTGGGATTCTGTCTTAGGCAGTTTTCCACTGATGTTTTGGAAACCAAGCTTTGTGTGATCATTTGGACTGGAACATTCCCTCTCTCTCTCTTTTTTAAAAGACAGTTGTTTTTTTTTTTAATTGAAGTATTAGTTAGTTGACTTAACAATGCTGTGTTAATTTCTGAAGTACAGTAAAGTGATTCAGTTATACATACATATACAATCTTTTTCATACTCTTTTCCATTATGGTTTATCACAGGATATTGAATATAGTTTCCTGTGCTCTACAATAGGACGTTGTTGTTTATCCATTCTCTCTATATAATTGTTTGCTTCTGCTAATCCCAAACTTCTAATTCATCCCATCACCACCACCTCCCCGCTTGGCACCCACAAATCTGATCTCTATGTCTGTAAGTCTCTGTTTCATAGGTAAGTTCATTAGTGTCATATTTTAGATTCCATGTATAAGTGATATCATATGGTATTTGTCTTTCTCTTTCTGACTTCACTTAGTGTGACAATCTCAAACTCCATCCTTGTTGCTGCATATGGCATTATTTCATTCTTTTTATGGCTGAGTAATATTTCACTGTATGTATTGTACCGCATCTTTACCCATTCATCTGTTGATGGACATTTAGGGTATTTCCCTGTCTTGGGTATTGTAAATAGTGCTGCTATGAGGATATGAGTGCATGTATCTTTTGAATTATAGTTCTTCAAATATATGCCCAGGAGTGGAATTGCAGGATCATATGGCAACTCTATTTTTAGATTTTTAAGGAACCCCGACACTGTTCTCCATAATGACTAAACCTGTTTACACTCCCACCAACAATGTAGAAGAGTTTCTGTTTCTCTGCACTTCTCCAGCATTTGTTGTTTGTAGACTTTTTAGTGAGGGCTGTTCTGATACTTTATTTTAGTTCTGATTTACATTCCTCTCTAATAATTAGTGATGTTGAGCATCTTTTCATGTGCTTGTTGGCCATCTCATTGTCTTCTTTGGAGAAATCTCTCTTTAGAAAGTCTTCTGCCCATTTTTTGATTGTGGTGTTTGTCTTTTGTTATTGAGTTATATGAACTCTTTGTATATTTTGGTAATTAAACTCTTGTTGGTCATAAAATTGCAAGTATTTTCTCCCATTCTGTAGGGTGTCTTTTTGTTTATGATTTCTTTTGCTGTACAAAAGCTAATAAATTTGATTGCATCCCATTTGTTTATTTGTTGCTTTTACTTCTATTGCCTTGGGAGACTGACCTAAGAAAACATTGGTATGATTCATGTCAGAGAATGTTTTGCCTATGTTCTCTTCTAGGAGTTTTATGGTATCATATTTAAGTCTTTAAACTATTTCGAGTTTATTTTTGTGTAGAGTGAGGCAGTGTTCTAATGTCATTGATTTACATACAGCTGTCCAACTTTCCCAACACCAGTTGCCAAAGAAACTCTTTTCTCCATTGTATATTCTTGTCTCCTTTGCCAAAGTTTAATTGCCTGTAGGTATGTGGGTTTATTTTCTGGGTTCTCTATTCCACTTATCCACACGTTTGTTTTTGTGGCAATACCACACTGTTTTGATTGTAGCTTTGTAGTATTGTCTGAAGTCTAGGAGGATTATGCCTCCTACATTGTTCTTTTTCTCAGGATTGCTTTGGCAATTCTTGGTCTGTTATAATTCCATATAAATTTTTGGATTATTTGTTCTAGTTCTGTGGGAAAAGTCATGGGTAATTTGATAGGGATTCCATTAAACCTGCAGATTGCTTTAAGATAGTATGGCCATATTAACAATATTGATTCTTCCAATCCAAGAGCATAAGGTATCTTTCCATTTCTGTAAATCGTCTTCAGTTTCCTTTGTAAGTGTTTTATACTTCTCTACCTATAAGCCTTTCCTCTCCTTTGTGAGGTTTACTCTTAAGTTTTGTTTTGTTTTTAAAAAAATATTTATTTATTTGGCTGCACTGGGTCTTAGTTTTGGCATATGAACTTTTAATTGCAACATATGGGATCTAGTTCATTGACCAGGGATCAAACCTGGCCCTCCTGCATTGGGAGCATGGAGTCTTTAGCTACTGGACCACCAGGGAAGTACCTTAAGTATTTTTTTTTTTTTGATGTGGTTTTAAAAGGGATTGTATTTTTACTTTCCTTTTCTGATATTTCATTGTTAGTGAAAAGAAATGTAGCCAGTTTCTATATGTTAATCTTCTATCCTGCTGCCTTGCTCAATTCATTTATCAGTTCTAATGGTTTTTGTGTTGAGCCTTAAGGGTTTTTGATATATAGTATGTTAACTGCATATAATGACAATTTTACCTCTTCTCTTCTAGTTTGGATAGCTTTTATTTGAACAGGAATTCTTTTGATACCTGCTTATTCCCAGAAAAAAGTTACTTTTCACTCTTGTTTAAAACTTGTCCCAGATTTAGCCTATTAGCTGTTATTTTGGCATGAATGGAATGGAGGAGTTCCTATATGGGTTTTAAATAAAGAATATCAATAATTTAAATCTTAGAAAGTTATCTGACATGAATTTGGGTGCCTGTCGTAGGAATAATTTAGTTCCCTTGACCTCTTCTGTAAGAGATGTCTTCTTGGCCCCGCCCCATCCCCACTGGCTGGGGTGCTCTAGGTGCTGCGAGGAGACACTCTGAACCCTTGCGAACATGGTGCTCCGAGGGGTGCCTGAGCATGCGGGCCGTGGTTGGCATCCAACGCGCCTGCTTGCTGTGGCCCTGGGGATTTCGAGCAGGCGCTGTGCACCGGTCCTGCTCAGCTGTCGGGTCTGGAAATTCACAGAATAATAACAGGAATGGGTAACAACAGAAAATGGTGTTGGAACAGTGGGAATCAGCAATTTTGCACGGGAAGCTTTGGGAGATGTTTCCTGTAGTCTTCCTGAAGTTGGGACAAAATTGACAAACAAGAAGAGTTTGGTGCTTTGGAAAGTGTGAAAGCTGCTAGTGAACTCTATTCTCCTCTATCAGGAGAGGTAACTGAAGTTAATAAAGCTCTAGCAGAAAATCCAGGACTTGTCAACAAATCTTGTTATGAAGATAGTTGGCTGATCAAGATGACATTCAGTAACCCTTCAGAACTAGATGAACTAATGAGTGAAGAAGCATATAAGAAACACATAAAGTCTATTGAGGAGTGAAAATGGAACCCCTAAATAAACTAGTTTGAAACAAAACAAAAAGATGTTTTCTTGGAGTATGAGATTAGATTGGATGACTTTTAAGGACCCTTCTGGCATTCAAGTTTTGATTAGAAGTCTCAGCTTTTTTTCTCTAATGACTTAGACTTAAAAAATCTAGTCCTAACTCTAATCTTGGCACATACTAATTTACTAAAGAAATGCTGGTTAAATAAATTAATTTGCAGGAATTCTTCATGGTGTCCTCTTTTTTTTTCTTACAGTTAAAAGAGCCAAATTCCAGGGTTCACCAGGTAAGGCCAGCCTTTAATTCTTACGTACTTCTCCCCATACTTGCTATGATTTAAAAACATTCTTTCAAAAAAACATAAATGTCATTTGATTCATTGGTTAAATTAAACGCACTAAGTTCATTAAATTAATTAAAAAGTCTGTATGGAAAGATATTGGTCAAGGGGGTGCAAAGTTATACAAAATGAATAATTTCTGAAGATCTGATGTACAATAATGTGTCTGTTTAACAAATATTATGTACTTCAAATTGCTAAGAGGGTAGATCTTAAATGTTCTCAACTCTCACACAAACAGAGGAAATGGTAATTATGAGGTGGTGAGGAATGTGAATATTCTTGATTATAGTGATTATTTCACTTTGTATACGTATACAAAAATCATCAGATTATACACCTTAAATATATACAATTTTAAATTGCCAGTTATACCTCAAAAAGTTGAAGAAAAAAAAATGTTTTTATAAAACATCAAAGAAATCTCTATCAATCTAGTGAAAAGTTAGTCTCCTTACATATTGGCCAGCTTAGTTCTACTTCTCAGAAGTAACTGTTTTGAGGTTTTTATACACCTTTTCAGACTTTTTCTGTGTATGTGCATGTATACACTAATGAATCAGCTACATATGTAGCTTTTTTTCCAACAACACATCATAAAAGTTTTTTCTTGTGTATATGTGTGTGTATATATATCTGCTTTTTTTCCAACAACATATCATAAAAGTTTTTTCTTGTGTATGTGTGTGTATACATATATCTGGTTCTTTCAAAATGTTGTACACAGACTGTTATATTTAAAACAGATAACCAACAAGAAACTATTGTAAAAAAAAAAAAAAAAGTATACAGAATGTTGTTGTACCCTAGGTCCCTGATTGAATATTCAGGTCATTTCAATTTTTTTTGCCATAAGCAATACATCTTATTAATGCATTTATTATTGCCTGCTTTTGAAAATGTATCTGTATGCTGGAGTCCAAAAGTAGAGAATTGCTGGGCCAAAGGTATGTATTTTAAACAAATTTAGTAGCTGCTGCCACAGTGTGCCTCTGAAAGGTTTGCTAGCTTTTAATCAGGCCAAAAGTATATGAGTGTTTATTTTCCCAAATCCTTACCAACATTAAATAGCATGAAATTTTTTAATCTTTGCTCATGTGAAGGTGAAAAGAGTATCTCCTTATTTTAATACACATTTTCTTAAATGAATATCAAGTTAGTTACAAAGACTTACTCTGATTACTGCTGGGGCCAGAAGGAGAGTACTTGGATTATGGGGGAAAAGAACATACTGGGAACCCAAGAAAAATCTGAAAAACCAAACCTGGATGCAATGGGAACTAAAGCAGTTTCTGAGCCTACTGCTCTCTCCAGTGGCTGCAGGTTAGGACTTCTCTTTCTGAAAAGCTTTTTTGCTCTCCTTTCTCTTCAAGCAGGCTTTTTATGCTTACCTGTCTTGCATATACCCCATAAGAGCTACTCCAATGGAATTTATGTGCCTCTCCTTTGAGCTTCTTCACCAATCATTTGTCACTATTTCTCTGTTTTCTCTATTGAAAATCTTTTGCGAGGGAATCATATTGGTCTCAGCTTTTGGTTAGCTCATTAATTGACTGGCTGCTTTTGGGTGGCATCTCCTTTTGGTCTGGTCAGCTATGGTTGAATATGGGGAATGGAGTACAAAATACTATGCTAGAAAACAGCTCATTGGTATACTGCATTGCTACTACCAAGTATGGATGGGAATTCCCTCATGTGGGTGGGCTTGTATCCTCATATACCTTTGATATAACTGTAGTTATAATTATGGGTATAAAACTCCATAGTTTTTTATGATGTTTAAGATAAAGATTTACCTTCTAATAGAAGTACATGGCAGTGCCCATTTTCTTACACCTCTAACATTGGTAGTTGCTTTAAGTGATTTTTGACAATTTGATGAGTCAAAAATGATAGTCTTTTTTTTTTCATTTTATAAAGTTATGATTAACTTCTTACATAGAAAAGTGAACTCTCAATTCAGTGTCTCTAATCATGGCTGATACAAAGGAAGTAACAAAATGTGCTGTGTTAAGTCAGGTCAGATTTCTGAGTTTTGAGATCCAGGCCACCTACCTTTGTTTGGTACTCAATTTATACTCTCAGGTTAGAGAATTTTATTTTCTCGAATCTGTGATAATATTTCTTTTTATGTAAGTTGTGCTGTAGGCCAAGGTGAATAGATCGAGCTTGAAATCCATTTCCTTTATGAGGGTTTTTCCTCTGTGTCACTGTAAACAACTAGAGTTAACTAGTTGTTCCTCTTCTGCCTTCTTTTAGCACTTTTTCTCTGTGGTACTTACTTCTTTATATATTAATTTGCATAACATCTTTTCCGTAAGATCAATTAGATTATTATTTTTTAAAACTGCAAGTGGGCTATAAAGTCAACCTAGGTGGTTATGATTAATATTTTAATTAAATTAGAATAGAAAATACCAAGGTATCACATCTTGCATTTCATAAAGCTTTCGTTTTTGTTTATATGTATGTGCATGTGTGACTTTTGGAAAAGGATAAAGTAGAGTCCTTACATTTGAAAAACACTATTATAGCTTATAATAGTGTTGTGTTTTATAATTGAGAATAGTGTGTGTTTTATAATTTTTTTGTGTTTTATAATTGAGAATAGTGTTGTGTTTTATAGTCGAGAATAGTGTGTATTTTATAATTTTTTTGTACCTCTTGTTTAAAATGATACTATATTATAGAATATATAATTTCAGTTTTTCCTTACATGTAATACTATAATTTGGACATTACTTAATTCCAAGGACTTTGTGAGATTGGATAACCATCTGAGCACTAAGTATTATATCTTTGTTTTGCATTTTTTTCAAAGACAAATTTAACACATATGTGACCCTGAAAGTGCAAAATGTGAAGAGTACAACTGTAGCAGTTCGTGGTGATCAACCTTCCTGGGAACAAGATTTTATGTTGTAAGTACTTTGCAGTAGCAGCATGCCTACAATATTTGATAATATTTCCAAGGTAATCACATTGGATTAAACAAGTAGAGGCTAAAGATTTTGTGTATATATAAGATTTATAAAACATATTAAATATTCAAAAACACATTTTAATAGCATGTTAAGTATTCTTTTTGAAAACAAAAGAGAGGAACAAATGAGGTGTATAGTAGATATACACACCTACTACAGTAAAGTGATCTGCAGTTTTGTTCTCTCCCAGATTTATATTTTCAAAGACGAATTATGAATTCGAGTAAACTCTCAGTTTGTGTGAGTGAAAATATACCTAGTCAGATTTACCTACTAGTCAGAATTAGCTGTAGTATAACATACTTAGTATGATATTAAACCGAACTTAATGTTTTTTCAGTTCTTAGAAGGCTCCTTGAAGGAATGTGGTTATGCATGTGAAGACTGTATTTGCGTTTCTATGTCACTTGCTTTTTTAAAATACTCTATTCAAACTGCTGTCTTTATTTTTTTTAATTTATTTTTTAATTGGAGGAAAATTGCTTTACAATGTTCTGTTGGTTTCTGGCTGTACAATAACACAAATCAGCCATACTTACACATATATCTCCTCCCTCTGGAGCCTCCCCACTTAAATCACCTGCTTTTGAAGATAAGGACATGTGCTTTTAATCCTTTTTGTTTTATGGAGTAAAATATTCTACCTTCATCTAATTAATAATAAAAATGAGTAAATGTTAGTTGAATTGTTTGCATATGACACAGAATTTAGTGTATTATGATTGTGACTTTAAAAACTTGCTATTTCCTTTTTTCCTCTTAAATTTTAGCAATTTTTTTTTCTGATCTAGGAAAGGAAAGTAAAATATAGGCTATCATTTCTGAAAGACTGAGCCAATCACTTAGCTTCTCTGAGTGTCAATTTCCTTATCTGTAAAGGTCTACTCTGTCACAAGGTTATACTTTATTTTGGGGGAAAGTGGGCACAAGTTGGTCAAAAAGAAAATATATTAACATTTCTGTGAAATTTGTGATTGAAGTGAAATTGTGAGTTTTATAGTGCATCTGAGACATAGGATGACTCTCCTTATGGGAGAACATTCCAATCCTCTAGGCTTTTAATATGTTGCTGCTTATAGTACCACTCTATTAGTCTTTGCCCTGCTTCATTCCGTATTCCAAGGCCAAATTTGCCTGTTACTCCAGGTGTTTATTGACTTTCTACTTTGACATTCCAGTCCCCTATAATGAAAAGGACATCTTTTTTGGGTGTTAGTTCTAAAAGGTCTTGTAGGTCTTCATAGAACCGTTCAACTTCAGCTTCTTCAGCATTCTGGTTGGGGCATAGACTTGGATTACTGTGATATTGAATGGTTTGCCTTGGAAAAGGTAAGTTTTCATTCCAATCCCAAAGAAAGGCAGTGCCAAAGAATGCTCAAACTACCGCACAGTTGCACTCATTTCACATGCTAGTAAAGTAATGCTCAAAATTCTCCAAGCCAGGCTTCAGCAATATGTGAACCATGAACTTCCTGATGTTCAAGCTGGTTTTAGAAAAGGCAGAGGAACCAGAGATCAAATTGCCAACACCCGCTGGATCATGGAAAAAGCAAGAGAGTTCCAGAAAAACATCTATTTCTGCTTTATTGACTATGCCAAAGCCTTTGACTGTGTGGATCACAATAAACTGTGGAAAATTCTGAAAGAGATGGGAATACCAGACCACCTGATCTGCCTCTTGAGAAATCTGTATGCAGGTCAGGAAGCAACAGTTAGAACTGGACATGGAACAACAGACTGGTTCCAAACAGGAAAAGGAGTATGTCAAGGCTGTGTATTGTCACCCTGTTTATTTAACTTATATGCAAAGTACATCATGAGTAACGCTGGACTGGAAGAAACACAAGCTGGAATCAAGACTGCTGGGAGAAATATCAATAACCTCAGGTATGCAGATGACACCACCCTTATGGCAGAAAGTGGAGAGGAACTCAAAAGCCTCTTGATGAACGTGAAACTGGAGAGTGAAAAAGTTGGCTTAAAGCTCAACATTCAGAAAACGAAGATCATGGCATCTGGTCCTATCACTTCATGGGAAATAGATGGGGAAACAGTGGAAACAGTGTCAGACTTTCTTTTTCTGGACTCCAAAATTACTGCAGATGGTGACTGCAGCCATGAAATTAAAAGATGCTTACTCCTTGGAAGGAAAGTTATGACCAATCTAGATAGCATATTCAAAAGCAGAGACATTACTTTGCCAACAAAGGTTCGCCTAGTCAAGGCTATGGTTTTTCCTGTGGTCATGTATGGATATGAGAGCTGGACTGTGGAGAAGGCTGAGTGCCGAAGAATTGATGCTTTTGAACTGTGGTGTTGGAGAAGACTCTTGAGAGTCCCTTGGACTGCAAGGAGATCCAACCAGTCCATTCTGAAGGAGATCAGCCCTGGGATTTCTTTGGAAGGAATGATGCTAAAGCTGAAACTCCAGTACTTTGGCCACCTCATGCGAAGAGTTGACTCATTGGAAAAGACTCTGATGCTGGGAGGGATTGGGGGCAGGAGGAGAAGGGGATGACAGAGGATGAGATGGCTGGATGGCATCACTGACTCGATGGACGTGAGTCTGAGTGAACTCCGGGAGTTGGTGATGGACAGGGAGGCCTGGCGTGCTGCAACTCATAGTGTCACAAAGAGTTGGACATGACTGAGCAACTGATCTGATCTGATAGTACCACTTACTAAACTTTATTATAATACTTAAAGGTTAAGATTATGAGGGTTTGGGCTAAGACAGTAACAGAAGAATAGATGGAAGATATTAAGGAGGTAGAACAAAGACTTGTCTTGGAGGATTGGATAAGTGGCGTGCTACTCAATAGGACAGGACATACTGTATCAGTTATGAACAAGCTTATATTTGAAGTTCTTACAGGACAGGTAGGAAGAACATTACAAAAGATAGAAACTTGAACCTGGTACTCATGGAGGAAGCCTAGGTTGGAGAAATATTTTGGTTAGTTGAAGCCATAGGTGTAGATGAGAAAGCTTAAGGAGAATGTGTAGGGTGAAAAAAGGGCCTGGGGTAGGGCCCGGAGAGCACTGGTATTTAAAGAGGGGACAAAGGGGACTAAGAAGGAGTGAACAGAGAAGAGGAAGGAGAAACGAGATAGTGGTGTCCTGGAAGCTGAAGAACTGGGGCTTCCGGAAGAGCTAGCGATGTCAGATTTCTCACTGGTTGCCTCTCTCTCAAGATTATCAGACCAGATCAGATCAGATCAGTCGCTCAGTTGTGTCCGATTCTTTGTGACCCCATGAATCACAGCACGCCAGGCCTCCCTGTCCATCACCAACTCCCGGAGGTCACTCAGACTCACATCCATACAGTCAGTGATGCCATCTAGCCATCTCATCCTCTGTCATCCCCTTCTCCTCTTGCCCTCAATCCCTCCCAGCATCAGAGTCTTCTCCAATGAGTCAACTCTTCGCATGAGGTGGCCAAAGTACTGGAGTTTCAGCTTTATCATCATTCCTTCCAAAGAAATCCCAGGGCTGATCTCCTTCAGAATGGACTGGTTGGATCTCCTTGCAGTCCAAGGGACTCTCAAGAGTCTTCTCCAACACCACAGTTCAAAAGCATCAATTCTTCAGTGCTCAGCCTTCTTCACAGTCCAGCTCTCACATCCATACATGACCACAGGAAAAACCATAGCCTTGACTAGGCGAACCTTTGTTGGCAAAGTGATGTCTCTGCTTTTGAATATGCTATCTAGGTTGGTCATAACTTTCCTTCCAAGGAGTAAGCATCTTTTAATTTCATGGCTGCAGTCACCATCTGCAGTAATTTTGGAGTCCAGAAAAAGAAAGTCTGACACTGTTTCCACTGTTTCCCCATCTATTTCCCATGAAGTGATAGGACCAGATGCCATGATCTTCGTTTTCTGAATGTTGAGCTTTAAGCCAACCTTTTCACTCTCCATTTTCATTTTCATCAAGAGGCTTTTGAGTTCCTCTCCACTTTCTGCCATAAGGGTGGTGTCATCTGCATACCTGAGGTTATTGATATTTTTCCTGGCAATCTTGATTCCAGCTTGTGTTTCTTCCAGTCCAGCGTTACTCATGATGTACTTTGCATATAAGTTAAATAAACATGGTGACAATATACAGCCTTGACGTACTCCTTTTCCTGTTTGGAACCAGTCTGTGTTCCATGTCCAGTTCTAACTGTTGCTCCTGACCTGCATACAAATTTCTCAAAAGGCAGATCAGGTGGTCTGGTATTCCCATCTCTTTCAGAATTTTCCACAGTTTATTGTGATCCACACAGTCAAAGGCTTTGGCATAGTCAATAAAGCAGAAATAGATGTTTTTCTGGAACACTCTTGCTTTTTCCATGATCCAGTGGATGTTGGCAATTTGATCTCTGGTTCCTCTGCCTTTTCTAAAACCAGCTTGAACATCAGGAAGTTCACGGTTCACATATTGCTGAAGCCTGGCTTGGAGAATTTTGAGCATTACTTTACTAGCGTGTGAGATGGGTGCAATTTGCGGTAGTTTGAGCATTCTTTGGCATTGCCTTTCTTAGGGATTGGAATGAAAACTGACCTTTTCCAGTCCTATGGCCACTGCTGAGTTTTCCAAATTTGCTGGCATATTGAGTGCAGCACTTTCACAGCATCATCTTTCAGGATTTGGAATAGCTCCACTGGAATTCCATCACCTCCACTAGCTTTGTTCATAGTGATGCTTTCTAAGGCCCACTTGACTTCACATTCCAGGATGTCTGGCTCTAGGTCAGTGATCACACCATCATGATTATCTGGGTCATGAAGATCTTTTTTGTACAGTTCTTCTGTGTATTCTTGCCACCTCTTCTTAATATCTTCTGCTTCTGTTAGGTCCATATTATAAACCTCATTTTCATAAACCTCAAGATTATAAACCTCATTTATTCCCTCTCTGTTGTATTGGCATCAGAGTGAGATCATGTGTTTCTTTCTTCACTCATGCAAAGTCAGCTATAAACAGTTTTTTCAAGTCTCTTTCTTGTTTGCCATACCACAGTCTGGCTGTGGTATATAAACCTAGCAATCCTTCTTTCTTTTGACTTCCTTATGGCTGTCGTAATCACTAAAATTATAACTGTTCGCAGCATGTGAAACATAACAATCATCTGCAGTCTTTCATCAGCATAGTAGCATTATTCTTATTTATTTTCCAATTTCCCATAGCACTTCCTCTTTCAGCCCTATTGTGATATGTGTGACTTTTTCTTCTGTCTCCCACCTTGAGATACTGTGTGAATTTTCTGCTTTCTGTTCCTATTCCTTACTCCTCCTATCCTGCTCTTTTGTCACTGGCAACTCTATTGCTGGTCACTTGTCTCCCTTTCTCCTTTTCTTTTTTTCTCCCTGATGTATTATGTGATAGTATCTAATGTTCATTTTGGTGTTCCTCATTTATCTTTAGTATTTATCTTATTTCCAGGAATTGACTGTTCATTCCTAAGGGCAAGGAGGGCATCTTCATTTATTGTGAATTTGCCTAGCCCAGGATCCTGTATACATGTATGTACATATACTGTCAATTGAGTACTGTAGAGAAAAGAAGCTTCCCCAGAGCACTAGGGATGAGGCAAAACAGAGTTCTCTGACTTCTCTTAGTTGAGCCATCTGAGCAGATGTAGATAAGAGGCTTCTTATAGAAGATATCTTCTTTGTTTGGGCCTTTTCCCCCAGTGTTCCCTGAAGAATAGATTTTCTTTTTTATCTGCTCCAAGTCAAGCTGTAAAGACCTCTGGCTATTTTTTTTTAGCTGTGGCTTGAGATGGGGCTTCCCTGGTGGCTCAGATGGTAAAGAATCTGCCTGTGATGCAGGAGACACAGATTCAATCCCTGGATCAGGAAGATCCCCTGGGGAAGGGAATGGCTAACCACCCCAATATTCTTGCCTGGGAAATCCCATGGACAGGGGAGCCTGGTTCCCATGGCTACAGTCCATGGGGTAGCAAAAAGTCAGACACAACTGAGTGACTGACACCAAGTTTTCACACACTTGAGATGCTATTTAGGACTTTCTTTGAGAATATTATATATATCCCTAAGTAATTTTTCTTTTTTAAATTAAAAAGATTTGGGATTGTTAAATTTATTTTCCAAGGCTGATCAGTTAATTAGGCTGAATGAAATGGTGTGCAAAAGCTACCTTTCCCCATGGTGAATGCCTTAACATAGTAACTGGGTATAGTCACCTACTTTATGGTTTTGAATAGCTCTCCAGACAGCTTGGAAGTTTCTCGAGAGAGGAACTGGGTCCTGTATTGTGTGTCTTTCTCAAAGTACCAAGCCATATGTATTGTATGTGCTCAGGGAACTTACATTAAATGGAAAAATTGAACTCAGTTCTTTTCTATTCTGTTGTATTTACATAAAAGGGGCAAATTTTCTCTGCTTTGCTTGTCTTCAACATGCTTGATATGAATTTTACAGCTATAATGCACATCCCAAACTAGTGAATCTAAGAATATGTATCTTAATAGTACAACAGGGAAGCCAAGCTCTCTCTCAAGCACAGACTCAAAACTTCATGTGATGAATAGCTGTTGTTTTTCCAAGAATTCCATTGTGCTTTTTCTGCTGGAATTGGCCTTTTCTCATCTTTCTTGCGTTTCCCCGCAAATAAATTTGTGCTTCCATAGGAGCTTTCCAGAGAATGTTTTTTAGTGTTAACATAAGGGTTTGCTTGTTTCATCTTAAGTCCGTAATTGTTTTTGAGTTAGCCCTTCCTAACTGATATTCTTCCGTATATGACGCTTGCTTCTGCTTAGTTGTCGTCTGGCTCTTTCTAGTTTCTTTTCAAATATATTTTCCTAGTTATTATTATAGGAAAATCATTGTGTTTATTATTATCTTGTGATCATTTCATTTATAAGTAACAGTGCCTGCTTTAACTGATAATGACTACTGGGTTCTGCAGGGACTGAGTGGTGTGAACTAGCACACTCTAGTGTTCATCACTTGCCTCACCCCATGTTCCTAACAAGATTAGATGTTCTCAGGGGCCCTTTTACTTTTTCTTCAACTCTTGTTCATATATCTGGTAAAGAAGCCTTGCTTTTTCCTCAAAGATTCCTGTCAGTTCAGTTCAGTTCAGTTCAGTTGTTCAGTCGTATCCGACTCTTTGTGACTCCATGGACTGCAGCACGCCAGGCCTCCCTGTCCATCAGCAACTCCGGAAGTTTACTCAGATTCATGTCCATTGAGTCGGTGATGCAATCCAGCCATGTCATCCTCTGTTGTCCCCTTCTCCTCCCACCTTCAATCTTTCCCAGCATCAGGGTCTTTTCCAATGAGTCATTTCTTCTTATCAGGTGGCCAGAGTATTGGAATTTCAGCTTCAGCATCAGTCCTTCCAATGAATATTCAGGACTGATTTCCTTTAGGATGGACTGGTTGGATCTCCTTGCAGCCCAAGGGACTCTCAAGAGTCTTTTCCAACATCGCAGTTCAAAAGGATCAATTCTTCAGCACTCAGCTTTCTTTGTAGTCCAACTCTCACATCCATACATGACTACTGGAAAAACCATAGCTTTGCCTAGACGGACCTTTTTGGGCAAAGTAACGTCTCTGCTTTTGAATATGCTGTCAAGGTTGGTCATAAATTTTCTACCAAGGAATAAGCGTCTTTTAATTTCATGGCTGCAATCACCATCTGCAGTGATTTTGGAGTCCAGAAAAATAAAGTCTGTCACTGTTTCCATTGTTTCCCCATCTATTTCCCATGAAGTGATGGGACCAGATGCCATGATCTTAATTTTCTGAATGTTGAGTTTTAAGCAAACTTTTCCACTCTCCTCTTTCACTTTCATCAAGAGGCTCTTTAGTTCTTCTTCTCTTTCAGCCATAAGAATGGTGTCATCTGCATATCTGAGGTTATTGATATTTCCCCCAGCAGTCTTGATTCCAGCTTACACTTCATCCAGCCCAGCATTTCTCATGATGTACTCTGCATGTAAGTTAAATAAGCAGGGTGACAATATGCCACCTTGATGTACTCCTTTCCCTATTTGGAAGCAGTCTGTCTTCCATGTCCAGTTCTAACTGTTGCTTCCTGACCTGCATACAGATTTCTCAAGAGGCAGATCAGGTGGTCTGGTATTCCCATCTCTTTCAGAATTTTCCACAGTTTATTGTGATCCACACAGTCAAAGGCTTTGGCATAGTCAATAAAGCAGAAATAGATGTTTTTCTGGAACTCTCTTGCTTTTTCCATGATCCAGTGGATGTTCACAATTTGATCTCTGGTTCCTCTGCCTTTTTTAAATCCAGCTTGGACATCTGGAAGTTCATGGTTCACGTACTGTTGAAGCCTGCCTTGGAGAATTTTGAGTATTAATTACTTTACTAGCATGTGAGATGAGTGCAATTGTGCGGTAGTTTGAACATTCTTTGGCATTGCCTTTCTTTGGGATTGGAATGAAAACTGACCTTTTCCAGTCCTGTGGCCAGTGCTGAGTTTTCCAAATTTACTGGCATATTGAGTGCAGCACTTTCACAGCATCATCTTTTAGGGTTTGAAATAGCTCAACTGGAATTCCATCATGTCCACTAGCTTTGTTTGTAGTGATGCTTCCTAAGGCCCACTTAGGAACTGCGCATTCCAGGATGTCTGGCTCTAGGTGACTTACCATACCATCGTGATTATCTGGGTCGTAAAGATCTATTTTGTATTTTTTGTTCTTCTGTGTTTTCTTGCCACCTCTTCTTAATATCTTCTGCTTCTGTTAGGTCCATATCATTTCTGTCCTTTATTGTGCCCATCTTTGCATGCAATGTTCTGTTGGTATCTCTGATTTTCTTGAAGAGATCTCTGGTCTTTCCCACTCTATGTTTTCCTCTATTTCTTTGTACTGATCGCTGAGGAAGGCTTTCTTATCTCTCCTTACTATTCTTTGGAACTCTGCGTTCAAATGGGTATTTGCTTTTTGCTTCTCTTCTTTTCACAGCTATTTGTAGGGCATCCTTAGACAGCCATTTTGCTTTTTTGCATTTCTTTTTCTTGGGGATAGTCTTGATCCCTGTCTCTTGTACAGTGTCACGAACCTCCATCCGTAGTTCATCAGACACTTTGTCTATCAGATCTAATCCCTTGAATCTATTTCTCACTTCCACTGTATAATTGTAAGGGATTTGATTTAGGTGATACCTGAATGGTCTAGTGGTTTTCCCTACTTTTCTTCAATTTAAGTCTGAGTTTGGCAATAAAAAGTTCATGATCTGAGCCACAGTCAGTTCCCAGTCTTGTTTTTGCTGACTCTATAGAGCTTCTCCATCTTTGGCTGCAAAGAATGTAATCAATCTGATTTCGATATTGACCATCTGGTGATCTCCATGTGTAGAGTTTTCTCTTATGTTATTGGAAGAGGATGTTTGCTGTGACCAGTGCATAGTCTTGGCAAAACTCTATTAGCCTTTGCCGTGCTTCATTCTGTACTCCAAGGCCAAATTTGCCTGTTACTCCAGGTGTTTCTTGGCTTCTTACTTTTGCATTCCAGTCCCCTATAATGAAAAGGGCATCTTTTTTGGGTGTTAGTTCTAGAAGATCTTGTTAAGTCTTCGTAGCACCATTCAACTTCAGGTTCTTCAGAATTACTGGTCAGGTCATAGACTTGGATTACTGTGATGTTGAATGGTTTTCCTTGGAAATGAACAGAGATCATTCAGTTATTTTTGAGATTACATCCAAGTCCTGCATTTTGGACTCTTTTGTTGACTATGATGGCTACTCCATTTCTTCTAAGGGATTCTTGCCACAGTAGTAGATACAATGATCATGAGTTAAATTCACCCGTTCCAGTACATTTTAGTTTGCTGATTCCTAAAATGTCGATGTTCATTCTTAACTTCCTGTTTGACCACTTCCAATTTGCCTTGTTCAGGGACCTAACATTCCAGGTTCCTATGCAATATTGCTCTTTACAGCATCGGGCTTTGCTTCTATCACCAGTCACATCCTCAACTGGGTGTTGTATTTGCTTTGGACACATCTCTTCATTCTTTGTGGAGTTATTTCTCTACTGATATCCAGTAGCATATTAGGCACATACCAATCTGGGGAGTTCATCTTTCAGTGTCCTATATTTTTGCCTTTTCATACTGTTCATGGGGTTCTCAAGGCAAGAATACTGAATGGTTTGCCATTTCCTTCTCCAGTGGACCACATTTTGTCCAGAGGTATAATTTGGGGGCAGTGCTAGTATTATAAAACATATGAAATTATTGCTTAAGTTCAGAGACTGTATGCAGATACTGCTGGCAGTAATGCTCTCATTCTTCTTGTGAAACTGTGTTAGTCTACCCATGATTGTAGCTCCAAGGGAGAAGGGACAGACTGACAGAGGAAACTTTCTGTGTATACCTACGTATGTGTCTAGGAACACAGAGAGTGGTTGAAGCATCTGGGACATTTTGATTTTTTCCTGATGACAGGATCCTGATGAGGTTTAGCAAAACAGATATCTCTATTTCTTTTATATTACCTGATTTTCTAAAAAAGGGCTTACTTCTTTCCTTTAGTGAAATTAGTCGCCTGGACCTGGGTCTAAGTGTGGAAGTATGGAACAAAGGACTGATCTGGGACACCATGGTGGGGACTGTGTGGATTGCACTGAAGACGATTCGTCAGTCGGATGAGGTCAGTCAATGCATTGCCCCTTTGGAGGTATGGCTCTAGCCTTTGCTTCTCCTCACCCTAGCTCCATTCTGCTAATGTTCATCCATATATTTCAGATTTTTCTGTCCCATTTCTAACCAGAGGACATAATACCTGCTTATTCCTAATGTCACTCAGAGGTTCAGGAGATTTTACTTAAGTGTGGCCTACCCTCTGCCCTGTGACTGAACTCAGGGGTGCCAGAGTACCTTTTTATCCTTGTCAGGTATTTTGCCCCTCTGTGTACTCTGTGCATGCTGGTGGGGGTGTGTATGGGATTGGCAGGGTGAAGGAGGGGAGTGCGAGGGAAGGGAAAAAGGAGAGAGAGAGAGAGAGTGTGTGTGTGTGAGAGAGAGAGAGCGAGAGATTGGTCAAATCTAGGAAAACTGTGGCTTCTGAATTTCCTCTAAGACGCTGTTCTGAGAAGAGTCCCATCAAATTTTGTTCGCCAGCTCTTTGAGTCACCGATCCTAGGGACCTGATTTCAGTCTTCTTTCTTCTACTTATAGCCCTAATAGAGTTTAAAGAACTACAAGTTTGGCAATTGGTCTTTGAAGGATGATGCTAGCTGAACTAGGCCCCCGGAAGAGGACATGGAGAAGAGATGTGGGAGGATGAGGGGAGGAGAAGGGGACGAAGAGGATGAGATGGCGGATGGACTGACGAGGATGCGAGGGGACCCCGGGAGGGTGATGGAGGGAGGGCGCTGCGGGGGGGCGGCGGGCGGATCTGATCTGATCTGATCTGATTCACACTTGAGTTCATACAGTGTTTTCAACACTGAATTTCTACCGCACTTTACCAGATGAGAATGTAACTCAGCATCATTTTTATGTCACTGAGTTTGAATATTTTCACTGTGGCCCCAGTTCAGGTCAGCTTACCTAGTGATGTTACTAGCTCTTTAGTGATTAGAAGTAGTGATGCATTAAGTGACATAGTCATTAAGAATCGTACAAATTAAATATTGATCCATGGGGATACCTTGTTTTTGAGTTTAGTGCTCTGGAAATTCTATCCTCGGTGGGCTGGCAGAAAGCTGAGCACAGTGAAAACTGCCTTCCCACCAGAGAGGGGGACAGAAGCCACCCACAGCAGAGACAGGTGGTGAGACTCTGGTGTGTTTGCCTCATTAGGATATGTGAGTGGCCCTCAGAAGCTGTCTGACAGGGAAAATGAGAGAAAAACACTTGGGCCTTTAACCGAGAAGGAGTCCTGAAAGAGTGAAGTTTAATCATAGATCTCTGTTTTCTAGGAAGGGCCTGGGGAATGGTCCACGTTGGAGGCAGAGACATTAATGAAAGATGATGAAATCTGTGGAACTAAAAATCCAACTCCCCATAAAATTTTGCTTGATACAAGATTTGAGTTGCCTTTTGGTGAGTCCGATTTAAAAAACCATTTAATACTTTTTACATTTAATGCCGTTTGCAGTTGTTTCTAGTTGTTTTATTACTGTGTCTTTTGTCAGCTGTTCTCCCTTCAGGGCATTCTGTTTTCTTTTTTTTTTTTTTTTAATTTTATTTTGCTTAACTTCACAATATTGTATTGCTTTTGCCATACATCAAAATAAATCCGCCACAAGTATACATGTGTTCCCCATCCTGAACCCTCCTCCCTCCTCCCTCCCCATACCATCCCTCTGGGTCATCCCAGTGCACCAGCCCCAGGCATCCGGTATCAGGCATCGAACCTGGACTGGCGACTCGTTTCATATATGATATTATACATATTTCAATGCTATTCTCCCAAATCATCCCACCCTCTCCCTCTCCCAGAGTCCAAAAGACTGTTCTATACATCAGTGTCTCTTTTGCTGTCTCGTATACAGGGTTATTGTTTCCATCTTTCTAAATTCCATATATATGCGTTAGTATACTGTATTTGTGTTTTTCTTTCTGGCTTACTTCACTCTGTATAATAGGCTCCAGTTCCATCCCCCTCATTAATACTGATTCAAATGTATTCTTTTTAATGGCTGAGTAATACTCCATTGTGTATATGTACCACAGCTTTCTTATCCATTCATCTGCGGATGGACATCTAGGTTGCTTCCAAGTCCTGCATTCTGTTTTCTGTTCACTTCCCTGTAACACCGAGCTCGGGTATGTGCAAAGTAAAGTCTAGAATGGTGCTCATTAAAGAGTCCACTCTAAAAGCATTCTTCTCAAGTCATTTAGTTTCTTATTTACCATTTCTTATGATGACTTATGAAATACTTGTCAGAGAATATCAATGACTTATTCTTTTGATAATATTTTCACATTCATTGTCTTGAAGTTAATGTATACCCTATGATTTGTCAATTTAAACATTAAAGTAATACTAATAGAATAGTAATTTTAAAAATCACACAAAAATGCATATTCATTGTAAAAATTTAGATAGTATGGGAATGTATATGGATAGAAAGTTGTCTCTTTTGCTGCTTCCTTTGACCTCTTTTGCATTCCCCAGAAATAAACTGTTGACTTTCTTGTGTCTTGGTCTAGGCACAAGAAATTTCTTCTCTAGAAATTTATTTTGACAAATTTCGGTCATACTTTATGTACTATATATGGTGATAGTGTTGTATAAAGCATATTATCCTGGACATCATTTCATGTTATACTTATCTATCTTGCTGGTCTCAATAGTTTCTTTATATCATAAATTAAGCAATCCTTTTTCTTTTGCAATCATTTATTGATTGACATGTAGGTTGTTTCCAGGTTTTTTTTTAAATATACTGCTATAATGAACAGCTTTATCTGTACCCATTTATGAGCCTAAGAGAAATTCCTTAAAGTAGAATTTAAGGAATAGATAAAAAGATATGTTTATTGTTACTTTTCATAGTACTGCTAAGTTGCTTGTGTTAAAAAAAAAAAAAGGATTGTGCCAGTTTATATTCCTACTAACTATGTCTCAAGTGTCTTTTTTCTGCACATCTTTGCCAACATTTTGTAATTTCCTAATTTTTAAACATTGGTATCTTGTTTAATTTAATTTTAACTTTTTTCAGTTTTAATTTTGACTGTTTATTGATATTCATGTATACTCTTGTTGTTGCAGATATGTCTGTTTTTATCTTCTACCTTCTGGTGATTTGAGCAAAAATGGCATGATTTTCCAGTAAGCTCAGAAATAATAAACTCAGAACAACTATTACTTTCCAAAAAAACAGAAAGGAAGACTTTCTTGCGTATCTGTAGGCCTAGTTTCAGGAGAAGAGAAAAACAGTTGGAGTTCTTGCTTATAGCTTAATTGCTTGTATTCTTAGTGCTGTGTTCTTAGCTGTACCTAGTCTGGAATGGAGTTTGTCTTGTTGAATTGGAAGCGGGGTAGGTGGGGAAGGATCTTGGTTCAAATACACCACTTAAAGTTGTAGTTGATTTTCTTGAATATATGTTTCTTCTTCTGTATGCTCTTAGGATCATTTCTAGAGACTTTCAGTTCAGTTCAGTTGCTCAGTCGTGTCCGACTCTTTGTGACCCCATGGACTGCAGCATGCCAGGCTTCCCTGTCCTCCAGCTTTTTTACTCTCCTCTTTAACTTTCATCAAGAAGCTCTTCAGTTCCTCTTCACTTTCTGCTATAAGGGTGATATCATCTGCATATCTGAGGTTATTGATATTTCTCCCTGCAGTTTATTGCAGCTTGTGCTTTATCCAGCTCCACATTTCACATGATGTACTCTGCTGCTGCTGCTAAGTTGCTTCAGTTGTGTCCGACTCTGCGTGACCCCATAGACGGCAGCCCACCAGGCTCCCCCGTCCTTGGGATTCTCCAGGCAAGAACACTGGAGTGGGTTGCCATTTCCTTCTCCAATGCATGAAAGTGAAAAATGAAAGTGAAGTTGCTCAGTCGTGTCCGACTCTTAGCGACCCTATGGACTGGAGCCTACCAGGCTCCTCCGTCCATGGGATTTTCCAGGCAAAAGTACTGGGGTGGGGTGCCATTGCCTTCCCCGATAAGTTAAATAAGCAGGGTGACAATGACATACTCCTTTCCCAATTTGGAACCAGTCCATTATTTCATGTCCAGTTCTAACTGTTGCTTCTTGACCTACATACAGATTTCTCAGGAAGCAAGTAAGGTATTCCCATCTCTTGAAGAATTTTCCACAGTTTGTTGTGATCCACACAGTCAAAGGCTTTAGTGTAGTCAATGAAGCAGATGTGTTTCTGGAATTCTCTTGCTTTTTCTATGATTTGCCAGATGTTCTTTATTTGATCTCTAGTTCCTCTGCCTTTTCTAAATCCAGCTTGAAGATATGAAAGTTCTCAGTTCACATACTGTGAAGCCTATCTTTGAGAATTTTGAGCATTACTTTGCTAGCGTGTGAAATGAGTGCAATTGTGCAGTAGTTTGAACATTCTTTGGCATTGCCTTTCTTTAGGATTGGAAGGAAAACTGACTTTTTCCAGTCCAGTGGCCACTCTGTGTTTTCCAAATATGCTGACATATTGAGTGTAGCACTTTCACAGTATCATCTTTTAGGATTTGAATTAGCTCAGCTGGAATTCCATCACCTCCAGTAGCTTTGTTTCTAATGATGCTACCTAAGGCCCACTTGACTTCACACGTCAGGATGTCTGTTCTAGGTGTGTGATCACACCATTGTGGTTATCTGGGTCATTAAAATCTTTTTTGTATAGTTCTTCTGTGTATTCCTGACTTCCCTGGTGGCTCAGATGGTAAAGCGTCTGCCTACAATGCGGGAGGCTCAGGTTCAATCCTTGGGTTGGGAAGATCCCCTGAAGAAGGAAATGGTAACCCACTCCAGTATTCTTGCCTGGAAAATCCCATGGACGGAAGAGCCTGGTAGGCTATAGTCCATGGGGTTGCAAAGAGTCGGACACTACTGAGCGACTTTCTTTCTTTCTGTATGTTGTTGCCACCTCTTCTTAGTATCTTCTACTTCTAGAGACTTTAAATGGTATTTTTAATAAGTATGTTCAGTTCCTCTAGGAAATAGATCTGTGGAGCTCCTCACACTGTCATGCTAAAAATCAGTCAGTCCACTTCTCATTGCATTTTAAGCAAGCATTCCTCTTTCAAAACTGCATCATTATATTGTGTCATAGGGAGAAATATACATTTCTTTCTAGATTTTCTTTCATGAGAGCACTTGAATAGTTTATTTTGGTATCTATAGTATTTGCTTGGCACATAATAGGTGCCTAATAAATTTTTTTGAATAAACATTAAGGTAGAATCTCAGATAAGTGTCTTTGTGAGTTAATGTAAGTGTGCTAATAAGGTTTTGTCTCTATGATAACCATGTTTGGGATATAGTTTTTAAAAACTTAAAGGGTCCTTCTTAAGGAAGATTTTGGTTTGTAGCGTGCCATATTTCAGCAAAGAAATTTTCCTTTGGATAATTTAGAAACCTATGCAATATTCTATTAAATTTTATACCATCACTTTTAAAAATGCTAACTTTTAATTTTTAAAATCATGTTTTAAGTTCAGAAAACACAGGTGTACAAAAAGACAAAGATTTCTTACAATCTCATTTACTAGATATTTTTTTACATATTATGTTTTTTCAATATACGTATACAGTTTGTCCTATAAAATGGCACTATTATTTTGAGCTGTTTTATATACTAATTACATAATTATAATATTAATGTTATATAAAGTGTGTTTCAGTGGTTCGTTTGCTTTTAGAGTATGAATGCACAATAATAGTAAAAATAGCATTTGTTGATCAGTAACTGTGTGCCTGTGGGTGTATCCTAAGCATTTACGTATGTTATCTCATTTAATCTTCACTTTAGTCCTTTGAGGTAGACCCAACTATTAGTTCCATTTTAGAGATGAGGAAACAGAGGCGTAAAGTATTTAAATCTTTTGCCCGAGATCATTTGGATAGTTAAGTGCTAAAGTTAATTTTGAGATGATTTGGCTCCAGAGCCTGGGCTTTTAATATAAACTAATATATATTTAACCACTCCTCTTGTTGGGTACTTTGATTGTTCTAAGTTTGTACTATTAAATAATATGGCAATAACCATCCTTATAGCTCTATATTTTTTCTTCTTAAAACTATTTTGAGTAGTGAGGCAGTAATACATGCACCATGGTTTAAGAACTACCCAGTAAAAATTAGGTCTCCCTTACAAATCAGTTACCTTTCTTCGTTATAGGCTACCATAGTTAATACTTGTGGATCTTTCCAGGCTCAGTCTTTGAATCTATAAGCATATATTTAAATCCCATCTCCTCTTGAAAACACACATAGTACATATTCTAACACATCTGCTGTCCTTTGCTGTTTTCTACTTAGCAGTGTGTATCTTGGTGAATTGTTCTACATCAGAACATACAGACCTGCAGCACAGCAGCTCTGCCCCCCTCTCACTTCCTTTTAATACATGCAGAGTACACTATTTTATGGATGGGGAGTGCTGAACAAATTAGGTAGTAAATTACTCAAAGGTTTTATTATAAGACTTTGGAATAGTGTCACCAATTGCTGAAGAGTAAGTAGTTTGAGGGGAAGGAGGTGAAATTTTGCCTAGGAAGGACAAAGGAGAAAGGGCTGTATTTGATTCCTTCTTGTGGACTGCTAGAAAGTGTACCTGTTTAAATGTCACCAAAGCTGACCTGATCCATATTTTGTCTTAGACTGGTTTCTCTTTTGTGCTGAATATATGGATATTTGATGTTTTTAAAAGATGTTTCAGTTTTTGGAAGTTGTTATATTCAATCTTAAATATATAGAAAAAGGCTATGTATATCATTTTTCTTTGTTCTTTTCTTATGTTGTGGTAGAATACACATAACATAAAATTAAGTACCTCAGTCATTTAAAATATACAGTTCAGGGGTATGAATACATTCATAACGTTGTGCAGCTGTCACCACTATTCATAGCCATAGCTCTTTTCATCTTGTAAAACTAAAGCCTCTCTACCCATTAAACAATAACTCCCCATTCTCCTCTGCCCCTAACTTCTGGTAACTGCCATTCTTCTTTCTATCTCTGATTTTGACTACTCTTCTGCTACTGCTGCTAAGTCGCTTCAGTTGTGTCCGACTCTGTGCGACCCCAGAGACGGCAGCCCACCAGGCTCCCCCGTCCCTGGGATTCTCCAGGCAAGAACACTGGAGTGGGTTGCCATTTCCTTCTCCAATGCATGAAAGTGAAAAGTGAAAGTGAAGTCGCTCAGTCATGTCCGACTCTTAGCGACCCCATGGACTGCAGCCTACCAGGCTCCTCTGTCCATGGGATTTTCCAGGCAAGAGTACTGGAGTGGGGTGCCATTGCCTTCTCCATTTGACTACTCTAAGTACCTTGTATAAGTGGACTCATACAGCTTTTGGCTTTTTTGTGTGTAACTGGTTTATTTTACTTAGCCTAGTATCTTCAAGGTTTACCTATGTTGTAGCATATATCAGAATTTCCTTCCTTTTTAAGACTGAATAATATTTCCTAGTATATGTATATCACATTTTGGTTATCTATTCTTTCATTGATGGATACTTGGGTTGCTTCCACATTTTAACTATTGTGAATAATGTTGCTGTGAACATTTATATTTCTGCCAAAAAACTGGGATTTTTTTTTTTCTTTTTTTTATATTTAAATTCATATAGAACAGTATTTACATTTTAAGTTACTTTTGAAATCAGAAGATGAAGTACAGATTAAGTTTTACAACAAAGAAGAGAAAAATACACAAGATAAAAGCAGAGATGAACAGTAAAAATACAATTATCTGTTCTTGACACAACACAGGGTTCAGATATGATATTATACATATTTCAATGCTATTCTCCCAAATCATCCCACCCTCTCCCGGTCCCAGAGTCCAAAAGCCTGTTCTATACATCAGTGTCTCTTTTGCTGTCTCGTAAATAGGGTTATTTTTACCATCTTTCTAAATTCCATATATATGCGTTAGTATACTGTATTTGTGTTTTTGCTTCTGGCTTACTTCACTCTGTATAATAGGCTCCAGTTCCATCCACCTCCTTAGAACTGATTCAAGTGTATTCTTTTTAATGGCTGAGTAATACTCCATTGTGTATATGTACCACAGCTTGCTTATCCATTCATCTGTGGATGGACATCTAGGTTGCTTCCATGTTCTGGCTATTGTAAACAGTGCTGCTATGAACATTGGGGTACAAGTGTCTCTTTCAATTCTGGTTTTCTCAGTGTGTATGCCCAGCAGTGGGATTGCTGGATCGTAAGGCAGTTCTATTCCCAGTTTTTTGAGGAATCTCCATACTGTTCTCCATAGTGGCTGTACTAGTTTGCATTCCCACCAACAGTGTAAGAGGGTTCCCTTCTCTCCGCACCCTCTCCAGCATTTATTGCTTGTGGACTTTTGGATCACAGCCATTCTGACTGGCGTGAAATGGTACCTCATAGTGGTTTTGATTTGCATTTCTCTGATAATGAGTGATGTTGAGCATCTTTTCATGTGTTTGTTAGCCATCTGTATGTCTTCTTTGGAGAAGTGTCTATTTAGTTCTTTGGCCCATTTTTTGATTGGGTCGTTTATTTTTCTGGAATTGAGCTGTAGAAGTTGCTTGTATATTTTTGAAATTAGTTGTTTGTCTGTTGCTTCATTTGCTATTATTTTCTCCCATTCTGAAGGCTGTCTTAAAACTGGGATTTTTAATAGCGACTATATTGAATCTATAATTGCTCTGGGACTTATTGACATCTGCACAATTTTAAGTCTTCTGATCTGATGGGAATAATGATATATTAGTTTTTAATATAAACTAAATATAACTAATATATTTAGTTTAATATAACTAAATATAACTAATATAACTAAAATAATGATATTTTAGTTTTTGTGAAGATTCAAGATAATGTTCATGGCAAGAACATGTAAAATTAGTCCACCACTACCACCCTTCTAACTTAGATCATTTAATTATTATCTACCTATGATTAAATTATTAACCTAGTAATGTGACTTCTTCTTTTTTTGTGATAGATATCCCAGAAGAGGAAGCTAGATATTGGACCTACAGATTGGAGCAAATGAATGCCCTGGGACCTGACAATGAGGTAGGAACTGTTTTTACAATGTGAAAGTGGAAGTCGCTCATTCGTGTCTGACTCTTTGTGACCCCATGGATTCTATAGTCCACAGAATTCTCCAGGCCAGAATACTAGAGTGGGTAGCCTATCCCTTCTCCAGCGGATCTTCCTGACCCAGAAATCGAACCAGGGTCTTCTGCATTGCAGGCAGATTCTTTACCAGCTGAGCCACCAGGGAAGCCCAAAAATACTGGAGTGGGTAGCCTTTCCCTTCTCTAGGGCATCTTCCCGACCCAGCAATCAAACCAGGGTCTCCTGCATTACAGATGGATTCTTTACCAGCTGAGCCACCAGGGAAACTTACAATGTGAAGAGTGTCTGTATAGGACACTTTAAGGGAGTGATTCGGGAACATGCTAAAGAATGAAAGAATTTAAACTGTATTAAAGAAAAAAAGGTAGCTAGAAGATTACCTGTTATTGGAAAGATGTATCCATTTTTTCTTTTCTTCCTATTGTCCCCCAGAAGTGGCTGGATTGGTACTAGTCTGACTCTAGACTTGGGGAGCAAGCTTATACTAGGGAATCTGTCCTCTTGCAACACAGATGGGCAGAAGGCTTTTTTTCCAATTCATTCCCAGATTTTTGGATATGTATCCTTATTTATGTGCTGTTGTTTAGACTACCACATTGCTTAGTTCCGCTGTCCTAACTTATTTCCAGAGATGAGGTTGGTGCACAGAATAGAACACAGTCAGCTCAGTCTGGGCCATTAGGAATGGGGAATGTTTTTGTTGGTGGTAGTAGAGGGAAAAGGTAAGTTTTTTACTTAGGACATGCTGGGCTATTAGAGCATTTGTCTGATTAGACCGAGGTAGAATTTGAAGTTGTTTTTGTTGAGTCTCTAAGTCAATTCCAACTCTGAGACCCCATGCACTATAGTATGCCAGGCTTCCCTGTCCTTCACCATCTCCCGGAGCCTGCTCAAACTCATGTCCATTGAGTCAGTGATGCCATGCAACTATCTCATCCTCTGTTGCCCCCTTCTCCTCCTGCCTTCAATCTTTCCCAGCATCAGCGTCTTTTCCAATGAGTCATTTCTTCACGTCAGGTGGCCAAAGTATTGGCACTTCAGTTTCAGCACCAGTCCTTCCAATGAATATTCAGGGTTGATTTCCTTTAGAATTTGGAGTGTGAGGGTATATTTTTGTGGAAATGACTGGTAAGCAACCCCTGACAGAATCTGAAGCTCCAGGTTGGATGAGGTCAGGCATAGAGTTTGGATTTATTAACATATTTGTAGCAATTGAGGTCATAAGAATAGAAGCACAGACTCAGGTAAAGTCGGTAGAAAGAGTATTGAAGAATAGAGACAAAACTTTGGGAAACATCAAAGATAGAATCTTGAGGAACAAAGAAGTCTGAGGAAGAGCTGCCTAAAGGAGAGTGCGTGCTAAGTCACTTCAGTAGTCTGATTCTTTGCGACCCTATGGACCATGGCCCACCAGGCTCCTCTGTCCAAGGGATTTTCCAGGCAAGAGTACTGGAGTGAGATGCCATGCCTTCCTCTGGAGAACCAGAAAAGGTTTTCAGAACAAAGAAAAAGAGTTTTAAGGCAGAAATTCTTGACAGTGTGAAGTATCACCAAGAGTGATTTGATGAGTATGTTGGTTTCCCAGGGCTGCCAAAACAAAGTAACACATACTAGGTGACTTACAATGACAGAAATATATTCTCTCATGCAGTTCTGGAGGCTGAAATTCTGACATCAGTTTCGGTGGGATCAATTTCTTCTGGAAGCTTTGGGAAGAAGCTGTTCCATGTTTCTCTTCTAGTTTCTGGTGCTTCCCAGCAGCCTTTGCTGTTCCTTTGCTTGTCAGACACATTATTTCAGTCTCTGTCTCCATTGTTACATGCTTCCTGTGTTGTCTGCCTGGCTTCACAAAATGTTCTTTCTTTTTGTGTCTATATTCAAATTTCCTTTTATTTTTTGGGGATACCAGTCATTGGATTAACTCGATTACATCTGCAGAGAATCTATTTCCAAATAAGGTTGCATTCGTAAGTACTGAGGCTTAGGAGTTCACAACATATCTTTCTTTCTTTTTTTAAAAATATAAAGACCTAAATAGACGTTTCTCCATAGAAGACATACAGATGGCTAACAAATGCATGAAAAGACGCTCAACATCACTCATTATCAGAGAAATGCAAATCAAAACCAGTATGAGCTACCATTTCACGCCAGTCAGAATGGCTGCAATACCAAAGTCTACAAGCAATAAATGCTGGAGAGGGTGTGGAGAAATAGGAACCCTCTTACACTGTTGATGGGAATGCAAACTAGTACAGCTACTCTGGAGAACAGTGTGGAGATTCCTTAAAAAACTGGGAATAGAACTGCCTTATGATCCAGCAATCCCACTGCTGGGCATACACACTGAGGAAACCAGAATTGAAAGAGACACGTGTACCCCAATGTTTATCGCAGCACTGTTTATAATAGCCAGGACATGGAAGCAACCTAGATGTCCATCAGCAGACGAATGGATAAGCAAGCTGTGGTACATATACACAATGGAGTATTACTCAGCCATTTAAAAGAATACATTTGAATCAGTTCTAATGAGGTGGATGAAACTGGAGCCTCTTATACAGAGTGAAGTAAGCCAGAAAGAAAAATACTAATACAGTATCAGATCAAATCAGATCAGTCGCTCAGTCGTGTCCGACTCTTTGCAACCCCATGAATCGCAGCACACCAGGCCTCCCTGTCCATCACCAACTCCCGGAGGTCACTCAGACTCACATCCATCGAGTCAGTGATGCCATCCAGCCATCTCATCCTCTGTTGTCCCCTTCTCCTCTTGCCCTCAATCCCTCCCAGCATTAGTCTTCTCCAATGAGTCAACTCTTCGCATGAGGAGGCCAAAGTACTGGAGTTTCAGCTTTAGCATCATTCCTTCCAAAGAAATCCCAGGGCTGATCTCCTTCAGAATGGACTGGTTGGATCTCCTTGCAGTCCAAGGGACTCTCAAGAGTCTTCTCCAACACCACAGTTCAAAAGCATCAATCCATCGACCCTCAGCTCTCACATCCATACATGACCACAGGAAAAACCATAGCCCTGACTAGGCGAACCTTTGTTGGCAAAGTAATGTCTCACATCCATACATGACCACAGGAAAAACCATAGCCTTGACTAAACGAACCTTTGTTGGCAAAGTAATGTCTCTGCTTTTGAATATGCTATCTAGATTGGTCATAACTTTCCTTCCAAGGAGTAAGCGTCTTTTAATTTCATGGCTGCAATCACCATCTGTAGTGATTTTGGAGCTCAGAAAAATAAAGTCTGACATTGTTTCTACTGTTTCCTCATCTATTTCCCATGACGTGATGGGACCAGATGCCATGATCTTTGTTTTCTGCATGTTGAGCTTTAAGCCAACTTTTTCGCTCTCCACTTTCACTTTCATCAAGAGGCTTTTGAGTTCCTCTTCACTTTCTGCCGTAAGGGTGATGTCATCTGCATATCTGAGGTTATTGATATTTCTTCCTGCAATCTTGATACTAATTTGTGTTTCTTCTAGTCCAGCGTTTCTCATGCTAATGCATATATATGGAATTTAGAAAGATGGTAACAATAACCCTGTATACGAGACAGCAAAAGAGACACTGATGTATAGAACAGTCTTTTGGACTCTGGGAGAGAGAGAGGGTGGGATGATTTGGGAAAATGGCATTGAAATATGTATAACATCATATAAGAAACAAGTTGCCAGTCCAGGTTCGATGCATGATACTGGATGCTTGGGGCTGGTGCACTGGGACGACCCAGAGGGATGGTATGGGGAGGGAGAAGGGAGGAGGGTTCAGGATGGGGAACACATGTATACCTGTGGCAGATTCATTTTGATATATGACAAAACCAATACAATATTGTAAAGTTCAATAAAATTAAATTAAAAAAATATTTATTTGATTGTGCCAAGTCTTAGTTGCTGCATGTGGGATCTAGTTCCCTGACCAGGGATCAAACTCAGGGCCCCTGCTGGGAGTGTGGAGTCTTAGCCACTGGACCACCAGGGACGTCCCCACAACATACCTTTTTGAAGGACACAATTCAACTCACAATGAGGTAACTCAAAGATGAAGAAGTGGGACAAGTATGAACTACTCTTTTCAGGGTTTTTCCTTACCTTATCTAAATCCTTAATAGGCTTTCTGTTATTAAAGCTGCATAACTTTTCTCATATCCAAGCCAGCACCCTAACTTTTCTTCATTGAAAGCTTCCGTCTGCCTTCTCCCCTTAGTAAATGCCAAAATCCACTCTATCCTTACAGTCACCTTACCCTTTGTATTTCTCTTTTCCCAAACCCTGCCTGTGGAGTGCTATACAGTTTTCCAAACTTTGATCTTTGTTTCCCTAGTAAAGACATGCATTGTATTTTTTATTTTACAGGCTTTTTACTTTATGTAGAATCAGATGAAGGGGTTAAAACAAAACAAAACAAAAAAACGCAAAATGTAGCATACACAATTGTAGAATTTTCCAAGTTCTAGAAATGATGGTTCTTGGTCTATAGTTTCAACTCTTGAGTTTTTTGCTTTCTGTTTCTATTCTAATATATGGCACTCACTGAGTTTATTTTCTTCATCTGTTCCTAGGCCTCCCTGTTTTTTTTTTTTTTTTTTTCAGTTTTTATTGAGATACAGTTCACATAACATATAGTTCTCACATTTAATAGCTTTTAGTATATTCGGAGTTGTACATTTATCACAATTTTAGAGAATTTTAATTGCCTTGTAAGAAGCCCTGTGCCCTTAGCTATTATACTCTAATCCTGGGAGTATCCTTCTCAGACCTAGGTAACCGCTAATCTACTTTCTGTCCATGTACATTGGCTTATAATAGATATTCATATAAATGGAATTATACAATATATGGTCCTTTGTGCCTGTCTTCCTTTCCTTGACATATTTTCAAAGTCTCTTCTATCTTGTGGCATTTAACAGTACTCTGTTCTCTTCCATTGCCAAATAGTGTTCCCCTCTATAGCTATGTACTGTTTTATTTATCCATTTGTCAGTTAATAAACACTTGAGTTGTTTCCATCTTTCTATTAATATGGATAATGCTTCTGTGAACATTCAGGTGTAAGTTTTTGTTTGGACATATACTTTTAATTCTCATGGGTGTATACCTGGGAAAAGAATTGCTGGAAAAGATGGTAACTTATAGTTAACAGTTTTAGAAACATCCAGATTGTTTTACAAAGTAGCTATACCAGTTTACATTCCCACCAGGGCTTTATAAGGGGACTCATTTCTTCATATCTTTGCCAACATTTATCTGTCTTTTTGAACAGCCCTTCTAGTGGTTAAAAGTGGTGTCTCATTGTGATTGTTAGTTTGTTTAAAGGCTGTTTTTATTATCAAAAGTTTTGAACATGCAAAATATATAGAAATAACTCTTCCCTCTTTTGATGGAATATTTTAAAACAGATCCCAGACATCATCTTCTCTTACCCACGAATACCTAAGTGTGGCAGTATACATCTTTAACTTAAAAAATAATTGCAGTGCTTTTAACACATTGAATTTAACCATAATTTCTTACTAGTCTGAGTTCAGTTTTCCATTAGTGTCTCAAAAATGTCTTTTCACAATAGATATATTCAGTTCAGGATCCAGGCAAATTGTATGTATTTGGTTATTATGTTTCTTAAACCATTTTTATTCTAGAATTGGTTTCCTCTTCTCTCATTTGTTTTATAGAATTCCACACATTCTGGATTTGGCTGATTATGTCCCCGAGATCTTATTTACCATGTTTCTCTATCTCTCTTATTTTTTAAAACTGAAAAACTATAGTAGTTTGAGGATCAGATGGAGATTTAGACTGATGTTTTTTGGTTTGTTTTGAAGGAAGATTGTGTCTTGCCTCAGTGGATTCCACTTGGTATCAGTCTATTTCATCTGTTATAAAGTGATCCCACCAGCCTTTTACCTAATGGTTTTAGCAACAAATAATAATGATTATTTTATTAGGGTTGCACAGTGATGTTTTTCTAATTATATCACCTCTTCAACATTTACTAGCTTGATTTGTCTATAAAACAGAACTTTCTCTCACCTGCTATTTGGTTCACTTGCAGTAAAGTCTGTGTAAGAAAAACATTCCCTTTAGCAGTTTTCAAATTAATGAGCTGTTGCATAAGCAGCTTCTCAAGGTGACCTGTGCATTGTTTTCCTTTTTCTAATGGCATATCATTATCAATTTATGAATTTTTGTAAATTTGTGTTTCAACCCATTGCAGTCTTTGATCTTTTTGATACTCAACTTGTCTCATCTTTGATTAGTGGAAGCTTCTTCTTTTCTTTTTTCTGTATTTATCATGAAAAAGTTTTAAACAAAAATATAAAAGTTGAAGGACTAGTAAAATGAAACCTGTACACTTATGTCCAAGATTCAGTGATTATCAAAATTTGGTCAACTCACTGCAAAATCATTTTAAAAACACAATGTTGAATCTTATATTTTTTCCCCTATGGTGTGCAGCAGTTCCCATACACAGCAGCCTCTTGGGTCAAGACTGGCCTTGGCGTCTACTGCTGCTGCTGCTAAGCCGCTTCAGTCGTGTCCGACTCTGCGCGACCCCAGAGACGGCAGCCCACCAGGCTCCCCCGTCCCTGGGATTCTCCAGGCAAGAACACTGAAGTGGGTTGCCATTTCCTTCTCCAATGCATGAAAGTGAAAAGTGAAAGTGAAGTGACTCAGTCGTGTCCGACTCTTAGCGACCCCACGGACTGCAGCCTACCAGGCTCCTCTGTCCATGGGATTTTCCAGGCAAGAGTACTGGAGTGGGGTGCCATCGCCTTCTCCGTCTACTACTTGAGCTTAAATGCATCACTGTTTATTACTTCTTCTACTCATGGAAAATTAGGTTTTCAATATTATAAATGCATGCTTCAGTAAACATCTCTGAGCCTGTTTCTCTATGCTTATGTGAGGGAGATTTTCTGGGTATATACCTGGAAATAGAATAGCTCTGTTGTGGCATGTGCTCTATGCAACATTAATTGCTATGCTATGCTAAGTCACTTCAGTTGTGTCCGACTCTGTGTGACCCCAGAGACGGCAGCCCACCAGGCCTCCCCGTCCCTGGGATTCTCCAGGCAAGAACACTGGAGTGGGTTGCCATTTCCTTCTCCAATGCATGAAAGTGAAAAGTGAAAGTGAAGTGACTCAGTCGTGTCCGACTCTTAGTGACCCCATGGACTGCAGCCTACCAGGCTCCTCTGTCCGTGGGATTTTTCCAGGCAAGAGTATTAGAGTGGGGTGCCATTGCCTTCTCTGATACAACATTATTAGATGTTGCTAAATTGTTTGCTAAAGTAATTGTGCCAATTTATATTCTAGTTTTCCTGCTTCTCTATATTTTTACTAACACTTGTTATTGTCAGATTTAAAATTTTTGCTAATCTAATGGGTTTAGAGCTTTATCATTTAAATTTGCATTTCTGTCTTAACTTTAAAAAATATATATTTATCTATTTTAAGTAGAACAAAGGTGAATATTTTTAATGATAAAAGGCACAATTCACAAAGAAGATAGACATCATAAACCATTAGACACATTAACAACAAAGAAACATACATAAAGCAAAAATCAGAAGAAATAGAAAAAAAATATAATCATAGATATATTTACGTTTCTCTGAGAATATTTTACCAAGTGTAGAAAAAGTAAGAATAGGAGCATCTTGAATGATGCCATTAATAATTTAAATATAATAGATTTATATTTAATTATATTTAATTTATATTAACCATATCCTACAAAAATACATTTAAAATTTTGTATCTCATAGGTTGTTATTAGATGTCCATAGGACATTTAGAAAAACTGGCAAAAAGATAAACATTACAAAATTTCAAAAAGTAGAATTCTTTTTGTATATGTGTGATTCAGTTATACATACACATATTTTTGAAATTATTTTCCATTATAAGTTATTATAAGATACTGATTATAGTTCCTGTGCTATACAGTAAACTTTTGATGCTTGTTGCATGTTTATTTTTTTAAATTAGAAATCTAGCATTCTGTTCCTACAAGTGGAATCAAAATGTCATACATTTTTTACTTAGGCAAAAATTCATGTTTTCTAAAATATATATATTGTACATATTATATATATGTATGCTGCTGCTGCTAAGTCGCTTCAGTCGTGTCCGACTCTGTGCGACCCCAGAGACGGCAGCCCACCAGGCTCTCCCGTCCCTGGGATTCTCCAGGCAAGAACACTGAAGTGGGTTGCCAGTTCCTTTTCCAATGCATGAAAGTGAAAAGTGAAAGTGAAGTCGCTCAGTCGTGTCCGACTCTTAGCGACCCCATGGACTGCAGCCTACCAGGCTCCTCTGTCCATGGGATTTTCCAGGCAAGAGTGCTGGAGTGGAGTGCCATTGCCTTCTCCAATATATATGTATACAGAAGCTTTTCTACTATGCTTGATAAAGGCTTGAGAAAGAACATAAAAAAAAAAGTGTAGAGATGAAGAAATTGGAAAAAATAAACTGAATGAAATGGAAGCAATGAATATGAAATAGAAAATGTGAAACAAACTAGATAAAAGTAAAAGATCCTCATTAAGTCCATTGTTTTTAAACATGGCTGCTCATTAGAAACATATCTGGAGAGCGGTTTGGTCGTTCGTTGGTAGGAGCTTTCCCCGTGTTTCAGCTACTGCGGCTCTTTGGGCAGCAGCAGCGGCGGCGCGGTGGTCGGAGAAGCGGCCTAAAACTTCGGCATTAGGTAAAAGAAAATGGCCCGAACCAAGCAGACTGCTCGTAAGTCAACGGGTGGGAAAGCGCCCCGCAAGCAGCTGGCCACCAAAGCGGCCAGGAAAAGCGCCCCTTCTACTGGCGGGGTGAAAAAACCTCATCGCTACAGGCCCGGGACTGTTGCGCTTCGAGAAATCCGTCGTTACCAGAAATCCACCGAACTTCTGATCCGGAAACTGCCTTTCCAGAGGTTGGTGAGGGAAATCGCCCAGGATTTCAAAACCGACTTGAGGTTCCAGAGTGCCGCCATCGGCGCGCTGCAGGAGGCTAGCGAAGCGTACCTGGTGGGTTTGTTTGAAGATACTAATCTGTGTGCCATCCACGCTAAGAGAGTCACCATCATGCCCAAAGACATCCAGTTGGCTCGCCGGATACGGGGAGAGAGAGCTTAAGTGAAGGCAGTTTTTATGGTGTTTTGTAGTAAATTCTGTAAAATACTTCGGTTTAATTTGTGACTTTTTTTTGTAAGAAACTGTTTATAATATGTTGCATTTGTACTTAAGTCATTCCATCTTTCACTCAGGATGAATGCGAAAAGTGACTGTTCACAGACCTCAGCGATGTGAGCACTGTTGCTCAGGAGTGACAAGTTGCTAATATGCAGAAGGGATGGGTGATATTTCTTGCTTCTCATGATGCATGTTTCTGTATGTTAATGACTTGTTGGGTAGCTATTAAGGTACTAGAATTGATAAATGTGTACAGGGTCCTTTTGCAATAAAACTGGTTATGACTTGATCCAAGTGTTTAACAATTGGGGCTGTTAAGTCTGACCATACATCACTGTGATAGAATGTGGGCTTTTTCAAGGGTGAAGATACAAGTCTTAACCACAGTGTAACTTACAGTTTCCTTAAAAAAAAAAAAGTAAACCTGGCAGCTATAGAATACACTATGTGCATTTATAATAGCTATTTTATATATTGTAGTGTCAACATTTTTAAATTAAATGTTTTACATTGACATGTGGTGGGGAGTGTTGTCTTTAAGGTGTGTAATTTAGAGTTCGATTGGGTTTCTCCTGAGTAGACTGCACTTGTTTATGTAGTAAAATGCTTTGCGCGTTATACCTTGCATAAGTCCTCATTCTACCACATGTTAAACTAATCTTCTAGCTGATAATGCAAACACTAACGGGGAGGGGGATTTATTTATAAGGGCTCTAGACTATAATACAAGTTATTCACACCAGCATCATCTGTTACTAATATAGTAGTTAGTGCAGCTTTTCTTTGTGTTGTGATTGGTCTCATAACTAGGTTGAACTTTTCTCTACCAAGGGGGAACAATACCGAACTTTTTTTCCTTGTGGGGTTTGTATTATAACTGTTAGGGTGAACTCGCTGTGGGGGAGGGACACAGCTTCAGCTTACGGAACCTCTGCCAGTTAAAATGGTGTTCATGTGGCATAGGTTCTGGGGAAATCACTTCATAGAGATGGCTTTCCAAGTGGTTTTAAAATTTATCCTTCTATTGAAGTTTTTAGGTCAATTATGTATGTTGACTAAATTTACAAATAAACTTGTTTATTCAAAAAAAAAAAAAGAAACATCTGGAACTCTGGCCAAAAAAAAAAAAAAAAAAAAAGTACCTAGACATTTGTATTTTTCAGAAAATTCTAAGATAATTCTGATATGCATATGAAATTTAAGAGGTGATTACAGATTTTTCTGTTAAGCGGTTATTTTAGTGATACAGAATTCTATAATTTTTCTGTTGACCAATCATGGTACAATGGTATTAAGTGGGTGATAGTTACATAATCACAATAGTAAAAGATATTTTTCAGTTTTAACAATCAATAGCCAGAAAAAAAATAAAAGATAATTACAGTTGCAAGCCATAATGGAAACATGATTAACCTAACAATGTAAGATCAGATCAGATCAGATCAGTCACTCAGTCGTGTCCGACTCTTTGCAATCCCATGAATCGCAGCACACCAGGCCTCCCTGTCCATCACCAACTCCCGGAGGTCACTCAGACTCACATTCATTGAGTCAGTGATGCCATCCAGCCAGCCATCTCATCCTCTGTCGTCCCCTTCTCCTCCTGCCCCCAATCCCTCCCAGCATCAGAGTCTTCTCCAATGAGTCAACTCTTCGCATGAGGTGGCCAAAATACTGGAGTTTCAGCTTTAGCATCATTCCTTCCAAAGAAATTCCAGGCCTGATCTCCTTCAGAATGGACTGGTTGGATTTCCTTGCAGTCCAAGGGACTCTCAAGAGTCTTCTCCAACACCACAGTTCAAAAGCATCAATTCTTCTGTGCTCAGCCTTCTTCACAGTCCAGCTCTCACATCCATACATGGCCACAGGAAAGACCATAGCCTTGACTAGGCGAACCTTTGTTGGCAAAGTAATGTCTCTGCTTTTGAATATGCTATCTAGGTTGGTCATAACTTTCCTTCTAAGGAGTAAGCGTCTTTTAATTTCATGGCTGCAGTCACCATCTGCAGTGATTTTGGAGCCCAGAAAAAGAAAGTCTGACACTGTTTCCACTGTTTCCCCATCTATTTCCCATGAAGTGATGGGACCAGATGCCATGATCTTCATTTTCTGAATGTTGAGCTTTAAGCCAAGTTTTTCACTCTCCACTTTCACTTTCATCAAGAGGCTTTTGAGTTCCTCTTCACTTTCTGCCATAAGGGTGGTGTCATCTGCATATCTGAGGTTATTGATATTTCTCCCAGCAATCTTGATTCCAACTTGTGTTTCTTCCAGTCCAGCGTTTCTCATGATGTACTCTGCATATAAGTTAAATAAACAGGGTGACAATATACAGCCTTGACGTACTCCTTTTCCTATTTGGAACCAGTCTCTTGTTCCATGTCCAGTTCTAACTGTTGCTTCCTGACCTGCATACAAATTTCTCAAGAGGCAGATCAGGTGGTCTGGTATTCCCATCTCTCTCAGAATTTTCCACAGTTTATTGTGATCCACACAGTCAAAGGCTTTGGCATAGTCAATAAAGCAGAAATAGATGTAGATAATTACATACAATTTGGGGGGTCAAGCAGAGTGATATGGTAAGTGGAAGTGCAAACATGTACATGTTTTCTTCCGCTCAGCCTGTCTGTGTCTTTTGGTTAGTGCATTTAATCCATTTACATTTAAGGTAATTATTGATGTGTATGAGCTTCCATCTATGGGGTCGCACAGAGTCAGACACGACTGAAGCGACTTAGCAGCAGCAGCAGCAGCAGCAGCATGATCCTATTACAGTTTTCTTAGTTTTTTAAAAAATGTTTTGAGGTTTGTTTTCTGTAGGTAAGGCTTTTCCTTCTCTTGTTTTCTGACTAGAGAAAACATTTGTTGTGGTGCTGAATTCTATTAACTTGCTTGTCTGGAAAGCTTTTGATTTCTCCATCAAATCTGAACGAGAGTCTTGCTGAGTTGAGTGTTCTTGGTTGTAGTTTCTTTCTTTTCATCACTTTAAATATATCATGCCTTTCCCTTCTGGCTTGTAGCGTTTCTGTTGAGAGATCAGCTGATAGCCTGATGAAGTATTCCCTTGTTTGTTATTTGTTGTTTTTCCCTTGTTGTTTTTAGTATTTTATCTTTGTCTTTAATTGTTGTCAGTTTGATTACTATGTGTCTTGATGTGCTCCTCGTTGGGTTTATCCTGACTGGGACTCTGTACTTCTGGACTTAGTTGATTATTTCCTTTCCTATGTTAGGGAAGTTTTCAACTATTATCTCTATCCAAATATTTTCTTGGGTCCTTTCTCTCTCTTCTCCTTCTGGGATGTCTATAATGTGAATGTTGGTGCATTAAATGTTGTCCCAGAGGTCTCCTAGTCTGTCTTCATTTCTTTTCATTCTTTTTTTCTATATTCTGTTCTGCGGCAGTGATTTCCATCATTTTGTTCTCCAGATCATTTGTCCGTGCTTCTGCCTCAGTTATTCTGCTATGGATTCCTTCTAATGTATTATTTATCTCTGCTTGTTTATTCTTTCGTTCTTCTAGGTCTTTGGTAAACATTTTTTGCATCTTCTCAATCTTTCCCTCAATTCTTTTTCCAAGATCTTAAATCATACTCACTATCATTATTCTGAATTCTTTTTTTGGAAGGTTGCCAATCTCTACTTCATTTAGTTGTTTTCTGGTGTTTTATCTTGTCCTTTCATCTGGGATGTAACTTTCTGCTTTTTCATGCTGATTAACTTTCTGTGGTATGGTTTTGGTTTTAGCCACTGTTCGATTGTGGTTCTTCTTCCTTCTGCCTGCCCTCTGATGGAGGAAGCTAATCTGTAAGCTTCCTGATGGGAGAGACTGGTGGTGGGAAAAACTAGTTCTTGCTCTGGTGGGCAGTCCGTTACTCCGTAAAGCTTTAATCCAATTATCTGCTGATGGGTGGGGTTGCTCTTCTTCCCTATTCATTTTTTGGCCTCAGCCCTCATGTCTATGGCTTTCCCTCATCCCTCACAGATGGTAACGAATTTGCCTGCAGTGCAGGAGACCCGGGTTCAATCCCTGGGTCAGGAAGATCCCCTGGAGAAGGAAATGGCAACCCACTCCAGTATCCTTGCCTGGAAAATCCTGTAACAGAGGAGCCTGGCAGGCTGCAGGTGAATGGGCTCAGAAGTTGCAGCTCCTGGGCTCTTGAGCACAGGCTCACTAGTTGGGATGCTAGGGCTTAGTTCCTCTATGGCTTGTGGGATCTTCCCAGATCAGTGTCCCCTGCATTGTCAGGCAGATTCTTTACCACAGAGCCACCAGGGAAGCCCCTCAATGAAGTTTTATGCTTCTTTTGTTAGGTTTATTCCTAGTAATTGTGAATGGTATATTTAAAAATTACATTTTCTAGTAGTTTATCACTATCTATATAAGGCCAGCAAATTTGGAAAACTCAGCAGTGGCCACAAGATTGGAAAAGGTCAGTTTTCATCCCAATCCCAAAGAAAGGCAATGCCAAAGAGTGCTCAAACTACCACACAATTGCACTCATCTCACACGCTAGTAAAGTAATGCTCAAAATTCTCCAAGCCAGGCTTCAGCAATATGTGAACCGTGAACTTCCTGATGTTCAAGCTGGATTTAGAAAAGGCAGAGGAACCAGAGATCAAATTGCCAACATCCACTGGATCATCGAAAAAGCAAGAGAGTTCCAGAAAAACATCTATTTCTGCTTTATTGACTATGCCAAAGCCTTTGACTGTGTAGATCACAATAAACTGTGGAAAATTCTGAGAGAGATGGGAATACCAGACCACCTGATCTGCCTCTTAAGAAATTTGTATGCAGGTCAGGAAGCAACAGTTAGAACTGGTCATGGAACAACAGACTGGTTCCAAATAGGAAAAGGAGTACGTCAAGGCTGTATATTGTCACCATGTTTATTTAACTTATATGCAGAGTACATCATGAGAAATGCTGGACTGGAGGAAACACAAGCTGGAATCAAGATTGCCGGGAGAAATATCAATAACCTCAGATATGCAGATGATACCACCCTTAGGGCAGAAAGTGAAGAGGAACTCAAAAGCCTCTTGATGAAAGTGAAAGTGGAGAGTGAAAAGGTTGGCTTAAAGCTCAACATTCAGAAAACGAAGATCATGGCATCTGGTCCCATCACTACATGGGAAATAGATGGAGAAACAGTGGAAACAGTGTCGGACTTTATTTTTCTGGGCTCCAAAATCACTGCAGATGGTGACTGCAGCCAAGAAATTAAAAGACGCTTACTCCTTGGAAGGAAGGTTATGACCAACCTAGATAGCATATTCAAAAGCAGAGACATCACTTTGCCAACAAAGGTTCGCCTAGTCAAGGCTATGGTCTTTCCTGTGGTCATGTATGGATGTGAGAGCTGGACTGTGAAGAAGGCTGAGCGCCAAAGAATTGATGCTTTTGAACTGTGGTGTTGGAGAAGACTCTTGAGAGTCCCTTGGACTGCAAGGAGATCCAACCGGTCCATTCTGAAGGAGATCAGCCCTGGGATTTCTTTGGAAGGAGTGATGCTCAAGCTGAAACTCCAGTATTTTGGCCACCTCATGCGAAGAGTTGACTCATTGGAGAAGACTCTGATGCTGGGAGGGATTGAGGGCAGGAGGAAAAGGGGATGACAGAGGATGAGATGGCTGGATGGCATCACTGACTCGATGAATGTGAGTCTGAGTGACCTCCGAGAGCTGGTGATGGATAGGGAGGCCTGGCGTGCTGCAGTTCATGGGGTCGCAAAGAGTCGGACACGACTGAGCAACTGATGTGATCTGATATAAGGCACTGCTGTTCAATTTTATTTTTAGCATTCATCTTATTTACCAACTCATTATTCTACTAGTTTAGAAATTCCTTTGGGTGTTTTAGTTTTTGTATTTTTCAATAGTAAGTTTTTTTCTTTCTCATCCTTGTGTCTTATTTTTTAAGTGAAATTTTTTGCACATTTATTTTTATTAACAGAATTTATTTTTTACAGCACTTGTACATTTACAAAAATATTAAGCAGTTAGTACAGGAGGTTTCCATATCACCTTTTATCCGCCCCCTCCCTCTAGTTTTCCTTATTAGTAACATCTTACATTAGTATGGTACATTTATTACAATCCAATTCAGTTCAGTTCAGTCGCTCAGTCATGTCCAACTTTTTGCGACCCCATGGGCCACAGCATGCCAGGCCTCCCTGTCCATCACCAACTCCCGCAGTTTACCCAAACTCCTGTCCACTGAGTCGGTGATGCCATACAACCATCTCATCCTCTGTCGTCCCCTTCTCCTCCCGCCTTCAATCTTTCTCAGCATCAGGGTCTTTTCAAATGAGTCAACTCTTCACATCAGGTGGCCAAAGTTTTGGAGTTTCAGCTTCAACATCAGTCCTTCCAATGACCACTCAGAACTGATCTCCTTTAGGATGGACTGGTTGGATCTCCTTGCAGTCCAAGGGACTCTCAAGAGTCTTCTCCAATACCACAGTTCAAAAGCATCAATTCTTCAGCGCTCAGCTTTCTTCACAGTCCAACTCTCACATCCATATATGACTACTGGAAAAACCGTAGTCTTGGTTAGACGGACCTTTGTTGGCAAAGTAATCTTTCTGCTTTTTAATATGCTCTCTATGTAGGTCATAACTTTCCTTCCAAGGAGTAAGTGTCTTTTAATTTCATGGCTGCAATCACCATCTGCAGTGATTTCAGAGCCCAAAAAAGTAAAGTCAGCCACTGTTTCCACGGTTTCCCCATCTGTTTGCCATGAAGTAATGGGACTGGATGCCATGATCTTAGTTTTCTGAATGTTGAGCTTTAAGCCTTTTCACTTTTTCACTTTCCTCTTTCACTTTCATCAAGAGGCTCTTTAGATCTTTGCTTTCTGCCATAAGGGTGGTGTCATCTGCATATCTGAGGTTATTGATATTTCTCCCATCAATCTTGATTTCAGCTTGTGCTTCCTCCAGCTCAGCATTTCTCATGATGTACTCTACATATAAGTTAAATAAACATGGTGACAATATACAGCCTTGACATACTTCTTTTCCTATTTGGAACCAGTCTGTTGTTCCATGTCCAGTTCTAACTGTTGCTCCCTGACTGTCATACAGATTTCTCAAGAGGCAGGTCAGGTGGTCTGGTATTCCCATCTCCTTCAGAATTTTCCACAGTTTATTGTGATCCACACAGTCAAAGGCTTTGGTATAGTCAGTAAAGCAGAAATAGATGTTTTTCTGGAACTCTCTAGCTTTTTCCATGATCCAGCGGATGTTGGCAATTTGATCTCTGGTTCATCTGCCCTTTCTAAAACCAGCTTGAACATCTGAAAGTTCACGGTTCACGTATTGCTGAAGGCTGGCTTAGAGAATTTTGAGTGTTAATTTACTAGCTTGTGAGATGAGTGCAATTGTGCAGTAGTTTGAGCATTCTTTGGCACTGCCTTTCTTTGGGACTGGAATGAAAACTGACCTTTTCCAGTCCTGTGGCCACTGCTGAGTTTTCCAAATTTGCTGGCATACTGAGTGCAGCACTTTCACAGCATCATCTTTTAGGATTTGAAATAGCTCAACTAGAATTCCATCACCTCCACTAGCTTTGTTAATGGGCCCTTATTGTTATGTTATTATTAACTAAAAGTTAATATTTTATATTTTATTAACTAAAAATCCTCAGTTTTTGAAAAAATTTTTAAAATTTTTCTCTCATGTTGTTTTTCAGTACCATTATCCCATTTAGAACACTGTATTACATTTAAGTGTCACGTCTCCTTAGCCTACTCATGACTGTGATATTTTTTCAGACATTCCTTGTTTTTGATGACCTCTTATTTTAAAAATGTCATTGTGTAAAACATCCTGTGTAATTTTTAATAGAAAAAGTGGGAAAGCCTTGTCTTTTTCCTGACTGTAAAGAGAATGCTTCATGAGTCTTAAAGTATGATATTTGCTATAGATTTTGATGGATACCCTTTATCAGATTAAGGAAAATCTTATTTTTCCTTCTGATTTTCAGAGGTATTTTATCATGAAAAAGTAAGGGATTTTATTAAGATTTTTTTCTGCATTGGTAGATCATATAGTTTTTCTCCTTTAATCTCTTCATGTGATGATATTGAACTATCCTTTAAAGTCCTTTTGGTCATGATACATTATTTATATGTCAACATTCTTACATATACATACATATTCACATGGAAATATTAAAAACATATATGATGAATAACCAACATATGATTTGGTTTGGTAATCTAGGATTTTGCATCCATTTTCATAAATGAGATTGGCCTTTAAGTTTCCTTACTTATAATACTTACATTTTCTGTAAGATAAATACTATAGATTTTTTTTTCCCTTAGATCTCTTAATATCATTAATTAGATTGTAGGTGGTCTTTGCCAACAAAGGTCCGTCTAGTCAAGGCTATGGTTTTTCCAGTGGTCATGTATGGATGTGAGAGTTGGACTGTGAAGAAAGCTGAGTGCTGAACAATTGATGCTTTTGAACTGTGGTGTTGGAGAAGACTCTTGAGAGTCCCTTGGACTGCAAGGAGATCCAACCAGTCCATCCTAAAGAAGATCAGTCTTTGGAAGGAATGATGCTAAAGCTGAAACTCCAGTACTTTGGCCACCTCATGTGAAGAGTTGACTCATTGGAAAAGACTCTGATGCTGGAAGGGATTGGGGGCAGGAGGAAAAGGGGACAACAGAGGATGAGATGGCTGGATGGCATCACTGACTCGATGGACGTGAGTTTTAGTGAACTCCGGGAGATGGTGATGGACAGGGAGGCCTGGCGTGCTGTGATTCATGGGGTTGCAAAGAGTAGGACACGACTGAGCGACTGAACTAACAGGTGGTCTTTAGCTTTCTGCTGGATCGTAAAGAGATTCATTAAACATGTCTTCTGGAAATATCTGCTTCATCTATTTAGTCTGAATTATTCTAGTTTAATGCTTAAAGTTTTATGCTTTCCTCACTGTTATGCCTGTGTACTGTCTATAAAAATCATCATTATTTATACTAGTGGGCTTCCCTCGTGGCCCAGATGGTAAAGCGTCTGCCTGCAATTCAGGAGACCCAGGCTTGATTCCTGGGTCAGGAAGATCCCCTCGAGAAGGAAATGGCAATCCACTCTAGCACTCTTGCCTGGAAAATCCCATGGACAGAGGAGCCTGATAGGCTACAGTCCATGGGGTTGCAAAGAGTCGGACACAACTGACTTATACTAGTTTATATAATTTATATAAACTAGTTATTTATACTAGTTATTATAATCAAGTCCCTTTGTTACTTTGGAGTGGGTTGCTTGGTCTCTAGGATGTTTTGAACTTTTTTATGATTGACAGTTTTACTAATACTATTATATTGTTTGAACTGTGCTTGACTTCTGCTCCTCTGGTATTTGTATTGTAGTTTGTTGCTTGTAAAGTACTTTATATATAGAAGAGTATGTTTATATATGAAAAGTGTTTTGTATTTTGTATCCAACCACTTTACATGCCCTTCACCACTAACATTCATGTGTAAGCCACTAATCAACTTTCATCTGAATAATTCCAATAACTAGTCTTATTTCCCTACAGTTCTTCTCTTACAGCAGCCAAAGTGATTTTTAAAGCATAATCAAGTCATATCCCTCTGATGTTTAAAACTTCACACAGCTTCTCAACAGACTAAAGTAACATCTAAACTCCTTACTGTGATTTCTGTTCCCCCAGTGCCTGAAACAATGCCTTAGACATAATAGGCACTCAAAAAATATCTGTTGAATGGATGACACCTTCAGTGTTCGAGAAGCTCTGTCTTGCCCCAAATCTACAGTTTATTAATAAATGGCAGAGTCAGGATGAAAACTCACATTTCCAACTTACCTTTATAAATTGCTGAACCAGATTGCTATGTTTTTCCAGTCCACCAAATGGGCTCTGAACCAAACTCATTTTGCCTTCCAGACTCTCTGTACCTGTGTTAATTTGTTTATGCTTTTTTGTTTTGCCTTTCTAAATCTTGCCCATCTTCAATACATGAACTTAATTTGGCTTCCTTTTACAGAACTTTATTTTTATGGCTTCAGTGGTCTGTTTTTTTGGTGGTGATAGTGGTGAGTTGTGTTGGGGAGGTTAGAGTATGACTGGGAAGGAGACTCTAGTAAATACCAGATGTTGTATTGCATGCTTACGTAAGTGATTTCACTTCCCACGGGATCTTGTGAGGGAAGAACCACTTTTTTTTTCTTTTTAAAGATGGAGAAGGAGGAGGAGCTAAGATGGCGGACGAGTAAGATGGGGAGAATACTTTCTCCTCCACAAATCCATTAAAAGAACATTTGAATGCTGAATAAATTCTATAAAACAACTTCTGACGCCGGCAGAGGACATCAGGCACTTAGACAACTCATTGTCTTCAAAACGAGAAAACGAGCCCTGCGGTAACTCCTTTTGCGGAGAAGTGGCGCGGACACCAGCATTTGCTATTGGCAAGCGGGGGCTGGGCTAGGAGGAGCAGCGAGGCCTGCATCACTTTGAGAAAGGATTTGGCCTGGCTATCTCGGGCGCTATCTGAGCGAAATAACCAGACTGTCGGTTATCTACTACATCAAAAGCCAGCCCTAACTTAAGACACCACCAGGACTACCTACGGAACAAAGGGCTGCACAGAGTTGGCCGGCTGCAGGCCGTCCCACTCCGGTGACAGGCAACCAGAGGTGGGCAATCACAGCCCTAGAGAGACACTGTCTAACGGAACTGTGAGTAGGTTTCTGTGCTGACTCACACTTCTTGGGGCTCTGGATGGTCAACATCTGCCTGAGAAAGTGCGCTGTTTGTATACCCAGAAAACTGAGCGGCGGAGAGGCGATAAGTCGCAGCAGCTGGGCTTGCTGAACATTTCATCACCTGCGCTACTCGGATCTGGGAAGGGCATAAAACACAGACTCAACCAAGTCTGTGCTTCTGAGGATTATCTGAGTGCCTGAACCTGGCCGGTTTAGATTTGGGTGTTCATCTCTGCCCCTCTGTAACAGGGCAGAGATCAGATATTGAAAAGACCTGTAAACCGCCTCAATAAAGAGAATTCAACAAACTACCAGAATATAGTAAGGACACTCTAAACTTGGCAATTTTAACAAAATGAAGAGACAAAAGAATACCCAGCAGCTAAAGGAACAGGATAGATGCCCACCAAACCAAACCAAAGAGGAAGAGATAGGGAATCTACCTGATAAAGAATTCCAAATAATGATAGCGAAATTAATTCAAAATCTCGAAATCAAAATGGAATCACAGTTAAGGAGTCTGGAGACAAGGATTGAGAAGATGCAAGAAAGGTTTAACAAGGACCTAGAAGAAATAAAAAAGAGTCAACACATAATGAATAATGCAATAAATGAGATCCAAAATACCCTGGAGGCAACAAATAGTAGAATAACAGAGGTAGAAAATAGGATTAGTGAATTAGAAGATAGAATCCTAGAAATAAATGAATCAGATGAGAAGAAAGAAAAACGCATCAAAAGAAATGAGGACAATTTCAGAAACCTCCAGGATAACATCAAACGCTACAACATTCAAATCATAGGAGTTCCAGAAGAAGAAGATAAAAAGAAAGATCATGAGGAAATACTTGTGGAGATAATAGTTGAAAACTTCCCTAAAATGGAGAAGGAAATTACCACTCAAGTTCAAGAAATCCAGAGAGTCCCTAACAGGATAAACCCAAGGCGAAACACCCCAAGACACATATTAATCAAATTAACAAAGATTAAATATAAAGAACAAATATTAAAAGCAGCTAGGGGAAAACATCAAATAACTCACAAGGGAATTCCCATAAGGATAACTGCTGATCTTTCAATAGAAACTCTCCAAGCCAGGAGGGAATGGCGAGACGTAATTAAAGTGATGAAAGAAATAACTTACAGCCTAGATTATTGTATCCAGCAAGGATCTCATTCAGATATGAAGGAGAAATCAAAAGCTTCACAGATAAGCAAAAGTTGAGAGAATTTTGCACCACTAAACCATTTCTCCAACAAAAACTGAAGGACATTTTCTAGATAGGAATCACTAAAAGGGTGTATAAATTCGAACCCAAAACAATAAAGTAAATCTTATTTATCAATAATTGCTTTAAACGTTTATGGGCTGAATGCCCTAATCAACAAAGACTGGCCGAATCGATACAAAAACAAGACCCCTACATACCTTGTCTACAAGAGACAACCAAAAGACTAAAATGGGTCAAATGGATACAAAAACTAGACCCCTATATATGTTGTCTACAAGAGAACCACCTTAAAATACGGGATATATACTGACTGAAAATGTAGGCCTGGAAAAAGATTTTCTATGCAAATATGGACCATAAGAAAACAGGAGTAGCAATACTTATATCAGATAAAATTGATTTTAAAGATCCTGAAAAGGAGACAATGAAGGTTACACATAACGACTTAAAGGAACAATCCAAAAAGAAGTTATAACAATTATAAATATATATGCACCCAACATTGGAGCATTGATATATCTAAGATAAACATGAATTAATATGATAGAAGAAATATGCAGCAATGCAATAATAGTGGGAGACTTTAATACCCCACTCATATAATCTGGCTGTAATACACAAAGTAAAGAGCAAAACATATTCACTTATGAGCCTCAAAAAATTTCAGTTCACTCAGGAGAGTTTAAAAAAAAAGACTTATTTGTTCACTCTGTAAAGGTTTATTGACTATTTTATGGGTTTGGTACTACTTTGGGTAGTAGGGAGGAAGAGGTGACAAAGGTGATCCTGTCCTAAATAATATATTGTGGTAAAGATAGACCTACCAATACAAAATACCAAGATGTGCCTAAGATGAGGACACCGAAACTGGACTTTTTGTTTCCTGAACTTTTCATTTCGAGAACAAACCTCCTAATATAGGATGAATTCAACATGATTTTTTTTAAGTGTTCTTTGTGATTAAAAACAGAAAGCCATTGGTCAAGAAATTACATATACTCCTCCCCACCATCACTCGCCTTCTTTCTTCCCATTTCCCTCCCACCCTCATTGATCCTTTCCTTTGTCCATTTTCCCCTGCAAAAAAAAAAAAAAAAAAATTTTTTTAAACAAGAAGGTGGGGTTTAAAAACCATGTGTTATTTGGGTACGTTTTTCCCACTGTACCTATCACGAGACAGAAAGCATACCCTAACCTGGCCTATACAAGAAGATCTCTCAGTGTCCCAAGGATGACTATAATAATCTCTTATATGTCAATGTCCAAGTGGTCTCCCCTCAACAGTGAGTAAATGTCTGGAGGTATTTACATTGATAAAATTCTTTCCTTCGTGTTTTCTACAAACTGATAGAAAGCCAATTATCATTCCAGTTTTGTCAGGGAAACACCTTGGTCGGACTTGCAAGAGCTTAATTTGCCATGGCCGCAGCTAGGCCTGACTACAAACTGAACAGTGTTCATTTTGCCATTTCCACTTGTCTTGCCATTTCCACTTCCTGGCAGCTTCATTACAATGGAATTCTGTGGCATATACTTTTTCATCATCAAACTAGTTACCTATTAGATATACCTATAAAGGTCATTTGTCCGAAGGTCATTTTTTCATGGATGCACAAACTGCAGAATGCTTCCTTACTTTTGGAAAACTTAAGAGCTTTAGACATGACAGGAAAATCTCATGAACAAGGAAGGCATAAACTTGTAAAAATGGTAGCAAGGTGAAGTATGTCTGTCATGTCCAGCATTGTCTATAGCAAGTATTTATTCTTTAAGCATTTTTCTTTAAGATGGTATTATCTTAAATGTGATGTAGTATCCTGAATTGGATCCTAGGCCATGAAAACGACATCCGTGGAAAAACATGATGAATGAAGAGTCTGTAGTTTAGTAGACAGTGTTGTGCTAATTAATATTAATGCCTTGGTTTTGATCAACTAAATTATGTCAAGGTATGTGAGGTGTTAATAGTATGGGAAGATGGGTAAAGCGTATATGGAAACTATACTTGCAACTTTTCTGAAATTTTAAATGATTCCAAAATAAAATACTTTAATGATATTATTTAGATCCATGCTTCTCAACCAGGGACAGTTTTGCTCCCCAGGGGACACTGGGCAATGTCAAGGGACACTTTCAGTTGTCACCCCTGTGAGATAGCAGAGGCCAAGGATTCTGCCAAACATGTTACAATACATAGGACAGGCTCCTACAACAACAACAACAACAAAAAAAATAAAGATGGAGAAAACTCAAGTCTCAGAAAGGTTTTCAGTTCCATCACCCAGATGGGGAAATCTATACATTATCTGAGTTTTCTAAGTCCTCTAAATCTTCTAAGACTAAAGCCTTCCACCACTGCCTGGCAGAGCTAGAACGGTGCCCAGCTGACCTTGATCAGAGCTGACTTTCTGCTCTCCTGGTTTAGCTTGTCACACTGGGCCAATGTCAAAACTGATAGTCTGGCCTGTATGTCAGGATCACACAGGAAAATCAACAGCAGGAGGATCTGTTTCTGTTTGATAAGAAATCTAGAAGTTAACTATGTCCCCCCCCCACCCCCCCCCCCCCACCCCCGCTTCCTCTTTACTTGGGCCTCTTACTGTGTTTTGTTTTGTTTTTTTCTCCTCTCTTCCTCTAGTATTCTAGTCAAGAAGAAAGCCAGAGGAAGCAATTGCCTACTGCTGCCGCCCAGTGTTGTAAGTGAGAAACTTGTCTCTGAATCTCTTCTTAATCACAGCTTTCTGTCAGTTCTCCAAATGTGGCTTATTTTGAGTTGGGGAGGTTAGAGAGAGATGGTGTGTATAAACAGAAGATATTCCAGAAATACATCTTATTCAGGCTCATCCTCCCAGTGGCTATCTCCCCGTTAGCTTTAAGAAGAGATCTTTTGGTTTTGTGTGGCTGTAGGTAGGGCAGTGAGGCTTTTTTTTGTTTGTTTGTTTACCAGTTTTACCCCTAGAGGAATGATTTTTCCCATTCTGTCCCCATTTATCTGTTATTGTCCTTTAAGAGGACACCTCTGGAAACTCTTTGTGCTGTTTCCTTCTTCTCCCCAGTCTAGTTTAGGTCTTCCCTCTGCTCCCATTGTATTCCTAGCATCTGGTTCAACACTTGATAACATAATATGTGTGTGTGGGCTAAGTTGCTTCAGTTGTATATGACTCTTTGTAACCCCATGGACTGTAGCCCACCAGACTCCTCTGTCCATGGAATTCTCTAGGCAAGAATACTGGAATGGGTTGCCATTTCCTCCTCTGGGGGATCTTCCCTACCCAGGGATCGAACCCATGTCTCATGTATTTCCTATATTGCTGGGTGGGTTCTTTACCCACTAGTGCCACCTGGGAGGAACTCAGGTAAGCCTCAGTAAAGGAGATCAGTAAGCCTCAGTAAAGTTTGATAAATGATTAATTTATCATTTGTTATTTCCTTTGAGGTTAACTTATCTAGACCACACAAATTCCTTTTTGAAATGAGCTGTACATTGTTGGTATATTGGTGTCTTTTCAGTTTCTCTCAGAATAGCTTGAGGAGACACCAAAGGACTGACTCAAAATCAGTTCCCTTTCACTTTTTCAACTCTAGGGGTGGCTGTGCCTATGTTTTGTTTCTTTTGTGTTGCTGTAGTGTTTCTGAATCACTGCCAAACTCTTATCAGTGGCAGGTTGATAGTCCTGGTAATAGTGGTAGTATTTATTGTAGTAATGCTACTAATAAGAACCATAGCAGCTAACATATTTTGAGGTTTTATAGTATGCCAGATGCTGCTGTAAGAGCTAAAATGTAGTAACTTATTTAATCTTCACAGCAACCCTAAGACATAGATTTTACTGTTTTCCTCATTTTTAAGATGAGGAAACTGAGATTGAGTTATTTGCCACAGATCACATAGCTAGTAAGTGGTGAAGTAAATAGTCAGATACAAACAGTCTGACTCTATAGCCCATGCATTGAACCACCATGTAATATACCATTTCATACTGTTTCTGAGAAGAAGAACCTCTATCCATGGTTTATAAATCCATTGGTTATCTTCTATTCTATTGGCTACTTACTTTCCTGATAAAAGAGAGACCACTGGCAGAGGTCAGTATTTTTTCTTTATTTAAATAACACCTGTTTTACATATGATTTGTTACTTTCATTTTTCCCATTTGGGAACTAGTGTTTATCAAGCATTTAGAGTCATGGGAGACAAGAATCTGAATTGTACACCAAATTGTGAATTAAAGTCTCTAAATCATTTACAAAACTCATTGTAATGAGATAATTTTGAGTTTTTAATCTTTTAAGTCTTTTTCCAAGATGGCTAATTCAAGTGAAATACAATAATTGAGCTTTCTCTTCCATTCCTTCTTGGTTCCATTTGATGAAATGCAGTTCAAGTGATTAAAGAGCAAATGTTTAGAGGGCAGGAGGAAATAAGAGAGTATAAATAATCAGCATTTATGAATTCTCTTACTTTTTAAATATGTTTGCCAGCTAATTTGTTTTATGCGAAGTGAAGTGAAAAGTCGCTCAGTGGTGTCCAACTCTTTGTGACCCTATGGACTGTAGCCTGCCAGGCTCCTCTGTCCGTGGAATTCTTCAGGCCAGAATACTGGAGTGGGTATCTGTTCCCTTCTCCAGGGGATCTTTCCAATCCAGGGATTGAACCCAGGTCTCCTGCATTGCAGGTGGATTCTTTACTGTCTGAGCCACCAGGGAAGCCCAATTTGTTTTATATGCATAGCCTATCCCTGTCTTTTGACTACTCTCTAATATATTTTTATTTGGAAAAACTTTAAACTTATAGGAAAGTTGAGAAAACAGTACATTGAAAACCGATTTACCTTTTACTAGATTCAGTAATTAACGTTTTGCCAAATTTGCTTCTCTTCCTCCCTACTGATGTTTCCCATATCTGTCTGTATATGCACATACATAAAAATATACATGTGTGTTTCCTGGAATCATTTAATATATAAGCATCAGACTTTATGACATATCAGCATGTGTCTCCTAAGAGAACACTTTGCATAACCAAAATACCATTATTAGAATCAAGAGATTTAACATTGATTATATATATTAATAATATATAATATATAGTTAATATTAAGAATTCCCCAGTTATCCCCCAAGTGTTTTCATAGGTCTGCCTTGCACCAGCATATAATTTAATCAAGAATTGCACATTTTTACTCAGTTGTCCTGAATCTTTAATCTCCTTTAATAAAAAACTTGCCTTTTTAGTCATTTATGACACTGGCTTTTTTTCAGTTAGAAAAATATTTTTATTCTAATTATAATGTCTACTGCAGATGGCAGTATATACTAGTATAGGTTTGTGGGAAGCCATTTGATAATATGTACCAAGAGGCTTTAAAAATCCATAACCTTTGACTCAGCAGTTGAATTTCTGGAAATTTGTCCTAAATAATCAAGAAACTGGCAAGGATTTGTATAGAAAGATGTTCATTTCAAAATATTTAAATAGCAAAATTTGAAAATGACTTAATCAGATCAGATCAGTTGCTCAGTCATGTCCGACTCTTTGCGACCCCATGAATCGCAGCACGCCAGGCCTCCCTGTCCATCACCAACTCCCGGAGTTTACTCAAACACATGTCCATCGAGTTGGTGATGCCATCCAGCCATCTCATCCTCTGTCGTCCCCTTCTCCTACTGCCCCCAATCCCTCCCAGCATCAGGGTCTTTTCCAATGAGTCAACTCTTCGAATGAGGTGGCCTAAGTATTGGAGTTTCAGCTTCAGCATCAGTCCTTTCAATGAACATCCAGGACTGATCTCCTTTAGGATGGACTGATTGGATCTCCTTGCAGTCCAAGGGACTCTCAAGTGTCTTCTCCAACACCACAGTTCAAAAGCATCAATTCTTCGACCCTCAGCTTTCTTTATAGTGCAACTCTCACATCCATACATGACTACTGGAAAAACCATAGCCTCGACTAGATGGACCTTTGTTGGCAAAGTAATACCTCTGCTTTTGAATATGCTATCTAGGTTGGTCATAACTTTCCTTCCAAGGAGTAAGCGTCTTTTAATTTCATGGCTGCAATCACCATCTGCAGTGATTTTGGAGCCCAGAATAAAGTCTGATGCTGTTTCCACTGTTTCCCCATCTATTTCCCATAAAGTGATGGGACTGGATGCCATGATCTTAGTTTTCTGAATGTTTAGGTTTAAGCCAACTTTTTCACTCATAGGGTGTGTGTGTGTGTGTGTGTGTGTGTGTGTGTGTATAAAATTTAAGAGTTTTTGCTATATATCCCCAAATTGCATACCCCTAAAATTTATATGTTGAAGCCCTGGCTCCTTATGTGACTATATTTGGAGATAGAGCCTGTGAGCAGATGAGAAAGGTTAATTGAAAATGTAAGAATGAGGCTCTAATTTGATAGGGCTGATAACCTTAGAGATTTCTGTGGGAGAATGGAGGAAGAAGGTGGCCATCTGCAGGCCAGGAAGAGAACTTTGATTAGGAACCAAATCAGCGGGCACCTTGAGCTTGGACTTCCTAGACTTTAAACCTGTGGGATACAAATTTCTGTTGTTTAGACCACTAGTCTGTGATATTTTGTTACAGCAGCTGAGCAGACTAGTATAGGTTTTGGTACTGAGAGTCGGGGTGCTGTAGTAACAAATACCTAAAAATGTGACAGCGGCTTTGGAAGTTTGGGTAATGGATATAAAGGCTGGAAGAATTTTGAGGTGCAAACAAAGTTGTTGTGCAGGGACTGTTGGGAGAAATGGATATTAAAGGATGTTCTGGAGAAGTGTCAGATGGAAATGAGGGATGGTTTATTGGAAACTGGAGGAAACGTGATCCTTGTGGCAGTGAACTTAGCTGAATTGTTTGAGGGTTTTGTGAAAGGTACAGTTTATAAGTGATCAAATTGGGTGTTTAGCAGAGGTGATTTCTAAACTAAATAATGAAGATATGCCTTGGATCTTCCTTATTGCTTATAGTAAAATGCCAGAAGAGAAGGTTGAATTGAAGATGAAATTGTTAAATAAAAAGGAACTTGAATTTGGAGATTTGGCAGTTCTTAGCCTATCCTTAGCCTATATTTTGTGAAAAATGAAAAATCTTGTTCTGAAGAAAATACTAAAGAGATCATGGTATGACTCATGGATTTAACCAGCCATCAGCAGAAGCCAGGAATAGAGATAGAATTATACCAGCAGAGACATTACCAATTTCAACGAAAGGGGACAGAGAAAGAGGGATGGAATGAAGGAAGGCTGTTGGATTTCTTGAATTCTTCAAGACTCAATCATAGAGTATTTGACTGTAAACATGTGCTGTTCTTGAGGAAAGGCAAAAGTGACCTGGAAGGTGATTTGGAGAATATCAGGGCTGCCACTCTAGCACAGGCCCAGGGGACAGAGATGTTTCCTTCTGTTTCAGAGGGTGATCACCACTGAGAGCTATGGGGCCAGGGCCCTTCTGCAGAGCTGAGAGTGACAGTGCCACTCCAGTGGAGGACGGGTCATGGAACCAAAGAGAATTATTCTCTAGCCTCATGATCTAATGGAATTTGCCTTGCTAGGTTTTGGACTAGCTTGAGACCTGTCACTTCTTTCCTATCTCTTCCTGGTTGAGTGAGGTTATCCTTCTGTCTCATCATCGTAATTTGGAAGCACATATTTGGTTTCACAGGTTCACAGCTAGAGAGGAATTTTGCCTCAGGATGAATCATAACTGAATTTTCACTCATATCTAATTTAGTTGATATTTAAATGAGTTTTTGGACTTTAGAATTGATGCTGGAATGAATGAGTGCACTTTGCATTGCATGTTTTAAGGATGTGAATTTTTGGGGACCAGAGGCAGAATGCTAGAGCTGAATTTTGTCCCCCTGAAATTCATATATTGAGGCCCCAACTCACAATGTGTTTGTATTGAGAGAGTCATTTATGACTTTAAATGAAGTCATAAAGACGGAGCCCTGATCTGATAAGTCTGTTACCTATTTAAAAAGAAGAGACAACTGTGCTCTCTGCCATCTGAGAATACATGGCAAGAAGGTGGCCATTTATAAGCTGGGAAGAGAGTTCTCACTGAACTCTGCTAGAATGCTGATCTTTAACTTTTCATCCTCTAGAGACTGAGAAAATACATTTCTGTTGTTAAGCTACCTAGTCTATAGTATTTTGGTATGGCAGTCTGAGCAGGCTAATATACTTATTATAAATATATCTGTATAGTTAGGGGGAGAATACCTAGAGAGACACTGAAATACTAACCAAACTTTTCTTTGACATGTGGGGACTTTTTAAAATCCCTTTTTGCATTTCTTTCATATTCTAAATATTTAACAATGTACTAATTGTAATAGTTAAAAATTATTAACAAGAGGAATGGAATAACTGGATCCTTGTTCTAGAGGTTGGTTTACTGCTGTCTCTCTGAGTGATTTTGAAAGTCTTTCCATTGTCTATTTCAATTTCTTGATGTATAAAATGGGAGTGTTGGTCTAAATAACCTCTAGAACTCTTGGCTGTAATATTGTGTGACTGTAGCTTCCTAGTCCTGAGAGTTCTTCATGTGGATGGTCCCTCTTCTGTTTTCTCGGCTAGGGTCAGTTCTCTGCAGTCACTGTGATATGTCCACAAAATATTTTCAGAAATCACTGGGCTACTACTCTAAAGAAACCCTTTTTCTTATCTTTGATATGAAAGTTCCTCTGGCCCCAATTATGTCTTTAAAAATTGAGATTCTTTAAAAATTTTGGGGTGAACTATATTTTTTTTCCAATGTTTTCTTTCCAGACTTTTCTGATGGTGAGTTTAACATTCAGTAATAACACTTTGCATTCACTTTTATCTTAGGATATATCATTCTCCTTTGGTAACTGTGATATATGTAGATATGTCATAGGGTGATTATTACATTATGTCCACATATCTTTTATCCCCTGTGTTATTGTCAGTTCTTGTTCCCATTACTTCAGGGAAAGATATGGAAGGCAAGAACTGAAGAAATGGTGTTCCTGACCTTAGTAACTGAAAGCCTAGGATTTGAGGGGAATGTTCAAAATGTTTTGAATAATACTATGGGAGGAAGTAGAGATTCACCCTAATCTCCCTTTTCCTGAATAAGAGAAGCCTTGCTTGACTTGAGTGAGAGAGAAAGAAGGTGACCAGAGTAGACATCTTGGGACCTTGTGTCTACTTTCTGGGTGGTACTAGTGAACAGTAGGACCTTGGAAAGGAAATGGCTGGGTGCTGTGTCTAGGCCAGTGGATGCTCACTGAGTTGCTATGCTCCAACAAGTTGTGCATGCTGCAGAAGGAATCCTGGGCTCTCTGGAAGTAGCAGGTGAGACTCTGGTTCCAATGAAGCCACTTGAGCAGGATTAAGAGAAATCTCAAATGTTTTCTGTGTACTGGAGGTGACCTGGGATATTTCAGTGAATGCTGTTACACAAAGACATACCTATGCATGAACAGTCATGTCACTCCAGTGTTTTATTCTCACACTGTCAGTATTTGGAGCAGTCTTCCTGGACAGGTAAGACTTACACTGAGATTCTCAAGATATTTGTGTTTTCTAAGAACAATAACATCTGTCCTCCTCGAAGAGGTCTTGAGCCTCTTTTTGTTGGTTGTTGTTGCCTGTCGGGTTGCTACTGCTTGATTCTTCCTGTCCTCTCTTGGGTAGGTGAATGCCTGCTCTCTCATTGGGGTCCATTTGTGACCCTCCAGAAGTTACCTCATTGTACCCTTCAGGGTCCAGTTCCTGGATGCGAGAGATTGCTTTGGTTGAGCCTCTTTCTTATACTACTGACTTTTTCCAACAGTAGATGTACTGAGCTTGCTGCTGCTGGGATCCTACCACATAGAGACTTTTTGAATGGGGGAGTAACAGGACAGCTCAGGCCCAGGCACCACCAGCAGTAAAGAACCCACCTGCCAATGCAGGAGACATAAGAGATGTGGGTTTGATCCCTGCGTTGAGAAGATCCCTTGGAGGAGGGCATGGCAACCCACTCCAGTATTCTTACCTGGAGAATTGCATGCTTAGAGGAGTCTGGTGGGCTACAGTCCACGTGGTTGCAAAGAGTTGGACATGACTAAGCAACTTAGCATGCACGCAGGCCCAACCATATTCCACAAAATTTATTTGACTCTTGGGGAGCTCACTTATTGTTGATCTGAGAAACCAAGGCAATTTCCTTCTATTCTCTATCTCCCTGGTCTGCTTCCTCATTTCAGTCCTCTTGTCTACAGGGTTCAGATCAGCAGTTCTTCCACCCACGTAGACCTGTCTGGCTTCCCTTCTGCAAGCACCCCCAGTCTTTGTGAATCTTAGAACTTCTCCTCACTTGAATTCAGAGAGGAGAAACAAAAGGGACAGTGTAGCCTCTCTTCACCAACAATTGCTCTCTCCAAAAGTTGTTTATTTCCACATCAACATAGCCATTCTGCTGGACAGCTGACAAGGATCCAGTTAAAGTTTCTTTCAGAATTCCCTAAAATTTGGATTGATCTGATTGTTTCTTCATAATCGCTTCTGGTTACTACAGAGCTGATGTGAGTTTGTCCCTTTATTTGTGATGCTTATGTTAATTATTAGTTCAGTTAAGTTCAGTTCAGTCACTCAGTCGTGTCTGACTCTTTGCGACCCCATGGACCACAGCACGCCAGGCCTCCCTCTCCATCACCAGCTCCTGCAGTTTACCCAAACTCAGAGTCGGTGATGCCATCTAACCATCTCATCCTCTGTTGTCCCCTTCTCCTCCTGCCCTCAATCTTTCCCAGCATCAGGGTCTTTTCAAATGAGTCAGCTCTTTGCATCAGGTGGTCAAAGTATTGGAGTTTCAGCTTCAACATCAATCCTTCCAATGACCACTCAGGACTGATCTCCTTTAGAATGGACTGGTTTGATCTCCTTGCAGTCCAAGGGACTCTCAAGAGCCTTCTCCAACACCACAGTTCAAAAGCATCAATTCTTCAGCGCTCAGCTTTATTTATAGTCCAACTCTCACAACCATAAATGACTACTGGAAAAAAACAGAATTATTAGTTCAGATGATGTTCTCTAGATTTCTCCACTGCTAAGGTAGTTTTTTTCCCTTTTGTAATTAATAAGTAAAATATTGGAGGTTGGTAGGTAGTACTTTGAGACTGTGTGTATTTAACCTATTTCTTGTAACCTTTCATCCATTAATTTTAGAACCTATTATGATTATGGCCTAAATTTATTATTACATTGGTGTCACAAAATGTTGGTTTCCTAATTCTATCATTCCTTTACGTTGAGTAACTGTCAGTGTTCTGTAAAGCTTTCTCTCCTCGCTTACCCTCCTTTTTAATGACTATCACTATGGACTTATGAATTCACTTCTGTCATTCTCTTTGCTCAAATTGTTCCAAATTTGGCCCGTCACAGTCCCCTTAACTCAGATCTTGTGTCCTTTTGATGTGACCCCATTATTTATTTATTTATTTAACCATTTCCTTCCTTTCCTGATATAAGCTGTTCCAGGCTCACCTTCTCCTTTTCTACTTCTGTTATAGAATAAGTCATCTCTTCAGTGAGCCCTGGCTTCTTTTAGTGGGGGATTGTATTTAGAAATCAAGGTATTCAAACTTCAGTCTTCAGTAAGGATGTTTATACCTATGTCTTGTCAAGGAATGCAGTAGCACACTGTGTTGCCACATCAAGTGACTACTAAGTTCTACAGCTTTCTGCTATATTTAATTTTTACATGTCTCCTTTGTCCACCCACTGTGTTATCAATGACAGTATCACTGGCTGCAACTGAGAAATGAATCAAAAGTGAATCAGCATCTGGCAAGGACTTGGTGAGATGAGTACTCACATATTCTGTCAGGGTGTATAAATTAGTACAACCTTTCTAACTCAGTAATTTCACTTCTAGGAACCATTCAGGGAAAATAACTTGAGATGCAAAGAAACACTTATGAATAGGTTTTAGTTACAATGGGGAAAAATTGCAAAATTACTGGAAGAATGGGTAATTGTGGCAAGTTCCATATAATGGAATAATATGTTTGTAAGTAATTTTTTAAAATGCAGGGAACATTTATGTGAATAAATAAGACTGTAGAGGTAGGCCATTGTAGATTTATTTTTTTAGTTTGTATTTGAGACTTAATTGAATGATGGTTGTTGGTTGATGGTTGAATTATGATGGTTGTTGGAATTGGCAATGTTTAGCTAAACAATACTAATGGTTCCTTGATTGAGAGTTTTAAGTAGCTCTTAAAGTTGTCTCTTCTGTTGGTTACATCCCTGAGGTCTCTTGTAATAAATTACTATGGTTGAAATAAATTTGGGGATCTGTTATTTATATGTAATATGACCTTTAAGCAATCTTGAAACTTTGAGATATAGCCCACCATTGATGTTTCAAAGAGATTTTCTCTGATTGTCTATGAAAGGTTTATTTCACTGCTTTTGTTACAGTGTTGCCTATAAATAGTACCTTATCAGATCCTATACTGAAATCTCCTGAGTATGAATCAGTCTTTTAAATTAGCAAAATAGGGCATAACTCAACATATTGTTTAAAATTTTTCTTAAAGAATGAGTCAGTTCAGAGCAGTTGGGTGTTAGTCACATGCATGAAAAACAATGGCCAACATTCAGAGGCATCATCAGGAATACAATTTGCCTACCAACTTATGACATCTTATTTGATCACACTGACTTCAAAAGGGTTTCTTTCACCAACATGCCCAGAAGTGACATGTTTACATAAAAAGTCTTTCATTTTTTTCCCTTTTCAACTGTTAGTGTTATATTTCCTGGTGATCCATCATGCTGATATTACTGATCCTTAAGAAGCATGAGGTATTAGTGCTTCCCACTACGCTTAAACCATCAGGCTTGATGTACTATATCCCTTGTCTGCAGCACACTCAAATATTCCTCTTATATTGTATGATTCTTGGTCTTCATCTAAAACTGTCCAGTGCCATGCTGTGATTTGTCTTATTTTTAATGTTCTACCTGTTTGGGGAGGCAGGGAAATAGGCTATTATATATGTGTAACCAGATATTCCTCACCTAGAAGATTAGATTACTGCCTATTACTATATGGATGATGGTATAATTCCCCTGCAAGATTCAGCCAAACACAGAAGTCTGGGCAGATACTGCCAATTCTGTTATTAGTTCCATTTCTCTAGCTACCACAAGCAAGACTAGATTTACACTTGTACTAATGAACTTACTTACAAGATAGAAGTATTAATACAGTCATGGATGTAGAAAATAAACTTATGGTTACCAGGGGATATGAGAGGCAGGGACAAATTTGGAATTGACACGTACAGTGCTGCTGCTGCTGCTAAGTCGCTTCAGTTGTGTCCGACTCTGTGCGACCCCATAGACTGCAGCCCACCAGGCTCCCCCATCCCTGGGATTCTCCAGGCAAGAACACTGGAGTGGGTTGCCATTTCCTTCTCCAGTGCATGAAAGTGAAAAGTGAAAGTGAAGTCGCTCAGTCGTGTCTGACTCTTATCAACCCCACAAACTTCAGCCTACCAGGCTCCTCCACCCATGGGATTTTCCAGGCAAGAGTGCTGGAGTGGGGGGCCATTGCCTTCTCCGACACATACACACTACTATATAAAAAGTAGACAGCTGATGAAGAACCGGCTATGTAGTACAGGGGAACTCTACTCAGTACTTTGTAATGACCTATATGGGAAAAGAGTCTGAAAAAAAAGAATGGATATGTGTATATGTATAACTGATTCACTTTGCTGTACAGCTGAAACTAATATTTCATTGTAAATCAACTATAATAAAAAAAATTGGTGGCTATAACTAAAGATGTATTTCTGTGAACAATGGAAGCAGAAAAGTGAAAGTGTTAGTGCGCAGTGGTGTCCAATTCCTTGGGACCCCATGGTCTGTAGCCTGCCAGGCTCCTCTGTCCATGGGATTTTCCAGGCAAGAATACTGGAGTGGGTAGCAGTTCCCTTCTTCAGGGGATCCTCCCAATCTAGGGATTGAACCCTGGTCTCCTGCTTTGCAGGCAGTTTCTTTTCTGTCTGAGCCACCAGGGAAGCCTGAGAGCAAGCTTATGTCGCTGATTAGAGGCAATTAGCATGTGTGCTCAGTCGTGTCCAACTCTTTGCAACCCTTTGCACTGTAGCTTGCCAGGCTCCTCTGTCCATGGGATTTTCCAGGCAAGAATACTGGAGTGGGTTGCCATTTCCTCCACCAGGGGATCTTCCTGACCCAGGGATCTTCTGTGTCTCCTGCATTTCAGGTGGATTCTTTACCTGCTGAGCCATCACTTACTTTTACTTATTTATCAAGGACTACATGCCCTGCAGAAAAGCAGGACTGCATTCGCACCTGGCCTGTCTTCTGCAGATTCTCCCACCTCATCAGTTTCCCCTTACCCCCTTCTTATTTCTCAGATCCCAGGATACACAAGTCTAGCTGTTTGCCATTTTTCTTCCACTACCTACCACTTTATCTGGAAATAGAGAGGGAAATATTAAGGAGGCAAAGAAGCAAATGGTTAAGAATGACATGTAGTTTGTTCAGGAAGACTTTCCAGAAGAGATGAATTTAGACATGACTTTTGAAGAAGCTAATTGGAATGTACTGATGTATCCTACTAAGATATTCATAGTAGGATAAATGAAAATTATGAAGGGGGAATTCAAAACATAGCCCACTGTATTCCCTGAGTCCTAGCTAAGGAACCTCTTACTGGCTGGCATATCATCTGTTCTGGGTAGTGAGAGTAAAGGATCAGTCCATAGCTTCTGGTACATCTAGTTCAGGACTAGGACTCTCAGACAGGAAAATATGTTAGTTACAGACTCCTAGAGTGTAGGGAGTCTTATTTTAGTAGTAGGGCAGCACAATGGGCCTAGGACTTCTGTCAGTAAGAGTGGGTGATGAGTTTTACATTGTACATGTGATATTGGTGGAAGCAGTTGATACTGATGCTAATTACAGGTGTTGGCAAACTAACAAAGAAGAGAGAGAGACTATAACAATGTGATTTGGCTGATAAAAATAATGTTAATTACAGCCTTCTGACTCATTTATTTCTAAACTGCCATCTTCCAGAAAAAATTTGATGTGGCTAATTGTAATCATTACATCAACTTATTATCATTTCTGTTCAATTGCTATGTTAGACAATTATGCAGGTTAAAAATGTCAGGTTAGTGTATCAAAATTTTATTTGATTAAAACATTTAAGTGCCTAATCTGGGCATAAATTAGCTGTTATATATTAATTGCATAACTGTTATTCCCATAAAAGCATGGTCATCTTATGGCTTTTTATTATAGATTTTATTGGCAAAAGTGGTAAGCAATGAATTTGATTAATAAAACATGATTGACAGAATTATGGTAGATATCAACAATTGATAGAATTGTTCATTACACTAACAGTTATTGGGCACCTCTTCCTCATGTGAAGAATCATGCTAGGCACCAGAAGGTATAGAAATGGAAAGTCCTTGATCTTAGTGAACTCAAGTCCAGAAAGGAGGAAACAGGTAACTAGTACCATGTGATATGGAAATGGTAGGGGAGTATAGAGAAAGAAAACTTAATCCAAATTTGGGATGGTTAGGAATATCTTCCTAGAGGAAATATCTAAATTGAAAAAAAAAAGTTTAAGATCAACCAAAGTCCATATGTTTCATTATGATTCACTCTTTGGGTTGTATATTCGATGGGATTATTCCTTTTTTTTCTTCCAGTTTTATTAAGATATAATTGACATACAATACTGTGTAAGTTTAAGATGTACAGTATAATGATTTGATTTACATACATCATGAAATGATTATCTCAATAAGTTTGGTGAATATCATTTTGTATAAATACAAAATTTAAAAAAAGTTTTTTTTGAGGAGAACTTAGGATTTACTGTTAACCACTTTCATATATGACATACAGTAGTGTTAATTATGGAGAAGGCAATGGCAACCCATTCCACTACTCTTGCCTGGAAACTCCCATGGATGGAGGAGCCTGGTGAGCTGCAGTCCATGGGGTCATGAAGAGTCAGACATGATTGAGAGACTTCCCTTTCACTTTTCACTTTCATGCATTGGAGAAGGAAATGGCAACCCACTCCAGTATTCTTGCCTGGAGAATCCCAAGGATGGAGGAGCCTGGTAGACTGCTGTCTACAGGGTCGCACAGAGTTGGACACAACTGAAGCGACTTAGCAGCAGCAGCAGCAGCAACAGCAGTCAGTGTTAATTATATTTTCATGTTGTGCATTACATCGCTACATATTGTATGGGTTTTGACAAATATGTAATAACACATATACCCTAATAGTATCATACAGAATAACTTCACTGCCCTACTATTCTCCTGTGTTGTAGCTATCCATTCCCCACACCCCACAAAACTCCAAAATAAACTAAGTTTTGAAAGGTGAGTAGGAGTCAATGAAGGAAAGGAGGAAAGAGTTTATGGTATTAGGATACCAAGATGAAAAAGCATCACTTAAAATCCAATTGCCAGTGCAGGGGACACAGGTTTGATCCCTGGTCCAGGAAGATCCCACATGTCATGGTGCAGCTGAGCCCCTGTGCCACAACTACTGAGCCCACACTCCACAGCCAGAGAAGCCTTCACAGTTGAGAAGCCCACACATTGCTCTGAAGACCTAGCACAACCTAAGTAAATAAATAAATAAAACATACTAACAGTTAAGAAAAAGCATCCCTTAAGTATACTATATTCTGAATGGCTTGAAGGCAGGAGACAGTAAGGAAGGAGTCAGAGAAGATGCCAGAGAGGCACAAAATGCTCATGTCAGGAAGAGTTTGAATGCCACAGCAAGCTGTTTATATTTTTATCTTGAAGACAATGGGGAGCCGTTAAAGACTTAATTCAGGAGAATGAAACAATAAGAAGGTGGTGGTGGTTGTGGTGTGAGCATTTTGCTTGATGCAGTAAAAAAAAAAAAACGTAATTATGGAATATAAATAAAATAAGGTTTTGTTTGAGATGGCAAGAGTGAATGTCAACATTTTAGGAATCAGCGAACTCAAATGGACTGGAATGGGTGAATTTAACTCAGATGACCATTATATCTACTACTGCGGGCAGGAATCCCTCAGAAGAAATGGAGTAGCCATCATGGTCAACAAAAGAGCCTGAAATGCAGTACTTGGACTCAAAAACGACAATCTCAAAAGCAACAGAATGATCTCTGTTCATTTCCAAGGCAAACCATTCAATATCACAGTAATCCAAGTCTGTGCCCCAACCAGTAATGCTGAAGAAGCTGAAATTGAATGGTTCTATGAAGACCTACAAGACCTTTTAGAACTAACACCCAAAAAAGATGTCCTTTTCATTCTAGGGGACTGGAATGCAAAAGTAGGAAGTCAAGAAACACCTGGAGTAACAGGCAAATTTGGCCTTGGAATATGGAATGAAGCAGGGCAAAGACTAATAGAGTTTTGCCAAGAAAATGCACTGGTCATAACAAACAGCCTCTTCCAACAACACAAGAGAAGACTCTATACATGGACATCACCAGATGGTCAACACCGAAATCAGATCGATTATATTCTTTGCAGCCAAAGATGGAGAAGCTCTATACAGTAAAACAGTAAAACAAGACCAGGAACTGACTGTGGCTCAGACCATGAACTCCTTATTGCCAAATTCAAACTGAAATTGAAGAAAGTAGGGAAAACCACTAGACCATTCAGGTATGACCTAAATCAAATCCCTTATGATTATATAGTAGAAGTAAGAAATAGATTTAAGGGCTGAGAACTGATAGATGGAGTGCCTGATGAACTATGGAATAAGGTTCATGACAGGGATCAAGACCATCCCCATGGAAAAGAAATGCAAAAAAGCAAAATGGCTGTCTGGGGAGACCTTACAAATAGCTGTGAAAAGAAGAGAAGCAAAAAGCAAAGGAGAAAAGGAAAGATATAAGCATCTGAATGCAGAGCTCCAAAGAATAGCAAGAAGAGATAAGAAAGCCTTCTTCAGCTATCAGTGCAAAGAAATAGAGGAAAACAACAGAATGGGAAAGACTAGGGATCTCTTCAAGAAAATCAGAGATACCAAAGGAACATTTCATGCAAAGATGGGCTCCATAAAGGAGAGAAATGGTATGGACCTAACAGAAGCAGAAGATATTAAGAAGAGATGGCAAGAATACACAGAAGAACTGTACAAAAAAGATCTTCACGACCCAGATAATCATGATGGTGTGATCACTGACCTAGAGCCAGACATCCTGGAATGTGAAGTCAAGTGGGCCTTAGAAAGCATCACTACGAACAAAGCTAGTGGAGGTGATGGAATTCCAGTGGAGCTATTCCAAATCCTGAAAGATGATGCTGTGAAAGTGCTGCACTCAATATGCCAGCAAATTTGGAAAACTCAGCAGTGGCCACAGGACTGGAAAAGGTCAGTTTTCATTCCAGTCCCAAAGAAAGGCAATGCCAAAGAATGGTCAAACTACCGCACAATTGCACTCATCTCACACACTAGTAAAGTAATGCTCAAAATTCTCCAAGCCAGGCTTCAGCAATATGTGAACCGTGAACTTCCTGATGTTCAAGCTGGTTTTAGAAAAGGCAGAGGAACCAGAGATCAAATTGCCAACATCCGCTGGATCATGGAAAAAGCAAGAGAGTTCCAGAAAAACATCTATTTCTGCTTTATTGACTATGCCAAAGCCTTTGACTGTGTAGATCACAATAAACTGTGGAAAATTCTGAAAGAGATGGGAATACCAAACCACCTAATCTGCCTCTTGAGAAATCTGTATACAGGTCAGGAAGCAACAGTTAGAACTGGACATGGAACAACAGACTGGTTCCAAATAGGAAAAGGAGTATGTCAAGGCTGTATATTGCCACCCTGTTTATTTAACTTATATGCAGAGTACATCATGAGAAACACTGGGCTGGAAGAAACACAAGCTGGAATCAAGATTGCCGGGAGAAATATCAATACCCTCAGATATGCAGATGACACCACCCTTATGGCAGAAAGTGAAGAGGAACTCAAAAGCCTCTTGATGAAAGTGAAAGTGGAGAGTGAAAAACTTGGCTTAAAGCTCAACATTCAGAAAATGGCAGAGATCATGGCATCTGGTCCCATCACTTCATGGGAAATAGATGGGGAAACATTGGAAACATTGTCAGACTTTCTTTTTCTGGGCTCCAAAATCACTGCAGATGGTGACTGCAGCCATGAAATTAAAAGATGCTTACTCCTTGGAAGGAAAGTTATGACCAACCTAGATAGCATATTCAAAAGCAGAGACATTACTTTGCCAACAAAGGTTCGCCTAGTCAAGGCTATGGTTTTTCCTGTGGTCATGTATGGATGTGAGAGTTGGACTGTGAAGAAGGCTGAGCGTGGAAGAATTGATGCTTTTGAACTGTGGTGTTGGAGAAGACTCTTGAGAGTCCCTTGGACTGCAAGGAGATCCAACCAGTCCATTCTGAGGAGATCAGCCCTGGGATTTCTTTGGAAGGAATGATGCTCAAGCTGAAACTCCAGTATTTTGGCCACCTCATGCGAAGTGTTGACTCATTGGAAAAGACTGTGATGCTGGGAGGGATTGGGGGCAAGAGGAGAAGGGGATGACAGAGGATGAGATGGCTGGATGGCATCACTGACTCAATGGACGTGAGTCTGAGTGAATTCTGGGAGTTGGTGATGGACAGGGAGGCCTGGTGTGCTGCGATTCATGGTGTCTCAAAGAATTGGACACGACTGAGCAACTGATCTGATCTGATATATATATAATATATATATATTATATAAATAAATGTATCTTTATGTTATATTCTACAATGACAATTTTTATATGTTATCTAATTGTAGCATACAACATAGAAAACATACATTTATTTAGATATAGGCTGTGCTTAGTCACTCAGTCATGTCAGACTCTTTGTGACCCCATGGACTGTAGCCTGCCAGGCTCCTCTGTCCATTGGGATTCTCCAGGCAAGAATACTGGAGTGGGTTGCCATACCCTCCTCCAGGGGATATTCCCAACCCAGGGATCGAACCCAAGTCTCCCACACTGCAGGTGGATTCTTTACTGTCAGAGCCACCAGGGAAGTCCATGAATACTGGATTGGGTAGCCTATCCGTTCTCCAGGCAAACTTCCCAACTCAGGGATCAAACAGGGGTCTCCTACATTGTAGGTGGATTCTTTACCATCTGAGCTATCAGGGAAGCCCCTTATAGTCCATGGCATTCTCCAGGCCAGAATACTGGAGTGGGTAGCCTTTCCCTTCTCCAGGGGGTCTTCCCAACCCAGAGATTCAACCCAGGTCTCCTGCATTGCAGGTGGATTCTTTACCAGCTGACCCACCAGGGAACCCCATTTACATATATAACATATATAACACATACTTCATAAAACAAAAAGTTTATTATTTTGACTTTATGATCATAACTTCCTCAATTTTGTGAATGTGCACATGGATCTCCCCTCCCTTATATATTCTTTTATGGACCTCTGTGTATTTACCTTTCCTTCACAACTATTCGGAACTGTGATTATTTGCTTAATATTTATTTTTATCTCTAGGTCATAAATTTCATGAGTAGGGACAATGCTTATCTGTGTATCCCCAGTACCTTTGCTCAGTATATATTAGTTGAATTAATGTATTTCTATTAAGTGGAATTACTGAGTTAAGGAATATGCACATTTGAAATTTTGTTAGATACTGCCAGATTATATGGAGAAGGCAATGGCAGCCCACTCCAGTCCTCTTGCCTGGAAAATCCCACGGAAGGAGGGGCCTGGTGGGCTGCAGTCCATGGGGTTGCTAGGAGTCAGACACAACTGAGCAACTTCACTTTCACTTTTCACTTTCATGCATTGGAGAAGGAAATGGCAACTCACTCCAGTGTTCTTGCCTGGAGAATCCCAGGGACGGGGGAGCCGTTTATGGGGTCGCACAGAGTCAGACACGACTGAAGCGACTTAGCAGTAGTAGCAGCAGCAGCCAGATTATATTCTGGAAAGATTGTACCTGTTTATAAACCCTGTTGTTTATAGTCCTTTTCTCACATCCAGCCATACTGCACTTTCACCCTCCCCTCTCCTGTCTGCTTGTGTCCCTCAATCCTTTTTTTCTACAGACATTTTTTGGCACATTCTAGGTTCTCTTCTAGGTGCTTAGGACATACCAGGAAGCAAAACAGACAAAGATCCTGGGTGGCAGGAGATAGACAATAAACATACTCAATAAGGAAATAATATAGGATGTTAGAGAGTGGACCAATAAAAGAGTAGTTGGTAAAAAGCAAATGGGAATGCTAGAACTGAAATGGAATTATAATTTTAAATAAGGCGGTTAAGTATATAAGCCACAGTGAAATGACTTTTGAGTAAAGATTTGGAGGAAGTGAGAGTAGTAGCAGTTGGCTCTCTGGGAAAAGTGTGATGGGCAACAGCTGGTTCAAAGGCTAGTTGAATGCTGGAAAGAGGTAGGAAGAGATCTGCTGGGGTGCTGCTAATACTGTTTCTTGATCTGTGTGGTGGTTACTTGAGTGTGTTCACATGTTCACTGAGCACTACACTAAACATTTGTGTACTTTTGTGCATTTTATTCCCCAGTAGTTTTCATATTAACCATGAATGTGAATGGATGTTGAACATTTCAAAATGCCTTAATTGGGATTCCCTGGTAGTCCAGTCGTTACCTTCCAATGCAGGGGCAGTGGATTTGATCCCTGGTTGGGGAGCTAAAGCCCGATATGCCCTGGGGCCAAAAAACCAAAACATAAAACAGAATCAGTATTGTAACAAATTGAGTAAAATCTTAAAAAATGGTCCACATCAAAATAACCTTTAAAAAAAAAACTAAAAAAAACAAAACAAACCAAAAATACCTTAGTAGTTGTTGTTTAATCAGTAAGTCACGTCTGACTCTTGTTGACCCCATGAACTGTAGCCCGCCAAACTCCTCTGTCATTTCCCAGGCAAAAATATTAGAGTGGGTTACCATTTCCTTTTACAGGGAATCTTCCTGACCCAGGAAATGAACCTGTGTCTCTTTGTCTCCTGCATTGCAGGAGGATTCTTTACCATTGAGCCACCTGGGAAGCCCTTAATAGTACCTATCCAGTTATTCAGGGGTATTTTTCCTTTGACTTACAAACAGCGATAAATGTCCTCATCAATTTCTATTAATCATTTTGCCTTTCTTTAACATTCTCTACTTGGTTATGGTAAAAAACATTCTTTTTTTTTTTTTTTTTTAAAAAGTATTCTTTTAATATAATGCTAACCTAGATAGCATATTGAAAAGCAGAGACATTACTTTGCCAACAAAGGTTCGTCTAGTCAAGGCTATGGTTTTTCCTGTGGTCGTGTATAGATGTGAGAGCTGAACTGTAAAGAAGGCTGAGCGCTGAAGAATTGATGCTTTTGAACTGTGGTGTTGGAGAAGACTCTTGAGAGTCCCTTGGACTGCAAGGAGCTCCAACCAGTCCATTCTGAAGGAGATCAGCCCTGGGATTTCTTTGGAAGGAATGACGCTAAAGCTGAAACTCCAGTACTTTGGCCACCTCATGCGAAGAGTTGACTCATTGGAGAAGACTCTGATGCTGGGAGGGATTGAGGGCAGGAGGAGAAGGGGACGACAGAGCATGAGATGGCTGGATGGCATCACTGACTCGATGGATGTGAGTCTGAGTGAATTCCGGGAGTTGGTGATGGACAGGGAGGCCTGGCGTGCTGCAGTTCATGGGGTCGCAAAGAGTCGGACACGACTGAGCAACTGATCTGATCTGATCTGATGTTTGATTTGCTTATATTTTATTTTGGATTTTTATATCTATATTCACAAGGAAGTTTGGTCAATAGTTTCTTTTTGTTATTCCCCTATGTTAGGTTCAAAGCATTCAATACTTTTCTTAATTATAGGTTCTTTACTGTTTTTTCATGAAAAGAGAAGCTCTATAGTATTCATCTAGTCTACTGTCTCGAGAGAGGAATTTCTCATATTTGACTTCATTGTTCTTTGTGAGCTACCTAGTAATTACTACAATTTAGTAATTGATAGGTGAGTCCTGTCATTGCTGTTCTAGACAGATGGCTGTTCACTTGAAGTCTAGGGCTTAAATCTCTTGTCATTTCATTGTCATGGAAAAATTGACCAGCACTAGACTATTCAGTGGTGATGTAATACTTGTCCAGAGGTGTTTTGTTGGATAATTATAGACCTTATTTGCTTTAATGTATTTCTGATTTCTTACGCTTTCCATTAGAAACAGGATGAAATAGGCAGAAGAAGAAGCTTGTGAGTATGTTGTTGTAGCATAGTCAATAGGAATAAGTGCAGAAGCTTTGCCTTCTGGAAAGAGGATTCATTTTTAATTATTAACGGGACCAGTTATTTGGTCATGGACTTGGTAGAATTTTTTTCAGTTACCTGTATGATCACAGTGAACTGGTCTTCAGGCCCAAGGGAGAGCTTATCTGGCTGCTTCCTCCATCCTTCAGCACAGGAGCACTGTGCTGGAGTGCTCAGTCTGGAGACTGGTGTTTTTCATATAGGAGATTTTGTAGCTATGTTTTTCAAATTGTAATTCAAGAATCACTTGGCACTAGAGTCCAAGTTGCTTATTGAAAAGGCAGTTACAACAGCCAGTGCAGGTTCCCATGCCACTCCAGGCATTTTAAATTAGAATTTATGGGAGTATGGTCTAGGAATCTGCATTTTAAACAAGAGTCTCAAGTAATTCTTAAAATTTAAAGACACTGCTTTCTAAGATTAAGAAGAACTTGCTTTTATTCACTTATTATCTCCTTCAGTACAGGATTTCTGTGCTGAGCATTGGGAGGAATATAAAGGGAATATAAGATTGGATCTTGCTCTGAAGAACTTAAACCTAGGCTAGAGATGGGATTCATTGGACTAAGGCAAGCAGTAAAATACATCACATTCTAAAACAAATGTTTTTAAAAAATCAACTTTGTTGAGATATAATGTATATGCAAAAGAGTCACCCATTTGAAGTGTAGAGTTTGATTGATTTTGATAGATGTATATACCAGTGAAACTACCACCACAATCAAAATACAGAACATTTCCATTATCTCTAAACATTTCCTTATGCTCTTTTCAGTTCATCCTTCTCCCCACCCCTGGCCCCAGGCAACCACTGATAGGGTTTTTTATCACTATAGATTAAATTTTATTTCCTAGAGTTTTATGTGAAATGGAAACATATAAAACATAGTCCTTTGTGTCTAGCTTCCTTCACTCAGCCGAAGAATTTGAGATTGTTCCATTTTGTCCAGTGTATCAGTAATTTGTTTCCTTTTATTGAGTAGTCTTCTATTACATGAGTATACATATTTATTTATCCATTCATTTGTTGATAGACATTTGTATTGTTTCCAGTTATTATGATTAATATGAACATCCGTATGATCATATGTTTTCACTTCTCTTGTTAAATACCTAGGAGTGGAACGGCTGGATCATATGGGTTGGTGTATGTTTAACTTTTTAAGAGATAAACAGATGGCTTTTATTTTGATTGTTAACAGAGACACTGTACTGAAGTCATTGAGCATTGTTCAAAGAGAGTTGTTTAAGTGGATCTTAAGGATGGGTTCCAACTATATATGGGAGGATAGGGAATATTTACTGAATAATTACCATTTGTCTAGCTCATGATAGTTAAATGCTACATATGTGACTTTCAGTATTTCTGCACATCTGAGAAGTAGTATTACTCTTCACTCTTTATGAAGGACAAATAGAAGTATAGAGAAGTTAACCAGCCTAAGATTACACAGCTAGTAAGCAATGGCTTTGAACCTAGGTTTATTTCATTCCAAAGCTCAAACCATTTCCATTATACCAACAAGGAGTAGAAGTGAAGGATAGTCTAGCTTCAGAAGTCAGGGGATGGGTCAGGGAAATTGGACTCATTCCTTTTTCTATCTCCTGAGTACAGCAAGCATAGGAACTGTGACAATCTGTTTGCCAGTAACAAAAACTTTTGTTTTGGGGGGGGACTGGTTAGCAATGGGGTTTCATGTTTATTTGATACCAGAGCCAGGAAGATAAATATGCTTATTTATAAAGACTTGTATATTTTTGAAAGGATAATGAAATGATTAGAAGCTAGATTTAGGAAAATTAGTCTAGTTTCAGTCTGCTGAATAGATTGAATGGAACAGAGATTAGAAGGTCTTGCTGCTGTGCTGTGCTTAATCGCTCAGTCCTGTCTGACTCTTTGTGACTCCATGGACTATAGCCCACCAGGCTCCTCTGTCCGTGGAGATTCTCCAGGCAAGAATACTGGAGTGGGTGGTCATGCCCTTCCTCAAGGGATCTTCTCAACCCAGGGATTGAACCCAGGTCTCCCGCATTGCAGGCAGATTCTTTACCATCTGAGACACCAGGAAAGCCCTTAGAAGGCCTTCAGTTCAGTTCAGTCGCTCAGTCATGTCCGACTCTGCGACCCCATGAACTGCAGCACTCCAGGCCTTCCTGTCTATCACCAACTGCTGTAGTTTACCCAAACTCATATCCACTGAGTCTGTGATGCCATCTAACCATCTCATCCTCTGTCATCCCCTTCTCCTCCTGCCTTCAATCTTTCCCAACATCAGGGTCTTTTCAAATGAGTCAGCCCTTCGCATCAGGTGGCCAAAATTTTGGAGTTTCAGCTTCAACCTCAGTCCTTCCAGTGAACACCCAGGACTGATTTCCTTTAGGATGGACTGGTTGGATCTCCTTGCAGTCCAAGGGACTTCTCCAGCACCACAGTTCAAAAGCATCAGTTGTTCTGTGCTCAGCTTTCCTTATAGTCCAACTCTCACATCCATACATGACTACTGGAAAAACCATAGCCTTGACTAGACGGACCTTAGTTCAGTCAAAATCTGTAATAATTCAAGCATGAGATAACAAGTTCTTTGCTAAGAAGGGTGAAACCTATCAGAAAGGGACAATTGGAAGGAGACTTCAGTGAACTTAATTACTAAGCTTGTTGGCAGATTGGACATGGGAGATAAAAGTAGAAAGAATTTTAGGAATAGTTTTGAAGTGTTGGCTTTGTAGTGTCCAGAGTTCTGTGGTTTTGGACTTGATGTATATACTTGGTATGCTAATATATCTAAAGAGAGCTCATAACATTTTAAATAAACCGTCACTGACAGTGGAGGTTCTAGTTTTCTAGTCTGCCTTACTCTTACAGCATCAGGTGACACTGAGCTAGAGGGTAATTGGTTATTCATTTGTCAAGTATGTGAACTTGAAGACATTCGAAGCTCTAGGGAGGTGGGAAACATTAGCCTGCTCATTAAAATTGTCAGTTTGATACTCATTAGATGTATGAATGCCCAACATGAGAATGTTACTGGTTTTCTAATAAACTCTTAGCATACTTGAAGGTTTTTCTGTAACACGTTTGGCCAGTGTCTTTTCTCGCTTTGCTTCCTCTCTAATGTCCTGTGGTAAGTGGTACACTCAACCTTGCACATATTGCATGTTTTACGCATGAATTGTGGAATCTCTTGATGTCTCTTTATTCCACTACTTGTGCTTCCATTTGCTTCTGAACAATCTATACTGTAGCTTTCACTCATTAAAATTTCTGTCATTAAAGTTACAGTGACTTTGTTTCTGAATTCAGTAGCACATTCTCAGTTTTATTTTGATCACTCTCTAGTACTGCTACTTGTTAACCACTCACTCCTTTCTTGAAAACTTGTTTTCCTGACTTCAGGGACCTCATTGTCATGGTTTTCTTCCTTTCCAGCTTCTTTGCAGGCTCCTTTGTGGACTCTTCCTTTTTTAAAAATTCAGATTTATTAATGTGTAATTCACATATAATAAAATTCTCCTTTTTAGTGTACAATCTTATGAGTTTTTTCAAACACATACAGTTATGTAACCATAACCACAGTCAAGGTATAGAGCAGTTCCATCAACCCTAAAAATTCCCTTAAACTAGGATCAGCCTCTCCCATTCTTGGCCCGTGATAGTCACTAATCTGTTTTCTGTCTCTATAGTTTTGCCTTTTCCAGAAAGTCATTTAAGTGGAATTATATAATGTGTAGCTTTGGGTCTGGCTTGTTTCACATATTATAATGCATTTGGAATTCATTTATGTGTGTCATTAGTTTATTTCTTTTTATTCCTGAGTAGTATTCTGCTGTATGGATGTACTGTGGTTTATTTATTCATCAGTTGAAGGACACTTGTTTCTAGTTTTTAGTGAATATTAATTAAGCAGCTGTAAACATTTGTATATAGGATTTTGTATGAACATGTTTTTATTTTTCTCTGGTAAATATATAGAAGGAGTATTTCTGGGTTGCATGGTGTGTATATAACTTCATAAGAAATGCCCAGATTATTTTCCAGGGTGGCCTACCACTTGACATTCTTGCCAGCCACATGTGAGAGTTCTAGTTGCTCCACAGCCTCACCAACACTGTATTGTCAGTTCTTTTTTTTTTTTTTTTTTTTAATGTTTTTTTAAAAATGTGTCTATTCCATAGATTCTCTCTCCCCTGTATGCCGTTTTTTTCTCATCCTATCCTCTCTACCTCATTGTTTTATTTACTTATATTTTAATTTTATCTATTCAGTTACACATATTTGTGGAGCTTCTGCTTTGTGTCAGACACTGTTGAGGCACTATAGATATAGCAAGAGACAAAGAAGAAAAGTTCCTGTAACTTATGGGATCTTGTGCTCTGAAAACATATAAGTCTTTTGTTCCATATCTCTTTTCTCACATATCCAGCTGTCTTCCATTCATACTCATTTGAGATGTCTCATCGATACTACGGAGCCGATAAATGTATCTAACACTGAATTCATCATCTTTCAACCTTCCTCTATTTTGTATTTCCTTTAATGAATGATATCATATCCACCCAGTAACTTAAGATAAAAACCTGGGCAATATTATTTAGGCTTTATTTTCTCCACTTTCCACATTCAGTTACCTATTAAACCCTATTGACTTTACCTCTAGCATATCTTATAAATGCATCTACTTCTCTCCACTCCCTCTGCTATTTCCCTAGTTCAAACCTTTGTCAAATCAGTGCAATAGCCTCCTTACCAGCCTCCCTGTCTACCTGCTGTACCAACCTGTGGCCACACTGTACCACCATTCTAAAATGAGAAATCTGATCCTGTCTCTCCCCTGCTCAAAAGCTGTGATAGCTCTCTATTAACCTCCAAATAATTCCAAACTCGTAACATTACTAAATTTTTAAACATACATGTATTAATACTCAAGACTCACTTTGTTCAGGTTCTTTCATAACCCTGCAGAGTCTCATTCAGACATGCTAGAACTATCCTCAGTTTACTGAATGAGCCTTTGCATGTATAATTTTGGTTTCCTGGAACACTTCAGTCCTCCTTTTCTTGGTTCTTATGCCTAGTATAGCAGAGACATTGCTTTACCAGCAAAGGTCCATATAGTCAAAGACACAGTTTTTCCAGTAGTCATGTATGGGTGTGTGTGTTGGACCATAAAGAAGGCTGAACACCGAAGAATCGATGCTTTTAAACTGTGATGTTGGAGAAGACTCTTGAGAGTCCCTTGGACTGCAAGATCAAATCAATCCTAAAGGAAATCAATCCTGAATATCTATTGGAAGGACTCATGAAGCTCTAGTACTTTGGCCACCTGATGTGAAGAAATGACTCATTGGAAAAGACCCTGATGCTGGGAAAGATTGAGGGCAAGAGGAGAAGGGGATGACAGAGAATGAGTTAGTTGGATGGCATCGCTGACTCAATGGACATGAGTTCATGAGTTTGAGCAAGCTCTGGGAGATGGTGAAGAACAGGGAAGCCTGGCCTGCTGCAGTCCATGGGGTTGCAAAAAGTTGGACATGACTGAGAGACTGAACAACAATGCCTAGTAAAATCTAATTCTCCACAGTAATAGTTCTGTTGGCTAGTGTGCTGTTTTAGTGGTTTTGAGGGGTGGGAAGGAAACTTGGCTTAATTAAACTAGTGTTGTTTCTCTTACAGTGGTACCAGGCTGAAGTGAGTATAGGGAACTGGATAGTCAGAGAACATAACTGTTATTTTCATGGTTTAGAGATGGACCCAGTAGATGGGATTGGGTCATTTGTTGGATTTATTCACATAAGAAATACTTATTGAGCACTTACTATGTACTGCTGCTGACCATTTAAGAATGAGGCTATGCAATGCAAGAGAACCTTCTGTGAGCCCAGAGTTTCAGTGAGAAGCAGCCTGAAGCAATCTAAGTTGATAGGCATATTTGGAAATTCCATGCGATTATTTTTCAGTTTTCTTTTGAAAAGAAACACAGTACTTATCCTGGTGCAGTTGCTATGGCAACTGTGCTATAGCCTGGGAGAATTTTTACCCCCACTTCATGGTTAGAAAGTTAAATTATTAAAATTTTTTAAATCACACACTAAACTGAGAAGAGACATAGGTGGTAGGAAGAAGGTAGGTACGTAAGAAGAAAATTGACCCTCAGTGTATAAACAGTGAGGGTGTCACATGCATAGTCTCATTTCCTCAGGATTAGGAATTAATTCAGGTAGTGAAACCAGCCTGTGTTGGCATCATTCACTGCTTCCAGAATTTTGAGTCTTATGGCAAGCAGTTAAGGTGGCTGCACCCTCAGAACTCTGGGGACTTTTAAACCCAGACGTAATCAATCCCTTAGTGGACATTACAACTGTTGAAGTGTGCTGATCTTCCTGCTATCTATTAACATTTGTTAGGAACCTGTAAAGCAAACGAAAACCTGGCAACATGGCAAAACAACAAGAAATGTGAATTGCTTACCATTTTCCAGGGACCTGTGCTAAGTACCCTACTTACATTTTCTCTTGTAATCCTTATAGAAACCAATAAGACTCGTATTATTATCGCTCTCATATTACAGATGAGGAAGCATCTATAATAACTTTTTCAAGATATACTAGTACATGGAAGAGCCAGAAGAATTTAACTTTGATTTCGATGTCCATATTCTTAACTATGAAGCCAACTTGTTCCTTGTTTCTTGGATTGAGGCCCATTTTTAGTGATTTCTTTGTTGGATTTGAGTTGCCTCAAATTCAGCTTGGATGTGGGATAGGATTTACATTTAATTAATATTGATTTTTTAATCTTGAAAAATGTGTAGGAAATGTTTGCAGTTTTCTTTGGTTGAAGCTTCTGTGTTTTAATGGACTCTATTAAAAATTTATAGGAAATTCAGAAAAAAGTGGCTATATCTGAGTGCCCTGCAAGCTACAGAGTTTTGTTACATATTAGAAGACTAGAGATTAATACCATCCTTTCGGTTTTTAATTTTCAATAGAGAGCAGAAAAATTAGATGTCATTGCTCCCGAATAAGGGAATTGCTGTCTTTCCCACAGTAACCAGGTCTCAGTTTCTTGTGGATTTATTGTAGTAGGCTCAGGTTTGGTGAACATAGAGATAAGGAAGAGTTTCTTAGAAGCAGGTCAAATTTTTCTCATTTTGAATATGGAAGGATATATTAACTCCTCAGTGATGATGTTCTGAGAGACACCTAGGCCAGAAGGAGATTTAAAAGAGTACGTACAGAAGCAGTAGTTTTTTATTCACTAGATAGTGAGTTACAGAGAGCAACAGTACTTTGCAGATTTGTCTTATGCTCAATAGAAGGCAAATGTTCTCTATATGTTATGAAAAATAAATGGAATACAAGTAGGGTAGACTGAAGTCAGGTAGGTATATACTAATTGGTGAGATGGAAAATGATCTTTGAATTCGTCCTAAAATTGTCTCTGTGACTCTTCTTCTTTGTTACCACTTGTGATTTTCTTAGGTCACTGGACCTATTTGGGCTGGGGAGACCAACAGAGTACGTAAGAATTTGAATACCTTATAGTTTTCTTAATTTTACCCTTTAACATACTCCCTCTGACTGAGGCTGGATATTCATGCATATAAACATATATAATGCCTTTCCCTCCTCTTCCCCTTCTTGAAACCCAGGAGAGAATTTGCTGCAGTGGAAAGTTATATCTTTTCAGGCTGATTTCCTGAAGACTTTGTGTCTGTGTGTGTGCATGCATGTGTGTGTATGTGTGTGTGTGTGAATGTCAGAGACACACAGAGAGATGGAGAAATTTCAGTTTCAATTATAATACTGACAGGGTCTCTTGATTTATCTTCCCCAGAGACAAGTGCCATCAGCCCCTCCTTTGGTCTTTTAGCTAAGGGGCACAATGACTAGCAGGAGAAATTTCATTCTAGGAGAGGTCATTGGTTTTGTGATGTGAACAGGAGGCTGGCGACATGGTTTGACTTTCCTTGAAGCAGTCTAGCTAGGCTAGAGGCCACCTTTGTTCTTGAGTTTAGACAGTGGGCTCTCCCTAAGAACTTAAGAGAGTTCTTTCTAGTAAGAGTCACAGCCCTAGGCTGGCATTACTGGCTGTGTTACCTGGGCTGATGGGAGGTGGACAGGTTGATTGAGTTTCAGTGATTAGGTATCCAGTAGTTGCTAAGAGGGGCCAAAATTTGTTCTGTCACTATAATTTCTCATGGAGTATGTACTTCCTATGATTTGAATCCTGAGTATTTGTACCAGGAAACTATGCAAACACAGCCTAAGAGAGCTCAGATTATTAAGGTTTTCGAGTAGGAAGAAGTAACCCATGAAAAAAAAGTTTGAATTTTCATTCCTTCTCTGATAAAAGTTTTGCCTGTATTCTGGATTTAAAGATGGGGACTCAATCCAGGAGCACCACATACTGGAGAACCTCACTGTTCAATACATCATTCAGTTTTGTTTGAGTGCCTACTGTCTGCCTGAGGCTCATCTCTGTCCCAGCCTACTCTTCCATGTTTATTTCTGTCATTTCCCTTTCATGTCCTTTTATGTACTTGCTAAATGAGCTATAAAATGTTTCATAAAAATATATACATAGCCTTTAAAAATATATACGACCAAAAATATATATGACCTTTTACATATATATTCTCCAGATTCTAGAAGCCATTTCCCCTCACCCACATCTTCACCTATTAGAAACCCTCCAGTCTTTCAGAATCATAACTTCCTTAATGATTTTCATGTTCATTTTAACAGGAAGTGATCTAACCTTCTACTCATATAGCATTTGGTTTATACTGTTCTCATGATAGATACTTCCTTGTATCTGTATCCATATTTTCTCTCTCCTATTAGACTGACTCTATACTCCAAATCTTCTGTGTTGTTTAGCCTTGCAGCTGGTGGACACTCAATAAATATTTGAATGAGTAAAATTTCCCAGCCTTTTAATTTCAAAGGGCTTTTCAACTTTTGCCCTCAGACTAGCTCACAAGTCCTCCATAAGCTGAATAACCAAACCTGTTCTCAGTGTCTCTTTCTCAGGGAAACCAGAAGTTTTCTGTTCTAGATGAAATGGTTCTGTGTGGTAGCAGAAAGCACGATGCTTTCACTCAAGTCTTTTCTGTAATTTCCCTTTTCAGTTTCTAATCAGCTTTGGTGGTGCCAGGATGTTTCCTTTCTAAGGAATTTGGGGATGGTATAGGGGGAGAAAAGCTGGCATTTGCCCTTGACCAACCTTTATTCTGCTCCTATTCTTTGTCTCACCTCACTTCCTTGTATTTCCTTTCTCCAGTCTCCTCCTATTGTTCATACCCTCTTTTCTTCTGCTCCCGGCTTCTTCTTTATTTGCCCTTTATTCCTTCAGTACAGAAATGTGTCAGCCTTTAGGGGTGTTTTGGAATACCCCTCCCCTTAGCTTAGCAAAATAAAGCCGATCATTATTAAGGAGTCATAGGTCTGGAGTCATAGGTCAGATGCAGCGAGGAAGGGTTTCTCCACGTAGTTTCTGGCTCAGGATACTGGGCTCCTAACTCTGGCTGAGCTACCCTCTCCTGGCCTCATAGTCAACAGGATTGTCTATCACTGCTGCTGCTTTGGAGACTCCCATCTTGAGTCTCTGGATAATATACTAATAGCACAATCTCCTGCCGGAGTTTAAGTAGACTTTTGGCTTTGTCTCCTTGGTTGCCTCTGCTCCCTCATCTGTATGCATGAATAATCCAGCACTGACTTCTTCACATTTACTCCTTCTGTGAGTTCAGAAAGAATACATCTGAATGGCATACTGGTTTTTGTCCCTTGATCCTTTCTAGTCAGCACAACAGATGCATCAAGGTCTAAAACCAGTACCTCCAAAGTCTCTTTTCCCTAACGTGTAATCAGAGTGCTTTGTAAACAGAGTGTTTTCTCTCCCTGTGTTTGACTGGTATTGTTCCTGACCATTTGAAGATTATCCTTTTTCATACTGATTTTTTCCCCCTGAAGTTCTGCTCACTTCCCTGTTCCTTTCTTTTGTTCATGTGTTACCTTAAACTTAAGTGGGCAAAGCTCGTAAGATCTTATTATCCCTACTCCCAGCTGTAACCCCAAGCGATGTCTGGAACCCACATGTTCATGTTCCCTGTCTTTTACTGGGATTATCAACCAAGTTGTCTGATGTAGAAGCCAAGGGGCCATTTCCCTGTTACCTTCCATTTGTCCCCAGCTTTTATCATTTCTGTCTGTTTTTTCTTCCTCTAGTTCATTAACTCTCTTCTGTTTCCATTGAGTGGATATATGTTCTTACCTCCTGCATGAGCTATTGTAAAGCCTCATTTTATGGTCATTAGAAGGCTTCTGCTGCCCACATTGCTACCAAGATTTTTTTTTTAATTACTAAGATGAGTCCATCATCTGCTTAAAGTATCTACATTTTGGGATGGTGAATGTTCCTTTTCCTTGAACGTGAATGTGAAGTCGCTCAGTCATGTCCGACTCTTAGCGACCCCATGGACTATAGCCTACCAGGCTCCTCTGTCCATGGGATTTTCCAGGCAGTAGTACTGGAGTGGATTGCCATTTCCTTCTCCAAGGGATCTTCTCAACCCAGGGATCAAACCCGGGTCTCCCGCATAGTAGACAGACGCTTTACCGTCTGAGCCAGAAACTTGGCAAGAAAGAACATATGGGACCTTATTAATTATACACATATGGGTATCATGTCAGAAATGGCTTCTGTGGAAAATAAACTACAAAACACTGTTAGGTTGAACTCCCTTTCCAAGCACCGTGTTGCATATTTTTATTTTTGCTTGGAGCAAGATTTGTAACTCTGGTCATTTTAGCTAACACCAAGAAAAAAATGGCGACCAGTCAGGTGCTAACTGGAAAAGCAGAAATAAGTCTGTGGAATTGTAGTCACTGCTATTAGATAAATTGGCTGCTTTGTCAGTAAGACCCCATTGGCAGTGAATGTGTTTTCCTCTTCTTCTGAGGAAATGGGATTAAGGCTTGGGATGGGAATTCTGAGCCCAGGGTATGGGTGCTCAACAGAAATTATTAGAAAAACCCAGTGTTGTAGTGAGACAGTAAGACTGCTGCTGTTCTCGGCTGCATACAGAACTTGACTTCTAAGTCTTGACTTTGACCTTCTTGATTTCCTGTACCAGTTTTCAATGGCAGACCTGCTTATTTGACTCACTAATGTATTTTTAAAGCCTGAAAACATCATGCTAACTTTAAACAAAAATTTTGCTTTTCCAAGAGATGAACAAACTGTTTCTTCCCCTTTTGCTCCATTTTGATAATAGTGGAGTGCCACAATCTATTTAAGACATTTAAAAGTAAGTTTTCATTAGGGTTACAATAGCTTAGAGAAACAGAATTCCAGAAAATTCTACATTGGGAAAATTCCACTTGGAACTCCTCTGAGAATCAGCACTAAAATTAAACCAACTGTCTTATCTTGTTAGAGAAGGAGAGAGACTTGTGGATATTGAGACAGTTTTTTGCATGACTTTAAGGTCACTATGCTCATGGGCAGCTCAGCTTGCTCTTGTTCTCAAGGCTCGGGCTTTTGGCTCCCTATGTTGGAAGCAGAAAAGAATTCTAGAGAACTGAATAAAGCTGGGGTATTTTGATTGACTGTGCTTATTCCACAGCTTTTGAAGATCCTGACAGTGCCGTGGATGACCGAGATAGTGACTATCGCAGTGAGACCAGCAATAGCATCCCGCCTCCTTACCATACAACTGCCCAGCCCAACGCTTCTGTGCACCAGTTTCCAGTGCCTGTGCGATTGCCACAGCAGCTGCTGCTTCAGGGCAGTTCCCGGGACTCTTGCAATGACTCTGTGCAAAGTTATGACCTTGATTATCCAGAGCGGCGGGCCCTCAGGTAGGTGTTGGGAACAAAACGCTTTCTCTTCCTAGTATGCAGGTCCCAGGATGCAACTGACATCAAGGATTTGGGTACCTGAGGTGATGGAGGAAATATAGCAGTATGGTGGACCAACCTACAGCCATTATATGTAGAATCTCAGTCTTTTTCCCCCCTCTTCTTTGTAAAGTTCACATTTATGCATGGGATGGTGGCTTAGTCAGTAAGTTGTGTCTGACTCTTGCCACCCCATGGATTGTAGCCCACCAGCCTCCTCTGTCCATGGGATTTCCCAGGCAAGAATACTGGAGTGGGTTGCTATTTCCTTCTCTAGGGGATCTTCTGGACCCAGGAATCTAACCCAGGTCTCCCACATTGCAGGCAGGTTCTTTACTGATTGAGCCACCAAGGAAGCCCACATTTATGTATATCCATCAGTAAGAGTTTTTCTTTATTATCAGCAGGTGAGGACAGACACACTTGGGGTAGATGGCTGAAAAAAACCTGCTCACCTCTCTGCCCAGCCCAGTGACTTTGATATACCTTTCATTAAGATTAAATAAAAAACCCCACAGATATTAACTGCTTGGGTAATTCATCCTACCTAAATATTTCCCTGGGAATGTCAGAAGAAAACCAATATAATCTCACTATAGTAGATTCAGTACTTTTGCTGAAACTTAAAAAAAAGCTTTTTATTAATTTCTTAAATACATAAAACATTTAATGTAAAAGTATGTTGCTGCTGTAAGCTGCTAAGTTGCTTCAGTCGTGTCCGACTCTGTGCGACCCCATAGACGGCAACCTAAGTATGTTAAGGTACAGTGTAATACACAGCAAAGAATTACCCACCCACACCTGTTTGTCTTCCTCTGTTGCCTCCTCTGAGCCACAGTCAGCTCCTGGTCTTGTTTTTGCTGATTGTATAGAGCTTCTCCATCTTTGGCTGCAAAGAATATAATCGATCTGATTTCGGTGTTGACCATCTGGTGATGTCCATGTATAGAGTCTTCTCTTGTGTTGTTGGAAGAGGGTATTTGCTATGACCAGTGCATTTTCTTGGCAAAACTCTGTTAGTCTTTGCCCTGCTTCATTCCATGTTCCAAGGCCAAATTTGCCTGTTACTCCAGGTGTTTCTTGACTTCCTACTTTTGCATTCCAGTCCCCTATAATGAAAAGGACATCCTTTTGGGGTGTTAGTTCTAAAAGGTCTTGTAGGTCTTCATAGAACCGTTCAACTTCAGCTTCTTCAGCGTTACTGGTTGGGGCATAGACTTGGATTACTGTGACATTGAATGGTTTGCCTTGGAAACGAACAGAGATCATTCTGTCATTTTTGAGACTGCATCCAAGTACTGCATTTCGGACTCTTTTGTTTACCATGGTGGCCACTCCATTTCTTCTGAGGGATTCCTGCCCACAGTAGTAGATATAATGGTCATCTGGTTTTAGAAAAGGCAGAGGAACCAGAGATCAAATTGCCAACATCCACTGGATCATGAAAAAAGCAAGAGAGTTCCAGAAAAACATCTATTTCTGCTTTATTGACTATGCCAAAGACTTTGACTGTGTAGATCACAATAAACTGTGGAAAATTCTGAAGGAGATGGGAATACCAGACCACCTGATCTGCCTCTTGAGAAATCTGTACGCAGGTCAGGAAGCAACAGTTAGAACTGGACATGGAACAACAGACTGGTTCCAAATAGGAAAAGGAGTACATCAAGGCTGTATATTGTCACCATGTTTATTTAACTTATATGCAGAGTACATCATGAGAAATGCTGGACTGGAAGAAACACAAGTTGGAATCAAGATCTTGATTGGAATCAAGATTGGAAGCAATCTTGATTGCTGGGAGAAATATCAATAACCTCAGATATGCAGATGACACCACCCTTATGGCAGAAAGTGAAGAGGGGCTAAAAAGCCTCTTGATGAGAGTGAAAGTGGAGAGTGAAAAGGTTGGCTTAAAGCTCAATATTCAGAAAACGAAGATCATGGCATCTGGTCCCATCACTACATGGGAAATAGATGGAGAAACAGTGGAAACAGTGTCAGACTTTATTTTTCTGGGCTCCAAAATCACTGCAGATGGTGACTGCAGCCATGAAATTAAAAGACGCTTACTCCTTGGAAGGAAAGTTATGACCAACCTAGATAGCATATTCAAAAGCAGAGACATCACTTTGCCAACAAAGGTTCGCCTAGTCAAGGCTATGGTCTTTCCTGTGGTCATGTATGGATGTGAGAGCTGGACTGTGAAGAAGGCTGAGCGCCAAGGAATTGATGCTTTTGAACTGTGATGTTGGAGAAGACTCTTGAGAGTCCCTTGGACTGCAAGAAGATCCAACCAGTCCATTCTGAAGGAGATCAGGCCTGGGATTTCTTTGGAAGGAATGATGCTCAAGCTGAAACTCCAGTATTTTGGCCACCTCATGCGAAGAGTTGACTCATTGGAGAAGACTCTGATGCTGGGAGGGATTGAGGGCAGGAGGAGAAGGGGACGACAGAGGATGAGATGGCTGGATGGCATCACTGACTCAGTGGTTGTGAGTCTAAGTGACCTCCGGGAGTTGGTGATGGACAGGGAGGCCTGGCGTGTTGCAGTTCATGGGGTTGCAAAGAGTCAGACACGACTGAGCAACTGATCTGATCTGATTGCCTCCTCTTCCTGCCTCCTAGTTCTCTACCACCCTTGTTTCTTATGCACACTTCCACAGACCATTGTCATATACTTAAAAGCATAAAAGCAAATACATACATATATGCTCCCTGCTGCTGCTAAGTCACTTCAGTCGTGTCCGACTCTGTGCGACCCCATAGACGGCATCCCACCAGGCTCCCCCATCCCTGGGATTCTCCAGGCAAGAACACTGGAGTGGGTTGCCATTTCCTTCTCCAATGCATGAAAGTGAAAAGTGAAAGTGAAGTTGCTCAGTTGTGTCCTACCCTCAGCGACCCCATGGACTGCAGCCTTCCAGGCTCCTCCTTCCATGGGATTTTCCAGACAAGAGTATTGGTGTGGGGTGCCATTGCCTTCTCCGTATATGCTCCCTACTCTTCCCCAAACCTAAAAAAAAATCATACTTAAAATTTAGAGAAATAATATGTACTTCTCATATATTCACATAGCCTAGATTCATTAGGTGTATTAACATTCTGTCATGTTTACTTTGTCTCATTCTCTCTCATATATATTCATATACACATACATTTTTTTGTTTTTTTGGCCATGCCTTAGAACTTATGGGATCTTAGCTCCCCAACCAGGGATTGAACCCATGTGCTTGGTAGTGAAAGCATGGAGTCCTAGCTGCTGGACTGCCAGGGAAGTACCACACATACGTTTTCTTTTTTCCTGAACCATTTGAAAGTAAGTTGAAGATACCAAGTTACTTTACCAGGAGGTACTTCAGTGTATAACTCCCAAGAAAAAGGACTTTCTTTTACATAACCATAATATTATGATCACACTCAAAGAAATTTAAAGATACAATATTATTTAGCATCTAGACCATATTTAAATTTTTTCAGTTGTCCCAATAATGTTCTTTATGCTGCTGCTGCTGCTGCTAAGTTGCTTTAGCCGTGTCCGATTCTGTGCGATCCCGTAGACAACAGCCCACCAGTCTCCTCTGTCCCTGGGATTCTCCAGGCAAGAATACTGGAGTGGGTTGCCATTTCCTTCTCCAATGCGTGAAAGTGAAATCGCTCAGTTGTCTCCAACTCTTAGCGACCCCATGGAGTATAGCCTACCAGGCTCCTCCGTCCACGGGATTTCCCAGGCAAGAGTACCAGAGTGGGTTGCTATTTCCTTCTCCTATATATATATATATATATATTTTTTTTTCTTTTTAATGCAGGATCCAATTAAAGAGTATGGTGCCTTACATATGATTTCCTTGTTTCTGTAGTCTCCTATAATCTCACAGAATTCCCTTACTTTTTTGTTTTTAATCTTTTGAGACACTAACATTTTTTGAAGAGTCCAAACCAATTTTGAGAATGCCTCTTAATTTAGTTTGGTCTGATTGTTTTTTCAAGTTTAGATCAGATCAGATCAGATCAGATCAGTCGCTCAGTCGTGTCCGACTCTTTGCGACCCCATGAACTGCAGCACGCCAGGCCTCCCTGTCCATCACCAGCTCTCGGAGGTCACCCAGACTCACATTCATCGAGTCAGTGATGCCATCCAGCCATCTCATCCTCTGTCGTCCCCTTCTCCTCCTGCCCTCAATCCCTCCCAGCATCAGAGTCTTCTCCAATGAGTCAACTCTTCGCATGAGGTGGCCAAAATATTGGAGTTTCAGCTTGAGCATCATTCCTTCCAAAGAAATCCCAGGCCTGATCTCCTTCAGAATGGACCGGTTGGATCTCCTTGCAGTCCAAGGGACTCTCAAGAGTCTTCTCCAACACCACAGTTCAAAAGCATCAATTCTTCGGCGCTCAGCCTTCTTCACAGTCCAGCTCTCACATCCATGCATGACCACAGGAAAGACCATAGCCTTGACTAGGCGAACCTTTGTTGGCAAAGTGATGTCTCTGCTTTTGAATATGCTATCTAGGTTGGCCATAACCTTCCTTCCAAGGAGTAAGCGTCTTTTAATTTCATGGCTACAGTCACCATCTGCAGTGATTTTGGAGCCCCCCAAAATAAAGTCTGACACTGTTTCCACTGTTTCTCCATCTATTTCCCATGTAGTGATGGGACCAGATGCCATGATCTTCGTTTTCTGAATGTTGAGCTTTAAGCCAACCTTTTCACTCTCCACTTTCACTTTCATCAAGAGGCTTTTTAGTTCCTCTTCACTTTCTGCCATAAGGGTGGTGTCATCTGCATATCTGAGGTTATTGATATTTCTCCCAGCAATCTTGATTCCAGCTTGTGTTTCCTCCAGTCCAGCATTTCTCATGATGTACTCTGCATATAAGTTAAATAAACATGGTGACAATATACAGCCTTGACGTACTCCTTTTCCTATTTGGAACCAGTCTGTTGTTCCATGACCAGTTCTAACTGTTGCTTCCTGACCTGCATACAGATTTCTCAAGAGGCAGATCAGGTGGTCTGGTATTCCCATCTCTCTCAGAATTTTCCACAGTTTATTGTGATCTACACAGTCAAAGGCTTTGGCATAGTCAATAAAGCAGAAATAGATGTTTTTCTGGAACTCTCTTGCTTTTTCCATGATCCAGCGGATGTTGGCAATTTGATCTCTGGTTCCTCTGCCTTTTCTAAATCAGGTTAAATATGTTTGACAACAACACTACATCGACGTTGCCTTCACAGTGCATCAGCAGTCACATTTTACATTGTCTTGTTATTGTTGACATTTAATTTGATTTCTGGATCTAAAGTTACCTTTCTTCTTTGTAATTGTGGATCTCTGGGATGACACCTGAGATTGTGAATATATTCTGTTTCTTCAACAACCATTTATATATTGATTTTAGCATCCATTGATAATTGTTTCCTGAATCAGTATTTCACTGGTTGGAGGTTAGTTTTTTGAAAAACCACTCCAATTTAGCTCATAATTTTGGTTGCTAAAATTGACTATATTATAGGATGATCTGAGAGTTTTCCCCACCATATCAAACTGGTGAGTAAATATTCTGAACCTCAGATGGTTATATACCTGCTAGACAACATCCTAACTCTGTTTACTGTCATCTCTGAGAGTATTTTCAGTAAAATTTTATCATGTAGAATTCTTACTATTCACAATTTAATTCTGAAAAGAAGTGTGGCAGGAATCCTACTGAAGTTGGTCCCTACTTCTTGCTGGTTTATTAAATGCTTATTTTATTCATTTGGTTTTAGTTATTTATATTTTCTTTAAGAAAAAAACATAATAGCAAAAAAAAAATTATTTTGCCTCTCTTTCCCCTCTGTATTTACAAGCGTTGAGTGTGCAGACCAGCAATAATAATGGCACATCAACTTGAATTACGACTGCAGTTGTCAGAAGAATATGTAGTTTACCTGATCATTACCTTGTTATCACTGCTGTAGTAACACTTGGAAGAGAGTTAGTGTTGTACTTTAAGTTGTAAATATTTTTCCTAAAATTTTTCTTTCATTGATCACATATAAATTTGATTAGTTTTCTGTATCAGTATATGAAATGAGATTAAAGAGTAAATATTTTAGCATCTCCAGCAAAGGAGACATTAACATGATTTTTAAGTAAACTTGTATTACAGATATTTTTAACAAATTTTTGACTTGATTTTTCTTTAAAAATTTTTTGAAGAAATTGTATCACTAGTTTGGTTTTTAAACTGCTATTACTGTAAATACTAAGTTCTTGGAAATAGTCTAAGACCTTAAGTTAGGGCTTTTAAGGAAGAATTTAAAATCCTTGATTGAACCAACAGTTTGTAGTACCTTCCAGTAAACTAGAAATGTAAAAATAAATAGTGTCTATTACCACAGCCATGGCTATTGACTGATTTATGTTACAATGATAAAGACTTCTTCTAGGATGGAGTGAGTTAGTTTGACTTTTTGAGAATATCTGAGAGTAATGAAACTGCATATTTTATGTGTATATATATATACACACACATATACATGTATGTATAAATTGGTTTCCCTCACTGAACCAAATAATAGGAATAACCAGAATAATGGGAAATGTATGTATATTATATAAAAATGCATAATTGGAGGTTTGACAATGGTGTTGGACTTTGTGAGCTATTAAGCATATCTCTAGTGTTGAGGGGTATCAAAAGAATATCCTTCTCACTCTTGATGGCTCTTTAGTGGCTAAGTGACCCTTTGATGTTGTTTCTGTTTCCTAAATAAATGCTATCAGATGTTAGATCTATAGAACACCCTGAGCTGACAAACTCCTAGTCTGCAGGCTTTCTCTACACCCCCACCTCGTTACACAGGAAGTAGGCAGTCTTTAACTTCAGTGAAAGAAAGGTCGGCTGTCTTCTGTATTCACTGACTGAAGTTGAATGTGTAGCTTCTGATTCTGTAATCAGTATGCAAAATATGTGCATTTCACTGTGATCCTCAATGCATATAGCCTTTAGGTTTCACAAATGACAAATTATGATACTTTAAATAATTTTCTCTTTTTGGTACTGTGACAAGGTTTGACTTATAGTAGTCAAAAATTTTTATTATATTTTCTACATATTTTTCTTTTTAAAAGTAGTATGTTTGACCATATTCTTGGCTGTACTGCCTAAAATACAACCTTCAGCAAGTTAACAGCTTGGTGGCTTCTCAGACCCAAATTCATCAGCAAATTTAGATTTCTTGATATCCCTTGATATATGTTCATGGGATATGTAACAGTTCTAAACTTTGGCATTATAAATACATTCTAAATATTGATGGAACATATTCTTATTATTTTCTTCTTTCTTTCTTAGGAAACAATAGGATCCTAAGTAGTTAACGGTAGCAAGTGAAGTATTTTAAAGTTGTTTATAGGTAGTCTTTCTCTGATGTGGAAAAAACTTTTTGACTATGTTGTTATAATGCTGAATTAAGAATGTATGGATTTCCTTATATCCTTTCAGTCTGAATGGTTTTTATCAGACAGATAATTGTACTAATTTTAGTTTTCTCATTGAATATGCACTAAATCTTACATTTTTTTTTCTTTTCCCTGTTTCTCCTTTTTTTCTTGCCTTACTATTCCTCCATTTTTCTCTTTACATCAGACAAGGCTTTCAGTCTCGAAATGACAAAATTAGAATTATTCCATCTTTCTCTGATGTTGACTATGAAGAGCAAGAATGTATATATGAGGAGGTAGAGGGGGAAATGTCTCAAGAGTTTCTAGAAGACAGTAACATAAACTTAAAGGAAGCAGAGGTAAAAGAAGTGAGAACTCTTCTGAAAACTGATAAGTATTACAACCAACAAATACAACCAAAGTACAAGAATTCAAAAAAGGCACCATCTCAAAGCCAAGAGACAGAATTCTCTGCTGCCTTTAATTATGACCTTAAGTTTGAAATACCTGCTTTCTCCAGATATCCTCAGAAATATGATACAATAGATAGGAGAAGGAAAAAAACACCCTTGTATAGTCATTTTGAAGACAGTGAAAGAAGAAAATATGATGATAAATCAGGGACTAAGACTAACTTTAAAAGTACATATCCTAACAATGGAAATTGTGACTTTTGCCGCATTGAAAAGAAGGAACAAAACTACACAGTTTTGCATCCCTACAAAAATGGATTTGTGGTTAAGAGTGGCAAGTGGGCCGCTAACTTAGAAAATCATGATTTTGATCTTCCTGGTTGTTTTAAGAACTATGAAAAGTCATCTGACTTAAACCAGCATGTTACTAATTTCACTCCATTAGATATTCTTGAAGATTCTACCAGCAGTACTTCTGATGAACTTCTGGGTTCTCCTGTTTCTGGTAAGCAGGAAGGTTTACTCTCACCAACATGTCATCCATCCAATGTCCATCATATTGGAGGTTTTCCAGAAGAATATTATAGAGCAAATCCTTCATTCCCATCTCAAAGGATGAATTGTGATACGGACACACTTGGAGATCTGTCTGGGTGCCCCACGGAAGAGATGACCCCTTCCTGTGTTGAAGAACCCAAGGAGGACTATGTTGATACAATGGATGAGCTTCAGTGTTTGGTAGAAACAGTGTCAGAATATTTAGCAGAAAAGGAAGAGGAGATTAATAAATTTGGTTCCCTTTCAGAAACTAAAAAAACACTTAAACATAATAGTACTATTAATAATGCAGAAAAGAAAATGCCTGAGGATCAAATACCATCTTCAAACCTTGTGAAGAACGACAAGGACAAGGCCATCTCTTTCCCTGAGCTGAATGGAGTCAAATGTGCTGTTGGTTCTTTATTTAGTTCACTCTCAGAAAAGGTGGGTTCAGGCAAAAAGCATCTAACAACCTCTGTGGAAAAGCTGGTTCATTTAGTTCCAGAGAAAACAGAAACTCTCAATCAAACAGGGGTGAGTAATTCACCATCTAGACCCAGAGCCAGGTCAGTATCAGAGAAGGATCTTTCTGTACAATCTCCATCTCCAATATCTTCTCAAACAGTTGACAATAAGGACTTTTGCAAAGTGGACAAAACTTTTGAAAATGAGCACAAGGACAGTACGACTGGAAATCTAAACTCTCAGGATCCAATGGAAACTATTGGAAGGGACTCGGCTCCACAGAGTCAGAGTTCGGTTATAAAGTCTGTTTTCAGCATGATAAATCCATTAAAGATTTTTTCGGAAAAGGATGAAACCAAAAACGATGATGACCAGAGCAAGTCAACAAGAAAGGAAAACTTTGTTGCATGTGATTTGGGGTCAAATCAAAAGGAAGATACCCTTGGCAATGACTGTAGCATTGTCACTTTAAATAGGAGTGATGGAGAAACTCCCCACCACCAAATGCCCGTAAGTGAGGATTTGTTGTCTTCTAACTCAGCCTTTGAACCTTCTAACCTAGCTCTTTCTGAAAGTAAGAAAGATGATGTTGCGAATCTGTTGGAAAGAGAACCCTGTACAGATCTGTCTGTGTCACCAGAGCAACCAAAAATATGTGTCAAGGATACTTTGGAACATCCTTGTGTAGCTGGGAGTAGAACTGCAAATAAAGAGGCATCTTTGGAGCCATTAGAGGGGAAGAAAATTACTGGTGATGATTTCCTGGAGCCACTCAGAAAATCTTTTAGCCAGTTTTTGCTCACCTCCCCTGAGACCTGTTCAAAGGAGACTTTGTCAGACTCTTTGAAAATTCACCAGTTGGAAGAAGATGGATGGGAAAGGGACCCTAAGAAAGATGGATGTTCCTTTTCCTTCAGTGGAAAATTACATATTCCATTTCTCAAAGTTCTTAGTCATTCTGAAAAGCAGCAGGATTTAAAAGAGAAAGGAAGCATGTTCCCTTTGTTTAAATTTTCTTTCACTGACAGCCGTAAAACTGTCAATGACCAGAGTTTTCGTGGCTCAGCAGTAACCACTGATGAAGAGGTCCAAAGAAACTGCCATGCAAATGCCAAACTTAGTTCAATAAAATCTAATTCAGTTCCAGATATTCATAGTAATCTAAGGAAATTTGGTGATATAAAGACATCTAATGAGAGTGACCAAATAAATACTTCTGAAGATGCCACACTTACTAAAATAAAGTGTGATTTGGCTCCAAATATTAATAGTAATCTTGGGAAATTTGAAAGTATAGAGGAATTAAACTCAAGTGACCACACAGCAGTAGAGAACTGTGAGAGAGATACCTTAAACATTCCTGGAGATGTGTCCAAAGAACATATACCTTCAGATTCTTTAGAAGAAAGTAAGGCTCTTGCACAAGTGACATCCTTAACAGTACCAGACTCTTCATTAGCATTTAGTTCTACCACTTCAAAACCCACCTCGGTTAATGAAATGAATGACGACAAACTTGAAGACAAAGCTTCTGAGAAAAGAACCCAAGGAGGACTCTTTTCTAGCCTGTTTAACAGGTTTTCTTCTTTAGAAAACTTGTCTAATCAACAAGAATTAAATGTGAAAAAAGATGACTCTCCTCACAGGAATAATACCCCAAGCTTATTCTCTGGAATATATAACTTGATATCTGGTAGCAGTATGACTGATTCTAAACCAGATGCAGCAAAGTCCATGTCTTTAGGTGACCTAAAAGGTTTGAATGGAACTAAACGTTTATCCTCGGATGAGATCCCTGTTACTTCATGTGTGACTTCTGAAAACCAGAGAAATCGTGAAAAACAAGAAACTTCTGGCTTTATAAAAAGATGCTTGACTTTACCTAAAGAAGACATTCCATTATCTGATGCTGCGGTTGACGATCATTGCCCCCCTATGTGGAAAAACCAGCAAAGTGAAAAGAATTGCCCCTCTTCTGCAAACAGTGTACTTCACTGCGCTCCAGTTGCACAGCAGGACCTATCAGAGAAATCTTTGCCTATGAGGCAGATACCACATCATGTTCTTGAGGCAAAACTACATGAAAATTCTAACAAGTCAACTTCACCTATACTAAATACTAATATTCTTAGTCATTCAAACCACTATCAGTCTTTTGAAGACATGGACAGTCCTTTCTCTTATGACTGGGATTCTGATATAAAAGATTTCTCAAAAAATTCTAGAAAAATTCAGCCAGTATATTATGTGTTGAATCAAAATACATTTCCATCAACCAATGTTTTCTTGTGGCCTGACTCAGAAAACTCAGCAATAAATTTTTGCCAAAAAGATCAAAATGCAAATATCTTGGAGGAGAGAACAAATCCAAACAGTGTCATTTGGTGTGACTTACCATATGAATCATTCAACCAGTTAGCATTTAATGAAGATTACTTATTAAGAGGTGATATGTGGGCAGCTAACTCATTATATGGAAATTCTTGTTATTTTCCAATTAATGAGACTAAGAATTCACTAGAAGAATTACCCATTGACTTAAGTTCTTCTTCAGGTTATGAGAAGAGTACACGCCCCATAGTTGATCTAGATTCATCAAGAATGGATGAAAACTTTATTTTTTCAAGTGTTGGTTATGAATATCAGGAGTGGTTGTCATGTCTTGAAAATGGAATGTGGTGGCCATCAGAGGATGGTGATTATGGATATTTTATGTTCCATGATGGCCAATATATCTATTTTTTCCTTACTGATTCTACTGGGCAGTATGCATATTTATTTATACCTGATTTTTCTTATGAAGAGTATTTTAATTGTGACTTACAAAACGTGACAAATGATCTGTCAAGTATTATGTTGGAAGATTGTACTGTTTCTGCTTACAGTTTTAAAGTACTTGACAAGGAAGATGAATTACTGTGGTATGTTGAAGAGGAACCAAATGATGACCCACTTGATTTATCTGTAGTTTTGCCAAGAAGTGAGGGACCAGTGTATCTAAATTTAGGAACCTTTTCACAAGTATTTGAGTCAAATTATGACCAAAGGAATCAACCATTAGATTTTTCAGGCTATAATCCTCAGAAGTCTGAAGGAAATTTTGTAGCTTTTAAAGAAAGGCCATGTGGTTCTGAAGACTCTGAATGTATATTGGATCTTAGAAATCAGCCCCAAACTATTGGTAATCATGTCTTAAATGAAAATGAAATTATAAAGGGAGATAAACATCAGCCTCTCTCTAAGGATTCATCAGTTAACCTTTCTAGTTTCCACTGGATCCAATCTTCTTCTGAAGAAGCTTCCTCTTCAGAAGATAAGACTAACACATTGCCAGAAAATAAGACTAACATCCCACAGCAAACAGAAGAGATGTCATCATTGAACAAAGTGACTTCGCTATTTTCTGCTTTGGGTGCTTCAATTGGAAATACTTTGAATTTTGATAAGAGTGAAACCTTAAAGTCATCAGCCACAGAGAAAAGAGATCAGCAGTCAAACTTAGCAGAGGTAACAAATGACAGTCTTCAGTTATTAATCTCAAGTAAGCAACTAGAGAGTAACTCTCAAAATGAGAAAGAAAGTCTTCTCAAGAAGGGTTCAGAGACACAAATAGTATCCAGTGTTCAGCAACTAGAATTTACTAAAAATATGAAGAAAGAATCCCCTTTAAATAAAAGCATGCATGTGAAAAAGGAAAGCTTGTTAAAACCTGTTTTTCAGGTAAGCCAAGCAACTCCTCAGGATAATTCAGATATAGAAGATGACAAGATAATTACAGCTGACTCTGTTTCAGTTTCCCGTGTATCACAGTCTAGTAGGGATGAACACAAGAACTATAAGCCTCCCCAGGACCAATCTTCCAAAGAATCTGAGAGAACTTTATTTAAAAGCGCACTGAAACTCTTTGGCCGGGAAGAAGACCCTTCAGTAAGTGCAATGGCAAATGAGAAGCAGTCATCTGGATTTCTGAACCTGTTTAAAACCCAAGTAAATAAAGAAGGATCACCAAGTTTAGAAAAGAATAATGATAAAAATAGAAAGATATCATCTCAGGAAAAGAATGAATCTCCTGGTGTTTCAAATTTTTTTGGTACTCTAGGGGATTTCTTTAAAAGCAATGTGTCTCCTATACAAACAATGGAAAATGTGGCTGTTTCTTCAGTGACTAATCAGGAAGAGGTCAAGTCTAGTCCTAATGCCACACATCTAGCTAGACAGGGTATTGGGAACTTTCCTCTTGCACCAGTTTCCTCTAAAGGGAAAGTTCGAGTTAGAGGTCTGAACAAGCAGACTACCATTGATGACAGTGAGCTAAAGGAACCAGCAATTAAGGAGATCAAGGGTGATCATTTGACTGAAGAAGAGGTACCCTCCAGAGACCACCTAACCTGCAAGTCACCAAATTCATCTTTCTCAGCAAGTTTCAAAGACTCTTCCAAAGATTCTTCAGTAGAAGCCAGTGGTATGTCTATAGTGACAGAAGTCCCAAGAAGTGATAAAATATCTTTAGATATTCCAAGCAGAAGAAATTCAAATGAACAAGATCATTTTTCTGACAAAGACCACAGTTTTTCAACTGCCACAACATCTCCCTCCCAACCAGAATTGCCAACAAGAAAGAATATATTTTCTTTCCTGACTGGATCTGAAAAATCTGAGAACAGAGCCTCTGCTGCTCTACCCAGAACCAAATCTCAAGCAGAAGGGCTATTCACACTTCCTTCCTTTTTCCCCACTGCTAACTCAGGCAGCAAGAAGGATGCCTCTCCTAAAAGTTCTTTCAGTTTCTTCAGCTTGTCTTTTTTGGATGAAAAGCAGCAGAGTCCTGGGAAAAAACAGAGCCTTTCAACTACTGCTCCAGTGACTTCCCAGCCCTGTAAGGAGCCAAGTGTTTTTGTGGACATGAGTGGTACAATAACTAAAGAAGGTTCTAATGGCAATGGAGATAGCATGGTCCAGGAAGTAGTTCATGAACAGCAAATGGCTTCTTGTGTTTCCATTAGCAACACCACTGAGATTATCTCCCTTGCAGATGAGCTCAATGTAGAGGAGAATGATCCAGGAAAACTAGGTTGCAGTAATGGACCAAGAACATCTTCAGATTTCCAGATGAATCAATCACAAAAAGGCATTGTTCCTCATTCACCAGGATTTCAGGCACAGACTGAAACACTGCTCATTGGTCCAGAGACCCTTGCGATATCTACCCACGAAGAAGCTTTTATACAAGAAGCATCCATGAATGACTCACTGGCCAGCTCTTTTTCCCATGATAGCCATTTGGTTGAAAAGCTCAACAATTTAAACACTTGTACTAACTCCCACCAAAATGAAAGATTTACTAGTGACCCATTGAATTTGCCATTAGAAAAGGCCCCTGATGAGGTCTTAACAAAGATCCTGGAGCCAACTTCTTCCTCTGTGGAGCCAGGAGGTACATGGCACCTCCAGAGTCAAGGTGCAGATAAAGAGGAAGACAAATCAATGTTGGACTCTTCAGTAGAAATGCTTTCGGGGTTTGTGACCAAAGTGAAATCTTTCTCTGGGTCCTTAATTGAACCTCCCAAAACGTTCTCTGGACTTTTCTCTTCTCCTAAACCTCCAAAGAAAAATTCTTTTTTTCTCTCTTTCTTCTGGTACATCATCTCAGCCTCTCAAAGGTGAGTTATTTGGAATTTTTAAAAGTCCCAAACCAGAGACATGCCAACAAGAATCATCTGTTCCAGCTACTGCATTGCTTCAAAATGGTAGTCTCAGAGATACTGTAGGGTCAGTACCTCCAGAAAATTTGTGTAAACAAGTTACCTTGGGAGCACTCAATTCAGAATCTATGGTCAGTGACTGTGGAATGACTGTGGTTAGTGCAGAGTCAGGCTTGGAGACTTTGACAGATGATCCTAAACTAACAACTGAAATGGAAAACAATAATATTCCAGACAATAGTCCAGAACCCCAACATTCTGAAATAATTGAGGGTACATCTTCTGTCTCAGGGGATGATACTGGGCAAGGAGTATTGTCTCTGAGCGATGAAGGAGACATGGGGATGCTGCAGGCTACAGACACAGAGGCATCGTTGGAAGCAGAGCATATCCCATTGCCAATACAGTTGCATCCAGATCCTACCTGTATTGCCAAAGAGCTTCCTCCTCCAGTTCAGCCACCTCTTGCTCTTGAGCCAGAGCCAGATATGCAATCCATCTCCGCAAACCAAGACTTCTTAGAGCTACAGGCAGCCAGTTCACTAGAAACAGCGCTGTTTAGTGAGGCAAGTGTCAGCCACAGTACCACACCGGAAACCCAAGGCTACATTTCTCACCCTCCACTGGAGGAACCTGTGCTTTGTGCCAAAGAACATTGTGAGATACTTAATGCCCAGAAAGACTCACCTGCAGTCCCCCAGGAAGTGGAGCAGCCAATCCCAAACGTGACCAGTTGGCCAAAGCTCCATTTCCCATCTTCTGCTGCTGACTATGGGAAATCACTGAGCTCTTTCTTTTCCTCTCCTTCCTCCACTGGCAGTAGAGCAGCAGAGACTGGTTTAATGTCCAGTTTTAAGAAGCTGTCAACTCTCTTTGAAGGAGGTAGTGAGGGGAAGGGGAGTAGTGTAGTAGCAAGCGATTCAAAACTAAGGTTTGGAAAGAAGCTGGATCTTTCATTTCCATGGCTGAAAGAGAACAAAGGGGACTCTGAACAAATGCCTGCAGAATCCTCCTCTCCAGCTTTGGTTATAAGCAGTGATCAGGACCTTAAATCTGGTGAGACTGACAAAACTTTGGAGTCTTCTCAAATGTCTGGGGCCTGTGCTGAGCCAGCTAAGGTCTTGCCTCAGCCCTCTGGGACCTCTGAGCAGCTTGAGGCCGGGCCAAGTATATGTACTCAGGAGCTTTCAAGGCCTGGAGAAATAGAAAACCAGCAAGAAATCCCAGCATCTGGAGAAGACAAGGATACTAAAGATACCTGTCCTTCAGAGAGTCATGAGGAAGAACACTGCACTGTCTCTGAGCTACTTCAACCAGAAACACATGAAGAGGAGGCAGAGCCTGCTAGCACTGGCTGTGTTTCAAATGTACAGCAGCCAGTTACTCTGCTGGACATCAAGGAACCAAAGACCAGCAAAAGGCCTGTTCTCAACTAAAGCATCATAAATGATTTTAAGGAATTGACCATTTATGATGCAATGACTTAGTGGTAGCTTAACCATAGCCTGCTTTTTATCCTCCTTGTGTCTTTCCCAGCACCTGAGCTTCATTCATGTTAGGCATTAAGTAACAAGAAATAATATGTGGATATTGTCATCTCTTCTCTCTAACAAATATAATTCACTTATTGGAACAATGCGCTTCCTGGTTAAAGGAAATGCTAAATTTTGGGATTTACTTACTCTGGCTTGCTCTGCCTTGAATAATGTAGAAGGGAGAAGAGAGGGCAAGAAGAGGCAGCAAGTCATTGAGTGGCATATATTATTAATAATTACAGCCATGTGATAGGCTTGAATGCTTCCTTGGGCCTTGAACACCTATATCTGTAATAGCTGGGAGAGATCTACTTTGCTTTGCTTTTCCAAGTCTTCTAAGATGCTTTCTCCAGTGGCAATGAAATTACTAAGTAGAATATAAAATGCAAAGGGTGGCTTGGAATAATCTATACTGTATATCCTATTCCATATGGATTTGCATAGCTTCTTCCAGTTTCTGAGTTTTATCATCCATGAGACTGGTGTTTGTTAGGTGTTTTTGGTAGGGTTTCCCAGGAGCTCAGGGCTATCATTTGCTGTGGAGCATTGTGCTCTATGGTGGAGCATTGTACAGGGTCCACCTGCAAAGCATACTATTATTTCCCCTAAGAAGATGTACCATACAGGACAGTTTAAGAGTGCTGCCTTGAGCACTGGCCCAAAGCAGTCCAAAGAAGTTGGTCAAATACTTTGGAGATTGTGTTTTAGGAACTACTCAGCACAGTGGCCTGGTACCTCTCCTACTGCTATGGGATGAAAAATCAGAAATCAGCCTGGAAACACCAGATAACTGGGAGGAACCGGAGTGAAAAAAACACTGGAGAACAGTAAACGTTAGCCCTTTAGTCAAAGCTTGACTCTTTGGCAAGGGAATTCCTTGTCTATTGTCCCTACAGAATTAAAATGAAGGGCCCCTGACTTGGGATGGAACTATCCAGATGAGGCTAGGATAGGTCATATAGATCATCCCCAAGTCCCTCTATTTTGAATAGGACTGAATCCTTAAAATTCAGTATATGGCTCAAGGGAGTAACTTCTGAATGCTATTCTTCCTATACAGTCATGATTCACTGCCATTTTCTCTATGCCTCTTATACCAGGAGAACAAATTTCCTTTCCAGGTATGGGAATTTAGGTGGTTGAGAGAGGGGATTGAAGAGAGGTGGTTGAAGAGAGCTGGTCTCTCTTCAGGAACAAAAATGCATTAATGTGGCCCTGACTCAGATCTTGGAGTTGGACTGTGTCCATTTTGTCCAAAACTGAGCCATGACCTGAGAGGAACTCAGTTATAGATGGCTCTGGGATACTTGCTATGCTGCCAGGGATACCACGTTAACATTCATGTCAGTGAGACCATTCTCCCTGAGGAATTTCTTTGTCCTAGCCTCTATTTGGCTTCCATTACTTTGTGCAGATGATTGAGGGACAATTGAAGGAACATGTTCACTTTCCTTTGCACATTCTGAGGAATAGACCTTTATATTTCCAATTGGAGAGGAAGAAAAGAGTTCTCAATTTAATAGGTAACAGAAAAAGGGAGTAGAGTTCATCCATCCATTTTACTTTGTGAAAATTAGAAAACTTTGATTACAGCCACTGGACAGGTTGTTTTTAAGAAGTTCAAGCAGAGAATTTTAGGCATAAACAGACTATTTGAATAATTCTTAATGCTTATAAAATAGCAGATTAAGATAAAGAATTCTTCAAAGTCAGTTGCAGGGTTGGGGCTAAGTGCTATTGGAGAACCCAGCATGCTCTGTTGTTTTTCCTTGTTGTGATTTTGCTGAATAGAGCCTAGTTCTTCTAGAATGTGAACTTTGCTCCTCTCTTCCCAGGAACCTCCTGTTTGTGATCCTTGCCACTGATAGAATCATTATTTCCTGGATTCATTCATTACATTCATTCATTCATTTCCTCCTCTCATTCTCACAGCCCCACCGGCAGTAGTAGGTATGGCTCCTCCTGTAACGTGAGTCAAGGAAGCTCTCAGTTAAGTGAACTGGACCAGTGTCATGAACAAGATGATGACCGTCGGGAGAGGGACTCCATTCATTCCTGCCACAGCTCCAGCAGCCTCTCCAGAGATGGCCAAGTGGGTTTTGGAGAACAAGAGAAAGCCTTGGAGGTGACAGGTGAAGAGGAGAAGAGGGGAGTATGTGAACCCAAGGAGATGAAAGAAGATGCCACAGCCCATCCACCCCCAGATATGGTGCTACACAAAGACCTTGTCCAAGGCCCCCAGGAGAGGTAGGTCATGGCTACCTTGAGGAGCTCATATGGTTTCCTCAGTACCTGCCCTATGGTACTGCTGACAGAATGCAATTGCTCTGTTTATTTCCCTGCAGCTGGGTATGGTTGTGATCAGGATACTGAGGCTTATCTCTGCACTGCTTCCATTGTTTTCTGGTGTAATTACCAAAGTATTTCGAGGAACCCTGAAGAACATTGTAGCTGCAGTGTACCAGGCCTTCTAGAGTCTGTAGTTCTTGGCTTACTAGTTGACCCCATGTATGACAACCTCTGAGTCTGGAACTGATCTGAGCCCTGAAGATTATTTCATTCAGAGGAGCTGCTTCAAATAAAACAGGATTCCTAGCCTATTAATGTTTAAATTTTTTTGGTGAACATTGTTTTTCCTTTTTTTTTTCCTTGACTAATCTGGGAGACAGTTAAAGAACCAATCTAGAAGCCAGATCTAAATCACCTTTCTGTCTCCCTGGGGCCTAGCAGTAGGTCTGGCAATTGGCACCCAGAAGAAGGAAAATTTTAAACTTGTCCTTTTAACAGTCACATAATGAAGCTTAGTACTGAGTTTGAGTATTGTTATTGTTGAGCTAAATTGGTCAGTGAGTTGTTGATAGGTTGGGGCAAAGCAGGATTTCTCAGTCTTGGCACTATTAACGTTTTTAGCCATATAATTCTTTCTTTGTTTTGTTTTGTTTTGTTTTTGATATTTTAGCTACATTGTGCAGCATGTGGTGTGGTTCCCTGACCAGGGGTCGAATTCAGGCCTCCACAGTGAAAGCACCAATCTTAACCACTAGGTCATCAGGGGACTCCCTGAGCCAGATTATCGTTTGTTATGGGGAGCTATTGTACGCCTTGTAGAATGTTTAGTGGCATCCCTGGCCTCTGCACACTACATGTCTGTAGCAGCTCTTGGTGTGACAACCAGATATGTCTCCAGATATTATTGCCAGAGTTCTCCTGAGGGGCAAAACTGTCCTTAGTTGAAAACCACTGGAGTAGAATGACAAGAGCTAGGTGTGACTTAAATTCTCAAATTTCAAGGTCATGGGAAGATCAGAGCACTGAACACTGATTATATGGTAAAAGTTAGAAAATAATTGATGCCTCTACTGTACCACTCGAAGGTAGAAAATTATTTTCTGTTTGTTTTCCTGATTTTTAATCGTCTCTGGTGGCTCATCTAGTAGACAAGACATCAGAGAGACTGAGTTCTGGACCAGCTTTTTTTTTTTTAACTGGACTGACAACTCACTAAAAGATAGCTCTTTGTAGACCTTGGACTTTAAAGATGTTATTGTCTGGGTAGAGTTCTTGGTCAAGCAGCAGAAGTGCCTGTCCTTCTCTCATGGCTTTGTCATCCCAGATCCTAGCTGTGCAAGTGACATCCAGGCTGGTTTCAGAAGTGCCCACAGATGTTTTAAAACAACTGATGCAGTTAAGTGGCATCAGTGCCTAGCATATATTTTGTGTGTCTGTATGGTGGTTTCTTGTTTACTGCCTTGGCAATAGATGCCAGTGAGTGAGGGGAGAAACATCATCACCAAGAATGAACCACTATTCCACAGGTAAAACCTAGATGATTATTTGTTTAATATAGGCTAGTGTTTCTGCCTCAGAGCTCCTTTGTTATGTGTGTTGTTCCTTGCACTTAGGATGTTCCTGAGGCAGCTCAAGGAACAAGATCACAGCCAGAGGAGGGCTCTGCCTGTTTTCTTAGTGCTTTGATGTAGACTAGGAATTGATAGGCCTTCCAAAACACTTTGTGGAGTAGGAAGGGTTTGCAGGAACACAATTCTGCCCCTAGGATGCTATGTAGAGCCCCCAAGGGAGAGCGGTGATCCTGAGAGGCGGGGAAGAGGTCTACTCCATGCCCCTCCTCACCCTTTCCATGTTAGCCACTGACTTAGGGCCCTTGTCACTGCTTTTAGTATCTTGACCCCTAACTGTTCCAGTGAGCTGCCTTGTCAGGTGAGTGGGAAAAGGGAAAGAAAGAGAGGGAACAGATGAAAAGCTAAAAGCAATTGTCATTTTAGAGAAGAATTTTTTTTCATGTTGGATGTTCAGGAAATGCTGTTTTAGTGGCTTGAATCACTAGACAAGTATAGGCATAAATGCAAACCTTTTAATTTTAGGTATTTGGCAGTTTTGACTTGAGCACTGTCATCCTGTGGCCTGGGCTTATTTTTAACGACATTCTTTTCTCTGTTACAAGTTTTCCTGAGGAGACTGCATCTTCGCCATTTACCCAAGCCAGAGCGCACTGGATCCGAGCAGTTACCAAGGTTCGACTCCAGCTGCAGGAGGTAGGAAGTCTGTTGTTCCGGTTCTAGCTGGGACAGTTTTTGCTTTGAAATTGGGAGACATATGGTGCTGAAGAAGCAGCCAGTGATTAGTCATATTATAGTGTGCCTCTGGGAATGCATGACAAGTAAGCTAGAGCCTTAAGAGATGGGGAGGTAGCTGTTGACTTCCTTCTACCCTAAATAATGGAACTCAAATAGACCTGGTGGGTCTGTTATTAAATGCTGTTTTGGTACTACTATCACTGGTGAGGCTATTCTGAGTTTAGGATAGGAGACTGTTTCAGGGCCTCTTAGGGTTAGTTGTTGTTTCCTTTGGCCAGCCAGTTCCAGTGCCACTGGCTGACTTTTACAGGGTTGGAAATTTTACTCAGGAATTTCTGTGGGCTCCCCTCATTTAAGGTCCAAAACATCAACACATTAATATCTAAACTAATGTAAAAAAATAAAAATAGAAATATTTTTCATTTTCAATGTTGCAAGTTTGGAGTATTTTTGTGTTTCAGCAGTCAGTCTTCAGGCAGAAAGTTGGTTCTTAAATGATGACAAGTGGCTGTCAGTACTATAATACCTGGCAGCTGTTAAAAATGAAAGCATGCTTACCTGTGTAAACACACTTTAAAAGTAATTTATTTTGAAATAACCTAAAACTTAAAAGAAAAGTTGACAAACAGTAGTGTAAAGAACTCCCATATCCTGCTCACCAAAGTGCCCCAGTTGTTGACATTTTGTATTATTTTTGCTTTATCACCCTGCATCCATAATGATTAATCTTGCTGAACCATTTGAGAGAAAGGGAGAGGCATGATGTTTTCCTTTTTGTATTTTCCAAAAAGGCAAGGCTGCTCTCCACTGTAACCAAGAAATCCACAATGACAACACTGTCATTAAAACCCCATGCAAATTTTGCTAACTATCCCAACAATGTCTCCTCTCTGGTCCAGGATACAACTCAGGCTAACACGTTGCATTTAGTAATCTTGTCTCTTAATCTCCTTGAATCTAAAACAGTTCCTCTTGTTTTTGACAGATACTATAGGCCTTTCACTTTGTCTTCACTTTGGGTCTATCTAGTGTTTCCTCATGTCCAGACTCAGGCCATACTTCCTTGGCAGAGATTACACAAAAATGGTATATTGGACTCTAAATTTAGTGAATTGCATCAGGAAGTACATGTTGTCAGCCTGTCCTACCCCTTGTAATGTTGACCTTAATCACCTAGTTAAGGTTGTATCAATTAGATTTGTCCACTGTTAGGCACCATTTTTTCTTGGCAGTTCATAAGTGTTTTGTGGTTCAGTACTCTGAGTCAATGCCAGTATCTCATTCTCATGAAATCTCCATGTACAGGCTAAGGATCCATGTATGACTCCTGTCTGAATCTACCACCACAAATGCTGGTTGCCAAATGGTAACTTTCTATTTCCATTATCCTTTCTACATTCGTTAGTTGGCATACTACTATAAGGAAGAGATTTCTCTTTTTTTCCATCAGTTTTTTATTACTAATTTTTCAAAAGTAAGGGTCTTATAATTATAATAAAGGAAAATAAAATAAATAACCTCCGTGTAGAAGAAGAGTTATGAATGAGAAAAACAAGAATGTATTAGAGCGGTTTGTTAAGGCCTTTTAAGAGGCAATTCAGAGTCTCTCAAAAATAGCTAAAAGCAGTTGCCAAAGCTTGGAATCATCTAGAGAAAAGCATGGTTTATTTAAGAGTAACCAAGAATGATTGCAACTTAATGAATATTGGAACAGTAGTAAATATATTCTTAACACAGGTCATGTAACTGAAAGCTGATTAGGTGTGGCCAAGAGGAGGAAGGGAAGCCAGAGTTTAAAGAAGAATCTGATAACAGCTGAAGATAGAGGCAGAAGTACACCATTTATACTTAAGATGAGATTTGCTGGCAGACTGATTGAGGTTGTGAGACAGTAAGAAGTTAAGTATGGCACCAGGGACTTTTTTTCTGAGTAATTGAAAGTTCCACCCATCTGCCCTAAGATAATAATTTTTTGTTAGTTTCTTATTATTATAGAATTTCCCTATGCAGGTGTAAGTAAATATGAATTATATTCTAATCCCCCCTTTTTTTTTACTTAAAAAAAAAATGGTATGTTATACACACAGGGAATATCTTGTTTTTTCACTTGGAGATTCTTCCATATTAGCTCTAGGAGAACTTTTTTCTTTTTAAGTGGTTGCATAATATTTCATTGTATGAATGAACTACAGTATTTAATTTGTCTTCTGTTGATGTTTATTTGGTTCTTTTGGGCCATTTGCTGTAACAAACCATATTGCAAATGATTACCTTTTACATATATCATTTTTTTTATGTTCAAATATATCTGAGGGGATATGTGTTTATAATTTCAATAAACATTGCTCTCCATTTATCAGTGTCTTAAAACAACAAAGGTTTATTTTGTTCATGCTTCTTATCATCCTGTATGTTGAGGAGTTCTACTTTGTTATCTTCTGTGCAATCCAGGGTAAGTGATCAGCCAGCTTCTAGAACATTGCGGATATTGGTGGTGGAGGGAAAGAAAAGATAACAAATGAAAGAGAACATAGCAGATTACTTTTTGGCCCAGAAGATACAGCATGTCACTTTTGCTCACATTTCTATGGCTTAACCAAATTATATAATCATATATAACTTCAAGCAAATGGTATACCTTGAAATAGGTAGATTGGGATATTTGTGAAAAACTTTAATAACTATCCCAAAGTGTATCTGCCTTCTACCAACTTAAACTCTTACTAGTAATGTCATGACATACTGGGAATAAAAAAACCAGATCCTTTGCAGAAAGAATTTGAATAGCAATGATATAGACTATATTCCTTTCCAGTGTTGCTCCTTTCCATACTCTGTTTAGTCAACATTTCCAATATATAAAATCTTTTGTTCAAAGTACTTACTGTTTCCATGCATGGAATAAATACTCTTTCTCCTTCTCTGTGTCTCTGTTCATCCACATCTTTTCTATCCAGTCAGGTGTCAGTTTTTGGATAAAACTTCCAGACTCTGTGCATAGAGTAGACTCCCACCTGTATCTTTGGTTTCGCCTTTTGCAGTTTTGGTTACCTGTAGTTAGCCACAGTCCAAAAATAATAAATGGAAAGTTCCAGAAATAATTCTTAAGTTTTAAATTGAATGCTTTTCTGAGTAATGTGATGAAATCTCATGCTGTCCCACTCCTTATTCTGGATGTGAATCATCCCTTTGTTCAGCATATCCCACCCATTAAGCACTTAGTAGCCATCTCAGCTCTGATTGACTGTCATGAGATGGCAGTCCTTGTCATCAGATAACCATTATTTTACTTAATAATGGCTCCAGAGTGTAAGAGTAGTGATGCTAGCAATTCATTATTTTTTTCACCTTGCCTCTTTTATTTTTTTATTAATTTTTTATTAGAGTACAGTTGATTTGCAATGTTGTATTAGTTTCTGCTGTGTAGCACAGTGAATCAGCCTTACATGTACAATATATCCATTCTCTAGACTTCATTCCCATAGTACAGAGCACCAAATAGAGTTCTCTGTGCTATACAGTCGGTTCTTATTAGTTATTCTTATATAAAAGTAGTGTGTGTGTGTATGTCTGGCAATTCATATATACCACTGAAAAGCAGTAAAGTGCTTCCTTTAAGAGAAATGGTTGAAAGTTCTTGATTTTTAAAAGGCAAGAAGGATAGTTAAGAGTTTGGGATGGGCATATACACACTTTTATATTTAAAATGGATAATCAACAAGGACCTACTGTACAGCACATGGAACTTGGCTCAGTGTTATGTGACAGCCTGGATGGAAGGGGAGTTTGGAGGAGAATGGATACTTGTATATGTACGACTGAGTCCCTTCACTGTTTTATTATCTGAAACTATCACAACAGTGTTAATTGGCTATACTCTAATACAAAAGAAAAAGTTTTTTAAAAAGTAAATTTAAAATAAGGAAAGAAAAAATGATACATTGAGGTGGCTAAGATCTATAGTTAGGATGAATCTTCTAACCATGAAATTGGTAAGCAGGAAAAAGAAATTCATGCTAGTTTTGCTGTCACACCTCAAACTGCAAAAGTTGTGGTCATAGTGTGTGATAAATGCTTAGTAAAATTAGAAAAAGCGTTAGGTTTTTACAGTTTTAGAGCAAGAGAGACCACATTCACATAAATTTTATTACAGTATACAGTTGACCTTTGAACAATACGGATTTGAACTGCATGGGTCCATTTATATGTGGGTTTTCAAAAATAAACACTATAGATCTATGCAATCTCTGATTGGTTGAATCTGCAGATGCACAACCTTGAATCCCAAAGGCCAACTATGGGACTTGAGCATCCTTGGATTTTGATATTCATGGCAGGTCCTGGAACCAATTTTCTGTGGATACTGAGAGATAACTGTATTGTTATAATTGTTCTATCATTAATATTATTACTGTTAATTTATATATACATACAGGCATCCACTGGGGTCTTGGAACATAGCCCCAGAATAAGGAGAGACTACTGTACTTTGGCTAAATTTGTGTTTAATGGAGTTACTTGTTTATTGTTACATCTATCCTGTGTACTTGTAAGATCTTTGAATGCCAGGGCTATGCTTTTTATTGCTGCTGTTCTAGAGCTCAATATAGAACCTGGCAGAGTGTTTAGCCAGTCTTTTATGGATGCTTAAGTCATCAGAAAAGCCCATTAGCATTTCCACAGAAATCTCCCTGTACTTCTTTATCTTCTCGTAATTCTTTAAAAAGAGTTTCCCAAGGCCTAGCACCTAAAGCCAATACAGCAAAATACTAACTATTTAAGTTAGCTATGCTATATAATTTACATATCAGAGAAGGCAATGGCACCCCACTCCAGTACTCTTGCCTGGAAAATCCCATGGACGGAGGAGCCTGGTAGGCTGCAGTCCGTGGGGTCGCTAAGAGTTGGACATGACTGAGCGACTTCACTTTCTCTTTTCACTTTCATCTGTTGGAGAAGGAAATGGCAGCCCACTCCAGTGTTCTTGCCTGGAGAATCCCAGGGATGGGGAAGCCTGGTGGGCTGCCATCTATGGGGTCACACAGAGTCGGACACGACTGAAGTGACTTAGCATAGCATAGCATAGCATAATTTACATATACATTAATATAAAGTTAACAGAATTTATATTACCATGTGTGAATTTAGAATTTTTCTCCCTTAGGCATTGTCTTGTGAGCTTTATTCTGAGTTATTAAGTATTTTTCAAAAGCATGTTTTAATGATTATTGGTAGATTACAGTATTCCATCATGTAGATGTTCCTTAACAGTTCCTCTTATTTCTTTACTGTTATAAATAATGCTATGATGAATATCATTATACATAAGTTTCTTTTCATTTCTTATTATTGAACTTAGCTTTCTGAAAGTAGTCAGATAAATTGCTGAGTTTAAAAGTGCATGCCTTTTAAAGGTTTATGATAAGCTTCTACCCATGTTTTCAGAAAAGTTTTTCCAATTTATACTTTCAGTAATTGAATGTCTTGCACCAAGATTGAGTATTACTGTTTTAGAAATGTATAGTCAATTTGGCAGAAGAAGAATGGTATCTTATTGTTTTAATTTGCATTTTTTGATTACTTGTGATTTGAGTATTTCCCATAGGTTTGTAGATCTTTTACACTTCTTTAGCTGATAGTGCATTCAATAGACTTTGAGAAAGTGCCATATGGACCTAGCTACCCGGTTTTATACCATTCCTGTAAGACTGTCAGCAACTTAAGGGAAGGGGTCATATAGGTCATCTCTGCATCTGGGCTGGCTGAGTACCTGGCCATATGTATTTAATGAGTGTTTGACATTGCTAATGCTGTTGAGGCAGTAATGTTGGTAATGTGGGTGGAATGGATGTGATTCTGTACCTTATTTGGCTTAGCTGCAGAAAAATCTGGGGGAGGAGGTGAGACTTTTTAGCTCTAGAAACAGAGACTGCGGTGGCAGCAGGTGGGTGGGTGTTCCAGGTGGAAGGGACAGTGAGGGAGATGGCATGGAGGTAGGCCATGAGGAAGACTTGACAGAAGTTCTTAGGTTGCTAAAGAAAGCTGATGGAGGAGAGTCAGTGTGCAGAGATGGAACTGAGCAAATAGATTAGAAGGCTTGTGTTTAAATGGAGCCATCCCAAGAGGTCCAAGATTGCAGCTGGTTAGCTTGAGGGATGAATCAACATTTTCTCAAGAAAGATCATGAAGACAGAACAAACTGACTCTCTCCTGCAAAGTTCTCTTCTGACTGTGACTCCCTCCCCAGCAAAGAGACATGCACCTTGTGCTGCTGTTGAAGCCCTAGAAAATTAATTCCTCTTCAGAAAATAGTGAGGTTCAAGGGAGGTTCATGGGTTTGAGCACCCCATGTCTTAGGCTTAGTTGCACAAGGGAAGCACTTTTTCTGTAATTTTAAACTCCAGGAATTTTGCTCTGGTCATGTCTGCCTATCTTAACTTTTATTACCTCAGCTTTTTGCCCTCATGGACACCATAGTTATCCTTCCTTTTCCTCAAAATCTCTCAGCCTTCTCCCTGACGATTTCTATTGTAACACTAAAAAAAAAAAAAAAAAAGAATGACTTGAATAAGTAATAAATATAAAAATGTAAAGTTATATGAAAAAGATATGTATAATGTAAAGTTTTCCTCCTGCTTCAGACTTCCAGGCCATCTCCCCCATCTCTTTGTTACCTGTGTCTTTTGAATCAGTCTGGAGGTAAATTGCATTTATAAGCATGTGTCTGTGTGTATTGCATACATTGTCCTTCACTTTTTATTCATTTATTGTTGCATCTTGAAGATTTTTCCCTATCATAAAGAGCTACTGCATTTCAAAAATAGCTGCATAGTATTTTTTTCTGTGGAGGTATTACAATTTGTGTACTCTCTTCTCTATTGATGGATCTCAATTAGATGGTTGTTTCTGATATTTTGCTACTTCTACAATGTTCCAATACAAATACTGTAGTAAACCCCAATACTTTTGGATCTCTCTTAACCACAGCTTTTAGCACCGCACTTCAGACTTACGGTAAGCCCTACCTAAAAACAGGCCCTACTGCCGCTTCACAGATTAGAGAGACCTCTCTTAGACAAGAGCCCTCCAGGCCCTGTCTGTCCTTTGGAAAACTGTGGAGTCCTTACCTGATATCTGAGACCAGTACAGATACATTCTTTACTGCCTTAAACCTGACAGTTCATTAAAGCCCTTTTGTGTGGAGACTATGCCTTTGAAAATGCCCCATGTATTACTGGATCAGGAATGAGGTTTGGTTTTCTCTGGCTTTCTCTGCCACTTCAAGGCCATTACTAGATCCTTGCATAAACTGTTCTCATACCTGCCTTCCTTGTTGAAATTAGACCTCAACTTTTGCATAACTCCCCATTCAGTTATTGAAAACGTTAATGTGTACATCACAGTTTTCCTTCTAATCTCAATTACTTTCCATAGTCCTTGTCATCATCATTATTATAGTAATCATTATTGAAGACTATTATTTTAAGTGCTTTCCATGCATTATTCAAGTAAATCCCTACAATAATTCTATGAATTAGGCTTATGTGATTAGGCCTATTTTGTAGATTAAGAAACTGAGGTTTAGAAAGAAGCTTGTCCAGGATCACCTGTGTGGTAAGAGTTAGAACCAGATTTGAATCCAAACCTATTTAACTCCAAAGCCTTCTTAATACTAGTATCTACCACCATCATCTTAGAACCCTGTTTACCAAAGTGTGTTTCATAGGACTCCATTTTCTAGAAATGTTAGTAGATTTTTTATCATTTGATAAAGAGTTTTATGGTCAAAGACATTTGGAAAACACTGAGTTCCAATAGAGTGCAACCTAAACAGATGGCTTTATCACAGGACTTCTCAGAAACTTGAATATATTTAGGTTTGTTGTGATTCTTCAAGAGGGGGAAAAATACAGAGCATTAAACTTTTTAAACTATGAAACTCTGATTTGGAAAAGCATCCTGTAGGAGTTATTTTCCAAGGCATACACTTGAGGAAAGTTTTTCCCAGATTATTTCATTGTCAGTTCATTAAAACTGTGTTTGTGAAGGTCCGTTGCTACCTTATCCTGTGGTTGTTTTCAAGTCTTTATCTTATTGGACTCACTGCAGTATTTGATGTGCCTGCACACTCCTTCTTGTTTTTACATCTAAGAAACTATCTCTAGTGTTCATCTTTTGTGATGTCTCTTCAGTCTCCCTTTTCTGAAATTTTCTTTCTGCTCACTTCTTAAATGTCTGTGAGGAAATTGGCAATATCACTGGAGCCTCTGAAGCAGTAAGATGTTGTTTGCTTTTACAGGATGTGGAAGAAACTTGCCCAGTTTGTTAGTAATAAAAGCATGCCCTTGAACTGCTAGGTCTTGCTGCAGCCTGATAGTCTCAGCACCTCCTGTTCTTTTAATATACAAATCTAGCTCAGTCTTTGGAATTTAACTGTTTTGGTAAAAACTAGGCAGAGGGAAGTTCCAGAGATGAAGCTGAATGGGTAATAGTAATGACATCCTTAAGAAATTAAGCTGTTGCGTATTCCTTTATACACAGAGAAAAGGCCTCTACCTCTTCTTCTCCCATCTGTACTGAACTGAGCAGAAATATCCAGAAAGGACTCAAATGGTCCTTCTGCTCATGTATTCCATGTCAGGTATGCAGCACGCCAGAGCAAGGATGAAAGCTGAGATTGGCTTAATTCTTTTTCTCTAAAGCCAACAACTATAATGTTCCTTCTACTCCCTTCTACTCTAGTCCAAAGACTCTTGACACAAGAAAGGAAAACAGCAGGGTGCCTGGATTTTGGTTCTAGATTGTAGCCTTTATTCCCCTGCCTTTTAAATTCCTGATGAATTTTCATTTTAAATTCCTAAAAGCTCTGATTTTACCTTTTCTACCTGTTATGGGCTGAATTGCCCTCCGCTCCCTGGTTCCTATGTTGAAGTTGTAATACCCAGTGTCTTAGAATGTGATTGTATTTAGTGATAGAGCCTTTGAAGAGATAATTACAATAAACTGAGGTACTTTGGATGGGCCCTGCTGAAATCTGACTGTATCCGTGTGAGGAGAGATTAGGACACACACATACACGGAAGGAAGGTCTTGTGAAGACAGAGAGAAGATGGCCGTCTACATAAGCTGAGGAGAGAGGCCTCAGAGGGAACCAGCCTTGCTGACACCTTGATCTTGGACCCCTAGCCTCCAGAACTGTAAGAATAAATTTCTGTTCCTTAAGCCACCCAGTCTGTAGTAGTATGTTATAGCAGCCCTAGAAAAACTTGGGCAGAAGGGGGAAGAAGATGGCTCAGAAGCATCAGTGTTTCTCAGCTGAGAAATTTTTATTTCCCAAGGTCTAGTTGGTGGGAAATATGCTCTCTAGGCTGCTGTATGCAGACCCATGCATGATATCCAGTACCTTTTGTATTTGTTTACTCTTATCCCTATTACTAATAAAATTTAGGCCTCAACTAGAAATACAAAGAACTAGGTCCTTGCAGTAGCTTAGTCTCAAAATCTGAGAGAACTTGAACAAAGTACTTCCTATTTCTTAGTTTTCTTAGCTATAAAATTAGGAATAATAATTGTCCCCTCTCACAGTTTTGGTGAGATGATAGAAAAATGCATTTTTGAGGGAAGAGCTTTATACACAATTGCCTGAGTCATTAGTGGGGTTCTGATTACTGCAGTGTGTTGTCAGGGCTTTCCCATGACCCCCCTAGCCTAGGCCTTAGTGACCCGCCAAAGGAGTTGGGGAGCACAGCTGGAGGCTTTGCTGCCAAATGGGAACCCGGTGATGCTGCTTCCGATGGTTGAAGTGGCATGGAGCCAGTCCCAAGGATTTCAGGCTCTTACAGGGCTCTAGACTACAGATGGCATGATGTTCCTGGGATAACTTGCTATGCGGATCTCTCAGATGAGGCTGTCTATATATGGTGCTTCTCTGGGACCTGCAAGGAAAAATATCTGTGGAGTGCTTTACCCTGAGGAGCCTGGGAGAGCAGGCCAAAGGCTACCCTGGGCACTGTGGAAACACTTTACTGTTTTTGTGTACTTGTCAGGGGAAATGCTTAACCTTTCTCTGAAATATTCTGGACCCATTTATGTCCTGAAACTGGGTGGTTATCAGTGATTGTTCTTCTGTAAACCTTAGATTTCATTCTAAACTGTGAGTGAACCTTAAGAATTATAAGACGTCACATCTGGGACTGGGATTTGGGACGCCTTGTTTTAAAGGGTGGAGTTTGGCTCTGGTTTCTGAGGAGTATGTTGGAACATTTCTGAGGAATGCTGTCATATCATTAGCCCACCTAGAGTCAGAGGAGGGTGTCAGGTTCTGGCAGTAGGCCTTCACTCCTGCTGGTGGTATTTTCTGGACATAGTGTCAGCAAAGAGAAGTACTTTGTAAATGTCTATGGAAGGAATAAGTAACAAAGCAGCCCTTTCTGCTTTCTTCTGCTTTCTCTGACTCTTGCTGCTTATGTGACTATCCAGCGATTGGGAGCATTTGATCCTGTCTGGGAAAGAATTCTTGCTCTGTAAGAGAGAATTCATCTGCAAAAGTTATTTAAAAGGAAGCAGCTAATATAGTTATTCCATTAAAAAAAATCAAGCCAGCTAATAAGTGGGTACAACTAGGTACTGTTGGGGCTATTTGTAAGATATTTTCTTTTTAAAAGAATTTTTAAAAAATGGCTGCTCTGGGTCTTCCGTTGCAGCACACGGGCTCAGTAGTTTGGGCATGTGGGCTTAGTTGCCCCGAAGCATGCGGATTCTCAACCACTATACCGCCAGAGAAGTTCCCAGCACTTTCTTATTATTTAGGAGCTTGTAGGCCAGAGAGTAGATAGAAATATCAATCATTAACTTAAATATTAAACACTTTTTTTGGTCAGATACTTCAGTCTCTATTCTCATTTTACTCTGTGGCATTCCCTAGTAACTTTTGAAACTCCTTACTCCTATTTTCATGGATTCTTCTAGTTCTTTGTTGCCTTGCTTGCCTCCTTTCCTGTCTGTCTCTGTCTCTTCTTTCTACACTCTCCTCCTCGGGCATCTTTTTTAATCTCAAATCTGCATCTCCTCAGCCTCTAATCCAGTCATTAATTGATACACACTAATTGAACTGCTCTATGGCCAGTACTGTGCTTGATCCTGGCTTCCATGCTAGGCAGCCAGTAGACTCCCAACAAGCCTTTCAAGCAGATGATTCCCAAATATATACTTCTCACCCTCCCTTTTTTCCTTAGGTTCTATCTTTCATATCTAGTTATCTGCTACTGTTGTCACCACAATATCTCAATGTTTGAAGCTTCCATTTTGGGCCTGTTCCTCTTCCTTTGTTCTCTGTTTGTATTAACATCACCATCATTTTGCTAGTTCACCCACTCAAAATTATGGTGTCATTCTTCCTTCTCTTTTACCTCCCACATTAGATCATTTGCCAGATCTTGCTCTTTTTCTCTCTGTAATATCTTTTATCAGTCCCCTCTCTGTTCCTCTCTGCATTCATGTTCTCTTTACTGCTTAGACTATGGTAATAGTCTTCCAGTTGTTTTCTTGCTTTTATTTATTTTTCTCGGAATCTGTTGTGTATTCCACTATCAGACTTATCTTTCTGAAAAAGAGCATTAGTCATGGCTACTGCTTGTGCTCAGGGTTTGACTTAAATGTCACATCCTTTGAAGCCATCCTGAAAGTCCCCATTTAGAATTAGATACACATTTTTCTCTCTTTCTATTGCATTTTATATATAGTCAATTTTGGTGTTTATCATACTGTCCTGGAATTGTGTGAGCATTTGACCTCAAGATTATATATTTCTTAAAAGAGTAGCTACTATGTGACTCCTTTTGTATTAAATTCAGAAACAGGCAAAAGTAATCTATGGTGTCAGATTTCAGGATAGTGACTATTTTGGCTTAAGGGGGTAGGTAGTAACTAGATACAAGTGTAGTGGGGCTTCTGAAATTCTGACGATGTTCTGTCCTTGATCTGAATTCTGTTTACATTGGTGTACTTTTGATTTGTGTTCTTTTTTGTATGTATGCTACAATTCAATAAAAAGTTTAAATAAAAGCTAGGTGAAAAGAGCATGGCAATACAAAATAGAGACTGTGTCTGTTAAACTTTATATCCCTGATGCCTGGCATCCGGCAAGTCTTAACAGATATATGTGACTGAGTGAATGAGTAAATGAATGAATGAAAATTTTTTTCTTAAAAAACATTAGTTTTTCTTTCCATTGGTAGTTAAATTATAATCTCAACTTTTTAACTTGACATCCATTACCACCATGAATTGGTCCAACCTGCTTTTCTAACCTTTGTTAATCCAGTGGACATATCATACAGTTGGAAGAAATTGAGCCTTGGAATCAACAAGAGCCTGAATTTGAGGTATGGCTCCACCACTTACCGACTATGTAACCTTAGGCAAGTCGCCCAGTCTCTTATAAACTTAGTTTTCTTATTTCCGAATTGGATATTGTTTGCCTCCGTTAATAAATATGGATTAAATAAGATAATACATGTAGGGTAGGAACTGGCATGTTGTTAACATTTAGTATATGTTACTTTTCCTTCCTTTCCAACATCACACCTTTTTGATGTGATGTCCTTTTTGTCCTTTTCATATCTTTGTTTATCCTATATCCTCTGCCTTGAATGCATTTTCTTCTCTTCAGTTTTACCTCTTTCACAGAGCCTTCCCTGATTTTCATCCAAACCAACATCTTGAAAGATAGAAATATTTACTCTTACAAATTCTCATACATTTCACCCATGTCTTTTATTATACATATTAGTCCCTCACATTAACCTTTAGACATTGCCAAAGGCTGCCCTCTCATTCCAGGCCCAAAGAATAAACACTCCAGTTGTAATGCTGGAGGCAGGAGCTCTTCAGTTGGAAATAAATTGGGGCATGAAAAGGCAGGTGAAAAAAACTGATTTGGGCCTTTGATTTTTTTTTTTTTTTTTTTTTTTAGTACTTCCTCCTTTACAGGAAGAAATTCAGATGTCTAGTCAAAGATATGGACCCAGGAGCAAAGAGTCAAGTTGCAGACTGCTTGACTTGTCGTTGGAATTGTTCTTCTATTCAAGATGTCTTTATGGTGCAGAAAAGGTTGGCTTAAAGCTCAACATTCAGAAAACGAAGATCATGGCATCTGGTCCCATCACTACATGGGAAATAGATGGAGAAACAGTGGAAACAGTGTCAGACTTTCTTTTTCTGGGCTCCAAAATCACTGCAGATGGTGACTGCAGCCATGAAATTAAAAGACACTTACTCCTTGGAAGGAAAGTTATGACCAACCTAGATAGCATATTCAAAAGCAGAGACATCACTTTGCCAACAAAGGTTCGCCTAGTCAAGGCTATGGTCTTTCCTGTGGCCATGTATGGATGTGAGAGCTGGACTGTGAAGAAGGCTGAGCGCCGAAGAATTGATGCTTTTGAACTGTGGTGTTGGAGAAGACTCTTGAGAGTCCCTTGGACTGCAAGGAGATCCAACCGGTCCATTCTGAAGGAGATCAGCCCTGGGATTTGTTTGGAAGGAATGATGCTAAAGCTGAAACTCCAGTATTTTGGCCACCTCATGCGAAGAGTTGACTCATTGGAGAAGACTCTGATGCTGGGGGGGATTGAGGGCAGGAGGAGAAGGGGACGACAGAGGATGAGATGGCTGGATGGCATCACTGACTCGATGAATGTGAGTCTGAGTGACCTCCAAGAGCTGGTGATGGACAGGGAGGCCTGGCGTGCTGCAGTTCATGGGGTCGCAAAGAGTTGGACACGACTGAGTGACTGATCTGATCTGATCTGATACAAATTAAAAGGTCTTGCAAGAGTTTGAGTCAGAAGTCTTAGGAATTGAGTGAATTTTCATGTGGAGTGGGCTTCCCTGGTGGCTCAGATGGTAAAAATCTGCCTACAATGCAGGAGACCTGGGTTCCATCCCTGGGTTGGGAAGATCCCCTGGAGGAGGCAGTGGCTACCCACTCCAGTATTCACCTGGAGTGTCTTCTCTGTTTAATATGCCTTGAGAGCCTAGTACATGTAGGTTTAAAAAAAAAAAGAAAGAGTTCAGGGATTCAGAGATCCTATTCCTGGCCACTTATTTTCTTGTTACTTCTGTTTTCTACTGACATTTTCCTTGTATATTTGGAGGCTTAACTCCTTTCCTAGATCGTACTTGAGGTCAGAAACGAATTATCCCTATAACTTTTGATTCCTTAGGCACTCAGCAAAGTTATGTGGGAAGATTGCTTAGAGGTATGAAGTGGTATTGCAAGACCATAGGTAATTAGTTCAAAAGGAATGAAAAGGTTTATAACAAAATAATTGCCATAAGACTATAAAGTAAGGAGTAATCCCTTTGAGTTAAGATGGTCAGAGAAGTCTTGTCAGAGGAATTCCCAGAGAGGGCTAAATCAACAGTTGTTATTAAATATCAAGACATAGCCAAGAAATAAAATAATGAGCTTAGAAAGATAGAAACCAAGGGATAACTTGCTTCCTTAAGCAAGTCATTAAGGAGATCCATGACTCCTTGTAAGTTGCAAGTTGTGTTCTTTCCATAAACAATGCAGCTGAGATTTACCACCATTCCAAAGCAGGCATATCTTGAAGTACAGTCAAATATACAAAATAAGACATCTTCAAGCCAAAGGGAAGAGGTGAGTTGTAGCAAATAATTTTTGCCAATTCTGTGGGTGTCTACTTCCCTTTGCTGGTTGTCATCTTCAGGCATGCTAGGAAAATGTGTTTATTTGGTCCACACCTAAGGACATTCAGACATAAATAGCCAAAGATGACAAATTAGGAAGGGCATTCTAGATGAAAACCAACACCCTAGAGCATTTCTTATGACAGGTGAGACAAAAGCTGTTGACTGGTTTCTACCCAGAATGCTCTTCCTTCTTGGCTTTTGCCATATCTGTCCCTTGAAGTCCTTTTCTTATTTCTGACAGTTCCATCTTTGTTTCCCTTTCAGCATTTCTTTTTTTTTTTTTTTGCTTGCCCCTTAAAACTTGGTGATTTCCAGTGTTCTGTTTCCCATCTCATGCTCTTCTGTAGATAATCTCACCCATACACTAACGAACTCCAGATTTCTTTATCTACTTCAGTCCTCTTTCATGAACTCTACACTCATGACAAGGTGCCTATGATATTGTCACCAGAAATTTCATAGGTACCTGATGCAGCATGTTCAAACTGTACTCATTGTTTTTTCTTTCTCTTCGACCTCCTTTTGTGTATGTGCGTTATCAGCAAATGGCACTATCCGTCTTCCAAGCACAAGTGCTAACACTCTTCAGAATATGGGTATGTGTAGCAGTGCTCCGTATCATAACATTTCCTCTGTTAGGTTATGAACTCCCTAAGGGCAAGGATTATATCTTTTCGTCATGCCTGATATTATACCCAGGTACCTAGTAATTATTCATTCTATTATTTATTTATTTTGGTGAAATTATATTCAGTTCAGTTCAATTGCTCAGAAGTGTCTGACTCTTTGTGACCCCTAATGTTCAAAGATACTGTACTAGTCTGTTAGGGCTGCCATAACAAAGGATCACAGACTAGGTGGCTTACACAACAAAAATTTATTGTCTCAGTTCTGGAGGCTAGAAGTCCAAAATCAAGGAGCTAAAGCGGGGTTAGCTCCTTCTGAGTTCTGTAAGGGAAGGATCTATTCCAGTCTTCTTCCTTGGTCTGTAGGTAGTGGTCTTCTCCCTGTGTCTCTTCATACTGTTTTTTCTTTATATCTTTATGTCCAGACTTCTTTTTTTATAAAGATATCAGTCATGTTGGATAGAGCCCACCTTAAGGATCTTACTTTAACTTGATTACATCTCTAAAGACGCTGTCTCCAGACAAGGTGGCACACTGAGGTACTTAGGATGAGGACTTCAACACATGGATTTTGAAAAACACAGTTCAACCCATAACAAGACACCAAAGTAGTTTTTGCTGTTTTGTCTTGTTTTCTGATAAGCACTTGTAAGGTTTTTTAGCATCCTCAGCATACTGGTTTTTACTCTCTGCTAGCACTCTAGACAGTGTTGTATGGAAAGAACAAAGGACGGGATGGCACATTCAGTGAGTGTAAGGAGTGTGGTTTGACCAAACTTAGGGAATTGGGGTACTTTAGATTCCTCTAGACATGGACAGTGCATTTTCTTGCAAAACTCTATTAGTCTTTGCCCTGCTTCATTCTGTATTCCAAGGCCAAATTTGCCTGTTATTCCAGGTGTTTCTTGACTTCCTACTTTTGCATTCCAGTCCCCTATAATGAAAAGGACATCTTTTTTGGGTGTTAGTTCTAAAAGGTCTTGTAGGTCTTCATAGAACCGTTCAACTTCAGCTTCTTCAGCGTTACTGGTTGGGGCATAGACTTGGATTACTGTGATATTGAATGGTTTGCCTTGGAACTGAACAGAGATCATTCTGTCGTTTTTGAGATTTCATTCAAGTACTAAATTTCAGACTCTTTTGTTTACCATGATGGCTATTCCATTTCTTCTGAGGGATTCCTGCCCGCAGTAGTAGATGTAATGGTCATCTGAGTTAAATTCACCCATTCCAGTCCATTTTAGTTCGCTAATTCCTAGAATGTCGACATTCACTCTTGCCATATCTTGTTTGACAAACACCCTCTTCCAACAACACAAGAGAAGACTCTACACATGGACATCACCAGATGGTCAACACTGAAATCAGATTGATTATATTCTTTGCAGCCAAAGATGGAGAAGCTCTATACAGTCAGCATAAACAAGACCAGAAGCTGACTGTGGCTCAGATCATGAACTCCTTATTGCCAAATTCAGACTTAAATTGAAGAAAGTAGGAAAACCACTAGACCATACAGGTATGACCTAAATCAAATCCCTTATGATTATACAGTGGAAGTGAGAAATAGATTTAAGGGCCTAGATCTGATAGATAGAGTACCTGATGAACTATGGAATGAGGTTCGTGACACTGTACAGGAGACAGGGATCAAGACCATCCCCATGGAAAAGAAATGCAAAAAAGCAAAATGGCTGTCTGGGGAGGCCTTACAAATAGCTGTGAAAAGAAGAGAAGTGAAAAGCAAAGGAGCAAAGGAAAGATATAAGCATCTGAATGCAGAGTTCCAAAGAATAGCAAGAAGAGACAAGAAAGCCTTCTTCAGTGATCAATGAAAAGAGAGGAAAACAACAGAATGGGAAAGACTAGAGATCTCTTCAAGAAAATCAGAGATACCAAGGTAACATTTCATGCAAAGATGGACTCGATAAAGGACAGAAATGGTATGGACCTAATAGAAGCAGAAGATATTAAGAAGAGGTGGCAAGAATGCACAGAAGAACTATACAAAAAGATCTTCATGACCCAGATAATCATGATGGTGTGATCACTGACCTAGAGCCAGACATCCTGAAATGTGAAGTCAAGTGGGCCTTAGGAAGCATCACTACGAGCAAAGCTAGTGGAGGTGATGGAATTCCAGTTGAGCTGTTTGAAATCCTGGAAGATGATGCTGTGAAAGTGCTGCACTCAGTATGCCAGCAAATTTGGAAAACTCAGCAGTGGCCACAGGACTGGAAAAGGTCAGTTTTCATTGCAATCCCAAAGAGAAGCAATGCCAAAAAACGCTCAAACTACCACACAATTGCACTCATCTCACACGCTAGTAAAGTAATGCTCAAAATTCTCCAAGCCAGGCTTCAGCAATATGTGAACCGTGAACTTCCTGATGTTCAAGCTGGTTTTAGAAAAGGCAGAGGAACCAGAGATCAAATTGCCAGCATTCTCTGGATCATGGAAAAAGCAAGAGAGTTCCAAAAAAGCATCTATTTGTGCTTTATTGACTATGCCAAAGCCTTTGACTGTGTGGTCCACAATAAACTGTGGAAAATTCTTCAAGAGATGGGAATACCAGACCACCTGACCTGCCTCTTGAGAAATTTGTATGCAGGTCAGGAAGCAACAGTTAGAACTGGACATGGAACAACAGACTGGTTCCAAATAGGAAAAGGAGTACGTCAAGGCTGTATATTGTCACCATGTTTATTTAACTTATATGCAGAGTACATCATGAGAAATGCTGGACTGGAAGAAACACAAGCTGGAATCAAGATTGCCAGGAGAAATATCAATAACCTCAGATATGCAGATGACACCACCCTTATGGCAGAAAGTGAAGAGGAACTCAGAAGCCTCTTGAGTGAAAGGCTGGAGAGTGAAAAAGTTGGCTTAAAGCACAACATTTAGAAAATGAAGATCATGGCATCTGGTCCCATCATGGGAAATAGATGGGGAAACAGTGGAAACATTGTCAGACTTTCTTTTTCTGGGCTCCAAAATCACTGCAGATGGTGACTGCAGCCATGAAATTAAAAGATGCTTACTCCTTGGAAGGAAAGTTATGACCAACCTAGATAGCATATTGAAAAGCAGAGACATTACTTTGCCAACAAAGTTTCGTCTAGTCAAGCCTATGGTTTTTCCAGTGGTCATGTATGAATGTGAGAGTTGGACTGTGAAGAAGGCTGAGCACCAAAGAATTGATGCCTTTGAACTGTGGTGTTGGAGAAGACTCTTGCGAGTCCCTTGGACTGCAAGGAGATCCAACCAGTCCATTCTGAAGGAGATCAGGCCTGGGATTTCTTTGGAAGGAATGATGCTCAAGCTGAAACTCCAGTACTTTAGCCACCTCATGCAAAGAGTTGACTCATTGGAGAAGACTCTGAGGCTGGGAGGGATTGGGGCAAGAGGAGAAGGGGACGACAGAGGATGAGATGGCTGGATGGCGTCACTGACTCGATTGATGTGAGTCTGAGTGAACTCCTGGAGTTGGTGATGGACAGGGAGGCCTAGTGTGCTGCGATTTATGGGGTCGCAAAGAGTTGGACACGACTGAGCGACTGAACTGAACTGAGACATGGACAGGTCAAGAAAGAACTTTGATAATATGCCAAGGAGTGAGCATGGTCTTTTTCCTGAGAGCAGTCACATAAGGATTTTAAGAAAATGAGTGACAAAAATCTATCCATTTTAGAATAGCCCTCTAACAAATTGTCAGGAATGGATTAAGAGTAAGGAGGGGTGAAAGGGAGGTGGCTTTGGAGGAAGAGAGACTAGGGAGGATGGATATTTAAAGCAACTTGCCCGAGAGATAATGAGGCATAGACTATGGGTTGTAGGAAAAGGAACGATTCTATAGGTAGGAAGGTAAATTGATTATACTTTGTGACATAGGAGGGGATAAAGGATTTTGCAAGAGGATTCTGTCATTGAATAGAGAATTAGAATATAGGGATTCTAAAGATCTTGTGTCTGAGGAGAGAGATTATTTCTGGGTGTGATTTGTATGGGTGAGCTGTCAGCATAGGGTTCCAATGCCTATACCACCAACAGGGTTTCCCTTGGGCATTCCCTGCTTTCAGGCTAAATTCAGTGCTTTCTTGCTTCTGCTTTACCTAGTTGAGTACCTCCCTTTATTCTGTGTGTGTGTGTTAGTTGCTCCATCGTGTCCAACTCTTTATGACCCTGTGGACCCTCCAGGCTCCTCCATTCATGGAATTCTCCATGCAAGAAGAGTGGGGACCCCCGTTCTCTAGGGGTCTTCCTGACCCAGGGACCAAACCTGGCTCTCCTAACTTGCAGGCAGATTGTTTACTGTCTGAGCCACCAGGGAAGCCCTTTCTCCCCCATGCATCCCCTAATAATCTGTCAGAGATCCCCAGCTAATACTATAGGTATCCCTTAAGTTTTCTCTTCCTTCTTTGAACATTAGCTAGTTTTCTATAACTCAGTGCCTCAAACCAAATATATTTAAATATATAGAAAATCGTACAGGGAAAACCCCTCCTTTTTGGGAGTCCCTTCATTGAGTCCCAAGACACTTGAGATTTGTTTATTGGCTAGGCACATATTTTGAAGAGCTTATAGAAACAGGAGCCTACACTAAGAGAATTTTCCAGAATTGGGTTCACTCAGGTAGATCTCAGAACAAGCCACAAAGAATTGAAGGGGATATTTGATCAATATTAGCCAGTCAGAACATAGTGCTAGAGGTTTACTTCCCCCTGAAATTTTGAATTTTGGGTTCCCACTAGAGAATTCTCAGCATATGGACCCTTGGCTCCTTTGGGGTACAGAGACTAAGGCAGGACCAGTTCACTTTGTGGACTAGACCAGGAAATATATAATCATATATATAGGTCAGCACCAGCCTTAGTCCTAAGGAGCCCTTATCTGGGAACTGTGACTTTAACTAAGTTTATTTAAGAGGGCAGTGGACATGTTCACAGCTTTGCTGTGTATATTTTGTGTATATTTTTGATCATTAGTTCCAGGAGTGAAAATAGGACCACATGCTTTGGAAGTCTAGATTGGAAACCTGTTTAGCTGGGCAGTCCTGAAGAGTTTATCAGCTTTTAAAAATTTTGCTAATCAAGGCTTGACCTGATTATAGAACTAAAATTTGTCAGCAGTTTGTGACTCCTTAGGCCTGCCTTGCAGCTTGTCAAGTCTGATTTGGACTGTGCAGCAGCTATGTCTTAGCACATCAGTAAAGTGAGTGTGTCCCTGCCAGGCTGCTCACTCCTTTAGCAGGCAAGTTCTTGTGGGAAGAAGGAGAACCACCTCCCGTCACCCATCATTCTCTGCTGCATGTAATTTCTGAGTAGTTTATAGAGGACAGAGGAAAAAGAGATTGTGCCACCAGAACAGTGTTTTCCTCATGAAACAGATCTGGGTTGTCTGACCATATACCAGCCTCTTCATGTTGCTCCTGGCTTTACTTAGTTGTAGAGAGAAGCGTCACAAGCTTATTTCTGCGTAAGTCAGGCTTGGGTCAACCTATCCTTTGCGCCCTGTGGATGTGATTGTTAACACTGGAAGAAAAGTTCCAGTGTTCCAAAACACTGGACATGTTTTGGTTCTGACCCAGCCACTCTCTGGTAGTGACATCTGAAAAGGCAGGCTGGGTTTGGAGCAGACACATTCTTTGCTCTAGCCTATTGTATTTAGCCCCAAGGAGACGTAGATTGGTTTGTATGAGAGGAGAGAACTGCGATTGGTGAGCCCCTCCTTCGGTCTTCATGTGACAACTCTCAGATGCATTAGCTGAAGATGAGTTTTGTGCACCAGGTGGTCTTCTGACTAACCCACCCATTTGGTTCCCCTTTAGAGCTCCTGCAGCTCTGAACCTTCCCACAACTCTGCGTGAGTGTCAGTGTCTCATGTTGAATTTCCATCTTGACTCATCTGTCTCTAGGCGAAGATCCCTGCAAAGATTTAAATTGGGAACCAGACCTTGAGAATGTCTGTTCAGAGCATTTCACAGCTTCTGGATAAATGCATTTTCCTTCTTAACCCAATCTGTTTTCCTAATTCTGTCCAGCTGGTTCTTAAACAGCCCTGCTTTGAGGAAGCTGCCCAGCTAAGGTGGGTGCTTGTACTAACTCTTACCTCTACAAGGCCCTCCTATCCTTTTCAGCTTGCCCAGGATTCCCAAGAAAGAGATCCACGGTGAGAAGGGAGCTGTAGTTTGCTCACATGGCTCAGGAAACAGAAATTATGTCTATCCCAAAAGGGGATTCCCAGGTGGCTCAATGGTAAAGAATCTGCCTGCCAATGCAGTAGGCACAGGAGATGTGGATTCAATCCCTGGGTTGGGAAGATCCCCTGGAGGAGAAAATGGCAACCCACTCCAGTATTCTTGCCTGGAGAATCTCATGGACAGAGAAGCCTGGCGGGCTACAGTCCGAAGGGTTGCAAAGAGTCGGACACAGTTGAGCAACTGAGCACACGAAAGACTCGTTCATTGAGAGGGTCTGATTGTCCTTTGGTCACATAATGTCTGGCACTCTCTGGGCTCCGTTGAACAGTGACAAAAGGAGCACTGCTTTTTTACTGAGTTTACAGTGACTGCTGTTTACCACTTTCTTGCTTATGCCCCTTGTTTCTTTTGCTGAACCTTGAGAAGGAGGAAAGATAAAAAAGTAGTTTATGGACAGAGCCACATGAGTGCTGTCCTGAAGACTAGAACTAGAGATAGCAAATTTGTTATGCCTCATGTCCTAAACACATTTTCTCTTGTCTGAGCCTTTGCTTTTCTGGAAAACTCAGACTGCTTAGATGATGAACTGAATGTGTTTGCGTAGGCACATGGACAAGACAGACGCATCAGCCTCAGTTACAGCCTCTGGAAGTCCTAGCCCCTGGTGGATGCACTAGGAAGAAGTAGGTTCTATGGGTGGTGACCTACCTCTGAGGGTCTTTCTCAGTCTTGAGAGTTTGATCTTCTCTTGAACGTAGGAAGCTCAGACCCAAACCTGGTCATGACAGCCACCGCTCTGATCTCTTTAGGAGTGGCTACAGATCTGGGGGGGGAATTCCAGTTTCATCAGTCTTCGCTATATTTCTTGTGTTAATAAACCCTTTACCTCTTTCTTCTGGCTGAAATATGAGGAGCTCCACATTATATTTGCCAAGACTTCCACTGAAATTTGACAGTTTTCAAGGTTTTTTTTTTTTTTTTCCTTTCTGTATTTAGATGTGGTTATGGTTGCACTGTCAGCCCTTATCTCTTCTGTCATCCAGCCAGCTCCCAACTGGGTTAGGAGGTATTTGCTTTGCTGTCAGTGTTGGCTGCATAATGAGGTGGATGGTTAAGAAATGGGTTGTGTAGTGTCTCTGGAAATCTAAATTTTTTTCCTTGGTTGAGGGGGAAGCAGTATTATTGGAAGAAGGCAGTAGGGAGGCAAATGTTGGCTCTAGCTTCAACGCTTTCTCCTCAGGATTTTGGATAAGCCGAGGAAATCATTCTTAATTTAAAAGCTTGTTTTATCTACCGTATAGGGCTGCTGTTCTGTAATGACAGATTCCAAGGTGGCCCTCATAGACTGCCTGCTTCCTGGCCAGCAGGGCCTCATTTGGTTGTGCATGGTCACGAGGAATGTTGCAGGGCAGCAGAAGTAGGAAGGTTTGAGAGCCTGGTTTGGGCGTGATGGGTGAATCCAATCCGCCCACCTGCTGTTAACCTGAGGAGGAGGGGATTATTTTATTAGATTAGGCTCAGAGGAGGTAGAATAGGAATGGCTTCACTGGATTGTTACTGACTGACTAGAGCACTATTTTCAGAAGAATTCTGAGGTTCTCTGGGCTCACACAGTGTTTTTCCTGTCCTGTGGTTGCAGAGTAGAAAGAGGTATCATGTGTTTCACATTTTTGTCATTAATGCTCCAGGGCTTCAAGGGTCCCTGGATTATGCTTGGCATTGTGTTGCAGTGAACAACTTGAGTGTTCTTTGAAGATAGGGATAATTTCCTGATGAAATTTAACTGGAATTTCCTGATAATGCCACTAGAATTGTTGAATTATTTGGAATTAGGGCCATGTGAGAACCACCTGACTAGCAAGTCTCCAGGGAGGTGAGGCTGCCACTGGGAAAGGTCCAGGAAATTTGGGACTATGAGACCAGGGTCCCAAACCTTATGCACTTTAAATCAACATGATATTACTTTAGGTTTATTGTTCAGTCACTCAGTTGTGTCCGACTCTTTGCGACCCCATGGACTGCAGCACACCAAGCCTCCCTGTCCTTCACCATCTCCTGGAACTTGTTCAAACTCATGTCCATTGAGTCAGTGATGCCATCCAACCATCTCATCCTCTGTCGCCCTCTTCTCCTCCTGCCTTCAGTCTTTTCCAACATCAGGGTCTTTTCCACTTTAGGTTAGTCAGTTTCTAATTTAGGTTAGTTAGTTACTGATTCTAGATTGTAAAACAATCTGTGGTCCTGACTTCTGCAGTATAGAGGGCCTTCCTCAGCCCACCCTGTTTCTCTACTTGTGTCTAATCATTGCCTTGGGACAGCCTAAGGGAGTTCTTGTTTTCTGGTTGGTTCTTTTGCTGTGGCTGTTCAGGAAGAACTAGACTAGGTACCTACTTCGAGAACGTGGTGTTGTTTGATGTTAACTGCCCTTGGGACTTTACTTGTTCTCCAGCTTGGCCAAATGCAGATGCAGATTATATACATAGAAAACCAAAGCCAAAAAGCAACCAAATAAAAAACCTAGAGCTTATCTCAGTAGAAGGGACGACTCCTTTTGTATTATGCTCTGTTTTTGCTGTGTTCTCTCTTCCCTCTGAGGCTGGGAGCTCCTCCGAGCATAGGGCTCCGTCTTCTGTCTCTGTATCCTCTAGCCCAGACATGAGTGAGGTGGATAGGCAGAGGAAAAGAAAGGAGGGGGAGAAGAGGTGGGGGAAAGAAATGGAGGAGGGGAGAGAGTAACATCTATATTTAGGGAGAGGGAGAGACACTCACAGAGGGTGTGTGAGTGAGCTTGCTGGTGAGGTCTGTGTGTGCGTGAGTGTGCTGGGAAAGGGGGTGTGTGCGCCGGGAATGTGTGAGGAGGGCTGGTGCCCTATGGGAGGTTGCAGGCAGGAAGCAGCTGGAGAGGAGGAGGAGCAGCAGCAGGAGCAGTAGCTGCCCTGCTTTCTGTCTCTCTCTTAAAGCCCGGAATCGATTGAGTTAGAATTCCACGTCCAGTCAAAGTTTGGCTGCTATAACCTTCAGCGGGCTGGTCATCAGTATCCCCCCTCAGCAGAGAGGTGTGGACCAGATTGGATTCCTAGATTTGCAGCCAGCAAGACTCCTGCCCAGCCCATCACTGAGGGAATTTCTCTGCCGGGTATTGTTCCTATCTTCAACTTTGCACCAAGGAGCCAGCCAGCTGGGTGCAGCCGGGAATAATTGCTCCTCAGCTCTCTGTTTGTTGGGTGGGCAAGCAGCTGTGCTGTAGCTTACAAAGTTCATCCTGTGGCTTCTCTGTCAAACCAAGGAGTGCTTCTGAATGGATTTCCTTTTAGAGATAGCACTTGCATTCTAAAACTTGAGAATTTATGGTTCTCATGTGTTTTTTTTTTCCCCCTTTTCATTTCTTTAACTCTTGTTTTGATTGCAGCAGCAAGGTAAGTGGTGTTGAGTGTATGACTGACTCTGAATGAGAAGCAGGGACAAAAGCAAAGCATTTGTGGGTGGAATATGGAGCAGCTACATTAATTACATAACTGCATGAGCCAACTTGCTGGTGGGGGGTCATTATAGGGAGTGAAAAACAGCATACTCAGCACTGAAGGTAGATTCTTCATGTGCACGTGTTTATATGCTGATAACCTGACTGTCCATTCCTCCTTGAAACTCTCCTGTATGTATATAAATACCATCCACCCTTTCGTATATGTGCATACCTGTATACAAAGAATCTGTATCTCTCTCTTGATATGTTCATATGTTTATAAATAACCTGTCCGTTTCTCTCTTGTGTGTTACATATATATATAGACAACTCATTCATTCATCTTACATAAATGTACACAAGCCATCTTTCCTTTCATGTGCATGCGTATATATGTTCTTTTATCTCATACATGTATGCATATACCTACATAACCTTCCTATTCTTGCGTATGCCTATGTATATTTAGAAACCTTTCCATTTTTCCAAAGTATGAGAGTGTGTTTAAATGTCTATACTGTGCTTCTGTCTAATGTGAGTATTAATTCATCCTCGTGTTTTTACTCTATATATACAAAAGTCGTCTTGAGTTTTCTCTGATTTAAATGTGGACACACATGGGTAACAGATAATATGTCCACTTGTGTCATGCTTGTAAGATGAAAAAAGCATTAACTTTGTAGATTGAGGACCCTGTTAAATCCCAGCTCTACTCAGTGACCTTGGTCAAGTCATTTAAACCCTCTGAACTTTATTTTCCTCATTTATGAAATCAGAATAGTAATTCTTACCTCTTACCTCACAGAATTGTTGTGATGATAAAATGGGAACCTTGTAAACTATAAAATTTTAAACAATTTTACTACTGCCATGTTTCCCTCTAGTGTGAGTTGTGAAGGATTGCATACCTTTGACCCAGCTGCATTGAGACTACGCTCTTGTCTGTGAGAGGTCTCTAAGTCTTCCCTGCGAAGCTGTAGCTTCTGTTGAAGTTACCATATTTTTCTTCTAAGTTTGCCCATAGTGTTGGACCTAAGCTACACGGAGTTGCATGGTCTCTAGAAAGAGTCAGGTTGAGAGAAAAAAGGTCTCATTCCCTGCAGGTTTGGGCCTTTGTTCTTTGTAGCCTTGGGGAGGATTGAGCCCATCACTGAATGAGCTAGGATCCAAATGAGCAGGTTAAAGGGAGAGTGAAAGAACAGAACATTCTACTGCCCCTGAGATGACAGTCTCTTCTTGGCAGTGAGCAGCCACTGCCAGGTTTTAAAGGTTCTCCAGAGTGTCCCCTGCGCTAACCTTCTAAAACTATGCTATTCAATGTAGTAGCCACCAGCCACATGTGGTTGTTGAGTGCTTGAAGAGTGGCTAGTTTAAACTGAGATGTGCTGTAAGTGGAAGATACATACCAGAGTTCAAGGACTCAGTATGAAAAACAGAATGCCTATATATGATGATATTTTTAGATTGATTTTGTGTTGAAAGAATAGTATCGAGTAATGGGAGAAATAAAATACATTAAAATTAATTTTACTTATTTCTTTTAATTTGTGCAGCTACTAGAAATGTTTAAAATTATATATGTGGCTCACATTCTATTTCTGTTGAACAGTGCGGTTCTAGACCCACCATCAGCACAAGGATGAAGGCAGCTCTTCCAGCTAGAGGGCAAGTGGAAGCCCCATGACGACATCCCTGGGGAAGACACACAGGGTCTCTTTCTACCAGTCTTGTATTCTGGAGAGATACCAGCTAACTGACAGTCTGGCAGAGGCTGGTGCTGCCAGTACTCTATTTATTTGTCCTGAGTGAGTCCCCCTGCCTCCAAATTGTGAGCAAGTATATTTGGGGAGAAGTTTCCAGCTTAGTTTTACCATGGAAGAGGATTGTAAGCCATCAATCTATTAGAAAATCTAGAACTCAAAGGCAGTATGTTTTTATAAGAACAGAAATGGACTAGAAAGCAGAACACTTGGATTCTAAATTATCTTTGCCATCACTTACTTATTCCTTCCATGGCACTGAGCTCTCACTGTGTGCTGGGCTATATGCTTGGCATAGTAATGCCCTGTGCTAGGGATTAGGAATTAAAACACAAACAAGGCCCAGTTTTCAATGTAATGGAGTTCACACTCACTTAAGCAAGAGCCTCCCACTTAGGTGTCTGCCAAAGTAAAATAGATTAGCAACAAGGGTGTCATTCTAGGTCAAGTATTACAAACTTGGGTAATTGGGATTCTGAGAAGCCTATATATTCACTGTTCTGCCTAAAGACTTTCAAAATTCAAATTTAGGAAAATGTATGATAGCCAAACAAAACTAGCCCATACGCTAGATCATAATGTGGTCTGAGATTCCAGGCCTTGATAAACTCTAAAGAACTCTTCCAACTCTAGCATTTTTTGATTTTGTGTCCTGGATCCATTTATTTAGTGGCAAGATTTATTTTGTTTTAGTTTGATCATCATATATGCCCGGCACAGTGTACTAAGGCTGTAGCAATGAACAAAACAGAGTCCTTGCTCACATTCTAGGATAGAGGCTAGGGAGAAAGATAGACGATAAGCAGACAAATATATCATCTATCAGGTGGTAGTATCAATAAGTTCTGTGAAGAAACTAGAGCAGAGTGAAAGGATGAAGAATGTGGGGGTGCAGGGGGTGAATGGGAGAGTGTTCAGGGGCTAGATTCGTACTCACATGACATCTTCAGTTTACTCGCAAGAGTCCTAGGTAGTAAAGAGAAAGAGAACATGGAGAGTGCTTAAGAAAAAAGTTGTTCTGGTACATGTTAGAAATGGTAAGACAGACTTTATTCAGGGGGGCTGTTATTCTGCACTATTGTAAGGGGAGAACGATTGAGCCCAACTCTGAACACAAGTGAGAATTTTTAGCCAAGGAACAGGGTGAGGGTCAGTGGATGGAAAATAACTAAGAGGAAGCATCAGGGGAAAAGAGGCATCTGGTTAAATGGACTTGACAGGGTTTTTGCTGGAATCAGGCCAGGGTGAGGGATAAGGAATTTGGTTTGATACCAAAGGTAGGGAATTTTCACTAAACTGACCCGGTGAGATGTTTGCTAAAATTGGACTAAACAGAGTCCAAGGACAGAGGCCTGGTCACAAAGAGGACTCAAAGGAGCCTGACTCAAGTTTGGGCAAAGAGTCTTTGTCAAGAGCATCTGAGTCTAGGTATATATGTATTTGTTTTATGGCTTGTTAGACTCTTTGGTACAATAAACCCTGGTACTGCTGGCAGGGCACCCTGGGAAGGGCACAGAATACCCAGCTCTCCTGGCTGCTATTCAGTCTTCATTCTGGGGTCTTAATATACCAGCCCTCAGAAGGCAGCATCATTTTCCATGCTGCTGTACACCCCCTGAGGGTCTGTCTCCCTTCTTGGATACAGTGCTTGAAGTTTTCTTTCCTTTACCATGTTCGGCTTCTGGCCAATAAATGGAGGGCCTTCTGAGGCAGGTGAGGAGGAGTGGCAACTACAGTATAGGGACCTCTGTTGTTCTTCAGTCGCTAAGTCACGTTGGACTCTTTGCAGCCCCGTGGACTGCAGTGTGCCAGGTTTCCCTGTCCTTCACTATCTCCCAGAATTTGTTCAAACTCAGGGACCTTGCTACACATTTGAGGAGCATTCTTCATTCCCTTTGGCTAATCTCAGCCTTTATACCTGTGACTCTGATCGTTGTGTCTGACAAGATTCTCTGTGAGCATTGATAAGTTCTCAAAGATTAACATTATAAGAGTACCCCTGTCTACCTTGGTCCTAGAAATTCATTTCCCACCATATTAGCCATACAGCATTCTTGCAAGGAAAGTTATGACCAACCTAGATAGCATATTCAAAAGCAGAGACATTACTTTGCCAACAAAGGTTCATCTAGTCAAGACTATGGTTTTTCCTGTGGTCATGTATGGATGTGAGAGTTGGACTGTGAAGAAGGCTGAGTGCTGAAGAATTGATACTTTTGAACTTTGGTGTTGGAGAAGACTCTTGAGAGTCCCTTGGACTGCAAGGAGATCCAACCAGTCCATTCTGAAGGAGATCAGCCCTGGGATTTCTTTGGAAGGAATGATGCTCAAGCTGAAACTCCAGTACTTTGGCCACCTCATGCGAAGAGTTGACTCATTGGAAAAGACTGATGCGGGGAGGGATTGGGGGCAGGAGGAGAAGGGGACGACAGAGGATGAGATGGCTGGATGACATCACTGACTCGATGGATGTGAGTCTCAGTGAACTCCGGGAGTTGGTGATGGACAGGGAGGCCTGGCATGCTGATTCATGGGGTCGCAAAGAGTTGGACACGACTGAGCAACTGATCTGATCTGATTATCGGTAAATGGCCCAGGAATGATCTGACTTCCATGGGTGATATGGGGGAGGTAGGTAGGAGACACAGAGCTCCTGGCTGGCTTTCTGCATTCTGTGCTTGTTTCACACAGAATGAGAGGCTGCTTGATATATGTGCAAAGAGCCCTGACCTATTCCCAGAGGTCTCCCCTTTGTTTCCTCAAAGCCAAGATTTGAGTCAGAAGCAATTTTACAAGGAATACTCACATTCCTAATGACATTTATTTGATAAGGCAGAGAGAGATGAAAGAACCAGGCATTTCAGAAAGCCGAGAGCTTTTTTCTTCTTGACTCTTTGTGGCAGGCTGGTGCTGATGCAGTGTGATATAAGGGATCTCCTCCCTGACATCGTTCTCAGCTTTCCATCATTGAAACTTTGTTCCTTTTGATTAATTCATTTTGTTTTGGTATGTTCCCTTTTCAAAAGCAGGTATTCCTTGAAAGGGCCACCTTATTCTTCCCAGCCTTAGGCATTCCTTAGGAAAAGACTGCAGAAAGATGTGGTCATTTTCAAGGGTGTATGTATGAAGTTTGGAGAGTTGACTTGAGTGGATAGGCGAAGTGGGTAGGGCAGCATGACAGCACTGTGTACCTTGAAGGAAACTAGAGGGCTGGCTTTCAGCTGGTTGGGCCCCGAGGCCTTCTTATGTCTTTCCAGTTCAAGTATTACTTCTTCTTGGTGGCCTTTCCTGTCCTGCTTTTGCTGGACTTCCCATCAACTTCCCATTCACCACCCTGGAATTAGGTGCTCAGTTTTCTATTACAGCTTCTTTATAACATGTGTCACTTTGTGATAGTTTATATGCCTAACTCTGTTTCCAAACTTAATATATTAAAGAGCAGGAACTGTGTCTTATATTCCTAGCACGTAGCTTAGTGCCTGGCGCATTGACTGAATTGATTTAGAGATCAACTGTTTTACTCACGCTTTGACCCCGGTTATCCCATTCCTGTGGACAGAAGTAGCAAAGAAAGGCTGAAGAAGGAGGGGGCCTTGAGCTGGACATCCTGGCTCTTCTGGTTGCCCTTTCAGCCTATCCTGTCTCCTGGTATCCTATGGCGTTCTGAGCAGAGTGACTGGTTAATCCTCTGGGCATCACAGTGAGCTCTGTCCCCTGTTTCCAAACCTAAATAGGTGGACGACTGAGTGGCTTTGGTGCCTTTATAGAACCCATGTCCCTAGGAGGTGATTCTTAAGTTCAGAGTTCATCTGGGAGCTGCGGCTACCAATTCAGAAGATTTAGAGGGTTTTGTTTGTTTAGTATGAACACAAGCATCTTTGTTTGAGCCCAGGAGGAGCTGCTCTGGGAGCTCTAGCTGGAAATTTCCTGTTTGTTTCTGATGTATTAAATAGGAAAGCAGGCAGCTCTGCCTTTAGACCTTCAGGATGCCACAGGAAGAGGCTCTGGATGGCAGTGGCTGTGCCATTGGTCCCCTGTGTGGCTGGCCAGCCAGTGGTGTAGGCACTGTACTTTTGGACCTGGCGAGACTGTCCAGAAAGTTAGGCCAGGCCCACCTGGAATACTGATCTGATGGGTAGAAGCAGATAGGCCCAAAGTTAACCTGGCCTGCACTGAAGCAATAGCAGGACAGTCAGCTTCAGTGTTGTTCCTGGAAAACTGCCTCCTCTAGACCAGAGTGGGGCCAGCCGTGGAGGGCCTGGCAGTGCATTCTGGGCCTTGCCAGCATTAGAAAGGAAGGCTTGGCCCATGCAGCTGTTCTTCCCCTTCCTCGTGCTTTCAGGCTGCCTGAGGGAGGGTGGCAAGCATCCCGTCACCTGAATGAAATGTTGGGAATGAATATTTTGCTCTTCCCTTTTCTTACCTTGAAAAGAAAACTTCTAGAAGAAAGACTGACAAAAAGGGACACTGTAATGGTTGTCATCCAGGCCTTGCTGCAGACCATTAGAAGACACTGGGAAGGCTAGAGGTCTGGGGCTGGGATAGAAGTCATGTTTCGCTCAAATCATACCATTTAGGCAGCTGCACACTAGGCTTAGACACTGGTCTCCCTGCTTCTTTGTCTCAGGGTCTTGCCATGTCAGTAATAATAACTGTACTCTGGTGCTGTGCTACCAATTACCAGTCTCTAATTTTATAACATGTCTGTGATGACCTCCCCCACTTTACAGATGAGGAAACTAAGGCATTGCTGCAGGCCTTGCTGCAGACCATTAGAAGACACTGGGAAGGCTAGAGGTCTGGGGCTGGGATAGAAGTCATGGTTCACTCAAATCATACCATTTAGGCAGCTGCACACTAGGCTTAGACACTGATCTCCCTGCTTCTTTGTCTCAGGGTCTTGCCATGTCAGTAATAATAACTGTACTCTGGTGCTGGTGCTACCAATTACCAGTCTCTCATTTTATAACATGTCTGTGATGACCTCCCCCACTTTACAGATGAGGAAACTAAGGCACAGAGAGGAGAAGTGTTTAATCCAAGGTCACTGGTGAAGCAAGACTCAAACTTAAGGTCTAGGGATTCTCAGCCTAGTACCACTTGCTCGTGGCTTATACACAGAGCTTCCATCTTGGTTTAGTAAACGGTCTTTCTCCTTTGAGAAGAGCTTGAAAGGCAAATTGCCAGCTCTAGTCCATCAGGCTGGGGACATGGTTTAAAGCTAACACTGGGCACCAAGACCGAATCAGGGCACCCAGACCTTGTACCTTACAGAGAAAAGAGGGGTGGCTTTGGAAATGTAGATTTTGTTCTTTTGGAAGGAGAGAAGTAAGAATTTGAGTCATTCCTGGAATTGGGGGCTTCGATGTCTAGGCAACTGGATCTCTAAAGCCGAGACTCAGGAGTTCAGATTGTGCGTGTATTGTCTGTCTGTCTGAGTATTTGTCTCTCTCTCACACATACATACACACACACAGAGACTAGGTTGAGTTGACCACATTACAGGTATGGCTGATCCTCACCCCTTGAAACATTGAAGTAAAGCAGTAATGCTTAAAAAGCAGTAATTAGGCCTTTCCGATGCCTCACAGGATGGTTAAGAGTTCTTAAATGAAGAATTCCTTAATGAAGTAAGAGTTTTTACATGAAGTAGCGAGAAGGGAAGAATGAAAAGGAAATTAATCTAGTCTCTTGATTCTTGACCTAGTTATTTCCAGTAAAAGAGGTCAGCTTCATCTTTATTTCAAGTCTTGGGACTTGTTCTTCTGGTTCTTCTTAGTCTGGAGAAGTCCAGTGCTTTTAATTTTCAGACCCACAGACCATAGTTGGTGGTCTTCCCCACAAATGATTGCTATGGGAGCAGTCAGCTTGTGTTCTTCACAGACAGTTTTCACTTTTTAGGGTTAACTTGAGTTAGGAGGAGGCAGGGGTGTTAGAAGATAAAGAAATCTGGGTCAAATCTAGAAAATAGAGAAACCATCTCCAGCTGAAGAACAGAAAGGGTAGCGTGTCTCCCACCAACCTATATGACCCACCCCCAGCTGACCCAGCAGAGCCAGAGAGTACTGGCAGTCCCATGCACTCCCGGCCTCTCTGCCTCACCCTTTGTCCTTTCTACTCTGCTCCTTCCCTACATTCTGCATTTTTCCAGTAAAAAGGGAATGGATTCCCACCCCATGCCCCACCCCCCAGAAGGTAACAGTCATCTCTATAAGTTACAGTCACTGGTAGCTTAGTATTTAGGGGCAAGACTGGTGGCAGATCTTTTTTCACCTTTTTGGAGAACAGCAGAGCACCCTGGAACCCTCTCCAATGTAACCAACTCCCTGCCTGCCACATGTATTGTTCTCTCCAGGCCATTCAGAGGGTTAGAGCAGCGCTCTGTTACTCCAGCAGTAGACAGCTAGGAAATCACTTTCTTGTCATGGTCCTCTCTCCAAGTGCAGAGTTGCTATTACTAAGCAGAGGAAAAACACTTTGTGCTATAAGCGCTGCTGCTGCTGCTGCTGCTAAGTCGCTTCAGTCGTGTCCGACTCTGTGCGACCCCATAGATGGCAGCCCACCAGGCTCCCCCGTCCCTGGGATTCTCCAGGCAAGAACACTGGAGTGGGTTGCCATTTCCTTCTCCAGTGCATGAAAGTGAGAAGTGAAAGTGAAGTCGCTCAGTCGTGTCCGACTCTCAGCGACCCCATGGACTGCAGCCCACCAGGCTCCTCCATCCATGGGATTTTCCAGCAAGAGTACTGGAGTGGAGTGCCATTGCCTTCTCTGGCTATAAGCACAGGTAGGAGCAAACCTTTAAGTAGCTGAGTCTTCACCAGAACAACAAACTGGAGGGAAAAAAAAAAAAGAAACATTCCATGTCTTGTCTGTTACTGTGTGTGTGATTTGAGGTTTGGGGGTTAAACATCTCTGTGTTTGTTGCTGAGCCTCATGTTGAATTTGTAAAGGTTCAGTCTCTGTCGAGTTCATCCCACCTGTTTCCCAGGAGTCTGTTTCAATCCTGATCCCTTTGGCATCAGCCCTTGCTCACAACACAAGGGCTTGATCTGATTTTACATCAAAACTCTGATGGGAAGCCAAGGAGAGAAAAGTGACTGCCTGTAACCTTTAAGGCTAGCCTTGGGAGGAAGGTCACTGTTACTCCTAGAGTCTTAGAAGGTAATGTTCTTATTCCTGCTTGATTCATATTACCATGCTGCCTTCTGATCCAAGCACACTGTTTTCCTTTTTTGCTAGCTGCAGGGTAAGAGTCAAACCAGGATCCAGGGACATGTGCCAGGTTTGAGACCACACATGGGACCCTTCCAGGCATCACTGTGGGCCAAGCCCCAGGCATCAGCCATCAATAATTGCTAAAAATAGATGGAAAAGAGCAGGTCAGGATATTGCCTTCTAACACAATCTCTCTTAACCATCCTGACCAGAAACAAGAGGAACAAGCTTGAAAATCCCTCAGACCCTGAGGGAGAAAATGAAGCGATTGTTGCAAGAGTCAGAGGAAGAAATCATGGTCACCTTGGGATCCTCCTCCAGGCTTTCCCCAGATAAAGCTAAAGCAGAGACTCCGTGTGGCATCAAGAGCAAGTCCTCAGGCCCTGCTGGAACCTTGCCAGAGGACAGCTTCCTGCCCCCTCACTGTGGGCCTGTAGCCTCCGCCATTGGTGGGGATACAGATGGGGGTCTGGCCCAGCGTTGCAGCTTTGGACAGCAGGCCAGCAACCAGCTTCCTCTGGGCTCCACAGCCTGTGTTTCAGGGTCTGCCTCTCAGGACCTCTCATCTGCCAGCATTATCAGAAGCTGTCTAGAGCCCTCAGAGAGGGATCAAGCCAAGCCCCTCTTGTCCAGAGGCCTTGGCCAAGGCTGTAGCCATGAACAGCAAGAACCTTTGGGGGATGTAGTGGACTATATCATCAGAGAACTGCAGGGCATCAGCCGTCTCCAAACTGAGATTGCTGAGTTGCGGCAGCACTTGAGCCAAGTCCGAGGTTCAGTGGATGAGGTCTCTAGCTGTGTAGACTCAGTTCTGAGTGAAATAGAAGGCTTACATGTGGGCAGCAGTTCCCTGGCCAAAGGGTGTGTGGCGGGGAAGGCCCAGGAACCCCATGTGGACAGCGAGGAAGCCATTCTGTATCTCTATGGACTTCCTGAGCAAGATGGGGAAAATACCATGGAGCTGGCTCACAACTTCCTGGCCAAGCACATGTGTGTTAATGGCATGCAGTGCAATAGGTTCATTAAAGAGGCTTACCGAGCTGGCAGAGCCCCAGCTCCCAGGCCTACTGTTGTGAAGCTTGCCCATCTAGAGCATAGGGACCTCATATTGCAGAAATCCATCCTCTTGCAGAGTTTAGGGGTCCGGATCACCACCAAAGAAGAACCAAGCCAGCCACCATGCTCTAAGAATCCCCCAAAGGAGTCTCTCTCATCTTTGGAACAACAACTTCAGCATCGTAATTTGAATTCTTTACACCTGGATGAGCCAGTTTTTCAGGTGGAAACAGGGGACAGAGGACCAATAACAGGAGCACATCAAAGGAGGGCTCAGAATCAACATACAGAACCCCAGACCCCTGAACAGCAAGGCCTTTGCTTCCCACCCAAGAATGATTTGGCAAAGCCAAGTAATGAGTCTAAGCCAGGGGGTGAAGTCAGAGGAACATTAGGAAACCCCCAGGTTCTCAGGGGCTCCTGCAGTGAATTGACAGGAAGAGAGGCTTCTTTATCCACCCTCTATCAATGTGAGGAGACTTCCCTAGTGTTAATCTCAAAAGAGGAGGATTCTGGGAAATCCCAGGTTTTCAAACAGTGTAACCAAGGACTAGAAGTATATAAAACAGCAAAAACAGAAAATAACTGCAGTGACAAAAGTGAGACTGGCAGTTGCCTATCACTGTCTGGGTTGCTGAAGACAGAGGACAAACTCCTGGCATGTGAACCTGGGTTGGATATTCTGAGCGCAAAGCAGCTAGAGGACCTCTTAACAGACAAGTCCAGAAGGTTTGCAACTCTGAGCTGTGACAGCCTGATGGAGGAAATCAGCATCGGGCCCGAGACTTTCAATGACATGGTTCATATTGACTTGAATGAGGAGGAGGAACATTCTGCTCAGGTCCTCAAAGATGTCTTGGAAAAGTCCTCTCGCCTGGGTGGCTCACAGGAGGATGAAGATGTAGAGATCAAGTTTTACACAAGTAAACTGGGCCGAGCAATTGACCACTTTCGTTCAGCTTTGCAGGGAGTGTTTCAGAAGCTGGAAAACAGTGGGTCCATCACCCCTGAGGACCTTGAAAGCATTGAGAGTGGCTCCCAGTCCGAGAACAGTGATAGACTTCTTGGCACAGTGAGTTCGGGGGGGTGCTCAGGATTTCTCACTGGGGAGCCCCGGGAGTCAGGGAAGTGAGAGCATACTCAGCGTGGTGTCTGGTGGAGTGGGCATCTCTGCCCAGGGAGACCAGACCTCTCAGGATCCCAGCAACTCCTCTCCGGCTTCCAGTAACTTGCCTCTTGCATATTCATCACCAGGGTTTGCTCTGGCTCCATGTCTGGGAAGTGAAACTTGTTCCAGGCCTGAATCTCCCAAACAGGGCAGACTAAGCCTAGAGCAAGTGTGCACAGAGACCATCTACCTCAACAAATGCATCAGCAATTTTAAAGATGTTCTAAGAGAGAAAAGACTGAGGCAGAAAAAACTTATACACGAGCTAGTACAGAAGACAGACCATCTCTCAGTAGAAGACACGTACCCAGGTATTTCAAGTCTCTGGTGAATGGGTTTGCAGCTGGCTGGGTGTGACCTGCATCAGGCCAGCATGAGATCCAGCTTGGTGGTGAGCTTCACAAGGTGATGGGGGAGGTTGACATCTTCAATCAGTCTCAATTACTGGGGTATAGATTTGTAAGTTGATCCTGTGGGAATTAGAGTGACAGAATTGAAAAGCAACAGAAAAAGAGTTCTTGTCCATAGGGAGCTCCCAGTTTATTGGCAGGAGCTTTAGAAAGTACCTTTTCAAAAGAGGAAGAGCATTTGAGCAAAAATTGTTTATAGCTGCAGAACTTTAGGCTATCCTGGTGTAAAGTAGGTGTGGGGTAGGAGGCAGGAATGGGGGAAAGAGGCATGTTTCTCATGGGAGCTAAGATGCTGATGCAATCCTGTGTTGCATTTTAAAATTATTCTCCATGAGCTTCTTGCTGAGATAAGATTGCCATTTCTCCAACAGCTGATGGGGCTTCTCTACCTTGTGGGCCACTGTGGGAATTTCTCTTATCCTGACCTGTCTCCTTCCCAGTACTGGAGTTGACAATACAGAACCTTGGTTCTAACTCGGAGCTGTCCAGAAACTTCTTGCAGCGCTGACCCTGCCCAAGAGCCCGACTCTGCTCCCCACTGGTCATATTCCCTTTCTTCCATCTCCAGTTAAAGGCTGCTTACCTAACATTTAGACAATGGAATGGTTTTTGGCTACAAGAATTGAGAAAAGTTTTTTCTGGGCAGCATGGAGATGACATGTAGCTTTAAAATTACCTCTCCCAATCAAAATTATAATAAATTTATCCAAAGACCATATGCTTTATTCATCTAATTTTAAATGTAAATGAGGTTGTCCTCTTATGCATATAACCTGATTAATCTTTCTAAGGCAAGATTAAAATTATGAAACATATTGTGTTGGCAAAGATGTGAGAGAACAGGTACTCATCCATTGCTGGTGGCATGCGAGTGGAAATTGGTATAACCTCTGAGGAAGGCATTTGGCAACATTCATCAGAATTATGTATGCCCTTTGAGGCCCAGCACTACTTCCAAGAATATATCCTGCAGGTACATTTTCATGTGTAGAAGGGACATATGTTCAAGGCTATTTCTGAGGTATTGTTTTTAATAGTGAAGATTGAAAACAACCTAAATGTTCTTAAGAAAGCCTGGTTAAATAACTTACTGGCGCATCCAAACAATGAAATACAGTACCATGCAGCTGTAAAAAGAAAGAGGTACCTCTTTGCTGAAATGGAAAGATATATTGACATATTTCAGAAAACAAGGTGCAGAACAGTATGTGTAAGATGCTTTGTTGTTGTTTAGGCGCTAAGTCGTGTCAGACTCTTTTGCAACCCCATGGACTATAATAGCCCATCAAGCTCCTCTGTCCATGGGATTCTCCAGACAAGAATAATGGAGTGGATTGCCATTTCCTACTCCAGGGGAATCCATGACTCAGGAATCAAGCCCGTGTCATCTGCATTGGCAGGCTCTGAGCCACTAGGGAAGCCCATACATTTGTATAAAAAGGAGAGATGAAGAATACATACACAAACGCATAGTGTTTGTTTGTATATATATATATATAGAATATTAACAAAGGAGTTCCCTAGTGACCTAGTGGTTAGGATTCTGGGCTTTCATTGCTGTTGCCCAGGATCAGTTCCTGGCCAGGGAACTGAGATCTTGCAAGCCACGTGGCATGGCCAAAAAACAACAACCCAGCTAAACAACCAAACAAAAAACCACTAAGATACATAAGAAACTGGTATAGTATTCCCCATGGGAAAAGGTATTAGGTAAAAAACTAGTGAAATGAAATTCTTTTTTACTGTATACACTTTTTGTATAATTTTTAGAATTTGAATCCTGAATATGTCATTGTAAAATTAAACTGGAAAATTAAAATCATGTTCCTTTCAAATATCCCTAGAGCTGCTCTTTATACCCTATCAAAAGTCTTAATTCCTTCACTTGGCATTCAAGGCCACTACACCTGGTCTCTAGTTTACATTTCCAGGCTTATCTTCTGTTGTCCCACAGTCCTCCACCTGGAAGGAATCTTCTGTCTCACAAATTCACCTTGTACTTTGTTTTCAGCATATCACGTATACATGCTTCCTTCTAGCTTGAGGTGTTATGTTTGCCACATCAACCTAGGAAAATTTACTCAGTTCTTCAACATACAGCCGAAGTTTCACCTGCTCCAGGGAGCTTTCTATAATTCCTCAGATACAGGGGGTTTTGGTCTCTCTTTAACTTTGCAGCCCCTTTTCTTTCTTCGTGGGCGCTTAGAAAGTTTTATATTGGAATGGCCAGAAAGGTCATTCAGGTTTTTTCCATAAAATGTTACAGAAAAATCCAAATGAACTTTTTGGCCAACCCAATATTGCAGCAACAGTAGAAACAACTCATATCAAAGCAGTACTTCCTTACTAACTCTTTTAACTGTAGTGGGAGTCAATGTTAGCCTGAGTATACAGAACTCTGGGACTCAGTTCTTCAAGTTGCAATGTTTCTCTTATGGGCTGACATCCTACTGGACCATGTAGGAACTTGTGACAGCAGCAGAAATAACAAGAAGGAAGTGTTCTGAAACACCAGTAAGAGATCAAGCCAGAATTCTGGGTGCTTTCCAAGATCCACTCTGGTCTATGGGCTACAGACGGGGTGGTAGAGAGGCTATCGGGCAGTGGCAGCATCCCTTCAGTGCTAGATCCAGCCTGACTCCAGCACCATTCCTTAAAGCATAAGGAATAGAGCAAGGTAAATAAGCTCACAGGCAGGCCTCTGGCCAACACTCTCTGGCTGTAGAGTCCACAAGAGGAGTCACGCTAACTTGGTAAACTGATTCAATACAATAGTGACTGCTACCACAAGAAAGATTTGAAAAAGCTTTCTTTACTGCTCTACTTGAGCCCTTTTACAGTCTAAGCTTACTCAGAACAATGTTTTCAAAACTGACCAATGTTGTAGCACATATGGGTGCTTCATTTCTTTTTGTGGCTGAATAATATTCCATTATACGGATATAGCAAATTTTGTTCATACACTCATCAGTTGATGGACATTTTGTTATGTGCTTTTTTTTTCTTTTTTTACCACATTTTTGGCTATTATGAATAATGTTGCTGGTTTTTTTTGTGGACATATATTCTGATTCTCTTGGGTATATACCTAGAAATGGAACATTGAGTCATATGGTAACTGTGTTTCACATTTTTTTTGGAACTTCTAGACTATTTACCAATGTGGTTGAAGCATTTTGCATTTCTGCCAGCAGTGTATGCAAGTTCAAATTTCTCCACATCCTAGCCATTCTATTTTTACTAGAGCCATCCTAGTGAGTGTGACTGGTATCTTCTAGCTTTGATTTTCATTTCCCTAGTGGTTAATGAGGGAGAAGGCAATGGCACCTCACTCCAGTACTGTTGCCCGGAAAATCCCATGGATGGAGGAGCCTAGTAGGCTGCAGTCCATGGGGTCACTAAGAGTCAGACACAACTGAGCGACTCCACTTTCACTTTCCACTTTCATGCATTGGAGAAGGAAATGGCAACCCACTCCACTGTTCTTGCCTGGAGAATCCCAGAGACAGGGGAGCCTGGTGGGCTGCCATCTATGGGGTCGCACAGAGTCAGACATGACTGAAGTGACTTAGCAGCAGCAGCAGCAGTGGTTAATAATGTTAAAATATCTTTTCATATGCTTTTTGGCCATTTTTATATTTTCTTTGAAGAAATGTCTATTTAAATCCTTTATTCATTTTTTTTTTTGGTATCAAGAATCTCTTTTATTGATTATCAGAAACATTACAAACATCTAATATGAACAAATTGTAGCATGACAGTGATTAGTTTGAACAATTAATACATTTCAGATATAATATTATACATATTTCAATGCTATTCTCCCCAATCATCCCACCCTCTCCCGGTCCCAGAGTCCAAAAGTCTGTTCTATACATCAGTGTCTCTTTTGCTGTCTCGTAAATAGGGTTATTTTTACCATCTTTCTAAATTCCACATATATGCGTTAGTATACTGTATTTGTGTTTTTGTTTCTGGCTTACTTCACTCTGTATAATAGGCTCCAGTTCCATCCACCTCCTTAGAACTGATTCAAATGTATTCTTTTTAATGGCTGAGTAATACTCCATTGTGTATATGTACCACAGCTTGCTTATCCATTCATCTGTGGATGGACATCTAGGTTGCTTCCACATTCTGGCTATTGCAAACAGTGCGCAGAGAGAAGGGAACCCTCTTGCACTGTTGGTGGGAATGCAAACTGGTACAGCCACTATGGAGAACAGTATGGAGATTCCTCAAAAAACTGGGAATAGAACTGCCTTATGATCCAGCAATCCCACTGCTGGGCATATACACTTTATTCATTTTTAAATTGAATTGTTTGTCTTTTTCTGTTGAGTTGTAAGAGTTGTTCATATGTTCTGGACATCAGTTCAGTTCAGTCACTCAGTTGTGTCTGACTCTTTGCGACCCCCTGGACTGCAGCATGCCAGGCTTCCCTGTCCATCACCAACTCCTGGAGCTTGCTCAAACTTGTACATTAAGTCATTGATGCCATCCAACCATCTCATCCTCTGTTGTCCCTTTCTCCTCCTGCCTTCAATCTTTCCCAGCATCAGGGTCTTTTCCAATGAGTCAGTTCCTTGCTGCTAAGTCACTTCAGTCGTGTCCGACTCTGTGTGACCCAATAGACGGCAGCCCACCAGGCTCCCCCGTCCCTGGGAGTCTCCAGGCAAGAACACTGGAGTGGGTTGCCATTGCCTTCTCCAATGCATGAAAGTGAAAAGTGAAAGTGAAGTCGCTCAGTCGTGTCCGACCCTCAGCGACCCCATGGACTACAGCCTACCAGGCTCCTCCGTCCGTGGGATTTTCCAGGCAGAAGTACTGGAGTGGGGTGCCATTGCCTTCTCTCAGGTAGTAAAAGTATTGGAATTTCAGCCTCAGTATCAGTCCTTTCAATGAATATTCAGGACTGATTTCCTTTAGGACTGACTGGTATGATCTCCTTGCAGTCCAAGGGATTCTCAAGAGTCTTCTCCAACACCACAGTTCAAAAGCATCAATTCTTTGGCCCTCAACTTTCCTTATAGTCCAGCACTAACATCCATACATGACTACTGGAAAAACTATAGCTTTGACTAGACAGACCTTTGTTGGCAAAGTAATGTCTCTGCTTTTTAATGTGCTGTCTATGTTGGTCATAGCTTTTCTTCCAAGGAGCAAGCGTCTTTTAATTTCATGAATGCAGTCACCATCTGCAGTGATTTTGGAGCCCCCCCAAATAAAGTCTGTCACTGTTTCCCTTTTTTCTCCATCTATTTGCCAAGGAGTGATGGGACCAGATAATCTTAGTTTTTTGAATGTTGAATTTTAGGCCAGCTTTTTCACTCTCTTGTTTCACTTTCATCAAGAGGCTCCTTAGTCCCTCTTCACTTTCTGCCATATGAGTGGTGTCATCTGCATAAGTGAGGTGTATCTGAGGTTATTGATATTTCTCCCAGCAATCTTGATTCCAGCTTGTGTTTCCTCCAGCCCAGCATTTCACATGATGTACTCTGCATATAAGTTAAATAAGCAGGGTAACAGTGTACAGCCTTGACATACTCCTTTCCCGATTTGGAACCAGTGTGTTGTTCCATGTCCAGTTCTAACTGTTACTTCTTGACCTGCATACAGTTTTCTTGGCAGGCAGGTCAGGTGGTCTGGTAGTCCCATTTCTTAAACAATTTTCCACAGTTTGTCATGATCTATACAGTCAAAGGCTTTGGTATAGTCAATAAAGCAAAAGTAGATGTTTTTCTGGAACTCTCTTGCTTTTTTGATAATCCAACAGATGTTGGCAATTTGGTCTGTTTCCTCTTCCTTTTCTAAATCCAGCTTGAACATCTGGAAGTTCTCACTTCATGTACTGCTGAAGCCTGGCTTGGAGAATTTTGAGCATTACCTTGCTTGCTTGTGAAATGAGTACAATTGTGCAGTAGTTTAACATTCTTTGGCATTGCACTTCTTTGAGATTGCAATGAAAACTGACCTTTCCAGTCCTGTGGCCACTGCTGAGTTTTCCAAATTTGTTGGCATATTGAGTGCAGCACTTTCACAGCAGCATCTTTTAGGATTTGAAATAGCTCAACTGGAATGCCATCACCTCCACCAGCTTTGTTCATAGTGATGCTTCCTAAAGCCCATTTGACTTCGCATTCCAGCATGTCTGGCTCTAGGTGAGTGATCGCACTGTCATGATTATCTAGGTTGTGAAGATCTTTTTTGTATAGTTCTTTGTGTATTCTTGCCACCTGTTAATATCTTCTACTTGTGTTAGGTCCATACCATTTCTGTCCTTTATCGAGCCCATCTTCAGATGAAATGTTCCCTCAGTATTTTAGATTTTCTTGAAAAAAATCTCTAGTCTTTCCCATTCTGTTGTTTTCCTCTATTTGTTTGCATTGATCACTAAGGAAGGCTTTCTTATCTCTCCTTGCTATTCTTTGGAACTCTGCATTCAGATGGGTATATCTTTGCTTTCTCCTTTGCCTTTCACTTCTCTTCTTTGCACAGCTATTTGTAAGGCCTCTTCAGACAACCATTTTATCTTTTTGCATTTCCTTTTCTTGGGGATGGTCTTGATCCCTGCCTCCTGTACAATGTCATGAACCTCCGTCCATAATTGTTCAGGCACTCTGTCAATCAGATCTAATCCCTTGAATCTATTTGTCACTTCCACTGTATAATCATAAGGCTCCAGATAATAATGACATAAGGACATAGGTCCAGATAATTTGTAAATATTTTCCCCCAATTTGTTTGTTGTCTTTTTACTTTCTTTATTATATCCTTTGAAGTGTAAATGTTTTATTTTTCAAGAAAAATATTGTAATAAAATATAGAAAACATAAAATTTGACATTTTAGCTATTTAAAATTCATTCACATGACCATTACCATGTGGTCATCACCACCATCTAATCCCCAGAACTTTTTCCATTTTCCCTAGCTGAAACTCTGTACCCATTAAATTAACTCCCTGTTCTCTCCTCCCCTCAGCCACTGGCAATCACCATTGTACTTTCTGTCTCTCTAAATTTGACTGCTCTAGGTACCTCATATAAGTGTATTTGCACAATATTTGTTCTTCTGTGACTGGCTAATTTCACTTGACATAATGTCTTTGAAGTTCACCATGTTGTAGCATATGTCAGAATTTCCTGCCTTTTTAAGGGTGAATGATATTCCATTGTATGTATATATACTACATTTGTTTATCCATTCATCCATCAGTGGACACTTGGGTTTCTTCTGCGTTTTGGCTATTGTGAATAATGCTGCTATAAGTAGGGGTGTACAAATATCTATTGAAGTTCTTGCTTTCATTTCTTTTGGGTATATACACAGGAGTGGCATGGTTGGATCATATGGTAATCCTGATTTTTTTTTTTTTTTTTTTTTTTGAGGCATTGCTGTGTTGTTTTCTACAGCAGCTGTCATTGCACATTCCTAACAATAGTGCACATAGGTTCTAGTTTTTCAACATCCTTGCTAAATAACACTTGTTATTTCCTGGTTGGCTTTGTTTGGTTTGCCATCATATGGGTATTAGAGTACAAAAGTTTTAAATTTTGATGAAGTTCTATTTATCTATTCTGGTGTTGATTTCGCTTTTGGTTTTATTGCTAAACCATTGTCTAATCCAAGGTCACAAAAATTTACTCCTACTTTTTTTCCCTAAATGTTTCATAGTTTTATTTAGTGCTTATATTTAGGTTTGTGATTCATTTTGAGTTAATTTTTGTGAATGGTGTGAGACAGGGGTCCAGCTTCCTTCTTGAGCGTGTGTATGTCTAGTTATCTCAGCACTATTTATTGAAAAATAATATTCTTTATCTGTTGAATGGTCAAAAGCAACTGGCCATAAATGTAAGAGTTTACTTCTGGACTACCAGTTCTAGTCCATTAATCTTTAGTCTATTTTTATGCCTCAATTTCTTTCTTTCTTTCTTTTTTTGGGGGACATGTGTGATGTGGGATTCTTAGTTCTCCAACCTGGAGATCGAACCTGCATCCCTTACATTGGAATTGCAGTCTTAACCACTGGGCCACCAGGGTAGTCCCTAGACTCCTTCTTTTTGAAATACTTTCTTCACTTGGCTTCCAGAATACCTCTCTGTCTTGTATCTCCTCCAACATTTTTGACCGTTTCTTCTGGAGTCATTTTTGCTACTGCCTCCTTATCTTCCCACCCTTGTAGTACCTCATGATTCAATCCTGACCACTATTTTTTATTTATACTCACTTCCTAGATAATCTCTTTCAGTCTCATGATTTTCATAAGCATTCCCAGATTGATATCTGGCCCAGATATCTTCTAGGAATACCAGATTCCACATATACTTAACACCCACATTTCCGTGTGAATAGACATCTCAGATTAGACATATTCAATCTGAGTATATGGTAAACCCTGCCAAACCTACTTTCCCTATAGTCTTCCTTACCAGTAAATGGCAACTCCATTCTTGCAGCTAGCTGCTCAGACCCAAATCCATAGAGTCATTCTTTAAAAAAAAAAAAAAAACAACAAACACATTGTTTTGTTTTTTATTTGCTTGTTTGTTTTCAGCTGTGCTGAGTCTTAGTTGCGGCATGTGGGATCTAGTTCCCTGACCAGGGATTGAACCTGGGCCCCCTGCATTGGGAGCCTGGAGTCTTAAACACTGCACCACTGGGGAAGTCCCCATAGAGTCAATCTTGACTTCTCTGTTTCTTCCATAAGCCATATCCAATCAGTTATTAAATTCCACTGCTTTGCCTTTCAAACATATCCCAAACCTTAGCACTAACATCTCAATCTCAGTCACCATGTTCTCTCGTCTAGATGATAGTGGTAGTCTTGCTGATCTCCCGGTTTCTACCCTTGTCCATCTGCAGTCTATTCTCCCCAGCCATAGTAATCCACATAAAACACAAGTCACATCATATCACTTCTCTGTTCAGAACCTTCTGGTGGTTTTTCTGTCTCACTCAGAATGAAAGCCAAAGTGCTTATGAGGGCCTTATTTGAAATGATCCTCTAAGGCAGACTTGTTCCTTCACACCAGCTATGCTGTCACCTCAGACTTTACACTTGCTGTGTGTTCTGACTGGAATACTTTTCTCTTTGCACTCTGAATAGCTTCTTTACTAATTTTTCTTCATATCTCTGCTTAGATGTTCTTTTAGCAATGAGGCCTCCTGACAATCATTTATAAACTTTTCATAGCATAACATCACCACTGGGGACAATATCTTTTTCCCTTACCTGGATTTTTCAGCTAAGTCCCTATCAGTCCCTAACTGTAATCAGTTCAGTTCAGTTCACTTCAGTCGCTCAGTCGTGTCCGACTCTTTGCAACCCCATGGGCTACAGCACACCAGGCCTCCCTGTCCATCACCAACTCCTGGGGTTTACTCAAACTCATTCCATTGAGTCAGTGATGCCACCCAGCCGTCTCCTCCTCTGCCATCCCCTTCTCCTCCTGCCCGCAATCCCTCCCAGCATCAGAGTCTTTTCCAATGAGTCAGCTCTTCCCATCAGGTTACAGTATACATAGTTCCAGATTCTGGAACCAGAGTACCTGTTTCGAACTTTGGCTTTGCCACTTGCTGTGACTTCAGGCAAGTTTCTGAACATCTCTGTGATCTTCATTTTAATCAATAGAAAAATGGAGATTATAACAGCATTTGGAGAAGGTGATGGCACCCCACTCCAGTACTCTTGCCTGGAAAATCCCATGGATGGAGGAGCCTGGTAGGCTGCAGTCCACGGGGTTGCTAAGAGTCAGACATGACTGAGCGACTTCCCTTTCACTTTTCATTTTCATGCATTGGAGAAGGAAATGGCAACCCACTCCAGTGTTCTTGCCTGGAGAATCCCAGGGATAGGGGAGCCTGGTGGGCTGCCATCTATGGGGTCACACAGAGTCGGACATGACTGAGGTGACTTAGCAACAACAGCAACAGCAACAGTATTTACTCAGTAGAGTTGTTGTGTGGAGAAGGAAATGGCAACCCACTCCAGTATTCTTGCCTGGAGAATCCCAGGGACGGCGGAGCCTGGTGGGCTGCCGTCTATGGGGTCGCACAGAGTCGGACACGACTGAAGCGACTTAGCAGCAGCAGCAGCAGCAGCAGAGTTGTTGTGAGAAGTAAATCAGATCAGATCAGTCACTCAGTCGTGTCTGACTCTTTGTGACCCCATGAATCGCAGCACACCAGGCCTCCCTGTCCAACACCAACTCCCGGAGTTCACTCAGACTCACGTCCATCAAGTCAGTGATGCCATCCATCCATCTCATCTTTTGTCGTCCCCTTCTCCTCTTGCCCCCAATCCCTCCCAGCATCAGAGTCTTCTCCAATGAGTCAACTCTTCGCATGAGGTGGCCAGAGTACTGGAGTTTCAGCTTTAGCATCATTCCTTCCAAAGAAATCCCAGGGCTGATCTCCTTCAGAATGGACTGGTTGGATCTCCTTGCAGTCCAAGGGACTCTCAAGAGTCTTCTCCAACACCACAGTTCAAAAGCTTACTCAAATAAAATGCCAGATATGTATTGTGTTCACTTGGTGTTCGCAGCTGTCATCATCTTCACCATCATTACTAGTTATCTGTTCCTCCTACTTAAATAGAAGCTTCTTAAGATCACAGTTCACTGCTCTAGCAGCATGAGAACAGCACTAATGTGAAGTAGGTTCTCAGTGAATATTTAGGGAATGGAAGTTGTGGTACATATATACAATGAAATATTACTCAGCCATAAAAGGAACACATTTGAGTCAGTTCTGGTGAAGTGGATGAACCTATAACAGAGCCTGTTATACAGAGTAAAGTAAGTCAGAAAGAGGAAAACAAATATCTATGTATTAATGCTTATATATGGACTCTAGATGGAAAAGGAAATGACAGCCCACTCCAGTGTTCTTGCCTGGAAAATCCCATGGACGGAGGATCCTGGTAGGCTGCAGTCCCTGGGGTCACCAAGGGTCGGACACGCCTGAGAGCGACTTCACTTTCACTTTTCACTTTCATGCATTGGAGAAGGAAATGGCAGCCCACTCCAGAGTTCTTGCCTGGAGAATCCCAGGGACGGGGGAGCCTGGTGGGCTGCTGTCTATGGGGTTGCACAGAGTCGGACACGACTGAAGTGACTTAGCAGCTTAGCAGCATGGACTCTAGAAAAATGGTACTGATGAACTTATTTTCAGGGCAGGAATAGAGGCTCAGACACAGAGAACAGACCTGTGGCCACAGCAGGGAAAGGAGAGGGTGGCATGGATTGAGAGAGTAGCATTGACATATACACATTACCATGTGTAAAACAGATAGCTAATGAGAAGTTGTTGTATAACACAGGGAGCTCAGCCTGGTGCTCTGAGACAACCTAGAGGAGCAGGATGAGGTAAGAGGGGGGTCCAAGAGGAGGGGACATATGTATACTTATGGCTGATTCATGCTGATGTATGGCACAAACCAGCACAAGATCGTAAAGCAATTATCCTCCAATTAAAAATAAATAAAAAAATTTAAAAAGAAATGAATCCTTACAATAACTCTGGGCAATCACTAGTCTTATCTTCTTTTTAAAGATAAGGAAATGCAGGCTCAGATAAGTTGAGTACCTCAAATCTTTGACTCTTAAGTATTGGAGTTAAGATTGTTTTAACAGTGAGGAAGTGTGTCTCTTCCTTATCAGATGGACTATCTGGAAGAGTGAGATTATTCTTAGGGATCAGGTACATGTATCACTTAAATTGAAAACTAAATCTGAGTGGAAAAATCCTAAGGCATTTTAAGAAGTTAGGAGCCACAAAATATTTGACTCCTAACAAGAAAAGATTGTTTTAAGTTATTAATAAGAAAATGTTTGGCCAGTGGTTGAGACAAACTGAAGAGACTAGTATAGCAGTTCTTTGGGGTCTGGAAAATGGTACAGGCTAAGAGGCCCATCTTTTCTTTTAGGCAAGACACATGTCCTTAGAAAGGCTGTTGCTTTCTAAGTTCTGAAATTTCGAGTTCCTTTTACTACATAAAAACACTAGATGTGCTAAACCCTCAGATTACAAAGGTGAAATAAAATATATATATAATTCTTGCTCTCAAGAAATTCACAATATGTAAAGGGTGACATTTATACAGACAACTAACAATGAAACATACTGACAACAAACTGTCATAGAAGTGTGTACACAAAAGCATGGGTACCACGGACACATAGTAGAGAAGCACCTAATTCTGTTTTTGAGAAGAAGGCAGATAAATTTTCAGAGACATTAATATTTGATCTAAGTTTTTAAGAATAAGTCTGAGTTCACCCAGTCAATGCAAGAAGCTAGGTCATGACAATATATTGACTTTTCTTCTTTAGGCATCATGGGGAACTCTGGGAAGAATAGAAGGACACAACTGAAGTAACTTTGACATGATGTGTACAATATATTTAAGATAGTGGAGGAAGAGAGAAACCTTTTCAACTTAAATCACAGGGTCAGTTCGTTGCCTAGCTTTCTTTTTCAAAGGGAACAGAGTGTTCCCAGGAAGTAGAGAATAGATGTAGTAGAAGAGACAGTTCCCTCTCCCAGAAATGTTTTCTTAATCTCACCCACTTTTCTGCACTGTTTTGGAAGATTCCTATTCCTGAATCTCTTCTGTCAAGTCAGGTGACCCATTAGGTAATCAGAAATAGCTTGAAAAATTGAGAACTTATTAGTTACCATGACTCTCCCTTCTACTTGTTATGTAACATCAGTGATTCTTTATTCAAAGGGATGGGAAAAAAAGAAAAGGGCTAATGGGTCCAGATAATGGACTTTGCTTAGAGAAGGAAGCCTCTGTCAAGCAAGTGTGGCCTAGAAGGCTATGTAGTGTCTGGCAAATAGGAAAGGAGTAATTTCTGGACTTTATTCTTCCTCTCCTGTGGTTTGCTTGGGTCCTTCTGGAAGTGTCAGTTTCTTTTGATGTAATGTTCTAAGTTTAGTAGATAATCAAACCTGGGATTGCTGCTGTGGTTTTATCACTCAGATCATAGTGACTTAAGTCATAGTGACTTGATAAGGACTTGGTGCCTCCAAATCTATGGCCACTGAGCATCCAGGTCCTGGCCTTACTTCCAGGCCCTAACTTGGCCTAACTTAATATAGGCTCTGGGAAAACAGGCCAAGACTTGTGGGGCAAAACACATAGCCAGCCTGTGTTAGAACAGGGAGAGGTCTCAGCTACCCGGCCTTTGGGGTTCGCAGACTTAGCCCAGATTCAGATGAGCTCGTGTAGCTCCTGAGGAAGGAACCTGCTCTGTGTTCATTCCGTTCAGATGGCCTGTGGGAGTGGCCCTTGGTAACACAGCTGGCCTTGTGGCCCCGGTGGCCCTGACCCTGCATGCAGACCACTTTGGAAAGGGGGGAAAGGGTGGCTGAAATTCCCAGGCCGACTTGGTCCTTTGGTTTTTGTAGCCAAACCTGTTCTAAACTAAAAAGCAGGGGCAGTGAATACAGGTGAGGATTCCGGGAGCCAGGCTCTGTGAACTGCTGGGTTGTCAGAGGACTTCTCCAAGCTCTCCTCCATGTCCCACGAGGTTAGCTCTACCTGGTTTAGGATAAATCTACTAACCTCTCTGCCCTTTTTTTTCCTGCTCTTTCTCTCCTTGCAGAAGGAAAGCGAGGACCCCTTCAGGTTGTGCTCTGGCCCTTTGGGGCCCCTTTGTTGTTGGTTCTCTCCCCTCCCTCCGAGTACAGTGTGTGTATGTGTGTGTGTGCACGCATGCGTGCTTATGAGCTGTGGCTCATGCAGCCGGTGTGTTTGTCCTGACAGCAGTTTGTGTGCATGCTCCATGCCCGTGTGTGCTCCTGCAGACACCCGTGGAGCCTTGTGAGGATGTGTGTGCCTGCATGGCACACATTCAGTGTAGCATGTGTGTGCTTACCCTTGTGCTCAGTTTGACTCCCCCAGGTACTGACTGCCTTCCTCTTTTCCTACTTTGCACAGTGTGTGTCCATTTTCTACTTGTGGCTGCTGACTGGCATATGCTGTAAACCCTCTCTGAGCCCAGCATGCATACATACTTTGTATTTGAGAGCAGGAGTTTTTGTAGGCTTTTTGTGCCTCTTGCTTGGGGCCTAAATGTGAAAGTGCTTTGTGCTTCTGAGCAGGCTTCCTGGCCTCTCTGTGAGCACAAGGGTCTGCAGACCTGTGGTGTGGTTTCCCCACACCATGAGAATGTGTGGTGTACTAAAGCTCTGTGCCTACATGCACTGGTTCCTCAAGATGGTAAGGGTGCGCTTTGCCGGTGATTTGAGCCCTGGTGAACACCGAGTCCTCCCCCAAATGGGTGCGCATGCTCTGTATCTCTGTGTGCAGGATCCATGCTCACCTGTGGTTCCTCAGGTGTAAGTTGTGTCTATGAATGTACCTCCTATAGGTACTTTGTTGAGACCTGCTCTCATTCCCCTAGCCCTCCTTCTGTGCCCTGTGTGTGCATGCTCTGCACTGTGTCTGCAGGCTTCTGCAGACCCACTGCCCCCTCTAAGCACAGGAAATGTGTATGACCTGAGCCTATGAACCCTGGCGGCCAAAGATGTTTTGTGATTTTGTTTCCTTAAGCCCAGTGGCTTCTGGCCACGACCTAATTCTAGGTAGGAAGTAAAAATCTGCTGAGTGCAGTGACTGTTTCTAAAGGGAGGATAAGTTGGTTGGTGGGATCTGGGGATTTAGGAATGGGCTGCCCCTCACAGGAACCATAGGAGACTTGATTCAACCTTCTGACTGCCTTTTGAGCCTGGCCCTCCCTCTACCATTTCATCCCACTCATAGAACCAGGGTAGGAGGCAGAAGCAGCAAAGTGTGGTCACAAAGGGCCTCAGGCAGTAGGCAGATAGGCTTGATTAGAGCACAGGCAACCTGAAAAGGATCTTAAATCCAAAGTGCATCTTGAGCTTCCTGCTGGTCCAGGGTCACTCCTACCCACTTTTACATCACTGATTAGCTTGTCCTACCTCTTTTTCACTCTCTTGCCTCATTTTGTCTATAACTCCTCCCATCTTTAGCCCTCCCAAAACTTACCCCCTGTCCAGAGCCTAACAGCTTACCTCTGCCTCCCTTGATCTGGAGCTCCTTCGCTCAGGATGGCTAGCTGGAATCCAGATCCCAGGAGTCAGGGAAGTCATTGAGGGTGGAGGGAACAAGGAGGAACAGAAAGCCCCAGACCTGCTAGTACTGTCTGTTGAGCCTAAATAGCAGGTGCCATTGGTCCTCTGAGAGCCCTGGCAGCTTTGGAACTCTCTGTACTCTGCCTGAAGGATTTGCTTTGGATTTTTTTTTTTTTTACAAAAAGCTTTAAAAAGTGTTTTCCAGCAGTTCCTTGCTTGAATTATTTGGTGCTTCAGTTTTCAGCTTCTTATTGTAGAGTTCATAAAATTTGCAAGAATGGTAATCCAAGTATCTAATCTGCCCTGGATTCTTTTGTTTTATCGAGTTTATCAAATGTAGAGCATACTCAGTGTCAATGAGTTATAGCTTCAAGGACCCTAGGCCAAGTCAAATCACAAGATGAGACAGGAATCCAGAAAGACCAGGTCTGACTCTAGGGCAGCCAACAGAACTTAAGAATATAGCTGAAAGACTGGACTCTATATGAAATTGTCCTTTTACTTTAGTGAGGCCTGGAAGCCCTCTCTTGGCCCATGCTTACTGTGTATGTGTGAGGGGGCTCTACATTTTGGCAGCTCTCACACTCCCAGTGGATCTTAGTCCTGGGTTCTCTGTGAGCTTATATCCTCTGTGCTCACTGGGGAGAAGGGAGATGAAGTACTACTCACTTCAGCTGCCTGCTTGTGGCCCTGGCTGATCAGGGAACTGGCTTACACCTCAGGCCGGCTATGTCACCACATGGTGTATGTGACCTATGCTGCTCTGAGCTTCCTACTTTATTGCTCACTGCCTGACTGAAGAAATATGGCACTCTCCCATCTTTCCCAGGAGCTAACTTCTCTCTCTTTCTCTCTTTAAAGATTCCAGATGACGGTGATCCCCGTTTGCCCCAGTGGCTTCCAGAAGGGTAAGTGTGGCACTTCAAGGTTTCTGTGAATCTTACAGTCTCTTATGCTGCTTTAGCTTTTCCCTTGGGAAGCAGGATAAACAGTTTCATCAGCTGGATTCTGGAGAAGGAAGAGGTTCCACTGTCGAGATGGTTGTTTCTCCGGGATGGAGGAGAGGACGCTACAGACTGATTTCCCAGAGACGGAAGAGAGAGCTTTGCAGAATGGTTCCCCTGAAGCAGGGGAGGGAATTTGAGGGCTCCCCATCCTTACTTCTGGAATTTCTGCTGTATTGCATCATAGTGGTGGTATGCCCTTTATGTATAAGGATGAGAAAACTAGAAAAATATCTGCATTTAGTACTGGTTTCCTTCTATTCCACTGTTGATAGTGTAATTGCTTAGCTTGCTGCTGGCCTCAGCTGTTGTGAGTCACTTACTTACTCCATTCTATTATAGTGAAGACATAAGTAGCATCCTTTACGAGCTTTGTGGGTTCTGTCTGTTTCTTGTCTGGGAGTTTCAGACCCATGTAATTGCACCGGAGAATCATTTTAAATTGTTCAACTGCTATGACTTTCCTCTCTTATTAAGAGAGGAAAGTGTTTAAGTGCCTACACCACCTCTATCCTCCGCATACAGTTCTCAAGACCGTTAGGCTCTTCCTTCTCTCCTTGCCCCTCAAAGTCCTGACGTTGAAGTTCTCAGTGGCTGCCTCCTCTTCCTCATCACCAGGGAAGAAAAAAGATTAGATCAGAAAGTTATCAACTGTATTTTTAAATGCTTCTTTTCCTTGCAATATGTGTTTTTTATAGCTAGAGTTAATCATGTGAATGAGCCACTCTTCTTTTGTCAAAAGCTCATTTGTGTTGCCAAAAAAAGACACTTCTTGGCTTAAGGTATACATTTTATAGTTTTCAGAATTAGCCACAAACTTGTGGCATCAATTGCTTCTTCAACAGCCCTTCTTCAGGGCTTTAGCATTTTTCTTCAAATAATTTTAAACTTCATACATACCAACGCAACATAACCAGGCTATTTTTAAGTGGAGCCATGCAGGGATTTTCCAAATGTCTCCCTGTTGTCATCTTTCCCTGCCTTCAGCTTAGTCCTTAGAAACTGTCACAAGTTTCAAACTTTCATAGGTGTGGTGGTCTCATTGAGAACAAAGCTCACTGCCCATATTCAGGGAGCTAGATGATTAGAAATCAGCATATAGGGTTGCCTGCTCCAACTCCTTGCCTTGACCTAATTTGTGGCTCCATTTTTGCCCATATAGCTAGCAGTATGTCCTTATTCTTCTGTGATATTTCTCTTTTCACACCAGCTGTGGTGTACAACCCAGCCAGCCTTCTTTCCCTGCCTCATTACTTACATGAAAACCAAATACCTGAGTTAATTTAATTGAAGCTCAGAAGGATAGTTTCCGAAAGGTCAGAGAGGTTTTTATAGTTCCTCCCATTTTATGGAAGTGACACCAAGATCCCAGAGAGAGGAAGGAATTTTGGCAGAGAATATGTAGTGAATTAGTAGAAGAGTTGGGGATAAAATCCAGATTATCTCAATGTAGGAATGATGTTCTTTTTAGGAAATTCTCTGTATTTTTATTGTGTATTGTTATATGGAATAACAGGCAAAGAACAGCAAAGTTAATAAGTATAAAGAAAGTATAAAAGTTTTAGAAATCTCAAGTTGCTCATAGGCTTCCCCAGTGGCTCTGATGGTAAGGAATCTGCCTTCAATGCAGGAGACCCGGGTTTGATCCCTGTTTGGGGAAGATCCCCTAGAGAAGGGCATGGCAACCCACTCCAGTATTCTTGCCTGGAGAATCCCATGGACAGAGGAGCCTGGCGGGCTATAGTCCATGGGGTTGCAAAGAGCTGGACATGACTGGATGACTGACACTTTCACTTCACTTTCAGTTGCTCCAGCTGTAATTTTTTTCCTGGTTTCTGTTGATGTGACCCTAGGGCTAGGCCACACTCTGAGTCACCTTGCTGTTTCCTTCTTAAATGGTCTTTTTTCCCCTCTAAATGATCTTTTGGAAGTCTCTCATCTACTTCTCCTGCCTCCATTTGATTATGCAAGCTCCTGTTTCCATAGAGACTCTTTTTCTTCAGGAGGCTTGAATGGACAGAACTGGGGACTCTTCCTCAGGGTGGAGAAGGTCTGCTTCTACATGTTCATTTGTCGGTCTTGCTCACCTAGGCAGCACCTCTTCTGTAGAGCTCTTCCTGGGCTGTATTCTAGCACAGGTCCGGAAAGACTTAACTTTAGGAATCAGTGTCTCTGGCCTAAGTGTAGGGAGAAGCTATCTTAAGCATCAATTCCCACCTTTTATGGAGCACAGGGGTCTTTAAATAAACAAAGGCACCTTGGACTTGCATAGTGTGATAAAAGAGCTTTCAGTCCTTGGCTAAAACCTTAGAAGGAGACTGAGAGCAGATTCCATTGTTTGTCATCCCATGGCTTTATTTCCCTCGCTTTCTGTCCTCCTTTCTCCTCTTAAAGGCCCATGGTGAGCGTCAGTTCATCCTTCTTTGGGGAGAGGGTGAGCAAGGAGATAAAAATGGGCCAAAGAACTAAATAGACATTTCTCCAAAGAAGACATACAGATGGCTAACAAACACATGAAAAGATGCTCAACATCACTCATTATCAGAAAAATGCAAATCAAAACCACTATGAGGTACCATTTCACGCCAGTCAGAATGGCTGTGATCCAAAAGTCTACAAGCAATAAATGCTGGAGAGGGTGTGGAGAAAAGGGAACACTCTTACACTGTTGGTGGGGATGCAAACTAGTACAACCACTATGGAGAACAGTGTGGAGATTCCTTAAAACACTGGAAATAGAACTGCCTTATGACCCAGCAATCCCACTGCTGGGCATACTCACTGAGGAAACCAGAATTGAAAGAGACACGTGTACCCAAATGTTCATCGCAGCACTGTTTATAATAGCCAGGACATGGAAGCAACCTAGATGTCCATCAACAGATGAATGGATAAGAAAGCTGTGATACATATACACAATGGAGTATTACTCAGCCATTAAAAAGAATACATTTGAATGAGTTCTAATGAGGTGGATGAAACTGAAGCCTATTATACAGAGTGAAGTAAGCCAGAAAGAAAACACCAATACAGTATACTAACACATATATATGGAATTTAGAAAGATGGTAACACTAACCCTGTATACGAGACAGCAAAAGAGACACAGATGTATAGAACAGTCTTTTGGACTCTGTGGGAGAGGGAGAGGGTGGGATAATCTGGGAGAATGGCATTGAAACATGTACAATATCATATATGAAACGAGTCACCAGTCCAGGTTCGATGATACTGGATGCTTGGGGCTGGTGCACTGGGTGCATATGTACAATATCATATATGAAACAAGTCACCAGTCCAGGTTCGATGCATGATACTGGATGCTTGGGTGCTGGTGCACTGGTACATCCCCAGAGGGATGACCCAGGAGGGAGGAGGGTTCAGGATGGGGAACACATGTACACCTATGGCGAATTCATGTTGATATATGGCAGAACCAAGTTTAAAAATAAAATTAAAAATAATTAAATAAAATTAAAAAAAATAGAGAATGGAACATTGAACCTGCCAGTAACTCAAGGGGAGACTAAAGGTCCTGACATATTTTCTTCTCTCCTCAGGCCGGTTGGAGGGCTCTATGGCATTGACAGCATGCCGGATCTACGCAGAAAGAAGCCACTGCCACTTGTTAGCGACCTGGTGAGTGAGCGATCTTAGTGAGCTGTCAGGAATGGAAGTGGGGCCTTCAGCAATAGGTATTAGTCTGATGATCAGTCATTTAAAGCCTCACTGAGACTTAGTGATGGCTTCAGTAGGACCTCGTATGATCTCACAGGGGTTAGAGTGGCACCCAGGTACCCTAGAGTCCCAGAACCAGATGTTCAGTAAGACTTGAACCCTTTTTCTTGTTACCAGTTTCTATTCCTGTTTTTTTTTCTCCCTATTCAATCTATTTGATATTTTTTGTCCACTCCTTTTTTTGTTTTTCCTCCATATTGTGCTCTTTTTTCCCTACTAGTTTCTCCCTTCTTAACTGACTGAATACAAGTATCCTTTGCCATTTTCTCTTCACCATTTCTTTCTTTCCTTCCCTATCCCCCTGCTATTGATACGTCTTTACCTGTCTCCTCCTCTCTAGTGCACCTCTTATCCCATCAACGCTTCATCCAGCTGGCGGGTTGAAGATGTCAGCTCTTCTTGATTACCTTCTTTCATTGTCTTTCATCTCCTCTTTTTTCTCTTCTTTCTTTCCTTCCTTCCTGCTTTTTCTCACCTTCTCCCTCCTTGCTCACCAGTTTTTTTTTTGCTTAACCGAGTGGATGGCAGTATCTTACTCATTTCTTGTTTCCCATCCTCTGTCTTTTAACCTTGTCCATTTTTCACTTATGGCATGACTCTCCTTCTAGGCCTTGGTCCCTAGGCAGGTGTCTGGGTTGGATACAGTGGATAGAGGATAGAGACAGAGGGGATTGGGACATGATTCCTGCTTTGGACTTCAGGAAAGAACCTCTCAGGTGTGTCTGAAAGCTTTCATGCCTTTGTGGGGCTTTAACATCATGTTATTCCTTTCTCTGCTCTCCTCTGCGCAGGCCATGGTGAGTGTCTCCAGAGCCCATTTCCATCCTTTATAAAAGCCTGAATCTCAACCTCCCTGGGCACACCCCCACTATTCCTGCTGCTCAGGCTGATGTAATGACTTCTGTCTGCCTGGTGTCCACTGCCTTAGGGAAACCGTGTGCCTCTCTGGAGGCTGCCCCTAAAGCTTGGGCTTGGCAGACTCATGGGCCTTTCTAGCAGGGCATCCTAGGCCTCATGTGTTAACCCCCTGCCCTGCCTGATTTCAGTGAGGCTACATTGCCCCCTTTCACTCAGTGCCCTGCTCATTTGGGGCGTTGGCCTCCACAGCCACCTGGGATCGTGTGGGCATGGGCTGGTGCCCAGGACTGGAGATTTAGTATAGCATCATTGTTCCCAGTGATGGTTCTTGAATGTGACTCTGACAGAGTTTTGTGTCTGTCCTGTTCTTAATGACCTGTTTCATACTGTAATTCTAGACTTTTCATTTTCCTCTGCCTTCCTTTGGGGCAGATACCTAATAGGGTCAGATACCTAAAAATGTTGGAGGAAGGAGAAACTCTTTAGATGACAGGTACCCTGAGAGAAGTGCTGTTCTCAGGTACCCTGAGAGAAGGGAACCTCTCAAACAGTTCCCTGAGGGCCTTAAGTTTGAATCTTAACCTCAGGTGCTTGTTACCCTTTACTTGTGGAGAGTCCCCTGTGAATGACAGTAAAAATAGAAAGTAGTAAGTTATTATCAAAAAGCTTTGGTCACTAAAACTCCCTCCCCAGGACTTTGCCCAGCCCTTGGTAGTAGCCAGGGCTGATAGCAAGTCTTCTCTCACAGTCACTGGTCCAGTCCCGGAAAGCAGGCATTACTTCTGCAATGGCTACACGCACCTCTCTCAAAGATGAAGAGCTGGTAAGTGACCCCTGGGCTTTCATGAATCTACTCGCCTGTGGCCCAGTGATCATCTCTGTGGCCATACACTGGGAATTCAAAAGTTTTGGGTGGACTCTGTTAATGAAACAGATAAATATTATAGCATCAAGTTTTCCACATTGGGAGAAGCAAAGGTTCAGACCAGGGGTAAACCTAAATCTCATGTTGGAGTACGTGGCCACTCACGTCAGGGATTTATGGTGAGCCTAGTACCTTCTGTTTCCCTAAAGAGCCTGAATGCTGGGGCAAGGCTCAAATCCAGCATTCAGGTCGTGGATGTGCTCCTTGGATGACCAGGAGCACATGATGTTGGGGCTTTTTTCTGCTGGGCTAGAATGTGGGCTGGACCAGGCTGAAGCATATCCTTGACTGCCAGAGGTCTTGATAGCCATGCACTTGGCTTAGTAGTGGTATCTCTCAGCAGAGAACTAAAGTCAGTGATGGGTGATGGTATATGTGTTTTTCAGAAATCGCATGTGTATAAGAAAACCCTGCAGGCCTTAATCTATCCCATCTCGTGCACCACCCCCCACAACTTTGAGGTGTGGTCAGCCACCACCCCCACCTACTGCTATGAATGTGAAGGTCTGCTCTGGGGCATTGCCCGACAGGGCATGCGCTGCAGTGAGTGTGGAGTCAAGTGCCATGAGAAGTGCCAGGACCTGCTCAATGCTGACTGCCTGCAGCGTGAGTACACCTGTGAGGTCTCAGGTAGGGGAGGGGGCTTGTGGGCAGCAAGGCTTCTCCAACATAGCCTGGCAAGAAGGAACCAGGATGGCTGAGCCATCATCCGTCCAATTTACCTGACTCTGAAGCTCTTTCCTTTTTAGAGAAAGTAGATTCCTAAGTCAAGAGATATTGCCTTTCCAAATAACAGGTCTTGTAACACTCACTTAAACACCTTTAGGAAAAATTCATTGAGCTTCCTATGGCACTTGGATGGAGTTAGAATCTCTTCCAGGATTCAGGTGATCTCAGAGGCTTTACTTGGGTATTGTACACACCCCAATGGCTGTATTGCCCAAAAGACTAGAGCATGGAATCAGGGACCAGAACTAATAGGAAGAGAGAGTTCTGGGGTTCTAGGCCTCAGAGAGGAGCCTCCAAAGGTCTCGACCTCCAGACTCAGGGAAGGTGGAATTTATTCCTTGCTTCTAGATAGAGATTTTAGACATCAGTACCAAGAACAGAATGTTCAAATGGATGAGGCAGAGGTCCAGAAGGAGAATGTGTGACTCCCAAAGCCCTTGCTAAACATATGACTTGTGCCACCATCTGAGTGGGAAGAACAGGAGCAGGGAAGGCAGCAAGTCTTGGCACAGGAGGTGGTAGCGCTCCAAGTTCTTATCTCTTTGCTGCACTCCTGCTCGGCTTGCACTGCTATGGTTAGACCCTGGGAAGAGCAGGGGTGGGGGTGTGGGAAGTATTCTCTCACCCCTCCAGGTCTTCAGGTGTTCCTTATTGCCACGCCACAGCAATGAAAGCTTCAAGAATTGTGGTAGGAGAAAGGAAGGTCACCTTTAGACTCAGAAGCACTTCATTATCCCAAGAAAAGATAGGAGACCTAAAAGGGCCTCGAGGAATTGTTAACTTAAAATGTCATTCTTTGAAGAACCATAGATTGATGCCAGTGACATGGCTGTAGTGGACATGAAGAGACAGGCTGAACATAGCAGAAGAGATGGGTGCTGGTGATGACTTTGCCCAAACCCATCATGAGGGGGTGACAAGGACAGGTGTCAGCAGCACCCTGCTTTAATTGGGATAACTAGCAACTGGCTGCATAGGCTGCTTGTTGGAAGCCTCTAAAGTGGTACTTTATAATAGCCAGGGTGTCGTGTCTTCTCTTTAAGAGCCTTTCTGAGGTCCCCTTCCAGGGAAATAGCATTGCATGGGATATGCTAAATGCAAGAGTAGATGCAGCCCAGGTCACTTTTCATTTATCTAATTCTTCTATGAAGTACAGAGTGGAATTAAATGGCCTTCCCTTTTCTATCTAGGCTTCCCTACACAGAAAATCTGCTTTCCATCCTCCCAGGGTTAAGAGGTGAATGTTGACCTTCTTTGCTCCAAGTTTTGTAGTTAAGGCCTGAGCCTTTGGAGACTGGAGAGAGGTTAAGAGCCAATCTACCAATAAAGAAAGGATGGATCCTTTGCCTGAGAAGCCTGGTTGGTGAAATACACTGGAGGAAATCTTTGTTCCTCCATAATCCTTAGGACAGCAGAGATGAGCTGGCTGGGGTCATGGCTGGTAAAAATGACCCTTGGCCTTGCCAGGATAATACTGATGGTAATAATAGTAGAGAGTATTTATTACTCAATAAATAAAGCACCTAGCCCGGTGTCAGATGGCAGGCACTGGGCTGGATGCTTTATACTAATAAAATGCTTACTACAAATCTTGAGAGATAAGTACCACTTTCTTCTCATAGAAGAAATGTATTTACCCAGCAGGGAGTAGTAGAGTCAGGATTGGAACCCAAGTCTGTCAGATAACAAAGCTATAATTTTCTCACCATACCACAATGTCTTCTGAGATTTGGGACACTGGAGCCACAGGGGAGGATGTACCCAGCTATGAGCTCTGGTGAATTCTGAGATCTGTATCATGACTTGGCATTTGGATGAGTTTGGTGGAGTTGTGCCTATCCACAACCGTTCCCTGGTAACTGGGATACCCATTTTGATATTTTGGCCTTAGACTTGGAGGGGTATCTCTCAACAAACATGTGGATGGAAGAAAGACAAAACCAACTGCAGACTGAGCTACATTTTTTTTTCTTTTCTCATGAAAAACTCAATATGTTTCTAAATAGAGAGAATGGACTAATATAACATATTAGTTATATTGTTAACATATAACAGTGATCAACTTTTTGCTACTCTTTGAGTTGCCTTTTAAACTCCAATGGCCAGGCATTAAACTCTAGCAGGCCCCGCAGATACCAACTTTTCCCAGAAAAATACCAGTCTTCCTAATCTTCTCTCACTGCTCAGTGACATCTCCTAAGCCCCATTCTTCAGCCTGATCCTTGATCTGGTAGGTGACCTGTTGCTTACCCTACTTTCTGTCTCTGGCCACTCTTCAGGGGCTGCAGAAAAGAGCTCTAAACATGGAGCGGAGGACCGGACCCAGAACATCATCATGGCCATGAAGGACCGCATGAAGATCCGAGAGCGGAATAAGCCAGAGATCTTTGAAGTTATCCGGGATGTCTTCAATGTGAGCAAAGTCGCCCATGTGCAACAAATGAAAACAGTGAAGCAAAGTGTGTTGGATGGCACCTCCAAATGGTCAGCCAAAATCACCATCACTGGTGAGCAGGCCAGAGTTTGAGGGGACAGGACGGCCTTGGCCATGGGGAGGAAGCATCCTGAGCATGAGGAAGCAGGGACTGGGGGGGAAAGAACACAAAATGAAGCCCTCATTATTCATCACTCCTCCTCTTCTAGACTCCAATGCCAGTGGTGCTGGGAGAGGCAAGACTGACACTTGCAATCTGAATGATAATGCAAGGATTTAGTAACAATCTGATATTACAGACTTGGTTAGCAGTTTGATGTTATAAGAGCTGGAAGGCTGGGGGAGAGGGGACAGGCAGGAGATCAGGGAGTAGTTAACCAGTGATTTATTAGCTGGGTGCATATGACTGAAGCATGCATGTATCAGAACAGGTAAGGACCTGTCTGGATAAGCGGTCAGTTAGGGTTCAGGGAAGAGGAGGATTCTTGGGCTAGGCTTTGAGGGAAAGGCTTAGGGCTAAGAATAGAAGTGGAGGAGTGAGGAAATCTGCTCCTGTACAAGGAGCAGATAGAGGGTGCTCTAAGATGGGAAGTATGAGTCGTACTTTGGAGGGCTCATGACTTCCAGAGTGTACTCTGAAGCCTCCTTCTATGTGTGTCTGGGTTGCAGTGGTGTGTGCCCAGGGCCTACAAGCCAAGGACAAGACAGGATCCAGTGACCCTTATGTGACTGTGCAAGTAGGCAAAACCAAGAAGCGTACCAAGACCATTTTTGGAAACCTGAATCCTGTTTGGGAGGAGAAGTTCCATTTGTAAGTCATAGTGGGAAAGTCGTATTTCCTGGGACTGTGTATATTTTGGGAACAGCGTTAAATCCTGTTGTTCTGGACTTGGACTCTAAGAGAGATGGGGTAGAGGCAATGGAGAAAACCCACTTCTCACTTGCTTTAATTGGCTAGCATTTATTCTTTTCCTAGGTCTCCTTCTCATAGACTGTTGTATCAGGGTTACTGCACTCAAGTCTTAACTTGGGCTATTAAAGGGGCCCCTGGGCAAACCATACTGCTTTTTCTAGTGCTAGCAAGATTTTACTACAGCTGAGTGACAGAGCCAGAGACTGCCATGCAACTGTGTGCCTTGCAGCCCTGCCATCCTGTAATGCTAGACTTTTCATTTTCCTAACCCCTGGGAAGAGTTAATCTCTTCTAGGGAGTGGGGCAGGAACAGCTTGTCCTACAAGTGGGTAGACTTGAAGATAGAAACCTTGGATTTGGACAATTTTCCATTTCCCTTAAGGGCTCTGCTTTTCTTTCTGCCTCAGCTTCTACTCCCTTCTCCTTTATTCAGTATCTCACTTTTGTACAGACTGTTTCATATGACAGCAAGGGATGACTGCTGAAAAATGGCAAGCTGTAGCCTAGAACCTGGACTGGTGTCTGGTGAATCCAGATGCTTTATCACACCCCCGTTAATGCCTAGGACCAGGACTTTGAGTCTGAATCAGCCAAACAGGCAGCTTATGTAGAGACCTTCTGCTCTTAGCTCCTTGGAAGGAGATTGGGAAAAGGGATTGGGGCCTATAAAAGCAATCTCCAGTCAAGAGGTGATAGTTACTGAGGGGAGCACCTGTTTTTCAAGAAGCTGACCGGTTCCTGCTTAACTATTACTTATGGTTAATTCTACACTCAATCTTGGCAAAAGGCCAAGAAGCGATACAGTTAATGCTAAATTAATTGGCTCTATAGTCAATTTTGCCCACTTTTAATTTAGTAAGCAATTTGTATTCTGCTCAGATGGTAAAGAATCTGCCTGCAGTTTGGGAGACCCAGGTTCAATCCCTGGGTTGGGAAGATCCCCTGGAAAGGGAATGGCTACCCACTCCAGTATTCTTGCCTGGAAAATTCCATGGACAGAGGAGCCTGGTGGTTTCAGTCCATGGGGTTGCAAAGAGCCAGACATGACTGAGCGACTAACACACACTTATATTCTGTATAAGACACTCTACATGATATTGTCATCTAAAAATGTATAAGACAATGCATGGCTTTAAGAGGCTTATTGATGATTTGTCTGTTATTTTTTCAGTAGACCAGTAGTTATCCTATAATATTTTAGCAGAATGTGCAAAGACATTATGAGAACATAGGATAAGGAGCAGCAAACTCTGCCAAGTACAACTTTTAGATAAGGCAGCAGGGATCCAAAAGCAACTGCTGGGGATGGAGAGTGTGAGGGAGGTACCTGGCAAACTACCCCTCCAAAGCAAGCACCATAGAGAAAATGACAAGTCAAGTGGCTATTAAAGAATGATAAAAAAAAGAAGATGAAGAAGGAGAATGAGAGAAGTTCACCAAGCACATTCCCAGATATATAGGAATGTGAGGTAGAAAACTAAAGCAAATATGACCAGATGGGCTTACCATGAACATTTAACATCTTTATGGACTTCATACAGGACTCTGGGGAGGGAACTACCAACTGCTTCCTAGGGTTCTGCGTCATCTATCGGGCTGTCTTCTGTTGGGAGAGCTACCCAGGCTAAGGAATGGAGAGCCATTTGCTCAGATAGCCCGACTCACTGGGGACTTGAGTACCAGTGTCCTGTGACTCCTTCTCTTCCTCTGTCAGCCTCAAGTGCAGCTGGTAGAGCTTTGGGAAGGAAGTGGAAGTCATAAGAGAGAGGGTTGCTGGGCCCGTCCATAACAGAACCTGCCTGACTCTCTTACAGTGAGTGCCACAACTCTTCTGACCGCATTAAGGTACGTGTATGGGATGAGGATGATGACATCAAGTCACGAGTAAAGCAGCGGCTAAAGCGAGAGTCTGATGATTTCCTCGGCCAAACCATCATTGAGGTTCGAACACTGAGTGGCGAAATGGACGTCTGGTACAACTTGGGTGAGGAAGCAGGACCAGAGAAAGCTTCTGGGAAGGGAGAGCATGACTGGGGAACCTGGGGAAAACCCTGTTTACCGAGTCCACCATTCAGTCCCCAGAGCATTATACATCTCCATACAGAGCTTGCTTTCCCAACAGAGAACCCACCACAGATAGAGACGGGGACAGAGGCCTGGGGGTATCTGAGATGCACTCTAGCTGAACATTTTTTCCAGCTTTCAGAGAGTGAGATCTCACCCCCAATGCGTTTAGCCCACCGGGCACTTCTTTTCTCCCACCCAGCTAGTTCTGGAATATTTGTGAAGTATACAGTCACTGCAGTGAGTTCGCCTGTTTGGTGAACACTTGTGTTGGTGCCCCCTTTCCTTTGGGTTAAGCCAGGATGGGAGCTATCTGTGCTGTCTGCATTTGCATTGTGGTCAATCTCCAGTCTTCTTTCCTTCCTAGAGAAGAGGACAGACAAGTCAGCCGTCTCGGGGGCCATCCGACTGCAAATCAGCGTAGAGATCAAGGGGGAGGAGAAGGTAGCCCCATATCATGTGCAGTACACCTGTCTCCATGAGGTAAGCCAGCTCTTGGGAGATGGGGTGCCAGAACGCTAGGTTGGGAGGTGCCTTTGACAATAAGTAGGATGGCTTGCTACTTGAAGTTCCGGAGCCCATTTTTATTTTATTTTTGGCTCACTGTGCATGGCGGACAAGCCCAAGAAACAGTCCCAACCTCAGTTCTCTTTTACTAACGCGAGAACAGATTACTAGGGCCATAGGAGTTACTAAGCAGTGTTTTGAAGGACAAAATTTTTGTTGAACCCTATTCACACTCTCCTGGTCTTTACCAGTAGGGTTTTTTCCTAATATATAGTTTAACTCTTTAATATCAATGTATATTTTACTGTGTCTCCTATAGAACCTCTTCCATTACCTCACGGACATTCAGGGCAGCGGAGGAGTCCAGATCCCTGAGGCTCGAGGAGACGATGCATGGAAGGTGTACTTTGATGAGACTGCCCAGGAAATTGTGGATGAATTTGCCATGCGCTATGGCATTGAGTCCATATATCAGGCCATGACGTAAGGCTCCCCTGGGGCCCTGGGAAATGGTGTCCAACTCTTGAAATAGCTAATGGAGGTACACCGATAGAGTGGACAGGTCCCTAGTCGGGTAGTAGGCAGTGATTCATTGCTATCCCTTTCTGAGCTGGGTGAGGTGGATCTGTACCCCAAGGCAGAGAGAGTATATGTATAAAGGGAGTGTGTTTATCAGTAACTCAGGGAGAGGGGAGTTGTCTGTCTACCCCAGAATTCACAGGGCATGGGTGTGTATACAAGAACAGACTTTTCCAGTCATCACAGGCCTGAGCATACAGGGTACATGTGCTATGACAGAAATCCCCACCATGAGAAGAGGTATAGGCTGTGTGTTGGAGGGGCTGCCACTAGAGCTCTGCACAGGAAACAGCACTGCGTAAGCAGAAGGTAGCTAGTGCCCTGGCTGTGCTTCTTTTATTTAGTTTGACTTAGTTCTTTGTATGTGTCATATGTTGTGTCACATGCTGAGAACACGAAGATGAATAAGGGGGCCTCTGTGTTGGGGGAACTTGGTGTAGCAGGAGAGCTGCTAAGTCGCTTCAGTCGTGTCCAACTCTGTGCAACCCCCATAGACGGCAGCCCACCAGGCTCCCCCATCCCTGGGATTCTCCAGGCAAGAACACTGGAGTTGGTTCCCATTTCCTTCTCCAATGCATGAAAGTGAAAAGTGAAAGTCAAGTTGCTCAGTTGTGTCTGACTCTTAGCGACCCCATGGACTGCAGCCTACCAGGCTCTTCCATCCATGGGATTCTCAAGGCAAGAGTACTGGATAGACAGACCAGTAAACAAACAATTGTATTATAATGTGATAAGTGCCATCGAGAAGTAATCACAGTGTATTATGAGAACATCTAAATTTGAGGGGAGGCCTGTGAGGGAAGCTGTTGAAGAGCTGACACTTGAAATACAGAAAAGAGGGAAGGGCATTTCTGGTAGGACAGGTGCAGAGATGCTAAGATGCAACAGAGCATAGACTATTCAAAGAATTACAAGAAGTTTAGTCTAGATGGAGAAACATGTTGAGGAATGAGGTTGGAGAATGGCCCTTCTGCCTTTCTTGCTCTGTTCACGCTCCCTGGATGACTTCATTCAAGCCTATAACCTCAACTACTACTTTTGAGCTTAGGACTCCCAGATCTCTTTCTCCAGACCAGATCTTTTCCTGAGTTTCAGATCCATTTTGATTTGCTTTCTGGGTATTTCCACAGGCATTGCAAACTCAATATGATCAAAATCCAAATCAACATTATCTCTAGCAAATCTGTCCTGTTCTTCCTGTATTTCCTATTTTAGTGAATGGAACAGTTTATTACACAGTTATCCAAACAGAAATTCAGATGTCAGCCTAAACTTTTTTTTTCTTACTACCACCATCCAATCAGTCTCTAAAACCTCTAGATTCTACCTCCTAGAAATGTTTTTAATCTATCAGTATTGCTATAGCTCAGTAATAATGATAATAATAATAACAACTTCTATATACCATTTCCTTATGTGCCAGGCACTGGTCTAAGTAATTTATGAATGTTAACTCATTTCATGCCCAAGTTGTTATTATTTCCATTTTGTAGGTAAAAAGCAGGCATAACGAAGTTGAAGTAATTTATCTAAGGTCCCTGAGTGGTGGAGCTGTGACTCAACCCTAGAATCTGGTTATTGAGTCTATGCTCTTAACCATTTCTTTGTTCCATTTGGTGCCTTGTTGCTTCTTTTCTGAGTGATTGCAATGACTCTTCAATTGGTCTTTCTGTCTTAGTCTTACCTCTCTCCAAGTTTTCTTTTCTGATTTTTACCATCAAGGTGACCTTTTTGAAAAACTAATCTGATCACAGTAAACCTCTGTTTAGAAAATACCATAGCATCTAGGATAAACTCCTTTTACTATCTGTTCTCTGTCTGCTGCTCCTCTGTCATTTCTTAGTATTTGTCTATCAAACACTTGAACAACGGCTATAAGGAAGGTTTCCCGAATGAATGACTTTCTCCATGAAGAGATTTGTTTTTGAAATACAGTTTCCCTTTGCCCGCATACTTCTCCAATGACTAATTCTTCCTATCTTTTAAGACTTGTTTCAACCATCTCTTCTTTGAAAAGCCTTTTTTCTAGTCTATTCTAGCCCCCAGCCATTCTAATTTAGATGACCTTCCTGTATGTTCCCACAGAATTTTTGCATAGCATGCCTTAAGTTACTGACTTATTTTCTGACACTTGCCAGGCTGTCACCTCTTTGGATTCTGGAACTTAGCGTAGGGCCTGGCACATAGTAGGTGTTCATTGAATGTATGTTTGAATAAATAAATTATGAAAATCTTTGTCTGCCAAGGTGATCATAAGCTTCATACACAAGAGTGGGATCTTTTGATTACTTGGCTTTTGCCACAAACCCTGAAGAGTCTTTGAGGCCAAAGATGCTGTTTTTCAGGCATTTTGCATGTTTGTCATCCAAGTACATGTGTCCTGGTGTGCCAGCAGTGATGAGCACCTTACTGGCCAACATCAATGCCTACTATGCCCACACAACTGCCTCCACCAATGTCTCTGCATCTGATCGTTTTGCAGCCTCCAACTTTGGGGTGAGTGTGATGTTAAGACATGTTACCTGATTGTTATCAATTAACAAGAGTTTGATTTTTCAATTGGTACTGCAGAGCTGATATGCCTAAAAATTCAAATATATAGTGCCACCTAAATAGTGAACTTGTTTCCTTATGAGTATTTAGTCTATACCAGTAGACTCTCCTTAGATATGGATAAATGAGAAAAGATGGAATAGCACCATGGTGGTTTGGTAGGGGCATAACATGGGCTGAGGGAGAACTCTCTGGGCCAAAAGCTTGGTTGAGTCACCATGTTCCTCAGCCCCGCAGGTTCACAAAGGAACCTTCTTATTATTCAGTCTCTCTCTGACAGATTCGTACCACTTAAGTTCATACAGTCTGATGTCTAAGCAAGAGTACCAGCACATACCTGAACTTAACCCTTTCTTAGTGTCTGAACTGTTTTCCTGATCCAGGGTATATCCTTTCTGGTTGTTAAAGTATTTGAGAAGTTGAATCATTGCTCGTAATGTCACCTGATTTAAGTTCAATATAAACTGGATGGAATATTTCTGATCCACCACAAAGACTACTCTTTAGAGATAAAATTACTGATAACTTCCAAATCAGTATCTCTGATCTCTGAGTGCTTTTCCTTGGTAGTAATCACTTTTTTGATGTTGATAGTCTTTCTGTAGAGGAAATAGTGTCATTGATTAAGCCAGTCAAATATCTGTTCCTTTCTGTCTCTTCACAGTATCTATTTACTTAATATCTAATGCTATATAATATTATCAATATGTGAGTTCTAGGACCTCTATACGAATAGCCTGTAGGAACGTGATTCTGTATTTAATTATACTTTTATAAAAATAAAGTATCAAATAGTATTGTTATTTATTTTGACATTTAAAATGTATAAACTAAGGGAAATGATGTGGAATGTGGTTCCACCTTCCAAATGTATCACTATTTCTCTCTCCCCTCCTCACTGCCAGGCTGTGGCTGTTTCACTGTTAAGAGCTATCCCAAGATAAGTTGGACACCACAGACTCAGGAATAAATTGGAGACTGTGTCTAGAGTTTCCTGAATTAGTTAGAGTCCCAGCGGGATGGAGATGCGCTGGTCATCTCCTCTTGATTTGTATTAAGTGCTGTTTCCAGTCCCAGAAATGTGTCTCCTCTTGTCAGTGTGGGAAGAGTCCCAGTCCGAATGCTAAGAGATGGAACAGGAAGGACCTATCCCACTTCTCCTTTGTGTGGTTTGTTGTTCTCCTCTTTGGCAAATACAAGACCTGATGTGTCCCCAACTCAGTGTTTTCTCCTCACCCCGAGATGGTGCTCTTTTTGCTACAGTCTGAGGGCTCAGGAACTGATCTTTTCTCTTCTCCATTATTTGTTTACCACCCTCAGAAAGAGAGATTTGTGAAACTCCTGGACCAGCTGCACAACTCACTGAGGATTGACCTCTCTACCTACAGGGTGAGTGAAGACATGGCTGTGGGGTGGGACGAAGGATAATATCAAGATCAGTCTAGAGAGACTATGGGCCAATCACAACTATAAAAACTGAAGGCAAGGAAAATTAGTCCTTTTCATCACATCTGAGTATGGCCAACATCACTGACACCTGTGGGTCTTCCAGCTCCAGGGACCATGCAGTGTTTAAACAGTAGCAGGTGTGGTTGCTCTTTATAGATAGTTGGCTTTCTAACCCCACACATGTCACTCTACCGAACTCTGATGATATTCCCATCAGGGAGTCTCCTAAGGATAATCTCTTCCAGAAATGCCCTTTAAAACATAGATAGTTACATTTTCTTGTTGTATCTTGCCATATTCTCATTTTCCAGGCAAGATGTGCGGATCTGGCTAAGGGAAGAGAGAGTAGCTTGGCTTGGGCAAGTAATTTGTAGCAGTTATGTCCATTTCTAGAATGGAGGGAGGACAGAGATATAGCAGGAAGGTGAGTGTCTAGATCAGGACAGGGAAATGGGCAGTTTTTTTGTTCTTCCTAAGTTAGGCCGCCTTAGAATGACTTCATTACTTGCTTTAAAGTGTTGTGAATTTCCAGAACAGGCAATATACCCACATTAAAAAGTAAGTATAAAACAACCTCAAAGTCAAGAAGTGCAATTTTAATTATCTGCACCTTCAGTGCCCTCCATTTGCACAAATAATGGAGAGTTGACTGTATATCTTGTGTTTGGCATATAAGTCGCCTTTTGAAGGTTTAAAAAAAGCAACCCTTAAAATGGAGAGTGGTGCAGCATCTTCCTTAAGCTCTCTTTGGCAGCTTCTCCCTAAAACTCATGCCAAAAGGAAAGAAAGATCCTAAGGTGGAAAGATCCTAAGGAACTCACTCCAAAAGCAGTTCTGCTCAGAGCTTTGCCATCTGCTGGCTCCAGAATGGTAGAGTAACCTGGATCCATTGTACAGAAAGTATACGTCCTGGATCCCAGTCTTTTCTATAGTGTGGTCCACTTATATTCCATGATATACAGTAGATTGTAACTTCTGAAGAACTCATTGTTTGGGTGTAAGACTCTTCACCCAAGAAAAAAGTGTGTGTGCGTGTGTGTGAATGTCTGTATGTTTATTTGTGCAAATACTCACACGTTGCATGGGAAGTAGGGTTGGGGGTAGGACATGTTGCTTTCTGAGCCTGGGGTTATTAACACCTGCTTTTGGCAAGGGCCTGAGTCTATGGAAAAGAGAGATATGTAGTCTTATAGCATTTTTGTTCTGCTTCACTAGGAAAGATCCCTATGGGTGGTCCTTAGGAAGCTTCTGATCCTGCTTTTGGCAGGGAAGGCTTTCATATTCTTCTGTTCCTCTCTTACATTTTCTTGATTTGCAACAGAATAATTTCCCTGCTGGGAGCCCTGAGCGACTTCAGGACTTAAAGTCCACAGTGGATTTGCTGACCAGCATTACTTTCTTCCGAATGAAGGTAAGAGATGAATTTGGGTGGTGCTAGGCTGGGGACCTGGCCCCAGGACATGGAAGCCAAGAATCATTGAGTATATAGTCTAAGGCTATAGGATCCATCACTCTAAACCTATATTTCCATACATCTGTTCCTGAGTTACTTCCAAGAAGATCATGGATCAAGAAGGATGGACTAGGTAGTTCTCTCCATCAGCTGTGCTGACAGTTTCATCTCAGGGCAAGGTCCAGGGACCTTGAGAAGGATGAAGGAATCTGGGATAATTTGGGGGCACTTCTAGGAAGAGATCTCACTCAGGTCAGCAGGACCCTGGACCCATATATTTTTAAATTAATTGGCAGGTGCAAGAACTTCAGAGCCCTCCAAGAGCCAGCCAGGTAGTAAAAGATTGTGTGAAGGCCTGTTTGAACTCAACATATGAGTATATCTTCAACAACTGCCATGACTTGTACAGCCGCCAGTACCAGCTGGTAAGAGGATCTGGCTCAGGTGGGGCCAGCTGTCAGTGGTTCTTGAAGCCTCAGCTTTCTTTCGTATGATTGTGGTGGAAGGGAGCTCAGGAAAAGTCCTTGATGTTCTCGGGAGTGAGTGGGTTGTGGAGTGGGGACCATCTAGATCATGTGAGACCTTTGTAGATGGATAGGAACCATTGGACAAGATGTTACATAACTGAGTTGAACAGAAACAGCAACAATAAATTTTACTTTGGTGTTAAAGAAAGGGACCTAAATTTGAACTCAGTTCAGGGAGTAAGTAGGTGAATTCTTAGTCCTTCCTAGAGTCTGCTTTCCCCCTGAGGTTAATTTTATTCTGACTCATGTAAACACCTCTGTATTCCAGGCTCCCTTCCCCTGAGATCTGAGCTACTGGAGCCTTTGTTTAGCTTGCCGCACTCAAGGCTTCGTCATCCATCAACACATTCTCTCTGTTGGGGAAAGATACTGTTTTTAGCTTTTAGCTTTCAGTTATACTGGAGTCTGTCTAAATACTTGATCTCTATTCTCTAGCTCTTCCCTAGTGGCTCAGTTGGTAAATAGTCTACCTGCAATGAGGGAGACCCAAGTTCAATTTCTCACTCGGGAAGATCCCCTGGAGAAGGAAATGACAACCCACTCTACTATTCTTGGACAGAAGAGCCTTTTGGCTTCAGTCTGTGGGGTCACAAAGAGGAATTAGACCTAGTTTTAGATAAATCTAGACTTTGAAAGAGGCCTTATAAACCATTCAAGGACTTTCTTTAGCCTTTTTATTTTGCTGTTTTTTTTTTTTAACTTTCTCTCACTCTTATTTTCTCATTATTTGTACTGAAGTAAACCCTCAGTGAAAGTGAAAGTCACTCAGTCATATCCAACTCTTTGTGACCCCATATATAGAGTCCATGGAATTCTCCAGGCCAGAAGGTAGCCTTTTTCTTCTCCAGGGGATCTTCCCAACCCAGAGATCGAGCCCAGGTCTCTCATGTTGCAGGCGGATTCTTTACCAGCTGAGCCACAAGGGAAGCCCAAGAACTCTGGAGTGGGTAGGCAATCCCTTCTCCAGCAGATTTTCCTGACCCAGGAGTCAAACTGGGGTCTCCTGCATTGTAGGTGGATTCTCTACCAACTGAGCTCTCAGGGAAGCCCAAAGTAAACCCTTGGTGTCTTTCATTTCCCTCTACTGACCTTCAGTCCTTGATTCATTCATCTATCTGTTCTTTGAACAAAGTCAAGTGCTTGGGATATAATCTGCCATCTCACTTGCATTTATCTCTTCTCTTTTTGATAAAAGCCATTCTAACAGATAGGAGGTGATATCTCATTGATTTGCATTTCCCTAATGATTCAGTTCAGTTCAGTTCAGTTGCTCAGTCCTGTCCGACTCTTTGCAATGCCATGGACTGCAGCACGCCAGGCTTCCCTGTCCATCACGAACTCCCAGAGCTTCCTCAAACTTGTGTCCATTGAGTGGGTGATGCCATCCAACCATCTCATCCTCTGTCATCCTCTTCTCCTCCCTCCCTCAATCTTTCCCAGCTTCAGGGTCTTTTCTAATGAGTCAGTTCTTCACATCAGGTAGCCAGAGTATTGGAGTTTCAGGTTCAGAATTAGTCCTTCTAATGAACATTCAGGACTGGTTTCCTTTAGGATGGACTGGTTGGATCTCCTTGTAGTCCAAGGGACTCTCAAGAGTCTTCTCCAACAACACAGTTCAAAAGCATCATCCTTTGATGCTCAGCTTTCTTTATAGTCCAACTCTCACAACCATATATGACTACTGGAAAAACCATAGCTTTGACTAGACAGACCTTTGTTGGCAAAGTAATGTCTCTGCTTTTTAATATGCTATCTAGGTTGGTCATAACTTTTCTTAAAAGGAACAAGCGTCTTTTAATTTCATGGCTGCAGTCACTACCTGCAGTGATTTTGGAGCCCCCCAAAATAAAGTCTGTCACCATTTCCATTGTTTCCCCATCTATTTGCCATGAAGTGATGGGACCAGATGCCATGATCTTAGTTTTCTGAATGTTGAGTTTTAAGCCAACTTTTTCACTCTCCTCTTTCACTTTTATCAAGAGGCTCTTCAGTTCTTCTTTGCTTTCTGCCATAAGCGTGGTGTCATCTGCATATCTGAGGTTATTGATATTTCTCCCAGCAATCTTGATTCCAGCTTGTGCTTCTTCCAGCCCAGCATTTCTCATGATGTACTCTGGATATAAGTTAAATAAGCAGGGTGACAATATACAATTACAGCCTTGACATACTCCTTTCCCGATTTGGAACCAGTGTGTTGTTCCATGTTCAGTTCTAACTGTTGCTTCTTGACCTGCATACAGATTTCTCAGGAGGCAGGTCAGGTGGTCTGGTATTCCCATCTCTTGAAGAGTTTTCCTCAGTTTGTTGTGATCTACACAGTCAAAGGCTTTGGCATAGTCAATAAAACTGAAGTAGATGTTTTTCTGGAACTTTCTTGCTTTTTTGATGATCCAGTGGATTATAGCAATTTGATCTCTGGTTCCTCTGCCTTTTCTAAATCCAGCTGGAACATCTGGAAGTACTCAGTTCACATATTGTTGAAGCCTGGCGTGGAGAATTTTAAGCATTACTTTGTTAGCATGTGAGATGAGTGCAATTGTGCGGTAGTTTGAGCATTCTTTGGCATTGCCTTTCTTAGGGATTGGAATAAAAACTGACCTTTTCCAATCCTGTGGCCACTGCTGAGTTTTGCAAATTTATTGGCATATTGAGTGCAGCACTTTCACAGCATCATCTTTTAGGATTTGAAATAGTTCAACTGGAATACTATCACCTCCACTAGCTTTGTTCATAATGATTCTTTAAGGCCCACTTGACTTCACATTCCAGGATGTCTGGCTCTAGGTGAGTGATCACACCATTGTGATTATCTGGGTCATGAAGATCTTTTTTGTATAGTTCTTCTGTGAAGAGGAACTACAAAGCCTCTTGATGAAAGTGAAAGTGGAGAGTGAAAAAGTTGGCTTAAAGCTCAACATTCAGAAAACGAAGATCATGGCCTCTGGTCCCATCACTTCATGGGAAATAGATGGGGAAACAGTGGAAACAGTGTCAGACCTTATGTTTTTGGGCTCCCAAATCACTGCAGATGGTGACTGCAGCCATGAAATTAAAAGACGCTTACTCCTTGGAAGAAAAGTTATGACCAACCTAGAGAGCATATTGAAAAGCAGAGACATTACTTTGCCAGCAAAGGTCCATCTAGTCAAGGCTATGGTTTTTCCAGTGGTCATATGTGGATGTGAGAGTTGGACTGTGAAGAGAGCTGAACGCCAAAGAACTGATGCTTTTGAACTGTGGTGTTGGAGAAGACTCTTGAGAGTCCCTTGGACTGCAAGGAGGTCCAACCGGTCCATTCTGAAGGAGATCAGCCCTGGGATTTCTTTGGAAGGAATGATGCTAAAGCTGAAACTCCAGTACTTTGGCCACCTCATGTGAAGAGTTGACTCATTGGAAAAGACTCTGATGCTGGGAGGGACTGGAGGCAGGAGGAGAAGGGGATGACAGAGGATGAGATGGCTGGATGGCATCACTGACTCGATGGACATGAGTCTGAGTGAACTCTTCGAGTTGTTGATGGACAGGGAGGCCTGGTGTGCTGTGATTCATGGGGTCGCAAAGAGTTGGACACAACTGAGTGACTGAACTGAACTCTGTGTATTCTTGCCACCTCTTCTTCATATCTTCTGTTTCTGTTAGGTCCATACCATTTCTGTCCTTTATTGTGCCCATCTTTGCATGAAATGTTCCCTTGGTATCTCGAATTTTCTTGAAGAGATCTCTAGTCTTTCTCATTCTATTGTTTTCCTCTATTTGTTTGCATTTTTCACTGAGGAAGGCTTTCTTATCTCTCCTTGCTATTCTTTGGAACTCTGCATTCAATGGGTATGTCTTTCCTTTTCTCCTTTGCCTTTTGCTTCTCTTCTTTTCACAGCTTTTTGTAAGGCTTCTTCAGACAACCATTTTGCCTTTTTATATTTCTTTTTCCTGGGGATGGTCTTGATCCCTGCCTCCTATACAATGTCATGAACCTCTATCCATAGTTCTTCAAGCACTCTATCAGATCTAATCCCTTGAATCTATTTATCACTTCCACTGTATAATCTTAAGTTATTTGATTTAGGTCATACCTGAATGGTCTAGTGGTTTTCCCTACTTTCTTCAATTTCAGTCTGAATTTGGCAATGAGGAGTTCATCATTTGAGCCACAGTCTGCTCCCCAGTCTTGTTTTTGCTGACTGTATAGAGCTTCTCCATCTTTGGCTACAAAGAATATAATCAGTCCGATTTTGGTATTGACCATCTGATGATATCCATGTGTAGAGTCTTCTCTTGTGTAGTTAGAAGAGGATGTTTGCTATGACCAGTGTGATCTCTTGTCAAAACCCTATTAGCCTTTGCCCTGCTTCATTCTGTACTCCAAGGCCAAATTTGCCTGTTATTCCAGGTATTTCTTGACTTCCTACTTTTGCATTCCAGTCCCCTATAATGAAAAGGACATCTTTTTTGGGTGTTAGTTCTAAAAGGTCTTGTAGGTCTTCATAGAACCGTTCAGCTTCTTCAGCATTACTGGTTGGGGCATAGACTTGGATTACTGTGATATTGAATGGTTTGCCTTGGAAATGAACAGAGGTCATTCTGTCATTTTTGAGATTGCATCCAAGTACTGCATTTCAGACTCTTTTGTTGACTATGATGGCTACTCCATTTCTTCTAAGGGATTCTTGCCCACAGTAATAGATATAATGGTCATTAGTTAAATTCACTCATTCCAGTCCATTTTAGTTCACTGATTCCTAAATTGTTGATGTTCACTCTTGCCATCTCCTGTTTGACCACTTCCAATTTGCCTTCATTCATGGACCTAACATTCCATGTTCCTATGCAATATTGCTCTTTACAGAATTGGACTTTACTTCCATCGCCAGTCACATCCACATTCCTAATGATTGGTGATATTGAAAACCTCTCCATGTACTTGTTGGGCATTGGTGTATTTCCTTTGGAGAAATGTCTGTTTAAGTCTTCTTCCCATTTTTTTTGTCAGATTGGGGTTTTTTTGTTTGTTTTGTTTTTTGCTATTGAGTTGTTTGAGTTCCTTATCTATTTTGGGAATTAACCCCTTATCAGATAGGTGGTTTACAAATACTTTGTACCCTCTGTAGGTTGTCTTTTTTATTTTGTTGATTATTTCTTTTGCTGTGTAGAAACCTTTTAGTTTGATATAGTCTTACTTTTTGATTTTTTATTTTGTTGTCATATCCAAAGTGACTATCAGGGAGCTTTTCACATGTTTTTTTTCCTAGGAGTTTTATGGTTTCAGGTCTTACATTTAAGTCCTTAATCCATTTTGAGTTAGAGTACTTGAGTGGGTTGCCATTTCCTTCTCCAGGGGATCTTCCTGACCCAGGGATCAAACCTGGGTCTCCTGCATTGTAGACAGACAATGCAGCTTTTCCCTGCATAAAGCTTTACCTTTATGTAAAGCTCCTGCATGTAGCTTTACCCTCTGAGCTACATGCCCTCTACATAAGATATGGGTCCCATTTTGTTCTTTTGCTTGTGGATATCCAGTTTTCCCAACATCATTTATTGAAAAGACTATCATTTCCACATTGAATGTCTTGGCTTCCCTAGGCTTTTTCTTACCCAGCTAGGCAAATAACTTCCAAATGCAGTTCTTCCCCCTAATGACTTTCAGGGGGGCTAAAGGAAGTTTTGCTTCCCTGATGGCTGGGCCAGCCTGCATGCTGGATCTGTTTTGTAGCTCCTGTAGAACTTGAAGGAACTCCTCAGAGCTGAGATGTACTTGTGTGTGGTGGGGCAGTGGGTGATGTTAGAGGAGAACCACCACTAGAATAAAAGAACTGCCAATGGGGATCACATGGAACTAGACCCATTTAGACTGAAAGGGCTGTTTACTTCAACTAGGAATTCACTATGCTCTTAGCTACTGGGAGAAGAAGGAAGGGGGACAGGCATCTTTATGTCTCCTGGACTGATCAAGCTTATTAGAGCAATGCTCTAGAGCTTGGGAGAGAAGTTCTCAGGGACAGATTCTTTCTGTCCAAGGATCTCCCAGTGGTCACGGCTCTGTAGAACGGGTGGTGGTATCTTGTGGAAGACAGGGTATAAGAAAGGAAGGGTGCCTGATTCTAAAGGAAGGGGCATGGTGTGGGGAAGTGGGAGAGGAAGACTCTCCATATTCTCCTCTGACTCTCACTATCACCATCTTCTTGGGAATAAGAATCAGGAGCTGCCTCCAGAAGAACAGGGGCCCAGCATTAGGAACCTGGATTTCTGGCCCAAACTCATCACACTCATTGTGTCAATCATAGAGGAAGATAAGAATTCCTACACCCTCGTTCTGAACCAGTAAGTATCACCTCACTTGGCCTTTCTGTTTGGTGGTTCGTTTGTCCACCTGTCTAACAGCCTCTTTCTTTCCTGTCTCTGTGTGTTCACAGTGCCACCTCTTCCTCCTGTTCGTCCATCTGTCCCTCTGTCCCTTGTATCTGTGTGGGTAACTGTTTCTGGAGACAGGTGTGGAAACATAATGAGGGGCCCCGCCCAGACTGAGCCAGCCTCCCTGGAGAGAGAGACCTCTGGGAGTGGCTGCCCTAGGAGTCCCTGGGGATCCAGAGACCAGGCGTGTATGTGTCCGTCCGCTGTGAATAAAGAGGGCCTTCTGATGCCCAACTTCTTGCTCCTTCTGCCCTAGCTTATTTAGCCTGGGCTTGTCTTTCAGCCTCAATGCTTCTCCTCCTGGCCAGAGTTCCCTGCCTTCTAGGCATCATCTCCCCTAGGACCACCTTGCCTGAGGGGATCCTCTGCCCCAATGTGTCCCTCTGCCTACCACTGGCCCTGGGTCCTTATTCTACAGTTGGAGCCTAGCCCTGTTTCCTAGGCTTCTCCTCTCTTTAATCTGACCTCCAAGAACTAGTCCTATTGGCCTTAGAATTAATCAAATGCCTCTGCCTTGTTCTCTGACTGTGTCTTCTTCCATCATCCAGGTTTCCCCAGGAGTTGAATGTGGGAAAAGTCAGCGCAGAAGTGATGTGGCAACTCTTTGCCCAAGACATGAAATATGCACTGGAGGGTAAGGGTCTCCCTATGGCAGTGGGCTGCAAACCCCTAGCCAAAGCACCTGTTTTCCATCCCTTTCTTCTCCCAGACAGCTATACTTTCCAAGTGAATAGTGCAGTGAGAAACTAGAGGGATTCTAGGCATAGTGGGTGATAGGCCTCAGGAGACCTTGGGTAGGCAAAGCTTCAGCCAAAGGAGTAATGCAAATTGCTGTGTGGATGTAGGTTCCTCCTTCCAGCTCCAGAGCAAGTGCCTATTTCACACTTTGCCAGTCCAGAGATCAACTCTTCCCATGCTGGGTGTTCTCAAGTGGCCCACTCCCTAGAGAATGGTCTTACGACACTTGCCTTTACAGTTTTACAGCATCATGGAACTTTAAATACATAGATAAGATTATTTTCTCATACCATAGACTGCTTGGCATTACTTCCTTTGAAAGTTGTTCTAGATTGGCATGACAAACCCAGAAAGATACTTCTTTCCTCACTTCTTCCATGGAACCAGTTATTACTCATCTTGTTCATTCTGCTTATTCTGTTCATCTCCCACTTGGCCCACAAAGATATCACTCCCTATCAGACCTTCCTGTGTCAGACCTTCCTGTTTCTACCCATCTGTGCTCACTTATTTAGTTGCATTTCCTGTTGCTGTATGTTATGTCAGTCATCTCCTCAGTCTGTGAAAGTGGACCTAGATGGAGGGAGAGCAGTCTGGAGCAAGGACAAACCAGAGTCTGCATGTGTTATTTGGGTAGGGTGGTAGGAAATGGGTAACCCTCTCAGACTTTTAAACTTTTGAGGTTTAGGAGCAGTAAGTTTTGAGGTTGAAAGAAACCCTACAGATCTGTGCTTAGTTTGAGACAGTCATGTACTGTCCGTGCACGTTCTGTGATTCTTCCCTAGAGCAGGCTGCCTCCTGTCTGCACTGGGTCATGCCTGGGGCTGTAGCCCATGCCTTAGCCCGTCCGGCCTCTGACTTGGTCACCTGTCCCTTTCCCCCAGGCAGCACGTGGTGAGTGCGACAAGGAGTATTGCCCCAGTTCTTTAAGAACTCCGGTTATAGTGAACTTGGGGGGAGGGGAGCGGGGCGGAAGACAAGTACCTGTGAAAAGTGTATTGATTCCACAAGAGGAATAGTGTAAGCCTGGGCAGAGGTTTTTCAGAGGAAATAGGTAAAAATGGGAAACAGCAAGAGGAGGGTGGAGGTGGGGGCAGGAGAGGGGCGTGCATGGCTGGGCCCCAGGACTTCTACCTGCCACCTGCCAAGTCAGCTCTGCTTTTATCAATTTTATATGAGGCTTTAAATGAAATTTCTTTCAAAAGGGAAATTCTGCTGATGTTTAAAAGAAACATAAAAGAGTTGAAAACTGCTTTAAAGAAAGAACTCACGTTGACCTGGTTTCAAATCTCAGTTTTACCACTTACTCCACAGTGTGTTCTTAGACTGAGCTACTTAATTCTTGTGAGCTCCCATTTTTATTCATCTATAAAATGGGAGTGATGATGGCATCTATTTCGTTGAGCTAATCAAGTGGCCGAGATGTATGTGACATACTTAGAATACTGCCTGACATTTATTAAAGGCTCATGAGCAGAGATGCAGTATTAACACAATAGTATTTTTATAAGATTTTACCTCAGTGGAAAATGGGGGCAGGCAGAACAGGGAGAGACTGGAAGCTGTTGCAGACGGTCTGATAGTTTATGGCAGGGGGATGGTCTGGAATTATAGCAGAGAACTTAGAGGAAGAATGGGCTTGGATGGACATTGGTAGGAAGCTGTGACAGGGCTTGGTAATTGTCAGGATGGCGAAGGGCAAGAGAAGGGGACGGGTTTGGAGACCTGGTTGATAAAAGGATAGTGTTGACTGCTGCTGTTAAAATGCTACCATTCACTCAGCCTTTCTAAAGTCAACTTTGTTGAGGTATAATATGCATAAAATAAAATAACACTCTAAGAGTACAATTTGATGAATTTTGACAAATAAGTACACCTGTGTAACTACTGTCCCAGTTATGATACAGAACAGAAAGTTTCTTCAGTAAATCCCACCCTGTTCACCAAGCATATTGAGTACGTTCTTTGTGCCACATACTGTGCTAGTTGTTGGAACCCCAATGAGATAAATGAGGCATAGTCCTAGCTGGTGAGAAGCTCAGATCAGACTAGATAACAAACCTATAATTTGGCAGTTACAATTCAGACTTAAGTGCTGCCATGGGAATAAGCACTGGGTGCTGAGAATCGCATAACCCAGACCTGGAAAGAGCACCTCGGAGGGCTTTCTGTAGGAGGTGATATACTGACTGACACCTGAAGGATGATAGAACTTAGTTGGTGGGGAGGGAAGGCATTCGTGACAGGGAAGGGAGAGACAGACATTTTAGGCAGAGGTTACAGTATGTTCAGAGACTTGGGTTCTAGAGAGAGCTGGCATGCTTCGGGAACTGGATGCAGTAATTCAGTGTGATTAACACTTTAGAGTGTAGGGGAAGAGATGAGTGAGAGGTGACGACAGAGAAGCAGGATAGAGCTAGATCATACAGGAGGTTTTAAGCCATATTTAGGATTTTGGACTCTATCCTGAGGCCGTTGAGAACCATTGAACAGCGACCCAGGTTAAACAAGGGATTAACATGACCACATTTTTAACATAGAAAAGCCACTTACTCTGGCTACCATATAGAGAATAGGTTGGAGGAGGACCAGATTAGAGACTATTATAGTAATCCAAGTTGGAGATCGTGGTAGTGAGACCTAGACAGGTACAAGTGTGACTATAAAGAAATGGACAAATTCCAGAGAAGTTTTAGAGATGAAATTAACAGGGATTGGTGGGTTAAATGGATATGAATAGATAGGAAGAAGGAAGACTTGAAGATGATGCTCAGTATTGAACAAGAGGGTAAGATTAGTGTGTATACTATGTTTAACTTCAGCTGAAGATGTTAAGATAGCAAAAGATGGTGACTGGAGTTAAACCCAGGCAAAGTGAGATGTTCCATCAAAGACTTGTACAGACATTACCAGAACCAGAGAGAGATCTGGGGGAGATGTCAGCAGTCTGGTAGTTGAAATCACGAGGTTGAAAGAACTCTCCAGGGAGAAAGATGAATGGAGGGAGGAACATGGAAGTCAGGGGCAGGAGAAGGTTTAGATACTCAATTGCCCCTTTTTAACAGATCAACCATCCTCTAACACCCCTGCCCCCCAACAACAGCCTCAAGTAACTACTGGAGCATGACTCCATGAGACTTGTTAGAATAAAGTGTGGCCAGTGTTTCATCCGGAGAAGGCAGTGGCAACCCGCTCCAGTACTCTCGCCTGGAAAATCCCATGGGCAGAGGAGCCTGGTAGGCTGCAGTCTGTGGGGTTGCACAGAGTTGGACACGACTGAAGCGACGCAGCAGCAGCAGCAGCAGTGTTTCATCATTCATCCTGTTAGGTTTTGTACCATAGAAGTTAATTAGAAATTAGAGATTGAGGCCAGACTACAGATTATGGATTGACAGAGAAAGTGAGAATTCTCTGCAAACACAGTAGCTTGAAGGTCCCTAGAAGAAAAGAATCAGGGAGCTCTGAAGGGATGGAGCAGCACTGCCCCTTCTCCCAGTGGGTTGTTGACCAGAAAGGAGAGAGGGCCCTCCTCGTGGTTCCTTCTTATGTTTCTAGGTTCTTGGCCTGGTTTAAGGACAACAGGGTGGAAGACAAGGGGGAGGCCCTGGGAGGGTGTCTTTGGTGTCCCTGACTTTTTCACTTTCTGTATTGCTCATTGGCGTCTCTGCTCTGTCACAAGCCTCCACTGTCATTCGTATACGAAAAGTCCTCTTTCTGGGTGGTAAGCACTTTTGCTTGTTGTCCCTTTACCTCTAGTTTTACTCCTTTTTCCTCTTCTCTGGCTCACTGCTTCATAGAAGAGTCTGCAAATGCAACCTCGGGTTGAGGCGGTGCTGCCTGCAATGCCGGGAGATGACATTCCTGGGACAAAGGAGCCTTTTGAGGCTGAAGCCCAGTCTCCCATTTCCTCCTTGGGTGTCTGCTGTACTGATTGACAAGGGCAGACTAGCTGTTCTATCTTGACATGGAGGAGCATCACCCGTGGCAACTCGGAGTTGAGCAGTAGTGTTCCCAAGGACAACGACCTTCCCCTCCCTGTCACTCAGTACTCTCCCCATTTTGCTTGCTTTCACCATTATGTTACATGTAAGCACACAGTTGGCTTTTATTATTCAAACAAAATTAATGCTTCATCTCTAAAGGGGGTAGATGAAGGAAACCTGTGTGTGTGGCCACTGCTCTAGACTCTCTGGGCAAGCTGTTGGTGATCTTTACCCTAGATTTTCCAGAAGCCTCTGCCAACTTGGCTGTATAACCTTTCACATAAGCATCCCATTTCCCATAGCAGGATGGTTCTTTCATCCGGCTGTGTTTCCATGGTTTCCACACTGACTTATTTCCTAATTCCCCGAGAGTTCATTTTCCAGTGTTTCAGCTCTGCTCTGGCACCGTTCATTTTACCTCAGGATTCTGTTACACTCTGGCTGCTCAACTGCTTTTCTGTTAGCTTGGGCCCACTTTGGTTTTCCCTGTCTCTGTGTGGCTGTCAGGAAATGGCTCAGCTACTAGGATTAGTAAAGCCCTGGAAGATAAAGCATAAAGTAAAGCGTCGTCCCTCTTGTGTCCTGGGCCTTTTCCCCACTAGTCAGCCTTAGCGCCCATATCCTTTTCTCCTCTTCTTCACCAGTGGCCCGTATCTCACTTGCACTTCCAAAAGCCAGCACAGGAAGACTGTGGGCCTTATCTGGGTGTCTGACTTAGCATCTAAAGGAAGATTTGGGTCAGGCTTTTAGCAGAATACTCACTGCTAGGAAGAGATGACTGTGGGGAGGTGCTGGGAAGTCACCCTTCTTCTAAGACACCTGATAGCGCCACCCAACTGGATCCACCTTGGAAACACTCAGGAAGCTCAGACCCTGCCTCTCTCCCCCCAACCAGAGCATGAGAAAGACAGGCTGTGTAAGAGTGCTGACTACATGAACCTGCACTTCAAGGTGAAGTGGCTCCACAATGAATACGTGCGGGATCTGCCTGCCCTCCAGGGCCAGGTGCCTGAATACCCAGCGTGAGTCATCATGTGGGGGGCTGCAGAGGGAAGAGGGGCTCAGGGGCTGGGCACTGCCAGTACCCTTGCTGTCAGGCACATGGAAGTTGCCAACCACTAGCTCCAACCCCTCCATCTTCCTGCCTGGCTGCAGGTGGTTTGAGCAGTTTGTCCTGCAGTGGTTGGATGAGAATGAGGATGTGTCCTTGGAATTCCTGCGTGGGGCCTTGGAACGAGATAAGAAGGATGGGGTAAGTCAGGGGCTTGAACTTCACAGATGTCTAGCTGGGTCTCCCAGCAATTAGCTGTCAACAGGAATTCCTGGGCTCTAGCCAGGATGGCCATCCCTGCCTGGTGGAGTCCGTACAGAGGGCTGTCCAGAGCCATGGAGCCACCCCTGCTGTGCAGAGAGCCCTTCAGAGCCTTACAGACTTGGGATGAGGTAGCAGCTGCAGATGATGACCCTGTGTGTGGCCTTCCTTAGTTCCAGCAGACATCAGAGCATGCGCTCTTCTCTTGCTCTGTGGTGGACGTCTTCACACAGCTCAATCAGAGCTTTGAGATCATCCGGAAATTGGAATGCCCAGACCCCAACATCCTTGCCCACTACATGAGGAGATTTGCTAAGGTACCATTGACCCTCCTACCCTTTTCCCCTTACTCCATTACACTCATGGCCTATCTACAGACCTGAGATCAACCCCTCTTCGTGATGGCTTTTGGGTACAGCCTGGTGTCACCCCATGCTCCTTTACTTGAATCTGGGGCAGACAGGTGGGTTTGTTTCAGTGGGGTAGAGAGGGAGACTGGTCCCCTACTTTGAGATTCCTCTGTATGTACGTGTTGTTACTGTTCTGGGAGAAGTGTGACCCCAGGTACTATCCTCATGGGGAAAGCTAAGGGTCCCCTCTCCTTCCTCTTCCCCTTTCTTCTCAGACCATCGGGAAGGTGCTCATGGAATATGCAGACATCTTATCAAAGAACTTCCCAGCTTACTGCACAAAGGAGAAAATGGTGAGGGCCAGGCTTTTTGCTTTTGAAACTATCCTCGGAGCTGAGGATGGGGTGATGCTCCTGACTTGTGATTCCCAGCAGGGCTGTGCTTGCTTGAGATTATACCACAAAATAACGAGAACCTGATAAGGAGTTACTTTGAGCCTCCATTTGGTAATTTATCCTCTTCTGAGCTAGACCTTTGCTTAGGCTTTCTCTTTTTTTAAATACATTCAGAGAGTTATAAAGGGTAATCCCATGAATACCTGGGGCCCCCCTATTCAGGGTTAAAGCAGAAACATTTGCTTCTAGTCTTCATTTAATGAGAGCTGTCAGCATTGCTTCCAGATCTCAGTGCTTAGGGAGAGACAGGTGTAACACGTGCTGTAAATTCCCTGTGGTTTTTGGAGTCATGTGAGAGGCAGGGGCCCTAGACTGAGTTCTGTGCTGAATGGAGCCAAAACTTAACACTTCATCTGTCCCCACAGCCTTGCATCCTGATGAACAACATGCAGCAGCTGAGGGTGCAGCTGGAGAAGATGTTTGAGGCCATGGGAGGCAAGGAGGTAGGTCTGAGGTTCAGGGTTGCCACATTCTCTCTTTGTTCCCAAGCTCCTCAGCCATAGAACTCTGCCCTCTCCTGACTGGGTCTAGACCTGAAGTTTAGTTTGGGGTTTAGGACTGGTTTTAGCTGAGAGATTTGAGTAAGCACTTGGGTAGAGGCCTTAGGAGGGAGGGGTCGGGGCACAGGAGGGGAGAAAAGCCTAAGAGAACCAGCTTAGCCAAGCCTGCCTCCTGTGGATACAGCTGGACCCTGAAACTGCAGACAGTCTGAAGGAGCTTCAGGTGAAACTGAATACAGTTTTGGATGAGCTCAGCATGGTGTTTGGAAACAGGTCAGTGGCCCCCGAACACACGGCCCTCAGAGCCAGGTGTGGTGCCTGGCCAGTCCCGGAGCCCCTGCCCCACTGGCCTCCACCCAGCGCACCTTTGTGCATCTTCCCCTCTTCCTGCTTGCCTGCCCTGTCGAGGCTGCACCATGTATGTGCTCGGGTGGGACCGAGCAGCTGGAGCTGCTTAGGGCCCGTGTGTGTGGGGGTCAAGGAGGGCCACACTGTGGGCACATGTGTAGTTTCCAGGTGCGGATTGATGAGTGCGTGCGACAAATGGCTGACATCCTGAGCCAGGTGCGGGGCCCAGGGAATGCATCCCCCAACGCACGGGCCTCGGTGACTCAGGATGCAGACAGTGTGCTCCGGCCTCTCATGGACTTCCTGGACGGCAAGTGAGTACAGCACCCAGCACTATCCTGTAGGGACGAAGCAGGTAGCGGCAATCAGAGGAGCTGCTCAGGGAGGGGGCCTCTCAAGCACTCACCCCTTCCTGACCTGTGGCCTGGCCCTGCAGCCTCACACTTTTTGCCACTGTGTGTGAGAAGACGGTCCTGAAGCGGGTACTGAAGGAACTCTGGCGGGTGGTAATGAACACAATGGAAAGGATGATTGTTCTGCCTCCACTTACTGACCAGACGGTAAGGACAGCTCCTTTCCACTTCCTCCTGCTGTGTCTCCCTTACCTAGCTCCCTGCTTCCTGGTGGAATGTGCAGTTCTCTGCTTTGAATGATTCTCTCTCTGCCCAGGGCACCCAGCTGATCTTCACTGCTGCCAAGGAGCTGAGCCAACTTTCCAAACTCAAGGTACTCTGGATACGTGGGGTCCTTCTGCAGCCAGATGGGAGGGGGGAAATCTGAGCTCTGAAGACTGAAGAGGAGGAGAAAGAGAGGGGCATGCAGCTGTGAGCTGACAAGTGGGGGACTTTCATGACAGCCACAAGCTGTCCTGATGTTGTTGCTTTCTCTGGGGCTCTAGGACCACATGGTGCGAGAGGAAACACGGAATCTGACTCCAAAGCAGTGTGCCGTCCTTGATCTCGCCCTGGACACCATCAAGGTGGAGAACCCCCTCCTTCAGACTGCCCTCCTACCCTACCGTCTTGGTCCTGGCATTCCACTTGGCCAGATTAGGGGTCCCTCAGACTGTTGCCACCCCACATCCAAGAGAGAGTGGGTTTTGTGTCTGTATCTTTGTTGCATCCACATTCCTCTTTGGAGCAACCAAAATGGTACCTCCTGTGTGGCCTCAGGTGAATCACCAAAGAGCTAGAACATTTATTCTTGGCTTCTGAGGACACTTTAGTTCACTTAGTAACCTCATTGTCATTCTGGAATATTTCCCACTGGGAATTAATCTTCCAGATCCAATATCCCAGATTGGGCTAACCTCTTCATTTATGTTTAAAATCATTTGGGTTTCAAAGGATATTTTTTTCCCCTACAATGCATTCATTTATTCAACCAGACACATGTGTCCAGGCACTATACACTAGGAAGGATGCAGAGAGAATTAGATATGGTTCCTGCATCAGGATACTAATAATCTGGTATAATTTGGTAATAACCAGACTATCATCTGGTATAAGGTAGTAACAAGGCAGGTACACATGGGCTGTGATTCAGGGCACTGAGGAGAGAGGTAGCTCATAGGTATAAAGTTCTCTAAGGGTTCCCAAGGGTAAAGCACCACTTCTGCCTGAAAAGCTTCTGCCTAAAAAGCTTCTATCCCGTATCTGTGCCTGTCCATATAGATTCATCCATCAGACATGACGTCCAGAAGTGTGGCCATCCCTTACCACTCCTGCCAGATACTCACATAAGACTCTGCACCTGAGAGACTGTGACCCTGGCTCTGTGTGGCATTCCTGATCTTGTTTATTGAATGACTCCCTGTCCTTTTCTGGCATCTTTGCCGGCCTCTGCTTGGATGTCCTTTCTCTGAGGATTTGTTGGGGAGCTGCCTCTCTGAAGGGGGATGATGCAGTAGCAGTTATTCTTGTCTTTCAGCAATACTTTCACGCCGGAGGCAACGGGCTGAAGAAAACCTTCCTGGAGAAGAGCCCAGATCTGCAGTCCCTGCGCTATGCCCTATCTCTGTACACACAGACCACAGACACCCTCATCAAGACCTTTGTGCGCTCACAGACTGCCCAGGGTAAGGCCCAAGGGTTTCGGGTCCCCACTCTCCTCCCTGCTATGTCTCTGCCCCTAGGGAGTCAGTCTCCTGTAGCCTTCAGGGAGGCTCCAGGTACTTCTTCAGAAAGCCCTTCACATACAGACATCAGGATTTTCTTGATAGACCCCAATACTTAACCCTACCTACCCCAGACTCATACCAGATAGGAATCCCAGAGATCTGGGAGATGTGCCTGAGCTTTCATTTCCCAACATCATCTGGCCAGTGCATGTGTGTTGAGCTCAAGGAGTATACCCTGTTTGATAGGAAAAATGTGTGAGGAAGCCTTGAGAATGAGTGGTTAAGATACTCACAAAATCTTATAGCTTTGGGAGCCAAAGATTTCCCAGATTCTCCAATGTGGATGAGAAGAAGACTAAGAGGGATGATCTGTGGGAGCACTTGAAAGGAGGGTATGGATCATGGGGCTGTACAGACCTGAGGCTCCAGCCTCGTGGGTAATGCTAGTGCACAGGGCACCCAGGCAGCTGGTTCTCTCCCAACAATTTCCAGTTCTCAGAACCCCTCCCTATCTCCAGGCAGGCCTATCCATAACCAAACACATCTGTACAAACACGGCTCAGACTGCAATTCAGACCCTGACCCTGAGGAGGTCCTCCTGGGAAGGACCTTCAAGGTGCAATCATTAATTGCTCCTTCCAGGGAAACCTAGGCATGCTGCCCAGAGGAGTGAGCCTGGCAGGGGCCTGGGGGTGGGAAGGCTTAAGCCTTACTGAGGTGTGAACTGACCCAGATTGGAAGAGGGAGGGGATCTAAACAGTTAGGATGGGGTTGATGGAAGGTTAAGAAATGCAGGGGGACCTGCAATACTGTTTCATTTTCCACATGTGTTCTTATTTCAAGCCCAGAGTGAGAAGAAAGAGCAAAAGGAGTTATGAGCCTTGCTCAGCAAGATAGGGGGACCTTTCACAGAGATGAGTATGTGTAAAGGCCCATAACATCAGAGAGGCTAGGAGTTTATCTAAAAGGCTTTTCAGAGACACTGAGCTTTGAGCTAGATATAAAGATGAGGCGAGGCTGGACTGGGCACATAGGAAGTAAGACCAGGCAGGGGTGGTGACCATGGGGAGTCTGCAGTTGTGTGTGTGTGTTCTACCCACTGCTTTGTCATTTGGAGCCTAGGAAATTAGAGCCTACAGCTTTCTCTATTGTGTCCCGCTGGTCTCAGAAACTTGCTGTATGTTCTACTGCCTCTGTCTGTGATTTGGTTGATGTGCAAACTGTTAAGTATAATTTGGAGCATTCACTGGCCCCAGTTCTTAGACTTCTCTCTGCACCATGCTCCATCTCTGTGCTCCCTCAGACTATGTGTAGAGCTGCTCTGAATGCCTGTGAACTTCTTAGACTCTAACTGATTCTTCTTTCTCTGTCCTACTGCTGCTACCTCTTGACTTGCCTGTCCTCACTCAGTGCATGATGGGAAAGGTATTAGGTTTACTGCTAATGAGGACATTCAGCCGGAAAAGGGTACGTTATACACCATGCAGATGTGAATTTAATACGGGCTAACACTGTCCCCTGTGAACTAGAATGAGCTGCTTAAGGTGGGGCTGAGGGAACCAGATGTCAAAGGTCAGAAGTTCTATCCCAAGTCTCAGAGTTGGGCAGTGTATTTGTATAGTCCGAGATAGGGTTAACAATAGTTGTCTTCAGAATTCCCCCACAATTCCATCTGAGGACAAAAAAAATTTTATCTGGGGTGCAGGGTACTGGGGTTTTCCCAAAATAGAGTGAGGCCTCTACTGAGGGGAGCCTGCAGACTGGCCAGGGGGCACTGGGGAGCCGTGTATGGAGAGGTCCAGGTTTGAGTAGGAAGAAGTCACTGTGTGCAGGGCAGCCCATAGGTGGGAAGGAGCTGCTTTGGGCTGGATGGGACCCGCATTGTTCTGCTGAAAAACCATGGGGTGGACACAATTCTCAGACAAAAATATAGGATGGTGGCACTATCCTTTCCCAACATCTTTGAATGAAAAATTCTTCAGCCCAGGAGATAAGAGAAGTTTGGAGAACCTGAGAGATTCCAGTTGTAGTTTTGGAAGAAGTTTCACCTAAAATGTTGTCACCCTGACTTGTATTTTTATACACAGCCTCATTCTTCATCCCCTTTCTTTTCCTTTCCCCGAGGCTCACATCCCCATAGCTTCTGTGGGTGACTGCTTCTTGCTTTAGGGTGTAGGATAGTAGCCTCCCAGCTCTTGGTTTTACCTGGAGTAACTGGGCCTAAAGTCTTCAAGTTCTCCAGTAGGGAACCATCTGTCCCTCTGCCCACCAGGGTCCGGTGTGGATGATCCTGTGGGAGAAGTCTCTATTCAGGTGGACTTGTTTACACATCCTGGAACTGGGGAGCACAAGGTCACAGTGAAAGGTAAGTGGCATGAATGCACAGGCTTGAGACCTTTTCTTGCCCAGTGACCCCATCAGTCAAAGGCAGGGACTGTTTATCCCAGTCCTTCCGCTTAGCCCTCCTCCAAGGGGAATCCCATCTGGGGGCTCAAGAACTGGGAATGCGTGATGGGTTGCCTCACAGGTTTCAATGTTTGTGTAGTGGTGGCTGCCAATGACCTCAAGTGGCAGACAGCAGGTATGTTCCGGCCCTTTGTCGAAGTCACCATGGTTGGCCCTCACCAAAGTGATAAAAAGAGGAAGTTCACAACCAAGTCAAAAAGTAACAACTGGGCTCCCAAGTACAACGAGACGTTTCACTTGTAAGTTATGGTTGGGGGATCTAAAGGATTTGGGGATGGGGGTGATCTGTGGAATAAGAATTAAAGAGAGGAGAGAAGGGATGGGCTGGATGGTGGCTGGGGTGAATTCATTTGAGGATGCCCTCATCTCTGGTCTCCTATCTTCCATCTACCCTGTGCTCACAGCCTCCTGGGAAATGAAGAGGGGCCAGAAGCCTATGAGTTGCAGATATGCGTGAAGGATTACTGCTTTGCCCGGGAGGACCATGTGTTGGGGCTGGCTGTGATGCCTCTGAGGGATGTGGCAGCCAAGGGCAGCTGTGCTTGCTGGTGCCCCTTGGGCCGGAAGATCCACATGGATGAGACAGGAGTGACTATTCTCCGGATTCTGTCTCAGAGGAGCAACGACGAAGTGGCCCGGGAGTTTGTGAAGCTCAAATCGGAGTCTCGTTCCATGGAGGAGGGGAGCTGAGCACCCAGGCTCCTGTGCCGACCAGAGGGCACCAGTTCCACAAGTCAGGGATAATAGGAGTTACTACATAGTCATCTTAGATCCTCACAGTCAAGAGGCTGATTCATTCAATTAGGAAAGTTTAAGGAAAAATCTAGGGTGGTGTGAGTGTGGCTTTTCACAGAAAGGGTCTGAATCCCTGACCAGCAGGTCTGTGATGCTAGGAGCTGGGCTGTGGGGCTTACCACACAGGGAGATTTTTCATGGAGGGGCAGACATTTCTGAGAGTGTCAGCCATTCTTGGTAGAGATCCTTCCACTCCCACACCCTTTTTCTCCCCCTCTCCATACCACACCTAATCCAGTTAGATCCATATATACCAATCATTAGAGGAACATGTTCAGAGGGCCTGGAGCTTGTGCCTAATTAGGTAAGTAATCCGTTGAGTCTACAGGTATTGCTGAGCCCTGTAGTCTGAACTAGAGTATGGCCAGGGCAGGAATACACAGAATAGAATGCAGACCATCCCTTGAGCAAAACCCAGCAGTGTAGAGTAGCTCAAGTGAGTACAGGGCATTGAGACTGAACAAGATACTTTCAGCAATGAGCTATGCTAATCCCTTCCCCCAGATTAGCTCTCATGAGTAGAACCAGGTTCAAATGGTGCTTCAGAGGCCTGAGCAGAATTTCTTTGGAACCCAAGCACCAGAGGCCACCTGCCCAGGAGTCTCCCTACCTCACTCCTTTAGGAAGGGGAGTGATGCTTCAGGACATGAGAGGCTCTTAAGTATACATATCTGAGAGCTAGTTGAAGAATCCAGGAGAGAGGGCTTCTTAATAGATAAGCCCTGAACAAAGCCAAAAATTGTGGAAATCAGTCTAGAAGGAGTCCTGTTCACCTATGGCCACTGCCTTCTGGTGGTCCTTCCCCTTGCAGACAGATTCTAGCCTTTGTCCTCACTCCCTTTCATTTAGGTCAGCTGCTGTCCCCCTCATAAACCGTTCAACTCTACAGAAGGAACTTAGACTGTGATCCCTCTGTACAGGCTAGATTGGGGGGGGATGGGGGAGCAAAGGGGGAGGGGGCTCAACACTCCCAGGGAGTCATGTGGACTTCCCAGGCCCTTGCCAGAGATGTGACATGATCCTTCAGTATCCCTCATAGCAGCCTCTTGGACTTCTTGAGGACTCTGCATTAGCCATTACGTGAAACAAGAAACGAAGCATCACTGCTGTTTTAAATTGTATGTGCCATTGTTACAAGAAATTATTGACTAGTCTGTAATAAATTATCTTGTAGCAGCCTTTGGGATCTGGTAATTCCGGTAAAGTGTGGAAAGCTGTAGAAATGACTTTCTAATATAATGATAGATTTAGACCAGCGGTTCTTTCCTCCTCTCTGCAGTCAACAAGCGGAGGAGCCTAACATAGCTAGGGGAAAGGGCAGATTTCTGAGGAAGGGGGCGTGGTGGGCGGGGGCTTGGGAAGGAGGGGTGTGGCGGGAGGCGGGGTTTTCTCTGGGCTGGTTCCTGGGGCTCCCGGGCACCTGCGCAGAAAGGTGCGTTAAGATGGCGGTCGTTCCCTGGAGTCGACGGCTGCGGAGCCATGGTGAGAAAGAGGCGCCCGAAGGTGGCGCCCGAGGAGAGGTTATCACCGTCTCCCTCCCAAGACTGAAGAGATTGTACCCCTCATATCGCTCTCTGTGTATTTCCCAGTAGCTGTCTGTCTGTATGGTTTCTTTTTTTTTTTTTTTTTTTTTGTCTGTATGGTTTCTTTTAAACTGTTCTCCCAATCCTCCGTATCCCCATACTGGTGTATATGGGTTTCCTAGAGGCTTCAGGGGTAAGGCAATGGCACCCCACCCCAGTACTTTTGCCTGGAGAATCCCATGGATGGAGGAGCCTGGTAGGCTGCAGTCCATGGGGTCGCTAAGAGTCGGACACGACTGAGCGACTTCACTTTCCCTTTTCACTTCCATGCATTGGAGAAGGAAATGGCAACCCACTCCAGTGTTCTTGCCTGGAGAATCCCAGGGACGGGGGAGCCTGGTGGGCTTCCGTCTATGGGGTCGCACAGAGTCGGACATGACTGAAGCGACTTAGCAGCAGAGGCTTCAGAGACTTATCTGCCCAGATACCTAGCAGAGGGGATCTTCCCCCACAAATTCCTTCCTGAGGGTATCTCTTTGTCTAGTTAATAAAGCAGATATCCCGCAGACCCCCACTCAAGGTACATTCCTACTAACTCAAGGAGTTTTCTGTCCACTTTTCCAGCACTGTCCACAGAATCTCTGAGAAGGAAGCCGTGAATCCTATACCGTATTTGACTTGAAAGTGGCACGTTTGCTATCATTCCTCTCTCATATGGAGCAGGAAGCCTACCCCATAAGGAAAAGTCAAACTCTGGCTAATAGCCTACAAAAGACTTGCATATTTGAATTAGTAACTGACTTTTAAAAAACATTTAACATTTAAAAAATGCATATTTCCTGCTTTGGGGAAAAAACTGGAAAAACTGTTAATTCATGTACCCAAAAAATGACAGGTGGTTGGAGCTCAGAAGCAACTAGCAAATTAGTTTTCTACAGTTTATATAGACTTCAGGGACTTCTCTGGTGATCCAGTGGTTAAGACTTTGCTTCCAGTGCAGGGGGAATGGGCCCAGGAACTGTGATCCTGTATGCCACAAGTAATGGCCCCCCAGAAACACTCAGTAGACTCCATTATTCCTTATTTTGTCATACTTGATTTTACATTATTTACCTGATGCCTGGGAGGCATTTGAGTTTGTAATCCCTGATATAAGACTTTGGGTAATTTTCTGTACCAGTACTCTGAGCTCTTAATGGAAACTAAAATCCAAAGAGGCTGGATATATGTTTAGGTTATCTTTGGTTTCTGTGATACCCTGATTAGTATTAGAGATCATCAGATCAGATCAGATCAGTCGCTCAGTCGTGTCCGACTCTTTGCGACCCCATGAACCGCAGCACGCCAGGCCTCCCTGTCCATCACCAGCTCCCGGAGGTCACTCAGACTCGCATCCATCGAGTCAGTGATGCCATCCAGCCATCTCATCCTCTGTCGTCCCCTTCTCCTCCTGCCCTCAATCCCTCCCAGCATCAGAGTCTTTTCCAATGAGTCAACTCTTCGCATGAGGTGGCCAAAATACTGGAGTTTCAGCTTTAGCATCATTCCTTCCAAAGAAATTCCAGGATTGATCTCCTTCAGAATGGACTGGTTGGATCTTCTTGCAGTCCAAGGGACTCTCAAGAGTCTTCTCCAACACCACAGTTCAAAAGCATCAATTCTTCGGCGCTCAGCCTTCTTCACAGTCCAGCTCTCACATCCATACATGACCACAGGAAAGACCATAGCCTTGACTAGGTGAACCTTTGTTGGTAAAGTAATGTCTCTGCTTTTGAATATGCTATCTAGGTTGGTCATAACTTTCCTTCCAAGGAGCAAGCGTCTTTTAATTTCATGGCTGCAGTCACCATCTGCAGTGATTTTAGAGCCCAGAAAAACAAAGTCTGACACTGTTTCCACTGTTTCCCCATCTATTTCCCATGCAGTGATGGGACCAGATGCCATGATCTTCGTTTTCTGAATGTTGAGCTTTAAGCCAACCTTTTCACTCTCCACTTTCACTTTCATCAAGAGGCTTTTTAGCCCCTCTTCACTTTCTGCCATAAGGGTGGTGTCATCTGCATATCTGAGGTTATTGATATTTCTCCCAGCAATCTTGATTCCAACTTGTGTTTCTTCCAGTCCAGCATTTCTCCTGATGTACTCTGCATATAAGTTAAATAAACATGGTGACAATATGCCCCCTTGACGTACTCCTTTTTCTATTTGGAACCAGTCTGTTGTTCCATGACCAGTTCTAACTGTTGCTTCCTGACCTGCATACAGATTTCTTAAGAGGCAGATCAGGTGGTCTGGTATTCCCATCTCTTTCAGAATTTTCCATAGTTTATTGTGATCCACACAGTCAAAGGCTTTGGCATAGTCAATAAAGCAGAAATAGATGTTTTTCTGGAACTCTCTTGCTTTTTCCATGATCCAGCGGATGTTGGCAATTTGATCTCTGGTTCCTCTGTCTTTTCTAAAACCAGCTTGAACATCAGGAAGTTCACGGTTCACATATTGCTGAAGCCTGGCTTGGAGAATTTTGAGCATTACTTTACTAGCGTGTGAGATGAGTGCAATTGTGCGGTAGTTTGAGCACTCCTTGGCATTGCCTTTCTTTGGGATTGGGATGAAAACTGACCTTTTCCAATCTTGTGGCCACTGCTGAGTTTTCCAAATTTGCTGGCATATTGAGTGTAGCACTTTCACAGCATCATCTTTCAGGACTTGGAATAGCTCCACTGGAATTCCATCACCTCCACTAGCTTTGTTCGTAGTGATGCTTTCTAAGGCCCATTTGACTTCACATTCCAAGATATCTGGCTCTAGGTCAGTGATCACATCATCATGATTATCTGGGTTGTGAAGCTCTTTTTTGTACAGTTCTTCTGTGTATTCTTGCCACCTCTTCTTAATATCTTCTGCTTCTGTTAGGTCCACACCATCTCTGTTCTTTATCGTGCCCATCTTGCATGAAATGTTCCTTTGGTATCTCTGATTTTCTTGAAGAGATCCCTAGTCTTTCCCATTCTGTTGTTTTCCTCTATTTCTTTGCATTGATCACTGAAGAAGGCTTTCTTATCTCTTCTTGCTATTCTTTGGAACTCTGCATTTAAATGTTTATATCTTTCCTTTTCTCCTTTGCTTTTCGCTTCTCTTCTTTTCACAGCTATTTGTAAGGCCTCCCCAGACAGCCATTTTGCTTTTTTGCATTTCTTTTCCATGGGGATGGTCTTGATCCCTGTCTCCTGTACAATGTCACGAACCTCATTCCATAGTTCATCAGGCACTCTATCTATCAGATCTAGGCCCTTAAATCTATTTCTCACTTCCACTGTATACTCATAAGGGATTTGATTTAGGTCATACCTGAATGGTCTAGTAGTTTTCTCTACCTTCTTCAATTTCAGTCTGAATTTGGCAATAAGGAGTTGATGGTCCGAGCCACAGTCAGCTCCTGGTCTTGTTTTTGCTGATTGTATAGAGCTTCTCCATCTTTGGCTGCAAAGAATATAATCGATCTGATTTCGGTGTTGACCATCTGGTGATGTCCATGTATAGAGTCTTCTCTTGTGTTGTTGGAAGAGGGTATTTGCTATGACCAGTGCATTTTCTTGGCAAAACTCTATTAGTCTTTGCCCTGCTTCATTCCGTATTCCAAGGCCAAATTTGCCTGTTACTCCAGGTGTTTCTTGACTTCCTACTTTTGCATTCCAGTCCCATATAATGAAAAGGACATCTTTTTTGGGTGTTAGTTCTAAAAGGTCTTGTAGGTCTTCATAGAACTGTTCAACTTCAGCTTCTTCGGCGTTACTGGTTGGGGCATAGACTTGGATTACTGTGACATTGAATGGTTTGCCTTGGAAACGAACAGAGATCATTCTGTCGTTTTTGAGATTGCATCCAAGTACTGCATTTCGGACTCTTTTGTTGACCATGATGGCCACTCCATTTCTTCTGAGGGATTCCTGCCCACAGTAGTAGATATAATGGTCATCTGAGTTAAATTCACCCATTCCAGTCCATTTTAGTTCGCTAATTCCTAGAATGTCAACATTCACTCTTGCCATCTCTTGTTTGACCACTTCCAATTTGCCTTGATTCATGGACCTGACATTCCAGGTTCCTATGCAATATTGCTCTTTACAGCATCGGACTTTGCTTCTATCACCAGACACATCCACAGCTGGGTATTCTTTTTGTTTTGGCTCCATCCTTTCATTCTTTCTGGAGTTATTTCTCCACTGATCTCCAGTAGCATATTGGGCCCCTACTGACCTGGGGAGTTTCTCTTTCAGTATCCTATCATTTTGTCTTTTCATACTGTTCATGGGGTTCTCAAGGCTCGTATGATTAGAGATTAGAAGGCTCGTATGATTAGAGATCATACGAGTAGTTAAAACCCAGGGTGAAATCTGTATTAAAGTGTCCTTTATAAGAGAATTCAGTCAGAAAAACTGCAGATGGCTTCTTGGTGTATTTAATCTTGAAGAAATCATGTGACAGCTCCTCTCTTGTGGGGTCAGGCTGAGAAACAAGATGCTGTTTGTCTGAACACCTGGTTTTAAAAGGGCCTGACTTTGGTCTGTACTGAAAGTGATGTCTCAAAAGTGCTGTCTCCTTCACTCCAGACCACACAGATGGTAACTGTCCTCTCTGTGGGGAATAACAAGGCTTGTAGTATCAAGAGTTGGAGGTATTCTGCAGACTGTATCTAATCAGAAGTGGAATAGAAATACCTTTAAGTGGATTTTTTTAAAAAGCAAAATCATTTCTATCAGCATAAGTGTATAATTCACCTGCTGCTGCTGCTGCTAAGTCGCCTCAGTCGTGTCCGACTCTGTGCGACCCCATAGACAGAAGCTCACCAGGCTCCCCCGTCCCTGGGATTCTCCAGGCAAGAACACTGGAGTGGGTTGCCATTTCCTTCTCCAATGCATGAAAGTGAAAAGAGAAAGTGAAGTCGCTCAGTAAATGTGTGACTTCGTGACCCCATGGACTGCAGCCTACCAGGCTCCTCCGTCCATGGGATTTTCCAGGCAAAAGTACTGGGGTGGGGTGCCATTGCCTTCCCCATAATTCACCTAGTCATTGTGAATATTTGGGCTAGCTCCATGAATGAACCCCACCCCCACCCCTTTTCTTGAAGCAGCATGGCTAAGCTAAAGAAGCAACATGGAGTAGTGGAGGTGGTATTGAAGTGGGAGTCAGTAAACCTGAACAGGAGTCTCCGCTCTGCTACATACTAGTCAGGGGACCTTGACTTTGAACCCTTCAGAGGCTGTTGTTTGCATCTGTTAAATGGACTATGCATCCGTGCTGTGTTTACCTCAGAGGGATCAAATGGGCTTTTTAAAGTTGGAAAGCACTTTGAAAACTATACATTTTCTTTAGGTGTATAAGGGATTATTATCATTATTACAGATGATCCTCTGAGCTCTGATAACTTCCAAGGAATTTGTCTTTCTGTGTCCTGGATTTAAAATCAATAAATATGTGCTGTGTGTATCATATGTACCAGTTACTCACCTAGGCATGGAGCCTAGTATTGAACAAAGCAAAGCCCATATGAATTTAGGAGTGAGTAATCATATTGAGGGCCTATTAGGTACCCAGTGCAATATCACAGCCTGATGAAATAGTAGGCAGAGATTAGATGATGAACCTAAGTCTGCAGCTGTATAGCTGTGAGAGTCTTTCCCTGTATGAGTCTGAACCTTCCCATCTGTAAAGTCAGGTGGTTAGACAAGATAAAGTCTTCCCTGGTGGCTCAGTCAGTAAAGAATCTGCCTGCAATGCGGGAGACCCAGGTTTGATCAGTGGTTTAGGAAGATCCCCTGGAGAAGGGATTGGCAACCCACTCCAGTATTCTTGCCTGGAGAATTCCATGGATAGAGGAGCCTGGTGGGCTATAGTCCATGGGGTCACACAGAGTCGGACATGACTGAGTGATAACATGGCTTCCATAGTGACTCAAACAGTAAAGAGTCTACCTGCAATGCAGAAGACTTGGATTCAATCCCTGGGTCAGGAAGATCCTTGGAGAAGGGAATGACTACCCACTCCAGGATTCTTTCCTGGAGAATTCCATGGACAGAGGAGCCTGGCAGGCTACAGTCCATGGGGTTGCAAAGAGTCAGACATGACTGAGTGACTTTCACTTCAGTCAAGGTAAAGTCTAAGGTTCTCTTGAGCTAAAATATGTTTGGAGATTGAAATTGCTCAGTTTCCCTGCAATGAGTTTATTGTCCTGCCAGGATGGTCAGACTAACAGAGCCAACCAGTTTTAGAACTACAAGGACAACAGAGTGCCATTGTCACTTGAGATTCAGCAGAATAGTAACAGCAGTGTTGATCTGTGGGTAATAGAATGCTTAGACTTCTTGGGACACCATGTAGACATGGAAAGATGGGAAGCTTCAGATTAGAGGAAAGGAAAGAGGCTCGATTGAAGACACTGGAAATTTAATAAGTGGAAGAACGAAGGAGAACATGCCATTTATTGTTTTCCTAGTGCATCAGTCAAGAATCCTTGTAGGAAAATAATTGGTGGATTCAAAAGAATTTAATTGAAGAGAGTTTAACCAAAGGATGAGTTACAGATGTATGATCACTGTTAACAGAAACTAAAAAGAAATGATGAAACCCAACAGTGGTGAATCAGTAGCACTCCCTAGGCCTCAAGGGTAAGAAAGGGGAGTGTTGTTACCAGGGCCCAGTGAGACCTACAATTTGGGAGACTGTCTGACAGGAAGCTATAGCTGTGTTAAGCAGCCATTATAAGGACTTAGACAAGGCAGCAGGAAAGTAGAGAAATAAATGCCCTAACCTTTCTCTTCTTGCCCTCTGGTCTCCAGCTGGTACCTGCAATTGACAATACCCAGACAGAAGCCCGGGGCAAGGTAGTTTGGATAATGTAGTTCATTGAGGTCAGCTTCCCAGAGCAGGGCAGAGGGAGTTGGCTGGAAGGAGGCCCAGCAAACAGAATAACTAGCATACAAGATATCTAGGGGAGGAAAAGTCACCACTGTGGGCTCTTTCCAAGGAAGTTATCCCTCTGTTCAAATTCAAAATCTACTCTTAGGCTTAGTCTCTTTAGCTGTTATTGTCCAATATTTTACTCAGTCCATGGAAATGGCGGTAGTATTGCCTTTGTCCTAGAGTGATTGTGAAGACCCTGTGATATGACACATGAAAGTGCCCAGCACGTGCTGGAGGCTCAGTGTATTTTAGTTCCTTCCTTAATGCATGTGCCTAAAGGGCTCCTTGGCTGAAATGCTTTTCCAGTCAAGGCTTCAGAGGGTTGCTGGAACTGGAGTGAATGAAGGGGAGAATACCAGGAGATGAAGTCAGAACTCTGTAGCCCATTGTAATGACTTCAGCTTTTAATCAGAGTAAGGTAGGAAGTCATTGGAAAGTTGTGGGTTCCTATTATTCGCTAGGGCATCATTTGTTCATTTAAAAATATTTACTTAGGACACCACATGCTGTGTATTGTTTTAGGCACTGGAGATGCATTGATATGTAGTCCCTACCCTCAAGGGGTAGGATAATGCGGTCTTTAAAGGAGACAGATGACTTCAACTTAAAGTATAATATTAAGATATGAGTAAACATAGAAGCTCATAATAAGGACATCATCCTTGGGGCATCTGAAAGGCTTCCTGAGCATGATAATGTAAATTCAATCTTTCCCACAGAACTTAGCCAAGTCTAAACAGAGGAAAATGAAGTTCTAGGGATTTGGAGTGATATGTGCACTTGGGTTTAAAAAAAAATAGTTGGTGATGAGCTGGAAATTGCAGGTAACTTATATCACTGCATTTTGGCTTTGTGTAGGACAATGGTTAGAGATAAAACAAAGAAGTAAACAGAGGCCAGATCATGAAGAATTTATCCTAAAGGCAATGGTGGGTTTTTAAGCAAAATGATAAGTCACTCTGGCAAGATGAAGAAGAGTCCGTTGAAGTGGGGTTTAGGTGGAAGGTGGGAAGGTACAAAACTGCTGGAGACTATGAGGCTAATAATGGTGGCCTGAATGTAAGTAGAAGCTTTGGGGATAGTAATAGAGGACTGTTCCACGTTAACTTTTTATTAATGAGGGAGAAAGTACAGAACTTCATGATTGATTGTTAAGTGGGAGAATGAAAGAGCATTGTCAGAGATGACTCGGGTTTCTGGCATGGGCTACTAGGTAAATAATAAGACTAGTAGTAGATGTCAAAGACAGGAAATATAAGAGAAAGCAAAAATTTGGGGTGTGTGGGCGTTGAGAATAAAGGTGATAATGTCAGTTTTGTAAATGTAGATTTTTCATTGTAAAATGCATGTTATGTTAAATATACCATTTGAAAGGGTACAATTACATGACACTAAGTATATTCACCGGAGAAGGCAATGGCACCCCACTCCAGTACTCTTGCCTGGAAAATCCCATGGATGGAGGGGCCTGGTAGGCTGCAGTCCATGGGGTCACGAAGTCACACATTTACTGAGCGACTTCACTTTCACTTTTCACTTTCCTGCATTGGAGAAGGAAATGGCAACCCACTTCAGTGTTCTTGCCTGGAGAATCCCAGGGACGGCGGAACCTGGTGGGCTGCCGTCTATGGGGTCGCAGAGAGTCAGACACGACTGAAGCAACTTAGCAGCAGCAGCAGCAAGTATATTCACAGTGTTTCATAACCATCATTACTGTCTGGTTCCAGAACTTTTTTATATAATTGTATTTATTTATTTTTGGCTACACTGGGTCTTTGTTGCTTTGTGTGGGCTTTCTCTAATTGAAGCAAGCAGGGGCTACTCTTTGCTGTGGTGCGTGGGCTTCTCGTTCCCATGTCTTCTCGTTGTGGAGCATGGAATCTAGGCACATGGGCTTCACTGGTTGCGGCACACAGACTCAGTAGTTGGCGGCTTGTGAGCTCAGAAAGTGCAGACTCAGTTGTTATATTGCAGGGGCTTAGTTGCTCCATGCTGTGTGGAATCTTCCTGAACCAGTGATTGAACCTGTGACCCCTGCATTGGCAGGCAGATTCTTATCCACTCCATCACCAAGGAAGTCCCAGAACTTCTTCATATGCCAAGAAGGAACGCCATCCCTATTAAACAGTCACTCCTTAATACATGTAGATTTTGAGGCAATTGTGTGACATCCAAATACAGATGTTAAATATATATTTGAATATGTACTACTGAAGCTCAGGATAAAAATTCAGGCTGAAGATACATATTTTTGAAGCATTAGCATACAAGTAAGGGGTTCTCAACCTGGGGCCTATTGTCTTGAATGAGAATCTCTGAAATGTCCAAATGCATATATTTCTGCTCTAGAACAGATTGCTTCGTTAGGTGACTAGCCATAACTTCTTTCTGAGTAATCTTTTTTGGCTGTTAGGTGGGTATAGAGAGTATCATTTACAAAGTCAGCAATAGGGAGTTAACCAAACTGCCATAATTTACAAGTGTGTGTGTATCCAGTATAATGTAGAAAGTGTGAAAATGAAAGTCACTCAGTCGTGTTCAATTCTTTGCAACCCCATGGACTTCTCCAGGTCAGAATACTGGAGTGGATAGCCATTCCCTTCTCCAGGGGATCTTCCCAACCCAGGGATAGAACCCAGGTCTCCCACATTGCAGGCAGATTCTTTACCAGCTGAGCCACCAGGGAAACCTGGGATGGGTAGCCTATCCCTTCTCTAGCAGATCTTCCAGACCCAGAAGTCAAATCAGGGTCTCTTGTATTGCAGGCGGATTCTTTACCAGCTGAGCTATCAGGGAAGCCTAGTATAGTGTAGACTTTCTGATACACAAGCAGTTCTCAAAATATTAGATCTGAACAGCATCAGCATCGCCTGTATTTGTAAGAGAGATAAGTTCTTGGGCAGCACCACAGACCTGCTGAATTAGAATCTCTGGTCAAGGGCCAGAGGAGGAGGGAAAGTGGGGCACAGCTACCAGGTGATTCTGATGCATATTAAAGTTTGAGAAAAACTGTGGTGGACTATTCCTGGCCAACTCTTTCAGCCCAGTAATAAAACATGAGTTCCTGGTTTTCTCATTATCTTATATGTAACAAAATCTTCATGGCAACATTTTGCAATGGCTGATGAATTCCTCATGAAAAAGTTTTCTTTGAGTACTCTTGTCCATCTGTGACCTTCTCTGTCATCCCAAATCATAGATACACATATTAGTATCTACATGCTATTTCCCCCTTTAGTGTGCAAGAGTTATCTTCAACAACTGTAAAGATTGTTTATTTATAGATAACTGTGTCTATCTATACATTGTAGACTGTGAACAGTCGAACTGTTACCTAACTGCTGTGGAAAAGAAAATATTTCTGTGAATACCCTTTATTTTCTACCTAGTCCTTTGTCTTGGAAACTCCCAGTCTTCTGCTGAGTCATATCCTTGGCTTTGGAGAATATGAAATGAATCTCACTGAAATTGCACCATTCTTTCTTCTCTGCCCCTGTCAAGGAATATACAGTTGCATGGCCATGTCTAGAGATGCAGTAGCTATATTCAAATCCTTGTGTCCCCTGGAATAAATAGCTATAGTCAGGAAGAAATTAGAAGCCACAGACTGATTCTGAAGAGAATTGGACTTTGTCATCAAGGCCAGTCAAGGAAAGTTTTCAATTTCTGCCGATCCAGGGGTTAAGTCAGGCAGTGCAGTATTTTAGTTGTCTCTGTCTTTCTAAGAAGACTGTACACTAATTGAGGGCATGGATGATATTTTTTTTGCATTTTTGACCATGTCCTAACTAACATGTACTAGGCACTCAATAATCACTTGTCAAATTTAATTTACTTAATCCAGAAGTTAGAATATAAAGATTTAAATTCTGGCCCTACCTTTAAGCTACTAAAAGTTAACTTAATTGACCTTTGATTTCCCCGTCTCTAAAACATAAGTTTTGCCCTGCTTACTTCCCCTGTATAAAAACCTAAAGAGAAAATGTATATGAAGTACTCTTTAAAAAAAATACAGAGAGAGCTGAAAATGTGAACTTACATAATAATTTGATTTGTATGCTCTCTACCTTAGAGGAACAGTTGGTTCATTCTGATTGAGGAGAGAGAATAATATAGAATGGTGAGCTAGCAGTCGAGAGAAACTGGTTTGAATCCTGATTGCCTTTAAATTCTTTGGGTCTTAGTCTCCTTTTATCTCGAATGACAGAGCATAGATCAGGTTACTGCAGTGGTTCCCAGCTTTGGCTATATATAGGAATCCCCTGATACTGAAAAATACAACTCGCATAGACTTGATTTAGTTGGTCTAGGATGCATGGTGGGTCTTGAGATTTTTTTTTTTAACTCCCCTTTATTTTAAATCAGCAGAGCTGTTTATTCAGATTAAATTTTATACAGGAATCTAGTTTACAAAACATGTATCAGCAGGGCTTCTGTAGTCACTTTTTTAGGACTTTAAATTCTGACTACTGGTTTCTTTTTCTGATATCCCATTTTATAACTCCTAAGGCTACATGGAACACTGATAGAAAACCATTGAAATAGACAATTTCCAAGATCTTTTCCAGTTCCCAAATTAGGTTTTGGCTCTATGTCTACTCACAAGATCTCTGTCCTTTTTCTTAACACCAGCCTGACATGGAGGTTAGCTTTCCATTTACTTCCTTTTCATTACCCTGGCTCTTTTGCTCTGAGGTGATGAGTAGTCTAAAATTTAGTAGGCAAAAGCACCTCTAGGGTATCTTGTTGTCATACCTCCCCCTGAACCAGTACATCCAGGGTGGGTGCCAGATATCTGTATTTTCCACAAAAGTTTTTCAATTGTCTTTGAAACAACTGATCCATGAATAATACTTTTGGGAAAGATTGTCTTAAGAGATTTTGGGTCAAATGTAAAGCAGTAATGAATGATGAAACGTGGGGTCATAGTAGTAACACTGGATTTCATCCTGATCAGTTCCAGATCTATCAGAGAGGAGCATCTGGGCATTTAAGGCTCTAATTTATACTTCTGAAGCAGACATGTGACCAGAATTCTCAGTAACCGCCACAGATCCCTACTTGACAGTCACCTCTTTTTTAAAATCAGTTACTAAGTTTTATAGAAAGAACACAGCTGAGCATCATTCTATTGGACAATCACCTCTTCATCTGGGGCCATATGTATAAGAAGGATGATACAGAATCATGGTCACCGGGGGTCAGGCAAGCAGGATTCAAATCTCTATCACTGTGACTCTGCCACTCTCTGATTGTGTGTCCCTGAGCGTATCTTAACCTTAAACCTTGTATTTTTCCTCTTTTAAAAAGAAGAATACCCTCTTCTTAGGCCCAGATTTTAGTAAAAGTTTAACAAGATGATCTACCTAAAGCATATAGGAAAGTATCCAGCACACAGTAAATTTTGTCAAATTGTAGGTATTATTCTATCAGCAGGGCCTGAGCTAACTGACAAGAAGTTTTTTGTTTTATTCTTAGGTGGTGTTTCTCTGAGATTAAATATATAAAACCTTTTAATTCAGGTAAGTGCTTAGCTCATATCTGCTGAGATACCTAAAGTTCAGTAATCAACAATAGTATTTACTTAGTACTGCACTGTACCACGTTCTACTCAGAAAGCCAGGAAATTGGCAACTAGTGCTCTCAGAGCACTCGTAGAATTGAACTGAAGCCCACCAGGAAGCTTCTTACAATTTTATATTTCCAAGAAACTTCTTGGTGCGAAACTCAGACTTGACTTTGCTCTGACCTGGCTTGAGACTATTTTTGGCTGCAAAGGTGGGAGGAAAAAAAAATTATAGAGTTGAAATTATTATATAGAAAGTTTTTGGTTTTAACCACTGATGATATTAATTCACATTTAAGAGGAATGTTTCAGTGTTCTTTTCAGAGGGCCATGAGAGGGATGTTCAACCTATAGACTTGAGGCAGACAGGTAAGTGCTTTAATTTTGAAGGTATTTAAGAGAGAAAGCCAAAGATCTGCTGTGATAACCATGGTGGAAGTGTCTTTAGCAAAAGCTAAAGATGAGAAAGTGTTTTTCATATGTGAACTTGCAAGGGGAAATAGAAATAGACCAACAGGAACTTTCACTGGGCAAATTGAATTAATTGGGATTATTAACATTCTGTAAAATGAATCATGATTTGAATACTCCTCCTGTCATTAGTCCTTTTTCCATGTGAATTTAAGGTAAGATGACCGAAGGGTTTTATTGAACTTGTTTCTCTTTTTATAGAGGCCTAACTTAATAACTAATTTCTTCAATACCAGACCATGTACTTTGTATTCTTAGTGTGATAATTTGTCATATTAATATTATTTTCTGATATGGCTGTTTTGGAGAAAGCTTAGATTTTCTACCAAGGTTTGGAACTAAACTCTTGACATAATTCCAACCAAATAACTATTGATTGCTGTCTGGGAGGATTCTCTCTAACAGAAGGAAAATCTTCTCTTGTAGTTCTTTGTGGACATACATGCTTTTAAAGAATTTGAAAAACAATAAAAGAGCTATGGGATTTCCAAAGAGTATGTGTGTATTTGAGGAAGAGAGGAAGTTGTTTTGGGTTTGGTAAAACAAAATCAGTTCCATTTGAACTACACTTGTTATAATTTTAAAAGCTGAGCTTTGAAGGATAGGTAGATGGATTTTAGCTAAATAGAGGAATATGAGGGTATATAAAAGAGAATTATCCTGAGATTGAGAAGGGAGAGTTGTTTAATATTTCTCATGAAACCTTATGTAATTTGAATTCTTTTTAAGATTATGTATACTCCATGTATATGCAAGAGGTTATGTACATTTACCCAAATATTGCCGTTAATGTCTGCATTTGTGGCTTTCAAATCCTATGGTGTTTGATTTGACTCTAATTTTCTTCCGTAGGAAATTTCACTCTTCTTGGCCTGTTCATAATCTGTTTTGTCAAATGATGGCATCAGCACATTTGTGCCTTTACAGACATACTATCTGGTTAAGTTCTATGCCCATCTTTGTCTTGCTCTGTCTTTATGGGAGCCTGTAGTATTTACCTAAACACATTTTTAGGCCTGAAGCTGTTTTCGCTTAATGTCCTTTAATACAGGCTATTGGCATAGTGCCAAAGCATTGTTCCGTAAAAGCCAGTCTGAGTTTGGGGCAGAACAATGAGATTGAGGTAAAGCTTTGATTGTCTGTCTCAATCCAAGGAAGAACAAATGTTACAGTCCGTAAAGAGTCTTAGCTCTTTAAAAAAAAAAAAAAAAAAGCATATTAAGAAAGTTTTAAAAGCTTAGGACCTCTCCCCAGAAAAAATGCACAGGTATAGAAAATCTTAGAAGGTTCACAAAGTTTCTAGAGTTCATCTGTCAAGCCTTGGCATTAAAAAAAAAAAAAAAAAAAACTAATACTAAGAAGTGAACAAGGTGTATATCCTTCAAGTAATTCTGCATAAATATTATATCTCAAGCTTTTACTATATATTGAACATCATTAAGTTTAGAGTTATACCTGAAATAAAGATAGTCTATATTCTAGAATTGTGTGCCTAGTATCTGTCAGATCTTTCTTAGAAGGGACCACTGGCCCAAACTGAGGATTTTAGAAACAGGACTGAATTAAAAAAAAAAAAAGCACGTCCTCTGCATTTCAAGGACTCCTAATCATAGGACCACCAGGGAAGTCCATCTTTTCATCTTTAAATCTGCAACTCTGTACCCACTGAACAATAACTCCCCTTTCTCCCAATTGCCAGCCCCTGGGATGGCAATCACCATTCTTCTTTCTGTCTCTATGAATGGGACTACTCTAGGTGCCTCATAAAAGTATAATTGTACAGTACTTATCTTTCTACGACTGGCTTATTTCACTTAACATAATGTTCCTAAGGTTCCTTTACGTTGTAGCATGTCATAATTTCCTTCCTTTTTAAGGGTGAATAATATTTTGTTATATATATGTGTGTGTGTGTGTGTGTTGTTTAACATGTCACATGTTGTTTAACTATTTGTCAGTGGATATTTGGGTTGCTTCTGCTACTTAGCTATTGTGAATAATACTGCCAAAAGCATGAATATACAAATCTCTCTTAAGTCCCTGCTTTCAGTTCTTTTGGATATATACCCCAAAGTAGAACTGCTGCATTGTATACTAATTCTGTTTTTAACTCTTTTAAGAACCACCATATTGTTCTCCATATCAGCTGCACCATTTTACATTTCTACCAACAGTGCACAAGGATCTAATTTCTAATTACATTCTAATTTCTCCACATCTTTGCCAATAATATTTTTTTTTCTTTTAAAAAAAATAGTAGCCATCCTAATGAATGTGTTGGAGTAGGTTTTGCACACAAAAACCTAGGAAGACATCCTGAGACTATGGAACATTTTAAGAGCCTTTGAAGGCAGCAGTGTATGAGGAGGGAGCTGTTAAGGACACAGGGCAGATTCAGATACCAAAACCACCTGAGCTGGGGATAAAGTTGATAGCCTCCTCATGAAAACTAAGGGACCTCTAGGTATATAATCTTCTCCTGTGGCTCAGATGGTAAAAGCATCTGCCTACAATGCCTACCATGTGGGAGACCCGGGTTCAATCCCTGGGTTGGGAAGATCTCCTGGAGAAGGAAATGGCAACCCACTCCAGTATTCTTGCCTGGAAAATCCCACGGATGGTGGAACGTGGTAGGCTACAGTCCGTGGGGTCGCAAAGAGTCGGACATGACTGAGCAACTTCACTTCAGGTATATAATCACTACACAAAAATCAAAAGTTTTCTTAGTCAATAGCATTATCAGTTTGGAAATATAAAGATTCCATTCACATTAGGAATAAAATCTTAAACTGTCTAAGAATAAACATAAAAAGAAATGCAGAAAACTTAACTGTAAGACTTTATTGATAGACAAAAAGATGGCCTGAATAAATGACGAAATATAGGCATGTTTGTAGATGGAAAAAAATCCTGAAACTATGTACTTTATCTGTATAAATGTGTGTAAATGCAAAGTAAAAGTTATGGAAAGAGGAATAGCAAACCATTAACAGTGATTCTAGAAAGGGGAGTGGGATGTAGTGGTGGATATTATGAAAAGGGACTTAAATGTTTTACTTTGAATACCTCTGTCTTGTGTGCGTTTATAAAATAATGTACTAATGTATTATTTGTGGGGGAAAAAAACTGTCTTAAAGAAATGAAAATAACTTGAAATATTTCATGGCCTTTTATTTCTGCATAAAAATGGAGTAATCTAATTCTCACTGTGTATAGAGCCCCAGCCCCTAGGTTTTTGGAAGGTATTCAAAGGGAAAGAAAATACAATTCCCATACTTCAAGATTATAGATTAACAAGGAGTTAAGACTCCCAAGCATCACCAACTCAATGGACATGAGTTTGAGTAAACTCTGGGAGTTGGTGATGGACAGGGAGGCCTGGCGTGCTGCAGTCCATGGGGTTGCAAAGAGTTGGACACGACTGAGTGACTGAACTGAAGACTCTCAAAGAGTGGAATGGCAGAAGTAAGTACATAAACATCAGTAAATAAACATCATTGGAAAATAAATGATTTTTTCAGATAACAAAATTTATTTTCTGTCCAGCAGTGTTTCTGTTCTAACCATTTTAGACGAAACACTTTATAAAATTTGTTGGATGTTTTCTCACTTTCTTAAATACAATATACTAAACAAATTTTAACCTTTATTTTGATGATTCAGTGTTACATGTTATGATACTGTTTTATTTCTAGTACCTTCTGGAGCTATTGAATTGTATGTGGCTTTTATTACTATCATTTTAAAAATATTTATGACTGTGCTGTGTCTTCGTTGCTTTGTGGGCTTTTCTCTAGTTGCAGCGAGCAGGGACTACTCTTCACTGCAGTGTGTGGGCTTCTCACTGCAGTGGCTTCTCATGTTGAGCACAGGCTTTCAGGTGCAAGGGTTTCAGTAGCTGCAGCTCCTGGGCTCTAGAGCGCAAGCTCAGTAGTTGTGGTGCATGGGCTTAGTTGCTCCACAGCATGTGGGATCTTCCCCGACCAGGGATCGAACCCACGTCTCCTGCTTTGGCAGTCAGATTCTTTACCACTGAGCCACCAGGAAAGCCCCTTTTATTACTATATTAAATAGCCCCTCACTTGAATTAAAATACTTGAGTGCATAAATTTCATGTGGTCTACATTGGCTGTTCAGTGGTTAGCTGTTGCTTACCACCAGCTCACTGCCAAATATGAATGTTACGGATAAGGGACTGCTATAATCACACCAGGACCACAGCGTTGTCTAACTCAATGAAATTAAGCCATGCCCGTGGGGCAACGCAGGATGGGCGGGTCATGGTGGAGAGATCTGACAGGGTGTGGTCCACTGGAGATCAGATCAGATCAGATCAGATCAGTCGCTCAGTCGTGTCCGACCGCGACCCCGCGCAGCACGCCGGCCTCCCTGTCCATCACCAGCTCCCGGAGGTCCCAGACCGCATCCATGAGTCAGTGAGCCATCCAGCCATTCATCCCTGTCGCCCCCCCCCCCCCAACCCCAGCCAGAGCCCGAGCCCGGAGGTGCAACGGCGCGCACCCAAAGGGAGACCCAGAATGGACTGGACCGAGTGGGACCCAGAGTCCCCAACACCACAGGCAACCGCGAGCCCCCGTCCAGCCCACAACGAACAGGAAGACAAGCCGACAGGGAAGGGAGATGCCTGCGAAATGCACAGGGCACCCCAAGGAGAGCGCTCAGGCGCAGTCACCACGCAGTGAGGAGCCCAGAAAAACAAAGTCTGACACTGCCACTGCCCCATCTATTTCCCATGCAGCGATGGGACCAGATGCCATGATCTTCGTTTTGGAGAAGGGAATGGCAAACCACTTCAGTATTCTTGCCTTGAGAACCCCATGAACAGTATGAAAAGGCAAAATGATAGGATACTGAAAGAGAAACTCCCCAGGTCAGTAGGGGCCCAATATGCTACTGGAGATCAATGGAGAAATAACTCCAGAAAGAATGAAGGGATGGAACCAAAGCAGAAAGAATACCCAGCTGTAGATGTGTCTGGTGAGAGAAGCAAAGTCCGATGCTGTAAAGAACAATATTGCATAGGAACCTGGAATGTCAGGTCCATGAATCAAGGCAAATTGGAAGTGGTCAAACAAGAGATGGCAAGAGTGAATGTTGACATTCTAGGAATTAGCGAACTAAAATGGACTGGAATGGGTGAATTTAACTCAGAGGACCATTATATCTACTACTGTGGGCAGGAATCCCTCAGAAGAAATGGAGTGGCCATCATGGTCAACAAAAGAGTCCGAAATGCAGTACTTGGATGCAATCTCAAAAACGACAGAATGATCTCTGTTCATTTCCAAGGCAAACCATTCAGTGTCACAGTAATCCAGGTCTATGCCCCAACCAGTAACGCTGAAGAAGCTGAAGTTGAACGGTTCTATGAAGACCTACAAGACCTTTTAGAACTAACACCCAAAAAAGATGTCCTTTTCATTATAGGGGACTGGAATACAAAAGTAGGAAGTCAGGAAACACCTGGAGTAACAGGCAAATTTGGCCTTGGAATACGGAATGAAGCAGGGCAAAGACTAATAGAGTTTTGCCAAGAAAATGCACTGGTCATAGCAAATACCCTCTTCCAACAACACAAGAGAAGACTGTATACATGGACATCACCAGATGGTCAACACCAAAATCAGATCGATTATATTCTTTGCAGCCAAAGATGGAGAAGCTCTATACAGTCAGCAAAAACAAGACCAGGAGCTGACTGTGGCTCGGACCATGAACTCCTTATTGCCAAATTCAGACTGAAATTGAAGAAAGTAGGGAAAACCACTAGACCATTCAGGTATGACCTAAATCAAATCCCTTATGATTATACAGTGGAAGTGAGAAATAGATTTAAGGGCCTAGATCTGATAGATAGAGTGCCTGATGAACTATGGACTGAGGTTCGTGACATTGTACAGGAGACAGGGATCAAGACCATCCCCATGGAAAAGAAATGCAAAAAAGCAAGATGGCTGTCTGAGGAGGCCTTGCAAATAGCTGCGAAAAGAAGAGAAGCGAAAAGCAAAGGAGAAAAGGAAAGATATAAACATCTAAATGCAGAGTTCCAAAGAATAGCAAGAAGAGATAAGAAAGCCTTCTTCAGCGATCAATGCAAAGAAATAGAGGAAAACAACAGAATGGGAAAGACTAAGGATCTATTCAAGAAAATCAGAGATACCAAAGGAATATTTCATGCAAAAATGGGCTCGATAAAGGACAGAAATGGTATGGACCTAACGGAAGCAGAAGATATTAAGAAGAGGTGGCAAGAATACACAGAAGAACTGTACAAAAAAGAGCTTCACAACCCAGATAATCACGATGGTGTGATCACTGACCTAGAGCCAGACATCCTGGAATGTGAAGTCAAATGGGCCTTAGAAAGCATCACTCCGAACAAAGCTAGTGGAGGTGATGGAATTCCAGTGGAGCTATTCCAAATCCTGAAAGATGATGCTGTGAAAGTGCTACACTCAATATGCCAGCAAATGTGGAAAACTCAGCAGTGGCCACAAGATTGGAAAAGGTCAGTTTTCATCCCAATCCCAAAGCAAGGCAATGCCAAAGAATGCTCAGACTACCACACAATTGCACTCATCTCACACGCTAGTAAAGTAATGCTCAAAATTCTCCAAGCCAGGCTTCAGCAATATGTGAACCGTGAACTTCCTGATGTTCAAGCTGGATTTAGAAAAGGCAGAGGAACCAGAGATCAAATTGCCAACATCCACTGGATCATGGAAAAAGCAAGAGAGTTCCAGAAAAACATCTATTTGTGCTTTATTGACTGCCAAAGCCTTTGACTGTGTAGATCACAATAAACTATGGAAAATTCTGAGAGAGATGGGAATACCAGACCACCTGACCTGCCTCTTGAGAAACCTGTATGCAGGTCAGGAAGCAACAGTTAGAACTGGACATGGAACAAACAACAGACTAGTTCCAAATAGGAAAAGGAGTATGTCAAGGCTGTATATTGTCACCCTGCTTATTTAACTTATATGCAGAGTACAGCATGTGAAATGCTGGGCTGGAGGAAGCACAAGCTGGAATCAAGATTGCTGGAAGAAATATCAATAACCTCAGATGTGCAGATGACACCACCCTATGGCAGAAAGTGAAGAACTAAAGAGTCTCTTGATGAAAGTGAAAGAGAAAACTGAAAAAGTTGGTTTAAAGCTCAAGATTCAGAAAACTAAGATCACGGCATCCGGTCCCATCACTGCATGGGAAATAGATGGGAAAACAGTGGAAACAGTGGCTGACTTTATTTTTGGGGGCTCCAAAATCACTGCAGATGGTGACTTCAGCCATGAATTTAAAAGACGCTTGCTCCTTGGAAGAAAAGCTATGACCAACCTAGACAGCATATTAAAAAGCAGAGACATTACTTTGTCCACAAAGGTCCATCTAGTCAAGGCTATGGTTTTTCCAGTAGTCATGTATGGATGTGAGAGTTGGAGTATAAAGAAAGCTGAGAGTCGAAGAATTGATGCTTTTGAACTGTGGTGTTGGAGAAGACTCTTGAGAGTCCCTTGGACAGCAAGGAGATCCAACCAGTCCATCCTAAAGGAAATCAGTCCTGGGTATTCATTGGAGGGACTGATGTTGATGCTGAAACTCCAATATTTTGACCACTTGATGCAAAAAGCTGACTCATTTGAAAAGACTCTGATGTTGGGAAAGATTGAAAGCAGGAGTAGAAGGGGATGACAGAGAATGAAATGGTTAGATGGCATCACCAACTCAATGGTATGAGTTTGGGTGAACTCCAGGAGTTGGTGATGGACAGGGAGGCCTGGTGTTCTGCGATTCATGCGGTTGCAGAGTCGGACACGACTGAGCGACTAAACTGAGCTGAGTAATGTTGGGCAAGTTACTTAGCCTCTCCTTTGCCTTAGTTTCATTATCTGTAATGTGGAAAGAGTAATAATACAATGGCATTAATTATACAGTGGTATTCATCTTTGTAATACTAATCATAATATTATTTTAAGGGTTAAGTGAAGAAAAAGATATGTAAGTGCTGAGAACATAGTGAGCTCTGAATTAATGTTACCTCATTTATTATTTGGAGAAGGCAATGGCAACCCACTCCAGTGCTCTTGTCTGGATAATCCCACAGATGGAGGAGCCTGGTAGGCTGCCATCTATGGGGTCGCACAGAGTCAGACACGACTGAAGTGACAGCCGCAGCCGCAGCAGCACTTATTATTGGGCTTCCTGGTAGGTCAGATTGTAAAGAATCTGCTTTCGATGCAGGAGACCTAGGTTCAATCCCTGGGTCAGGAAAATCCCTTGGAGAAGAAAATGTATTTCCTTCCTTCCTTCCACTCCAGTATTCTTGCCTGGAGAATCCCATGGACAGAGGAGCCTGGTAGGCTACAATTCATAGGGTCACAAAAAGCTGGACATGATCGAGCGACTTAGCACTTTTATTATTAAGTTTAATAATAGAGCTCACCTCTTGCCTATTTACGTAAAATGCCTAAGCTTTTAGCTCATAGACACTTTGTCATTAGTTTCGGCTGCCCAGTGGTCAACATGCCTTTAATATGTTAATGAGCTTTCATTCTCAATTAAGTCCTTAAGGAATTTCAAATTCAAATACTTTTGGCATGAGCTAAGCACAGCATAATTAGGAAACTGAATCTGCTACTAAAAAAAAAAAAAATCACAGATCCAAAGCTACTTATGTATAATCTTTCATTCTGCAATGCCACTGTCTTCTCTCCAAGCCTGACTTCTTAAGAGTTTGCCACACTGTCACTCAGTGACCAAGTACAAGATAGAAAGTCAAGTACAGGCCTTGTTAGCAAGTATTAGAAATGTCAATACAAGTATCATGACATTATACAACTCCAGGGACACGATGCCCATTGTGGTCTGTGAATGGTAACCACTAAAGATACGCAGTGTACAACCTGGGTGGCCACATATGTTGCCTCAGGCAAGGTAACCAAGGAGATTAGACCTTCATTTTCTTGAGCAAATGGGAGACATTCTACAAAACAAAAAAGAATCCGTGTGGTTTAAAATGGAGAAATGTTCACCCAAAGGATAGGAATGGGCCTTAAATTCAGGACTTAAAAAATCAAAAAGCATGATTCCCAGGTCTGGTTTTTTTCCACTTAATATTTCTCAGAGCCTAAGTTTTCTCAACTGTAAATGGACAACTACCTTTCCCTATATCTCAAGCTTAATGAGATAATTTTTATAAGCCATGAAACCTAAACAAACTCAAATGATGAGTTTCCCTTATTCCTTGTTATAGTTTTTGTGCTAAGGAAAAACAGTCTTCAGAAGGTTTGTGATCTCTGGTTTATTCATGGTTCAGAGACTTAAAGGAGTGTCTTTTTTTAAGGAATGATTGATCTACCTCTGATGATCAGATGCAAAGAGCATTGCATAATGCTCTGTATAATGAGGAGTGTTTCTGAGAATATAAAATGAAGAGAGATGGAACTGATAGAGGAGAAAAGTATAATAGTTAACGGATTTTTTACTCCTTTAGTTGCTGTTGTAGTGAATTGTATACTTTCCTACTAAAATAAAAGATCCCTTAGGTTTAAATCAATAAAATGAAGTTAAATGACTAGTATAATTATAAAATTCTAAAATCCATGGGTTGATAAGACCAAGTATACCATTTTTCTTTTTAAATTTATTTTTTTAATTGGAGGAAAATTGCTTTACAGTGTTGTATTAGTTTCTGCCATAGAACAACATGAATCAGCCACAATTATACATATATCCTGTCCCTCTTGAGTGTCCCTCCCCTCCCCCCATCCCTTCCCTTTAGGTCCCAAATGTACCTTTTAAGAAAAAAAATTTTTTTTTCATCTTTTGGTCATCCGTTTGAGAGAGCCAACTAGTAAGAAAGCTGCTTGACCTCCAAAAGAACCAAACAGGAAATTTTTTTTTAAAAAATTAATTTTATTGAAATATAGTTGATTTATAAAGTTGTGCTAGTTTCTAGTATACGGCAAAGTGATTCAGTTGTACATGTTGTACATATATATAATAGTTTGCATCTGCTAATCCCAAGCTACCAATTCATCCCTCCCCCACCCCTCCTCCCTGTTAGAAACCACAAAGTCTGTTCTCTCTGTGAGTCTGTCTGATTCATAGATTAGTTCACTTGTGTCATATTTTAGATTCCACATGTAAGTGATATCATATGATATTTGTCTTTCTGACTTACTTCATTTAAAAAAGTGTGATAATCTCTAGGTCCATCCATAGTGCTGTAAATGGCATTATTTCATTCCTTTTTATGGCTGAGTAGTATTCCATATCAGTTCTGTTCAGTTGCTCAGTTGTGTCTGACTCCTTGCAACTCCATGGACTGCAGCATGCCAGGCTTCCCTGTCCATCACCTACTCCCAGAGCTTGCTTAAACTCATGCCCATTTTTGATTGGGTTGTTTGTTACTGAGTTGTATGAGCTGTTCAAACAAGGAAATATTGAGTAACAATGAAAGCCTGGAGCCACAGAGGCCTATGCACAATTACTAAGCTTTGATACCTTATTTACTTTTCTGTGTAGCTTTTCCCTTTGTATCTTCCATTTTAAAAATGTATATCTAATTATATCCATAAAATTTTTCATAACTGGATATAAGTATTAATAAATAATGATAAAAATTTAATTAACATAACATCTTTTATTTTAAAGGTTATTTGATTATCAATGGAAAAAAATTATTTGAATCTGTTTTTACCAAGACTTTCACTGCTACTGTAAGACAAACGCCACTTTTTCTTGACTTCACCTAAAATAACTCGTCCTTCAGAACTATTTTGGCATTTTGTTTACTATCTTCTCCAAATCCCCTTAAAGCATTTATCATTTTTGCATTATATCTGTTTGTACTTTTAAATCTTGTTATCTTCCTCATTCACAATATTATTCATTTCTGTATTTCACTATAACATGTACACGATTGCTTCTTTTTTTGTCCCCAACTTTATTGAGATATAATTGACATTTAACACATTGTGTGTGTGTTAGTATGACTCTTTGTAACCCCATGGACTGTAGCCACCAGGCTCCTCAGTCCACAGGATTCTCCAAGCAAGAATACTGGAGTGGGTTGCCATTTCCTACTCTAGGGGATCTTTCCAACGCAGGGATTGAACCTGAGTCTCCTGCATTGCAGGCAGATTCTTTACTGTCTGAGCCACCAGGGAAGCCCATATATAAATTGCATATGTATTTAATTTGTTGGAGTTGTGAAGTTTTATATATCCAGCCTATGGTTAATTGCCTTAAGAACCATCTCTTTGTAAACTACATTTTGTTTGGATCCTACTCATTTCCCTCCTATCCTGTTGTCTTTTTCATCTTTTGCTTGGATTGTAGGACATAAATGGTAACTAAGAAGTCAGTTGTTCTTCCACTTTCATTTCTAAGATCTTGGAAATAAGGGAAATTAGATTTACAGCTGAAAATTAAATTGTAAATTCAGCACAAATCAAGGCAAAGCTACCCAAAAATCACCCTTAAAAGACAGCCTGGGCAGATTAAGAGTTGACTAAATATATTTGTCTAAAGAATATTCATAAAGTGCTATTAGTTAACAAAGATGACATAGGAAAACAAGAGTGAGAAGCATATTTTGGTTGTGCCTGTGCAAGTACTGTCCAGGAGAGAGAAGGTATGTCACAAACTGGAACATTTCTCTTGCTGCATTGTGGCCTGATGTTATTAAATATTTAAAGCACACAATTTAATTTCCCTATTCTCTAATTCCATGTTGATCAAGCAATCTTCTGATAATGATTGATTTTTCGTATATATCTTTTTCCAAGGAGAAAATATCTGAATGTGCCAAAGTAAAAGTTATGGTCACTGGGACAGTTAATCTGTTTCATTACAAATAATCATCTGCCACTCAGGTTTTAATTAGCCTCTAAAACCTTTTCAGTGTTAATGTGAATTGTAGATTCAGTCTCAGTGAACAGCCAAAACCAAGTTTCTGAGTCTAGAAACCAAAGTTCACATCCTAGACTTTATAGTGAATCACAAGGTAAATTCCACTTCATGGATATTTTACCTCATATAGAAAAACTGTCAAATGTTACCCCTTCCCCCATCCTCATTACAAATGCCTTAATTCATATATTCATTATTTTTTTCCTCTCAATTACAAATAGCAGCATCTTAACTCATTTCTCAAGAGTCTTCTCCAACACCACAGTTCGAAAGCATCAATTCTTCGGCGCTCAGCCTTCTTCACAGTCCAGCTCTCACATCCATACATGACCACAGGAAAGACCATAGCCTTGACTAGGCGAACCTTTGTTGGCAAAGTGATGTCTCTGCTTTTGAATATTTTGAATATGCTATCTAGGTTGGTCATAACTTTCCTTCCAAGGAGTAAGCGTCTTTTAATTTCATGGCTGCAGTCACCATCTGCAGTGATTTTGGAGCCCCCAAAAAGAAAGTCTGACACTGTTTCCACTGTTTCTCCATCTATTTCCCATATAGTGATGGGACCAGATGCCATGATCTTTGTTTTCTGAATGTTGAGCTTTAAGCCAACCTTTTCACTCCCCACTTTCACTTTCATCAAGAGGCTTTTGAGTTCCTCTTCACTTTCTGCCATAAGGGTGGTGTCATCCGCATATCTGCGGTTATTGATATTTCTCCCAGCAATCTTGATTCCAACTTGTGTTTCTTCCAGTCCAGCATTTCTCATGATGTACTCTGCATATAAGTTAAATAAACATGGTGACAATATACAGCCTTGACATACTCCTTTTCCTATTTGGAACCAGTCTGTTGTTCCATGACCAGTTCTAACTGTTGCTTCCTGACCTGCATACAGATTTCTCAAGAGGCAGATCAGGTGGTCTGGTATTCCCATCTCTTTCAGAATTGTCCACAGTTTATTGTGATCCACACAGTCAAAGGCTTTGGCATAGTCGATAAAGCAGAAATAGATGTTTTTCTGGAACTCTCTTGCTTTTTCCATGATCCAGCAGATGTTGGCAATTTGATCTCTGGTTCCTCTGCCTTTTGACTCTTGAGAGTCCCTTGGACTGCAAGGAGATCCAACCAGTCCATTCTGAAGGACATCAACCCTGGGATTTCTTTGGAAGGAATGATGCTAAAGCTGAAACTCCAGTATTTTGGCCACCTCATGCGAAGAGTTTACTCATTGGATAAGACTCTGATGCTGGGAGGGATTGGGGGCAAGAGGAGAAGGGGACGACAGAGGATGAGATGGCAGGATGGCATCACTGACTCGATGAATGTGAGTCTGAGTGACCTCTGGGAGTTGGTGATGGACAGGGAGGCCTGGCGTGCTGAGGTTCATGGGGTCACAAAGAGTCGGACACGACTGAGCGACTGATGTGATCAGATCTAACTCATTTCTGGGCCATCAGTCAAGCTAGACTCCATTCTGATGCTGTATCTTTCTGAATCACAAGTCTGATCATGTTAACTAACCTTTTAAAGTATTCAGTGGCATTCTGCAATGTACTTCATGCCATTTCATATGTTGTGCCTCACTCCTGCCTGGAAAACTTCCATCTCCCATGTTCACTAAGCTAACATATTTATTCTGGAAGACTCAGCTCAGGATCTGCTCGAGAAACATTACCAGATCCCTGCAATCTGGTTTAGATGCTTCGCATTTGCACTTGTGCAGCACCCTGTCCTTACCTCTCTCCTACTATCCACCACACTGTAGAGCAATTTTTCCTTGTATGTCTCCCTTACTATCACTTCAAGGCAGTGATAGGGGTAGTGTGATCTTTTCTGCAACCCTTAGTGAAGTGAAGTCGCTCAGTTGTGTCCGACTCTTTGCGACCCTGTAGACTGTAGCCTCGGAGAAGGCAATGGCACCCCACTCCAGAACTATTGCCTGGAAAATCCCATGGATGGAGGAGCCTGGTGGGCTGCACTCCATGGGGTTGCTAAGAGTCGGACACGACTGAGCGACTTCACTTTCATTTTCACTTTCATGCATTGGAGAAGGATATGGCAACCCATTCCAGTGTTCTTGCCTGGAGAATCCCAGGGACGGGGGAGCCTGGTGGGCTGCCGTCTATGGGATCGCACAGAGTCGGACACGACTGAAGCGACTTAGCAGCAGCAGCAGCAGACTGTAGCCTACCAGGCTCCTCCGTCTGTGGGATTCTCCAGGCAAGAGTACTGGAGTGGGTTGCCATTTCCTTCTCCAGGGGATCTTCCCAACCCAGGGAATGAACCCAGGTCTCCCGCATTGTAGGCAGACGCTTTTACCGTCTGAGCCACCAGGGAAGTCCAACCCTTAGCAACCCTTGCTGCTGCTGCTGCTGTTGCTAAGTCGCTTCAGTCGTGTCCAACTCTGTGTGACCCCATCCCTGGGATTCTCCAGACAAGAGCACTGGAGTGGGTTGCCATTTCCTTCTCCAGTACATGAAAGTGGAAAGTGAAAAGTGAAAGTGAAGTTCCTCAGTCGTGTCCAACTTAGCGACCCCATGGACTGCAGCCTACCAGGCTCCTCTGTCCATGGGGTTTTCCAGGCAAGAGTACTGGAGTAGGGTGCCATTGCCTTCTCCCTAGTGTAATACTTGACACATTTGTTAAATGAAATTACGAACTTTTCTATAACCTTACTCATTTCATTTAAACTTCAAAAAGTTTCTGCAGTCTCCTTTCATTTCCCCGATCTGTATTTTTTTCTTAATCTTTGACCATTCATCCCTAGCCACTTTTGTTCCTACTTTGAACTTGTCATGTTCTTCCTCTGCATCTTCAGAGCCCTATGGTGTGTGTGTATGTGTGTGTGTGTGTGTGTGTGTGTGTGTGTGTGTGCGTGCGCGCGGCATGTATCCATTCATGAATAGATTGTCAGGTGTCATAAATTTGTGAATGGCATTGTAATGTATAATTCCTCCTGTTGTTGTGTTAGTTGCTCAGTTGTATCCGACTCTTTTGAATGTATAATTCTTCCTGTAGAATAAAATGTAATTGAATAAAAATAAATTAATATTAAATAAAATATAATTGAAAAGATAAATAGCTTCTTCTGCTTTATTGTCTATGCCAAAGCCTTTGACTGTGTGGATCACAATAAACTGTGGAAAATTCTTCAAGAGATGGGAATACCAGACCACCTGACCTGCCTCTTGAGAAACCTGTATGCAAGTCAGGAAGCAACAGTTAGAACTGGACATGGAACAACAGATTGGCTCCAAGTAGGAAAAGGAGTAAGTCAAGGCTGTATACTGTCACCCTGCTTATTTAACTTATATGCAGAGTACATCATGAGAAACACTGGGCTGGAGGAAGCACAGGCTGAAATCAAGATTGCTGGAAGAAATATCAATAACCTCAGATATGCAGATAATACCACCCTTATGGCAGAAGGTAAAGAAGAACTAAAGAGCCTCTTGATGAAAGTGAAAAAGGAAAATGAAAAAATTGGTTTAAAGCTCAAGATTCAGAAAACTAAGATCACAGCATCCGGTCCCATCACTTCATGGGAAATGGATGGGGAAACAGTGGCTGACTTTATTTTTTTTGGGCTCCAAAATCACTGCAGATGGTTACTGCAGCCGTGAAATTAAAAGACACTTGCTTCTTAGAAAAAAAGCTATGACCAACCTAGACAGCATATTAAAAAGCAGAGACATTACTTTGTCCACAAAGGTCCATCTACTCAAGGCTATGGTTTTTCCAGTAGTCATGTATGGATGTGAGAGTTGGAGTATAAAGAAAGCTGAGGGTCGAAGAATTGTTGCTTTTGAACTGTGGTGTTGGAGAAGACTCTTGAGAGTCCCTTGGACTGCAAGGAGATCCAACCAGTCCATCCTAAAGGAAATCAGTCCTGGGTATTCATTGGAGGGACTGATGTTGATGCTGAAACTCCAGTACTTTGGTCACCTGATGCAAAGACCTGACTCATTTGAAAAGACCTTGATTCTTTTCAAAAAATTGAGGAAAGATTGAGGGCAGGAGAAGGGGACAACAGAGGATGAGGTGGTTGTATGGCATCACTGACTCAATGGACATGGGTTTGGGTAGACTCCGGCAGTTGGTGATGGATAGGGAGGCCTGGCGTGCTGCGGTTCATGGGGTCACGAAGAGTTGGACACGACTGAGTGACTAAACTGAACTGAACTGAAGTAGCTTCTGGATGAAAATTACTACATAAATGATAGCTCATAGAATATACACAAAAATCAACCTCTTTGAGATGCAAATTCTAGGCAGTCAGCTAGGCTCACTCACTATTTTACTGACTACTGCACACTGACTTCACAGAGCGCCCAATTCAGATTTATCCTTCAGTAAAATCAGTCTATAGTATGAGCTTTCAAGGTTGCTTATGAAGGCTGACTTTATACAGCTATTAAATCTGAGAATGCCAGGTTCACAGTATTACATGTATGTTCTAGGCTTGATGATGTATTAAAGCAATAAAAAGTGGGGGTTTTTTTGCCTTCAAAAAGTATACAAGACTTTCTTTTATACAAAGAACTTAGAAAATTGTGCCTCCTCTAGGAAACCCCAATTGGAAAGATATTAAATAAGTGCTCTCTTTACATATACATTTTTAAATTATTCAGTTTCAAAAAAGTTCCATTGGTTGTGATTGTATTGAAATTGTGGCTTAATCTGGGGGATAGTGTATATTTCTGCAATATTGAGTCTCCGTATCAGGAACATGTTATTTCTGTGTCAATTCATGTCTTCTTCTACAGACCTCAGTAAAATTTTGTAACTTTTTATATTGATCTGTACATTTATTGTCAGGCATATCCTAGTTGTTTTAAATCTTCTTGCCCTATGAAAGAGTTGGACATGACTGAAGTGACGTAGCATGCGCGCATGCACACACACACACACACACACGCCCTATGTAAATGAAACTTTTCCCATTTTTTTCCCCAACTGCTTATTAGAAGTATCTAGAAAGGCCATTTAGTTGTAAATTTAGTTTGTAACTAGGCACCTTACTGAAATCTTGTTATTTCTAATAGCAAGAATAATTCTAAGACCAGAAAGGGCAGTAGAAATTATCGTGTCCAACTTTATGTATAGATGAGAAGACTCAGACTCGGGGTTGAGTTAAAATGTTAGAGCTCATGAATCTCTAATCATTGCATTTTATAAATACCATATTGTTGTGGAAAAATGAGGTAGTGAGACTGAGACAACAAACTACTAAGGTCGGGCCTCTCAAATCTATACCCTGCTGTAGTCATCACCAATCCAGGGCTGACAAATTTGGTTCAATTTATGGCTTATCCTAAGAGTAATCAGGTCCTAGGGGATCAATTCACTCTTTTCTTCCTGGAAAGAATAATTTATCAACAAAACACCTAATTTAGGAGTTTTACCATGGGAAATCTTGTAATGTTCAGGTCATTGCTTTCTAGTGGGCAGCTCTACCCAGGAAACCAAATTCAAGGTCCCAGAATTACAACAAAGAGAACTGGATGTTTCTATGTGGTATTTATATTACGATATGGTATTCTGATAGTCTGATAAACTGTTATGTTCTAGTGATAACTTCTTTCCAAATAATTCTGATTGACATTATTATCAGAGAAACTTTTCCCCAGGCAGTGGTTAAAATAGTGGTTGATGCGAGTCTGAGTGACCTCTGGGAGCTGGTGATGGACAGGGAGGCCTGGCGTGCTGCGGTTCATGGGGTCGCAAAGAGTCGGACACGACTGAGCGACTGATCTGATCTCTGATCTCTGAATTTTTATTCTAAAAACAGTCACTCCTTCACTCTCTCATGACCAACATGTTGGTGTTAATGAGTAGAGTTTCTCTTAGATTAGTTCTATTTTAATTTCACACCTCCCTTTTTAGAAAGGGACCTAAGCCCCATGCTGAGATTTATTTAGGCTGTACTTTAATCTTATCAGCACATTTGTAAATCATCTCTTAAGCAGATTACTTCAGAAAATATTTCCATAGATGGTTAAACATTCACGAATATTGAGTTCTTGTTAACTTTCAAGGGCGTGGGTGAGCATGTTTAAAATCTGGTTCCCAAATTTTTACCATATTTGTCTTTTTGGATCCTGTAGCATCCTTATCAAACACTCCACAGCTTCCTGAGATCAGCCATACAACTGACCACTCAGCATAACCCAGAAGAAGTCCATCAGAAGTTACTGAAATTAAGGGAGTGTAGGGATTCTCCATTAATTGGAATTGCTGAGGAAGCCTGTAAAATAAATAATTGTGCCCACCTGCTCAATCTGTTGTCAGGACTGCAATGAGCAGAACTATTACTCTTGCTTTACACAGCATTTGTCTGAGTAGGCCCAACCAGTAGAGCTAGCACATGATTTGAATTTGTTGGATTGGAATTGAAATATGTAGAGTTAGGTTATTGGAAATCTCTGGGAGCTAAAATAGAGAATTGAAATCCCTAAAAGGATTTGAGGTTGAATAAGATTGGAGTTGAGTGCATTTAAGAATTAGGGCAAGCAGCAAAGCTAAGATGTCCTAGATCTGTGCTGAAAAACAGATAAGTTGCTTATAGTTCATTTTATTGGCTGCTGCTTTTGTAGTAGGTGGATCAGCCAGATTTCAGGGCTCACAGGTGACCACATTGCCACATGATGGAAGGTGATGGTGGGTGAAGGGTAATATACAAGGTCTGCATGCTTGTTCATCTCAGTACTCACGAGTAGGATAAGATAGAATTCAGGCAGGCCCTGTTGTTGGCACTTGCTTGCCTCCAGGGCTTATAAAGGTCAGGAGAAATCTAATGAATAAAGGAATTTATAGAGTTGTCTGAAAATGCTGTCTTAAGAGACAGTGATCTTAAGAGGCTATCTTAAGAGAAAGTGATTTCTTCTTCACTGGAAGTATTTAAGCAAGGTGGCCAGGGTTGCTGGGAATGATTGCTCTGAGTGGGAGAATGAACCATTTATCTCCCAGTGCTTTTCCAATTGTGGAAGTCTGTAATTTTCAGAACCAAGGTGACCCTGAGAGGCCACGCAAGATCCAGGATGGCTCCCAGCTCAGACATGCCTGGTGGGAGTGGAAGGCAATGTGATTCTTCTCATTTGGGCTTACTTTGATTGAGTCTGATCCCTCTGTGACTCACTGTCCTTAAACCCAATAAAACCCCATTTGACGTGAGAAAAACCACTTGACAACTTTAGTTGTCAACTCCCAGTTTAGTCTCAAAGCCAGTGCATCCAGGGGATATGTGGGCACCAGGAGCCTCATATGGGAGTTACTTGAACTCCCACAGCTTGTTGACCTGGTAGCATTAGAAATGTTCTGCCTTCGGCTATGAAGTAGAGTAATGGAGCATAGACCACCAGCAGAGAAGTGGCACATGGGGCCAGAAAATCCCTTAGAGTTTAGGATTTGAGGTTATGTAAGTCACAGACTGTCCCCACTTTCTGGCCATCACACGTGTATCTAATGAAGTAGTTCAGCTAAGGAGAATGTCTCTTTGGGTTGGTTTTAACTGAAAGATGTACAGATCCTGGATAAATCATCAGATAAAGTGTATTCTTGATGGCAGTTGTCTTGATGAAATTATTAGAAGGAGACATAACATGTATTATTCAGAAAGGATTTCCTTGGTCTGATTTTCTTAATGAACTCACCAATTGCTAGTCTCTATTCTTTTTTCAAGTTCACAAATTTTTTTTTACATCTGATCTCCTACTTAGAAGCCAGGCCCTGTGCTAGGGCTTTAAAGGATATAGAAATTACGTAGGCATTTTCACACTTGCCAAGAGAGATGAAGTTGAGAAAAATAATTACAGCACAAGAACAACTATTAGTTTTAGGGAAATAATGTCAACCAAGTGGTATGGGAGTTGGGATGGGAGAAATATTATTTTTGGATCAGGGAAGCAGAGAAACGTCATTGAGAAGTTCATGGGATTTGAACAGGCCTTTGTAAGTTAACCTTTGAAAAATTTTGACTGATACAGAGTAGGGCGTTAGCCTTGGAAGCAACAGTGTGAGCAATGGCATAGGTGCAGGAAAGCATGGTCCCTATAGAGGGAAAAGTACATAGGCCATTTTGAATAAAGGTAAATAGTGGCAAAGAAAGATGAAAGAACAGTTTGTGTTCAAACTAGAGCATCTTGTATGTGTGGCTGAACTTCGTTCAGTAACCCATGGGAAGCCACTGAAAGTTTCTGAGCTGGTAAGAAGTCATGACCACTGTCCGCTCTAGGGCAGCAGTGGACAGTTTATAAAATTGGAAGCAAATCACAGGAAATTGAATCTAGGAGTAAGTATAAAGAATCCAATGTATTAGAGGAATTAGAAAGGTGGTAGTAGCTTCAGGAGACCCTCAGATGGAATTTATAGAATCCGACAGGTGATCAGAGGAGGAACAGATGGTAACTCTTAAATTTTACAAACAAGTTACAGAATAATAAGGCAGAAGAACAGATATGCTAACTAGCAGAGAAGGTAAGCAATGTCGTTTTGGAATATGTTTATCTTGAGATGCAAGTGACCACCTAAGAGGAAATGTCCAACTGTTTAAGTTTGGAACTAGAGATAGCTTTAGGAGCCAGGGCTAGAGATGCAGTGAGGGGATATGATATCATACATAACTCAGGAAAGAACCCACACAAAAAACAGGGATAAGAACAGTACCTTGGAAGAAGCTCACCTAAATATGTGCAAGGCACTGTAAAAAAAATACTTGATATCAGATCAGATCAGATCAGTCGCTCAGTCGTGTCCAACTCTTTGCGACCCCATGAACTGCAGCACGCCAGGCCTCCCTGTCCATCACCAGCTCCCGGAGGTCACTCAGACTCGCATCCATCGAGTCAGTGATGCCATCCAGCCATCTCATCCTCTGTCGTCCCCTTCTCCTCCTGCCCTCAATCCCTCCCAGCATCAGAGTCTTCTCCAATGAGTCAACTCTTCGCATGAGGTGGCCAAAATACTGGAGTTTCAGCTTTAGCATCATTCCTTCCAAAGAAATCCCAGGATTGATCTCCTTCAGAATGGACTGGTTGGATCTTCTTGCAGTCCAAGGAACTCTCAAAAGTCTTCTCCAACACCACAGTTCAAAAGCATCAATTCTTCGGCGCTCAGCCTTCTTCACAGTCCAGCTCTCACATCCATACATGACCACAGAAAAGACCATAGCCTTGACTAGGCGAACCTTTGTTGGCAAAGTAATGTCTCTGCTTTTGAATATGCTATCTAGGTTGGTCATAACTTTCCTTCCAAGGAGTAAGCGTCTTTTACTTTCATGGTTGCAGTCACCATCTGCAGGGATTTTGGAGCCCAGAAAAATAAAGTCTGACACTGTTTCCACTGTTTCTCCATCTATTTCCCATGTAGTGATGGGACCAGAAGCCATGATCTTTGTTTTCTGAATGTTGAGCTTTAAGCCAACCTTTTCACTCTCCACTTTCACTCTCATCAAGAGACTTTTTAGCCCCTCTTCACTTTGTGCCATAAGGGTGGTGTCATCTGCATATCTGAGGTTATTGATATTTCTCCCAGCAATCTTGATTCCAGCTTGTGTTTCCTCCAGTCCAGCATTTCTCATGATGTACTCTGCATATAAGTTAAATAAACATGGTGACAATATACAGCCTTGACGTACTCCTTTTCCTATTTGGAACCAGTCTGTTGTTCCATGACCAGTTCTAACTGTTGCTTCCTGACCTGCATACAGATTTCTCAAGAGGCAGATCAGGTGGTCTGGTATTCCCATCTCCTTCAGAATTTTCCATAGTTTATTGTGATCTACACAGTCAAAGGCTTTGGCATAGTCAATAAAGCAGAAATAGATGTTTTTCTGGAACTCTCTTGCTTTTTCCATGATCCAGCAGATGTTGGCAGTTTGATCTCTGGTTCCTCTGCCTTTTCTAAAACCAGCTTGAACATCAGGAAGTTCACGGTTCACATATTGCTGAAGCCTGGCTTGGAGAATTTTGAGCATTACTTTACTAGTGTGTGAGATGAGTGCAATTGTGCGGTAGTTTGAGCATTCTTTGGCATTGCCTTTCTTTGGGATTGGGATGAAAACTGACCTTTTCCAGTCCTGTGGCCATTGCTGAGTTTTCCAAATTTGCTGGCATATTGAGTGCAGCACTTTCACAGCATCATCTTTCAGGATTTGGAATAGCTCCACTGGAATTCCATCACCTCCACCAGCCTTGTTCATAGTGATGCTTTCTAAGGCCCACTTGACTTCACATTCCAGGATGTCTGGCTCTAGGTCAGTGATCACACCATCGTGAGGGGGCTTCCCAGGTGGCACTAGTGGTAAAGAATCTACCTGCCAGGGTAGGGGATATAAGAGACCTGGGTTCGAGCCATGGGTCAGGAAGATCCCCCAGAGGAGGAAATGGCAACCCACTCCAGTATTCTTGCCTGGAAAATTCCATGGACACAGGAACCTGTCAGGCTCCTCTGTGTTGCAAAGAGTCCTTGCAACCAAGGTGAAGTGATTATGCTCATGTGAGAGATAAGGAGTACTTCAGAGTGATTATCTCACTAGACCAAGGTCATACGTTTGATAGTGCTGCCTCCAGGGTTTAGCGTTAGGTCAGGCTAATTCCACTACATCACAGTGTTGTTCAGTCCCTAGTTCAGTTCAGTTGCTCAGTCATGTCTGACTCTTTGCGACCCCATGAACTGCAGCACGCCAGGCCTCCCTATCCATCACCAACTGCCGGAGTCTACCCAAACCCATGTCCATTGAGTCGATGATGCCATCCAACCATCTCATCCTCTGTCGTCCCTTTCTCCTCCTGCCCTCAATCTTTCCCAGCATCAGGGTCTTTTCAAATGAGTCAGCTCTTCACATTGGAGTTTCAGCTTTTAGTTGCTAAGTCATGTATGACTCTTTACGACCCCATGGGCTGTAGCATGCCAGGCCTCCCTATCCCCCACTGTCTCCCAGAATTTGTCCAGTCTGTCATCTTCTTCTCCTGCCTTCAACCTCTCCCAGCATCAGGGTCTTTTCCAGTGAGTTGGCTTTTCGCATCAGGTAGCCACAGTATTGGAGCTTCAGCTTCAGCATCAATCCTTCCAGTGAGTATTCAGGGTTGATTTCCTTGCTATCCAAGAGACTCTCAAGAGTCTTCTCCAGCACCACAGTTCGAAAGCATCAGTTCTTCAGTGCTCTGCCTTCTTTATGGTCCAACTCTCACATCTGTACATGACTACCACATCACACTGCAGACATGTCCAAAAGGTGTGGAGGAAAACCACAATTAATTGTCATGAAAATAAGGGAAGAGAAGACTAAATGTCTTAATGAACTGTGGTGTGACCGTGGGAGTAGAAAAGATGGGGGTGAGGAGGTAAAATATTTTCCATGGTTCCCAGTAGTTCCAGCTTTTGTTAGTAATTTGTGTTAAAAGACCACATAGATGCCAGTGTTAGGTACACTGAGAGAGGCTGTTTAAGGAATAGCTAGAGGTTAAGTTCCATCTACAAACATACATTTTCACTTTCTCAGTAAGCACTTACCCCAGAAGAATCATGTTAAATGATCTTCTAACATTTTTTTAGCAGGAGAAACTATTTTTTCCATTTAGAATATTAGAAAAATCTCAGATAAAGTCAGAGTTATTCAAGTTGAAGGAGAGGAAGTCCCTTTTCCTCCTTTCTCCTCCTTTCTCCCCTCTACCCTTAACCCAGTTCAGAATAGGGTTCTGAAACCTCCTTGCTCTGCATAATAGCTTTTGGAAAAAAAAAAAAAACCTGCTTTACATTAAATTTTGGCAGGGCAGGGAGTGATAAAGGGAAATGACAGGTATTGCCTTTTGTTATAGATAAGAAAAGCTAGAAAACTGAGGGGACGTGTCATTTGTGCTGTGCTTAGTTGCTTCAGTCGTGACCAACTCTGCAACGCCATGGACCGTAGCCTGCCAGGCTCCTCTGGCCATGGGATTCTCCAGGCAAGAGTACTGGAGTGGGTTGCCATTTCCTCCTTCAGGGGATCTTCCCGACCCAGGGATCGAACCCGAGTCTCTTATGTCTCCTGCACTGGCAGGTGAGTTCTTTACCACTAGCACTACCTGGGAAGCCCAAGTACATATAATTTAGGAATCAGCTTAGAATAGTATAGAGGTATCCAAGCTCCCTGATAGTCAGCACTCTTTCTATTATCCCACTCTTGCTCCCAATTTTAAAACAAATAGAACTTAGTTTCTAAGATTCCATTGAACAGATACTTGTTAGTTACATGTATGTGTAAAATAGTCAAGACCAGCTTAGTAAAACACTGACTCATTTTTATAGACTGAAAGAAAGGGAAAATAAATTATCCCAAAGCCTCAGTGTTACACTACCTAATAAGGAACTTTCTCTGCAAAGACAGCAAAATTACAAGTGCCAGGAGATTATGTGGACTCCCAACATTTGTTCAGACCCAAATTAAAACTCTAGGCAGAAAAGAGGAGGTTCTGTAGTACACAGTTGCTTTACAAAACCTGTCTTATAGGCTGAGCAGATAACTCCTGGGGAAGACCATGAATTTGAAAATAAAAGCAGTGGCTAAGAAACTGTTCTGTTTTGCAGGATTTTTTCTGTTCCATTGTGTTTGAAGTTTTGTTTTATATTCATCGTATATTTTTTTTTTTTTTTTATTTTACAATATTGTATTGGTTTTGCCATACATTTGAATCAGTTCTAATGAGGTGGATAAAACTGGAGCCGATTATACAGAGTGAAGTAAGCCAGAAAGAAAAACACCAATACAGTATACTAACGCATATATATTCATCCTATATTCTTTTTGCTTTAAACCACTTGAAACCAAATCCAAGTTAATTGGAAGGTTATGAGGGATCCATGAACCACCTTTGGAAGAAGCAGGTTGCAGACGAGGGTTTCTCTTCATTTTCCCTATTTAAAGGAAACAATTTTAAAATACACACACAAACACGTACACAGAATTTGACAAGTTCCCAGAAGCCAGGAATCAGACATAGGAAACTGAAGGAAATCTAGCCATCTAAGTGGCCTCATAGACTAGTAGGTATTTCTACCTCTTCCTTCCCCAACCACAGGTTTAAAGTTACTAAGTTTAGAAGATCTTTGTATTCGTAGAGTGTTTTCCTGTCAGAAAGAATTTATGGGTGAAATAAGGGAGAGGTAAGACAAGGACTGCCACTAAGAAGAGATGTGTAGTGTGGAGTTCTGGCAGTTTTCAGGCTGTGCCTTTTAAAAGCCTTTAACGGTAAGACTTGCTTTTTATTTTTTTTTAGTATAGGTGAAGTTGCTCAGTCATGTCCAGCTCTTTGCGACCCCATGGACTATAGCTTACCAGGCTTCTCCATCCATGGGATTTTCCAGGGAAGAGTACCAAAGTGGGTTGCCATTTCCTTCTCCAGGGGATCTTCCCAACCCAGGGATCAAACCCGGGTCTCCTGCATTGCAGGCAGACGCTTTACCCTCTGAGCCACCAGGGCAGCCCTTAGTATAGGTGCTTCTGTTGAGTTTTTTAAAAAGAAAAGAAAGAATTAAACAGAAAACTTCTGTTACCTTTGCTGAGATTCATAGGGGTGGGGATTGAGACAGAGGAACACTGATTTCTGGGGTAACTCTGGGGATTTGTGCATCAGCTATAATAGCTAACACAGAGACACCTTAATGGAGTAGACTGGAAGCATCCATGGTTTTACACAACTGTTTTGGGGAAAATGCAGCTCTTCTTTTAGTCCAGGGATGATGGGCACATCTCTTCTATGTGAGAGTCCTTCCCTCAGATTCTCATAAGCATTCAAGTCAACCCAGGGTTTGTTCCTTCGTTGGTAAAGAGCTCGCTTCTCTGGAAGACAGATTTGCTTTTTGAAAGTAATGACTGTGTGCATGCTGTCTGTGATATTCTAGTACTGAGTCATTGGCTATGTTTGTATCACAAATATGCCCTTGCTAGACTACACTGTGTTTTAGTTTATGTAGTTTTCAGACTATGCTAATTATAAAGACTCTCTAATACTTGGCAGTTTGTAAATTCACTAGTTTTTATATATAAGTGTGGGGAGGGTACAGGATGCTGGCAGTATAGAATCACAGCTGTGGCTTGGGGGAACTTGAAGTCGATTTGCTGTGTGATACCAGTTGGAACTCTAATAGATTGGTAGATCAGTACTCTACCCTCCACCCCATTTCTGTGTTAGGCAGTTCATTTCAAAGTCTAGGCAGCTTGGAGGTTATCAGTTCAAGGTGGGACCTTTCCTTTCTACCATTAGATTCTCATGTCTAAATAAAAGAGCTTTTGTTTCTATAACTGTCTTATAAAGGCTGGTATTATTATTTCTTGACTTTTCCTTAATGACTTATTTATGGCTCTGTTTTTCAATCTTCTTTTTAACATGTTTTGATTTCCCTGTCCCGAATTTTTAGTAATTGTAAAGGGAAAAATAGTAAGTTTATAGTAGGAAGTTCTGGCAGACACCAGCTTAGCTAAGCATTCCAGGTTCACATCACTAGGCGTGCACGTGACAGCATGTACCCCCTGATATGACACAGTAAGATGGGCACAAACTCAGGTTGGGGCACATTCTATGAGAGAGCTGGCCAGTACCCTTCAACACTGCCAAGATTATGAAAAACAAGGAAAGAATGAGGGTTGAAAGAGGCATGCAAGTAAATGTAACATGGGATCCTGAATTAGGTCCTGGAACAACAACATGACAACTTTAGTGGGAAGAACTGGAAATAAATGTTTTCTGTACTGTGGTTAATAGTATTATACCAAGGTTAATTTCTTAGTTTGTTCATTGTTTTAAGGTTATATAAGATATTAACATAAGAAGGTGGGAAGGGCAATGGCACCCCACCCCAGTACTTTTGCCTGGAGGATCCCATGGACGGGGGATCCTGGTGGGCTCCAGTCCATGGGGTCGCTGGGAGTTGGACACGACTGAGCGACTTCACTTTCACTTTTCACTTTCATGCATTGGAAAAGGAGGTGGCAACCCACTCCAGTGTTCTTGCCTGGAGAATCCCAGGGACGGGGGAGCCTGGTGGGCTTCTGTCTTTGGGGTCGCACAGAGTCGGACATGACTGAAGCAACTTAGCAGCAGCAGCAGCAACATAAGAAGGTGGGTGGAGTGTGTATGGAAATCCTCTATATACTATTTTTGCAGCTCTTTTGTAAGTTTAAAAGTATCTCAAAAATTTTAATGTAATAACCCGAATTGGGCCTACTCTTTTAATAAGTGTTATTTAAAAATGACTTTCCTGAGTAAGAGGGGAAAAGTATTTCCTATCTGATACATTCACTTTCCTGGAGAGGGAAATGGCAGCCCACTGCAGTGTTCTTGCCTGGAGAATCCCATGGACAGAGGAGCCTGGGAGCCTACAGTCTACGGGGTCACAGGAGTTAGACACGACTTACTGACTCAGCCACCACCACCACCATATTCACTTTAATTTTTTAGTTCTTTTATTATTATCATATATTGAATAGATATAAAGTTTATAACAAATTAAAAGTTGTAAAGAATAACACTGTGAGCACGAGGGTAGCTTGAAGTTCTCAGTATGTTTTTTCCATCCCACTTTCCCTCCCTTTCCCTACCTCTGTCCTGAATTTTGTATTTTTCATTCCCTTGTTTTTCTTTATAGATTTACCTTGAACATATTTATCCCTGATGATATAGTTTTGCATGATCTTTATGTAAGTGGAATAATACTTTATGTATTCTTTTGCAGTTTGTTTTTTCCCTAAATATTATATTCCTAAAATTTAACAATGTTAATATGTAGAACTTAGCTCACTCATTTTCACTACTATGTAGCTTTCCATTTTATGAACATACCACAAGTTATTTCTCTCTTCTACCATTATAGCCATTTGGTTGGTTTCCAGCTTTGCCATTGAGAGCAGTGCTAGCGGCACACATCTTTGCATGTGATGTATTATGACAGTTTCCCTAGGGTGTATTCATAAGATGGACTAGCTGAGTTATAGGGTAAATGCTCCATCAGCTTTATTGAATAAGGCCAAATTGTTTTCCAAAGTAGTTGTCCAATTTTTAATATCAGCAACAGTGTGTAAGTGTTCCAGTAGTTCCACTTTCTCTCAGACACAGTATTATTAGACTTAAATTTTTTTTTACCAACCTGGTAGGTGTGTATATTAAAATGTTAAAATATTGACATTTCTTGATTGACTACTTTATGTCAAGTACTGTAGGAGATGTTGTCATATATTATTTAGTCTTCTCACAGCTCTTCTTGTTAGCCCTCTAATGGAAACTAATGTTGTATTTAGTTTATCATGCATCAGATCAGATCAGATCAGTCGCTCAGTCATGTCCGACTCTTTGCGACCCCACAAACTGCAGCACACCAGGCCTCCCTGTCCATCACCAACTCCCGGAAGTCACTCAGACTCACATCCATCGAGTCAGTGATGCCATCCAGCCATCTCATCCTCTTTCGTCTCCTTCTCCTCTTGCCCCCAATCCCTCCCAGCATCACAGTCTTTTCCAATGAGTCAACTCTTTGCATGAGGTGGCCAAAGTACTGGAGTTTCAGCTTTAGCATCATTCCTTCCAAAGAAATCCCAGGGCTGATCTCCTTCAGAATGGACTGGTTGGATCTCCTTGCAGTCCAAGGGACTCTCAAGAGTCTTCTCCAACACCACAGCATAATTACCCCTAAACCTCTCTCTGGTAAATTTATTCCTTATCAAGTTTTTCCTCCATCTTGTATCTGCTTAATTTATGTTCTTCTTTTTTTTTTTTTAATAGTCTCATTGTAGGAGAAATTTGAGACATGAAGTGGTTAATACCTTGTCTCAAGTCATATTGTTATTTTTTATTTTTCAAGAAAATGTTCTTTATTACTAATGCAGTAAAGACCTCAAACATGTTGTTGATTAGTAGCAGATTTTGATATGAAACCCAGTTCTCTGGCTCCTAATCCTTTTTTTTTTTTGGCTTCATCTCTTCCCTTTTACTCCCACATTGCATTTCTTCCCTTCCCTCACATTTTTCCACTCCTCCTCTGAGTTTAACAGCTAAATGTACTTTCCAGTTGGCTGCTATGTAATGTGATGTGCATGCAGAGTGTCAGAGGATTGGGTGAATGCCTGGTTCTAGCTAAATACTCATTCGTCAGGTCCCTGGCTGGCTGTTAAGTGTCATAACTATTTCACATTCCAAGCTGTACTGCTTGTGTGCATTTAGCCAAGCTACCCTCTCAAAGCTGCTGATGGCCCTGTGGGATTTGAACCTACTGTGGGGGTTCCTGAGATCTCTCAGGGTGCCTCAAGAGTGGCGATGCTAGAATAGCTAATGTTGGTGAGGAGCACACAGATTCTGATGGCAGAAGAAACAGACCTTAGGCTGGGGTACAAAACTTGCAGCACATGTGAATTTTTTTGGCTTACACAATATTTCATTTTACTTTTTAAAAAATTTGGATACTTTTATAGAAAGCATGCACTGATCAATTTGTCACAATAACCAGCACTTCATTTCTTGTTTTACATCCAACTATTATTAACTCACTCGTGCCTAAAGTTAGGCCTAAATTTTGGAGTTATCTTTTCCACTAGACATAAAATATTTGTATCTATATTAGATGAAAATCCATAGGTTAACTGCTGCCCTCTGGAATTATAGAATACTCCAGTCTGTAAAAAACTAATCAAAGATATAGGCCCAGAACTTCACTGAAAGATCACCCAATAATTTCTTTTTCCTGTTTCCAAGTTTCAGCTAATTTTTCTGACAGATAATAGTTATCAGCTTAGATTTGGTTGCTAGAAAGTGGAATTTATTTCCCAAGGTTTAAAATTATAACTTTATGATCAAAATTCCCCAAGCCAGGCTTCAGCAATATGTGAACCGTGAACTTCCTGATGTTCAAGCTGGTTTTAGAAAAGGCAGAGGAACCAGAGATCAAATTGCCAACATCCGCTGGATCATGGAAAAAGCAAGAGAGTTCCAGAAAAACATCTATTTCTGCTTTATTGACTATGCCAAAGCCTTTGACTGTATAGATCACAATAAACTGTGGACAATTCTGAAAGAGATGGGAATACCAGACCACCTGATCTGCCTCTTGAGAAATCTGTATGCAGGTCAGGAAGCAACAGTTAGAACTGGTCATGGAACAACAGACTGGTTCCAAATAGGAAAAGGAGTATATCAAGGCTGTATATTATCTCCATGTTTATTTAACCTATATGCAGAGTACATCATGAGAAATGCTGGACTGGAAGAAACACAAGTTGGAATCAAGATTGCCGGGAGAAATATCAATAACCTCAGATATGCGGATGACACCACCCTTATGGCAGAAAGTGAAGAGGAACTCAAAAGCCTCTTGATGAAAGTGAAAGTGGAGAGTGAAAAGGTTGGCTTAAAGCTCAACATTCAGAAAACGAAGATCATGGCATCTGGTCTCATCACTACATGGGAAATAGATGGGGAAACAGTGGAAACAGTGGAAACAGTGTCAGACTTTATTTTTCTGGGCTCCAAAATCACTGCAGATGGTGACTGCAGCCATGAAATTAAAAGACGCTTACTCCTTGGAAGGAAAGTTATGACCAACCTAGATAAGCATATTCAAAAGCGGAGACATTACTTTGCCAACAAAGGTTCGCCTAGTCAAGGCTATGGTTTTGCCTGTGGTCATGTATGGATGTGAGAGCTGGACTGTGAAGAAGGCTGAGTGCCGAAGAATTGATGCTTTTGAACAGTGGTGTTGGAGAAGACTCTTGAGAGTCCCTTGGACTGCAAGGAGATCCAACCCAGTCCATTCTGAAGGAGATCAGCCCTGGGATTTCTTTGGAAGGAATGACGCTAAAGCTGAAACTCCAGTACTTTGGCCATCTCATGCGAAGAGCTGACTCATTGGAAAAGACTCTGATGCTGGGAGGGATTGGAGGCAGGAGGAGAAGGAGACAAAAGAGGATGAGATGGCTGGATGGCATCACTGACTCGATGGATGTGAGTCTGAGTGACCTCCGGGAGCTGGTGATGGATAGGGAGGCCTGGCGTGCTGCGATTCATGGGGTCGCAAAGTCGGACACGACTGAGCGACTGATCTGATCTGATGTTTGAAATGAATTCTAAAATTTAGCATATGTATTTTTAGAGGTAGATTTGTTTTGGATTTTAGAGGTCAAGTTCCAAGAGTCTTAAGTATATGTTTAAGTCAAATGGTGTCAGCAATGAGAACTTCTCATTCTAAATGTTTTTATTGCCTTACAGAAGTTCCAGGGAAAATTAACTGAAACTGCCCTGCGATGTCTGTGTCTGAAAAGGAAAGTGAGGACAAACAAAATGGAGGTAGGGGAACTCTTAAGTCTATACATCATTATTGCCTCTAAAAGGTGCATACATGCTTGTACATGTGTGTGCACTCTCATATAGGACAAATGAATAGACTGCCAACCTACCAAACTACCAGTTGAGCTAACTGACCAGGAAAGGAAATAATACTTTGTAGAAGTAAATCCTTTGTACTTAAAATGAGAGGCTCCACCATTTTGCCTTTTGAAAATTTTAAGTAGTTACAATTGCTCATCTTTTGTACTTTTATTGGAAGTTGGACAGGAAAACATGTGTTCCTTTTCCTCTCCCCATTGTTCACAACTGCCTCTTGCTAAAAGAGAAGCGGTCAATGTGGAAAATCAGTTGCTGAAGCAAATAAGGTCAGCTTTTGTAGACTTTTTACAGACAGGGCTAGCGAATCTGACTATGGTGTGAGAGGATTTCTGTACCACTTTCATGCTTTCTTGTGGCGAATATAAGTACTAAAAGGAGCTGGGGTTATCACAGCGGAGGCATCTTTAACGATAAACCAGCCTGAGATGAAAAAAAAAAAAACCATCTTTTTCTGACATAAAATTTTGAGAGAGCAAACCAGCCTGTAGTTCTATGTTTAGGCTTTCTATTGAGGAATGGAGAAGGTACAGAGAATGAAATTAGGTCACTGATTTAAGGCCACACTCACCCCACTCCAGTACTCTTGCCTGGAAAATCCATGGACCGGGGAGCCTGGTAGGCTGCAGTCCATGGGGTTGCTAAGAGTCGGACACGACTGAGTGACTTCACTTTCACTTTTTTACTTTCGTGCGTTGGAGAAGGAAATGACAACCCGCTCCAGTGTTCTTGCCTGGAGAATCCCAGGGACGGGGGGAGCCTGGTGGGCTGCCGTCTATAGGGTCGCACAGAGTCAGACACAACTGAAGCGACTTAGCAACAGCAGCAGCAGCCCACCTTCTTTACTTTCTGTTATTATGCAGTTGTCTGATTTCTGGAAGTAGCCCATGACAAGGACAGAGGCCCTAGTTCCAGGAAGAGGAAGTCAGGCAACTCCCAACAGAGGGAAAAAGCAGCGAGTCTGCTTGTACTCTCAGAACTGCTGAGAGAGGGAGGGCTGAGGAAAACAGGCTAACTGACCAGTTTCTCCTGCATCTTCTTATGAACAGAAAACATGGAGGATAGTGTAAATCAATGAAATCAGAACATACCCTCACACCAGTACACAACAATAAACTTATAATGGCTTGAAGACTTAAAAATATGACACCATTAAACTCCCAGAAGAGAACATATTAAAAACATTCTGATATAAACTGTAACAAGTTACAACAATGCCTTTGGTCAGTCTCCCAAGGCAATAGAAATAAAAGCAAAAATAAATTGTACCTTATCAAACCTAGAAGCTTTTGTGCAGCAAAGGAAACCATAGGCAAAATGAAAAGACAACCTATGGATTGGGAGAAAATATTTGCAAACGATGTGACCAACAAGGACTTAATTTCTAAACAGCTCATACAATTCAATAACAGCAACAGAAAAGCCAAACAACCCAGTAAAAAAATGAACAGAATACCTAGACATTTCTCCAAAAAAGAAGTGCAAATAGCCAGTAGGCACGTGAAAAAGGTGCTCAACATTGCTAATTATTAAAATGCAAATCAAGTTACAATGAAGTACCCACCTGACATTTGTCAGAATGGCCATCATCAGAACACGTACCCCTTGTGTTTTCGGCAGTACTGTTTGCGATAGTCAAGACATGGAAACAACCTAAATGTTCACAGGCAGATGAATGGGTAAAGAAGATGTGGTGTGTCTGTGTGTGTGTTTAGCTCCTTTTATCCCAGCTCCACACACACACACACACACACCCCAAATGGAATATTATTCAGCCATAAAAAGAGCTAAATGTTTGTCCCCTTGAATTCCATAGCCATGACTACTTCAACTAGACCATCTCCTAGACTCCCCTTGTCTAAGCTAATTTCCAGTCTTCTATAGTTCTAACTTCTCATCTGTAATTCACATTTTCTCACTCTTGTTTCAGCCAAACACAAATAAACTTTGAATTAACATGCGATGGGGAAAACACTTGGTCATCCCAGTCTTTTCTCAACAGTATTCACAAGCCCTAGGGAATCTTGAATTAATCTTTCATTATCTCAACTAAAACTTTTTTTTTCTGCCTTTAGTATCTCAAATATGACTGGCTACTCTCTTTCCTTAAGTTTGTCTTCTTTTTCTCTTAGACTTTTAGTTTCTTCTCCTAGATGATTGTGCAAACTGAAGTTTTAACCATTTTTCTCATTGTTCAAGCTTTTCCTTTTTTCAGAGGCATCTTAAGAAATTCAACTTTCTAGGCCTCATTTTTTCTTTCCTTCATGGTGAAATTCCTACTCTTCTTTTTCATAGCAGGTCTGGGATCAAAGAGCCAGAACTAGGTGTTGGTTGATCCCATTACCCACTTTGAAGTCTCAGTCTGTCTCCACCAACTCAAGCTCTGAACTTTGGAATCTGCCTGCTTTATTTTACTCCTAAACTCAAAGAGGGAGTTATGTATTCAGTTGTTGTGTAAAGCCTCAACTCCATGTGTCCCTTGGGGCTGCTACACTTAGATGGAATAGCTTGCTACACCCAGATAAGTTGCTGGGAAAACCTGTTAGACCTTTGTTAAGTTAAAAACATAGTTAGTATGGGGGCAGGGCAACACATGTATACCTGTGGCCGATTCTTGTTGATGTATGTCAAAAACCATCACAATACCGTAAAGTAATTATCCTCCAATTTAAATTAATTATAAAAACATAGTTATATCTAGGATTAAATTTAATAAGAAATGTGATGTTCAATAAGAAAATATTAGAAACTTATCAAGCAGCATAAAATAATATTTTTGAAAAAATTTAGAGGCTGTGCTGGTGTGTCAGGTTTGGTTGGAAAGGCAAACACCAAGAGAGAGACTGATTTTATTAACCAATGCCTGAGCAAATTGAGAATTAACATAGTAGAAAAGCAACCTGCTCATGGGCTGGATCACCTTAATACCATAGAAACACCAGTTCTACCCTGGTACTCTGCTTTAAACAGGCAGCCATCTGGGTCCCTGAGAATGTTCCTGTGCAAAGAGCATAGGCCATGCAGCACCTCTAAATCCTAGATGAATCTAAGTTATCTGAACCATACATGTTTCCATTGCTTTGGACAACCTAAGTTATAATGGTTAACCTCTCATATTATCAGGTTGTAAATAAGCCACTAACTAGTCAAAATAAAGTACAACAAAACTTTCTGTCAGTCCCATCTCAAATTCCCCCACCTTTATTCAGCTAATCCTAGTAATTGCAAGAATGAAACAATAAAGAAACACACTAGTCCAGAAGAACAAATTATAAGCTGCATAGCTTGGTGGTAAACTAGCCCAGCGAAGACTTATAGCCACTTGTTTATGTTGTTCAGATCAGTTTGGTCGCTCAGTTGTGTTTGACTCTTTGCAACCCCATGGACTGCAGCACGCCAGGCTTCCCTGTCCATTACAAACTCCTGGAGCTTACTCAAACTCATGTCCATTGAGTTGGACCATCCAACCATCTCATCCTCTGTCGTCCCTTTCTCCTCCCTCCTTCAATCTTTCCCAGCATCAGGGTCTTTTTGAATGAGTCGGTTCTTTGCATCAAGTGGCCAAAGTATTGGAACTTCGGCTTTAGCATTAGTCCTTGCAATGAACATTCAGGACTGATTTTCTTTAGGATGGACTGGTTGGATCTCCTTGCAGTCCAAGGGACTCTCAAGAGTCTTCTCCAACACCACAGTTTAAAAGCATCAATTTTTCGGTGCTCAACTTTCTTTATAGTCCAACTCTCACATCCATACATGACTACTGGAAAAACCATAGCTTTGACTAGATGGGCCTTTGTTGGCAAAGTAATGTCTCTGCTTTTTACTATGCTGCCTAGGTTAGTCATAACTTTTCTTCCAAGGAGCAAGTGTCTTTTAATTTCATGGCTGCAGTCACCATCTGCAGTGATTTTGGAGCCCCCAAAAATAAAGTCTGTCACTGTTTCCATTGTTTCCCCATCTATTTCCCATGAAGTGATGGGACCGGATGCCATGATCTTAGTTTTCTAAATGTTGAGTTTTAAGCCAACTTTTCACTCTCCTCTTTCACTTTCATCAAAAGACTCTTTAGTTCTTCTTTGCTTTCTGTCATAAGGGTGGTGTCATCTGCATATCTGAGGTTATTGATATTTCTCCCGGCAATCTTGATTCCAGCTTGTGCTTCCTCCAGCCCAGCATTTCTCATGATGTACTCTGCATATAAGTTAAATAAGCAGGGTGACAGTATATAGCCTTGATGTACTCCTTTTCCTATTTGGAACCAGTCTGTTGTTCCATGTCCAGTTCTAACTGTTACTTCTTGACCTGCATACAGGTTTCTTAGGAGGTAGGTCAGGTGGTCTGGTATTCCCATTTCTTTCAGAATTTTCCTCAGTTTGTTGTGATCCACACAGTCAAAGGCTTTGGCATAGTCAATAAAGCAGAAGTAAATATTTTTCTGGAACTCTCTTGCTTTCTCAATGATCCAACAAATGTTGGCAATTTGATCTCTGGTTCCTCTACCTTTTCTAAATCCAACTTGAACATCTGGAAGTTCTCAGTTCACATACTGTTGAAGCCTGGCTTAGAGAATTTTGAGCATTACTTTGCTAGCATGTGAGATGAGTGCAATTGTGCGGTAGTTTGAGCATTCTTTGGCATTGCCTTTCTTTGGGATAGGAATGAAAACTGCCCTTATCCAGTCCTGTGGCCACTGCTGAGTTTTCCAAATTTACTGGCATATTGAGTGCAGCACTTTCACAGCATCATCTTTCAGGATTTGAAATAGCTCAACTGGAATGCCATCACCTCCACCAGCTTTGTTTGTAGTGATGCTTCCTAAGGCCCACTTGACTTCGCATTCCAGGATGTCTGGCTCTAGTCCAGTGATCACACCATTGTAATTATCTGGGTCAGGAAGATCTTTTTTGTACAATTCTTCTGTGCATTCTTGCCACCTCTTCCTAATATCTTCTGCTTCTGTTAGGTCCATACAATTTCTGTCCTTTATCGAGCCCATCTTTGCATGAAATGTTCCCTTGGTATCTCTAATTTTCTTGAAGAGATCTCTAGTCTTTCCCATTCTACTGTTTTCCTCTATTTGTTTGCATGGATCACTGAGGAAGACTTTCTTATCTCTCCTTGCTATTCTTTGAAAGTGAAGTCGCTCAGTCGTGTCCGACTCTTTGCGACCCTGTGGACTGTAGCCCACCAGGCTCCCATTCAAATGGGTATATCTTTCCTTTTCTCCTTTGCCTTTTGCTTCTCTTCTTTGCACAGCTATTTGTAAGGCCTCCTCAGACAGCCATTTTGCCTTTTTACATTTCTATTTCTTGGTGATCGTCCTGATCCCTGCCTCCTGTACAGTGTCACAAACCTCTGTCCGTAGTTCTTCAGGCACTCTGTCTATCAGATCCAGTCCCTTGAATCTATGTATTGTTAGCAATGTGATTTTACAGATGTGATCATCATGTACAAAGAAGTGGTTTCCTGAGGGCATACCAGTCTCCCTCTGGGGATATAGTATGCTACTGAATGGGGGACTGACTAATAGTGCAAAAATGTCATCTGTCTCCAAATTCATCTGTGTAGTTTCAAAATCTATATGTGTAAATCCTTGGGTAAAAGAAACTAAACATCCCAGTTTCACCTTTCCTGCAATTTGTGCAAATTCTGAACTTCAAGCATTGCCCAATGTGCAGACTTTTGCCCTTTAGATATTTTCTATAAGAAATTTAGTCTTGTTCTGATTTCATCATATTTAGTAATTTTTGCGGACAACCAGAGGATAAATAAAGGAAGTTACCTGAAGAACCATAAAAGTCCCTGTCTTATCACTGGCTCTCTCCTCAGCTTTCAGAAGCATATTATCTTAGCCCCCTGAGAAATGCAGTGTGATTTTCCAGACCTGACTGTACTTCCCATGAGAGGGAGCTCTGCATTTTCTAATAACCCACTTTCACTCCATCCCCAGGATCTAGTGAATAAAAATGTCTTTGTCTTCACCTCGAATTAAAACTCCAGTCTTAAGCAAATTGGTCAAAATGATTCTGAACTTTACCTAGAAGAAAAAATAGACAAGAATAGCCAAGAAGAAACATCTCTGGGGGTCCAGTGGCTAAGACTCTGCGCTCCCCATGCACCAAGCTCAGATTCGATCCTGGTCAGGGAACTAGATCCCACATGCTGCAATTAAGAGTTCACATGCCACAATTAAAGATCCTGCATGCTGCAACTAAGACCCAGCACAGCCAAATTAATTAATTTTTAAAAAAGACTAGCCAAGAAGATGTTAAAATAGAAGACTCTCTATTCTGTATTACAAGTTACATAATTTAAAAGACGAATGGAGAGAGGGATAAATCAGGAGTATGGGATTAACAAATAAAAACTACTATATATAATATAGATAAGCAGCAAGGATTTACTTTATAGCACAGTGAACTATATCCAGTATCTCATAATAACGTATAATGGAAAATTATCTGAAAAAATCATATATATATAAACAACTGAATCACTTTTCTGTACACCTGAAACTAACACAATATTGTAAACCAAATATTGTAAAGATGGATAGACTAGAACTTTATAGAAAACCCATAATTAGAGGCTTCCCGGGTGGCGCTAATGGGAAAGAACTTGTCTGCCAATGCAGGAGGCTTAAGAAAACCCATAATTATATTCAATATGTTAGAATTTGGTACATTATAAAGTGACATTTAAAATAAGAGACAAAATATTTGCAAGTCACTTATAACTGATTTCTATTCAGAACATATTAAGAACTCATAGTTCAGTGATAAAAAGATAATTAACCCAGTTTAAAAATGAGCAAAGGATCTGAATAGACATTTCTCCAAAGAAGATATATAAATGTTCAATAAAATACATGAAAAGATACTCAATATCATCATTAGTCAATGGACTAATTAGTCCATGGAATTCTCCAGGCCAGAATACTGGTGTGAGTAGTTATTCCCTTCTCCAGGGGATCTTCCCAACCCAGGGATTGAATCCAGGTCTCCTGCATTGCAGGCAGATTCTTTACCAGCTGAACCACCAGGGAAGCCCAAGGATACTGGAGTGAGTAGCCTATCTCTTCTCCAGGGGATCTTCCTGACCCATGGGTTGAACCCAGGTCTCCTGCATTGCAGGCAGATTATTTACCAGCTGAGCTACCAGGGAATGCCTCATTAGTCAATTGGACATGCAAATCAAAATCACAATGAGACATTACTTCATATCCACTAAGATAGTTAAAATAAAAAAGCACAGTCTTTTACAAGTGTTGGCAAGGATATGAAGAAATTGGAATTCTCATACATTGTCACTAAGAATGTAAAATCATGCAACTGCTGTGAAGACTTGTTTGATAGCTTCTCAAAATGTTAAAACCAGAATTACCATATGACTGAGTAATTCTACTCCTATGTACATACCCAAAAGAAATAAAAACATGTCCACACAAAAACTCATACATGAATGTTCCTAACACAGGGCTTAACACCTACCAAGAATTCAGTAAAGGCTTGTTGAACCAATGAAGAATTCAAGAGGCTATAAAACACACTTTCAGGATTTGGAAGATATTAAGAAGAGGTGGCAAGAATACACAGAAGAACTGTACAAAAAAGATCTTCACGACCCAGATAATCATGATGGCGTGATCACTGACCTAGAGCCAGACAGCCTGGAATGTGAAGTCAAGTGGACCTTAGAAAGCATCATACGAACAAAGCTAGTGGAGGTGATGGAATTCCAGTTGAGCTGTTTCAAATCCTGAAAGATGATGCTGTGAAAGTGCTACACTCATTATGCCAGCAAATTTGGAAAACTCAGCAGTGGCCACAGGACTGGAAAAGGTCAGTTTTCATTGCAATCCCAAAGAGAGGCAATGCCAAAAAACACTCAAACTACCACACAATTGCACTCATCTCACACGCTAGTAAAGTAATGCTCAAAATTCTCCAAGCCAGGCTTCAGCAATATGTGAACCGTGAACTTCCTGATGTTCAAGCTGGTTTTAGAAAAGGCAAAGGAACCAGAGATCAAATTGCCAACATCCACTGGATCATGGAAAAAGCAAGAGAGTTTCAGAAAAACATCTATTTCTGCTTTATTGACTATGCCAAAGCCTTTGACTGTGTGGATCACAATAAACTGTGGAAAATTCTGAGAGAGATGGGAATACCAGGCCACCTGACCTGCCTCTTGAGAAATCTGTATGCAGGTCAGGAAGCAACAGTTAGAACTGGACACGGAACAACAGACTGGTTCCAAATAGGAAAAGGAGTACGTCAAGGCTGTATATTGTCACCCTACTTATTATATGCAGAGTACATCATGAGAAACACTGGACTGGAAGAAACACAAGTTGGAATCAAGATTGCTGGGAGAAATATCAATAACCTCAGATATGCAAATGACACACCCTTATGGCAGAAAGTGAAGAGGAACTCAGAAGCCTCTTGATAAAAGTGAAAGTGGAGAGTGAAAAGGTTGGCTTAAAGCTCAACATTCAGAAAACGAAGATCATGGCATCTGGTCCCATCACTTCATGGGAAATAGATGGAGAAACAGTGACAGACTTTATTTTTGGGGGCTCCAAAATCACTGCAGATGGTGACTGCAGCCATGAAATTAAAAGACGCTTACTCCTTGGAAGGAAAGTTATGACCAACCTAGATAGCATATTCAAAAGCAGAGACATTACTTTGCCAACAAAGGTTCGCCTAGTCAAGGCTATGGTCTTTCCTGTGGTCATGTATGGATGTGAGAGCTGGACTGTGAAGAAGGCTGAGCACCAAAGAATTGATGCTTTTGAACTGTGGTGTTGGAGAAGACTCTTGAGAGTCCCTTGGACTGCAAGGAGATCCAACCAGTCCATTCTGAAGGAGATCAATCCTGGGATTTCTTTGGAAGGAATGATGCTAAAGCTGAAACTCCAGTATTTTGGCCACCTCATGCGAAGAGTTGACTCATTGGAAAAGACTGTGATGCTGGGAGGGATTGGGGGCAGGAGGAGAAGGGGACGACAGAGGATGAGATGGCTGGATGGCATCACTGACTCGATGGATGTGAGTCTGAGTGACCTCCGGGAGTTGGTGATGGACAGGGAGGCCTGGCGTGCTGCGATTCATGGGGTCGCAAAGAGTCGGACATGACTGAGTGACTGATCTGATCTGATCTGATCTATCTGTGTGTTTTGATGTGATGATTCTGTCATGTGTTGTTATTATCAGGCTGACTCCACTAAATCACAAGTCCCTTGAAGTAAGGACTCTACCTTACTTGTCTTTTTATCTCCTCACAGCATCCAGCACACTGGTTTCTATGCAATAGATACTGGTAATGATTTATTAATTCAGAGCAAATTTAGGAAAGGCTGGCCTTAGAAAGAACCTCAGATATCTAAAACTATTGCTGTAATTAACTTATGAAGAAGGATTAGGTTTCTGTGTTTGGCAATAATGTTGATGCAGGCTAGCCTGTTGTCCGTGGAAACATTGTCTAGGGTTACTAGAAGCATTAATGGTATAGAGCTCCTCAGATGGAGAAGGCAATGGCACCCCACTCCAGTACTCTTGCCTGGAAAATCCCATGAACGGCAGAGCTTGGTAGGCTGCAGTCCATGGGGTTGCTAAGAGTCGGACACAACTGAGCGACTTCACTTTCACTTTTCACTTTCATGCTTTGGAGAAGGAAATGACAACCCACTCCAGTGTTCTTGCCTGGAGAATCCCAGGGACGGGGGAGCCTGGTGGGCTGCCGTCTGTGGAGTCGCACAGAGTCGGACACGACTGAAGTGACTTAGCAGCAGCAGCAGCAGCTCCTCAGAAGTTACTTGTCCTCTTGCCTCCAGAAAGCTTGAACACTTGAGGGTTTCCATTTTTACTGTATTGCTTGATTCTTTGAACAAAGAGACAACACCTGTTTGTGGACAGATATTCTTGGTGAGAACGTATGAGATGTTAGTGAAGTCACTGGCAACCAGCATCCCAGGCTCATCTCAGAGGGGCATCCTGCTCATCATTTCTCTCATCTTTTTCAGAACACGAGAGATATCTGCAAGCCAACAACAGAGAATTTAACAGTCTGTTTGGATACCCGGTGAGTATATGGTCTTTAGCTATTTCAAGAGGGGGCTGATGTTTTCCTCTAATATTCCCCATTGTCTGTGAGGCAGGAAGTTCCTTGTAGATGTAAATCCTACAGCAGAGGTTCTACTTTCTTTCAAGCTCCTGTACAATGAGGGCTGGTGCAGTGAGGGCTTGGAAACCAAATTAATCCAGTGACCTAGGCTCAGGGGAGGATGTGTCTCAAATTTTGATTTTTATATATAGCTCCTCGAAAAGAAATACTGTAGCTTGAACAAATGAAAGCATAGCTTCATAGTTTGCTTTTTTCACTTAGACATCTCTCTGTGATAGTACACGTAGACCTTCCTAATTTGTTTAATCAGTTCAATTCAATTGCTCAGCCATATCTGACTCTTTGGCACCCTTTGGACTCTAGCCTGCCAGCCTCCTCTGTCCAGGGGTTCTCCAGGCAAAAATACTGGAATGGGTTGCCATGCCCACTGAATCTACGTTTTTACTAAACTAGGATATTTGAAGTTCTGAATGGGAAAAAAATTATACTTCTGTTAGTAAACTACTAAGTAAATATATACCCGAATGAGTTCCAATAATATATTCAACTGAATTACCTTTTGCAGCTGAGTAGTATGAAAACTTTTACTTCATATTATACTTAGAGCTTCCAAGCTCTCTTTTTTCATATTCAGTGAATCTAGATGTTGCTTAAGTGTATCTAATTCCTAAGAAGAAGGGGAAAAGCAACTATATATGCAAATTACATTAAGAATAATCTATTTATCATTTCAAATACACGTGTCAAAGTAAACATTTTCAACCCATATCTTACAATTTTACTAGAATTTATTAACATTCATTATTTCTGTTTTGCCAATTTATTTCATCATTATTAAAAACCTTGCATGATCTACCTTTTAAATACTTTATGAGTTTTTAAAAGGGAGTCAGAACTTTTCACAGTGAATCATTGTGTTCTGAGAATATCAAATATCAGAAGACTTTATTTATTTATTTATTTATTTTTGCTTTGGGAACAATGGGTTTATTTGAGGTGAAAACTTTAAATTAATGACATTACTATTTAAAGTTATAATTTTTATTTGATTTTTTAACCACATTTCAATATTTTTTGACTATTTTCTCTTAAGGTCAAGACCTGTAACAATTTACATGGTACACTCTTATGGATAAGACTCTTCAACTGTTTATCTTTGATCCTTGACTATAACAGGTTTGAACTGCATGAGTCCACTGACATACAGATTTTTTTCAAGAAATATGTACTATGGTACTACTCAGTCTAAGGATGGCTGAATCGGTGGATGTGAAACCTCAGATACTGAGAGCCAACTATAAATAATACACAGATTTTAAACTACACAGGTGTTGCTATGCTTAATACCCGAGTATTTCAAGGGCCAACTAGACCCATTCAAAAACCCCTGTGCAATATTAGCTATCAGTTCAGTTCAGTTGCTCAGTGGTGTCTGACTCTTTACAACCCCATGGATTGCAGCAAGCCAGGCTTCCCTGTCCATCACCAATTCCCAGAGCTTGCTCAAATTCATGTCCATCAAGTTGGTGATGTCATCCAACCATCTCATCCTCTGTCATCTACTTCTCCTCCTGATATTAATTCATTTAATAGCAACATAGTTTTCCATTGTATCAATATACCTTAATTGATTTAACCAGTTTCTTACTGATTAACATTTTAAGTGTCTCCATTTATATCCAGGTGCCCCCTCCAAAAAATATTTCTCCAATGTTTTGCTGGTGATCAGATCAGATCAGATCAGTCGCTCAGTCGTGTCCGACTCTTTGCGACCCCATGAACCGCAGCACGCCAGGCCTCCTTGTCCATCACCAACTCCCAGAGGTCACTCAGACTCACATCCATCGAGTCAGTGATACCATCCAGCCATCTCATCCTCTGTCGTCCCCTTCTCCTCCTGCCCCCAATCCCTCCCAGCATCACAGTCTTTTCCAATGAGTCAACTCTTCGCATGAGGTGGCCAAAGTACTGGAGTTTCAGCTTTAGCATCATTCCTTCTAAAGAAATCCCAGGGCTGATCTCCTTTAGAATGGACTGGTTGGATCTCCTTGCAGTCCAAGGGACTGTCAAGAGTCTTCTCCAACACCGCAGTTCAAAAGCATCAATTCTTTGGCACTCCGCCTTCTTCACAGTCCAACTCTCACATCCATACATGACCACAGGAAAGACCATAGCCTTGACTAGACGAACCTTTGTTGGCAAAGTAATGTCTCTGCTTTTGAATATGCTATCTAAGTTGGTCATAACTTTCCTTCCAACGAGTAAGCATTTGCTGCGATAAATGGTCCTAAATGAACACCATTTTATACGCCATATACTTTGGCACATTTGTGTGAATATACTTTAGGAGAGTTTCCTAGAAGTGAATTGGCCAGATCAAAAATGAAACACATTAAATATTTGATGTGTATTGCCAGATTGCCCTCTAAAAAGGTTATATCTATTTATATTTCTATGTATAGCAAAGACTTCTCACTTCTCCATATTCTTGCCAAATTGGTATTGTCAGTCCTTTTTATCTTTACCAGACCCTTTTGTGGAAAATGACATTTCATTATCTATCTTTCCTTAATTTTGAGTGAGAGCAATAATTTTTATGTTAATTAGCCTTTGTACATCTTTTTATGGAAACAACTGTTAATGGTATTTCCCCATTTTCTATTAGATTGCTCATTTTCACTTATTTACTTATTTATAAATAAGTAACTCATAAAAAGATACATGTTTAAAAGTCATGCTCCAATACCCCATCCTTGTCCACATCTCTGCTCCCTAGAAGGAATCACTTTTATTAGTTTATCATATATTCAGCAGTGCTTCTTTGTGCAAATAAAGCAAATACACACACACACACACACACACACACACACACACACACACACACACACACATATTATCATTTTCCCACTTTCTTAAAATATTCTTAACCTTAACATTATGTCCTGGAGATGTTTTCATAATTATAATTTCATAATAGCATTTTCCTTCTTTTTTCAACTGCTTCCCTGGCACAGAGCATAATTTATGTAACCACTTTCTTACAAATTGACATTTGAATTGTTTCCAATCTTTTACAATTATAAGCAATTTTTACATATATGTTACTTTACACATATGTATATATATTAATATATAGTGCTATAAGTATATAATATATATGTATATATATACTATATGATATATATGTGTGTGTGTATATATATAGTGTATATATATAGACATATAGTGTATGTCTATGTGCATATGTATATATATATGTATATATATATACTATATACATACAGTAGTCTCTATAGGATACTAGTTTATGATTTCTGAGTTAGAGAGGTTCTGGATAATAACAATATTTAGGATATGGCTGTGGGAACAGGTTTCCCCTTCTCTAACTTTTCCGCTCTCAAAACTTTTTCTAAGTAACTCTAAGGTGCAGGTTTTGGCATCACTCTGAGTTTGAACATAGCTCTACTCCTTACTAATGTTGTATCCTTAGGCACATTATTTATTTTAACTTCTTTGATCTTCAGTTCCCTCATCTATAAAAAGAACATAACAATGTTCACTGTACATGGTGGTTGTTAGAGTTAAATATGGTTGTGAAAATGTTAGTTCTCTTTCACCAAAAAACTGTTACCCCTTAACAGAAGGGTATAAATTTCATTCATCTCTGTAACTACTGTTCCCATCATAATATCTGGCCCATAAATGAAATTCAATAAATGTATGGAAATAATTGATGAACAAGTAAACAGATTTGACTGATTCTTATGTACTTAACAGCCATTGCATTTCCCTGGCCCCACCCATTGCTCATTTTTTCCCTGTATCTCTAATTTCTTCCATTCCTACTCCTTTTAGGCTTCCCTGGTGGCTCAGTGGTAAAGAATCCATTTGTGATGCAGGAGACTGCCTGCAATGTAGGAGACATGGGTTTGATCCCTGGGTCAGAAAGATTCCCTGGAAAATGAAATGGCAACCCACTCCAGTATTCTTGCCTGGGAAATTCCACAGACATCGCAAGAGTCAGATATAACTTAGTGACTAAACCACTACCACCACTGCTCCTTTTCCTCTTTTCAACCCCCTAACTACTGATTCTCTTTATATCCTTGGCCTTCTGTTTTCTATTTTCCACTTTAGCAGTTAGTCGGGTGCTGTGCTTAGTCAGTCAGTCATGTCTGACTCTTTGTGACCCCATGGACTATAGCCCATTAGGCTTCTTTTTCTGTGGGTATTCTCCAGGCAAGAATACTGGAGTGGGTTGCCATACCCTCCTCCAGGGGATCTTCTCTACCTAGGGATCAAACCCTGGTCTCCAGCATTGCATGTGGATTCTTTGCTGTCTGAGCCACCAGGGAATATCCCTGCCCAAATAAATAAATACCCCAAACCTAAATCTACCATCTCTATCATGTAAAAAGAATTAAACACAAGAATTCTATAGTTAAGCAAATGTTCTACATCCTTAAGATCTTGATTCTGTTTTGACTTTTAAGAGTAGGACAGGGAGGGAGGAGGGAGGAGGGTTCAGGATGGGGAACACATGTATACTTGTGGAGGATTCATTTTGATGAATGGCAAAAGCAATACAATATTGTAAAGTTAAGCAAAATAAAATTTAAAAAAAAAAAAGAGTAGGACAAAACACTAGTTGCCAAGTTAGTAAAGAAGTACTGATTTCTCTATATTGGGACAGAATCAGCATAGCTTTTGTCTTTGTTTTCTAAAAAAAAAAAAAAAATGCTACCCAAATAAGTAGAAACCAAAATACACTAAAGTCAAATGGAAAATTTACTAAAGCCAGCTGCTTTAGTAAGGTAAAAGATCAAAAGGTCTTTGGGTCCAAGTATTAGAGTAATCTGGACTTAGACACTAAGAAATTCAGGGTATCTTAAAATCAAAGAAAACCATTTCTATATTAGAATAACCTACCCTCAGGGTTGGAAGGGCCTTGCGCGCACCCGCGCCGCTCAAGGCTCCCTGTCCCTGGGATTCGAGAACATAGAGTGGGTTGCCATTTCCTTCTCCAATGATGAAAGTGAAAAGTCAAAGTCCAGTCGTCTTCAGGCAAAAGTCTGGGGGGGGGTGCCTTAGAGGTCATTTAGTTAGAACTCCATTCAAGACATACCTGTGAACTTTCCAGGACAGATTTTGTTTAACCCTTTTTCAGTCTCTATTAGTATAGCCCAGCATAGAGCTGTGAACAGAACAAACCTTGAGAAATGTATAGTGTTTGATTGATCATTAATTGAAAAGTCATGGACAAACACCAAGGAAATCTTAGGTTTAACTTGGATCTCTAAACTCCCAAATGCTAAGCTATTTGACCAGCTTCTCTTCCCTAGGGAAATAGACCTTAAGCAAGACTTGACTGGGTTGCCTGTCTAGTCTTCCAAGGCCAGTTTTAGCCTTAGGACAAAAAAATGTTGGTTCTCCAAGAGTATTCAGATGTCTTCCCAAGGTAGGACCCAGAAAGAGATTCTTCATGCTTAAGCAGTGTCTGTATTCCAGGACTGCAGGTAGGTTTGTTCTTTTGTTTGACCTTATAGGTGGAAGAGGTGGGAGAGAAGCCCTGTCCTTAGGGGATTATTTGGTCTCATTCTCCTACTTTTCTTAAGCTCTTAGATTCAAACCCTTACATCTTAGGTCAAACAACTGAAGATCCAAACATAGAAAGTAAGATGGTCTTGTCAACATCTTGAGATTAGCTTGAAGAGGTAGCAAGTTCCCACTGTTCAGACCTCCCCCAGGACAATTAAGGGGCAAATGATTCTCCAGTACTGAAAGCAACCAGTGTTCAGTGGGCTAAGGTTGAAAGACAATCATTTGCTTTTGGCATCTGACACCTTTCAACACTGAAGGCAACATGTAAAGACACACCAAAATGGGTTTGCCAGACTTAAGAAAAGCTTCAGTAGAGAGCTCTGAGTAGAGTGAACACAAATGGCAAACTTGCCTACTGTTTGGCACTGAGAAGGACCTTGAGTCAGAAGATAAGATGAAACAGAAAGATTTCTAATTCTAAGGAAGGAAAGCATTTGGATGGCTGCATAAGTGAACTGGGGCTCAAGGAACAGTACAGTCTCAACTCTACGAGTTAACTGGATGGTCTTCAGCAAATAACCTCAGGGCCTCAGTTACTGCATCCTGAAAAGGTGATATTACTCCCTTCTTACAGTTGTTTTGAGAATTAAGTAAGTTGCTTTTTCTAAAATACTTAGAATAGTACTAAAGTACTTAGAATAGTACTTTATACATAGTAAATATTTAATAAGTTTTTATTGTTGTTGATTTTATTATCATCATTATTATCAATAGCATCAATAAACAAAGAATTCTACTCAGGGCATAAATACATCCTTCCCCTCCTAAAAATGTCCCATATTGATCAACCTTGACATCTTTGGCATACATACATAGGCCTTTCTAGGCCTCAAAGAAAAGAGTCTGGAGACAAACACTTCTTCCTTCCTTCCCTCACTATGTTGGGAAACTATTAACTTTTTCCTATTTTATGAAGTGGTCTTGGTCCTTTTTTTTAAGACTTGGAGGTAGAGTCTTTTGTTACTCTAATTGTGCTTGTGTTCTTTTACTAACAGGATAATAGCGTCAAAACCTCAAAATATAATGCCTTAAACTTCTTGCCTATGAACCTGTTTGAACAGTTCCAGAGACTTGCAAATGCATATTTCCTCTTTTTGCTTTTTCTACAGGTATTACCTTTTAGGGCCTTTTCCACAGAATATTTTATCAACTTCTCTGGGGTCAGGTTATGTAATCAGTCCTTCTCCTCCTTAAACTGAGAGATGTCTTTTCTCTTTAGACAATGGGCAAATGGATGGCTGGAATCTCAGGCCAGTCTCCTAGAATAGCTGTGGTCAAGATTAGCCAGGGTGAAACAAGCCTCTATAAGAGGAAGGAGACAAGGTCGCTGAGTCCCAAGTAAGGGGTGCTCCCTCACCATGATTGCATGACCACAGTTCAGCTTAACTGTGAAAGGCCACAGACTTGATTCTACGCCCCTGCCTCAGCTGCAGCCCCATTCCTCCTTCTTGTCCCAGCCTCCCCGACAGAAAGTTAACACATGGGAGCCCCAAGGGAGGAGAATGGTTTAGAACATCAGCACAGGGCATAGAAGCCAGGCAGGGTAGGCACAAGTTGGGAGAGAGAGACTGGTCATCTCATTTTCCCTTGTGCTAAAGGGGTGTAGGTGGTTATGTCATTCTCCCATGCCCACGCTTAATGCCCTACCCCCCAGCACCTTCATTATCAGAAGAGAGCAATGGCTCTTTGCCATCAAGACAAAGATATTAGAGTTCAGGATAGTACCTGGCAATTTATCATCTCCTCTTCTTTCATCTTTACGAGGTGTTTGCCTATATTGGGGTGGCTATTGGGAGGTTATAACAGTGAAAAGCAACTAGGATTGTTGAACTTATGAATCTAGGGAGGCAGAAATGGTGGTGCAGTGGGGGTTGCGAGGAAATACATTGTCCTTTAAGCTTTCTGATTCATGTTTCTCTCCCCTTCCCTCTCTCAGTTGATTCCTCAGATCTCCTCCTTGGCATGGTACACGACTGTGGTACCCCTGATGGTGGTGCTGTCCATAACAGCAGTGAAAGATGCCATCGATGATGTGGTGAAGTGGCTTCCAGGGCCTCTCTTCCCTCACTGTACCTAGTCAGGCTGGGGAGGGAGGGAGCATGAAAGACTCCCCAGAACTGCCTAATACTAGAAGGAAGAAGGAAAGAGGTGTTTCCTTTCCCTATGTCCTTATCTGTGCCAGAGGAATATGAGATTCCCTTAACCCCAAGATTGGTGAGCCATCCATGGCCAGAAAGGGGTCACGCAAGGCCTTTCTCTGTCTTCTTACTGCTGCCTTTTCTGGATTCCCTTCCATCTCCTTCATAACCCACCTCTGCCTTCACTTAGCTCTTTCTGGGTTTGCTCTCACCCTTCTTTCTCCATTCACCCTTCTCCCATTTCTATATTCCTCTTCCCTTCTTCCTGTCCCCCTTGCTTTCTGCAGTCTTATCTCCCCTTTTTGCATTCCCGTTCTCCTCTCCAGCTCTCCGTATTTCCCTCTCCAGCTTTCGGTTCTATCAGGTGCACACAGCTAGGAACCCTCTGGATTTAGAGAGCATCATGACTCAACAGAGGCTGGCTCCTTCCCTGGCCTTGGTGGGAGAAGCTGGCCCTCAGTGAGTGTAGCATGGCTTCCTGCATGCTCCTTCACAGCAGGGCCAGGTGGGAGGGCAAACGTGGGGAACCAGTGCTGTGCTTACCAGTGGGATTTGGGAAGCCCATCGTGTTGACCTGTTTGGAGCTTCCCTAAGACAGTCCTTCTGATTTTTATATCAAAGTTTAAGAGCAGAGTGTTTCTCTAGCTCTTTAACTCTGTGACTCTTTAAACCCAGAATTAACATATATAGTGGTTTAAATTTCAGGCACAACTCAGATGTGCAAAAATATAACTTAATTTTCCATAACTAAACTCAGTGTAACTCATAACCACCACCTCACCATCTCAGCCCTTTTTTAATGAGAGCCAAAAGCTAAACTTGCCAATTCAGGATAGCCTACGCAGTTCCTTCTGGTTTAGAACTCAGTCTCTTTAGGAGAAATATCCTGACCAATTCAGGATTCTTTCTACCCTCTTCCCAGGGAGTAATCTCAACTGAAAGGAAAGGGACTCATGTGAATCTTAGCATCAGGACATACCCTTATTTGTCACTCTCTTATTTGGTCTTTGAATAGACCTCTATTCCCCTTTCCTCATTGTATCCATGGTAGAAGCTTCTTGTGCTGACTGTGGTTGAGGGTAGGGGTATTGGTATGCTTGTGAATACATAACTTCCCTCCACCTACCAAGGTGTAGCCCCATCATTTTGCATTCTCTCCTCTGTGGCTTTCAGTGAGTTATTTGTTCTCATTACCCCAGGCTTTGGCTCTTGATATTAAAACAAAGAGTTTGTCTCTTTCTTCTCACTTGATTCTTTTTCTGACCTCCTTTCCCAGCTTCTCAGAGACAATCAGCTTCTTGGTCTGGTTTTAATGGTGGAAGAACTTGGAATTGGCCAGGGGCTGGGGGGTAAGGTGGTGAAGAAACGGGGGTAAGGGAGAATTACAAAGAAGAGGAACTACATTGAATAATACTTCAAAATATTGATTTTCTAAATACAGTTTGCTCTATGTCTATTTCCTGAACATTTTCTTATTTTAGAAAAGGCACCAAAATGATAATCAAGTCAACAATCGTTCTGTTCTGGTGCTGATGAATGGCAGGTAAGTGCTTCTTGGGAAGCCAGTTTAGGTTGAATCAGCTCTGGGAGAGCACTGACCTTGCTAAAACTTGATGTGTTTGGAAAGGTGATTTAAGACAGTGAAAAGAGCCTGGGGCTGGACATAGGAAGAGTTTGTTTCTAATATGCCCTGAACTTACCTCTCTGGGCCTCATATTTCTTATCTATAAAATGAAAATAATATTCTTTACCTTAGAGGATGCTTACAAAAATGAAAACAAAATAATATATGTTAAAGAAATTAACAAATTATGGCATGATATTAGTATGCAAGTGGTTATTACCAGTACGGTGGTCAGCATGGAGATGTCTTTAGTGCATCAGTGGATTCTACATGATTTATTGACCATTCTACTGTAGCCTTTGGTTAGGACATCTTTTTGTTAACAATCTAAAGAAAATATTGGTGTTGACCTCATTGCTGTAGTGTTTGGTCTTATCTATCTAAAGTATGGGTGAACGCTTATGTTTTTTGTGGGGTCTTGCAAAATTGGAGCAGTTTACCTTTGGCAGGGATAAAGGGAGACCGGCATAATTTTATATAAAGCAAAATATGAAGATTATCATAAGAGGTACAGAAATTATCATAGGAATTAATAAAAATAGGCAATCATAGCTGGCTAAAGAAATGAAGGAAGACTTTCTAGAAGATATGATGTTTGTGCTTAAAAGATAGGGAAGAATTCAACAGAGATTATATGAAAGGAGAAGTGACCAGTGTTTGCAGAAGCATGATCACAAACAAATACAGATCTGAGGGAATTCAAGATTGAGGTCCAATCCTTTCTCATGGTGACCTTACACAACACCCAGTAGCTATAGTTTTATATGTATATTTATATTTTTAAAATATTTTTTTAAATTGAAGTACAGTTGATGTTCAACATTATACGTTATAGGTATACAATGTAGTGAGTCACAGTTTTTAAAGGTTATACTTCCTTTATAGTTATTATAAAATGTTGTCTGTATTACTCATGTTGTACAATATATCCTTGTAGCTTATTTTATATGTAATGGTTTGTACCTCTTCATCCCCCTCCCCATATATTGCCCCTCCCCCTTCTCTGACTCCATTGGTAACCACTAGTTTGTTTTCTGTATGTGTGAGTCTGTTTCTTTTTGTTATATTCACTAGTTTGCTGTATTTTTTAGATTCCACATATAAATGATATCATACAGTATATGTCTTTATATGTCTTACTAATTTCACTTAGCATAATATCCTCCAAGTCCATCCATGTTGTTGCAAATGGAAAATTTTCATTATTTTTTATGGATGTATAGGATTTCAAGAGACCCTGGTTCAATTCCTGGGTCAGGAAGACCCCCTGGAGAAGTGATAGTCTATTCACTCCGGTATTCTTGGGCTTCCCTGGTAGCTCAGTTGGTAAAGAATCCGCCTGCAATGCGGGAGACCTGGGTTCAATCCCTGGGTTTGAAAGATCCCCTGGAGGAGGGCATGGCAACCCACTCCAGTATTCTCGCCTGGAGAATCCCCATGGACAGAGGAGCCTGGCAGGCTGCAGTCCATGGGGTCAACAAAGAGTTGGACTCATCTTGAGTGACTAAGTACACACATATCAAGAACTATAATCATAAAATTCTATTATGGGAAGTTCTTGGGCATCTGATTCTGTTATTTATTGTGTTTGCTGATTCTTACTCATGATGGATTATTTCCTCAAGTGTTTTGATCTGTTGAAGCCTCTCATAAAATATCACTAACAAAGTTAGTTGTGATTAAAAACAAAATTTAAAAAAAGAAAGCTATAGAAATAAAGAGAAAAGATAAAACTGAGTGTATAAGAAATTTGTAAAGCTAGGAATTACTGAATGAATTTAGTCAAATGAACTTCCCAAGGAGCTTGAGCACTTGGGTTTTATAAAACTATTACAGAAGAATTTGTCATAGAGTGGTTTTAGAGTAGGAATTCACAAGCAGGGCCCTAATGGTTAAACTTTGTAAGCCAGTGAATGTCTGGTTTATTTAACACTTGAGATGAATTATCTATATTCCAGAAAGTGGTTGAACAGAGTTATTAACACCTTTGAAAAATTTTGTTTTCTGAGTTGTGATTTCTGTCATTGTAGTCAGTAATTGGCTACAAGCACATCTTTAGTTAAAAGCCACATTTTTTTAGCTATCAAGAGGAATGAGCCACACCTCTGTAAGTGTTCTCTCAGATATATTATTAAATGAAAAATTCAAAGTACAGAAAATTATGTATCTAGTATGTCATTTTAAAATGTATATCTATTATGTGATTATATGGATTGACATTTTCTCAAAAGAAATGCAAAAAATTGCTCTAAATGACAAAACTATAATCTGGGGAGAGAGGAGACTTTACTTTTTCTTTTTCTATATTTTTAATTATTTGAACTGTATTTTTACCATATGCATATATTGCTTTTACTTAAAGAAAAATTATGTGCCTGTGTATCTACATATACCATTATAGAGTTTTAGAAAACTCTTATAACCTGATCAAGAGAAATGGGCCCCATTCTTGATACTGCTTGGGCAAGGAGTATCCCAAAGCAGTTGGTCCTCCTCTGAGCTTTGAGTTCATCTCAGCTTTTTTTTCCCCCTTGATTGTCAAAACAGGACTGTAGGAAAATTCTCAGAGCTGGCATGCAGGCATTCAAGGTTCACTTTCTTGCAGGATAGTGACAGAAAAATGGATGAATGTCCAAGTGGGAGATATAATTAAACTAGAAAACAATCAGATTGTTACGGTGAGTACCTCTTTGGGCTGTGGCTTTTTCTCTTTGGGCTTGAGTAGAAACCTTTTTAGCACTTCTGTGACCACTCCTTTTGGTGATATTCACCTGCTTCACTATGCATCTAGAGATCACCAGCTCCTGTGGTAAGAAGTTTGTTCTTGTCCATTTCTCACCACAACCCCAGGTAAAGTATGACTGGCTTTGAGAAAGGAGGTGTGTGGTACCAGTGATGGGTCTCAAGACAAAGAAAGTAAATCAAATGTCTATAAAATTCTTAGGATGAATAGCTGTTCCTGAGTTTGTAATTTTAAAAGACTGCCTTCCTTATCTTCTCTGCCTTTCCTGACCGCAGGCTGATATATTATTACTTTCGAGCAGTGAGCCCTACAGTCTGACATATATAGAAACTGCAGAACTGGATGGGTGAGTGTTTCTTCCTCATAGTCCATTAAGACTGTTGAGCTAGCTTAGAGTGATTTCTTGTTGAGGGAGAGCATGATGCAGAGAATGAAGTGCTACAAGCTAGAAATATCCAGATAAGATAGGAGGCCTCAAATCTAAGGCTGAGCTCTTGACAGATAATTGAGCATCCAACTGGGTGCAGAATCTGGGCAAATATTCTCCGTCTTCAAATTGGAATCATTCAGTCTGACTATATTCAGTAATGCTGAGTGATAGGAAAGAGGTTAACCAGACTATGAAATTTCAGAATATAGTTCCAAAGTTTCTTGGGGTGGGGGAATGAATACTGAGATAATTATGTACTGATAAACCATGTTCTGGAATGGATTTAAGGTAGAAGTTCATTAATGTGCAAAAGCTAAGATCTTTGGAAGATAGAGGCCATCTTCAGAGAGCTTGTCCTGTGGAGTTTTGTGTTAATCTGCATCCTTACAACTCTTCCTCTTAGTGCCCACAAACTTTTTGAAATGTGGCTTCATTTTTACTTCTGTCTCTGTGCATTTCTGTATCAAATAATAGTTAAGTGAGATCCCTTCATGGGTCCTATAAACATTTGTGAGACAAGGAGTACGTTTAATTGCAAGTGTTCATAGGTTCTCTTACCAGGACCTTAGTCTTGAAGGGAGTAGGTACCATCTCCAGGTTATTTTGTGATGTTTCTTCAGCTTTTCTAGAGCAGCTCCACCAGCAATATCTCACAGGTTGGTTAAAGTAGTTGATATGTGTTTCAGGGAGAGAGGGGAGAAAGTGGGCTAATATTTAGCTTCCTGGAGAAGGCAATGGCACCCAACTCCAGTACTCTTGCCTGGAAAATCCCATGGACAGAGGAGCCTGGGGAGGCTGCAGTCCATGGGGTTGCGAAGAGTCGGACATGACTGAGCAACTTCACTTTCGCTTTTCACTTTCATGCATTGGAGAAGGAAATGGCAACCCACTCCAGTGTTCTTACCTGGAGAATCCCAGTGATGGGGGAGCCTGGTGGGCTGCCGTCTGTGGGGTTGCACAGAGTCGGCCACGACTGAAATGACTTAGCAGCAGCACCATTCTATCTCAGTACTGCCCTTGAGAGAGGATGACAATAGGAGTGACTCTGACAACTCAAGTCTGAAAGCCAAGCTCTATTGGCAACAGCTGTTTTCTAAAGTAGGAGAAACTGGACCTGTACTGCTGTTACATATGTGCATTCTTTACTCTAGTGAAACCAACTTGAAAGTGAAGCAGGCCATTGCCGTTACCAGTGAGATGGAAGATAACCTGAAGCTTCTGTCTGCTTTTGATGGTGAGTTTTGAAATAGATTTGCCAACCCAAATTTTTATCAGTAGAGGTGTGGTTAAAGTTTGATACAGCCATATAGTGAATTCTATATAACTCATAAAAAACAGTATGCAAGTTGATATTTACTTATATGGAAAAATATTCACAACATATAAGTGTAAAATGATTACAATACACTATGCATAGTATAATGTAACATAAATTTGTCTTTGGAAATATATATATGTTTATGAGTATATGTATAGAAAAAATCTTGGAAGGCTATACTATAAAAGGCTAACAGCACTTATTTCTAGGCAGTGAGTGAATTTTACTTTCTTCTTTTTAATGTTGTATATATATTTACAAAGGGCATATTTTAGTTTACTAATCATGAAAAAATTAACTTATTTCCATTTTGAAAAAAATACTAGGTTTGCTTTAAGTAGTTTCTGAATCTATTCAGATTTAGCTCATTTGATCTGGAAGTACTAATGGTAATAAGTTATCATGTGGGTTATTCTCTTTCTGGATAACCCATGTCACAGAATTACTCTTCTCTGATGCCCAGAACCCTTTGCCTGCCTTTCTAAAGGGAGCTGCTGAGAAATGGGCAGTGGCTGAAAAAGGATAGGAAAAAAAGATGTGTGTATATTTTGAAAGAGGCTTGTTCTTTCCTCTTTTCTATTAAGCCTCCTCTTTGCTGGAAATGATTGAGGGTAGGAGGAGAATGGGATGACAGAGGATGAGATGGTTGGATGGCATCACTGACACAGTGGACATGGGTTTGGTTGGACTCCAGGAGTTGGTAATGGACAGGGAAGCCAGGCGTGCTGCAGTTCATGGGGTCGCAAAGAGTCGGACACGACTGAGCGACTGAACTGAACTGAACTGAACTTTCTGTTAGGAAAGAATTAAGATTACAGAGTCAGGACTCTTATTCCTTTTTTTTTTTTTTTTTTTTTCAGGAGAAGTGAGGTGTGAGTCTCCCAATAACAAGTTGGACAAATTCACAGGAATACTCATGTATAAGGGAAAAAACTACATCCTGAATCATGACAGACTGATTCTCCGAGGCTGTGTCATCAGGAATACAGATTGGTGCTATGGCTTGGTGATTTTTACTGGTAGGTCTTTCTGGAATCACAAACCCCCAGCCTGCTGGATTCCATTCATAGCCACGTTGTGGGCACTTAGTTTTCACGATGTAGATATGATGCTCAGATATATACCAGAACACTATGGCTTTGAGGAAGGGAGGCAGGGAGATGGATAGATGGATGGAGGAATTAAGAAAAAACTTTTTTTCTTTTTAGGAAAAAAAAAATGACTTTTTTTCCAAACACTGAGCTGCCAGCATATCAGCCCTGCCTTTGATAGTGGAAGGCTTTGTGTTCCAAGGCCACAGAACATTCATGAGTCTTTCTAACAACATCTGGACACTAGACAAGGTATACACATAGAAATATACATAGAGTTAGCATTTGAAAGGAGAACAGTGTGAAAGGGGAGGGTATACATGTAGATTTCTCGCACGAGGACAAAATAAACATGGTGCTCCTTATGGGGAAGATAAAATACAGTGTGAAGTGTTCATGCCAGAGAAAGGGCACATGTGGCTCCTGAGCAGTGGCCCATCTTGAGATGGCATTTAGAACCATAATCCTTCGTACTTAGTGAGGGATTTTCTGGAGTTATAATGTAGTGCCGGAAAATGAAGGAAGCTTTGGTGCTCCCTGTGCCCTCGGTTTCGGTGAGTATTGGTGACAACAACCACAGTAAGATCATAATTTCCAGCTCTAGTCCCAGTGTGTCATTAAAAGTCCTTTATTTCTACTTATTGTCTGTCCTATCATGAAGTTCAAAGTCTCTATTGCTCAGCTTCAGAGAAATCTCAGCTCCCACCTCAGAAGAAATCACTTACCATTGCCTTTTACTTTCTCCATTTCCTAGTTAGAAACTTTAAATAGAGCCTGGTCCAGCTATGGCTTTCCTCAAAAGAAGGTGAATATCTCCTTGTCAGAAGACCCTTTTTCTAAGCTAAATAAACCAGATGGTGATGAGAGAGAAGCTTGAGGCCCCTATTCTGACTTATCAATGAAAAACTAGACTGTCTAAGGTGCTGCAAAGAGAGGGAAGTGTCAGCACTGATGCAGTTTGCAGAAGTAATTGGGATTATCCTAAGAAATAAGTTTTCCATTCTTTGAGTTTGGGGCACCAACCATGAGCCTTTCTCCAAGGCTTTATCTTTTAACATTGGAAAGAAGTTTGATAAAGTGATCATAAAGGTGTATTTCAACCCAATTTCAGTCCTCTTGAGAATATTTAGAGATTCTAAGAGATGATGTCTCCCTGTTTAACTTAGGACCAGACACCAAAGTAATGCAGAACAGTGGGAAGTCCACCTTTAAACGGACACACATAGACCACCTCATGAATGTCCTCGTGCTCTGGGTAAGTTAAAGACCTCTTTTCTGTATTTTTACAAATAGGCCTTCTTCGCTTCCTTCTACAGCAGTAGCTGGTATTTTCAAGTCAGAATTTACTTGTCTGAAAATCTCAAGCAGTTTTAGGACCCCACAAACTTATATCTGGACCAGATAAGAAGAAAACTCATTGACACTTTTTTTTTTTCTTCATAGCCACTTTAACTCATGACCACTTCAATAAGATCTTACTTAGATTAATAAGATCACCTTACTTAAACCAATGATTTTCAAACTCTATTTCCTTAGAGAAGGCTAAGGTTTGCTGCAGGGGGAATAGAGAAGATCAAGTTTTGTTCTGGCCTCTTCATTCTGAAGTTCCTGCTTCAAAAAGAGCAGCCTCACATTTATCTGTTCTGTAAAATTTCAGTTAGAGAATAGAGGATTCTACTGCTAAGAAATGAAATTTGAAAAGCACTCAGTACATACCGATTATATGTGAAATCATAAAAAAAAGAGTACAAATGAGCTTATTTACAAAACAGAAATAGTCACATGTAGAAAACAAATTTATGATTATTAGGCAGTAAGGGGAGAGAGATAAATTGGGAGATTGGGATTGATATATACACACTACTATATATAAGATAGGTAACTGACAAGGACCTACTGTATAGCACAGGAAACTCTACTGAATACTCTGTAATGGCCTATATGAGAAAAGAATCTCTAAGAGTGGATATATGTATAAATGATTCACTTTGCTCTATACCTGAAACAATACAACATAGTAAATCAGCTATACCCCAATAAAAATTTTTTTAAAAAGCACTCAGAAGATGATAATCAGCTTTGAGAATAAAAGTTTAAATTGAAGATTAATTAGTTAATTTCCATGCTTATCATATGTGTGTGTGCATGTTCAGTCATGTCCAACTCTTTGCGACCCCACGGACTGTAGCCCACCAAGCTCATCTGTGCATGGGATTTCCCAAGCAAGAATATTGGAGTGGATTCCCATGCCCTCCTCCAGGGGATCTTCCCAACCGAGGGATAGAACTGGTGTCTCTTGCATCTCCTGCATTGGCAGGCAGATTCTTTACCTCTTGCACCACTGGGATTTTAGAAAATTAGGAAGGTTCATTCAGCTTTGAGACCAGAGATTAGTATTCACTGTTTTTTTCTTTCCACTACTGTCTGCATAGCTTTCAGCAGTTGAAACAAAGTGACATTTCCTGGTTTATTAATGAAGAAGATAATCATAGTTGAGAATTCAGAAAGGCAGCAGAGGTAAATATGCCTTTGACAATATCAGAGAGAGTATCATTAGGGAATAAGCTAGGTAATTTAGCCTAGGGTTGTCTTTAAAACAAGATATCTCCCATATGCCTAGGAAAGCTCAACTACCTGGTTACCTATCTGAAAGGTAGTGATAATACTTGACACCTGTAGAGGAATTTTAACTTTTTAGAATATTTTCACATTCATTTACAGCAGCTTCACAACATCTATGAACAATAAGTCAAGAAATATTTTTCCCACTGACAAATATGCAAGTTAAGTCATAGTAAAGATAAATAACATAAAGTGCCACAGAAAAATAATGTCATTGTCAAGTCATATTTTTTATTAAAGTGTAGTTGATTTAGAGTTATGTTCATTATTGCTATACAGCAAAGTAATTCAGCTATGCATATATATACTTCCTTATTTAATATTCTTTCTCATTATGGTTTATCAAGGATATTGACTATAATTTTTTATGCTGTTCAGTAGGACCTTGTTGTTTATCCATTCTATATATAAAAGCTTACATCTGCTAACCCCAACTTCCCACTCCATCCTTCCCCCTTGGCAACCACCAGTCTGTTCTGTATGTCCGTGATTCTATTTTATTTCATAAATAGGATCATTTGTGCCATATTTTAGATTCCACATATAAGTGAAATCATATGATATTTGTCTTTCTCTTTTTTACTTACTTCACTTAGTATTAATATGATAATCTCTGACTGCATTCATGTTGCTGAAAATGGCATTATTTCATTCTTTTTATGGCTAAGTAGTATTCTATTATATATATGTACCACATCTTTATCCATTCATCTGTCAGTGGACATTTACTTTGTTTTCATGTCATGGCTATTATGAATAGAGCTGCTGTGAACCTAGGAGTGCATGTATCTTTTTGAATTACAGTGTTGTCTGAGTGTATGACCAGAAGTGGGATTGCTAGATCATATGGTAATTCTACTTTTAGTTTTCTGAGGAATCTTTATGCTATTTTCCACAGTGGTTGTACCAATATACATTCCCACCAACAGTGTAAGAGGATTCCCTTCTCTGCACACCCTTTCCAGCATTTGTTTATTTGTAGACTTTTTGATGATGACCATTCTGACCAGTTAAAATGGTACTTCATTATAGTTTTGCTTTGTATTTCTCTAATAATTCTTGATGTTGAACATTTTTTCTTGTGTCTGTTAATCACTTGTGTATCTTCTTTGGAGAAATGTTTATTTAGGTCTGCTGCCCATTTTTGGATAGGGTTGTTTGGTCTTTTGTTGTTCATTTGTTTATGCTGTTTGTATATTTTGAAAATTAAGCCTTTTTCACTTGCATCATTTGCAAATATTTTCTCCCATTCTGTAGGTTGTCTTCATTTTGTTATGGTTTCCTTGCCTGTGCAAAAGCTTGTAAGTTTGATTAGGTCCCATTTTTTCATTTTTGTTTATATTTCTATTGCCTTGAAAGACTGACCTAAGAAAACATCAATACAGTTGATGTCATAGAATGTTTTGCCTATGCTCTCTTCTAGGAGTTTTATGATAATGTCTTTTGTTTAAGTCTTTAAGCCATTTTGAGTTTATTTTTGTGTATGGTGAGGTGAAGTCATTTTTATTGAGACTCTAATATGTGCCAGGTATTATGAGGACCATAAGGATTTATAAGTCCTGGGTCCAGCTCTCAAGTATATACATTCACTTTGGGGAGATAGAGCATCAATATGTGCCAGATGCTTTACATACATAATTTTATTCAATAATCACACCTATCCATCTAGGCATAACTTTTAAGAGTCAATTCTCTTTCTGCTATGCTTGCTATCTCCCTGTGGAGATAAAATTAAAACACGTGACAAGTCTATTTAACATGGAAATCTGACCACATGTGAAGAAATTATAAAATTTTTTAAAAGATCCTAAGAGCTTTCAGAGAGAAATAAAAAATAATAAACAAGAATCAGAATGGCATTGACCTTCTCAACAGCAACAGCAGAAGGTAAATGTTGTTGCCTTCAAAAGTCTGCCAGAAAAATATTTGCATCTTCTAATTCTAAATCCACTGAAGCTGTCAATAAAATGCAAGTATAAAGAAATTTCCATATGTGCAAAGACTCAAAAAAAATTTACTTCTTACATATCCTCTCTTAGAAAATTTCTAAAGTATACTCAAGCAAAAGAAGAGAATAAACCAAGAAAGATTTGGAAGCTAGAAAACATGCAAACACTGAAAGGAAGTCCTAGGATAGTAGCTGAATAGCAGGCCTGGAGCGGATTAAAGCAGAGGTATCTGGGTTTCTGAGGTGGTACTAGTGATAAAGAACCTGCCTGCCAATGCAGGGGACTTAAAAGACGAGGGTTCCATCCCGGGTTCCATCCCTGGGTTCCATCCCTGGAGGAGGGCATGGCAACCCTTTCCAGTATTCTTGCCTGGAGAATCCCCATGGACAGAGGACCCTGGCAGGCTACGGTCCATAGGGTTGCAAAAAGTTGGACATGACTGAAGCGATTTAGCATGCACGCCTGCATGGAGAGATCTGCAGTGGGAGTCTTCAAAGAGAGAATGTAGTCCTCTATTCAAATTCCTACAAGGTGGATTCAGCAAAGACGTGGTGTAGATGCCTGGAGCAGCTACACTAGCCAACTAGCTGCTATGAATTCCTACATTTGTGAGCTCTTTCATGCAATCTTTCCTTCAAAAGATAGGAAATATCATCTTGGGTCCCATGCTTCCTCTTGGGCATCTAGTTTAAGAAGGATGTTGCTGTTCGAGCCCAGTACAATGACTGTGAGAAAGTACAAATAGAAAATAAATTCTCTGACAGAGGATGAAGAACCATCAGCAGACCCAAGAAGTTGATGGGCTTTGGAAAAGCATAAAGTTGCTAGATTGTACTGATAGGTAAGCCAGAATAGTGGAAGCTTTGATGGCAATGTGTTCCTCTTCAGCAGCAATGCATTCCTCAAGAGTAGTTCCAAGCTTGAGAGAGCAGGAATGGAGAGCAGGAGTAAGATATGTGGATATAATAATCAGGACAACTAATTTTAAAACTGCCCATAAAACAACCTGGACAACCACTGGCCCTCTGTACCATCCTAACACCCCTATAGGCATCCATATAGCAAAAACAAATGTATTTGACTTCCAGTCTCAAACAAGAGAACTGCTTTCTGAAGAAATTTAACAACTTCTGCAGAGGGCTAGGGCTTCTAATGTGGGTGTCATCCTTCTGAGTAACACCCACTTTATTTTAAATTTGAGGGACTCCAAGGAACTAGGATCTTGCCTGCCACATGGCATGCCCCTCCTCCAATGAATAAATAAATAAATAAATAAATTTGGGGGACTCAAGTTTGCCTGCAAGTTCCTTTTATATCCTAGGGTAAAACCAGTGAACTAACACATTTTGCCTACCTACACAGACCTTGTGGTTCCATCTTCCCATTCAGGGGAATGGCCTGCTAGGGAAATAAAACTATCCAAAGGAAATAAAGCCAACCTATAATAATAATCAAACTACTCTTTTACTTCTGTTTTTAAGTGATCTGGAAAAAAAACCAGGAGCATAAAAGAAGAGGATGAGGACAAATAGAATAACTGACTCTGGAAAAACCATTATAATTCGAAAGAGAAAAGAACTTTCAAAAGAATTTCACTATTCTTAGAAGAAACAATTGCACAAATAAGAATAGACTGATTTTTTTTTTTTTTTTTGGTGATGCTGTGGCTTGGGCATCAACTCTGGGCCAGCAGCAAGAGTGTGGAAACTTAACCACTGGACTGCTAGGGAATTCCCTACAATTTTTTTTAATCGAAGAATAAAATAAGCAATCTAAGATCAACAAAAAAGAATTTTGGAAAGTAAAAATTACTGAAATTAAAAAGTCAATAGAAGGGCTGAAATAAAGAGTCAAAGAATATTCCTAGACCCTAAAACCAAAAATCTAAGAGATAAATACTTTTTTTAATTGGAGGACCAAACCAAGAACCCCCACAGGATCTCCCAGGAGTATCAGAATGCAAAAATGGAGGGAACAATATTGTCAAAGAAATAATAGAAGAGTATTTCCTATAATTGAAGAAAGATATGAATTTCAGATTTAAAACATCCATTAAACATCATGAAATTCTAGAGCTTAGATGTTTAGAAGTACCTCAAAGTTTTCATAGAGATAAAAGTAAGATACGAACAAACAATGAGAATTAGATTGGCATCAGATTTCTCACCAGCACTACTGAGTCCTGGAAACCAGGAGGTTCATACCTCAAAGTTCTCAGTTTGACCTAGAAATCTATACCCAGGCAAACTACAAATCAAGTGAGAAAGCAGACTTCTTCCTCCCATGGGAACTTCATTCTGGCTGGCCAATGGCTGCCTAGGCCTTTGCATGGCTGGCTTCTTTTTCAGGGTTTTAGTGTCTCCTTTTCAGAGAAGCCTTCTCTGCCACCCATCTAAAGTGGGCATCACCTCCACCAAGACCTTTTTTATTCTGTTAACTTGTTTTATTTTCCTCACAGCATTTAGCACTAGTTAACTTCTATTTTTCATTTCTTAACTTGTTTGTTTTCCACCTATATCCACAGGATTACAAACCCTCTGAGAGTTAAGACATTGTCTTTTATCACCACTGTATCCCAGTCCCTAGAACTGTGTTTAACATATAATCAGATCAGATCAGATCAGTCGCTCAGTCGTGTCCGACTCTTTGCGACCCCATGAACTGCAGCACGCCAGGCCTCCCTATCCATCACCAGCTCTCGGAGGTCACTCAGACTCACATTCATCGAGTCAGTGATGCCATGCAGCCATCTCATCCTCTGTCGTCCCCTTCTCCTCCTGCCCTCAATCCCTCCCAGCATCAGAGTCTTCTCCAATGAGTCAACTCTTCGCATGAGGTGGCCAAAATACTGGAGTTTCAGCTTGAGCATCATTCCCTCCAAAGAAATCCCAGGTCTGATCTCCTTCAGAATGGACTGGTTGGATCTCCTTGCAGTCCAAGGGACTCTCAAGAGTCTTCTCCAACACCACAGTTCAAAAGCATCTATTCTTCGGCGCTCAGCTTTCTTCACAGTCCAGCTCTCACATCCATACATGACCACAGGAAAGACCATAGCCTTGACTAGGCGAACCTTTGTTGGCAAAGTGATGTCTCTGCTTTTGAATATGCTATCTAGGTTGGTCATAACCTTCCTTCCAAGGAGTAAGCGTCTTTTAAACATATAATCAGTTCAGTTCAGTCACTCAATCGCGTCCGACTCTTTGTGACCTCATGAACCGCAGCACGCCAGGCCCCCCTGTCCATCACCAACTCCCAGAGTTTACTCAAACTCATGTCCACTGAGTCGGTGATGCCATCCAACCATCTCATCCTCTGTCATCCCCTTCTCCTCCTGCCCTCAATCTTTCCTAGCATTAGGGTCTTTTCAAATGAGTCAGCTCTTCGCATCAGGGTGCCAAAGTACTGCAGTTTCAGCTTCAGCATCAGTCTTTCCAATGAATATTCAGGACTGATTTCCTTTAGGATTGACCAGTTGGATCTCCTTGCAGTCCAAGGGACTCTCAAGAATCTTCTCCAACACCACAGTTTAAAAGCATTAATTCTTCGGCCCTCAGCTTTCTTTATAGTCCAACTCTCACATCCATACATGACTACTGGAAAATAACACATAATAGAAGCATCATTATTCTGTGCTGAGTTAGTGAGAAAGACAAATGAGTGCCTGAGCTACCAAATTATGAGCCTCTAAGGTAGAAATTATATCCATCTCTACATCCTTGGGAGTGTCTTGTACAAAGTTGTTCTCAGGAAGTATCTTTTGAATGGTTACTAAATGAAGAAATGTTCTCGAATTAGCTAGGTTCTTATCAGCTCAGCAGTTTTGTTTATGTGGTATTTTTGCCAAGACATTGTCAGTGTAGTTAGATATAACGCACTCTCATTTCTCCAGCTGAAGCAGAAATTCTTCCTCATTTGAACATTTCATTTCTTCACCATTTTTAGAAATGATTCTTAGGGGAAATTCTGACAGAGACAGGAAGCAAAATGAGTAAAGACGCTTCTTGATAAACCCATAGCTGACCTGGAATCTGGTCCTTTCCCTGTGCCCAGAGCTCCCCAGAGCTCACAGTGACAATGCTTTGTGAACCCTAGTCTCTTTAAGCAGGACTGTATTTGTGGGGCAAAGAAAAAAAAAAATCAGTGCTTGAAATTTAAATGATGCCAGAAATCCAGGCTGTACTTCTGGAGTGAAGATAGAGTGAAAAGCACAGAAGTGAAAGGCCCAAGGACTGAGGAGTATTCTTTTTGCAGGCTGCCTATGACTGTGATCAGCAATGGCCTTAGTTCTTGACAGACTTGAGAATCTCTTTCAGCCTTTACTGGACACACAGTACAAAATGGGAGGTAATCTGCTCTTCTTGGGTCTGACTGGCTCTCATAATAAACAAAGTAATGTTTGGGGTTTTGTAGCAACAACCAATTTCTTATTTCTCTCTTCCTATACAGAGGAAGCACTGTGAAGCTTTAGAGACTAAGTACCAATAGACCCCATCACAGCATGAATGTTTCTTAAGAAAGAGACCATCTGCAAGATTTTAGAAAGTCTCAGGATGGCAGGAAAAGCTCTAGGAATGAGGAAACAGCAGATTGTGTACTGCCCCTGCAGGCCTCCTGAGTGGGAGAAGTCCTGCCCTCAGGGGCTTGGTCTGATAGAAGTGATTTCCTTTCTGGTTGAGGGGAGGACACAGCCCTAGAAATGACTGATGGGTCATTAACAGGGATGGAGCAGAAACAGTGTTGAAAGTCACTCTGTAATTTTCTCCCACAACTTTAGAGGGTGTCAAGTTATTTATTCTAATAATTTAAAATAATTAGAAATAAATTTATAAGTAAGTAATAGTAATTTATTATCATCATTTTACCTTCCTTCCTTTTTATCAACTGGAGTTGATAGAGTTGGGGCTGGAGAAGTGGCAGGTAGAGGAATATGGTTTCAAATTTAATATTGGCCACATGGAAGACGACTCTACACATGGACATCATCAGATGGTCAATACCGAAATCAGATTAATTATATTCTTTGCAGCCAAAGATGGAGATGCTCTATACAGTCAGCAAAAACAAGACTGGGAGCTGACTGTGTCTCAGATCATGAACTCCTTATTGCCAAATTCAGACTGAAATTGAAGAAAATAGGGAAAGCACTAGACCATTCAGGTATGACCTAAATCAAATCCCTTACGATTATACAGTGGAAGCGAGAAATAGATTCAAGTGATTAGATCTGATAGGCAGAGTACTTGAAGAACTATGGATGGAGGTTAGGAGGTTCGTGACATTGTAGAGGAGGCAGGGATCAAGACCATCCCCAAGAAAAAGAAATGCTAAAGGGCAAAATGGTTGTCTGAGGAGCCTTACAAATAGCTGAGAAAAGAAGAGAAGCTGAAGGCAAAGGAGAAAAGGAAGGATATACGCATCTAAATGCAGAGTTCCAAAGACGAGCAAGGAGAGATAAGAAAGCCTTCCTCAGTGATCCATGCAAACAAATAGAGGAAATCAATAGAATAGGAAAGTCTAGAGATCTCTTCAAGAAAATTCAAGATACCAAGGGAACATTTCATGCAAAGATGGGCACAATAAAGGACAGAAATGGTATGGACCTAACAGAAGAAGATATTAAGAGGTGGCAAGAATACACAGAAGAACTATACAAAAAAGATCTTCATGACCCAGATAACCATGATTTGTGATCACTGGACTAGAGCCAGACATCCTGGAATGTGAAGTCAAGTGGACCACAGAAAGCATCACTATGAACAAAGCTAGTGGAGGTGATGGAATTCCAGGTGAGCTATTTCAAACCCTAAAAGATGATTCTGTGGAAGTGCTGCACTCAATATACCAGTAAATTTGAAAAACTCAGCAGTGGCCACAGGACTGGAAAAGGGCAGTTTTCATTCCAATCCCAAAGAAAGGCAATGCCAAAGAACGTTCAAACTACCATATAATTGCACTCATTTCACATGCTAGCAAAGTAATGCTCAGAATTCTCCAAGCCAGGCTTCAACAGCATGTGAACCAAGAGCTTCCAGATGTTCAAGCTGGATTTAGAAAAGGCAGAGGAACCAGAGATCAAATTGCCAACATCTGCTGGATCATGGAAAAAACTAGAGAGTTCCAGAGAAACATCTGCTTCTGCTTTATTGACTATGCCAAAGCCTTTAACTGTGTGGATCACAACAAACTGAGGAAAATTCTTCAAGAGATGGGAATACCAGACCACCTGACCTACCTCCTAAGAAATGTGTATGTAGGTCAAGAAGCAACAGTTAGAACTGGACATGAAACAACAGACTGGTTCCAAATTGGGAAAGGAGTACCTCAAGGCTGTATATTAACACCCTGATTATTTAACTTATATGCAGAATACATCATGAGAAATGCCAGGCTGGATGAAGCACAAGCTGGAATCAAGATTGCTGGGAGAAGTATCAATCACCTCAGATATGCAGATGATACCACCTTTATGGCAGAAAGTGAAGAAGAACAAAAGAACCTCTTATTGAAAGTGAAAGAGAGTGAAAAAGTTGGCTTAAAACTCAACATTCAGAAAATGAAGATTATGGCATCTGATCCCATCACTTCATGGCAAATAGATGGGGAAACAATGGAAACGGTGACAGACTTTATTTTGGGGGCTCCAAAATCACTGCAGATGGTGACTGCAGCCATGAAATTAAAAGACGCTTGCTCCTTGGAAGAAAAGCAATGACCAACCTAGAAAGCATATTCAAAAGCAGAGACATTACTTTGCCAACAAAGGTCCATCTAGTCAAGGCTGTGGTTTTTCCAGTAGTCATGTATGGATGTGAGAGTTGGACTATAAAGAAAGCTGAGCACTGAAGAAATGATGCTTTTAAATTGTGGTGTTGAAGAAGACTCTTGAGAGTCCCTTGGACAGCAAGGAGATCCAACCAGTCCATCCTAAAGGAAATCAGTCCTGAATGTTCATTGGAAGGACTGATGCTAAAGCTATAACTCCAATATTTTGGGCCACCTGATGGAAAGAACTGACTCATTTGCAAAGACTCTAATGCTGGGGAAGATTGGAGGCAAGAGGAGAAGGAGACGACAGAGGATAAGATGGTTGAATGGCATCATCGATTTGATGGACATGAGTTCAAGCAGGCTCTGGGAGTTGGTGATGGACAGGGAATCCTGGTGTGCTGCAGTCCGTGGGATTGCAAAGAGTCAGACACGACTGAGTGACTGAACTTAACTGACAGGGATGGTTCAAAAGGAAAGCACAGCCAGTAGAACTCATCATTAAAGTTTAATCTGAACCATGAGGAGAAGCCATTCTGTCACATAACTCAGTGAAGAGAAGCAGAACAAAGGGAGAGTGAGATTATGAAGAGTTTTATGGCCCCAGAGAAACCTGCATCACAAAGAATGGAACTACTCAATATGAATCTGCATTAGGCTAGGAATAAAAGCAGATTTTGTTCTTTTTTATCTTAATGCTCCTGCTTTATTCTCTTTCATCCCTCATTCAACTCTCAAATCTCAAATAGTGAATGATATTGAGGGTTTATTACTAACTTTTTAAGTGGTAAAGGTATCGTGATTATGTGTTTAAGTAAGGTCCAGGGATGGAGGACCCTGGTGGGCTGCCGTCTATGGGGTCACACAGAGTTGGACACGACTGAAGTGACTTAGCAGCAGCAAGATCCTTTAAAGATATATATTAAACAGTTTGTAAATAAAATTATATAATGTGAGAAATTTGCTTAAAATAAAAGAGAGGACAAAGGAAGAGGAGATTTGGAATAAAATAAAACTTGCCATGAATTGATCATTGATGAAGCTACATGGGGGTTCATTATAATATTTAATATCTTAATATGTGTTTAAAGTTTTTTATAATAAAAAAGATTTTTAAATCTCATTTTTTGAGAGTGGTCCTGGTTATATCTGCTTCTTCTGCCTTCATACTCTTGTCTTCAAAGACTTTCTATCAGTGACTCAAAGTTGAGACCTACAGTTTTCTACCAGTGGGGATGGGTTACTTTGAACAATTCACACCTTGTGACAAAGGGCGTAGGTTAGAAGTTCACAGTAACAATACATGTCTTCTTTGTAGATATATGGACATGTGATGCTGATGGAATGTAAAATTGTATAACCACTTTGGAAAGCATTTGTCAGTTTCTTAAAGAGTTGGGCATTTATCACAAATTACAGAATTCCCTTTTTCACGGCTGAATAATGTTCCATTGCAGGTGTGTGTGTGTGTGTGTGTGTGTGTGTGTGTGTGTGTGTGTGTGTGTGTGTGTGTGTGTTGTGTCTGTATCTGTGAGTGTGTGTGTATCACATTTTCTTTATCCATTCATCTGTTGATAGATACTTAGATTGTTTCCATGTCTTGGCCATTGCAAATAAGGCTTCATTGAACATGGGAGTGGAGATATCTCTTCAAGATAGTGATTTAATTTGATGACCCAAGTGAAAGTGAAAGTGAAGTCACTCAGTCATGTCTGACTCTTTGTGACCCCATGGACTGTAGCCCACCAGGCTCCTCAGTCCATGGAATTCTCCAGGCAAGAGTACTGGAGTGGGTTGCCATTTCCTTCTCCAGGGGATCTTCCTGACCCAGAGATTGAACCTGGGTCTCCCGCATTGCAGGCAGATGCTTTACTGTCTGAGCCACAGGGAAGCCCCAAATTTCACTCTATTCCTCTTGCAATTATTCACCTACTTCAAATCTTTCCTTTGTCAAAGTCAGCCCACACACACTAATATTCTAATTATTTCCAACCACTTCCCTTAGAGCTCTAGGATCAGTAGGCACATGGTCTGCCTTCCTATTTTACAATCTTCTTTCTGTAAACATGATTGCCATATTTTCAGCCTTTTACATCCATTTCCTTCTCACCTCCCCACCTGCAACTGCTAAGCCAGTGTCACACTTTTTATACTTTTGTTAAAGCAGAACCTCACTTCACTAATGGAGTAATTAAGAGCTTGGGTTCTGGAACTGGTCCAAAACTTGTCTCTCCTGAATAGAAGCCAGATAACTTCAGGCAAAATACTTTTCCATTCTTAATATCAAGTTTATTATCTATTATTAAAAGACGAGAATAATATTAAATAATACATGTAGAGTACTTAGCACTGTTATTGGCACTTAATACTCAATGCATTTTAGTTACTGTTTTGTCCTATCAAAATCCCAAGGATGGCTCCTGCTGGACTTTCTTTTCTGTCTTGTGGACTACTGCCTAGAGACTGTGAGCTTCAGAGGGGAGCCAGCCCCCCCCCCCCCCCTGCCCTCCAAGAAAAGAGAGAAGCTTTGTTGAGAGAGAGACTCCAGATGGTAGAACTAAAGCAGTACATCTTGGATGAAATGTTAATTTAATTCTTTTTTTGATTTCTAGATTTTCCTGTTTTTAGGCTGCATGTGTTTTCTCCTAGCAGTTGGTCATTACATTTGGGAAAACAACAAAGGTTACTACTTCCAGGATTATCTGCCGTGGGAAGACTATGTCTCTTCATCAATTTTCTCTGCCACCCTTATGTTCTGGTCCTACTTCATTATCCTCAACACCATGGTGCCTATTTCCCTCTATGTCAGGTAGGCTTCTTTGACAGCTGAGGGAGGAGCTGACTTCTTCTGGGGCAGGATACTTCCTTCTTATTCCCCAACCAGACTGTGAACTTTCAGGAAACACAGATGCTGTGCTCTTTAACCCTTTACTTTCCAGAGTGCCTGGTGCACAAAACACTCTGAGAAATATTTAGACTTTGCATAAATGCTTTCTATGTCCAAAATACTGTGCTAGATACTATGTGGGTTATATAATAAAAAAATTATCCCTACCCTCAAATAATTTATAATGTACATGACTAAATAAGACATACAAACACATGAAATAATTAGAAAACAATGCACACAAATTTTGTGTTAAAGTACAAGCTAGACAGCCTCTAGCTGCCTAGCCTTTAGAATCTGGGATTCTAAACAGTCATTTGTAAATGACTCAGAACTCAGAATGCTTTTCCCCCCAGAAACAATGTGGCAAACTGCAGGTAGGTGTGATTGTGACTTAAATTCTGGTTCCTAAAAGATGGAGAAGATGAAGGATGTTTCCTTCCCCTTTTCATGAGCACCTGGGACAAAAATTTGAAATATAGGTAAAATAAGTTTTTACTGTATTCCAATCTCCTTTTTCGAGTTCCAGCATTCCCTTTCACATAAATGCACCCAAACACATTTTCTGCCTCCTTTTGGGGTTTTCTAAACCCTACATTGTGGCATCCAAACCCTAAAAGCACCCTATATGCATGTGTGCTAAGTTAGCTAAATTATCTTACTAATTAAATATTTATTGAACACCTACTATGTTACCAACAAAGGTCCGTCTAGTGAAAGCTATGGTTTTTCCAGTAGTCATGTATGGATGTGAGAGTTGGATTATAAAGAAAGCTGAGCACCGAAGAATTGATGCTTTTGAACTGTGGTGCTGGAGAAGACTTTTGAGAGTCCCTTGGACTGCAAGCAGATCCAACCAGTGCATCCTAAAGGGAGTCAATCTTGAATATCCATTGGAAGGACTGACTGATGCTGAAGCTGAAACTGCAATACTTTGGCTACCTGATGCAAAGAACTGATCCATTGGAAAAGACCCTGATGCTGGGAAAGATTGAAGGTGGGAGGAGAAGAGGACAACAGAGGATGAGATGGTTGGATGTCATCAGCAATGCAATGGACATGAGTTTGAATAAGCTTTGGGAGTTGGTGATGGATGGAGAAGCCTGGCATGCTGCAGTCCATGGGGTCATAAATAGTCTGAACAACTGAGCAACTGAACTGACTATGTGCCAAGCACTATATTAGGTTACAGAGAAAGATACATGAATAATAAGACAGCCCTTCCTCTAGATAAGCTTACAACATAGCCATGGAAACAGATACTTAAGTAAATAATTAAGATACAATATGAAGAATTATGTAATAGAAATTAATATGTGAATGTTATGGGAGCCTAGAAAAGGAATAGGTTGGTTCCACCTATAGAGTCTTAGGGATTTACAGAAAAAAGTAATCATCAAACTGATACATGATAAAAGAGGAGAATTTACCAATAAGAAAATATGAAAATAATATTACAAGCAGAAAGATTAGTATATACAAAGGTTAGAGGTTTTTAAAAGCTTGATCTGGTCATAGAACAGTGAGTGAGCCTAGACTGAGGTGTTGGATGGTTATTTAGGATTAGATTCAGGAGAACCTTGAATGCTAGGTCAAGGAGTTTGGGCTTTATCCTAAAACCAACAGAGATCTTTCTAAGGAAAGAAATAATATCGTTAAGTGTCTGAGTTTAGAGAGGTTGCTATGGTGACTGTTCTGGTGAAGGAAGAGAGGGGTCAAAACTCAACACATGAGGACTAATAAAGTCAATAATGAGGGCCTGAGCGCCACCTCCCTCACCTCAAACAAAAGATTCATGTTTCTTAATGCAGCTGTCTCAGACAGGGGTTACTAATGAAGCAATGAAATAACACACACTCCAACCAGTCTATTCTGAAGGAGATCAGCCCTGGGATTTCTTTGGAAGGAATGATGCTAAAGCTGAAACTCCAGTACTTTGGCCACCTCATGCGAAGAGTTGACTCACTGGAAAAGACTCTGATGCTGGGAGGAATTGGGGGCAGGAGGAGAAGGGGACAACAGAGGATGAGATGGCTGGATGGCATCACTGACTCGATGGACGTGAGTCTGAGTGAACTCCTGGAGTTGATGACGGACAGGGAGGCCTGGCGTGCTGTGATTCATGGGGTTGCAAAGAGTTAGACACAACTGAACGAATGAACTGAACTGACTCAACTGAAGTATGAATGATGATAGGAAGGAAGGCACTTAAAAATCTGCACTGTTTTAAAATAAAGATGCTTGTTAACCATGTTGTTATTTAGTTGCTAAGTCATGTCCAACTCTTTTGTGACCCCATGGACTGTGGCTTGCCAGGCTCCTCTGTCCATGGGATTCTCCAAGCAAGAATACTGGAGTGGGTTGCCATTTCCTTCTCCAGGGGATCTTCCCAACCCAGGAATCAAATCCACATCTCCTGCATTGGCTGAGCCACGAGGGAAGCCATGGAGAATCCATAAGGCATGTCATTTAGAATAAAAGTGGAATGTGACTAACACAACTGGGAAAATTCAGATAAAATGGAGAGGAAGCTGTTTTAGGAAAAAGCTACCCTACAGGCAAGCTGGGTCTGCTGAGAAATTTATCAGAGGATCAGCTCCAGTAAGCTGTTTCTGAGTCTCACAGATCTTCCCCTTCCTCTTCTGAAACAAAGAAGCACAGTCTCCAGTCTCAAGTATCTCTCTTCCCCATCAATGAGTTTACGTGACAGCAGCAATACCCCTCTAATTAAGCTTTGGCTGCCTTTTATAAACTAGCTTAACTCTGTCAGGCCTTGCATTGTTACAGAATTTTTAAAATTTTGAAAGAAGTAGTATAAAGGGAATATGCCTCAGCAAAGTTAATCAGTATATCTGGTAATAAGTAAAGACTTGAGTGATAATGATCAAAGTAGAATTACAATGGGTTGGCTAGAATGAAGGGTCCTTCAAGACTGTAGGTTCTGAGAGAAGGTATTCTGATTTTCATTTCTACTGCAGGACTGGAAAGAAGGAAACCAGGGGGGAATGAATTTACTTACCCTGCATTGACCCAGGACCCCTCTTTTCTTGCTTTCTCCTTAGTGTTGAGATAATAAGATTGGGCAACAGTTTCTATATCAACTGGGATCGGAAGATGTTTTATGAACCAAAGAACACACCAGCACAGGCTCGTACCACCACCCTTAATGAGGAGCTCGGCCAGGTCAAATATGTGTTCTCTGACAAAACAGGGACCCTGACTCAGAACATCATGATTTTCAACAAGTGTTCAATTAACGGGACATTATATGGTATGCATGTCTTTCTGCTTTCCCTTAGTCTTGGAGAAATTTTACTTTGCAGGTTGTTCTCAGGAATAATCTATCTCTAAATCTGTATGTCTCTAAATGCACATTTACTTACTCTTACAACTTGCTGTCCACTAAGCAAAGATCACCTAGTCCATTCAGTTCTAACCAAAAAACACTTACCTAGCACATTATAGATGCCATCCATTGTGTGGGACATTGGAAATATGTATAAGACTTAATCTTTGTCTTCAGAGAATTGCCAATGTCTTGGGAATGTTAGTTAATCTCACATTAAATCAGATGGTGCAACCAGGATGTTACTGAAGCTGCTATTCTCCTGATTCCACCTCAGATCAATAAACAGTCTAGAAAGAAGCCATCAAAGGGTGCTCAGAATTTGATTAGTGTCTCCCATACCCAGTTGTTCATTTATTTCCTGTGTTAGATGAGCTTGTTTTTGTGCTAGTGTTAAGTCTTCATATGTGAACATTATGGCAGTAACTAGCGAAGGAAAGCAATCACATCAAAAAGCTAGAGCACATGGGGTGTTCTTCTGGGATGATGAAAAAGCTTTGAAGCTAGAAAGATGTGGTGGTTGTAAAACATTGTGAATGCACTAAATGCCCCTGAATTGTATGCTTTAAAATGTACAATTTTTTTTAATTTTAATAATTAAATTTTAAAATTACAGTTAAAAGATTTTTAAAAGCTAGAGCATTCTAATATTTTCTATTACTCCTGCCAAACAAGTTTTCACATGTATAAACTCTGAAAGCTTATTTTTGGGTGGTTGATTTGGGTGAGGATCTTAATTTTCTAACTCATTGTGAGACCTGATCATATGCTAGGTAGGGTTGCAAAGGGTCCTGGGTGTTTCTGCACTTGGCATCAGACTGTCTTCCAGCCCCAATCTGTCTGTGCTATCTACTGGCCAAGAACCCTAAGCATTCCAGCACTACTTTAACCTATCTTCTAGAGGACTTTTCTGATGAAGAGCTTCCTGAGATTCAAGGTCTCTTATAGATGCCAAGCCTCCAGGCTCACCTTACTCACACTTAAGGAGAAGACTTGCCCCCAAGCAGCAGGATTCTTACCATTGGCTTAGAGAAAGGACCTTATAGGGTACTGAGAGCTACATGGTCTGAGGAGATTTGAGGAGCTTAACTGCAAGTCTAGAATGATAGAATCAGAAGAAATAAGCTTTTAAAATCCTCCTTAGAACTTCCCCTGCAGTCCAGTGGTTAAGAATCTGCCTGCCCAATGCAGGGGATGAGGATTCAATCCCTGGTCAGGGAACTGGGTATATCCCACATACCTCAACTAAGAGTTCAAATACTGCAACTAAAAGATTCTGCTTGTGGCAATTAAGAACTGGCACAACCAAATAAAAGAGTTAAATTTTTAAAAATCCTCCTTTATTTTTGGGACTTACCTGGTGATCCAGTGGTTAAGAATCCACCTTCCAATTCTGGAGACTTGAGTTTGATCCCTGTTAGAGGAACTAAGATTCCACATATGGTGAAGCAACTAAGCCCTTAAACCACAACTACTGAGCCCGCATGCTCTGGAACCCACAAGCCACAACTTGAGAAGCTATCATGCTGCAACTAAAACCCAATGCAGCCAAATAAAATAAATAAATATTTTTAAAATCCTACTTTAAATTACTATGAAAAAAAAAAGTAAAAGTATTGATCTCTTAGTCATGTCCAACTCTTTGTGATCCCATGGACTATAGCCCAACAGGCTCTTCTGTATGTGGAATTCTCCAGATAAGAATACTGAAGTGGATAGCTATTCCTTCTCCAAAGGGATCTTCCCAACCCAGGGATTGAACCCAGATCTCCTGCACTGCAGGCAGATCCGTATGACCCAGTAATTTCATTCCTAGGTATATACCAAAAAGAGGAAAAAGAAAATCAAGGATTCAGAGAGACATATGCGTGTTCATTGCAGCAGTATCCACAATAGCCAAAGGTAGAAACAACCCATGTTTCCATCAGCAATTGAATAGGTAAACAAACTGTGATATATCCATTTAATGGTATGTTGTTGTTAATCAGTCACCAAGTCATGTATGACTCTTCGTGATCCCATGGACTGCAGCACGCCAGGTTTCCCTGTCCCTCACCATCTCCTAGGGTTTGCCCAAGTTCATGTCCATTGAATCAGTGATCATTGAATCAGCCATCCAACCATCTCATCCTTTTGCCCTCTTCTCCTTCGGCCTTCAATCTTTCCCAGCATCAGGGTCTTTTCTAATGAGTCAGTGGTTTGAATCAGGTAGCCAAAGTATTGGAGCTTCAGCTTCAGCATCAGTCCTTCTAAAGAGTATTCAGGATTGATTTCCTTCTAGATTGACTGTTTTGATCTCCTTGCTTTCCAGGGGACTCTCAGGAGTCTTCTCCAACACCACAGTTTGAAAGCATCAATTCTTCGGTGCTCTGCCTTCTTTACTGCCCAGCTCTCACATTTGTACATGACTACTGGAAAGACCATAGCCTTGACTATACGGACCTTTGTCAGCAAAGTGATGTCTTTGCTTTTTAACACACTGTAGGTTTGTCATAGCTTTCCTGCCATGGAAAGTATTCCTGTAATGGAATACTCAGACAGTTCAGTTCAGTCACTCAGTCATGTCCGACTCTTTACAACCCCATGAACCGCAGCACACCAGGCCTCCCTGTCCATTACCAACTCCTGGAGTTCACTCAGACTCACGTCCATCGAGTCAGTGATGCCATCCAGCCATCTCATCCTCTGTTGTCCCCTTCTCCTCTTGCCCCCAATCCCTCCCAGCATCAGAGTCTTTTCCAGTGAGTCAACTCTTCGCATGAGGTGGCCAAAGTACTGGAGTTTCAGCTTTAGCATCATTCCTTCCAAAGAAATCCCAGGGCTGATCTCCTTCAGGATGGACTGGTTGGATCTCCTTGCAATCCAAGGGACGCTTAAAGTCTTCTCCAACACCACAGTTCAAAAGCATCAATTCTTCGGACCTCAGCTTTCTTTCTAGCCCAACTCACATCCATACATGACCACTGTAAAAACCATAGCCTTGACTAGATGGACCTTTGTTGACAAAGTAATGTCTCTGTTTTTTAATATGCTGTATAGGTTGATCATAACTTTCCTTCCAAGGAGTTCAGTTCAGCTCAGTCACTCAGTCATGTCTCGATTCTTTGTGACCCCATGAATCACAGCACACCAGGCCTCCCTGTCCATCACCAACCCCTGGAGTTCACCCAAACCCATGTCCATTGAGTCGGTGGAAGTTCACGTATTGCTGAAGCCTGGCTTGGAGAATTTTGAGCATTACTTTGCTAGTGTGTGAGATGAATGCAATTGTGCAGTAGTTTGAGCATTCTTTGGCATTGCCTTTCTTTGGGATTGGAATGAAAACTGACTTTTTCCAACTCTGTGGCCACTGCTGAGTTTTCCAAATCTGCTGGCATATTTGGTGCAGCACTTTCACAGCATCATCTTTCAGGATTTGGAATAGCTCAACTGAAATTCCATCACCTCCACTAGCTTTGTTTGTAGTGATGCTTCCTAAGGCCCACTTGACTTCACACTCCAGGATGTCTGGCTCTAGATGAGTGATCACACCATCATGATTATCTGGATCATGAAGTTCTTTTTTGAACAGTTCTACGTATTCTTGCCACCTCTTCTTAATATCTTCTGCTTCTGTTAGGTCCCTACCATTTCTGTCCTTTATTGAGCCCATCTTTGCATTAAATGTTCCCTTGGTATCTCTAAGTTTCTTGAAGAGATCTCTAGTCTTCCCTATTCTATTGTTCTCCACTATTTCTTCGCATTGATCACTAAGGAAGACTTTCTTATCTCTTCTTGCTATTCTTTGGAACTCTGCATTCAGATGTTTATATCTTTCCTTTTCTCCTTTGCTTTTCACTTCCCTTCTTTTCACAGCTATTTGTAAGGCCTCCTCAGACAGCCATTTTGCTTTTTTGTATTTCTTTTTCTTGGGGATGGTCTTGATTCCTGTGTCCTGTACAATGTCACGACCTCCAACATAAAAAGTAATAAAATTCTGACACATGCTACAACATGAATGATTCTTGAAAACTTTATACTATGTGAAATGAGCCAGACAAAATAGGAAATAGTATATCATTCTACTTGTATGAAACATCTAGAATAGACAAATTTATAGAGGCATAAAGCAGATTAGAGGTTACCAGGGGCTGGGAATAAGGGAAAGTAAGGAGTTTCTGTTTAGGATGCTGAAAAAGTTTAGGAAATATATAATGGTGAGTGTTGCACAACATTGTGAATGATACTAATTTTTTAATTAAAAAATGGTTAAAATGAAAATTTATGTTATATATCTTTTACCACAGTAAAAAGAAATGTAAATCCTTCTTTAAAACCTTTGCCAAGTGTGTACTCTGTTTACTTACCAACAGGTGATGTTTGTGACAAAAACGGACCTAGGACAGAAGTCTCCAAGGTGAGTGTTTACAGCTCCCTGTGAGGTGCATGCGGGAGCTGAGCGAGGCTGTGCTTACAGCAGCATCTTCAGTACAGACTGGGACTCCCTGAGCCCCTGAAATACCCCAAGCTGTTATTGGCCCTGTAATATCAGAAAGTATTATGGAAATAACCTGTTTATTTGAGCAGATTTGGGTTTGTGTTTTTAAATGAAAATAGCTTTTTATAAGAAGGTTATTATGTATATAATTACATACAAATGATATATAAATATTTTTAAAGTCAAGAATGTCTGTAGAAGCCAGCAAAGGGATAAATCCTTAAGCTCATAAAAATGATCTAGGACAGCAAATGAATAGTGGTTTAAGATACTTTTTTGGAAGACATTGCATTACTCGAGAATAAATTCTAGTTCTGCATGTAAATATTACTTGTTTTCTCAATAGTGCTATTAAATTTTCTTTAAAACATTTATTTACTTGTTAGTAAATAAATAAATTGAAAATAGCTTTATTGTGTTTTTTCTGTTTAAAAAAATTATCTCTGCTTATAATAAGAAAGTCAAACAATATAGAAATGTATGAAGAAGAAAGTAGATAACCAGTGTCAAATTTGGGAGTATTTTACTGTGAAGAAGGCTGAGCACCGAAGAATTGATGCTTTTGAACTGTGGTGTTGGAGAAGACTCTTTCTTGAGAGTCCCTTGGACTGCAAGGAGATCCAATCAGTCCATTCTGAAGGAGATCAGCCCTGGGATTACTTTGGAAGGAATGATGCTAAAGCTGAAACTCCAGTACTTTGGCCACCTCATGCGAAGAGTTGACTCCTTGGAGAAGACTCTGATGCTGGGAGGGATTGGGGGCAGGAGGAGAAGGGGACGACAGAGGATGAGATGGCTGGATGGCATCACTGACTCGATGGATGTGAGTCTGGAGTTGGTGATGGACAGGGAGGCCTGGCGTGCTGCGATTCATGGGGTCGCAAAGAGTCGGACACAACTGAGCGACTGATCTGATCTGATCTGATGTCTACATCTATATCATTTTGAATGACTGTCGTATCCAGATATATTGATATATCTTTTTTTTTAATTGGAGGCTAATTACTTTACAATATTGTATTGGTTTTGTCATACATTGACATGAATCTGCTATGGGTGTACATTTGTTCCCCATCCCGAACCCCCCTCCCACCTCCCTGCCCATCCCATCCCTCTGGGTCATCCCAGTGCACCAGCCCCAAGCATCCTGTATCATGCATTGAACCTGGACTGGCAATTCATTTCACATATGATAATATACATGTTTCAATGCCATTCCCCCAAACCATCCCACCCCCGCCTTCTCCCACAGAGTCCAAAAGACTGTTCTATACATCTGTGTCTCTTTTTCTGCTCACATACAGGGTTATCATTACCATCTTTCTAAATTCCATATATTTGCATTAGTATACTGTATTGGTGTTTTTCTTTCTGGCTTACTTCACTCTGTATAATAGGCTTCAGTTTCATCCACCTCATTAGAACTGATTCAAATATATTCTTTTTAATGGCTGAGTAATACTCCATTGTGTATATGTACCACAGCTTTCTTATCCATTCGTCTGTTGATGGACATCTAGGTTGCTTCCATGTCCTGGCTATTATAAACAGTGCTGCGATGAACATTGGCATACACGTGTCTCTTTCAATTCTGGTTTCCTCAGTGTGTATGCCCAGCAGTGGGACTGCTGGGTCATATGGCAGTTCTATTTCCAGTGTTTTAAGGAATCTCCACACTGTTCTCCATAGTGGCTGTACTAGTTTGCATTCCCACCAACAGTGGAAGAGGGTTCCTTTTCTCCACACCCTCTCCAGCATTTTATTGCTTGTAGACTTTTGGATTGCAGCCATTCTGACTGACGTGAAATGGTACCTCATTGTGGTTTTGATTTGCATTTCTCGAATAATGAGTGACATTGAGCATTTTTTCATGTGTTTGTTAGCCATCTGTATGTCTTCTTTGGAGAAATGTCTGTTTAGTTCTTTGGCCCATTTTTTGATTGGGTTGTTTATTTTTCTGGAATTGAGCTGCAGGAGTTGCTTGTATATTTTTGAGATTAATTCTTTGTCAGTTGCTTCGTTTGCTATTATTTTCTCCCATTCTGAAGGCTGTCTTTTCACCTTGTTTATAGTTTCCTTTGTTGTGCAAAAGCTTTTTAGTTTTAATTAGGTCCCATTTGTTTATTTTTGCCTTTTTTCCCAATATTCTGGGAGTGGGTCATAGAGAATCCTGCTGTGATTTATGTCAGAGAGTGTTTTGCCTATGTTCTCCTCTAGGAGTTTTACAGTTTCTGGTCTTATGTTTAGATCTTTAATCCATTTTGAGTTTATTTTTATGTATGGTGTTAGAAAGTCTTCTAGTTTTTCTTTTACAAGTGGTTGACCACTTTTCCCAGTACCACTTGTTAAAGAGATTATCTTTTCTCTGCTGTATATTCTTGCCTCCTTTGTCGAAGATAAGGTGTCCATAGGTGCGTGGATTTATCTATGGGCTTTCTATTTTGTTCCATTGATCTATATTTCTGTCTTTGTGCCAGTACCATGCTGTCTTGGTGACTGTGGCTTTGTAGTAGAGCCTGAAGTCAGGCAGGTTGATTCCTCCAGTTCCATTCTTATTTCTCAAGATTGCTTTGGCTATTCGAGGTTTTTTGTATTTCCATACAAATTGTGAAATTATTTGTTCTAGTTCTGTGAAAAATACTGTTGGTAGCTTGATAGGGATTGCATTGAATCTATAGATTGCTTTGGGTAGTATACTTATTTTCACTATATTGATTCTTCTGATCCAAGAACACGGTATCTTTCTCCATCTATTTGTGTTCTCTCTGATTTCTTTCACCAGTGTTTTATAGTTTTCTATATATAGGCCTTTTGTTTCTGTAGGTAGATATATTCCTAAGTATTTTATTCTTTTCATTGCAGTGGTGAATGGAATTGTTTCCTTAATTTCTCTTTCTGTTTTCTCATTGTTAGTGTATAGGAATGCAAGGGATTTCTGTGTGTTGATTTTATATCCTGCAACTTTACTATATTCGTTGATTAGCTCTAGTAATTTTCTGGTGGAGTCTTTAGGGTTTTCTATGTAGAGGATCATGTCATCTGCAAACAGTGAGAGTTTTACTTCTTTTCCAATCTGGATTCCTATTATTTCTTTTTCTGCTCTGATTGCTGTGGCCAAAAGTTCCAAAACTATGTTGAATAGTAGTGGTGAGAGTAGGCACCCTTGTCTTGTTCCTGACTTTAGGGGAAATGCTTTCAATTTTTCACCATTGAGGTATATCGATGTTTTTATTCTGCTGTCTTTTGCTATTATAAATAGCATTATGATAAGCACCCAGGTACATACATTTTTGTCTCCTCTTCTGATAATTATTTCCTTAAAATAAAGTCCTATAAGTAAAATTAGTTGCTGAAAGGGTGGCTAGATTTTTAATGCATTTACTAGTGCCATATTGCCCTCTGGATCAGATCAGATAAGTCAGATCAGTCGCTCAGTCATGTCTGACTATTTGTGACCCCATGAATTGCAGCACGCCAGGCCTCCCTGTCCATCACCAACTCCCGGAGGTCACTCAGACTCACGTCCATCGAGTCAGTGATGCCATCCAGCCATCTCATCCTCTGTCGTCCCCTTCTCCTCTTGCCCCCAATCCCTCCCAGCATCAGTCTTTTCCAATGAGTCAACTCTTCGCATGAGGTGGCCAAAGTACTGGAGTTTCAGCTTTAGCATCATTCCTTCCAAAGAAATCCCAGGGCTGATCTCCTTCAGGATGGACTGGTTGGATCTCCTTGCAATCCAAGGGACTCTTAAAGTCTTCTCCAACACCACAGTTCAAAAGCATCAATTCTTTGGTGCTCAGCCTTCTTCACAGTCCAACTCTCACATCCATACATGACCACAGGAAAAACCATAGCCTTGACTAGACGAAAATTTGTTGACAAAGTAATGTCTCTGCTTTTGAATATGCCATCTAGATTGGTCATAACTTTCCTTCCAAGGAGTAAGCGTCTTTTAATTTCATGGCTGCAGTCACCATCTGCAGTGATTTTGGAGCCCAGAAAAATAAAGTCTGACACTGTTTCCACTGTTTCCCCATCTATTTACCATGAAGTGATGGGACCAGATGCCATGATCTTTGTTTTCTGAATGTTGAGCTTTAAGCCAACTTTTTTTTTTTTTTTTTTTTTTTTTTTTTTATCAAGAATCTTTTTATTGATTATCAGAAACATTACAAACATCTAGTATGAACAAATTGTAACATGATAGTGTTTAGTTTGAACAATTAATACATTTCAGATATAATATTATACATATTTCAATGCTATTCTCCCCAATCATCTCACCCTCTCCTGGTCCCAGAGTCCAAAAGTCTGTCTATACATCAGTGTCTCTTTTGTTGTCTCGTAAATAGGTTATTTTTTACCATCTTTCTAAATTCCATATATATGCGTTAGTATACTGTATTTGTGTTTTTGTTTCTGGCTTACTTCACTCTGTATAATAGGCTCCAGTTCCATCCACCTCCTTAGAACTGATTCAAATGTATTCTTTTTAATGGCTGAGTAATATTCCATTGTGTATATGTACCACAGCTTGCTTATCCATTCATCTGTGGATGGACAACTAGGTTGCTTCCACGTTCTGGCTATTGCAAACAGTGCTGCTATGAACATTGGGGTACACGTGTCTCTTTCAATTCTGTTTTCTCAGTGTATATGCCCAGTAGTGGGATTGCTGGATCATAAGGCAGTTCTATTCGCAGTTTTTTGAGGAATCTCCATACTGTTCTCCAAAGTGGCTGTACTAGTTTGCATTCCCACCAACAGTGCAAGAGGGTTCCTTCTCTCCGCACCCTCTCCAGCATTTATTGTTGTGGACTTTTGGATAGCAGCCATACTGATTGGCGTGAAATGGTATCTCATAGTGGTTTTGATTTGCATTTCTCTGATAATGAGTGATATTGAGCATCTTTTCATGTGTTTGTTAGCCATCTGTATGTCTTCTTTGGAGAAATGTCTATTGAGTTCTTTGCCCATTTTTTGATTGGGTCGTTTATTTTTCTGGAATTGAGCTGTAGAAGTTGCTTGTATATTTTTGAGATTAGTTTTTGTCAGTTGCTTCATTTGCTATTATTTTCTCCCATTCTGAAGGCTGTCTTTTCACCTTGCTTATAGTTTCCTTTGTTGTGCAGAAGCTTTTAAGTTTGATTAGGTCCCATTTGTTCATTTTTGATTTTATTTCCAATATTCTGGGAGGTGGGTCATAGAGGATCCTGCTGTGATTAAGTCAGAGAGTGTTTTGCCTATGTTTTCCTCTAGGAGTTTTATTTTCTGTCTTACATTTAGCTCTTTAATCCATTTTGAGTTTATTTTTGTGTATTGTTGAAAGTGTTCTAGTTTCATTCATATGGAGGGGTCTTGTTTTTTATCCATTCAGCCAGTCTCTGTCTTTTGGTTGGGGCATTCAACCCATTTACATTTAAGGTAATTAATGATAAATATGATCCCGTTCCATTTACTTTTTTTTTGTTTGAATTTATATATCCTTTTTTTTTCCTTCTAGAGAATGTCTTTAGTATTTGTTGGAGAGCTGGTTTGTGGTGCTGAATTCTCTCAGCTTTTCTTTCTGTAAAGTTTTGATTTCTCCTTATAATTTAGATTCTGGTACAATATCTGGCTTTCTTTTCTTTCTCATTTAAGTATTTTGCCATTCCCTCTGCTAGAGTTTCTATGAAAGTCAGCTGTTTCTATGTTCTTTTTTTTTTTTTTTTCCTTGCTCTTTTTTTTTTTTTTTTTTTTTTTTTTTTTATTTTTGGTTTTTTTGTTCCTATTTGGACTGGTTGATTTGATTTTTCCTTCCCCATTTAGGTTACTTTATCTCCTTAGTATCTCTCATGTTTTTTTTTGTTTTTCTGGACTTAGAGTTTTCGTTTTTGTCTGAGGTCTCTGAGATTGTCCTATTTTTTTATTCTTTTCTTTTTCTCCTCTGATTCCTTTAATTCTCCATTCTATCTTCTAATTCGCTAATTCTATCTTCTGCCTCTGTTATTCTACTATTTGTTCCTCAGAGTTTTGATCTATTTATGCATTTTATTATATTTTTCTTTTTTTTCTTCTAGGTCCTTTTAAATCTTCTTGCATCTCTCAATGCTTTTCTCAGACTATTTATCCATGATTCCATTTTGCTTTATTTGTTTTTAGACATTTTTCAGTGGTTCCTTTCTTCCTCTTTTTTTGGTTTGTGGGCTTTTATCCTGTTCCTTTACCTGCTGGGAATTCTTCTTCTTTTCATCTTTTTAAATTCTAAGTTTGGGGCGTCTTTACTGTATTCTGTAGTCTGTGGAGTTCTCTTTATTGTGGCTTTCTGCAATATGTGGGTTTGTAGGTGGCTTGTGAGTTTCTTTTATGATTTATCGGTGTTCTGGTGGGTGGGGCTGGTTTTTTTCTCTGGGGTGCAGTGGAGTGTTAGTAGTGAGTTATGAGATGTCTAGCTTTTGGGTCTGTGTAGCCTTTGGAGCTCAGGCTTGTTTTTTTTGGAGTTATTCTTGTTGTGGAACTGTTTTTGGATGCTGTTTCAGAGTAGGTATGGAGGCTTTTATGAGCTCCTGTCAATTAGTGTTTCGTGGGATCAGGGTATGGACTGCCTCCTGTTCAGTTATTGGTCTTTTTTTCAGTAGTCTCAAAACTTCTTCTCTATAATGCATTCCACAACTGGACTGCTCAGAGATGTTCACGGAATTATACATAGAAGGAAAAAGGGAGGAAGGAGACAGAGGTGGTCAGGAGGATAAAAGGAGGGAGGGAAGGAGAGAGACAGATCTAGTCAGTAATCAGTAAAGAAAAGAAAAAAGGAAAGGAAAAAAGCAAAGGACAAAAAGGAAAAAGGAAAAAAAAAACAAAACAGGGTCGCAAAAGTTATATCTAAACGTGGAGATTAAAGAAGTACTAGAGGATAAAAAAAATAATAATAATAAAAAAATAAAAGAAACAAAACAAACAACAACAAAAAAAAAATTAAAAGGGAAAAAAAAAATTTTTGTTTTCCTTTTTCCAATTAAAAAATAATAAAAATTTTAAAAATATATATATATTAAAAAAAGAAAAGAAAAAAAAAAGGAAATAATGATGGGAAAAATAGTAACAATATATATAAGAGTTTCTCAATTATTTTGTGGGTTCAGTTCATTTTCAGCTAGTTCCTTGTTCCGGCTTAAATTTCTCAAGATCTATAGGCCCCTTTCTCTGTGGTTGGTCTGTATAGTTCTTTGTTCTGTGCACAGGCGAAGGAAGTCTGCGCTGAGGCCCGCAGAGGGGGAGGGGTCGGCGACGGGAATGGCGGGCGGGCGGGTGGGGGAGGGGATGGGGTGGCCCTCGTGGGAGCCGCCGGCACAGCGGGCGGGGGCACGCCTGCGCGGGAGTGGCCGGCGGGGGAGCGTCCAGTGGGGGAGAGTCCCGCGGGGGAGCGTCCCTCTGGGGAGCGCCGGCAGCGGAGCGTCCCACGTGGGAACGGCCAAGGCGTCTCCCTGCCCAGCCCCGGCTCCCCAATGGCAGATGCGGGCGTTTGCAGCGGTGCTTTTCCGCTGCGGAAGTTACCGCAGGGCCCGCAGTCTGTGGGTTCTAATTGCTCAACTGTTCTCCTCCCTGTTATGATAGTCTCCGTGTTTCCCAGGTTCGGCGCAGATTCCGCAGGAGAGTGTTTCCTGGTGTTTGGAAACTTCTCTTTTAAAGACTCCCTTCCCCGGACAGAGGTCCGCCCCTCCCTCTTTGTCTCTCTCTGGCTTCTATATTCTTTCCTACCTCCTTTAGAAGGCAGTGAGTTGCTTTTCTGGGTGTCCGACGTCCTCCGCCAGCACTCCGAAGCTGTTTGTGGTATTTACTCGGCGCCCAGATGTCCCATTGATGAATTTGTGGAGGAGAAAGCGTATTCCCCGTCCTAATCCTTCGCCATCTTAACCGGAAGTACCTAAGCCAACTTTTTCACTCTCCACTTTCACTTTCATCAAGAGGCTTTTGAGTTCCTCTTCACTTTCTGCCATAAGGGTGGTATCATCTGCATATCTGAGGTTATTGATATTTCTCCCGGCAATCTTGATTCCAGCTTGTGTTTCTTCCAGTCCAGCGTTTCTCATGATGCACTCTGCATATAAGTTAAATAAACAGGGTGACAATATACAGCCTTGACGTACTCCTTTTCCTATTTGGAACCAGTCTGTTGTTCCATGTCCAGTTCTAACTGTTGCTTCCTGACCTGCATACAGATTTCTCAAGAGGCAGATCAGGTGGTCTGGTATTCCCATCTCTTTCAGAATTTTCCACAGTTTATTGTGATCTATACAGTCAAAGGCTTTGGCATAGTTAATAAAGCATAAATAGATGTTTTTCTGGAACTCTCTTGCTTTTTCCATGATCCAGCAGATGTTGGCAATTTGATCTCTGGTTCCTCTGCCTTTTCTAAAACCAGCTTGAACATCAGGAAGTTCACGGTTCACATATTAATCCCACCAAAAATATAGGAAAATTCGTCTTTTATCATGTCCTTGTCAGTACTAGGTATTAATATTTCAATCTTTAGAAATTTAATTGGTGAAAATTATATATCATTTAATTTGTTTTCTGAATGTTGAGCTTTAAGCCAACTTATTTAAGCCAACCTTTATTTGATTACTAATCAGATTGAATCATTTTTATATACTTAGTTTCTTTCCTCTTCCCAATTACTGTATTGCCTATATATTGTTATTTTGTGAATTGCATGTTCATATTCTTTGGGTTTTTTCCCTTAATTCCAAGGGGTCTTTATATAGTCAAAATATCAACTTTTCCTTTGGTATATATATTATAATTATTTTTTCCATTTTTGTATTTTGTTTATAAATTTTTGTTTAGAAGTATTTATTTTATATAACCAGTTCTATCAGTCTTTTTCTTTTATAACTTCAGGATCTGTGACATATTCAAAAGTCTTAACCCACACAATTGTAAAAATATTTTCCTTTTCATTCTTCCTGTCTCAGGCTGGTTCATTTTTACTGTTTTTTTCCATTATTGGATCTTGGCTTTTGTTTATGAATTTGAGTTAAACCTTCTTTCATAAGGCTTCTTTCATTACATTCGGGGTGCTCTTTACTCTATCCTTTTCCTGTCAGAACCAATTCCAAACCCTTAGCCACTTGATTTACATACTGAACAGATAACTTCAGCTCCCAACTAATGCCTCACCCTAACCATCCAGAGAGATTGGAAATGGGAAATAAAATCAGTATTTGCCTTCAATCCTCTGGCAGGGCCTCTGCTAATGACCTTGGCAAAATCAACAAAGATTGCTTCTAGGGAGTAAACTGTTACCCTGGAGCATCGTTTCTCTTCCTCTTCCTTTCACTACTGTATGACCATAACACATTTTCCACTGGATCAATGGAATCTTTTCCTAAAAATGCTTTCTTCTTCCTACCTTGAATAAAAGATAACTTTCCCTGAGAATATTCCTTTTCCTCCATCTCTCACACTCAGCATACCAAAATCCCAAAGATATTTTCCTCATTATCCTGCCACATTTTTTTCTTTTGGCTGCACTAGGTCTTCATTGTAGTGCATGAACTTTTCTTGCAGTGCACAGGTTCTAAATGTGTGGGCTCAGTAGTTGTGGTATACAGGCTTCTCTAGTTGCAACATAGAGGCTGTTGCCTGGCAGCATATCTTAGTTCCCCAACCAGGCCTCAAACCTGGGTCCCCTGAATTAGAAAGTGGACTCTTAACCACTGGACCACCAGGGATATTCTTTCCTGTGCCACTTTTATTTTTTTATTTTTAAAGTGAAATTCACTCAGTCATGTCTGATTCTTTGCAACCCCATGGACTATATAATCCATGTAATTCTCTAAGCCAGAATACTGGAGTGGGTAGCCTTTCCCTTCTCCAGGGGATCTTCCCAATCAGGGACTGAATGCAGGTCTCCTGCATTGCAGGCAGATTCTTTTTTTTTTTTTTTTGTATTTAATTTGTTTTTTTTTTTTTTTTAATTTTTTTTCAGTGATGCTTACTTCTGTAGTATTTTATCTTCTCAACGTCAACCAATTTGTTTTTCATTTCAATTATTGTACCTTTAACTTAAATTTTTCTGAGTCTTTATCCTCTCCTCATCATGATGATGTTTTCTTTTACATTCTTTTTTTTTTTTTTGCAGGGGAAAATGGACAAAGGAAAGGATCAATGAAGGTGGGAGGGAAATGGGAAGAAAGAAGGGGAGTGATGGTGGGGAGGAGTATATGTAATTTCTTAACTAATGGCTTTCTGTTTTTAATCACAAAGAACACTTAAAAAAATCATGTTGAATTCATCCTATATTAGGAGGTGTGATCTGCAAATGAAAAGTTCAGGAAACTAAAAGTCCAGTTTGGGTGTCCTCATCTTAGGCACATCTTGGTATTTTGTATTAGTAGGTCTATCTTTACCACAATATATTATTTAGGACAGGATCACCTTTGTCACTTCTTCCTCCCTATTACCAAAAGTGGTACCAGACCCATAAAATAGTCAATAAACCTTTACAGAGTGAACAAATAAGTCTATTTTTTTTTTTAACTCTCCTGGGTGAACTGAATTTTGTGAGGCTCATAAGTGAATTATGTTTTCCTCTTTACTTTGTCAATTACAGCCTGATTGTATAAGTATGAGTGGGGTATTAAAGTCTCCCACTATTATTGTGTTGTTGTATATTTCTTCTATCATACTAATTAATGTTTGTCTTAGATATATCAATGCTCCAATATTGGTTGCATATATATTTGTAATTGTTATAACTTCTTTTTGGATTGTTCCTTTAAGTCGTTGTGTATAACCTTGATTGTCTCCTTTTCAGGATCTTTAAAGTCAATTTTATCTGATATGAGTATTGCTACTCCTGTTTTCTTTTGGTCCATATTTGCATAGAAAATCTTTTTCCAGCCCTTCATTTTCAGTCAGTATATATCCCCTATTTTAAGGTGGTTCTCTTGTAGATAATATATATAGGGGGCTAGTTTTTGTATCCATTTGACCCATTTTAGTCTTTTGGTTGTCTGTGCTTGTAGACAAGGTATGTAAGGGTCTTGTTTTTATATCGATTTGGCCAGTCTTTGTCTATTGATTAGGGCATTCAGCCCATTAACGTTTAAAGCAATTATTGATAAATAGGATTTACTTTATTGTTTTGGGTTTGAATTTATACACCCTTTTAGTGATTCCTATCTAGAGAATGTCCTTTAGTTTTTGTTGGAGAAATGGTTTAGTGGTGCTAAATTCTCTCAACTTTTGCTTATCTGTGAAGCTTTTGATTTCTCCTTCATATTTGAATGAGATCCTTGCTGGATACAATAATCTAGGCTGTAAGTTATTTTCTTTCATCACTTTAATTATGTCTTGCCATTCCCTCCTGGCTTGGAGAGTTTTTATTGAAAGATCAGCTGTTATCCTTACGGGAATTCCCTTGTAAGTTATTTGATGTTTTTCCCTAGCTGCTTTTAATATTTGTTCTTTATATTTAATCTTTGTTAATTTGATTAATATGTGTCTTGGGGTATTTTGCCTTGGGTTTATCCTGTTAGGGACTCTCTGGATTTCTTAAACTTGAGTGGTTATTTCCTTCTCCATTTTAGGGAAGTTTTCAACTATTATCTCCTCAAGGATTTCCTCATGATCTTTCTTTTTATCTTCTTCTTCTGGAACTCCTATGATTCGAATGTTGTAGCGTTTAATGTTATCCTGAAGGTCTCTGAGATTGTCCTCATTTCTTTTGATGCGTTTTTCTTTTTTCTCCTCTGATTCATTTATTTCTAGGATTCTATCTTCTAATTCACTAATCCTATCTTCTGCCTCTGTTATTCTACTATTTGTTGCCTCCAGGGTGTTTTGGATCTCATTTATTGCATTATTCATTATGTGTTGACTCTTTTTTATTTCTTCTAGGTCCTTGTTAAACCTTTCTTGCATCTTCTCAATCCTTGTCTCCAGACTCTTTAACTGTGATTCCATTTTAATTTCGAGATTTTGGATTAATTTCACTATCATTATTCGGAATTCTTTATCAGGTAGATTCTCTATCTCTTCCTCTTTGGTTTGGTTTGGTGGGCATCTATCCTGTTCCTTTAGCTGCTGGGTATTCTTTTGTCTCTTCATTTTGTTAAAATTGCCAAGTTTAGAGTGTCCTTACTATATTCTGATAGTTTGTTGAATTCTCTATATTAAGGCGGTTTACTGGTCTTTTCAATATCTGATCTCTGCCCTGTTACAGAGGGGGCGGAGATGAACACCCAAATCTAAGCTGGTCAGGTTCAGGCATTCAGATAATCCTCAGAAGCACAGACTCGGTTGAGTCTGCATTTTATGCCCTTCCCAGATCCGAGTAGGTGATGAAGTGTTTAGCGAGTGCAGCTGCTGCAACTTATGGCCTCCCCGCCGCTCAGTTTTCTGGGTATACCACAGGCGCACTTTGTCAGGCAGATGTTGACCATCCAGAGCCCCAAGGAGCCTGAGTCAGCACAGAAACCTACTCACAGTTCCATAGACAGTGTCTCTCTAGGGCTGTGATTGCCTGCCTCCGGCCCTGGATGCCTGTTACCGAAGTGGGACGGCCTGCAGCCGGCTATCTCTGTGCAGTCTTTTGTTCCTTATGTAGTCCTGGTGGTTTCTTAAGTTAGGGCTGGCTTTTGATGTAGTAGATAACCAACAGTCTGGTTATTTCGCTCAGATAGCGCTAGAGATAGCCAGGCCAAATCCTTTTTTATGCGTTGCAAGCCGAGCGGCTCCTCCTAGCCCAGCCCCCACTTGCTAATAGCAAATGCTGGTGTCTGCGCTGCTTCTCCGCAAAAGGAGTTACCACAGGGTTTGTAATCTCGTTTTGAAGACAATGAATTGTCTTTCTAAGTGCCTGATGTCCTCTGCCGGCATTCAGAAGTTGTTTTGTAGAATTTATTCAGCATTCAAATGTTCTTTTAATGGATTTGTGGAGGAGAAAGTATTCTCCCCGTCCTACTCGTCCGCCATCTTAGCTCCTCGCCACTTTTAAACTATTACTTTTTTTCCCTCATATAATCTTCTTCCTGTGATGCAGTGTATTTTGATGCCTTCTGGCTATTCTCCTTCCTCTTCCTTTCGTTGACATTTATAGATCTCCTGGCTTCTCCACTTCATCCTGAGGACTTTGAAACTTTTTCATGTTTTCCCTCTCTGCCCAATCCCTGCTGTCATCTTGGTGGTATTGGTTTCTTTATGGGTGATCTAGCACTGTAGATGGGGGAAGGCAATGGCATGGTAAGCTCCAGTCCATGGGGTCGCTAAGAGTCGGACACGACTGAGTGACTTCACTTTCACGTTTCACTTTCATGCATTGGAGAAGGAAATGGCAACCCACTCCAGTATTCTTGCCTGGAGAATCCCAGGGACAGCCGTCTATGGGATCGCACAGAGTCGGACACGACTGAAGCGACTTAGCAGCAGCAGCAGCAGCACTGTAGATGCTTTCAGGTGTCTGAAAGAATTTATCTTTCAGCTTACTTCTTGGACTCAAAAAAAAAAAAAATCTGTATCATCGTTTTCTGGGTCGTCATGTCACCATCCAGAATTGTACTATGAAATTGTAAACTCCCTTGTCATGTCTCTGGTCACAAACTTTATTCCTCCAGTTTTCTTCATACTTGACTCCTAGTATACCTGCTTTCTTATCCTAGGAAGATTTACAAACTCTCTGTTCTCCTTTTTCTCCAGTATGTCAATCCCTTGTGACTTTACTTCCTTTCCCCCCATCTGTACCCAAGATCATGAGCATCTTCAACACCTCCCTTTTTTTCCCCTCTTTGATCTCCCAATAAATCTCAATCTTGGATTAATCAAGCCATCTACCCTTCTCTGTTTCTAATCTCAGAATGCCAAGTACTTTTTGGAGATCACAAAACCTTTACAAATTCAGAGACTCCAACTTCTTTTGGGTTTCCAGTGCCTCTTGGATAATTTTTTAATTTATTTATGGTCAGTTTAATTCTTAATTCTTTTTATCAGCTATTCCCAAATTCACCACCCTCAGGCCTTCTACCACATCTCACTCCCTTCTCCCCCAGGGCTCTATTATTGTACCTCTTTTCCCATCTTTATAGTATCATGTTTTTACTGACCTTACTGCCTACTTACTAATGAACTCCAAATCCATGTATCCAGGAGCCCTTTTTATCTCCCTCCCTTTCATGACCAAGGCTAAAGATATCCTATAAAAACTATCTATAGCTGTGTCACAGCATCTCATAGAGCTTCCTCGATTCATTACTGCATCATCTACCCTCCATTCTAAATTCATTTCCTCTTATCTGCTATCCCTGGTTTCCATCCTTTTGTCTGGGACTTGGATTTGCCATTCAGTCTTATTCAACTGGATGTTTAACTTCCAATTTCGGAGTAATATATGAATAATACCTGTCAGATCATGCTGTACTGTGACTCCAAACCAGCCCTGCCCCAGTCCCATACCCAGCTAGGTCCAGTGTTCTCAAACATTACTTGTCTGGAACAGGAGATTAGAAACTAGCTCAGATCTCTTACCTGTGCTTCAAAACTATACATACCTGCTTTTGCTACTACCTGTATGCCCTTCAGGTATCCCCAGGTCAATTTGTCAAAAACATTTTCAAACCATGCCCTGAATGTAATATTTATTTTGTCACTACTTCATGACTTCTCTTGTGAATTACTGAGTGGCCTACTAACTGGTCTCCCAGCCTCCTGCCTTGCTACTTCCAATATATTCTTCATGGTGCTACCAGAGGACTATCTGATCATATGACTCTTGGCAGAAAATTGCTGTGGTTCCCTATTGCATATAATATGATAATGCAGGATCTGCCTCATATCTACCTCTCCAACTTCTCTCTCATCACTCACCAGCTTCTAGTCTCAAAGAATGTACTAGTACAAGAGCCCAGTTCTAGAAAAGCCTCAGAGGATACTATATAATGAGTTATCTTAAATTACTGAACCCACAAACTTACCAGAACTCGCAATTCTGTGGTTGGCCAGGTCTAGAACTTGGCTCTGGATCTCACCATACTCTCTCACTATCACGACAAAAAACTCTCTAGATGGGACATAGAAAATAGCCAGTATAGCCCACTGCAGACTACTGTTTCCCCAACTTAGCACCAAGCAGGACAATTGTGTCTGTAGTTGACACATTGGAGCCCAGCCCAGTTCTGGTGTAATAGCACCACAACTACAAAAAACTGGTTATATATCCTTGAGAGTTCTGGTATGGCATGGTGAAGTCTGTTAACAACACTGCACTCCAGGGTAGGCATAAGAGAGTCTTGGGACCAAACTGAGCCAGAAAAGAAAGTTTACCCAAGGTGGCTACCGGCAGCCTACCTGAAATGAATGACAGTCAACATTTAAAGGAGCCAAGCCCATAGCCAGGAAAATGGTAGTGAATATTAGGTCTAAAGATTGAGGCAAGATCAATAACCTTGGGGACTAGAGGCAGGAAGGAATCAGGGGTGCTGATGGGTCAAATAAAATGGTTCAAAATTAAGTCTGTGAATAAGAAGTCTATACTGAAGCCTCCTTGCTATACATCCTTGCCTCTATCTTGTAATATTCCTCTCTAGCCCTCTTGTGGGCTAAAATAGGAATAGTGCAACATAAGGATATCATTGTACCTTACTCCTTCCCTTCCCAGCTCCCCAAATCAGATAGAGGACAGCTAGAGACAGGACTTAACCATTTACTCATAGGGAACAGTTACCCTCTTGTATCCTCAGGTTTGATTTGTCATGGATTTGGGACTTGGAAGAATAGAGCCTGAAGATGCCCATTGATCATTTAGGACAGCTGGAGTTGAAAGGGGGCAAGAAGGGTCTGCCAGGAAGTGCTCAGCTTCTCTCCTGTGTGATGGATCTTTTCTGAGTGAATGGATGGTCCAGGTCAGAGTACAAAGGCCTCAGAAACCAGCATAGGATCTCTCTCACTTATCTTGCTTTTCTTTTCCCATCCTCCTGAGAGTTCTCATCACATTCCAGAAATTGCCCCTAAATCAGTTGACCTTCTATAAAGTATCAAGCTGCTGTTGAGAAGTTCATTCTGGCTTATGTGTTCCAGAAAAGAGAAAAGGTTGACTTCTCCTACAACAAACTGGCCGACCCTAAGTTTTCATTTTATGACAAGACTTTGGTCGAAGCGGTGAAAAGGGGAGATCACTGGGTACATTTGTTTTTCCTGTCACTCTCATTGTGTCATACTGTGATATCAGAAGAGAAAGTAGAAGGTGAGTAATCATGAGGCCTCATTGAGAATATGTCGAGTCTAGGCTGATTTGGGGGTGGGGGTTAATATCGTTTGTAATGGCTTAATCTAAGAAAGAACTTTTTAATAGAGAGAGTTGTCCAGCAATGGGATGGATAGTCAAGGTAAGTAGTAGGAGTCCCTGGATATATTCAAGTAGAAAACAACCTCTTGATCTTAAAGAAGATTCAGTCATTGGATAGGGGTCAAACTTGGTGCTATCTAGGGGACTTGAGATTCTCTAATGTTCTGTCACAGAGTTTGTCTAATTTATTGCCAAGATCAACCGCACTACCTCTGACAAGACTTCCTAAAGGATGAGTTGTCATCCTCTTGTTGTTTAACAATTTAAAGGTATCCCTGTATACCCTAATTTCTTCAGTCACCAAATACAACAATGTCATCCATGAATTTATTGAAATCTTTTTTAGAAATAATGAGAAATTACTGATTTTAAATTAAAAAGACTTTTTTTCCTTAACAAACAAGAATTTTGGCAGCCAAGTAAATCATATCTTTTAAAGTCAATATAATTGACTTAATAGAATACTACCAGGAGTAACACCTTATATTTTTATATCACTTTATAATTTTATAAGTTGTTTTCATTTATTTTACCTCCCACAGTCTTCATGACAGCCCTCTGCAGAATAAGAAAAATGATCCTTGTTTTATAGCGAAGTAAGCTGAAGCTAAAAGAAATTAAGTGACTTGACTAAAATCCTATAGCTAAGAAAGGCAAAAATGGGATAAGAACCCAAATCTCATGTCATCTTGTCCCATAAGCTCCCACCCCACCAAGGCCTCTCCAGGTCTGACATTCCAATAAATTGCTATGACTTGAAGCATATTTGGACTTACCTTTGTTTACTTCCTTGAGTGACAAGGTAGGAAACATACAAGAAAGTAGTCTTATTATCCCATGGACACATTGTATGTCTGACCTAAAATTATACTGCCTCATCTACATCATTCCCAAGTATAATATTCTGGCGGTGCATAATTGTTTTTCAAAATTAAATTGGCCTTCAAAAGAGAAATAATCCAAAATATAGCTCAGGTTATGGGGGTATCCTAAAAGAAGAGTTCCAGAAATGTCTTGAGTAATAACAGGTTGAAATATTGATTCAACAGAGTAAGTCATTTAGCTTCCCAGGATGAGAGTTTCAAAGGCAACAATGCTCATTAATATATATATTTTAATTGTTTACTAAACCATCAATCTTGTTACCCTGTAGCAGTGTTCATCAAAGTGCACCCAGGCTTATGCAGGAGCACTTTACGTAGACCTATCTGCATGAGACTCACTCAGGAGATTTGTTAAAATTCAACTTCCTGGGCTATCCTCCCAGGTTTTGTGATTCTGGATTCTGTAGTTTGGGTCGGACCCAGGAACCTTCATTTTTAACAACCTCCTGAGCCACCTTTCCCCTCTTGGAAAGTAGCTACCTATGTTTTGTTTGTGTACATGTACTGTGTACCTCTGTAATACTAACTCAGGTCTGTGAAATGAGGTGAAAATATTAGAAAGAAAAAAGAAACTGACCTGTTCTGTGCAACCTGGCCTTTTAGGGCCAGACCTATGAGGAGATTTTGAAGAAAGATGCCCCTCCTGGGCTCCATCTTTATGTCAGCCACTTGGAAGACAGTCTAACTTCTGGGTGGACTTCATCCACCCTTTATCTCTATGGGCTCTGGCTGCCCTCTTCTCTCCTGCAGGTGAGCTGGTTTACCAGGCTCAGTCCCCAGATGAAGGTGCCCTGGTCACTGCTGCCAGGAACTTTGGCTTTGTGTTCCGTTCCCGCACGTCTGAGACAATCATGGTAGTCGAAATGGGGAAAGCAAGAATCTACCGATTGCTGGCTATCTTGGACTTCAGCAATGTGCGCAAGAGGATGTCAGTTATTGGTGGGTGCCCCTCCTTGTCAGTCCTCTCCCCTTCTTTGTCTTTCATATACATTCATACATTGATTTTTCTCTTCTGTCTGCACACAAATATTTTCTCTCACCCACATGCATTTCCAAGGCACTCTTGCCACAAATACAGACACAGCCATTCCCACTTTCTCTCTCATAATTCTTTATATTTCCTTCTATACACATATATAAGCTTAACAACCACATGCTAAGCCCCTTATTTAGTGATCCTGGATAGTGACTTGTCAGAACTTTCAAAGCCAAGATAAGAATGGAGAATAAACTCATAAAGCCTGAACTTGGAATGAGAAATGGGGGCGGACATTATGGGGGAAGTTCATACTATCTTGCTCTTAGTTTGGGCCTCAGACTGAAGAGGAAGGTCATTTTTATTCCTAGGTCCTCACTAGGTATGGGCCTTGGTCTGGAACTTAGACTTGAGAAGCGAAATGTGATTCTGTGTCAGTCTTCCATAGGTAATGTTGAACCCATGGAAAAACTGGTTCCAAAAGATCTCTCACATCTCACCAGCCCTCATCATTCACCCTGTGTGACCACTCATTGAGTGCTTAGCCTCACGTGGTATCAGAAACAAACGTCATGGGAACAGGCTTCTACCATCCCTCAGTGGCTCCGACATGTTCTTGTGACAATGGACCCGTGTGGTTACTTTGCTTACTTTGCTTATTTTCAGTGAGGACACCTGAAAATCGCATACTGCTATTCTGCAAGGGTGCAGACACGATCATCTGTGAGCTCCTTCACCCATCCTGTAGATCCCTCAAAGACATAACCATGGACCATTTAGATGTAAGTGTTCAGGTTGCGGGGCAGGAGAGCAGCAGGTGGCTCTGTGTATCTGGATGTGTGTCCATGTACATGTCCCCATGTCAGTGTGTTTCAGTATGAGGTAGATTGGTATCTGTGTCTCTTTGATAGAAGAGTAAAAACTACCTCCTTCTGTGGGATTCTCGTTGACCATGTTGCCAGCTTCTGCAGTGAGGAGTTGAATGGGCCAGGATCCCAGGGGGCATGATGAGAATGTGTTGTAGGAACATTTACTACAACCAGGACAGTTCACTCTGTGATTCCTGGCCCAGTCATGACAGGAACAGACTGCTTTTAGGTATGGAGCAGAAATCACCAGGCCTGGACTGTTTAGGTGACTGTGTGACACCATCCTCTGTTGTTTATAGGGTTAGAATCCCCACGGGTGCCTACCTGCCACACTCCACTTCCACCTTCTAGGATTTGGGATGTAACAGAGAGAATGGCTCCAGTTTGCTAACATTAGAAAGGAAAACCATATTCATGCTCACTGAGGTTTCTACCCCTAAACCTGGATATATCAAGGGTTGGAGGGATGGGACAGGGGATGTGATGGGGGGAAAGGCAGATCAGAGAAGTATTTTAAGGAAGAAATAGTTTGGAGGAAATGCTCTTTTATTAGGACATTTTGGCGTGGCCCTACATTAACACATAGTCGGAAATCAGAGAACAAATAGTCAATAGGCACATGAAAAGATGTTCAATGTCATAGCCATCAGGGGAAAGCAAATCAAACCACAAGATGCTGCTTCACATCACTAAGGTAACTAAAATCAAACAGATGATCAGACAGTAATGAGTACTGCCAAGGATATAGAGAAATTGTACCCTGAACACATTGCTGACGAGAATGTAAAATGGTGAGCCATTTTGGAAAACAGTCTGGCAATGGCAGTTCCTAAAAAAGTTAAGCATAGAGTTGTCATATGACCCAGAAGTTCCACTCCTAGATATATTCCCAAGGGAAATGAAAACTTACATTCACACAAAAATGTGACACTAATGCTTGTAACAGCATTATTCATACAGAAACCACCCAGATCCCCATCAGTGGATGAATGAGTAAATAAAATGTATAAATCTGTACAGTGAATGCTATCCAGTCACAGAAGGGAATGACATACTTAATACGTGCTACAATGTGTAGCATGATAAACCTTGAAGACATTATGCTAAGTGAAAGAAGCCAGACACAAAGGGCCAGTATTGTATGATTTCATTTATATGAAATATAATGAATAGGCAAATCTGCAGAAGAGAAAGTAGATTAGTGGTTACCAGGGGCTATAGGAAAAGGGAATGGGAATGACTGCTAATAGGTAATGAGGTTTCATCATCTCAGAGATGATGAAAATGTTTGGGATTAAGATAGTAGTGATGGTTGCACAACTTTATCAGTATATATACATATAGATACATAGAAAGTGAAAGTTACTGAGTCGTGTTCAATTCTTTATAACCTCATGGACTATACAGTCCATGGAATTCTCCAGGCCAGAATACTAGAGTAGGTAGCCATTCTCTTCTCCAGGGGATTTTCCCTACTCAGCGATCCAACCCAGGTCTCCCACATTGCAGGTGTATACATATATATACATATACATTATATTATACATAATTGTGTACTTAATTATATACCTATATATTACACTTAATTGTGTACTTTAATAGGGTGATTTTTATGGTACATAACATTGTATCTCCAGTTTTTGAAAAAAACCACTGATGTGTCCCTCATAGGACAACTCTCATACTAGTTTCCTGAGGTCACAGTTTTGTTTCTTCAGTGTGTGTGTGTGTGTGTGTGTGTGTGTGTGTGTGTGTGTGTTATAGGCTGTGTGTGTGTATGTGTGTGTGTGTTATAGGCTACTCCCTTATCTTTTAACCATCCAGAACACATGAATTAGGGTATCTTCTCAGCATTTCCACAGACTGGATTCAAAGGGAAATCATAAAACCATTTCAGATCTTTTGACCTGCAACCAACTTTAACAGATGCCCATAGTGGAGCCTGACTACATTAGTCTATTAACCACTGAGAATATTCTATAAGAGTCAAGTTCCAGAAACCCATTCATACAGAAGCACAGCTCCAAGCCCTCTAAGACAGGAATCCAGCAAACAGATCACGCAAAAACAAGCAGCAGTCAGGACCCCAGGACCCCAATTTGCCCCCGACAAGGGAAAAGAAAGACATACAAGTAAGAGATATGTAGGAAATAATGTTAAGGACAGACTGCTAAAGTATTTGTTGAATGGATTAAGAATCTGTCAATGTATTGTTAAGCTTGCCAAGTCCTCTTACCAGTATGCCATGAAAGATCAATTTCTGCCATATCTCTTCCTTCTATTTTTAAATGGCTGATGTATATTCTTAATTCCTGAATATATATGTGCATATATATATGTATATTATTGAGGTAAAATTGGTATGTAATATTAAATAAGTTTTAGGTGTACGCCATTATAATTTGATACTTGCATATACTTCAAAGTGATCACCACTTTGTCTTGTTATCACCCATCCCCATCAGTTGACCCCCTTTCACCCCCCAACCCCTTTCCCCTCTAGTAACCCCCAGTCTGTTCTCTTGATCTATGAATTTGTTTTTGTTTTGTTTGTTCATTTGTTTGTTTTTTAGATTCCACATATGAGTGAAATCATATGGTGTCTGGTTTTTCTTTATCTGATTTATTTCAAACAACATAATACTGTGAAGGTCCATCCATTTGTCACAGATAGCAAGATTTCTACTTTTTATGAGTGTGTAGTGTTCCATTCATCAGTGGACACTTAGGCTGTTTCCATGTCTTGACTGTTGTAAATATTGCTGCAGTGAACATAAGGTGCATGTGTCTTTCTGAATTAGTGATTTCATTTTATTTAGATAAATATAAATACTCAGAATTGGAATAGCTAGATCTGGATCATATGGTGATTCTATTTTAAATTATCAAGAAGACAAGAAATAACAAGGGTTGGATGTGGAGAAAAGGGAACCTTCATACACTGTTGGTGGGAATATAAACTGGTGCAACCATTAGGGAAACCAGTATGAAGTTTTTCCTTTGTAAGAAGTCTCTTGAGATCATCTCTCAGCCTTCTTTTTTATAGCTTCACCTGTCAACAGTAAAGAGATTTAAGAGAGAGGATTCTTGGACTTCCCTGGTGGTCCAGTGGTTAAGACTCTGCCATCTCAGCGCAGGGGACCAGGTCAGGGAACTACATCTCACATGCTGCAACTAAGACTAGGTGCAGCCAAATAAGTTAATTCATTTTTTAAAAAGAGATAGGATTCTCTACAGATATTCCTGGATGTTATTTTTACCTGACAGCTAACGTGAAGTACTCAGGAGTTATACGGAGAACTAATAACAAAATATCAAGGTGATAAATTCTGTTTCTCTTTGGTCTTATGATGCCAAAGTGAATTATTTTAAAGCTCACTATTACCAGTGATTGTGTAGAATTGTTATTCATTTGCAGTTCTCAACACACAAAGTCTGCTTCTAATCCACTTTCAGTTAGATATGGATTGTGTCCCAAACTACCCATGCTGTCACCCTGCTTTCCTTGTAACCAAGAGTATACTTCTGCCAAATAGTTAGTTGTGGTTAGTTAGGATACATTAGAAAAAGGCAATGGCAACCCACTCCAGTACTCTTGCCTGGAAGATTCCATGGATGAAGGTGCCTGGTAGGCTACAGTCCACGGGGTCGCGAAGAGTCGGACACGACTGAGCGACTTCACTTTCACTTTTCACTTTCATGCATTGGAGAAGGCAATGGCGACCCATTCCAGTGTTCTTGCCTGGAGAATCCCAGGGACGGGGGAGCCTGGTGGGCTGCTGTCTTATGGGGTTGCACAGAGTCGGACACGACTGACTCGACTTAGAAGCAGCAGCAGCAGGATACATTGGTGGCCAAAGAGCAAAAGCATTTCAACAGTGACCTTATTAGCACTCTTGGCTGTGACTAAATCAGCTGAGCCAACCAGCTGTAGGTGGTGGTGATGGTTTAGTTGCTAAGTCATATCTGACTCTTTGCAACCCCATGGACTGTAGCCTACCAGGCTCTTCTCTGTCCATGGGATTTCCCAGGCAAGAATGGGAGTGGGTTGCCATTTCCTTCTCCAGGGCATCTTCCCAAACCAGGAGATGAACTCGTGTCTCCTGTTGGGGCAGGTGGATTTTTTACCAGTGAGCCACCTGGGAAACCAACCAGCTATAGACAAACACACAAATTTGCTATTTAAGATGCCCACTGAATACTTGATGAAGGAAGGCAGGGAGAAACGAAAATAAATGAATGTGTGCTTGTTGGAAAAAAAAAAAAAGGAGTAACACCCTTATTTTTAATAAAAATTCCTTTTTACTTTATCACTTTCTTCTTTCTTATATTATAAACATCATTATCTTTTGTGTGGAGGGTGAATTACTACCCCAATTTTAGAAGAAATCTGAAGGCTTCATTCTTTACCACAGTCACAGCAAACTGCCTAACCATAGGTAGAAGTTAGAATCTTCTGTCTCTCAGAAGTATTCTCAGACTTTATACTCAGCTATGCTGGCCTTATCTTTAGGACATCTGACTGAGAAAACAGGTGTTTTCTGGTTAGGTAGTAGCCCTGTGATACGAGGCAATAAACCCTCTCTTGTGGGCAGAGGGAGCCTGTGGGGCTAGTCTGTCATTCCTGACTCAGCCCTAACTCAGCCCAAGTCCACTCAGTGCACACACATGTCTTCCAGGATTTTGCCAGTGATGGCCTTCGCACCCTCATGGTGGCCTACCGAGAACTGGACAGTGCATTCTTCCAGGACTGGAGCAAGAAGCACAGTGAAGCCTGCTTGTCTTTGGAGAATCGGGAAAATAAAATATCAATTGTCTACGAAGAGATTGAAAGAGACCTAATGGTTAGTGTGTGAAAATCAGGGACAGATTGGGGGCAGCGGAGCAGTTGGGAGACTGAACAAGGACTCTGAGAATGGCTTCCAGCAAGTCATATGTTCAGGCTGTCTCTGGATATAGAATCCAAGCTGACTCAGGATATTGTGGATCTTTGGAATCCATAAATAATGAAAAATGCATTGGTTGTAAATTTCATCTTTCTGGCAGTGTTTCTTATCCCAAAGATATCCACAGAAGCTAAGTAAGCTGGAAGAAATCAAGGTCTGAATGATGTACAAATTAGATAATCCAGAATTAATTGATGGAATAATCAAGACAATAGTATTCACTCTTTCATTCAACAATATTTTATTAAGTGCTGTGCCAGGTACTGTTTTAAGCCCTGAGCATGTAGTAGTAGACAAAACAGACCAAAAAGTAATATATATACATAGTATGTTAGGTGGTGACAGTTCTGTGGAAGAAAATAAAGCCAGGAAGAAGGGTTGGGAGTATCAGCACATTGCATGTGTGTGTGTGTGTGTTATAGAAGATAGAGCATAACTGCTATTTTAAATAAAGCACTTGGTCTTCACTATGAAAAAGACATCTGAGCAGAGATCTGAAAAAGGTACAAGCCAAGCAGATCTCTGGGGAGTCAGTTTTCCAGAAAGAAGGAATAGTAAAAGCGAGGACCCTGAAACAGGAGCAGACCTAATTTGTTAGTTGAAGAGCAAGGCAGCTGATGTGACTAATACAGTGTAAGCAAGGAGAGAATAAAAGGTCATGAAACAGAGAAGCAGTAGCAGGTCTTGACAGGCTGGTATAAAGACTTATATGAGACATGGAAAACCACTGAAGAGCTCAACCAGAGGAGGCATGTGATAGCCTTTACAATGATTAGTCTGACTGCCATGTGGGGATTATGCTGTAAAGGAGCAAGTGCAGACACAGGGAGACCAAGTAGAAAGTAACTGCAGTAGTACCAGAGAGAAATGATAATGGCTTGGATCAGATAGAAGTAGTGGAAGTGGTGAGAAATGATCAAATTATGTACATTTTTAAACAGTAGAGCCAACAGAATTTGCTGGTGGATTATAGAATATGATAAAGAAGTTAAGGATGACCCCAAAATTTTTGACCAGATTGATACAGGCTCTGCTATAAAAAGAGAAATTGCTGTGGTCTAGTGGTTAAGAATTCACCCACCAATGCAGGAGACATGGGTTCAATCCCCAATCTGGGAAGATCCCGCACTCCATGGAGCAACTAAGCTCCTGTGCCACAACTACTGAGCCTGTGCTCTAGAGCCTGGGAGCCACAACTATTGAGCCCATGTGTTACAACTACTGAAGCCTGCCTGCCCTAGAGGCCATACTCCTCAACAAGAGAAGCTACCACAGTGAGAAGCCTGCACACCACAACTAGAAAAAAGCCCAGACAGCAATGAAGACCCAGCACAACCAAAAAAAATAAATAAAATTATTTTAGTAAAAATAAGAGAAATTGCTGATACCAAATGGGAAAATTTAGAGATGCCAAAGGTCACAAATCTCCTTCCATGGTTAGCTCTGTGGTTAGTGTTTCTAGTCTGTCCTTTTAGAGGCCCAGCAGCAATCAGTCAGTAGTTTGTCCATCTGTCAGTTCCTCAGACTCAGTGTTGGTGCCCATCCCTGTGATCAGTAGGATATCATTGAGAAGAAGGCATGGTGTAGACCAACATACTTTTGATCTAGTGTGGGAAAGGCCTTGAAAACCTCAGAAGCCCTCAGTAGATACAAACAAATGAAGTTCATCCAAACTCTTTTAGAACTGAAAAACTAAGAGTTGGATTTGGGAGTCCCTTGTCTGAGACATACCACTTTTGGAGACCAAAGCCAGGAAACGTGCTCTGAAAGCAAGAGAGAAGGAAAAGTGTGTTGAGAAACAGAGGGTTTAGAAGTGGCACAAAGCTTCATGTACGACTTAGCCTTTTCCCTCTGATTCCTTATATTCTGTTTCTAAATTTGATGTCAGTGTGTAATTGAAGAAGTGTGTCTGTTAAAGGGCAGAAGGCCGTGAGTTTTATGCCATCGAGGCCCTAGTGCCAGGACAGAGCCAGCTTACTAAAGAGGATACTAAGGTGCCAGTCAAGTTGTTGGATACCACTAAATGCTGGGAAAGATTGAAGGCAGGAGGAGAAGGGGGTGACAGAGGATGATGGTTGGATGGCATTGACTCAATGGATATGAGTTGAGCAAACTGTAGGAGATAGTGAGGGACAGGGAAGCCTGGCATGCTGCAGTCCATGGGGTCACAAAGAGTCAGATATGACTGAGCGACTGATCAACAACAAAATGCCATAAGTCTCTTCCTTTTCCTCTCTCACTGATATCTCTGTTCGAAGCTGTTAGGGGCCACAGCCATAGAAGACAAGCTGCAGGATGGAGTACCTGAGACAATCCTCACCCTGAACAAAGCCAAAATTAAAATTTGGGTTTTAACTGGAGATAAGCAAGGTAAGGGGAGCTCCTTGCCTGACCAATGCTACAGCCTAAATATATCTCAGTCCCCCATAAAATCTAGCATAGAAACGGGCACAGTACTGTTCAAGGAAGTATATCCAGATTGCCTGGAGAAGTGAGTACAGATTGGAATTGCTTTACGTAATAAGGAAAGCTTCCTAGAAGAAGCTAAGCCAGAACGATCCTAGTTATTGATTGATAACTTACAAGTCTGTCCTGTGGATGTTTGAAGATAGTCTCTACTGACTCATGAAAAACACGTTCAAATGCATCCATGGCAAATGTGGACACATGGGGTCTGCAGCCCATGTGTCTGCACCTTATGCCTGTGCACTGTAAAGACCCTGTCGCAGCCAAATGCGGCCTGTGTTCCCCCTTGCCCTGCAGAGACCGCTGTGAACATTGCCTATGCCTGTAACATATTCGAGGATGAGATGGATGAGATATTTATCGTGGAAGGCAACAATGATGAGACTGTTGGAGGAGAACTCAGGTATGAGGAAGAAACTGCCACAGCCTGTCACTGGAACCAAGATTTCCCACCCATCTCTTCCCCCAGTATGGCTCCCACATTACCAGAAGGGACAGAGAAGAAGTGGGGGAGGGCAAAACAAAAGTCCTAAAATATCTGAGAGAATTTTGTGAAGAGGCATTAGAGCTCAAGGAGTGTGCCGAAGTGGAGAAGTGTCATGTGTAGATAACACGCAAGGCGGGGGCAGGTCTCGGGAGGTGGTTGCGTCTGAGGCCCCGGAAGGTACTCTGCAGAGGCTCTGAATCCATTTGGCTCATTTTCACTTTGGGACACCTTTTCCTTCCTAAGCTCTAGGGCTTCCAGTCAGACATTAATCATCACTCTTGGCTTACAGGTCAGCAAGGGAAAAGATGAAACCCGACTCTCTACTGGAATCAGACCCCATAAACAGTTACCTCGCCACAAAGCCCCAGCCACCCTTCAAAATACCTGAGGAGGTGCCCAATGGCAGCTATGGCTTAATCATCAATGGCTACAGTCTGGTGGGCAACACAGATCTACAACTCTCTTCTCTTCTTCCAAGGAACTCTTTTCCTAGGTCCAACCCACTTCAGGGAAATTTCAAGATCCTTTTTCTATTGCTTGAGTTACCCTAGTCCCCCTCCCTGTCAGACACCTTTCCCCCAGCCTTCTCTAGGCAGGAGTAATGAGGAAAGAGAAGCCAAGGGCTTATTCCTTCCTTCTCCAAATTCTTCACTGCTGATGTGGCCCATTACTTGAGGAAGAGGGGAAGTGAGCAGAACCAGGTCCTCCAAAAGGTCTCTGGGCCTTTTAACCCAGGCAACCAATTTTACCCAGTGAGAGACTCTCATGGTTTCCCACTGGAAGCTGGTCAGGATGCCTAGAACTGACTTGGGGGCTTGGCTTCACTGGGAATGGAGCATCTTGGAAGCAGCTCTGCCTGAGAGGGGAGAACAGAGGGGAAAGAGAGGGTCAAGGAAGGTTCTGTCCCAGGAGCTTTTGGGGCAGCCTGGAATGTAGATGTGTCCTGGTGTTGCAGGCCCACGCTCTAGAAGGAAACCTGGAGTTGGAACTGCTGCGGACGGCGTGCATGTGCAAGGGGGTGATCTGCTGCCGGATGACGCCCCTCCAGAAGGCCCAGGTGGTAGAACTGGTGAAGAAGTACAAGAAGGCGGTGACACTGGCCATCGGGGATGGGGCCAATGACGTCAGCATGATCAAAGGCATGTGAGGGGTCGGGGGCAGTAGTGCCTAGCCGCAGGCTCACCCTTTCCTTCTTCCATGGGTAAAACTGAAGTGCATGGCACTGTGCTGCTGGTTCATTCTCCTGCATATGTCCTGTATGTATTGTGCATTTATACTGTTTTGCAACTTCATTCATGTTCCTCAGCACCTGAGTACTCACTTATTTATACATCATTACATACAGTCATGAACACACATTCAGATTCATGCATGTAACACTCATGCACTCAGATACCCTTGCCTCCAACAAGAACACAAGCTTGTTGTTCTCTCCAAGAGAACAACAAGCTGTGCAACCACAGCACCCATCTTGTTGAAATGGCATCAAAGCCCACAGAAAGGACTCTGGGGCCAGAGTCATGGTTGGTTCCTTTCTTGAAGGCTTGCACTCAGATACCCATGGCTCCAACAAGGACACAAGCACATACTCAGAGAACAAGCTTCGCAACCACAACACCCATCTTGTTGAGATGGCATCAAAGCCCACAGAAAGGACCCTGGGGCCAGAGTCATGGTTGGTTCCTTTCTTGAAGGCTGTAGAGTTGAGCAATATTAGGCAGACAGCAGGGCTGCCCAACCAGGAAATTAGCTGTGCAGCCTGATGCAGGGATCTTTTCCTCTCTGAGGCATTATTCTCAAGAGCTTTCCCTGACTCCTCTGGCTGGAGAAGAATAGCAAACTTACTGATGCTTTAGAGTAATAGAAGCAAATGGCTGAAACTGGTGTTAATTTCAGCTGAACACTGTTAGCCTCCAGCAGCTTATAGTTCTGTGAGCTATGATCATCACATCTAGGGGCCCTCTAGCCCAACCTCTCTCCCATACTGAAGACACTAGCATATATGCCAGCCGCAGTTTGAACACTATGAAGTGTTCTTGCTCTCTTTCTCCAGTTTCTAGAACTTCTTTGACTTTTAGGGCCTCAGAGGTTTTAGTTTCTATTAAGCAGTGTAATCAGTATGTACCAGAAGATCAAAGAATTTAATGTACATTACTACAGGCCAATTAAAACTTTTAGAAATTTAAGTCTTCCATCAAGCATAAAAGTGAAAGTGTTAGTTGCTCGACGTGTCTGACTCTATGCAACCCATGACCTGTAGCCCGCTAGGCTCCTCTGTCCATGGAATTCTCCAAGCAAGAATACTGGAGTGCATAGCCATTCCCTTCTCCAGGGAATCTTCCCGACCCAGGGATTGAACCCGAGTCTCTCTTGCTTTATTCAGAAAAAGACACCTTAAGCTTCCTGAAGAACTCATTTCTTACTAACAAAGTATGTACATCACTGTTCTCCCAACAGTTGGAGTTTAGCTCCTTAGATAAACTTAGATAAATAAATAATGCGTTAGGTTGATATCCATCCTGAATCTTTATTTTAAGTGGCCTCAAGAGGTAACAAATTTTTTACCTGAGGATCTGGGCAGTAGGGGAGAGCCCAGATGGCTATAGTAAGTACAAAGACCTTCAGGGACAGACTTCTACAATAATGCTAGCCATACCTGGTAGTCTCAAGCGGCAGCATCCAAAACAAAGTGTGAATGAAGGGGTTGTTTTCTGACTTGTTGGGGGAAAGAAATCCACTAAGGAGAAAAGACTCCATTAAGTAAATGCCACTTCAGCTGGGCCTACCAATGTTTTTCAGGTATAAATTAAGAGCTACATGAAACGTGATCTCAGCTTTAATCGTACACTTCCCAGGCTGGGAGCCCAGAGAGAAAGCTCTTTGGCTGAGAATTTCCTGGGTTTCCTTTGCAGCTGCCCACATTGGAGTCGGCATCAGTGGCCAGGAGGGGATGCAGGCCATGCTCAGCAGCGACTACGCCTTCTCCCAGTTCCGCTATCTTCAGCGTCTGCTCTTGGTTCATGGCCGCTGGTCCTATAATCGCATGTGCAAGTTTCTAAGCTACTTCTTTTACAAAAACTTTGCCTTCACCCTGGTGCATGTCTGGTATGCCTTCTACAGCGGGTTCTCTGCACAGGTAAGTGCTCAAGTGGCATTCTCCACTCTGGTCAAGTGGGTCTTCTCTAATCTTCCTCCACTTCAGCCAGTTCAGACCCTTTTTCACCTCTAGAGACCTGTGTATTACGTGGCACCATCCATCCTTTATACGCCTCACCCATGATGATCCCATCTCCTAACCCTGCACTTAACCTTAGACTTCTAAACTCTGTCCTGGCTCTGACTCAGCCTTGACTTCTACCCACAGAACTCTCCCAGAAGATATTTTCATCTTTCCCATGACATAGAGACCTAGAATTTCCAAACATATGTAATGGAGGTGGGGGGTGGTGGGGGTGAGATTCCTGGATCTGAGAGTTTTTAGGATCCAGAGTAATCTTTATGGAACAGGCTGAACTGAACTGACACTTGGAAACACAGCTTCTCTTTACTTCTCCTTCCTTACCCAGACATACCACCCTGCCAAAAACTGTTGTTGCTCTAATGAGTATGAAATCTCCACAGAAGTGGGGAGAAGTGATCCTTGGATGTTGATGTTCTATGAGAATTCCCTTTTTCCTGTAAGAAGTTTCTCAGGATTCCCAAGGATTCCCAAAGAGAAACAACGTCCGGAACGATCATCTTGGGAGATCCCTACTACCTTTGTGACCTTAGGCTCCAGGAAAACATACTAGTCAGCAGACAATAGCAGTCTGCCCCTAGTGTCTAGTAACACCAGTCTGGCTTGTGGGAGGTGTATGTATATGTACGTTACTGCTGACCTCTTGTGGCTAGGAAAGAAAGTAGCCTACTGTAGGCTCATGGGTCTGTTCTGCTTGCCAGTGTTAGAAGGTGTCCAGGGTTATAGGAACTACTGAATGCCGTAAAGCAGATAAAGAACACAGAGGCTTACATGCCTGGGAGTGCAGGGGTACACTCAGCGTTCCCTAGCAGCCACTCTGGCTCCTTTCCATACAGAGAGGAGCAGTACAGGTCATGGTAGATAGAGTTGGTCTAAATCAGCCTCATCAGATTGGCCACAAACAAGTGTAATGTGGCCTTGCCCCAGCCTAGGACCCAGGGACCAAACAGAGTCTGCAGTCAGCTTTCTCAATCAAATTTCAGAAATCCAAACCATGTTCTAGGTTATCACGGTGATGGGTAGGTAGAGGGCAGAAGGGGTTCTCTTAAAGCTGGGAGGTAGAGCCGAGACTTTAGAAAAGAGAAATCTCCTAAGAAATCTCCTTGGTGTTCTTCCAGACCGTTTATGATACTTGGTTTATCACTTTCTACAACCTGGTCTACACCTCCCTCCCTGTCCTGGGCTTGAGTCTGTTTGATCAGGTAAGACCAGCAACAAACCTCTTAGTCAAGGCTGAAGCCCCTGGCCCCTTGAAGAGTATTCCCAGGAATGAAGAGGACAGCGGCAGCCAAGAGATAGGCTCCAAAGTCAAATGTAAATAGAATCATTTCTAGAGGAAGGGAGGGAGCTCACCACCTAGAGAGGTATCGTTGGATAAAGTAAAGGATCCTCTGTCACAGAGAATAATCATCAGCTGCAGAAACCCAAATTTTCCTGTGTCAAGTTTTTCTTCATAGAAAGAAACACAGACATTGTGCTGTGCAATAAATGGAGTGTGTACAAAAGTGGAAGGAAATAGTTGTTGGGGCAGGACTAGATAAATCAAGGGGCTCCAGAAAGGAGAGACCAATAAAGAGATAATGGGATGAGCCAGTGCAGCGAGGCCTAGGCGAGAATCCTGAAGGCCAAGCTTGGAAGTATGGGTCTGATTCCTCAAATCGTAGGGAGTAGCCTGGGGGGTACTGCCTAGTCCTCTCAGAAATTTCCCTGAGCATCGAGGGTCCTGGTACCCTACCTCGCCCTCTTCTACCCAACCTCCAGTCCTGGGTACCTGGAATAAAAAGGGAGCCTCCAAAGAGAAATAAAGTAGCTGAAAGAGGACATCATGGAATCATGGTTCCTAGTCTTCTCCGTGAAGTAGCTGCCAGCCTCAGAGCAGCAAGAGGATGAGTTCTGTCGTTCAGCAGCTATACAGCTTCAGTGATCTAAATCTAGGGATCCACAGCCTCTCAAAACAAGCCTCAATCCTTGTTACCCAGAGTTTTAGATTTAGGAGATGAAGATGGTCCCATGTTATCCTCATAGAGAATTCCCTCAGCTGAGTTCCCCAGTGGCTATGGGAATGGGAGGAGCATCACAGAACAGAAATACATCTAACAGACTAACTGGATGCCACTGGCCTCCTCTTGCCTCCCACTGGCTTTTGACAGAATACTCAGCCAAAGGAACACTTAACAACTAGGGACTCATGTCCCAGTTGCCTCCCCACCCAAGCTCCAGTCCTTCCTTCCCTCTACTCCCAACCCTCACTGCCCCCTTTCTTAACTCCCCATCTTGACCTTCTAGCTTTCTTCCACCACATATATCCCTGCCTAGAGAGTAGGGCTTTAGAAAGGTTCTGGTCACTGCTCTGTTCTCTGGTTCCACATCTCAAGTAATCCATGAGGAATCTCCTAGGCAGCCTAACAGCAAACTCAGTGAGGGGAGAAGCCTCTACTCTGCTGGAGATGGGACCTTTGGAGAGACCCTGAGCCTTCCTCCTTACCCTCTGGTGCTTCCAGGACGTGAATGAAACATGGAGCCTACGCTTCCCAGAGCTGTATGAGCCAGGCCAGCACAACCTGTATTTCAACAAGAAGGAATTTGTGAAGTGTTTGTTGCATGGGATCTACAGTTCCTTTGTGCTGTTCTTTATCCCTATGGGGACTGTTTACAATTCAATGCGCAAAGATGGGAAGGAGATCTCCGACTACCAGTCCTTCTCCCTGATAGTGCAGACCTCCTTGCTCTGTGTGGTCACAATGCAGGTGTGGCCGGTGGTGGGGTAAGGGGATTGCGTGGGGAGCCTGTCTGGAAGAGAGGAAGGGAAGGAGGGAGGGAAGGCAGGAAGGGTGTCCCCTTTTATGAAATGGGAGAAGGGAGGTGACTGAAGATCCTGGGTTGTAGACTAATGTACATAAGACGGTGCTTTTCAGATTACGCTGGAGACAACCTACTGGACGATGATAAGCCATGTCTTCACCTGGGGTAGCCTGGGTTTCTACTTTTGCATCTTATTCTTCCTGTACAGTGATGGTTTATGCTTATTGTTCCCTGACATCTTCCAGTTCCTAGGTAATATTCTGCCCAGTGTGGCAAGGGGCTGGGGCTGGGGGTGGGAGTGTGAACCAAGTCTATTTGTTTATTAAATGTTTACTGAGCAGCTACTGCTATGTATTAGAGTCCATGGATATAGATATGATTGAGACATGATCTCAGCCCTAAAAGGACTCAAAATCTAGCTAGGGAAAATACTTTACCTTATTAGAGTCTCTAAGATATTTTTAAATTTCTTACCTAATTTGAGCGTTACAAGCAGACTGAGAGATAGACGGCAAGAATTATTGCACCACTTTAGAGACCGGAAGTGTTTTTTAATGACTCAAATCTAGGCCTCCTGATTCCCAGCCAGATGTCCGTCCTACTATGACATAATGCCTTCTTAGCTCTTGTATTAATTTTCCCCTCTCTCATCTCCACTCTGATGAGGACAAAATAACAGACAGATGTTACTGTATATAACTGGTTCCTATTTTTTGTCAAGCCACTCATTTTTCCCCTCCAAAACCCCCCATCCCATTTTTGTGTCTCGGTCAGTGCTCTAGGACTCCTAGAATCTACCCTCACCGCTGCTGCCTTGCCTGGCCTTTAGAGGGAGACAAAGGCATGTGAATTCACAGTGACTTTGGCTACACCAAGGACCTCAGTACAGTCCTTTAGCATTTATATTTTTCTCAGGAGACTAAACTGTTTCCAAATCGGTAACTTCTTTCTTTGGGCTGAAGAAGTACCTAAGTTCAGGCTGACAACCCCCTCCCTCCAGGCTTTGGTCCCGCCTTCCCTTTCTGGCTCTTTGTTTACAGGTGTGGCCAGGAACACTCTGAACCTGCCACAGATGTGGCTGAGTGTTATTCTCAGCATAATCCTCTGCATGTTGCCTGTGATTGGGTACCAGTTTCTCAAACCACTGTTCTGGCCCGTCAGCGTGGACCAGGTGAGTGCAACAGGAATCTACCCAAATAGAATTCATGACCCTCTTAGCCTTTGCCTCTATGGATAAAAATCCTGTCCCCCATGCTCTGACTGTAGATTATTGACAGAATTCATCACTGCATGAGGCATCCACCGCCATACCCAACCCGGACCAAACTGAAACACACAGCCTCTCGACGCTCTGCCTACGCGTTTTCCCACAAACAGGGCTTTGGGGCCCTCATCACTTCCGGCAAGACCGTGAAGGCCAAATTGCCCAAGAGAAACAGCTTTCCTTATAAAAGGTAGAGGTCTTTGGGGAAGCCCCAAAGGAGGCAGTCATTGCTCTTCCTCTCTTGGATTCACAAAACTTAATAAGGAGAGATTAGGGCCCCTGGAAACGAGCATAAACTCACTCTTCCACTCTCACTGCAGGGGCTCAGCCTCTCAATTCCCTAGAAGGCTGTGCCCAAGTAAGGCAAGGCAAAGTAAAGAAAGAGCCCCAGACATCTGTCGGAGTTACAGCATTTCAAGAAAAAGTCATGTCAGGCCTCCCCCTACCTTCCAAGTTCTAATCTGGACAAGTACATGTGGAGATACTGAGTGAAGAGGGGCAATGTGAGGAAGGGAAAAGAAAAGTAAGATCTAACGATCTTTCCCATACCCAGAGCAACCATAAAATTTGCCAGGGCCCTGCACAAGCATATTCACCCAGGCACCTTTACCGGGTTTATCTGAGGGATTCAGAGTAAATCTTTTGCTGGCCTGGATACTAAAAGGAGGAGACAGCTGTGAACAGTTGGTCATAAGAAGCCAAAGGAGAGTTTCTGGACCAAAAAAAGAATGGAGATTGTTCCTGCCTTGGTAGGACAGCTCAAGATTTTGCCACCCTCTCTTCTCTTTGACCCAAGAACTGACACCTTTTCAGGCCTCAGAACTGGGACAGGGGAAATGCAGGGGATTTTAAAAATCTTTTCTTGAGGGACATAAGCCATAACTGGTGAACATTTGTTTTCATTCCATAAAATTATTTTGAGAAGAAATTGTATGTACTTGAGAAACTGTTTCTAATAAGTTTATAGATAAGTAATAAACTGCTTATTTTGGAGTGGAGAGATTTGTGTGGTCTGTTGGGGCCCCAGTGAGAGTAACTCAGGCCAAGCAATAGCATTAGTTTGTAGACTCCTGACACCTGCCCCCTTTCAAATGAGACCAGTGTTTCCCTTCCCCCACTCTTTCTCTACTTCTTTACTTCCATTCCACTTTTCTTCCCCCTGTTACTAAACTCTGTCTTGGCCCTCAGCCTCTTTTAGCTGTATATTTATATCCTATTTGCACACTTTAAATATTCATTCCCAAAGCTCAACCCTAGGTTCTCTGCTCATTTTTCTCTGTACACTTTTCCTGAGTGACTTCTTATAACGTCATGGTTTTATTTACCAATAAAAAGAAGATTCTCAACTCTCTTTCTATCCTAGATCTCTCTTCTGAGGTCCAGATTCATTTATCAAACTGACTCTAAGACACTTCACTTAGTTGAATCTCAGGAAACTCACCAACCTATATTAAATATATTCCTCCCAAATTTCACCCCAGGATGTCATCACTGTCATCCGAGTCACCCAAGGCAGAATACTATACTCTTCCTGTATAGTCTGATGTCTAATAAGTCATCAAGTAATGTAAATTCAGCATCTCCGTTGCCTTGCTTTCAGTTGCCTCCTTTGTTACCACTGCCCTTGTTCATATTTGGATCGTCTCTCATCTGGATTACTGCAGAAAATCTCCCCACTCATCTTTCTGGCTTTCCCCTGTCTAAAGTATCACCAGTATCATTTCCAGAGTCATCTTTCTCAACTGCAAACTTGATTGTGTCAAGCCCCAGCTTAGCATCCTGTAAGAGTCTTGCACACCTCAGGATCTAGTTAGAATTTGCATGTTTTATTATTGGGCCCTCTCTAACATTGTCTTCTGTTTCTCCCCCATCTGCATTCACTCCAGTCATGCTATTTCTGGTCTTCTTATCATCAGCATACTGTTGTCATATCCTAACATGCTTTCCCTACTCCTTTCTTCATCTAGCAAACTTCTAGTTACCCTCCAGAAACTCAGAATAGTTGGAACTAAATAGAAGTAATGGTTGAACAACATTGTGGATGTACCAAGTGCCGCTGCATTGTATACTTAAAAAGGGTTATGAGAATGTTTTGTGTTGGGAGACTTTTACCTCAATTTTATTTTTATTTTTTAATTTTATTTTGCTTAACTTTACAATATTGTATTGTTTTTGCCATACATCAAGATGAATCCGCCACAAGTATACATGTGTTCCCCATCCTGAACCCTCCTCCCTCCTCCCTCCCCATACCATCCCTCTGGGTCGTCCCAGTGCACGCATCCGTTATCAGGCATCGTTCCTGGACTGGCGTCTCGTTTCAGATATGATATTAGACATATTTCAATGCTATTCTCCCACATCATCCCACCTCAATTTTAAAAAATAAATAAACACTCAGATTAGGCACTGTCTCCTGTAAGAGCTTACCCTAATTCCTCAGTGTGACTTTTATATATCTGTCCAATGTATTCGGTTACTCCCCTGTATATATGTCACTGTCAGTGATATTTATCACAAGGCATTATAATCACTAATTTACCTGTCTGTGCACAATATATAATGGGTCTTAAATAAATATCTGTTGAATAAATGAACAAATAAAATGAAAGAACAAATGAAATGAACAAATAAAATTTAAATTTGCTTCTCTATTTTTGTTTCCCTGATAGCACTACCACCCAGTTGCTCAAACCAAAAAACTAGAAGTCTTTCTAGACAGCTCCCTTCCGTTCCTCTAATCCAATCTATCCTGTTACCAAGTTCCATGCACTTTGTCTTAGAAATATCTTTAAGTCTTTCTCCTCATATTTGTTCCCAGTCCCATAGATTTCTTTGTTCCTTGCCTAGACTGTGCCAACATCCTCCTCTCAGATCTCTCTGCCTCTGATTCTGCTTATTCCCAACCCATTATCCACACCACAGAGAATGATCTTTCAAAAATCCAAATCAAATCATGTCATTTGCAGTTTAAAGTCCATTAGTGAATCATCAGCGCTTTCCTGCCTTTGGCGGTGCCTACCTCTCCAGCTTCGTTGTCACTTTCTGCTGCATGTACAAAAGTATTTGCAATTCCCTCAAGGGTCCCACTATCTTCAGCAGCCACTGTGCCTTGGCCCTTTCTGTTCTCTCCTCTTAGAATACATTCTTTCCTTTGTCTATCTAAGGTCTAGCTGATCTTCAACCTCAGTAGCTTTAGTTGCTTCCTCTGGGAGCCTTCACTGACACCCAATTCCCTACTCTGAGTTGTGTGCCTCTTCCTTGCACAAGGCCACCTTATACATTTTTCTTATTTTTGGTTCCCATGATTTGACTGTGTATCATTTACATGCCTATTTTACTGTTTTCTCCTCTGCTAGGCCATGATGATCACCTTGAGGATAACAATTGTTTCATTTTTTAATTTGAATAACTAAGCAAAATGCTAACGCTTGGATTATTAATGTTTTTCAATTAGTAAGTAAATGAATGAAATCTGCTACCTTTTATTTTTCATAAAACTGTCTTTTACCTGTCCTTTCAATGTGAATTTTATCCTTCAGGATCTAGTTTCCAGTTATACTTTGCAGGCCTCTTTTTATGAAACACAATCACTCATGGCCTGACTAGAGCCATTGCTCTTCCCTCCCTTGGATTTACACAACCTAAGGAGAAATCAGAGCCCCTGGAAACCAGTGTAATACCACACTTCCACTCTCACTCCAGGGGCTCAGCCTTTTCATTCCCTAAAAGGCTGTGCCCCAGTAAGGCAAAGTAAGGTAAAAAATAAGCCCCAGACATCTGTCAGAATTACAGCATTTCCAGAAGAAGTCATGTCAGGCCTCCCTCTACCAACCCTTTCAAGTTCTAATCTGGACAAGGACATGTGGAAGTGAAACTGTTTACCACAGATTGCTACTCGAACCCATGTGCTGGGACTCGAACCATCCAAAACCCAGTCTGGGACTTGAACCCACATGGTTGGGACTCAGATCAGATCAGATCAGATCAGATCATTCCCTCAGTCGTGTCCGACTCTTTGCGACCCCATGAATCGCAGCACATCAAGCCTCCCTGTCCATCACCAACTCCCGGAGTTCACTCAGACTCACATCCATCGAGTCAGTGATGCCATCCAGCCATCTCATCCTCTGACGTCCCCTTCTCCTCTTGACCCCAATCCCTCCCAGCATCAGAGTCTTTTCCAATGAGTCAACTCTTCGCATGAGGTGGCCAAAATACTGGAGTTTCAGCTTTAGCATCATTGCTTCCAAAGAAATCCCAGGGCTGATCTCCTTCAGAATGGACTGGTTGGATCTCCTTGCAGTCCAAGGGACTCTCAAGAGTCTTCTCCAACACCACAGTTCAAAAACATCAATTGGGACTCAAACCCAGCCAAAACACTGCTTGGGACTTGACCCACGTGGCAGGGACTCAAAGCCAGCCAAAACCCACAGTACCTGGTTTCTGGACCTAATGAAGCTCAGGTTCTTAATATCTCAATGCAGAAAGAATTTGGTGAGAGACAAAGTGATAGTTAAGAAGTGGATTTATTCAGATACAGAGAGAAGCAAACTCCACAGACAGAGTGTGGGCCACTGCAGAAGATGAATGTGGCCTTTAAATGTGGCATGGTTAGTCGTTATAGGCTGGGCAATTTAATATGCTAATGAGTGGGAGGATTCCAACTATTTGGGGGAAGGGGCAGAGATTTCCAAGATTTGGGCCACTGCCCTTTCCTTGATCCCTCAACAGTGCCTTGGAACTGTCGTGGCACTTCTCGGTGTGCCATTTCACTTGCTGATCTAGTTTTGTCTGCTATCATGATCCCATTTGATTCTAATTGGTTTATGTTGTGTGAATTCTTTCAAAAGTTGTGCCCTGACCCTTTCCCTCCTGTTAAAGAAGTAATGGGTGAAAAGGGGAAATGTGAGGAAGGGAAAAGAAGGATCTAATAATCGTTCCCATACCCAGGGCAACCATAAAATTTGCCAGGGCCCAGCACAAGCATTATCATCCAGGCGCCCTTACCAGGTTTATCTGAGGGATTCAGGAAGAGTCTTTTGCTGGCCTGGATACCAAAAGGAGGAGGCAGCTGTGAACAGTTGGTCATAAGAAGCCAAAGGAAAGTTTCTGGACCAGAAAAAGAATGGAGATTGTGCCTACCTTGGTAGGACAGCTCAAGATTTTGCCGCCTTCTCTTCTCTTTGAAGAGTGACTGAGGAGATACCCCACGTCCAAGGGCAGAGGAGAAGCCACAGCAAGATGGTAGGAGGGGCGAAATCGCATTTTGAATCAAACCCCATACCCACCAGAGATGCTCGGAGGGCTTGAACATACTTGTATGCATCAGGACCCAGAGACCCCACAGAAACGGAGACAGAACTGTGTTTGAGTGTCTCCTGAGGAGGTATAGCATAGCCATTGATGACACTGCCCAGGCTGAGCACTTCCCTGGTGGCCCAGACGGTAAAGCATCTGTCTACAATGCAGGAGACCTGGGTTCGATCCCTGGGTCGGGAAGATCCCCTGGAGAAGGAAATGGCAATCCACTCCAGTACTATTGCCCGGAAAATCCCATGGACAGAGGAGCCTCATAGGCTACAGTCCATGGGGTTGCAAAGAGTCAGAGACAACTGAGCCTCAAATCAGTAATTCCTTAACCCCCAAAGCTTCTAGTCAGGTTGAAGTCCTCAGTATTCTTGACTTGAGAACCCCATGAACAGTATGAAAAGGAAAAATGATAGGATACTGAAAGAGAAACTCCCCAGGTCAGTAGGTGCCCAATATGCTACTGGAGATCAGTGGAGAAATAACTCCAGAAAGAATGAAGGGATGGAGCCAAAGCAAAAACAATACCCAGCTGTGGGTGTGACTGGTAATAGAAGCAAGGTCTGATGTTGTAAAGAGCAATACTGCCTAGGAACCTGGAATGTTAGGTCCATGAATCGAGGCAAATTGTAAGTAGTCAAACAGGAGATGGTAAGAATGAACGTCGACATTCTAGGAATCAGCGAACTAAAATAGACTGGAATGGGTGAATTTAACTCGGATGACCATTATATCTACTACTGTGGGCAGGAATCCCTCAGAAGAAATGGAGTAGCCATCATGGTCAACAAAAGAGTCCAAAATGGAGTACTTGGATGCAATCTCAAAAACGACAGAATGATCTCTGTTCGTTTCCAAGGCAAACCATTCAATATCACAGTAATCCAAGTCTATGCCCCCCAACCAGTAATGCTGAAGAAGCTGAAGTTGAATGATTCTATGAAGATCTACAAGACCTTTTAGAACTAACACCCAAAAGAGATGTCCTTTTCATTATAGGGGACTTGAATGCAAAAGTAGGAAGTCAAGAAACACCTAGGGTAACAGGCAAATTTGGCCTTGGAATATGGAATGAAGCAGGGCAAAGGCTAATAGAATTTTGCCAAGAGAATGCATTGGTCATAGCAAACACCCTCCTCCAACAACACAAAAGAAAACTCTACACATGGACATCACCAGATGGTCAACACCGAAATCAGATTGATTATATTCTTTGCAGCCAAAGATGGAGAAGCTCTATACAGTCAGCAAAAAACAAGACCAGGAGCTGACTGGGGCTCAGATAATGAACTCCTTATTGCCAAATTCAGACTGAAATTGAAGAAAGTAGGGAAAACCACTAGACCATTCGGCTATGACCTAAATCAAATCCCTTATGATTATACAGTGGAAGTGAAAAATAGATTTAAGGGACTAGATCTGATAGATAGAGTGCCTGAACTATGGACAGAGGTGACATTGTAGAGGAGACAGGGATCAAGACAATCCCCATGGGAAAAAATGCAAAAAAGCAAGATGTCTGTCTGGGGAGGCCTTACAAATAGCTGTGAAAAGAAGAGAAGCAAAAGGCAAAGGAGAAAAGGAAAGATATTCCCATTTCAATGCAGAGTTCCAAAGAATAGCAAGGAGAGATAAGAAAGCCTTCCTTAGCAATCAATGCAAAGAGATAGAGGAAAACAACAGAATGGGAAAGACTAGAGATCTCTTCAAGAAAATTAGAGATACCAAGGGAACATTTCATGCAAAGATGGGCTCAATAAAGGACAGAAATGGTATGGACCTAACAGAAACAGAAGATACTAAGAAGAGGTGGCAAGAATACACAGAAGAATTGTACAAAAAAGATCTCCACAACCCAGATTAAGCATGGTGTGATCACTCACCTAGAGCCAGACATCCTGGAATGTGAAATCAAGCGGGCCTTAGAAAGCATCACTACGAGCAAAGCTAGTGGAGGTGATAGAATTCCAGTTGAGCCATTTCAAGTCCTGGAAGATGATGCTGTGAAAGTGCTGCACTCAATATGCCAGCAAATTTGGAAAACTCAGCAGTGGCCACAGGACTGGAAAAGGTCAGTTTTCATTCCAGTCCCAAAGAAAGGCAATGCCAAAGAATGCTCAAACTACCACACAATTGCACTCATCTCACACGCTAGTAAAGTAATGCTCAAAATTCTCCAAGCCAGGCTTCAGCAATATGTGAACCATGAACTTCCAGATGTTCAAGCTGGATTTAGAAAAGGCAGAGGAACCAGAGATCAAATTGCCAACATCTGCTGGATCATTGAAAAAGCAAGAGAGTTCCAGAGAAACATCTCCTTCTGCTTTATTGACTTTGCCGAAGCCTTTGACTGTGTGGATCACAAACTGAGGAAAATTCTTTAAGAAATGGGAATACCAGACCACCTGACCTACCTCCTTAGAAACCTATATGCAGGTCAAGAAGCAACAGTTAGAACTGCACATGGAACAACAGACTGGCTCCAAACCAGGAAAGAAGTACATCAAAGCTGTATATTGTTACCCTACTTATTTATCTTATATGCAGAGTACATCATGAGAAATACTAGATGAAGCACAAACTGGAATCAAGATTGCTGGGAGAAATATCAATAATCTCAGATATGCAGATGACATCACTGACATGGCAGAAAGTAAAGAGGGACTAAAGAGCTTCTTGATGAAAGTGAAAGAGAGTGGAAAAGCTGACTTAAAGCTCAATATTCAGAAAACTAAGATTATGGCATCTGATCCCATAACTTCATGGCAAATAGATGGGGAAACAGTGGCAGACTTTATTTTTGGGGGCTCCAAAATCACTGCAGATGGTGACTGCAGCCATGAAATTAAGACGCTTGCTCCTTGGAAGAAAAGTTATGATCAACCTATACTATGCTAAGTCACTTCAGTCGTGTCCGACTCTGTGCGACCCCATAGACGGCAGCCCACCAGGCTTCCTTGTCCCTGGGATTCTCCAGGCAAGAACACTGGAGTGGGTTGCCATTTCCTTCTCCAATGCATGAAAGTGAAAAGAGAAAGTGAAGTCGCTCAGTCATGTCCGACTCCTAGCGACCCCACGGACTGCAGCCTACCAGGCTCCTTCATCCATGGGATTTTCCAAGCAAGAGTACTGGAGTGGGGTGCCATTGCCTTCTCCAATGATCAACCTAAACAGCATATTAAAAAGCAGAGACATTACTTTGCCAACAAAGGTCCGTCTAGTCAAAGCTATGGTTTTTCCAATAGTCATATATGGATGTGAGTGTTGGACTATAAAGAAAGCTGAGTGCTGAAGATGCTTTTGAACTGTGGTGTTGGAGAAGACTCTTGAGAGTCCCTTGGACAGCAAGGAGATCCAACCAGTTCATCCTAAAGGAAATCAGTCCTGAGTGTTCATTGGAAGGACTGATGCTGAAGCTGAAACTACAATACTTTGGCCACCTGATGCGAAGATCTGACTCATTTGAAAAGACTGTGATGCTAGGAAAGATTGAAGGCAGGAGGAGGAGGGGACAACAGAGGATGAGATGGTTGGGATGGCATCACTGACTCGATGGACATGAGTTTGAGTAAACTCCAGGATTTGGTGATGGACAGGGAGGCTTGATGTGCTGCAGTCCATGGCATCACAAAGAGTCGGACACAACTGATGGATTAAACTGGACTGAACTTCTCTTTGACCCAAGAACTGACACCTCTTCAGGTCAATAATATCCCCCCAAACTCCTGAACATTTGGCACCCTCCCTGATGGCTCATCGGGGAAGGCAATGGCACCCCACCCCAGTACTTTTGCCTGGAAAATCCCATGGACGGAGGAGCCTGGTAGGCTCTAGTCCATGGGGTCGCTAAGAGTCGGACATGACTGAGCGACTTCACTTTCACTTTTCACTTTCATGCATTGGCGAAGGAAATGGCAACCCACTCCAGTGTTCTTGCCTGGAGAATCCCAGGGACGGGGGAGCCTGGTGAGCTTCCGTCTATGGGGTCGCACAGAGTCGGACACGACTGAAACGACTTAGCAGCAGCAGCAGCTGATGGCTCATATGCATCTTGGGAGAGTTGAGTCTTGGTCTCTACTAAGGAGCCAATGGCAATCCATTCCAGGATTCTTGCCGGGAAAATTCCATAGAGGAATTCCCATTCCACAAGTTAAAGGAGCCTGGCAAGGTATAGTCCATTCAGTCCATTCATGTCCAAAGAATTGGACATGACTTTTTTTTCAAGGATCCAAAACAGCATATGGTTCTTTCCAAGGTGAAGTTTTAGATAACCATGTAAGACTTGCCAAAAAATGGGATATGAAAAGTCTCAAAGTCTAAATTCCTTACCCACCTTGAGAAAGGGGCAAGAAATTCAGACATTGGAGAAGTATCCTTAGAGAGAATTACTGATGGGCTTTGAGTCCCACCCTCAGTTCAGTTTTGAAAGGGCATAAGGAAATTACTTGCCAAGATTGATATAGTTAATGGGTGGGGGAATACAGAGAACTCATGCCTGACTCATACCTGGAAAATCTCAAAAGTGAGAGAAGAGCTAGCTATTTGTTTTACTGCAGAGCAAGAGGAGATATTAATAGTGGTGGTGAGATTGGCATTGTTTTTCAGGACAAGTGGTTCATGAGTGCTCCCCATAGATCAGACATGAGCCATAAAAGAAACCTAGTTAGGGTTTCTTTATCTTGTCACAGAGACCATCTGAAAGGTTGAGGAGACTTCCCCAGAAGGAAGCAAGAGATATGGTGTCAAATGCCTGGATATTTCTAAATAGATAGAAGGTTGCCTGAGGGTGGGATTGATTGCCTAAGAGCATGAGGTAAATTTTCTATATCTTGATTTCAGAGGTGGTTACATGGGTATATGTATACATTTGTCAAAACTCATCAAACTGTACACTTAAAATCTGTGCATTTTATTGTGTGTAATTATACTTTAATAAAGTTGATTTTTTAACTGCCTAGAGATTTCTAAAGGAGCTATAAGTGATCAGCTAGAGGAGCTGAATTCACTCACCTTAAAGTAAATTGGTATAGGATAAATATCTACACCAACAAAGAAAGAATCTGTCAAAAAAAATTGATTTTAGATACCTGCCAAACACTAAAATAGTCTGTGACAGTATTAGTCAAGTAAGAACCTTCTTCTCCCTCCACCCTGTTCAAACACCGGAGAAAGAAGATTAGCAAACTGGGGCATGGAAAAGAGATAAGTGAGGAATGATAGACATCTACTAAGGCCCACTGAACGTGACCGTCTGCAATAGGGCCAAAGCTGAGAGATAAGAAAAACTTTCATTTTAAAGTATGAAATTTAAAAAATACTTTCATTACCTCAGGCATCTTAAATATTCACAGTAACAAGTACTGATTGCTACCTTAAAACGACCAGAAAATTCATAAAGTCTCATGCAATAGGTTAAGAGTAGGAGACAATATAAAATGGTTTCATGGTTATGGGCTTCCTTGGTCATTCAGACAGTAAAGAATCTGATACTGACCCCACAAATGCCATTCTGTCAAAGTTACAAACACACACACACACACACACACACACACACACACACACACACACACTGCTTTCTATCACATTCATCCATATACAATTATTTATTGAGTGTCTGCCATGTCTGGGCACTGTTCTATATGCTGCCCGTACAGTGAAAGACAACAAAAAAGATTTCTACTATCACGGAGCTTACCTTCTAGAAGAAGAGACAGCATCAAAGTAAACAAGACCATTTAGATAGTAAGTGCTATGAAGATACTACAGTGACTGCTTTAACAGTGAGAGACGGTGAGTGGGAAGGGGTAGCTAACTTTCTGACCACCTTTTTTGGTGGTCAGAAAAGGACTTTCTGAGGAAGTAACATGTGACATGAGACTTGAATGACTAAAAGGATTTAGCTTTGCAAAAATCTAATGGAAGGATATTCAAGTCCCTAAGATAGGAGCAAGCTTTGTATGTAAGAAACCTAAGTCTAATGTGGATAAACCATTGTGAGCAAAGGGGAGAGTGGTTGGAGAGGTACGATAAGATGTAGTGGAAGACTTTAAAGCCAGTTTGAAAAGATTGTTTAAGCCATTCTATGGGCAGTAGGACTGTAAAAGTGACATCAGAGAGACTATTTAGGAGGAAGTTACAATTGTCTAAGCATGGAATGGTGGTGGCTTAGACTATGGAACCAGTGAAGAAATAAGTGGATGAGTAGAGGATGCATTTTGAAGATAAAACCAAAGGACTCTGTGGGTTAGCTACAGAAGATGCAGGCACTGGTTTATCAAATAAGCCCCTTGATTTACTCAACGGTGCTAAATCCATAGATTACTGGCTCTTCCCACTCAGCTCTTGGTGATGGGATGAGTCGTGTTCGTGCCAGTTGACTCCACTAGTCCTAGCCACAGTTGGCCAAGAGTGGATATGTGACCCCAATCTATGTTATCTTTCTTGTAATTAGAATTCTGAGAAATTAAGTCAGTGATGAGAATAGTTGCTAAAAGGTCATATAGTTTCAGAAAGAGAAGTGGTCATGACTTGCTCTACGTATGAAGATGAGTGGGCAATGTGTCTGGTTTTTAGAGAGAATAAAACGAAAAGAGAAACAGATGAGACATTATTTAATTTCAGGAGAGCACCCCTTGAGGGGTTTTCTGAAGTTGGATGGGTTATGAGATCTTTTCACTTGAGCTAGATGGAATAACTGCCAAAAGCAAAAACAGAGAGGCGATTCTAGCATACATAGGCCAGGTTTATACTTGTTCCTCATCTACAGTGTCTCAGGAATAGGGAGAGATGGTGGGACGAGTTGGCTTATCCTACATCTTTAAGAGCTTTTGGGGAAAGACCATATTTACTGCTGCCAGAAACAGAGAAACAAGGGAGCATTGTCCTAGATCCGACATTTCCCCGTAATCCTAGCTCCAAATCTTCTAAGAGGTGTACAAAGGGTTTTGGAGAAAACTCAGCATTTGGAGGATCCTGGGAGTCATCTAAGGCTATTTGCTCTTCTTTACCTCCAACCCGCAGTGACACATTAAATTAATCGTTAGGTCCTATAGAGTCTATACCCTTAATAGACTATAGACTCTTGAATCTATATCCTCATATCTAACCCCTCAGCCACTGCCCTAATTCACACCCTCCCATTTCTCATCACAATTACCGCAGTCTCCTAACTGGTCTCTTTCCTCTAAGTCAGTATCCACACCGTGACTGAAGTGAAGTTTCTAAAGTTCGTATCTATTCAAATACTGATAATATTGCAGAATATTTCTGCCTTTAACAATGCAAATAATTCCTTCTCTCGGTGATGCAAATTAATTTTGTCTGGAAGAGAATTTACATTTATAAAAGTCAAATACCCTTGTGAATCAGTCTTAGTGTCTTATTGGTTCTTTCATTCAGTTCAGTTCAGTTCAGTCGCTCAGTTGTGTCCGACTCTTTGCAGCCCCATGAATCGCAGCACGCCAGGCCTCCCTGTCCATCACCAACTCCTGGAGTTCACCCAGACTCACGTCCATCGAGTCAGTGATGCCATCCAGCCATCTCATCCTCTATCGTCCCCTTCTCCTCTTGCCCCCAATCCCTCCCAGCATCAGAGTCTTTTCCAATGAGTCAACTCTTCTCATGATGTGGCCAAAGTACTGGAGTTTCAGCTTTAGCATCATTCCTTCCAAAGAAATCCCAGGGCTGATCTCCTTCAGAATGGATTGGTTGGATCTCCTTGCAGTCCAAGGGACTCTAAAGTCTTCTCCAGCACCACAGTTCAAAAGCATCAATTCTTGGGTGCTCAGCCTTCTTCACAGTCCAACTCTCACATCCATACATGACCACAGGAAAGATCATAGTTTTGACTAGACAAACCTTTGTTGGCAAAGTAATGTCTCTGCTTTTCAATATGCTATCTAGGTTGGTCATAACTTTCCTTCCAAGGAGTAAGCATCTTTTAATTTCATGGCTGCAGTCACCATCTGTAGTGATTTTGGAGCCCAGAAAAATAAAGTCTGACACTGTTTCCACTGTTTCCCCATCTATTTCCTATGAAGTGAAATAGATCATGGCATCCATGGGACCGGATGCCATGATCTTCGTTTTCTGAATGTTGAGCTTTAAGCCAACTTTTTCACTCTCCACTTTCACCTTCATCAAGAGGCTTTTGAGTTCCTCTTCACTTTCTGCCATAAGGGTGGTGTCATCTGCATATCTGAGGTTATTGATATTTCTCCTGGCAATCTTGATTCCAGCTTGTGCTTCTTCCAGTCCAGCATTTCTCATGATGTACTCTGCATATAAGTTAAATAAACATGATGACAATATACAGCCTTGACGTACTCCTTTTCCTATTTGGAACCAGTCTGTTGTTCCATGTCCAATTCTAACTGTTGCTTCCTGACCTGCATACAGATTTCTCAAGAGGCAGATCAGGTGGTCTGGTATTCCCATCTTGTTCAGAATTTTCCACAGTTTATTGTGATCCACACAGTCAAAGGCTTTGGCATAGTCAATAAAGCAGAAATAGATGTTTTTCTGAAACTCTATTGCTTTTTCAATGATCCAGCGGATGTTGGCAATTTGATCTCTGGTTCCTCTGCCTTTTCTAAAACCAGCTTGAACATCAGGAAGTTCACAGTTCGCATATTGCTGAAGCCTGGCTTGGAGAATTTTGAGCATTACTTTACTAGCGTGTGAGATGAGTGCAATTGTGTGGTAGTTTGAGCATTCTTTGGCATTGCCTTTCTTTGGGACTGGAATGAAAACACCTTTTCCAGTCCTGTGGCCACTGCTGAGTTTTCCAAATTTGCTGGCATATTGAGTGCAGCACTTTCACAGCATCATCTTTCAGGATTTGAAATGGCTCAACTGGAATTCCATCACCTCCACTAGCTTTGCTCGTAGTGATGCTTTCTAAGGCCCACTTGACTTCATATTCCAGGATGTCTGGCTCTAGGTGAGTGATCACACCATGCTGATTATCTGGGTCGTGAAGATCTTTTCTGTACAGTTCTTCTGTATATTCTTGCCACCTCTTCTTAATATCTTCTGTTTCTGTTAGGTCCATACCATTTCTGTCCTTTATCGAGCCCATCTTTGCATGAAATGTTCCCTTGGTATCTCTAATTTTCTTAAAGAGATCTCTAGTCTTTCCCATTCTGTTGTTTTCCTCTATTTCTTTGCATTGATCACTGAAGGCTTTCATTAATTAGTGAATTAAATATGGCTTTATATTTGTATAAGACTCATGATTTTAACTTTTTGAAAATTTTCCCATAACACAAATAACAGGAAGTAACCCACATTTGCTGAGGTCAAAAATAAAACCGTATGAATGGATAGAAGGATGCATCATCAACCCAGGGTAAGAGTTAAACGGCCTCAGTGAGAAGTAGAATCAGCTACTAGAGGCCCCAAGAATCTGAGGAGTAGTCTCTTTGTGTCTTCACTTGACTCCTCTCTAGGCAACAGACTCATACTTCTCAGCAAATTGTTTTTTTCTGAAACTCAGGCCATTTGACAAGTAAAATTTGACACCACTCTCAAATTTTCATGGTCAGCCTGCTGCTGCTAACTCACTTCAGTCGTGTCCCGACTCTGTGCGACCGCATAAATGGCAACCATGAGTAAAAGTGTAATTCTCTCTCCCCCAAGTCCAAATTCTCAGGGAAAGGGTTCCAATTGGCCTAGCTTAGGCTAAGACCCCACCCTGGACCCTTTATCTGCACAAACATGCAGTTTTTCACTGGTCTCCCTGACTAAAGCCCTCTCCAGTTTGCCCCCAGAACTGTAGTTCTAAAATTCATATTTGATTTACCATCCTGCCTCCAGATAAAGTATTTCTCCACTGCTTACCAGATGAGTCCCAGCTCCTTAGCTTGTCATGGAAGGCTCTTCATTATCACAGCCCTGACCATCTTTGCTATACTCCCTGCATCGGCCCCACATCTCGATCATATCAGTTGCTTTGCCCCATTGTTCTTATGTACATGCTTCCCCCACACCTTTTATCTCCCACTCATTATTCAAAGCTCAGTTCACATGACTTCTGTGAGGCCTGAGGATGTCTTACACAATATGACATTTATCTGCTTCCTTGACTGTGACCTAACAAGCCTGGGAGTGCCTAGAGCACAGGGTCTCAGACTCTCTTTCACAGAGGATGGAACCTAGTGAGGTTCTAATAACTATTCATTGAAAGCCCACCTGCCCCCACCCCCCTTTGGATACAAGGAGACAACAGTCTTCAGTGTCTCACATACACCCTGACTAGGAGCAGGAAGCACATGAGTTCTGATAAAGGAAAAAATATTCATTACACTTGTTAAAGATGGTAAGGCAAACTTTATTTGCAGGGGTGAGGCAGGGGGGAGGGTAGGGAGGGGCCAGGGATCATGGAATAGCTATGCTGCTGCTGCTGCTAAGTCACTTCAGTCGTGTCCGACTCTGCGTGACCCCATAGACGTCAGCCCACCAGGCTCTCCTGCCCCTGGGATTCTCCAGGCAAGAAAACTGGAGTGGGTTGCCATTTCCTTCTCCAATGCATGAAAGCGAAAAAGTGAAAGTGAAGTCGCTCAGTCGTGTCCAACTCTTAGCGACCCCATGGACTGCAGCCCACCAGGCTCCTCCATCCATGGGATTTTCCAAGCAAGAGTACTGGAGTGGGGTGCCATTGCCTTCTCCTGGAATAGCTATAGGAACCACTGAAATGAGGTGCTGCAGTAGGGGAGAGATTGAGCTCAACTCAGACCCCAACAAAGACAAGTGATAATTTATTAGCTAAGGAGCAGGTAGAGATCAGTGGCTGGAAAATTACAGCCTTCATCTATTCTGGCTGCTATAATAAAACACCAGGGACTCCCCTGGTGGTCCAGTGGTTGGCCTTTGTGCTCCAAATGCATGGGGCAGGGGTTTGGTCCTTGATTGGGACCGAAGGTCCTGCATGCTGCATGCCGTGGCTAAAAAACACAGCACACTACAGACTGGGTAGCTTATAAACAAATTTCTTAGAGTTCTAGAGGCTGTAAGTCTGAGACCAAGGTGCCAGCATGGCCTCTAGGTGCTCTCTGGTCAGCTACTTCTCCATCTGAAGGACTGGGCTAGGGAGCTCCATGAGATATCTTCTGTGACACTACTAATCATAATCATGCAAGATCCTCATGACCTAATCACCTCTCAAAGGCCCCACCTACTAATGTTTGGGGGTTAGGACTTCAACATACGGATTTTGGAGGGACATGAACATAGCAATTACTAAGAAGAAACATCAGAGGAAAGGGGGATTCTTGGTAGATCAACTCAACAGAATTCTTGCTGAAAGCAGGCCAAGGTGATAAATACCAAGGATGGTCAGATATCAAGAGCGGAGAATTTCCAATAAACCGATTTAAAGGGATTCTTGCTTAAACTGGATTCTACAAGGACAAGGAGGCAAGTCCAAAGTCAAGCCTGGTCCAGGGCCGACTCAGAAGAACCTGACTAAATTTTTGGCCAGAGGAGACAGTCTTTGTTCCGTTCTAGACTTTACCAGGCTTCTTCATCCTGGCTATGCTGGGGTGCTTTTAAAAATATCGAGGCTGGGCACCACCCAACCTCTACTCCACCCTACCCGTGCTTCTGGATCAATTGGTCTCTGCTGAGGTCAGGCTTTAGTTTTGTTTTTATATTTTTCCCAAGAGGTTCTACTGCGGTGTCAGGCAGAGAATCGCTCCATTAGGCGACGGCGGATGCGCAGATGCACCTGCCTTCCACAGGCCAGTTAAGCTGCGCACGAGGGTTTTCTAGGTTCCAGCACACCCCAGCCACTTAGCCGGCACCACCCCGAAGGGGCGGGGCCCAGGCCGCAGAAGGCGGGGCCACGGCTGAAGCTCCGCCGCTCCCCTCGCGGGAAAGCACTGCGCGTGACTCGCCGCGCTCAATGCAGAGGGAGCCAGGAGGTGGGCGAGCACCCCCACTGGCCCAGCGGGCCGAACTACGGGCATCCCAAGGGGCGGCATGAGGGCAATTCAGATCGGACCATCGGCGCCACAGCTGCAGGGGAGGACCGGGCGTTACCAAGCTGTCTGAGAGAACGGGGACGACTGCTTGTCCCGGCTGCAACGCGACCCCTGCAGGGCGCTAGACGCTGCCTCTGCCTGCGCGATAGGACCACGCCGAGGCGAGAAACCAGGTAGGACGCGTCTTTGGGGTAGGGGAGATCCCGGAGATCCGCTGTCCTCGCTTTCCAAATGATCCCTTGGGAGAAAGGCCCTCAGTTTGCTCACCTATCCAGTCCTTAGCGCGCCCTCCCTTCCCTTCAGCCCTTCGCCCTCGTCCCGTCAGCCCCACCCTTCGGTCTTGCTTCACCCTCTGGACAAACCTCATCTTCAGTCCTATCCCTTCAGTTCGGCCATCCACTGAATCCTCAGTCACCCAGGACAAGCCATCCTTTGGGTTTGTCACCTCAGATCCACCCTAACCGTCTCCTCAAACTGTCCCTTCGAGACACCGCCTCAGCTGACTCGCGCCCAGGGGTCGTCGTTGTCCCCACATCTCCTGTGACGGCCCTGGAGGAGCGCGTGTGGCCGCTCAGCACCCAACCCGGCGACTGCGGCGGGAGTCCTCTGCACGCCGGGTCCTTTGCACCCTCCGCCCCTTTGGCCCCTGGTTCCCACCTTGATGCCTGTTTGAGCCGGGTTGGGATCGCTCTCTCACACCCAGTTTTACCTTGGGAAAACCTGTGGCCTGGCATTTTGCCAGCCCCCTGCTACCGCTCTTACCTGCTGCAAAGGGTACCGTGATCCCGTTGCCCAGGGCTGTCTTGGGATGCCAGACTGGCTCTGAGAACACCAGGGGGCTGCCCTGGAGGCAAAGACCGTACGCGATTCGTGTGTATCTCCAGTGCCCAGCACAGTGCCTGGCACACGGTAGACTCAGTAAATATTTGATGGGTGAGTGAATGAATGAAACCAATGCAGAGGCTGTGAGGCAGTGTTTCATGGGAAGACGCTATCACTAGTTACATGAATGGGGGAAAAACGCAGGGCGTCCGGGGATTACTTGCGGTGCTCATGGTGGGAGCATAAAACTGAACATACTCAGTCTCTCAGTTCATGCATCTAATTTACATAGAAGCTTCTTTTTATTAGCTGTTTTACCTTTATGTTATGTTTACCAAAAAGAAAAAATTAAGGTCCAAGGCTGCAGACGTTTTTATTGGTCAGCCCTTCAGTGGCTGCCCAGATAATCTTTAAAGAGCTTTACGCAGGTGACCCCCCTCCTCTTGCCCTAGAGACTAAGTGCTCCCTCTAGGGAAGAATTGTGGAGGCTAGCCACATCCTTCAAACCTGATTCAGTGTACCTGATCAGCTGGTGCTTCAGGGCAGGTTGGAGGAATGACCTCAGTTACTTTACCCTTTTAATTCTTGGATACCTCCCCTCCCCCTGCCTCCACTGGAGAGGGGAGACATCCCAGCCTGGCCTAGTGTGAGACTTATCAAAGATTCCTAAATACTACTATAGTATGATCAGGCCATATGAGCCATTTATATCTCAGTAGACCAGCATCAGGCAGGGATTACCATTATCTGAACAGTGTCAATAATAAAAAAGAATACAGGCCTTTTAAAGATGGGATTCTCAAAGAACAGAGAGCCTGAAATCTGTTTTTGTTGATTCCTAGGAGGATGACATGAACAGATTCAATTTCCTGAAACTAAGACAGGGTTCGGCGATCCCAATTTTGGCCCAGGGTCCATGGGGAAATAGATGATACTGCTGAGTGATGAAACAATGGCTGGAAAGCTGCAGGAGTTTATAGGAAGTAGTTGCCTGACAACTAGAGGCATTATTGTCACTGGGGCTCAGAGTACTGTTGTTCAGTCACTAAGTCGTGTCTGATTCTGCGGCCCCATGAACTGTAGCACACCAGGCTTGTCTGTCCTTCACTATCTCCCTGGGCTTGCTCAAACTCTCATCTTTTGAGTCAGTGATGCCATCCAACCACCTCATCCTCCGTGACCGCCTTCTCCTCTTGCCCTCAATCTTTCCCAGCATCAGGGTCTTTTCCAATGAGTCAGCTCTTCGCATCAAGTGGCCAAAGTATTGGAGCTTCAGCATCAGTCCTTCCAATGAATATTCTGGGTTGATTTCCTTTAGGATTGACTGGTTTGATCTCATTGCTGTCCAAGGGACACTCAAGAGTCTACTCCAGCACCACAGTACGAAAGTGTCAATTCAGAGTATTGGCAGGTAAAAACTGTGACTGGAGTTTCTTGGGGGGCTCCGTGGAAATTAGTAATGGTAATGGTGTCAGGGAATTGGGAGATCCCACCGCTGTCTCTGGTGTTCTGCTATGCCAGTCCCTCCTCACTCACATATGTGCTCTGTCATGTTCGACTCTGCGTGTCCCTCCTACTGTATGGCTGTAGAGCATTCTCTGTCATTGTTTCTGTTCTGCTTTGAGCCAGGTCAAAATCTGATTTCCTCTGATTTTTATGTTAAGTGTCTAAGGTCCCTTTTTGAGGCCAGTCCTTCCTGACTGGAAGCTGGGTGTGCTCTCATTCATTTCTAGCTTTTGTTTATCCTTCTCTACTTTTTCTTTCTCCCATTCTCTGACTTTGTAACTTTAGAAGTAAGTCTTGGATCACAGATACTCAAAGCAGGAAGGGGCTCCTGAGCAGAATTAAGCATGGAGTATAGAGACCAGTACTTTTAATTTTATTTTGGCTAACCAATATGTTTTTAATCGGCTTTTCTACACTAGTCTGTCTAGGTCCCTGTTAAGACCTCAGTATCCCCAAAACACTCTGGATTATTTATTTTCTCTTCACTTCCAATATGGCAGAGCATTGCCAGATAAAATACAGGATGCCAAGTTAAATTTGAATTTCAAATAAATAACAGAGTATACTGTGTTTTTATTTGCTTCCTGTATTTTTATTTGCTTCCCTAGTTCATGGGAAGGTTTATGTGTTCTATTTTTCTCTGTGCAACTTTAGGACAGTAACTCACCCTTTTCTTCTGTTACTCATACACAATGACTGAGCACTTACTAAAAGTCAGTTGACTGAGATGGCTCCCTGACTGCATGTTAGGGTAAGGGCAGGCTCTGTAGAGATAGTCCGTTGATCAGTGTTGAGGTTACCCAGAAAACACCCACTCAAACACTGACATATGATATTGTAGTTCCTGTCAAATGAGTCTGTCATGCAAAATGAGTGTATTGTTTTGAATGACCACATATAAACATTGCTCTGAGATTGACTTCAGGGGGTGAGGGTGGAGAATGGGATGCATTCTAATGAAAAGTTATAACTCATAGCAGAATCTCTCTGGTATTACATTTATTCTTTTTTACTTAAGTTGTGGTAAAATTTATATAACATGAAATTTACTATTTAAACAATTCTTAAACATACAATTCAGTGTCATTAAGTACATTCACATTGTTGTTCAGTCATCACCACCATCTATCTCCAGAACTGTTTTTTTATCTTCTCAGACTGAAACTGCATACTCGTTAAACAATAACTCATTTCCTCTTCTCCCAGCCCCTGACAACCACCATTCTACTTTCTTTCTCTATGATTTGACTACTCTCGGTACTACGTGTAAATTAATCATACAATATTTGTCTCTTTGTTACTGGTTTATTTCACTTAACAAAATGTCTTCAAGGTTCATCCATGTGGTAGCTTGCATCCCAATTTCCTTCCTTTTTAGGGCTGAATAATATCCGTTGCAAGTATATATCACATTATTTTTATCCACATAAAAGCTTGAGTTGCTTCCACTTTTTAGCTATTGTGAATAAAACTGCTTTGAACATTGGTGTACAGATATGAGTCCCTGTTTTCAATTCCATTGGATATATATCCAGAAATGGAACTGCTGAATCATATGGAAATTTTACATCTAATTTTTTGAGGAACTGCCTTACCATTTTTCACAGTGGCTGTACCATTTTACATTCCCACCAGCAATGTCAAGCATTCCAGTTTTTCCACAAATTTGCCAACACTTATTTTGTGTTTTGTTTTTTTAAATAATAGTCATCCTAATGGGTCTGACAAAGGTTCGCCTAGTCAAGGCTATGGTCTTTCCTGTGGTCATGTATGGATGTGAGAGCTGGACTGTGAAGAAGGCTGAGCGCAGAAGAATTGATGCTTTTGAACTGTGGTGTTGGAGAAGACTCTTGAGAGTCCCTTGGACTGCAAGGAGATCCAAGCAGTCCATTCTGAAGGAGATCAGCCCTGGGATTTCTTTGGAAGGAATGATGCTAAAGCTGAAACTCCAGTATTTTGGCCACCTCATGCGAAGAGTTGACTCATTGGAGAAGACTCTGATGCTGGGAGGGATTAGGGGCAGGAGGAGAAGGGGACGACAGAGGATGAGATGGCTGGATGGCATCACTGACTCGATGGATGTGAGTCTGAGTGACCTCCGGGAATTAGTGATGGACAGGGAGGCCTGGCATGCTGCAGTTCATGGGGTCGCAAAGAGTCGGACACGACTGAGCGACTGATCTGATCTGATCTTATCTGATCTGATCTTAATGGTTCTGAGGGCTTCCCTGGTGGCTCAGACGGTAAAGCGTCTGTCTGCAATGCTGGAGTCCCGGGTTCGATCCCTGGGTTCGGGAAGACCCCCTGGAGAAGGAAATGGCAACCCACTCCAGTACTCTTGCCTGGAAAATCCTATGGACAGAGGAGCCTGGTAGGCTACAGTCCATGGGGTCACAAAGAGTCGGACACTACTGAGCGACTTTACTTTTTTTAATGGGTCTGAAGTGGTATCTCATTGTGGTTTTGATATGCGTTTTTCTAATGGCATGTGATGTTTAGTATCTTTTCTTGTGCTTATTGGCTGTTTTTATACTTTCTTTGAAGAAAAGTCAATTAGAAATCCTTTGCCTGTTTTTAATTGGGTTATGTCTTTCTATTGTTGAATTGTAAGAGTTCTTTATGTATTTAGGAGAGAAGTCCCTTATGATATTATGATTTGAAAATATATTCTCTCATTTCATGGGGTTGCCTTTTCACTCTTTTGTGATTCTTTGATACACAAAAGTTTTTAAATTTTGATGAGGTCCTGTTTACCAATTTTTCTCTATTTGTCTGTGCTCTTGGTGTTGTAGCCAATAAATCATTGCCAAATTCAGTTTTTATTTATCCATTCATTTGTCCTGAAGCTCTTTCCCTATGTTTTCATCCAAGTTTTCTTGAATAGATTTATCTCTTATGGTTAGGTCTTGATCTATTTTGAGTTAAATTTTGTATGGTGTGTAAGATAAGGGCCCATTCTTTTGCATGTGGATATCCAGTTTTCCTAACACCATTTGTTGAAGACTGTCCTTTCCCCTTTGAATAGTGTTGCCATTCTTGTTGAGTATCAATTGACCAGAAATGCCAGGTTTATTTCTAGGCTCTCTATTTTTTTAATTTATTTTTTATCGAGGTATAGTTGAATTACAGTGTTCAGCAAAGTGACTTGGTTATACATATATACTTTCTTTTTCGTATTCTTTTCCATTGAGTATAGTTCCATGTGCTATACAGTAGGACCTTGTTGTTTATCCATTCTGTACATACCAGTTAGCATCTGCTAATCCCAAACTTCCGATCCACCCCTCCCACCCCCGACACCTTGGCAACTACCAGTCTGTGCTCTATGCCCCTGATTTTGCTTCTGTTTCTTAGGTTCATTTGTGTCATATTTTTAATTCCACATATCAGATCAGATCAGATCAGATCAGTCGCTCAGTCGTGTCCGACTCTTTGCGACCCCATGAACTGCAGCACACCAGGCCTCCCTGTCCATCACCAACTCCCGGAAGTCACTCAGACTCACATCCATCGAGTCAGTGATGCCATCCAGCCATCTCATCCTCTGTCGTCCCCTTCTCCTCCTGCCCCTAATCCCTCCCAGCATCAGAGTCTTCTCCAATGAGTCAACTCTTCGCATGAGGTGGCCAAAATACTGGAGTTTCAGCTTTAGCATCATTCCTTCCAAAGAAATCCCAGGGCTGATCTCCTTCAGAATGGACTGCTTGGATCTCCTTGCAGTCCAAGGGACTCTCAAGAGTCTTCTCCAACACCACAGTTCAAAAGCATCAATTCTTCTGCGCTCAGCCTTCTTCACAGTCCAGCTCTCACATCCATACATGACCACAGGAAAGACCATAGCCTTGACTAGGCGAACCTTTGTTGGCAAAGTAATGTCTCTGCTTTTGAATATGCTATCTAGGTTGGTCATAACTTTCCTTCCAAGGAGTAAGCGTCTTTTAATTTCATGGCTGCAGTCACCATCTGCAGTGATTTTGGAGCCCAGAAAAAGAAAGTCTGACACTGTTTCCACTGTTTCTCCATCTATTTCCCATGTAGTGATGGGACCAGATGCCATGATCTTCGTTTTCTGAATGTTGAGCTTTAAGCCAACCTTTTCACTCTCCACTTTCATATGGTATTTGTCTTTGTCTTTCTGATTTATTTCATTTAGTATGATAATCTCTAGTTGCATCCATGTTGTTGCAAATGGCATTATTTTGTTCTTTTTTCTGACTGAGTAGTACTTCATGGCATCACTTGGATGGCATTGCCAACTCAGTGGACATGAGTTTGAGAAAACTCCAGGAGATAGTAAAGGACAGGGAAGACTGGTGTGCTGCAGTCCATGGGGTCACAAAAAGTCAGACACAACTTAGCGACAGTGCTTCATAGTATATACACACCACATCTTCTTTACCCACTCATCTGTCAGTGGACATTTAGGCTGTTTCCATGTCTTGGCTACTGTGAATGGTGCTGCTGTGAACATAGGAATGCATATATCTTTTTGCATTATAGTTTTGTCTGGGTGTATGCCCAGGAATGGGATTGCTAGATCATATTATGGGCTTCCCTGGTGGCTCAGACAGTAAAGAACCTGCCTGCAATGCAAAAGACCCAGGTTCCATCCTGGGTCAGAAAGATCCCCTGGAGAAGGAAATGGCAACCCACTCTAGTATTTTTGCCTGGGAAATCCCATGGACAGAGGAGCCTAGTGGGCTACAGTCCAAAACAGTCACAAACAGTCAGACATGACTGAGCGACTAACACTTTCAACTTTTGTGGTAATTCTATTTTTAGTTTTCTGAGGAACCTCCATACCATTTTCCACCATGACTGCACAAGCTTACATTCCCATTAATGGTGTAGGAGGGTTCCTTTCACCATTTGTTAGCATTTGTTACTTGTAGACTTAAAAAAAAAAAATTTTTTTTCAATGGTTTATTTGTTTGGCTGCACCAGATCTTAATTACAGAATGTGCTTTCTTAGTTATGGCATGTGGGACCTAGTGCCTCAACCAGGGATTGAACCCTGGCACCCAGCAGCATTGAGAGCATAGAATCTCGGCCACTGGACCACCAGGGAAGTCCCCACCTTTAATGATGGCTGTTCTGAACCTCATGAGGCAGTACCCTACTCTTTTGATGACTGTAAGCTGTGTGGTAAGGAAGTATGAATCCTACAACTTTGTTCTGTTTTTCAAGATTTTTTTAACTATTCAGGATCCCTTGTGATTTCATACAAATTTTAGAATGAATTTTTCTATTTCTGTAAAAATTATCATTAGGATTTTGAAAGGGATCTCATTCAATCTGTGGATTGCTTTGGGCAGTTTCTTTTCATTATTACAGAAAGAACACAGTGTTAGTTGCTTAGTCATGTCCCACTCTTTGTGACCACATGGACTGTAGCCCACCAGGCCTCTCTGTCCATGGGGTTCTCCAGGCAGGAATACTGGAGTGGGTAGCCATTCCCTTCTCCAGGGGATCTTCCCAACCTATGGATTGAACCTGAGTCTCCCTCATTGCAGGCAGATTGTTTACTATCTGAGTCACCAAGGAAGCCTCACATGAGATCTACCCTCTTAACAAATTTTAAGTTTACAATATATGTTTATTGTAGGTATATTGTTTATAGCATATCTTTAGAGCTTATTCATCTTGCTTGACTGAAACTTTATACCTAATGAACAACAACTCCTCATTTCCCTCTCCCCCAGTCAGTGGTCATTCTACTCTTTGATTCATGAATTTAACTATTTTAGATTCCTGATATAAGTGGAATTTGGCAGTATTTGTCATTCTGTGTCATTCTGTGATTTAGCCTATTTCATTAGCATAATGTCCATCCTATTGCAGGTGTTGCATATTGCAGGTGTTGACATCTTAACAATATTAAGTCTTATGATCCATGAACACATGGTACTTCCCACTTACTTCTTTAATTTCTTCCAGTAGCATTTTATAGTTTTCAGTGTACAAGCCTTTACGTTCTTGGTTAAGTTTATTCCTAAGTATTTTACTCTTTCTGATGCTGTTGTAAATGGAATTATTTTCTTAATTTCCTTTTCAGATTGTTCATTATTTTGTTTAGAAACACTAAACTGATTTTTAAATTTTCTTTCTCTCATCCTTATTTATTTTTAAAATATTTATTTATTTGGCTATGCCAGGTCTCAGTTGCAACACGTGGCATCTTTAAGTTGCAGCTCTCAGACTCCTAGTTGTGGTGTGTGGGATCCAGTTCCCTGACTAGAGTTTGAACCCAGGTTCGCTGCATTGGTAGCACAGAGTCACCAAAGAAAAGTTAAGTAATAGTCTATATACTGTGTATAAAACAAAAGTGTGTAAATAAAAGTAAACATTTTAAAAGTTTTACCGAAATACCTAAGTTTTAAAAAAATTATTCTTGATACTTAAAGCAGAAAATTGCTGTTCTCTGGAATTCTTGAAAGATGAGACTTTGAGCTCTGAAATGTATGCTGTTTTTGGCTTCTTGTGTGAGATCCTGTGGTCAAGGACGACAAGTTGATAACTGGGTGGAGAGGGAAAAAGAGTCAGCCAACTTCTGGCTAGATTTAGTTATTTTAGGATCCAAAGTTTATACTTAAGTTTATCTTAGGATCCTAAAATCTATATTTAACTTGTTTATCTGTTTTTATACTTTTGTACTTCCTTTCTTATATAATTATTTTAAGAAAGAAAATAGAACCTTATATATAATGTCCTTAGGGAAAAAATAGAAAATTGGTTTTTAACCCATGTTCAGGTAAAAGAAAGATCAGAGTATTCCTAAAGTCAGTATAGATAGGATTCAGAAGACCCCAAGGAAAAAAAGCAAAAACTCCAGATGGGAGAGTTGGGAACCCACTCCTGATCCCATTCATCTGAGAGTTGTTTCACTTCCAAAATGTTATTTTCTTGTTATCTTAAGGATAACAAGGATCTGTTTATTTAAAGATACAGCCAGGGACTTCCCTGGTGGTCCAGTGTTTAAGAATCCATCTTACAATGCAGGGGATGTTGGTTTGATCCCTGGTTGGGGAACTAAGCCCACACCCCACAGCTACTGAAGCGTCACACTCTGGAGCCCTAGAGCCACAACTAAAAAGAAGCCTGAGCACTGCAAATAAAGATCCCATGTGTACCACAACTAAACGTGAAGCAGCCAAATAAATAATTAAAAAAAAATACAGCCAAACTGCTATCAGACCAGCCTAATCTCTGAAAGTTCTAGATAGCTAGAGTTTTTCTGCAAGGCTAATCATTTCCTTTTAAATATCCTCCAAATCAGGGTCCCCAGCCTCCAGGATCTAATGCCTTATGATCTGAGGTGGAGCTAATGTAATAACAATAGAAATAAAATGCACAATAAATATAATGCTCTAGAATCACCCTGAAACCACAGCTACCACCCCATCCCCCGGGTCCATGGAAAGACTGTCTTCCGTGAAACTGGTCTCTGGTGCCAGAAAGGTTGGGAACCACCTTTTTATCTCCTGCTCCAAAAGGATAGTAATTTAAACATTTCTGGCTCGCTTATATATTACTTTTTAACAAACATTCCACAACTTAGTGGCTTACAACAATGACTGATTGTATCCAGTTTTGTGAGTTGGCTAAGGGTTTTTCGCAGTTCTAAAAGATGAGTTCTTGAAATGTTTTGAATAGGAGCATTGCTGGGTGAATTGTCTCCCAAGGAGGTTACTTTGAAGGACTTCTCTTATTTGGTGGACAGGGCTATTCTGCTTCTATTCAAAACATTTCCAGAACCCATCTTTTGGAACTGCAAAAAAACCCTTAGCCATCTCACAAAACTGTGAGATATAATCAGTCATTGTTGTAAGCCACTAAGTTGTGGAATGTTTGTTATACAGTAATATGTACATGAGACAGCAATGTTTAAATTACTGTTATTTGAAACAGCAGTCCCCAGTCTTTTACTCCTTAGATAGCCAAGTTCAGTTTATAGGCTGATTTATGTAATATGCTTAGCCTCACATCCAACACAGCAACTTGCAACATTATTAGTTTATTCATCCCTAATGATAGTGGTTGGAGAAGGGAGTCCTGGAAGAAGGACCACCTGCCCATTATGCATCGTGAGTCCTTTTGACAGCCAGGTGGTAGATAGTTAACAAGGAGCACTAACAGCTCCTTGTTAAGCTATGGCTTTTTATTGGGTTGTTGAGAACATGTAGTAGAGAATAGAAATTTTCAAAAATTTTTAGAGGGGAGATCTTTGTTCAAGTATATTCCACAGATAAGTGGGCACAAAAAGGTAAAGGCTGAGCTGTTTTGGTTGAAGGCAAGGGGTTGGGAAAAGTAGAGTGTAACCTGTTCATCTCTCCTTCCTTCCCTCTCCACCCCATTCACTTCTCTTTCATTGTCAGTGGAAGGGCTCTGTAAAGCACACTTTAAGCCAGTCACGGTGACTACTGAGTTTTGCCTACTGAGTCATGACTCCAAAGTGGAAAGAGGTTGAAAGAAGTGAGGATCCCATCATCTTCAGCTGATCACCTGCCAGTAACCAATCATGGTTTGACAGAAATACAGCCAAAATATTTACTGCATACATACCTAAATTCCTATGTAAAACGCTTAGCCTTAATTTAATGAACTGTCTGGAACCAGGAATGAATTTAGATTCCTTTTACCCTTTGATCCAAGACGTATGCTAATTTGTCAACCTTTTTAGTCCAAATTCAAGAAAATATTTTCTAGCCATAACTTCTAGTTTACAGCATGGAAAAAGTTTGTTTTTAGAATATTTTATAATAATGTATATGCTTTAAATATATATATATATATATTGAACATTGGATGGGCTCTGTACCTCCCTCTCTTTGCATACTATTAGCCTCTTTGCTTAATTTCCTCTAGATATGTGTTAATTCTTAAACTTGAGGCTGCATAAAAATCACTTGTCACTCCTGAAATTCTGATTCAGTAAGTCCAACCATTTACCAATCTAATAAATTCCCAGGAGAGGCTGATTCTACTGGTCCATAGACTACACTTTGAGTAGAACTACTGTTAGACCCAAACTCTAGTCTCAGCTTCTGGATAAGTGGTTCACAGATTTAATCAACATAAAGGTTTTTGTTTTTGTTTTGAAAGAAATGAAAAGACTAATGCATAAGCCCCAGGAATCAAAGGCCAAATAGTGCCACTAAGAGTGTGATTTATGGCATATCATTTTCACACTGTGTTTTCTTCCTTTAGAGATTAGGTTTATAAACCTATTACTCATTTAAAATTAAGAGATTGTGGAGAATACAGTCCAAAGAAATGCTATTCACTGCTCAAATTTTAACCTAGAAAATGTTTAAATTTAACTGTGTTTTTATGGAGACAGACGAAATGAAGGATACTATGATATTTTCCTTTGAAACAAATAAATCTTGTCTATTTTGTTTAAAAATATTTTCTGAGAAAGTGTTTGTCCCTTTCTGTAATTATAGGTGAAATATATTTTCACTGTTGAAAATCTAGAAAAATACAGACAAGTATAAAATGACAGCATATCATTGAACAGTTTTTGGAAACCAAATTTTTAATATTTGGGTAACAAATCCTTTATTTGAATTTACCATAATTTACTTAACACAAATGTTAGACATTTGAGGTTTCTAAAAATAGCTTTGTCTTTTTTGAAAAATGTTCAGATTAATAACCTTATAAAAAAATCTTTGATAATTTCTTTAGTATAGAATTCTGGAGGTGGAGTTAGAGGATTTGAATATTTTTAAGACTGGATATATACATATACATTTTCCCCCAACCTCAGTATGAAAGTACCCAAATTTGCTTTTATTGACAAAGTGTGAAAATGCCTGTTTTAGTTGTCTTCACCAGGAATAACTGTTACTATTTTGTTTGATAATTGATGAACAAAAAGCAATATTTTAATAGTGTTTTAAATCTTATTGTATACTTATTAGCTATATTCTGTTCCCTCTTCTATGGAATGTTTGCTCATATCCTGCCCATTTTCCTATTATGATCTTAGTTTCAAGGGAATAAGTCAGTCACAGAAGGACAAATACTGCATGATTCCATTTGTATGAGGAACCTAAAATAGTCAGTCATAGATATAGGAAAAAGAATAGTGGTTGCCAGGAGCTGGGGGTGGGGGAAATGAGATGCTGTTCAGCTGGTATAAAGTTTGAGTTATGCAAGATGAGTAAGTTTTAGAGACCTGCTGTACATTATGCTTATGGTTAGCAATATTGCCTGTATACTTTAAATTTTTTTAAGAGAATAGAAATATAGAAAATTTGAGCGCCTAACTACTTCTCAAGGATGTTGCTTCATCGTTTAATTCCTCTCTTTCTAAATCTTTAATGTCAGTGGAGACAAAGTTACGAAAAAGAAAAGAAAGAGTAAAAGTGTATTTCCCAGAACTGAAGAAGAGTCTCCAAATCAAAAGGGCACACTGAGTGCCCAGCACAACCAATAGAAATACCATACCCTAGGGTAACTCGTCATGAAAATTTAGAACACCAGGAATATAGAGAAATTTTAAACCGGTATTTTTTTTTTAAGCTTACGTACAAGCATCAGAAATCAGAATGGTACTGTACTCAACAAGGATGGAATCTAATTAGTAAGCAGTGAGCAGTGTTTTCAGATTCATGAGAGGAGTTGATTTCTAACCTAGGGTTTTATGCTTAGCCAAATTATCAACTGTGAGAGTTTAAAATATATACTTTCAGATACTCATTACAAAAATATTCTTACTATGTATCCTTTCTTAGAAAGCTATTACAGAATGCTGCTGCTGCTAAGTCACTTCAGTCGTGTCTGACTCTGTGCGACCCCAGAGAGGGCAGCCTACCAGGCTCCCCCGTCCCTGGGATTCTCCAAGCAAGAACACTGGAGTGAGTTGCCATTTCCTTCTCCAATGCATGAAAGTGAAAAGTGAAAGTGAAGTCGCTCAGTCGTGTCCGACTTTTAGTGACCCCCTGGACTGCAGCCCACCAGGCTCCTCCGTCCACGGGATTTTCCAGGCAAGAGTACTGGAGTGGGGTGCCATTGCCTTCTCCGTATTACAGAATATGCTTCAGCAAAATGAGAATATAAACAAGAAAGAAGAAATCATGGGATCTAGGACATGGGAACACAGGGAAATTAAGAGAAGAGAGTCAAAGAAAATTCCTAGGATGAGGATAAAGAGAAGTCCAGCATGATAGTGGTGTTGTAAACTATAGAGGAGAGTCAATTCAGAATGTATCAGGAGAACAGAAAGTTACAGAAGGATTATGGTCCAGGAGAAAAAAAAGGAACTATGTATGACCATTTGGAAAATTAGATTGAGAGCAATTTTTACAGTTCTGCTAGAGAATTTGGGAAGAATTAGGGATAAATATATAGAAAACTAAACTAAAGAGAGTCAAGTATTAAAGTTACAACCCATCACTTCATGGCAAATAGATGCGGAAGCAATGGAAACCGTGACAGACTTTATTTTCTTGGGCTCCAAAATCACTGAAGATGGTGACTGCAGCCATGAAATTAAAAGATGCCTGCTCCTTGGAAGAAAAGTGAAAGTGAAAGTGAAGTCGCTCAGTCGTGTCCGACTCTTTGAGACCCCATGGACTGTAGCCTACCGTGTCCGACTCTTTGAGACCCCATGGACTGTAGCCTACCAGGCTCCTCCATCCATGGGATTTTCCAGGCAAGAGTGCTGGAGTAGATTGCTATTTCCTTCTCCAGGGGATCTTCACGACCCAGGAATTGAACCTGGGTCTCCCACATTGCAGACAGCCGCTTTACCATCTGAGCCACCAGGGAAGCAGCTGTGACCAATCTAGACAGCATATTATAAAGCAGAGACATTATTTTGCCTACAAAGCTCCATATAGTCAAAGCTATGATTTTGCCAGTAGTTATGTATGGATGTGAGAGCTGGACAGGAGAAAAATGAGTGAGTGAGTGAGTGAGTGAGTGAAAGTTGCTCAGTTGTGTCCAGCTCTTTGCGATACCAGGGACAGCAAAAAAGGCTGAGCACCAAAGAATTGATGTCTTCAAACTGTGGTGCTGGAGAAGACTCTTGAGAGTCCCTTGGACAGCAAGGAAATCAAACCAGTCAATCCTAAAGAAAATCAACCCTGAATATTCCTTAGAAGGACTGATGCTAAAGCTGAAGCTCCAATACTTAGGTCACCTGATGCGAAGAGCTGACTTATGAGAAAAGACCCTGATACTGGGAAGATTGAAGGCAAGAGAAGAAGGGGACAGAGGATGAGATGGTTGAATGGGATCATTGACTCAATGGACATGAGTTTGAGCAAACTCCGGGAGATCAAGGACAGGGAAGCCTGGCATGCTGCAGTCCATGGGGTCGCAAAGAGCCAGACATGACTAAGCGACTGAGCAACAACAAATAGACTCTTATTTGCTATACCAATTCATAGCAAACACTGGATATTAATTAAATCAGAAAGTGTGAGGAAGGTGGATGTAGGAAGTGAAAAAAGAATGTTTAAAATTAAGAAATAATTAATATGCATGTGATTTATAAACATGAACATAAATGCCAAATGAGACAGCTAAAAGATTTGAAAGTAGTGGAAAATGACACAGAGATAGAAGGGGATTGGAGCTGTGGATTTCTATTATTCATCATAAGCTTTATAGTACAATGAATACTGGAGTGGGTAGCCTTTTCCTTCTCTAGGAAATCTTCCCAACCCAGGGATGTAACCCAAGTCTCCCAAATTGCAGGTGGATTCTTTACCAGCTGAGCCACAAGGGAAGCTCTTTCACTTTTAACTTTGTAACCATGTGCATATATTAATTTGATAATGTCTTTATTTTTTAAAATAAATCCCCTGACACCACATCACTCTCTGGGTAGTGACTGTCTTGGTACTGTAACAGCCAACCATTGTTGACCACCCAACCAATCTGCTTGATTTTCCATTCACTCTTGCACCCTCTGCAGTCTAATTTCATTTCCACTAACCGCTCCCCTGAAATTGTTTATGTCAAGATCATCAGTGGACTCCTGGTTGCCAAATATGATGAACACTTTCAACGACTCTGTTTTCTTTCAGTTCTTCTAAGACACCAACCGCTTTCTTGCCTCTGGACCTTTCATACATGTCATTCCCTCTGCCTGGAATGTTGTCCCCACCTTTTCACCTGTTTAACTTCCTTTCAGCTAACCTCTCAAGGCTCAACATGTAATTACAGAGAGGCCTTCACAATTTACCAGAAAGGCCTTCCCTGACCTCTCAATCACATCTGTCATCAGTCTTAATCAGATCTTCTTAATACTCTGCACTTTATTTTCAAGGCATTTATCACATTTCATAATTGTATTTTTATTTATATGATTGTTTGCATTCCTCCACTAGATTGTAAGCCTCCTGAGGGCAGGGATAATATCTGTTTTGTTTACCACTGTATTCCTAGCAATAGTCTCTATTCCTAGCCAATAGGAATCTTTGCCCAAAGATTGAATAATAATCCTCGAAAGAGGTATTTTAGGAGGGCCTAGAAGTAGAGCACTGATTTTAAGAATTAAAAGAGAGGATAGATTAGAGAGGCTTTTCTACAGCAGAAGCTATGGGACTTAGATAGGGTCTCCTGGGGTACATGTTTGGAAATAATTAGACCTTTTAAGGAGAATCTTGTCAGCCCATGAATTTATGTAGAGGACTCGCCTTCACTGTCTTCTGCTAATGTAATTCAGGTAGTCATGTACCTGTATTCACTGGGTAGGAAAATCTTCATTCATAGATAAATTGCATATTCACTCTAACTTTCTCTGTGTATTATCTTGTGACGTTTCCTGGGATTGAGTCACTTTCCAGCTTCTAGGGGACAAAGAATAGAGCCATGAGGGTTAAAGACTTTGAGTTGGTATGCCTGTTGAAAGGTACTGGATATGACAGTGACATGATTCTCTGCTGTGAATTGGTAAATTGAACAGTAGTGCAGCCTCAGAAGGCAATGGGAAGGATTTAGATTCAAGGAAAGAAGACATTCCTGATTCACATTCATTATAATTATTTACTGAGCCTTCAGTTCAGTCAGCTCAATCGCTCAGCTGTGTCCGACTCTTTGAGACCCCATGAACCGCAGCACGCCAGGCCTCCCTATCCATCACCAATGCCCAGAGTCCACCCAAACCCATGTCCAGTGAGTCGGTGATGCCATCCAGCTATTTCATCCTCTGTTGTCACCTTCTCCTCCTGCCCTCAATCTTTCCCAGCATCAAGGTCTTTTCAAATGAGTCAGCTCTTCGCATCAGGTAGCCAAAGTATTAGAGTTTCAGCTTCAACATCAGTCCTTCCAATGAATACCCAGGACTGATCTCCTTTAGGATGGACTGGTTGGATCTCCTTGCAGTCCAAGGGACTCTCAAGAGTCTTCTCCAACACCACAGTTCAAAACCATCAATTCATTGGTGCTCAGCTTTCTTTATAGTCCAACTCTCACATCCATACATGACCACTGGAAAAACCATAACCTTGACTAGATGGACCTTTGTTGACAAAGTTATGACTCTGCTTTTTAAATAGGCTGTCTAGGTTGGACATAACTTTCCTTCCAAGGAGTAAGCATCTTTTAATTTCATGGCTGCAGTCACCATCTGCAGTGATTTTGGAGCCCAGAAAAATAAAGTCAGCCACTGTTTCCACTGTTTCCCCATCTATTTGCCATAAAGTGATAGGACTGGATGCCATGATCTTAGTTTTCTGAATGTTGAGCTTTAAGCCAACTTTTTAACTCTCCTCTTTTACTTTCATCAAGAGGCTGTTCAGTTCTTCTTCACTTTCTGCCATAATGGTGGTGTCATCTGCTGCTGCTGCTGTTGCTAAGTCACTTCAGTCGTGTCCGACTCTGTGTGACCCCATAGACGGCAGCCCACCAGGCTCCCCCATCCCTGGGATTCTCCAGGCAAGAACACTGGAGTGGATTGCCATTTCCTTCTCCAATGCATCAAAGTTGAAAAGTGAAAGGGAAGTCACTCAGTCGTGTTCGACTCTTAGCAACCCCATGGACTGCAGCCTACCAGGCCCCTCTGTCCATGGGATTTTCCAGGCAAGAGTACTGGAATGGGGTGTCATCTGAGTCTTCACTAAATGCCAATCACTGCTCCACATGTTTTCTATATCTTTTAACTTCCACCAGCACCCTGTAAGAGGAGGTATTATTAGCCCCACATACAGGTGAACAAAGTGAGGGGAGTCAAATAATTTGCCTTTAGACTTTTTGATGATGGCCATTCTGACGTGCACTCATCTTCTCCTGCAAGAACACCAAAATCACAACTTGCTGCCAAACAGCCATCAACAGGAGGATGTTGGATCCCACCAGAATTAGTCCTTAGGAGTAGAATTATATACCAGCTATTTCTTAGCTCCCTTCCAAGTGGCACAGTGGCAAAGAATCTGTCTGCCAATTCAGGAGACACAAGATACATGGGTTCAATCCCTGGGTTGGGAAGATCCCCTGGAGGAGTAAATGGCAACCATTCTAGTATTCTTGCCTGGAAAATTCCATGGACAGAAGAGCCTGGCAGGCTACAGTCCATGGGGTCACAAAGAGTCGGACGTGACTAAGCATGTGCACAAGGTCAAGGTCTATGTTGACCAGAAAGAAACAAAAGTGCTTGGCCTAAAGCTGGAGAGAGCAAATCAGAGTTCAGTTTCTTCATCATAAATGAACAGCAGTTTCTTAGTTGAAGTGAGTTATGCCTTAAACAAAAGTGTTTGATGTAAATAGGGACTGAACTCCTGCAGAATGAATGGGAATAAAAATGGGGCTCAACTGAGAGCAAGTTATTGATAGATTCTAGTGACTACTTGGGAGAGGGCAAGGGCAACCCACTCCAGTGTTCTTGCCTGGAGAATCCCACGGACGGAGGAGCCTGGCTGCCGTCTATGGGGTCACACAGAGTCGGACACGACTGAAGTGACTTAGCAGCAGCGGCAGCAGCAGTGACTACTTGAAGGGCCAGAGTTTTCAACCAAAACACATAATTTTGGTTGCCAATTCAGTATAAACTGGTCCCTGATTTAATAAATATGCTAACCGCCTTCCGTGGACAGAGATGACTTTTATGGATTAACTGTGTATCCTTTGAATATAGCACATTCCAAAGGCCTACTTCATAGTTTGTGTGGTCATAATTATTTAGTTGTTTGTTTAGTCTCCCCAGGTGAACTTAAAAGCACTATATGAAGGCCAGCCCCGGATCTGAAATTCACAGATGCTCGGTTCATGTTTATTGGCTCATTCATCTAGTCCTTGGGCAAGACTGGCATTTGAGGTTCTCAGGGCCACACGCAAATTCTATCCATCTGCCCAAAGCAGGGGAGGAAGGCCTCCCAGAGCCTTGTTGTGCTTCTGGGGTGAGCTATTAGACTCCCTATGTTCTGCCTCGTTTGGGTGGAGCCTCAAAGACTTGATGCCACTGGTTTCAGCAGTGGGGCTCATCTTGGTACTGAGATGTTAACTGTAAACAAATTGTGCTATTTCCTGTCCCCTGGAGAAGTCAAAGGGGCCACAACTGAGGGGCAGTGAGAGCACAAGAGTTACAGTGTTCTCTGCTGGAACCTCCCCATTGCTACCCAGAGATGGCTCCAATATAGGCTAGCCAATCAGGAAATTCCAAACCCTTTTCCTGAACTCTAAACAGCTTGAGGAATCTCTCCAGCTGGAGTTGGAAAAGCTCCCAGTGAGGAGAACCAAGTCTTATGTAACTTTTATGGACTGACCGTTCGTAGGAAAAAACAAACAGTTCCTCAGCTAGTGCTGGACTTTTTGAGGCACATCCTACATTCTTTCCTAGAGGCTCAGGAGCTCACAAAACAGAGTTGAAGACTGGTGAGGTTCAACGAGGACGGATGACAAGAGACAGAGAGAGGACATCTGTTGGACATTCTGGCTGAAATGTGCTATTTTGGTTCTCATGGTGCAGCTCCCACTAGCAGTGAAGGGAGCGTGGTGTTGGGGTGCAGGGAGAGGAGCCATACCTGGGGATACTCTCCCTGCACATTCCAGAGGCCAGCCACTGTACCAGCTTTTTCCTCTCAGCACCCCACATCCCACTAAGTGTGGTATAAATACCACACTTTATTGTGTGTATAAATACGTCCACAATTGTAATGAACCAAATTCTGCTCTGGAAAAAGAAATTTTCCCAATTTACTTTGGTAAAGATTTAGTTCCTCCTTAGTTTACTTCAGGGGCTGGGGAGCCTGGTGGGCTGCCGTCTATGGGGTCCCACAGAGTCAGACACAACTGAAGTGACTTAGCATAGCATAGCATAATTCAGTTCAGTGAACATTATACACCATGTGCCAGACTCTGCTGCTGCTGCTAAGTCTCTTCAGTGGTGTCCGACTCTGTGCGACCCCAGAGAGTGCAGCCCACCAGGCTCCCCCATCCCTGGGATTCTCCAGGCAAGAACACTCAAGTGGGTTGCCATTTCCTTCTAGGCTAGGTTAAATGACTGCAAAGATGAGTAAGACCATCTCTGTCCTTAACATGCAATCAAGGAGGAGAGAAAATATAAATAAACAGTTATAATATACTTCCTTGCCATATAGTCCTGTGTTTTCTATGTATTTCTTTTATTCTTAACTCTCTTAAAGGTAACCAGTTTTATGTCTACTTGTGAACTTAGGGGCCTGCTTTATTGACTATGCCAAAGCCTTTGACTGGTGTGGATCACAATAAACTGTGGAAAATTCTGAAAGAGATGGGAATACCAGACCACCTGACCTGCCTCTTGAAAAACCTATATGCAGGTCAGGAAGCAACAGTTAGAATTGGACATGGAACAACAGACTGGTTCCAAATAGGAAAAGGAGTACGTCAAGGCTGTATATTGTCACCCTGTTTATTTAACTTATATGCAGAGTACATCATGAGAAACGCTGGCCTGAAAGAAACACAAGTTGGAATCAAGATTGCTGGGAGAAATATCAATAACCTCAGATATGCAGATGACACCACCCTTATGGCAGAAAGTGAAGAGGGACTCAAAAGCTTCTTGATGAAAGTGAAAGAGGAGAGTGAAAAAGTTGGCTTAAAGCTCAACATTCAGAAAACTAAGATCATGGCATCCGGTCCCATCACTTCCTGGGAAATAGATGGGGAAACAGTGGAAACATTGTCAGACTTTATTTTGGGGGCTCCAAAATCACTGCAGATGGTGATTGCAGCCATGAAATTAAAAGACGCTTACTCCTTGGAAGGAAAGTTATGACCAACCTAGATAGCATATTCAAAAGCAGAGATATTACTTTGCCAACAAAGGTCCATCTAGTCAAGGCTATAGTTTTTCCAGTGGTCATGTATGGATGTGAGAGTTGGACTATGAAGAAAGCTGAGCGCTGAAGAATTGATGGTTTTGAACTGTGGTGTTGGAGAAGACTCTTGAGAGTCCCTTGGACTGCAAGGAGGTCCAGCCAGTCCATCCTAAAGGAGATCAGTCCTGAGTGTTCATTGGAAGGACTGATGCTGAAGCTGAAACTCCAATACTTTGGCCACCTCATGCGAAGAGTTGACTCATTAGAAAAGACCCTGATGCTGGGAGGGATTTGGGGGCAGGAAGAGATGGGGATGACAGAGGATGAGATGGCTGGATGGCATCACCAACTCAATGGATATGAGTTTGAGTGAACTCTGGGAGTTGATGATGGACAGGGAGGCCTGGCATGCTGTGATTCATGGGGTCACAGTCAGACACGACTGAGCAACTCAACTGAACTGAACTGAATTTATGATAAACAAAAATACAAGAAAATCTCCCTTTTTCAGGTGTGACCAGTTATATTTCTAAATTATACATGAAATAGGCAGGCACAACTTTCAAGAATATTCTTATATTAATTGTTCTTATTTCCATAATTTTCTCAAGCTGATATGAGGCATTTTAGAATTTTGAATGTAACTTGAATCTTTCAAAATAACTTTTGAAACTTTTCAAAAATAGCTTTCTCACTGAATTAGGATTTACCTTAGACAAGTATTTGTCTGTACCTTTTGCTTTTTCTCTCAAATGAAGTATTAGGGAAACTCTAGCACAGCAGTAGCTTGGTAGACTATTATTGTTGTTGTTTAGTCACTAAGTTGTGTCTGACTCTTTGCCACCCCATGAACTTCAGCATGCCAGGCTTCACTGTCTCCTGGAGTTTGCTAAAACTCATGTCCATAGAGTCAGTGGTGCCATCCAACCATCTCATCCTCTGTCGCCCCCTTCTCCTCCTGCCCTCAATCTTTCCCAACAACAGGGTCCTTTCCAATGAGTCAGCTCTTCATATCAGATGAGATAATAAATATCACATGGATAATAAATAATGGCTACTGTCATTGTAAGTATTATTCTTTAGCTACAAGTCATCCCCTTCTAGTCTATGTTGTGTGGTAAGGTAGTGAAAGGGCAAGTCGCTCAGACCAACTCTTTGCGACCCCATGGACTATGCAGTCTGTGGAATTCTCTAGGCCAGAATACTGGAGTGAGTAGCTTGTCCCTTCTCCAGGGGATCTTCCCAACCCAGGGATCAAACCCCAGTTTTCCACATTGCAGGCGGATTCTTTATCAGCTGAGCCACAAGGGAAACCCAAGAATACAGGATTGGGTAGCCTATCCCTTCTCCAGCATAACTCTGGTAATTCCTGACTCTTTGCACATTGTCCTTAGGTTGCTTTTATAGTAGTTTAAGCCCTGTTTACAAAGCTATTTTAACTATTAGTAAAGGAGCCTAGATTTACAGCTCTATGTCTTTACTTAAAATAAGCTCACCTCTCTCCTCATGCCTTTCATCCATATTTACTATATCCAAACTCATCTGACTGTTGATAGTTCCCTTGCTATCTACAACCATACCACATATAGAAATGGGAGGGATAGGTAAGAGAGAAGGACTTGAGACCCAGGTCAATTCAAGTGTGGGCTTGGAACCTGGGGAGCAGGAGAAGAAGAAAAGAAAAAGGCCTGGTAGAGGCATGGGATAGTATTATTACATAGAAATATAAAGATAAAGGCTGTTTATGGCTCAGTCTGCACTCCAGAATGATAATGCAATAAGCTAAATTCCACAGATGTTTTTGAAGCACTTTATATGGAGGGAATTAGCCAGTCTGTCAGCTCCAATACAAATAAACTCAGAATTCTTCCTTCACATTCCTCAGTGGCTCCTTAGAGGGGAGCTGCCTCTGAAATATATGCAACAACCATGTGGGAAGAGGAAAGAGGATCCCTAGGCAGGCCCAGCAGAGTCAGAATTTTGAGAAACAGACTTTGAATAGAGAGGCCTTTAAAGTCCAGAATAGAAATCAGCAAATTATGGTCCATGCCAGAATAACTTTATAAGGTTTTACATTTACACTAAGAATGGTTTTTACATTTTTAAAGAATTGTTTCTTTAAAAAAGGAAGAAGGGAGTATATAGCAGAACTTTACGGCCACAAAGCCTAAGTAGTAACTGCCTGGCCCTTTACAGACAGCGTTTGCTGAAAGGAGGGTTTCCTGAAAGCTCACCAGAAGCTGGAGGATGCAGGAAGATCTGTTTTGAACCCTAGGGTAGGCACTTGCAAAAAAAAAGGTATCAGCATGAATGACGAATAAATTTCTATTTCTACTTTCCAAAAGTGCTGGGGACCTGGCAAACTAACAATTTCTAAGCCAGAAAGAGTGAAGCCTCGTATTGGGTTTAGAATACACTATTGCCTTTGTTCTAACGGAGCGGTGGAATATATCCTTTCATTGACACTGCTTTATCAGGCCTTTAGATGGAGCAAGTGGGTGAGTAGAGGCATTTCTTTCTGTTTGCATTTTTCTAGTTTCTCTATTACACATTAGTGGAAATTAATAGCTTGTATCTAGGTAAGCAGATTCCTGACTGTTTCAACTGTTCCTCAAGCCAGTGGTGGGGATTATATGCCTGAAAGAAAAGAAGTGTACCTCCAAGTACAGACCAGATTCAGTTCCCAACATGGCCACTGTGACCCAGAAGAAGAAAAATATGCAAGACCAGGCCTCTCTACTATATGCATGAGTGACAGTCATAGTTTTAAAATACTTTGGTCCAAAGAATTTATAACATTTGCATTTCTTGCTACTTATTTTTTATTGAAGTATAATTGATTTGTAATGTTTTAATTTCTGCTCTTCAACAAAGTGATTCAGTTTATATATGTATATTGTGTGTATGTACAGTATGCTCTGCTGTGTTGTGCTTAGTCACTCAGTTGTGTTCAACTCTTTGTGACCCCATGGGCCTGCCAGGCTCCTCTGTCCATGGGGATTCATCAGGCAAGAATACTGGAGTGGGTTGTCATGCCCTCCTCCAGGGAATCTCCCCAACCCTGGGATCGAACTCAGGTCTCCCACACTGGAGGTGGATTCTTTACTATCTAAACCACCAGGGAAGCCCAAGAATACTGAAATGGGTAGCCTATCCCTTCTCCAAGGGATCTTCCTGACTCAGGAATTGAAGCAGGGTCTCCTGCATTACAGGAAGATTCTTTACCAGCTGAGCTACCAGAGAAGCCCATATATATGTATATTCTTTTTTAAATATTATTTTCCATTATGGGTTATCATAGGATATCAAGTATAGTTCTTTGTGCTATACAGGAGGACCTTGTTTTTTATCCATCCATATATAAAAGCTTACATCTACTAACCCGGAACTTCTACTCCATTCCTCCCCCCACCTCCTTGGCAACCACCAATCTGTTCTCTACACTTGTGATTCTGCTTCTGTTTCATAGGTAGGTTCGTGTGTGTCATATTTCAGATTCCCCATATAAGTCATATCATATGATATTTGCCTTTCTCTTTCTGACTTACTTTACTTATATGATAATCTCAAGTTGTATTCTTACTACTTATTATTTGATTGTTCAAATATTTTCTTGCCATCTCACCAGAAGGTGGATGCAATTAGCCCCTTCTCCAAATGGTAAACCTAGAACTTGGAGAGGACAGGTACCCTGCCCCAAGATGACCCAGCAAGTCAGAGAAAAAGCCAAGAATGAAAGCAGTGTTCCTATCCGGGCATCCTGCCACTATCCTAGGCATGAGTAGCTTCCAGATGGAGCTGAGATCAAACCGCATATCTTGAGTCATCAAATCTGGTTGATTCTGAGGCTGCATTGTTGTTCTGATGACCAGGTAGATAAGCCTTGAATGGCAGGAGAAAAAATGTACTGAATGGGTGGTTCACCAGCCTACCTTCCTACTCCTCAAGATGTTGCTATGTTGTGTCTCTGATGATGGCTATGAGTCAGCCTTACGCAGGAAGATGATGGAGTCACTGTTATTGTGTGCTTGGCTGCTGCTTTCTTTGCACTTCAGCATTCCTACCTGGTGCGTGGTACATTTTTGTCATTCCACAGCAGTCTGCTGTGCACATGACCCCTCAGTAGCCCAGACCCATCTATTTACATCAGCTGTCCAGCTGCCAGCCTCCTCACCTCCCTGTCTGCCAGAGGGGACTAGAAGAAATCTGTGTTAGGACTGCCTTTTGGGGATGTAACTGGGATATCCACAGAATTCCAGATTCTGTGTTCAAAGTGTAAGGTCCCTGGAACTCCACCTCTGTGCCTTGGGGGAGAAGGAGGCTTTCGCAAAAGATTTTTCTAGGCACTGACTCCTGGCCAGATGAGAGCTGGTTTCTTGGTATTTCTATCCTATTGTGTCATTTTTAGGAAAGAAGCTCTAGCCAAATGATTTTTCAACGGATTTGATATACCTGCTGAAAATGCTGGGCAAATCAAATAATGACCAACCTAACCATCCTTTCTTTGAAATATCCTATAAAACCTTCCCAGGTGGGTTTTTTTTTCTTTTTTTGCACAAGGTCAGCACTCACAGCGCTAATCTGGGACTTGTGACTGATGAGGCGGAGCTTCTGCTTAGTTAAGTAACAGTCTTTCCTTAATTTTATTCAGATCATTTCAGTGCAACCGGTGTGTGTGTGTGTGTGTGTATCTGTGTGTGTGTGTGTGTGTGTGTGCGCGCGCGTGCACATGCACATGCACACATACACCCACCCTTCCAAAACAATGTAAATAACATATTAGGTCCCTTGTCCAGGGCCTTCCTGACTCAGGAGGATGCTGTGAACAACAGCTCTCAATTGAGGTCCACCTGGTCCCAGAGATTTGGGACCAGACAGCTGGACCTATGACAGCTCTGTTTGTTCCTTTTCCCCATCCCTGTCCCTGTTAGTACTAAACTGTTTTCAACAAGGCTCATTTCCTCCAGAATGCAACTCAGCATCCTGGAGAAGACTGAGGCCACTCTTGTAGCAGGAAGCTGCCCTAGATTTGGGCAGTAACCAGTAGAACTTGATACTGACGCCAGAGTGTAAAAATAAACACCTCCTACAGTGCTGTCTTAATCCATTGGCATCAGAGTTGCTATTATTAACCCATAGGCCTCACAGGCAGCTGTGATGGGCAGGCAACAGCCTGGCCGGACCTATCCTGCCAACTTGGGATCAGACTGTTTCTTTCCTACATCTACTGGAATCTGATCTGGGGCCCCTGGAGAAGCACCATCAGTCTGGGAGCATGCCCCACAAGAGGTAACACTAGAGATGGACTAGTATCTTTGGTTTGGGAGAGCCTTAGGCTCCTAGGGCCGGCCGGTGAGTCTAGAGTGTTATGGGCACAGGCTTACTGATTCAGTCCTAGTGCAGGGGATGGAAAAAAATGACTTTCAGTTCCTTTGGCTCTTTTGAAGAGGTTTTGCTGTGCCAGTTCCCTGGATCTCCGGACCCTTTACATTTTCTGGGAAATTGGGAAAGGAAAGAGAGAGGTAAGGTCTCCACTGGTCATCTGACAAAGCTCTAATAATAATAGTAACCACGGCTGAGCGCTTACCTTGTGTCAGGCACTTATGTGTAATATCTTACTCAATTCTCCCTCAAGCCCTTGAGGGAAAATATGACAGTTTTGCAAATGAGGAAGCTGAAGTTTAGTGAAGTTGATTTACTTCCCAAAGCCCACAGCTGGCAGGAAGAGTGTCCGATTTGAATCCAAACCTGTCAACGCCAAAATCCATGCTCTGAATCATTACAGAACCGAGGCTCCTGAATATTCTGGGCCCAGGCAAGATTTTTGCCGCCTGCTTCAAAAGGTTTTAATGTAAAGATCAGTTTGCTCTCACTTTAGTCTTATAACCAAAGCAAATACAGTATTGGGTACGCAGGAATGGTCTTCGCTGCTGCCTGCTAATAAGGCAGTGCCAGTGCGTTTACCAAGCATCAGGAACTGGGCTTGGAGACTGTCATTTGAAGTCTATTGGAAAGTAAGTCACATCTGGGAAAAGGCTTTTGACTTGACTGAGGTGTCTCAGGGACTATGATCCCTCTGCTGAGACTGGGGTGAGACTAGAACACAGCTTCCCGGGAAGCAAGGCTTTGATGGTGTCTAGCACTCCTGCTGAGGGTGGAGAATGCTTGAATGAAAATATTTCCTTGAAGGGCTGCTAGGCGTCTCTCTCCTCTTTCTCCTGCCTCCCCCACCCTGGCTCCACAACTGGCTTGTGGTAATTCAATCTAGATTCTTCTCATAGCCTACTTCACTGTGCATATGTGGCCTTTTATTTACAGCTTTCGAGAGTCTGATTGGATAGCAGCTTACCCGCCCCGCACGACTCAGTCCACTGCCTTGGGGGAGGGGAAGCCGAAAACATTCTGGCTTTGCTTCCTAGAGGCTAGAAGCCAAAAGGAGCAGCCAAAGGAAGAGCAAAGGGTCGACCACACTGAACAGTGGAGCAGCATAGGGACCTTTTTGTCCCAGCTAATTTGCTTCTGCAAATATACACTTGAGAGCTATCCTCCAAGTAGAGCGGCCCACGCTGGACCTTTCAACACTCATCCCTGGTTCACTGTCTGTCTTGGTGGTTTCCTGCTCCTTGCTGCTCCCCTGCACCTAGTGTTAGGAGGCTCTATCTCTCTGTCTGTTTATCCACTGCTGCATCCTCCACCCCCTCCATCTGAAGAACTCAACCTGTCAAGGTAGGAATTGACTCTCCTAAATCTCTGTAGTCCTCCCTTCTCTCCCTAACCTACATCCTCAAAAGAGGTAGATTTACAGCAAGTTCTCAGTCCTTAGCGACTTCTAACTGTGGCAGCTAGAAGCCGGGCACTTGAAAGTATAGGGGTGTGTGTATGTGTGTGCGTCTCTGTGTGTCTTTCTCTGTGTGTGTATATCCATGTATTTATGTTGAGAGGGAAGACATTTATTAGCACACTGCATGGGGACCTTCCCTTGGGCCCAAGGTTTTAATTTAGCTTAGTTTATAATTAGAGTTGAAAGGTACCTTAAGAAATTATCTGATTTAGCCTCCTGCCTCCAAACAGGTGCTATGAGTTGAACTAAGAAGGGAATCAAATGATTGATCTACTGGAGAAGGATATGCACTTGCTGGCTGGATTACTGGAAGAGAATATTTTTCTAGGTGTAATCCCATTTGAGCAGAAGGAGAAACTGGAACAAAGCTGAGTTGATTATCATGGTATTTCTATGGAATAAAGGAGAGACCCTTTACAGCTCCATGAGGATCAGTGGCTTCTAGATTATTCTTTTCTTGGGTATAATTCCTAGTGCTGCACTTTCCTCACAACTGAGCCTGAGAGGTAAAAGGCTTGGAACTTGTTGGGGGTTTCACCCCAACATATTCTGTCTGTGATTTTTGGTTCCATTCAAGGTGCCTACATATTTCCAGTTCATAAGGGAGGAGATAGACTTTTGGCCACCTGATGCGAAGAGCCAACTCACTGGAGAAGAGCCTAACGCTGGGAATGATTGAAAACAAAAGGAAAAGAGGGCTGCAGAGGATGAGATGGTTAGATAGCAACACTGACTCAATGGACATAAACAAATTTCAGGAGATAGTGAAGGACAGGGAAGCCTGGCATCCTGAAGTCCATGAGGTCACAAAGAGTCAGACATGACTTAGCAACTGAACAATAATAAGACTTGGGGTAAGGGAGATAAACCCACACCAGGTAGTCCTAGGAAAGAGCCCATTCTGTTGTTCTTCAGAGTCAGGCCTCTTCTAGAGTCTATTTGATTTTGGGGGTGAGGGGGTGGGGGTGGACTTTTAGCTGAACCTTTCTGTAGCATATTTGAGACGCCAAACACAAAGCAAGCCCTGTGCTTCGAAAGAAGACTGTACATTAGGGAGGCCTGACAAGGAAGCAGCTGGGTGTGTCTGGGGCAGCCTTTCAGAGTAGGCCTCTTCCAGCACACACCCAGCACACTGGCTGGCCTCGCTTGGAGTCCAAAATAACTTAATGCCAGTTCAAAACAGTGGCTTCCTCAGCTTGGAGCAAACAACCTGGAGGAAAGACAGATGTGCTCCTGGGCACTGGCTGCTATTCCATTTGTGGAATCAGACTCCTGATGTCACAGCCTGGTGCTCTCAGGCAGCTAATAGCCTGTTTATCCTCTCCTTGCAACTCAGCCCAGAGACTGCAGGCATCACTATTACCACCAATTCTTAAATCTCCAAACTCTTTCAGCACCTCACACATTTCAGTGAGGAGTACTTGTCTTAGAGGAAATTCAGTGTCCATCAAATCTCATGGCCTATAAAGACATAGAACCGTAGTACCTGGTGGGCTACAGTCCATGGGGTCACAAAGAGTCGGACACGACTGAGCTACTTCACTTTCACTTTCCACGTTCAAACAGTAGTCATTGGCTTTAGAATGAAGCTTGTCACCTCTGACTCTTTCTCTACCCCAAATTGTTTGCTTGTTCTAAATTTTTTAGAAAGGTGGAAAGAGTAAACGAAGCAAGATTAATTTTGTAAGACTGTAAAGCAGAGGGAAATAGAGAAAATTCTCTCATAAATCATAGTAGGGAGGTTCTAGGATGAAAAGGGATGATGGATATAATATTGGATATAATATATTATTGGATATATTATATAATATATATATATATCAGATCAGATCAGTCGCTCAGTCGTGTCCGACTCTTTGCGACCCCATGAACCGCAGCACGCCAGGCCTCCCTGTCCATCACCAGCTCCCGGAGGTCACCCAGACTCACATCCATCGAGTCAGTGATGCCATCCAGCCATCTCATCCTCTGTCGTCCCCTTCTCCTCCTGCCCTCAATCCCTCCCAGCATCAGAGTCTTCTCCAATGAGTCAACTCTTCGCATGAGGTGGCCAAAATACTGGAGTTTCAGCTTTAGCATCATTCCTTCTAAAGAAATTCCAGGATTGATCTCCTTCAGAATGGACTGGTTGGATCTTCTTGCAGTCCAAGGGAATCTCAAGAGTCTTCTCCAACACCACAGTTCAAAAGCATCAATTCTTCGGCGCTCAGCCTTCTTCACAGTCCAGCTCTCACATCCATACATGACCACAGGAAAGACCATAGCCTTGACTAGGCGAACCTTTGTTGGTAAAGTAATGTCTCTGCTTTTGAATATGCTATCTAGGTTGGTCATAACTTTCCTTCCAAGGAGCAAGCGTCTTTTAATTTCATGACTGCAGTCACCATCTGCAGTGATTTTGGAGCCCAGAAAACAAAGTCTGACACTGTTTCCACTGTTTCCCCATCTATTTCCCATGCAGTGATGGGACCAGATGCCATGATCTTCGTTTTCTGAATGTTGAGCTTTAAGCCAACCTTTTCACTCTCCACTTTCACTTTCATCAAGAGGCTTTTTAGCCCCTCTTCACTTTCTGCCATAAGAGTGGTGTCATCTGCATATCTGAGGTTATTGATATTTCTCCCGGCAATCTTGATTCCAACTTGTGTTTCTTCCAGTCCAGCATTTCTCATGATGTACTCTGCATATAAGTTAAATAAACATGGTGACAATATGCAGCCTTGATGTACTCCTTTTCCTATTTGGAACCAGTCTGTTGTTCCATGACCAGTTCTAACTGTTGCTTCCTGACCTGCATACAGATTTCTCAAGAGGCAGATCAAGTGGTCTGGTATTCCCATCTCTTTCAGAATTTTCCATAGTTTATTGTGATCCACACAGTCAAAGGCTTTGGTGCCGCGGCCAGCGCTTATAAGGCGAAACCCCCAGGAACCCTGCTGTCGAGGAGCTTAGAAGAAAAGAATGAAAGCAAGATGGGGTTGAGAGGATCGGACAACACTGGACCGATGCCAGTCTTTATTGATGCTCATATTTATACCATGTAGTACGTGACATTCGACATACAAGACTCTTGCTTATCTCTAGGCCTGGTTTTACATTAGCAATACAAAAGGTTTCTGCTCCTTGAAGTGTAGCCACAAGCCAGACTCGCTGGAGTCTTAAGGTTGTAAAAAACATTCTTGAGGAAGGCGGGACAGAGAGCTAAAGGGGGGCCTCAAGCTGAAATCACATAGCGAGGCAGGAGGGCCTCAAGCTGAAATCACATAGCGAGGCAGCCCCCTTATCAGGTCAGTCCCCCGCACTTTGGCATAGTCAATAAAGCAGAAATAGATGTTTTTCTGGAACTCTCTTGCTTTTTCCATGATCCAGCGGATGTTGGCAATTTGATCTCTGGTTCCTCTGCCTTTTCTAAAACCAGCTTGAACATCAGGAAGTTCACGGTTCACATATTGCTGAAGCCTGGCTTGGAGAATTTTGAGCATTACTTTACTAGCGTGTGAGATGAATATATACGTGTATATATATATACGGAGAAGGCAATGGCACCCCACTCCAGTACTCTTGCCTGGAAAATCCCATGGACAGAGGAGCCTGGTAGGCTGCAGTCCATGGGGTCGCTAAGAGTCGGACACGACTGAGCGACTTCACTTTCTCTTTTCACTTTCATGCATTGGAGAAGGAAATGGCAACCCACCCCAGTGTTCTTGCCTGGAGAATCCCAGGGATGGGGGAGCCTGGTGGGCTGCTGTCTCTGGGGTCACACAGAGTTGGACACGACTGAAGTGACTTAGCATAGCATAGCATAGCATAGGCATGGGGGTTATTACACAAACTGATTTTTCTGAATTCACTTAGAAAGTTATTTTCTGTACTGTGAAGTAAGTCTGCTGATGGTGCAGGTAATTGACATCATTTTCCAAGCATATATGGTTTGAGAATCGTAAAGTAAAAAAGGTGATTTCTCTCAGTTTTTGTTTCACGCCCCATTTCCCCGATCCCAGTCAACCATGCTCAGTCTTGCCTTTGTCCAGAGATTTTCAGAATTTTTTCATCTGAGCCCTAGGGTTCCCTGGACGTGCCTTTGAGGGGCCCCTCTGAAGTGGAGAGAGGGAGTTGGAGTGTATGGGGCTTTAGGCCCTCCCTGCTTCAACCAGAGTTGTTCTATGTATTGGGGCTGAAAAAGTTTGAAACCACTGCTCTGACCCTTATCCTACATCCTGAAACATCTTTCTTGCTTCCCTAGCCCTCTACAGAGGCATGTTGGCAATGATTTTAACAAAATTATGAGGCCCTCAAGTTGAGCTCTTACCCCTAAACACCCAGAGCATGTTTTGTACACAGCAGAAGTGTGTGCAGTGGATACTTATGACTTATTTGATTGATTGATTGACTCTTGAGATGATATTAATCCATGGCCTTGGGATGCTTCTCCCTCAGAGAAAAGACTATGTGGTAAATTGTGGTTTACTTTTATTCAGTATGATTTGGGCACTTCTGACCTTTCCTATTGGAATCACTCATGCAGTCTGAGGCAAAAACATGGCCAAAAGGAGTTACCTAACATAGATGGTTTCTGGTGTAGAGGATACCTGACTAGGTCAACACAGGCAAGTACTTCATGCTAATGTCTAGAGAAAAGTGTCCTGAGGTGAAAGGTAAGCAGAACGATTGGAAAAACTAGGTACAGAAATGTATTCGGATCACATTGTCTTATCTGTTTTTCAGTACTGCCTTCACTGAAAGTTACCTGCGTGATAGTTCCCAAAACTACTCAGTGTCTTGATTATGGGAAATACAGATCTTTTTATTTGCTAAACTATACTTAAAACACTGTCCAAGCTGTTTATAGCCTCCAGTATATATCTACCTATCTTTTGAAGGGGAGAAGGAGGGCTTTATTTTGTTTTAAAACAATTTACATTTTATAAAAGTTATATACATGTGCATATACATATATATGTGTATATATGTGTGTATATATGTGTGTATATATATATAGTTTTTAAAAAGCCAAATAGTAAAAAAAAAAAAAAAAAAAGAACATTAGTGGGACAACTGGCAAAATCCTCACAAGCTGCAACTTCAGATAATAATACTGTATTCAGTGTTGATTTCCTTGTTTTGGCAAATCCACCATGACTAGATAAGATGGTAACATTAGGGGATGCTGGTTGAAAAGACATAGGGATATACTCCTAACTATCTTTGTTACTTTTCTAAAAATTATTCCAAAAATAAATAGTTACTTTGAGGACTTCCCTGGTGGTCCAATGGTTAAGAATCTACCTTCCAATGGAGGAGATGCAGGTGTGATTCCTGGTCAAGAAAATAAGGTTCCACATGCCACAACTAAGACCTGATGCAGCTAAAAAATTTTTTAATAATTAAGTTTAAAAAGTTTGTACACAATAATAAAAATCTTCACACAAAAAAAGTCAAATACTGCCAAATCTGAAATAATGACCATCAAAATCAATAATACCCAGCAAGAGATTATGACCCACTGAATGATTTTTAAAAAGCCAAGAATCTATACAGATACCAGAAAAAAATACATAGGAAGGAAACAGGAAGTCTTTCTCATATTGGAATGCCAGCTAATAAATGTAGGAGGAATAATAGAAAGAAAATCATCATTTTTCAACCACGACAGTAAACAACTATTAATAATTCAGGTAAATCTTCAATGGATGCTCGTATTTTTAAAGAGTAGCAACAATGCATTACATTTCTATAAAATGTTTATAATTTATAGAGCATTTTCACATAGTGTTTTGAATAGGCTACCATTCAGATCTACAGCAAGATGTTTATCTCCTCTTTGCCTCCATATCCTTTTTTTCACCTGGCAACTCCCTATAGCATAGCCTGGTCCAGGCATAAGAATGCTCAGCAGCCAATGATTATATTCAGATACGTTTTATTTTCACCTCCCCTGGATCCTTCTAATAATCTCTTACTAACTGCTTATCTGTGAGAATTTATCCTTTATTTAAAGCATTTTACCATAGCTGATTTGTGTTCTGTCTCAGATGTTCTTAATATTTGAAGTTCTTGCAGTTTAAATCTATTACTTGTTTTCTGTTATTCATTCATAGTATCTTGTTTCCATGTATATTTGTGATCTTTGATGAAAATTAATTTTGGCGTACTCCTTAATTTTGAGAATCCTGTTGACTTAAGTTGAAGATATTTTTCTCCAAAATTTGGAGGAACCATCAACCCTGGATCACATGAGCTTGCTTCAAGGGTCTCAGCCTAACTTGGGTTTAGCTATCCCTTGCCTTTCTAGTGGTCCAAGGCTTGCCATTCTGACCACAGTAAAAATGCTTGTGCAAACCACATAAAATCTGTCGACATACGAGATGTGACCACCAGGCTCTCACTTTCCAATCTTCACTCTAGGATCATGACTGTGGAAATAAACAGTAGTGAAGTACTGACTGAAGACATGGCTGCTCAGTCATCTTTCCATCCTTAGTATGAAAATGGAAAGAAATGAGGGGTTAAGAGATATCTTGGTCTTGAAGATTTACTTACTAAGCACTTTGCTAAGGCTTGGAGAAGGCAATGGCACCCCACTCCAGTACTCTTGCCTGGAAAATCCCATGGACGGAGGACCCTGGTAGGCTGCAGTCCATGGGGTCGCACAGTCAGACATGACTAAAGTGACTTAGCAGCAGCAGCAGTTGCTAAGGCTTAACTTTTTGGTTTTCATCTTCCTTCCTTCCTTGCCTCTTATCAATCAAATATGCTATTCTCTTATAAACAATAAGGCCAGTGAGGGTGTGGAGAAAAGGGAACCCTCATACACTGTTGATGGGAATGTATATTGATATAGCCACTATGGAGAACAGTTTGAAAGTTCCTTAAAAAACTAAAAATAGAACTACCATATGACCCAACAACCCCACTCCTGGGCATATACCTGGAGAAAAACCATAATTCTGAAAGGTACATGCACTGCAATGTTTATCACAGCACTGTTTACAATAGCCAGGACCTGGAAACAGCCTAAACATCCATCAACAGAGGAATGGATAGGGAAGATGTGGTACGTTTATACAATGGAGTATTATCCGCCATAAAAAGGAATGAAATTGAGCCATTTGCAGAGACATGGATGGACCTACAGACTGTCATACAGAGTGAAGTAAGTCAGAAAAACAAATACTGTAGATTAACTAATATATGTGGGATCTAGAAAAATGGTGCGGATAACCTGTTTACAAGGTAGAGATGGCGACACAGATGCAGAGAACAAACATATGGACACTAAGAGAGGGAAAGGAGGTGGGATGAACTGGGAGATTGGGATCGACATATATACACATGTATAAAATAGATAACTAATGAAAACCTACCGTATAGCACAGGGAACTCTACTTAATGCTCTGGAGACCTAAGTGGGAAGGAACGCTAAAAGAGAGGGGATACATATATACATGTAACTGATTCACTTTGCTGTACAGCAGAAACTAACACAACATTGTAAAGCTACTGTACTCCAATGAAAATTTAAAAATAAATAAATGAATACAAGAAATGATTTTAAAAGTTTAAAAAAAAAAAAAAAGCTATTCTCAGGCTAAGCTAACCTTCTGAAAGCTGACTGGAGTCCAATTAGCCCACTGGGCTTGCCATTCAATAGCTTTACCAAGCAAACATCAGTGGTGCCTTACTGAGTGCCAAGACTCTGGGCTCAGAATTACTTATCAAGATATAAGACAATCCCACTCTTCAAAAGTGTGTTGTCATCAAGGGATAAATAACAAAATAAAATGGACAAGACTTGGTACCAAATGAGTTGTATAGACAGTTGATATTGAAAAAGTTCAGAATAAAGACTTTCATGATAAAGAAAAGCTTCCAGACATGGTAGAATTTGAGCTAGATCCTTTAAAAAGAAACAAAGGCAAGGAAAATAGAGCATTCCAGATATCTTCCCAGTGGAGTGAGCCAAAATTCAGAATAAATTTGTCATCTGATGGAACATGATTGGATAAGTGGGAAGGAACTTTGAATGCCGCATTAAGGAATTTGGATTATCCTGTAGGCAGTGGGGAGCCACTAACAACTTTTTAGTAGTAAGGTGAGGATACCAATATTGAGGCAGTACTTTGGGGAAATTAGTCTTGTGTCAGTATATAGGATAGCTGGGAGGAGACAGCCAGAATGAAAGCAAGAAAACTGATTAGAAGACTGTATGCTAATTCAGAGGAGGAGTGCCTGCAGGTCTGAATTTGGATGATAGAAGTAGTGAGGGGAACTCAAAAGGCAGTGTAACAAGTAGTTAAGAACACTGACTTTGGAGTCAGATGGTTCTGTGTCTGGCCAGGTCAGACATTACTGACCAAGTTACCTTTTGTTGTTGTTCAGTTGCTAAGTCGTGCCCATGGACTACAGCACGCTAGGCTTCCCTGTCCTTCAGCATCTCTGAGAGTTTGCTCAAACTGACCAGGTTACCTTAGGAAGGTCATTTAATATTCCTGAGCCTCAGACTTCTCATCCATAAAATAGAGATAATAATACTTATCTTAGAGAGCAGTTATATGTATAAAATGAGACAATGTAAGTGCTTAGCATGTGGGCTTCCTGGGGGGCTCAGTGGCTCAGTCTTGTTCAGTCATTTAGTCGTGTTTGACTCTGTGAACCCCATGGACCCCATGACTGCGCCATGCTTCCCTGCCCAACACCAACTCCCAGAGCTTACTCAAACTCATGTCCATTGAGTCAGTGATGCCATCCAACCATCTCATCCTCTGTTGCCCCCTTCTGCTCCTGCCTTCAATCTTTCCCAGCACCAGGGTCTTTTCCAAGGAGTCAGTCCTTCACAGCAGGTGTCCAAAGTATTGGAGTTTCAGCTTCAGCATCAGTCCTTCCAATAAACATTCAGGACTGATTTCCTTTAGGATGGACTGGTTGGATCTCCTTGCAGTCCAAGGGACTGTCAAGAGTCTTCTCCAACACCACAGTTCAAAAGCATCAATTCTTTGGCCCTCAGCTTTCTTTATAGTCCAACTCTCACATCCATACATGACTACTGGAAAAACCATACCTTTGACTAGACGGACCTTTGTCGGCAAAGTAATGTCTCTGCTTTTTAATATGCTATGTTGGTCATAGCTTTTCTTCCAAGGAGCAAGCATATTTTAATTTCATGGCTGCAGTCACTATCTGCAGTGATTTTGGAGCCCCCAAAAATAAAGTCTGTCACTATTTCCATTGTTTACCCATCTATTTGCTATGAAATGATGGGACCGGATGCCATGATCTTAGTTTTCTGAATGTTGAGTTTTAAGTCAGCTTTTTCACTCTCCTCTTTCACTTTCACCAAGAGGCTCTTTAGTTCTTCTTCGCTTTCTGCCATAAGGGTGGTGTCATCTGCATATCTGAGGTTATTGATATTTCTCCTGGCAATCTTGATTCCAGCTTGTGCTTCATCCAGTCCAGCATTTCTCATGATGTACTCTGCATATAAGTTAAATAAGCAGGGTGACAATATACAGCCTTGATGTATTCCTGTCCCGATTTGGAACCAGTTTGTTGTTCCATGTCCAATTCTAACTGTTGCTTCTTGTCCTGCATACAGATTTCTCAGGAGGCAGGTCAGGTGGTCTGGTATTCCCATGTCTTTCAGAATTTTCCACAGTTTGTTGTGATCTACACAGTCAAAAACTCTGGCACAATCAATAAAGCAGAAGTATATGTTTTTCTGGTCTTCTCTTGCTTTTTTGATGATCCAGCGGATGTTGGCAATTTGATCTCTGGTTCCTCTTCCTTTTCTAAATCCAGCTTGAATATCTGGAAGTTCACAGTTCATGTACTGTTGAAGCCTGGCTTGGAGAATTTTGAGCATTACTTTGCTAGCGTGTGAGATGAATGCAATTGTGTGATAGTTTGAACATTCTTTGACATTGCCTTTCTTTGGGACTAGAATGAAAACTGACCTTTTCCGGTCCTGTGGCCACTGCTGAGTTTTCCAAATTTGCTGGCATATTGAGTGCAGAACTTATAGCATCATCTTTTAAGATTTGAAATAGCTCAATTTTGTATAATGGTAGTTTAAAGAAAGCTGATTTGAAATAGAAAAATTAAAAAAAATTTTTTTCCATTGGTTGATTGGTTTTTGTTGGGGCGGGGCGGGGGGGGCAACACCATGCTGAGTGGAAGATCTAAGTTCCCCAACCAAAAATCTAACCCACACCCCTTGCCGTGGAAGCTCACAGTCTTAACCATTAGATCACTAGGGGAAGTCCCTCCATTTGGGGGAGTAAGAAGTACCTAATGGGGTATTGGAGATTTGATTCTGGAAGTTCAGGAAGAATGAAGATTTGGAAATCAATAGAATACTGGGAAGGGCTAAACACTTCTCAGGTTGAAAAGATTTCAGGTCTGAGCCCTGCTGTGAATCTATATTTAAATATAGGTCAAGTATTGTTGTATTAAACAATGAAGAAAGAATGATCTAAGAAGAAAAACTAGGAAGCCAAAGGAAAAAGAGGGTTTCAGTGGGAGAGGGTGGATAAATGTCAGGCAATTTAAATATTATGAGCTTAAAAGTTGAACTGCTTTTAGACAGTTCAAGTATTAATAAAAAGAAGACAGACTTCTGATTGTTTAAGAAATAATTAAGGAGAAAGAATTAACATAGTCCATCCTTCTAAGAATTTTGGTATTGAAAAAAAACAGACGGAAGGGGATTTTGTCTGAGATCCTTGGGTTGACATGGCAGTGATACCCTCTATTTTCTAGTGCACCTGAGTTCCTGCCACCCAGTTACTGAGCCTGTAAAGACTTCAGCCTCTGTGGTGCTAAACAGCATTGTTCACTGCTGCAGCTTCTTTTTTTAATAGCTTTATTGAGACATAGCGGGTATCTGTTTCATCATTTAAAGTGTACTATTCAGTTGCTTCCCTGGTGGCTCAGATGGTAAAGAATCTGCCTGGGTCCAGTCCCTGGATTGGGAAGATCCCCTGGAGGAGGGCATGGCAACACACCAGCATAATCTGATTTTCGAACATTTGCATCATCCCCCCAAAAAATCCCGTACCCGATAACAATCACTCACCATTTTCCCTTTCCCCAAGTCCCTGGAAGCCACTCCAGTAATCTGTTTTTCATCGCCATAGATTTGCCTAGTCTGGGCGTTTCATATGAAAAGGGCTTCCCTGGTGAAATGAAGTCAAACGATACATGGCCTTTAGTGTTTGGCATCTTCCACTTAGCATGTTTTCAAGGTTCATCCACATTGTAGCATGTTTCACTACTTCATTACTTTTTGTTACCAAATAATATTACATTTTATGAATATACCACATTTAATTTAATGCATTCATCTGTTAATGGATATTGGATTGTTCCTACTTTTTGGCTATTATAAATAATGCTGTTATGAACATTCATATATAAGCTTTTGTGTGAAGATAAATATGTTTTCATTCCTTTAGGGTATATATCCAGGAGTAGACTTTCTGGGTCATATGGTAATTCTGTGTTTAATGTTTTGAGGAACTACCATACTGTTTTTCAAAGTGATTGAACTATCTATTGTACAATCCTCCCAGCAGCATATGAGGGTTCTAATTTCTCCACATCATCAACATTTATTATTGTCTGTCTTTTTTATTTATCCTTTCTAGTAGGGAGAAGTGGTATCTCATTTTACTTTTGATTTACACTTCCCTAATAACTGATGCTAAAGCTGAAACTCCAGTATTTTGGCCACCTCATGCGAAGAGTTGACTCATTGGAGAAGACTCTGATGCTGGGAGGGATTGAGGGCAGGAGGAGAAGGGGACGACAGAGGATGAGATGGCTGGATGGCATCACTGACTCGATGGATGCGAGTCTGAGTGACCTCCGGGAGCTGGTGATGGACAGGGAGGCCTGGCGTGCTGCGGTTCATGGGGTCGCAAAGAGTCGGACACGACTGAGCGACTGATCTGATCTGATCTGATCTGAATAACTGATGACATTCGGTGTCTTTTCTTGTGCTTATTGACTATTTGTCTCCTTTAGAGAAATGTCTGCTCAGGTCCTTTGCCCATTTTTAAATTGGGTTATATATCTTTTGTTGAGTTATAGAAGTACTTTATGTATTCTGGATAGAAGTCCCTTATCAGATATATGATTTGCAAGTGTTTTCTTCCATTCTTTGAGTTGTCTCCTCCCCATTTTTTTCTTTTCACTATCTTGATTGTGTTCTTTAAAACACAAAAATTTTAAAATTTTATGAAGTCCAACTTATCTGTTTTTTCTTTTGTCACTTGTACTTGTGGTATCATGTCTAAGAATGCATTATGTAACTCAAGATTATGAAGGGTTATTCCTTTTTTGCTAAGCTTTCTTTTAATAGACCTTCTCGCACCTCCCCCCTCCCCCGCCCCCCGCCTTATGAACAGCAGGGGTCTTCTCTGTCAGCCTTTTGAGTCAGATCTGCCCACCACTTTTCTTTCATTTACACTCTCACTCTTTTTGGACTACTCTAATTCAACAAGACTTTGACTCACCACCTTCTACAATCTAAACACTGCTAGTATTTTGGGAAACACAAAATAAAAAATGATACTGTCTTAAGCTCTGGATATTGGGAATACAAAGATGAGTATAACTTGGGCTTTGCTATCTAAAAGAGCCATTAAAGCGGATATGCAAAAAAAGAGCATAATCATGTCAAGTAACAAGTGATTTACTTAATCAAAACCTCTCATGAACTGATATTAGTTTCCAATGAAATTTGCATCAGTATACAATGAAATGAGGAAAATAATGACTATGTTTTTTTTAATGAGATGATGAAAATAATTGATATAAGGGTTTTTTTGTTGTTATTGTTTTATTGATCTTTCTTGGCAGTATAAGAAATTGGCAGCCCGTATTGACCCCCTGGCTTTTGTGGGATTTTTTTCTTGTCTGTAAAATCAACAATCTGCAACCACAGTTCAGTAGACAAAGATCATTTCTGGCTTCAAGGTGATCAGTGAAGACTTGATGCAGGAGTTAATCTGGGCCTTGTAGGTTTTGGATAATTCCTTATAGGTTTAGTCAAGTGTAACAGACAGGAGAATCTGAACAAAGACAGCTGAGTGGAAAGAGCTTATGAAACAGGTTTGAAGGACTACATGAATGGAGGATGGAAAGTAAGGTTGGATAGAAAGTCAGTAGACAGAAAAGATGGAGGGAACTTGAAAGCCAAACTTGATTCTCTAGGAATTGGATACCACTAAAAGGGGCAGGAGGAGTGAATGTTGAGTAAAGATAAGACTTCAGGTTCTTATTCGGGGTAATAAATCTGGCAGGACTAAGTAGGAAGTAAATTGCAGGTGAGAAGACTAGTTAGGCATTGTGGTTCATAATGTGATGGCATTTATAGTTTGTTTCTAGTCAGAAAAAACATTGATTTTCTCATCAAAGCCTTATAGATCTTTGGCAGTAATTGATGGAAAGTAGGTGATGGTGTAGTCTGTGATGTGGTGAAGTAAGTTAAGCACTGAAAGTGAGTTAAGCTACCTGCTGTAGGCAACTAGAAACATTTCCAGAGTAAGTAGCTTTCCAGTACACAGCTTAGCCTCACAGAAATTTCAGGGACAAAGACCCTGGGTCCAGAGCTCTAACTGCAGCTCTAAGCACTGGTTGAGATTGACTTTGCCCCTGTCTACAGCTGCTTATCCAGGCTCCTTTGAGGTCTGTTCCAGCTGGGGGAGAGGGAAGCAAAGTGATACCTTCCAACATCCCAGAGGGGACCACTCATGGCTAGTGTTATGAACAGCAGCCTCCCTCTCTCCTTTTTCTGCTTTGTAGGATCATGGGGCCATGGTCCCTCAAACAGGTCAAGGCTGGAGATAGGTTTGGGGGGATCTTTAGCCACTTCTCTCTAACTCAGCTCATCTCAGTATAACATCAGCGGGCACTTGAGTCTCATAGGGAATAGAAGCAACAATAAAGGGCAAGAAAGGACATCTCTTCTGGATCCTGAGGGGTGGCCAACGTGGTCCTGGCCAGTAGACCTAGGCCTTCTTTCTAGGGCCTAAAAATCCAAGGGCTTGGCTGTGGAGTCCAGATAGTGGTCCATACTGGAAGGAGCCCTGTGACAGCTAGTGCTTGAGGGCCAAGCCCAGCTTGAGACCATCCCTGTTCCGGGATGCCCGTGGGCGGCCTTGGCGTGAACTGGCCAGAGACACACTGCTGCTCACGGGGCGCCTGGCTCCGGCTGTTGCTTCTCCACTGTTTCCTGATTCCCACAGAACTGGCCCAGAAGCTGACAAGGGCGGAGTAGGGAAGCAGTGGAGGGCTCTGTAGGGCTTCAGAAGGAACTGAGGTCTCTCTCTGGCCCGGGGGAAACCACTCCTTTCCCTTAGCCTTCCTTTCTCCAGGAAAATAGACGTCCTGCTCCCTGGCGTGACCAAATGGACACCACCTCCCCACAGGCCCAGCTGGTCCCTGCTCAGCACTAACCAAACACTGATGCAGGTGAGAGGGGAAAGGATTCTGCTCCAGCCACACCAACAGACCTTCCGAAGATCCAGGGAGCTGAACTGGACCCTGTGGTGGGAAGGGGCCTGCAGCCAACTTGATCCTAAGGCTCACTACCACTCGTTGTATAGAAGCCTACCAATAGCCCAGTCTCTTTTTTTTTTTTTTTTTTCTGATTCAGATCCCGTTTCTCTGAAGAGGCACACCCTAGATAGCCTAGTGTCAAGTCTAGGAACTTGGTGTTACTGCTGGTGGAATGACCACTGGTCCCCACAGCCTCCCTCCAGGCCTGCAGGAACCCCCTCCCCGGCTGGCTGCTCCACCCTGAGGCTAGTCTGGAATCCCAGTGAAAGGAAAAGGCTGGAAAACAAGGAGTCATTCAGAGTGGGTGAAAAGAGGAGGGAGAGGTTTTCTGGCTGAGATCTAAAAGGAGGGGCCTGAGGAAGGAAGGAAGCTCCCAGCCTCCTCCCAGACCTTTTCCCTGAGACTCCTAGGAATGAGAGTGGAGCCGGGCCCAGGTCTCTAGGCTTCTCTGCCGCTGGGAGAGTTCTCGCCTTGCAGCACTGCCTGCCCTCTGAGGCTGACTCCCTTCTCTACCCTCCCCCTTCCCCAGGCTAAAGGGCCCGCGGGGACTGACAGGGAGGGAGGCTGAGCGGCTGCACTGTGGGCATGCCTGTTCCTTTCCCTTCCCCCTTCCCGGAGCAGCAACGTCACCGCAGCACCAGCGGCAGCGGCAAGGATACTGGGCTGGGATTGCGCAGCCTCCCTGCATTAGCAACGATGCCATTGTATTAGCAGAAATCAGATCTTAGGAAATCAGCCCACTTGCCCCTGTGCGGGCCTGTGGAACAGTGCCTCAGCTCCAACTGTCAAGATAGAGCTTGGTCGGAGTGCCGCGGAACAGAAATCTCGGGATTCAGCTAAGGCACCTTACAGAGGTATGGCTCAGCGTAGCTGGGGGGAGGGGCAGGACAGGGGCGCTGGAATAACTGATCAGCACATTTGGGCCCTGGCTTCTGAGGATTGGCTTTGTCTTTCCGAGAGGGAGAGAGAGCGAGTGAGCAAGCGAGCAGGAGAGCAAACGTTAGACAAGCTCATCCATGCATACTTTTGGGCTGTGGTGCAGAGATGGGAAGAACAGGCTGGGGCTGATGCTATTTTGTCGAGAAGATCCCTTTCTCCCTTTCTGAGCATTTCTAATGAAGCTGCTATAGTGTGGGTCAGGAGAGAGGGAGTCAGAGCTAGACACAAAGGCTTAATGGGAAGAGATACCCGTACAGCTCCTGTAAGTTTATGATGGAGACCTGCAGGGATCCACTAAGCCTTCAGGAGCAGGCACTGGGAAGGGGAAGCATCGAGCCCATCTTGTTCCTCCATGTAAGTACATACATACATGCACACAGACACACATACCACATCTTCTGGTGCTGCAGGAGCCACGAGACTACAGATAAGGATGGAGTAAGAAAGAATGTTGACCAGGAGGCTCCACATTATAGGGAGAGAGAGGATGTTATGCCTAGGACACCTGACCTGTTATCATTGGCTTTCTTATACAGGCTTAGATTCCTAACAGGAACAGACCTAAGGATAAGTTGATATACCCAAATCCACCCTCCTGCTCTCCCCACTTCAGTCCTGTCCAAGAGAGAACCTGGACAGGAAAAGGCTTAGCAGTCCTACTGAGGCTCCCCATCAGACCTCAAGTCAAGGTCAGATTGCTGGAGAATAACAATTGAGTATCACTATCTTCCCCTCCTCCTTCAGGAGGCCAAAAAAGAGGGAAGGGGTTCAATGACTGGCAGAAAGATGCTGATGACCAAAGACAAGGGAAACCTTTCTCTGGAGTTTAAAACTTCTCCCTGCCCAGAATTACCCAGAATTCTATTGCTGAGAAGATAGAATTCTTTAAATTCCCCTCTCCATTGATCACCTTGGTGGAGGATTCAAAAACATACACTATTAGGAGTCAGTAGTTCCATGTTGCGCAAAATGTGATTGGGTAGGGTAATACATTGGGAAATTGTGGGAAGGTGTTAGTTCCCAGGAAGCATCTAAGAATGTGAACTATGGTGCAAGGGAAAAGGGTATTGAGGACTGTGAGTGGGACAGGGAGAAGTGAGCTGGAAACTGGAGCAGGAGGTAGGATTAAAGAGTGTTATTAGAGCCTGGGGCATTAATATGAAAGGGACTGTGGGTTCAGAGACTAGTAAAGTGGGTAAATACAAACTGTGTAAATGGAAACTGTGAGTCCCAGTGGCTCAGATGATAAAGAGTCTACCTGCAATGCAGGAGACCTGGGTTAGGTCTCTGGGTCAGGAAGACCCCCTGGAGAAGGAAATGGCAACCCACTCCAGTATTCTTGCCTGAAAATTCTATGGACAGAGAAGCCTGGCAGGCTACAGTACATGTGGTCACAGTCAGACATGACTGAGCCACTAACACATTCACTTTCAAGTAGAAACTAGAGTGTGAGCCTATCCAAGAAAAAGTAGGACGTGTCTGCGTTGGTAGCAGAGTCAATGCAGGGACTTTAGGAAGAGGGTGTGACCCTGATCATTTTCTGAGAGGCAGTTGTAGTGGAAAGAATTAAGAATTGAGCAGACCTGGGTTTGCGTCCATCTCAGCCATATAATTATGGCAAACTGTTTACCCTTACGAAGCTTCAGTTTTCTCATCTGTAAAGTGGGGATGATTATGTCTACTTTAAAGGATTATAGTGGAATTAGAGATTCTGTATGTCAATCACCTTGAGTGTAAGTGTTCAGTAAACTATCACTAATAAATAGCATTATGATGATTGGCCAAGAGAGACTTGTTTGTGATGAGAACCAGGAAGAGGGCCCTTGTGGAAAGCTTTCCCTAATTTTAGGGATTCTGGACCTTGTAACTTTATTGACTGAGCCCACCACCTCTGTGTCCACCTGTTAGATAGAGCTGAGTGCTTTCTTCCACTTTCTTCTGGGTTCTCTATTCCCCGCCATCTCCATCTCCCATGTCTCTCCATTTCACCAGGTTACAGAAAGAGACTGGGATGCACTCTCCAATCTCACTGTTTTCTCTTCACCTTTCTTAGAGCTCATGGGCCACAGTATTAAACTTGTCTTCTTATAGAACATGACACTCTCAGGGGAGAAGTCTAAGAGAAATGCTCTTAGTAAATGTGTTCTGTGATAATTGAAATCAAGTCATATATACCAGGAGAAGGCAATGGCACCCCACTCCAGTACTCTTGCCTGGAAAGTCCCATGGATGGAGAAGCCTGGTGGGCTGCAGTCCATGGGGTCGCTGAGGGTTGGACACGACTTGAGCGACTTCACTTTCATGCATTGGAGAAGGAAATGGCAACCCACTCCAGTGTTCTTGCCTGGAGAATCCCAGGGACGGGGGAGCCTGGTGGGCTGCCGTCTGTGGGGGTCACACAGAGTCGGACACGACTGAAGTGACTTAGCAGCAGCAGCAGCATATATACCATATACTCTCATTACATTCCTAACTGATGGAGAAAAAATGTCAAAAGTTACGATGCCTGACTCCTGTCTTAATTCTGTCATTTATCCCCTGAGAGTTCTTGGGCAAGTCATTTCTTTTTTCTAGGTATTGATTTCCTTATTATTTTTTTTTTAATGAAGTAATCTACCTGCTCTGGTGTGTTGCTAGGATCAACGAGATGATATACATAAAAAGTGAAATCGCTCAGTCATGTCCGATTCTTTGCAACCCCATGGACTGTAGCCTACCAGGCTCCTCAGTCCCTGGAATTTTCCAGGCAAGAGTACTGGAGTGGGTTGCTATTTCCTCCTCCAGGGGATTTTCCCAACCCAGGGATCAAACCCCGGTCTCCCGCATTGCATGCAAACACTTTACCGTGTGAACCACCAGGGAAGCTTTTGATATATGTAAAAACTGCTTTGTAAAAAATGTGAAAGCATGGGGCCAAAGCATGAGTACTGAGACTTGTGAGATGCCTGCAGAACTTTACCTTAGTTGGCTGAACTAGAGCTATCTGTGGAGAAACTATTGCCAAGATTCCCCTGGTCATGTGGACATCAGGAAGGAATAAGACTTTCTCTGAGATATAGAAATGTGAAATAAAATGAAATCAGCCAGTGAAAGAGCTTTACACTTAAAATAGAATGCAGCACAACCTTAATATAAAAGCAAAAACTATGCAACATTTATTTTTTTAAAAACACAGGAAAATTTCTTGGGATAGGCAAAGATTTCTTAGAACACAGAAAGCTTTAACTATAAAGAAGAAAACAGATAAATGGAACTTCATAAAATTAAAAACTTCAATTAATTAAAAATACCAGTAAGAAAACAAATGGGCAAGCCACATTTGAGAAGAAGCCACTTAAGAAAATATTCTCAAGATGTGTATTTGACAAAGGACTCATCTAGAATAAATTTAAAAACTCCTACAACTCAACAATAAAAAGACAAGCAAGTCAATTTTTAAAATGGGTAGAACAGGAGTCAGTAACTAACCTACCATGCCTACTGTGTTCCAAGCACTATGCGTGGGTTCTAGGGACCAGGGGTTGACTATATCCCAGTTTCTGACCTCAAGGAACTGCACTCTAGTCCGGGGACAGATACGTAAACATAACATAATAAACTGTCAGCGCCCTCCTGCCTGAGGTTCCCCATCGCCCTCCACATCCATTTGTGCTTTATCCATGATTCAGAGAGAGTCAGGTTTCCAGGCTTGGTGAGTTGCTATGTTTCTTTATTTGAATGCGTACATGACACCCAGTCAGTGGTTTTATGGGTCAGACACAGTCTTCTGTGTATATATTTGAAAATGGTGCTTTGAAAGGGGAAAGGTTGGGGTGGGGAATAGAATTCCCTGGTGGTCCAATGGTTAGGACTTTGCGCTTTCACTGCTGAGGGTGTGGGTTCCATCTCTGGTCAGGGAGCTAAGACCCCACCAGCCATACGTGCAGCCAAAAAAATTAAAAGGGGATGGGGGTGGTATTGATTGAAGAGCAAGTGATGGCTGTAGCCTATAGGTACTCCTAACATTCTGCTGTGTGTACAAGAAAGTTCTCTGTGCTCCATTTAGTCCAGGCCTCAAATTATGGCCTGAATCCTGGGACAGCCTAGTACTATATTTAGAGGGGTCTCCTCCCCTAGCCCTGACCAACAGTATCTGTAGTGCTTAAAGGAAAAAAAGTGCTTTAAAAACTGTTCAAATTGTGTACATAACAGACACTTATTTTTAGAAAATACAGATGAAACAAAAAGAATAAAATTTAAAATAATCCAGAATCACCCAACAGCAATAAGCACTGTTAACATTTAGTTGTCAAGTCCACAGGTTGTGCATGCATAGATTCAACCAACTGGGAATCAAAAATATTCAAGAAAAAAGGATTCCAGAAAGTTCCAAAAAGCCATACTTGAATTTGCCATGTTCTGACGACTATTTAAGTTTGCACTCACATTAGGTATTATAAGTAATCTAAAGATGATTTAAGGTAAACTGGAGGACACTTGTAGGTTATATGCAAATACGGCACCGTTTTAACTAAGGGATCTGAGCATCCTTGGCTTTTGGTACTGTGTATGCTTTGAAGTTTTCTTCCGTGCATATTGCTCTGGTTTGAATGTCTGTGTCTCTCCTCCACCAGCTCCACATTAGGTCTTGAGATTAGAGCCCTCCTAAATAAGATTAGTGCTTTTATAAAACAGAAAGATCCCTTGTCCCTTACAATCTGTGTAGAAGGTGCCAGGCATGAACCAAGAAGTGGGCTTTCACCAGAATGCAGCCGTGCTGGCACCTTGATCTTAATCTTGGACTCCGCATCTTTCAGAGCTATGAGAAATACATTTCTGCTGTTTATAAGCCATCTAGTCTGATGTATTTTGTTATAGCAGCCTGAAGACAGATACAGACATATATTTATTTACAATAATGGTGTCATACTGCACATATTGTTTGTAATCTGCTATTTTCACTTAATCTTTTGTGAATATTTTCTCAAGTCACTCATAGGGAAATGAACACAACATTGTTTTAATAATACTGTGTTCTCTACTTTTCAAATTGATTATTATTGGAATTTTAGGGTGTTCCTATCTTTTTGTTATCCTTGTGGCATATATTAATATATTGGGTTGGTAAAAAAGTTCATTCAGATTTTCCCATAATATTGTATGAAAAACCCTAGCGAACTTTTTGGCCAACCCAGTGTTTGAGCCCACAGTTTTCTTGGCAAAGGAAGAGAGAGATGGGAAAGAGTGAAGGGGAAATTATCTCATGTACCTCATAGCAAAATTTCCTAAAAATCCTCTTTATCCCTTTCTACAAAAATCCCAGTACTTCCTCTCTTGTTCTCATCTTATCTGTGCAAATACGCATTCTTCTCCACTGCTAATACTGGTTCCCTTCCTTCCCTCTCCTTCAATCTTCTCATAAACCTTAATCTTTTTTCCTATCTAATTTTTTAAAATAACAGCTTTATTAAGATATAATTCACATACCATAAAACTCACCCTTTTATAAAATTGAGATATAATTCACTTTACATAAACTCTGGAGTTTTGGTTTTATTCACAGACTCAGGTAACCATCACCACTGACTGATTTCAGAACATTTTCCTCACTCCCAGAAGGAACCTCCACAACTCATTAGCAGTCACTCCCCATTTTCCACTCTCTCAGTCCCTGGCAACCACTAATCTACTTTCTGTTTCTGTGGATTTGCCTATTCTGGACATTTCATGTGAAAGGAATCATATAACATCATGCAAAGAGTCCTTTTATGACTGGCTCTTTTCACTTACCTTTTGCAGTTCACACATACTGTATCATATGTACTTCACTCAGTACTTCACTCCTTTTATTGCTAAATAATATTCCATTATCTATACCTTGGTATATCTGTTCATCAGTTGATGAACATCTGGATTGTTCCCACTTCTTTGGCTACTGTGACTAGTGCTACTGTGAGTATTTGTATACAGGCTTTTGCGTGAACATATGTTTTCATTTCTCTTGGGTATATACCCAGGAGTAGAATTTCCAGGTCATATGATAACTCTATGCTTAACATTTTGAAGAACTGCCAGGCTGTTTTTCCAAAGTGACTGTCCCATTTTACAATGTCTTCAGCAATGTTTGTGGGTTGCAATTTCTCCACATCCTCACCAGCGTTTGTTATTGTCTTTTATCTTAGTGAGAGTGAAGTAGTATCTTGTTGTGATTTTTATTTCTCTAATGACTAATGATGTTGAACCTCTTTTCATGTGCTTATTAATCATCTGTATGTATTCTTTGGAGAAATATCTATTCAAGTTCTTTGCCCAATTTTTAATTGGGTTACCTAGGTTTTATTTTTGAGTTGTATATTGTTTATATATTCTGATTCTAAGTCTCTTGTCAGATACACAATTTGCAAATATTTTCTCTCATTCTCTGACTTGTCTTTTCACTTTTTGATAGTGTCCCGTGGAGACTCAAAGGTTTTTGATTTTTATTAAATCTACCTTATCTGTGCTCTCTTTTATCACTTGTTCTTTTGGTGTCTTATCTAAGAAGTCATCCAATAATAACCTTAACCAAAGATAATGAATTTACTCCCATATTTTCGTCTGTAACTCTTTGTCTTGTGGCTCATTTAGCCTCTCTGGTTTCTGCCCTTCTGCCTGTCTACTCCTTACGCTAGTCAACACAAAGGCTTGGAAGTCCAACAGAGGAGCCTTCCTCTCAGAAAGGAAAGGAAGAAGAAAGATGGTAAATACTTGCCTTTTAATTTTAATGTAATTTCAGATCAGATCAGATCAGTCGCTCAGTCGTGTCCAACTCTTTGCGACCCCATGAACTGCAGCACGCCAGGCCTCCCTGTCCATCACCAACTCCCAGAGGTCACTCAGACTCACATCCATCAAGTCAGTGATGCCATCCAGCCATCTCATCCTCTGTTGTCCCCTTCTCCTCCTGCCCCCAATCCCTCCCAGCATCAGAGTCTTCTCCAATGAGTCAACTCTTTGCATGAGGTGGCCAAAATAATGGAGTCTCAGCTTTAGCATCATTCCTTCCAAAGAAATCCCAGGGCTGATCTCCTTCAGAATGGACTGGTTGGATCTCCTTGCAGTCCAAGGGACTCTCAAGAGTCTTCTCCAACACCACAGTTCAAAAGCATCAATTCTTCGGCGCTCAGCCTTCTTCACAGTCCAGCTCTCACATCCATACATGACCACAGGAAAGACCATAGCCTTGACTAGGCGAACCTTTGTTGGCAAAGTGATGTCTCTGCTTTTGAATATGCTATCTAGGTTGGTCATAACTTTCCATCCAAGGAGTAAGCGTCTTTTAATTTCAGGGCTACAGTCACCATCTGCAGTGATTTTGGAGCCCAGAAAAATAAAGTCTGACACTGTTTCCACTGTTTCTCCATCTATTTCCCATGTAGTGATGGGACCAGATGCCATGATCTTCGTTTTCTGAACGTTGAGCTTTAAGCCAATCTTTTCACTCTCCACTTTCACTTTCATCAAGAGGCTTTTGAGTTCCTCTTCACTTTCTGCCATAAGGGTGGTATCATCTGCATATCTGAGGTTATTGATATTTCTCCCAGCAATCTTGATTCCAACTTGTGTTTCTTCCAGTCCAGCATTTCTCATGATGTACTCTGCATATAAGTTAAATAAACATGGTGACAATATGCAGCCTTGACGTACTCCTTTTCCTATTTGGAATCAGTCTGTTGGTCCATGACCAGTTCTAACTGTTGCTTCCTGACTTGCATACAGATTTCTCAAGAGGCAAATCAGGTGGTCTGGTATTCCCATCTCTTTCAGAATTTTCCATAGTTTATTGTGATCTACACAGTCAAAGGCTTTGGCATAGTCAATAAAGCAGAAATAGATGTTTTTCTGGAACTCTCTTGCTTTTTCCATGATCCAGCGGATGTTGGCAATTTGATCTCTGGTTCCTCTGCCTTTTCTAAAACCAGCTTGAACATCAGGAAGTTCACGGTTCACATATTGCTGAAGCCTGGCTTGGAGAATTTTCAGCATTACTTTACTCGCGTGTGAGATGAGTGCAATTGTGCGGTAGTTTGAGCATTCTTTGGCATTGCCTTTCTTTGGGATTGGGATGAAAACTGACCTTTTCCAATCTTGTGGCCACTGCTGAGTTTTCCAAATTTGCTGGCATATTGAGTGCAGCACTTTCACAGCATCATCTTTCAGGATTTGGAATAGCTCCACTGGAATTCCATCACCTCCACTAGCTTTGTTCGTAGTGATGCTTTCTAAGGCCCACTTGACTTCACATTCCAAGATGTCTGGCTCTAGGTCAGTGATCACACCATCCAGATTATCTGGGTCTTGAAGCTCTTTTTTGTACAGTTCTTCTGTGTATTCTTGCCACCTCTTCTTAATATCTTCTGCTTCTGTTAGGTCCATACCATTTCTGTCCTTTATCAAGCCCATCTTTGCATGAAATGTTCCTTTGGTATCTCTGATTTTCTTGAAGAGATCCCTAGTCTTTCCCATTCTGTTGTTTTCCTCTATCTCTTTGCATTGATTGCTGAAGAAGGCTTTCTTATCTCTTCTTGCTATTCTTTGGAATTCTGCATTCAGATGTTTATATCTTTCCTTTTCTCCTTTGCTTTTCGCTTCTCTTCTTTTCACAGCTATTTGTAAGGCCTCCCCAGACAGCCATTTTCCTTTTTTGCATTTCTTTTCCATGGGGATGGTCTTGATCCCTGTCTCCTGTACAATGTCACGAACCTCATTCCATAGTTCATCAAGCACTCTATCAGATCTAGGCCCTTAAATCTATTTCTCACTTCCACTGTATAATCATAAGGGATTTGATTTAGGTCATACCTGAATGGTCTAGTGGTTTTCCCTACTTTCTTCAATTTCAGTCTGAATTTGGCAATAAGGAGTTCATGGTCTGAGCCACAGTCAGCTCCTGGTCTTGTTTTTGCTGATTGTGTAGAGCTTCTCCATCTTTGGCTGCAAAGAATTTAATTGATCTGATTTCGGTGTTGACCATCTGGTGATGTCCATGTATAGAGTCTTCTCTTGTGTTGTTGGAAGAGGGTATTTGCTATGACCAGTGCATTTTCTTGGCAAAACTCTGTTAGTCTTTGCCCTGCTTCATTCTGTATTCCAAGGCCAAATTTGCCTGTTACTCCAGGTGTTTTTTGACTTCCTACTTTTGCATTCCAGTCCCCTGTAATGAAAAGGACATCTTTTTGGGGTGTTAGTTCTAAAAGGTCTTGTAGGTCTTCATAGAACCTTTCAACTTCAGCTTCTTCAGCGTTACTGGTTGGGGCATAGACTTGGATTACTGTAACATTGAATGGTTTGCCTTGGAAACGAACAGAGATCATTCTGTCGTTTTTGAGATTGCATCCAAGTACTGCATTTCGGACTCTTTTGTTGACCATGATGGCCACTCCATTTCTTCTGAGGGAGTCCTGCCCGCAGTTGTAGATATAATGGTCCTCTGAGTTAAATTCACCCATTCCAGTCCATTTTACTTCGCTAATTCCTAGAATGTCGACATTCACTCTTGCCATCTCTTGTTTGACCACTTCCAATTTGCCTTGATTCATGGACCTGACATTCCAGGTTCCTATGCAATATTGCTCTTTATAGCATCGGACTTTGCTTCTATCACCAGACACATCCACAGCTGGGTATTCTTTTTGCTTTGGCTCCATCCCTTCATTCTTTCTGGAGTTATTTCTCCACTGATCTCCAGTAGCATATTGGGCCCCTACTGACCTGTGGAGTTTCTCTTTCAGTATCCTATCATTTTTCCTTTTCATACTGTTCATGGGGTTCTCAAGGCAAGAATACTGAAGTGGTTTGCCATTCCCTTCTCCAGTGGACCACACCCTGTCAGATCTCTCCATTAACACAAATAACATATTTTAATAGTGTCCCTCACACACATATTTATTAGCCATTTGAATTTTTTTCTTTTATGTGTTGCCTGTCTGTGTACTTGAACACGTGTGACTTGCCTGGCTCTTTACTGTACTCAATGTGAAGAGCTCTGATCCTGTGATCTAAATGAGTTACACTTTAAAAAAATCGGTGGTATAAAGGTTCAGCTAAATGATGAAGAAGGAAATGGCAACCCACTCCAGTGTTCTTGCCTGGAGAATCCCAGAGACAGGGGAGCCTGGTGGGCTTCCGTCTATGGGGTCGCACAGAGTCGGACACGACTGAAGCGACTTAGCAGCAGCAGCAAATGATGAAGAACTTAGGCAATGAGGGATTTGGACTCATTGTAGGTAGAGGAAAATGACAGGAATGATAAGGGAAAGAAGAGAAATGAATGAATGAGGAGAAAATAGGTTTGAGAAGTCTGAGCAAATGAAGGCTTTGAGGACCTGACCTTGACAGCACAGGAGACTAGAACTTGAGGGGGGCCATCCTGCCGTGGTCCAGCCAAGAGACCAGAGACGCTCAGAGTGGGCTCCGTGTAGAGAACTTGACCTTAGCCTATCAGAGGTAAAACCAGGAAGACAAGACATTTTAGGGGACCCTCATAGGGAAAGTTCTAGCTAAAACTGGACAGAATTGGGGCACTTCAGAAGATCTGTTCCCTGAGCTACCTAAATATTAAGAATATATTATGCCTCAAGCCTTACCCGATGTTGTGCTGGAGTAATACAAAAAATATAAAAACAGACCCCACGCTGGGAAGGAAGAGGATGGCATCAGCCATACTAGAAATGTGCTGCCTAACTCAGTTGCTATTCAGGAAGCTCTAACACATTAGTAGGAAGAGTGAGGATCCTTGCCCACAGCTAGTCAGAGTGGGACAGGTATTCTGGGGCTCAGGAGGGGAAAGGGGGTCCAAGATGACACAGGTATCAAGTGATATAGTACATTAAAAATTACCTTTCTTGCAAAATTATAGCTTATTGCTGTGCATACCTGACGTATTATTTGTGATGTCCCCTCATCTGTAAGTGTGTGTGTTATAGCTGTGTGTAAGACAATTCCGTGGCTCCTTTGCCTAGCACCCTCTCAGGCATCTTAGGTGGTTTTTCCTTAGTTATGTCATCATTCATAGTTTTTTTCGGACTCAGGACTGGTCATTGTTTACTGCTAAGAGGAGAAAAGGCTGTCCCTGAGATTCCTCAGACCTTCAGAGGTGGCATTAACAGGGGCCTGGCCTTTTGTTCGAGTGTACGTATGGCGAGCTTACTGTGAAGGGGGCACTCGAGAGCTGGCCCTGTGCGGTGAGGCTGTGTACCCCATTGGGCTGAGTCGTCCAGCTCCATGTTGACTGAATCTTTCTTCCTCTTGGGCTCTTCGCCATTTGCAAATGACATGGGTAGGGGCATGTCCCTGACTTCGGGGAGGTGACATTAGGTTCCCTTTCTTTCCCTCTCTTTCCAGGTACCAAGCTCTCCTGATGAAATGTGTTCTGCCCCACTGGGCTCCAGGGGCAGTGTCTGGTGCTGTTGATGCCCTTGTTCGAACTTTCCAGAATGGATAGTCCCCCAAAGCTGACTGGAGAGACCCTCATCGTCCACCACATCCCCCTGGTGCACTGCCAAGTCCCAGACAGGCAGTGCTGTGGAGGGGGAGGTGGAGGTAGCGGGAGCACAAGACCCAACCCCTTCTGCCCACCGGAGCTGGGCATCACCCAGCCTGATCAGGACCTCGGACAAGCCGACTCTCTGCTGTACAGCAGCCTGCAGTCTGGTCCAGGGGGCTCTACACGGTCTGCTGATAGTGCCAAGAGCAGGGGTCGGGATGGAAGAGGCCCCGGGGCCCCTAAACGACACAACCCCTTCTTGCTGCAGACGGGCATGGCCGAGCCAGGACTTGGTGACCTATATGAGGATAGCATCAGTGACAGTGCCGCCCAGCAGTCCTTCCACCTTCACGGGGCTGGCCAGCCCACCTTCCATCTCTCCTCTTTCCAGCTGCCACCGCCTGGCCCCAGAGTGGGCAGGCCATGGGGGGCAGCGCGTAGTCGAGCCGGAGTGGTGGAAGGGCAAGAACAGGAGCCAGTGACCGTCTTGGATGCCCCACACTGCAGCACTGGCCGCTACTGCCGGCCAGAGCCGGAAGCTGAGACCATGGAGCTGGATGAGTGTGGGGGGCCCGGTGGGAGTGGCAGTGGGGGTGGAGCCAGTGACACCTCTGGCTTTTCCTTTGACCAGGAATGGAAGCTCAGTTCCGATGAGTCCCCAAGGAACCCCAGATGCTCAGGCTCAGGCACCCAGCACTGCCGCTGCAGTAGCGCCTCCAGTCAGTCCGAGGCGGCTGACCAGTCCATGGGCTATGTGAGCGACTCCTCCTGCAACAGCTCAGACGGCGTGCTGGTCACCTTCAGCACCCTCTACAACAAAATGCATGGCAACTCCCGTGCCAACCTCAACTCTGCCCCGCAATCCTGCAGCGACTCTTCCTTCTACAGCCACTCGGACCCTGGCGCCTTCTACCTGGACCTGCAGCCCTCCCCAGCTGAGTCGAAGATGTCTTGTGAGTCCCACCACCCTGACAGTGGAGGAAGGGAAGGTGGCTATGGTTGTCCTCATGCCTCATCTCCTGAGCTTGATGCCAACTGCAACTCCTACCGCCCGCACTGTGAGCCCTGCCCAGCTGTGGCTGACCTCACAGCCTGCTTCCAGAGCCAGGCCCGTCTTGTTGTGGCCACACAGAATTACTATAAACTTGTCACCTGTGACCTGTCCTCCCAGTCCTCCCCAAGCCCAGCTGGCTCTTCTGTCACCAGCTGCTCTGAGGAACACACCAAGATCAGTCCTGCCCCTGGCCCTGGCCCAGACCCTGGCTCTAGCCAGCCCTCTGAGTATTACCTGTTCCAGAAGCCGGAAGTCCAGCCAGAGGAACAAGAAGCAGTGGGCTCTGAAGTGGAAGCAGAGGCTCCCATGGGCCGCACTGTGATCGAGGGGCAAGTGTACACCAACACTTCACCCCCCAACCTCAGCACTGGGCGTCAGCGCTCTCGAAGCTACGACCGCAGCCTAGAGCGCAGCCCTCCTGTCCGCTTGGGCTCTCTGGAACGCATGTTGAGTTGCCCAGTGCGCCTCAGTGAGGGCCCCGCCGGCATTACTGGGCCTAGTTCCCCACCTCGGCGGGTTACCTCCTTTGCCGAACTTGCCAAGGGCCGAAAGAAAGCTGCAGGCTCTGGCTCCCCTCCAATGCGAGCAAGCACTGGGGACTCCTCTCAGGAGTTCTCACTCATCCAAGAAGCCCAGCAAGACAGGGTGGGCCCCCGGATGAGGGCACTCACTGTAGCCATAGCCTCCCACCCATGCCCTTGGAGCCAGGAATGGACCTGGTTGGCCCAGAGCCCTGGTCCACCCAGGTCTGTCAGGGCCCCCAGTCCAGTGAGATGCCACCCGCTGGCCTCAGAGCTGCTGGGCAGGGGCCCCTGGCCCAGCTGATGGATCCAGGGCCTGCTCTCCCAGGGAGCCCAGCCAACAGCCATACCCAGAGGGACGCAAGAGCTAAAGCTGACGGTAAGAAGCCTAGTGGCTGGAGAGTAGCAGGTTGTATGCATGGCCTCCTATCAGTAATAGGTCCTGCCAACCACCCCACCTCTACCACTAGAGGTTTCTCAGCCCAGACCCATCATCTTTCCAGTCCAGAGCATGTCCTCCAGTTATAATAGGGGGAGGCGGATAGGGAATAAAGCATACACCAAGGAGATGAAATCAGCAACTGAGAGATCGATATATTGGGATAGCAGGTACTCATAAGAATCTGATTGTGTACTCAGAAGCCTGGGTGACTGGAAAGATGATGATACATGGATAGGGACTGCAAACACAGAAGTAGACTTACTGGGAAAGGAATAGGCCTGAGCTCCATTTTGGACATCAAGGAATTTGCCGTGTTTAAGAGAAATGTCAAACAGACAAACCACACGGCGTCAGTAAGTTCATTCTTTGATCAGTGAGTGTAGCCACTCTTCAAAGAACCTGAGACCTGACACTTAACCTTTGAGCCTCCCAGGCCAGCTCTTCCCTATTTATTTCATTTCGCTTAAGTGATTATTTTATAAAGGCTCTGTGTTGAGTGGATGCTGGTGATAGATGAGAGGGACAATATCTGTCCTCGAGGAATTCTGATGAAGGACGGGAACAGAAAAGGAAGCACAATTAAACTGTAGAGGTGGCAGTTGTATGGCACTGGCCTATGAGAGGAGCACCCAAACAGACCAGAATGTCAGCGGAGCGCTAACACAGTGTACATTTAAGCACAGTCCAGAAAAATGTTAGAGGAGTAGGCTTTGTGGACACTCATAAAAAGAACTCTGTAGGCTCATACAAAAGTCTGTATAAACCACAAAGGCACAGAGTATCTTGATGCTTTCCAAAAACTGCAAATAATTTAGTATAGCCATTGTAGAATGTGGATGGAACCATTAAAGGATTTTAATTAGGGAAATGGCATTTTTTGGTTTGTAACGGCATGTTTTGATTTGCATTTTAGAAAGATCACGGGTGGTTTGAATGGAAGGTAGATTAGAAAGGATGTCTCCCTGGGGGTCAGGAGACCACCATGAGAGACCAGTCATTGGAATAAAAATAGTAGTTGAAGCTATGAGTGGGTGAGAACATCCAGGGAGAATGTGTAGAGTTATAAAGGGAACAAGGGACAGAGCCCTGGGGATACAGTGATTGAAGGGTGAACAGAGCAGTCCTCAAAGGAAACAGAAAAATCAGCCAAGAAAATAGAGGGGAAACCAAGAGAGTGAAGTCATAGGAACCAAAGAAGGAAAAAGTTTCAAAAAGAGATTCAACAAATGAGTTCTGAAAACAAATCACTAGGATTAAGTCTGAAAATCCCCAAAGCAGCATTTGGGAGTGATGAGGGCAGAAGGCAGATCTCAGAGGGTTTGGAAGGAAAGGGGAGATAAAGTAGAGGAAAGATCGATTATGGGGAATTTGCTGTCTGTGGCCTTAGGGTTTCCCTGGTGGTTCAAGCAGTAAAGAATCCGCCTGCAATACAGGAGACCTGGGTTCCATCCCTGGGTCGGGATGATATCCTGGAGAAGGAAATGGCAACCCACTCCAGTATTCTTGCCAGGAGAATTGCATGGACAGAGGAGCCTGGCAGGGTACAGTCCATGGTGTCACAAAGAGTCCGCCACGACTGAGTGACTGACACTTTCACTTTCAGCCTTAGGTTGGTCCGTTGGCTTCTTAAAGGAAAGGGGTTAAAAACCCATAAATGGTGTTATACCTGCTTTTTGGGAGATGGCAGTATATCAGATGACTTCAGGCTCCTAAACACACATGGAGGAACTGCCCCAGAAATGCAAGAAGGTCTCTAGGGCAGAGGGGGCTCAGAAACGGCAGGGATTGGCCAGAGTCGTCTGAACCCACACTCTTCTCAGACTGCAGTGCCTGGTGGGTATATCTGGGCACAGACAGTGCTTGGCTGGCACGCTGAGGACAAGGTCAGTCCTGATCAGATATGGGAGGAGAAGCTTTAAAAGTGTTTTTGCTATCAGATAAGACTTTTCATAATAATATAAGACTTTTGTTCCATAAATCTCCAGTGACCTATCATAGGGCTTTCTTTTTGTTCTGTACAACTTTTTTATTTTTAATCAAAAAATGATGAATTCATGAATGACAAAAGAAGTGAGATCTCTTTGAGATTCTGAGCAGCAGAATCTAGATTTTAAAAGGATTTTACCAAGTCTGGAAAAAACGTTTTGTTCTTTCAAGGACCAATATGAACTTTGATATGTAAGTGCTCTTCTTGATTTGGGATATTTATTAATAATTGATTGCAAACTCAGAATGAGTCAGCAGTTAGGAAGGGCTTCTAAAAAGTTAAAATGACTGGATTCTTTTATAGACTCCAGAAGGGAGGAGTTGATAGTCCCCTCCACTCCTGTGAACCTTAGAGCTCAACTGGGATTCTGGGCGCTCCATTCTAAGAGGGAACTGAGGGACTGGGGCTCTGTTGCCTGCAACATGGACTTGAGTGAATGCGATCTCTATCTCCAGTGTTTCTAAGGGCTGTCTCAAAGAACAGGAGAAACCTTTTCCCCTGTATTCCCAGAGGGTAGAATTGACACCTACTCCCCACTGTAGTCACCCCTCCCCCTTTCCCAGTCTTCCTCCTCTGCCTCAAACCTACCCTGAGAACTTAGCAGGGAGGATTTTTAAAAGAGTAGGAATAGATAGTCTAATTCAAACATACTCTATATAGCATGTACAGTAAAGCTGAAGTTGGGAGGGCCTAATCTGATAGCCAGGGTCAGCTCAGGCTTGAAATTTGATATTTAAATAAGTGGAGAGGATGAAGGCATTGCCAGCGGGAAAAGCAGTGTGCTTAAAGATGGGAAAGGGATGGGAAGAGCCGTGTCAATGGGGAGGGTAGCACATTTGCCACAGGGGTGGCCACCAACCTGCCTGAGATTAGACTTTGTTCTGTGGGCAGCAGAGCCACAGGAAATAGAACTGGTGTTCTAGGAAGTGAGCTGGTCCATGTAAGAAGATTTGGATGTAGCGAGACCATACTGAACCAAGGGTGACAGGATACGTTCATGTCTTTTATTCAGTACCTACCATATACCAAGATCCATTCTAGGCACTGGGGATACAGCAGGGAACAATTTAAAAATCCCTGCTTTTCCAGAATCCTAATAAGGAGTAATGGACAATAAACAAATAAGATAATTTCTGACAGTGAAAAATGGCTAAAAAGGAAATACAACAGGGTGATGAGAGCATGACTTGCCTGAGGCACTGGGGCAATCACAGAAGGTCTTGAGGAGGAGGTGATGCTTGAGTTGATGCCTAGCTGATTTCAGGCAGAAGGAACAGCAGTAAACAAGACCCCAAGAACTTGACATGTTTAAGGACCGAAGAAGGTATGACTAGAGCATAGTGAGCAAGGGAGATTGAAAAGGGCTGTTCGCTAAGCCCTGACTGGGACTGGCAGGAGAGTATAGTCTGAAAATGTCCACGGAGAGTGGTTCTGAAACACCTGCTTTATGAGGTTGTGGTCACCATCCCCTTAAGACTCGCCGAAATAAATAAATGCAGAAAGATAAGGAGTAGGAAAATCCAGCCTGGTACCATTTCATGTGTGGTGCGATGTGGCAGAGAGAATATTAGCCCCAAAGCCACACTCTGACTTAGGCACAATTCTAGCTCTGCCACTTCCTAGTTGTGTGACCTTGGGCAAATGACTTAATCTCTAAATTTCCAATGCCCAGGTCTTTTAACTATGGATACTAATTCCTGCTTCAGAGCTATTGAACCCAGGGTGCGAGTGAGCCACACCCAGGGTTTCAGGTGATTGGGCGGTTATAGCGCCACCTTGTGTTTATTCTGGTGTTGACAATGCGCAGTGTTTAATTAGAAGCACATCCCATAGGCAAAGACTTTGCCTCTGTGCAGTGTTGGAGTGTTGTGTTTAGTTCTGAGACCCATGTTCTGTGGGACACTGACTAGAAGATTGGCTGAAAGAACAGGAGAGGACCAGCCTTGGTAAACACACCTCTGTGTGGAGGGAGCAGATGTGGACTCTGGGGTTCCAATGCTAGGATCAGTGAAGAGTATGACTGGGGTAGATTGGGTGACAGGAAGCTGATTCTGGCGGCAAGTAAAGAAATATTTTATTATGGTTAGATTTGATCAAGAATGAAATATGTGGGCTGTAGTTGAGGAGGGGATGATGGGTGGAAGCTTGAAGTAAATTAACATCTGGACACTGAAAATATGTGACTGACTCCAGGCCTTTAGACCTTAGATACAAAGGAGAAGGAAACGGCAGCCCACTCCGGTATTCTTGCCTGGAGAATCCCAATGGACAGAGGAGCCTAGCAGGTTACAGTCCTTGGGGGTCACAAAGAGTTGGACATGACTAAGTGACGCTTTCGCTTTCACAAAGAAAATGGTGGTTCTGCCATTGGCAGAAATGGAAATCATCAGAATGAATGAGGTATTTTAAATAGCAAATTTTAATTGGAAACAGAAACCTAAAGCAGAATGATCTAGAGGTCAAGAGAAAGGTTGAGGCTAAAGCCATGGGTTCAGAAGTCGTCTATATGACTGTCTGAACATGAACAATGCAGGGAAAAAAAGTGTAAAGGGAAATATAAGAATTGAGCCTTAAGATGCACCCACATTTGAAGTCAAGAAAAAGAAGAAGGGCTGAACAGCCAAGAGACAAGTCAATATCATGAAAACACCAGGAGAAGATGGGAGAAGCAGTGGCACATTCCACAGAGTCGATTACCCCTACCCTACTCAGCTCCTCCAGCCTAGGTCCGGCCCTCTCTCTCTCCCTGGTGAGCATCATCTCCTGACTGCTTCTTTGCTTCCTCTCATGTGATTTCAGTGTTTGATTCCTTCTCCATCCCTGTTGCCGCAGGGGGTGGTGCTGAGAGCCGACCGGTCCTTCGATACAGCAAGGAGCAGAGGCCAACCACGCTGCCCATCCAGCCGTTCGTGTTCCAGCACCACTTCCCCAAGCAGCTGGCCAAGGCCCGGGCCCTGCACAGCCTTTCCCAGCTCTACAGCCTCTCAGGCTGCAGCCGTGCACCGCAGCCTGCCCCCACAGCTGCCCCCACTGCTCAAGGCCCAGGCCCAGCTCCTTCAGGGGAGCCACAGGTGCCCACCCACAGGGGTGCCAGGAAAGCCAGGCCTGAGCCAGAGACCTCGCGGCCATCACCCCTGGGCAGCTACTCCCCCATCCGGAGTACTGGCCCCTTTGGGCCCAGCACCGACTCTTCAGCCTCCACTTCGTGCTCCCCTCTCCCAGAGCAGGCCACAGCCACAGAAAGCCCATCTCCATGGGGCCTTTCCTGTCCTCCTGCTGTCCGGCCTGCCGTCTCCCAGCAGCCGCAGAAGGAGAATCCGAAGATACTGACCTTGGCTGAGTACCGGCTCCATGGGACAGGAAGCTTGCCTCCTCTGGGCTCCTGGAGATCTAGCCTCGGCCGAGCGGAGAGCCTGGCCCGGGGAGGTGGCGAGGGCAGCATGGCTTCCAGGCCCAGTAATGGTATGAAGCTCACTGCCCACCCCCTTTCCCACCCCAGGCAGTCTACCTCCCCTTTGAATGACTTCCTGTACTCTACATGGGGTCACAGGTTACAGTGTGTGCAACTGTAGCTAATATCCCAACCCTTGGGTTTTATACAGGCCCACTGGGTGGGTATGAAATGCTGTCTCTTAACTATTTCCTGTCTCTTCTGCTAATCTCTCCTGATTTCAGCCAACCACCTATCCCCTCAAGCACTCAAGTGGCGAGAATACAGGAGGAAGAACCCTCTAGGGCCCCCTGGTTTGTCAGGGAGCCTAGACCGAAGGCCACAGGATGCTCGGCTGGCCCGAAGGAACCCCATCTTTGAGTTCCCCGGCTCTCTCGGTGCTGCTGGCCATCTGAACTGCCGGCTGAATGGTGTGTGGGCCAGGTCCCCAGCAAACCCAGGGCAAGCTCTGCTGTAGCCGGGAGGGAAGGGGTCAGTCCCAAAAGAGCACATCTCAGAGGACATGAGGCACAGACCTGAGCTGCCACTCAGGAAGACAATTGCTTAGGATTGATTTTTCTCTTCTTTCCAGGTCAAGTAGTGAAGCCGTTACCACTAACCTGCCCTGACTTCCAAGACCCTTTCTCCTTGACTGAGAAGCCCCCCGCTGAGTTTTGCCTGTCCCCAGATGGCAGCTCAGAGGCTGTATCCATTGATGTGCTTCAGAAAAAAGGTGAATATCATTCCTAGCTCAAGACTGGAAATCTGCTGTTACTACCTTTTTACACCTGTGGCCCAACTATCTAGCCCTTCAGAATATTTCCCTGTCTTAGAACTCCAAGTGCTGGGAGGGAATTAGCACAAGCTCTGGGGCAAGAGGCAGAAGTCTGTACTGTGGATCATGAGTATCTGCAAGTGAGCAACAGTCATTTATCAGATGCTTTAGACTGTCTCCAGTCTCTTCCCTCAGGGAGCTTTGTGTAGGGAGGGAGATACCTGTGTGCTATACCAGGGGAGCTCAAGGGCTACAGGAAAAGGTGGCTTGGATAAGCATGATCGTAACATCTAATCAGATGAGGACTGACAGGGAACCAGTCTATTTAGCAGAGCCATTTAAATGAGATGATAAGGAGAAGATTGAGCATAACTGTGGGCTGAAGAGAAGGAGCTTTTGAAAGGGAGAAAGATGAAGCTAAAGTCCCTTGCAGAGACAGAGCAGGGGACCCCAGGGCATCGAGAGGGAAGAACCTTAGGCAAGAAGGGGAATGGCCACCTTCCTCCAAGATGGAAAGGGAGTAAGGGAGGGCAGGTGAGAAGGAGGATAGATGTGATGTAGTCCCGTCTTTTGGATGGAGAGGGAAGTTGAATTCATTACCAGTGGCCTCTGTTCTCTGAGTGAAGTAGAACCAAGGGCTTGAGAAGAGGGGTACAGATTTGGCATGGCAACCTGAGGGCATAGCAGAGGGTGCTACAAGGCACTCATCAAAGAAGTACCCTTCCCAGGCCCTGGGTGAACAGCCTTGGACTTTCTCCAACAGCAGCCAGTAGCCTGGTTTCTCAGAGTAGAGAGGATGGAGAGTTAGACTGATCCAGGTTTGAAGTAAGAGGGCAAGGAAGTGAGTACGTTGAGTGTCTTAATGGAATCGTTGGGGTGGGTTTTGGCAGAGAGGTTAAAACAGGAAGGACTTGAGAAGTGGGTAAAACCAGGAAGAAGCCAAGGCCTGTGGTACCTATGTAGGGACAGAGAAAGAGAGAGAGAGAATGTAAGCCCTTCCCTCTCCCCACTGAGGGCCCCCTCCCAGGCAACTTGCCTGGGGACTCACTTAGGGACCTGGCGCATCAAATTCTCACTTGCAGGGCTGGTGAAAGCTGTCAACACTGCTGTGGACCTCATTGTGGCCCATTTTGGCACAAGCCGGGATCCCGGGGTCAAGGTAGGCGAGAGACTGGAGAGCTGAGCTCCGTCCTGCTGACCGTCACCTATCCTGTGCTACCCCCGTCCCTTGCTCTCCTTCCCCCAGAACTCAGAGTTGGGTCCTCAGGGATGGGGACCACAAGAGAAGTACCGTAAGGACTAAGGCAGTCAGAAAGGACCAAGGTTGCAGGTAATTCCCTGTACTTCCCTGCTGCATCCACAGGCGAAGCTGGGGAACAGTTCTGTGAGCCCCAATGTGGGCCACCTGGTTCTGAAGTACCTGTGCCCTGCGGTGCAGGCAGTGTTGGAGGACGGACTCAAGTCTTTTGTGCTGGACGTCATCATTGGGCAACGTAAGAACACACCGTGGAGTGTGGTGGAGGCCTCCACACAGCTAGGTCAGTGCTGGTGGCAAGGGAAGAAGCCCAAGCTGAATTTTCAGGGTTCCAAAGATGGTGACCTCCAACTCTGGCTTCCTCCCAGGCCCATCCACCAAGGTCTTGCACGGCCTGTACAACAAAGTCAGCCAGTTCCCAGAGCTCACCAGTCACACCATGCGCTTCAATGCCTTCATCCTCGGCCTGCTCAAGTGAGTGTGTGGAAATCTGCAGCCCACCAGCCCCTCCCCTGGGCCCCAGCACCTCTGAAGAACCAACTCCCTAGACTGAATCAGAAAGGGTGAATCTGCAGGATCTGTGGCCAGGCTCAGGCCCACTTTCTCCCCACCTTGCTACAGCCTCTCTTAGTGGGTCACAGGTTTCCCACCAGACCCATGACTCTGATCACCAATACAGGCTTCTGCTTTTATAAATCTATAATCTGGCTCACTTGGAAATTAATCTGGTTCTCAGTCTCCATGGGTATTATAACCCTGAACCTCTCAGTTCCAGCACTGCTTCCGAATCCTGCTTGACCCAATCCACCTTGGCACGTATATCGTAGTATCCTTCTTTCTCGAGTATGAGCCAGGGTCATCCCCTCTGGCCCTGAGCTGCCCTGTCCTCTCATTCAGTAGCTGCCCTGACTTCTTCGGTCATGGGCAAGTCGACTCCATTCTAAGAAGTGATTGGCTTGTGAATCACCCCTGCCAACATCCTCTCTGAGTTTCTAGAACCATGTAACATGAAACTACCCCTGCCATAGAAAGGAGATGTTCACCTGTACCTCTGTTGTATGTCTGACCCCCCCCATATCTGTCTCCTTTGTACGTCACGATCTGGCTATAGCCACACAAGACTCAACTCTTCACCTCTCTCCCTGCAGCATCCGGTCCCTGGAGTTCTGGTTTAATCACCTCTATAACCACGAAGGTAACACTCAGAACCCTGCTCTGTCTTGCCAACTCAATACAGGCCAGTCCTGGGAGGACCAAGAGGGGGCGGCGGCACTGCTGTCCTTGCAGAGTCTAGAGGTGGGGAGGAGAACCACACAAGCTTTCATCTCGAGGCTTGGGCTTCTACCCAAGTCCTTTCCCAGCCTCTGTTATGTTAGAGCCTGGGAGCCAGGAGGATACTCAGGCAATCTGGAAGTCAGGGTGGCCAGGAGCCTCTCCTCTGAACTCAAGGTTGCTGCTTAAGCTGATAGAACATGTTCACCGCACAACTTCCAGAGGCATTATTCACACCACAGTGCAACTCAGTGGCACAGCCTGCCCAGCAGCATGCGATGGCTCTGCCCAGCTTGCTTTTCCGAGGCCCACCCCAGGCCAGGCTCTGCTTCTCTATGTGGCTCAGTCCCTCTCTCTTTCTCCCCTAGATATCATCCAGACCCACTACCAGCCGTGGGGCTTCTTGAATGCAGCACATATGGTGTGCCCTGGGCTCTTTGAGGAGCTGCTGCTGCTGCTCCAACCCTTGGCCCTCCTGCCCTTCAGCCTAGACCTGCTGTTCCAGCACCGGCTGCTGCAGAGTGGCCAGCAGCAGCGGCAGCACAAGGAATTGCTGCGAGTGTCCCAAGACCTGCTGCTGTCTGCCCACTCGACCCTGCAGCTGGCCCGCTCCCGCGGCCAGGACGGCCCTGGAGATGTGGACAGGGTGGCCCCCGGGGAGCGGGTGAAGGGTGTGGGTGCCCCAGAAGGTGGAGAAGAGGAGGAGGAAGAGGAGGAGACAGAGGCGGCCGGGAGCTCAGGGCGCGGCAGGTGGGCCCGAAGTGGGCAGGCTGGCTGGTGGTACCAGCTCATGCAGAGCTCCCAGGTCTACATCGATGGCTCCAGCGAGGGCTCTCGGTTCCCCCGAGGTAGCAGCACTGGTAACATCAGCGAGAAAAAGAAAGGGGCAGGAGGCGTGGGGCCACCCCCCCGAGAGGGAGTCGTGGAGGGAGCGGAGGCCTGCCCTGCCCCTGAGGAGGCCCTCAGCCGGGAGAGGGGCTGGCCCTTCTGGATGGGGAGCCCCCCTGATTCTGTACTGGCGGAGCTGAGGCGGAGCCGGGAGAGGGAGGGGTCCGCTGCCCCCACAGCAGAAAATGAGGAAGGAGCATCTGAGCCTTCACCAGGGGGCATCAAGTGGGGACACCTCTTTGGGTCCCGGAAGGCTCAGCGGGAGGCCCGACCCACAAATAGGTAAGAGGTGGCCCCTGGTGGAGACTAGGGGGTGGGAGAGCCTGCTCTAAGACGGGCACAGATGGAGCCAGAGCCCTGGCCACTGTCCCCTAGGCTGCCCTCGGACTGGCTGAGCCTGGACAAGTCTGTGTTCCAGCTCGTGGCGCAAACAGTGGGTGCCCGCCGGGAGCCAGAACCCAAGGACAGTCTGCAGGAGCCACCCTCTCCAGGCCTGCCTTCCAAGCCTCCATGGTGAGCCAGGGAGACTGGAGGATTGGGGGGCTGAGGCTGGCTCGGGATGGGCTTTCTCTGACCTCCATTTGTTGTCTCCCCAGTGAGGTGAAGGCGCTGTGCCACCATCTGGCCACAGGCCCTGGACAGCTGAGCTTCCGCAAGGGAGACACCCTGCGGGTGCTGGGGCCAGCCGGGGCGGACTGGCTGCGCTGCAGCCGTGGCCCTGACACCGGCCTGGTGCCCCTGACCTACGTGACTCTGACCCCAACTCCAAGTCCAAGCCCTGGAAGCAGCCAGAACTGAGGCCCTGTGCATGCTGGCGGCCTCAGGGACCCGCACAGCCCCCAGGCTCCTCGTCTAAGGGCGCTTCCCAAGCCGCCTGGCCTGGTTACAGAGAGTAGACCGAGAGCTGGGGGCCGCATATCCCCGTGCTCAGTATTAATTACTCCCCATTACCTGTCCCAGTGACCTCGTCCGGACCTCCCCCCAGGAGAGGAGGGAAGGGATGCAGTACTGGGCTGCCAGAGTCTCCCCAGCCAATCTGGCCAGTCCTCCCATGGGTGCAGACAGGTACTTCCCCGTGGAGGGAGGTGACCAGAAGGCCCACTTGCAGGGTTCCCTCGGCCAGGTGGTGAGGAGGTTGGGTGACAGTATTGGGGCCAGTTCCCTAAGCCCCCAGCTGTAAATAGGCTGTGGCCAGTGCCTGGTGGTCAAGGAGGGATGAGGAACCCAGGCTTCTGTTTATGTATTTATTTATTTATTTATTACACCTATTAATAAAAAAGGTGCTCGGCCTCCAAACTGTTCTCTCTTTGTGCTTCCTCCCACCCGCCAACCCGCCTTTCTTCTTTCCAAATGGATGGCTGGGATAGGACGACAAGGGAAGAGAGAACTTAAATGCCAGGTACCTACACCAGGAGCTGCTTCTGGAGGGTGCTGAGACCCAGAGCATCCTGGGTGAGATGCCCATACGTGCGGCCGAACTGGAACTTATACCCTGTGTGGCCGAAAGAGTCTGTCATCTGTAGCCAGAGGCACAGAAAAGTTATTTCACAGCCAGTTACCCAGAACCTCCAAGTTATCCTCCAAACTCTGGTCCTCACTCCCCACTAGGAGCTATGTCAGTTCCTTTTCTGCCCAGTGATAAAGCTGAACCTCACGATCCAAGGACCCCTCCCTGTATCTACTAGTTCCCATCCCCCAAACCACCTCCACCTATCACTCACCCACACTCACACACATACACACACAAATATCCCCGTCCCCAAAGCCTCCCTCCTGGGCCGTCCTCACCTGGCACATAGCCCCCGTATTTAGGTAAAAGGCCCAGGTGCTGAGGGTAGGTCCGGGACAGTGCAGGGAGATGCTTAGGATCCTTCTGGGACCTGCCCAGTGACTTCATCTCTCCAAACTCCTGCAGCGCCTGGTTGCTGAGCACAGGAAAGCTGGAGCCGAAGAGGAAGCGAGCACGGGGCACATAACCAGTGAAGCCTGGGGGGTGGGAACACTCAGTCAGTACCTTCTGGGCACACCCCCAGGCCTTTGGTCGTTACCCACATCCTCTCACCTGACATGAAGAACTTGCGAGGGTCTCTGTCATCCATGGAATAGGGGGAAGCCTTGTGAGGAGAAATTGATAGAGGAGAAACGGCAAACAAATTCAGCCCCTGGGTTGTAACACAAGCTCCCAGGGCAGTGGGGCTGGTGGTCTGGCCCTGTACCCACAGCCAGCCTACACATGGCCACTGCAGGCCTGGGCACACAGAGGTAAGGGCTCCCCACTCCCACCACTGGACTCTGCCTCAGCCTTCTCATCTCACTTGTTCCGCCTCCTGCCCCAGCTCCGGCTCCTTTTCCACCTCCAGCTCCACCTCCGGTTTTGGCTCTTGGTCTTTCTCCACATCTTTTTCTCCCTTGGCCTCTTTGGGCAGCTCCTGACTCCCCTGTCCTCCGCTCCTCTGAGTAAAACCATTCAGAGCCTCAGCCCAGACCTGGCTGCAGTTCTTGGCAAAGATGAACTGTGCCTGTGGCACAAAACCTAGGTGGGCAGGGGGCAAGGAAGATGCATTAGAGCGTGGGGCCCGTGTTCTGGGATGGGGGCCCCTGTTCATACCTGTGTCCGAACCTGTGTACCCGGGGACCATGCTGGAGCTGAGCCTTTCGTGTCCACGCCTGACAGGCAGGCTTCTCCTGCGAGGCTCAGGGGATCTTGGAGGCTGAATGGGAGGCAGAAGTGTGCGGTGGGCAGGGGGCCAGGCGAGGCCAGGAGAGCCGCGAAGTAGCTGCCCAGTCATCTGTCCGTAGGTCTGGCCCATGCTGAACTGAAGTAGTGGGCAGTGTCCAGTGTACCTGCAGCACAAGTCTCACCCGCTCACCTCGAGTCCCCCTGCCTCACCATCCCCAGACAGAGGAGCAGAGACCGCGGGGGCCCTGATCATTCCTGGACTCTGCTGTGTGTATATTAGGAGCAGGCATTTCTTAGTTCTCTGTCTGGGTTTTCAACCTTCCCCTCGGCTGTTACCCTGTTGCCATGGAGAGTACAACACAAAGCTTCACAGCAGGCCCGGTTCCTACTATTCCTTTGCTTTTCCTTTTCCATCCAACATCATAGACATCATAGATAACCCATCCATAAGCCGCCCATACCACAATGTCCACTTGGCCCCCAAGGCCGAGGTGGCACAACTCTATATCCTTATTACCTCTACTCCCAGAAGCAATGGGTATGCTCTTACCCCGGGATATAATGAGGGTTCTGGGGGTTCAGTCCTGGTATGAAGGTGCTGGCCATAGCCATGGGGACCCAGGCAGTTCCTTTTGTTTCTCTTTGAGCTCAGCCTCTGGGCTCTGTGTACTGACTGTGTCCAGGGCTGGGAGGCTGAGTCAGCGGCAGGAGGCGGGGCTCAGAGAGGAGAGAGGGGAGGGGGTCCTGGTGTGATGACAGCCAGGGCCAAGGCCAGCAGACCAGGAGAGCAGAGGCTCGCTGGTCTGTCTGCTCCTGAACAAAGGCAGAGCTGCCACCTGGGGACAGAGAGAAGGCTGAATACAGACAGCCTTCCCGCTGCCGGACCGAGGAAGCCCTCGAGTAGGAGGCAGGGGAGCAAAACCTGATAGATCCATTGAGCCATTCCTAAGCCCCTCTCGAGCACCTGAGGAGATGTGGGTTCTCCTCTCTCTCAGTCTTGGTTGAAGGTGATTTCCTAGGAAAGCCCAGAGGGGAGGTAATAGGGGAAAAAGGAACCAAGAGACCTCTAAGCAGTGACATTGTTTATTTTTAATAATAGAACTTGACAAGAATTACTGCTATAATCCATATCATCATCCACTCAACAAATATGTCCTGCTCTACCGGGCACACACTACAACAGCAGAAGGTGCAGAGGAGCGGGAGTCAGAATGGCTAAGCTCTATGAGACTATGCTATGCTATGCTAAGTCACTTCAGTCGTGTCTGACTCTGTGTGACCCCATAGACGGCAGCCCACCAGGCCTCCCCGTCCCTGGGATTCTCCAGGCAAGAACACTGGAGTGGGTTGCCATTTCCTTCTCCAATGCATGAAAGTGAAAAGAGAAAGTGAAGTCACTCAGTCATGTCCGACTCTTAGCAACCCCATGGACTGCAGCCTACCAGGCTCCTCTGTCCATGGGATTTTCCAGGCAAGAGTACTGGAGTGGGATGCCATTGCCTTCTCCGCTATTAGACTATAGGCAAGTCATTTAGTATCTGAAGCCTCCCATCCTCATTTATAAAATGCAGGTACTACTACTCACCCTGCCACTGTTGCGAGCCTCAGATTAATGTATACAAACATGCTTTGTAACAATAAAAACCATGAAGCCAGAGTGGTGGGGTAGGGGAAAGGGCATGGGTGTGAGTTCAGGCAGCCATGAGCTCCTAATAGTTAGCGGCCTTTAGCTGTAAGCAGGTGGCTCCCTCTGAACCTAAAATCCCTAAACTCTTAACAAGAAAGTTAAAATAGCCTAGCCTACCAAGATGCTGTTAAGAATACAGTCAGTCACCGCAGCACTGTTGATAATAGCCAGGACATGGAAGCAACCTAGATGTCCATCAGCAGATGAATGGATAAGAAAACTGTGGTACATATACATGATGGAATATTACTCAGCCATTAAAAAGAATGCATTTGAATCAGTTCTAATGAGGTGGATGAAACTGGAGTCTATTATACAGAGTGAAGTCAGAAAGAAAAATACCAATACAGTATACTAACGCATATATATGGAATTTAGAAAGAAGACGGAAGAGCCTGGTGGGCTGCAGTCCATGAGGTCGCTGAGAGTAGGACATGACTGAGCAACTTCACTTTCACTTTTCACTTTCATGCATTGGAGAAGGAAATGGCAACCCACTCCAGTGTTCTTGCCTGGAGAATCCCAGGGACGAGGGACCCTGGTGGGCTGCCATCTCTGGGGTCGCACAGAGTCGGACATGACTGAAGCGACTTAGCAGCAGCAATGATGACCTTATATGAGACACAGCAAAAGACAGAGGTAAAGAACAGTCTTTTGGACTCTGTGGGAGAAAGTGAGGGTAGGATGATTTGAGAGAATAGCACTGCAACATGTATATTATCATATGTGAAACAGATCGCCAGTCCAGGTTCGATGCATGAAACAGGGTGCCCAGGGTTGGTGCACTGGGATGACCCTGAGGGATGGGATGGGGAGGGAGGTGGGAGGGAGGGTCAGGGATGGGGAACACATGTATATCCATGGCTGATTCATGTGAATGTATGGCAAAAACCACTACAATATTGTAAAGTAATTAACAATCAAAATAAATTAATTTTTAAAAAAAGAATACAGTCAGATAGTGTGTGTGAAAAGACTTACCCCAGCACCTGGCACACAGCTACTAAAATTTAATTTCATTTCCAGTTGTTTAGTATTATCTCTAAACTTCTAATACAAAGGGGAGATCAGTGAATGGTTAGTAAATTCAGTGAATACAGGTTTTCTCAATGTGGGAGTTCAGGGGAAGGAGATATGAAGGTAATGTTAATAGGAGGCAAATTAGAATTTGTTATGAAAACCATTCAGATTCTAAGAGAAGTACAGACCAAGAAAAAGAGATCTGGGGGATGTTAGCTTTCCAGGAGGCAGAGCCTCTGCCCTCCTCCCCTCCCCTCTCCCCACTGCCAGTGCCAGGGCTAACCAAGCATGTGTCACTGACTTCTTCAGCTTGCACAAGAGCACTGGGCACCAAAGAATAAATTTCATGTTCCTCACTGTTCTGCCAAGGACAACCTTGGTATGTGTCATGAGAGCTAGAATTGTAGGGGGCATGGCTCACAGGAACTATGCTAGAGTGAGGGAGGGAGGTGAAGGCAGAGCCTAGAATAGCAGAAGTATGTCAAGGCTAGCAACCTGGATTCTGTAACAGACACTGTTGGTTGCACACTTCACACCTATTCCCTACCCTAATCTCCCTTCTTCCTAACAGGACTTCAATTTTGTTCTGCCAAGCAGTCAGGAGCTTCACTGAAGCTCAGAACCAGCCATAGGAATGAGTCTTGATTAGTCGAAGCCCATCATAGTGGTCCCGTTACCCCTGCCAATGACTGGTTAGGTGTGGGCTTGTGGCAATCTGGACAATATGAGGGCAAGCCTGGTGGGATGAAGGAGCGTCCTAGGGAAAGTTTCTTTGCTCTTAAAAAAGATGCACAACAAATTAGAGAAAGAGAGATGGACAAAAAGGAATGTCTTTTCCTGCCTCGAGAAATTCTGTGAATGTGATGTTGGAACTTTGGCAGGAATCATAAATCTTGTGGAAAGCTAAGCTAAGCTCCAGACAAAGCCTTAAATCCATCCAGGGTGGATGGTAGAATAGAAAGGCCTAGGTCCCTGATGGTAATGTAGAGTCTCGGAATTAACCAACCTTCTTATGAAGTGATTTCATTATTGTTAAGGCCACTTCTAAGTTCTCTTTTACTTAGAGTCAAAGGCATCATAATATAAAACAAAACAAAAACACTAGTTCAAATTCTAGTCACTAGAGATACAGACCCTGGCTAAATTCACCACATCAGACCCCAGTATTCTCATCTATAAAATGGTAAGCTAACGTTACTACGTCATTGAGTAGGATAAGTCACTAGAGATACAGACCCTGGCTAAATTCATCTCATCGGACCCCAGTATTCTCATCTATAAAATGGTAAGCTAACGTTACTACCTCATTGAGTAGGATAAGGTAGCTGAATCATGCATAATGAAGAAGAATCAGCAAAAGAGCCCCAGAAGGAGCCAATAAAATAAGAGAATCAAAAAAACTAAAGGAAGGGGAATTCCCTGGTGGTCCAGTGATTAGGATTCTGAGCTCTCACTGCTAAGGGCTTGGGTTAGATCCCTGGTTGGGGGGCTAAGATCATGCAAGCGCTCCCCCTACCCCCAAAAAAAAAAAAAAAAGAAACTAAATGAAGAAAGTAATTCAAGACGTGAAAATGGTATTATGGTTATATATAAAATTACCTTGGAAGATAATACTAATGAAGTGTCATAATGCCTGCAATGTATTTTCAAATGGTACAATAAAAAATTATACTAAATAGTACAGTATAACCATACTCCCAGGGATGGGGGAGCCTGGTGAGCTTCCGTCTATGGGGTCGCACAGAGTCGGACGCGACCGAAGCGACTTAGCAGCAGCAGCAGCAACCATACTATATCAAATACCACACCATACAATATTATATCAGAGAAAAACAGAACAAACACAACAAAGTAACAATCGTTGAATTGAGCTGAGGGTATATAGTTGTTTGGACTCCCCTGGTGGCTCCGCGGTAAAGAATCCACTTGCAATGCAGAAGTTGCGGGAGACGCAGGTTTGATCCCTGGGTTGGGAAGATCCTCTGGAGGAGGGCGTGGCAACCCACTCCAGTATTCTTGACTGAAGAATTTCCAGTTGTTTAATTTAACTTCCAATTGTTTAGAACCTGGCAGGCTACAGTCCATGGGGTTGAAAAGAGTCAGACACGACTGAAGCAACTTAGCATGTACACACAGATGTTCATTCTGTATTCCTTCAACTTTTCTGCATGTTTGGAATTTTTTCAAAATAAAGAGCTAGTGGAGGGGACTGTTTTAAAAGGAATAGGATATGCATATATCCATTTAACTGCTCTTCCTAAGATCACACAAAAATTACCCATATTGAGGGTTCTAAATACCATTTCCAATGAAAAGGAATCATGAATCATTGGAAAAAATAACTGATAGCAGCTCCAGTCTAGCAATTCACAAACTGAGCCTAGAACATTTTATTATATCAAAGAGCAAGAAACCTTAAGAGTCATGTCAAAAGGACTCAGAAGCCAACTTGAATGTGTCCAGTGGCCAAAATAGGACAGTTTAAAAATCAAAAAGTTTTTTTAATTGCCAGTGATTAAGACATATCATATATGTATTAAATTATGAGTTTATGATGATACTAAAAAAAACATCTCATTGGTCACTGTTGGAGGATGCTAGAGAACCGACTCACTACTTTAAAAGCTGGTAAAATAAAAGAGAAACAAGCATTTTTTTTTTTTTTTGCCTTTTCCATATGAATATGTCTCTGAGTAACAAGTAGTTTAATGAGGAAAAGTTCTCAATCAGGAACAATTTTGCCCCCAGGGGGACAATGTCTAAATGACATTTTAGTCATCACAACTGGAGGAACTGCTACTGACATTCAGTGGGTCAAGGCCAGGGATGCTGCTACATCCCTACAATGCACCAGGACAGCCTCCTACTATAAAGAATCTCTCCAGTCCAAAATGTCAATAATAGCAATTTTTCTCCAATTAAAAAATACACTAATTTTTAAAAATATCAATAGTGCCACGTTTGAGAAACCCTGGTCCAAATAATAAGCGTGATTGGTTATTAACATCACAAAGACCGCCACTGTATATGTGTGTCTGCTTAGTCACTCAGTCAAGTCCGTCTTTTGTGACCCCATGGACTGTAGCCCACCAGGCTCCTCTGTCCTTGGGATTCTCCAGGCAAGAATACTACAGTGGGTTGCCATGCCCTCCAGGGGATCTTCCCAATCCAGAGATCAAACCCAGGTCTCCCACATTGCAAGCAATTCTTTACCATCTGAGCCACAAGGGAAGTCCAACACTGTATATCAGTTCAGTTCAGTTCAGTCACTCAGTCATGTTCGACTCTTTGTGACCCCATGAATCATAGCACGCAAGGCCTCCCTGTCCACCACCAACTCCTGGAGTTCACCCAGACTCATGTCCATCGAGTCAGTGATGCCATCCAGCCATCTCATCCTCTGTCTTCCCCCTTCTCCTCCTGCCCCCAGTCCCTCCCAGCATCAGAGTCTTTTCCAATGAGTCAACTCTTCGCATGAGGTGGCCAAAGTACTGGAGTTTCAGCTTTAGCATCATTCCTTCCAAAGAAATCCCAGGGCTGATCTCCTTCAGAATGGACTGGTTGGATCTCCTTGCAGTTCAAGGGACTCTCAAGAGTCTTCTCCAACACCACAGTTCAAAAGCATCAATTCTTCGGCACTCAACCTTCTTCACAGTCCAGCTCTCACATCCATATATGACCACAGGAAAAACCACAGCCTTGACTAGATGGACCTTTGTTGGCAAAGTAATGTCTCTGCTTTTTAAAGTGCTATCCAGGTTGGTCATAACTTTCCTTCCAAGGAGTAAGCATCTTTTAATGTCATGGCTGCAGTCACCATCTGTAGTGATTTTGGAGCCCAGAAAAATAAAGTCTGACACTGTTTCCCCATCTATTTCCCATGAAGTGATGGGACCAGATGCCATGATCTTCATTTTCTGAATGTTGAGCTTTAAGCCAACTTTTTCACTCTCCACTTTCACCTTCATCAAGAGGCTTTTGAGTTCCTCTTCCCTTTCTGCCATAAGGGTGGTGTCATCTGCATATCTGAGGTTATTGATATTTGTCCCGGCAATCTTGATTCCAGCTTGTGTTTCTTCCAGTCCAGCATTTCTCATGATGTACTCTGCATAGAAGTTAAGTAAACATGATGACAATATACAGCCTTGACGTACTCCTTTTCCTATTTGGAACCAGTCTGTTGTTCCATGTCCAGTTCTAACTGTTGCTTCCTGACTTGCATATAAATTTCTCAAGAGGCAGATCAGGTGGTCTGGTATTCCCATCTCTTTCAGAATTTTCCACAGTTTACTGTGATCCACACACTGTATATACCTCATGATAAAAGTGTTAAAACCACCTACAAATTAGTTTTGCCAAAATAATAAAATATAAATCTAATTGTCTCTACAACTTTACTGCAAATACAGGGGACTGAAGAACATGCTAAAAGCTTAGCAAAATTCAGATTCTGAGAAACTCTATAAGGACAAATGGTCTGGTTTCTTTAAAAAAAAAAAAATGGAGGAGGGGAGATAATGGATGGAGTTGAAGGTTTAAGAGACATCAGCCTCAAAGCATGGACCTTATTTAGATTTTGATTCAAATTAACAATTTGACTTCCCTGGTGGTCCAGTGGTAAGACTCTCCCCCCAATGCAGGGGACCCAAGTTTGATCCCTAATCAAGGAACTAGATTCCACATGCTGCAACTAAAGATATGGCACACCTCAATAAAGATCAAAGATCCTGAGTGCCACAACCAAGACCTGGCACAGCCAAATAAATAAATGTTTTTAAAAGAACATTAATTTTTTAAAACTAAATATAATTCAATGGGGGAAATATGAAAAGCTAGATGCTTGATGGTATTAAGTAATTTAAAAAAAAAAAGTATGACATGGTACTGTGATTTTGTTTTAAAGAAGAATCCTTATCTTTTAGAGGTAACACACTGAAATATTTATTGATGAAATGATGTAATGTCAGAAATATGCACCAAATAACTAGGTGGGGGAGAAAAGCAGTAGTATAGATAAAAGAAGATTGTCCATGAACTGATTACTGGAGAATCACTGGAATAGAAGGTACAAAAAAGCAGATATTTTCACAGGATTCTACCCGGGCATTTATGGCAACAGTATAACTGAGGCATGGGTAAGTGATTTTGAACAATGGTTCGCCAACAAAATGGTCTTACCCAAGGTAAATAAGGGTTCGTTGTTCTATTCTTTTTTTTTTTTTCACATTTGAATTTTTCACATTTGAATTTTCCACCTTAAAAAGTTTGAAAAATGACAACAAAAGGACCTTCTAGCAGCCCAACTCAAGGAACATTTCAAGCTCATCTTAGCACACCTCTCTGCACTACTGTTCATTATTCTTAAACTCTTAAACTCATTTTCTTAAACTCTCCATTCCTTGGATTCCACTTGCCACTATTTGTTAAATCATTGGCAGTGAAAAGTATTCAGACATTTAGATGAATACACAGATATAGTGCTAGTTCAGTCACAGACTGGAGTTTCATATTATAAAGGAAATATATGTCAGCACTACTCTAAACAGCCTTATTATGACTTTAATTAAATAAAAAAGGCAAAATGTGTATGTGTATACCCTATGTGTACTTCTTAAAATAGGTAAAGGTCCTGACCCTTTTATATAGAAGTTTGAAATTGAAGGTGGCTCAGACGGTAAAGAATACGCCAGCAGTATGGGAGACCTGGGTTCGATCACTAAGTTGGGAAGATTCCCTGGAGAAGGGAATAGTTACCCATTCCAGTATTCTGGCCTGAATTCTATGGACAGAGGATCCTGGCAGGCTAAAGTCCATGGGATCGCAAAGAGTCAGACACAAGCAACTTTCAGTTTCACTTGAATTTGAAATTACATTATAAACACTTATACTTTATTCTAAATAAAGAATTTTATGCACTCTCAAAAAAAATCTCTTCCTATATTTCAGCATGTTTTTTCTATTTCCTTCACAGACTTCTCTTCGTCCACCTACACTTTATTACTATTGGTGTTCCTTAGAAGTCCATTATCAGCCTATTTCTCCCTCCCTTCTGGGATAATGGCATCCACATTCATAGTTTTCTTTTCCATCATATGACCCCTTTGTTTATGACAATTACCTACCGCCCAAACCAGTCCTCCTCCTGTGTTCTTTATCTCAGTTGATAGTCATTTAAGCAAGAAATTTTAAAATTATCCTGGATGATGCTCTTTCCCTCCCCAGGACTGACTGACTTTGGATACTAGTCTGTCAGCAAGTTTTCCCATTCTAGTTGAATGTTTCTTCCTCCCCTTTTCTATTATCCCTATCCTAGTTCAGTCCCTCATCCTCTCCTCAATGAAGCATCATCAGCGCCTCCGTGTTAATCAGTCTTTCTGCCTCCATACAACCACTACAATAATCCGTCTAAATGGGCAACCTGGCTCCTCTGCTTGGAATTACTATTACCAACTACGAATTACTCGGAATTACTATTACCAACTACGGCCTCGCCTTCCCGCGCCCCGCCGGCTCGCCGCGCACTAAGAGCGCCCCGCCGGCTGCGCCGCGCACAAGAGCGCCCCGCGGCGCCGCACAAGAGCGCCCCGCCGGCGCGCACAAGAGCGCCCCGCCGGCGCGCGCGCGCGCGCACAGAGCGCCCCGCCGGCGCGCCGCGCACAAGAGCGCCCCGCCGGCTGCGCCGCGCACTAAGAGCGCCCCGCCGGCTGCGCCGCGCACTAAGAGAGCGCGGCCGAGAGGAGCTACCCCACGACCGAGGAAGGACAGCGGTGAGGGCCAGCGCATTAAGCACGGCCGAGAAGAGCTACCCCACGACCGAGGTCAGGAAGGGCGGCGGTGAGAAGAGACCCCTCGTCCAAGGTAAGGTGCGATGGCTGTGCTTCGCTGGAGCAGCCGGGAAGAGATACCCCACGCCCAAGGTAAGAGAAACCCAAGTAAGACAGTAGGTCTTGAAAGAGGGCATCAGAGGGCAAATACACTGAAATCATTCTCACAGAAAACTAGTCAATCTAATCACACCAGGACCACACCCTTGTCTAACTCAATGAAATTAAGCCATGCCCGTGGGGCAACCCGGGATGGGCGGGTCATGGTGGAGAGATATGACAGGGTGTGGTCCGCTGGAGAAGGGAATGGCAAACCACTTCAGTATTCTTGCCTTGAGAACCCCATGAACAGTATGAAAAGACAAAATGATAGGATACTGAAAGAGAAACTCCCCAGGTCAATAGGGGCCCAATATGCTACTGGAGATCAGTGGAGAAATAACTCCAGAAAGAATGAAGGGATGGAGCCAAAGCAAAAAGAATATCCAGCTGTGGATGTGTCTGGTGATAGAAGCAAAGTCTGATGCTGTAAAGAGCAATATTGCATAGGAACCTGGAATGTCAGGTCCATGAATCAAGGCAAATTAGAAGTGGTCAAACAAGAGATGGCAAGAGTGAATGTCGACATTCTAGGAATTAGCAAACTAAAATGGACTGGAATGGGTGAATTTAACTCAGATGACCATTATATCTACTACTGTGGGCAGGAATCCCTCAGAAGAAATGGAGTGGCCATCATGGTCAACAAAAGAGTCTGAAATGCAGTACTTGGATGCAATCTCAAAAATGATAGAATGATCTCTGTTCGTTTCCAAGGCAAACCATTCAGTGTCACAGTAATCCAAGTCTATGCCCCAACCAGTAACGCTGAAGAAGCTGAAGTTGAACGGTTCTATGAAGACCTACAAGACCTTTTAGAACTAACACTCAAAAAAGATGTCCTTTTCATTATAGGGGACTGGAATGCAAAAGTAGGAAGTTAAGAAACACCTGGAGTAACAGGCAAATTTGGCCTTGGAACACGGAATGAAGCAGGGCAAAGACTAACAGAGTTTTGCCAAGAAAATGCACTGGTCATAGCAAATACCCTCTTCCAACAACACAAGAGAAGACTCTATACATGGACATCATCAGATGGTCAACACCAAAATCAGATCGATTATATTCCTTGCAGCCAAAGATGGAGAAGCTCTATACAATCAGCAAAAACAAGACCAGGAGCTGACTGTGGCTCAGACCATGAACTCCTTATTGCCAAATTCAGACTGAAATTGAAGAAAGTAGGGAAAACCACTAGACCATTCAGGTATGACCTAAATCAAATCCCTTATGATTATACAGTGGAAGTGAGAAATAGATTTAAGGGCCTAGATCTGATAGATAGAGTGCCTGATGAACTATGGAATGAGGTTCGTGACATTGTACAGGAGACAGGGATCAAGACCATCCCCATGGAAAAGAAATGCAAAAAAGGAAAATGGCTGTCTGGGGAGGCCTTACAAATAGCTGTGAAAAGAAGAGAAGCGAAAAGCAAAGGAGAAAAGGAAAGATATAAACATCTAAATGCAGAGTTCCAAAGAATAGCAAGAAGAGATAAGAAAGCTTTCTTCAGTGATCAATGCAAAGAAATAGAGGAAAACAACAGAATGGGAAAGACTAGGGATCTCTTCAAGAAAATCAGAGATACCAAAGGAACATTTCATGCAAAGATGGGCTCAATAAAGGACAGAAATGGTATGGACCTAACTGAAGCAGAAGATATTAAGAAGAGGTGGCAAGAATACACAGAAGAACTGTACAAAAAAGAGCTTCACGACCCAGATAATCATGATGGTGTGATCACTGACCTAGAGCCAGACATCCTGGAATGTGAAGTCAAGTGGGCCTTAGAAAGCATCACTACGAACAAAGCTAGTGGAGGTGATGGAATTCCAGTGGAGCTATTCCAAATCCTGAAAGATGATGCTGTGAAAGTGCTGCACTCAATATGCCAGCAAATTTGGAAAACTCAGCAGTGGCCACAAGATTGGAAAAGGTCAGTTTTCATCCCAATCCCAAAGAAAGGCAATGCCAAAGAATGCTCAAACTACCAAACAATTGCACTCATCTCACACGCGAGTAAAGTAATGCTGAAAATTCTCCAAGCCAGGCTTCAGCAATATGTGAACCGTGAACTTCCTGATGTTCAAGCTGGTTTTAGAAAAGGCAGAGGAACCAGAGATCAAATTGCCAACATCCGCTGGATCATGGAAAAAGCAAGAGAGTTCCAGAAAAACATCTATTTCTGCTTTATTGACTATGCCAAAGCCTTTGATTGTGTAGATCACAATAAACTATGGAAAATTCTGAAAGAGATGGGAATACCAGACCACCTGATCTGCCTCTTGAGAAATTTATATGCAAGTCAGGAAGCAACAGTTAGAACTGGTCATGGACCAACAGACTGGTTCCAAATAGGAAAAGGAGTACGTCAAGGCTGCATATTGTCACCATGTTTATTTAACTTATATGCAGAGTACATCATGAGAAATGCTGGATTGGAAGAAACACAAGTTGGAATCAAGATTGCTGGGAGAATCTCAATAACCTCAGATATGCAGATGACACCACTCTTATGGCAGAAAGTGAAGAGGTGCTAAAAAGTCTCTTGATGAGAGTGAAAGTGGAGAGTGAAAAGGTTGGCTTAAAGCTCAACATTCAGAAAACGAAGATCATGGCATCTGGTCCCATCACTACATGGGAAATAGATGGGGAAACAGTGGAAACAGTGTCAGACTTTATTTTTCTGGGCTCCAAAATCACTGCAGATGGTGACTGAAGCCACGAAATTAAAAGACGCTTACTCCTTGGATGGAAAGTTATGACCAACCTAGATAGCATATTCAAAAGCAGAGACATTACTTTACCAACAAAGGTTCGCCTAGTCAAGGCTATGGTTTTTCCTGTGGTCATGTATGGATGTGAGAGCTGGACTGTGAAGAAGGCTGAGCGCCGAAGAATTGATGCTTTTGAACTGTGGTGTTGGAGAAGACTCTTGAGAGTCCCTTGGACTGCAAGGAGATCCAACCAGTCCATTCTGAAGGAGATCAGCCCTGGGATTTCTTTGGAAGGAATGATGCTAAAGCTGAAACTCCAATATTTTGGCCACCTCATGCGAAGAGTTGACTCATTGGAAAAGACTCTGATGCTGGGAGGGATTGAGGGCAGGAGGAGAAGGGGACAACAGAGGATGAGATGGCTGGATGGCATCACTGACTCGATGGATGTGAGTCTCAGTGACCTCCGGGAGCTGGTGATGGACAGGGAGGCCTGGCGTGCTGCGGTTCATGGGGTCGCGAAGAGTCGGACACAACTGAGCGACTGATCTGATCTGATCTGATCTGAACTATGGATATTCTCAGACTTGGGTAAAGGGTCAGACACAAGTAGATTAAAATATCATATTGCTTAAACAAAAGGAAGCATAAATTCCTAGTGTTTATTGGGCTTCCCTGGTGGCTCAGACGGTAAAGAAGTTGCTTATAATGCTGAAACCAGGGTTCCATCCCTGGGTTGGGAAAATCCCCTGAAGAAGGGAAGGCCAACCCGTTCCAGTATTCTTACCTGGAGAATTCCATGGACAGAGGAGCCTGTCGGGAGGGCTACAGTCATGGGATTACAAAGAGTGGGACACGACTGAGTGACACACTTTCACTTTTCACAGATTATAACTACAGAAAGCAAACTTACAAATGAAATATTGTAGATGTTAACATTTAATATGACAAATGAGCTTGTTTTGCTGAGACAAAATTGCCTCTGGAGGAATGAATATGATGCATATGGCCTGTCTATACTGGCAGTGGAAGGGCTGTGAATCACTCTGGCTCTTTCTCCCACCCTGTGCAAAAACTTCCCTTATACCGAGACAGCATCTGAACTTCTCTCCATCCTCCTGCACCGTTTATAATTTAAGACTGCTTTATTCTTTTCTCATTGGCTCTTAACAATTAAGTAGTACGAGGAGAAGGCAATGGCAACCCACTCAGGTACTCCTGCCTGGAGAATACCGTGGATGGAGGAGCCTGGAAGGCTGCGGTCCATGGGGTCGCTGAGGTTCGTACACGACTGAGTGACTTTACTTTCACTTTTCACTTTCATGCATTGGAGAAGGAAATGGCAACTCACTCCAGTGTTCTTGCCTGGAGAATCCCAGGGACTGGGGAGCCTGGTGGGCTGCCGTCTATGGGGTTGCACAGAGTTGGACACGACTAAAGTGACTAGCAGCAGCAGCAGCAATACGAGGCTCTCACTCCATAAATATGGGATAAGACTCTGTTAGAAGGTAGTCACCCACATGGATGCGGACTGTGCAATTAATTTTCTTTTTAGCTTACCACAGAAATAAAAATTGTACTTTAGAGTTTCTGAAAAGAATTCAGACTTGCTCCCTCAAGCTCTGTCGCAGACTGTTTCGCCCCAGGCCCGCGGCCTCCGCTCCTGCCGGACTCCACTCCGCCGCTAGGTGGCAAGCGGCTCACCGACGCCCACCACCGCTCTTCCCAGACTTGTCACCGGGATCATGTGACGTCACCCATCCCAGGCTATGATTGGCTATACCGCCGACGACAGGAGGGAGGAGCCAGCGGAGAAGAGAAAGCGTTGGGTACGGCGAGCGCACCGGGTCCTGGAATGGTGCGTGCGCACTCGGGACCTCGCGCCGCTCTAGAGGCCGGTGGCAGAACTTCCTCCCACCTGAGCCGGCAGACCCGATTCCTACGTAATGGGGGCGGTACCTGTCTAGAGGGGTCACACAGATAAGGGCCACACTGAGGGGAGGAGTCACATTGGGAGGCGGGGTCACAATGGCTGGTGGAGTCACTCTGAGAGGTGGGGTCTCTCTGGGCAGAAGGAACACACAAAGGAGGGTTGTCACACTGAGGTGTTCTGGTACACACTGATGTTGGTTGGCAGTGTCATACTGAGAGGTGTCACTGAGAGAGAAGTCTCCGAAGGGAAGAGTTCCTTGAGGGGCGGGGTTTTGCTAAGGGGTGGGATCTTGAGCTTAGAGGGGCGTCCCTACAGGTGGAGTCATCTCTTTTGAGAGAGAGGGGCATTCGGACGAAATAGTAAAAGGAAGGTGCAGGCTGGGTGGTCACTTGACGAGGCTCTGGAATCTGAACTTTATTCAAGGGAGGCGGGATGGATGAGGAGGAGACGGGGCCACACTTGGAATGGGCTGGCCGAGGGCTCGCTGCAGTCTCGGGGCATCATCACCCCCCTAGAAGGTAGAAAGTGTCAGGGATTCCGGAGGTTTAAGATGTAAAGGTCGAGACCTGGGAAATGGGCAGGCTGGGCCAGGGCAGAGGCTGGGAAGGTAGGTAGATTGCTGGGCTGCCTCCGATTGTGGCTGGGCCAGAAGGATTCACTTTTCAGCCCTGCGTGTCCTTTGAGCCCAGGAATCGCGCGGCTCCCTGAGCCGAGTTGTCAACCGCCAGTGACCTGAGGGAGGGAGAGGAGAAAGGATTCCCAGGGCAGTTAAAAGACATTTGAACTGCGCGTATGCACAATCAGCCCTTAATTCCCTTCAGTTATTCAGCTCAGGCCTGACCTCATTTGACCCCGACGCCCCAGACCCACTCGCCTAGGGCATAGTGGCTTCCGGTTGCGGGGTGCGTACCTGAGGGGGCGTGGCCGCTGCCCGGAGGCCAGGCTCGAAGGAGTTAATCAGACGCTCGGCTCAGCCCCGCCCCCGGCAGGCCGCGGAGCCTGAGCCCCAGCGGCGAAGCGGAGCGGCCGCCGCCCGCCTGCCCGCCCGCCTCCGCCTGCGGGGAGCCTGCCCGCCTGCCCGCCGGCGCCCGGGAGCGCCACCTCCACCGCCCGGCCCAGGCCCAGGCCCTGCGCAGAGCGGAGCGGAGCGGCGTCCACCAGGGCCCAGCTAGCCGGCGAGGCGGGGGCGGGCCCAGGATCTTCGGCGAATCTTCTATTCTCTAGGGCGGGAGCGGGAGCGGGAACCCGGGCGCCCCTGATCCGTCTGGGCCCGCTCCCATGGCGAGCCCGGCCTGCCCGGGGCCCGGGGACCCTGCCATGTGAGGCAGGCCCCGGCCTGGGGGCCCGGCCATGGCCGGGGAACGGCCCCCACTACGGGGCCCTGGGCCCGGGCCTGGAGAGGCGCCGGGGGAGGGGCCCCCGGGGCCGGGGGGAGCGGGAGGAGGCCCAGGCCGGGGCCGCCCCTCCTCCTACCGGGCTCTCCGCAGCGCCGTGTCCAGCCTGGCACGCGTGGATGATTTCCACTGCGCCGAGAAGATCGGGGCCGGCTTCTTCTCTGAGGTCTACAAGGTAGGACCAACAGAGAGGGCAGAGGGGCGGGACCGAGCCTCAGACGCGAGGCTGGAACTAGGGGCCTGGACCCTGGCAGTGTTCCCGACCTGCGCGGGACTAGCCATCCGCTACCGCCCGCAGGTTCGGCACCGACAGTCAGGGCAAGTCATGGTGCTGAAAATGAACAGGCTCCCCAGTAACCGGGGAAACACGCTACGGGAGGTGCAGCTGATGAACCGGCTTCGGCACCCCAACATCCTAAGGTGAGCGGGCCTCAGCCGCTTGCTGTGAAGCTTGCTGGAGGGAAGGGGAAAGATCCCGCGGGAAAAGTGGGAACTGTGGAGAGGCCGAGGCTCTTACAGCCTACCCTATCTTTCCCATCCTCCTCCAGGTTCATGGGGGTCTGCGTACACCAAGGGCAGCTGCACGCTCTTACAGAGGTGAGGATGGGCCAAGAAGCGAGGGGTGGGGGTGGGGACCCCCTCACCACCAAGGGGAGAGGGAGTCAGCGGCCCCGTGCATCTGCAGAGGAGTAGTGGGAGGCGGAAGGACCCAGGGGAAGCTTCCCAGAACGTCCGTTTAGGCAAACCACAAATAAAAGGCGTCAGCTGGTCCCATCCTTGATACTCTTTAGAAGGATGCTGTCCAACAACAGATCTTTCGGCTGTGATAAAAATGTTCTGTATCTGTACGGTCCAAAACCATAGCCACTAGCCACAAGTTGCTGAGGAGCACTGGAAATGTGACTAGTGTGACAGGAATGAATGCAATGGCACCCCACTCCAGTACTCTTGCCTGGAAAATCCTATGGATGGAGGAGCCTGGAAGGCTGCGGTCCATGGGGTCGCTGAGGGTCGGACACGACTGAGTGACTTTACTTTCCCTTTTCACTTTCATGCATTGGAGAAGGAAATGGCAACCCACTCCAGTGTTCTTGCCTGGAGAATCCCAGGGACGGGGGAGCCTGGTGGGCTGCCGTCTATGGGGTTTCACAGAGTCGGACACGACTGAAGTGACTTAGCAGTAGCAATAATTTAAATTTAAATAGATGTACATGTATGGGTCCAGACAGCCTTAGGATATGAATGAGGGACCGTAGAGCACAGACTCACCCTACTGACTTTGTGATACTCCTGAGTGTCCCCAGGCTTAAAAGTGGGAGACCTAGAAAACAGACTGAAACTTTGATATTCGTTCCCCTTCTCCTCCCATGTCCCAGTATATGAACGGGGGGACCCTGGAACAGCTGCTCAGCTCCCCCGAGCCCCTATCCTGGCCTGTCAGGCTCCGCCTGGCTTTGGACATCGCCCGTGGCCTGCGGTACCTGCATGCCAAAGGGGTATTCCACCGAGACCTCACATCCAAGGTAGGCGGGCCAGGTGGGTGGAGGCATGAAAGGGGATTTGAGATTCATTAGATTGTAACTAGCCCATGGATACTGGAAAGTGGTAACAGGCAACATTAGGATGTTGGGGTAGCAAGACATTGGAGTATGGGGGACTGGGATGAGGGGGAGTGCTCTGAGGGACTGAGAACCATTCTGTTTAAACCAAGAGATGGGTGATGCTGCAAGATTGGGGTACATTGGAGAACTGGGAGATCAGAGGAAGATGGGGTTATTCTGGAATGACAGGTCTTTGAGATGCATAGTGGGAGATCAGAGAACAGAAGGTGATGGGTATGCGGGGATGCTATATGTATATGTCAGAACTGTCTGATCCGTCGGGAAGACCGAGGCTTCACAGCTGTTGTGGGTGACTTCGGGCTGGCTGAAAAGATTCCTGTGTATAGGTGAGGTGAATGCCCCATCCCCGTAAACCTCCCAGAAGGCCCTTATCTAAGCAAAGCCCTTAGGCACGTTTCCTTTGGGGTGGGGAGTGGGCTGACCCCACCCCCTTTTGTTTGGGAACAGTGTTTGGATGGGATATTCCTGACCACTGTGCCCCTGCAGGGAAGGGGCAAGGAAGGAGCCATTGGCTGTGGTGGGTTCACCGTACTGGATGGCTCCAGAGGTGTTGCGAGGCGAGCTGTATGATGAGAAGGTAAGACGTCAACCCTTGAGGTCCCCAAGGCCTTCCAGACACCCTGGAGATTCTCTTGTAAGACCCCATCCCAAGTTCCTCAGCAGCTCTGTGAGATACTCAGAAGACCCAAGACCTTACCCCTCTTACCCCCTCCAACACATGGCAACTGTCAAGACTTCCGTGAATTCTGACATATTCTGACATGGAACTGTCAGTGCATCCCACTGACATTCTTTCCTACCCCAGGCTGATGTCTTTGCCTTTGGGATTGTCCTCTGTGAGCTCATCGCACGAGTACCTGCAGACCCTGACTACCTACCCCGGACCGAGGTGAGTGATATGCCCAGGTTTAAAAAGATGCACTCCAGACTGGGCAGTTCATAACCACAGAGGGTTCCCAGAAGGTTGAGGCCCTAACTGGGGGCAGTAGGAAAACTGGAGGAAGGCTGACTCGGAGGCGTCTCATCTCTGTCCCCACAGGACTTTGGGCTGGATGTGCCTGCTTTCAGGGCCCTGGTAGGGGGTGACTGCCCGCTGCCTTTCCTGCTCCTGGCCATCCACTGCTGCAGTGTAAGAGCCCCACTCTCCCCGCTGCCCTGCACCCCCGGCCAGCCCAGGCGATGGGAGGAACACTCAGGGATGTGCTTTTGGAGCTCTGAGTGAAGCTGCTCATCTCTCCCTATCAGATGGAACCTCGCACGCGCGCTCCCTTCACTGAAATCACCCAGCACCTGGAGTGGATCCTGGAGCAGCTGCCTGAGCCAGCCTCCCTCCCCCGGGTCCCCCTGACACGTGGTCAGGGTAAGTCAGCACAGCTGAGGTCCTTTTGCTCCTCTCTTCCTTAGAACTCGGAATCATCTGAGGAGACTGAGTGTTTTATTAGTTGAGAAGGCTGGAGGGTGGGAGTGCGGTGAGAGGACATCTCTAAGTAGATAGTTTTCTAATTCTAGAGCCTGAGGGAGGGGAACAAGGGAAGAAGAGGTACAGGAGGCTGGCGGGGACATCCCCCTCTTTCCATAGCACCCTTTTCTCAGCTCTGGTCCCACCAGCCTCCCAGTCAGTTTATGAGGCCCTCAGGGAACTCTGATGAGTGCTGAGAACAGTGACCACAGACTTCTCTGTCTACAGGACCTGTTCCAAGAGGGGGTCCCTCTGCCACACTCCCCAGGCCAGACCCCCGGCTCTCCCGAAGCCGGTCAGACCTCTTCCTACCCCCATCGCCAGAATCACCCCCCAACTGGGGGGACAGTCTGACTCGAGTCAACCCCTTTTCACTACGGGAAGACCTCAGAGGTGGCAAGATCAAGCTCCTGGACACACCCAGCAAGCCAGTCGCCCCTCTACCCCTTGTACCTCCATCGCTACTGCCCTCCACCCAGCTGCCCCTGGTGACCACTCCGGAGACCTTGGTCCAGCCTGGGACACCTGTCCGCCGCTGCCGCTCACTACCGTCATCCCCTGAGCTTCCCCGACGGATGGAGACAGCACTGCCAGGTCCTGGCCCTCCTGCTGTGGGCCCCTCAGCCGAAGAGCAGATGGAGTGTGAGGGCAGCAGCCCTGAGCCAGAACCCCCAAGACCAGCCCCGCAGCTGCCCCTGGCCATGGCTGTGGCCAAAGACAACTTCATCAGCACCTGTTCTTCGGCCTCCCAGCCCTGGTCCCCTAGATCAGGACCTCCCCTTAACAACAACCCCCCGGCTGTGGTGGTGAACTCCCCGCAAGGCTGGGCAGGGGAGCCCTGGAACCGGGCCCAGCATAGTCTGCCCCGCGCAGCAGCCCTGGAGCGGACAGAACCCTCGCCGCCCCCTTCAGCTCCCCGGGAGCCTGAGGAGGGGCTGCCCTGCCCAGGCTGCTGCCTGGGCCCCTTCAGCTTTGGCTTCTTGTCCATGTGCCCCCGCCCTGCACCAGCTGTGGCCCGCTACCGCAACCTGAACTGTGAGGCGGGCAGTCTCCTCTGCCACCGAGGGCACCACGCCAAGCCACCCACCCCCAGCCTGCAGCTGCCCGGGGCACGCTCTTAGCAGTGGGGCCTGTGGTCTCTGGCCTCCACCTTGGCCTTCAGGATGCCCCGTGAGGACGGAGAGCACACGCTGGACTGCGCCAGCCCTGCACAGGCTGAGCAGCTCTTGCCCCGCTACAGGGGAGGCTCAACATGGACACGAGGAACAGAACATTTCCTTTCCAACCCCTGGGCTTGCTCTCCCGTGGGGATCACTGAACCAGACAATGCATTGCTGACACACGAGACTAACACGTGCAAATTATTTAAAAATGTTTCAATAAAACTGCCTGGCTGGCTCCGGGCTGCCCCATCCGCTCAGCCCGTGCGCCCTCCCCACCCATTCTACTATGAGAGGTTTGGGGCGGGGGTGCGAAATCTCTTCTAGAAGCTTCTTCCCCGTTCCCTGGGAACAGTCCAGTTTCTGGGACAGGATCACTAGCAGGCTTGCCTAGAGATGCTGGGCCTAGGTCAGCCCTTGGCAGGGCCCTGTCTGGGCAGAGTGAAGACACACTGGAGGAAGGCAGATCTTAGGACCCGTAGGCTACAGGTTAGGGCTGAAGGGCACAGGCTCCTGTTGTTGAGTACCTGGAGGATTAAAGCATCAGTGAGCCCTGGAGGATTAAAGCATCAGTGAGCTCCACGCTTGACTGCCACTGAGAATCCTCATCCAGCTCACCCCACCTCCTCCCCAGCAAGCTGGACGGCTGCATCGCCAGCCTCCCTTCAGTTCCAGGCCTTCCGTGCCCAACACTCCCTTCCATAAGCAGACCAAGCCCCTGGAGGCTGTGACATGGCTGCCACCTCCAGAAACAAGTTTTCCCCCTGCCCTCTGTGTGAGACCCTCTGCCCCCAGGCTCCATGCCTCAGTCCCATCCCCCACACTTACCCAGCTCAGTGCAAAGAGTGGTCCCTGTCTGGAGACCTGAAAGCTGACATCTCACAGATGGAAGGAAGAGTAAGTTGACAGGATGAATCTGTCTTCCAGTCCACATTCGCCCTCTTGATTTCTAGACTGGGACATCTTGAACCGCTGAAATACCTAAAGGGTAGTGAAGTAGCACAGGGTTAAGCTCTGGCCCCTCCTATCCCATCCTCCCTTCTCTTGCCCTGCACAAACCTAACCCAACTCCTAACTCACCCTGCCTGCTGTGTGTGGCAGGGTTCGGGGACAGGTGTCTGGACTCGCAGACACAAAGAGGCTCTAGGACTAAGGGGAGGGAGAAAATGCCCAAGTTTTCAAAGAGCGGTCCACACCAACCGGAGGTCACTCAGACTCACATCCATCGAGTCAGTGATGCCATCCAGCCATCTCATCCTCTGTCGTCCCCTTCTCCTCCTGCCCCCAATCCCTCCCGGCATCAGTCTTTTCCAATGGTCACTCTTCGCTAGGCCAAAATACTGGAGTTTCAGTTTAGCATCATTCCTTCCAAACAAATCCCAGGGCTGATCTCCCCGCCAATTACTTCCTTTCTCACTTCTCTGGGGCAACTCTGGTGCCCCAAGTGGCCCTGACTGAAAAAGTACAACTTCAGTTTGGGTAGCCTTGTCGGCTGTAAAGTTAGACCCGAGGTTCTTCATCAGCTGTGACCCCTAGCTAAATCCTCAACTTATCCCCCTGAGAGAAAGATGACATAGGTCCCAAGCTAGTCTTTTTTTTTTTTTTTTAAGTAAAGCATGTGCCAGGGACTGCTGGGTACTGGGGACAGAATACAGAGCATGCCTGCCCTGAGAGTTATTAATCAAACAGAAGAAATGGACTCATGGGCGATTATAACATCCAAAGTTTTGAGAGGATGACCTGGAGTGAAAATTTATTACCATGTCTTTATGAAGGGACTATAGAGGATTTTTGTTGCCCCAAAGTCTTAACAAACTTACCAACTCTGTTTTGTATGATCAGGCTGCCAGAACGTATATTTGTGGGCAACCCAGTATTCACCTTGTGGCACCACCTTCCATAAGTTTCTGATATAAATCTGAGAAATCTGAAGGGAGATTAAGAGACCAGAGGTGTGTGAGGAGTGCTGGGAAATATTGGAAGCAGGGGGAGAGGGGTTGTCAGGAGGAGGGGAAGGAAATACTAGAGAGGCTATGAGCTTCAGCAAGAGGACTGTACCCAACCTTGGTGCATGACATCGCCTCATCAGTGACCATCCCCACACCCTTCAAGTGCCACCCTGCAGATACAAGCTGACCCCTCATTACATATGCATGCATGCATACCCACACGCACATGCTGGGTAAGAATTTCTGCCAGCCTGTGAAGAGTCATTCTGTGGACAGTTCTTGTCACAGGAGCCATTCCCTACAATCCAGTGCACCAGGTATGGAACCTGTCTGCCTGGGAGACCATGAGAGTCAAAGAACCTGTTGAGCAGCCCAGAACTGACCAGAAAGCTGAGATGAGAAACAGGTTAAAGTAAAGATGCCTTGTAAGTTTCAACTCTCATGCCAGCCCTAATCAGTAGGTAGGGCCACCTGGAGCTCTGTGCTGAGAGGCTGCACAGTGCCATCCCTGACTCAATGACATATGTCCCTTTACCCAACTGTACCCACCACAATCTTTGAATAGGGATTTGCTTACTGCATATAGATGAGAACTGTCGCTGATTTTGGCCAAATCAGAAGACAGAGATTGACAGTGGCTTTGGCTTTCCATCCAATTTCTCTTAGTAACTGAGAAGTAAAAGCAACTCCTCTCACTCTGTATCCATCCCAAGGGACAGCAGGAATCTAAAAAGCAGAAACAGAGTGACAGCACTGCCCTGTCCAGACCCAGGACGGGGATCTCAACACTCAGCAATCTGGTTGCTAACAATATTCCCTGGAGTGGAACTGATCTGGTCCTTAAAGTCTGTAATCTTTTTTTCTTCAACTGTCCTGGAAATGCCATACCTGTGCATACCCTGGAAATGCCATACCTGTGAAAGCCTTTGACATTCAACAATTTTACTGCTTAAAAACCTGGGAGGTCTGGATTTCCCTGGTGGCACAGTGGATAAGAATCTGCCTGCTAGTGCAGGGGACATGGGTTCAATCCCTGGTCTGGGAAGATTCTGCATGCAACAGAGCAACTAAGTCCATGCCCTAGAGCCCACAAGCCCTGAGGCCACAACTACTGAGCCCATGTGCTGTTTACTACTGAAGCCTGAGAATACCTAGAGCCCATGCCCTGCAACAAGAGAACACATTGCAATGAGAAGCTTATGTGATGAAGAGTAGTCCCTGGTCTCTGCAACTAGAGAAAGCCCACACAGCAATGTAGACCCAGCACAGCCAAAAACCAATCAATCAATCAATTTTTTTCAATCTGAGAGGCTTATTTGAAAAGGGCTGGTGGTACTATCCCCAATTTCTGAACAATTGCAGTCTACCTCCCATTTTGGTTAACCTTACCTGGGTCCCCAATAAAATAAACAAGTGATCAACGGGCCTCCCATTCATCTCATTGTCTCATGAGCTGGGGAATATGCATTCCCCAGTGCATATTCAAAACTTCCCCTCATTCCTCAAGCTGCTAGCCACTAGCTTCCCCTCCAGTCTTCCACAAGTTGACAACCTTGCTTCCTGCTTTGTTGAAGTTGTCAGACACTTGACGTGTGAACTCTAGCCATTTTCTTCCCCTCCATCTCAAAATATGTCTCTTTTCTCTCCTCCTGACTAATGGTCAGAAATAAACCTCCCTCTTTCTTTAATATCTGACACCCTAGTCTGTGTTCCTGATCCCAACCCACCTCTCTCTGCTGCTTTGTCCCATCCATCCTACCTCCCCAAAAATCATTCCTTCCCCTCCAATTCCCTCTCTTCTGGCCATATTTTCTCATCCCCACGCAGCTACTCCCTCGAGCTACTGTCCTACAGCAACTTAAAGGAATATAGAAGTCAGTGTGGCCAAATGAACGAGGGTGAGGGGATGAGCGGCACACTAAAAGGTAGGTAGGGGCCGTGGGGACCAGATTGAGGATTTTTTATTTTTAGATTATGAGCAAGAGAAAGTCAATGTAAGGTTTTACATTGAGGCATTTTGTTCTTTGGCTGTATCCCAAGTGCCTGGGCACAGTGCTGGACACAGAGTATGTATTCCATAACTTTTGATGTAATTAATTAACTGACATGATCTTAACTGGAATAACATGATCAGATTTTTGTTTTTAAAGGATCACCCTGGCTGCAACATGAAAAGTGGATTTGGAGGAGGGATGTTTAGAGAAAACATTCAGCAAGCCATTGCAGTTATCCTTGCAAGAGATGCTGCTAAGTCACTTCAGTTGTGTCCGACTCTGTGTGACCCCATAGACATCAGCCCACCAGGCTCCCCCGCCCCTGGGATTCTCCAGGCAAAAACACTGAAGTGGGTTGCCATTTCCTTCTCCAATACAGGAAAGTGAAAAGTGAAAGTGAAGTTGCTCAGTCATGTCTCTTAGCGACCCCATGGACTGCAGCCTACCAGGTCTGCAGCCTACCAGGCTTCTCCATCCATGGGATTCTCCAGGCAAGAGTACTGGAGTGGGATGCCATTGCAAGAGATGAGGATGGACAAAAATGCAAATGGATATACAGAACTGGTGGTGGAAAACAGGAAATTCCTCTTTGGGAGAGTAGGGCCATCTGCTGAGAGTGAGAGAGAGGGTAGTGGGGTACGGAGAGCTAGTAGTGTGGGGTCCCACCAGACGTTGAGACTCGAGTTTTGTGGCACCAAGCAGAATGACCGCACAGCTTGTCACCCCTGGGTGCAGGCATGTGTGTTCATCCAGAGTTGAGATATTGCCAGCCAAATATACCAGAAGGACACTGGAACCAAGGAGTGAGTGGGGTGGCTGAAGTAAGGGGACAGGCCCTCAAATCAAGATGGGGAGAGAAAGAAGTGAAGACAGGTGATGGCTGATGAGAAGGGAGGAAACAGGGGAGCCAGCAGGTAGAAGGCCTCTGTGAGACTGAAGAAGTGTGGGGGCCCGTTGTGGTCAGAGTGAAGATGTGAACCGTCCTTTCAGTGAAAGTGTGCTTTGGGATGCTGAGGTCTAGGTTCAGCTGTGGGGATGGGGGATGGCAGTGGGGGGTGGGCAGTACTGGCATGAAAGTGAGGCTTGTAGAGAATGAGAAGGTTAAAGAAGCCAGGGCTGCAGGTGTCTGTACATAATCTCTTTGTTTAAAGCTTTGGGGGAGTATCCAGATGCCCCTGAATTAGACAGAGCCTAACCTCCAAACAATCAGTCCACAAGCAGTCCCGTCCTCTGGGGTGGGGGACCCTCCCTCAACCTCATCCTACTTTGGCAGACCTTCTGTGTGTCCCCCTCCTTCATCCCCACATACTGCTGTACTCCTCCTTTCAAAAGGGATGAGCAATTCCACCCCAGTTCACTGCCCTCCAAGCTCTCTGAGAGAGCCTCAGCTGCCTTGCCCCAACTCCAGACCGTACCACAGCCATCAGTAATTCTTAATCTTTGAGGGAACCTCAGCTATAGCAAGGATTAAGTAAAGCTATAGGTCCTCTCTCGGAGAAGGCAATGGCAACCCACTCCAGTACTCTTGCCTGGAAAATCCCATGGATGGAGGAGCCTGGTAGGCTGCAGCCCATGAGGTCGCTAAGAGTCGGACACAACTGAGTGACTTCACTTTCACTTTTCTCTTTCATGCATTGGAGAAGGAAATGGCAACCCACTCCAGTGTTCTTGCCTGGAGAATCAGGGGAGGGGAGCCTGGTGGGCTGCCGTCTATGGGGTCTCACAGAGTCGGACACAACTGAAGTGACTTAGCAGCATAGGTCCTCTCTATAGAAAAACATATGAACAATCAATTTCACATCCAAATTCAGGGAGTTTCCAGATCCTTGACACTGATATACCCTGAGCCCTGAGATGAGCCAGATGAGCCCTGAGCTTGCTGCTCTGTATCATTTGCACTGCTGGCTACCACCCTCTTTTCCCCAAGAGGATCCCACCTTAGAGCTGGGTGAAAGTGAAAGTCACTCAGTCATGTCCAACTCTTTGCCACCCCATGGACTATACAGTCCATGGAATTCTCCAGGCCAGAATATTGGAGTAGGTAGCCTTTCCCTTCTCCAGGGGACCTTCCCAACCCAGGATCAAACCTTCAATTCAGTAGGTGGCTAGATCCTTCCCCCTGCTGGCCAAGGATGCACAACTCATGTCCATGTCAGCCCAGCACTCTGGGTGAACCCACCCCTTTCCTGAACAACTCAATGGCACCCCAATAGATAGACAGACCCCTTGCTTCAATCCATCTGTCACTGAAGGGCCTCCCATCTCTCCTTTCCCAGAGCAGATACCTGGGGAGGGGCACTTGAAGAAGGGCTGCAGTCTTTCCCGCATACTGTTCAGCCTCTGCTCCAGGTTCATCCTCTCTGTCTCCTTATTTCTCAAGGCCTCTTTCGTCGTCTCTCCGTCAGACTGGCAGGCCTGCAACTGCTGTCTGGTAGCCTGGCCAGCCTTCTGTTCCTCCTGTAGTGTTTCCTGACTCTGGGCCAGCTTCTTCTTGGATCCCTGCAAATCCTCTTCCCTCTGCCCCAGCTGGGTTATCTTCTGGCTCAGCTGCTGCCTCAGGCTGCTGTTGGTGGCTTCCAGAACCCTGTTCATTTGCTGGAGCTGCCGAGACACCTGCAGATCTGTTTGGCCATAAAGAGAGATTCAGGACATCATCAGCCATGCCCTGGTAACCCGAGGCTTCAGCATCAGTCCCTTTTCTGCTTCTTGCAAGTTTGCCCTAACAGGCTGAAATGGAATATAAGATCTGACCACCAAAAGCTTCAGGGGGCACTGGGTTAGGTCAGGACAATCTAGGAAGTCACCGTGCTCTGAAAAGAGACCTGGCTAGAAAGCAGCCCAAGGCTGAGGCTGTGATGGTTGTGACTCCTGCCCTGCTGGGGAAGGGCAGCTGTTGGAGAGAGTGGGGGAGAATGTTGTTCCGGGTAAGTGGAAAACCAGGGCCAGCCATACTCACAGCGCACTCCCAGGCAGGTGGCAGCCACCCCGCACAGCAGGCAGGTGAGGAGCAGGCCCAGAACCAGGTACCGCATGCAGGCTGCATGGCCTTAGGGAGACAGAGGGTTGGGGGGAGGGGGGCGGGGCGGAGGTGCAGTGAGCCCCACGAAAATTGATAGACCGAGGGGTTGGGGGAGTGGGGTGGAGATTCGCGGGAAAGAGCATCCCACGAAGGACGTGGAACACTAGCTGGGCAGCGGGAGGCGCGCGCGGGGCTGGGAGCACCGGGTACTCACACCAGAGAATCCGCCCGGCAGCTGGTGACGTCACGGGGCTCCAGGCAGCTGTTGGCTGCTCCGACTGAGCCCCTGCGGAAGGGAGAGACTCCTGTGAAGGTGGGAGAGCCCAGGAAATGCCCCTTCTTCCCACTCCTACCCGCTCCACCGCGCCGAGATTCCAGTCTGTCCTAAGGTGCCTTCAGCCGCCGCTCGGGGCCACCCTTAGCGCTCTCCGGAGCTCCTCATCTCCCCTGGGGCTCCCGTGCCCCTCCTGGGTCTTACCTTATCCTTTCCCTGGGGACCCTCTATAACCCTTCAGGGTCTCCTTTGATCTTTCGCTCTGGGGCCACTCATGTGCCTGCCAAAACCCTCTCCCCAGGAGTGCTCTCTCTTCCTCCCCCTTCCCTCTCTTCTCTTCTCTCCCCTCTCCCTGCTGCTGCTGCTAAGTCGCTTCAGTCGTGTCCGACTCTGTGAGACCCCATAGATGGCAGCCCACCAGGCTCCCCTGTCCCTGGGATTCTCCAGGCAAGAACACTGGAGTGGGTTGCCATTTCCTTCTCCAGTGCATGAAAGTGAAAAGTGAAAGTGAAGTCGCTCAGTCGTATCCGACTCTTAGCGACCCCATGGACTGCAGCCTACCAGGCTCCTCCATCCATGGGATTTTCCAGGCAAAAGTACTGGAGTGGGGTGCCATTGCCTCCCCTCTCCCTAGGGACTCCCATTTCCCACCCCAACAGGGCTGCCCTGATCCCTCCATAGAGCCCTCACTCCCCACTGTAAGCTTTATTCTTCCTTGGCTCCCAGGATTGGTCCTCATTCTCCCACTCGTGAGAACCCCCATCCTTTCTCCAAGGATACTGTCCTCCCAAGAATGCTGTGGACTCCCCCAACTCAAAACACAGCCCCTCACAAATACGCATCCCCCAGGCTCCCCAGACCTGCTTTATCCCGTAATCCAGAGGAAGCCAAGCTCGAGGGTCCTCCTGTGCCTGGGGGCACATTCTCATAGGTGAGTTCACCATCTTCATCAGTCTCTGGGTCTGGAGAGGAGAGGAAAGGTGGGATCAGGATGGGGGTCTGTGGGGTGGGAGTGGGGTCTTGAAGGAGGATGGAGCTGCAGAATCAAGGAGCCGCTGCAGCTGCCCTTACCGTGTCCTAGCCGGCTGGAGTTGCTCTTCTTCAGGGGAGCCTTCACAAACCGCAGGTCTGCATAGGTGATGGCCTCAGCCATGGTCCTGGGCACCTCTGCTCCCACTGGTCCCCCTCCTCGTCCACCGGCCCGGGGCTACCCTGCCGCTCTCCCTCTGCCCCCTCCCCTTGACCCCTTCAAACGATGAGGCTCTGTGTTGCCTCTGTGACTGACGGCTTCACGCCTTGCCCTGTGACTTCCAGTCACAAAAGAGGAAGATGTGAACCCGTTTCAGATAGATGGGCTCAGTGAAGCAAATGGCATCCCTGAGCCCTGGGCAGAGGGGCAGGGGAGGGGAAACTGAGGCCCAGAGCAGGGGGTCAGGTCTGAGGGGGTCAGAGAGCCAGTACTCAGGCCTGGCCTTGCATCTTGCCTGTGCCCCTCCTTCTTGCATCCCAGACCCGCCTTGACAGTGCTGGACTCCAACAACCCACCCTGGTCACCCGATTTGCCCCACACTCCTTTCCTGGCTGCCCAGTCCCTGGGCTTTCTACCTGCAGTCGGAGGTAGACTGCAGTCAACTGACCACAGAGGGTCTCCTAATCACCGCTCCAGGGTAGGGCTCTACCCTCCCATCAAACTGGGGGGTCCTAGTCTGAAGCCCTGGCTCTCCCTTATCCTGGGATTCCCAGCAGATCTGAGTTCCTGCAGGAGACCCTAGTTCGATTCCAGGGTTGGGAAGATCTGCTGGCGAAGGGATAGGTTACCCATTTCAGTATTCATGGGCCTCCCTCGTGATTCAGCTCAGCTAGTAAGAAGTCTGCTTGCAATGAGGGAGACCTGGGTTCAATCCCTGGGTTGGGACGATTGCCCTGGAGAAGGCAAAGGCTACCTACTCCAGTATTCTGGCCTGGAGAATTCCATGGACTGTATAGTCCATGGGGTCACAAAGAGTCAGACACGACTGAGCAACTTTCACTTTCACTGAGTTTCCGGAATGGGGTTCCCTTACTTGGTTGGCATTTTCTCTCCATTGGTTTGGGGGGTTTCAGGGTGGTCCTGGCTCCCTTTCTGCTGTTGTCCTACACAGCTGCCAGGAATCCCACACTTGGGGAAATTTTCACTCCAAGCCCTTCCTGGAGATGTGGCAGCCCTTTGGAGGATGCAGAGGATCTGGAACCAAACTGCCTCTCCTGTGTAAACACCCCCCAGACTCTTACTCCACAGTCTTTCTCTGGCCTCCTCCACCTTTGGTGCCCTACTGGTCACCCTTGTGGCCCATCCGCCCCTTCCTTGTCCCATTCTGCTTGGCAGCCTATGTGACCCCTGTGTTCTGGTATCAGCTAGACGGAGCAAGCTGAGTCCAGGAGGCAGAAGCTCTAGGAGAAGCAGGACTGGGGGCAAGGGCAAGGGACACCCCCGTTTGTGTGCCCACACCACTGACTGTTCATGCATCTTGTTGGGGGTCAAGGAACAGACAGATGAAGGACTTGCATAGGGATGAAGATGGACTGCACCTTCTCAAAGGGAGAATGGCTAAGTTCTGAGCGGGAAGACTTTGGACCAACCAAGGTTTTACTATCTTCTTAGTTGGGTACTGGCATCTCTCTTACATTCCTAGTAAAATTCTTCCTTTAAAAATCCCTGCAGGAATTTCCCAGTGGTCCAGTGTTTGAGGAGGCTTCCCAGATAGTGTTAGTGGTAAAGAACTCACCTGCCAATGCAGGAGAGGTAAGAGACTCAGGTTCGATCCCTGAGTCAGGAAGATCCCCTGGAGAAGGAAATGGCAACCCACTCCATTCTTCTTGCCTGGAGAATCCCATGGACAGAAGAGCCTGGTGGGCTCCAGTCCATGGGGTCACAAAGAGTCGGACACGACTGAGGTGACTTAGCACCCACACCAGTGGTTAGAACTCCATACTCTCACTGCCAAGGGCCAAATTTCAGTCCCTGGATGGGGAACTAAGACCCCACAAGCCACATGACATGGTCAAAAAAAAAAAAGCCCCTATATTGTTTTACACACAGCGCCAGTAAAAAAGGGGGCAGTTGTGGGGAAAGACCAGGGGCTAAGACGCCTGGCAGATGGAGGACAGGAAATGGGAGGGGTGTTGCTGAGCAGAAGTGCTCCCTAAAGTTCTTTTACCAGGACGTGACCCCCCAAAAAAAGGGCCCACTTGGAGGGTGAGAAGAAGCTGGGACAAGATAAGGTACAGAATTGGGAAAAACCCACCCCAAGTGGGTGACATCCGCCCCCCTCAGCACCCCCTCCCCCATCACCGCAGCTGTGAGGAGGAAAAAGGAAGGGGAAAGAGGTCCTCGCCACACGCTAGCAGCTTGCAGTTAGTGGTGTGTGGAGGGGCGCTGATTTGGGCCTGTGGGTCTGATGGGAGCCGTGCCCAATGGTGACACTCAGTTTGCCCCAGAAAAAGTGCCACTGACACAGAAGAATACATTTGTCGCCTGAGAAACGTGTCGGGGGGAGAGGCAGACGTCCACAGGGGTGTGAGTGTGTAGGCACGCACACACATCCCCAGGCTTCTGCAGTCTGTCGGGGTGTCTGTACGGGGTGACCATCTGTGCCCGAGCCTGTCGCGGGGTGAAGCCCGGAGGAGTCTGTGGCCTGAACAGTGCCTGTGATGGCTGTGGTTTTTTCCCAGGGTAGGAAATGACTGGCCATTTTCAGAAGTCTTTAAAGGTCATGGGGACAGATTCTACAAGTATTTCCTTCTTTTAAGGCTCATGATTTCTTTCCTTAGGTGTTTCCCTGCAGCTGTTAACCGTCCCTGCTTGATTAAAGTTTCCAACAACCCAGCCCCCTCCCCTGGGGGAGGAACATGGTCAGGGCCTCCCCCAGACAGAGACAGTGGCGCATGTTGTGACTTCCTGGGCTCTCGGGGGCCTGTGAAAGTGAGTGGGAGTGTACAGAGCAGCTGCGGTGAGTGGGGGCGGTCAAGGCACTTGAATCTGTGGAGCACAGGGCTTGGGGTAGGGACAGCAAGTGTGTAAATCAATTGCAGGAACACTTGCAAGAATTCTGTAAACTGGAGATAATGTCCCAGTTTTCAGAACCTGTATGGAACAGGGCCTGGGTGCCAGGCAAAATGTCCAAAGCAAGCTACCACTATGTGCTCAAAGAGGACTCAATGGGCATGCTGCCTCCTGAAGCGTCTCCCGTTGGAGAGGCTTCAGGAGGCAGGGGGCCCAAATGGGGTTGAATGAGCTTCCGGCTCATAATGCTTTGGGTGTTTTAGGCCACCTGGCCTGTGTCTCTGTCCTCTTTAGCTCTTTTAGCGATAGATACACATTTCCTTATGACTCTCTGCTTTCCCTCAGTCCTAGATCATTGTATGGAAGATGGTTATGAGAGCAGAGTCTGTCTCCTTCCCCAAGTGTGAAACGTGGTATCTTTGTGATATTGACACACATATTTCCCTCTGAGGCTGGACATCAGAAAGGACATCTGAAAGTCTGACCCGCACCTCAACTGCTCAAATGTCAGGAATGCCTAGGGGCTTCTCAGAGCTGAGGGGCCAGTGCTGTACATTTCAGCTTTTCCAGGATCATAATTTCAGCTGAGATCCTAGAGGACAAACACCAGAGCCCATTTTGTGTCCTCTCCTGATCCTCCATGTTCATTTCAGGGAGTGGTTCTACAGTAGACGAGAGGAGGGGGCCCAGCTAGGAGCATCGGGAAAGAATTTGCTGTGTGGAAAAGGGCTTGGTGAAGTGCAGCCAATATCAGGACCCAAGACTCTGAAAGTCAGGTTCTGTCCACCTTCAGTAGCCTAACCCACTGACTCCAGGAGGCCCTGATCTCTGGACAGGGTGTGATAGACGAAAAATGGCCTCTCCCCAATGTTCACAATCTTAACCCCCAGAACCTGTGCAGAGGTTACTTTGCCTGATGAAATTGTTAATGTGACTAACTTGAGAATCTTTAGATGGGAGATCACCCTGTTTTACCCTGAAGGCCAATCTAATCATAAGTCCTTGAAAGGAAGAAGTTTTCAGGGTCATGGGAGGAAAGAGGTTCGACCTTGGAAGACGGGCAGAGAGATGAGACATGAATAAGATGCTGCAGGCAGAAGAAGGGGACCACGAGCCAAGGAACGCGGGCAGCCTCCAGAAGCTGAGAAAGGCAAAATAACAGATCCTCACCTCGCCTCCAGAAAGGAACCAGCCCCGCTGACACCTTGACTTTAAGCCAGTGAGATGTGTCAGAACTGTAAGATAAGAAACTTGTATTTTGATTTTTAATTTTTGTTGGAGGATAGTTGATTAACCATGTTGTCTTAGTTTCAGGTGTATCAAAAAGTGAATCATTATACGTATACATTACGTATACAGCAGGACTTCCCTGCTGGCTCAGATGGTAAAACGTCTGTCTACAATGCGGGAGACCCAGGTTCGATCCCTGGGCAGGGAAGATCCCTTGGAGAAGGAAATGGCAATCCACTCCAGTACTATTGCCTGGAAAATCCCATGGACAGAGGACCCTGGTAGGCTACAGTCCATGGGGTCACAAAGAGTCGGACACAACTGAGCAATTTCATATTCATTCACTCCCTCTTTCTTAGATTCTTTTCCCATATAGATCATTACAGAGTATTGAGTAGAGTTCCCTTTGCTATACAGTAGGTCTTTATTAGTTATCTATTTTATATATAGTAGTGTGCATATGTCAATCCCAATCTCCCAATTTATCCTTCCCCACTGGTAAATGTAACTTTGTTTTCTACATCTGTGATTCTATTTCTGTTTTGTAAATAAATTCATTTGTAGCTTTTTTTGATTCTACATATCATATCATATGATATATCATATGATAAGTCATATCATATGATATTTGTCTTTCTCTGTCTGATTTACTTCACTTACTATGACAATCTCTGGGCCCATCCATGATGCTGCAGACAGCATAGTTTTGTTCTTTTTTTATGGCTGAGTTATATTCCATCGTATATATATACCACATCTTCTTTATCCACTTCTCTATCAATAGACATTTAGGTTCCTTCGATGTCTTGGCTATTGTAAATCGTTGCTGCAGTGAACATTGATGCATGTCTCTTTTCAAATTATGGTTTTCTCAAGATATATGCCCAGGAGTGGAATTGCTGGATCATAATGGTAATTTTATATTTAGTTTTTTAAGGAGTCTTCCTTATAGTATTCTCTATGATGGTTGTACAATTTACATTCCTACCAACAGCACAGAAGTGTTCCCCTTTCTCCACACCTTCTCCAGCATTTATTAGAAACTTGTATTTTTTAAGCCACTAAGTTCACGGTAATTTTTTTTACAGCAGCAGGAGATAAGTTTCCTGAACTGTGGAGGAAGCATGATGTAATGGAAAGAACTTGGTATAGATAAAGAAGCCAGCACAGCCGCAGTGTGTCACTGTGGGCAAGTCACAATTTCCTATCTGTAGAATATGGGATTGTCTAGATATCTGACATCAGTTAAGGGGATCCTGTCTGGAGATATTGTAGATGTCAATTTTAGCAAAAGCGTCACTGAAAGTCTGTTAAATCGCTTCAGAGGCAGGAGAGAGGACAGCATCATTAAGAGGGTTTGCAGCTCTTAGATCACGGAAGCCAGGGTGCCAGTAGGTCTGCAGTGACTCTCTTAGGCCTCTGCTTGGCCCTATCTTGAATGGCGACCCAGAAAGCACATTCATATACGGTGATGGCCCAGAGCTCTACAGAAAAGCAAATACACAGAAAGGCAAACTCATGATTCAAACATGGCAGCAGAGCAAGATGATGGCTCCAACCACAGAATGAGATATAATAAAGATGAATAATAACAGCTAACATATATTGAAGAAATGAAATTTGGTGCTTAAAAAATTTATGCAAGCATCGGTTGGAGGCATCGGTTGGTTCCTGGCTTAACGATAGTTTGTGTATAAATGTTTGAGGCAAGAGGCAGTTACCAGTCGTTTGGAGCTTGAAGGAATCTTAGTGAGCTCAACTCACTTATTTTACAACTGCGGAACTGCACTCAGTAGGCTAAAAGTTCATTATGAATTAGCCGTATGCCTAGGAGGGCAGGTGACAAAAGGCTGCCCAGCAGGACTACAGCTGCTTTACCACAAATGCCAAACATTGTGCCGGCCACACCTACAGCCCCTTCTAAGGGGTCAGACCCCTACTGATGAGGCAGCCCTAGACCCCCAGCGTTGTTTATGTGACCCTCCCACCAACCCCTCTGACCTCAGTTGATTGAGATAACCAAGTGGCAGCAGATTAAAGGCTGGTCTGTCCAGAGACCATCCCTCTGGGTTGGCTTGGCCTAGAAATCAGGGAGGATGTGAGGTTATCAAATGCTAGTTCTCAGGGGACTTCCCTGGTGGTCCAATGGTTAAGACTCCAGGCTTCTACTGCAGAGAATGTGGGTTCGATTCCTGGGCAGGGATGTAAGATCCCACATGCCACGCTTGTGGTATGGCCAAGAAGGAAAAAAGAATTTAGTTTTCAAGAATTTAAATGGGAGAATGTGGAGATGAGCACTTAGGTAGCAGTGGGGAGGCACACAGAGCCTCAGACCTCCCTGGCCCCCAGGCCCTCCCACTGGGTGCACTTCTTCCAACTGCCAGGATCTTTGCAGCTTTTTATTGGCAGGCAGTGAGAAGCTGCTGGAAATCAGTGCCTCCTGCCAGAACAGCTCTTAACTGATGACTGATGGGAACTGGTGTACATCCTAGCAACTCACCCTGGGGAGCTAACTCTGGGGGCACATAGTCTACCCTGGCTTTCAGAGTCCTCCAGTAACTGTGAGCCCCAGTTTTCCACTGGGGAAATTTCCCAAGTGGACACTAAGTGGTATCTCCTTATTAAATTGCATGTCCCTGACTCCTAACAAATTTGAACATATTTCAAGTTTGCTAACCAGTTGAATTTGCTCTTCTATTAATGTTAGAACCTTTGTATTTCCCTCCCCCTGAGAATTTTATTTTGAAAATTTGAGGCCTAAAGGAAAGTTGAAAGAATAATACAGTGAAAGCTTATACATCTTTCATCTAGTATGTCAGTCAAAGCTCAAACTGTTCTCACCACATAAAAGAAATGTTAACTATGTGACATAACAGAGGTGTTAGCTAACCATAGTGGTAACCATAATGCAATATATAAATGTATCACCTCAACACATTATACGTCTTACACTTATAAGACATGGGTTCAGTCTCTGAGTTGTGAAGATCCCCTGGAGAAAAGAACGGCAACCCATTCCAGTATTCTTGCCTAGAGAGTTCCATGGATAGGGGAGCCTGGGCTACAGTCCATGGGGTCGCAAAGAGTCAGAAACAACTGGGCAACTAACTATAAGAGCTATTTGCTTCTGATGCTGAAGTGTGGGGTCTGCAGGGCAGGCAACTGGGAAGCAGGTGGATGAAAAGTAGGGGAGAAAGGATAGACCAGAACCCACAAGGACAGCCTGGAACCCAAGGCAGTGTCTCAGTACCTCAGTTTTGATGCTGTGAGTGTCCTGCAAGAGAAGCTGTGTTCTCCCCCACAATGCACCACTGCTTTGGAACAAAAGCCCAGCAGGTACACAGTCCCAGCCGGGTATTGGCTCTCAATAAGGACAGGCACCTGTTCCAGGGCCGTCTCTTATGTCATCCTTACTCTCTCCAACTAACTGAATTGCCATGTTCTGATATGCATGTATACCTAATTTTTGATTCCTGTTTACTTATTGATTTCCTTCTACTTATTGATTTGATTAACTAGTCTTTGAGCATGCTCTGATCTATTTGGTAAGACAAATCTCTCTATTTCTTTTTAAAAAGATATTTGTCCTTGACTGTTCTTTGAGATACAAATTGGAACTATAGTAACTAACAGTATACTTTAATTTGGGGAGACCTGACTTTTTTCTGGTTTTTAAAAACATTTATTTATTTCTTTATTCGGCTGCATCAGGTCTTAGTTGTGGCGCGTGAGATCTTGGTTGAGTCATGGGGGACATTTTTTGTTGCCCCGGTGGCATGTGGGATCTCAGTTTCCCCAATCAGGGATGGAACCCACTTCCCCTGCATTGGAAGGTGGATTCTTAACCACTGGACCACCAGGGAAGTCCCTTCTTCTGACACTTTATCTTCCCTTCCAAGGAGATGGTTGACAGAGTTCTGTGGTGGTCTAGTGGTTAGGACTCAGCACTTTGACTCCCTGGGAGATGGCTGATTTTCTGTTTGTCCTGCGCTCACTTTGTATCTTATAGTTATATTGTATGACTTCATATGAGTATGTATGAAGTCAATTCTTGACTAAATTTACACACTATAAAACTTCCAGTCAATTAAAACAAAACAAAAAAAAAAAAAATTGGAGACCTCCCTGGTGGTCCAGTGGTTAAGACTTTGTCTTTCAATGCAGGAGGGGAGGGTTCAATCCCCGGTCAGGGAGCTAAGATCCCACATGCTTAGCGGCCAAAAAACCAAAACATAAAGCAGAAGCAGCATTGTAACAAATTCAATAAAGACTTTAAAAAGAAGTCCTGGGAATGTAAGGTACAGCATGATGACTATAGTTAATAATATTGTGAAAGTGAAAGTGCTAGTGGCTCAGTCGTGTCAGCCTCTTTTCATCCCCATGGACTGTAGCCTGCCAGGTTCCTCTGTCCGTGGAATTCTCCAGGCAAGAATACTTGAGTGGATAGCCATTCCCTTCTTCAGGGTGCAAACCTGGGTCTCCTGCATTGCAGACAGATTCTTTACCATCTGAGACACCAGGGATACTCTATTGTATATTTAAAAATTACTAAGGTTTTTTTACAGTTAATTTTTATTGGAGTATAGTTGATTTACAATGTTGTGTTAGCTTCTGCTGTACAGCAAGGTGAATCAGTTATATATATGCATATATCCACTCTTTTTTAGATTCTATTCCCATATAGGCCATTACAGAGTATTGAGTAGAGTTCCTAGTTTTATACAGTAGGTTCCTATTAAGAGAGTAAGTAGATCTTATAAGTTTTCATCACAAGACAAAAAAAAACAGCTATGTGCAGTGATGAATGTTGACTAGAGGTACTGTGGTGATCATTTCACAATATATACAAATACCAAATCATGTTATATACCTGAAACTAATATAACGTTACATGTCAATTTTTAAAATTAACATATGGTATTACAGTGGTTACAAGGATTGTCTCAGTGCCAGCTACTAGAATTCAAATTTCAACTCTTAATGCATTACTAGCTAGTGATATAAACATCTGAATGCAGAGTTCCAAAGAATAGCAAGAAGAGATAAGAAAGCCTTCTTCAGCGATCAATGCAAAGAAATAGAGGAAAACAACAGAATGGGAAAGACTAGGGATCTCTTCAAGAAAATCAGAGATACCAAAGGAACATTTCATGCAAAGATGGGCTCGATAAAGGACAGAAATGGTATGGACCTAACGGAAGCAGAAGATATTAAGAAGAGGTGGCAAGAATACACAGAAGAACTGTACAAAAAAGAGCTTCACGACTCAGATAATCATGATGGTGTGATCACTGACCTAGAGCCAGACATCCTGGAATGTGAAGTCAAGTGGGCCTTAGAAAGCATCACTACGAACAAAGCTAGTGGAGGTGATGGAATTCCAGTGGAGCTATTCCAAATCCTGAAAGATGATGCTGTGAAAGTGCTACACTCAATATGCCAGCAAATTTGGAAAACTCAGCAGTGGCCACAGGACTGGAAAATGTCAGTTTTCATCCCAATCCCAAAGAAAGGCAATGCCAAAGAATGCTCACACTATTGCACAATTGCACTCATCTCACATGCTAGTAAAGTAATGCTAAAAATTCTCCAAGCCAGGCTTCAGCAATATGTGAACCGTGAACTTCCTGATGTTCAAGCTGGTTTTAGAAAAGGCAGAGGAACCAGAGATCAAATTGCCAACATCCGCTGGATCATGGAAAAAGCAAGAGAGTTCCAGAAAAACATCTATTTCTGCTTTATTGACTATGCCAAAGCCTTTGACTGTGTAGATCACAATAAACTGTGGAAAATTCTGAAAGAGATGGGAATACCAGACCACCTGATCTGCCTCTTGAGAAATCTGTATGCAGGTCAGGAAGCAACAGTTAGAACTGGTCATGGAACAACAGACTGGTTCCAAATAGGAAAAGGAGTACGTCAAGACTGTATATTGTCACCCTGTTTATTTAACTTATATACAGAGTACATCATGAGAAACGCTGGACTAGAAGAAACACAAGCTGGAATCAAGATTGCCGGGACAAATATCAATAACCTCAGATATGCAGATGACACCACCCTTATGGCAGAAAGGGAAGAGGAACTAAAAAGCCTCTTGATGAAAGTGAAAGTAGAGAGTGAAAAAGTTGGCTTAAAGCTCAACATTCAGAAAACGAAGATCATGGCATCCGGTCCCATCACTTCATGGGAAATAGATGGGGAAACAGTGGAAACAGTGTCAGACTTTGTTTTTCTGGGCTCCAAAATCATTGCAGATGGTGACTGCAGCCATGACATTAAGAGACGCTTACTCCTTGGATGGAAAGTTAAGACCAACCTACATAGCATATTCAAAAGCAGAGACATTACTTTGCCAACAAAGGTCCATCTAGTCAAGGCAATGGTTTTTCCTGTGGTCATGTATGGATGTGAGAGCTGGACTGTGAAGAAGGCTGAGCGCAGAAGAATTGATGCTTTTGAACTGTGGTGCTGGAGAAGACTCTTGAGAGTCCCTTGAACTGCAAGGAGATCCAACCAGTCCATTCTGAAGGAGATCAGCCCTGGGATTTCTTTGGAAGGAATGATGCTAAAGCTGAAACTCCAGTACTTTGGCCACCTCATGCGAAGAGTTGACTCATTGGAGAAGACTCTGATGCTGGGAGGGATTGGGGGCAAGAGGAGAAGGGGACAACAGACGATGAGATGGCTGGATGGCATCACTGACTCGATGGATGTGAGTCTCAGTGAACTCAGGGAGTTGGTGATGGACAGGGAGGCTTGGCGTGCTGTGATTCATGGGATGGCAAAGAGTCGGACAAGACTGAGCGACTGATCTGATCTGATCTGATTGCTCGACTAGGAAAAAAACATATTAAAAAGCAGAGACATTATTTTGCCGACAAAGATCTATATAGTCAAAGATATGGTTTTTCCAGTAGTCATATATGGATGTGAGAGTTGGACCATAAAGAAGGCTGATCACTGAAGAACTGATGCTTTTGAACTGCAGTGCTGGAAAAGACTTTTGAGAGTCCCTCGGACTGCTGGGGAGATCAAACCAGTCAATTCTAAAGTAAATCAACCCTGAATATTCATTGGAAGGACTGATGCTGAAGCTGAAGCTCCAGTACTTTGGCCACCTGATGAGAAGAGCCGACTCTTTGGAAAAGCCCCTAATGCTGGGAAAGATTGAGGGCAGGAGGAGAAGGGGATGACAGAGGATGAGATGGTTGGATGGCATCAGTGACTCAATGAACATGAGTTTGAGCAAGCTCTGGGAGATGGGGAAGGGCAGGGAAGCCTGGCGTGCTGCAGTCCATGGGGTCACAAAGAGTCAGACATGACTGACCGAACTGAACTGAGGAAAAAAGCAATTTGCTTTCATTATTTTATCTTGTATCCAGTCAACTCTCCTAAATGTCTTTATATATATACACACTCTATATATGTATATATATAAATACATACATATCTACTTTATTTATCTATTTTTGGCTGCACCGGGTCTTCGTTGCTGCATGTGGTCTTTTGCTTAGTTGCAGTGAGGGATGAGAGGAGTGCTGGCCTCCAATTGCTGTGGCTTCTCTTGTTGTGGAGTAAGGGCTCTAGGCACGTGGTCTTCAGTAGTTGCAGCTCGTGGGCTCTCAAGCACAGGCTCAGTAGTTGCAGTGCATGGGCTTGGTTGCTCCACGCCACGTGGGCTCTTCTCTGACCAGGGATCAAACTTGTGTCTCCTGCATTGGCAGGCGATTCTTAAGCACTAGATCACCTGGGAAGCCCCTATGTTGTCTTTTTACTAGTTTTTTTTCCACTCGTCTTGAAGTTTTTGATAATACAATCATATCAGCAAAAACGATAGATAACTTTATAATTTTTCAGATAATCATAATAATCCATTCTCTTGTTTTACTGCATTTGGTAAAACTTCCAAGATATGATAAACAACAAGGGTAATAGCAGGCATTTCTGCCTAAATTTTTATTTCAATAATGTGATTTTAGTGTTTCACTATGAAGAACAATATTTGCTGTTAGGGTTTCCTAATAGCAAATACTTTTTACTTAGAGTTTTTATTGGGGATAGTATGAAGTTATACTGGCTCTGTTTATTAAATATGGGAGACTTCTTTTTTCCATAATCTTGACTATGGAAATGGCATGAGAATTACTCTTACTGATTGTTAGATAACACTCAGTTGTGGCATCAATTAAATGCAGTCTTTTTCAAAGGTAGATCCCTAATCACCTTTCTATTCTAGTTTTTTCTAAGATAAGTTAACCTTTTCAAACTTTTATCTTTGGGGTCAATTTTGCTAATTTATATTTTTCCTGAAATGTATCCATTTCCTCTAAATTTTCAAATTGGCTGTTGAGGAATATTAAGTTGCACTTTTAAATAAATCTTCCTCTCTTCTATCTATAATAATGTTTTCTTTCTCATAACTAATCTTTTCTATTTTTAACTCTCTTACTTTCTCTTTACTTATGCTTGCAAGATATTTTTCTATTTTATTAGCCCTTTTAAAGAACTTTTTAAAAAAATGTATGCTTTTTAATATTTTGGTTTATTTTCCATTCCATTCATGTCAGCGTTTGTTATTTCCTGATTACTTTGGTTTCTTTTCTTGTTACTTTTCTAATTTCTTGAAATAAGTAATCCCTTTATTTTTCCTCTTTTTTTAAAAAAAAAGCTTGGTATCTTTATGGTATTTCAGGGATAGACTGAATAATATAGGATACAGGGTAATTGAGAGGGTTTCTGGCATTACACTGTTTTTTCATTCAGCATTTAAATTTTGTGAACACAGTAGTTTTGTTCTTTTTTTAAAGCCAGCTTTCAGTTCAGTCACTCAGTTGTGTCCGAATTGCAGCACACCAGGCCTCCCTGTCCATCACCAACTTCCGGAGGTCACTCAGACTCACGTCCATCGAGTCAGTGATGCCATCCAGCCATCTCATCCTCCATTGTCCCCTTCTCCTCCTGCCCCCAATCCCTCCCAGCATCAGAGTCTTTTCCAATGAGTCAACTCTTTGCATGAGGTGGCCAAAGTACTGCTGTATTGCAATTTACGTATGTTAAAATTTTTTACATACATTAAATTTCATCAGTTTTTAAGTGTACAAGCCTATGAGTTTTACCATATGTACTTGGCCATGTAACCAAAACCAAGAAACAGAAGAGTCCTATCACCCCAAATGTTCTCTCCTACTACTTTGTGGGCAGTCTTCACAGCAATTTCAGCCTGAACCTCAATTCTCTTTGTTGGAGATCAGCATTACCCCTGCTTTCTGTTTATTTGCTTACTATCCCTTTCCCACATCTTTATTTTGAAAGTTTCTTTACCATTTTTAAGTGTATTTTAAATAATACGAACCAGAATTTGATTTATAACAAAGTCTGACAGCCTTTTAATGGAGGAATTCAGTCCACTCATATTTACTGTAATGAGTGATGTATTTGATTTATAATTTCCATCTTACTTATTTTAAATTTCTTAACACTGTTGTGAACTATTCTTTTCTTTACCTTTGCTGGATTGAATGAATGGCTGTTCATTTTTCCCCTTTGTTATTTGGAGTTCATCATTCTATTAATAGTTATCATCCCTTGCCACTCAATATGCCAGCAAATTTGGAAAACTCAGCAGTGGCCACAGGACTGGAAAATGTCAGTTTTCATCCCAATCCCAAAGAAAGGCAATGCCAAAGAATGCTCAAACTACTGCACAATTGCACTCATCTCACATGCTAGTAAAGTAATGCTTAAAATTCTCCAAGCCAGGCTTCAGCAATATGTGAACCATGAACTTCCTGAGGTTCAAGCTGGTTTTAGAAAAGGCAGAGGAACCAGAGATCAAATTGCCAACATCCGCTGGATCATGGAAAAAGCAAGAGAGTTCCAGAAAAACATATATTTCTGCTTTATTGACTATGCCAAAGCCTTTGATTGTGTGGATCACAATAAACTGTGGAAAATTCTGAAAGAGATGGGAATACCAGACCACCTGATCTGCCTCTTGAGAAATCTGTATGCAGGTCAGAAAGCAACAGTTAGAACTGGACATGGAACAACAGACTGGTTCCAAATAGGAAAAGGAGTACGTCAAGGCTGTATATTGTCACCCTGCTTATTTAACTTATATGCAGAGTACATCATGAGAAATGCTGGACTGGAAGAAACACAAGCTGGAATCAAGATTGCCGGGACAAATATCAATAACCTCAGATATGCAGATGACACCACCCTTATGGCAGAAAGGGAAGAGGAACTAAAAAGCCTCTTGATGAAGGTGAAAGTGGAGAGTGAAAAAGTTGGCTTAAGGTTCAACATTCATAAAATGAAGATCATGGCATCCGGTCCCATCACTTCATGGGAAATAGATGGGGAAACAGTGGAAACAGTGTCAGACTTTATTTTTCTGGGCTCCAAAATCATTGCAGATGGTGACTGCAGCCATGACATTAAGAGACGCTTACTCCTTGGAAGGAAAGTTAAGACCAACCTAGATAGCATATTCAAAAGCAGAGATTACTTTGCCAACAAAGGTTTGTCTAGTCAAGGCTATGGTTTTTCCTGTGGTCATGTATAGATGTGAGAGCTAGACTGTGAAGAAGGCTGAGCGCAGAAGAATTGATGCTTTTGAGCTGTGGTGTTGGAGAAGACTCTTGAGAGTCCCTTGGACTGCAAGGAGATCCAACCAGTCCATCCTAAAGGAAATCAGTCCTGAATGTTTATTGGAAGGACTGATGCTGAAGCTGAAACTGCAATACTTTGGACACCTGCTGTGAAGGACTGACTCCTTGGAAAAGACCCTGGTGCTGGGAAAGATTGAAGGCAGGAGCAGAAGGGGGCAACTGTGGATGAGATGGCTGGATGGCATCACTGACTCGATGGATATGAGTCTGAGTGAACTCTGGGAGTTGGTGATGGACAGGGAGGCCTGGCGTGCTGTGATTCATGGGATCGCAGAGTCGGACACGACTGAGCGACTGATCTGATCTGATCTGATCTTGCCCTGGTGGCTCAGCAGTAAAGAATCTGCCTGCAATGCAGGAGACGTGGGTTCCATCCCTGGGTGGGGAAGATCCCCTGGAGAAGGAAATGACAACCCACTCCAGTATTCTTGCTTGGGAAATCCCATGGACAGAGGAAACTTGCGGGCTACAGTCCATGGGGTTGCAAAAGTGTCGGACACAACTTAGTAACTAAGAAACAGCAACAGCAACAACAATTCCTGCCCTGCTCTCTGTATCGGCACCCATGCCTCTTCAGTGTGTGAACCCAGAACAGCTATTTCCATCCTACTCGGTTTATTTTCCACTTTCTTATTTTCCCTGCCCCATCTCTCCCCTTTCATCCTCCCAACCCCTCCCCCTTTAGGCACTAGAACACTTACCTTCCCCTTATTCCCACCACCTGATTCCAGAGTTTTATTGATGTAATTTAGTCATTATTAGAATTTCCCTCACAGTGTGTTCCACAGTGTGCCCCTCACATCTGTCCCAAGGGTCCTTATTTAGAGATTTATTACATGTTATAAATACACATATAGGTATAAATATATAGGTCATGGTTCGTTGCTCCCCGCTGCTTTCTTTCCTCTTCATCTTCCCCTATCTTGAAGTCTCTGTTCCGATTCATTTGTTGTTTCATTAAAATCTTAAAAGTATTTCTCAGATAAGATACTGAGTGGTTTTTGCAAATTTTCAAATACCTTTCTTTCTTCCTTGGCTGGTTCTGGATTTCAGGCCTTTTCTTTCATTAGTTCACAGTCAATTTTACTATCTTTTAACTTCCAAAGTAGAAGATAAGAAGAAAGGAATTTCTTTCTGAATGAAAATGTGTATGAGTTCCCATATCCTTAGAGCTTAGAAATTTTAAATTGTATACGACTAAGTGTGTGGTTTTTCTTCTAGTTTTACTGAGATATAATTAACATTATAAGTTTAAGGTGTACAAATAAAGATTTTATGTACATACATCATGAAATGATTATTACAATAAGTTTAGTGAACATTCATCATCTCATGTGGATACAAATTTAAAGAACTATTTAAAAAATGCTTTCCTGTGATAACTCTTTCCTGTGATACTCTGTTAACAACTTTCATATGTCATATACAGCAGATTTAATTTTATTTATCATGCTGTACATTATATTCCTAGTATTTCTCTTATAACTGGAAGTTTGTGCCTTTCAACTGCCTTCATGAGTGTGTGTCTTTTCCTATAGATCCAGTCTGTAACTTAAGTCTTTCTTCAGCTCAGGGATATTTCATCTATTATTTAATCATGCCATAAGTGTGGTGTCATCTGCATATCTGAGGTTATTGATATTTCTCCTGGCAATCTTGATTCTAGCTTGTGCTTCATCCAGACCAGCATTTCTCATGATGTACTCTGCATATAAGTTCAATAAGCAGGGTGACAATATACAACCTTGATGTACTCCTTTCCCAATTTGGAACCAGACTGTTGTTCCATGTCCAGTTCTAACTGTTATTTCTTGACCTGCATACAGATTTCCCAGGAGGCAGGTCAGGTGGTCTGGTATTACCATATCTTTAAGAATTTTCCACAGTTTGTTGTGATCCACACAGTCAAAGGCTTTGGCATAGTCAATAAAACAGAGGTAGATGTTTTTCTGGAACTCTTTTGCTTTTTTGATGATCCAACAGATGTGGCAAAAAGCGGAGAAGAACTAAAGAGCCTCTTAATGAAAGTGAGAGTGAAAAAGTTGGCTTAAAACTCAATATTCAGAAAACGAAGATCATGGCATCCGGTCCCATCACTTCATGGCAAATAGATGGGGAAACAGTGGAAACAGTGACAGACTTTATTTTGGGGGCTCCAAAATCACTGCAGATGGTGACTGCAGCCATGAATTTAAAAGAAACTTGCTCCTTGGAATAAAAGCTATGACCAATCTAGACAGCATGTTAAAAAGCAGAGACATTACTTTGCCAACAAAGGTCCATCTAGTTAAAGCTATGGTTTTTCCAGTAGTCATGTATGGATGTGAGAGTTTGACTATAAAGAAAGCTGAGGGCCAAAGAATTGTTGCTTTTGAACTGTGATATTGGAGAAGATTCTTAAGAGTCCCTTGGACAGCAAGGAGATCCAACCAGTCCATCCTAAAGGAAATCAGTCCTGAATATTTATTGGAAGGACTGATGCTGAAGATGAAACTGCAATACTTTGGCCACCTGATGAGAAGAACTGACTCATTTGAAAAGACCCTGATGCTGGGAAAGATTGAAGGCGGGAGGAGAAGGGAATGACAGAGGATGAGGTGGTTGGATGGCATCACCAACTCAATGGATAGGAGTTTGAGTAAACTCTGGGATCTGGTGATGGACAGGGAGGCCTGGAGTGCTGCAGTCCATGGGGTCACAAAGAGTCAGACACGACTGATTGACTGAACTGAACTGATTTAATTATGAACTCTCCTCTCCTGTTCCTTTTTCTCCAGGAACTCATAGAATTTGCAGTTAACTCTCCTGGGTCTGTTCCAGTTTCCCATCTTTGACCACATGATTTGCATCCACATGTTTTTGTTACATGTTTTGAGATATTTCATCTATTTGATTTTTCTACACCTGTTTTTGAGTGTTAGCTTCACCTTTGCTTTATCTGTAAACATTTTTAGTTTCAATAACATATTTTCAGGCTCAGGGAAATCTTTTATGTGTGTGTTTCACACACATCTCCTCCAGGCTCTCATTTCTTCAGTAAGAGGTTTGTCTGTTTCCTCTAGCAGGTCTCTCTGCCCTCTGGTTTGTTTGCATTCTCCCAGCCTCAAGGACTGAGAAAGTTGATCCATCAAGAGTTTTTGGAGTCAGGGAAACTCAGCAAAGCCATTCATTGTTCTTGGGAACCCGACTGTTCTGAGACTTCCTGCTGTCCTGAGGCTGCTCTCCAGAAACTTGTCTGCAGGGAATTCTCTCAGCCAGTTCAGGAGAGCCCATGTAAAGTTTATCACCTGTAGCTGGGAGTTGCCAGAGAAGTGTGGAAGCTCCTGTAGGGTTGCCACATGCCCAGAATCTCCTCATTCTGGGTAGTCTATGTATAATTGACAGATACAGTGATATTCTGGGTTTCCTGGGTGGTGGCTCAGTGGTAAAGAATCCATCTGCAATGTAGGAACCACAGGAGACTTGGGCTCAATCCCTGGGTTGGGGAATCACCTGGAGAAGGGCATGCAACCCATTCAAGTATTCTCACCTGGAGAATCTCATGGACAGAGGAGGCTGGTGGGCTACATTCCATAGGATCATCAAGAGTAGGACATGACTGAAGCAACTTAGCACACAGGCACAATGATATTTACCAAAGACTTAAAAATAGAAGTCATGAACAGTAGGTACCTCTGGGAAGTACAACTGGGTGTAGAAATGAAGTGGGCGGGGGATGGCCTTTTACTTCGTTTTTTTCCCCCCTCTAGTAGGAGTTTTCAACTTTGGCACTTTTAACTTTGGGGGCCAGAAATTGTCTGCTGTGAGTGACTGATCTGAGTGTTTAGCAGCATCCCTGGCTTCCACCCACTACAGACTGATAGCACTCCCTCTCCAGCTGTGACAACCAAAAATGTCTCCGGATATTGCCAAATGTCCCCTGGGGTTGTCACGGTTACTTCTGGTTGAGTACCACTGTTGTATACCCTTAGATCTAATTTATTTTCTTAATCATGTGTTCACGTTATTCCTATAATTAAACATGTAACTGAGATCATGAGACAGAGGAGGAAATATAAAACTGTTGTGAGGAAGCAGAAGCATGAAGTAGAGAATACACATTAAGGGATAGGAAGCAGGTTAGCAAAGTGGTAAGAAATTTGGGGAAAAAAATAAAAGAAGCAGAGACAGAGTGATTCACAGGGCTGGAGGAGAAGAAGTGTGAAGACCCACATCCTCCTGTCACCAAGGTCCCCAGTGATGCCAGAATCAGAGATAATAACAGTCTGCATATGCCCAGTCAGATCACAGACACTGTTATGGGATTCCCATTCCATCCAGCCTCTTAAATACCCAGGTGTCCTTACAATAAACACCGCTTTACTTAAGCTAGGCTAAATGAGTGTTTTCCTTTCCAACAAAGGTCCTGTGGACCAATAAAGAGATAGGCCCCCACTTCTTAGGATGAGTAGGCTGCAAATATGGTCTATAAAAGAACTGTAAAAGGAACTTTAGAAAGCTGTTCCTGGGAAGAAGTGGTGGTGGAGGGGGAGACCTCAGCCATCCATCAAGGCTGGCTCCAAATTCCTCCAGGGCTGTCATGTACAGGAGGGAAAAGACGGTATAACTCTAGCTCAGGAGGCAGAACTGGTGACAAAAGTAACAAGGAAGTAGATTCTGCTTAAAAAAAGAAGTTATAACAATAAGAAAGATTGGAAAGCAGTGTTTGGTAAGGAAGTGAGTTCCCAATCTCTGGAAGCTCACAGGGTGATTTCTACAGTGGGTATAAGTTTCGGTCAGGTCTGTCAGCTTCTTTTACATCTAGAAATGTAAAAGCTTGGCAAGAGAGAGACTAGATTAACTCACACCATATGCAGAAATCTCTTAGGCTCAAATGGCATGATAGAATGTTTAGTTATTAAATCAGAGGAGGGTGGTTGATGGAGTTAAACAATAAGGAAAGATCTCAGAGGTTTAGCATTTTCAGTTGGCCTTGATCAGCTGGTTTTTCCCCACAGAATTAGTCAGAACTCATGGTTGCAAGAGAAAAAAAAATCTAACTTAGTCTGAATTACGCAAAAAAAGGGAATTTATTAGCTTACATAACCAAAACGGAGAAGGAAATGGCAACCCACTCCAGTATTCTTGCCTGGAGAATCCCAGGGACAGGGGAGCCTGGTGGGCTACCATCTATGGGGTCGCACAGAGTCTGACACGACTGAAGCGACTTAGCAGCAGCAACATAATCAAAAAGTTCAGGAGGCTGGTCTAGCTCTGGGCATGGCTGAATCCAAGGCTTCAAACGAAGTCATTAACACTTGGTCAGTCTTCGTGTCTCAGCTTTGTTTCCCTTCCTTTGTAGCCAAAACTAGCTTGTAAATTTAACTTTATCTTGACAGTGCAGAGCAAGGCCAATGCTGGAGGGGCCTTGGCTGAAGGGCTTCTGAGGCCCTTCCCCATCTAGAAGTAATTCCTTTGTTGTTCAGTCGCTAAGTTGTGTCTGACTCTTTGCCACCCGATAGACTGCAGCACGCCAGGCTTCCCTGTCCTTCACCATCTCCCAGAGTTATGAAGATTATTGCGCCTTTGATTGTCCCAAAGACCCTGCCTCTTCGCATTTTTAGCGCAATCCTATCCTCCCAGCTGGAATCTCAGAAAGAGGGGGAAAGCTGGGCTGCTCTCCTGCCACCACCACCTCCCCACCCTACTCCACCCCACCCCCTGCAACACGCACCTCCTTCCCCCACCCCCAAACACACACACCCACCAAGGCCCTGGTGACTTCCCCTGACTCCACCCCTGGGAATTTGCGTAGGACAAGGCGCTCCTTCTGGCTGGAAATAGACACTAGGGAGAGAAGGGAAGCTGCTAAGGAAAGCACCTGGAGCTGTAGAAGGGGCGAGAACTGTCAGGTATTTCATGATCAGCTAACGAGACGTGGCAAGGGGTGGAGGTGGGGGGTGGACCTTAGAAGGTGTCAGAGGCGGATCTGGCTGCCCCGATTTATTTCCTTGATGCAGGGATCAGTCAGTAAGTTGCCACAGTCCTGGCATCCAGGCATGAGGACCTAGGCTAGGGGACGAGCCTCGGTGATAAGCAAGATGAGAAGGTAAGAAAAATCCAAGAGTTGTAGAAGAAAGAGAAGGCAGAGGATCCAGGCTTTCGCAACTGGAAGGAGAACAAAGTTCAAATAGCACCCAGCTTCAGACGGACGGCCGCCTCTCTGAGACCGTAAGGCCAGAGCTCAGCGAAGTCCCAGGAGAGACTCAGAAGGGCAGTCCCGCAGGGTCGGGATTGCATCTCCCAGCATGCTGTGGGCCGAGCTGCAATAGGCCTGAGCAGAAGTGGTGGCGAGGCCGCGTTGCGTCGGGAGGGGGCGCCCGGGGCTTAGTCCTGAGCGAGCCGAGACCGCGTGCGTTGTGTGAATACCGTGACGAGAAGGCTAGACGTCTAGGGGCCGAGGTTTGCGGCCTGGATTAGGGGCGCTTGCGACCTCTCCGCTGTTCCCAGCTCGTCCCAGGAGGTTGGCTGCACCCCAGCCCTTGCGTCTTCCAAGGTCAGGGTCTCCTGTCTCCCGGGCCTCGGGCACATTGAGTCGTCTTTAGCACAGCAGCTCTCAAAACCCCACATCTCACTGCCGGCGGTTCCCCACGTCCGGTACCCGCCCCTAAAGCCACCTTCCCTCCTACGCAGCCCCAGCTGCCTGCTTTTCTGGGGAGGCCCAGGTTGGGGTCCTCAGAGATCCAGGAACCCTAGAAAACCTACTCAGTGGTTTTCTCTGGGACTCTAAGTGGAAAGGAGAGAAGTTTGGAAGTAAAAGCCTCAGCTTCTCCCTCTTTTCCGCTCAGACCTCAGTATAGTCTGTCAGGAGACTGACAAAGGCTGAAGGGGGAAATGGCCCAGACCTGAGGTCGTGGGTGATGGCCCTGGGCAGGTAGGTCAGAGGCTGGGAAGCTTGAAGACCCCAGGTGACGGGAGTGGAGAGGCTCTGTGTGCAAACCCTGGGGACAGCCTAGCAACTGGATTCGGGCCCCCACCTATAACACCCACCCCTGCATCATTGATGCCGCGGCCCCTTTTTCCCAGGTAGATGCTCCCAGAAGCGCTCTGCGCAGAGAGCAGATTGCACACGCCCACCATGTGGGGCCTGTTGCAGGTGTGTGTCACTTTCTAGGTCAAATTGAAACACTTTTTTCAGAAGTTTTATTTAAAAACTTTGGAACATGACAGAGACTGCAGGATGGAGACTGGTGTTCTGCCAGGCTTCTCAAATCAGAGACCAGGCTTGGGTTTCTCAGGTCACCGGATTCCAGGACCCATCCAGCCTGTGGGCTCCTGGGGAGGATACCCCTCACTGACCTTGCAGACTCTTTACCCCTCCCCTACTGCCCACTTCTGGTGTCTGAGGAGACACGGAGGTATCAGGGGTAGACTAAAAGGTGTGGAATCGAAAGAAACTGGAGTTTGGGGGTTGAGAGGAACAGATAGAGGTGGAAAAAAAGAGGTGGAGGGAGGGGCCACTGCCTTTTCTTCCTCCATCCTCAAGAAACGGGGCCTGCCATTCCTCTGAGAGGTCTCCCTCACAGCTCAGATAGGAAATTCAGGGACCATCAGTCCTGTGACTGAGGAAGGGTTGCCTGTCTTCTGGGGGTGGTTGGGAAACAGTCCTGGCCCCAGACGGGATAGCAGTAACCAATGCAATGGCCCCCTGTCTCAGCTGGGTGCGGGATGGCTGTTGGCATAGGCCTGGTCTGGAAAGGAAGCTCGGGCTCTGCGTCCCTGGGCACACACTGAGGCGTAGAGCTCTGGCTCAGGGTCTGAGGTCTGGGGCTTTGGCTCGGAGTCCAGCAGCACCTCCGAGTACTTGATGGGGCTTCCAGGGCTGGGGACCCGGCCCTGAGGAGGCCACAGCTGCAGGCTGGTATAGCACATCACCTCCTCTGCAGCCTGGAGATGCAAGGCTGTTAGAAGCTCACGGGACCCTTGAGAAATCCCCCACTACCTTCCCCTCCCCTCTTCAGCCACAACTGACTCACCCTGGCAGGGCCTCCAGGGGCTGAATCCTGTGGGTCTGGCCCTGGGTCCTGAGACAGCCGTCCTGAGGCAGAGAGCAAGAGTGGTCACATCTTGTTCTTCCCCCTGCACCCAGGACCTGGCCACTTGCACCCCTCCCCTTGGCCAGCTTCCTACCTGTCTGCAGATAATGCAGGTTCCCATACAGAGGGACGTCTTCCACAGACTCCCCAGAGCTGCAACACAAAGTTTAGGGGATGAGAGGTGACTTGTTGGTAAGGGGGGAACTCTCAATCAGCCCATCTTTCTTGACCCCCACTCACCGTCCATGTCCTGGATGGCTCCTGCTTCGGCCACTAGTCCACTGGAACAAGTGCACAGCCAGTGAGATGAGGAGCAGCAGGGTCACAGCCCCTAAGAGGGCCCACAGCCCCCACCCCTGGGTCAAAGAGGGGATTCCTGTGGATGTGAGAGAGTGGGGAGGGAGTGTTACTGCCCAGCCTAACCCTCCAGGGCCCAGCAAGTGGGACACGGGGCCACGTGACCCCTCCCCCTGCCCCTGCCCCGCCCAGCTCACCGGGCAGTAGCTCTTCCGTGCAATTGCAAAGTCTGCCCTGGCCTGCTGTAGTCATCCTGGCCTGAGCCAAAGGATCAGCCTGATTTATGATCTGACAGCTGTCTCAGCCCCCTTTACTCCCACCCCTCTCTGGGCCTGACCCCCACAGCTCAGCATCTCCAATACGGGTGGTGGCAAAGTCGCTGATTTCCGGGGAGGAAGGGGGAGGGGAGGAAGGGGGAGGGGAGGGATGAGTTAAAGAACAAAGACACCGCCCTGTGCCTGCACCTGCGCCACCCAGTAGCTCTTAAGCTTCCGCCCCCACCCTTCCCCTGTACCCTGTACCCATTTCAGTCAGAAAAGAGGCAGGCCTGAGTTTATTGAACACTGGGCATGTGAGCTCATGAAGACCCCAAGACGGACAGAAGTGGCATGAGGCAGGACCTACAAGACAAACCAGGCCTTATGATGGAGATTACTTTCTGCCCCAGGGTGTCTGCCTTTTCTCTCTAGCACTGAGTCCCTTGACAGAGCATAAGGAGAGGGAGGACATAATCCTCAGTGGGCATGCTACAAAGTGAAAATGGGATGAGGAGGCCCCCTTCTGCCTACAATCCCACCACATGCTGAGGCTGCCCCACAACCAAGGGACAGGGGTTAAGAATGACTTTTGTTATTGTTGTTATTACTGGTATAATAGTAATAGATTTAGAGGCTAGAGGAAGCTTGACTCCCTCCTCCGGTCCACTTCATCCAAGCTGTCCCTAAGAACTGTGAACCTCAAAAGTTAGTTGAAGTAAAGAAACCTCTGCCCCAGTCCTGTCCTGGGAACCAGCCCAGTGTTTGCACTTGTTCACTTCAGGGAGCGGCCAAGTACCTGCCCCGCCCGGAGACAGCCCAGCCACATGGGAGGCTACTGATGTGGGAAGAGGGATTCTAACTTCCAAATATAAACCTTAGACCAGGGGTCAGAGATCTGTTTTGTCTGGCCCATATGATTTTTTTTTTTTTTTTTCAAAGATTTAAAATCATTGTACCAGTGTGCCTGGGGTGGGGATGGTAGCAAAGGTCCTGCCACTCTAAGCAATAAGAGGGTATTGTTTGTAAAGAATTTAAAAACAAAACTCACTAAAAGTCAGTGTCCTTTTCATTATCACCATGTTCCAGCAATTCTAAAAAAAAAAAAAAAAATCAATGATAAAATATTCCTTTCTGAAAAATGTATTTTAAATTATTTTTTGGCTGTGCTGGGTCTTTGTTGCAGCACGGGCTTTATCTAAATGTGTTGCTCAGGCTTCTCAGTGTGGCGCCTTCTCTTGCTGCCAGAGCACAGGCTCTAGGGGGCTTCAGTAGTTGCAGCTCCCGGGCTCTAGAGCGAGGGCTCAGTAGTTGTGGTGCACTGGCTTAGTCGCTCTGCTGACATCTTCCTGACCAAGGATCAAACTGATATCCCCTGCATTGCAAGGCCGATTCTGAACTACTGGACCATCAGGGAAGCCCTCTGAAAAATATTTTGTAGATATATGTTCTAAATTGTTGTGGTTACTGATGAGTTTTAATACTATGTAAAATTCAAATTTCAAATATGTAAAATTCATGGGAAGGACGGATGCTGAAGCTGAAACTGCAATACTTTGGCCACGTGATGCAAAGAACTGACTCATCTGAAAAGACCCTGATGCTGGGAAAGATTGAAGGCGGGAGGGGAAGGGGACAACAGAGGATGAGGTGGTTGAATGGCATCACTGACTCGATGGACATAATGAGTAAGCTCTGGGAGTTGGTGATGGACAGGGAAGCCTGGTGTGCTGCAGTCCATGGGGTCGCAAAGAGTCGGACACAACTGAGCTACTGAACTGAAACTTCAACTTAGCACATTTGTGTTGCTGCTGCTGCTGCTGCTGCTAAGTCGCTTCAGTCCTGTCCGACTCTATGCGACCCGATAGACGACTCTATGCGACCCGATAGACGGAAGCTCACCAGGCTCCCCCGTCCCTGGGATTCTCCAGGCAAGAACACTGGAGTGGGTTGCCATTTCCTTCTCCAATGCGTGAAAGTGAAAAGTGAAAGTGAAGTCGTTCAGTCGTGTCTGACTCTTAGCGACCCCATGGACTGGAGCCTGCCAGGATCCTCCGTCCATGGGATTTTCCAGGCAAAAGTACTGGGGTGGGGTGCCATTGCCTTCCCTGCACATTTGTGTTACTTACCCTTTAAAATATTATAATCCACAACTTCCCTGGTGGTCCAGTGGTTAAGACTCCATGCTTCCGATGCGGGGGGCTCAGGTTCCATCCCTGGTCAGGAAACTAGATTTCACATTCTGCAACTAAGAGTTTGAATGCTGCAACTAAGACCTGGCACAGCCAAATAAATGTTTTTTTTTTTAAATATATATATTATAATCTGCATGGAAGTTAATCTGTAGAATCCTAGTTTTACAGCTGTATAATCCTAGGTATACAGCTGGCTCCTGACATAAGGTTGAGCTACATGTGTTTATATCCAGAATTAGTTATTAACAGTTTTTAATTGTTCTTTGGTTTGGGCACAATTTCTGTATCCAACTCCTATGATATTACATATTCCTGCACCTAACCAATAGATTTAAAGGCAAACAATGATAGCACAGTGATTGAAAAGTCAAGTAAACTGAGCTTGAGTGGTGTAATTCTGCCATTTTAGGTGACCACCTAGTTTTTGTTTATATTGAAAATGTCTGGAATTTACTGTGAAATGGAATTTTTATGAATCTCTGCCAAACATCCCTTTAAGACTTTCTTTTCCCATTTGGATGTTTGTTGCTTCATACAAAAGAAACTTTTTTGAAATGAAAATTAATAAAAGGTATTCTTTAATCAACTATGGGTGGAAATTGACAAATGTAGCTATATTTTCTATTGAATATGAATATGCCAAAATTATTTTTGACAAATTTTCAGAAGTTAACTTTAGAAAAAGAAATTAGAGTTATTCGTTACTCAGCTAGGTTACTATGTAGGTACAAATTTTTTACCCCTTTCTCAAAAAACACAATAATGTAGCCAAGAAATTCATTACCCTTTCTTGTTCTGTAATGTAAATTCAATTTAACTCTTTTTATATTGTCATGATTATATCTACAAACTCCAATAAAAGAGATAATTCACTGTCTGAATTTCTGGCCCTTATTATTATTATTATTTTCTGGGCCCTGTTATTTGTTTCATTTACTGTTTATTTGAAGAAGGAAATGGCAACCCCTTCCAATATTCTTGCCTGGAGAATTCCATGGACAGAGGAGCCTGGCAGGCTACAGTCCATGGGGTCGCAAAGAGTTGGACATGACTGAGGGGACTCTCACTCATATGCCACTGATTCGTTGTCAACCTTTAAAAACTGGGGTTCCAGTTTTTTGAAATCCCAATTCATTAATCTATTGGAAAAAAATCAGAAGGGCAATAGTGGGCCCAAATTCCCTAAAGGCAAGAATCAGCTGGGGGCCATTTATCATATTACAACTGGCCTGAATCACTTGTTTATATTGATTATGTCAACTGGCTTAGTGTCAGGGTTTAGGCTGCCAAGCCAGGTTGCCTCTGGGTATTCCACTAGACAGGACAACTGTCCTGAGTGAGGGGTCTTTCTCTGCCCTCCCACTCCCTTTCTGGAAGGACAAAAAGATATACCTGTATTTCATGCATTTATTTAGCACAGCTATACCTCATTTGTTTAATACACACATACCGATTGCTTGCTTATATGTCAAGCTCTGGAAATACAAATGTGAGTGGGAAATGGTTTCTTCCCTCAAATAGGTCTTGGTCTAATTAGGAATAGGGCCCTATGTATCCTAGACAATTAAAAGACAGTGTGGAAAGGAAAACGATTACTCAACTCTGGAGAAGGAGCAGGAGAGACTGGATAGGTGGTGATGATTGGCAGATCTTAGGCAGACAGAAAAGGGTTGAAATCTCTGCCAGCCTCTTACCTGATTACAAATTTAACCTTCCTGAACCTTAGTTTCCTTGTTCTTTAAAAAACTTTAATTATATTTATCTGTTGGGTCGTCTTGAACACATTAATTTCATTCAACAAGGATTCATTGAGTGCCTACTAGCATCAGGTGCTGTGCTGCTGCTGCTGCTGCTGCTGCTGCTGCTGCTAAGTCGCTGCAGTCGTGCCCGACTCTGTGCGACCCCAGAGACGGAAGCCCACCAGGCTCCCCCGTCCCTGGGATTCTCCAGGCAAGAACACTGGAGCGGGTTGCCATTTCCTTCTCCAATGCATGAAAGTGAAAAGTGAAAGTGAAGTCGCTCAGTCGTGTCCGACTCTTAGCGACCCCATGGACTGGAGCCCACCAGGATCCTCCGTCCATGGGATTCTCCAGGCAAAATTACTGGGGTGGGGAGGTGCTGTGCTAGGCTATAGGAATAAACATGGCAAAGAAAAAGAGATATGGCCCCTGCTCTCATGAAATTTACAATCTAGCTGTGTTTTATTTTTGTAATTAATTTTAGTTTATTAATTTTAAGTAATTTAAATGGTTTATTGAAAGATAACGGACATGCAGTAGTGGTTTGAAGAAAGTACAATAGCTGCACTAATGAATAAGCCAGAAGTTAAGGGTTCTGTATATAGTCCATGGGGTCGCAAAGAGTCGGACACGACTGAGCGACTTTCACTTCCACTTGTGAAGGGAACACGCACATACAGGAGGAAAGTGAGATCTGAAAATTGTATATAGATGTTAAACTGCGCAGAAACAGTGACTTCGTAAACGTCGCTCAAGCTAAAATGAGACGTGCTGAGAATGAGCCCCGTGAGGTTGGTGCGCGTGGAGGCGCACTGCCTGTGTAACTATTAGAAGCTGACGGATGACACCCCGCAACACGCCGCTCGGCTTCCCCACCCCCAGGGCAGGCTCGCTTCTTGGCGGGTTTAGTCGTGAGAAGCAGGGGGAGGTCTGCGTGCACGGGCACGTGGCACTCTCTGCCCAAGGTCCGGGGACTTTCCCCTAGGCGCAAACTAGGAACTAGTCCTCCGTGTGTAGCCTAGGAAACAGGCCTTCAGCACGAACCTCGTTTCTACCGGCGCATTCAAGCCCTTTATAGCTCGAGGAGGAAATTTATTTTAAAGTTAGGGTGAGGAGATTGGTGGCGTGGCACATAAAAACCACTTCCCTGTATAACCTTCTAAGAATGTAGTCTTCTGGAGGCATTCTGGCTAACAGAATACCTATATAGAGATAAGAAATGAACTAGTTTCACAAATGAACTAAGCTAAGCCCACAGTCCTATGCAAATAAGGCCTGGCCCCGCCCACACGCTAGGTGGGCGTGACCTCCCTGGGAGGCCCGGGGTGGGAATAGCTGGGGGACGCGCCTGCGTGCGCGTGCACTGGTGCGTCCGACAACGCCGGCACATCCCGCGTTCTCCCCGAGTTGGCCTGCTATGGCGAGCGTGGTGTCGCTCGCGGGTACGCTGGGGCTGCTACTTGTGTCTGCGCTGCCCGAGGTGCTCGGAGACCGCCGCAGCCCCGACCGCCGGGCACACCCAGGTACCAGCGAGGGCTGCTGGAGGGAGGCTGGGACTGCCCCCGGGCCCCAAGCCCCAGCTGTACTGACCCGCCTCTGCCCTCCTCCTCAGGCGACGCCGGCCAGGTCGGCCCTGCGGCCGCGGAACCCCGGCGGCAGTCGCCGCCGTCCAAGAACCAGCGCGAGCGGGCTCGGTCCGGGGCGCTGCCCTTGGGGGCGCTGTACACCGCGGCCGCCGTGGCTTTTGTGCTGTACAAGTGTTTGCAGGTGCGGGACCACCAGGGGTGGGGATGCCCCGGCCCTGAATCTCGATGAGGGCTCCATTGAACCAACAAGACACGTTTTCCCGTCATTTTGTAAAATGAAGACAGGAGTTCCCTGACTTTCCAACATGATGGGGTTAGTTAAAGCATCCCGCGAGGTAATGGATGTGAAGGGCCCTTGGTTAATTTTAAATAGTAACCATCACATTTCATCCTTCCAACAATCCAGTGAAGAGGTTGTCAATTGCTCAAGGTCACTCAGAGATAGTAACTGGTGGCCCTAAGATTTGAACCCAGCAAATGTCCATACTATAGTAAGTGCTGTTCCTTGTGAGTTTCCAAGCTTGGCACGAGCAGTTGATTACTGTAGCCAGAGTTTTTAGAGATCAAGGAACTAAGTAGTCTCAAGTTATCCTCGGGAAGGAGGCCCTGAAATGTGAACTGACAGTACATTTTGTTGAATTAAAACTGTTGAAATGGAAAAGTAGTACCTCCCAGGGCTTTCTCTTCAGCCCTGGCCCTATCACTTACGTTGGGAAATAGAGGACTGATCCAGTTTGGAGATGACATGAAACTAGGAGGGCTAGCTAAGCATGATCCATAGTAGACTTAACAGGCTAGGATGAGGGGCTGAAGTTAATGGTGAAATTTAACAAGGATTGATAAATTCTATTCTTGGACCCAAGCATAGCCTGAAAGAAACTTAATTCTCTTGAGGGCACTGTTTTAAGAGCATTGTTGTGTTTCAGTCACTAAGTTGTGTCTGACCCTGCGACCTCATGGACTGCAGCCTGTCAGGCTTCCCAGTCCTTCACCATCTCCCAGAGTTTGCTCAAACTTATGTCCATTGAGTCGGTAATGCCATCTCTTAAACCAGAGTAAAGCACCTAGAGAAAACCATGTCAAATGAGCACTGACTGAAAAACATTGGTGCTATTAAATCACAGAAGACAGGGAGTACGACTGTTGCCTTCAAATTCCTGAGGGGCTGTCATGTTGAAAAGATGATTTTGGAAGGCTGTGCTCAGCACCATGAAAAGAAGATAGCGATGGACTGTGTCTGGCTTTGTGTATAAACTAAACCAGAGCTTTATCAAACAGTAGAGCTTCTCCTTCCTGGAGGTGTTTAAGATTGAACAGCAACCACTCATGGGGTGTACTGACGTTGCTTCCTGTCCTGAATGAGGAGCTGGAATAGATATGATTGTGATTCTCTGAGATTAAAAAAAAAAACCCACTAGTTTTGTCTATCTGGAATTATCCTTGGCCTTTATCTGGCTTTGGAGACTGAGGTTATTGAGGTCCTTGTTGCTGCAGTATCCCCCTTGCCTTTTTCCACAGCAGGGGAAAGATGAGGCTGCTGTTCTCCAAGAGGAGGCAGGCAAGAAGGATTCTTTGCAGTCAGGTGGGTTTTGCAGAGGTCTGTGCTTGGTGGGGGATTAAGGGACAGCAGAAAGTAACCGTTGCTCTTTTCTCCCGTACCCCCAGAGCAACACCTGGCGCAGCTGACACAACAGCTTGTCCAGACAGAGCAACACCTGAACAGTCTGATGGCCCAGCTGGACCCCCTTTTGAGCAGTAAGGAGAGCAATGACCCTGTGGCTAGAGAGAGCTTGTGGTAGGTGGAAGAGGTGGGGACAGAGATTGGGCAGCCTCTGAATGGACATATCTGCAGTGTGACTACCCTGGCTGGAGCCCAGCAGGAGCTTCTGCACGTGAAGCTACAGACCATCCACCAGCTGTTACAAGACAGCAAACCGAACAAGGGTGTGGAGGTTCCAGAACCAGGTACAGGGTTGGGAGGTGAGAGTGCTGGAGGTAGAGACAAAGCCTCTGAAACTGGAACATGCCTGATCTCCTCCCTCACAGAGGCCAGCATACCCTTTCCCGAGGACTTCTGTATAGAGGAGGATGAGGAAGAGGCTGGTGACAATCAGGCCTGGGAGGAGCCCCTAAATTGGAACACAGGGACAAGGAACCTAACTCCTCCCAGGGAAATGGAGCCCACGCTAAGGAGAAGATGTAGGAAATCTGCAGCACAGGGCCTCAGTCACAGCCCCCATTGGAAAGAAGGAAAAACAGTGGATGGTTTAGTAAAACAGAGTCTGTTCCTGTGACTGGATGCTCCTGTGTGCTTTTTCCATTCCAGCTGGACACACACGGACACACACCCCCACCACCCCCACCCCCCTTACTAGGTGCCTACGAACAACCAGGCCTTCTTGAAAAGCTTCCCTTATTAGGACATAAAGAGGCCGCCTTCCAGTGCAGGAGCCGAGAAGATAGAGGGAGCTCCAGTTCTTTTATTTGTATTCCTGAGGCCACAGTCATGCCAGCCTTAAGGGCACAAAAATCCCTTTTCTCATATTGCATAGCTGAGACAAAATGGCTTCTCCAAAATATAAAACACTTTACCAAAATCCGGTGGGGAAATAAATTATAGAAACTATATACAACATTAAAACAGTCACACTTGCAAAGCTGCAAACTTGATAAACAGCTGTTCACAGACACAGCACCAAACTTATCAGTCCCAAATCCCCTCTGTATTGGCGGAGCTGATTCAACTGAGTTGGACTTGATGTCCTGATTCTTTAAGAGCTGGTCAAAGGACATGGTGTGTCTTGGTCTCAGGCAAACACAAAATGATTCTTCTCAAACCATGAAGACTCTGTGGTTTTTAGTAAGATTCCTTTGTACCCCTGATTCTGACCTATCCCCACAGTATCCTGGACTCTGGAATTTGTAAGATTCCGCTAGTTCTTCTGGCTGCTGTGGAGAGAAAACAGTTCAGGCACCGGCATGAGCACTCTATTCTGACAAAATCACCTGGGGTGTTGGACAGGGGCGTGCTTGGAGGGTGGGGGTGGTTCCAGACAGGAAATAGGCTCAGAAGTGCCATCTCCAGCTCCTGGGCCTCACCACAGCACTCTTCCTGAGGGAAAACAACTTACCTGATGGCCAGAGTCAGACTGTGGTACCAGTGCGACAGCTCCTCCTGGTCTGTGGACATAAGCAGTAGCTTCTCATGGGGAAAGGACAGCTAGAGAGAGATCACCTCTTAGCACATGGCTCAGAAAGGTCCAGCCTTAAGCCAAAGGCCCTGCTATTTCCATGGCAGTGATTTAGGGCTGAAGTGAGAACCACGTATGAACCCTAAGCCCTGGTACGCTCTCAGTGCAGGTGGCTCTGTTCCTATGAGGGGGGTTTAGGCCAAGGAGATGAGTGGTGTGCAGGCACTTGGTATATTTTGGGCCCTTCCTACCCTGCCAAGGGCTCTTGCCTGTTACTTACACTAAGCAGTCCACCACAAGGGCCTCCTGAGTGGCCAAAGACCCTGTGGAGTTGACACTCGCCCATGGGGTAGAGGGCCCGGCAGGCAAAGGTGCCACTCTGCAGCAGATGCAGTGGGGGTCGAGGCTTGGCCATGAGGAGTGCATCAGAGAAGAGGAAGAACATTCGGGGCCGAGGCTCCCCTCTGGGAGGCACCACCAATAGCCATCCCTGGCGTAGGAACCAGCGACCTGAGGTGGGAGATCCATTATTCTGGTACAGCTTCAGGACTACAACCCACAGAATGAAAGGGAGGCTGAGAAAATGGGAGGCAGGTGGTATGTGCTGACAATAGAGAGGATGGGGGTGAGAAAAGGGCAGTTTGCAGATTGAGGGGAAGCATGCCCATGGACTACCTGAGATAAGCCCCTTTGCTTGCCGTCCACTGAGCAGAGCCTGGATGCGCTGGAGATGCTGTTCATTCTTCTGTTTCTGACCGATGGTGTGGACTCTCTGGGCAGTCTCACTTATCAGCTGGGCAGCCCCTAGAATGATATTCCACGCCCTGCTCCCAGCACAACTTTGACTTTGGGTGAATGGTGGTGGTGAAAGATAGGCTAATCCAGACAGGACTAGGGTCAGAGTCTAATTTCTTGAAGAGTAGAGGCAGGGCAATAGGAACATTGTATACACATCATTGGAGGATTGGGGCATATCATACACAGTTGGAGGTCAGAACCAGAAAGGGAACAGAAGCAATCTCCAAGAAATGCTGTGGGAGAGCGAGAACATACTTGTGAGCTGTTTGTGTTCAGGGCTGTTGGGACCTGTGTTTTCAGCCAAAGCAACAGCAAGATTCTCATACCTGAAATTAGAAGTCTATGAGGGGAAAGTAGAGCTGGGTACAATTTCCTCTGCCTGACACAGATCACCCCCTGTACAAACTTCAGTTGGGGAACCAGGAAAGACCTGCCTGTGGCTGTTTTATCCCCCTCTTCCATCTGGGACTCAGATCCTGGGTTCACTTGATATGACCCTCTTCTGTCCCACACTGAAGAGTAAGGGAGGCAGACCAGATCCAAGGTGAAAGTTAATCAACCCAAGGAGGATGCTACAAACAACTGACTGCAAGTTCTTAACTGATTCCCAGGGACAGAAATTCTAAGCCTTTCATCTTCAGAAACCTTATTTACTAGCCTTATCACAGACCCCTCACTTCAGCTTAAGTTAAACAATCCCAGCTAAGGGCCTGAGGCTGCACAGCCCAAGTACTCCAGTGAGTTCACATTTACTCTTGCAGAAAATTTTGAGGAGCAGTTTGTCCCAGGAGAGAGACAGTGGGACAGATCCCATGAAAGCCCACAAAGATTGAGAGCAGCCATCATACAGACGCAGAATTCTAAGAGAAGTTGGCTGAGTCAGGGTGAGTTAACGCACTGCTGGAGCCTCTGCAGAGGAAGAGGGAGCAGGTCCTGGAGCTGAAGGCCCCCAAACTCAGGGCGACCTTCCTGAAGTCGTACAAATCTCCGGAAATGTTTGTTCTTCTTTAGTTGCTCCTAGAATGATGAGGAAAAGAGTTGGCAGCAGGGAGAGAAGCCGCCTCCTTATATTGCATTCTTCTGTGTACACAGCCCAGGCCCTCAGGAAGCTGTATGCTCCTGAGAGAACCCCGCCTCCCTACTGGAAACTTAACATAGGGCTGGGCACCCACAGGGCTCTATAAATGCAGGAACAATATGAATGAAGTTTGGGTCTCCAGATAAAGAGGAAATGTACAAAGGGCAAGGACTTGAAGGTATCAGGTTACCTGCAGGATGGTCCGGGACCTCTCAACATTGGCAGCAAATTGGGTGTAGAGCTCCAGGTGGTTGCAGAAGCCCTCCAACCCCTGTCCCCAGCGCCCTCCTTCGAGGTAGGGAAGCAGCTCTCTGTGTGGGTCAGGACAATAAAAGAGCAGCCCAAGAACTACTCAAGCACCACCTCTCTCAATTCTCATAACCGTGCTCCGGAGGTAGTACGGCCCTATTTTGTGGGAGGAGACTCAGTGGATATGAATCTGAGCAAACTCAGAGATGGTGAAGGAAGGGGAGCCTGGCGTGCTGTAGTCCGTGGGGGTCGCAAAGATTCCCACACGATTTAGCGACTGAACAGCAAGTGGCTGGAGAACTTGGGCAGATTAATGCACTGGGTCAAGACCACAGGGGAGGTAACTGGCAGATTCTGGATGTGAATCTGGATCTCCCCTACTCTGAGCTCTCTGCACTGGCAGAAACCAGGTCTCCCTCCTCCTCTCTCCTCACTTCCCTTCTACTCACTGGCTGGCGCCGTAAATGAGTTCCCAGGGCCCAAAGAGGGCCTGGCGCTCTGGTGGTCGCAGGGTACCTTTGGCTCTCAAAATTGCCACGAAGTACTGCGGAAGGAGAGAATACCGGTATGTGGTCCGCAGAAAGAGGAGGCTGGTGCCAAGGCGCCGCTAGGTCACCGACCTAGTAGGCACCTTCCCACTCTCTGGAGTCCCCGCCCCCCTACGGGAGACCGTGGGGTTCGCACCGTGGCCACCAGCCCCAGTTGTTCCTGGTAGTGCCGCTCGGTCTCCAGCAGCTCCCGGGCAGTGCAGGCGCGTTTCCGCTCCCAACGGGCACGCTGCTCTTGCACCGGGCACCGGGCACCGGGGGCCGGGCTCTCCATGCCGGACTTTGGGGTTGCCACTTCCGAACGCAGCCCGCCGGAGATTCAAATCCAAACGGACTTGGGATCGGGGCTGCTGGGGCGGGCCCTTGAGGGGAGTGCGCCCCCTGGCGCCTGGAGGCTATGAGCAGGCGAGGGCGTGCGCAGCGGCACGCTAAACTGCATCTGGTCGGCGCCAGCGAGGCGCTGTAGGTATGCGGCTCCCTCCAGGGCCGGGCAGGGTGCGGCAAGTGGGTGGCCCTCCTTTGAGTGGCACTAAGTTGGAGCAGAGACATTACTTTGCCAACAAAGGTCCGTCTAGTCAAGGCTATGGTTTTTCCAATGGTCATGTATGGATGTGAGAGTTGGACTGTGAAGAAGGCTGAGCGCTGAAGAATTGATGCTTTTGAACTGTAGTGTTGGAGAAGACTCTGAGAGTCCCTTGGACTGCAAGGAGATCCAACCAGTCCATTCTGAAGGAGATCAGTCCTGGGTGTTCTTTGGAAGGACTGGTGCTGAGGCCACCTGATGCGAAGATTTGACTCATTGGAAAAGACTCTGATGCTGGGAGGGATTGGCGGCAGGAGGAGAAGGGGACGACAGAGGATGAGATGGCTGGATTGCATCACTGACTCGATGGATGTTTGAGTGAACTCTGGGAGTTGGTGATGGACAGGGAGGCCTGGCGTGCTGCAATTCATGGGGTCGCAAAGAGTCCGACACGACTGAGCGAATGAACTGAAGTTGGGACAGCAGCCTGGACTTTGAGTCAGGATACTTGGGGATTTAGACACTGGCAGGGTCGCAGTGTCTCACCTGTAGAACTGAGCTTCTGTCGTAGACCTGTGCCAAACGCTGGGGTCCAGCTGTCCCCAGTCCTTTCATCATTAAGAATCCTCACGGGTCACCAGGTTTTGAATATTTTGGCCGCTAGACAAAAAAGTTTTAAGTCACTAACTCGTTTTCTCCTTTCATACTGATCCAAAGCCTGATAGCCAGTTAGCTTCCAGTCAGCAAATGTCAATATCTAACGTGGTGGGTCAGAATTGCTGTAATTCTGGCCAAAGGTAAAACCTTGGAGTTGATTAGTCTGTGTTACCTAGTCAGAGTTAAAAGGTACTATATTTTCCTTACTTAGTTAGGTCTTTTGGAAAACTGGCAATAGCCCTGGAGGGTAAATTAGCAGTGCCATTTTGTCGGTATGTATGAGATATCTTAAAATGTGCCTACTCTTATGACCCAGCAATTCCACTTCTAGTAATGCATCCTAAAAAAACAGATAAGTGGACAAAAATATATATACTAGGATGGGTGGCAAAATGTTTGAAACAACAGAAAACTGGAAGTCACTTAAATGCCCAATGGTAGAGAATTAGGAAAATTATGGTACAGCCATTTGAGGGAATAATATGAAAGCATTGAAGATGAAGTAAAAAAGCCATTACTTTTGGGAAACACATAGTATATTGCCAAGAGGAAAAAAGCAGGCCATAAAACTGTATAATACGATCTATTTAGGTATAATCAGGGAAGCCTGGCATGCTGCAATCCATGGGGTCGCAACTGAACCCATGACTAAGTGACTGAACAACAACAAAATATATGACTGGAAGGATAAACAGTCGAAAGGTAGTTGTGGTTTTTATCTTTGGGTGATGGGACTATTAATTCATTCAACAAATATTTACTAAGCACCTAAGCTGTAAGAGGTACTGGATCATTAATGGTAAAGGGGTGAAGGGGATCAAAAGGGTGATTTTTAAAATTCCCTTATACTTTTCTGCTTTTCCCAAGTTTTCTGCTTGAGCATGCATGTGTTACCATGTAAATTAGAAAAAAAAAAAAAAAGTGCTATTAAAAACCACAATGTTAGTTAGAAACCTTAGACCCCATTACTACCACTGAGGACTCATAGGAATCCAGGCCCAAAGCCAAAAACCAGGGTATTGTCAGGGTTCTGAGGTCACCTCTAGCTCTCTGACATTCTAAGAATTCTGAGGAAAGAGAAATGCTGGACTTAGATCAGGGAAAAACAACTTGAAGGCCTTGGTGGAGGTAAGAGAGTTTGGGTCAGACTGCACCTTGGACAGGTCACAGAGAACTAGTGATACCATACAGGTGGAGCACTGGTTACACTGCCTTAGGTGAATGTCGGACAGCCCACACTAAGAGCTGCAGGGTGAAAGGGGACAGGTCATCTCATGACAACTGGCATCACCATGAGCCCAGGTGATGAGAACAGAGCATAACCCCTGGGCGTGCAGTCGCGGATGAGGGTGTCTGGGTGTCCTGCCAGTGTGAGTGTACTTTAGGTGGATGGAAGAGGAGATGGGAATAGAGTCAGCTGTGAGCTCAGGAGGGGAAATCATTCAACTGTTGAGGCAGAGGAGGGCAAAGCTGAGCAAGACACAGTGAGGACACGTGGAGACAACTGATTCCCTGGAGACCAAGTGTCCCACAGAGCAAGTCAGGCACCATAGTCTGCCTGGGACTGACTCAACCCACAATCTCCCCTAAAGCTAAAGGAAGGGGCGGGGACAAAGAGGATCAGAGGGCAGTCAACAACCTCTCTATCCTTTAAATGTTTAAAATAAAATCCTGTGGCATGTGGGATCTTAGTTCCCAAACCAAGGGTTGAACCCACACCCCCCACATTGGAAAGTGGAGTCTTAACCACTAGACCACTGGGGAACTCTTTATTCTTATATATATATATATATATATATTTTCTTTATTTAAAAAAATAAAAAGAAAGGAGTGAAGGTGATTCTTTGGCAGTCCAGTGGTTAGGACTCAGCACTTTTACTGCTGGAGCCCGGGTTCAATCCTTGGTCAGGGAACTAAGATTCTGTAAGGTGTGTGGCACAGCCAAAAAAAAAAATGTTTTTTTTTTCTCTATCATTTAATTACCCTTAACCTCTGCTTTCAACTAACTGGCTACTGGAGAAGCTCTCAGAATGCTTTAAACAATAACGACCAGTCATTCCACAAAAATCAAATGCCTTGGGACTTCCCTGGTGGTTCAGTGGTTAAGAATCCACCATGCAATGCAGAGGACACGGGTTTGATCCCTGGTTGGGGAACTAAGATCCCACATGCTTCAGGGCAACTAAACCTGAGCACCGCAACTGCAAAGCCTGCACACCACAACTAGAGAGTTCATGGACCCCAACGAAAGAGCCTACAACAGGCAACAAAGATCCCACGTGCCGCAACTGAAACCCAAAGCAGCCAAATAAATCAATATTTAAAAAATATTAAATGCCTCTCATGCATCAGGTCCTATACTAGGCATGAAGATGGGAAATAAGAGAAATGTGACCCATGCCCTTATGAATGCTTTCAGTCCAGCATGACAAACATGGTAAGGAGTCACCTAAAGTGAGATACACATTACAAAGGAAATACAGGCTTCTATGCATGCAGGAGGAAGGGACTGACCCTAATCTAGGGGTCAGGGAGGCTTCTCAGAGGAAGTAACATGTGAACTGAAGGATGCCAGGAGAATGAACAGAACAAAACTTGACTAGGCAGAGCTGGCAGTGTGGGTGAGGTAGACAAAAAAATAGCATGGATAAGGGATTGGAGATGAAACACACACACACACACACACGTGATGCATTCAAGAAACTGCTAGAAGTTTAGTAAGACTGGAGCACAGATTGCAAAGGAGAGTGTGATGAGAAGAGACTGGAGACATAGACACAGGGTATAGAGGGAATTTATATCAGTAAGACTATGTCACAAATAATTCAAAGTGGCTTAACAATAATTTATTGGCTCATGTAACTGAAAAGTCCAGATACAGGTTACATTCCAGATATAGGCTATAGGGTTAGTTTAGCCCCAAGGACTGCTTTCCACAGTTCCTCTGTCTTTCATGGTTTTATCTTCATCTTAAGGCTGGCTTCCATTGGGGTTACAAGGTTGCTGCCCACAGTTCCAGAGGTTTATCCATGGAACTGTGGATAAAGTGAAACAGGACAGGAATCCATGTTTGGACAAAGTGAAAGTGAGTTTCCTCAGTCATCAAATACTTGAAACACAGAGCTTCATTCTGATTGGCCCCACCTAGGTTCAAAACCATCAAGGAAAACAAGGCAAGAAAAGATGGTACCAGGTTTCTGACTTACACCACTTGGTAGAGGGTGGAAGTAGTAGTTTTGGGGACAGAGGAATTTGACTAGAGGCCTGTTGAATTTGAGATACTGGTGGGAGATCCAAGTGGGGACATCCATTAGGCAGGTGGTTATATATCTGAAATGAGCAGAGTCCAACCTGGGGATACTTGGCTGTCATCAGTTTACAGAAGCCTTGGGAATAGATGAAATTGCCTACAACATGAAGAGAGATGTAGGCAGAAGGCATGAAGGTCTCCAACTCATCACCCTGTGTGTTCAGTTCCAAAATGGCTGATGGTACAGTGGGCTAAATGCTGACCCCCATAAAGATAAGTCCATGTCCTAACCCTTCAAACCTGTGAATGTCACCCTATTTGCAAAAAGGGTTTTTGTAGATGCAGTTAACTTAAGAATCTTAAGATCATCCTGGATTATCCTGCTGCTGCTGCTGCTGCTGCTGCTAAGTCATGTCAGTCATGTCCAACTCTGTGCGACCCCATAGACAACAGCCCACCAGGCTCCCCTGTCCCTGGGATTCTCCTGGCAAGAACACTGGAGTGGGTTGCCATTTCCTTCTCCAATGCATGAAAGTGAAAAGTGAAAGTGAAGTCGCTCAGTCGTGTCCGACTCTTAGCAACCCCATGGACTGCCACCTACCAGGCTCCTCCGTCCATGGGATTTTCCAAGCAAGAGTACTAGAGTGGGGTGCCATTGCCTTCTCTGGGATTATCCTTGTGGGTCCTAAATCCAATGATAAGTGTTCCTATAAGAGACAGCCAGGGCTGCTTTCATGTTCTGAGATGGCCCACACTCTGTGGAGTGTGTTCCCTCTAAATAAATCTCCTTACCTGTCAAAAAAAAAAAAAAAGCAACAGCCAGCAGAAGACACACGGACAAGAGAAGTCCATGTGAAGTCGGAAGCAGATTGAAGTTATGCAGCCACAAGCCAAGGAATACCTGGAGCCACCAGAAGCTGAAAGAGGCCTTTGAACCTTCAGAAGGAACAGGACCCTACCAACACCTTAATTTCAGACTCCTCAATGGCACCCCACCCCAGTACTCTTGCCTGGAGGATCCCATGGACGGAGGAGCCTGGTAGGCTCCAGTCCATGGGGTCGCTAAGAGTCGGACGCAACTGAGCGACTTTGCTTTCACTTTTCACTTTCATGCATTGGAGAGGGAAATGGCAAACCACTCCGGTGTTCTTGCCTGGAGAGTCCCAGGGACGGGGGAGCCTGGTGGGCTGCCGTCTATGGGGTCGCGCGGAGTCGGACACGACTGAAGCGACTTAGCAGCAGCAGCAGTCACCTCCAGAACTATGAGAGAATAAATCTTGGTTGCTTTAAGCCACCCAGTTTGTGGAAATTTGTTACAGCAGTCATAGGAAAATAATACAGAAGGTGAGGTGGGCTTGAACTACAGGGCAGCCCCAGAGCCCCACAAGGGCTGTGATTTGTCTTTGCTTCTGGCCATGTCTGGGGAATAGGGGGATTTTTCTCCTGCTTCCCTGGTGCATAGCTCCCTTCTCTGCAGCCATGGGATAAGCAGAGACATGACTCTCGATGTCTTAAGACACAGACCCTAATGACCAAAGACTTGGCCTTAAGCAACCACAGAGAAGTGTGTGCCAGGCCAAGACAGGAGAAGGAGGGTGACCCAGTCAATCAGCCCTGAGTACACTCTGTCCCAACTTAGGGAGACCCAGGAAACAAGACTCTGGGAGCTCAAACCTGTTCTAGAGTTTGGCAGACTCCCAGTTGCAAAGGCTCGCTCCAGGATCAGAGTCCACATTCCCCACCCAGACCAGAGACATAGTCACACACAGAGACGGAGAGCTCAAGAGACAGCACCCATGGAGAATGGCACTTGGGAAACTAGGGAGCCGAGCACAGAGCTGCACCTCGATGTAGATCTGGACTCAGAAATACTGAGAAAAAACAGCAGAGATGGAGGGGAGACGTGTGGAGACACCACAGAGAAGTGTACAAGGAGACCCTGACAGAGATCTAAAACAGAAACAGATGGAAACATTCAAAACATTTGGAAAGGGAATATGGAATAAAACTATGATTGGTGCTGGAGAAAGTTCTGGACATGCAAACTCCAGACTTCAGGTAGCATGGTGTTCCTGTCTCTGTCCTTCCCATGACTTCCCCCATCTCAATTACATTAGTCATTATCCCCTTCTGTCTTATCCAGGCTTATCCAATTTAGATATTATCATGTACCTTCCGTCTGTCTGGGTCCAACCAAGGTTCTGACAACACAGCTGCCCAAGGCAATGAGCTGACCATCAGGAGTGCCTGCTTGGATTGCCATGGATGGCTCTTAATTTAGCTCCAGAAATGGCAACCTAGATTGGTAGACTGGCTCCTAAGATGACGGCTTGGAGCACAGCTGCTCAACCATACACGTTTTGACATACCGTATGACAGTCACTCTGACCAGGCACACAGTTTAGGGTGCTGTAGAAATGTGATGCCCTACTCCCTGGAATAATTCTGGTTTGACATACACAGGTCATTGTCAATGGGCTCCCTGAAGGCAGGGAAGCTATCTTAGTCTGGTTTTTCTTAAGCCCTGGCACAGTGATTTGAAAAGAGAAAAATGATCAATAATAAAAGACAGTTGAATATAAGATGGACTCAGTCAAATACTGGACCCTGTCCTTATGAACCTCGAGGCTATTAGGGCAGATATAATGTCATAAATCACCTTAATATGAATTGGATGGTAAGCAAGATTATTAGGGCAGGCAAAGAACTGTGATGGTTCAGAGTTACCAGAAATCTCTTCCTGTGGTGTAGAGTTGGTCAAGCAAGACTTCCTGGAGATAGCCTTTGAGCTGAGTCTTTTTTTTTTATTTTTTAATATTTGGAGTATAGCTGATATACAATGTTTTGTTAGTTTCAGATGTACAGCAAAGTGAATCAGTTATACATAAACATATATCCATCCTTTTCCATATGCTATTCAGTGTTCATATGTTAATCCCAACCTCCTATTTTATCCCTCCCCTCTACCTTTCCCTTTTGGTAACCATAAGTGTCTTTTCTAATTCTGTGAATCTGTTTCTGTTTTGTAAATAAGTTCATTTGTATCTTTTTTTTTTTTGATTCCACATATAAATGATATCATAGTATTTGTTTCTCTGACTTACTTAACCATGACAATCTCTAGATCCACCCGTGTTGCTGCAAATGTTATTGTTTCATTCTTTTTTATGGCTGTGTAGTATTACACCCCGCCCCCACATCTTCTTTATCTACTCATGTCAATGGATATTTCGGTTGCTTCCATGTCTTGGCTATTGTAAATAGTGCTTCAATGAACATTGGGGTGGTGCGTATATTTTTTTGAATTATGGTTTTCTCCAGACATATGCTCAGGTGTGGGACTGCTGGATCATATGATAGTTCTGTTTAGTTTTTTAAGGAAGCTCTATACTGTTCTCCATAGTGGTTGTATGAGCTGAGTCTTGAATAATAAAAGGGATTTACACAGGGAGAGAGTAAAACTATATAACATGGTAATGGGTATATAAGTACTGATCCAGAGTGGAAACTGGATGGGACACTCAAGTGGTGTCCAGAGCCTGTGCTGTGCCAAGCATTACTTCTTTAGATAAGAGGTCATAAGGCTAGGAGGGTCCCCAGAGGGGAGTCGGGTAGCAGGAGCACCCTGGAGTTAGAGGCTAGTTACAAACCAGATTATAAATGGTCAACATATTTAATTAGCCTATACAACCATAATGGTGTACATACCTACTGAATATGAGCCCCAGAGAAGAATCTCCTGAGATGGCCTTACTGTTTTCTGGTTTGTCAAAGCCACTGAGGCCTTCCTAGAATGTGAGCTACAGAAGAGCAGAGGCTGTTCTCCAGGTGAGTGCTGCATCCCTAAGGCCTAGAACTGTGCCTGGAGGACTGGAGGGGGCTCACCAAATGTTAAGTGAATAGGCAGACTGGGAACCCCCAGCCCATTCTTGGGGTCCTTTCATTCCTCACCTCTTTGCACCCACTTTTCCCCTCCAATCCATGCTCCACACTATCCCCCAACGTAACCTAGTGTGAGATATGGATTCTGTCACTCTCCTGCTCAGAGTATTTGATATCTCTCTTTTGCCCAGGATCCCATTTCCCCCACTTTTTTTTTTTTAAACCAGTTGATCTGCTACTTCTTTAAACCCTGATCAGATTTTGCCAACTTCTGTGTTACTTTCTGAGGGAGAATTCATCTCTCTCCTCCAAATATTATGATAGTTTTGCCCTCACTCACCAGACAGTGAGCTCCTCAGGACAGGGACTGTGTCTTGTTTCCATACCTCTAGCCTGACATATGGTAGATGCTAAATAAACAGAAGAGCGAAAGGCATTCCCAGCAGCGAGAAAGAGATGAACAAAAGTGGTCAAAGGTTTGGATAAAAAATGAATAGTTTAATTTGGCTAGAATATGAAGGAAAGTAGTAGGAGATAAGATGGAAAAGTCTCTTGGGTAAGATTTTGAAGGGACCTGAAGTCATCTGGAGGGAGAAGGTAGGCAGATGGAAGATACTTTGCAGAGTGTGGGAAGCCAATGAAGGTTTTTGAGCAGAGGTATAATACGATGAATATTACATTTAGTTTTAACCCATCAGAGACTTCATGAATATATGCAGCTGTCCATTCATATTCAAATTCACATCCCACCTATCCATCCATCCACTCTTCCACCCCAAGACTCCCCCAGGAGCTTTCCCTACCCCTTTACCTGCTTCCTAGCCCAGCCAGGGATGTATATATGGGCAGCTTCCCCTCTCAGCCAGAGGATGTGGGGGCCCCAGCTGCCTGGAGCTGGGAAGCAAGCCAGGGTTAGCTGAAGCTGGCTGACTAGCAGTCGGGCGGTGCCAGGGAGAACCTGTATAGTGCCAGGTGGTGCCTTGGTTCCAGGCTGAGCCCATGACCCCGATAACCTTCTGGCTGGGCACATACCTGCCCCTCACTCCACCCCATTCCCACCTTGCTATCGGGGAGGGGGCACAGGGCCAGTTAGACCCACAGGACTTTGGCTCCATCTCCAAAAGGCCCTTCTGTGAGTCAGCCTGCTCCCCTCCAGGCTTGCTCCTCCCCCACCCACCTCCTGTTTCTGATGCACGTACAGCCCGTACACACCGTGTCCCAGGACACCCCACAGTCAGCCGCATGGCTCCCCTGCGCCCTAGCCCCCGGCTCCCTCTGTGGATTCCAGCCCCTGCCCCAGGCCCAGCTGTGCAATGGCTGCTGTTACTGCTCCTTCTGGTGCCTGCCCATCCCCAGAGGCTGCTCTGGATGCAGGGTACTCCCACCATGGGAGGAGATTCATCTGGAGAAGATGATCCACTTGGTGAGGAGGACCTGCCCAGTGAAGAGGAGGACTCACCTGGAGAAGAGGACCTACCTGGATTGAAGAAGGACCCAGGAGAAGAGAATTCTCTGAAGTTAGAGGATCTACCAACTGTTGAGGCACCCAGGGACACTGAAGGCCCTCAGAATAACGCCCACAGAGACGAAAAAGGTAAGTGGTCATCAGCTCTGCAAACCTAGGCTCCAGGAGGTTGGTGCTTCCCCCTCATTAAACCCCAGCCCAGAGAGGGATTATTCAGGGAAGAAGAGGAGCCTGTGCTCTGACAGTGATTTTTCCCAACCCCAGGAGCTCCCTTGCCACTAGCCCCTTACCCCCTTTCAGAGCTAGACGAAGAGACAAAAAAAAAAAAAAAAAAAGGGCCACAGACGGAGAGAGGTAAGCAGGAAGAGACAGAAAAGAAAGGGGGAGGTTGGAGAGGAGAAAGAGATCGGAATGTGGAGAGCAAAATATGAAGAGACAGGAGAGGAAGGAGGGGGGCTGGTACCAGAGGAAGAGCAGGAAGGCTTTGAAGAAATCACTGCATCTTCAGTCTACAGATGAGGAAAGTGAGACCTAGGAAGCGGGAAACAGCAGGTAGAGGAACCTGGTATCTTGACCCTCAAGGAGGAACTTTGGAAAAGGAGATGGAGATCAGAAAGGAAACTGGGAGAGTGGGGAGGAGGGATTTCTAAAGGAGAAAGATGGTCTACTAACCTGGGCCTGGGAACTGAGGTCTCCACCCAATTTACATACCCTAAGACAGTGGTTGCAAGCGGGGCTAGTAGAATCTCTGTGTGGCCCATCAAGCTGTGGCGTTTTATTTGGCTGCAACCTATTGTGCCTGTTTCTGGTGTTTCTGTTACCTGCTATGCTTTTGTAAGAATCCGAGTTTGTGAACGCTGCTAGTGAGGACGACCCACCTCTTTTTGGCCCCTGGGGAGGGACTGGGCTCAAAGATCAGCCTCTTCATTCTTCTCATTTATGCAGAGGATGGCCACAGTCATTGGCGCTATGGAGGTGAGACACCCACCCCTACACAGACCCAATCTGGGCACCCAGCTCTGCTGATGCCTGCACACGCATCCCTCTCACCTCTCATCCACGTCTGCCAGTCCCCGACAACACCCGCTGCCTATCCCCCGCCAACCCCAATCCCCGCATCCTTTACCTCTGTTTCCCTCCCGGATGCCTCCTGACTCGACCGCATCACTTTTTCTACTCCGCTTCCCTAAAAGTTCCTGATCTTGTCTTCAAACTTCCTGTACACACTTGCCCACTCCAGGCGCTCCGCCATGGCCCCAGGTATCCCCAGCCTGCGCTGGCCGCTTTCAATCCCCAGTAGACATCCGCCCGGAGCTCACTGCGTTTTGTCCAGCCCTGCGACCCCTGGAATTCCTTGGCTTTGAGCTCCCGCCACAACCAAAACTGCGCCTGTGCAACAACGGCCACACCGGTGAGATGGCCTC